>JAUALY010000001.1:14180936-16761026 GCA_030819805.1 Penstemon newberryi var. newberryi
AGAATTTCAAATCTCAAGTATAAATAGTTCAGTTCGTGAGTTGAAGAAGAATACAACACAAGAAACAACACATTTTGAAAGCAAAAATCTGAAGCAGAATTCTTCTAAGTCTCAAACTCAAGAACAGAACACTCATCAGCCGAGTCATTTGTTGACGAAGCAGAATCGAGAGAAAACAAAATATACTTATAAATCTGAGTGATTTTGTTAGAACCGTGTTGTGAGAAGTAGATATCCATCTTTGTGAGTGATTTTACTTCAGAGGATAGGAGTTTCTTTGTGATTTCCTATTGTGAACTTGTGGCCATTTCATTTGTTGTTTGGCGCAAGCAGCAATACTGTAATCTGTGTGATTTAGTATAACCCAAGATCTAAGTGACTTGGAAGAGTGGACTAAAGGATTTCTATCCATATAACCACTATAAAAATCTTTTGTGTTTTTACTTGCATTATTTTCAGCATACTTGAAAGAGCATATTTAAAACACTAAAAGGTTAACTGTTAAAAGTTTAAAAAATGAGTTTTTTAAAAACTGGGGATAAAACTTTTTCGAAGTTAAAGAAAACTACTTGTGAAAAAATACTTGATAAATCCGCTGCAAGTTAGTTTATTTTAAACTCTGATTTTGATAAAATCAGCTGAGTGAAATCAGAAGAGTGGTCAACTCTGCTGTTCAAAGCTTTGTGCGAGATCAGCTTAGTCTGCTTACGATTCTTGATCAGCTTAGTCTGCTGACAGAAAAGTTAGAGAATTTTTAAAAGGTAAATTTTGAAGAGGTCTATTCACCCTCCCCCCCCCCCCCCCCCCCCCCCCCCCCCCCCCCCTCTAGACCTCATCTGACCACTTGGGACCAACAAGTTGGCAGCGGATTTGTCAAGTGTTTTTCAACCAATCTGTTCCTCTTTAAGTTTTCTCACACAAAAGATTTTATCCCCAGTTTTTACAAATTCCTCAATTTAAGTGTGTTCTTTCAAAACAGTTTGTTTCCTTATGAAGATATGCGTGATAAAACAAGTAATCAAACTCAAGGAATTTTTATAGTGGTTATATAGACAATCGTCTTTTAGTCCATTCTTCCAAGTCACTTAGATCTTGGGTTATACTAGAAAACACTAAGTTAACAGTATACAATGCTTGCGCCAGACAACAAATGAAAGGCCACAAGTGCGCAGTAAGAAATCACAAAGAAATCCTACTCTCCGAAGCTAGATCACTCACTTAGACGGATCTACACTCCTCACGCTATTTTCAGTACAAGAAATCACTCAGAAAACCTATACTAAGAAGCTATATCACTTCACACAGATGGATATACACTCCTTCTATTCTCAGTTGAAAGTCACTTAGACAGACAACGTTTGATCTCTGTTCTTCAACAAAAGGCTTCGTCAACAGATGACTTGGCTTACGATCAGACGACTCAACTGATGGATCTTGCTCTTAGGATATGATCTTGAATTATGCAAGCACACTTTGATCTTCAGTTTGTCTTCTATTTATACTCATCGGATTTGAATTTTTGCCCGTTGAAGATGCAGCAGAAATCTACAGTCCTCGGGTACTGGTCCTTAAAACGCGGAACGGCTCTCTGCAACTGTTGCACTGTACACTCTGTTGTACGGATGTTCACTTTATGTCAGTCGCATTTAATGCACTCAGCTCTTAGCTCGTTACCGTCGATAAGCTTACTTCACCGACTTCACTTCGCTGATGGATATGCTCGGCTGATGACCACTCTCCTGATGATCACTCGGCTGATGGCTACTCGGCTGATTCAAGAATGAACACATCTATCTTGACTCGGCTCATGATAACCAATCTGATATCCCACTCGGCTGATTCGGTTACTTTACTTCAAGACCATTGAGATAGGTTTCACTAAGCTGATCTTAGTTGATGACTTAACCTTTTGATCTTCAAAACCATTATGGCCTTTTTGTCATCTTCAAAACCTTCTCTAAATTATACCAACAATTTCCCCCTTTTTGATGATGACAAAACCTTCAACTAAGAACGTCTTCTAAGTCTTCAGATTTAGTCTTCATACCTTGAGATGGAAATTTATTGATCTGATACAACTTTAAAAAAATTACCACTTGATGGTTCTTTTTCCCTTTCTGATCTTCTGCTTAAAGGGTTCTTAGTTGCATCCTTTATCTTCCCCCTTTTTGTCATCAACACCAATACTTAGTTGCACCTTTATCTTCTCCCTTTTTCTTCTTTAATCCCTTTTCCTTTAGTGAAGATTGCAAACTTAGTATGCTGAAGACAGGTAGGTAAGTATTTGGCTGATCGAGGTAGTCTTCGTTGCTGTTTATCACTCCAGCTAGAAAATTTCCCCCTAACTTCAAGAATTTTTACCACTTGATACCACTTGTGGTCTGATTTCATTTGTAGTCTGATGCTACTTGTAGTCTGATACTACTTGTATACATGTAAATCAGATTAGTCAGCTGATATCACTTGTTGATGTGATAACACTTGCTGATACCACTTGGTGTAGTACATTCTTGAATGTCACTTGGCTGTTGAGTTCCAGTCGGCTGATGAGAAGCAGTCTTCTGATAACTTCATTTTGACTTATTGAAAACTTCATCTTTATTTAGGAGTACCGCTAGTCGTACACGTTCCCCCTAAGTTTAAGAGTCTGTAGTCAAGTAGTCTGATGAGAGTCAGTCTTGACATATACTCAGCCGTTGAATTCCAGTAAGCTGTTCTGGGTTAGTCTTCTGATAAGTTCCCCTTCAACTTATGAATCCAAAGTCAACGAACCAATTTGTTTGTCACATGGTTGACTGATACCACACTTGTTGGTGATACCACTTGTTGCAATCAGTTGTTGGTCTCTAATACTACTTTATATTCTTTGATAATCTTCAACTTTTCAACAATCTTGCATTTCTTGAAATCTCCAGATATAGAGTCCACCACTTGAATTATACCAATTACTGATACTGTTGGTCCCAAGTGGTCAGATGAGGTTTAGAGGGGGGGGGGGGGGGGGTGAATAAACCTCTTTAAAATTTATCTTTTAAAACTTCTAACTTTTCTGTTCAGCAGACTAAGCTGATCGAGAACAGTAAGCAGACTAAGCTGATCTTGCACAAAGCTTTGAACAGTGAAGTAGACCACTCTTCTGATTTCACTCAGCTGATTTTATCAAAATCAGAGTTTCAAAATTAACTAACTTGCAGCGGATTTGTCAAGTGTTTTTCACAAGTAGTTTTCTTAACTTAGAAAAAGTTTTATCCCCAGTTTTAAACAAACTCCTTTTTAAAACTTTTCCAGTAGTTAACCTTTAAGTGTTTTAAATATGCTTCTTTGAAATATGCAGAAATTAATGCACGTTAAAAAAAAAACAAAGGATTTTTATAGTGGTTATATGGATGTAAATCCTTTAGTCCACTCTTCCAAGTCACTTAGATCTTGGGTTATACTAAATCACACAGATTACAGTATACACTTCTTACGCCAAACAACAAATGAAGTGACCGTAAGTTCACAATAGGAAATCACAAAGAAACTCCTATCCTCTGAAGTAATATCACTCACAAAGGTTGATATCTACTTCTCACAACACAATCCTAACAAAATCACTCAGATTTTTAAGTATATTCTGTTTTCTCTCTTTTCTGCTTTGTCAACAGATGACTAGGCTGATGAGTGTTCTGTTCTTGAAGTTGAGACTTAGAAGAATTCTGCTTCAGATTTTTGCTCTCAAAAATGTGTTGTCTCTGTGTTGTTCTTCTTCTTCAACTCATGAACTAAGCTATTTATACTAAGGATTTGAAAATATGCCCGTTGAGAGATCGCCAGTTGTCAAATCCTCGAGTACTGGTCCTTTTTTGCAGAACGGCTGTTGCGACTGAACACTGTACACTCTGCAGTACCTTCTGTCGCTTCGCATTAAATGCGCATTAAATGCACCAAGCTGATACGAGGTTTCTCTTCAATCATTTGTCATAAATACCCTTCCTCTTCAGCATTTATTACACCAAGTGCATTTATTACCATTGCAATAACTTCTGATCCAATTCCACTCTGCTGATCGAAGTCACTCGTCTGATGTATACTCGGCTGATCCCAAACTTGAACTAATCTGATTTGAGTCTGCTGATAGTCCACCAGTCTGATTCCTTCTTCAGCAACAGATCAGTAGTCTTCTGGACCATATTTGACTCGTCTGAAATGTTTCTTCCTTGGTTAAATATTTTCTAAGGTTTGTACTAAGTTTACACTTAGCTGATGACTTTGGAAATCATCAAAACCTCCCTTCACTTCAAAGTCTTCATCTTCATCCAACAATTTCCCCCTTTTTGATGATGACAAAACTTCAGCTAAGTACCTGTACCTAAACTAAAGTTGAGTCCTCAAAAATTTCTGAGATAGAAATAATATGTTGGAAGCTTGAACTTTTTATAGATGATTTGAAAATTACAGTACAAGTTACAAGGAAAATAGACTTTAAGTGAAAAATTACAAGTGAAGTAAGCTGTTACAAAAATTTAGCATATAACCTAGTCTATTAACTAGTCTAGTCCTCAGCTTCTTCATCTTCTTCTTCTTCCTCTTCAACTTCTTCTTCTTCAACTTCATCACTACTGTCATCTTCTTCACCAGATGTGAAAGCATCAGCAAGACCTTTCAATTTTTCTTTTCTTTCTTCAGCTTCAAATCTTGCTCTGATGTTTTCAATCCTCTTATACTTAACGTCTGGGTTAAGCTGTTCTTCAGCAGAGTACTTAGAGGCAGCTAGCTCCTTGTCAGTTTTAGCTACATCCTTGGGCTCTACTTTATCATCAGCTCCATCTTCAGCTTCCTTTTCAAGTACTTCATCTTCTTTTGGCTTTCCAGCAGCAGCCCGTTGGTCTCGTACTTGAATAGTTGCAGCAACATCAACAGTTAACTTAGCTGACTCCTCTTCCCCCTTTTTGTCAGCATCAACAGGGTTGAGTTGATCAGGAGTTATGTTGACAGCAGCACAGAGCTTCTTGATGTTTCTATCCAGAACTTGTTGTTCAACACAGTGATGACTTAGAGTAGATTGCATGCGAAGTTGATTCTCTTCCAAGCGAAGTTGATTAGTCTTTAATTCACCAGATTGGTCATTCAGACAGTCAACATTCAACTGAAGTGTTGACAATTCAGTTTGTGCTTTGTCGGTGACGTTGGTAATCTCTTGCATTAAAGCAATGTTCTTCTCAGTTTCTGCTTCACCAACTTGTGTCATGACCCTAACGACCCTTGCAATGTCAGTCTCAGTCCTTTGTAGAGCAGTGTGGAGGTGACCTACATCAGCCTTCACATCTTCAATGCTTCTGCTCATATTCAATATGCTCTGAGTTAACATTAAGGAGTTGTCTGGTGGCAGAGGAAAATCTTCAATGGCATCCTTGACCATTTTTGCAGTCTCTTCCTGCATTTGCTTAATCATCAGCTGATTTCTTGTTTCCATCTCCTTCATAGTAGTCTCAATCAGCATCTGGATGGATTCCATCAGTGAGGAATGCAAATCAGCTGTAGGAGCAGGATGTGATGATTCAGCAGGATCCTCTTCTTGTGGAAGTTCAGCAGGTTCTTCCTCCTGTTGAACAGTTGCTTCATGAAGAACAGGACTGTCTTCAGCTTTCCACTCCAAAGCTAAAGGAACTAAGTCCTTGACCATAGTAGGCAGCTTCTTTGACGTATCCAAGGTGATCTCTTCAGCCTTCTGGTCTTTCTTTTGTTCTTCATAGCTGGCTCATCAGCTACGTGAATGATCTCAGTACCATCAGTAGACACGACTGTCTTCTGACGAATCAAGTCAGCTGGTACAAAAGGTGAAGTAGTCTGTTGGATCTTCAGCTTCTCTTGATAAGTACTGATATCAGAGCCATAACAGATTTGCTGTAAACTTGGTAACTTGGGCATTGTACTTGATGTACCTGGTTCAAATCTCGATCTTTCAGTCCATTTTTCCAATGTTGTGTAAACAGCAATCTTGACTGCTCTATCAATCCTGTCATCAGCAGGACCAAGCCTTTTAGGAATTGAATCCTTGATAGCAGTCGCTTCTTGACTTACCATGACTCTAGCATAGTCATGTAGTCTATCTCTTACAAAATCTGAGTCCAGTGCCTTGGCAACAGAAGTTGTTTGCAGCCAGTTTAAAACCCATCTTCCTTCAATGGCAAACTCCTTCCAGGCTTGAATTTCCTCCTCAGATTTATTCAATCTATACTCTCTCCATCTGTTGTACCTTATCTTTTCTGGGAGAAAAGTAGTCCTTGATTGAAACAGCTGGTTAAGCCTTTCCAGCTCAGCTTCGAATCTTTTGAAGGCAGTAGCATCACTTTGAACAATTTCGATTGCTCTTCTGACTTCCTTCTTTTTCTTCTTGATTGGTTCTGCCCTTGGTAGCACAAAATCACCTTCCTTAGGCTTCTTCTTCTCTCCAATCACAATGCTTTCAGACCTCCTTGGTCCATAAGCATCCTTCTTGCTCTCTTCTAAGGCCTTTGCCAAGTCTGCTGCTTCCTTGGCAGCCAACTCAGCTTCTGTCATTTTCTTGACATCAACGTCCTTTTTACTTACTTCAAGAGCTTTCTTCAGCTCAGCTTCATCACGTTTTCTTTGTTCAGCTTCCTCACGCTTCTTCTTGTGATAAGCTGATACTTTTGCTTTGCCAGTTCTCTTTCTTCTGGCATTTCTTGATTCAACAACTGGTGCCGCAGCTGTCGTTTCTGGTAAAGCAACTGCTACAGGTGCAGCAGCAATTGGTTCGAGGATCTGCACTTCAGGATCCTCTTGAGGTTCAGCAACCTCAGCTGTTGGTGTAGGAATCTGTTTCACTTGATAAGCTGACTTCTTCTCAGCAGATTCCTTCACTGATTCAACAGGCCTCTCAGCAGATTGAGGACTTCTTTTGGCTAACTCAGAAAGTTCAGTATCTTCATCAAGAAGTGTCAGCTTCTTTCTGGCAGTCCTTTTTGTGAAAGGCGGATTTGTAACAGTAGAGGTGGCAGTGTCTTTCATAGCACTTCTTGTTCTTTTAGCCACATTCTCAGCCGGTAACTCAGCTGAAATTGTCTTGTCAGAGGATGTTCCAACTGACATCTCATCGATTTCCTTGACTGTTTCAGCAACAATCAAATCAGCAGCATCCTTTCTTTTAGGCACAACTGTTCTGGCTTCAACAGCAGGCTTTGCTGTTTGAACAGCTGTTTTGCTCTTCTTGCCTTTATCAGCAGGCACAGTAGGCTCAGAAGCCTTTCTTTTCTGTTCCTTTTTCTCTGGCACAGCAGTAGGCTCTTTCGACCTCCCAGTTTTCACTGCGTCATAAATCTTCAGTTCTTTCGCCTTGTGAATTTCCTTCCCATTAGTCACTTCACATCTCAAATTAACCAACAGATGACTAATGAATATCCTGTGCAGAGTCAGACCACGTGTCTTGTGATCAGCAAGCACATACCAGATGAAGTTAGCCCAGTTTACCTTCAACCCATAGTAAATGGCTATCATAGTATGAAACCTCTTCATTGGTACACTGTCCAAAGAGAAAGTGCAGTTCTCTAGGACTTTGGCAACTAGGTCAGCCATTCGCTGAAATTCGTCCTTTAGCTGATTTTTCTTGATGCTTCTAGACCAAACTTGTCCCTTCTTTGAAGCCAAATTCCAAAAATCTGCTTCAAACGGTTTAGCTACAGTTGCAATTTCAGTAGACCCTTCGAGCGAGAGCCCATACTTCTCGTTCAGTAACTTGGGGGTGACACAGATGTGTTTGTCCCCGATCTTGGCTTTAATCTCTAGTTTTTCAAAATTGACATCGTCCTTTGAACCATAAAATTCGATAACTTGCTCCTTGAAGATCATATCTTCATGAGCTTCCATGAAATTGACTAGAGTAGCCGCCTTGAACTTCTCCAGAATTTCTTTCATCAACGGTGTGCCAGTCGCATGATAGGTCAGGTAGTTCAAGAACATACCTTCAGCAGTAGCTTCTTTTGCATTTACCTTGGAACCCATTTCCCTGAAAGAGATTGAAGAAAAACGAGAGTAGATTTGCAGTTGAATGAATGCAAAAATTCTCTGAATGCTTTTGAAATTTTTAGGGTGCGTAAAAGCTCAGTCAGCTGATTAGATCTGGATTTATAGATGTTAATTCTTGTCGGTTTCCGTGAAAAGTGGTAACCGTTAGATTAGTCGTTGTAAATACAGATCGTGCGATCATGATACACGGATTTCAAAATAGCATTTAATATGACAGATAGGCGGGAATTTGAAACGCCACTTGTCTGTTACTTATAAAAGCGTGATTCTTATAAAACGTTTTTGGTACAACACTTAAAATATAAGCTGACATGAATAAAAACAGATGAGTAGAATACTTATCTGACAGACGACTTGTCTGATACAATACATCACTAGTGAAAGCCAATATCTAGTGATCTTCCTTTGCTGTTTGTCAATCCAGCAGGATAAATAATCTTCGAATCTTCAAGAATTAAGAACAAATCTTCTGATTAACACAACTTCAACTAACTGTCATTGAAGATTTCATCTTTAAAACAAGGGTACCGCTAGTCTTACACGTTCCCCCTGAATTCAAGAATTGATCAGTCAACTAGTCTGTTGAGAGTCAGTCTTCTTGAAGTACAGTACTTGTTGATATCAGATTAGTCAGCTGTTGAAACCTGTCTTCTAATAGATTCCCCCTCAGCTTATGAATCCAATTTTAACAAGCCTAGTTCCACTCTTAGAGTAGAAAATCTTGCATCACTCAATGGTTTGGTGAAAATGTCAGCGATCTGATTATCTGTTTGAACATATTCAATAATAACATTTCCTTTTTCAACATGGTCTCTGATGAAGTGATGTTTGATCTCAATGTGCTTAGTCCTGGAATGACTAGTAGTATTCTGAGTAAGTGAGATTGCACTTGTATTATCACAGTAGATAGGAATTCCACTGATCTTCAAATTATAATCTTCTAGTTGATGCTTCAACCAGAGTATTTGTGCACAGCATGCTCCAGCAGCAATGTATTCAGCTTCAGCAGTAGATATGGATACTGAAGTCTGTTTCTTACTCATCCATGAGATCAGACGACTGCCTAAAAATTGACAAGTACCTGTAGTACTCTTCCTATCAATCTTGCAGCCAGCAAGGTCAGAATCTGAATATCCAACAAGTTCAAATCCTGATTCCCTTGGGTACCACAATCCCAATTCTTGTGTGCCTTTAAGATACTTTAATATCCTTTGAGCAGCTAAGAGATGAGATTCCTTAGGATTTGATTGAAATCTCGCACAAACCCCAACAAAATACATAATATCAGGTCTGCTAGCTGTTAAGTATAGCAGTGACCCAATTATGCCTCTGTATTTGGTGATGTCAACTGATTTGCCATCTTCATCCTTGTCCAGACGAAATCCAGTGGACATAGGAACATTAACAGATGAGCTAGTTTCCATACCAAATTTCTTAAACAGATCTTTTGTGTACTTTGCTTGACTTATGAAGATACCATCAGGTAGCTGTTTGACTTGTAATCCAAGAAAGTAATTTAATTCTCCCATCATGCTCATTTCAAACTTGTTCTGCATCAGCTTAGAGAATTTTTCACACATCTGTTTGTTAGTTGAACCAAAAATAATATCGTCCACATATATTTGAACTAACAATATATGTTCTTCCCATTCAATAGTGAACAAGGTCTTGTCTACTTTACCTTTACGAAATCCTTTAACTAAAAGAAAATCAGATAGAGTATCATACCATGCTCTTGGAGCCTGTTTCAGTCCATAAAGAGCTTTCTTCAGACGATATACCTTGTCTCCCTGTTTATAAACTTCAAACCCAGGGGGTTGTTCAACGTACACTTCTTCTTGCAATTCTCCATTGAGAAAAGCAGACTTCACATCCATCTGATATACTGTGAAGTTCTTGTGAGCAGCATAAGCTAGAAACAGTCTGATTGCTTCAAGCCTTGCAACTGGTGCGAATGTCTCATCAAAATCAATGCCTTCTTCTTGGCAGTAACCTTTGGCCACTAGTTTTGCTTTGTTTCTGGTAACAATACCATCTTCATTCATCTTATTTCTGAAAACCCACTTAGTGCCAATTACTCTTTGATGAGTAGGTCTAGGTACCAAGTACCAAACCTCATTCCTTTCAAATTGATTCAACTCTTCTTGCATAGCTTCAATACAGTGAGAATCACCAAGAGCTTCATCAATTAACTTAGGCTCAATTTGTGAAAGAAAACTTACAAACATTGTTTCATTTGCAGTTGACCTTCGAGTTCTCACTCTATCCAAAGGATCACCAATCACTAATTCAGGTGGGTGATCTCTGAGCTATCTGAGATCAGGTTGCAAATCTGGATGTTGTCCTCTTGATTGATCTTGCAACACTACTGTTGGAGTCTCAGTAGTAGTCTGTTGAACAGTTGTAGTCTGTTGAACAGTCTCTGGTCTGTTAGCTGTTTGCAACTCCTCTGTTAGACAATCAGCAGACTGATTTTGAACATCACTTGAGTTAACAGCTTGAGATAAATTGGGTAGTATGATGGGTACATATTCTTCCTTTCTTTCCATATTCAATTTCCGAAAGTCAGCAGATACCTCTGGAATTGCACTTTGATTCTTTTCAGAAGATTGACTTGGTTCATCAAATACTACATGAATAGATTCTTCTACAAGTAAAGTTCTTTTGTTAAACACTCTATAAGCTTTACTAACAGTAGAGTAACCTACAAAAACAGCTTCATCAGCCTTCTCTGCAAATGCAGTAAGGTGATTTTTCCCATTGTTCAAAACATAACATTTACAACCAAAAATCCTAAGATAATGTAAATTAGGCTTTCTGTTGTTCCATAGCTCATAAGGTGTCTTATTTTGACTTTTGTTGATCATACACCTATTCTGTTTATAACATGCTGTATTTGTAGCTTCTGCCCAGAATCTTTGGGGCAGCTTTGCTTCAGCTATCATTGTCCTGGTAGCTTCCTTTAGAGTTCTGTTTCTCCTTTCAGCAACTCCATTTTGTTGAGGGGTTCTGGCAGCAGAGTACTCATGACTGATTCCTCTGGATTTACAATACTCTTCAACAGTAGAGTTTGTAAATTCAGTCCCTCTATCTGATCTGATCTTCAATATTCTTTGACTTTTCTCATTCTGGATCAGTTCCATCAGATTAGTAAGATGTTCCTTGGTTTCACTTTTCTTCTTCATGAAAATCACCCAAGTAAATCTTGAAAAATCATCCACAACAGCTAGGCAGTATTTCTTTCCACCATTGCTGATTGGATCAATAGGGCCAAACAAATCCATGTGAAGTAGCTCCAAAATTCTGGTTGAAGATTGGTGCTTCTTACTTTTGAAAGATGATTTCACTTGTTTACCCTTCTGACAGGCATCACAGAGCTTGTCTTTGCTCATGACTGTCTTTGGAATTCCTTCTACCAGATCATTCTTTATCAATCTGTTGATGGTCTTGAAATTCAAATGATTCATTCTTTTGTGCCAAAGCCAACTGATTTCACTTGGTGTAGAAGCCACTAAGCAAACATTAGAATTCCTGTCTACAGAATTCCAGTCGACCACATAGATGTTTCCTTGTCTTCTTCCAGATAGAATAACCTTCTTTGTTCCAATTTGTTCAACATAGCACTTATCTGATGAAAACTTTACAGAAAATCCCTTGTCACAAAATTGACTTATGCTCAGCAGATTATACTTCAGGCCTTTAACATAAGAGACTTCAGATATCTCAATGTTTCCTTTGATTAGCTTTCCAACCGCCATAATCTTGCCTTCTTTGCTGTCTCCAAAAGTAACTCTTGGACCATTCACAGCAGCAGCATTTGTCAGTTCATGTATGTTTCCACACATGTGCCTTGAACATCCACTGTCCAAGTACCATTTCTTCTCTACTTTACTCCTACTCCTAATCCTAACCTACAAAACAAAATAAAATTGTTTTAGGTACCCTTTATTGAGAGGGTCCTGTGGATTAGTATCACCTTTGACAACCCAAGATGTTGAAGTCTTAGGCTTCCTAGGCTTTTGAGTTTTAACAGGAGCATGAGCAACTTCATTTTCATCATAATCCGCAGGCATGTTATGTTGATAATCATTATGATGAGGATAAGGCTCATAAGCAGGATAAGATGCATGATAACCAGGGTAGGCATGCATTGGTTGATGAGCAGGATATGCAGCAAAATGAGGTGGATAATGAGGTGCAGCATAATATGGTGGATAAGCAGGTTGCACATAATAAGACTCATTTCCATACCAAGCATTATTATTATAATTTCTTTGCTTCTTTGGTCTGCTCTTTACTTGCTCTTTAACAGACGACTTAGGTTTACTAGTCTGATTGGTTTTACTCTTATCAGCAGACTTCTTTGGACTACTCTGCTGTTTGGTTTTACCAGTCTGTTTTTCATTTTCAGGCTTTTTACCCTTTTTAGCCTTAGGAGTTTTTATCTCCTTTTTCTCAATCTCAGGTGAAGCAGGTTTAGCAGTCTGAACATAAGAGACAATATTACTATTATCAGCAGATATAAACTTTTCAGCTTTGTTCAGTTCTAAACTTTCTCTTACTAAGGGAGTGCTCTGTTCAATAGGTTTCTCTATTTGCACAACAGACGACTTAGGAACAGACGACTTATTATATAAGTTTATTGTTGCTTCGAGTTCCATGATTTTTCCCTTGTAGACTTCACATTCTGCTTTCAGAGATTCATATTCATGTGAAAGCTTTTTATACATGGCTGATTCTTCAGGTTTTTCAACCTTAAGTTTCAGTTTAGTATTTTGCTTTTTCAGTAGGATCATCTCGTCCTTAAGCTTAGCAAGTTCATTAACAACATCTACTTTGTTGTTCATCATTTGCTCAAATGAGCTAAATAGTTCAAGCTCACTTTCAGAGAGTATTACCTCATTGTCAGAATCATCAGATTCCTTTGCCATGAGACAGAGCAGTGCAGGTGTCTCGTCGAAAACAAAGTCATCACTTGACGTGCCTGATTCAGTATTTGATGAGTAGATGGCTGCCATCTTTTCAGCTTCAGCCAACAGCACCTTGCTCTTCTGGTATCTCTTCTCTTTTCTCTCTTTTCTTTGTTTCTTTTCCTCCTCTGTGTATTTCTCTGCTTTAGGATATGGACAGTCCTTGATGAGAAGCATTGTTATATTTGTTCTTCATTTTTCTTTTATAGAACTTTTTGAACCCATTCAGTAACAACGCAACATCGCCAGCAGTGTATTCTTTCTTGCTTAGAACAGGGGCCTCATCAGATGAGTCCACTTCTATAGTTCTCCCGGCTGATCTTCTGGATTTCTCTGCAGCAACCAGGGCAGCAGTGGGACTAGAAGTTGAGGTCTCTTCTATACCCATTCTTGGCATTTTATACTCGTACGCCTTGAGTACAGAAAACAGCTCCGTCAGAGAGATCTTCCCCAGATCCCTAGATTCTTCCATAGCTGTGATCTTCATGTTGAACTTGGGTGGTAGCGCCTTCAGGACTTTGAGAGTAATCTCTTTGTCTGTGAATGTCTTACCCAGTTTTAACACGTTGTTTAGCAGTTTGGTGAACCTTGAACTCATCTGTTCAATATCTAATGACTTAGTCTAGTCCTTCTTCTCTTCTTGTGTTTCTCCTTCTTCTTCATCTTCAAGGTCTTCATCTTCTTGTTCAGAACTAGAGAGATCTTGTTCAAGCATTTCAAATCTCTTTCTGATATCCTCTATTCTTTTATACTTGACGTATGGATCTAACTGTTCAGCAGCTGAGTCCTTGGAAGCAGCAATTTCCTTATCAGATTTCACTGGTTCTTTGGGCTCTTCATTAGTGTCGTTCTCTGCTTCTGTTACTTCATTATCTGGTCTGCTTGTATGTTCATCATCAGCATCCTTTTCAGCAGAGTCCAATTTTTCAGTAACGTTAGCTGATAGATCAGCATCAGCACCCTTCTTTGTAGAATCTCCATCTTCCCCCTTTTTGTCATCATCAGCAGGGTAAATGGGTTCTTCAGGCAGAACAAGAGTGATGTTGATTGCGTCACAGATCAATCTGATGTTTTTATCCACCGTCAGAAGATGATTCTCCCTTTTTAGTTGCTGCAGTTTGTCATAAGACTCAATTTTCTTGAAGGTAAGATCCACTTGATCACATAGTTGAATCTGAGAACTCAGAATCAAGTCAGCTGATGTAGTGAATGCTTTCATCATGCTTTCAGTCTTCTCCTCTTGAGCATCCATAGCTTTTGCAACAACCTCATTTATATCCCTCCAACCGGCTGTGTTATTCTTGACCCTTGCACCAAATGTTTCCACATCTAGTCTAATAGCTTGTACTTCACTTTTGATGCTAGCTATTTCTTCCACTATCAGAGGGCTAGGATCAGCAGCCTTTGGGACTTTTTCAGCAGCAACAGACAGCATAGTTAAGGCTACTTCCTCAAAATTCTTCATCTGTTCTCTATGTCTGTCTTCCATTTCCTTCATTGAGTTGGCAATCAACTGTTGGATGGACTCCAAAATGGTTGGTTGCAAGTCTGTTGAAGTTGTTGGAATGGATGTGCTAGCTGGAACAATCTCAGGAGTTTTGTCAGACTCCTTTGGTTCATCAGTCAGAGTAGTCTGCTGTTGGGGCAACTGCTCTGATGATGTTGAGACTTTCTCATCAGTCTTCTGTAGGACCTGGATTGGCTCATTTACCTCTGTAAAAACATCAACACCATTATCAGCAACAACAGTTTTATGAGTAAATATAAGAGCGGGTACAAATGGTGAAGTTGTCTGTTCAGGTAGATCTTCATATGTTCTGATAGCCGGTCCAAATACGATCTGTTGTAAGCTTGGCAAGGGCGTCAGTGAGCTAGGTTGACCCTTCTGATATCTGGTCTTCTTTGCCCACATTTCCAAGGTTATGGAAAGTGCCAGCTTAACTGCTCTCTTTTGGAGATCCTCATTTGCAGCTGGAGTTTCAGGAACAGAATTTTGTAACTTCTTGGCTTCAGACTTTGCCAACTTCTCATCCGATAATGGATCATGTCCAAGAAGTGATCTGAGTCCAATGCTTGCTTCAGACAACCAGTTTCCAGAAACTCTAGAACCCATCTTTCCTCAGCAGCAAACTCCTTCCACTGAATTATTTGTTCTTTGGTCTTTGTCAGACGATACTCTCTCCACCTGTTATATCGTATCTTTTCAGCCACAAAAAGACTCTGACGGACCAAAATATCATTATACCGCTCAAGATCTGCCACAAACTGTTTGAATATCTCTGGATAATTTTGAACTATTTCCAGAGCATATCTCAGTTCAGATCTTTTCTTCTTAGGAATCTTGGGTGTTGGCATGACTGCCTTTGGCTTCTGCTGATCTCCAATTTTAATTCCACCACTGTACCTTGGACCATGAGCATCCTTGGTACTGGCTTCTATAGCTTTAGCAATGTCCTGAGCTTCTTTAGCAGCCAACTCAGCTTCAGACATGTTTTTAGCCTGAGCTTCAAGTTCCCTAAGTTTGCGAGCGTTTTCTTGTTCTTTCTTTTTCTTCTCTGCTTCATCTTTCTTTTTCTGTTCAGCAGCAGTAACCACTTTAATCTTTGCCTTACCAGTTCTTTTCCTTCTGGCGGCAGGAGATTCCACTACTTGTAGTGGAACAACAGCAATTGGAGTAGGATGAATGAGTGGTACATTCTCCTCTGCTGTCAGAGTAGTCGGCTGTTCAGCAACAGCAGACTTGTCAAGAGATGTGTCCTCTGCTGTTTTATCTTCTGCAGCTTTTTCTACTGCATCTACTGGTCTTTCAGCAGCAGGGGTTTCTCTGACTTGAATAGTTGGAGCAGTGGTGAAGGTAACTCTTTGACCACCTAGAGTTAACTTTCTTTTTGCCTTTGGCTTAGGTAAAATCTCAGTTTGGCGAGGTTCAGCACTTCTTTTTACTGAACTTCTTGTCCTTCGTCCAACTTCTTTTACTGGAACTGGTTCGTCAGACTCAGTTCTTTCTGGAGATGTTTCAGTACTCATCTCATCAATTTCTTTAGTCACCTCAGTGACTATCTTGTCAGCAACATCAGCAGACTCTACTGATCTGGCTTCAACAACAGGGTTTGCTGTTTGATCAGCAGACTTAGCCTTTGTAGCAACTTTAGGCTTCTTGGTAGCAGCAGATTTCTCTGCCTTGCCCTTTGCCTTTCTCTTCGAAGTGCCTTCAACCTTTACTGGTTCATACATTTTTACTTCCTTCAGCTTGTGAACTGTCTTCCCATTCATCATTGGACATCCCAGAACTGAGAGCAGATGACCTAACATAATCACATGTCCATTTTTCTTCAAAGCTAGGAGATAAAAGTAATGAACAGCCCAGTTCACTGGTAACCCATAGTAGATACAAACCATCGTTTGTTACCTTATCCTAGGTAACCCATCTAAAGAACTAGTAGTACACTCCAAAATCTTCGCAACTATATCAGCAAACCTCTGAAACTCGTCCTTCAGTTGAGTTTTCATCAAGGTTCCAGTCATTGGTTCTCCATCCTTCACACAAATAAACCAAAACTCTTCCTCTTTTTCTGCGCCCAGAGTGAACACTTCTCCTCCTTCATTTTTCAAGTCATAAATTTCATTCAAAACAGCAGGAGAGATACAGATAGTCTTTCCTCCGACAGTCGCCACAGAAATCATCTTTGTTAAATCATTCTTCCTTGTTTTGTAAAACTCAATCACATCCTCAGTGAACACATACTCCTCGTGAGCTTCCAAAAATTTTACCAGTGAAGCCTCTTTGATTTTAACCATAATTTCCTTCATTAGAGGAGTTCCAGAAGCGTGGAACTTCTCGTAATTCAAGTAGCGTCCTTCAGCTCCGGCCATTGTAGTGAAATTCAAGTAACTTGAGAGAATTTACAACACTTTTAAGACAGAATAGATGAGTCAGTAACTTCTTTTTCACTTGAGATAATTTTGGGTGCGTAAGGTTTACCCTTCTGATCAGATCTGGATTTATAGGTTTTAAAATGCTTCGGTTTCCGTGTTTTACGCGGACGGTTTGATTTGATCTGTCAGTTTCTAATCGTGCGGGCGAGAATTGCGGAATTCAAAATTTATTAATTATGTCAGACAGGCGGGAATTTGAAACGCCACTTGTCTGTTACTTATAAAAGCGTGTTTGTAATAAAACGTTTTTGTACAACACTTAAATATAAGACGACATAATAAATAACAGATGAGTAAAATGATACTTATCTGATAGACAACTTGTCTGATACAGTATATCACTAGTGAAAGCCAATATCTAGTGATCTTCCTTTGCTGTTTGTCAATCCAGCAAGATAAATAATCTTCAGTCTTCAAGAATTAAGAACAAATCTTCTGATTAACACAACTTCAACTAACTGTCATTGAAGATTTCATCTTTAAAACAAGGGTACCGCTAGTCTTACACGTTCCCCCTGAATTCAAGAATTCATCAGTCAACTAGTCTGTTGAGAGTCAGTCTTCTTGAAGTGTAACACTTGTTGATATCAGATTAGTCAGCTGTTGAAACCTGTCTTCTGATAGGTTCCCCCTCAGCTTATGAATCCAATTTTAACAAGCCTAGTTCCACTCTTAGAGTAGAAAATCTTGCACCACTTAATGGTTTGGTGAAAATGTCAGCGATCTGATTATCTGTTTGAACATATTCAATAATAACATTTCCTTTTTCAACATGGTCTCTGATGAAGTGATGTTTGATCTCAATGTGCTTAGTCCTGGAATGACTAGTAGTATTCTGAGTAAGTGAGATTGCACTTGTATTGTCACAGTAGATAGGAATTCCACTGATCTTCAAATTATAATCTTCTAGTTGATGCTTCAACCAGAGTATTTGTGCACAGCATGCTCCAGCAGCAATGTATTCAGCTTCAGCAGTAGATATGGATACTGAAGTTTGTTTCTTACTCATCCATGAGATCAGACGACTGCCTAAAAATTGACAAGTACCTGTAGTACTCTTCCTATCAATCTTGCAGCCAGCAAGGTCAGAATCTGAATATCCAACAAGTTCAAATCCTGATTCCCTTGGGTACCACAATCCCAATTCTTGTGTGCCTTTAAGATACTTTAATATCCTTTGAGAAGCTAAGAGATGAGATTCCTTAGGATTTGATTGAAATCTCGCACAAACCCCAACAGAATACATAATATCAGGTCTGCTAGCTGTTATGTATAACAGTGACCCAATTATGCCTCTGTATTTGGTGATGTCAACTGATTTGCCATCTTCATCCTTGTCCAGACGAAATCCAGTGGACATAGGAACATTTACAGATGAGCTAGTTTCCATACCAAATTTCTTAAACAGATCTTTTGTGTACATTGCTTGACTTATGAAGATACCATCAGGTAGCTGTTTGACTTGTAATCCAAGAAAGTAATTTAATTCTCCCATCATGCTCATTTCAAACTTATTTTGCATCAGCTTAGAGAATTTTTCACACATCTGTTTGTTAGTTGAACCAAAAATAATATCGTCCACATATATTTGAACTAACAATATATGTTCTTCCCATTCAATAGTGAACAAGGTCTTGTCTACTTTACCTTTACGAAAACCTTTAACTAAAAGAAAATCAGATAGAGTATCATACCATGCTCTTGGAGCCTGTTTCAGTCCATAAAGAGCTTTCTTCAGACGATATACCTTGTCTCCCTGTTTATAAACTTCAAAACCAGGGGATTGTTCAACGTACACTTCTTATTGCAATTCTCCATTGAGAAAAGCAGACTTCACATCCATCTGATATACTGTGAAGTTCTTGTGAGCAGCATAAGCTAGAAACAGTCTGATTGCTTCAAGCCTTGCAACTGGTGCGAATGTCTCATCAAAATCAATGCCTTCTTCTTGGCAGTAACCTTTGGCCACTAGTCTTGCTTTGTTTCTGGTAACAATACCATTTTCATTCATCTTATTTCTGAAAACCCACTTAGTGCCAATTACTCTTTGATGAGTAGGTCTAGGTACCAAGTACCAAACCTCATTCCTTTCAAATTGATTCAACTCTTCTTGCATAGCTTCAATCCAGTGAGAATCACCAAGAGCTTCATCAATTAACTTAGGCTCAATTTGTGAAAGAAAACTTACAAACATTGTTTCATTTGCAGTTGACCTTCGAGTTCTCACTCTATCCAAAGGATCACCAATCACTAATTCAGGTGGGTGATCTCTGAGCCATCTGAGATCAGGTTGCAAATCTGGATGTTGTCCTCTTGATTGATCTTGCAACACTACTGTTGGAGTCTCAGTAGTAGTCTGTTGAACAGTTGTAGTCTGTTGAACAGTCTCTGGTCTGTTAGCTGTTTGCAACTCCTCTGTTAGACAATCAGCAGACTGATTTTGAACATCACTTGAGTTAACAGCTTGAGATAAATTGGGTAGTATGATGGGTACATATTCTTCCTTTCTTTCCATATTCAATTTCCGAAAGTCAGCAGATACCTCTGGAATTGCACTTTGATTCTTTTCAGAAGATTGACTTGGTTCATCAAATACTACATGAATAGATTCTTCTACAAGTAAAGTTCTTTTGTTAAACACTTTATAAGCTTTACTAACAGTAGAGTAACCTACAAAAACAGCTTCATCAGCCTTCTCTGCAAATGCAGTAAGGTGATTTTTCCCATTGTTCAAAACATAACATTTACAACCAAAAATCCTAAGATAATGTAAATTAGGCTTTCTGTTGTTCCATAGCTCATAAGGTGTCTTATTTTGAGTTTTGTTGATCATACACCTATTCTGTGTATAACATGCTGTATTTGTAGCTTCTGCCCAGAATCTTTGGGGCAGCTTTGCTTCAGCTATCATTGTCCTGGTAGCTTCCTTTAGAGTTATGTTTCTCCTTTCAGCAACTCCGTTTTGTTGAGGGGTTCTGGCAGCAGAGTACTCATGACTAATTCCTCTGGAATTACAGTACTCTTCAACAGTAGAGTTTGTAAATTCAGTCCCTCTATCTGATCTGATCTTCAATATTTTTTGACTTTTCTCATTCTGGATCAGTTCCATCAGATTAGTAAGATGTTCCTTGGTTTCACTTTTCTTCTTCATGAAAATCACCCAAGTAAATCTTGAAAAATCATCCACAACAGCTAGGCAGTATTTCTTTCCACCATTGCTGATTGGATCAATAGGGCCAAACAAATCCATGTGAAGTAGCTCCAAAATTCTGGTTGAAGATTGGTGCTTCTTGCTTTTAAAAGATGATTTCACTTGTTTACCCTTCTGACAGGCATCACAGAGCTTGTCTCTGCTCATGACTGTCTTTGGAATTCCTTCTACCAGATCATTCTTTATCAATCTGTTGATGGTCTTGAAATTCAAATGATTCATTCTTTTGTGCCAAAGCCAACTGATTTCACTTGGTGTAGAAGCCACTAAGCAAACAATAGAATTCCTGTCCACAGAATTCCAGTCGACCACATAGATGTTTCCTTGTCTTCTTCCAGATAGAATAACCTTCTTTGTTCCAATTTGTTCAACATAGCACTTATCTGATGAAAACTTTACAGAAAATCCCTTGTCACAAAATTGACTTATGCTCAGCAGATTATACTTCAGGCCTTTAACATAAGAGACTTCAGATATCTCAATGTTTCCTTTGATTAGCTTTCCAACCGCCATAATCTTGCCTTCTTTGCTGTCTCCAAAAGTAACTCTTGGACCATTCACAGCAGCAGCATTTGTCAGTTCATGTATGTCTCCACACATGTGCCTTGAACATCCACTGTCCAAGTACCATTTCTTCACTACTTTACTCCTACTCCTAATCCTAACCTATAAAACAAAATAAAAATGTTTTAGGTACCCTTTATTGAGAGGGTCCTGGTGGATTAGTGTCACCTTTGACAACCCAAGATGTTGAAGTCTTAGGCTTCTTAGGTTTTGCAGTTTTAACAGGAGCATGAGCAACTTCATTTTCATCATAATCAGCAGGCATGTTATGTTGATAATCATTATGATGAGGATAAGGCTCATAAGCAGGATAAGATGCATGATAAGCAGGGTAGGCATGCATTGGTTGATGAGCAGGATATGCAGCAAAATGAGGTGGATAATGAGGTGCAGCATAATATGGTGGATAAGCAGGTTGCACATAATAAGACTCATTTCCATACCAAGCATTATTATTATAATTTCTTTGCTTCTTTGGTCTGCTCTTTACTTGCTCTTTAACAGACGACTTAGGTTTACTAGTCTGATTGGTTTTACTCTTATCAGCAGACTTCTTTGGACTACTCTGCTGTTTGGTTTTACCAGTCTGTTTTTCATTTTCAGGCTTTTTACCCTTTTTAGCCTTAGGAGTTTTTATCTCCTTTTTCTCAGTCTCAGGTGAAGCAGGTTTAGCAGTCTGAACATACAAGACAATATTACTATTATCAGCAGATATAAACTTTTCAGCTTTGTTCAGTTCTAAACTTTCTTTTACTAAGGGAGTGCTCTGTTCAATAGGTTTCTCTATTTGCACAACAGACGACTTAGGAACAGACGACTTATTATATAAGTTTATTGTTGCTTCGAGTTCCATGATTTTTCCCTTGTAGACTTCACATTCTGCTTTCAGAGATTCATATTCATGTGAAAGCTTTTTATACATGGCTGATTCTTCAGGTTTTTCAACCTTAAGTTTCAGTTTAGTATATTGCTTTTTCAGTAGAATCATCTCGTCCTTAAGATTAGCAAGTTCATTAACAACATCTACTTTGTTGTTCATCATTTGCTCAAATGAGCTAAATAGTTCAAGCTCACTTTCAGAGAGCATTACCTCATTGTCAGAATCATCATTCCTTTGCCATGAGACAGAGCAGTGCAGGTGTCTCGTCGAAAACAGAGTCATCACTTGACGTGCCTGATTCTGTGTTAGATGAGTAGATGGCTGCCATCTTTTCAGCTTCAGCCAATAGCACTTTGCTTTTCTGGTATCTCTTCTCTCTTCTCTCTCTTCTTTGTTTCTTTTCCTCCTCTGTGTATTTCTCTGCTTTAGGATATGGACAGTCCTTGATGAAGTGTCCCAATTTCCTACAATTATAGCACATTAGTTTGGATTTATAATCATCCTTACTATCATGAGAAAATGAGGTAGGTTTAGAAGTAGAAGCATTGTTATATTTGTTCTTCATTTTTCTTTTATAGAACTTTTTGAACCCGTTTAGTAACAACGCAACATCGCCAGCAGTGTATTCCTTTTTACTCAGTACTGGGGCCTCATCAGATGAGTCCACTTCTATAGTTCTCCCGGCTGATCTTCTGGATTTCTCTGCAGCAACCAGGGCAGCAGTGGGACTAGAAGTTGAGGTCTCTTCTATACCCATTCTTGGCATTTTATACTCGTACGCCTTGAGTACAGAAAACAGCTCCTTCAGAGAGATCTTCCCCAGATCTCTAGATTCTTCCATAGCTGTGATCTTCATGTTGAACTTGGGTGGTAGCGCCTTCAGGACTTTGAGAGTAATCTCTTTGTCTGTGAACGTCTTACCCAGCTTTAACACGTTGTTTAGCACTTTGGTAAACCTTGAACTCATCTGTTCAATGGTTTCTCCAGGCTTCATTTTGACGTTCTCAAACTTCTCCATGGCAACACTTAGATTGTGTTCCTTGATGGCTTCATTTCCTTCACTCATATCCCTGACTTTGTCCCACATCTCTTTTGATGTTTTACAGTGTTTGACATAGTCAAACCTTTCATTGTCCAGGGCTTTAGTCATAATGAAGATTCCAACTTTATCAAGATTTTTCAACTTGATTTCTTCAGGTGTCATCTCTTCTTCATCTTTGTCCACGATCACTTATTGATCATTGACTTTGATGGTTTTTGTGATTCTTATCGGACCTTTGGTTATGCATCTAAACATATTATAATTATAAGCAGCAAGGAAAATTTCCATGCGTATTTTGCGGTCCTCAAAGCTCATACCGCCAATGTGGGGAACATGGCCGATACAGTCCATTTTTCAAAAAGTTTTTCTTTTTCAAAAATATGCTCTTTTTAAAACTTTTAACAGTTAACCTTTTAGTGTTTTAAATATGCTCTTTAAAGTATGCTGAAAATAATGCAAGTAAAAACACTAAGGATTTTTATAGTGGTTATATGGATAGAAATCCTTTAGTCCACTCTTCCAAGTCACTTAGATCTTGGGTTATACTAAATCACACAGATTACAGTATTCGCTGCTTGCGCCAAACAACAAATGAAATGGCCACAAGTTCACAATAGGAAATCACAAAGAAACTCCTATCCTCTGAAGTAGTATCACTCACAAAGATGGATATCTACTTCTCACAACACGGTTCTAACAAAATCACTCAGATTTATAAGTATATTCTGTTTTCTCTCGATTCTGCTTCATCAACAAATGACTCGGCTGATGAGTGTTCTGTTCTTGAGTTTGGGACTTTGAAGATGTTGGTCCCAAGTGGTCAGATGAGGTCTAGAGGGGGGGGGGGGGGGGTGAATAGACCTCTTAAAATTTTACCTTTTAAAAACTTCTAACTTTTCTGTCAGCAGACTAAGCTGATCAGTAATAGTAAGTTGACTAAGCTGATCTAGCACAAGGCTTTGAACAGCAGAGTTGACCACTCTTCTGATTTTACTTAGCTGATTTTATCAAAATCAGAGTTTCAAAATTAACTAACTTGCAGCGGATTTGTCAAGTGTTTTTCACAAGTAGTTTTCTTAACTTAGAAAAAGTTTTATCCCCAGTTTTAAACAAACTCCTTTTTAAAACTTTTCCAGTAGTTAACCTTTAAGTGTTTTAAATATGCTTCTTTGAAATATTCAGAAATTAATGCAAGTTAAAAACACAAAGGATTTTTATAGTGGTTATATGGATGTAAATCCTTTAGTCCACTCTTCCAAGTCACTTAGATCTTGGGTTATACTAAATCACACAGATTACAGTATACACTTCTTACGCCAAACAACAAATGAAGTGGCCGTAAGTTCACAATAGGAAATCACAAAGAAACTCCTATCCTCTGAAGTAATATCGCTCACTAGGATTGATATCTACTCCTCACAACACAATCCTAACAAAATCACTCAGATTTTACAAGTATTTTCTGTTTTCTCTCTATTTAGCTTTGTCAACAAATGACTCTGCTTATGAGTGCTCTGTTCTTGAGTTTGAGACTTAGAAGAATTCTGCTTAAGATTTTTGCTCTCAAAGTGTGTTGTATTTTTTCTTCAACTCACGAACAAGGCTATTTATACTTGGAGATTTGAAAATCTGCCCGTTGAGAGATCGACAGCTGTTCAAATCCTCGAATACTGGTCCTTTCTGCAGAAACGGCTACCTGCGACTGAGCACTGTACACTCTGCTGTACCTTCTGTCAGATCGCATTAAATGCACCAATCTGATACGAGGTTTTTCTTCAATCATTTGTCATTAATACCCTTCCTCTTCAGCATTTATTACTCCAAGTGCATTTATTACCGTTGAACAGACTCCTTGATCCCTTTCACTCTGCTGATCGAAATCACTCGTCTGATGTATACTCGGCTGTTCCCAAACTTGAACTAATCTGATTTGAGTCGGCTGATAGTCCACCAGTCTGATTCCTTTCTTCAGCAATAGATCAGTAGTCTTCTGGACCATATTTGACTCGTCTTAAATACTTCTTCCTTGGTCAAATATCTTCGAAGGTTTGTACTAAGCTTCCACTTAGCTGATTCTGATGTTTTGGAAATCATCAAAACCTCCCTTCACTTTATGTTTTCTATCTTCATCTTCATCCAACAGAAGAATTCTGCTTCAGATTTTTGCTCTCAAAATGTGTTGTTTCTTGTGTTGTATTCTTCTTCAACTCACGAACTGAACTATTTATACTTGAGATTTGAAATTCTGCCCGTTGAGAGATCGACAACTGTTCAAATCCTCGAGTACTGGTCCTTTCTGCAGAAACGGCTACCTGCGACTGAACACTGTACACTCTGCTGTACTTGCTGTCAGATCGCATTAAATGCACCAATCTGATACGAGGTTTCTCTTCAATCATTTGTCATAAATACCCTTCCTCTTCAACATTTATTACTCCAAGTGCATTTATTACCGTTGATCAGACTCCTTGATCCCTTCCACTCTGCTGATCGAAATCACTCGTCTGATGTATACTCGGCTGTTCCCAAACTTGAACTAATCTTATTTGAGTTGGCTGATTGTCCACCAGTCTGATTCCTTCTTCAGCAACAGATCAGTAGTATTCTGGACCATATTTGACTCGTCTGAAATACATCTTCCTTAGTCAAATATCTTTGAAGGTTTGTACTCAGCTTCCATACTTAGCTGATTCTGATGTTTTGGAAATCATCAAAACCTCCCTTCACTTCATACTTTCCATCTTCATCTTCATCCAACAATTTCCCCCTTTTTGATGATGACAAAACTCCAGCTAAGTACCTGTACCTAAAGCTAAAGTTTAAGTCCTCAAAAATTTCTGAGATAGAAATAATTTGTTGGAAACTTGAACTTTTATAGATTGTGTCAATTGATTACATGTTACAAGTTCATCAGATGAGATAGTAGAAATTAAAATTTTACAATTGATTTACAAAAAGATTATAAGAGACCTATTCTAATAACTTAGTCTAGTCCTTCTCTTCTTGTGGTTCTCCTTCTTCTTCATTTTCAAGGTCTTTATCTTCTTGTTCAGAACTAGAGAGATCTTGTTCAAGCATGTCAAATCTTTTTATGAGATCCTCTATTCTTTTATACTTGACGTATGGATTTAACTGTTCAGTAGCTGAGTCCTTGGAAGCAACAATCTCCTTATCAGATTTTACTGGTTCTTTGGGCTCTTCATCAGTATCGTTCTCTGCTTCAGTTACTTCATCATCTGGTCTGCTTGTATTTGCTTCATAGAGTTGGCAATCAACTGTTGGATGGACTCCAAAATGGTTGGTTGCATGCTTTCTGAAGTTGATGGAATGGCTGTGCTTGCTGGAACAATCTCAGGAGTTTTCTCAGTCTCCTTTGGTTCATCAGTCAGAGTAGTCTGCTGTTGGGGCAACTGCTCTGATGATGTTGAGATTTTCTCATCAGTCTTCTGTTGGACCTGTACTGGCTCATTTACCTCTGTAACAACATCAACACCATTATCAGCAACAACAGTTTTATGAGTAAATATTAAGACAGGTACAAATGGTGATGTTGTCTGTTCAGGTAGATCTTCATAAGTTTTAATAGCCGGTCCAAAGACAATCTGTTGTAAGCTTGGCAGGGGCGTCATAGAACTTGGTTGACCCTTCTGATATCTGGTCCTCTTGGCCCACATTTCCAAAGTTATGGAAAGTGCCAGCTTAACTGCTCTCTTCTTGAGATCTTCATTTTCAGCTGGAGTTTCAGGAACAGAGTTTTGTAGTTTCTTGGCTTCAGATTTTGCTAACTTCCTCAGCTGATAGTGGATCATATCTAGGAAGTGATCTGAATCCAGTGCTTGCCTCAAGCACCCAGTTTCCAGAAACTGTAGAACCCATCTTTCCTCAGCAGCAAACTCCTTCCACTGTACTATTTGCTCTTTGGTCTTTGTCAGACGATAATCTCTCCATCTATTATATCTTACCTTTTCAGCAACAAAGAGACTCTGACGGACCAATACATCGTTATACCTTTCAAGATCTGCCACAAACTGCTTGAATATCTCTGGATCATTTTGAACTACTTCCAGAGCATACTTCAGTTCAGATCTTTGCTTCTTTCGCAGTTTGGGTGTGGGCATAACAGCCCTTGGCTTCTTCTTATCTCCAATTTCAATTCCACCATTGTACCTTGGACCATGGGCATCCTTGGTACTGGCTTCTATAGCTTGAGCCAAGTCCTGAGCTTCCTTAGCAGCTATCTCAGCAGCAGACATATTTTTAGTCTGAGCTTCAAGCTCCCTAAGTTTAAGAGCGTTTTGGTGCTCTTTCTTTTTCTTTTCCTCTTCCTCTCTCTTTTTCTGTTCAGCAGCAGTGACCACTTTAATCTTTGCCTTACCAGTTCTCTTCCTTTTGGCGGCAGGGGATTCTACTGTCTGCAGTGGAGCAGCAGCTATTGGTTTTGGATGAATGAGTGGGATATTCTCCTCTGCTGGTAAACTAGTCGGCTGTTCAGAAACAACAGACTTGTCAAGAGATTGGTCCTCTGCAGTCTTATCTTCTTCAACTTTTTCTACTACATCTACTGGTCTCTCAGCAGCAGGATTTTCTCTGACTTGTGTGGTTGGATTAGTAGTGAAGGTAACTCTTTGACCACCTAGAGTCAACTTCCTCTTTGCTTTTGGTTTAGGCAATACTTCAGTTTGTCGAGGTTCAGCAGTCCTCTTTACTGAACTTCTTGTCCTTCGTCCAACCTCTTTTACTTGAACTGGTTCGTCAGACTCAGTTCTTTCTGGAGATGTTTCAGTGACTATCTTGTCAGCAACATCAGCAGCAGACTCTACTGATCTGGCTTTAACAGCAGGGTTTGCTGTTTGATCAGCAGACTTAGTCTTTATATCAACTTTAGGCTTTTTGACAGCAGCAGGCTTCTCTGCTTTTCCCTTCGCCTTTCTTTTTGGAGCGGCTTCAACTTTAACTGGCTCATACATTTTAATCTCCTTCAGCTTGTGAACTACCTTCCCATTTACCAGTGGACATCCAAGAGTTGAGAGCAAATGACTCAACATTATCACATGGCCATTTTTCTTCAAGGCCAGAATGTAGAAATAGTGAACTGCCCAGTTAACTGGCAACCCATAGTAGATACAGGCCATGGTTTGGTACCTTCTCCTAGGTAACCCATCCAAGGAGCTAGTAGAGCATTCAAAAACCTTTGCAATAATATCTGCAAACCTCTGAAACTCATCCTTCAATTGAGTTTTCATCAGGGTTCCAGTCATTGCTTCTCCATCCTTAGCACAGATAAACCAAAATTCCTCTTCCTTTTCTGAACCCAGAGTAAATACCTCTCCTCCTTCATTTTTCAGGCCGTAAATTTCATTAAGCACACCAGGAGAGACACAGATAGTCTTTCCTCCTACAACAGCCACATAAACCATCTTGGTTAAATCATTCTTCCTTGTTTTGTAAAACTCAGCCACGTCTTCGATGAACACATACTCTTCGTGAGCTTCCAAAACTTTTACCAACGAAGCCTCTTTGATTTTGACCATAATTTCCTTCATTAGAGGAGTTCCAGAAGCGTGGAACTTCTCGTAATTCAAGTAACGTCCTTCAGCTCCGGCAATTGTAATGAAATTGAAGTAGTTTGAGAGAATTTAAACACTTTAAGACAGAAAGTAGATGAATTAGTAACTTCTTTTTCACTTGAGATAATTTTGGGTGCGTAAGGTTTACCCAGCTGATCAGATCTGGATTTATAGATTTTGAAACGTCTAGGTTTCCGTGTTTTACGCGGACGGTTTGATTTGATCTGTCAGTTTCTAATCGTGCGGGCGAGAATTACGGAATTCAAAAATTATTAATTATGTCAGACAGGCGGGAATTTGAAACGCCACATGTCTGTTACTTATAAAAGCGTGCTTTTGATAAAAACGTTTTTGTACAACACTTAAATATAAGATGACATAAATAATAACAGATGAGTAAACTAATACTTATCTGATAGACGACTTGTCTGATACAATATATCACTAGTGAAAGCCAATATCTAGTGATCTTCCTTTGCTGTTTGTCAATCCAGCGAGATAAATAATCTTCGAGTATTCAAGAATTAAGAACAAATCTTCTGCTTAAAACAACTTCAACTAACTGTCATTGTAGATTTCATCTTTAAAACAGGAGTACCGCTAGTCTTACACGTTCCCCCTGAATTCAAGAATTCATCAGTCAACTAGTCTGTTGAGAGTCAGTCTTCTTGAAGTATTGATGAGGGGTATTTCGCATACGCCACTTTAGGAAATACCTCTGCTCGAGATCGACCTAGAGTCCGACCAAGAGAGGTATTCTCCGACCAGAAGAATATAGTTTTCCGATCAAGCCAGAATGTTAGCACAAGATCCCATTATCCGACCTACTTATCTCCTCGGGATTACTGTGGGGCCGACCACAACTTTTGACAGCTGGCCGAGACGTATCGTCCTACGGATGGTCTAGCTACCTCATTACTGTTCCTATATATATGCAGCGCATTTATGACATCAAGGACGGCACTATTCCCAGGAAACACACTAAGCTCGGACTCACAGCTCGGAATAGGCCATAGCTTGTTTCTCTTTGTATTTACCTTGCTAGTAGTACGACATCCTGTAATGCTCGGGTAGACCTACCTTGTAATTTGTACTCGAACATTGATATTAATATACACCATTTACACGCTCTATACACTTATTGTTTTGCTCGACTTTCCTTATTCTATACGAACGAAAAAGAGCATAATCATTTGGCGCCCACCGTGGGGCCTATTCGAGTATTAGATCGAAAAATGCCTACTACTAGGAGATATACGTACCAACGTGGTGAGCCTTCACAAGCTGTTGGAGCTCAGCAGTCAGTAAACAACGAACCAAGTAACCAATCCCGAGCGGCCCGCCAGTCTGAGGTGCCGCCGCTCGACCCGCCGAATGATTTACCTATTCATACGACAGTTGCCGATCTTCGTTCCATTATCGGAACTATGTGTAGAGAATTCCTGAACACAGAGAAAGTGGATCGTGAAACTCTGCCTGGTCAACAGCCCCCGGTCGACCAACCTGCAGCTCGGGGTCCCGTTTCTAACAGGCAGAGGGAAGGAAGTATCCGTCGATTTGCTTTGGGTGAACCGTCCAATGATCGACCCAGAGCACCTCGAGCTAGGACCGTTGTCCGCTCAGGGCAACCTTCTAGAACCGTACAAGACTTGGAAGATTCGGTGGTCGGGGAGAGTCAACCCGAAGCCGCAGATAGGGTAAAGAAACCGGTCTACAGAAAGGTGACCGAGGCTGACTTGGAAAAGATTGTGCAGGAAAGGGTTGTGAAGGAGTTAAAGAGGGAAATGCTGGTAAAGGAAACCCAACCTGCAGATGTCAGGGCTCGAAGAACTGAGGCCAAAGAGGATGGGGCCGTTTTCCTTGAGAAAGGACGAGATAAGGAGTTAAGTACGAATATCATGAGATGTTCGCCATTCTGCCAAGAGATTAGAGAGGCTCGAGGAACGGAGACTGTCCCTACCAGACTGCCAAGATATAATGGAACCTCCGACCCCGGGGAGCATATAAATAGTTTCATTAATGTGTTGAACTTATATGGGCATTCAGAAGATTTTTGTTGCAAAATTATGGTCGCCACGTTCGAAGGAATTGCTTTGGACTGGTTCAGAAAACTGCCTCCGAACTCTATCTTCTCTTTTGATGAGTTGTGCGATAAATTAAAACACCAATTTGCCAGCCAAAGGAAACAAAGATTACCTGCCAATCATTTGGGAATAGTGAAGCAACTAGAAGGAGAAACACTAAGGCAATGGCTGGCAAGGTTTAGTATTGAACTCCTGAAAGTTGATACCCCACTGTTGGTCCCAAGTGGTCATATGAGGTCTAGAGGGGGGGGGGGGGGGGGTGAATAGACCTCTTTAAAATTTATCTTTTAAATACTCTAACATTTCTGTTCAGCAAACTAAGCTGATCAAGAATCGTAAGTAGACTAAGCTGATCTCGCACAAAGCTTTGAACAGGAGAGTTGACCACTCTTCTGATTTCACTCAGCTGATTTTATCAAAATCAGAGTTATAAAATAACTAACTTGCAGCGGATTTATCAAGTGTTCTTCACAAGTAGTTTTCTTAACTTTGAAATAGTTTTATCCCCAGTTTTAACAAACTCCTTTTAAAACTTTTCAGCAGTTAACCTTTAAGTGTTTTAAATCTGTTCTTTCAAATATGCAGAAAATAATGCAAGTTAAAAACACAAAGGATTTTTATAGTGGTTATATGGATAGAAATCCTTTAGTCCACTCTTCCAAGTCACTTAGATCTTGGGTTATACTAAATCACACAGATTACAGTATACAATGCTTGCACCAAACAACAAATGAACTGGCCACAAGTGCGTAATAGGAAATCACAAAGAAAATCCTATTCTCTGAAGTAATATCACTCACTAAGATGGATATCTACTTCTCACAACACAATCCTAACAAAATCACTCAGATTTATAAGTATTTTCTGTTTTCTCTCTATTCTGCTTCGTCAACAAATGACTCGGCTGATGAGTGTTCTGTTCTTGAGTTTGAGACTTAGAAGAATTCTGCTTCAGATATTTTGCTCTCAAAATGTGTTGTATATCTTCTTCTTCAACTCACGAACTGAACTATTTATACTTGAGATTTGAAAATCTGCCCGTTGAGAGATCGACAGGTGTCCAAATCCTCGAGTACTGGTCCTTTCTGCAGAAACGGCTACCTGCGACTGAACACTGTACACTCTGCTGTACCTTCTGTCAGTCCGCATTAAATGCACCAAGCTGATACGAGGTTTCTCTTCAATCATTTGTCATAAATACCCTTCTGATTCCTTCTTCAGCAACATATCAGTAGTCTTCTGGACCATATTTGACTAGTCTGAAATACTTCTTCCTTGGTCAAATATCTTCTAAGGTTTGTACTAAGCTTTCACTTAGCTGATGACTTTGGAAATCATCAAAACCTCCCTTCACTTTAAGGTCTTCATCTTCATCCAACAATTTCCCCCTTTTTGATGATGACAAAACTTCAGCTAAGTACCTGTACCTAAAACTAAAGTTGAGTCCTCAAAAATTTCTGAGATAGAAATAATGTGTTGGAAGCTTGAACTTTTGTAGATATTCTTTTAAGATTACAGTACAAGTTACAAGCAAAAAAAAACTTAAGTGAAAAATTACAAATGAAGTAAGCTGGTTACAATTTTCAACAGATAACCTAGTCTAGAAAACCTAGTCTAGTCATCAGCTTCTTCATCTTCTTCTTCTTCCTCTTCATCAACTTCTTCTCCTTCAACTTCATCACTACTTTCGTCTTCACCACTTGAGAAAGCATCAGCAAGGCCTTTTAATTTTTCTCTTCTTTCATCAGCCTCAAATCTTGCTTTGATGTCCTCAATTCTTTTATACTTAACGTATGGATTAAGCTGTTCTGCAGCAGAGTACTTAGAGGCAGCTAACTCTTTGTCAGTCTTAGCTACATCCTTGGGCTCTACATCAGCTTCATCTTCAGCTTCCTTTTCAAGTACTTCATCTTCTTTTGACTTTCCAGCAGCAGCCCGTTGGTCTCGTACTTGAACAGTTGCAGCAACAACAGTCCTCTTAGCTGATTCCTCTTCCCCCTTTTTGTCATCAACAGCAGGGTTAAGCTGATCAGGAGTTATGTTGACAGCAGCACAAAGCTTCTTGATGTTTTGATCCATAACTTGGTGTTCAACACAGTGATGATTCAGAGTAGTTTCCATGCGAAGTTGATTAGCTTCCATGCGAAGTTGATTTGACTTTAAGTCACCAGATTGGTCATTTAGACAATCAACATTCAGTTGAAGTGTTGATATTTCATTTTGAGCCTTGTTGGTGATATTAGTTAACTCTTGGAAGAGAGTAACATTTTTCTCGAGCTCAGCCTCACCAACTTGTTTAATGACCCTTACAATCCCAGCAATATCAGACTCCTGCCTTTGAAGAGTAGAGTGCAGATGACCCACATCAGCCTTCACGTCTTCTATATTTCTGTTCATGCTTAATATGCTCTGAGTCAGCATCAGGGAGTTGTCTGGTGGTAGAGGAAAGTCTTTAATGGCATCCTTAACCATTTTTGCAGTCTCTTCCTGCATTTGCTTAACCATCAGCTGATTCCTCATCTCCATCTCCTTCATAGAGTTTTCAATCAGCATCTGCAATGACTCCATCAGCGAAGAATGCAAGTCAGCAGTAGGAGCAGGGTGTGATTATTCAGCAGGTTCCTCTTCCTGTTGAACAGGGGCTTCATGAAGAACAGGACTTTCTTCAGCTTTCCACTCCAAAGCTAAAGGAACTAAGTCCTTGACCTCAGCAGGCAGCTTAGTTGATGTGTCCAGGTTGATCTCCTCAGCTTGCTGGTCTTTCTTTGGTTCTTCATCTTCTGGCTCATCAGATATGTGAATTACCTTAACACCATCAGTAGACACAACAGTCTTCTGATGAATCAAGTCAGCTGGCACGAAAGGTGAAGTGGTCTGTTTAATACTCAGCTGTTCTTGATAAGTACTGATCTCTGAGCCATAGGCAATTTGCTGTAAATTTGGCAGAGTAGGCATACTACTGGTTGAACCAGGTTGACATCTTGACCGTTCAGCCCATTTTTCCAAGGTTGTATATACAACAATTTTAACTGCTCTTTCCACCAAGTCATCAGTAGATTTTGGTTTATTTGGCAATGAATCCCTTAGAGCAGTTGCCTCCTGACTTGCAATGATTCTTGCAAAATCATGCAGTCTGTCTCTTACAAAATCTGAGTCCAATGCTTTTGCAACAGAATTTGTGTGCAGCCAACTCAGAACCCAACGTCCTTCAGCAGCAAACTCCTTCCATGCTTGGATCTCTTCTTCAGATTTGTTCAACCTATAATCCCTCCAACGATTGTACCTTATCTTTTCTGGGAGAAAGGTAGTCCTAGATTGAAGCAGCTGATTCATCCTCTCTAGCTCAGCTTCAAATCTTTTGAAGGCAGTAGAGTCACTTTGGACTATCTGAAGTGCTCTTCTTACTTCAGATTTCTTCTTTTTGATTGGTTCAGCCCTTGGTAATATATACTGTCCTTCCTTGGGTCTTTCTCCAATCACAATGCCTTCAGACCTCCTTGGTCCATATGCATCCTTTTTACTGTCTTCAATAGCCTTTGCCAAGTCTTCTGCTTCCTTGGCAGCTAACTCTGCTTCAGTCATCTTTTTGACATCAGCATCCTTTTTACTTGCTTCCAAAGCTCTCTTCAACTCAGCTTCTTAATGTTTTCTTAGCTCAGCTTCCTCGCGCTTCTTCCTGTGATAAGCTGGAACTTTTGTCTTGCCAGTTCTTTTCTTCCTGGCAGCTCTGGATTCAACAACTGGTGCCGCAGCTTTTGATTCTGGTGGTGCAATTGCTACTGGTGGAGCAGCAATTGGTTCAAGGATCTGCACTTCAGGATCCTTTTGAGGTTCAGCAACCTCAGTTGTTGTTGTGGAAGTCTGTTTTACTTGACCAGCTGACTTCACTTCAGCAGACTTCTTCAATTTTTCAACAGGCCTCTCAGCAGATGGAGGACTTTTTCTAACCAGTTCAGAAAGTTCAGTGTCTTCTTCTATAAATGTCATCTTCTTTCTGGCGGTTTTCTTTGTATAAGGAACAACAGCAACAGTAGAAGTGGCAGAATCTTTTAATGCACTCCTAGTCCTTTTAGCTACATTTTCAGCTGGTAGCTCAGCTGAAACTGTTCTTTCAGGAGAGGTTTCAGTCTCCATCTCATCAATTTCCTTGACTGTTTCATCAATGATTGAATCCACATCATCCTTCTTTTTAGACGAACCTGTTCTGGCTTGAACAACTGGCTTAGCTGTTTGAACAGTTGTCTTACTTTTCTTGCCTTTATCAGTAGGCTCCTTAGGCTCATATGCCTTTCTTTTCTATTGCTTCTTCTCTGGCACAACAGCAGGCTCTTTAGATTTTCCAGTTTTGACTGGGTCATAAATCTTCAACTCCTTCGCCTTATGAACATCCTTGCCATTAGTCACTTCACATCCCAGATTCACCAGCAGATGTGATTATACCGTTTTTCGTTCGAGTTCAATAAGGAAAGTAGAGTATAACAATATATGAATCGAGCATGTGAAAACTATATATTAATATCGGTGTTCAAATATAAATTACAAAGCAGGTCTACCCGAGCATTACGGGATGTCGTACTACTAAAATGACCAATACAAAGAGAATACAAGCTAGTTCCTAGTTCGAACAGTAGGTCCGAGCAGAGGGTATTCCTTGGAAGTTGTGCCGTCCCTGATGTCATAAATGCGCCGCGTATTTATAGGAACAGTAATGAGCTAGCTAGACCATCCGTAGGAGAATAGCTCTCGGCCAGCTGTGTAAAGCTGTAGGTCGGTCCCACAGTAATTCTGAGGAAACGAGTAGATCGAGAAGAAGGTCGGAGTACTTGATCTAGAGCTATCAGTCTGGCTTGATCGGAAAACCATGTTCTTCAGGTCGGAGAATACCATTCTGGTCGGGATCGAGGCTGACCTCGAGCAGAAGGTATTTCCTAAAGTGGCGTATGCGAAATACCCCTCATCAATACTCCCCCACTTCTCGAGCGTAAGTGAAGCTGAAGCTCGGAGAAGTAAACACAGCATCACGGCGAAAGACTTTGATTTCTTGATGTTTCGGACATGCCTCGTTAAAAACCTAGTCCGAAAAAACCTAGTGGGACAAAATCCGAGCTAGGGAAAAAGAGTGCACATCTTCTTTGGAGGGGCCTCGAAATACCGAATCGCCCCAAAAATAGAAGGGTGAAGTTTTTGACCTGAGAGATTCACTTCGATGATTCACCAGAAGCTGCAATATTTGAAGTTCGGAGAAATAGATAGTAGAGAACAGGCCTTGGACAGTCTTGAGTTGGATATGCCTCGTTAAAAACCTTACTCGGAAAAACCCTGTGGGATAAAAACCGAGCGAAGGGGAAAAAGAGTGCATATTTTATCCTGCTGACTCGAAAATACTCATTTATGAAGATTGGAGGACCATAATTGCTATTAACAAAAGATAATCTTCAATTTTACTGAGTGGGAGCTTAACCGTCGCGGTTACTCGGGGTTGAACTTGTATCTGGAACATTTATTGATCGATGAACTGTCCTCGGAAGGATTATCCGATAATCGTCCAAATGAATAATTTCTATTGATCGATGAACTGTCCTCGGAAATATTATCCGATAATCGTCCAAATGAATAATGTTTGAAAACTGAGAAGTTCCCTTTAAGAATAATTGAACTTAGGAAATAATAATCCCAACTTTAGTAATTCCCCAGATAATCAGAAACTCTTGAAAAGTGTTCGGGTTTCGAGCAGAACTGCATCATCATAACATTTTGAGCCTCAGTTGGGGTTGGATAGTCACATTGAATTTCTATCGAGGGAGGGTCATAGCAAAGGCTTTCACCCTCGGCCGATTTTGATTTTTGAACACATTTTATCGAGGGAGGGTCATAGCAAAAGCTTTCACCCTCGGCCGATTTTGATTTTTGAACATGTTTTATCGAGGGAGGGTCATAGCAAAAGCTTTCACCCTGGCCGATTAACATGTTTTATCGAGGAAGGGTCATAGCAAAAGCTTTCACCCTCGGCCGATTTTGATTTCTGAACATATTTTATCGAGGGAGGGTCATAGCAAAAGCTTTCACCCTCGGCCGATTTTGATTTCTGAACATATTTTATCGAGGGAGGGTCATAGCCAAGGCTTTCACCCTCGGCCGATTTTGAATTTTGAACATATTTTATCGAGGGAGGGTCATAGCAAAGGCTTTCACCCTCGGCCGATTTTGAATTTTGAACATATTTTATCGAGGGAGGGTCATAGCAAAGGCTTTCACCCTCGGCCGATAATGTTAGACTTTCTTTGTCATGGTACTCGGAATACAATTTTAACTTGAACCAAGGATTTCATTGATTGTCCTTACACTTTTAGGAAAGTAAAGTTTGAGAAAACTGTAAATTACAGGAAAAATTAAAATGAGTGCATCTATCTTCCATAATATTTCCTCAGATTGACTGCATTCCAAGTTCTTGGCAAAACTTCACCGTTGAGGTGAGCAATTTTATAGGACCCCTTTTTTCCGACCTCCTGCACGACATAAGGGCCGTCCCAGTTTGGCTGAAGCTTTCCGACATGCTTAGATACTTCCACCTTTTTGAGAACCAATTCCCCGACTTTGAATGTTCTTATCCTGACTTTCTTGTCATAAGCTTTTTCCATGCTGGACTTGGTGGCTTGGATCTTTATGCATGCTCGGTCGCGTTTACCATCTGCGTGATCGATATCCATCTCTCTCAGCAATTGATTCTGATCGGGGTCATAAGATTCGACCCTTGGTGAAGGAACTAATGTTTCGACCGGAATTACCGCTTCCGAACCGTATACCAAAGAAAAAGGAGTTTCTCCTGTAGCAGACTTTATGGAGGTCCTGTTCGCCCAAATTACTCCAGGAAGCTCGTCTAACCATTTGCCTTTTGCTTCGGCCAAACATTTTTCCAATGATCGAACAATTTCCCTGTTGGTGACCTCGGTCTGTCCGTTCGCCTGGGGATGCCCGACCGAGGTGAAATTCTGCTGGATTCCAAACTTTTCGCACCATTCCAAAATTTGTTTTCCCGCAAATTGAGTTCCGTTGTCGGAGATAAGGACCCTCGGAATTCCGAACCTGCAAACAATATATTTCCATAGAAAATTTATCACCTGGAATTGAGTGATTTTTGTTAAGGCAATGCATTCGATCCATTTACTAAAATATTCCACGGCGACCAGGACATAGTTTTTTCTCGATCTAGCAGTTGGGAAAGGTCCCACAATATCGATTCCCCATTTGTCGAAGGGCCAGCAGATCGGAATTGAATGCAGCTGCTCGGCGGGCTGATGAATCAAATTTGAATAAATTTGGCAATGATGGCATTTCTTGACATAATCGATACAATCTGACATCATAGTAGGCCCATAATATCCAATCCTCGAGCATTTCAAGGCTAAGGCTCGAGCACCGCAATGACTCCCAGCCTCGCCTTCGTGCACTTCCTTTAAGATAAGATTGAGTTGACTCTCTGGGATACACTTCAATAGAACTCCCGAGCTTGACCTCTTGTAGAGCTGATCGTCGATCAAAACATACACTGGAGCTCGATATTTAATCCTTCGAGCTTCATTTACGTTTTCCGGTAGAACACCGCTTCTTAAGTAATTTTTCAAAGGTTCCATCCATGTACGGCCTTGCGTGTCTATTTCCATGATTTCCGAGTTCGGAGCCACGTTCAATTCTATAGCTGGAGAATTAGACATCAACCAAGTTATTATTCTCTCCTTTCGCCCATCCATCGAACCTGTAAATTTTGAAAGTAAATCCGCCCAACAGTTTTCCTCTCGAGGGATAGCTTGTATATCAAACCTTTCAAACTTTGCCGCCAGATCCTTCACCCTTTTCAAATATTTTACCATGTTAAATTCTTTTGCGTCATAAACTCCCTTCACTTGTCTATGTACGAGCTCGGAGTCGGTCAACACTGTGAGAGACTTTATGCTCGCTTTAATCGCCATTTCTAAACCTGCAATCAAAGCCTCGTACTCCGCTTCATTGTTCGTGACTACAAAATCTAGGGTGATCGCATAACTGAGGTCCTCTCCCTCGGGACCTTGGAAATGAATTCCGGCCCCACCTCCTTCTCTGGTCGACGACCCATCAACGTGCATCAACCAAATTTTCTCCTGAACGTCTACCACGAGGTTTACTTCTGTAACTAATCGATCTCCCGAGCCCGCTCCTGTCGACTCTGCAATAAAATCTACCAGAACTTGAGCTTTGATGGCTGTTCGGGGTTGGTACTCGATTTCGAACTGTCCCAGTTCCACTGCCCATTTAATCAATCTGCCGGATGTCTCTGGTTTCGACAGAACTTGCCTTAACGGTTGGTTAGTCAAAACAATAATTTTGTAAGTTTGGAAATAAGGCCTCAGTCTTCGCGCGGCCACTATTAGAGCAAGTGCGAACTTCTCAATTTCCATGTAGTTCTTCTCCGCCCCTTGAAGTAACTTGCTCAGATAATATACTGGTTTATGCTCGGAATCCTGAATTCTCACCAGAACAGAACTTATTGCTTCACTTGATACTGCTATGTATAAATACAAAGGTTCTCCCTCGACCGATTTTGCCAACATTGGAGGGGAAACCAAGTATCTTTTAAGCTCTTCGAAAGCTTTACTGCACTCCTCATTCCATTCGAAACCTTTCGATTTCCTCAACAACTTGAAGAAAGGCAAACTCTTGTCTGCTGATCGGGATATAAACCTATTCAAGGATATTATTTTTCCGATTAGACTCTGCACTTCAGACAACTTAGTTTGCGGTTGTAGCTCAGCTATAGCTCGGATCTTTTCTGGGTTTGCCTCAATTCCTCGTTCGTGCACCAGATAACCGAGGAATTTTCTCGACCTTACCCCGAAAGTGCACTTAGCCGGATTCAATTTCATTCTGTACTTCCTTAGGATCGCGAAACATCTGTCAAGGTGCTTTATATGATCCTCCTCGGTCATGCTCTTCACTAGCATATCGTCAACATAAACTTCCATGATCTCACCGATAAGATCCTTGAACATCATATTCATGAGCCTTTGATAAGTTGCTCCTGCATTCCTTAGCCCGAACGGCATTACAATGAAGCAGTACACTCCCCGTTCGGTAATAAAGGCTGTTTTATCCTGATCTCTCTCATTCATAAATATTTGATAAAACCCTTGGAAAGCATCCATCATACTAAAGAAAATGAATCCCGCAGTCGAGTCAACCAGCATATCGATCCGTGGTAAAGGATAGGGGTCCCTTGGACACAACTTGTTCAGGTCGGTAAAATCATTACACATTCTCCATTTGTTGTCGACCTTCTCTCCCTTCGACACCAACACTACATTGCAAAGCCATTCAGTGAAAGTTATTTCCCGAATCTGTTTCGCGGCCAATAATCTATCCACCTCAGCATTGATGATTTTGTCTTTTTCTCGACCGTGATTCCTCTTCTTTTGTCTAACTGGCTTTGCTTTAGGATCGATATTTAAAGAATGAGTGATCACCCTTGGGTCGATTCCGACGATATCATCAGAACTCCAAGCAAAGACATCGGCGTTGTTTCTAAGGAATTCGATCAGCATGGTCTCCATCCCTTGACTTAGCTCGGTCCCAATTCTGGTGAACTTCTCGGGAGAGCCAGGGATTAACGTTACTTGTTTATGATTTGGGGGTTGTACGCTCATATCGATCTCTTTTCCTGTTTTACTCTGCAACTTTTCACAATCTGGCAACGGGAGGTCGGATACTGAGAATACCTTTTCCTCCTCTAACTCTCTTTTCGAGGGCAGTACTGGCTCGAACTGCTTCTTCATGTTTAAAGATGTGTTATAACATTCCCATGCCATGCATTGGTCGTTCCTCATTTCTCCGACCCCTGCCTGATGAGGGCTATTTTGTACCTATGATCGAATAAGTATTTATCGAGCCAGTTCAGAATTGATCCGACCAACGGGGATTTCAAGATCGGCTCGACCAGTTAAATTCGTATCTGATCGACCTACTTTGATCGACCTACTGTCCGTCCCAGGGGATTTAATGGGCCCAGCGATACTCCAAGGCCATACAGGTTTCCTAGGCTAAATAGGACTCCTAGTTCAGTTAGGACAGTAGGAATATTATAAATAGCAAATCTTACATTGTATTGTGGATCCGGATTTTAACCTATCAATAATAGAACAACTATTTTCTCCTCCAATACACTTGTTCTTACGTGATTATACAATCATATTTGTTCTTGAATTGCACCATCCTGAGTACTTTAACCAAACCCCAAATATATAAATTTGTTCTTTTAATAACTTACTGAGTTTAACCTTAAGACGAAATTAGGCTAAATCAGTTGGCGCCCACCGAGGGGCAAGGTTAATTGCTCGAACGAAATATGGTCAATCCAAGGAAAAGATAACCTCTCTCCCCATACTGTGTGCGAATACACCTCTAGTATGTGAGATTTCACATAGTCCGCCATATCCCGTTCACCTTGCTCACTCAATTCTTAGCAAAGCTTTGCAAGCTTATACTTATTTTAATCGTCACTCTCCCACGATCAGAAATCTCCACTCAGATTTTTGTTTTCTTCGTTTCTTTTGCTGATTACGATTGGTACTAAAAAAAAAAACAAAAATTAGGTTTTTCTTCATCGAGACATTCGAAGTTAGCGATCCCCAATTTGCAACCGTGTGATTTATATGGCAATTGTAGAAATTGGAATCGTCTCCCTGCTCGAAGTCGTTTCGAATCAACTGGTGTGGATTCAATTTCACGTTTTTTCCATCAATTTGCCGTTTTCAGATTTCGGGCCTTCAAGAACATCTTCGGGCCTATTGGAATTTCGCGTTTGGTGGCTTTTCGGGGCATGTTATTGGATTGGTTGCATTCGTATTTTGTTCAATTTCATCCACCAGCTGCTTACTAATCAATTCCGAGATTCGGGCCTCATCTCCCGAGCCTTTGATTTCTGAAGTTTTCTGTGCGGCATTCTACTCGGTTCTTGCTGAAATCAGTTGGAGGTTGGTTTAATCTCTGTTTTCTGCTGCTACATGTTCGGATTTTTGGGCTTATGCGATCAGGCTTCTGAGCTACATCTATCAAGCATTATCTCTTTTGGTAGTTTTGATAAATGAAGCAAGTAAGACCAATATACAAGTAATAACCTGCCAAACTGCTTTTTTTTTAGTCACTAGCACAAATATAATAATCAGTTGGTCGGATAGTTTAATCTTCATGACCAACAAGAATTTGGGTGGTGATATTTAAGTTGGTTGCTTATAATGGAGCTCTCTTGAATTACTTGGGATTAAGCTGCCTTCTTGCTTGGAGTTGAGATCGATTAGTTGTTTGTAGATGTGGTGAACTATATTTTGAGTTGATTGAGTCCTCAAGAATCAATTGAGATTAAGATGTCTAGTTCTTAATTTCTTTAATTTGAGTTGGTTGGTTATAGTTGAATACTCTTAAGGTCGAAATTGAAGAAAGAGCAAAGAGTAAAATCTGTTGATATAACTCTGTTATATAAATCAGGCAAGAACTTTTGTTCGTCCTGAGGATCAAAATTAAAAAGAGTAAAATCTGTTGATATAACTCTGTGATATGAATCAGGCAAGAACTTTTGTTCGTCCTGAGGATCAAAATTAAAAAGAGTAAAATATGTTGATATAACTCTGTGATATGAATCAGGCAAGAACTTTTGTTCGTCCTGAAGATTGAAATTAAAAAGAGTAAAATCTGTTGATATAACTCTGTGATCAACATCAGACAAGAATTTTTGTTCATCCTGAGGGTCGAAAATTTCGAGTAAAACCATTAATTTGGTATAAACTCTTGATCGAAAATATTGAGTAAAACCATTAATTTGGTATAAACTCTTGATCGAAAATTTCGAGTAAAACCATTAATTTGGTATAAACTCTTGATCGAAAATATGAAGTAAAACCATTAATTTGGTATAAACTCTTGATCGAAAATTTCGAGTAAAACCATTAATTTGGTATAAACTCTTGATCAAAAATTTCGAGTAAAACCATTAATTTGGTATAAACTCTTGATCGAAAATTTTGAGTAAAACAATTAATTTGGTATAAACTCCTTGATCGAAAACTTCGAGTAAAACCATTAATTTGGTATAAACTCTTGATCGAAAAATAAAGAGTAAAACCATTAATTTGGTATAAACTCTTTGAACGAAATATTGAGCATAAACCGTCCATCGGTAAAGCTCGATCTAGGATCTATGATCTACGATCTACGATCTCTAAAGGGATAAAACCATTAAGTTGGTAAAAATTCCGATTTTATGAGCATAAACTGTGGATCGGTAAAGCTCGATCTAGGATCTATGATCTACGATCTCTAAAGGGATAAAACCATTAAGTTGGTAAAAATTCCGATTTTATGAGCATAAACTGTGGATCGGTAAAGCTTGATCTACGATCTTCGATATCCGATCAACGATCTCCAAAGGGTTAAAACCAATAATTGGTATACAATCCATTTTAGTAATTTGAGTAAAACCGTTAGTTCGGTATACACTCAGCGATCTACAAGGACTACAAAACTAAAGCTTAGACCATTAAATTGGTATGGATTCTAAGATAAACAAGATAATTTGTATGAGATCGACAGTAGTCAATCGACCTTCGATACTACGAACTGATGAAACGGATGCTTTGGACGAGTAAAACTTTTAAATGAACAGTCACATCTACCTAGCTCATTCAAAGAAAATGAAGACAAGGGAGATTTCAGGAGCAAACACTTTATTAAAAAAGAGAAAGCATATGCTCGATCTATAAAGATCGATTGGGATTCATAAATCCTATACAGATCTAAGCTATTACAAATATAAGGCTAACTAGTCTCAGAAATCTTCTAAAATTTGATCGAAATTTGAGCTGCCAAGCCTCTATTCTGCGCTTCCAGTTTTCTGTTCGATCTCGGCATCATTCGGGACGACAAGATCTTGATTCGAATCTGAGGACGACATTTTTGCTAAGAAAGGTCGAAAAATTATACTGTTCGCAGAAATATTGACTTATGATATTTTTAACTACTCCGATCTCGCTGCTGTTTATATGGATAAATGGTAATGACGATTTAGCCATTGGCTTGTAGGCGACGATTCATTTTCCCGCGTCGTAAAATTGCAACTGTAGCCCTTGAAGAAGTTATGGAATGTTAAGAGCTCCTAGCATATAACATATTTACTTCAACAATCAGTATATCTCAATGGATAAGTACTCTTTTTTCCCTTGGTCGGTTTTTATCCCAATAGGTTTTTCCGAGCAAGGTTTTTAACGAGGCATGTCCGAGATAAGCAGCAAGAAGCTATTCAAAGGCATATTTTTACTTCTCCGAGCTACGGCTGTACCTAAATAGATTCAATGAATATGGCACCCACCAATTTCAGTTGGCGCCCACCGAGGGGCTCGGTTAATTGCTCGAACGAAATATGGTCAATCCAAGGAAAAGCGCACGTAACGCAGGAAGAAGCACGAATTCTCGACCTTCTTGCGCTATGGATAGCTTGCCTGAAGATTCCCAAAGAGTCAGTGCTAATAACACACAACCTCCGGTAAACCAACAGAATCTTGATCCTATAGAAGAACAAGGTGCGCCGAACGAAAACATCAATCATAACGACGGAGCGCGACAAACTCCTACCACAAGTAGGATTCCTAACCCACCTATCCAATCCGTCCCTGCCGCACCGCTTTCCGCTGACCAGGAAAAAATACTACAAATTGCTCAGATCTTAAGTTCGTTTTTTCCTCAAGTTCTACAAACCCATGCAGTTGCGGAACCAGTAAGGGCGGCCGTTGGTCCTTCAAGAGCGGCTAACGAAGTCAGGGAACCTCGGGTGAATAATGACCACCAGTCAACTCAAGCTGAAAGTCCGGACGCGGACCAACGATCTCAAATATCCCCACCAAACATAGCAGGAAGGAACCTTGGTCGAAAAACTAATCAGGCAAGAGCTGATGCTCGATCTGAACCTCGCCTATCAAAGGACCGCACTGTGATACCGATCGATGACGCGGACGAACCCCCAGTTATCAATCGTCGAGCGACCAAGAGAATCTCTGAAAGAGATATAGAAAGGATGGTCGAGGAGCGAGTCGAACAAAGGCTTCTGACTCTGCAGCAACCTCGGCCTCGTTCCCGTGAAATACAGGATAGCATAGCTGCGTGTTCCCCTTTCTGTTTAGAAATCAGGGAAGCACATGCTTCTGGATCTTTACCTGCCCGGCTCCCCAGATACGATGGAACCACTGACCCAACCGACTACATCTTTAGTTTCACCAATATAATGAGCTTGTATGCTCATTCAGCAGAATATACGGCCAAGTTGATGATCACGACGTTTGAAGGGTTAGCATTGGATTGGTTCGGAAAACAACCGCCTAACTCGATCTTCAGCTTTAGAGAATTATGCAATAAGTTAGAACAACAATTTGCCAGCCAGAAAAAACAGAAACTCCCTATGAGCTATCTAGGAACTATAACTCAGCTAGAAGGAGAGTCTTTAAGAACTTGGTTAGCTAGGTTCAATGTGGAACTTTTGAAGATTGACTCTCCGAACATTGATTACATCATATCAATCCTATTCGATCTGACTAAAAATAGGCAGTTTGGCAACGCTTTGAGTCGAAAGCAGCCTAGAACCTTCGCGGAAATCATGACGTTAGCCTCCAAATATATGACCCAAGAAGAGATGAACTCTTTCAAGGACAAAAATAAAAATAAAGCATCGACTTCAGGGTCAAGAAAACCTGAAAAACCTCCGATGAATAGGGTAACGGAATATGATCGATTTCCCCGAAGGGGGAATGTCTTTCAAAGATTAGATCACAATGGAAGTAACCTAGAGAAAAGACCCAATGTCTACCTCAGGCCTCGATCTCCGGAAAGAAATATAAGAGATCGAATTAGTTATGTGGAGTTTACAAAATTAAATACCCCAAGAGAAGACATTCTGGTGATACTAGAAAGGAATAATCTGATTCCCCCAGCCAAAAGAATCACACAAGCAAAACCAGGGGCAAAGAACTACGATTTGTATTGCAGGTACCATCGAGCCCACGGTCATAGAACCGAAGATTGTTACCATCTGAAACAAGAAATCGAAAGATTGATTCAACAAGGTAAATTAAATGAATTTGTTGAAAGATCAGATCGAAGAAGACAAAGGACAAGAAGTCCTAGAAGGAGAGAAGAAATTAGAAGTCCTCATGGTAAATCGCCCAGTAACCATCCGCCTCGACGGAATGATAGCGATGACGATCGGGTCAATGGAACTATTCATGTAATCTCTGGTGGACCCGCAGGGGGAGACAGTCGGAATGCAAGGCGACGGACTGCGCGATCTTTAGAACGAGGAGTAATCGCTCCCAAAGAGATATGGGCACTTGAGAATAAAAGCTCTAATCAGCAAGTCATCAAGTTCGACGAAAGCGAAGTCCCCAGAAATCTGAATTGGGACAACAACGAAGACCACCCCGATTTCCCTATGGTGGTCTCATTGAAAATATCCGATTTCAACGTCAAGAGGATTCTGATCGACAATGGAAGTTCAGCTAACATAATAGCTATCGAAGTGCTGAATCAGATGAACCTCGGAAAATTAACTCTCCAAAGTGTAGCTACACCCCTGGTAGGGTTTGGAGGATCGGAAATAGTTCCAGCTGGAACTATTAACCTGAGTGTAACTCTGGGACATAAACCTCATAGAGTGATTAAAATGATTAAGTTCTTAGTGGTTGAAGCACCATTTGCTTATAATGCAATTTTGGGAAGACCAGCCTTAAACCAATTTCGAGCGGTTGTGTCAACCTACCACCAAAAAATCAAATTCCCTACAATCTCTGGGGTCGGCGAAATGGTCAATGACCATTGTATGGCCTGGGATTGTTACAATACCTCACTATCTTTGAAAAGAAGTGTCGATCCTTTAACGCCGTCGAAAAGAAAAACAGTAGGGTCCTCGACAGATAGATCTCGGGATCCCGAATTGCCTAGTACGGATCCGATCAGCAAAAAAGGGAAAGAGCCCATTGATCTAACTCTACGTGCACCAGAGCATAAAGAGGTTAAGCTTATCGAGAATGACCCGACCAAAATCACCAGGATCGGAACTGAACTATCTCCACAGGGAGAGGTCATGTTGATCAACTTCTTAAGAAAAAATGTGGATGTTTTCGCCTGGAGCTCGGAAGACATAGTGGGTATCGACCCAAGAATTATAACTCACTCTTTAAAGATAGATCCGAGCGCAAAGCCAGTCAGACAAAAGAAAAGGAATCATGGCCCCGTGAAGGACAAAATAATAAAAGCAGAGGTCGAAAGGCTTTTATTGTCCAAACAGATTAGGGAAATACACTTTACTGAGTGGTTATGTAATGTCGTACTTGTCTCAAAGGGAGATAAGAAGGATAACAAGTGGAGGATGTGCAATGATTTTACTGACTTGAATAAATTGTGTCCGAGAGATCCTTATCCTCTCCCAAGGATCGATCTTTTGGTCGACTCGACGGCAGGCTTTGCAATCTTTAGTATGATGGATGCATTCCAGGGCTTCTATCAAATTTTCATGAATGAAAAGGATCAAGAAAAGACTGCATTCATTACTGAACAAGGTGTATATTGCTTCATAGTGATGCCTTTCGGATTAAGAAATGCTGGAGCAACCTATCAACGATTGGTTAACCTAATGTTTAAAGAGCTAATAGGAGAAATAATGGAGGTCTACGTCGATGACATGCTAGTAAAAAGCATGAGTGAAGAAGATCACATAAAGCACCTTGATCGTTGCTTCAAGATCTTAAGGAAATATGGAATGAAGCTCAACCCATTAAAATGTACATTTGGGGTAAGATCGGGAAAATTCTTAGGATATTTGGTCCACGAGAGAGGCATCGAAGCAAATCCAGAGAAGATACGGGCAATCACTGAAATGAAACCCCCTAGAAATATTACTCAGGTACAAAGTCTAGTAGGGAAAATTGTCGCTCTCAATAGATTCATATCAAGGTCCGCGGACAAAAGTTTACCATTTTTTCAAACTTTACGTAAAGCTAAGACCTTTGAATGGACTGAAGATTGTGATCATGCTTTCGAGCAACTGAAAAATTACCTAACCTCGCCACCTATGCTCGCCAAACCTACAGAGGGACAACCTCTATATATATACATCGCTATTTCCGAGGCGGCTGTGAGCTCGGTTATGATAAAAATAGAGGGCTCGGAACACAAGCCCGTCTACTATTTGAGTAAGTTATTGCAGGGAGCTGAGAAGAATTATCTAACAATCGAAAAATTTGCTTTGGCTCTGGTAACATCAGCACGAAGATTGCGGCCTTACTTTCAAACATACAAGATCATCGTACTCACCAATCAGCCTCTGAGGCAAGTGTTATCCAAACCAGAGGCCTCAGGAAGATTGATCAAATGGGCTGTAGAATTGGGACAATACGAGATCGAATATCGACCACGAACTGCAATCAAGGCTCAGATACTGGCAGACTTCCTCCTCGAAACTCCAACTCTATCGGAGACAAGCTCCAATGTGACATCAACAAGCGATAGCAGTATTATGATCGTCAATGACCTGCCATGGCTTATGCACGTCGATGGTGCTTCAAGCAGAGATGGTGGAGGCGCAGGGATCAATTTCCAAGGGCCAAACGGCGAGGACATGAATTATGCCATCACTTTAGACTTCGTGGTAACCAATAACGAAGCCGAATACGAAGCTCTAATTGCAGGTTTGGAAATGGCTATACAAGCCAATATAAAGATTCTGAATGTTTTGACAGATTCCGAGCTAATTCAGAGACAAATTAGCGGGATGTACGAAGCAAAAGAATTCAATATGATAAAATACTTGGATAAAGTAAAAACGTTAACTGGAAAATTTGATAAATTTGATATTCAAAATATTCCACGTGAAGAAAATCGTTGGGCCGATCAACTATCCAGATTTACAGGAACAAGGGATGGTAAATCTAAAAGGGTGATTACCTGGCTAATCTCCAAAACTCCTTGCATCGACCTCGATGTTGTCCCAGCCAGTGAAGTAATGGATATCGACTTGGCGGCGGACAGTTGGATGACTCCGTTAATCACCTACTTGAACGATGGATCTCTCCCTAGCTGTAAGAATGAAGCTAGAAGAATAAGATATCGAGCACCAAGGTATGCAATATTGGAAGGAAAACTCTATCGACGATCTGCATCTGGAATTCTGATGAAATGCATTCCCGAGCACCAGTACGAGAGTATCCTTAAAAGTATACATGAGGGAGAAGCTGGGAATCACAGTGGTGCTCGAGCACTTGCGCTCAAATGCCTAAGAACAGGATACTATTGGCCAACGATGTATGCAGATGCGCAAGATTATGTAAAACATTGTCATTATTGCCAAGTGCATTCAAATATAATACATCAACCTGCTGAAACAATGCACTCAATTCCGATCTGCTGGCCTTTTGACCAATGGGGAATTGACATAGTGGGACCTTTCCCACCGGCCAGGTCAAAAAAGAGTTATGTTTTAGTCGCTGTCGAATACTTCAGTAAATGGATCGAATGCATTGCCCTAGCTCGGATAACACAGTTTCAAGTAATAAATTTTCTCTGGAAAAATATAGTCTGTCGTTTTGGAATTCCGAGGATTCTAATTTCCGACAATGGAACCCAATTTGCGGGAAAACAAGTTCAAGAGTGGTGCTCGAAGTTAGGGATACAACAGAACTTTACATCTGTTGGACATCCTCGAGCAAACGGGCAGACTGAGGTAGCAAATCGAGAAATTATAAAATCCCTCGAAAAAAGACTTGACGACGCTAAAGGAAAATGGTTGGACGAGCTTCCTGGCGTCGTTTGGGCTAACAGAACTACAATCAAAGCATCTACTGGTGAAACACCGTTCAGCTTGGTATATGGCTCCGAAGCGGTCATCCCAGTCGAGGCACTTGTTCCCAGTCCGAGAATTGAATTATACGACGAGGAAACAAATATTCAACTCAGAAAAGACGACATCGACCTAAGTGAAACCTTAAGAGAAAAGGCCAGTCTTCGGCTAGAAGCAGCAAAATCTAGCATGGGAAAGGCCTATAATCAAAAGGTGAGAATACGATCATTCAAAGAAGGGGATTTGGTACTTAAAAAGGTTGAAGTTTCCAAACACGTGGGAAAGTTACAGCAAAATTGGGAAGGTCCCTACGTGGTGATTGCGGTCGGAAAGAAGGGATCATACAAGATAGCTCATATGGATGGAACTCCGCTCCCGCGGACGTGGAATGCTGTAAATCTCAGAAGATATTATGGTCGATAGAGTTCAAAGATAAGAAGATTCAGGAATTAGACAGGATTTCCAAGAAATTAGTTTTCTTTTTTAGTTTTTTCAGTATGTCTTGATTGTTTTCCTTTTATCATTAATTTGTCTTCAAACTATAATAAAAGCTTTTGCTTACTTCTCCATTGAACGCGCTCGGAAATGAACGATCTACAAAGGTTAAAACCACATTTGGTAAACAACCTAAGTATAATAATTTTTGAGTAACACCGATTGGGTCGGTATAAACTCATCGATCTCCTACATAAACGATCTACAAAGGTTAAAACCACATTTGGTAAACAACCTAAGTATAATAATTTTTGAGTAACACCGATTGGGTCGGTATAAACTCATCGATCTCCTACATAAACGATCTACAAAGGTTAAAACCACATTTGGTAAACAACCTAAGTATAATAATTTTTGAGTAACACCGATTGGGTCGGTATAAACTCATCGATCTCCTACATAAATGATCTACAAAGGTTAAAACCAATAATTGGTACACAACCTACAAATCTCTGAGTAAAACCGATTGGGTCGGTATAAACTCATCGATCTCCTACATAAATGATCTACAAAGGTTAAAACCAATAATTGGTACACAACCTACAAATCTCTGAGTAAAACCGATTGGGTCGGTATACACTCATCGATCTCCTAATGAATGATCTACGAAGTTTAAAACCAAAATTCAAAGATTGACACAAGACTAAAAGTATACATTGATAAATGAAGTATACATTCATCGAACGATCTACACAAATGAATAGCTGATATACAGCAAAATTTTATGTCACTGATAAACACGTACATCGGAAAAACCTATAATATCCTAGCTAAAGCAATAGCAAACATAAGGAAGCAAAGAGGCAACCAAAGGGTCTTCCGCCTGATCTATCTCCGACTTGCTCCCAGAATTCTTGCCACCAGCTAGAACCAATCGTTCTCACGGTCACAAAGCTTTGGAATCAGGGAGAGCTTTGAGAAATCATAATGTTACAACGGTCGGTGGTGGTCAGCATTTTTTGACCATATAAGCTCATTTTAATGAACTGACCAGCTTTCCACCAACCACGTAACTAATGGGACTGAACCCCTCAACACCGACCTTTACCCATTTACATAGGTTGGTCGAATGGTTATAAGAGTTCCGATCCATCCCCTTTATTAGGGGTTGGAGATTTCATGGTTTTTTAGAAATCTCTGTTTTCCAATTCCACCCATACCAAGTCGACATGATGAAGCTTTCTTCTGGATTCTCGAATTAGGCGGACGACCGCCATTTTGGACAAAGAAGAGGAACATTATTTCAGGAGTTTTTACTTATGGTAACTTAATGGAAAAAAGAAGATCCCTTTTATAGACAGGATAAGTTGAAATCCTACGGTGAGACTCATATCCAATCAACGGCTATGACACCACATCGGAAATTACGTTACAAAGTCATAACTACAAACCGTAAATAAAGGAATGGGAATAAATGCATTTTTGACACGGTCGAAATAGAGCTATTATATTACATTGATGAAGACAATACAATGACTACCATAGTAGAACTAGTATTATATATTGAATATTCATCGATCAGCTACACTAAACAGTTACACCTACAAAATAACAAAAAAGAGAATTTGATTCCAAAACGCTCTTGAACCTCCTCGGAACGACCGTCCTTTTTCTACTTTCAGAACAGTGACGAGAACCTAAAGTTCAGACTTCTTCTATGGGTAAGCAAGTGTCATCGGGCAAATACAGCCACATGCTATCACGATTCGACCACCTCGAAGAAGTTAATGCTGTTTCTTCACCAATTAAAATAGAGATCAGAAGGGTCTCATGCCTGATATCACCAACCAGTTAGAAACAAGTTGATTCCGATAAAGCATAGAATCCTGCTTTCCTCCACCATCGACCTCTATCATATGACGCGATATATGGTCAACTAATCCCCAATTATGAGATTTGCCCGACCATCACAGCTTCAGATGAAGATCTCATTTTTCCAATTCCTCCCATACCAAGTCGTGACCTCCTAGGCATATAAATCGACAGATTTGGTGGTCGATGATATTTATAACAGTACATACTCTTCTTGAATGAATTCATCTTCTGAGAAATGAAGAGGGATGGAGTGAATCTTTTTATAGGCAGAGGACATAGGATCCAATGGTGTTAATTTAAGGTCCTATCAACGGTCCAGATTTACAACGCTATAAAGATAGTTTGTAGAATCAAAGAAGTTAATCAACCATTGTTCTCGAGTTGAACATACAAAGAATAATTGGGTTTATTCAGGTATTTGAGAGAGTTATTACATTTCACAAGCATAGCCATATCATCACGGAAACCTACATTTACATTCACGGATCATTACAAATTATTTAAAACATTAATGCTACTTTGCTACTCCACGGAATGATCTGCTCCTTCAAATCGACCTTCTCCTCAGACTACAATCGATGAACAGAAAATGAGGAACATGAAGAAGTGCGTATATTTGCTGATGCTGGTGAATTACCGACCTCTAAATAAGCCAAATCGCAACCAGGAGGCATGATGCATCTAGTGTCGATCACAGTATCAAGCTAAAGCACACTACGAAGGAAAGAACTTTGCAGTCGTACAATTGAGACAGGATCGTTCTCCTTGCCTTGGGGGCAAGTTTTCGAGCATGCATGGACGAAACACCATTTTAATGAACTAACCAGCTCTCGTCTATCTAAAGAACTCTCTGGTTTGATATATCCACCGTAGTCAACAGGCCATAAAAACCAAGTTAAATTATTCAGAGGCGGCATATTATTTCAGTTTCGCTTCTTTTCCTACTTCTCCAAGGAGTTATTTATACTATGGGGAATTAACCAATCAACGGACAAGGCATACGAATCGTTCCTACAGTTATGGCACGCCTATCAAAATTGACTTCCCATCTTCCAATAAAATTGCAGGAAGTTATTTATTCAAAGGCAGGTCGATGGGACGCAGAAACCGAACAACAAACAACTTTTTTTTCCATTCATCAGGCAAAATGTATTTTTACATTTAAAAAAAAAAAAAAAAAAAAAAAAAAAAAAAAAAAAAAAAAAGACTCTTGTCTACTGTTCGGGAGTATGATCAGGGGTAAGATCTTTGTCTACCGTCTCGTGAACATGAGCAGGAATTGTAGGATAACCAAGATAAGTCATCATTTCTTGAGTACGTTGCTCATATCCATGGGAAAAACCCCTGTCAAACTCCAGATCTTTCAACTGAAGAAGATCTGCTTTCTCCTTAGTAAGCTGCTCTTTTTCTTTAGTGAGACTTTCAACGGTAGCTCGGAGGTCCTCAACTTCGGTCATCAGCAATTGATGAGCAGCGGCAATTGAATTCACCCGATCGAGGGATTCTTCTCGAGCGAAATAACTTTCGTCATTTTGTATCCCGAGTTGGAGAGCTTCATGCTTAGCCTGTTTTGAGAAATGTGGGTGAGAAACTTAAAACACCTAGATCTTTTTTGACAAACAACAAAATATGCTTACCATCTCCAAACGTTTGAAAATGGACTGTACAAGTTGCAAAGAAGAATGATTCTTCAGTTTATCAAGTTCTTTAGGCAAAATTGTACCCATCCCCAGATTCCAAGAAACCCCATCAGGCTCGAGGGTTGTTGGAATACATGCATCAATCGAAACCCCACCTGATCGGGTCATATCGAACTCAGTTATCTCTTCGACCTGCTCCTTAAATGGACGTTCGTCTAAAAGAGATGGGTCATCTGCGACCTTTTCAATTACTGAACGACTGGGACCTGACCCAGTTTTCGACGCTCCTTGTGAAATACGAACAGGAAAGACAATCTGAGTGTCTTGAGAGGTCGAAACAACTTGCGAACCTGGATGGGCAAAGAAAAATTCTGGAATGTCTTCCACAGGCCCCCTTAATTGCAGAGTGGAATCGATTTCAGAATTGGGAGCAGCAATCTCAGAATTGGAAGCAGTATTTACGACCAGATGGGAACTTTCTTGACCTATGGGTAGATTTGTTACACCTCGATCGGAAGGAGGACGTTCCTCCGTTGATTGGTCGACAGAAGAAGGAGAGATAGCTCGAGACTCCTCGTGTGCTATATCGTTGATGGGAGCAGGAGAGATAGCTCGAGACTCCTCATTGGCTGATGGGTTAACTGGAGGAGGAGATATAACACGCGACTCTTGGTCAATTGTTGGGTTTACAAGAGGAGGAGAAATAGATCGAGAACCCTCATTCTGATAAGTTTCAAGAATTCTTGGATCAACCAAGGGATTACGGATCGGAAGACCCGTCGAGGAATGCCTAGCTTTCTCCGATGGTGAAGGAATAGACTTCGCATTCTTCGGATGTCCATTAGGTGAAGACGACGCTGGGTCAGATCGAGGCACGGTTTCTCGAGAAGAAGCTCCCCCTTGGGTGGACGATTGATGAGAACTTTCCAGTCGAGGCTTTTTTCTCGGAGTGTCTCGTCGGGAAGAACCCCGCAGAGAGCGTTTTGAAGCTCCAGAAAATAAGTTGGAACTCATGATCAAACAATCAAAGGTTCTTATGAATAATCGAACTATGAGCTCCGATCAATAACAAGAAAATTTTATATCGCAAGTGGGGACGCGCGGTAAAAACTCCAAAAGATTCACCTTTATATATAGTTAAGGAAATGACAGTTATGTCCTTGGACCTTGGCGCGCACAGTAAAAATTCAAATGTAAGGAAAAAGCAGGTCAACGAATATGTACTGTGATCATCATAAGGACGTAGTATATCTAAGTAAAATCATATATATTATAAAAGGAAATTTACATGTTCTACAGAGTTCAAAAGATCTACAATTACGACAAGATAAAAGAAGAAATAAAAACGTCCTAACTATGGATGTTGGTTTCTTTCAAAGGCGAGCCTCCCTTTTCTCCTTCATTCCCCTTGTTGACTTGGTCTCCTTCAACATCCCCTTCATCGACGATATCTTCCTCCTCGCCTGATTGATCCTCCATAATATCCTTTATCAAATCTAAGTCAGGTTCTGGCACGGGAATTGGAGTTCCATACTCCTCGACTAAATGAGCCAGAGGATGGCCGCTATAATCAACAGAAGGTAAAGACTCAGGAGGATAATCTTGAAGACTTCGATCCTTTTCAATAGCCAAAACCTTGCGATACTCATCACGCTTGTCAGGAATCTGCCCAGATTCGATTAATTGATCAACACCTTTATAGAACGAGCTCAAAAGCAGACTTCCGATCTTCTGATGAATTATGGCAGTATGTACTGGGGAATCCAGAAAACCTCGGATAATGGGCTCAACCTCGGAAGATGGATGCTCGTCTATGATCTTTTCCAAATCAGTAGAATCGTCTTCCTTTGCCGCGAGTTGAGATCGAAGTAAGGCAATCTCCGATTCCAACCTGCTAACTACGGTGGTGTGTGACACTCGTTGATCATCCAATTCTCGTGTTAACTGATCGACCTGGGCCTGATACCGACTAGCATCCGTCATCATGCCAATAATATGCGGATTATCAGTTTCTAAATCCTTATTAGCAAGAGGAACAGGTTGAGTTTCCACGGAAGATCGAGAATCACCGACCTGAGCAAGCTGCTCTTCAAGTTCTTTGACCCTTGCGTTCAAGATTCTGTTGCTTTCCTCGACAAATTCACATTGGTCCCTATGCAATGCCATATCGTATAAAGCGGACACCAAGGCATTACCCGCCTATTACAAAGAAAATTTTATGACTAACCTTCAAATAGAATATTATAGATTATTAAAAGATCAGAAGAAATTGAGGAATATTACCACTGCGTGAGCATGTGCTGCTCTTGCGAATTGCTCGAGGGGTTTTTTCTTTACCGTCCTGTTAACATCTTGAGTGAAGGTCGAAGAAAGAAGAATTCGAATGGATTTATCGACGACGTTTTCCTTATCATCAGACATCAATGTATCCTTCTCAGAATACCCAGCCGCCCGTTTCCCTTGAAGATGACTCTCGATCATATCTACCAGGGAAGCTTTATGACCAATATCTCCGACATGAGTAAAATACTCCCCTCCTTTGTCAAAGAATTGTTTTCTCCTTTTAGCTTCAGGACCGGTAGGGTTACGCTCCGACCAGGATTGACAGCCGAGAATACCATGTTGATCCCTAAGAAATTTAGGAGGATAACCGCGGCCTTGGCGAGAGCTTGAAGACGGTATGTCCGATGAGGTTTGAGCGGAAGAAGGAGGAGCTACTCTGATAGGATCAACATCTTCAAACGACTCTTCCTCGATATTCTCCAAATCCATAAATTGATCTCTTCTTCTTTTTCTCGACTCCTTCTGCTCTATGGGGGCTCTACCCCAGGACTTTTTTGAGTTCGAGAGAACGGATTTTCCAACCACTGAAAAACGGCAATTCTCCACTAGGGTGGCTGCGTTGAGAAGAAATTAGACGATAGTAAATAACGAATTCATAGATCCTTTTATAAATTAAAAATGGGAAATGATCTTACCAAGAGGTCGATCATCCAATGAAATGGGAAACTCCAGTGAACTTAATCCAGCCTTTCTAAGAAAGATTTCTCCGATCAAGTAGGCCGATTGATATTTATCCGACCTCATCTGGTCAATTAAAGCAGATGAAAATTGATCATCTGGGGACATCTGACCGATCACCTTTCGACCGCCGTATACCCAAAGATCATTGTATCCCCAGTCGTGAGAAAACTCCTCTTTTTCTCCATTTTCGAGGATAGACACGGTCGGAGCTCTAACAAAGAAGAAATTTGATTTCCATTCCATACTATTGCTTGAAATGGCGTTTTCGAGAATAGCGTAGCCAGGTCTCTGACTAACATAATAGTAACCTCTGTTGGAGGAGCTCGATACTGAAAAGCGAAAGAAATGAAGAAAATTTCGGAAAGAGGGTTGTAGACCTCGTGCAACCATCAAAACAGAAAATGCCATAATAAAAGCTATGGCGTTCGGAACAAGTTGTGTCAAGGAGACTATGAAAGTCTCCAGAAACTGTCGGAGAACTGAGGAAAGGGGAAAACGGAGCCCATGGTCGAAGTGGGACGTATAAAAAGCTCGACAGTTAGCAGGAGGAGTATTAACTCTCTGCTCGGAAGTAGGAATAATGATCTCAAAATCTGATGGAAAATAGCGACCATATTCCCTTTTCAACAATGGTAGATCTTCTTCTCTCCATCGAGAAGGAAAAAGTTCTACAGGTGCAGAAATCTGAGGTTGGGTCGTTTTAGATTTTTTAGACGCTCTTGACATCATCTCTCCTTCTGGAATAATTTCCACGACCAAACTATCTACTTCATCCTCGGCATAATCTCTAACTTCTTCTGCTTGGGAATTGTCTATTGCCTCATTGTCAGAAGAAAGGATATCAGGATTGGGAATATTAGATGGAATTTCTTCTCCAACGGCTTGAGTAGGAGAAGGAGGATTCTGTGAGGTCGAAGCCATTTCTTTATATTTGGATTAAAGGTGTTCGAGAGGATGAGTAAATGGGTAAACTATCGACGTAAACTTTTACTGCTGGAAGGGTTAAATATCAATCTGGGGTAAAAGTAAATTGATCCATTGATTTCCACTATATATATATATTGTGAAAAGACGGATTCAACCCTTCGCGTCTCTTCATATTCCCGCCAATTAAAATCATGAAAAGACCTTGACATCTTCTGACACACGTTAACCAAGATACGTGTCTGTACGAGGAAGGTTCAAATGGATATGCACTCTTTTTTCCTCGTTTGGTTTTTATCCCGAAGAGGGTTTTTCCGAACAAGGTTTTTAACGAGGCATACTTCATGAACAACAAGGAAAAAATAACTACTTCTACTTCTACGAGCTCCAGCTACGATTACGCTCGAGAAGTGAGGGAGTATTGATGAGGGCTATTTTGTACCTATGATCGAATAAGTATTTATCGAGCCAGTTCAGAATTGATCCGACCAACGGGGATTTCAAGATCGGCTCGACCAGTTAAATTCGTATCTGATCGACCTACTTTGATCGACCTACTGTCCGTCCCAGGGGATTTAATGGGCCCAGCGATACTCCAAGGCCATACAGGTTTCCTAGGCTAAATAGGACTCCTAGTTCAGTTAGGACAGTAGGAATATTATAAATAGCAAATCTTACATTGTATTGTGGATCCGGATTTTAACCTATCAATAATAGAACAACTATTTTCTCCTCCAATACACTTGTTCTTACGTGATTATACAATCATATTTGTTCTTGAATTGCACCATCCTGAGTACTTTAACCAAACCCCAAATATATAAATTTGTTCTTTTAATAACTTACTGAGTTTAACCTTAAGACGAAATTAGGCTAAATCACTGCCAAAGTTGGAAACTTGACCATCTGGTGGTAAGTTGACACGACAGCTTTGAATACATTTAAAGCCGGTCTTCCCAAAATTGCATTATAAGCGAACGGGGTACTCACGACCAAGAACTTAACCATCTTCGTAACATCTTTAGGTTTCTTACCCATAGTAGTACTCAAGAGTATGGTTCCGAGAGGAACAATTTCCGATCCACCGAACCCAATGAGAGGGGTGGATACCCGTTCCAGTCGCGGATATTGTAGATTCATTCTGTCGAGCGCCTCAGAAGAGATTATGTTTGCCGAACTGCCATTATCGATTAACACCCTCCTAACCTCGAAGTTAGCAATTCTCAGGGTCAAAACCATCGAAAAATCAGGGTCATCTTCATTAGTATCCCAAGTCACATCACTAGGTCTGTCAGCCTCGGAAAAACTAATGACTTGATTTATCGAGGGCGCTGGTTTTAAGGACATGACCTCTTTCCTAGTCGAGACACCAGTCTTTATCGACCTAGCAGTCCTTTTCCTCGCATTCCTGCTATCTCCCCCAGCTGGCCCACCAGATATCATATTTATCACCCGATTCGTCTGGTCCTCTGCTTGTTGTTGATCCTCACGGTGTTGTTCGGAGGACCTCCTAGGACTTCTGGATCGATAACGGCTGTTATGGTTCTCCTTTCTGACATATTCCTTCAACTTTCCCTGAGCAATCAGTTTTTCGATCTCTTGTTTTAACTGAAAACAATCCTCGGTGCTATGCCCCCGAGCTCTGTGGTATCTGCAATACTTATCGTGATTCATAGTCCCTGGCCTAGGTTGAGTGATACGCCGAGCTCCAGGGACCAAATTTCTCTCCTCGAGGACTGTTAGAATCTCGTCCCTTGTGGTATTCAGTCTGGTAAAGTTGCTTTTTTCATGCTCCGTCCTCGGAGCCCTATCTGGAGATGTAGGTAGACCGTAGACATTAGATCTGTGGGTCGGAGCCTGAGGTTTATAGACCTTAAGTCTCTGCCAAACCGAGCCTCTTTGCTGCGCGTTTGACCCTCCGTAGTCGCTTGGTTTTGGGATAGGGGCCCGATCAGGTTTCTTCATGATCGGGGGCCTAGGATTCTGTGCGTTCTTTAACTTATTCATTTCCTCCTGGATCATGTATTTCTCAGCTATTTCCATAATCCGCTCGAAAGACTTCGGTTGCTTTCGGCAGAGAGCATTCCCGAACTGGCTATTACGGGTTAGCTCGAACATCAACGATGATAGAAACTCAATCTGTGGGGTATCAACTTTCAGAAGTTCAATACTGAATCTTGCCAGCCACTGCCTCAGTGTTTCTCCTTTCATTTGTTTCACTGTTCCTAAATGATTAGCAGGTAACCTTTGTTTCCTTTGGCTAGCAAACTGATGTTTCAATTTATCGCACAACTCATCGAAAGAGAAGATCGAGTTCGGAGGTAGTTTTCCGAACCAATCCAAAGCAATTCCCTCGAACGTTGTGACCATGATTTTGCAACAAAAATCCTCCGAATGTCCATATAAATTCAACACATTTATGAAACTGTTTATATGCTCCCCGGGGTCAGAGGTCCCATTATATCTTGGCAATCTGGTCGGGACCGTTTCTGTTCCCCGAGCTTCTCTAATTTCTTGACAGAAAGGCGAACATCGCATAATATTCGTGCTCAGTTCCCTATTTCGTCCTTCAAGGAAAGCGGCCCCATCCTCTTTGGCCTCAACTCCTCGAGCCCTGACGTCTGCGGGTCGGGTTTCCTTTATTAACATCTCCTTCTCCAACTCCTTAGTAACTCTTTCTTGAACAATCTTTTCCAAGTCAGCCTCGGTCACCTTTCTGTAGGCTGGCTTTCTAGATCTCTCCACGGCTTTGGGTTGACTTTCCCCGACCACCGAATCCTCTAAATTTTGTACGTTCCTAGAAGGTTGCCCTGATCGGACAATGGTTCTAGCTCGCGGTGGGTTGGGTCTTACATCAGACGGTTCGCCCAAAGCAGATCGACGAACACTTCCTTCCCTTGGCCTGTTGGAAATCGGACCCCGAGCAGTAGGTTGATCGACCGGGGGCTGCTGACCTGGCAGAGTTTCACGATCTGCTCTCTTCGTGTTCAAGAATTCTCTACACATGGTTCCGATAATGGAACGTAAATCTGCCACTGTCGTATGAATAGGCATATCATTCGGCGGGTCGAGCGGCGGCACCTCAGATTGGTGGGCCGTTCGGGATTGGTTACTTGGTTCATTGTTTACGGAGCGCTGCGCTCCAACAGCTTGTGAAGGCTCACCTCGATTGTACGTGTACCTCCTAGTAGTAGGCATATTTCGATCTAACACCCGAGTAGACCCCTCGGTGGGCGCCAATTGATTATACCGTTTTTCGTTTGAGTTCAATAAGGAAAGTAGAGTATAACAATATATGAATCGAGCATGTGAAAACTGTATATTAATATCGGTGTTCGAATATAAATTACAAAGCAGGTCTACCCGAGCATTACGGGATGTCGTACTACTAAAATGACCAATACAAATAGAATACAAGCTAGTTCCTAGTTCGAACAGTAGGTCCGAGCAGAGGGTATTCCTTGGAAGTTGTGCCGTCCCTGATGTCATAAATGCGCCGCGTATTTATAGGAACAGTAATGAGCTAGCTAGACCATCCGTAGGAGAATAGCTCTCGGCCAGCTGTGTAAAGCTGTAGGTCGGTCCCACAGTAATTCCGAGGAAACGAGTAGATCGGGAAGAAGGTCGGAGTACTTGAACTAGAGCTATCAGTCTGGCTTGATCGGAAAACCATGTTCTTCAGGTCGGAGAATACCATTCTGGTCGGGATCGAGGCTGACCTCGAGCAGTAGGTATTTCCTAAAGTGGCGTATGCGAAATACCCCTGATCAAGATGACTAAGGAATATTCTGTGCAGAGTCAGACCACGCACTTTGTGATCAGCAAGTATATACCAGATGAAGTTTGCCCAGTTCACCTTCAAACAATAGAAAATGGCTATCATTGTGTGAAATCTCTTCATTGGTACACTGTCAAATGAGAAAGTGCAATTCTCAAGGACCTTGGCAACCAAATCAGCCATTCGCTGATATTCATCCTTCAGCTGATTCTTCTTTATGCTTCCAGACAGCACTTGATTTTTCTTTGAAGCCAGATTCCAGAAATCTGCTTCAAGAGGTTCAGCTAAAGTAGAAAACTCTGTAGACCCTTCTAGAGATAATCCATACACCTCATTCAGGAGTTTGGGGGTTATACAGATAACTCTGTCCCCAATTTTTGCAGTGATCTCCAGTTTTTCAAAGTTAGGCTCATCTTTTGAACTGTAAAACTCCATCACCTGTTCTTTGAAAATCATATCTTTATGGGCCTCCATGAAGTTAACCAGTGTGGCTGCCTTGAATTTTTCCAAAATTTCCTTCATCAATGGTATGCCAGTCGTGTGGTAAGTCAGGTAGTTCAAGAACATACCTTCAGCAGCAGCTTCTTTGGCAGACATTCTGAAAAAGATTAAGGAAAACGGAGAGAAATTTGCAGAAGATAGTTGCAAAATTGCTTTGTATTGCTTTTGAAATTTTAAGGGTGCGTAAAAGCTTAGTAAGTTGATCAGATCTGGATTTATAGATGTTAGTTCTTGTCGATTTCCGTGAAAAGTGGTAACCGTTAGATCAGTTACAGAAAAGCAGATCGTGTGATCGTGATACGCGGATTTCAAGATAGCATTAAATATGTCAGACAGACGGGAATTTGAAACGCCATATGTCTGTTACTTATAAAAGCGTGCTTTTGATAAAAACGTTTTTGTACAACACGTAAATATAAGCTGACATAAATAGAAACAAATGAGTAACACAATACTTATCTGATAGACGACTTGTCTGATACAATATATCACTAGTGAAAGCCAATATCTAGTGATCTTCCTTTGCTGTTTGTCAATCCAGCAAGATAATTAATCTTCAGATCTTCAAGAATTAAGAACAAATCTTCTGCTTAAAGCAACTTCAACTAACTGTCATTGAAGATTTCATCTTTAAAACAAGGGTACCGCTTGTCTTACACGTTCCCCCTGAATTCAAGAATTCATCAGTCAACTAGTCTGTTGAGAGTCAGTCTTCTTGAAGTGTAGCACTTGTTGATGTCAAATTAGTCAGCTGTTGAACCCAGTCTTCTGATAGGTTCCCCCTCAGCTTATGAATCCAATTTTAACAAGCCCAATTCCGCTCTTAGAGTGGAAAATCTTGCTTCATTCAATGGTTTGGTGAAAATGTCAGCAATCTGATTGTCTGTATGAACATACTCAATGATAACATTTCCCTTTTCAACATGATCTCTGATGAAGTGATGTTTGATCTCAATATGCTTAGTCCTGGAATGACTACTAGTATTTTGAGTAAGTGAGATTGCACATGTATTGTCACAGTAGATAGGGATTCCACTGATCTTGAGATTATAGTCTTCTAGTTGATGTTTCAACCAAAGTATTTGTGCACAACATGCTCCAGCAGCAATGTATTCAGCTTCAGCAGTAGATATGTATACTGAAGTCTGTTTCTTACTCATCCATGAGATCAGACGACTACCTAAAAATTGACATGTACCTGTAGTACTCTTCCTATCAATTTTGCAGCCAGCAAGGTCAGAATCTGAATATCCAATAAGTTCAAATCCTGATTCCCTTGGATACCACAATCCCAATTCTTGTGTGCCTTTGAGATACTTTAATATCCTTTTAGCAGCTAAGAGATGAGATTCCTTAGGATCTGATTGAAATCTCGCACAAACCCCAACAAAATACATAATATCAGGTCTGCTAGCTGTTAAGTACAACAGTGACCCAATTATGCCTCTGTATTTGGTAATGTCAACTGATTTGCCACCTTCATCCTTGTCCAGACGAAGTCCAGTAGACATAGGAACATTAACAGATGAGCTAGTTTCCATACCAAATTTCTTGAACAGATCTTTTGTGTACTTTGCTTGATTAATAAAAATACCATCAGGTAGCTGTTTAACTTGTAATCCAAGAAAGTAATTCAGTTCTCCCATCATGCTCATTTCAAACTTGTTCTGCATCAGCTTAGAGAACCTCTCACACATCTGTTTGTTAGTTGAACAAAAAATAATATCGTCCACATATATTTAAACTAGCAATATATGATTATCCCATTCAATAGTGAACAAAGTTTTATCTACTTTACCCTTACGAAATCCTTTAATTAAAAGAAAATCAGATAAAGTATCATACCATGCTCTTGGAGCCTGTTTCAGTCCATAGAGAGCTTTCTTCAGACGATACACCTTGTCTCCTTGTTGATAAGCTTCAAAACCAGGAGGTTGTTCAACGTAAACTTCCTCTTGCAATTCTCCCTTGAGAAAATCAGACTTCACATCCATCTGATAGACAGTGAAGTTCTTGTAAGCAGCATAGGCTAAGAATAATCTGATTGTTTCAAGCCTTGCAACTGGTGCGAATGTCTCATCAAAATCAATGCCTTCTTCTTGGAATAACCTTTGGCAACTAGTCTTGCTTTGTTTCTGATAACAATACCATCTTCATTCATTTTATTCCTGAATACCCACTTAGTGCCAATTACTCTTTGATGAGTAAGTCTGGGAACTAAGTCCCAGACTTCATTTATTTCAAATTGATTCAACTCTTCTTGCATTGCTTCAATCCAGTGAGAATCACCAAGAGCTTCATCAATTAATTTAGGCTCAATTTGTGAAAGAAATCTTACAAACATTGTTTCATTTGCAGTTGACCTTCTAGTTCTCACTCTATCCAAAGGATCACCAATCACTAACTCAGGTGGGTGATCTCTGAGCCATCTGAGATCAGGTTGCAAATCTGGATGTTATCCTCTTGAATGATCTTGCAACACTACTGTTGGAGTCTCAGTAGTAGTCTCTTGAACAGTTGTAGTCTGTTGAACAGTCTCTAGTCTTTCAGCTGTTCGCAACTCCTCTGCTAGACAATCAGTAGACTGATTTTGAACAGCACTTGAGTTAACAGCTTGAGTTAAATCAGGTAGTATGATGGGTACATATTCTTCCTTTCTTTCCATACTCAATTTCTGAAAGTCAGCAGATATCTCTGGAATTGCACTTTGATTCTTTTCAGAAGATTGGCTTGGTTCATCAAATACTACATGAATAGATTCTTCTACAAGTAAAGTTCTTTTGTTAAACACTCTATAAGCTTTACTAACAGTAGAGTAACCTACAAAAACAGCTTCACCAGCCTTTTTTACAAATGCAGTAAGGTGATTTTTCCCATTGTTCAAAACATAACATTTACAACCAAAAATCCTAAGATAATGTAAATTAGGTTTTCTGTTGTTTCATAGCTCATAAGGTGTCTTGTTTTGACTTTTGTTGATCATACACCTGTTTTGTGTATAACATGCTGTATTTGTGGCTTCTGCCCAGAATCTTTGGGCCAGCTTTGCTTCAGCTATCATTGTCCTGGTAGCCTCCTTCAGAGTTCTGTTTCTCCTTTCAGCAACTCCATTTGTTGAGGGGTTCTGGCAGCAGAGTACTCATGACTGATTCCTCTGGAGTTACAATACTCTTCAACAGTAGAGTTTGTGAACTCAGTCCCTCTATCTGATCTGATTTTCAATATTCTTAGACTCTTCTCATTCTGGATCAGCTCCATCAGATTAGTAAGATGTTCCTTGGTTTCACTTTTTTTCTTTATGAAAATGACCCAAGTAAATCTTGAAAAATCATCCACAACAGCTAGGCAGTATTTCTTTCCACCATTGCTGATTGGATCAATAGGGCCAAACAAATCCATATGTAACAGCTCCAAAATTCTGGTTGAAGATTGGTGCTTCTTGCTTTTGAAAGTGGACTTCACTTGTTTACCCTTCTGACATGCGTCACACAGCTTGTCTTTGCTCATGACAGTCTTTGGAATTCCTTCTACCAGATCATTCTTTATCAATCTGTTTATGGTCTTGAAATTCAAATGATTCATTCTTTTGTGCCAAAGCCAACTGATTTCACTTGGTGTAGAAGCCACCAAACAAACATTAGAATTCTTGTCCACAGAATTCCAGTCGACTACATAGATATTTCCCTGTCTTCTTCCAGATAAAATAACCTTCTTTGTTCCAATTTGTTCAACATAGCACTTATCTGATGAAAACACTACAGAAAATCCCTTGTCACAAAATCGACTTATGCTCAGCAGATTGTACTTCAGGCCATTAACATATGAGACGTCAGATATCTCTATGTTTCCTTTGATAAGCTTTCCAACAGCAACAACCTTGCCTTCTCTGCTGTCTCCAAAAGTAACTCTTGGACCATTCACAGCAACAACATCTGCCAGTTCATGTATGTCTCCACACATGTGCCTTGAACATCCACTGTCCAAGTACCATTTCTTCACTACTTTACTCCTACTCCTAATCCTAACCTACAAAACAAAATAAAAATGTTTTAGGTACCCTTTATTGAGAGGGTCCTGGTGGATTGGTGTCACCTTTGACAACCCAAGATGTTGAAGTCTTAGGCTTCTTAGGCTTTACAGTTTTAGCAGGAGCATGAGCAACTTCATTTTCATCATAATCAGATGGCATATTATGTTGATAATCATTATGATGAGGATAAGGCTCATAAGCAGGATAAGATGCATGATAAGCAGGGTAAGCATGCATTGGTTGATGAGCATGATATGCAGCATAATAAGGTGGATAATGAGGTGCAGCATAATAAGGTGAATAAGCAGGTTGCACATAATAAGACTCATTTACATACCAAGCATTTTTGTTATAATTTCTTTGCTTCTTAGGTTTGCTCTTTACTTGCTCTTTAACAGACGGCTTAGCTTTACTAGTCTGATTGGTTTTACTCTTATCAGCAGACTTCTTAGGGCTACTCTGCTGTTTGGTTTTACTAGTCTGTTTTTCATTCTCAGGCTTTTTACCCTTTTTAGCCTTAGGAGGACTCTTCTCCTTTTTCTCAATTTCCAGTGAAGTAGATTTAGCAGTCTGAACATACAGGATAACATTGCTGTTATCAGCAGATATAAATTTCTCAGCTTTGTTCAGTTCTAAACTTTCTTTTACTAAGGGTGTACTCTGTTCAGTTGATTTATCTATTGACATAACAGACGACATAGGAACAGACGACTTATTATGTAAAGATATTCTTGCTTCAAGTTCCTTTATTTGTCCCTTGTAAACTTCACATTCAGCTCTCAGAGATTCACATTCATGCGAAAGCTTTTTATACATGGCTGTTTCTTCAGGTTTTTCAACACTGCGTTTCAGCTTAGCATTTTGCTTTTTCAGCAGAATCATCTCGTCCTTAAGCTTAGCAAATTCATTAACAACATCTGCTTTGTTGTTCATCATTTGTTCAAATGAACTAAATAGCTCAAGTTCACTTTCAGAGAGTATTACCTCTTTGTCAGAATCATCAGATTCCTTGGCCATGAGACAGAGCAGTGCAGGTGTCTCGTCAAAAACAGAGTCATCACTTGACGTGCCTGTTTCTGAATTAGATGAGTAGATGGCTGCCATCTTTTCAGCTTCAGCCAACAACACTTTGCTCTTTTGGTATCTCTTCTCTCTTCTCTCTTTCATTTGTTTCTTTTCCTCCTCTGTATATTTCTCCGCTTTAGGATATGGGCAGTCCTTGATGAAGTGTCCCAATTTCCTGCAATTATAGCACATCATTTTGGATTTATAATCATCCTTAATATCATGAGAATTAGAGGTAGGTTTAGAAGTAGAAGCATTGTTATATTTGTTCTTCATTTTTCTTTTGTAGAACTTTTTGAACCCGTTCAATAACAAAGCAACATCGCCAGCAGTGTATTCCTTCTTGCTCAGTACTGGGGCCTCATCAGATGAGTCCTCTTCTCTGCTTTTTCCGGCGGATCTTCTTGTTCTTTCTGCAGCGACCAGTGCAACAGATGGGCCAGAAGTTGAGGTCTCTTCTATTCCCATTCTTGGCATTTTATACTCGTACGCCTTGAGTGCAGAAAACAGCTCCGTCAGTGAGATCTTCCCCAGATCCCTTGATTCTTCCATTGCTGTAATCTTCATGTTGAACTTTGGTGGTAGCGCCTTTAGAACTTTGACAGTGGTCTCCTTATCAGTGAACGTCTTACCCAACTTCAATACATTGTTCAACACCTTTGTAAATCTTGAATCTATCTGGTCAATGGTTTCTCCGGGTTTCATTTTGAAGTTCTCAAACTTCTCCATGGCAACACTCAGATTGTGTTCTTTAATGGACTCGTTCCCATCGCTCATGTCTCGGACTTTGTCCCACATCTCCTTAGATGTTTTGTAGTGTTTGACCTTGTCAAACCTTTCATTGTCCAGAGCCTTGGTCATGATAAAGATTCCAACCTTATCAAGATTATTCAGCTTGATTTCTTCAGGTGTCATCTCTTCACGTCTTTTTCGACGACCTTTTCTACGCCATCAACGATGACTTTCTTGGTAACTTTTATTGGACCTTGAGTTATGCATCTGTACATATTGTCATTGTAAGCAGCAAGGAAAATTTCCATGCGTATCTTCCAGTCCTCAAAGCTCATACCGCCTATGTGGGGAACAAGGCTAATACAATCCATTTTTCAAAAAGTTTTTGTTTTTCAAAAAGATGCTCTTTTGAAAACTTTTGAAAACCTTTGAAAAACACTTAAGGATCAAGCTCGTTGATCAGGCAAATGATTCAGATGAACCACCTGCTCTGATACCACTTGTTGGTCCCAAGTGGTCAGATGAGGTCTGGGGGGGGGGGGGGGGGGGTGAATAGACCTCTTTAAAATTTATCTTTTAAATACTCTAACTTTTCTGTTCAGCAAACTAAGCTGATCAAGAATCGTAAGTAGACTAAGCTGATCTCGCACAAAGCTTTGAACAGCAGAGTTGACCACTATTCTGATTTCACTCAGCTGATTTTATCAAAATCAGAGTTATAAAATAACTAACTTGCAGCGGATTTATCAAGTGTTCTTCACAAGTAGTTTTCTTAACTTTGAAATAGTTTTATCCCCAGTTTTAACAAACTCCTTTTAAAACTTTTCAGCAGTTAACCTTTAAGTGTTTTAAATCTGTTCTTTCAAATATGCAGAAAATAATGCAAGTTAAAAACACAAAGGATTTTTATAGTGGTTATATGGATAGAAATCCTTTAGTCCACTCTTCCAAGTAACTTAGATCTTGGGTTATACTAAATCACACAGATTACAGTATACAATGCTTGCGCCAAACAACAAATGAACTGGCCACAAGTGCGTAATAGGAAATCACAAAGAAACTCCTATTCTCTGAAGTAATATCACTCACTAAGATGGATATCTACTTCTCACAACACAGTCCTAACAAAATCACTCAGATTTATAAGTATTTTCTGTTTTCTCTCTATTCTGCTTCGTCAACAAATGACTCGGTTGATGAGTGTTCAGTTCTTGAGTTTGAGACTTAGAAGAATTCTGCTTCAGATATTTTGATCTCAAAATGTGTTGTATATCTTCTTCTTCAACTCACGAACTGAACTATTTATACTTGAGATTTGAAAATCTGCCCGTTGAGAGATCGACAGGTGTCCAAATCCTCGAGTACTGGTCCTTTCTGCAGAAACGGCTACCTGCGACTGAACACTGTACACTCTGCTGTACCTTCTGTCAGTCCGCATTAAATGCACTAAGCTGATACGAGGTTTCTCTTCAATCATTTGTCATAAATACCCTTCCTCTTCAGCATTTATTACTGCAAGTGCATTTATTACCGTTGCACTAACTTCTGATCCACTTCCACTCTGCTAATCGAAGTCACTCGTCTGATGTATACTCGGCTGATCCCAAACTTGAACTAATCTGATTTGAGTCGGCTGATAGTCCACCAGTCTGATTCCTTCTTCAGCAACAGATCAGTAGTCTTCTGGACCATATTTGACTAGTCTGAAATACTTCTTCCTTGGTCAAATATCTTCTAAGGTTTGTACTAAGCTTTCACTTAGCTGATGACTTTGGAAATCATCAAAACCTCCCTTCACTTTAAGGTCTTCATCTTCATCCCATACCCACAGATTGAATTTTTGTCATCATTGATGTTCGAGTTAACCCGTAACAGCCAATTCGGGAATGCTCTCTGCCGAAAGCAACCGAAGTCTTTCGAGCGAATCATGGAAATAGCTGAGAAATACATGATTCAGGAGGAAATGAATAAATTAAAGAATGCTCCGAATCCTAGGCCCCCGATCGGAAAGAAACCTGATCGGGCCCCTATCCCAAAGCCAAGCGACTATGGAGGGTCAAACGCGCAGCAAAGAGGCTCGGTTTGGCAGAGACTCAAGGTCTATAAACCCCAGGCTCCGACCCACAGATCTAATGTCTACGGTCGGCCTCCATCACCAGAGAGGGCTCCGAGGACGGAGCATGAAAGAAGCAGTTTTACCAGGTTGAATACCTCGAGGGACGAAATCTTAACGGTGCTCGAGGAAAGGAATTTGGTCCCTGAAGGCAGGCGTATCACTCAGTCCAGGCCAGGGGCCATGAATAACGATAAATATTGCAGATACCACAGGACCCGAGGGCACAGTACCGAGGATTGTTTTCAGTTGAAACAGGAAATTGAGAAGTTGATTGCTCAGGGAAAATTAAAGGAGTATGTTAGGAAGGAGAATCCTAACAACCGTTTCCGATCTAGAAGTCCGCGGAGGTATTCTGAACAGCACCGTGGTGATCAACATCAAGCCGAAGAGCAGACGAACGGGGTGATAAATGTAATAGCTGGTGGACCTGCTGGGGGAGATAGCAGGAATGCAAGGAAAAGAACAGCTAGGTCGATAAAGACGGGTGTTTCGACCAGGAGTGAGGTCATGACCTTAAGGTCAGCGCCCTCGATAAATCAAGTCATTAGTTTTACCGAGGCTGACAGACCAAGTGAAATAACTTGGGATACTAATGAAGACGACCCTGATTTTTCGGATGGTCTTAACCTTGAGGATTGCTAACTTTGAGGTTAAGAGGGTGTTGATCGATAATGGCAGTTCAGCGAACATAATCTCTTCAGAAGCCCTTGATAGAATCATGTTCAAAAATAAAAATCGGCCGAGGGTGCAAGCTATTGCTATGACCCTCCCTCGATAGAACCATGTTCAAAAATAAAATCGACCGAGGGTGCAAGCTATTGCTATGACCCTCCCTCGATAGAATCAGGTTCAAAAATAAAAATCGGCCGAGGGTGCAAGCTATTGCTATGACCCTCCCTCGATAGAATCATGTTCAAAAATAAAAATCGGCCGAGGGTGCAAGCTATTGCTATGACCCTCCCTCGATAGAATCATGTTCAAAAATAAAAATCGGCCGAGGGTGCAAGCTACTGCTATGACCCTCCCTCGATAAAATCATGTTCAAAAATAAAAATCGGCCGAGGGTGCAAGCTATTGCTATGACCCTCCCTCGATAGAATCATGTTCAAAAATAAAAATCGGCCGAGGGTGCAAGCTGATGCTATGACCCTCCCTCGATAGAACCATGTTCAAAAATAAAAATCGGCCGAGGGTGCAAGCTGATGCTATGACCCTCCCTCGATAAAATCATGTTAAAAAAGAACGCGCCTATTCAGCTCGGTAAAATGTGGTCAAACAATGAAGTCGAAAGTCCAATGCGGGATAACTACGACTGATGCTCGAAATATTATAATGAAGTAGCTCTGCTCGAAATTCTAAGACTTTTCAAGAACTTCATATCCTTTGGAAATTCCTCAAGTTGAGATTATTATTTCTTAAAGTTCAGTTATGCTCGAAGAAAACTTCTCGGTTTTCAGATATTATTCATTTGGATGCTTATCAGATAATCTTTCCGAGAAGACTTTATCGATCAATAAATGTTCCAGATTCGGGTTAATCTTCCCATCCAGATTTGTAAGTTTCATCGGATTGCTAGTTCATTATCGAGTGGGATGTTGCAAGCAAAAAACTAGAAATAAAAGCGATGGAAAAGCTGGATTGCAAAATATTTTATTTGAAACAAAAGGTTCTTATTATTTCCGAGCAAGATACAAAAGATCAGTGAAGTACAAGAATTACAACTTTATTGATATTCATCGAACAGATTACAAAGTTATTGAGTATGTTTACAAATAAAGTCCTAATACAACTACTCTACCCTATTCTATGGTCTTCGAGCATCCTTCAGTGTTGTCAACCAGGGTTATTGGCGAGCATCCGATGAGTGCACCACAATTTGTGTGACAAATCGGTTGTTTGGGAGACCTGTAAAGTGATCGAGCTCTCTATGTTTATCGTCTAATGATATCTGGGTTTGAAGTGAGGCAGTATGAATTGCAGACCACCTTTTCTGATCTCCATACAGTCCTCAGCATTCTTGCTACCAGCCGAGCCCGACCACTTCCCCGAGTTGGCGTCAAAGGTTACAATTCCTCATTTTAAGATACGAAATTGCAACCTAAGCCGGCCAGTCATCATTTCATGATCGGGAAGCTCGACCCAAAGCTACCATTCTTCAAGGAAGAGAGGAAGAAATTGGTACTCGAGGTCAAACTTCCTTTTGATTATCTGACCAGCTTTCCACCCTCGGGTATACCCCTCGAGATCCGCAATGCTAACCCTGCGCAAAGTTCCCGAGCAAGAGTTGATCGAACATTGGCATCTCGAGGGAAGATCCCATTTTTAGGGATCGGAGACCCCCTGATAATCGAGAGGCCCCTCTTTTCCAATTCCACCCATACCAAAGGAAATTTTGATCTGTTTGTGAGGTCGGAAGTAGGTTCGAAGCCAAATTTCGAAGGCTTGTACAGGAAGAAGAAAAGATCCGAGCTTAGTCCTCGGATAAAACATTTTGACAGTGCAAGGTAAAGATTTTCAGCTGAGTAAAAAGCCCTTTATATACTAAACCAAAAATCTGATCGACGGTCAGTATTCAACGAAACCAACGGTCCAGATCAAAGCATTTATCACGGGTGACCTTTCCGCTTCCCGAGGTTTAGGCACTGTTTGGTCAGACTTTCCTTGGAACTTAGCTAAAAAAAAAAAAAAAAAAAAAAAAGGGGAATACTATGACTTGGTCAGATGAGCGGTGCAGAAACTTTCCGTTTTCACTTTATGCTCGGACTTTCGATCACTCTTAGCTCGAGTATAAATTGTTTCTATTAAGAATACAACTTGAATGATCACTCTTAGCTCGAGTATAAATTGTTTCTAATAAGAATACAACTTGAATGATCACTCTTAGCTCGAGTATAAATTGTTTCTACAATAAGAAGGCAACTTGAATGTAAAACTAAAAGGTTTATTATTCCAAGGGAAATAACAATACAATAAAGGAAAAAGTTAAAAGTACAACATCGTGTCGAGCAGAAAGCAGAAGAAGTTACACACGGGATCTCTATACTTTATTTCTCGAATAAGAGCTTGCGGAGTTCGACATTGCGGGCCTCGTACCCCGCGTCATAACCTTTTTTATAAGCCTCTTGCTCCCGCAGCTCGGCATTTTTCTTCTCCTGCTCGACAAGTGACTTCAGCCTATCCAGCTCCTTGCTTAACTCCTCGTGAACCTGGCTCTCTTTCTGCTTCACAACTTTCTCCGTCTCAGAGGCCAACTTCAGCTCGATGGCTCTGGTCTCTTCAAAAGACTTTGCCAGTGCAACCTTCTTTTCCTCCAGCTCGAGGATTGCCATAGCACGTTGTTCGGCTTCTTGCTCGACCTGCAGCCCCAGGTTGAATAGCTGCTGTCCAACCTTCGAGGAATAAAAGATGGAGCGTTAAAAAAAAAAAAAAAAAAAAAAAAAAATGGGGAAGTTTGAATATTAAATTGGGAGACTCACTTGGGTGAGCAGATCTGCGCTCGATTGCACTATTTCCCGAGCACTTTTTCCACTTAACCGTTCTTGCTCGGCCAATTGAATGCTACTTAATGTAACCTCCCAACTGCTTGGGGTAATCCCTCCAGCCATTGCCTTACTTCTCACCTCTTCAAAAAAGGCACTAAGCGTCCGAGCAACGTTGGGGACAGAGTTTTGGATTTCTGGATTCCCGCCCGACGAAGGAGTTTTCTTCTGATCGACAGAAGGGTCATTTATTTTGACCTTTTTATTAGGGGGCTCGACCACAACGCCCTTATTAGCCTCCAAAGCCAGAACACTACCAGCCAATGTTTTGTTTGCCCCCGCCATCTGAATCAGGGTTGAGGTCGGAGTCAGGTCGTCTACGAGTGGCCTTTTGTTCGAAGCAAACTCAGACCCGCCAGAGGTCTGTGCTTTCCTTTGCATGTCCCCCTCCGAGCTGTTCTTCGACCTGGAAGGGGAGTCCGAAATTGGTATAACTGCCTTGTTCTCGGTCCGAATGGGCGACGAGTTGGGCAAAGGCTTGGTCTCAGCTTTGCCAAGATCACCCTTAGGGGCCTCCGTCTGTTCGGTGACCATGTTCGAAGGAGAATCGACCTTGTGCTTGCCTCGATCGCTCTTAGAGATCTTTCCTACCTCCGAGGAGGACTTACGCTCTCTGACTTTGGACTTGGGAAGTTTCTCTTTCTTGACTTTGAACATCTGTTTTGGATCGAGCTTGGAGTTCACCATTCCTTCCATGGTCTTCTTATTTCTAGTGAAGAAGAGCGCTCGATTTATTTAATCGTTAAATGAGCTCCGAAGAAGAAAGAATTATAATTTCAGTGATACAAATCTTAAACTGCCTCTTCTATTTATAAGAAAAAGGAACGTTGCCTTTTGGGGACCCAACAGTCGCGGATTTCAAGTTTTCCCGTGCCCTATTATGAAGATCGATCGTTTAAATACCTTGCCTACTAAGGAAATGGGTTTTCACCTGCACGGAAATGCTCGATACCGATGATCTTTATGAACCTTATGGCTCACAAGGACTTTTGTCTAGTTGAGCAGTATAATAAATCACTGATAGGCTCTAAGTGAATGGACTCGGAAAACTTTATTAAACAAAGAAAGCAGATTTTATAAATGATCAAAATAATTACAATACATACAATGAAGAGTCCTACAATCTATTAAAAGGAATCTTAAGGGTTTTGCTGCTCCTCTTTGCCCTCGCTCTCGGAACCGCCCTCGACGTCGACCTTTGCGTCTTGAGAAGCTTCTCGATCATCCCCATCATCAGAGGTATCTTGGTCATCCTCCTCTCCAGAACTTTTTTGGCTTTCGTCCTCGGAACTATCTGAACTCGAGCTCGAGCTAGACGTCTCCAAATCCAACATATCGGGATTGGGCATCGGAACCCCGAACTCTCTCACAAATGGAGCGAACTCGTGATTTTCCCAGTCTGCGGAGCTCGAGGCCAAGACTCGATAGTTCTCTCCGTCCATGTTCTTGAAGATGTCCACGTGTTTCAGATACTCATCTATGTTGTTGGGGATAACCTTCGCCGAAACCAGCTGTCGAACACCCTTGTAAAAGGTGGTCTGAAGAATCTGATCTACCCTTTTCCGAGCTATAGCATCCAACGCAGGAGACTCTAAAAATTCTCTTATCGAGCTTAGGCGTGAGTCTTCCTTGCCGCGCTAATAAGATAGCTCTGAATCTGCTTTGGTCTGCGCGAGCTCCTCTTCAAGCCTCTTGACTTTTTCCTCGAGTAAGCTCTTCTCAGCCACGACCTTCACCAAGTCTTCCTCAATGGTCGGGGTGTACTTAGCCTTAGTAGACTCCAATTCTTTCTGAACGGAGATGAATTGATCGCGAAGTTGGGACTCTTCCTCGAGTAAATTCCGATAAGCCATATGAACACGGTCGGACTCATCTTCTAACATCGAGGTGCGATTTACTTCAGTGAGGAAGCAGTCTCCAATCTGCAATGACAGGATAATTAATTTTTTTTTCAAAGACCTAAACAGTTATAACCATGGCAAAGGGCTTTTACCGTATGGTACGCTCGGCAGAATCGACCTAAGACATCGAGGTCACAATGAGCCAAAAGCTCCTCATGATCCTCGACGAATCTCCCCGCCATGAAGATCTTTATCGCCTTGTCATGCTCATTCTCACCATTTGGGTCGCGATCACTCCGAATCGATCCCCTTTCGGGATAACCCGCCGCTCGATAGCCTCTAAGTTGATCCTCAATAAAGTCCACCATGTCAGGCCTGCCTCGACCGGAACGGGAGGTGAGAGCTGTTCGGTGCCGACCCCACAGACCGGTCCTTCTTTTTGCCTCGGGAGGCCCTTCTCGATCGTCCCGGGCTCGCCGATTAGAAATCTCTTTCCCTTTAAGCTTTTTCATGGTGAACATACTGTACCCTAGACCAGCTGAAGAAGAAGGACCAGCTTTGTTAAGGGGAGGGATCATTTGTATTAGTTCGGCGTCTTCGGGCTCTCCTTCGGCTCGGTTTCGATCTTGTTGAGAAGAGTCTCCCCGAGAAGGACCTCCAGCTCGGTTGGTTTGAGCTGGAGGGGGCTTAACTTGTCTCCTCGGCTGGCCAGGCGTCTTTTTCGAGGTAGAGGCCACTGTCCTACCGACTATGGAAGCTCGGTATTGCTCTACCATCGTACTGTTATTTTGATTAAGGAATGAAAATTTCTGAATGGCATATTACTGTGGACGCTAGGTAAAGATTGTTATTCTTACGTAATGTTCGAGGATCGATGGGGTCTGCAAGTTGGTACGTGGTTTGGCTGAGCTCCGCTTTCCGAAGAACGGTCTCCAAAACGAGGAAAGCTGACTGATACGGGTGGGAGCGCATCGCGGCGACCAGGTCGTCTGCAATAACCTTCTTAAGCCGACCTATCAATTCGCGTTTTCCGTACATCCAGTCTCGCTGACCTTTCCATTTGTGTGGAACCATCTCCGAGCTCCCCTCGAAAGCTGGTACTTCAGGTCCTTTGATAAAGAAGAACCGTCTCTTCCAGTCGAGAGAATTGCTAGAGACTATGGTCGATAAGACCGAGTGATTTGAACGCTGGGAAAAATACACAAACCCAGCGTTCGAGGCGGAGGAAGTGCTGACTTTGAAGAACTGCCAAAAATGGTGGAAATTAGCAGTTTTGCCCTTAGCCTTCATCAAAACACTGAAAGCTATCAAATACCCAATCGAGTTGGGGAGGATCTGTGCGGGAGCCAGGGAGAACACATCTAGAACCTGCTCGAGTAACGGGGCAAAAGGGATACGCAAGCCATAGGCAAATTGCTTGGCATAGAAAGCTTGACATCCTTCCGGGGGCTGATTCACCCTTTGAGAGGGGGTCGGAATAACTAGCGAATAGCCCTCGGGAAGGAATTTACCTATCTCAGTTTTGAGGTTTGCTTCATCCTCTATTGGATCGTACGCACTAGAGATCTCGTCGACCCGTTTTTCAGTTTTCTGAGCTCGACCTGTGGCTTTGGATTTCTTCGTGACACCTGCAAGGTCGAGAATCCTCACACTGCACCCTCCTCCGATCGAATATCTCATTATCTCATGCTCGTCCTGCGCCATAGTCGAACTATCCTCATTATCAGAATCAGGGTTCTCTCCGCCTCCTCCTTCCTCGCTATTGGGCTCGACGTTCTGTTCTGCGTCCCCGCCTTGCTCGGAATTATGTAGACCAGACGTCCCCTCACCAGCATTTGATTCTAGGGCCCGCTCAAGTTGATCGACGATCTTATTCGTTTTATCAGAAGAGTTTTCAGTGGTTTTGTAGGCGTTAATGAGTTCGCCCGTGGACCCTAGGTCGGAGTCTGACCTCGTTTGATTATTGGAAGGAACCTCTGGATTCTGGGAGGTAGACATGTTGGAAAATATTTGTTGGAGTGGTCGACGAGAAAGAATACTTTTTATCGATCTGAATGCTCCGATCTGCAGTAAGTTGGGAAGACGTACTCGTCTTTTTCAAGTCAACGTATATATATAAAGGTTAAAAGGGTAAATTGCAAATTCAACCCCGAGTAACCGCGACGGTTAAGCTTCCACTCAGTAAATTGAAGATCATCTTTCCACTAATATCATTTATGGTCCTCTAAGTTTCGTAAATGGCCGTTTCGGATTCGGTGAAATGAGATTAGCGACATTGTCTTCCGAGGATGTGCACTCTTTTTCCCTTCGCTCGGCTTTTATCCCCCTGGGTTTTTCCGAGTAAGGTTTTTAATGAGGTATATCCGACGCGAGACCGTTCAAGACCTATTCTCTATTGACTATTTTTCCGAGCTTCAGATACAGTAAGGCAATGATGAATTATCGAAGTAAATCTCTCAGATCGAGAACGTCATCCTTCTATTGTTCGAAGCAGCTCGGCTTCACGCGGCTCCAGAGAAATATGCGCTCTTTTTCTGATTTAACCGAAATTCGTCTTAAGGTTTTATCTCAGTAAATTATTAAGAACAATTTAATATATTAGGGGTTTGGTTAAAGTACTCAGGATGGAGCAATTCAAGAATAAGCAAAGTAATATAATTGAATGGAAAACAACAATCAGAGGAGGCAAACAATAGTAGTATATTTCTTAGGTTAAATTTCGGATCCACAATACAATGTAAGATTTGCTATTTATAATATTCCTACTGTCCTAACTGAACTAGGAGTCCTATTTAGCCTAGGAAACCTGTATGGCCTTGGAGTATCGCTGGGCCCATTAAATCCCCTGGGACGGACAGTAGGTCGATCAAAGTAGGTCGATCAGATACGAATTTAACTGGTCGAGCCGATCTTGAAATCCCCGTTGGTCGGATCAATTCTGAACTGGCTCGATAAATACTTATTCGATCATAGGTACAAAATAGCCCTCATCAATACTCCCTCACTTCTCGAGCGTAATCGTAGCTGGAGCTCGTAGAAGTAGAAGTAGTTATTTTTTCCTTGTTGTTCATGAAGTATGCCTCGTTAAAAACCTTGTTCGGAAAAACCCTCTTCGGGATAAAAACCAAACGAGGAAAAAAGAGTGCATATCCATTTGAACCTTCCACGAATAGACACGTATCTTGGTTAACGTGTGTCAGAAGATGTCAAGGTCTTTTCATGATTTTAATTGGCGGGAATATGAAGAGACGCGAAGGGTTGAATCCGTCTTTTCACAACATATATATATAGTGGAAATCAACGGATCAATTTACTTTTACCCCAGATTGATATTTAACCCTTCCAGCAGTAAAAGTTTACGTCGATAGTTTACCCATTTACTCATCCTCTCGAACACCTTTTATCCAAATATAAAGAAATGGCTTCGACCTCACAGAATCCTCCTTCTCCTACTCAAGCCGTTGGAGAAGAAATTCCATCTAATATTCCCAATCCTGATATCCTTTCTTCTGACAATGAGGCAATAGACAATTCCCAAGCAGAAGAAGTTAGAGATTATGCCGAGGATGAAGTAGATAGTTTGGTCGTGGAAATTATTCCAGAAGGAGAGATGATGTCAAGAGCGTCTAAGAAATCTAAAACGACCCAACCTCAGATTTCTGCACCTGTAGAACTTTTTCCTTCTCGATGGAGAGAAGAAGATCTACCATTGTTGAAAAGGGAATATGGTCGCTATTTTCCATCAGATTTTGAGATCATTATTCCTACTTCCGAGCAGAGAGTTAATACTCCTCCTGCTAACTGTCGAGCTTTTTATACGTCCCACTTCGACCATGGGCTCCGTTTTCCCCTTTCCTCAATTCTCCGACAGTTTCTGGAGACTTTCATAGTCTCCTTGACACAACTTGTTCCGAACGCCATAGCTTTTATTATGGCATTTTCTGTTTTGATGGTTGCACGAGGTCTACAACCCTCTTTCCGAAATTTTCTTCATTTCTTTCGCTTTTCAGTATCGAGCTCCTCCAACAGAGGTTACTATTATGTTAGTCAGAGACCTGGCTACGCTATTCTCGAAAACGCCATTTCAAGCAATAGTATGGAATGGAAATCAAATTTCTTCTTTGTTAGAGCTCCGACCGTGTCAATCCTCGAAAATGGAGAAAAAGAGGAGTTTTCTCACGACTGGGGATACAATGATCTTTGGGTATACGGCGGTCGAAAAGTGATCGGTCAGATGTCCCCAGATGATCAATTTTCATCTGCTTTAATTGACCAGATGAGGTCGGATAAATATCAATCGGCCTACTTGATCGGAGAAATCTTTCTTAGAAAGGCTGGATTAAGTTCACTGGAGTTTCCCATTTCATTGGATGATCGACCTCTTGGTAAGATCATTTCCCATTTTTAATTTATAAAAGGATCTATGAATTCGTTATTTACTATCGTCTAATTTCTTCTCAACGCAGCCACCCTAGTGGAGAATTGCCGTTTTTCAGTGGTTGGAAAATCCGTTCTCTCGAACTCAAAAAAGTCCTGGGGTAGAGCCCCCATAGAGCAGAAGGAGTCGAGAAAAAGAAGAAGAGATCAATTTATGGATTTGGAGAATATCGAGGAAGAGTCGTTTGAAGATGTTGATCCTATCAGAGTAGCTCCTCCTTCTTCCGCTCAAACCTCATCGGATATACCGTCTTCAAGCTCTCGCCAAGGCCGCGGTTATCCTCCTAAATTTCTTAGGGATCAACATGGTATTCTCGGCTGTCAATCCTGGTCGGAGCGTAACCCTACCGGTCCTGAAGCTAAAAGGAGAAAACAATTCTTTGACAAAGGAGGGGAGTATTTTACTCACGTTGGAGATATTGGTCATAAAGCTTCCCTGGTAGATATGATCGAGAGTCATCTTCAAGGGAAACGGGCGGCTGGGTATTCTGAGAAGGATACATTGATGTCTGATGATAAGGAAAACGTCGTCGATAAATCCATTCGAATTCTTCTTTCTTCGACCTTAACTCAAGATGTTAACAGGACGGTAAAGAAAAAACCCCTCGAGCAATTCGCAAGAGCAGCACATGCTCACGCAGTGGTAATATTCCTCAATTTCTTCTGATCTTTTAATAATCTATAATATTCTATTTGAAGGTTAGTCATAAAATTTTCTTTGTAATAGGCGGGTAATGCCTTGGTGTCCGCTTTATACGATATGGCATTGCATAGGGACCAATGTGAATTTGTCGAGGAAAGCAACAGAATCTTGAACGCAAGGGTCAAAGAACTTGAAGAGCAGCTTGCTCAGGTCGGTGATTCTCGATCTTCCGTGGAAACTCAACCTGCTCCTCTTGCTAATAAGGATTTAGAAACTGATAATCCGCATATTATTGGCATGATGACGGATGCTAGTCGGTATCAGGCCCAGGTCGATCAGTTAACACGAGAATTGGATGATCAACGAGTGTCACACACCACCGTAGTTAGCAGGTTGGAATCGGAGATTGCCTTACTTCGATCACAACTCGCGGCAAAGGAAGACGATTCTACTGATTTGGAAAAGATCATAGACGAGCATCCATCTTCCGAGGTTGAGCCCATTATCCGAGGTTTTCTGGATTCCCCAGTACATACTGCCATAATTCATCAGAAGATCGGAAGTCTGCTTTTGAGCTCGTTCTATAAAGGTGTTGATCAATTAATCGAATCTGGGCAGATTCCTGACAAGCGTGATGAGTATCGCAAGGTTTTGGCTATTGAAAAGGATCGAAGTCTTCAAGATTATCCTCCTGAGTCTTTACCTTCTGTTGATTATAGCGGCCATCCTCTGGCTCATTTAGTCGAGGAGTATGGAACTCCAATTCCCGTGCCAGAACCTGACTTAGATTTGATAAAGGATATTATGGAGGATCAATCAGGCGAGGAAGAAGATATCGTCGACGAAGAGGATGTTGAAGGAGACCAAGTCAACAAGGGGAATGAAGGAGAAAAGGGAGGCTCGCCTTTGAAAGAAACCAACATCCATAGTTAGGACGTTTTTATTTCTTCTTTTATCTTGTCATAATTGTAGATCTTTTGAACTCTGTAGAACATGTAAATTTCCTTTTATAATATATATGATTTTACTTAGATATACTATGTCCTTATGATGATCACAGTACATATTCGTTGACCTGCTTTTTACTTACATTTGAATTTTTACTTGTGCGCGCCAAGGTCCAAGGACATAACTGTCATTTCCTTAACTATATATAAAGGTGAATCTTTTGGAGTTTTTACCGCGCGTCCCCACTTGCGATATAAAATTTTCTTGTTATTGATCGGAGCTCATAGTTCGATAATTCATAAGAACCTTTGATTGTTTGATCATGAGTTCCAACTTATTTTCTGGAGCTTCAAAACGCTCTCTGCGGGGTTCTTCCCGACGAGACACTCCGAGAAAAAAGCCTCGACTGGAAAGTTCTCATCAATCGTCCACCCAAGGGGGAGCTTCTTCTCGAGAAACCGTGCCTCGATCTGACCCAGCGTCGTTTTCACCTAATGGACATCCGAAGAATGCGAAGTCTATTCCTTCACCATCGGAGAAAGCTAGGCATTCCTCGACGGGTCTTCCGATCCGTAATCCCTTGGTTGATCCAAGAATTCTTGAAACTTATCAGAATGAGGGTTCTCGATCTATTTCTCCTCCTCTTGTAAACCCAACAATCGATCAGGAGTCTCGAGTTATATCTCCTCCTCCAGTCGACCCATCAATCGATGAGGAGTCTCGAGCTATCTCTCCTGCTCCTATCAATGATATAGCACACGACGGGAAGTCTCGAGCTATCTCTCCTTCTTCTATCGACCAATCAATGGAGGAACGTCCTCCTTCCGATCAAGGTATAACAAATCGACCCATAGGTCAAGAAAGTTCCCATCAGGCCGTGAATACTGCTCCAAATTCTGAAATTGTTGCTCCCAATTCTGAGATCGAGCCCACTCTGCAACCAAGAGGGCCCGTGGAAGACATTCCAGAATCTTTCTTTTCCCATCCAGGTTCGCAAGTTGTTTCGACCTCTCAAGACACTCAGGTTGTCTCTCCTGTTCGTGTTTCACAAGGAGCGTCGAAAACTGGGTCAGGTCCCAGTCGTTCAGTAATTGAAAAGGTCGCAGATGACCCATCTCTTTTAGACGAACGTCCATTTAAGGAGCAGGTCGAAGAGATAACTGAGTTCGATATGACCCGATCAGGTGGGGTTTCGATTGATGCATGTATTCCAACAACCCTCGAGCCTGATGGGGTTTCTTGGAATCTGGGGATGGGTACAATTTTGCCTAAAGAACTTGATAAACTGAAGAATCATTCTTCTTTGCAACTTGTACAGTCCATTTTCAAACGTTTGGAGATGGTAAGCATATTTTGTTGTTTGTCAAAAAAGATCTAGGTGTTTTAAGTTTCTCACCCACATTTCTCAAAACAGGCTAAGCATGAAGCTCTCCAACTCGGGATACAAAATGACGAAAGTTATTTCGCTCGAGAAGAATCCCTCGATCGGGTGAATTCAATTGCCGCTGCTCATCGATTGCTGATGACCGAAGTTGAGGACCTCCAAGCTACCGTTGAAAGTCTCACTAAAGAAAAAGAGCAGCTTACTAAGGAGAAAGCAGATCTTCTTCAGTTGAAAGATCTGGAGTTTGACAGGGGTTTTTCCCATGGATATGAGCAACGTACTCAAGAAATGATGACTTATCTTGGTTATCCTACAATTCCTGCTCATGTTCACGAGACGGTAGACAAAGATCTTACCCCTGATCATACTCCCGAACAGTAGACAAGAGTCTTTCTGCATTTTTTTTTTTTTTTTTTTTTTTTTTTTGGAATGTAAATATATATTTTTGCCTGATAAACGGAAGAACCTTTTTGTTCAATTTCTGCGCCTCTCCGACCTGTATGTTGATAATTAATTTCATGCAATATTATTGAAAGATGAGAAGTCAACTTGGTAGGTGTGCCATAACTGTAGGAACGATTCGTATGCCTTGTCCGTTGATTGGTTAATTCCCAATAGTATAAATAACTCCTTGGAGAAGTAGGAAAAGAAGCGAAACTGAAATAATATGCCGCCTCTGAATAGTTTAACTTGGTTTTTATGGCCTGTTGACTACGGTGGAGATATCAAACCAGAGAGTTCTTTAGATAGACGAGAGCTGGTTAGTTCATTAAAATGGTGTTTCGTCCATGCATGCTCGAAAACTTGCCCCCAAGGCAAGGAGAACGATCCTGTCTCAATTGTATGACAGCAAAGTTCTTCCCTTCGTAGTGTGCTTTTAGCTTGATACTGTGATCGACCCTAGATGCAGTATGCCTCATTTGGTTTATTTAGAGGTTGGTAATTCACCTACATCAGCAAATATACGCACTTCTGCATGTTCCTCGTTTTCATGCAGCGGTAATAGTCCGAGGAGAAGGTAGATTTGAAGGAGCAGATCGTTCCGAGGAGTAACAAAATAGGCTTAACGTTTGAAATAATTGTAACGATCCTTGAATGTACATGTAGTTTTTTGTGACGATATTGTTGTAAAATGTAACGACCTTCTCAAAGATCTGAATAAAATCCATTATTCCTTGTATCTTCCTTTCAATGATCGATCATTTGTCCTGATTCTGCGAACCGTTCTTACAACGATTTTAATCTGGGCCGTTGATAGGACCTCAATTTACACCATTGGATCCTTTATCCTCCGCCTATAAATAGATTCACTTCATCCCTCTCCATCTCACAGAAGATGAAGTCCTTCAATATGAATATGCATTATTATAAGTATTGTCGGCCACCAAATTTGTCGATTTATCTACCGAGGAGGTCATGACTTGGTATGGGAGGAATTGGAAAAATGAGATCTCTAGCTTATATGGTGAGGGTCGGGCAAACCTCACAATTGGGGATTGGTTGACCATATACAACGCCGTATGATAGAGGTCGAGAGTGGAGGAAAGCAGGATTCTATGCTTTATCGAAATCAACTTGTTTCTAAACGGTTGGTGACGTCGAGCATGAGACCCTTCTGATCTCTATTTTAATCGATAAAGAAGAAGCATCAACTTTTTCAAGGTGGTGGCATCAAGAAAGCCTGCGGCTTAGGTCGCCCACCGGTACCCACCGATCAGTAAAATAAGTCTGAACATTAATTTCTCGTCACTGTTCTCAAAGTAGGAGAAAAACTGATCGTTCCGAGGAAAGTTTGAAGCCTTCTGAAACCAAATTCTTTCTTTTGTTATTTTGTAGGTGTAATTGTTTAGCGTAGCTGATCGATGAATATTCAATATGTAATACTAGCTCTGCTATGATAGTCGTTGTATTGTCTTCATCGATCTAATATAATACCTCTATTTCGACCGAGTCAAAAATGCATTTATTTCCATTCCTTTATTTACGGCTTGCAGTTATGATGTTGTAACGTAATTCCCGATGTGGTGTTATAGCCGTTGATTGGATGTGAGTCTCACCGTAGGATTTCAACTTATCCTGTCTATAAAAGGAATCTTCCTTCTTTTAGTTATCATCATAAGTAAAAAATCCTTAAATAATGTACTTCTTCTTTGTCCAAAATGGCGGTCGTCCGCCTAATTCGAGAGTCAAACAAATCACTCACCACGTCGACTTGGTATGGGCGGAATCGGAAAATGGAGATTTCCCAAAAACCATGAAATCTCCGACCCCTAATAAGGGGAATGGATTGGAATGCCTACCCTCATCCGACCATCCTATGAAAATGGGTAAAGGTCGGTGTTGTGGGGATCCGGTCTATTAGTTACGCGGTCGGTGGAAAGCTGGTCAGTTCATTAAAATGAGCTTATATGGTCAAAAAATGCTGACCACCACCGACCGTTGTAACATTATGATCTCTCAAAGCTCTCCCTGATTCCAAAGCTTTGTGACCGTGAGAACGATTGGTTCTAGCTGGTGGCAAGAATTCTGGGAGCAAGTCGGAGATAGATCAGACGGAAGACCCTTTGGTTGCCTCTTTGCTTCCTTATGTTTGCTATTGCTTTAGCTAGGATATCATAGGTATTTCCGATGTACGTGTTTATCAGTGACATAAAATTTTACTGTATATCAGCTATTCATTTGTGTAGATCGTTCGATGAATGTATACTTCATTTATCAATGTATACTTTTAGTCTTGTGTCAATCTTTGAATTTTGGTTTTAAACTTCGTAGATCATTCATTAGGAGATCGACGAGTGTATACCGACCCAATCGGTTTTACTCGGAGATTTGTAGGTTGTGTACCAATTATTGGTTTTAACCTTTGTAGATCATTTATATAGGAGATCGATGAGTTTATACCGACCCAATCGGTGTTACTCAAAAATTATTATACTTAGGTTGTTTACCAAATGTGGTTTTAACCTTTGTAGATCGTTTATGTAGGAGATCGATGAGTTTATACCGACCCAATCGGTGTTACTAAAAAATTATTATACTTAGGTTGTTTACCAAATGTGGTTTTAACCTTTGTAGATCGTTTATGTAGGAGATCGATGAGTTTATACCGACCCAATCGGTGTTACTAAAAAATTATTATACTTAGGTTGTTTACCAAATGTGGTTTTAACCTTTGTAGATCGTTTATGTAGGAGATCGATGAGTTTATACCGACCCAATCGGTGTTACTCAAAAATTATTATACTTAGGTTGTTTACCAAATGTGGTTTTAACCTTTGTAGATCGTTCATTTCCGAGCGCGTTCAATGGAGAAGTAAGCAAAAGCTTTTATTATAGTTTGAAGACAAATTAATGGTAAAAGGAAAACAATCAAGACATACTGAAAAAACTAAAAAAGAAAACTAATTTCTTGGAAATCCTGTCTAATTCCTGAATCTTCTTATCTTTGAACTCTATCGACCATAATATCTTCTGAGATTTACAGCATTCCACGTCCGCGGGAGCGGAGTTCCATCCATATGAGCTATCTTGTATGATCCCTTCTTTCCGACCGCAATCACCACGTAGGGACCTTCCCAATTTTGCTGTAACTTTCCCACGTGTTTGGAAACTTCAACTTTTTTAAGTACCAAATCCCCTTCTTTGAATGATCGTATTCTCACCTTTTGATTATAGGCCTTTTCCATGCTAGATTTTGCTGCTTCTAGCCGAAGACTGGCCTTTTCTCTTAAGGTTTCACTTAGGTCGATGTCGTCTTTTCTGAGTTGAATGTTTGTTTCCTCGTCGTATAATTCAATTCTCGGACTGGGAACAAGTGCCTCGACTGGGATGACCGCTTCGGAGCCATATACCAAGCTGAACGGTGTTTCACCAGTAGATGCTTTGATTGTAGTTCTGTTAGCCCAAACGACGCCAGGAAGCTCGTCCAACCATTTTCCTTTAGCGTTGTCAAGTCTTTTTTCGAGGGATTTTATAATTTCTCGATTTGCTACCTCAGTCTGCCCGTTTGCTCGAGGATGTCCAACAGATGTAAAGTTCTGTTGTATCCCTAACTTCGAGCACCACTCTTGAACTTGTTTTCCCGCAAATTGGGTTCCATTGTCGGAAATTAGAATCCTCGGAATTCCAAAACGACAGACTATATTTTTCCAGAGAAAATTTATTACTTGAAACTGTGTTATCCGAGCTAGGGCAATGCATTCGATCCATTTACTGAAGTATTCGACAGCGACTAAAACATAACTCTTTTTTGACCTGGCCGGTGGGAAAGGTCCCACTATGTCAATTCCCCATTGGTCAAAAGGCCAGCAGATCGGAATTGAGTGCATTGTTTCAGCAGGTTGATGTATTATATTTGAATGCACTTGGCAATAATGACAATGTTTTACATAATCTTGCGCATCTGCATATATCGTTGGCCAATAGTATCCTGTTCTTAGGCATTTGAGCGCAAGTGCTCGAGCACCACTGTGATTCCCAGCTTCTCCCTCATGTATACTTTTAAGGATACTCTCGTACTGGTGCTCGGGAATGCATTTCATCAGAATTCCAGATGCAGATCGTCGATAGAGTTTTCCTTCCAATATTGCATACCTTGGTGCTCGATATCTTATCCTTCTAGCTTCATTCTTACAGCTAGGGAGAGATCCATCGTTCAAGTAGGTGATTAACGGAGTCATCCAACTGTCCGCCGCCAAGTCGATATCCATTACTTCACTGGCTGGGACAACATCGAGGTCGATGCAAGGAGTTTTGGAGATTAGCCAGGTAATCACCCTTTTAGATTTACCATCCCTTGTTCCTGTAAATCTGGATAGTTGATCGGCCCAACGATTTTCTTCACGTGGAATATTTTGAATATCAAATTTATCAAATTTTCCAGTTAACTTTTTTACTTTATCCAAGTATTTTATCATATTGAATTCTTTTGCTTCGTACATCCCGCTAATTTGTCTCTGAATTAGCTCGGAATCTGTCAAAACATTCAGAATCTTTATATTGGCTTGTATAGCCATTTCCAAACCTGCAATTAGAGCTTCGTATTCGGCTTCGTTATTGGTTACCACGAAGTCTAAAGTGATGGCATAATTCATGTCCTCGCCGTTTGGCCCTTGGAAATTGATCCCTGCGCCTCCACCATCTCTGCTTGAAGCACCATCGACGTGCATAAGCCATGGCAGGTTATTGACGATCATAATACTGCTATCGCTTGTTGATGTCACATTGGAGCTTGTCTCCGATAGAGTTGGAGTTTCGAGGAGGAAGTCTGCCAGTATCTGAGCCTTGATTGCAGTTCGTGGTCGATATTCGATCTCGTATTGTCCCAATTCTACAGCCCATTTGATCAATCTTCCTGAGGCCTCTGGTTTGGATAACACTTGCCTCAGAGGCTGATTGGTGAGTACGATGATCTTGTATGTTTGAAAGTAAGGCCGCAATCTTCGTGCTGATGTTACCAGAGCCAAAGCAAATTTTTCGATTGTTAGATAATTCTTCTCAGCTCCCTGCAATAACTTACTCAAATAGTAGACGGGCTTGTGTTCCGAGCCCTCTATTTTTATCATAACCGAGCTCACAGCCGCCTCGGAAATAGCGATGTATATATATAGAGGTTGTCCCTCTGTAGGTTTGGCGAGCATAGGTGGCGAGGTTAGGTAATTTTTCAGTTGCTCGAAAGCATGATCACAATCTTCAGTCCATTCAAAGGTCTTAGCTTTACGTAAAGTTTGAAAAAATGGTAAACTTTTGTCCGCGGACCTTGATATGAATCTATTGAGGGCGACAATTTTCCCTACTAGACTTTGTACCTGAGTAATATTTCTAGGGGGCTTCATTTCAGTGATTGCCCGTATTTTCTCTGGATTTGCTTCGATGCCTCTCTCGTGGACCAAATATCCTAAGAATTTTCCCGATCTTACCCCAAATGTACATTTTAATGGGTTGAGTTTCATTCCATATTTCCTTAAGATCTTGAAGCAACGATCAAGGTGCCTTATGTGATCTTCTTCACTCATGCTTTTTACTAGCATGTCATCGACGTAGACCTCCATTATTTCTCCTATTAGCTCTTTAAACATCAGGTTAACCAATCGTTGATAGGTTGCTCCAGCATTTCTTAATCCGAAAGGCATCACTATGAAACAATAAACACCTTGTTCGGTAATGAATGCAGTCTTCTCTTGATCCTTTTCATTCATGAAAATTTGATAGAAGCCCTGGAATGCATCCATCATACTAAAGATTGCAAAGCCTGCCGTCGAGTCGACCAATAGATCGATCCTTGGGAGAGGATAAGGATCTCTCGGACACAATTTATTCAAGTCAGTAAAATCATTGCACATCCTCCACTTGTTATCCTTCTTGTCTCCCTTTGAGACAAGTACGACATTACATAACCACTCAGTAAAGTGTATTTCCCTAATCTGTTTGGACAATAAAAGCCTTTCGACCTCTGCTTTTATTATTTTGTCCTTCACGGGGCCATGATTCCTTTTCTTTTGTCTGACTGGCTTTGCGCTCGGATCTATCTTTAAAGAGTGAGTTATAATTCTTGGGTCGATACCCACTATGTCTTCCGAGCTCCAGGCGAAAACATCCACATTTTTTCTTAAGAAGTTGATCAACATGACCTCTCCTTGTGGAGATAGTTCAGTTCCGATCCTGGTGATTTTGGTCGGGTCATTCTCGATAAGCTTAATCTCTTTATGCTCTGGTGCACGTAGAGTTAGATCGATGGGCTCTTTTCCTTTTTTGCTGATCGGATCCGTACTAGGCAATTCGGGATCCCGAGATCTATCTGTCGAGGACCCCACTATTTTTCTTTTCGACGGCGTTAAAGGATCAACATTTCTTTTCAAAGATAGTGAGGTATTGTAACAATCCCAGGCCATACAATGGTCATTGACCATTTCGCCGACCCCAGAGATTGTAGGGAATTTGATTTTTTGGTGGTAGGTTGACACAACCGCTCGAAATTGGTTTAAGGCTGGTCTTCCCAAAATTGCATTATAAGCAAATGGTGCTTCAACCACTAAGAACTTAATCATTTTAATCACTCTATGAGGTTTATGTCCCAGAGTTACACTCAGGTTAATAGTTCCAGCTGGAACTATTTCCGATCCTCCAAACCCTACCAGGGGTGTAGCTACACTTTGGAGAGTTAATTTTCCGAGGTTCATCTGATTCAGCACTTCGATAGCTATTATGTTAGCTGAACTTCCATTGTCGATCAGAATCCTCTTGACGTTGAAATCGGATATTTTCAATGAGACCACCATAGGGAAATCGGGGTGGTCTTCGTTGTTGTCCCAATTCAGATTTCTGGGGACTTCGCTTTCGTCGAACTTGATGACTTGCTGATTAGAGCTCTTATTCTCAAGTGCCCATATCTCTTTGGGAGCGATTACTCCTCGTTCTAAAGATCGCGCAGTCCGTCGTCTCGCATTCCGACTGTCTCCCCCTGCGGGTCCGCCAGAGATTACATGAATAGTTCCATTGACCCGATCGTCATCGCTATCATTCCGTCGAGGCGGATGGTTACTGGGCGATTTACCATGAGGACTTCTAATTTCCTCTCTCCTTCTAGGACTTCTTGTCCTTTGTCTTCTTCGATCTGATCTTTCAACAAATTCATTTAATTTACCTTGTTGAATCAATCTTTCGATTTCTTGTTTCAGATGGTAACAATCTTCGGTTCTATGACCGTGGGCTCGATGGTACCTACAATACAAATCGTAGTTCTTTGCCCCTGGTTTCGCTTGTGTGATTCTTTTGGCTGGGGGAATCAGATTATTCCTTTCTAGTATCACCAGAATGTCTTCTCTTGGGGTATTTAATTTTGTAAACTCCACATAACTAATTCGATCTCTTATATTTCTTTCCGGAGATCGAGGCCTGAGGTAGACATTGGGTCTTTTCTCTAGGTTACTCCCATTGTGATCTAATCTTTGAAAAACATTCCCCCTTCGGGGAAATCGATCATATTCCGTTACCCTATTCATCGGAGGTTTTTCAGGTTTTCTTGACCCTGAAGTCGATGCTTTATTTTTATTTTTGTCCTTGAAAGAGTTCATCTCTTCTTGGGTCATATATTTGGAGGCTAACGTCATGATTTCCGCGAAGGTTCTAGGCTGCTTTCGACTCAAAGCGTTGCCAAACTGCCTATTCTTAGTCAGATCGAATAGGATTGATATGATGTAATCAATGTTCGGAGAGTCAATCTTCAAAAGTTCCACATTGAACCTAGCTAACCAAGTTCTTAAAGACTCTCCTTCTAGCTGAGTTATAGTTCCTAGATAGCTCATAGGGAGTTTCTGTTTTTTCTGGCTGGCAAATTGTTGTTCTAACTTATTGCATAATTCTCTAAAGCTGAAGATCGAGTTAGGCGGTTGTTTTCCGAACCAATCCAATGCTAACCCTTCAAACGTCGTGATCATCAACTTGGCCGTATATTCTGCTGAATGAGCATACAAGCTCATTATATTGGTGAAACTAAAGATGTAGTCGGTTGGGTCAGTGGTTCCATCGTATCTGGGGAGCCGGGCAGGTAAAGATCCAGAAGCATGTGCTTCCCTGATTTCTAAACAGAAAGGGGAACACGCAGCTATGCTATCCTGTATTTCACGGGAACGAGGCCAAGGTTGCTGCAGAGTCAGAAGCCTTTGTTCGACTCGCTCCTCGACCATCCTTTCTATATCTCTTTCAGAGATTCTCTTGGTCGCTCGACGATTGATAACTGGGGGTTCGTCCGCGTCATCGATCGGTATCACAGTGCGGTCCTTTGATAGGCGAGGTTCAGATCGAGCATCAGCTCTTGCCTGATTAGTTTTTCGACCAAGGTTCCTTCCTGCTATGTTTGGTGGGGATATTTGAGATCGTTGGTCCGCGTCCGGACTTTCAGCTTGAGTTGACTGGTGGTCATTATTCACCCGAGGTTCCCTGACTTCGTTAGCCGCTCTTGAAGGACCAACGGCCGCCCTTACTGGTTCCGCAACTGCATGGGTTTGTAGAACTTGAGGAAAAAACGAACTTAAGATCTGAGCAATTTGTAGTATTTTTTCCTGGTCAGCGGAAAGCGGTGCGGCAGGGACGGATTGGATAGGTGGGTTAGGAATCCTACTTGCGGTAGGAGTTTGTCGCGCTCCGTCGTTATGATTGATTTTTTCGTTCGGCGCACCTTGTTCTTCTATAGGATCAAGATTCTGTTGGTTTACCGGAGGTTGTGTGTTATTAGCACTGACTCTTTGGGAATCTTCAGGCAAGCTATCCATAGCGCGAGAAGGTCGAGAATTCGTGCTTCTTCCTGCGTTACGTGCGCTTTTCCTTGGATTGACCATATTTCGTTCGAGCAATTAACCTGCCCCACGGTGGGCGCCAACTGATTTAACCGAAATTCGTCTTAAGGTTTTATCTCAGTAAATTATTAAGAACAATTTAATATATTAGGGGTTTGGTTAAAGTACTCAGGATGGAGCAATTCAAGAATAAGCAAAGTAATATAATTGAATGGAAAACAACAATCAGAGGAGGCAAACAATAGTAGTATATTTCTTAGGTTAAATTTCGGATCCACAATACAATGTAAGATTTGCTATTTATAATATTCCTACTGTCCTAACTGAACTAGGAGTCCTATTTAGCCTAGGAAACCTGTATGGCCTTGGAGTATCGCTGGGCCCATTAAATCCCCTGGGACGGACAGTAGGTCGATCAAAGTAGGTCGATCAGATACGAATTTAACTGGTCGAGCCGATCTTGAAATCCCCGTTGGTCGGATCAATTCTGAACTGGCTCGATAAATACTTATTCGATCATAGGTACAAAATAGCCCTCATCATTTTCCCTAGCTCGGTTTTTGTCCCACTTGATTTTTCCGAGTAAGGTTTTTAATGAGGCATATCTAAAACTTGTGCTACGATGCTGTGTTTTTTACTTCTACGAGCTTTAGCTTCACTTACGCTCGAGAAGTGGGGGAGTATTGATGAGGGGTATTTCGCATACGCCACTTTAGGAAATACCTCTGCTCGAGATCGACCTAGAGTCCGACCAAGAGAGGTATTCTCCGACCAGAAGAATATAGTTTTCCGATCAAGCCAGAATGTTAGCACAAGATCCCATTATCCGACCTACTTATCTCCTCGGGATTACTGTGGGGCCGACCACAGCTTTTGACAGCTGGCCGAGACGTATCGTCCTACGGATGGTCTAGCTCATTATTGTTCCTATATATATGCAGCGCATTTATGACATCAAGGACGGCACTATTCCCAAGAAACACACTAAGCTCGGACTCACAGCTCGGAATAGGCCATAGCTTGTTTCTCTTTGTATTTACCTTGCTAGTAGTACGACATCCTGTAATGCTCAGGTAGACCTACCTTGTAATTTGTACTCGAACATTGATATTAATATACACCATTTACACGCTCTATACACTTATTATTTTGCTCGACTTTCCTTATTCTATACGAACGAAAAAGAGCATACTCAAGTATAACACTTGTTGATGTCAGATTAGTAAGCTGTTGAACCCAGTCTTCTGATAGGTTCCCCCTCAGCTTATGAATCCAATTTTAACAAGCCCAATTCCGCTCTTAGAGTGGAAAATCTTGCATCACTTAATGGTTTGGTGAAAATGTCAGCAATCTGATTGTCTGTATGAACATGCTCAATAATGACATTTCCCTTTTCAACATGGTCTCTGATGAAGTGATGTTTAATCTCAATATGCTTAGTCCTGGAATGACTAGTAGTATTCTGAGTAAGTGAGATTGCACTTGTGTTGTCACAGTAGATAGGGATTCCACTGATCTTAAGATTATAGGCTTCTAGTTGATGCTTCAACCAAAGTATTTGTGCACAACATGCTCCAGCAGCAATGTATTCAGCTTCAGCAATAGATATGGATACTGAAGTCTGTTTCTTACTCATCCATGAGATCAGACGACTGCCTAAAAATTGACACGTACCTGTAGTACTCTTCCTATCAATTTTGCAGCCAGCAAGGTCAGAATCTGAATATCCAATAAGTTCAAATCCTGATTCCCTTGGGTACCACAATCCCAATTCTTATGTGCCTTTAAGATACTTTAATATCCTTTTAGCAGCTAAGAGATGAGATTCCTTAGGATCTGATTGAAATCTCGCACAAACCCCAACAGAATACATAATATCAGGTCTGCTAGCTGTTAAGTATAACAGTGACCCAATTATGCCTCTGTACTTGGTAATGTCAACTGATTTGCCATCTTCATCCTTGTCCAGACGAGTTCCAGTAGACATAGGAATATTAACAGATGAGCTAGTTTCCATACCAAATTTCTTGAACAGATCTTTTGTGTACTTTGCTTGATTAATAAAAATACCATCAGGTAGCTGTTTAACTTGTAATCCAAGAAAGTAATTCAGTTCTCCCATCATGCTCATTTCAAACTTATTCTGCATCAGCTTAGAGAACCTTTCACACATCTGTTTGTTAGTTGAACCAAAAATAATATCGTCCACATATATTTGAACTAGCAATATATGTTTATCCCATTCAATAGTAAACAAGGTTTTATCTACTTTACCCTTGCGAAATCCTTTAATTAAAAGAAAATCAGATAAAGTATCATACCATGCTCTTGGAGCCTGTTTCAGTCCATAGAGAGCTTTCTTCAGACGATACACTTTGTCTCCTTGTTGATACACTTCAAAGCCAGGAGGTTGTTCAACGTAAACTTCCTCTTGCAATTCTCCATTTAGAAAAGCAGACTTCACATCCATCTGATAGACAGTGAAGTTCTTGTGAGCAGCATAGGCTAAGAATAGTTTGATCGCTTCAAGCCTTGCAACTGGTGCGAATGTCTCATCAAAATCAATGCCTTCTTCTTGGCAGTAACCTTTGGCAACTAGTCTTGCTTTGTTTCTGGTAACAATACCATCTTCATTCATTTTATTTCTGAAAACCCACTTAGTGCCAATTACTCTTTGATGAGTAGGTCTGGGAACTAAGTACCAGACTTCATTTCTTTCAAATTTATTCAACTCTTCTTGCATTGCTTCAATCCAGTGAGAATCACTAAGAGCTTCATCAATCAACTTAGGCTCAATTTGTGAAAGAAAACTTACAAACATTGTTTCATTTGCAGTTGACCTTCTAGTTCTCACTCTATCCAAAGGATCACCAATCACTAATTCAGGTGGGTGATCTCTGAGCCATCTGAGATCAGGTTGCAAATCTGGATGTTGTCCTCTTGATTGATCTTGCAACACTACTGTTGGAGTCTCAGTAATAGTCTGTTGAACAGTCTCTGGTCTGTCAGCTGTTCGCAACTCCTCTGTTAGACAATCAGCAGACTGATTTTGAACAGCACTTGAGTTAACAGCTTGAGTTAAATCAGGTAGTATGATGGGTACATATTCTTCCTTTCTTTCCATACTCAATTTCTGAAAGTCAGCAGATCTCTCTGGAATTGCACTTTGAATCTTTTCAGAAGATTGGCTTGGTTCATCAAATACTACATGAATAGATTCTTCTACAAGTAAAGTTCTTTTGTTAAACACTCTATAAACTTTACTAACAGTAGAGTAACCTACAAAAACAGCTTCATCAGCCTTTTCTGCAAATGCAGTAAGGTGATTTTTCCCATTGTTCAAAACATAACATTTACAACCAAAAATCCTAAGATAATGTAAATTAGGTTTTCTGTTGTTCCATAGCTCATAAGGTGTCTTGTTTTGACTTTTGTTGATCATACACCTGTTCTGTGTATAACATGCTGTATTTGTAGCTTCTGCCCAGAATCTTTGGGGCAGTTTTGCTTCAGCTATCATTGTCCTGGTAGCCTCCTTTAGAGTTCTGTTTCTCCTTTCAGCAACTCCATTTTGTTGAGGGGTTCTGGCAGCAGAGTACTCATGACTGATTCCTCTGGAGTTACAATACTCTTCAACAGTAGAGTTTGTGAACTCAGTCCCTCTGTCTGATCTGATCCTCAATATTCTTAGACTCTTCTCATTCTGGATCAGTTCCATCAGATTGGTAAGATGTTCCTTGGTTTCACTTTTCTTCTTCATGAAAATCACCCAAGTAAATCTTGAAAAATCATCCACAACAGCTAGGCAGTATTTCTTTCCACCATTGCTGATTGGATCAATAGGGCCAAACAGATCCATATGTAACAGCTCCAAAATTCTGGTTGAAGATTGGTGCTTCTTGCTTTTGAAAGTGGACTTCACTTGTTTACCCTTCTGACATGCGTCACAGAGCTTGTCTTTGCTCATGACTGTCTTTGGAATTCCTTCTACCAGATCATTCTTTATTAATCTGTTTATGGTCTTGAAATTCAAATGATTCATTCTTTTGTGCCAAAGCCAACTGATTTCACTTGGTGTAGAAGCCACCAAACAAACATTAGAATTCTTGTCCACAGAATTCCAATCGACTACATAGATATTTCCCTGTCTTCTTCCAGATAAAATAACCTTCTTTGTTCCAATTTGTTCAACATAGCACTTATCTGATGAAAACACTACAGAAAATCCCTTGTCACAAAATTGACTAATGCTCAGCAGATTGTACTTCAGGCCACTAACATAAGAGACTGATAGGATAGTGCCCTGCAAGCCAATATATTTAGCTTGTATTAGGACTATCGTAATCTTTCTCTAGTATAAATGAATTAATACGCTCGTTTGTTTATAGTATGTAAATCAAACAATGGCCAACTTCATCTCTCGCAAATCACTTAAGCGATTGGATGAAATCCTTAGATCACAATAGACTATGGAACGATTCACTTCAGTATGAGTGCAATCATGAAACAGTTTCTAAGGTCGTGATCTTAAAACGTTCCAAGTCATAGATTCCGAACGAGACGTGGTATCGAAGGAATCGCAAAGACTTGTATAAATATGCATGATTCACATGGAGTGAATTTGTAGCGTTTCATGAGCAAGGCATTTGATGCTAGTGCATATGAGTAGGTGGTTCGATAGGGGATCGAACGCATCGAACGACCCGAACAGAGAAACCCATTGTGGAAGCGCATGACGCACATCGGCGATGGGATGTTTCTCAAACTTATAATAGTGTACGATTTAGTCCTTAGACTTGAGATGCTAGGGCGAATTCGGTGCATGGGTGTGCGTACTTAGATTTAGGTGCCGATCACATAGCCTGATCATTATGTGCCTAAGTTGGGTGCGTATAGTCGTGTACGCGAATGGTTAGCATCAATATGGGATCTACCGACTCAACGTGGTGTGTTGAGAGAATTTCCTATACGTTCTTAGATAATAGATTTTGAGAAACCCATGGCCATGGTTGGTGACGGATTTGGAAAGGGGTTTCCAAATTTAGCAGTCACACTGAAATCATTATCCGGAATTAGACATCGACCATGAGGTGTGGGTACTCATGAATTAATAAGGAGATTAATTCTTTAGTGGTTAATTGAAGGTGTTCAATTAATCGGAGCAATTCATAAGCTCACAGATTAAATCACGAAAGTCGTGGGCCCGCGGCCAATTGATGGTGAACCTAGAGGGTCACACACAATACAATTGGACTGCAACAAATCATATAAGGAAAGTTTGATTTAAAGAGTTAAATCAAAACTGGAGAATTAAAGTGTTAATTCTTAAAGGAGAAAAATATTAATTAGAAGTAGTCTAATTAATTAATGGAGAATAATTAATTAATTAATTGGATTAATTAATTAAATGGGCCGAATTAATTAAAAGAGTTTAATTAATTAAAGTGTCTAATTAATTAAAGAGTTTAATTAATTAAAGGAGACCTAGTTAGTTAAGGAAATAAAGTTAGAATGGGATTCTACTTTCCTGCACTAGATAAGGGGCGATTTTGCAAGATAAATAATGGAAGAGTTTGTTTTCTTGTGTGACAAGGAAAATCTAAGAGATATACATGTATATCTTGTTTCCTAATGAGATAAGGAAAAAGATCTTAATATACATGGAAGAGATATCTATTAAGAGAAGGATTCTTCTCTTATAAATATATATCTCTTCATACTCTTCCATAAGTCATAAGTGAAAAAACTAAGCCCTAGAAGACACAAAATTTCGTGCCCCCCCTCTCTCCAAAGCTGAAAACCGCCGCCCCCTCTCTTGCAGAGAAGGTTCGGCCGAACCCTGTGCAATTGCACAAGGTTCACGCGATTTCTGTCTTCTTTCTTCCTTGCATGGTATCTCTTCCATCCTAGTTCTGAGCCTGAGGATTCAAGAGAGTTGCTTCAATCCAGTTGGTGTGGATACCGCTAGAGGCACAACACATGGGGTGCTTCTCCGAACCAAATCCTGCAGATCTGAAAGAAGACCGGAGAAAAATCACCACCGTTCTCGTGGTAAGGTAAAATCGCTAAACACCCTATGGATGTATCGATTTATGTAAAAATCCTTTTCGTATGACTAGATGAATAAAGATTCTACTTGGGTTATTTTAAAAATTTTAAATTCCGCTGCTTTTGACGTTCTGACGTTACCAATAACCCAACAGTGGTATCAGAGCCTAATTCATTACTCTCATACGAAAAGGTCTGAATATAATTTGATTGCTTTAATTGTATTGCATGTTATATTCGTGTTGTTGATTCTTACTTGTTATGGGTAGATCTGATTTTGGGTAAAATTGCATAAAAACGTTTTGGGCCAATTTTGTATTTTTCGAAAATAAAAGGGCTGTTTTTGCGATTAGCGAATTCCTGGAAAAACTGGACTGAAACTGATATTTTACGAACTGTATGTTTTCTTGACAGATTGTAATTTTCTGGAAAATTTTGAATTTGGGGCTGTTTTGTAAATACCGAAAGTTTTGGGGCTGTTTTGTAAATACCGAAAACTGCAGGGGCTGAATTGCAAATTCGAAATTTTTTCTGGAAATAAAATTTTTATTTTCGGTCCTCTGCCCAGTTTTAATTTTGGGGTTAATTTGTAATTTCCAAAACTTCAGGGGTCAAATCGCAATTTCCAAAAGTTGGAGGGCCGAATTGCAATTTTCAAAACTTGAATTTTTTTATTCTGTTTTTATGCATAAAATGGTTTTGTTTATCCAAATATAGATTACCTATAATTAGTAGAGACTAAAGTAAGAATCTAGAGAAATATTTTAAAGGCGTTTAAAATAATTGAAGTAAGATAGGAAACTAGTAAATGTGTTTGTTTGTTTCTTTGCTCAACGTGAATTGTTTACGTGGTTTTCGATCGAGCCGAGCCTTGACCTTAGATGTGATTGGTTTATTATGCTTTGGATTTTTGTTGGGCCTGCGAGCCTTTATTTGGGCCTTTTTGTGCCAATGTAATAGATTAGGGCTTTACATTAAATAGTTTAGGATGGAGGCCCATTACATGCAAGAAGGAAGCCCAGTGGAGAATGAAGGCCAAGTATGCTTGGTTATTAATGTAATAGCCTAGGCCTATTAAGAACCCATTAGATAGACCAATTGGGCCAACATTATTGGCTCAATGATGGCCCAAGCATAGGTGGCTCCCGATCGAAAACAAATTGTGTTAGAAATGCATGCTAGGTTTATTTATGTTTTGTTTATTTATTGCTTCTATTATTTGGCTTGTATGGTGATGCGCGCTAGAATATTAGAACGTAAATAAGATAATTCATAATCGAAGCGGTGAGATCTCAAGAGAGTTTGCCTTAAACTTTCAAACCAGCAAATCCCCTCTTGAATTAAATATTAAGTCATATTGGATTAAAATAAAATGAAGTATTTATATAAATCCAAGCCTTCCATCAATAGGGACTAGCGTATGTTGTCTACTTATCGATTAAGGTGATCCAGAGTCTGGCACCCGAGGCGAAGAAAGGGACAATACGTGAAATCTCTCGATTCTTGTTTATTTAATAAACTCGACAAGGGTGGGGACTGGTCGGGACATGTATAATCGACCGATAACCAGTTACGGGGATTTCATGACCGGGCCCGTTGCTCATCGAGATTGATTGGGTTAGACTTAACGAGTAGTACCACTCATGATGTAGCAGTGCTAGATGGGTGCGAAAATCTAGGCAAAATAGCTTGAAGGTTGTGTAGAGACACAATTGGCAATAAGTATGCCTACCTGGGGAATTAGTTGTATGGCCACGAGTCGTGGGTGCAATTAATGTCCGCTGGGACGTCAAGACATACTAGGAAATAAGATTTCCCGAACAATTGAAGGGGTAATTGTTTCGATAAAATAGTGGGAGAACTTTTACGATAGAAAGTCCAACCTTCGTAGATTATAAGTATTACTCATTAACTAGTCCTCTATATAATTGTCTTCTCTTTAAAATAGATATTGAGATATCTATAATAATCCATTATACTATTTATCCTCGACTTATAAAATAATTGGATCAAAATATCGACTGTCTTAGAAACTTGAGGATTGTCCTCAATTCCGAAAGTCGGAATCATGTTCTTAATAACTAGCCTATGCCTGATGCACTTCCGAGATGAGTCTAGAAGGAGGAACGAATCACCCGTAGGGTATGGGAATGTTAATGATCGTTTCCTCATATAAGGACGAGTCTCAAAAGTGGAACGAATCACCTATAGGGTATGGGAATCTTAATGATCGTTTCCTCAAATAAGCATCAAGATTGAACGAGCTAAAGAAGCGACATAGGAGTATGTCTGAAGCTTCTAAAAACAAACCTCCACTTCAAAAGCTTGTTTTGAGGAGCAGTTTCGAATCGTTTGATTCGAGACCACTAAGGAGCTGTTTTAGAACTCGAGAATAAGTGAAGGAACTAATGTCAAGGATCACTGTCCTTGTTTTATCAATCTAGTTGAAAACTGGATCGATTAAACGTAGGCCTGCAAGTGATCTTAACATTGACCTCCACCTAAATTCTCCTACCTGCTCATTCAAATGATTCGTGAAAACTCTGAACTTATTTGATAAGTTGTTCACATTTCATGAATTAACCAAAGTATTGGTAAAAGGCAAATAGGATAAACCTGTCATGATCGATTACACTTCATGGACTGCAAAGTCAAAGAAGGGTAAAAAGAAGAAGATGTTGTTCTCTTCTAAAATCGACCATAAAGGTAGTCGAAAGAACGCAAGTAGTCTAAAAGTCGAATTATCCCACTGAATCTTAGAAAGGCACTCATTAGTTTAATTGATTAGAAGGTCTAATTAATTAAGCAACGTTTCAATTAAAGAGTTAATTGAAAATGAGATGAATCAATTAAAGAGTTAATTGAAAGGAAGCAAATTAATTGAATTAAAACCGTTAACTCAATTCGATTGAAATAATGTGTTAGTTCAATTAATACCAAGATAATAATCCACAACTTTGGCACGCTAGACTTGGACATATCTCCAAGAGTAGGATTCAAAAGTTGGTTTCTTCTAAGACTCTTGAAATATAGAACTTAGATGAACATCCAACCTGCGAATCCTGTCTCATAGGAAAGATGACCGAATCTCCCTTCACAGGGAATCAAGAGCGAACCAAAGAACATTGGATTTGATCCATACGATTGAATGTGGACCACTAAAGGTTAGTGTAAGAGGAGATTACTCGTACCTCGTACCTTTTTGCTAATGACTTTGGTCGTTAGTGATATATGTATCTAGTGAGATACAAATCCGAAAAACCTTTGAAAAGTTCAAAGAATTTTCGAAACGAAGTAGAGAATCAACAAAGGCATAGTATTATGGCCATTCGATCTGATCGAGGTGGCAAATACCTAAGTCAAGAATTCCTCAATTATCTTACAGAGAATGGGGTTCTCATACGACAAACTCCTCCTATGATGCCTCAACTTATTGGAGTGTCTAAGAGAAGGAATCGAACATTGTTAGACATTGTTCAAATCCATGTTGAGTTTTGTTAAGCTTCCATATGCATTCTAGGGGTTGGTCCTCCTGACTGCATCGAAGATACTGAGCAAAGTACCTTCAAAGTCCGTGCCTAAAAAGCTTTACCAAGAAAGGTATGGCAAAACACCTCTATACTCTTATCTTTGAGTATGGAGATCTCCTCCCTAAGTTGGGAACTAGAAAGGAGATAAATTGGCTAGTAGATCCAATTTGTATATAATTGTGGGGTATCCAAAGAAATCCATTGGATACCTGTTCTACAAATCCTAAAAACAATCGATGTTTGTTTAAAGGAATACCCATTTCTTAGAGGATGACTTCCTCACGAATTGAAACAGGACTCTTGTAGAACTTGATGAAGTCCAAGATTTGGACCCATCCCCACAAATAGTGGGAGTTAAATCCAGAAACTGCTAAACCGTCTGGTACACCAGTACTTCGTAGATCTAATCAAGTTCGTAAGAAGCTTGATAGATATGGTTTCACCATATACGAAGAAGCTACATTAGATGTAGACGTGCATGCATGACAAGAGTTCATGCAACCCGAAATGGATTTCATGCATTCCAACAAGGTATGGACCTTGGTCGATCCACCCGAGGGATTTATCCCTGTAAGTTGTGAATGGATCTTCAAGCTAGGAATGAATGGAGAGGTGTTGACCTCTAAGACTCGACTAGTGGTAAAAGGCTATTCACAAAGTTCTGGAACAGACTTTGATGAAACCTTTTCTCCAGTAGCAAAGTCTGAATCCATTCAAATTCGCATTTGTTTTGATGAGACAGTCAAGGCATTTGACTTCATCAAAAACGAATATGAACCTTGAGTGTACAAAAGGATTAGTGGGAGCTCTATGAAGCTCGTATTATATATGTCGATCACATTCTGCTTATCTGGGATGATATCGGAATGTCAGCGCAGACGAAAGCATGGTTTTCCATGCAATTCTCCATGAAAGATTTGGGAGAGGCATCTTGAGTATTGGGATACGTATCTATAGGGATAGATCAAAGAAGATGTTGGGACTCTCTAAATCTAAGTACATAGAAACAATACTGAAAAGATTCAGTATGGAAGAATCCAAGAGAGGATTGCTTCCAATGAGACATTGTAACTCTTTTTTTTCAAATCGATGTGCCCTACATCGAATGAGGATAAAAGGAAAATGTCTCAAATACCTTATGTTTCAAACAAACGGTAGCATGTGGCATGCTATACTATGTACTAGATCAGACATAGAACCTGCTCAAGGGTCACGAGCAGTTACTAGTCAAACTCCAGTGAAGAGTACTGGACCACCGTAAAAGATATCCTTAAGCTCTTGAGAAAGACTAAGGATTTGTTCTTGGTCTACGGTGGTAATGGAGAATTAAAACTCGAAGGATTTAATGATTCGAATTTTCAGTCTGATGTGGATGAATATATATCCAATTTTGGATACATATTTTGCCTCAATGGGGTAGCGGTAAATTGGAAAGGTTCCAAGCAAAACACCATTGCCATCTTAACCACTGAAGCAAGATATATCGCAGCAAGGACTGCAGCGAAAGAAAGTGTTTGGATGAAAAACTTCATCCAATAGTTGGATGTAGTGCCTAGCATTGCGAAGCTCATGGTTATCTTCTGTGATAACAATGGAGCTATTGCTAAAGCAAAGGAATCGAGATCTCACCAGAAATCTGAACACAATGAGAGAAAAGTACCATTTGATTAGAGAAATCATTGGTAGAGTTAACGCACTTATTGGATGCGTCGACTCGGAAGACAATCTAGCGGATCCACTAGTAAAGTCTTAGTCACGAAAAGAGTTCGAAGAACATCTTTGGAAGATGGGTCTTAGAAGCGTTTGTGATTGGCTTTAGGGCAAGTGGGAGATTGATAGGATAGTGCCCTGCAAGCCAATATATTTAGCTTGTATTAGGACTATCGTAATCTTTCTCTAGTATAAATGAATTAATACGCTCGTTTGTTTATAGTATGTAAATCAAACAATGGCCAACTTCATCTCTCGCAAATCACTTAAGCGATTGGATGAAATCCTTAGATCACAATAGACTATGGAACGATTCACTTCAGTATGAGTGCAATCATGAAACAGTTTCTAAGGTCGTGATCTTAAAACGTTCCAAGTCATAGATTCCGAACGAGACGGGGTATCGAAGGAATCGCAAAGACTTGTATAAATATGCATGATTCACATGGAGTGAATTTGTAGCGTTTCATGAGCAAGGCATTTGATGCTAGTGCATATGAGTAGGTGGTTCGATAGGGGATCGAACGCATCGAACGACCCGAACAGAGAAACCCATTGTGGAAGCGCATGACGCACATCGGCGATGGGATGTTTCTCAAACTTATAATAGTGTACGATTTAGTCCTTAGACTTGAGATGCTAGGGCGAATTCGGTGCATGGGTGTGCGTACTTAGATTTAGGTGCCGATCACATAGCCTGATCATTATGTGCCTAAGTTGGGTGCGTATAGTCGTGTACGCGAATGGTTAGCATCAATATGGGATCTACCGACTCAACGTGGTGTGTTGAGAGAATTTCCTATACGTTCTTAGATAATAGATTTCGAGAAACCCATGGCCATGGTTGGTGACGGTTTTGGAAAGGGGTTTCCAAATTTAGCAGTCACACTGAAATCATTATCCGGAATTAGAAAGTATAGTTATCGAGATAATTAGAGGTGCCGATCAATTCACACACCCTAGGTCTCGATCGGGAAATTAAGTCGATAGAAGGACCGTATGTACATGGTACTTATAAGAGGTGAGGTTCACTGAGATCAATTCACCTGAAGTTGGGCCTCATGGGCTTGTGGCTAGACATCGACCATGAGGTGTGGGTACTCATGAATTAATAAGGAGATTAATTCTTTAGTGGTTAATTGAAGGTGTTCAATTAATCGGAGCAATTCATAAGCTCACAAATTAAATCACGAAAGTCGTGGGCCCGCGGCCAATTGATGGTGAACCTAGAGGGTCACACACAATACAATTGGACTGCAACAAATCATATAAGGAAAGTTTGATTTAAAGAGTTAAATCAAAACTGGAGAATTAAAGTGTTAATTCTTAAAGGAGAAAAATATTAATTAGAAGTAGTCTAATTAATTAATGGAGAATAATTAATTAATTAATTGGATTAATTAATTAAATGGGCTGAATTAATTAAAAGAGTTTAATTAATTAAAGGAGACCTAGTTAGTTAAGGAAATAAAGTTAGAATGGGATTCTACTTTCCTAAACTAGATAAGGGGCGATTTTGCAAGATAAATAATGGAAGAGTTTGTTTTCTTGTGTGACAAGGAAAATCTAAGAGATATACATGTATATCTTGTTTCCTAATGAGATAAGGAAAAAGATCTTGATATACATGGAAGAGATATCTATTAAGAGAAGGATTCTTCTCTTATAAATATATATCTCTTCATACTCTTCCATAAGTCATAAGTGAGAAAACTAAGCCCTAGAAGACACAAAATTTCGTGCCCCCCCTCTCTCCAAAGCTGAAAACCGCCGCCCCCTCTCTTGCAGAGAAGGTTCGGCCGAACCCTGTGCAATTGCACAAGGTTCACGCGATTTCTGTCTTCTTTCTTCCTTGCATGGTATCTCTTCCATCCTAGTTCTGAGCCTGAGGATTCAAGAGAGTTGCTTCAATCCAGTTGGTGTGGATACCGCTAGAGGCACAACACATGGGGTGCTTCTCCGAACCAAATCCTGCAGATCTGAAAGAAGACCGGAGAAAAATCACCACCGTTCTCGTGGTAAGGTAAAATCGCTAAACACCCTATGGATGTATCGATTTATGTAAAAATCCTTTTCGTATGACTAGATGAATAAAGATTCTACTTGGGTTATTTTAAAAATTTTAAATTCCGCTGCTTTTGACGTTCTGACGTTACCAATAACCCAACAGAGACGTCAGATATCTCTATGTTTCCTTTGATAAGCTTTCCAACAGCCACAACCTTGCCTTCTTTGTTGTCTCCAAAAGTAACTCTTGGACCATTCACAGCAACAGCATTTGCCAGTTCATGTATTTCTCCACACATGTGCCTTGAACATCCACTGTCCAAGTACCATTTCTTCACTACTTTACTCCTACTCCTAATCCTAACCTACAAAACAAAATAAAAATATTTTAGGTACCCTTTATTGAGAGGGTCCTGGTGGATTAGTGTCACCTTTGACAACCCAAGATGTTGAAGTCTTAGGCTTCTTAGGCTTTAGAGTTTTAGCAGGAGCATGAGCAACTTCATTTTCATCATAATCAGCAGGCATGTTATGTTGATAATCTTTATGATGATGATAAGGCTCATAAGCAGGATAAGATGAATGATAAGCAGGGTAAGCATGCGTTGTTTGATGAGCAGGATATGCAGCATAGTAAAGTGGATAATGAGGTGCAGCATAATAAGGTGAGTAAGCAGGTTGCACATAGTAAGACTCATTTCCATACCAAGCATTTTTGTTATAATTTCTTTGCTTCTTAGGTCTGCTCTTTACTTGCTCTTTAACAGACGACTTAGCTTTACTAGTCTGATTGGTTTTACTCTTATCAGCAGACTTCTTTGGACTACTCTGCTGTTTGGTTTTACCAGTCTGTTTTTCATTTTCAGGCTTTTTACCCTTTTTAGCCTTAGGAGTTTTTATCTCCTTTTTCTCAATTTCAGGTGAAGTAGGTTTAGTAGTCTGAACGTACAAGATAACATTACTATTATCAGTGGATACAAACTTCTCAGTTCTGTTCAGTTCTAAACTTTCTTTTACTAGGGGTGCACTCTGTTCATTAGATTTTTCTATTGGCACAACTGACGACTTAGGAACAGACGATTTATTATGTAAAGACATTCTAGCTTCAAGTTCCTTGATTTGTCCCTTGTAGACTTCACATTCAGCTCTCAGAGATTCACATTCATGCGAAAGCTTTTTATACATGGCTGATTCTTCAGGTTTTTCAACACTGCGTTTCAGCTTAGCATTTTGCTTTTTCAGCAGAATCATCTCGTCCTTAAGCTTAGCAAATTCATTAACAACATATGCTTTGTTGTTCATCATTTTTTCAAATGAACTAAATAGCTCAAGTTCACTTTCAGAGAGTATTACCTCATTGTCAGAATCATCAGATTCCTTTGCCATGAGACAGAGCAGTGCAGGTGTCTCGTCAAAAACAGAGTCATCACTTGACGTGCCTGATTCTGTGTTAAATGAGTAGATGGCTGCCATTTTTTCAGCTTCAGCCAACAACACTTTGCTTTTCTGGTATCTCTTCTCTCTTCTTTCTTTTCTTTGTTTCTTTTCCTCCTCTGTATATTTCTCAGCTTTTGGATATGGGCAGTCCTTGATGAAATGTCCCAATTTCCTGCAATTATAGCACATCATTTTGGATTTAATATCATCCTTAATATCATGAGAATTAGAGGTAGGTTTAGAAGTAGAAGCATTGTTATATTTGTTCTTCATTTTTCTTTTGTATAACTTTTTGAACCCGTTTAACAACAACGCAACATCGCCAGTAGTGTACTCCTTTTTACTTAGTACTGGGGCCTCATCAGATGAGTCCTCTTCTTTGCTCTTTCCGGCGGATCTTCTAGTTCTTTCTGCAGCGACCAGTGCAGCAGTGGGGCCAGAAGTTGAGGTCTCTTCTATTCCCATTCTTGGCATTTTATACTTGTACGCCTTGAGTGCAGAAAACAGCTCCGTCAGTGAGATCTTCCCCAGATCCCTTGATTCTTCCATCGCTGTTATCTTCATGTTGAACTTTGGTGGTAGCGCCTTTAGAACTTTGACAGTGATCTCTTTATCTGTAAACGTCTTACCCAACTTCAGAACATTGTTCAACACCTTTGTAAACCTTGAATCCATCTGGTCAATGGTTTCTCCAGGTTTCATTTTGAAGTTCTCAAACTTCTCCATGGCAACACTTAGATTGTGTTCTTTGATGGCATCATTTCCTTCACTCATATCACGGACTTTATCCCACATCTCTTTTGATGTTTTATAGTGTTTGACCTTGTCAAACCTTTCATTATCCAGGGCCTTAGTCATGATGAAGATTCCAACTTTGTCTAGATTTTTCAGCTTGATTTCATCAGCTGTCATCTCGTCTTCATCTTTGTCAACGACCACATCTTGGCCATCAACCTTGATTGTTTTGGTGACTCTTATCGGACCTTTTGTTATGCACCTGTACATATTATCATTGTAAGCGGCAAGGAAAATTTCCATGCGTATTTTCCAGTCCTCAAAGCTCATACCGCCTATGTGGGGAACTAGGCTGATACAATCCATTTTTCAAAAAGTTTTTGTTTTTCAAAAAGATGCTCTTTTGAAGACTTTTGAAAACCTTTGAAAAACACTTAAGGATCAAGCTCGTTGATCAGTCAGATGATTCAGATGAACCACCTGCTCTGATACCACTTGTTGGTCCCAAGTGGTCAGATGAGGTCTAGAGGGGAGGGGGGTGAATAGACCTCTTCAAAATTTACCTTTTAAAAATTCTCTAACTTTTCTGTCAGTAGACTAAGCTGATCAAGAATCGTAAGCAGACTAAGTTGATCTCGCACAAAGCTTTGAACAGCAGAGTTGACCACTCTTCTGATTTCACTCAGCTGATTTTATCAAAATCAGAGTTTAAAATAAACTAACTTGCAGCGGATTTATCAAGTGTTTTTTCACAAGTAGTTTTCTTTAACTTCGAAAAAGTTTTATCCCCAGTTTTTAACAAACTCCTTTTTAAAACTTTTAACAGTTAACCTTTTAGTGTTTTAAATATGCTCTTTCAAGTATGCTGAAAATAATGCAAGTAAAAACACAAAGGATTTTAATAGTGGTTATATGGATAGAAATCCTTTAGTCCACTCTTCCAAGTCACTTAGATCTTGGGTTATACTAAATCACACAGATTACAGTATTCGCTGCTTGCGCCAAACAACAAATGAAATGGCCACAAGTTCACAATAGGAAATCACAAAGAAACTCCTATCCTCTGAAGTAATATCACTCACAAAGATGGATATCTACTTCTCACAACACGGTTCTAACAAAATTACTCAGATTTATAAGTATATTCTGTTTTCTCTCGATTCTGCTTCGTCAACAAATGACTCGGCTGATGAGTGTTCTATTCTTGAGTTTGAGACTTAGAAGAATTCTGCTTCAGATTTTTGATCTCAAAATGTGTTGTTTCTTGTGTTGTATTCTTCTTCAACTCACGAACTGAACTATTTATACTTGAGATTTGAAATTCTGCTCGTTGAGAGATCGACAGCTGTTCAAATCCTCGAGTACTGGTCCTTTCTGCAGAAACGGCTACCTGCGACTGAACACTGTACACTCTGCTGTACTTGCTGTCAGATCGCATTAAATGCACCAATCTGATACGAGGTTTCTCTTCAATCATTTATCATAAATACCCTTCCTCTTCAGCATTTATTACTCCAAGTGCATTTATTACCGTTGATCAGACTCCTTGATCCCTTCCACTCTGCTGATCGAAATCACTCGTCTGATGTATACTCGGCTGTTCCCAAACTTGAACTAATCTTATTTGAGTTGGCTGATTGTCCACCAGTCTGATTTCTTCTTCAGCAACAGATCAGTAGTCTTCTGGACCATATTTGACTCGTCTGAAATACATCTTCCTTAGTCAAATATCTTTGAAGGTTTGTACTCAGCTTCCATACTTAGCTGATTCTGATGTTTTGGAAATCATCAAAACCTCCCTTCACTTCATACTTTCCATCTTCATCTTCATCCAACAAGTTGAGGGGGAACTTATCAGAAGACTAACCCAGAACAGCTTACTGGAATTCAACGGCTGAGTATATGTCAAGACTGACTCTCATCAGACTACTTGACTAACAGACTCTTGAACTTAGGGGGAACGTGTACGACTAGCGGTACTCCTAAATAAAGATGAAGTTTTCAATAAGTCAAAATGAAGTTATCAGAAGACTGCTTCTCATCAGCCGACTGGAACTCAACAGCCAAGTGACATTCAAGAATGTACTACACCAAGTGGTATCAGCAAGTGTTATCACATCAACAAGTGATATCAGCTGACTAATCTGATTTACATGTATACAAGTAGTATCAGACTACAAGTAGCATCAGACTACAAATGAAATCAGACCACAAGTGGTATCAAGTGGTAAAAATTCTTGAAGTTAGGGGGAAATTTTCTAGCTGGAGTGATAAATAGCAACGAAGACTACCTCGATCAGCCAAATACTTACCTACCTGTCTTCAGCATACTAAGTTTGCAATCTTCACTAAAGGAAAAGGGATTAAAGAAGAAAAAGGGAGAAGATAAAGATGCAACTAAGTATTGGTGTTGATGACAAAAAGGGGGAAGATAAAGGATGCAACTAAGAACCCTTTATGCAGAAGATCAGAAAGGTAAAAAGAACCATCAAGTGGTAATTTTTTGAAAGTTGTATCAGATCAATAAATTTCCATCTCAAGGTATGAAGACTAAATCTGAAGACTTAGAAGACGTTCTTAGTTGAAGGTTTTGTCATCATCAAAAAGGGGGAAATTGTTGGTTAATATTGGAGAAGGTTTTGAAGATGACAAAAAGGGTATAATGGTCATAAAGATCAAATTGGAAGTCATCAACTAAGAACTGAACAGCTTAGTGAAACCTATCTCATGGTCTAGAAGCTAAGTGACCGAATCAGCGAAGTGGAATATCAGATGGGTATTATCAGCCGAGTCAAGATAGATGTGTTCATTCTTGAATCAGCCGAGAAGCCTGATTTAACCGGATTTCGTTCGTAGGTTATAATATCAGTAATAGAGAATAATTATGAGAACAATTTTGCATTTAGGGTTTGGTTAAAGTACTCAGGATGGTGCAATTCAAGATATGTATGAAATATAGTAAACGCGTAGATAAAAATATGTAAGAGGAGAACAATTGAACTATTATTATTGATAGGCAAAATTGTGGATCCTTGATACAATGTAAAACTCAGTATTTATAATAATTGTCTAGTCCTAACTTGACTAGGAGTCCTATTAGCCCTAGGACTCCTGCATGGCTTAGGAGAACTGCATGGCCCATTAAATCTTCTGGATCGGTCTTCTGGTCGATCAGATACATCTGGGCGGATCGAGTCGATCTTGTAGTATTCACAGGTCGGATCGATCCTGAACCTCCTCGGAAAGCTTTATTCCATTATATATGTAAAATAGCCCTCATCAGTACTCCCTCACTTCTCGAGCGTAATCGTAGCTGAAGCTCGTAGAAGTAGATGTACCAGTTACCTTGATCTTTTCATCGTTCATGAAATACGCCTCGTTAAAAACCTAGTTCGGAAAAACCCTTTCGGGATAAAAACCAAACGAGGAAAAAAGAATGCATATCCGTTTGAACCGTCTTCGTACAGACATATATTTTGGTTAACGTGTGTCAGACAACAGTTGGGTCTTTTCATTACTTTGATTGGCGGGAATATGAAAAGACGCGAAGGGCTGAATCCGTCTTTTCACCGCCCATATATATAATCGAAATTTGCGGGATATTTTTACTTTTACCCCAGATATTTAAACCTTCCAGCAGTAAAAGCTTAAGTCGACAATTTTATCATTTTCTTATTTTCTTGAGCGCTTTATTACAAAGGCTATGGCTTCGACCTCGCAAAATCCTCATCCCACAACTAGGAACGTAGAATAACAGGTAACACCTAATATCTCTAATCCTGATATTTCTCCATCTGATGAGGAAGGAGCAGACAATTCTCCAGTGGAGGAGATTAGAGATTATACTGAAAAAGAAGTTGATAGTTTGGTGGTGGAGATCATTCCAGAGGAAGAAATGGTGTCGAGGGCATCCAAGAAATCCAAAACGTCTCAACCTCAAATTTCTGCCCCTGTGGAATTTTTTCCTTCTCGATGGAAAGAAGCGGACCTACCTTTTTTGAAAAAAGAATTTGGCCGCTATTTCCCGTCGGATTTTAAGGTCATTATTCCTTCTTCCGAAGAGAGAATCAATACTCCACCTGCCAACTGTCGAGCTTTCTATACGTCCCACTTTGAGCATGGGCTCCGTTTTCCCCTCTCTTCGATTCTTCGTCAATTTCTGGAGACCTTCATTGTCTGATTGACCCAACTCGTCCCGAACGCCATAGCTTTTATTATGGCATTCTCTGTTTTGATGGTCGCGCGAGGTCTGCAGCCATCATTCCGTAATTTTCTTCACTTTTTCCGACTCTCAGTATCGACCTCCTCCAACAGAGGTTATTATTACGTTAGTCAAAGACCTGGTTATGCAGTTCTTGAAAACGCCATTTCGAGCAACAGTACGGAATGGAAGTCAAGTTTCTTTTTTGTTAAGGCTCCGACCGTGCATATCCTCGAGAATGGAGAGACGGAGCAGTTCACACATGACTGGGGATACAACGATTCTTGGGTTTATGGTGGTCGAAGGGTGATTGGTGAGATGTCCCCAGATGACCAATTTTCAACTGCTCTGATCGAGGAGATGAGATCAAATAAGTACCAATCAGCTTATTTGATCGGAGAGATATTCCTTCGGAAAGCTGGACTAAGTTCTTTGAACTTCCCTATTTCCACGGACGATCGATCTTTACGTAAGATTTTTCTTCTATTAGTAAAGTTATCTTTCAGAAAAGGATCTATGATTTTGTTGTTTTGTTAACACTTATTGACTTCATGTTGTAGCTTCTATGGTCGAGAATTGCCGCTTCTCTGTGGTCGGAAAATCTGTCCTGTCGAATTCGAAAAGGTCTTGGGGAAAAACCCCCATAGAGCAAAAGGAATCCAGAAAAAGGAGAAGAAACCAACTTATGGATCTGGAGGATATTGAGGAGTCGTTCGAGAATGCAGATCCTATTCGAGTTGCTCCCCCTTCGTCGCATATACCGAGTTCAAGCTCTCGACCCGGCCGCGGTTATCCACCTAAATTCCTCAGAGACGAACATGGTATTCTAGCTGTCAATCGTGGTCGGAGCGCAATCCTACCGGCCCTGAAGCCAAAAGAAAGACCCAGTTCTATGACAAAGGAGGAGAATATTTCACTCACGTCGGAGACATCAATCATAAGGCTTCCCTGGTAGACATGATTGAGAGTCATCTCCAAGGAAAACGTGCGGCCGGATTTTCCGAGAAGGATACGCTGGTGTCAGATTATAAGGAGAACGTCGTCGATAAATCCATTCGTCTTCTCCTATCTTCGACCTTTATTCAAGACGTAAATAGGACGATCAAGAAAAAACCTCTTGAACAACTGGCAAGGGCAGCTCACGCTCACGAAGTGGTAATAATTTTTAACTCCTTTCGTTCTTTTACTAGTCCTCAATTTTTCTCTTGGTCTTCTCTTAGACAATTTTTCCTTGTTATAGACTGGCAATGCCTTGGTGTCCGCGCTGTACGATATGGCGTTGCATAGAGATCAATGCAATTATGTTGAAGAAAGCAATAATATTTTAACCGCCAGGGTTAAGGAGCTTGAAGATCAACTTGCTCAGGTCGGTAATCCTCAAGCTTCCGCTGCCACTTCATCCGACCCTCTCGCTAATCCTAATTTGGAGACCGACAATCCTCATATTATTAGTATGATGACGGATTCTAGTCGATATCAGGCTCAGGTGGACCAATTGACTCGAGAAATGGAAGAGCAACGAGTTGCGCATGCCACCCTCGTTAGCAAACTCGAGTCGGATATTGAGGTTCTTCGATCCCAACTTGCGACCAAGAAAGATGAATCTTCTGACTTAGAGAGGGTCATAGATGAGCATCAATCTTCAGACGTCGATCCCATAGTCCGAGAGTTTCTCGATTCCCCTGTGCATACTGCCATAATTCATCAAAAAATTGGGGGTCTGCTCTTAAGCTCGTTCTATAAGGGTGTCGACCAATTAATCGAGTCTGGGCAGATCCCTGATAAGCGTGAAGAATATCGCAAAGTTATGGCCATTGAAAAGGACCGAAGTCTTCAAGACTATCCTCCCGACTGCTTATCCTCTGTTGAGTATAGTAATTATCCATTGGCTCACCTAGTCGAGGAGTATGGAACCCCAATTCCCGTGCCAACACCTGATTTGGAATTAATAAAAGATATCATGGAGAATCAAGCAGGCGAAGAAGAAGGCGATGATGCCGACGAGGATGTCGAAGGAGGCCATGTCGACGAAGGGAATGAAGAAGGAGAGGAGGGATCGTCCCCCAAGGAAACCAATTCACCCAGTTAGGATGTCTTTTAATGATTTTCTTTTAATTTGTTGTAAAGCTAGGTCTTTAAAGTCTCGTAGAACCTGTAAAATTACTTTTATGATATATATATGATTTTAACTCAGATATACTTCGTCGTTATGATAATCATAGTACATATTTGATGACCCACTTATGCCTTATATTTGAATTTTTACTGTGCGCGCCAAGGTCCGAGGACATAATTGTCATTTCCTTAGCTATATATAAAGGTAAATCTTTTGGGGTTTTACCGCGCGTCCCCACTTGTAATATAAAATTTTCTTGTTGTTGATCGGAGCTCTTAGTTCGATATTTCAAAGGAATTCCTAATTTTCAGACCATGAGTTCCAACCTTTTTTCTGGAGCTGCCAAACGATCCCAACGGGTTTTACCTCGTCGAGATACCCCGAGAAAGAAATCCCGAACTGATGGTTTTCATCAATCATCTTCCTAGGGAGGAGCTTCCTCTCGTGAAACTATTCCTCGATCTGATCCGAAATTATCCTCGTCAAGCGGAAACTCAAAAGAAATGAAGAATATCCCTTCAACTAGGGAAATCATAAATTCTTCGCCGGGATTCTCTAGTGCCCTGATCCGCAGTCCAATTGTCGATCCGAAAGTGCTGGAGGCTTATCAGAGTGAGGGTTCTCGGTCTACTTCTCCTCCTCTCGTAGAGCAAACATTAAACGAGGGATCACGAACTGTTTCTCCCCCTCCCCTCGTTCATTAGACGAACGAGGAGACTCAAGCTACTTCTCCTGCTCTCGTGGAGCAAACATTAAACGAGGGGTCACGAACTGTTTCTCCTCCTCCAGGGGAACAAATAACGAATGAGGAGTCACGAGCCGCTTCTCCTTTTCCAGATGAACGATTAGTGGATGAACGTTCCCCCTCTGGCCAAGATGCAACAAATCAATCTATAAGTCAAGATGGTTGCGCACAGGTCGTGACTAATGCTTCTAATTCTGAGATTGCTGCTCCCAATTCTGAGATCGATCCAACTTTACAATTAAGGGGGCCTGTGGAAGACATTCCAGAATCTTTCTTTGTCCCTCTGCATTCTCAGATCGTTGTTTCGACCTCTCAAGATACTCAAGTCGTCTCTCCTGCCCGTAAATCTCAAGGTGTGTCGAAAACTGGGTCAGGTCCCAGTCGTTCTGGTTTTAAAAATGTTTCTGACGATCCGTCTCTGTTAGATGAACGTCCATTCAAGGAGCAGGTCGAAGAGATAACCGAGTTCGATATGAGCCGATCAGGTGGGGTTTCGATTAATGCTTGTATTCCAGCCTCCCACGAGCCTGATGGGGTTTCTTGGAATTTGGGAATGGGTACAATTTTGCCTAAGGAGCTTGAGAAATTGAAGAACCACTCTTCCTTGCAGCTTGTCCAGTCCATTTTCAAACGTTTGGAAATGGTGAGTGTATCTTGTTATTGTTTAAGAGAGATCTAGGCGTTTTTAAATTTCTCATCCATATTGTTCAAAAACAGGCTAAGCATGAAGCTCTTCAGCTCGGGATACAAAATAACGAATCTTACTTTGAACGAGAAGCATCTCTCGAACGGCTAAATTCAATTAGTGCTGCTCATCAATTGCTGTCGATTGAGGTCGAGCATCTCCGTGCTACTACTGAAAGGCTTACCAAAGAGAAGGAAGAACTTGTTCTACTAAATAGCAGCTTGGAATCTGATAAAGAGCAGCTTACTAAGGAGAAACAAAGCCTTCTCGAGCTGAAAGATCAAGAGTTTGACAGAGGTTTTTCTCTTGGATATGAGCAACGTACCCAAGAAATGATGACTTATCTTGGTTATCCGACAATTTCTGGTCATACTCAAGAACAGTAGATAAAGATCCTTCTTTTTTTTTTTTTTTTTTTTTTTGAAAAATGTAATCTTACATTTTGCCTGATGAATAGAAGAACATGCTTTTTGTTCGATTTCTGCGTCTCTTCGTCCTGCCTGTCAAAAAATAACTTCTTACAATATTATTGGAAGACGAGAAGTCAATTTGGTAGGTGTGCCGTAACTGTAGGGACGATTCGTATGCTCTGTCCGTTGAATGATTAATTCCCCATAGTATAAATAACTTATTGGAGAAGTAGGGAAAGAAGAAAAACTGAAATAATATGTTTCCCCTGAACAGTTCAATTTGGTTTTTATGGCCTGTTGACTATGGTGGAGATATCAAACCAGATAGTTTTTTGGATAGGCGAGAGCTGGTTAGTTTATTAAAAATGGTGTTTTGTCCATGCATGCTCGAAAACTTGCTCCCAAGGCATGGAGAACGAACCTGTCTCAATTGTATGACAGCAAAGTTCTTCCCTTTTTAGTGTGCTTTAGCTTGATACTGTAATCGACCCTAGATGCAGCAAGCCTTCTGATCACCATGTGGCCCATTTTGAGGTCGGTAATGCACCAACATCAGCAAATATACGCACTTCTGCATGTTCCTTGTTTCTATGCAGCGGTAGTAATCTGAGGAGAAGGTCGAATTGAAGGAGCAAATCATTCCGAGGAGTAGCAAAGTAGGACTAGTGTTTGAAATAATTGTAATTAGATCCTTGAATGTAGTTTTTCGGTATGATATGGCTGTACTTTGTAAAATGTAATGATCCTCCAAAAGATCTGAATGAAATCAATTATTCTCGACCAGTTTATCTGGAGTCTCATACGTTTAGTCCTACGGCCATGATCGATCTATTATCCGACACTGTGAACTATCCTGAAAACACTGTTTGATCTGGACCGTTGATAGGACCTCAATGTAATACCGTTGGATCCTTCATCCCCTGCCTATAAAAAGATCACTCCATTCTTCTCCATCTCTCAGAAGATGAAGTCATTCAATATGAATATTTATTATTATAAGTTTCATCGAGCACCAGATTTGTCAGTTTATCTACCTAGGAGTTCGAGATTTGGTATGGGAGGAATTGGAAAGATGAGCTCTCCATCTTATGCGGTGATGGTCGGGTAAATCTTATAATTGAGGGTTAGCTGATCATCCACCATGTCGTATGATAGAGGTCGAGAGTAGAGGAAAGCAGGATTCTATGCTTATCGAAATCAACTTGTTTCTAACAGGTTGGTGATGTCATGCATGAGACCCTTCTGATCCTTACTTTAATTGGCGAAGAAAAAGCATCAACTTCTTCGAGGTGGTCGAATCGTGACAGCATGCGGCTGTGCTCGCCCGACGATATTTGCCGATCTGTAGAAGAAGCCTGAACTTTAGGTTCTCGTCATTGCACTCTGAGTAGATAGGAATTTTCGATATGTAACATTAGTTTTGCTATTATAATTTTTGTATTGTCTGCATCGATCTGATATATGATTTTTACTTTGATCGACTCATAACCGCATTTATTTCCATTCCTGTATTTAAGGCTTGTATTTATGACTTTGTAACGTAATTCCCGATGTGGCCTCATCGCCGTTGATTGGATGCGAGTTGCACCGTAGGATTTTAACTCATCCTGTCTATAAAAGGAATCCTTTATCTTTCAGTTACCATTAGAAGTAAAAACTTGAAACAAATGTACTCCTTCTTTGTCCAAAATGGCGGTCGGCCGCCTAATTCGAGAATCAAACAGAGCACTTATTACATCGACTTGGTATGGGCGGAATCGGAAAGTGGAGATTTCTTAAAAACCATGAAATCTCCGACCCCTAATAAGGGGAATGGGTTGGAACGCCTACATTCACCCGATCATCCTATATAAATAGGTAAAGGTCGGTGTTGTGGGTGTTCGATCTATTAGTTACGCGGTCGGTGGAAAGCTGGTCAGTTCATTAAAACGAGAGTGTACGATCAAAAAATGCTGACCACCATCGACCATTGTAACATTATGATCTCTCAAAGCTCTCTTTGATTCCAAAGCTTCGTGGCCGTAAGCATGACTGGTCCTAGCTGGTGGCAAGAATTCTGAGAGAAATACAGAGATAAATCGAGCTGAAGTCCTTTTGTTAGCTTCTTACTTTATCATACAATAGAATTTGCTGTTGACGTTGCTAGGGCAGTTTTATGTATCTTTCCGATGTATATTTCTATCAGTGATAATATAATTATATCAGCTGTTTGTTTGCGTAAATTGTTAGTCGTGGGATCGATGAGTTTATACTGACCCAATCGGTTTTACTCAAACATATATTTACACTTAGGTTTTATACCAACTGTGGTTTTAACCTTTGTAGATCGTCTATGTCGGAGATCGATGAGTTTATACCGACCCAATCGGTTTTACTCAAACATATATTTACACTTAGGTTTTATACCAACTGTGGTTTTAACCTTTGTAGATCATTTATGTCGGAGATCGATGAGTGTATACCGACCCAATCAGTGTTACTCAAAAATTTATTATACTTAGGTTTTATACCAACTGTGGTTTTAACCGTTGTAGATCGTTTATGTCTGAGATCGATGAGTTTATACCGACCCAATCGGTGTTACTCAAAGATTTATTATACTTAGGTTTTATACCAACTGTGGTTTTAACCTTTGTAGATCGTTCTAGTAGATCGGTGAGTGTTTTACCGATTCATTCGATTTTACTCAAAATGTTTTAGGTTGTATACCAATTATTGGTTTTAACCTTTGTAGATCGTTTTTGACAAAAGTCTTTTTTGAGCGCGACTCGTTGGAAAATAAGCAAAAGCTTTTATTATAATTGTAGAAAAAATTTAATGCACGAAAGGGAAATAACAAAACATTCTAAAAAATGGAAAAAACTAATTACTTGCGACTCCTGTCTAATTTCTAAATCTTCTTATCTTTGGATTCAACGACCATAATATCTTCTGAGATTTACTGCGTTCCATGTTCGAGGAAGCAGAGTTCCATCCATATGAGCTATCTTGTACGATCCCTTTTTTCCGACCGTAATCACCACATAAGGACCTTCCCAATTTTGCTGTAACTTTCCCACATGTTTGGATACTTCAACTTTTTTAAGTACTAAATCACCCTCTTTGAATGATCGTATCCTCACCTTTTGATTGTAGGCTTTTTCCATGCTAGATTTAGTCGCTTCTAAGCGTAGGCTGGCTTTTTCCCTCAAGGTTTCACTTAAATCGATGTCATCTTTTCTCAGTTGATTGTTTGATTCCTCTTCGTAGAACTCAATTCTTGGGCTGGGGACCAGCGCTTCTACTGGGATAACTGCTTCCGACCCATAAACTAGGCTAAACGGTGTTTCACCCGTTGAGGCTTTCACTGTGGTTCTATTAGCCCAAATGACTCCTGGCAGTTCGTCTAACCAATTCCCTTTGGCGTCGTCCAGTCTTTTCTCGAGTGATTTGACAATCTCTCGATTCGCCACTTCAGTTTGTCCATTAGCTCTTGGATGTCCGACGGATGTGAAATTTTGCTGTATACCAAGCTTCAAGCACCATTCTTGAACTTGTTTTCCAGCAAATTGAGTTCCATTGTTAGAAATCAAAATTCTTGGGATTCCAAAACGACAGACTATATTTTTCCAGAGAAAATTTATAACTTGGAACTGTGTTATCCGAGCTAAAGCTACGCATTCAATCCACTTGTTGAAATATTCGACAGCGACCAAAACATAACACTTTTTCGATCTGGCCATTGGGAACGGTCCCACTATATCGATTCCCCATTGATCAAAAGGCCAACAGATCGGAATTGGGTGTATTGTCTCAGCTGGTTGATGTATTATGTTTGAATGTACCTGACAGTAATGACAGTGTTTTACATAGTCTTGTGCGTCGGCGTACATCGTTGGCCAATAGTAGCCCGTTCTCAAGCATTTGAGTGTAAGTGCTCGAGCGCCACTGTGATTCCCAGCTTCTCCCTCATGTATACTTCTAAGGATGCTTTCGGAATTGTGCTCGGGAATGCACTTTAGCAGAATTCCTGAGACGGATCGTCTGTATAGTTTTCCTTCTAACAAGGCGTATCTTGGCGCTCGATATCTTATTCTCCTAGCTTCATTTTTACAGCTAGGGAGTGATCCGTCCCTCAAATAGGCGATTAACGGAGTCATCCAGCTGTCTGCTGCTAAGTCGATATCCATTACTTCGACAACTGGGACAGTATCAAGGTCGATCGAAGGAGTTTTGGAAATTAACCAGGTGATCACTCTTTTAGATTTACCATCCCTTGTCCCTGTAAACCTAGATAGTTGATCAGCCCATCTATTTTCTTCTCGTGGAATATTTTGAATGTCAAACTTTTCCAACTTTCCAGTTAACTCTTTTATCTTTGCCAGATATTTTATCATATTATATTCTTTGGCCTCATACGTTCCGTTGATCTGCCTCTGGATCAGTTCAGAATCTGTCAAGACACTCAAGACTTTTATATTGGCTTGTATAGCCATTTCCAATCCAGCGATCAGAGCTTCATATTCTGCTTCGTTATTGGTTATTACGAAGTCTAAAGTGATGGCATAATTCATATCCTCGCCGTTTGGCCCTTGGAAATTAATTCCTGCGCCTCCCCCATCTCTGCTTGATGCGCCATCGACATGCATAAGCCATGGTGGGTTATCGACAATCATGATACTTTATCACTTGTAGATGTTGCTTCGGAGCTCGTCTCCGACAGACTTGGAGTTTCAAGGAGGAAATCAGCAAGTATCTGAGCTTTAATTGCAGTTCGTGGTCGATATTCAATTTCATACTGTCCCAACTCTACAGCCCATTTGATTAATCTTCCCGAGGCTTCTGGCTTCGATAAAACTTGCCTCAAAGGTTGATTGGTAAGTACGATGATTTTGTACGTTTGAAAGTATGGCCGCAATCTTCGTGCAAACGTCACCAAAGCCAGAGCAAATTTTTCAATAGTTAAATAGTTCTTTTCCGCTCCTTGCAATAATTTGCTCAAATAATAAACCGGCTTTTGTTCCGAGCCCTCAATTTTTACCATAACCGAGCTTACTGCGGCGTCGGAAATAGCGATGTAGATGTATAGAGGTTGTCCTTCCGTAGGTTTGGCGAGCAAGGGCGGCGAGGTCAAATATTCTTTCAGCTGCTCGAACGCCTGATCGCAAGCTTCGGTCCATTCGAAGGTCTTAGCTTTTCTCAAAGTTTGAAAAAATGGTAGACTTTTATCTGCGGACCTCGATATGAATCTATTGAGGGCCACAATCTTTCCGACTAGACTTTGAACCTGAGTAATATTCCTAGGAGGCTTCATTTCAGTAATAGCACGTATCTTTTCCGGATTCGCTTCGATGCCTCTCTCATGGACCAGGTATCCTAAGAATTTTCCAGACCTTACCCCAAATGTACATTTTAAGGGGTTGAGCTTCATTCCATATTTCCTCAAGATTTTGAAGCAATGATCAAGGTGTTTAATGTGATCTTCTTAACTTATGCTTTTTACCAGCATATCATCGACATATACTTCCATTATCTCTCCGATCAACTCTTTAAACATCAAGTTGACCAACCGTTGATAAGTAGCTCCTGCATTTCTCAATCCGAATGGCATTACTATGAAACAATATACGCCCTGTTCGATAATAAACGACGTCTTTTCTTGATCTCTCTCGTCCATAAAAATCTGGTAGAAACCTTAGAATGCATCCATCATACTAAAAATTGCAAAGCCTGCTGTCGAGTCGACTAACAGGTCGATCCTTGGGAGAGGGTAAGGATCTCTTGGACACAATTTATTCAAGTCTATAAAATCGTTGCACATCCTCCACTTGTTATCCTTCTTGTCACCCTTCGAGACAAGTACGACATTACACAACCACTCAGTAAAGTGTATTTCTCTAATCTGACCTCTGCTATTATTATTTTATCCTTCACTGGGCCATGATTTCTTTTCTTTTGTCTGACCGGTTTTGCGTTCGGATCTATCTTCAAAGAGTGAGTTATGATTCTCAGGTCGATCCCCACTATATCTTCCGAGCTCCAGGCGAAAACATCCACATTTTTTCTTAAGAAGTTGATCAACATGATTTCTCCCTGTGGAGATAGTTCTGTCCCGATCCTGGTAATTTTGGTCGGGTCACTTTCGATAAGCTTGACCTCTTTATGCTCCGGTGCACGTAGAGTCAGATCTATGGGCTCTTTTTCTTTTTTGCTGATCGGATCCGTGCTGGGCAACTCAGGCTCCCGAGATCTTTCCGTCGAAGATCCCACTGTTTTCCTTTTTGACGGTGTTAGGGGATCGACGTTTCTTTTCAAAGATAGTGACGTGTTGTAACAATCCCAAGCCATGCAGTGGTCGTTGACCATTTCACCGACCCCAGAGATTGTAGGGAATTTGATTTTCTGGTGGTATGTTGACAAAACCGCTCGAAATTGGTTTAATGCTGGTCTTCCCAAAATGGCATTATAAGCGAAAGGTGCTTCAACCACTAAGAATTTTATCATTTTGACCACTCGATTAGGTTTGTTCCCAAGAGTTACACTCAAATTGATAGTTCCGGCTGGAACTATTTCTGATCCTCCAAATCCTACCAGTGGCGTAGCTATTCTTTGGAGAGTTATTTTTCCCAGGTTCATCTGATTCAACACTTCAATGGCTATTATGTTAGCCGAGCTCCCGTTGTCGATCAGAATTCTCTTGACATTGAAATCGGCAATTTTCAGTGAGACCACCATGGGAAAATCGGGGTGGTCTTCGTTATTATCCCAATTCAGGTTTCTGGGGACTTCGCTCTCATCGAATTTAATTATCTGCTGGCTGGAGTTTTTATTCTCCAGCGCCCATACCTCTTTAGGGGTCATAATCCCCTTTTCTAGAGATCGTGCGACCTTTCGTCTGGCATTCCGACTATCCCCCCCTGCTGGTCCACCGGAGATCATATGTATAGTACCATTGACCTGGTCATCATCGATTTCATTTCTTCGGGGTGCACGGTTACTGGGAGATCTATCACGAGGACTTCTATTGGGGTATTTAATTTGGTATAATCGACATAGCTTATTCGATCCCTTACATTCCTTTCTGGAGATCGAGGCCTGAGGTAGACATTAGATCTTTTCTCAGGGTTACTCCCATTATGTTCTAATCTTTGAAACACGTTTCCTCTTCGGGGAAATCGATCGTAATCTGAGACCCTTGGCATTGGGGGTTTTTCAGGTTTTCTTGATCCTGAAGTCGATGCCTTATTCTTATTCTTGTCTTTGAAATAATTCATCTCTTCTTGAGTCATATATTTGGAAGCTAACGTCATGATTTCTGCAAAGGTTCTTGGCTGCTTTCGACTCAAGGCGTTGCCAAATTGCCTATTTTTTGTCAGATCGAAAAGAATTGATATGATGTAATCAGTATTCGGAGAGTCGATTTTTAAAAGTTCCACATTAAACCTTGCTAACCAAGTTCTTAAGGATTCTCCATCTTGCTGGTCTATAGTTCCCAAATAACTCATGGGAAGCTTTTGTCTTTTCTGACTAGCAAATTGCTGTTCCAACTTGTTGCACAATTCTCTAAAACTGAAGATTGAATTGGGCGGTTGTTTTCCGAACCAATCCAGTGCCAACCCCTCGAATGTGGTGATCATCAATTTGGCCGTATACTCTGCTGAATGAGCATACAAGCTCATTATATTTGTGAAACTAAAGATATAGTCCGTCGGATCACTGGTTCCGTCATATCTGGGGAGCCGAGCAGGTAAAGATCCAGAAGCATGTGCTTCCCTAATTTCTAAGCAGAAAGGGGAACGTGCAGCTATACTATCTTGTATTTCACGGGAACGAGGCCAAGGTTGTTGCAAAGTCAACAGCCTTTGTTCCACTCGTTCCTCGACCATCCTCTCTATATCTCTTTCGGAGACTCTTCTAGTTGCTTGTCGATTGATAACTGGGGGCTCGTCTATGTCGTCGATAGGTATAACAGTGTGTTCCTTGGACAGGCGAGGTTCAGGTCGAGCATTAGCTCTTGCTTGATTAGTTCTTCGACCAAGGTGCCTTCCTGCTACGTTTGGTGGGGAGATTTGAGATCGTTGATCTGCATCCGGACTCTCTACTTGAGTTGATTGATGGTCGTTATTTTCCCGAGGTTCCCTGTTGTTATTAACCGCTTTCGAAGGACGAGCAGCCGCCCTTACTGGTTCCGCGACTGCCGGAGTCTGTTGATTTTGAAAAAACGAACTCAAAAGCTGAGCAATTTGTAGTATTTTTTCCTGATCAGCCGGAAGCGGGGGAACCGGGATGGATCGAATGGGTGAATTAGGGGCCTGACTCTCGCTAGGAGTTCGTTGTCCTTCCCGGTTTTGATTGTTGTTAACGTTTGCTGCAACATGTTCCTCGACAGGGTCTAAATTTTGGTGATTTGTGGGATGCTGCGTATTATTAGCGCTAACCCTTTGGGAATTCTCAGGCAGGCTGTCCGCAGCACGAGAAGGTCTAGAATTTGTGCTTCTTCCTGCGTTACGCGCGCTTTTTCTCGGATTGACCATATTCGATCGAGCAATTAACCTTGCCCCTCGGTGGGCGCCAACTGATTTAACCGGATTTCGTTCGTAGGTTATAATATCAGTAATAGAGAATAATTAAGAGAACAATTTTGTATTTAGGGTTTGGTTAAAGTACTCAGGATGGTGCAATTCAAGATATGTATGAAATATAGTAAACGTGTAGATAAAAATATGTAAGAGGAGAACAATTGAACTATTATTATTGATAGGCAAAATTGTGGATCCTTGATACAATGTAAAACTCAGTATTTATAATAATTGTCTAGTCCTAACTTGACTAGGAGTCCTATTAGGCCTAGGACTCCTGCATGGCTTAGGAGAACTGCATGGCCCATTAAATCTTCTGGATTGGTCTTCTGGTCGATCAGATACATCTGGGCGGATCGAGTCGATCTTATAGTATTCACAGGTCGGATCGATCCTGAACCTCCTCGGAAAGCTTTATTCCATTATATATGTAAAATAGCCCTCATCAAAGCCATCAGCCGAGTGATCAGCAGAATGATCATCAACAGAGTATTTACACCAGCAGAGTGAAGACGGTCAGTAAGCTTGTCAACGGCAACGAGCTAAGAGCTGAGTGCATTAAATGAGACTGACATAAAGTAAACATCCGTACAGCAGAGTGTACAGTGCAACAGTTGCAGGGAGCCGTTCCGCGTGTCAGGACCAGAACTCGAGGACTGTAGCTTTTTGTCTCATCTTCAACGGGCATAAAATTCAAATCCGAGGAGTATAAATAGAAGACAAAACTGAAGATCTAAGAGGTGCTTGCATAATTCAAGATCATATCCTAAGAGCAAGATCCATCACTTGAGTCGTCTGATCGTAAGCGAAGTCATCTGTTGACGAAGCTTTTTGTTGAAGAATAGAGATCAAACGTTGTCTGTCTGAGTGAATTTTAACTGAGAATAGAAGGAGTGTATATCCATCTTTGTGAGTGATATAGCTTCTTAGTATAGATTTTCTGAGTGATCTCCTGTACTGAAAACAGCGTGAGGAGTGTAGGTCCATCTTAGTGAGTGATCTAGCTTCGGAGAGTAGGATTTCTGTGTGATTTCTTACAGCGCACTTGTGGCTTTTCATTTGTTGATCAGCGCAAGCATTGTATACTGTTAACTTAGTGTTTTCTAGTATAACCCAAGATCTTCGTGACTTTGAAGAGTGGACTAAAAGACTTTGTGTCTATATAACCACTATAAAAATTACTTGTTTATCTTGCATATTTTCCAAAGCATTCAAACATTCAAGTTGATTAAAAGATTTTCAAAAGGAGTTTGATAAAACTGGGGATAAAATCTTTTAATAGAAAGTAAAACTTTGAAAGATAAACTTGTTTGAAAAACATACTTGATAAATCCGCTGCATACAAGTTTTGAAACTCTGAGTAATCTGAATCAGATTAGTGAAATCAGATGAGTGGTCAACTCTGCTAATAAAGCTTTGTGCGCATCAGCTTAGTAGTCTTACAAATCCGATCAGCTTAGTCTGCTGATAGAAAAGTTAGAGAAAAAGTTTTAAAGTTTCAGAGGTCTATTCAACCCCCCCCCCCTCTAGACTTCATTGACCACTTTTGGGACCAACAAGTGGTATCAGAGAAGATTGGTTCATTTGAACCAGTTGCCTGATCAACGAACTTGATCCTTAGTGTGTTTTTCAAATTTTTCAAAAAGAGCATATTTTGAAAATCAAAAACTTTTTGAAAAATTGATGTCATAAGCCATGTTCCTCACATCAGCCTTATGGACTTTGAAAACTGGAAAATCAGAATGGAAATCTTTCTTGCTGCTTATAATGATGACATGTTTACATGTATTACAAAAGGACCATTCAGATTCCAGATGATTTAGCCTAATTTCTTCTTAAGGTTAATCTCAGTAATTATTATGATTACAATGTTATATTTTAGGGGTTTGGTTAAAGTACTCAGGATGGTGCAATTCAAGAACAATATGAAACAATATAATCACGTAAGAACAATTATACGAGAGGAGAAATAGTTGTAGTATTATTGATAGGTTAAAATCTGGATCCCTTATACAATGTAAATCTCCATATTTATAATCATAAGCATGTCCTAACAGAGCTAGGAGTCCTATTAGGCCTAGGAATCCCGCATGGCTTAGGAGTATTGCACGGCCCACTGATTTTCCAAGGTCGGTCTTTAGATCGATCGGATGTGTTAGGGCAGGTCGAGCCGATCATGTAACCTCCGAGGATTCCTATCTCAACTTCTTAGGTCGGATCGATCCTGGACTAGCTCGGAATGTACTATATGATGAAAGGTGTAAAATAGCCCTCATCACCAGAAGACTGTGAAGGTTGCTGGTAAACCAGATCAGATAGTTGACAAAGAGCTGGATGAGCTGACTCCTAAAGAAATCAAGTTAGTAAATCTTGATAAAAAGGCGAAGTTCATCATGTTCAAAGCTGTAGACGAAGACAGATTCCAGAAGATCAAGCATTTAAAAACTGCCAAAGAGATGTGGGATAAAGTCTGCGAGCTAAGCGAAGGAAACAACGCTATCAAAGAACACAAGCTCAGTGTGGCTCTTGAGGAGTTTGAAAATTTCAAGATAAAGTCTGGTGAAACAATTGATCAGATGGATTCCAGATTTACCAAAGCTCTGAATGAAGTTCTAAGGTTTGGTAAAGAATTTTCGAACAAGGAGATCACCACAAAAGTTCTCAAGGCCTTGCCACCCAAATTCAACATGAAGGTGACAGCTATGGAAGAATCAAGTGATTTAGAGAGGATTTCTCTTTCTGAACTGTTCTCATCTCTCAAAGCGTATGAATATTATATGCCAAGAATGGGATTAGAAGTGTCAACCAGTTCAGACCCTACCGCTGCTCTAATGGCGCCAGACAAGTCAAGAAAATCAGCAGACAAGTCAAAACAGAAGACTGTGCTGAGTTCAGAAAAAGTCTACACTGCTGACGACCTTACCCTGCTACTGAATGATTTTGAGAAGTTCTACAAGAAGAAAATGAAATTAAAATACAAAAATGCTACTTCATCTTCTTCTGATCATTTTCAGGAAAACAGGGATTCCTCCAAAGCAAAACTTAGAGACTACAATGAAGAGGAGTATGGACTCTTGATCAAAGACCATCCAACCTCATCATCTGAGAAGTTTGCCAGCCAAAGGAAACAAAGATTACCTGCCAATCATTTGGGAACGGTGAAGCAACTGGAAGGAGAAACACTAAGGCAATGGCTGGCAAGATTTAGTATTGAACTTCTAAAGGTTGATACCCCACAGATTGAATTTCTGTCATCATTGATGTTCGAGTTAACCCGTAATAGCCAGTTTGGGAATGCTCTCTGCCGAAAACAACCGAAATCTTTCGAGCGAATCATAGAAATAGCTGAGAAATATATGATTCAGGAGGAAATGAATAAATTAAAGAATGCTCAGAATCCCAGGCCCCCGATCGGAAAGAAACCTGATCGGGCCCCTATCCCGAAGCCAAGCGACTATGGAGGGTCAAACGCGCAGCAAAGAGGCTCGGTTTGGCAGAGACTTAAGGTCTATAAACCTCAGGCTCCGACCAACAGATCAAATGTCTACGGTCGACCTGCATCACCAGAGAGAGCTCCGAGGATGGAGCATGAGAAAAGCAGTTTTACCAGATTGAATACCTCAAGGGACGAAATCTTAACTGTGCTTGAGGAAAGGAATTTAGTCCCTGAGGCTCGGCGTGTCGCTCAGTCCAGACCTGGGACTATAAATCAGGAAAAGTATTGCAGATACCACAGGACCCGAGGGCACAGTACCGAGGATTGTTTTCAATTGAAACAGGAAATTGAGAAGTTGATTTCTCAGGGGAAATTAAAGGAGTATGTTAGAAAGGAGAATCCTAACAACCGTTTCCGATCTAGAAGTCCACGGAGGTTTTCCGAACAGCACTGTGTTGGTCAACATCAATCCGAAGAACAGACGAACGGGGTGATAAATGTAATAGCTGGTGGACCTGCTGGGGGAGATAGCAGGAATGCAAGGAAGAGGACAGCTAGGTCGATAAAGATGGGTGTCTCGACCAGGAGTGAGGTCATGACCTTAGGGTCAGCGCCCTCGATAAATCAAGTTATTAGTTTTACCGAGGCTGACAGACCAAGTGAAATAACTTAGGATACTAATGAAGACGACCCTGATTTTTCGATGGTCTTAACCTTGAAAATTGCTAACTTTGAGGTTAAGAGGGTGTTGATCGATAATGGTAGTTCAGCGAACATAATCTCTTCAGAAGCTCTCGATAGAATGAATCTACAGCATCCACGTCTGGATCGGGTATCCACCCCGCTCATTGGGTTCGGTGGATCGGAAATTGTTCCTCTCGGAACCATCCTCCTGAGTACTACTATGGGCAAGAAACCTAAAGATGTTACAAAGATGGTTAAGTTTTTGGTCGTAAGTACCCCTTTTGCTTATAATGCTATTTTGGGAAGACCAGCTTTAAACATTTTCAAAGCAGTCGTGTCGACTTACCATCAGATGGTCAAGTTTCCCACTTTGGCAGGGGTTGGAGAAATGAGGAATGACCAGTGCATGGCATGGGAATGTTATAACACGTCCCTAAACATGAAGAAGCACTTCGAGCCAATATTGCCCTTGAAGAGGAAATTGGAGGATGAAAAGGTATTCGCGGTATCCGACCTCCCTTTGCCAGATTGTGAAAAACTACAAAGTAAAAAAGGAAAAGAGATCGATATGAGTGTTCAACCCCCAAACCATAAACAAGTAACATTAGTTCCAGGCTCCCCCGAGAAGTTCACTAGGATCGGGACTGAGCTAAGTCATGGGATGGAGACTATGCTGATCGAATTCCTGAGGAACAATGCCGATGTCTTTGCTTGGAGCTCCGATGACATCGTGGGGATCGACCCGAGGGTGATTACTCATTCACTGAATATCGATCCTAGTGCAAAGCCAGTAAGGCAAAAGAAGAGGAATCATGGTCGGGAAAAGGATAAAATCATCAATGCTGAGGTCGATAGATTGTTGGCCGCTGGGCAGATTAAGGAAATAACATTTACCGAATGGCTTTGCAATGTGGTGTTGGTGTCGAAGGGAGAAAAGATGGACAACAAATGGAGAATGTGTAATGACTTTACCGACTTGAACAAGTTGTGTCCGAGAGACCCCTATCCCATACCGCGGATCGATATGCTGGTCGACTCGACCGCTGGTTTCATCTTCTTTAGCATGATGGATGCCTTCCAAGGATTCTATCAAATTTTTATGAATGAAAGGGATCAAGACAAAACCGCCTTCATCACCGAACGAGGAGTGTACTGTTTCATAGTAATGCCTTTTGGACTGAGGAATGCTGGGGCGACTTATCAAAGGCTCGTGAATATGATGTTCAAGGATCTCATCGGTGAGATTATGGAAGTTTATGTTGATGATATGCTCGTGAAGAGCATGACCGAGGAGGATCATATAAAGCACCTTGACAGATGTTTCGCGATCTTAAGGAAGTACAGAATGAAGCTAAATCCTGCAAAGTGCACTTTCGGGGTGAGATCGGGAAAATTCCTCGGCTATTTGGTCCACGAGCGTGGCATCGAGGCAAACCCTGAGAAAATCAGAGCCATAGCCGAGCTAAAACCACCAACGAAGTTGTCTGAAGTACAGAGTCTGATCGGAAAAATAATATCTTTGAACAGATTTATATCCCGCTCAGCAGACAAGAGTTTGCCTTTCTTCAAATTGTTGAGGAAATCGAAAAGCTTCGAGTGGAATGAGGAGTGCGATAAAGCTTTCGAGGAGCTTAAAAAATACTTGGTCTCCCCACCAATGTTGGCAAAACCGGTCGAGGGGGAGCCTTTGCATTTATACATAGCGGTATCGACCGAGGCAATAAGTTCAGTTTTAGTGAGAATTCAGGATTCCGAGCACAAGCCGGTCTATTATCTAAGTAAGTTGCTTCAAGGGGCGGAGAAGAATTACTTGGAGATCGAGAAGTTCGCACTTGCTCTGGTTATCGCTGCACGGAGACTGAGGCCTTATTTTCAGACTTACAAAATTATTGTTCTGACGAACCAGCCTTTAAGACAAGTTCTGTCAAAACCAGAGACGTCCGGGAGATTGATTAAATGGGCGGTGGAACTTGGACAGTTCGAAATAGAGTATCAACCCCGAACAGCGATCAAGGCCCAGGTCCTGTCGATTTCATTGCAGAGTCAACAGTAGCCAGTTCGGGAGAACTACCAGTTCCCGAGGTAAATCTGGTTGAAGACGTTCTGGAGAAAGTATGGGTGATGCATGTCGATGGATCATCGACCAGAGAAGGAGGTGGGGCAGGAATTCACTTTCAGGGCCCCGAAGGAGAGGACCTCAATTATGCAATTACTCTAGATTTTTGTGTGACCAACAACGAAGCAGAGTACGAGGCCCTGATCGCTGGATTAGAAATGGCTATCAAAGCAGATATAAAAACTCTTACTGTGTTAACCGACTCCGAGCTGATACACAGGCAAGTGAAAGGGGTGTATGAAGCGAAGGAGTTCAACATGGTGAAGTATCTGAAAAGGGTGAAGGATCTGGTGGCAAAGTTGAATAAGTTCGATATACAAGCTATCCCTCGAGAAGAAAACTCTTGGGCGGATTTGCTTTCAAAATTTATGGGGTCGATGGATGGACGTAAAGAGAGAGTAATAACTTGGTTGATGTCTAACACTCCAGCCATAGATTTGAACCTAACTACAAGCTCTGAAATAATGGAGATAGATACCCAAGGCCCTTCCTGGATGGAGCCTTTGAAAACCTATCTAAGAAAAGGTACCTTGCCAGAGGACGCAAACGAAGCCCGACGAATTAAATATCGAGCTCCAATGTACGTCTTGATCGAGGACCAACTTTATAAAAGGTCGAGCTCGGGAATTTTGTTGAAGTGCATTCCGGAAGGTCAATTCGATCTTATTTTAAAGGAAATTCACGAAGGTGAAGCTGGAAGTCATTGCGGTGCAAGAGCACTAGCTTTGAAATGCTCGAGGACTGGATATTATTGGCCTACTATGATTTCAGATTCAATCAACTATGTTAAGAAATGTCATCATTGCCAAATTTATTCGAATTTAATTCATCAGCCCGCCGAACAACTGCATTCAATTCCGATCTGCTGGCCATTCGAAAAATGGGGAATCGATATAGTGGGACCTTTTCCAACAGCTAGATCGAGAAAAAATTATGTCCTGGTTGCTGTGGAATACTTCAGTAAATGGATTGAATGCATTGCATTAACTAAAATTACTCAATTTCAGGTGATAAATTTTCTCTGGAAGTATATTGTTTGCAGGTTCGGGATACCGAGGATCCTAATCTCCGACAATGGAACCCAATTTGCGGGAAAGCAGATTTTGGAATGGTGCGAAAAGTTTGGAATCTAGTAGAATTTCACCTCGGTCGGGCATCCCCAAGCAAACGGACAGATCGAGGTCACCAACAGGGAAGTTGTCCGGTCACTTGAAAAACGTTTGTCCGAAGCAAAAGGCAAATGGTTAGATGAGCTTCCGGGAGTAATTTGGGCGAACAGGACCTCATTAAAGTCTGCTACCGGAGAGACTCCTTTTTCATTGGTGTACGGCTCGGAGGCTATAATCCCGATCGAGACGTTAGTTCCATCACCAAGGGTCGAATCTTACGATCCCGATCAGAACCAATTGTTGAGAGAGATGGATGTCGACCACGCAGATAGCAAACGCGACCGAGCGTGCATAAAGATCCAAGCCACCAAATCTAGCATGGAAAGAGCTTATGACAAGAAAGTCAGGATAAGAACATTCAAAGTCGGGGATTTGGTCCTCAAAAAGGTGGAAGTGTCTAAGCATGTCGGAAAGCTTCAGCCAAACTGGGATGGCCCTTATGTTGTGCAGGAGGTCGGGAAGAAGGGATCCTATAAAATTGCTCACCTCAACGGTGAAGTTTTGCCAAGAACTTGGAATACAGTTAATCTGATGAAATATTATGGAAGATAGTTGCAATCATTTTAATTTTTTCTTGTAATTTACGGTTTCCGGGTACCAGGACGAAGAAAGAGTAATCTTATCGGCCGAGGGTGCAAGCTATTGCTATGACCCTTCCTCGATAAAATACGTTTAAAAATAATAATCGACCGAGGGTGCAAGCTGTTGCTATGACCCATCCTCGATAAAATATGTTCATGAATAAAAATCGGCCGAGGGTGCAAGCCATTGCTATGACCCTTTCTCGATAAAATATGTTCATGAATAAAAATCGACCGAGGGTGCAAGATGTTGCTATGACCCTTCCTCGATAAAAATTGTTCATAAATAATAATCGACCGAGGGTGCAAGCCGTTGCTATGACCCTTCCTCGATAAAATATGTTCATAAACAAAAATCGGCCGAGGGTGCAAGCTGTTGCTATGACCCTTCGTCGATAAAAATTGTTCATAAATAAGAATCGGCCGAGGGTGCAAGCCATTGCTATGACCCTTCCTCGATAAAATATGTTCATGAATAAAAATCGACCGAGGGTGCAAGCTGTTGCTATGACCCTTCCTCGATAAAAATTGTTCATAAATAATAATCGACCGAGGGTGCAAGCCGTTGCTATGACCCTTCCTCGATAAAATATGTTCATAAACAAAAATCGGCCGAGGGTGCAAGCTGTTGCTATGACCCTTCCTCGATAAAAATTTGTTCAAAAATAAAAATCGGCCGAGGGTGCAAGTTATTGCTATGCCCCTTCCTCGATAAAATATGTTCAAAAATAAAAATCGACCGAGGGTGCAAGCTGTTGCTATGACCCTTCCTCGATAAAAATTTGTTCAAAAATGAAAATCGACCGAGGGTGCAAGCTGTGGCCATGACCCTTCCTCGATAAGAATTTGTTCAAAGAACATGATCAGCTCGGTAAAATGTAATCAAAAAGTTCAATCTTGGGTAACTCCGACTGATACTCGAAATATTATAATGAAGTAGCTCTGCTCGAAATTCGAAGACTTTTCAAGAACTTCAGATCCTTTGGAAATTCCTCAAGTTGGGATTATTATTTCTTAAGTTCAGTTATGCTCGAAGGAAACTTCTCTGATTTTCAGTTATTATTCATTTGGATGTTCGTCGGATAATCTTTCCGAGAAGATTTTATGGATCAATAAGCGTTCCAGATTCAAGTTAAATCTTCCCATCCAAATTTTTAAAATCTCATCGGATTATTAATTCGTTATCGAGTTGGTTATTACGAGCAAAAAAAAAAAAAAAAAAAAAAAAAAAAAAAAAAAAAAAAAACCCAGTGATAAGACGATGGAAAAGAAAGATAGATTGCAAATATTTGATCTGAAACTAAAGGTTCTTATTATTTCCGAGCAAGATACAAAAGATCAATGAAATACAAGAATACAAGAATTACAACTTTATTGATATTCATCGAACAGATTACAAAGTTATTGAGTAGGTTTACAAATAAAGTCCTAATACAACTACTGTGCCCTATTCTATTGTCTTCGAGCATCCTTCTGTATCATCGACCAGGAGTATTGTTGAGCATCCGATGAGTGCACCACAATTCGTGTGACAAATCGGTTGTCTGGTAGATTTGTAAAGTGATCGAGCTGTCTATGTATATCGTCTAATGATATCTGGGTTTGAAGTGAGGCAGTGTGAATTGCAGACCACCTTTTCTGATCTCCATACAGTTCCCAGCATTCTTGCTACCAGCCGAGCCCGATCACTTCCCCGAGTTGGCGTCTAAGTTGAAATTCCTCATTTTTAGATCCGAAATTTCAACCTAGTGCAGCCGGTCATCATTTTATAATAGGGAAGCTCGACCCAAAGTTACCATTCTTCAAGGAAGAAAGGAAGAAATTGGTATTCGAGGTCAAACTTCCTTTTAATTTTCTGACATGCTTTCCACCCTCGGGTATACCCCTCGAGATCCGCAATGCTAACCCTGTGCAAAATATCCGAGCAAGGGTCGATCGAACATTGGCATCTCGAAGGGAGATCCCGTTTTCAGGGATCGGAGACCCCCAGATAATTGAGGGGCCCCATATTTCCAATTCCACCCATACCAAAGGAAAATATGTTTTGATTGAGAGGTCGAAAGTATGTTCGAAGCCAAATCTCAAAGGCTTGAACAGGTAGAAGGAAGGATCCGAGCGTAGTCCTCGGATAAAACATTTTAACAGTGCAAGGTAAAGATTTGCAGCTGAGTAAAAAGCCCTTTATATACTAAAACAAAAATATGATCGACGGCCATTATTCAACGAAGTCAAGGGCCCAGATCAAGGCATTTATCACGGGTGACCGTTCTGTTTCCCGAGGTTTAGGTACTGTTTGGTCAGATTTTCTTTGGAACTTAGCTGAAAAAAGGGGAATACTATGACTTGGTCAGATGTGCAGTGCAGAAACTTTCCGTTTTCACTTTATGCTCGGAATTTCGATCACTCTTAGCTCGAGTATAAATTGTTTTCACTAAGAATACAACTTGAATGATCACTCTTAGCTCGAGTATAAATTGTTTCCACGATAAGAAGGGAACTTGAATGCAAAAACTAAATGGTTTATTATTCCAAGGGAAATAACAATACATTAAAGGAAAGAGTTAAAAGTACAACATCTTGATCGAGCAGAAACAGAAGAAATTACACACGAGATCTCTACACTTTATTTCTCAAATAAGAGCTTGCGGAGTTCGACATTGCGGGCCTCATACCCAGCGTCGTAACCTCTCTTGTAAGCTTCTTGCTCCCGCAGCTCGGCATTTTTCTTCTCCTGCTCGACAAGTAACTTCAGCCTATCCAGCTCCTTGCTTAACTCCTCGTGAACCTGGCTCTCTTTCTGCTTCACGGCTTTCTCCATCTTCGAGGCCAATTTCAGCTCGATGGCTCTGGTTTCTTCAAGAGATTTTGCCAGTGCAACCTTCTTTTCCTCCAGCTCGAGGGCAGCCACAGCACGCTGCTCGGCTTATTGCTCGACCTGCAGCCCCAGGTTGAATAGATGCTGTCCAGCCTTCGAGGAATAAAGTTGGAGCGTTAAAAAAAAAAAAAAAAAAAAATAAGGTTGGAATATTAAATTGGGAGACTCACTTGGGTGAGCAGATCTGCGCTCGGTTGCACAATTTCCCGAGCACTTTTCCCCTTCAACCGTTCTTGCTCAGCCAATTGAATACTGCTAAGGAAGATCTCCCAAATGCTCGGGCCTGCTTCTGCTGATACCGCCTTATTTTTCACCTCTTCAAAATAGGCGGCAAGTTTCCGATCAACACGGGAGACCGAACTCTCGACCTCGGGATTCTCACCCGGCGGAGGAGGTTTCTTCTGATCGACGGAAGGGTCATTTATTTTGACCTTTTTATTAGGAGGCTCGTTTATAACGCTCTTATTAGCCTCAAGAGCCAAAATACTTCCAGCCAATGTCTTATTTTCCCCAGCCATTTGGATTAAGGCTGGGGTCGGAATCAGATCGTCTACGTGCGGCCTTTTATTGGGAGCAAGCTCAGACCCACCAGATATGACTTGCTTGTTAGGGCTAACAACCTGTTTGTTCCCCTCGGAGCTGTTCTTCGACCGGGAGGGGGAGTCCGCAATTGGTATGACCGGCCCTTTCTCGGACCGAACGGGCACAGAGTTAGGCAAAGGCTTGGCCTCAGTTTTGCCAAGTTCACCCTTAGGAAGCTCGGTTTGTTTGGGCTCAGGTTTTGGAGAGGAGTCGATCTTATTCTTGCCACGCTCGGTTTTAGAGGTTTTCGATCCCTCTCTGGAGGACTTAGAGTCTTTTGAATTGGACTTGGGAACTTTTTCTTTCTTGATTTTTAGCAGTTGTTTAGGGTTGAGTTTGGAACTCACCATTCCTTCCATGATCTAATCTCTTAGTAAAAAATAAGGCTCGATTGATTTTATCGAATTACGAGCTCCGACGTGCAAAAGATTTATGATCTCAATGGTACAAATCTGAAGTTTCCTCTTCTATTTATAAGAAAAAGAAACGTTGCCTATTGGGGACCCAACAGTCGCGAATTTCAAGTTATTCCGTGCATATCTATGAAGGTCGATCATTTTTATATCTCCTAAAGAAGTCTATCTTAGTCGATGGAATCTAACTCGTTATAGACGTTATATTTCGAGCTCACCACAGCTTACTAAGACTTTTGTCTAGTTAAGCTGTATAATCAATCACAGATAATCGGAAAAACGTTGTTAAATAAAGAAAGCAAATTTCATAAATATCCGAGGAGATTACAATACATACGATGAAAAAATCCTATGATCTATTACAAGGAATCTTCTCAAGGGCTTTGCTGCTCCTCGTTGTCCTCAGTCTCGGAACTCTCGGAACCATCCTCGATGTCAACCTTTGCGCCTCCAGAAGCTTCTCGATCATCCCCATCTTCAGAAGTGTCCTGATCATCATCCTCTCCAGAACTATCTTGGCCGCCTTCATCCTCTGAACTATCCGAACTTGAGCTCGTGCTGGACGTCTCCAAATCCAGCATATCGGGATTGGGCATTGGAACCCCGAACTCTCTCACAAATGGAGCGAACTCGTGTTTTTCCCAGTCTGAGGAGCTCGAGGATGAGACTCGATAGTTTTCTCCGTCCATGTTCTTGAAGATGTCCATATGCTTCAAATACTCATCTATATTGTTGGGGATGACCTTCGCAGAGACCAGTTGTCGAACACCTTTGTAAAAGGTGGTCTGAAGAATTTGATCAACTCTTTTCCGGGCTATGGCATCCAGCGCGGGAGATTCCAAAAATTCTCTTATCGAGCTTAGGCGTGAGTCTTCCTTGCCGCGCTGGTAAGACAGCTCAGAGTCGGTTTTGGTCTGCGCAAACTCTTCTTCGAGTTTCTTGACTTTTTCCTCGAGCAAGCTTTTCTCGGCCACAACCCTCACCAAGTCTTCCTCGACAGCAGGGGTGTACTTAGCCTTGGAAGCCTCCAATTCTTTCTGAACGGCAATAAGCTGGTCACGAAGTTTGGACTCTTCCTCGAGAGAATTTTTGTAAGCCACGTGGACTCGATCGGACTCATCCTCTAACATCGAGGTGCGATTTACCTCAGTAAGAAAACAGTCCCCAATCTGCAGTGACAGGATAATTAATGTTTTGTTCAAGGACCTAAACAGTTATAACCATTACAAAAGGCTCTTTGTTGGTCCCAAGTGGTCAGATGAGGTTTAGAGGGGGGGTGAATAAACCTCTTTAAAATTTATCTTTTAAAACTTCTAACTTTTCTGTTCAGCAGACTAAGCTGATCGAGAACAGTAAGCAGACTAAGCTGATCTTGCACAAAGCTTTGAACAGCGAAGTAGACCACTCTTCTGATTTCACTCAGCTGATTTTATCAAAATCAGAGTTTCAAAAACAACTAACTTGCAGCGGATTTGTCAAGTGTTTTTCACAAGTAGTTTTCTTAACTTAGAAAAAGTTTTATCCCCAGTTTTAAACAAACTCCTTTTTAAAACTTTTCCAGTAGTTAACCTTTAAGTGTTTTAAATATGCTTCTTTGAAATATGCAGAAATTAATGCACGTTAAAAACACAAAGGATTTTTATAGTGGTTATATGGATGTAAATCCTTTAGTCCACTCTTCCAAGTCACTTAGATCTTGGGTTATACTAAATCACACATATTACAGTATACACTTCTTACGCCAAACAACAAATGAAGTGGCCGTAAGTTCACAATAAGAAATCACAAAGAAACTCCTATCCTCTGAAGTAATATCGCTCACAAAGGTTGATATCTACTTCTCACAACACAATCCTAACAAAATCACTCAGATTTTTAAGTATATTCTGTTTTCTCTCTTTTCTGCTTCGTCAACAGATGACTAGGCTGATGAGTGTTCTGTTCTTGAAGTTGAGACTTAGAAGAATTCTGCTTCAGAGTTTTGCTCTCAAAACTGTGTTGTCTCTGTGTTGTTCTTCTTCTTCAACTCACGAACTAAGCTATTTATACTAAGGATTTGAAAATCTGCCCGTTGAGAGATCGCCAGTTGTCAAATCCTCGAGTACTGGTCCTTTTCTGCAGAACGGCTGTTGCGACTGAACACTGTACACTCTGCAGTACTTACTGTCGCTTCGCATTAAATGCACCAAGCTGATACGAGGTTTCTCTTCAATCATTTGACATAAATACCCTTCCTCTTCAGCATTTATTACACCAAGTGCATTTATTACCGTTGCAATAACTTCTGATCCACTTCCACTCTGCTGATCGAAGTCACTCGTCTGATGTATACTCGGCTGATCCCAAACTTGAACTAATCTGATTTGAGTGTGCTGATAGTCCACCAGTCTGATTCCTTCTTCAGCAACAGATCAGTAGTCTTTTGGACCATATTTGACTCGTCTGAAATGTTTCTTCCTTGGTCAAATATTTTCTAAGGTTTGTACTAAGTTTACACTTAGCTGATGACTTTGGAAATCATCAAAACCTCCCTTCACTTCAAAGTCTTCATCTTCATCCAACAATTTCCCCCTTTTTGATGATGACAAAACTTCAGCTAAGTACCTGTACCTAAACTAAAGTTGAGTCCTCAAAAATTTCTGAGATAGAAATAATATGTTGCAAGCTTGAACTTTTTATAGATGATTTGAAAATTACAGTACAAGTTACAAGCAAAATAGACTTTAAGTGAAAAATTACAAGTGAAGTAAGCTGTTACAAAAATTTAGCATATAACCTAGTCTATTAACTAGTCTAGTCCTCAGCTTCTTCATCTTCTTCTTCTTCCTCTTCAACTTCTTCTTCAACTTTATCACTACTGTCATCTTCTTCACCAGATGTGAAAGCATCAACAAGACCTTTCAATTTTTCTTTTCTTTCTTCAGCTTCAAATCTTGCTCTGATGTTTTCAATCCTCTTATACTTAACGTCTGGGTTAAGCTGTTCTTCAGCAGAGTACTTAGAGGCAGCTAACTCCTTGTCAGTTTTAGCTACATCCTTGGGCTCTACTTTATCATCAGCTCCATCTTCAGCTTCCTTTTCAAGTACTTCATCTTCCTTTTCAAGTACTTCATCTTCTTTTGGCTTTCCAGCAGCAGCCCGTTGGTCTCGTACTTGAATAGTTGCAGCAACATCAACAGTTAACTTAGCTGACTCCTCTTCCCCCTTTTTGTCAGCATCAGCAGGGTTGAGTTGATCAGGAGTTATGTTGACAGCAGCACAAAGCTTCTTGATGTTTCTATCCAGAACTTGTTGTTCAGCACAGTGATGACTTAGAGTAGATTGCATGCGAAGTTGATTCTCTTCCAAGCGAAGTTGATTAGTCTTTAATTCACCAGATTGGTCATTCAGACAGTCAACATTCAACTGAAGTGTTGACAGTTCAGTTTGTGCTTTGTCGGTGACGTTGGTAATCTCTTGCATTAAAGCAATGTTCTTCTCAGTTTCTGCTTCACCAACTTGTGTCATGACCCTAACGACCCTTGCAATGTCAGTCTCAGTCCTTTGTAGAGCAGTGTGGAGGTGACCTACATCAGCCTTCACATCTTCAATGCTTCTGCTCATATTCAATATGCTCTGAGTTAACATTAAGGAGTTGTCTGGTGGCAGAGGAAAATCTTCAATGGCATCCTTGACCATTTTTGCAGTCTCTTCCTGCATTTGCTTAATCATCAGCTGATTTCTTGTTTCCATCTCCTTCATAGTAGTCTCAATAAGCATCTGGATGGATTCCATCAGTGAGGAATGCAAATCAGCAGTAGGAGCAGGATGTGATGATTCAGCAGGATCCTCTTCTTGTGGAAGTTCAGCAGGTTCTTCCTCCTGTTGAACAGTTGCTTCATGAAGAACAGGACTGTCTTCAGCTTTCCACTCCAAAGCTAAAGGAACTAAGTCCTTGACCATAGTAGGCAGCTTCTTTGACGTATCCAAGTTGATCTCTTCAGCCTTCTGGTCTTTCTTTTGTTCTTCACTAGCTGGCTCATCAGCTACGTGAATGATCTCAGTACCATCAGTAGACACGACTGTCTTCTGACGAATCAAGTCAGCTGGTACAAAAGGTGAAGTAGTCTGTTGGATCTTCAGCTTCTCTTGATAAGTACTGATATCAGAGCCATAACAGATTTGCTATAAACTTGGTAACTTGGGCATTGTACTTGATGTACCTAGTTCAAATCTCGATCTTTCAGCCCATTTTTCCAATGTTGTGTAAACAGCAATCTTGACTGCTCTATCAATCCTGTCATCAGCAGGACCAAGCCTTTTAGGAATTGAATCCTTGATAGCAGTCGCTTCTTGACTTACCATGACTCTAGCATAGTCATGTAGTCTATCTCTTACAAAATCCGAGTCCAGTGCCTTGGCAACAGAAGTTGTTTGCAGCCAGTTTAAAACCCATCTTCCTTCAGTGGCAAACTCCTTCCAGGCTTGAATTTCCTCCTCAGATTTATTCAATCTATACTCTCTCCATCTGTTGTACCTTATCTTTTCTGGGAGAAAAGTAGTCCTTGATTGAAACAGCTGGTTAAGCCTTTCCAGCTCAGCTTCGAAACTTTTGAAGGCAGTAAAATCACTTTGAACAATTTCGATTGCTCTTCTGACTTCCTTCTTTTTCTTCTTGATTGGTTCTGCCCTTGGTAGCACAAAATCACCTTCCTTAGGCTTCTTCTTCTCTCCAATCACAATGCTTTCAGACCTCCTTGGTCCATAAGCATCCTTCTTGCTCTCTTCTAAGGCCTTTGCCAAGTCTGCTTCTTCCTTGGCAGCCAACTCAGCTTCTGTCATTTTCTTGACATCAGCGTCCTTTTTACTTACTTCAAGAGCTTTCTTCAGCTCAGCTTCATCACGTTTTCTTTGTTCAGCTTCCTCACGCTTCTTCTTGTGATAAGCTGATACTTTTGCTTTGCCAGGTCTCTTTCTTCTGGCATTTCTTGATTCAACAACTGGTGCCGCAGCTGTCGTTTCTGGTAAAGCAACTGCTACAGGTGCAGCAGCAATTGGTTCGAGGATCTGCACTTCAGGATCCTCTTGAGGTTCCGCAACCTCAGCTGTTGGTGTAGGAATCTGTTTCACTTGATCAGCTGACTTCTTCTCAGCAGATTCCTTCACTGATTCAACAGGCCTCTCAGCAGATTGAGGACTTCTTTTGGCTAACTCAGAAAGTTCAGTATCTTCATCAAGAAGTGTCAGCTTCTTTCTGGCAGTCCTTTTTGTGAAAGGCGGATTTGTAACAGTAGAGGTGGCAGTGTCTTTCATAGCACTTCTTGTTCTTTTAGCCACATTCTCAGCCTGTAACTCAGCTGAAATTGTCTTGTCAGAGGATGTTCCAACTGACATCTCATCGATTTCCTTGGCTGTTTCAGCAACAATCAAATCAGCAGCATCCTTTCTTTTAGGCACAACTGTTCTGGCTTCAACAGCAGGCTTTGCTGTTTGAACAACTGTTTTGCTCTTCTTGCCTTTATTAGCAGGCACAGTAGGCTCAGAAGCCTTTCTTTTCTGTTCCTTTTTCTCTGGCACAGCAGTAGGCTCTTTCGACCTCCCAGTTTTCACTGCGTCATAAATCTTCAGTTCTTTCGCCTTGTGAATTTCCTTCCCATTAGTCACTTCACATCTCAAATTAACCAACAGATGACTAATGAATATCCTGTGCAGAGTCAGACCACGTGTCTTATGATCAGCAAGCACATACCAGATGAAGTTAGCCCAGTTTACCTTCAACCCATAGTAAATGGCTATCATAGTATGAAACCTCTTCATTGGTACACTGTCCAAAGAGAAAGTGCAGTTCTCTAGGACTTTGGCAACTAGGTCAGCCATTCGCTGAAATTCGTCCTTTAGCTGATTTTTCTTGATGCTTCTAGACCAAACTTGTCCCTTCTTTGAAGCCAAATTCCAAAAATCTGCTTCAAACGGTTCAGCTACAGTTGCAATTTCAGTAGACCCTTCGAGCGAGAGCCCATACTTCTCGTTCAGTAACTTGGGGGTGACACAGACGTGTTTGTCCCCAATCTTGGCTTTAATCTCTAGTTTTTCAAAATTGACATCGTCCTTTGAACCATAAAATTCCATAACTTGCTCCTTGAAGATCATATCTTCATGAGCTTCCATGAAATTGACTAGAGTAGCCGCCTTGAACTTCTCCAGAATTTCTTTCATCAACGGTGTGCCAGTCGCATGATAGGTCAGGTAGTTCAAGAACATACCTTCAGCAGCAGCTTCTTTTGCATTTACCTTGGAACCCATTTTCCTGAAAGAGATTGAAGAAAAACGAGAGTAGATTTGCAGTTGAATGAATGCAAAAATTCTCTGAATGCTTTTGAAATTTTTAGGGTGCGTATAAGCTCAGTCAGCTGATCAGATCTGGATTTATAGATGTTAATTCTTGTCGGTTTCCGTGAAAAGTGGTAACCGTTAGATTAGTCGTTGTAAATACAGATCGTGCGATCATGATACACGGATTTCAAAATAGCATTTAATATGACAGATAGGCAGGAATTTGAAACGCCACTTGTCTGTTACTTATAAAAGCGTGATTCTTATAAAACGTTTTTGGTACAACACTTAAAATATAAGCTGACATGAATAAAAACAGATGAGTAGAATACTTATCTGACAGACGACTTGTCTGATACAATACATCACTAGTGAAAGCCAATATCTAGTGATCTTCCTTTGCTGTTTGTCAATCCAGCAGGATAATTAATCTTCGAATCTTCAAGAATTAAGAACAAATCTTCTGATTAACACAACTTCAACTAACTGTCATTGAAGATTTCATCTTTAAAACAAGGGTACCGCTAGTCTTACACGTTCCCCCTGAATTCAAGAATTCATCAGTCAACTAGTCTGTTGAGAGTCAGTCTTCTTGAAGTACAGTACTTGTTGATATCAGATTAGTCAGCTGTTGAAACCTGTCTTCTGATAGGTTCCCCCTCAGCTTATGAATCCAATTTTAACAAGCCTAGTTCCACTTTTAGAGTAGAAAATCTTGCATCACTCAATGGTTTGGTGAAAATGTCAGCGATCTGATTATCTGTTTGAACATATTCAATAATAACATTTCCTTTTTCAACATGGTCTCTGATGAAGTGATGTTTGATCTCAATGTGCTTAGTCCTGGAATGACTAGTAGTATTCTGAGTAAGTGAGATTGCACTTGTATTATCACAGTAGATAGGAATTCCACTGATCTTCAAATTATAATCTTCTAGTTGATGCTTCAACCAGAGTATTTGTGCACAACATGCTCCAGCAGCAATGTATTCAGCTTCAGCAGTAGATATGGATACTGAAGTCTGTTTCTTACTCATCCATGAGATCAGACGACTGCCTAAAAATTGACAAGTACCTGTAGTACTCTTCCTATCAATCTTGCAGCCAGCAAGGTCAGAATCTGAATATCCAACAAGTTCAAATCCTGATTCCCTTGGGTACCACAATCCCAATTCTTGTGTGCCTTTAAGATACTTTAATATCCTTTGAGCAGCTAAGAGATGAAATTCCTTAGGATTTGATTGAAATCTCGCACAAACCCCAACAGAATACATAATATCAGGTCTGCTAGCTGTTAAGTATAACAGTGACCCAATTATGCCTCTGTATTTGGTGATGTCAACTGATTTTCCATCTTCATCCTTGTCCAGACGAAATCCAGTGGACATAGGAACATTAACAGATGAGCTAGTTTCCATACCAAATTTCTTAAACAGATCTTTTGTGTACTTTGCTTGACTTATGAAGATACCATCAGGTAGCTGTTTGACTTGTAATCCAACAAAGTAATTTAATTCTCCCATCATGCTCATTTCAAACTTATTTTGCATAAGCTTAGAGAATTTTTCACACATCTGTTTGTTAGTTGAACCAAAAATAATATCGTCCACATATATTTGAACTAACAATATATGTTCTTCCCATTCAATAGTGAACAAGGTCTTGTCTACTTTACCTTTACGAAATCCTTTAACTAAAAGAAAATCAGATAGAGTATCATACCATGCTCTTGGAGCCTGTTTCAGTCCAGAAAGAGCTTTCTTCAGACGATATACCTTGTCTCCCTGTTTTATAAACTTCAAAACCAGGGGGTTGTTCAACGTACACTTCTTTTTGCAATTCTCCATTGAAAAAAGCAGACTTCACATCCATCTGATATACTGTGAAGTTCTTGTGAGCAGCATAAGCTAGAAACAGTCTGATTGCTTCAAGCCTTGCAACTGGTGCGAATGTCTCATCAAAATCAATGCCTTCTTCTTGGCAGTAACCTTTGGCTACTAGTCTTGCTTTGTTTCTGGTAACAATACCATCTTCATTCATCTTATTTCTGAAAACCCACTTAGTGCCAATTACTCTTTGATGAGTAGGTCTAGGTACCAAGTACCAAACCTCATTCCTTTCAAATTGATTCAACTCTTCTTGCATAGCTTCAATCCAGTGAGAATCACCAAGAGCTTCATCAATTAATTTAGGCTCAATTTGTGAAAGAAAACTTACAAACATTGTTTCATTTGCAGTTGACCTTCTTGTTCTAACTCTGTCAAGGGGATCACCAATCACTAGTTCAGGTGGGTGATCTCTTAGCCATCTGAGATCAGGTTGCAAATCTGGATGTTGTCCTCTAGATTGATCTTGCAACACCACTGTTGGAGTCTCAGTAGTAGTCTGTTGAACAGTTGTGGTCTGTTGAACAGTCTCTGGTCTGTCAGCTGTTTGCAACTCCTCTGTTAGACAATCAGTAGACTGATTTTGAACAGCACTTGAGTTAACAGCTCTTGTCAAATCAGGTAGTATGATGGGTACATATTCTTCTTTTCTTTCCACACTCAATTTCTGAAATTCAGCAGATAGTTCTTGATTTGCACTTTGATTCTTTTCAGAAGATTGACTTGGTTCATCAAATACTACATGAATAGATTCTTCTACAAGTAAAGTTCTTTTGTTAAACACTCTATAAGCTTTACTAACAGTAGAGTAACCTACAAAAACAGCTTCATCAGCCTTCTCTGCAAATGCAGTAAGGTGATTTTTCCCATTGTTCAAAACATAACATTTACAACCAAAAATCCTAAGATAATGTAAATTAGGCTTTCTGTTGTTCCATAGCTCATAAGGTGTCTTGTTTTGACTTTTGTTGATCATACACCTATTCTGTGTATAACATGCTGTATTTGTAGCTTCTGCCCAGAATCTTTGGGGCAGCTTTGCTTCAGCTATCATTGTCCTGGTAGCTTCTTTTAGAGTTCTGTTTCTCCTTTCAGCAACTCCATTTTGTTGAGGGGTTCTGGCAGCAGAGTACTCATGACTGATTCCTCTGGAGTTACAATACTCTTCAACAGTAGAGTTTGTAAATTCAGTCCCTCTATCTGATCTGATCTTCAATATTCTTTGACTTTTCTCATTCTGGATCAGTTCCATCAGATTAGTAAGATGTTCCTTGGTTTCACTTTTCTTCTTCATGAAAATCACCCAAGTAAATCTTGAAAAATCATCCACAACAGCTAGGCAGTATTCCTTTCCACCGTGCTGATTGGATCAATAGGGCCAAACAAATCCATGTGAAGTAGCTCCAAAATTCTGGTTGAAGATTGGTGCTTCTTACTTTTGAAAGATGATTTCACTTGTTTACCCTTCTGACAGGCATCACAGAGCTTGTCTTTGCTCATGACTGTCTTTGGAATTCCTTCTACCAGATCATTCTTTATCAATCTGTTTATGGTCTTGAAATTCAAATGATTCATTCTTTTGTGCCAAAGCCAACTGATTTCACTTGGTGTAGAGGCCACTAAGCAAACATTAGAATTCCTGTCCACAGAATTCCAGTCGACCACATAGATGTTTCCTTGTCTTCTTCCAGATAGAATAACCTTCTTTGTTCCAATTTGTTCAACATAGCACTTATCTGATGAAAACTTTACAGAAAATCCCTTGTCACAAAATTGACTTATGCTCAGCAGATTATACTTCAGGCCTTTAACATAAGAGACTTCAGATATCTCAATGTTTCCTTTGATTAGCTTTCCAACCGCCATAATCTTGCCTTCTTTGCTGTCTCCAAAAGTAACTCTTGGACCATTCACAGCAGCAGCATTTGTCAATTCATGTATGTCTCCACACATGTGCCTTGAACATCCACTGTCCAAGTACCATTTCTTCACTACTTTACTCCTACTCCTAATCCTAACCTACAAAACAAAATAAAATTGTTTTAGGTACCCTTTATTGAGAGGGTCCTGGTGGATTAGTATCACCTTTGACAACCCAAGATGTTGAAGTCTTAGGCTTCCTAGGCTTTTGAGTTTTAACAGGAGCATGAACAACTTCATTTTCATCATAATCAGCAGGCATGTTATGTTGATAATCATTATGATGAGGATAAGGCTCATAAGCAGGATAAGATGCATGATAAGCAGGGTAGGCATGCATTGGTTGATGAGCAGGATATGCAGCAAAATGAGGTGGATAATGAGGTGCAGCATAATATGGTGGATAAGCAGGTTGCACATAATAAGACTCATTTCCATACCAAGCATTATTGTTATAATTTCTTTGCTTCTTGGGTCTGCTCTTAACTTGCTCTTTAACAGACAACTTAGGTTTACTAGTCTGATTGGTTTTACTCTTATCAGCAGACTTCTTTGGACTACTCTGCTGTTTGGTTTTACCAGTCTGTTTTTCATTTTCAGGCTTTTTACCCTTTTTAGCCTTAGGAGTTTTTATCTCCTTTTTCTCAGTCTCAGGTGAAGCAGGTTTAGCAGTCTGAACATACAAGACAATATTACTATTATCAGCAGATATAAACTTTTCAGCTTTGTTCAGTTCTAAACTTTCTCTTACTAAGGGAGTGCTCTGTTCAATAGGTTTCTCTATTTGCACAACAGACGACTTAGGAACAGACGACTTATTATATAAGGTTATTGTAGCTTCGAGTTCCATGATTTGTCCCTTGTAAACTTCACATTCTGCTTTCAGAGATTCACATTCATGCGAAAGCTTTTTATACACGGCTGTTTCTTCAGGTTTTTCAACACTGCGTTTCAGCTTAGTATTTTGCTTTTTCAGCACGATCATCTCGTCCTTAAGCTTAGCAAGTTCATTAACAACATCTACTTTGTTGTTCATCATTTGCTCGAATGAGCTAAACAGTTCAAGCTCACTTTTAGAGAGTATTACCTCATTGTCAGAATCATCAGATTCCTTGGCCATGAGACAGAGCAGTGCAGGTGATTCTTCAAAAATAGAGTCATCACTTGAAGTGCCTGATTCAGTACTTGATGAGTAGATGGCTGCCATCTTTTCAGCTTCAGCCAACAGCACCTTGCTCTTCTGGTATCTCTTCTCTTTTCCCTCTCTTCTTTGTTTCTTTTCCTCCTCTGTGTATTTCTCTGCTTTAGGATATGGACAGTCCTTGATGAAGTGTCCCAATTTCCTGCAATTATAGCACATTAGTTTGGATTTATAATCATCCTTACTATCATGAGAAAATGAGGTAGGTTTAGAAGTAGAAGCATTGTTATATTTGTTCTTCATTTTTCTTTTATAGAACTTTTTGAACCCATTCAGTAACAACGCAACATCGCCAGCAGTGTATTCTTTCTTGCTTAGAACAGGGGCCTCATCAGATGAGTCCACTTCTATAGTTCTCCCGGCTGATCTTCTGGATTTCTCTGCAGCAACCAGGGCAACAGTGGGACTAGAAGTTGAGGTCTCTTCTATACCCATTCTTGGCATTTTATACTCGTATGCCTTGAGTACAGAAAATAGCTCCATCAGAGAGATCTTCCCCAGATCCCTGGATTCTTCCATAGCTGTGATCTTCATGTTGAACTTGGGTGGTAGCGCCTTCAGGACTTTGAGAGTAATCTCTTTGTCTGTGAACGTCTTTCCCAGCTTTAACACGTTGTTTAGCACTTTGGTAAACCTTGAACTCATCTGTTTAATGGTTTCTCCAGGCTTCATTTTGAAGTTCTCAAACTTCTCCATGGCAACACTTAGATTGTGTTCCTTGATGGCTTCATTTCCTTCACTCATATCCCTGACTTTGTCCCACATCTCTTTTGATGTTTTACAGTGTTTGACATAGTCAAACCTTTCATTGTCCAGGGCTTTAGTCATGATGAAGATTCCAACTTTATCAAGATTTTTCAACTTGATTTCTTCAGGTGTCATCTCTTCTTCATCTTTGTCCACGATCACTTCTTGATCATTGACTTTGATGGTTTTTGTGATTCTTATCGGACCTTTGGTTATGCATCTAAACATATTATCATTATAAGCAACAAGGAAAATTTCCATGCGTATTTTCCAGTCCTCAAAGCTCATACCGCCAATGTGGGGAACATGGCCGATACAGTCCATTTTTCAAAAAGTTTTTCTTTTTCAAAAAGATGCCCTTTTTAAAACTTTTGAAAACCTTTGAAAAACACTCTAGGATCAAGCTCGTTGATCAGGCAAATGATTCAAATGAACCACCTGCTCTGATACCACTTGTTGGTCCCAAGTGGTCAGATGAGGTTTAGAGGGGGGGGGGGGGGGGGGGTGAATAAACCTCTTTAAAATTTATCTTTTAAAACTTCTAACTTTTCTGTTCAGCAGACTAAGCTGATCGAGAACAGTAAGCAGACTAAGCTGATCTTGCACAAAGCTTTGAACAGCGAAGTAGACCACTCTTCTGATTTCACTCAGCTGATTTTATCAAAATCAGAGTTTCAAAAACAACTAACTTGTTGCGGATTTGTCAAGTGTTTTTCACAAGTAGTTTTCTTAACTTAGAAAAAGTTTTATCCCCAGTTTTAAACAAACTCCTTTTTAAAACTTTTCCAGTAGTTAACCTTTAAGTGTTTTAAATATGCTTCTTTGAAATATGCAGAAATTAATGCACGTTAAAAACACAAAGGATTTTTATAGTGGTTATATGGATGTAAATCCTTTAGTCCACTCTTCCAAGTCACTTAGATCTTGGGTTATACTAAATCACACAGATTACAGTATACACTTCTTACGCCAAACAACAAATGAAGTGGCCGTAAGTTCACAATAGGAAATCACAAAGAAACTCCTATCCTCTGAAGTAATATCGCTCACAAAGGTTGATATCTACTTCTCACAACACAATCCTAACAAAATCACTCAGATTTTTAAGTATATTCTGTTTTCTCTCTTTTCTGCTTCGTCAACAGATGACTAGGCTGATGAGTGTTCTGTTCTTGAAGTTGAGACTTAGAAGAATTCTGCTTCAGATTTTTGCCCTCAAAACTGTGTTGTCTCTGTGTTGTTCTTCTTCTTCAACTCACGAACTAAGCTATTTATACTAAGGATTTGAAAATCTGCCCGTTGAGAGATCGCCAGTTGTCAAATCCTCGAATACTGGTCCTTTTCTGCAGAACGGCTGTTGCGACTAAACACTGTACACTCTGCAGTACTTTCTGTCGCTTCGCATTAAATGCACCAAGCTGATACGAGGTTTCTCTTCAATCATTTGTCATAAATACCCTTCCTCTTCAGCATTTATTACACCAAGTGCATTTATTACCGTTGCAATAACTTCTGATCCACTTCCACTCTGCTGATCGAAGTCACTCGTCTGATGTATACTCGGCTGATCCCAAACTTGAACTAATCTGATTTGAGTCTGCTGATAGTCCACCAGTCTGATTCCTTCTTCAGCAACAGATCAGTAGTCTTCTGGACCATATTTGACTCGTCTGAAATGTTTCTTCCTTGGTCAAATATTTTCTAAGGTTTGTACTAAGTTTACACTTAGCTGATGACTTTGGAAATCATCAAAACCTCCCTTCACTTCAAAGTCTTCATCTTCATCCAACACTCTTACCGTATGGTACGCTCGGCAAAATCGACCTAACACATCAAGGTCGCAATGAGCCAAAAGCTCCTCCTGATCCTCGGCGAATCTCCCCGCCATGAAGATCTTTATCGCCTTATCATGCTCATTCTCACCGTTTGGGTCGCGATCACTCCGAATCGATCCCCTCTCGGGATAACCCGTCGCTCGGTAACCTCTAAGTTGATCTTCAATAAAGTCCACCATATCAGGCCTACTTCGTCCAGAACGGGAGGTGAGAGCTGTTCGGTGCCGACCCCACAGTCCGGTCCTCCTTTTCGCCTCGGGGGGTCCTTCACGATCTTCCCGAGCTCGCCGATTGAGGACCTCTTTCCCTTTAAGCTTTTTCATCGTGAACATGCTGTATCCTAGACCAGATGAGGAAGAAGGACCAGCTTGGTTCAGAGGAACTACCATTCGGATCGGCTCAGCATCCTCGGGCTCTCCCTCATTTTCGACCTGGTCTGGTTGAGCTGAGCCTCCCCGAGGAGGGATTGCAGTTCGGTTGGTTTGTGCGGGCTGTGGTTTAACTTGCCTCCTCGGCTGGCCAGGCGTCTTTTTCGAGGTAGAAGCCACTGTCCTACCGTTTATGGAAGCTCGGTATTGTTCTACCATTGTACCTGAAGAAATGAGAGATTGAAATGATTAAGGAATGAAATTTTCTAAATAAGCATATTATTGTGGTCTGTTGGTAAAGATTGTTATTCTCACTTAACGATCGAGGATCATCAGCGTCTGCAAGTGGGTATGCAGCTTGGCTAAGCTCCGCTTTCCGAAGAACGGGCTCCAAAACAAGGAAAGCCGACTGGTACGGGTCGGAACGCATCGCAGTGATGAGCTCGTCTCGAATAACCTTCTTCAGCCGACCTATTAATTCGCGTTTTCCGAACACCCAGTCTCGCTGACCCTTCCATTTGTGTGGAACCATCTCCGAGCTTCCCTCGGAAGCTGGTTCTTCAGGTCCTTTAATGAAGAAAAACCGTCTCTTCCAATCAAGGGAATTGCTAGAGATGATGGTCGATAGGACCGAATGGTTTGAACGTTGGGAAAAATACACAAACCCAACGCTCGAGGCAGAGGAAGTGCTGACTTTGAAGAACTGCCAAAAATGGTGGAAATTAGCATCTTTGTCCTTTGCCTTCATCAAAACGCTGAAAGCTATCAAATATCCAATCGAGTTGGGCAGGATCTGTGCGGGAGCCAGGGAGAACACATCTAAAACCTGCTCGAGTAACGGAGCAAAAGGGATACGCAACCCATAGGCAAATTGCTTGGCATAGAAAGCTTGACATCCTTCAGGTGGCTGATTCACCCTTTGAGATGGGGTCGGAATAACTAATGAATAGCCCTCGGGAAGGAATTTACCTATCTCAGCTTGTAGGTTTGCTTCGTCTTCTATTGGATCGTATGCGCTAGAGATTTCATCGACCCGCTTCTCGGTTTTCTGAACTCGACCTTTAGCTTTGGACTTCTTCGGGACACCCGCAAGGTCGAGGATCCTCATGCTGCATCCTCCTCCGATTGAATATCTTGTTATCTCGTGCTCTTCCTGCGCCACAGTCGAGCTATCCTCATTATCGGAATCGGGATCTTCTCCATCTCCTCCTTCCTCATTATTGGGCTCGATGTTTTGTTCCGCGCCCCCACTAGGCTCGGAATTTTGTTGACCAGATGTCCCTTCGCCAGCGTTTGATTCCAGGGTGCGCTCAATTTGATCGACGATTATATTCGTCTCATCAGAGGAGTTTTCAGTGGTTTTATAGGCGTTAATGAATTCGCCCGTGGATCCTAGGTCGGAATCTGACCTCGGAGGATTATTGGAAGGAACCTCTGGATTCTGGGAGGTAGACATGTTGGAAAGTATTTGTTGGAGTGGTCGACAAGAAAGAATACTCTCTATCGATCTGAAAGCTCCGATCTGCAGTAAGTTGGAAAAACGTACTTGTCTTTTCAAGTCAACGTATATATATAAAGGTTAAAAGGGTAAATTGCAAATTCAACCCTGAGTAACCGCGACGGTTAAGCTTCCACTCAGTAAAATTGAAGATCATCTTTCCATTAATAGCATTTACGGTCCTATAAGTTTTGAAAATAAGATTAGCGACATTGTCTTCCGAAGATATGCACTCTTCTTCCCTTCGCTTGGTTTTTATTCCCCTTGGGTTTTTTTCGAGTAAGGTTTTTAATGAGGCATATCAAATCTTGTGATACGATGCTGTGTTTACTTCTCCGAGGTCCAGCTTCACTTACGCTTGAGAAGTGGGGGAGTATTGATGAGGGGTATTTCGCATACGCCATTTTAGGAAATACCTCAGCTCGAGATCGACCTAGATCCCGACCAGGAAAGGCGTTCTCCGACCAGAAGAACATGGTTCTCCGATCAAGTCAGGATGATAGCACAAGATTCTATATTCCGACCTACTTCTCTCCTCGGGATTACTGTGGGGCCGACCCACAGCTTTGGACAGCTGGCCGAGACGTATTCTCCTACGGATGGTCTAGCTAGCTCTTTACTGTTCCTATATATACGCGGCGCATTTATGACATCAGGGGACGACACTATTCCCAAGATACACTCCAGCTCGGACATAGAGCTCGGAATAGGCCTTAGCTTGCTGTTCTTTGTATTTGTTTAACTAGTTGTACGGCATCCTGTAACGCTCGAGTAGACCTATTTTGTAACCTGTATTCGGATCTTGATATTAATATACATCACTTACACTTACTGTTTTGCTCGACTTTCCTTAATTGTCCCGAACGAAAAAACAGCATAATCACCTTCGGAAAGCTGGATTGAGTTCTTTGGATTTTCCTATTACATCGGACAATCGATCTCTAGGTCAGATTTCTTCTGTTAGTTATTTTATTCTTTTTAGAAAAGGATTTATGAACTTATCGTTCACTAATGTTTATCAATTTTACGTTGCAGCCTCCATGGTCGAGAACTGCCGTTTTCCGTGGTCGGAAAATCTGTCCTTTCAAATTCGAAAAAGTCGTCGGGCAAAGTTCCCATAGAGCAGAAGCAATCCAGAAAGAGGAGAAGAAAGCAAATCCAGGATCTGGAGGACATTGAGGAGGAGTCGTTCGAGAATGCAGATCCTATCCGAGTAGCTCCTCCTTTCTCTGGTTAAACTTCATCAGACATACCGTCTACAAGCTCTCGTCCAGGCCGCGGTTATCCTCCCAAAACCTTTAGGGAGAAATTTGGTATTCTGGGCAGTCAATCTTGGCCAGAGCGTAATCCTACTGGCCCCGATGCTAAAAGAAGAACTCAATTTTTCGACAAAGGAGGAGAGTATTTCACTCACATCGAAAATACTAGCCATAAAGCTTCTTTGGTAGATATGATTGAGAGTCATCTTCAAGGGAAACGGGCGGCCGGATATTCCGAGAAGGATTCACTAATGTCCGACGATAAGGAGAACGTCGTCGATAAATCCATTCGACTTCTCCTATCCTCGAGCTTTGTCCGGGATGTGGAGAGGACTGTTACAAAAAAGTACCTTGAACAGTTGGCAAGGGCAGCACATGCTCATGAAGTGGTAATATTTTTTAACTCCTTCCGTTCTCTTAATAATCCTCAATGTTCTATTTCATTTTTACTTAGACAATTTTTTCTTGCCACAGACTGGTAATGCCTTGGTGTCCGCGCTATATGATATGGCATTGCATAGAGAACAGTGCAAATATGTTGAAGAAAGCAACAAAATTTTAACCGCCAGGGTTAAGGAGCTTGAAGATCAACTTGCTCAGGTCGATAACGCTCGGGCTTCCGCTGAGACTCAATCTGCTCCTCTCGCCAATGAGAACCTGGAAACTGACAATCCGCACATCATTGGTATGATGACGGATGCTAGTCGATACCAGGCCCAGGTCGACCAATTAAATCGAGAAATGGATGAGTAGCGAGTTTCACATGCCACTGTAGTTAGTAAACTGGAGTCGGAGATCGTCTCACTTCGATCTCAACTTGCGGCAAAAGAGGATGGTTCTTCTGATTTAGAGAGGGTCGTAGATGAGCACCGATCTCCCGACGTCGAACCCATCGTCCGAGAGTTTCTTGACTCCCCAGTGCATACTGCCATAATTCATCAGAAGATCGGAGGTCTGCTCTTGAGCTCATTCTATAAGGGCGTCGATCAATTAATTGAGTCTGGGCAGATTCCTGATAGGCGCAACGATTATGGCCGAGTTATGGCTATCGAAAAGGATCGAAGACTTCAAGACTATCCTCTCGATTGCTTACCTTCTGTCGAGTATAGTAACCACCCTCTAGCTCACTTAGTCGATGAATATGGAACTCCATTTCCGTGCCAGCACCTGATTTGGAGTTAATAACGGATATCATGGATGATCAATTAGGCGAAGAGGGAGACAACGATGATGAAGAGGACATCGAAGGAGACCAGGTCGATGAAGGGAATGGAGAAGATGAGGAAGGATTGTCCGCGAAGGAAGCCAACCCCCCATCTTAGAATGTTTTTATGATTTCCTTTTATTTTCCTCTTTTATTCTTGTAGTTTTTGTCGTTTTACGTAGCAGGTGTTGTAGAATATGTAAAAATCCCTTTGTTGATATATATGATTTTTAGATGAAATATTCTTCGTCGTTTTGATGATCGCAGCATGCATTGGATGATCCATTCTGTTTTTCATTTTGAATTTTACTGTGCGCGCCAAGGATTGAGGACATAATTGTCATTTCCTTTACTATATATAAAGGTAAAATCTTTGAAGTTTTACCGCGCGTCCCCACTTGCAATATAAAATTTTCTTGTTGTAGATCGGAGCTCATAGTTCGAACACTTCATAGAAACTTCTGATTTATTGATCATGAGTTCCAACCTCTTTTCTGGGGCTACAAAACGATCTTTACGAGGTCAACCCCGACGAGACACTCCGAAGAAGAAAGCTCGAACGGAAAATTCACATCAATCATCTTTCCAGGGAGGAGCTTCTTCTCGGGAAGCCATGCCTCGATCTGACCCGGTGTCATCCTCCTCAGGGGGAAATCCAAAAATAGTGAAGGATATCCCTTCACCTTCAAAGGAAATGGTGAAATCTTCAACGGGACTTTCACGGGCTCCAATCCGTAGTCCAATAATCGATCCAAACATACTAAAAGCTTACCAGAACGAGGAGTCTCGAGATGCTTCTCCTCCTCCCATAGTCCAAACAACAAACGAGGAGTCTCGAGCTACCTCTCCTCCTCTCGTAGACCAAACAACAAACGAGGAGTCTCGAGCTACCTCTCCTCCTCTCGTAGAACAAACAACAAACGAGGAGTCACGAGCTATTTCTCCTCCTCTCGTAGACCAAACAACAAACGAGGAGTCTCGAGCTACCTCTCCTCCTCTCGTAGACCAAACAACAAACGAGGAGTCACGAGCTATTTCTCTTCCTCCAGTCGACCGATCAACGGACGAACGTCCCCCTTCCGATCGAGATACAACAAATCAAACTTCAAGTCAAGAAGGTTCCCAGCAGGACGTAATTACTGTCCCCAACTCTGAGATTGAGCCAACCCTGCAACTAGAGGGTTCTGTGGAAGATATCCCTGAGTCTTTCTTTGCCCCTTTGCGTTCTCAGGTTATCGTTTCAACTTCTCAACACACCCAAGCCCTCTCTCCTGTCCCTATCTCTCAAGATGTATCAAAAACTGGGTCTGGTCCCAGTCATTCTGGTTTCGAAAATACCGCGGATGATCCGTCTCTTTTAGACGAACGTCCTTTTAAGGAGCAGGTCGAAGAAATAACTGAGTTCGGGATGAGTCGATCTGGTGGGGTTTCTATTGATGCATGTATTCCGACAACCCTCGAGCCCGATGGAGTTTCTTGGAATCTGGGAATGGGCACAATTCTGCCCAGGGAGCTCGATAAACTGAAGAACCATTCTTCTTTGCTACTCGTTCAGTCCATTTTCAAGCGTTTGGAGATGGTAAGTGTGTTATTGTTGTAATGACGACCTTTATATCCTTTGAAGTTTCTTATTCTTACTTTTCCATAACAGGCTAAGCATGAGGCTCTTCAGCTTGGGATACAAAATGATGAGTCTTACTTTTCTCGAGAAGAGTCTCTTGAACGGATGAACTCAATTGATGTTGCTCATCGATCACTGATGACTGAGGTGGAGAATCTCCGAGCTGCTACTGAGAAGCTTTCAAAAGAGAAAGAAGAACTTGTTCGAGCCAATAGTAGCTTGGTGTCCGATAAGGAACATCTCACCAAGGAAAAAGAAGATCTTCTTCAATTGAAACAGCGAGAGTTCGACAGGGGTTTTTCTCTTGGATATAAGCAGCGTGCCAACGAAATGATGAACTTTCTTGCTTATCAGACGAGTCCCGATCATGCTCTCGAACATTAGACAAGGGTCTTTCATTTTTTTTTTTTTTTTGAATGTCAATATATTTTGCTTGATGAATAGAAAATCATGCTCTTTTTGTTCGTTTTCTGTGTAGACGATGCGTCTTTTCGACCTGATTGCCAACAAACAACTCCTTTCAATATTATTGGGAGAGAAGAAGTCAATTTGGTAGTTGTGCCGTAACTGTAGGACGTTTCGTATCTTTGTCCGTTAATTGAACATTTCCCCATACTATAAATAACTCATTTGAGAAGTAGGAAACATAAAAGATGGAAATAACATGTCTCCCATAAATATTTCAATTTGGTTTTTATGGCATGTCGACTATGGTGGAGAGCTGGTTAGTTCATTAAAAATGATGGTGTCCCCTGGGGATGGTATGCTTTTCTGTCCATGCATGCTCGAAAACTTGTCTCCAAGGCACGGAGAACGAACCTGTCTCCATTGTACGACAGCAAAGTTCTTTCCTTCCTCGTTTGCAGAAAGAATTACCATTTGAACCATTCCTCTCTCAGTGTGCTTTTAACTTGATACTGTGACCGACCCCAGATGCAGCATGCTTCCCGATTACAATGTCGCCCGTTTGGAGGTCGATAATTCACCAGTATCAGCAAATATACGCACTTCTACATGTTTCTCGTCTCTTTTGATTTTAATCTAAAAGGGAACAAAATCCAGAGCTGGTTTACATATTCTTCTACTCAGGTGGACACTTCGTAATCTTTCATTTGGACATCCTCCGACCAAGGAAGGTATCTTGTGAAGGTCTGTTTAAGTATATTTGTCAATCTTCACCATGATATGGAGTACGTCGGATTGAAGGAGCAGATCATTTCGAGGAGTAGCATAGTAGGCCTCATGCTTGTAACAATTGTAATTACATTTCGAAGATAAATGTAGTTTTTCCTGATGATCGGCTGTTTTTGTGAAATGTAACGATCCTTTTAAAGATCTGAATAAAATCAATTACTCTTGACTTTTTATCTCGAGTCTTGTACTTTTAGTTCTATATAGCAATGATCGATCCTATATTCGACGCTGTGAATTAACCTGGTAATGCTTTTAATCAGGACCGTTGATAGGATCTCAATGTAACACCATTGGATCCTTTATCCCCTGCCTATAAAAGGTCATTCCATGCTTCTCCGTCTCTCAGAAGATGAAGTCATTCAAGATGAATTTTCATTGGTATAAGCATTGTCGACCACCAAAATGCGTTACTTTAACGGATGATGAATTCTTGACTTGGTATGGGAGGAATTGGAAAAATGAGATCTTCATCTTTCATGGTGATGGTCGGGCGAATCTCATAATTGGGGATTAGTCAACCAGACATTACGCCATATGGTAGAGGTCGAGATCAGAGGAAAGCTGGATTCTTGGTTTATCGAAATCAACTTGTTTCTAACAGGTCGACGATGCCATGCATGAGATCCTTCTGATCCCTATTTTACTTTGTAAGGAAGAAGCATCAGCTTTCGTGGTGGTCGAGTTGTGAAAGCACGTATTCTTCCCTCGATGATCGACAGATGTCGTTTTTACGAAGAATGCCTGAATTTTAGTTTCTTGTCACTGTTCTTAAAGTAGAATAAAAGATGATCGTTCCGAGGAAGCTCTGAAGTGTTTTAGGATAAATCCCTTTTTTGGGATTTTGTTGGTATAATTACTAGTGTATCGATCGATGTTTTCTGTTCGGATAGGAATATTTGATATGTAATTTTAATCTCGCTATGATAGTCTTTGTATCATCTCCGTCGATCTAATATATGACTTTATTGACCAACTCAATAGTGCATTTTAAGTCAAGTCCTATATTCAAGGCTCGCAGTTATGACAGTGTAACGTAATTTCCAATATCGCGTCATTACCGTTGATTGGATGCGAATTTCATCGTTGGATTTTTACCTTCCTGTCTATAAAAGGAATCTTTTATCTTCCATTCAGTCACCATCAGAAGTAAAAAATTTACACAATGTACTTCCTCTTTTTTCAAAACGGTGGTCGTCCACCTAACTCGAAAATCCAACAAATCATTTATCACGTCGACTTGGTATGGGAGGAATCGGAAAATGGAGATTTCTCAAAAACCATGAAATCTCCGACCCCAAATAAGGGGAATGGATCGGAATGCCAACGATGAACTGGCCAACCTACGTAAATAGGTAAAGGTCGGTGTTGTGGGGTTCCGATCTATTAATTACGTGGTCGGTGGAAAGCTGGTCAGTTCATTAAAACGGGAAGGTACGACCCAAAAATGCTGATCACCATCGACTGTCGTAACATTATGATCTCTCAAAGCTCTCTCTGATTCCAAAGCTTTGTGGTCATAACCAAGACACTTAAAGGCGGCTGTCTTCATCGATCGGATCTAGCTGGTAGCAAGAATGCAGAGGAAAGTATGAAGATAAATAAAGATAGAAGCCCCCTTGTCAGCTCTTTTCTTTAGCATGTAAAAGATTTCGTTGTCAATCGATTAGGGAAATCCTTTGTATCTTTCCGTTGTATATCTTTTAGTAATAAAATTTTTGTTTTCATATCAGTTGTTTGCTTATGTAGATAGTTCGTTAGGAATTTGATGAGTGTATACCGACCCAATCGGTTTTACTCAAACATTAAATGGAACTGAGGTTTTTTACCACTTCGGCTTTGGACCTTTGTAGACTTACTCAATTAGTCGATCGATGAGTTTATACTCAATCGGTTTTACTCAAGAATTTATTGTACTTAGGTTTCTTAGCAATTTTGGCTTTCAACCTTTGTAGATCGTTTGCATGGGAGATTGATGAATTTATACCGGCCCAATCGGTTTTACTCAAGAATTATAATTTTATCTTTAGGTTTTATACCAACTTTGGTTTTGACCTTTGTGGATGGTTTAGTAGATCGATGAGTGTTTACCGACTCAATCGGTTTTACTCAAAATTTTAGGTTGTATACCAAGTGTTGGTTTTAACCTTTGTAGATCGTTTTAGTAGATCGATGAGTGTTTACCGACCCAACCGGTTTTACTCAAAGATTATAGGTTGTATACCAATTGTTGGTTTTAACCTTTGTAGATCGTTTGTTCGGTAACAGATCGATGAGTTTATACCAACCCAATTGGTTTTACTCAAAGATTATAATTTTATCTTAGGTTTTATACCAACTTTGGTTTTAACCTTTGTGGATCGTTTTAGTAGATCGATGAGTGTTTACCGACTCAATCGGTTTTACTCAAAATTTTAGGTTGTATACCAACTGTTGGTTTTAACCTTTGTAGATCGTTTTACTACATCGACGAGTGTTTACCGACCCAATCGGTTTTACTCAAAAAATTTAGGTTGTATACCAATTATTGGTTTTAACCTTTGTAGATCACATAAACATTGGTTCCTCTTCTTGCATTGTTAAGAGAAAAAATAAGCAAAAGCTTTTATTATAATCGTAGGCATACTTAGTGTTTGAAAGGAAAATAACAAAACAGACTAAAAATTGAAAAACTAATTTCTTGCAAATCCTATCTAATTTCTAAAACTTCCTGTTTCGAACTTAACGACCATAATATCTTCTGAGATTTACTGCATTCCATGTTCGAGGAAGCGGATTTCCATCCATATGCGCTATCTTGTATGATCCCTTTTTGCCGACCGCAATCACCACATAGGGACCTTCCCAATTTTGCTGTAATTTTCCCACATGTTTGGATACCTCAACCTTTTTAAGTACCAAATCACCCTCTTTGAACGATCGTATCCTCACTCTATGATTGTAGGCCTTTTCCATGCTGGATTTAGCTACTTCTAAACGCAGACTGGCTTTTTCCCTCAAGGTCTCACTTAAATCGACATCGTCCTTTCTGAGTTGGTCATTTGTTTCTTCATCGTACAACTCAATTCTGGGGCTAGGGACAAGTGCTTCGACTGGGATGACAGCCTCCGATCCATAAACCAAGCTGAATGGTGTTTCGCCAGTAGAGGCTTTTACTGTAGTTCTGTTAGCCCAAATGACACCTGGAAGCTCGTCCAACCATTTCTCTTTGGCGTCGTCCAGTCTTTTCTCGAGGGATTTAATAATCTCTCGATTTGCCACTTCAGTCTGCCCATTTTCTCGAGGATGTCCGACGGACGTAAAGTTTTGCTGTATCCCAAACTTTGAGCACCATTCTTGAACTTGTTTTCCAGCAAATTGGGTTCCATTGTCAGAAATTAGAATCCTCGGGATTCCGAAGCGACAGACTATATTTTTCCAAAGAAAGTTTATGACCTGAAACTGCGTTATCCGAGCTAGGGCTATACATTCAATCCATTTGCTGAAATACTCGACGGCGACTAGGACATAACTCTTTTTAGACCTGGCCATTGGAAATGGCCCCATTATATCTATCCCCCACTGATCAAAGGGCCAACAGATCGGAATTGAGTGCATTGTTTCTGCTGGTTGATGTATTATATTTGAATGTACTTGGCAATAATGACAATGCTTTACGTAATCCTGCGCATCTGCGTACAATGTTGGCCAATAGTATCCAGTTCTCAAACATTTGAGCATTAGCGCTCTAGCTCCACTGTGATTTCCAGCTTCTCCATCATGGATACTGCAGAGGATGCTTTGGGTCTAGTGCTCGGGAACGCATTTTAATAGAATTCCAGAAACGGATCGTCTATAGAGTTTTCCATCTACCATGGTATATCTTGGTGCTCGATATCTTATTTTCCGAGCTTCATTTTTACAGCTAGGGAGTGCCCCATCGTTCAAATAGGTGATTAAGAGAGTCATCCAGCTGTCTGCTGCTAAGTCGATGTCCATTACTTCGATCACAGGAACGATATCGAGATCGATGGATGGTGTCTTAGAGATTAACCAGGTAATTACTCTTTTAGATTTACCATCCCTTGTTCCCGTGAATCTAGATAGTTGATCAGCCCATCGATTATCTTCTCGCGGGATATTCTGTATATCAAACTTATCAAATTTCTCAATTAATTCTTTCACTTTCGCCAAATACTTTATCATGTTGTATTCTTTTGCCTCGTACATTCCGTTAATCTGTCTCTGGATCAGCTCGGAATCTGTCAAGAGATTTAGAACTTTTATGTTGGCTTGTACAGCCATTTCCAACCCTGCAATCAGGGCTTCGTACTCTGCTTCATTGTTAGTTATCATGAAGTCCAAAGTGATGGCATAATTCATATCCTCACCGTTTGGTCCTTGGAAATTAATTCCTGCGCCACCACCATCTCTGCTCGATGCACCGTCGACGTGCATAAGCCATGGTAAATTATTGACGATCATAACGTTGTTATCACTTGTCGAAGTTGTTTCGGAGCTCGTCCCTATTAAGCATGGAGTTTCTAGGAGGAAATCAGCAAGTACTTGAGCTTTGATTGCAGTTCGTGGTCGATATTCGATCTCGTATTGTCCCAATTCCACGGCCCATTTAATTAATCTTCCCGAGGCTTCTGGCTTCGATAAGATTTGCCTCAAAGGTTGATTGGTGAGCACGATGATTTTATATGTTTGAAAGTAGGGCCGCAATATTCGTGCCGACGTCACCAAAGCCAGAGCGAATTTTTCAATTGTTAAATAATTCTTTTCCGCTCCTTGTAGTAATTTACTCAAATAATAGACAGGCTTGTGTTCCGAGCCCTCAATTTTTACCATAACCGAGCTCACTGCTGCCTCAGAAATAGCGATGTATATGTAAAGAAGCTGTCCTTCTGTGGGTTTGGCGAGCAGGGGTGGCGAGGTCAAATATTCTTTCAATTGATCGAATGCATGGTCACAAGCCTGGGTCCATTCAAAGGTCTTAGCTTTTCTCAAAGTTTGAAAAAATGGTAAACTTTTATCTGCGGACCTCGATATGAATCTGTTAAGGGCAACAATTTTCCCGACCAAACTTTGAACCTGAGTAATATTTCTAGGAGGCTTCATTTCAATGATAGCACGTATATTTTCCGGATTTGCTTCGATGCCTCTTTCATGGACCAGGTAACCTAAGAATTTCCTAGACCTTACCCCAAAGGTACACTTTAAGGGGTTGAGTTTCATTACATACTTCCTCAAGATTTTGAAGCAACGATCAAGGTGTTTGATGTGGTCTTCTTCGCTCATGCTTTTTACCAGCATATCATCGACATACACTTCCATTATTTCTCTGATTAACTCTTTAAACATCAAGTTTACCAACCGTTGATAGGTTGCTCCGGCATTTCTTAATCCGAACGGCATTACTATAAAACAGTACACGCCCTGTTCGGTAACGAATGCAGTCTTTTCTTGATCTTTTTCATCCATAAAAATCTGATAGAAACCTTGGAATGCGTCCATCATACTGAAAATTGCAAAACCTGCTGTCGAGTCGACCAACAGGTCGATCCTTGGGAGAGGGTAAGGATCTCTTGGGCACAATTTGTTTAAGTCTGTAAAATCGTTACACATTCTCCACTTGTTATCCTTCTTGTCACCCTTCGAGACAAGTACGACATTACACAGCCACTCCGTAAAGTGTATTTCTCTGATCTGTCTAGACAATAAAAGCCTTTCGACCTCTGCTTTAATTATTTTGTCTTTCACAGGGCCGTGATTTCTTTTCTTCTGTCTGACCGGTTTTGCGTTCGGATCTATCTTCAGAGAGTGGGTTATTATTCTTGGGTCGATCCCCACTATGTCCTCCGAGCTCCAGGCGAACACATCTACATTTTTCCTTAAGAAATTGATTAACATGATTTCTCCCTGTGGAGACAGTTCCGTTCCAATCCTGGTGATTTTGGTTGGATCATTCTCGATAAGTTTGACCTCTTTATGCTCAGGTGCACGTAGAGTCAAATCTATAGGTTCTTTACCTTTTTTATCGATCCTTTCTGTACTAGGCAATTCAGGCTCTTGAGATCTTTCAATCGAAGATCCTACTGTTTTTCTTTTCGATGGTGTTAACGGATCAACGTTCCTTTTTAAGGATAGTGCAGTATTGTAACAATCCCAGGCCATACAGTGGTCGTTGACTATTTCGCCAACCCCAGAGATTGTAGGGAATTTAACCTTCTGATGATAGGTCGAAACAACTGCCCGAAATTGGTTTAATGCCGGTCTACCTAGGATGGCATTATAGGCAAATGGCGCTTCTACCACTAAGAATTTTATCATTTTAACCACTCGATGAGGTTTATTTCCGAGAGTTACACTCAAATTGATAGTCCCAGATGGAACTATTTCCGATCCTCCAAATCCTATCAGTGGCGTAGCTACTCTTTGGAGAGTTATCTTTCCCAGGTTCATCTGGTTTAACACTTCGATGGCTATTATGTTAGCCGAACTCCCGTTGTCGATCAGGATTCTTTTTACGTTAAAGTCGGAGATCCTTAGTGAGACCACCATTGGAAAGTCGGGGTGGTCTTCGTTAGTGTCCCAATTCAAATTCCTCGGAACTTCAGTCTCATCAAAGCTGATTACCTGTTTATCAGAGTTCTTATTCTCGAGGGCCCATATCTCCTTGGGAACAATAATCCCATTTTCTAGGGATCGGGCGGTCTTCCGCCTCGCATTTCGACTATCACCCCCAGCAGGACCACCAGAAATTACATGTATTGTCCCATTGACATGGTCGTTATCGAGGTCGTTTCTATGTGGTGCCTTGTTGCTAGGAGATCTTTCGCGAGGGCTTCTGTTCCTTTCCCTCCTTCTCGGACTCCTCGTCCTTTGTCTATTTCGGCCTGTCCTATCCACAAATTCGTTCAACTTGCCTTGTTGAATTAATTTTTCAATCTCCTGTTTTAAGTGATAGCAATCCTCGGTCCTATGACCGTGAGCACGATGGTACCTACAAAATAGATCGTAGTTCTTTGCCCCTGGTTTTGCCTGCGTGATTCTCTTCGCTGGGGTAATAAGATTACTTCTTTCCAGAATCGCCAGAATGTCCTCCCTAGGGGAGTTTAGTTTGGTATACTCCACATAGCTCACCCGATCTCTAATATTTCTCTCTGGAGATCGAGGCCTGAGGTAGACATTAGGTCTTTTCTCAGGGTTACTCCCGCTATATTCTAACCTCTGGAATATGTTTCCCTTTCGGGAAAATCGTTCGTAATCCGTGACTCTTTGCGTTGGGGGTTTTTCAGGTTTCCTTGATCCTGAAGTTGATGCTTTATTCTTATTTTTGTCTTTGAATGAATTCATCTCTTCTTGAGTCATATATTTGGACGCCAACGTCATGATTTCTGCAAAGGTTCTTGGCTGTTTCCGACTTAAGGCGTTGCCAAATTGCCTATTTTTTGTCAGATCGAATAGAACTGATATGATATAATCAATATTTGGGGAGTCGATTTTCAACAGTTCAACGTTGAACCTAGCTAACCAAGTTCTTAAGGACTCTCCATCTTGCTGGATTATAGTTCCTAGATAGCTCATGGGGAGCTTTTGTCTTTTCTGGCTGGCAAATTGTTGTTCTAGTTTGTTGCATAACTCTTTAAAACTAAATATCGAGTTAGGTGGTTGTTTTCCGAACCAATCCAGCGCTAATCCCTCGAAAGTTGTGATCATCAACTTGGCCGTATACTCTGCTGAATGAGCATACAAGTTCATTATGTTTGTGAAACTAAATATATAGTCAGTCGGATCATTAGTCCCATCATATCTGGGGAGTCGAGCAGGCAAAGGCCCCGAAGCCTGTGCTTCTCTAATTTCTAAGCAAAAAGGTGAACAGGCAGCTATGCTATCCTGGATTTCTCGGGAACGAGGCCAAGGTTGTCGCAGAGTTAAAAGCCTTTGTTCCACTCGCTCCTCCACCATCCTCTCGATGTCTCTTTCCGAGAATCTCCGAGTTGCTCGTCGATCGAAGATTGGTGGATCCTCCTCATCGTCGATCGGGATAACCGTCTTTTCCCTGGATCCGTAAGGTTCAGGACGAGCATTAGCTCTTGCCTGGTTACTTTTCCGAATGGGGTATTTTCTAGTTGCATTTGGTGGGGACATGTGAGATCATTGATCCGCATCAGGGCTTTCTACTTCTGCAGAAATTTGGTCGTTGTCTCCTCGGGCTCGTCTGATATTGTTTACCAACCTGGTTGGTGGGATTGGGGCTATATCAGGACCAATATTTTCAGCTCCTGGAATAGGTGGAATTCCGGCGCATAATGAATTCACTAGTTGAGCAATTTGTCTCAACTTTTCTTGTTCGGCCGGTAAAGGTGGAGGAGGGGCGGATCGAACAGGTGAATTCGGAGCCCTACTCCTGCTAAGAGTTTGATGTTCCTGATTATTTTGGTTATTGTTTACATTCGAAGTAACATGTCCCTCAGCTCGATCTAAATTTTGGTGTTCGGTGGGAGGCGGCATGTTACTCGCGCTGATTCTTTGGGAATTCTCGGGCGGAGTTTCTACAGCACGTGGATGCTGAGACATTGTGCTTCTTCCTGTGTTACGTGTGCTCTTTCTTGGATTGGCCATATTCGATCGAGTAATTAACCTTGCCCCTCGGTGGGCGCCAACTGATTTAACCGAATTTCGTCTTAGGTTTAATCTCAGTGATGTTATTTAAGATAACACTTATTATGTTTTTAGGGGTTTGGTAAAAGTACTCCGGATGGTGCAATTCAAGAACAAGCAAGTAATATAATCACGTAGAAAACAGGAATAAGGGAGGCGAATGATAGTAGTATATTTGATAGGTTAAATTCTGGATCCTTAATACATTGTAAGATTCACTATTTATAATATTCATCATGTCCTAAGAGGACTAGGAGTCCTATTAAGCCTAGGAATCCTGCGTGGCCTAGGAGTACCGTATGGCCCAACATGTCTCCTGAATCGGACAGTAGGTCGACCAGATATGTTTTGGCGGGTCGAACCGATCTTGCAGTTTACACGGGTCGGATCGATCTTAATTCTCCTCGGAAAATTCTATTCGGTCATAAGTGCAAAATAGCCCTCATCACTTACCTACCTGTCTTCAGCATACTAAGTTTGCAATCTTCACTAAAGGAAAAGGGATTAAAGAAGAAAAAGGGAGAAGATAAAGATGCAACTAAGTATTGGTGTTGATGACAAAAAGGGGGAAGATAAAGGATGCAACTAAGAACACTTTAAGCAGAAGATCAGAAAGGGAAAAAGAACCATCAAGTGGTAATTTTTTGAAAGTTGTATCAGATCAATAAATTTCCATCTCAAGGTATGAAGACTAAATCTGAAGACTTAGAAGACGTTCTTAGTTGAATGTTTTGTCATCATCAAAAAGGGGGAAATTGTTGGTTAATATTGGAGAAGGTTTTGAAGATAACAAAAAGGGTATAATGGTCATAAAGATCAAATTGGAAGTCATCAACTAAGAACTGAACAACTTAGTGAAACCTATCTCATGGTCTGGAAGCTAAGTGACCGAATCAGCGAAGTGGAATATCAGATGGGTATTATCAGCCGAGTCAAGATAGATGTGTTCATTCTTGAATCAGCCGAGAAGCCATCAGCCGAGTGATCAGCAGAATGATCATCAGCAGAGTATTTCCACCAGCAGAGTGAAGACGGTCAGTAAGCTTGTCAACGGCAACGAGCTAAGAGCTGAGTGCATTAAATGCGACTGACATAAAGTAAACATCCGTACAGCATAGTGTACAGTGCGACAGTTGCAGGGAGCCGTTCCGCGTGTCAGGACCAGAACTCGAGGACTGTAGCTTTCTGTCTCATATTCAACGGGCAAAAAATTCCAATCCGAGGAGTATAAATAGAATACAAAACTGAAGATCTAAGAGGTGCTTGCATAATTCAAGAGCAAGATCCATCAGTTGAGTCGTCTGATCGTAAGCGAAGTCATCTGTTGACGAAGCTTTTTGTTGAAGAACAGAGATCAAACGTTGTCTGTCTGAGTGACTTTCAACTGAGAATAGAAGGAGTGTATATCCATCTTTGTGAGTGATATAGCTTCTTAGTATAGGTTTTCTGAGTGATCTCCTGTACTGAAAACAGCGTGAGGAGTGTAGGTCCATCTTAGTGAGTGATCTAGCTTCGGAGAGTAGGATTTCTGTGTGATTTCTTACAGCGCACTTGTGGCTTTTCATTTGTTGATCAGCGCAAGCATTGTATACTGTTAACTTAGTGTTTTCTAGTATAACCCAAGATCTTCGTGACTTTGAAGAGTGGACTAAAAGACTTTGTGTCTATATAACCACTATAAAAATTACTTTTGTTTGATTACTTGTTGCATATTTTCCAAAGCATTCAGACATTCAAGTTGATTAAAAGATTTTCAAAAGGAGTTTGATAAAACTGGGGATAAAATCTTTTAATAGAAAGTAAAACTTTGAAAGATAAACTTGTTTGAAAAACATACTTGATAAATCCGCTGCATACAAGTTTTGAAACTCTGAGTAATTTGAATCAGATTAGTGAAATCAGATGAGTGGTCAACTCTGCTGATAAAGCTTTGTGCGCATCAGCTTAGTAGTCTTACAAATCCGATCAGCTTAGTCTGCTGATAGAAAAGTTAGAGAAAAAGTTTTAAAGTTTCAGAGGTCTATTCACCCCCCCCCCCCCCCTTCTAGACCTCATTGACCACTTTTGGGACCAACAAGTGGTATCAGAGCAGATTGGTTCATTTGAATCAGTTGCCTGATCAACAAACTTGATCCTTAGTGTGTTTTTCAAATTTTTCAAAAAGAGCATATTTTGAAAATCAAAAACTTTTTGAAAAATGGATGTCATAAGCCATGTTCCTCACATCGGCCTTATGGACTTTGAAAACTGGAAAATCAGAATGGAAATCTTTCTTGCTGCTTATAATGATGACATGTTTACATGTATTACAAAAGGACCATTCAGATTCCAGAAGACTGTGAAGGTTGCTGGTCAACCAGATCAGATAATTGACAAAGAGCTGGATGAGCTGACTCCTAAAGAAATCAAGTTAGTAAATCTTGATAAAAAGGCGAAGTTCATCATGTTCAAAGCTGTAGACGAAGACAGATTCCAGAAGATCAAGCATTTAAAAACTGCTAAAGAGATGTGGGATAAAGTCTGCGAGCTAAGCGAAGGAAACAACGCTATCAAAGAACACAAGCTCAATGTGGCTCTTGAGGAGTTTGAAAATTTCAAGATGAAGTCTGGTGAAATAATTGATCAGATGGATACCAGATTTACCAAAGCTCTGAATGAAGTTCTAAGGTTTGGTAAAGAATTTTCGAACAAGGAGATCACCAAAAAAGTTCTCAAGGCCTTGCCACCCAAATTCAACATGAATGTGACAGCTATGGAAGAATCAAGGGATTTAGAGAGGATTTCTCTTTCCGAATTGTTCTCATCTCTCAAAGCGTATGAATATTATATGCCAAGAATGGGATTAGAAGTGTTAACCAGTTCAGACCCTACTGCTGCTCTAATGGCGCCAGACAAGTCAAGAAAATCAGCAGACAAGTCAAAACAGAAGACTGTGCTGAGTTCAGAAAAAGTCTACACTGCTGACGACCTTACCCTGCTGCTGAATGGTTTTGAGAAGTTCCACAAGTAGAAAATGAAGTTAAAATATAAAAATGCTACTTCATCTTCTTCTGATCATTTTCAGGAAAACAGGGATTCCTCCAAAGCTAAACTTAGAGACTACAATGAAGAGGAGTATGGACTCTTGATCAAAGACCATCCAACCTCATCATCTGAGAAGTTTGCTAAAAAGGAAAAGCGTGCTAAAAAGGAGCGTAAGCTTAGAAAGAGCAAATCAAAGTTAGCTGATGCAGCAAAGCTAATAAACTCCTGCACTTCTTATTTAGACAGTCAGTCGTCTGATAAAGAATTTGAAGAAGTACCTGAGACCCTATGCTTAACTGCCATAGAATTTGATGATTCTGAAAATTGAGGTAACTTCTACTGATTAATGAAATGCACTATTTGAATCGTTTGAATAAATGCTGAATTACAAATTTGATTATACCGTATTTCGTTCGAGTTCAATAAGGAAAGTAGAGTATAACAATATATGAATCGAGCATATGAAAACTGTATATTGATGTTGGTGTTCGAATACAAATTACAAAGCGGGTCTACCCGAGCATTACGGGATGCCGTACTACTAGAAAGACTAAATACAATGAGAATACAAGCTAGTTCCTAATCCGAACAGTAGGTCCGAGCAGAAGGAATATCTTGGAAGTTGTGCCCTCCCTGATGTCATAAATGCGGCGCGTATTTATAGGAACAGTAATGAGCTAGGTAGACCATCCGTAGGAGAATACCTCTAAGCCAGCTGTATAAAGCTGTAGGTCGGCCCCACAGTAATCCCGAGGAGACGAGTAGATCGGGAGGGAGAGGGTACTTGATCGAGAGCTATCAGTCAGGCTTGATCGGAAAACCATGTTCTTCTGGTCGGGATCGAGGTCGACTTCGAGCAGAAGGGAATTCCTAAAGTGGCATATGCGAAATACCCCTCATCAATACTCCCCCACTTCTCGAGCGTAAGTGAAGCAGAAGCTCGGAGAAGTAAATATTGCATTACGGCGAAATACTTTGATTTCTTGATGTTTTCGGACATGCCTCATTAAAAACCTAGTCCGGAAAAACCCTGTGGGAAAAATCCGAGCTAGGGAAAAAGAGTGCACATCATCCTTGGGAGAGCCTCGAAAAACCAAATCGCTCCAAAGATAGAAGGGTGAGATTTTTGACCTGAGAGATTCACCTCGATGATTCACCAAGAGTTGCGATACTTGAGGTTCGGAAAAATAGATAGTAGAGAACGGGCCTCGGACAGTCTTGAGTTGGATATGCCTCGTTAAAAACCTTACTCGGAAAAACCCAGTGGGATAAAAACCGAGCTAAGGGAAAAATAGTACATATTTTATCCGGTTGAGTCGAGAAATACTCATTTCCGAAGCTTGGAGGGCCATAAATGCTATTAGCAAAAGATAATCTTCAAATTTACTGAGTGGGAGTCTAACCGTCGCGGTTACTCGGGGTTGAATTTGCAATTTACCCTTTTAACCTTTATATATATGTTTACTTGGAGAAAGAAAAGTGCATCTTTACAATTCGCAACTGATCGGAGCCTTTTGATCGATAAACAGTATTTTCTTTAATTCGAGCATTCAAATAAATATCTTCTGATCATGTCTACTTCCCAGAATCCCGACGTTCAAACCCAGATCCCCTCTGGATCAGATTCCGACCTGGGATCCACTGGGGAACTCATCAATGATTTCAAAAACACCGAAAACTCTTCCGAAGAGACGAATAGAATCGTCAATCAAATAGAGCAAGCCATAGAGTCAAATGCTGGAGAGGGTACATCAGGTCGACAAGATTCCGAGCACGATGGTGATGCGGAACAAAATGCCAAGGCCAACAGTGGGGAAGGTGGAGATGGAGAAAAAACTGACTCCGAGAATGAGGGCGGCAATGGCTTGGCTGTACCGTTCGATAAGCATGAGATAATGAGGTATGAGATCGGAGGTGGGTGTAGTGTGCGAATCCTTGATTTGGCCGGTGTCTCGAAAAAATCCAAAGCCACAGGTCGGGCTCAAAAGACCGAGAAACGGGTTGACGAGATCTCAAGTTCGTACGATCCGAAAGAGCACGAAGCGAACCTCAAAGCTACAATAGGCAAATTCCTACCCGAGGGTTACTCGCTAATAATCCCGACCGCCTCTCAAAGAGTGAATAAGCCCCCCGCGGGATGTCAAGCTTTCTATGCTCGGCAGTTCGACTATGGGTTGCGTATTCCTTTTGCTCCCTTACTCGTGCAGGTTTTAGACGCGTTTAGCCTGGCACCCGCACAAATTCTTCCCAACTCGATCGGGTATCTGATAGCTTTCAGCGTTTTGATGAAGGCCAAGAATCAAGTTGCTAACTTCCGACGCTTCTGGCAATTCTTCAAGATCAGTACCTCCTCCGCCTCGAACGTTGGGTTCGTGTATTTCTCCCAACGCTCGAATCATTCGGTCTTATCGACCATCACTTCCAGCAATTCTCTTGACTGGAAGAAACAGTTCTTCTTCATTAGAGGTCCTGAAGAACCAGCTTCTGAGGGAAGCTCGGAGATGGTCCCACACAGATGGCCAGGTGAGCGAGAATGGGTGTTCGGAAAACGGGAACTGTTAGGTCAGCTTCAGAAGGTCATTCCGGACGCCGTTGTCAAAGACATGTGTTCGGATTTGTACCAGTCGGCTTTCCTCATTCTGGAACCCGTACTTCGAAAAGCAGAACTCAGCCGAGCCACCTTTCCACTAGCTGACGCTGATGATCCTCGAACATTGAGTAAGGAAAAATAGTTCTTCCCGAGTGACTTATAATAGCGAGTTTTTTTTTTTTCAGCTGATTTCATTACTTACAATTCATCTTTTATTTCTTCAGGAACAATGGTGGAGCAATACCGGGCTTCTATAGTCGGTAAAACTGTAGCATCTACCTCGAGGAAGACACCCGGTCAACCTAGGAGGCAAACTAGACCGGAGCCCAGAACTGCAGTCGCTCCACGGGGAAGCTCGGCCCAAACCGACCAGGTCAGACTCGAAGAGGAGCCCGAGAATGCCGAGCCGATACGAATGGTGCGACCTCCTCATCAAGCTGGTCCTTCTTCTTCTTCTGGTTTAGGATATAGCATGTTTACCATGAAGAAGCTTAGAGGGACAGAGATCTATAATCGGAGAGCTCGGGAAGATCTCGAGGGAGCCCCCGAGGCCAAAAGGAGAACCGGACTGTGGGGTCGGCACCGGACGCCCCTTACTTCTCGTCCTGGTCGAGGTAAGCCTGACATGGTAGATTTTATTGAGGATCAACTTAGAGGTTCCCGAGCAGCGGGTTATCCCGAGAGGGGATCAATTCGAAGCGATCGCACCCCGAACGGCGAGAATGAACATGACAAGGCGATCAAGATTTTCATGGCTGGGAGATTTGCCGAAGACCAAGAGGAGCTTCTTGGTCATTCCGATCTCGACGTACTGGGCCAATTCTCCAGAGCATATCACACGGTAAATTCCTTTACGTTCGTTGCAACTATTTTAAGTCTTGGAATAAAGTATTAATCAGCCTGTCCTTGCAGATCGGGGACTGCTTTCTCACAGAGGTGAATCGTGTGTCGATGCTGGAAGAGGAGTCCGATCGAGTCCACATTGCTTATATGGATTTGCTCAAGGAGGAATCCCAACTGCGTAATCAATTTTCTTCTGTCCAAGCAGAATTGGAGTCCATGAAAGCCAAGTATACCCCTGCCGTCGAGGAAAACTTGGTTAAGGTCGTGGAAGAGAAAAGCTTGCTCGAGGAGAAGGTTAGGAAACTTGAAGAGGAGCTTGCGCAGACTAAGGCTGATTCCGAGCTGTCTTATCAGCGGGGCAAAGAAGATTCTCGCCTGAGCTCGATAAGAGAATTTTTGGAGTCTCCTGCATTGGATGCCATAGCTCGAGGGAGGGTCGGCGAAATCCTTCAAACTACCTTTTTCAAAGGTGTTCAGCAATTGGCCGCAGCAAAGGTTATTCCCGACAATATGACGGAGTATATAAAGCATATGGACATCATGAAAAACTCTAGCGGGGAAGACTATCGAACCGCGTCCTCGAGCTCGGCCAACTGGAAAGAACATGAGTTCGCTCCCTTTGTGGAAGAATTTGGAGTTCCAATGCCCAACCCTGACTTGATGGACTTGGATACTTCCAGCTCAAGCTCGAGTTCAGGTAGCTCGGACCGTTCGGATACCTCTGATGACGATTCCGATGGGGACGATCAAGAAGCTTCTGGAGATGATGACGTCGATGTCGAGGGTAACTCCGAAGGTGAGGGCAAAGAGGCGCAGCCAGACCTTTAAATTTCTTGTAATAGATTGTAAGATTGTAGGATCGTTTATTATATGCCCTGTAATAGTTTCGATCATCTATGGAATATGCTTTGTTTGTTTTTCCGAGTGCTCTCACCATTAATTTATCGCACTGCTCAACTAGACAAAAGTCTTTGTAAGCCATAAGGTTCGTAGGAAGAACGTCGATATCAAAACAATCGATCTTCTTAAATGAGCGCGAAAATCTTGAAATTCGCGACTGTTGGTCTCCCAAAAAGGCAACGTTCCTTTTTCTTATAAATAGACGGTAGTTTAAGATTTTTGTCACTGAAATTATAATTCACTCTTCGTCGGAGCTATTCGGTCGATAAGTACATCGAGCTTTCTTCTGCATTAGAAACATACAGATCATGGAAGGCCTGGTGAACTCCAAGATCGACCCGAGGTTGTTGCTTAAAGTCAAGAAGGAAAAACCTTCCAAGTCGAAAGTCAAAGAACCTAAGTCCTTCTCGGAAGCAGGAAAGACTTCTAAGAACGACCGAGGCAAACATAAGGTCGATTCTCCTTCGAAGGCGGTCATCGAATCAACCGGTGACCTTGGCAAAACTGTGGCCAAGAAATTATCTGGCTTCGAGAAAGGGCCGGTCATACCAATTCCGGACTCCCCTTCTCAGTCGAAAATTAGCTCCGAGGGTAACAAGAAGGTCGATAGGCCTAATAAGCAGATCACCTCTGATGACTCTGAGTCTGCTCCAAATAAAAGATCGTTCGTGGGCGATCTGATTCCAACCTCAGCCTTGATTCAAATGACTGGGGAGAGGAGGACAATAACTGGTAGTGTTCTGACCTCGGAGGCTAATCAGGATGTGGTTGAGCCTTCCAAAAAGAAGGTCAAAATAAATGACCCTCCCGTCGATCAGAAGAAGACTCCCTCGTCGGGTGAGAATCCCGAGCCCCAAAACACTGTCCCTAAGGTTGCTCGGACGCTCAGCGCCTTTTTTGAAGAGGTGAAAAGTAAGGCCATGGCCGAGTCAGACGGGAAAAACGCGAATGAAACGGCGCGATCGAGCACGGATCTGCTTTTTCAAGTAAGTGCTGTCCTATCTCTTCCCCCTCTTTCTTTTTTTTTTTTTTTATTACATAACTTTTTGTCCCTTTTAGGTCGGACAACAGCTATTCACCCTCGGGCTGCAAGTCGAGCAAGAGATCGAACAGCGTGCAAAGGTTGTCCTCGAGCTGGAGGAAAAAAGTGTTGCACTAACGAGGTCTCTTGAAGAAGCCAGGGTCATCGAGCAGAAATTGGCCTCCGAGACGGAGAAAGCCGTGAAGGAGAAGGAGAGCCAGGTTCACGAGGAGTTGAGCAAGGAGTTGGACAGGCTGAAGTCACTCGTCGAGCAGGAGAAGAAAAGCAACGAGCAGCGGGAGAAGGAGTCCTATCAAAAAGGTTACGAGGCCGGGTATGAGGCTCGCAACGTCGAAGTCCGCAAGCTTCTCTTCGAGAAAAGCGTTTAGATATTTCTTCTGTTGACTGCTCGATTAAATGTTGTATTTTTAGTTTTTTCCTTTTGTACTTGTTCTCCTTGTTGGAATAATAAACTTTTTCTTCCTTCTAATCGATTATGTTTTGTGTTCTGATAAAGTGATTTACTGTATTAACAATTTATACTCGAGTTAAGAGTAAACAATCAAGTAGCATTCTTAGTCAAAACAATTTATACTCGAGTTAAGAGTGATCATTCGAATGGTATTAGTTGTAGAAACAATTTATACTCGAGTTAAGAGTGAACATTCAAGTTGCAGTTTCAGTGTTAAAACAATTTATACTCGAGTTAAGAGTGATCGCTCGAATTCCGAGCATAATTTAAAGATGGAAAGTTTCTGCACTGCATATTTGACCAAGTCATAGTATTCCTCTTTTTTCAGCTAAGTTTCAAAGAAAGTCTGTCCAAACAGTACCTCTATCTCGGGAAGTGGAAAGGTCACCTGTGATAAATGAATTAATCTGAGCCGTTGGTTTGATTGAATAGTGACCGTCGATCAAATCATCCTTGTAGTATAAATATGGCATTCACCCAGTTGAAAATCTTTACCCTTTGCTGTCAAAAATGTTTTATCCGAGGACGAAGCTCGGATCTTTTCCTCTTCTCGATCAAGTCTTTGAAATTCGGCTTCGAACCTACTTCCGATCTCCTCTTAAAAATACAGTTTCCTTTGGTATGAGTGGAATTGGAAAAAAGGGGACCCTCGGATATCGGGGGGTCTCCGATCCCTGAAAATGGGATCTCCCCTTGAAATACCAACAAGTGACTGACCCTTGCTTGAGTATTTTGGGCAGGGTTAGCATTGCTGGTTTCGAGGGGTATACCTGAGGGCGGAAAGCTGGTCAGAAAATTAAAAGGGAGTTTGACCTCAAGTACTTTCTTTGGGGTTATCTTGTTTCACGAATTTCTTCCTTTCTTCCTCGAAGAATGGTTACTTCGGATCAAGCTTCCCGATCATAAAAAGATGACCTGCCAAAGGTTGAAATTTCGGATCTAAAAATGAGGAATTTCAACCTTGTATGCCAACTCGGGGAAGTGATCGGGCTCGGCTGGTAGCGAGAACGCTGGGAGAAGTATGGAGATCAGAAACAATAATCTGCAACCCATATTGTCTAATTTCAAACCCAGATATCATAAGACGATAAACATATACAGCTCGATCACTTTGACACAAATTGTGGTGCAATCATCGGATGCTCGGCGATATTCCTGGTCGACAATACTGAAAGATGCTCGAAAGCTCGAAGACCATAGAATACGGTACTGTAGTTGTAGTAAGACCCCATTTGTAACAACTTTGTAATTTGTTCGATGAATGTCAATAAAGTTGTAACATTTGCCCTTCATTGACCTTTTGTATCTTGCTCGAAAATATTAATGAAAACTTATTGTTTCAAACCATATAGTTGCAGCTTTGCTTTTCCTTTCCATCGTCTTACTGTAAGTCTTCTGCTCGTAAAAGCCAATTTGGTGATGAATTAATGAGAATATTTATCGATCGAAAAACTGTCCCCGGAAATATTATCCGATAATCGTCCAAATAAATAATATCTGAAAGTTGAGAAGTTCCTCAGAAGAATAAATGAACTTAGGAAATAATGATCCCAACTTTAGTGGTCCCCCAGATAATCAGAAACTTTTGAAAGTTGTTCGGGTTTCGAGCGGAACACTTCGAGCATTAGTTGGAATTGACGCAAAATTTAATCGACCGTCACTAAGTGAACTGATTATATTTTTTTTTTTTTTTTTTTTTTTTTTTTTTTTTTTATTTGATCATATTTTATCGAGGGAGGGTCATAGCAACAGCTTTCACCCTCGGCCGATTTTCTTTTTCGATCATATTTTATCGAGGGAGGGTCATAGCAACAGCTTTCACCCTCGGCCGATTTTGATTTTTCGAACACATTTTATCGAGGGAGGGTCATAGCAACAGCTTTCACCCTCGGCCGATTTTGATTTTTCGAACATATTTTATCGAGGGAGGGTCATAGCAACAGCTTTCACCCTCGGCCGATTTTGATTTTTCGAACACATTTTATCGAGGGAGGGTCATAGCAACAGCTTTCACCCTCGGCCGATTTTGATTTTTCGAACACATTTTATCGAGGGAGGGTCATAGCAACAGCTTTCACCCTCGGCCGATTTTGATTTTTCGAACACATTTTATCGAGGGAGGGTCATAGCAACAGCTTTCACCCTCGGCCGATAATATTAGCCTTTCTCCGTGATGGCACCTGGAAAACAAATAGAACTCGAACCAAAGATTTCATTGATTGTTTTTACACCTTTGAGGAAAGTTAAAGTTTGAGAAAACTGTAAATTACAATAAAGATTAGAAATGATAATATCTAACTTCCATAATATTTCCTCAGATTGACTGCGTTCCAAGTTCTTGGCAAAACATCACCGTTGAGGTGAGCAATTTTATAGGACCCCTTTTTTCCGACCTCCTGCACGACATAAGGGCCATCCCAGTTTGGCTGAAGCTTTCCGACATGCTTAGATACTTCCACCTTTTTGAGGACTAAATCCCCAACTTTGAATGTTCTTATCCTGACTTTCTTGTCATAAGCTTTTTCCATGCTAGACTTGGTGGCTTGGATTCTTATGCGTGCTCGGTCGCGTTTTCCATCTGCGTGATCGACATCCAACTCTCGCAACGACTGATTCTGATCGGGGTCATAAGATTCTATCCTCGGAGAAGGAACTAATGATTCGACCGGTATAACAGCCTCCGACCCATAAACCAATGAGAAAGGGGTCTCTCCAGTAGCAGACTTTACTGTAGTCCTGTTCGCCCAAATTACTCCTGGAAGCTCGTCTAACCAATTGCCTTTCGCTTCGGCTAAACGTTTTTCCAGTGATCGAACAATTTCCCTGTTGGTGACCTCGGTTTGTCCGTTCGCCTGGGGATGTCCGACCGACGTGAAATTCTGCTGGATCCCAAATCTTTCGCACCACTCCAAGATTCGTTTTCCCGCGAACTGAGTTCCATTGTCGGAAATAAGGATCCTCGGTATACCAAACCTGCAAACAATATTCTTCCAGAGAAAATTTATCACCTGAAATTGAGTAATTTTTGTTAGCGCAATGCATTCAATCCATTTACTGAAGTATTCCACGGCGACCAGGACATAATTTTTTCTCGATCTAGCAGTTGGGAAAGGTCCCACAATATCGATTCCCCACTTGTCGAAGGGCCAGCAGATCGGAATCGAATGCATCTGCTCGGCGGGCTGATGAATTAAATTTGAATAGATTTGGCAATGATGGCATTTCTTGACATAATCGATGGAATCCGAGATCATAGTGGGCCAATAATATCCAGTCCTCGAGCACTTCAAGGCTAAGGCGCGTGCACCACAATGACTTCCCGCTTCCCCTTCGTGAACCTCCTTTAAAATTAGATCGAACTGACTCTCAGGAATGCACTTCAACAAAACTCCTGAGCTTGATCTTTTATAAAGCCTATCTTCGTTCAAAACGTACATTGGGGCTCGATACTTAATCCTTCGAGCTTGATTAGTGTCTTCTGGCAAGGTACCATCTCTTAGATAAGTTTTCAAAGGCTCCATCCAAGAAGATTCTCGAACATCTATCTCCATTACTTCCGAGTTTAGAGCTAGGTCGGAGTCTATAGCTGGGGAGTTAGACATTAGCCAAGTTATCACTCTTTCCTTCCGTCCATCTATCGAACCAGTAAACTTCGAAAGCAAATCCGCCCAACAGTTCTCTTCTCGAGGTATAGCTTGTATATCAAAAATCTCGAACTTTGTCGCCAGATCCTTCACTCTTTTCAAATACTTCACCATGTTAAACTCTTTTGCTTCATAAACCCCTTTTACTTGTCTATGTACGAGCTCCGAGTCAGTTAACACTGTCAACGACCTTATGTTTGCTTTAACTGCCATTTCTAAACCCGCGATCAAAGCCTTGTATTCTGCTTCATTGTTCGTGACTACAAAATCTAGAGTGATCGCATAACTGAGATCCTCCCCCTCAGGACCCTGAAAGTGAATTCCGGCCCCACCACCTTCTCTAGTCGATGACCCGTCGACATGCATCACCCAAACTTTGTGCTGAACATCCTCGACCAGATTTACCTCGGGAATGGACAAGTCGCCCGAACTGGACCCTGTTGATTCTGCAACGAAATCAGCTAAGACTTGAGCCTTGATTGTAGTTCGAGGTTGGTACTCGATCTCGAACTGACCCAGCTCCACCGCCCATTTAATCAATCTCCCGGACGTCTCTGGCTTTGATAGAACTTGCCGTAGAGGTTGATTAGTCAGGACAATAATTTTGTAAGTTTGGAAATAAGGTCGCAGCCTTCGTGCAGCAATAACTAAAGCCAGTGCGAACTTCTCGATCTCCAGGTAATTCTTTTCTGCCCCTTGAAGCAACTTACTCAGATAGTATACCGGTTTATGCTCGGAATCCTGAATTCTCACCAAAACAGAACTTATTGCCTCACTTGATACCGCTATATACAGATACAAAGGTTCCCCCTAGACCGGTTTTGCCAACATCGGAGGGGAAACTAAATACCTTTTAAGTTCTTCGAAAGCTTTACTGCATTCCTCGCTCCATTCAAAGCCTTTCGATTTTCTCAACAACTTGAAGAAAGGCAAACTCTTGTCTGCTGATCGGGATATAAACCTATTCAAAGATATTATTTTTCCGATTAGACTTTGCACTTCAGACAATTTAGTCGGCGGTCGCAGCTCAGCTATAGCTCGGATTTTTTCTGGGTTCGCCTCGATTCCGCGCTCGTGAACCAGATAACCGAGGAACTTTCCCGACCTTACCCCGAAGGTGCACTTGGCCGGATTTAATTTCATTCTGTACTTCCTTAGGATTGCGAAACATCTGTCAAGGTGCTTTATATGTTCCTCCTCGGTCATGCTCTTCACTAGCATATCATCAACATAAACTTCCATGATCTCACCAATAAGATCCTTGAACATCATATTAACGAGCCTTTGATAAGTTGCTCCCGCATTCCTTAGCCCGAACGGCATCACAATGAAGCAGTACACTCCCCGTTCGGTGATAAAAGCTGTTTTATCCTGATCTCTTTCATTCATAAAAATTTGATAAAATCCTTGGAAAGCATCCATCATACTAAAGAATATGAATCCTGCAGTCGAGTCAACTAGCATATCGATCCGTGGTAAAGGATAGGGGTCCCTTGGACATAACTTGTTCAGGTCGGTAAAATCATTACACATCCTCCATTTGTTGTCGACCTTCTCTCCCTTCGATACCAACACTACATTGCAAAGCCATTCAGTGAAAGTTATCTCCCGGATCTGTTTCGCAGCCAATAACCTATCCACCTCAGCATTGATGATTTTGTCTTTTTCTCGACCGTGATTCCTCTTCTTTTGCCTAACTGGCTTTGCTTTAGGATCGATATTTAAAGAATGAGTGATCACTCTCGGGTCGATCCCGACTATATCATCAGAACTCCAAGCAAAGACATCTGCGTTGTTTCTAAGGAATTCGATCAGCATGGTCTCCATCCCTTGGCTTAGCTCGGTCCCAATCCTGGTGAACTTCTCGGGAGAGCCAGGGATTAACGTCACTTGTTTATGATTTGGGGGTTGTACGCTCATATCGATCTCTTTTCCTTTTTTATTCTGCAACCTTTCACAATCTGGCAACGGGAGGTCGGAAACAGAGAATACCTTTTCCTCTTCTAACTTTCTCTTCGAGGGCAACAATGGCTCGAACTGCTTCTTCATGTTTAGGGACGTGTTGTAACATTCCCAAGCCATGCATTGATCGTTTCTCATTTCTCCGACCCCCACCAAAGTGGGAAACTTTACCATCTGGTGGTAAGTCGACACGACCGCTTTGAATACGTTTAAAGCCGGTCTTCCCAATATTGCATTATAAGCGAACGGGGTACTCACGACTAGGAATTTAACCATCTTCGTAACATCTCTAGGTTTCTTGCCCATAGTAGTACTCAAGAGTATGGTTCCTAGAGGAACAATTTCCGATCCACCGAACCCAATGAGCGGGGTGGATACTCGTTCCAATCGCGGATGTTGTAGATTCATTCTATCGAGGGCGCTGGTCTTAAGGACATGATCTCTTTCTTAGTCGAGACACTAGTCTTTATCGACCTTGCCGTCCTTTTCCTCGCATTCCTGCTATCTCCCCCAGCTGGTCCACCGGATATCATATTTATCACCCGATTCGTCTGCTCCTCCGGTTGTCGTTGATCCTCACGGTGTTGTTCGGAAGGCCTCCTTGGACTCCTGGATCGATAACGGCTGTTATGGTTCTCCTTTCTAACATATTCCTTCAATTTTCCCTGAGCAATCAGTTTCTCGATTTCTTGTTTTAACTGAAAACAATCCTCGGTGCTATGCCCCCGAGCTCTGTGGTATCTGCAATACTTATCGTGATTCATAGTCCCTGGTCTAGGTTGAGTGATACGCCGAGCTCCAGGGACCAAATTCCTCTCTTCGAGTACCGTTAGAATCTCGTCCCTCGAAGTATTCAATCTGGTAAAATTGCTTTTTTCATGCTCCGTCCTCGGAGCCCTATCAGGAGATGCAGGTCTACCGTAGACATTAGATCTGTGGGTCGGAGCCTGAGGTTTATAGACCTTAAGTCTTTGCCAAACCGAGCCTTTTTGCTGCTCGTTTGATCCCCCGTAGTCGCTTGGTTTAGGGATAGGGGCCCGATCAGGTTTCTTCACGATCGGGGGCCTAGGATTCTGTGCATTCTTTAACTTATTCATTTCCTCCTGGATCATGTATTTCTCGGCTATTTCCATAATCCGCTCGAAAGACTTTGGCTGCTTTCGGCAGAGAGCATTCCCGAACTGGCTGTTGCGATTTAGCTCGAACATCAACGATGATAGGAATTCGATCTGCGGGGTGTCAACTTTCAGAAGTTCAATACTGAATCTTGCCAGCCACTGCCTCAACGTTTCTCCTTCCATCTGTTTCACTGTTCCCAAATGATTAGCAGGTAACCTCTGTTTCCTCTGGCTAGCAAACTGATGTTTCAGTTTATCGCACAACTCATCGAAAGAAAAGATCGAGTTCGGGGGTAGTTTTCCGAACCAATCCAAAGCAATCCCTTCGAATGTGGTGACCATGATTTTGCAGCAAAAGTCCTCCGAGTGTCCATACAAATTCAACACATTTATGAAACTGTTTATATGCTCCCCGGGGTCGGAGGTTCCATTATACCTTGGCAATCTTGTAGGGACCGACTCTGTTCCTCGAGCTTCCTTAATTTCTTGACAGAAAGGCGAGCATCGCATAATATTTGTACTCAATTCCCTGCTCCGTACTTCAGGGAACACGACCCCATCATCTTTGGCCTCGACTCCTCGAGCCCTGATACCTGTGGGTCGGGTTTCCTTTTCTAGCTTCTCTTTTTCTAACTCCTTAGCAACCCTTTCTTGCACCATCCTTTCCAAGTCAGCCTCAGTTACCTTTCTATAAGCTGGCTTTCTAGACCTCTCCACAACTTTGGGTTGACTTTCTCCGACCACGGAGTCTTCTAAATTTTGTATGTTCCTAGAAGGTTGCCCCGATCGAACAACGGTTCCAACTTGTGGTGGATTGGGCCGAACATCAGATGGTTCGCCCAGAGCAGATCGACGAATACTTCCTTCCCTTGGCCTGTTGGAAATCGGACCCCGAGCAGTAGGTTGATCGACCGGGGGTTGCTGACCCGGCAGAGATTCACGATCTGCTCTCTCCGTATTCAAGAACCCTCTACACATGGTTCCGATAATGGAACGCAAATCTGCTATTGTCGTATGAATAGGCATATCGTTCGGCGGGTCGAGCGGCGGCACCTCAGATTGGTGGGCCGCTCGGGATTGGTTACTTGGTTCATTGTTTACAGAACGTTGAGCTCATACGGCGTGTGAAGGCTCGCCACGATTGTACGTAAATCTCCTAGTAGTAGGCATATTTCGATCTAACACCCGAGCAGGCCCCACGGTGGGCGCCAATTGATTATACCGTATTTCGTTCGAGTTCAATAAGGAAAGTAGAGTATAACAATATATGAATCGAGCATATGAAAACTGTATATTGATGTTGGTGTTCGAATACAAATTACAAAGCGGGTCTACCCGAGCATTACGGGATGCCGTACTACTAGAAAGACTAAATACAATGAGAATACAAGCTAGTTCCTAATCCGAACAGTAGGTCCGAGCAGAAGGAATATCTTGGAAGTTGTGCCCTCCCTGATGTCATAAATGCGGCGCGTATTTATAGGAACAGTAATGAGCTAGGTAGACCATCCGTAGGAGAATACCTCTAAGCCAGCTGTATAAAGCTGTAGGTCGGCCCCACAGTAATCCCGAGGAGACGAGTAGATCGGGAGGGAGAGGGTACTTGATCGAGAGCTATCAGTCAGGCTTGATCGGAAAACCATGTTCTTCTGGTCGGGAAATACCATTCTGGTCGGGATCGAGGTCGACTTCGAGCAGAAGGGAATTCCTAAAGTGGCATATGCGAAATACCCCTCATCAAAATTCAAATATTGTTTGTGCATTTGCCAAGCTTAATGAAGAGATGACTCTGCTGAAAAGAGCAAATCAAATCACTGAAACTTCAGGTTGAAAAACCTCAAGAATCAGCTGACTACAAAAAGCTTGAGCATGAGAATGAAACTCTAAAAGCTGAGTATGCAATTTGTTTAGAAAATACAAATGAACTTAAAAGAAAAAATTGCGTCATTCTCTAAATAAAAAGAAATCAGAGGCTATAACTGCAGGAAATTGGGACATTTCATCAAGGACTGCCCATATCCTAAAGCCGAGAAGTATACTGAGGAGGAAAAGAAAGCGAGGATGTTGGATGAAGATGAAGACTTTGAAGTGAAGGGAGGTTTTGATGATTTCCAAAGTCATCAGCTAAGTGGAAGCTTAGTACAAACCTTAGAAAATATTTGACCAAGGAAGAAGTATTTCAGACGAGTCAAATATGGTCCAGAAGACTACTGATCTGTTGCTGAAGAAGAAATCAGACTGGTGGAGTATCAGCCGACTCAAATCAGATTAGTTCAAGTTTGGGATCAACCGAGTAAGCATCAGACGAGTGACTTCGATCAGCAGAGTGGAAGTGGATCAGAAGTTAGTGCAACGGTAATAAATGCACTTGGAGTAATAAATGCTGAAGAGGAAGGGTATTTATGACAAATGATTGAAGAGAAACCTCGTATCAACTTGGTGCATTTAATGCGCATTTAATGCGAAGCGACAGAAAGTACAGCAGAGTGTACAGTGTTCAGCCGCAACAGCCGTTCTGCAGAAAAAGGACCAGTACTCGAGGATTTGACAACAGAAAGAAATACTGCCTAGCTGTTGTGGATGATTTTTCAAGATTTACTTGGGTAATTTTCATGAAGAAGAAAAGTGAAACCAAGGAACATCTTACTAATCTGATGGAACTGATCCAGAATGAGAAGAGTCAAAGAATATTGAAGATCAGATCAGATAGAGGGACTGAGTTTACAAACTCTACTGTTGAATAGTATTGTAATTCCAGAGGAATCAGTCATAAGTACTCTGCTTCCAGAACCCCTCAACAAAATGGAGTTGCTGAAAGGAGAAACAGAACTCTAAAAGAAGCTACCAGGACAATGATAGCCGAAGCAAAGCTGCCCCAAAGATTCTGGGCAGAAGCCACAAATACAGCATGTTATACATAGAACAGGTGTATGATCAACAAAAGTCAAAACAAGACACCTTATGAGATATGGAACAACAGAAAGCCTAATTTACATTATCTTGGGATTTTTGGTTGTAAATGCTATGTTTTGAACAATGGGAAAAATCACCTTACTGCCTTTGCGGAAAAGGCTGATGAAGCTGTTTTTGTAGGTTACTCTACTGTTAGTAAAGCTTATAGAGTGTTTAACAAAAGAACTTTACTTGTAGAAGAATCTATTCATGTAGTATTTGATGAACCAAGTCAATCATCTGAAAATAATCAAAGTGCAAACCCAGAGATATCTGCTGACTTTCAGAAATTGAATGTTGAAAGAAAAGAAGAATATGTACCCATCATACTACCTGATTTAACTCAAGCTGTTAACTCAAGTGCTGTTTAAAATCAGTCTACTGATTGTCTAACAGAGGAGTTGCGAACAGCTGACAGACCAGAGACTGTTCAACAGACTACAACTGTTCAACAGACTACTACTGAGACTCCAACAGTAGTGTTGCAAGATCAATCAAGAGGACAACATCCAGATTTGCAACCTGATCTCAGATGGCTCAGAGATCACCCACCTGAGTTAGTGATTGGTGATCCTTTGGACAGAGTGAGAACTCGAAGGTCAACTGCAAATGAAACAATGTTTGTAAGTTTTCTTTCACAAATTGAGCCTAAATTAATTGATGAAGCTCTTGGTGATTCTCACTGGATTGAAGCAATGCAAGAAGAGTTGAAGCAATTTGAAAGGAATGAAGTCTGGTACTTAGTTCCCAGACCTACTCATCAAAGAGTAATTGGCACTAAGTGGGTATTCAGAAATAAGATGAATGAAGATGGTATGGTTACCAGAAACAAAGCAAGACTAGTTGCCAAAGGTTACTGCCAAGGAGAAGGCATTGATTTTGATGAGACATTCGCACCAGTTGCAAGGCTTGAAGCAATCAGATTGTTCCTAGCCTATGCTGCTCACAAGAACTTCACTGTCTATCAGATGGATGTGAAGTCTGCTTTTCTCAATGGAGAATTGCAAGAAGAAGTGTACGTTGAACAACCTCCTGGCTTTGAAGTATATCAACAAGGAGACAAGGTATATCGTCTGAAGAAAGCTCTATATGGACTGAAACAGGCTCCAAGAGCATGGTATGATACTTTATCTGATTTTCTTTTAATTAAAGGATTTCGCAAAGGTAAAGTAGATAAAACCTTGTTCACTATTGAATGGGATAAACATATATTATTGGTACAAATATATGTGGACGATATTATTTTTGGTTCAACTAACAAACAGATGTGTGAAAGATTCTCTAAGCTGATGCAGAACAAGTTTGAAATGAGCATGATGGGAGAACTAAATTACTTTCTTGGATTACAAGTTAAACAGCTACCTGATGGTATCTTTATTAATCAAGCAAAGTACACAAAAGATCTGTTCAAGAAATTTGGTATGGAAACTAGTTCATCTGTCAATGTTCCTATGTCTACTGGACTTCGTCTGGACAAGGATGAAGGTGGCAAATCAGTTGACATCACCAAATACAGAGGCATAATTGGGTCACTGTTATATTTAACAGCTAGCAGACCTGATATTATGTATTCTGTTGGGGTTTGTGCGAGATTTCAATCAGATCCTAAGGAATCTCATCTCTTAGCTGCTAAAAGAATACTAAAGTATCTCAAAGGCACACAAGAATTGGGATTGTGGTACCCAAGGGAATCAGGATTTGAACTTATTGGATATTCAGATTCTGACCTTGCTGGCTGCAAAATTGATAGGAAGAGTACTACAGGTGCTTGTCAATTTTTAGGCAGTCGTCTGATCTCATGGATGAGTAAGAAACAGACTTCAGTGTCCATATCTACTGCTGAAGCTGAATACATTGCTGCTGGAGCATGTTGTGCACAAATACTTTGGTTGAAGCATCAACTAGATGATTACAATCTTAAGATCAGTGGAATCCCTATCTACTGTGACAATACAAGTGCAATCTCACTTACTCAGAATACTACTAGTCATTCCAGGACTAAGCACATTGAGATCAAACATCACTTCATCAGAGACCATGTTGAAAAAGGAAATGTTATTATTGAGTATGTTCATACAGACAACCAGATTGCTGACATTTTCACCAAACCATTGAATGAAGCAAGATTTTCCACTCTAAGAGCGGAATTGGGCTTGTTAAAATTGGATTCATAAGCTGAGGGGGAACCTATCAGAAGACTGGGTTCAACAGCTGACTAATCTGATATCAACAAGTGTTACACTTCAAGAAGATTAACTCTCAACAGACTAGTTGACTGATGAATTCTTGAATTCAGGGGGAACGTGTAAGACTAGCGGTACCCTTGTTTTAAAGATGAAATCTTCAATGACAGTTAGTTGAAGTTGTTTTAATCAGAAGATTTGTTCTTAATTCTTGAAGATTTGAAGATTAATTATCTTACTGGATTGACAAACAGCAAAGGAAGATCACTAGCTATTGGCTTTCACTAGTGATGCATGTATCAGACAAGTCGTCTATGAGATAAGTACTATTTTACTCATCTGTTTTTACTTATGTCAGCTTATATTTAAGTGTTGTACAAAAACGTTTTATCAAAAACACGCTTTTATAAGTAACAGACAAGTGGCGTTTCAAATTCCCGCCCGTCTGACATATTAAATGCTATTTTGAAAACCGCGTATCACGATCACACGATCTGCTTTTCAAGGAACTGATCTAACGGTTGACGCCTTTCACGGAAACCGACAAGAACCAACATCTATAAATCCAGATCTGATCAGCTTACTACATTTTTACGCACCCTAAAAATTTCAAAAGCATTCAGAGCATTTTTGCATACATTCAACTGCAAATCTACTCTCGTTTCTCTTCAATCTCTTTTAGGAAAATGGGTTCCAAAGTAAATGCAAAAGAAGCTGCGGCTGAAGGTATGTTCTTGAACTACCTGACCTATCATGCGACTGGCACACCGTTGATGAAAGAAATTCTGGAGAAATTCAAAGCGGCAACGCTGGTTAACTTCATGGAGGCCCATGAAGACATGATTTTCAAGGACGAGGTCTTTGAATTTTATGGTTCCAAAGACGATGTTGACTTCGACAAACTGGAGATTAAAGCCAAAATTGGGGACAAAGCTATCTGCGTAACCCCAAAATTGCTGAATGAGGTGTACGGACTCTCTATTGAAGGGTCTACTGACATCGCAAACCTAGCTGAACCTTTTGAGTCAGATTTCTGGAATCTGGTCTCAAAGAAGAATCAAGTGCTATCTGGAAGTATCAAAAAGAATCAGCTGAAGGATGAGTTTCAGCGAATGGCAGATTTGGTTGCCAAAGTCCTCGAGAACTGCACATTCTCTTTGGACAGCGTACCAATGAAGAGGTTTCACACTATGATAGCCATTTACTATGGGTTGAAGGTAAATTGGGCTAACTTCATCTGGTATGTGATTGCTGATCACAAAGTACGTGGTCTGACTCTGCACAGGATTTTCATTAGTCATCTGTTGGTAAATCTGAGATGTGCTGTGACTAATGGAAAAGAAATTCATAAGGCGAAGGAATTAAAGATCTATGATAAAGTAAAGTCGAAAGAGCCTGCTGCTGTGCCTGAGAAAAAACAACAGAAAAGAAAGGCTACTGAGCCTAAAGTGCCTGCTGATAAAGGCAAGAAGAGCAAAACAGCTGTTCAAACAGCAAAGCATGCTGTTGAAGCCAGAACAGTTGTGCCTAAAAGAAAGGATGCTGTGGATTCTGTTATTGATGAAACAGTTAAGGAAATTGACGAAATGTCAGTTGGGACATCTTCTGACAAGACAATTTCAGCTGAGCTACCAGCTGAAAATGTGGCTAAAAGAACAAGGAGTGCAATGAAAGATACTGCCACATCTGCTCATGTTCTCCATACAAAGAAAACCATCAGAAAGAGGATGACGTTTATTGATGAAGAAAAAGAACTTTCTGAAGTAGTTAGAAAAAGCCCTCCATCTGCTGAGAGGCCTGTTGAATCAGTGAAGGAGTCTGCTGAGAAGAAGTCAGCTGATCAAGTGAAACAGATTCCTACACCAACAGCTGAGGTTGCCAAACCTCAAGAGGATCCTGAAGTGCAGATCCTCGAACCAATTGTTGCTGCACCTGTAGCAGTTGCATTACCAGAAACAACAGCTGTGGCACCAGTTGTTGAGTCAAGAAATGCCAGAAGGAAAAGAACTGGCAAGGCAAAGGTGTCAGCTTATCACAAAAAGAAGCGTGAGGAAGCTGAGCAGAGAAAACGTGATGAAGCAGAGCTGAAGAGAGCTCTTGAAGCAAGTAAAAAGGACGTTGATGTCAAGAAAATGACAGAAGTTGAGTTGGCTGCCAAGGAAGAAGCAGACTTGGCAAAGGCCTTGGAAGAGAGCAAGAAGGATGCTCATGGACCAAGGAGGTCTGAAGGCATCGTAATTGGTGAAAAGCCTAAGGAAGGAGACTTCGTGCTACCTAGGGCTGCACCAATTAAGAAGAAAAAGAAGGAAGTCAGACGAGTAATTGAGATTGTTCAAAATGACTCTGTTGCCTTCAAAAGATTCGAAGCTGAGCTGGAAAGGCTTAACCAGCTGTTTCAATCAAGGACTACTTTTCTCCCTGAAAAGATTAGATACAATCAATGGAGAGAGTATAGATTGAATAAATCTGAGGAGGAAATTCAAGCCTGGAAGGAGTTTGCTACAGAAGGGAGATGGGTTCTAAACTGGTTGCAAACAAATTCTGTTGTCAAGGCTTTGGACTCAGATTTTGTCAGAGACAGACTACATGACTATGCTAGAGTCATTGTAAGTCAGGAGGCGACTGCTATCAAAGAATCAATTCCAAAGAGACCCAGTCCTACTGATGACAGAATTGATAGAGCAGTCAAGATTTCTGTTTACACAACCTTGAAAAATGGGTTGAGAGATCAAGGTTTGAACCAGGGACTTCAAGTGCATCACCTGTTCTGCCTAGTTTACAGCAAATCTGTTATGGCTCTGATATTAGTACTTATCAAGAGAAGCTGAAGATCGAACAGACTACTTCACCATTTGTACCAGCTGACTTGATACATCAGAAGACTGTTGTGTCTGCTGATGGTACTGAAGTTATTCACATATCTGATGAGCCTGAAGATGAAGAACCAAGGAAGGACAAGCAAGCTGTGGAAATTAATCTCGATACATCCGTGACACTGCCTGCTGCTGTCAAAGAGGAAATTCCTTTAGCTTTGGAGTGGAAAGCTGAAGAAAGTCCTGTTCTTCATGATGCCCCTGTTCAACAGGAAGAGGAACCTGCTGAACTTCAACAGGAGGCTGAACCTGCTGAATCATCACACCCTGTTCCTACTGCTGATTTGCATTCATCACTGATGGAATCCATCCAGCTGCTGTTTGAAACCACAATGAAGGAGATGGAGTCAAGGAATACGCTGATGATTAAACAAATGCAGGAAGATACTGCAAAAATGGTCAAGGATGCCATTGAAGATTTTCCTCTACCACCAGACAATTCACTTGCAATCACTCAAAGTATCTTGAGCATGCACAGAAGCATTGAAGATGTGAAGGCTGGTGTAGGTCACCTCCACACTGCTCTTCAAAGGAATGAAGCTGACATTGCAAGGGTTGTTAGGGTCATGAAACAAGTTGGTGAAGCAGAAACTGAGAAGAATGTTGCAATAATGCAAGAGATTACAAACGTCACCAACAAAGCACAAACTGAACTGTCAACACTTCAGCTGAATGTTGACTGTCTGAATGACCAATCTGGTGAATTAAAGGCTAATCAACTTCGCTTGGAAGAGAATCAACTTCACATGCAATCTACTCTAAGTCATCACTCGGGATAGAAACATCAAGAAGCTTTGTGCTGCTGTCAACATAACTCCTGATCAACTCAACCCTGCTGATGCTGACAAAAAGGGGGAAGAGGAATCAGCTAAGTTAGCTGTTGATGTTGCTGCAACTAGTCAAGTACGAGACCAACGGGCTGCTGCTGGAAAGCCAAAAGAAGATGAAGTACTTGAAAAGGAAGCTGTAGATGGAGCTGATGATAAAGAAGAGCCCAAGGAAGTAGCTAAAACTGACAAGGAGTTAGCTGCCTCTAAGTACTCCGCTGAAGAACAGCTTAATCCAGACGTTAAGTATAAAAGGATTGAAGACATCAGAAAAAGATTTGAAGCTGAAGAAAGAAGGGAAAAACTAAAAGGTCTTGCTGATGCTTTCACATCTGGTGAAGATGAAGACAGTAGTGATGAAGTTGAAGAAGAAGTTGATGAGGAAGAAGAAGAAGATGAAGAAGCTGAGGACTAGACTAGTAAATAGACTAGGTCATCTGTTGAATTTCTGTAACAGCTTACTTCAGTTGTACTTTTTCACTTTAGTCAGTTTTGCTTGTAACTTGTACTGTAATCTTTAAAGATCAAATCTATAAAAAGTTCAAGCTTCCAACATATTATTTCTATCTCAGAAATCTTTGAGGACTCAACTTTAGTTTTAGGTACAGGTACTTAGCTGAAGTTTTGTCATCATCAAAAAGGGGGAAATTGTTGGATGAAGATGAAGACTTTGAAGTGAAGGGAGGTTTTGATGATTTCCAAAGTCATCAGCTAAGTGGAAGCTTAGTACAAACCTTAGAAAATATTTGACCAAGGAAGAAGTATTTCAGACGAGTCAAATATGGTCCAGAAGACTACTGATCTATTGCTGAAGAAGAAATCAGACTGGTGGACTATCAGCCGACTCAAATCAGATTAGTTCAAGTTTGGGATCAGCCGAGTAAGCATCAGACGAGTGACTTCGATCAGCAGAGTGGAAGTGGATCAGAAGTTAGTGCAACGGTAATAAATGCACTTGGAGTAATAAATGCTGAAGAGGAAGGGTATTTATGACAAATGATTGAAGAGAAACCTCGTATCAGCTTGGTGCATTTAATGCGCATTTAATGCGAAGCGACAGAAAGTACAGCAGAGTGTACAGTGTTCAGTCGCAACAGCCGTTCTGCAGAAAAAGGACCAGTACTCGAGGATTTGACAACTGGCGAACTCTCAACGGGCAGATTTTCAAATCCTTAGTATAAATAGTTCAGTTCGTGAGTTGAGGAAGAAGAACAACACAGAGACAACACACCTTGAGAGCAAAAATCTGAAGCAGAATTCTTCTAAGTCTCAAACTCAAGAACAGAACACTCATCAGTCGAGTCATTTGTTGACGAAGCAAAACAGAGAGAAAACAGAAAATACTTGTAAAATCTGAGTGATTTTGTTAGGATTGTGTTGTGAGAAGTAGATATCAATCTTAGTGAGCGATATTACTTCAGAGGTTAGGAATTTCTTTGTAATTTCCTACTACGAACTTGTGGCCAGTTCATTTGTTGTTTGGCGCAAGCAGAGTGTACTGTAATCTTTGTAACTATAGTATAACCCAAGATCTAAGTGACTTGGAAGAGTGGACTAAAGGATTTCTATCCATTTAACCACTATAAAAATCCTTTGTGTTTTAAACCAGCATTATCTTCTGCATATTTGAAAGAACAGTTTTAAAACACTTAAAAGGTTAACTGTTGAAAAAGTTTTTAAAGGAGTTTGTTAAAAACTGGGGATAAAACTATTTCAAAGTTAAAGAAAACTACTTGTGAAAAACACTTGATAAATCCGCTGCAAGTTAGTTCATTTTAAACTCTGATTTTGATAAAATCAGCTGAGTGAAATCAGAAGAGTGGTCTACTTCGCTGTTCAAAGCTTTGTGCACGATCAGCTTAGTCTGCTTACAATTCTTGATCAGCTTAGTCTGCTAACAGAAAAGTTAGAAGTTTTTAAAAGGCAAAATTTTTAAAGAGGTTTATTCACCCCCCCCCCCCCCCCCCTCTAAACCTCATCTGACCACTTGGGACCAACAGAGGAAAGAGAGGAGACACTAGAAAAGCAAAGTGATGTTGGCTGAAGCTGAAAAGATAGCAGCCATCTGCTCGTCTAACTCAGAATCAGGGACATCAAGTGATGACTCTACTGAAGAAGAGACACCTGCACTGCTTTGTCTCATGGCCAAAGAATCAGAGGATTCTGACACTGAGGTAACTCTCACTGAAAATGAAGATGAGCTATTTAGTTCATTTGAGCAAATGATGAAAAACAACACAGATGTTGTTCATGAATTTGCAAAGCTTAAGGAAGAGATGATTATGCTGAATAAGCAAAATGCTAAACTGAAACTTAGTGTTGAAAAACAACAAGATTCAGCTAAGTATAAAAAGCTTTCGCATGAATATGAATCTCTGAAAGCAGAATATGAAGTTTACAAAGGAAAAATCATGGAACTTGAAAAGATAATATCTAGTCATGATAAGTCGTCTGTTGCATCAGTAGAAATATCTAATGAACGGAGAACACCTTTAGTAAAAGAGAATTTAGAACTGAACTGAACTGAAAAATTTATATCTGCTCATAACAGTAATGTTATTTTATATGTTAAGACTGCTAAATCTACTTCACCTGAGATTGAGAAAAAGGAGAAGAAATCTCCTAAGGCTAAAAAGGGTAAAAAGCCTGAAAATGAAAAACAGACTGGTAAATCCAAACAGCAGAGTAGTCCTAAGAAGTCTGCTGATAAGAGTAAAACCAATCAGACTAGTAAAACTAAGTCGTCTGTTAAAGAGAAAGTAAAGAGCAAGCCTAAGAAGCAAAGAAATTATAACAATGATGCTTGGTATGGAAATGAGTCTTATTATGTGCAACCTGCTTATTCATCTTATTATGCTGCACCTCATTATCCACCTTACTATGCTGCATATCCTGCTCATCATCCAATGCATGCTTACCCTGCTTATCATGCATCTTACCCTGCTTATGAGCATTACTCACATCATAATGATTATCAACATAATATGTCTGCTGATTATGGTGAAGAAAAAGTTGCTCATGCTCCTGCTAAAACTCAAAAGCCTAAGACTTCAACATCTTGGGTTGTCAAAGGTGACACTAATCCACCAGGACCCTCTCAATAAAGGGTACCTAAAACAATTTTATTTTGTTTTGTAGGTTAGGATTAGGAGTAGGAGTAAAGTAGAGAAGAAATGGTACTTGGACAGTGGATGTTCAAGGCACATGTGTGGAGACATACATAAACTGACTGATGCTGCTGCTGTGAATGGTCCAAGAGTCACTTTTGGAGACAGCAAAGAAGGCAAGGTTGTTGCGGTTGGAAAGCTAATCAAAGGAAACATTGAGATATCTGACGTCTCTTATGTTAATGGCCTGAAGTAGAATTTGCTAAGCATAAGTCAATTTTGTGACAAGGGATTTTCTGTAATCTTCTCATCAGATATGTGCTACGTTGAACAAATTGGAGCAAAGAAGGTTATCTTATCTGGAAGAGGACAAGGAAATATCTATGTAGTCGACTGGAATTCTGTGGACAGGAATTCTAATGTTTGTTTGGTGGCTTCTACACCAAGTGAAATCAGTTGGCTGTGGCACAAAAGAATGAATCATTTGAATTTCAAGACCATAAACAGATTGATAAAAAATGATTTGGTAGAAGGAATTCCAAAGACAGTTATGAGCAAAGATAAGCTCTGTGACGCCTGTCAGAAGGGTAAACAAGTGAAGTCCACTTTCAAAAGCAAGAAGCACCAGTCTTCAACCAGAATTTTGGAGTTGTTACATATGGATTTGTTTGGCCCTATTGATCCTATCAGCAATGGTGGAATGAAATACTGCCTAGCTGTTGTTGATGATTATTCAAGATTTACTTGGGTGATTTTCATGAAGAAGAAAAGTGAAACCAAGGAACATCTTACCAATCTGATGGAACTGATCCAGAATGAAAAGAGTCAAAGAATATTGAAGATCAGATCAGATAGAGGGACTGAATTTACAAACTCTACTGTTAAAAAGTATTGTAACTCCAGAGGAATCAATCATGAGTACTCTGCTGGCAGAACCCCTCAACAAAATGGAGTTGCTGAAAGGAGAAACAGAACTCTAAAGGAAGCTACCAGGACAATGATAGCTGAAGCAAAACTGCCCCAAAGATTCTGGGCAGAAGCCACAAATACAGCATGTTATACCCAGAACAGATGTATGATCAACAAAAGTCAAAACAAGACACCTTATGAGCTATGGAACAACATAAAGCCTAATTTACACTATCTTAGGATTTTCGGTTGTAAATGTTATGTTTTGAATAATGGGAAAAATCACCTCACTACTTTTGCAGAAAAGGCTGATGAAGCTGTTTTTGTAGGATACTCTACGGTTAGTAAAACTTACAGAGTCTTTAACAAAAGAACTTTACTTGTAGAAGAATCTATTCATGTAGTATTTGATGAACCAAACCAATCTTCTGAAAAGAATCAAAGTGCTAATACAGAGATATCTGCTGACTTTCGGAAATTGAGTGTGGAAAGAAAAGAAGAATATGTACCCATCTTACTACCTGATTTAAACCAAGCTGGTAACTCAAGTGCTGTTCAAAATCAGTCTGCTGATTGTCTAACAGAGGAGTTGCAAACAGCTGACAGACCAGAGCCTGTTCAACAGACTACTACTGAGACTCCAACAGTAGTGTTGCAAGATCAATCAAGAGGACACCATCCAAATTTGCAACCTGATCTTAGATGGCTCAGAGATCACCCACCTGACTTAGTGATTGGTGATCCACTGGATAGAGTGAGAACAAGAAGGTCAACTGCAAATGAAACAATGTTTGTAAGTTTTCTTTCACAAATTGAGCCCAAGTTGATTGATGAAGCTCTTAGTGATTCTCACTGGATTGAAGCAATGCAAGAAGAGTTGAATCAATTTGAAAGGAATGAAGTCTGGTACTTAGTTCTCAGACCTACTCATCAAAGGGTAATTGGCACTAAGTGGGTATTCAGGAATAAAATGAATGAAGATGGTATTGTTACTAGAAATAAAGCAAGACTAGTTGTCAAAGGTTACTGCCAGGAAGAAGGCATTGATTTTGATGAGACATTAGCACCAGTTGCAAGGCTTGAAGCAATCAGATTATTCTTAGCCTATGCTTCTCACAAGAACTTCACTGTCTATCAGATGGATGTGAGGTCTGCTTTTCTCAATGGAGAATTACAAGAATAAGTTTATGTTGAACAACCTCCTGGATTTGAAGCTTATCAACAAGGAGATAAGGTATATCGTCTGAAGAGAGCTCTCTATGGACTGAAACAGGCTCCAAGAGCATGGTATGATACTTTATCTGATTTTCTTTTAGTTAAAGGATTTCGCAAAGGTAAAGTAGATAAGACTTTGTTCACTATTGAATGGGATAATCATATATTGTTAGTTCAAATATATGTGGACGATATTATTTTTGGTTCAACTAACCAACAGATGTGTGAGAAGTTCTCCAAGTTGATGCAGAACAAGTTTGAAATGAGCATGATGGGAGAACTAAATTACTTTCTTGGATTACAAGTCAAACAGCTACCTGATGGTATTTTTATTAATCAAGCAAAGTACACAAAAGATCTGTTCAAGAAATTTGGTATGGAAACTAGCTCATCTGTTAGTGTTCCTATGTCTACTGGACTTCGTCTGGACAAGGATGAAGATGGCAAATCAGTTGACATCACCAAGTACAGAGGCATAATTGGGTCACTGTTATACTTAACAGTTAGCAAACCTGATATTATGTATTATGTTGGGGTTTGTGCGAGATTTCAATCAAATCCTAAGGAATCTCATCTCTTAGCTGCTAAAATGATATTAAGGTATCTTAAAGGCACACAAGAATTGGGATTGTGGTATCCAAGGGAATCAGGATTTGAACTTACTGGATATTCAGATTCTGACCTTGCTGGCTGCAAAATTGATAGAAAGAGTACTACAGGTACTTGTCAATTTTTAGGCAGTCGTCTGATCTCATGGATGAGTAAGAAACAGACTTCAGTATCCATATCTATTGCTGAAGCTGAATACATTGTTGCTGGAGCATGTGGTGCACAGATACTTTGGTTGAAGCATCAACTAGAAGATTATAATCTCAAGATCAGTGGAATCCCTATCTACTGTGACAATACAAGTGCAATCTCACTTACTCAGAATACTACTAGTCATTCCATGAATAAGCATATTGAGATCAAACATCACTTCATCAGAGACCATGTTGAAAAAGGAAATGTTATTATTGAGTATGTTCATACAGATAATCAGATCGCTGACATTTTCACCAAACCATTGAGTGATGCAAGATTTTCTACTCTAAGAGTGGAACTGGGCTTGTTAAAATTGGATTCATAAGCAGAGGGGGAACCTATCAGAAGACTGGGTTCAACAGCTGACTAATCTGATAGCAACAAGTGTTATACTTCAAGAAGACTGACTCTCAACAGACTAGTTGACTGATGAATTCTTGAATTCAGGGGGAACGTGTAAGACTAGCGGTACTCCTGTTTAAAGATGAAATCTTCAATGACAGTTAGTTGAAATTGTTTTAATCAGAAGATTTGTTCTTAATTCTTGAAGACTTGAAGATTATTTATCTTGCTGGATTGACAAACAGCAAAGGAAGATCACTAGATATTGGCTTTCACTAGTGATATATTGTATCAGACAAGTCATCTGCCAGATAAGTATTATTTTACTCATGTGTTTACTTATGTCAGCTTATAATCAAGTGTTGTATTAAAAATGTTTTATCATAATTATGCTTTTATAGGTAGTAGACTACTGGCGTTTCAAATTCCCGCCTAGTCTGACATATTTAATAAATTTGAAATCCGTGTATCACGTTCACACGATCCACCTTTTCAGTAATTGATCTAACGGTTGGCTTGATTCACGGAAACCGACATCAAACCAACACTTATAAATCCAGATCTGATCAACTGACTGATCTTTTACGCACCCTCAAAATTTTAAAAGCACAAGAGTATTTTTGCATTCAATATTTCTGCAAATTTCTCTCGTTTTTCCTTCAATCTTTTTCAGAAAATGACTTCCAAGGACGCGAATGCTGAAGGTAGATTCTTGAACTACCAAACCTTTTATGCTACCAGCACTCCACTGATGAAAGAAATACTGGAGAAGTTCAAGGCGGCAACACTGGTTAACTTCATGGAGGCCCATGAAGATGTGGTGTTCACACCAGAAGTTTTAGAGTTTTACAACGCGGATGGAAAGCCAGACTATGAAAAATTGGAGATTAAAGCCAAAGTTGGGGGAAAGGACATCTGCATAACCCCCAAGCTGCTGAACGAGAAGTATGGGCTTTCACTTGAAGGTTCAACTGAGCTTTCAAATCTGGCTGAGCCGATGGAGGCTGACTTCTGGAGCATCGCTGCTAAGAAGAAGGATGAAGTCCTGTCTGGGAACATCAAAAAGCCCCAGCTGAAGGACGAGTTTCAGAGGATGGCAGACTTACTTTCCAAAGTTGTGGAGAACTGTACTTTCTCCTTGGACAGTGTACCTATGAAAAGGTATCACATGATAATAGCAGTTTACTACGGACTGAAAGTAAACTGGGCAAGTCTGATTTGGTACATTCTTGCCGATCACAAGGCGCGTGGTCAAACACTTCACAGAATTTTCCTTAGTCATCTGCTGCTGAATATGGGATGTATGATGATAAATGGCAAGGAAATTCATAAGGCTAAGGAGCTAAAGAGATATGAACCAGTAAAGGCTGGAAGGTCTAAAGAGCCTGCTGAAGTGCCAGTAAAGAGGCAATCCAAAAGGTAGGCTACTGAGCCTAAAGAGCCTGCTGTTAAGGCGAAGAAAAGCAAAGTGACTGCCCCCAAGGCATCTGTTCAAACAGCCAAGCCAGCAGTTCAAGCTAGAACATAGTCACCTGCTGAGAAGGATGCTGCTGATGCTTTTATAGATCAGACAGCTAAGGAGATTGAGAAAATGGCCTATGACATCTCTCCTGAGAGAACAATTTCGCTGAAGTGCCGGCTGAAAATGTTGCTAAGAGGACAAGGAGCGCGTTAAAAGATACTGCTACATCTGCTGTTGTCCTTCACACCAAGAAAACTGCTAGAAAGAAACTGGTTCTGAGAGACCAAGATGCCGAAATTGCTGAAGTAGTCAGAGAAGTCACTCAGACTACTGAAAGACCAGTTATTTCAGCTAAGGAACCTGATCAGCCAACAGCTGAGGCATCAACCTGATCAGATTACTAACCAAGCAGTTCAGTCTACTGTTCAAACAACTGAGGTTAAACAACCTCAAGAGGATCCTGAAGTGCAGATCCTCGAACCAATTGCTGCTGCACCAGTAGCAATTGCTGCTCCAGAACCAACAGTTGTGGCACCAGTTGTTGAGTCAAGGGCTACCAGAAGAAAAAGAACTGGTAAAGCCAAAGTGTCAGCTTATCACAAGAAAAAGCGTGAGGAAGCAGAACAGAGGAAACGTGATGAAGCTGAGCTTAAAAGAGCTCTTGAGGCAAGCAAGGTAGTAGCTGAAGTCAAGAAGATGACTGAAGTTGAATTAGCTGCCAAGGAAGAAGAAGATCTGGCCAAGGCTCTAGAAGAAAGCAAAAGGGATGCTTATGGACCTAGAAGGTCAGAAGGCATCGTGATTGGAAGACCCAAAGAAGGGCAGTTCGTGCTACCAAGGGCCAAACCAATCAAAAGAAAGAAATCTAAAGTCAGAAGAGCACTTGACATTGTTCAAAGTGACTCTGCTGTCTTTGAAAGATTTTAAGCGAAGCTAGAAAGGATGAATCAGCTGCTTCAATCAAGAACCACCTTCCTCCCTGAGAAGATAAGGTATAACAGATGGAGGGAGTACATGTTGAACAAATCTGAAGAAGAAATCCAAGCATGGAGGGTGTTTTCTGATAAAGGACGCTGGGTTCTGAATTGGCTGCAGACTACTTCTGTTGCAAAGGCGTTGGATTCAGATTTTGTTAGAGATAGATTACATGACTTTGCAAAGGTCATTGTAAACCAAGAGGCAACTGCTATCAAAGATTCTTTATCAAATAAGCCAGGTCCAGCTGATGACCTAGTTGATAGAGCAGTTAAGATTGTTGTTTATACTACCATGGAGAAATGGGCTGAGAGATCGAGATATGAACCTGGTTCAACCAGTGATATGCCCACCCTGCCAAGTTTATAGCGCATTGCCTTTGGCTCAGAAATCAGTACATTTCAAGAAGAGCTGAATGTCCAACAGTCTACATCACTATTTGTTCCAGTTGACTTGATTCATCAGAAGACTATTGTGTCAACTGATGGTGCTAAAATCATTCACATAGCTGATGAGCCAGCTGATGAAGAACTGAAGAAAGACCAGCATGCTGCAGAGATCAACCTGGACACATCCAACACACTGCCTGCTGAAGTCAAAGAAAAGATCCCTTTAGCTATTGAGTGGAAAGCTGAAGAGTCCCAAGTTCTTCATGAAGCCCCTGTTCAACAGGAAGAACCTGCTGAAGCATCAACTTCCATCCCTACTGCTGACTTTCATTCTTCACTGATGGAGTCAATGCAGCTGTTAATTGATAATGCCATGAAGGAAGTGGAAGAAAGAAACAAGCTGATGCTCAAGCAAATGCAGGAGGCTACTGCAAAGATCGTGCAGAATGCCATAGATGATAGGATAGTGCCCTGCAAGCCAATATATTTAGCTTGTATTAGGACTATCGTAATCTTTCTCTAGTATAAATAAATTAATACGCTCGTTTGTTTGTAGTATGTAAATCAAACAATGGCCAACTTCATCTCTCGAGAATCACTTAAGCGATTGGATGAAATCCTTGGATCACAATAGACTATGGGACGATTCACTTCAGTATGAGTGCAATCATGAAACAGTCTCTAAGGTCGTGATCTTAAAACATGTTCCAAGTCATAGATTCCGAACGAGACGGGGTATCGAAGGAATCGCCAAGACTTGTATAAATATGCATGATTCACATGGAGTGAATTTGTAGCGTTTCATGAGCAAGGCATTTGATGCTAGTGCATATGAGTAGGTGGTTGGATAGGGGATCGAACGCATCGAACGACCCGAACAGAGAAACCCATTGTGGAAGCGCATGACGCACATCGGCGATGGGATGTTTCTCAAGACTTATAATAGTGTACGATTTAGTCCTTAAACTTGAGATGCTAGGGCGAATTCGGTGCATGGGTGTGCGTACTTAGATTTAGGTACCGATCACGTAGCCTGATCATTGTGTGCCTAAGTTGGGTGCGTATAGTTGTGTACGCGAGTGGTTAGTACCAATAAGGGATCTACCGACTCAACGTAGTATGTTGAGGGAATTTCCTATACGTTCTTAGATAATAGATTCCGAGAAACATGTGGCCACAGTTGGTGACGGATTTGGAAAGGGGTTTCCAAATTTAGCAGTCACACTGGAATCATTATCCGGAATTAGAAAGTATAGTTATCGAGATAATTAGAGGTGCCGATCAATTCACACACCCTAGGTCTCGATCGGGAAATTAAGTCGATAGAAGGACCGTATGTACATGGTACTTATAAGAGGTGAGGTTAACTGAGATCAATTCACCTGAAGTTGGGCCTCATGGGCTTGTGGCTAGACATCGACCATGAGGTGTGGGTACTCATGAATTAATAAGGAGATTAATTCTTGAGTGGTTAATTGAAGGGGTTCAATTAATCGGAGCAATTAATAAGCTCATAAATTAAATCATGAAAGTCGTGGGCCTGCGGCCAATTGATGGTGAACCTAGAGGGTCACACACAATACAATTGGACTGCAACAAATCATATAAGGAAAGTTTGATTTAAAGAGTTAAATCAAAACTGGAGAATTAAAGTGTTAATTCTTGAGGGAGAAAAATATTAATTAGAAGTAGTCTAATTAATTAATGGAGAAGGATTAATTAATTAATTGGATTAATTAATTAAATGGGCTGAATTAATTAAAAGAGTTTAATTAGTTAAAGAGTCTAATTAATTAAAGGAGACCTAGTTAGTTAAGGAAATAAAGATAGAATGGGATTCTACTTTCCTAACTAGATAAGGGGCGATTTTGCAAGATAAATAATGGAAGAGTTTATTTTCTTGTGTGACAAGGAAAATCTAAGAGATATACATGTATATCTTGTTTCCTAATGAGATAAGGAAAAAGATCTTGATATACATGGAAAAGATATCTATTAAGAGAAGGATTCTTCTCTTATAATATATATCTCTTCATACTCTTCCATATGTGATAAGTGAAAAAACCTAAGCCCTAGAAGACAAAAATTTCGTGCCCCCCTCTCTCCAAGAGCAGTGGCCGCCGCCCCCTTCTCCATCTGGAGTGGCCGCCCCCTTCTCATCTTCCAGATCTAGATCTGGATCTAGATCTGGTCATCCCTTCTTTCTTCCTTGCTTGATAACCTTTGGATCTTAGTTCTGAGCCTGAGGATCCAAAGGAGTTGCTTCAATCCAGTTGGTGTGGATACCGCTAGAGGCACAACACATGGGGTGCTTCTCCGAACCAAATCCTGCAGATCTGAAAGAAGACCGGAGAAAAATCACCACCGTTCCCGTGGTAAGGTAAAATCGCTAAACACCCTATGCATGTTTCGATTTATGTAAAAAATCCTTTTCGTATGACTAGATGAATATAGATTGCTGGTTTGGGTTATTTAAAAATTTTAAATTCCGCTGCTTTTGACGTTCTGACGTTACCAATAACCCAACAATAGAGAACTTTCCTCTACCTCCAGACAATTCCCTAGCACTAACTCAGAGCATCTTGAGCATGAACAAAAGTATTGAAGATGTGAAAGCTGATGTAAGTCACCTACATACTGCTCTTCACATACATGAATCTGATATTGCTGGAATTGCTGGATTCATGAAAGAAGTTGGTGAAGCTGAGATTGAGAAGAATGTTGCTCTTATGCAAGAATTCACAAATGTCACCAACAAGGCGCAAAATGAAATATCAACACTTCAGTTGAATGTTGATTATCTGAATGACCAAACTGGAGATATGAAGACTACTCAACTTTGAATGGAAGCAACTCAACAACATCATACTGATCAACTCCGTGTTATGGATCAGAACATCAGAAAGCTATGTGCTGCTTTCAACATCTCTCCTAATCAACTCAACCTTGCTGCTGATGACAAAAAGGGGGAAGGGGAGTCAGCTAAACAGAGTGTTGCCACTGCAACTGTTCAAGTACAAGACCAAAGAGCTGCTGCTGAAAAGCCAAGTGAAGATAAAGTACTTGAAGAGGAAGCTGATGATGAAGAGACTCATGATGAAGTAGAGCCCAAGGACGTAGCTAAGACTGACAAAGAAATGGCTGCCTCTAAGGACACTGCTGAAGAACAGTTAGATCCATTCAGGAAAACCAGCAGAATTCAAGAAATCAGAAGAAGAGTTGAAGCTGCAGGAAGAAAATTGACCAATGTTGATTTGTTTTCCAGTGGAGAAGAAGAAAATGATGAAAGTGAGGAATTTGAAGAAGAGGAAGAAGAGGAAGAAAATGAAGAAGCTGAAGACTAGACTAGATTTTCTAGACTAGGCTTTAAATTGAAAATTTGTATATCAGCTTACTTTATTTGTATTTTTTTCTTAAGTCCATTTTCTTGTAAACTTGTATTGTAACTTCAAAGAATATTTATAAAAGTTCAAGTTTCCAACACATCATTTCTATCTCAGAAATTTTTGAGGACTTAACTTTAGTTTTAGGTACAGGTACTTAGCTGAAGTTTTGTCATCATCAAAAAAAAGGGGAAATTGTTGGATGAAGATGAAGACTTAAAAGTGAAGGAAGGTTTTGATGATTTCCAAAAGTCATTACCTAATTATGGAAGCTTAGTTCAAACCTTAGAAGATATTTGACCAAAGAAGAACCTACTTCAGACGAGTCAAATATGGTCCAGAAGACTACTGATCTGTTGCTGAATAAAGGAATCAGACTGGTGGATTTTCAGCAGACTCAAATCAGATGAGTTCAGTTTGGGATCAGCCGAGTGTACATCAGACGAGTGATTTCGATCAGCAGAGTGGAAGTGGATCAGAAGTTATTGCAACAGTAATAAATGCACTTGGAGTAATAAATGCTGAAGAGGAAGGGTATTTATGACAAATGATTGAAGAGAAACCTCGTATCAGCTTGGTGCATTAAATGCGAACTGACAAAAAGTACAACAGAGTGTACAGTGATCAGTCGCAGGTAGCCGTTTCTGCAGAAAGGACCAGTACTCGAGGATTTGAACACCTGTCGATCTCTCAAAGGGCAGATTTTCAAATCTCAAGTATAAATAGTTCAGTTCAAGAGTTAAAGAAGAAGACACAACACATCTGAGAGCAAATCCGAAGCAGAATTCTTCTAAGTCTCAAACTCAAGAACAGAACACTCATCAGCCGAGTCATTTGTTGACAAAGGCAGAATAGAGAGAAAATAATATACATATAAAATCTGACGAGGGGTATTTCGCATACGCCACTTTAGGAAATACCTTCTGCTCGGGGTCAGCCTCGATCCCGACCAGAATGGTATTCTCCGACCAGAAGAACATGATTTTCCGATCGAGCCAGGTTGATAGCTCTAGATCAGGCACTCCGACCTTCTTCCCGTTCTACTCGTCTCCTCGGAATTACTGTGGGACCGACCTACTGCTTTACACAGCTGGCCGAGAGCTATTCTCCTGCGAATGGTCTAGCTAGCCCATCACTGTTCCTATAAATACGCGGCGCATTTATGACATCAGGACGGCACAACTTCCAAGATATCCCTTCTGCTCGGACCTACTGTTCGAACTAGGAGCTAGTTTGTATTCTCTTTGTATTGATCATTTTAGTAGTGCGGCATCCCGTAATGCTCGGGTAGACCTGCCTTGTAATTTGTATTCAAACACCAATATTAATATACGGTTTTTACGTACTCGATTCATAGATTGTTATGCTCCACTTTCCTTATTGAACTCGAACGAAACACTGTATAAACAATTGGCGCCCACCGTGGGGCCGGCTCGGGTGTCAGATCGAAATATGCCTACTACTAGGAGATTTACGTACAATCGTGGCGAGCCTTCACACGCCGTAGGAGCTCAACGTTCTGTAAACAATGAACCAAGTAACCAATCCCGAGCGGCCCACCAATCTGAGGTGCCGCCGCTCGACCCGCCGAATGATATGCCTATTCATACGACAGTGGCAGATTTGCGTTCTATTATCGGAACCATGTGTAGAGAATTCTTGAATACGGAGAGAGCAGATCGTGAAACTCTGCCAGGTCAGCAGCCCCCGGTCGATCAACCTACTGCTCGGGGTCCGATTTCCAACAGGCCAAGGGAAGGAAGTATTCGTCGATCTGCTCTGGGCGAACCATCTGAGGTTCGACCCAACCCACCACAAGCTAGAACCATTGTCCGATCTGGGCAACCTTCTAGGAACATACAAAACTTAGAGGATTCCGTGGTCGGGGAAAGTCAACCCAAAGTTGTGGAGAGGTCTAGAAAGCCAGCCTATTGAAAGGTAACTGAGGCTGACTTGGAAAGGATGGTGCAAGAAAGGGTTGCTAAGGAGTTAGAAAAAGAGAAGCTAGTAAAGGAAACCCGACCCACAGGTGTCAGGGCTCGAGGAGTTGAGGCCAAAGAGGATGGGGTCGTGTTCCCTGAAGTGCGAAGTAGGGAATTGAGTACAAATATTATGCGATGCTCACCTTTCTGTCAAGAAATTAAGGAAGCTCGAGGAACAGAGTCAGTCCCTACAAGATTGCCAAGATATAATGGAACCTCTGACCCCGGGGAGCATATAAACAGTTTCATAAATGTGTTAAATTTATATGGACACTCGGAGGATATTTGCTGCAAAATCATGGTCACCACATTCGAAGGAATTGCTTTGGATTGGTTCGGAAAACTGCCTCCGAACTCGATCTTCTCCTTTGACGAGCTGTGCGATAAATTAAAACATCAGTTTGCCAGCCAAAGGAAACAAAGGTTACCTGCTAATCATTTGGGGACGGTGAAGCAAATGGAAGGAGAAACACTGAGGCAGTGGCTGGCTAGATTTAGTATTGAACTTCTGAAAGTCGATACCCCACAGATTGAGTTTCTATCGTCATTAATGTTCGAGCTGACCCGCAATAGCCAGTTCGGAAATGCTCTCTGCCGAAAGCAGCTAAAGTCCTTCGAGCGAATTATGGAAATAGCTGAGAAATACATGATCCAGGAGGAAATGAATAAGTTAAAAAATGCACAGAATCCTAGGCCCCCGATCGTGAAGAAACCTGATCGGGCCCCTATCCCTAAACCAAGCGACTACGGAGGGTCAAACGCGCAGCAAAAAGGCTCGGTTTGGCAGAGACTAAAGGTCTATAAACCTCAAGCTCCGACCCACATATCTAATGTCTACGGTCGACCTGCATCTCCAGAGAGGACTCCGAGGACGGGGCATGAAAAAAGCAACTTTACCAGATTGAATACTTCGAGGGACGAGATTCTAACGGTACTCGAAGAGAGAAATTTGGTCCCTGGAGCTCGGCGTATCACTCAACCTAGGCCAGGGACTATGAATCACGATAAGTATTGTAGATACCACAGAGCTCGGGGGCATAGCACCGAGGATTGCTTCCAGTTGAAACAAGAGATCGAAAAACTGATTGCTCAGGGAAAGTTGAAGGAATATGTCAGGAAGGAAAACCATAACAGCCGTTATAGGTCCAGGAGTCCTAGGAGGTTCTCCGAACAACACCATGAGGATCAACGACAAGCAGAGGACCAGACGACTCGGGTGATAAATATGATATCTGGTGGGCCAGCCGGGGGAGATAGCAGGAATGCGAGGAAAAGGACCGCTAGGTCGATAAAGACTGGTCTCTCGTCTAGGAAGGAGGTCATGTCCTTAAGACCAGCGCCCTCGGTGAGCCAAGTCATTAGCTTTTCCGAGGCTGACAGACCAAGTGATGTGACTTGGGATACTAATGAAGACGACCCTGATTTTTCAATGGTCTTGACCCTGAGAATTGCTAACTTCGAGGTTAGGAGGGTGTTAATCGATAATGGCAGTTCGGCAAACATAATCTCTTCTGAGGCGCTCGACAGAATGAATCTACAACACCCGCGATTGGAACGAGTATCCACCCCGCTCATTGGGTTCGGTGGATCGGAAATTGTTCCTCTCGGAACCATACTCTTGAGTACTACTATGGGCAAGAAACCTAGAGATGTTACGAAGATGGTTAAGTTCCTAGTCGTGAGTACCCCGTTCGCTTATAATGCAATCTTGGGGATACCGGCTTTAAACGTATTCAAAGCGGTCGTGTCAACTTACAACCAGATGGTCAAGTTTCCCACTTTGGCAGGGGTCGGAGAAATGAGAAACGACCAATGCATGGCATGGGAATGTTATAACACATCTTTAAACATGAAGAAGCAGTTCGAACCAGTATTGCCCTCGAAGAGAAAGTTAGAGGAGGAAAAGGTATTCTCAGTATCCGACCTCCCGTTGCCAGATTGTGAAAACTTGCAGAGTAAAAAAGGAAAAGAGATCGATATGAGCGTACAACCCCCAAATCATAAACAAGTAACGTTAATCCCTGGCTCTCCCGAGAAGTTCACCAGGATTGGGACCGAGCTAAGTCAAGGGATGGAGACCATGTTGATCGAATTCCTTAGAAACAACGCTGATGTCTTTGCTTGGAGTTCTGATGATATAGTCGGAATCGACCCGAGAGTGATCACTCATTCTTTAAATATCGATCCTAAAGCAAAGCCAGTTAGGCAAAAGAAGAGGAATCACGGTCGAGAAAAAGACAAAATCATCAATGCTGAGGTGGATAGGTTATTGGCCGCGAAACAGATTCGGGAAATAACTTTCACTGAATGGCTTTGCAATGTAGTGTTGGTGTCGAAGGGAGAGAAGGTCGACAACAAATGGAGGATGTGTAATGATTTTACCGACCTGAACAAGTTGTGTCCAAGGGACCCCTATCCTTTACCACGGATCGATATGCTGGTTGACTCGACTGCGGGATTCATTTTCTTTAGTATGATGGATGCTTTCCAAGGGTTTTATCAAATATTTATGAATGAAAGAGATCAGGATAAAACAGCTTTTATTACCGAACGGGGAGTGTACTGCTTCATTGTAATGCCGTTCGGGCTAAGGAATGCAGGAGCAACTTATCAAAGGCTCGTGAATATGATGTTCAAGGATCTTATTGGTGAGATCATGGAAGTTTATGTTGATGATATGCTAGTGAAGAGCATGACCGAGGAGGAACATATAAAGCACCTTGACAGATGTTTCGCAATCCTAAGGAAGTACAGAATGAAATTAAATCCGGCCAAGTGCACTTTCGGGGTAAGGTCGGGAAAGTTCCTCGGTTATCTGGTTCACGAGCGCGGAATCGAGGCGAATCCAGAAAAAATCCGAGCTATAGCTGAGCTACAACCGCCAACTAAATTGTCTGAAGTGCAGAGTCTAATCGGAAAAATAATATCTTTGAATAGGTTTATATCCCGATCAGCAGACAAGAGTTTGCCTTTCTTCAAATTGTTGAGGAAATCGAAAGGCTTCGAATGGAATGAGGAATGCAGTAAAGCTTTCGAAGAGCTTAAAAGATATTTGGTTTCCCCTCCGATGTTGGCAAAACCGGTCGAGGGGGAACCCTTGTATCTGTACATAGCGGTATCAAGTGAGGCAATAAGTTCTGTTTTGGTGAGAATTCAGGATTCCGAGCATAAACCGGTATACTATCTGAGTAAGTTGCTTCAAGGGGCAGAAAAGAATTACCTGGAGATCGAGAAATTCGCACTGGCTTTAGTTATTGCCGCACGAAGGCTGCGACCTTATTTCCAAACTTACAAAATTATTGTTCTGACTAATCAACCTCTACGGCAAGTTCTATCAAAACCAGAGACGTCCGGGAGATTGATTAAATGGGCGGTGGAACTGGGTCAGTTCGAGATCGAGTACCAACCTCGAACTACAATCAAGGCTCAAGTCCTGGCTGATTTCATTGCAGAATCAACAGGGTCCAGTTCGGGCGACTTGTCAATTCCTGTGGTAAATCTGGTTGAGGATGTTCAGCACAAAGTTTGGGTAATGCATGTCGACGGGTCGTCGACCAGAGAAGGTGGTGGGGCCGAAATTCACTTTCAGGGTCCCGAGGGGGAGGATCTCAATTATGCGATCACCCTGGACTTCGTTGTCACGAACAATGAGGCAGAGTATGAGGCTTTGATCGCAGGTTTAGAAATGGCAGTTAAAGCAAATATAAAGTCACTGACAGTGCTAACTGACTCTGAGCTCGTACACAGACAAATAAAAGGGGTTTATGAAGCAAAAGAGTTTAACATTGTGAAATATTTGAAAAAAGTGAAGGATCTGGCGACAAAGTTCGAGATATTTGATATACAAGCTATCCCTCGAGAAGAGAACTGTTGGGCGGATTTGCTTTCGAAATTTACGGGGGCGTTTGACGGACGGAAGGAAAGAATAATAACCTGGCTAATGTCCAACTCCCCAGCTATAGACTCCGACCTAACCCCAAACTCGGAGGTAATGGAGATAGATGTTCGAGAATCTTCTTGGATGGAGCCTTTGAAGGCTTATCTAAGAGATGGTACTTTACCGGAAGATACAAATCAAGCTCGAAGGATTAAATATCGAGCTCCTATGTACGTTTTGAACGAAGATAGGCTTTATAAAAGATCAAGCTCAGGAGTTTTGTTTAAGTGCATTCCTGAGAGTCAGTTCGATCTAATTTTAAAGGAGGTTCACGAAGGTGAAGCGGGAAGTCATTGCGGTGCACGAGCCTTAGCCTTGAAGTGCTCGAGGACCGGATATTATTGGCCCACTATGATCTCAGATTCCATCGACTATGTCAAGAAATGCCATCATTGCCAAATCTATTCAAATCTAATTCATCAGCCCGCCGAGCAGATGCATTCGATTCCGATCTGCTGGCCCTTCGACAAGTGGGGAATTGATATTGTGGGACCTTTCCCAACTGCTAGATCGAAAAAAAACTATGTCCTGGTCGCTGTGGAATACTTCAGCAAGTGGATCGAATGCATTGCGCTAACAAAAATTACTCAATTTCAGGTGATAAATTTTCTCTGGAAGAATATTGTTTGCAGGTTTGGTATACCGAGGATCCTCATCTTCGACAATGGAACTCAGTTCGCGGGAAAACAAATTTTGGAGTGGTGCGAAAGGTTTGGGATCCAGCAGAATTTCACGTCGGTCGGACATCCCCAGGCGAACGGACAAACCGAGGTCACCAACAGGGAAATTGTTCGATCACTTGAAAAACGTTTAGCCGAAGCGAAAGGCCATTGGTTAGACGAGCTTCCAGGAGTAATTTGGGCGAACAGGACTACAGTAAAGTCTGCTACTGGAGAAACTCCTTTCTCATTGGTTTATGGGTCGGAGGCTGTTATACCGGTGGAGACATTAGTACCTTCACCAAGGGTCGAATCTTATGATCCTGATCAGAATCAATTGCTGAGGCAGTTGGATGTCGATCAAGCAGATGGTAAACGCGACCGAGCGTGCATAAAGATACAAGCCACCAAGTCCAGCATGGAAAGAGCTTATGATAAAAAAGTCAGGATACGCACATTCAAGGTCGGGGATTTGGTTCTAAAAAAGGTGGAAGTGTCTAAGCATGTCGGAAAGCTTCAGCCAAACTGGGACGGCCCTTATGTCGTGCAGGAAGTCGGAAAAAAGGGATCCTATAAAATTGCTCACCTCAACGGTGAAGCTTTGCCAAGAACTTGGAATGCAGTCAATCTGAGGAAATATTATGGAAGATAGATGTTATCATTTTTAATTTTTCTTGTAATTTACAGTCTTCTCAAACTTTACTTTCCAAAAGTGTAAGGACAATCAATGAAATCCTTGGTTCAAGTTAAAATTGTTTTCCGAGTACCATGACAAAGAAAGTCTAAGAAAATCGGCCGAGGGTGAAAGCTGTTGCTATGACCCTCCCTCGATAAAATATGATCGAAAAAGAAAAATCGGCCGAGGGTGAAAGCTGTTGCTATGACCCTCCCTCGATAAAATATGATCGAAAAAGAAAATCGGCCGAGGGTGAAAGTTGTTGCTATGACCCTCCCTCGATAAAATATGATCAATAAAAAAAAAAAAAAAAAAATCGGCCGAGGGTGAAAGCTGTTGCTATGACCCTCCCTCGATAAAATATGATCGAAAAAGAAAATCGGCCGAGGGTGAAAGCTGTTGCTATGACACTCCCTCGATAAAATTCAACGTAACTATCCAACTCCAACTGATGCTCGAAATGTTATGATGACGCAGTTCTGCTCAAAACCCGAACAACTTTCAAAAGTTTCTGATTATCTGGGGGACTACTAAAGTTGGGATCATTATTTCCTAAGTTCAATTATTCTTCAAGGGAACTTCTCAACTTTCAGATATTATTTATTTGGACGATTATCGGATAATATTTCCGAGGACAGTTTATCGATCAATAAATATTCTCATTAATTCATCATCAAATTGGCTTTTACGAGCAGAAGACTTACAATAAGACGATGGAAAGGAAAAGTAAAGTGGCAACTATATGGTTTGAAACAATAGGTTCTCATTATTATTTTCGAGCAAGATACAAAAGATCAATGAAAGGCAAATGTTACAACTTTATTGACATTCATCGAACAAATTACAAAGTTGTTAAGAGTGTACAAATGAAGTCCTACTACAACTACATTACCCTATTCTATGGTCTTTGAGTCTTCGAGCATCTTTCAGTGTTGTCGACCAGGAATACCGCCGAACATCCGATAATTGCACCACAATTTGGGGCAAAGTGATCGAGTTGTATATGTTTATCGTCTTATGATATCTGGTTTTGAAATTAGACAATATGGATCGCGAATTATTGTTTCTGATCTCCATACAGCCCCCAGCATTCTCGCTACCAGCCGAGCCCGATCACTTCCCCGAGTTGGCGTACAAGGTTGAAATTCCTCATTTTTAGATCCGAAATTTCAACCTTTGGCAAGTCATCTTTTTATGATCGGGAAGCTTGACCCAAAGTGACCATTCTTCAAGGAAGAAAGGAAGAACTTCGTGAAACAAGATAACCGCAAAGAAAGTACTTGAGGTCAAACTCCCTTTTGATTATCTGACCTGCTTTCCGCCCTCAGGTATACCCCTCGAAACCAGCAATGCTAACCCTGCCCAAAATACTCAAGCAAGGGTCAGCCACTTGTTGGTATTTCAAGGGGAGATCCCATTTTCAGGGATCGGAGACCCCTCGATATCCGAGGGGCCACTTTTTTCCAATTCCACCCATACCAAAGGAAACCGTATTTTTAAGATGAGATCGGAAATAAGTTCGAAGCCGAATTTCAAAGGCTTGATCAGGAAGAGGAAAAAATCCGAGCTTCGTCCTCGGATAAAACATTTTTGACAGCGAAGGGTAAAGATTTTCAACTGGGTAAATGTCATATTTATACTAAAAGGATGATTCGATCGACGGTCAGTATTCAACGAAACCAACGGCGCAGATTAATTCATTTATCACGGATGACCTTTCCACTTCCCGAGATTGAGGTACTGTTTGGACAGACTTTCTTTGAAACTTAGCTGAAAAAAGAGGAATACTATGACTTGGTCAAATATGCAGTGCAGAAACTTTCCATCTCTGAAATATGCTCGGAGTTCGAACGACCACTCTTAACTAGAGTATAAATTGTTTTGACTAAGAATGCTACTTGATTGCTTACTCTTAACTCGAGTATAAATTTTCTATACAGTAAATCACTTTATCAGAACACAAAACATCATCGATTAGAAGGAAGAAAAAGTTTATTATTCCAACGAGGAAAACAAGTACAAAAGGAAAAATTTAAAAGTACAACATTTAATCGAGCAGTCAACAGAAGAAATCTCTAAACACTTTTCTCGAAGAGAAGCTTGCGGACTTCAACGTTGCGGGCCTCATACCCGGCCTCATAACCTTTTTGATAGGCCTCTTTCTCCCGCTGCTCGGTGCTTTTCTTCTCCTGCTCGACGAGTGACTTCAACCTATCCAACTCCTTGCTCAACTCCTCGTGAACCTGGCTCTCTTTCTCCTTCACAGCTTTCTCCGTCTCGGAGGCCAATTTCAGCTCAATGGCTCTGGCTTCTTCAAGGGACCTTGATAATGCAACCTTCTTTTCCTCCAACTCGAGGATAACCTTCGCACGCTGTTCGGCTTCTTGCTCAACTTGCAGCCCGAGGGTAAATAACTGTTGTCCGACCTTAAATGGACAAAAAAAAGTTATTTAGTAAAAAAAAAAAAAAAAAAAAAATGGGGGGAAGAGAGGACACAACACTTACTTGAAAAAGCAGGTCCGTGCTTGATCGCGCCGTTTCATTCGCATTTTTCCCTTCTGGCTCGGCCATGGCCTTACTTTTCACCTCTTCAAAAAAGGCGCTAAGCGTCCGAGCAACGTTGGGGACAGTGCTTTGGGGCTCTGGATTCCCACCCGACGAGGGAGTTGTCTTTTGATCGACGGGAGGGTCATTTATTTTGACCTTCTTTTTGGGAGGCTCAACCACAACATCCTTATTAGCCCCCAAGGCCAGAACACTATCAGCTATTGTCCTTTTTTCCCCAGTCATTTGAATCAAGGCCGAGGTTGGAATCAGATCGTCCGCGAGCGGTCTTTTATATGGAGCAGGCTCAGGGTCACCTGATGTGATTTGCTTATTAGGCCTGTTGACCTTCTTGTTACCCTCGGAGCTATTTTTCGACTGAGAGGGGGAGTCCGGAATTGGTATGACCGGCCCTTTCTCGGAGCCAGATATTTGCTTGGCCACAGTTTTGCCAAGGTCACCAGTTGATTCGATGACCGTCTTCGAAGGAGAATCGACCTTGTGCTTTCCTCGATCGTTCTTAGAAGTCTTTCCTGCGTCCGAGAAGGACTTTGGTTCTTTGACTCTCTTGGAAGGTTTCTCTTTCTTGACTTTAAGCAACAACCTCGGGTCGATCTTGGAGTTCACCAGGCCTTCCATGATCTGTATATTTCTAATGGGGAAGAGAGCTCGATTTACTTATCGACCGAGTAGCTCCGACGAAGAGTGAATTATAATTTCAGTGACAAAAATCTTAAACTACCGTCTATTTATAAGAGAAAGGAACGTTGCCTTTTTGGGAGCCCAACAGTCACGAATTTCAAGATTTCCGTGCCTATTTAAAAAGGTCGATTGTTTTGATACTACGCCTACTAAGTGTTTCGCGCGCACGAAAATGCTCGATATCGATGTTCTTTTCATGAACCCTATGCCTCACAAAAACTTTTGTCTAGTTGACCAGTATAATAAATTATCGATGAGGACTCAGAGAAAAACAGAAAAAGCTGATTTATAGATGATCAAAATATTTACAAGGCATATAAAGAGAGTCCTACAACCTATTACATAAAATCTAAGGTTTTGACTGCTCCCCTTTGCCCTCGCTCTCGGAGCCATCCTCGATGTCAACGTCATTGTCTCCAGAGGCTTCTCGATCATCCCCACTATCAGAAGAATCTTGATCGTCTCCGGAACTATCTTGGTTATCTTCTTCATCGGAGCCATCTGAACTCGAGCTCGAGCCGGATGTATCCAAATCCATCATGTCTGGATTGGGCATCGGAACTCCGAACTCTTCCACAAACGGAGCGAACTCGTGTCTTTCCCAGTCGGCCGAGCTCGAGGACCCGGTTCGATAGTCTTCCCCGCTGTCGGGAATAACCTTTGCCGCGGCCAACTGTTGAACCCCTTTGAAAAAGGTAGTTTGAAGGATTTCGCCGACCCTCCTTCGAGCTATGGCATCCAATGCGGGAGACTCCAAAAATTCTCTTATCGAGCTTAGGCGAGAATCTTCTTTGCCCCGCTGATAAGATAGCTCGGAATCAGCCTTAGTCTGCGCAAGCTCCTCTTCAAGTTTCCTAACTTTCTCCTCGAGCAAGCTTTTCTCTTCCACGACCTTCACCAAGTTTTCCTCGACGGCAGGGGTATATTTGGCTTTCATGGACTCCAATTCTGCTTGGACGGAGGAAAATTGATTGCGCAGTTGGGATTCCTCCTTGAGCAAGTCCCTATAAGCAATATGGACTCGATCGGACTCCTCTTCTAACATAGACACACGATTCACCTCAGTGAGAAAGCAGTCCCCGATCTGCAAGAACAGGGTGGTTAGTACTTTGCTCCAAAACTTAAAACAGTTGCAACAATTGTAAAGGGATTTACCGTGTGATATGCTTTGGAGAATTGGCCTAGTACGTCGAGGTCGCAATGGCCAAGAAGCTCCTCCTGGTCCTCGGCAAATCTCCCCGCCATGAAAATCTTGATCGCCTTATCATGTTCATTCTCGCCGTTCGGGGTGCGATCGCTTCTAATTGATCCCCTCTCGGGATAACCTGCCGCTCGGGAACCTCTAAGTTGGTCTTCGATGAAATCCACCATGTCAGGCCTACTTCGACCAGGACGGGAAGAAAGGGGCGTTCGGTGTCGACCCCACAGTCCGGTCCTCCTTTTGGCCTCGGGGGGTCCCTCGAGATCTTCCCGAGCTCTCCGATTATAAATCTCTGTCCCTCTGAGCTTCTTCATGGTAAACATGCTGTATCCTAAGCCAGAAGAAGAAGAACCAGCTTGATGAGGAGGTCGCACCATTTGGATTGGCTCAGCATTCTCAGGCTCCTCTTCGTTTCCGACCTGGCCAGTCTGGGCCGAGCTTCCCCGAGGAGGGACGGCAGTTCTGAGCTCCGGTCTAACTTGTCTCCTCGGCTGACCGGGCGTCTTTCTCGAGGTAGACGCTACCGTTTTACCAACTATGGAAGCTCGGTATTGCTCCACCATCGTACCTAAAAAATAAAAATGATAACTAATAAAATTCTCTGGATAGTTTACTATTACGGGCACTCGGGAAAGATTGTTATCCTTACTCAGTGATCGAGGATCGTCAGCATCTGCTAGTCGATAGGTAGCTTGGCTGAGACCAGCTTTCCGAAGAACGGGCTCTAGGACCAGGAAAGCCGACTGATACAGATCAGAACGCATCTCTTTAACCAGATCGTCTGAGACAACCTTCCCAAGCTGGCCTAACACTTCTCGTTTCCCGTACACCCATTCTTGCTCGCCTGGCCATTGGTATGGAACCATCTCCGAGCTTCCCTCAGAGGCTGGTACTTCAGGTCCCTTGATAAAAAAGAACTGTTTCTTCCAGTCAAGAGAATTGCTGGAAGTTAGGGTCGATAAGACCGAATGATTCGAACGCTGGGAGAAATACACAAACCCAGCGTTCGAGGCGGTGGAGGTGCTAATCTTAAAGAATTGCCAGAAGCGTCGGAAATTAGCAGCTTGGTTCTTGGCCTTCATCAAAACGCTAAAAGCTATCAAGTACCCAATAGAATTGGGAAGGATCTGTGCGGGAGCCAAGCTGAATGCATCTAAAACCTGCTTGAGCAAGGGGGCAAAAGGAATGCGCAACCCATAGTCAAACTGCTTAGCGTAGAAGGCTTGACATCCTGCTGGGGGCTTATTCACTCTTTGAGAGGAGGTCGGAATGATTAGCGAGTAGCCCTCGGGAAGGAATTTACCAATCGTAGCTTTGAGGCTTGCCTCATGCTCTTTTGGATCGTACGCACTGGGGATGTCGTCGACCCGTTTCTCGGTCTTCTGAGCTCGACCGGTGGCTTTGGACTTTTTCGCGACACCGGCTAGATCAAGAATTCTCACGCTGCACCCGCCTCCGATCTCATATCTCATAATCTCGTGCTTGTCAAACGGTACAGTCAAGCTATTCTCAAGATCGGAATCTGCTTCTTCTCCATCTCCACCCTCCTTGCTGCCGCCTTCGGCATTTTCTTCCGCATCACCATCGTGCTCGGAATCCTGTCGACCTGATGTACCCTCTCCAGCGTTCGACCCCATGGCATATTCTATTTGATTGACGATTCTGTTCGTCTCTTCGGAAGAATTTTCAGTGGTTTTGAAGTCATTGATGAGTTCCCCAGTGGATCCCAGGTCGGAATCTGATCCAGAGGGAATATTGGTTTGGACGTCGGGATTCTGGGAAGTAGACATGATTAGAAGATATTTATTGGAATGCTCGAAGTAAAGAAGAAATACTGTTTATCGATCTAAAAGCTCCGATCAGCTGTGAATTGTAAAGATGCACTCTTTTTTCTCCAAGTAAACATATATATAAAGGTTAAAAGGGTAAATTGCAAATTCAACCCCGAGTAACCGCGACGGTTAGGCTCCCACTCAGTAAAATTGAAGATTATCTTTTGCTAATTGCATTTATGGTCCTCCAAGCTTCGGAAATGAGTATTTTTCGACTCAACGGGATAAATATGTACTCTTTTTCACCTTCGATCGGTTTTTATCCCACGGGGTTTTTCCGAGCAAGGTTTTTAACGAGGCATATCCAACCCAAGACTGTCCGGGGCCTGTTCTCTACTATCTATCTTTCCGAATTTCAATATTGCAGCTCTTGGTGAATCATCGAGGTGAATCTCTCAGGTCAAAAACCTCACCCTTCTATCTTGGGGGCGATTCGGTATTTCGAGGCTCCTCCAAGGAAGATGTGCACTCTTTTTCCCTAGCTCGGATTTTGTCCCATTGGGTTTTTCCGGACTAGGTTTTTAACGAGGCATGTCCGAAAACATCAAGAGATCAAAGTCTTTCGCCGTGATGCAGTATTTACTTCTCCGAGCTTCAGCTTCACTTACGCTCAAGAAGTGGGGGAGTATTGACGAGGGGTATTTCGCATACGCCACTTTAGGAAATACCTTCTGCTCGGGGTCAGCCTCGATCCCGACCAGAATGGTATTCTCCGACCAGAAGAACATGATTTTCCGATCGAGCCAGGTTGATAGCTCTAGATCAGGCACTCCGACCTTCTTCCCGTTCTACTCGTCTCCTCGGAATTACTGTGGGACCGACCTACTGCTTTACACAGCTGGCCGAGAGCTATTCTCCTGCGGATGGTCTAGCTAGCCCATCACTGTTCCTATAAATACGCGGCGCATTTATGACATCAGGACGGCACAACTTCCAAGATATCCCTTCTGCTCGGACCTACTGTTCGAACTAGGAGCTAGTTTGTATTCTCTTTGTATTGATCATTTTAGTAGTGCGGCATCCCGTAATGCTCGGGTAGACCTGCCTTGTAATTTGTATTCGAACACCAATATTAATATACGGTTTTTACGTACTCGATTCATAGATTGTTATGCTCCACTTTCCTTATTGAACTCGAACGAAACACTGTATAATCAAAATCTAAGTGATTTTGTGAGAAAAGTGTTGTGAGAAGCTGTTATCCATCTTTGTGAGTGATAAAGCTTTGTAGTATAGGACTTCTTTGTGATTTCCTATAACGAACTTGTGGCCAGTTCATTTGTTGTTTGGCGCAAGCAGAGTGTATTGTAATCTGTGTGATTATAGTATAACCCAAGATCTACGTAACTTGGAAGAGTGGACTAAAGGATTTTTATCCATATAACCACTATAAAAATTCTGTGTGTTTATACTTGCATTATTTCTTGCATATTTTAAAAGAGCATATTTAAACACTTAAGTTAACTGTTGAAAAGTTTTAAAAGGAGTTTGCAAAAATTGGGGATAAAACTTTTTCTAAGTTAAGAAAACAACTTGTGAAAAACACTAGATAAATCCACTGCAAGTTAGTTATTTTAAAAGTCTGATTTTCATAAAATCAGCTAAGTAAAATCAGAAGAGTGGTCAACTCTGCTGTTCAAAGCTTTGTGCGAGATCAGCTTAGTCTACTTACGATTCTTGATCAGCTTAGTCTGATGACAGAAAAAGTTAGAGAATTTTAAAGATAAAATTTTAAGAGGTCTATTCACCCTTCCCCTCCCCTCCCCCCCCCCTCTAGACCTCATCTGACCACTTGGGACCAACAAGCAGCCAGTTTGCACCCAATTCAGAACCCAGGCTTCTTCTGCTGCAAACTCCTTCCACTGCAATATTTGCTCCTTGGTCTTTGTCCGGACGATAGTCACTCCACCTACTGTATCTGATCTTCTCAGCAACAAAGAGACTCTGACGGACCAGCATTGAGTTATACCTTTCAAGCTCTTCCTCAAATTTAGTGAACACCTCTGGATCACCTTGAACAATTTCCAAAGCATGCTTCAATTCAGATCTCTTCTTCTTAGGCAGCTTGGGTCTAGGCATAACAGACTTTGGATTCTTCTTTTCTCCAATCACAATCCCACCACTGTACCTTGGACCATGAGCGTCCTTTGTACTGGCTTCCAGTGCCTTAGCCAAGTCCTGAGCTTCTTTTGCAGCAATCTCAGCTTCAGACATGTTCTTTGCCTGAGCTTCAAGCTCACTGAGCTTGAGAACCTTCTGGTACTCTGCTTCCTCTTTCTTCTTTTGCTCAGCCTCTTCTCTTTTCTTCTTCTGAGCAGCAAAGACCTTCCATTTGCCAGTTCTCTTCCTTCTGGCAGCAGGGCTTTCAAATTTTCTATTTCACCCATAATATACAATATCCAGATTTAAAACAATTTTACATTAAAAAAAGGCCAAACCTCTAATTAAAGCCCAGCCCGTTTCACAATTAACCCTCTAATTTGGCGTGCACACGAGATGGGCCATTTTCCATTTTCTTTGATCAACAGCCCTAGTTAGTGGATGTACATAATAGTGCAAAAGTTTGAAATACATATAAATAGCCTAATTTACATTATTAAATTAGTCAGAGATGGAGAAATTAGAGATGCAAATAGATGAGCAAAAATCAAATAAGATGAAAGTTGAGTGTGGAGGAGAAATTGGATTTTTGCCGGATGATATAGTGAGGGCGATACTATTAAGAATGTCAGTGAAGAGTCTTTTAAGGTATATGTCCATTTCGAGGCATTGGAAATCTCTAATCTCTCATAATTCATTCAAAAAATTACACCGTGAAAGATCCCTCGACAAAAATAATCCCCCATTAATGCTAGTTTTGCATTCTCCTAATCAAAGCTCATATGTTCGAACAACTATCAATTTTCAAGGGAAAGTAGTCCAACAATGGAGTCTCCCTATAAAATTTCCAACATTATATCTAGATATGCTTCCCATTCCGTCACAATCTAAGATAGTGTGCTTTTTCAGTATGAAATTTTATATAAAGATATGTTCTACTTGTGGAATCCCACCACTCGACGACTTTACAGCTCGCCCGACCCTCGTTCTAATTCCTTACCACGTACAGACTCTTATGCGTGTGGTTTTTCTTATGTTCCATCCAAAGATGAATACGTAATCCCACACCTAGTCAGCAAAATTAGCAACTGGAGTTGTGATATCCTCTCTATAACCATACCCAACCACGACGATCAATTGTTGGAATTAACCAAATAACAATAGATATTCATCCTTATACTCTAAAGTACATAAATAAAGTATAATCTCAAGAACAACTATATATGAATATCTATAATAGGATCACGTGTTATTTCTTGAATATGATATATAAAAGACATAATTAAATAAGGAATCAAACCTGATTCCATTGATGCCATGGTTGGAATTTCACCAAGAGACAAAGCACTGAATCTTCTAAGGAGGTGGATGGACATGTACGACTGATTATTTTCTGATGGGGATTGAGGAATAATCACATGTATTTATCCACTCCTTAGGGACCATTGCTCTTCCAATTTATTGTCTAATTTGAAACTAACCCATCAATAATAACAAATTAGACCTTTAGGCTTTCTACACATTAAACCCATATAATATAATATAATAAATAATATTTCTAAAACCCTTCATATTCCATCAGATCACTTAAGTGGATTTTTGGGCCTTAATTAAATAGCTGGTCCATATGTTACAATAACACATGTTAGCCCACACAATAGAAAATTGTTAACAATCTCCCACTTGGGATACATGTGTTTAATGTATATAACATACGAAAATAACTTTATTGAGCTCAATAGTGCTATTTAATAACAGAAATACTCCTAAAAAATCTGGTCTAATAGTTTTATCAATAAAAGACCAAAGAGGCCATCATTACTATTTTACGTAATGGGACCCATCATTGATCACAATATTGACTTAGCCAATGACAAAGATTAAATATGGATGTGTAGCATGAAAATTACATGTAATGTGATCTTGACATGCCTATTTCCAACTGGTCCTCTTTATGACTCAAGAGAGTCTTGTTTGTCATACTTACAAGTACTAATTGCTAAACAGCAGCAATAAGTCAGAGTTATCAAAACATAAAACACAATATTAACAAACTTTAGTACGTACAAAATCATAAGAAAATATTGTGTACTTGATAATGTCAAACTTTGGAAAACGTATACACAAAAGATATCCATATACAAACTCCCACTAGTTTGGTACATCGTCCAAAAGACAAACACCCATACGAGCTACATGCTCATGAAACACCTTGGGTGGCAATCCCTTGGTGGACGGATCAGCTATATTGAAGTTTGTACTAATGTGTTCAATTGACACTTCATCATTTTGAACTCTTTCCTTAACAACTAAATACTTGATGTTGATGTGTTTGGACTTTGATGAACTGCAGTTTTTCTTAGAATACATCTCTGCGGATTTGTTATCACAATTAATCCTCAATGGCTTCTCAATGCCATCAACAATTTGCAGCCCATAGATAAAATTCCGCAACCATATAGCTTGATTTGATGTTTCATAACATGCTATAAACTCTGCTTCCATAGTAGAAGATGCTACAAGTGTTTGTTTAACACTTTTCCAAGAGATAGCTCCTCCGGCCAACATGAAAACATAGCCAGAAGTGGAGCTCATGCTATCCACACACCCAGCAAAGTCGGAGTCCATATAACCAATAATCTCCAAGTGGTCAGATCTCCGAAAAGTGAGCATAAAGTCTTTTGTCCTCTGTAGATATCGCATAACCCGTTTTGTTGCTTTCCAGTGAGCCAATCCTGGGTTACTTAAATATCTGCCCAACATCCGTACTATGTACGCAATATCCGGACGCGTACATACCTGAGCATACATGAGAATGCCTACTGCAGAAGGATAAGGGAACTTTTCCATTTCCTTCTTTCCAAGTTCAACTTTAGGGCATTGGTGCAAACTAAATCTGTCACCCTTTGCCACTGGTGTATCACCTGGTGCACAATGTTGCATATCATACCTACTGAGTACCTTATCAATATAAGTCTTTTGTGATAAACCAAGTATACATCTAGAACGATCTCGATGGATCTGTATACCTAACACAAAAGATGCATCACCAAGATCTTTCATTTCAAAATTCTTAAATAAGAATTTTTTGGTGTCATGCAACAAGTCCTTATCATTGCCTATCAGTAGTATGTCATCGACATAAAGCACCAAAATGATAAACTTTCTCCCACTGAACTTGAAATAAATGCATTGATCAACAATGTTCTCTTTGAAACCGTAAGAAGAGATCACTTGATCAAATTTCCGATACCATTGTCGGGAAGCCTGCTTTAAGCCATAAATGGACTTCTTTAATTTACATACTAGGTGCTTTGAGCCTTCCGGCTCAAAATTCTCCGGTTGCACCATGTAAATTGTTTCATCAATGTCACCATTGAGAAACGATGTCTTTACGTCCATTTGATGTAGCTCAAGGTCATAGTGAGCCACAAGTATAATGATTACCCTAAATGAGTCTTTCGTTGAAACGGGTGAAAAAGTCTCCCTGTAATCTATGCCTTCTTTTTGAGTAAATTCTTTTGCGACAAGGCGTACCTTATACCTCTCGATATTGCCTTGTGAATCACGTTTGGTCTTAAACACCCATTTACAACCAATCGTTTTAACACCTTTAGGCAAACCAACAAGTTCCCAAACACCATTGTCTTCCATGGATTTCATCTCATCCTTTATGGCTTCAATCCACTTAGCTGAACTGGCACATGATTTGGCTTGGTTGAAAGATATAGGATCATCCTCCAAACCTGTATCAAATTCATGCTCTTGGAGATAAACATAATCATCAGAAAATGTATTTCTCCTTTCTCTAGTGGATCTTCTTAACGACACTTCCATTTGAGGTGGTTGAGGTGCAACTGCTACCACATGAGGTGTTTCCTCAACCATTATGGGATCCCCCAACTGAGTTGGTGGCTCCAAGGGAATGTCTGCAACTACTACAATGTCTAGATTTTCAACACCAACAATGTCAGGAATGGTTACCTGATCATTATCAGTTGCAACTGTAGTAGAAGTGTTAGGAAAATTTTGATTTTCCTCTTCAAAGACTATGTCCCTCGAATTAGTGCTCCCACTGTCCTCAATAAATTTGGCATTCCCAGTTTCAAAAAAGGACATGCTTGAGGGATTATAAAACTTGAATCCTCTTGATCTCTCAGAATAACCCACAAAGAAACAGCTGACTGTTCTTGAATCCAACTTTTTCTCATCAGGATTGTACTGTCGAGCTTCAGCTGGACAACCCCAGACATGCAAATGCCTAATGCTAGGTCTTTTGCCTGTCCATAATTCATATGGGGTTTTGTCAATCGCTTTATAGGGTACTCTGTTGAGTATATAAACTGCAGTCTTTAATGCCTCACCCCATAATGATTCTGGTAAAGAAGAATGACTAATCATGCTTCTGACCATATCCTTGAGGGTTCGGTTCCGTCTCTCAGCCACACCATTCTGAGTTGGTGTTCCTGGCATGGTATATTGAGGAACGATCCCACATTCGGCTAGGTACCTTGCAAAAGGCCTTGAACGTTGTTCACCTGATCCGTCATTTCTGCCGTAGTACTCACCACCACGATCAGATTTTACGGCTTTAATCTTTTTTCCTAGTTGAAGCTCAACTTCGGCTTTAAAATTTTGAACATATCCAAAGCTTGTGACTTCTCATGTATAAAGTACAAATAACCATAGCGGGAATAATCGTCTATGAACGTGATAAAGTATGTTTGGCCATTCCAAGATGCCTTAGGAAGTGGTCCATATATATCTGTATGTATCAGTTCTGTTGGTATAAATTAGAGAAGGTTTTGAAGATGACAAAAAGGCCATAATGGTTTTGAAGATCAGAAGGTTAAGTCATCAACTAAGAACAGCTTAGTGAAACCTATCTCAAGGTCTTGAAGCGAAGTAACCGAATCAGCCGAGTGGGATATCAGATTGGTTTACATCAGCAGAGTCAAGATAGATGTGTTCATTCTTGAATCAGCCGAGTAGCCATCAGCCGAGTGATCATCAGGATAGTGGTCATCAGCCGAGCATATCCATCAGCGAAGTGAAGTCGGTGAAGTAAGCTTATCAACGGTAACGAGCGAAGAGCTGAGTGCATTAAATGCGACTGACATAAAGTAGACATCCGTACAGCAGAGTGTACAGTGCAACAGTTGCAGGGAGCCGTTCCGCGTTTTAAGGACCAGAACTCGAGGACTGCAAATTTCTGTCAACCTTCAATGGGCAGAAATTCAAATCCGAGGAGTATAAATAGAAGACAAACTGAAGATCAAAGTGTGCTTGCATAATTCAAGATCATATCCTAAGAGCAAGATCCATCAGTTGAGTCGTCTGAACGTAAGCGAAGTCATTTGTTGACGAAGCTGTTTGTTGAAAAACAAAGATCAAATGTTGTCTGTCTAAGTGACTTTCAACTGAGAATAGAAGGAGTGTATATCCATCTGTGTGAATTGATATAGCTTCTTAGTATAGGTTTTCTTAGTGATTTCCTGTACTGAAAATAGCGTGAAGAGTGTAGATCCGTCTAAGTGAGTGATCTAGCTTCGGAGAGTAGGATTTCTGTGTGATTTCTTACAGCGCACTTGTGGCCTTTCATTTGTTGTCTGGCGCAAGCATTGTATACTGTTAACTTTGTGTTTTCTAGTATAACCCAAGATCTGTGTGACTTGGAAGAGTGGACTAAAGGATTTAACATCCATATAACCACTATAAAAATTATGTGTGTTTGATTTACTGTTTGCCTAACTTGCTTATTTTCAAAAGAACTCAAACATACGAACTGAACCAAAAGATTTTAAAAGGAGTTGTAAAAACTGGGGATAAAATCTTTTGTGTGAGAAAACTTAAAGAGGAACAGATTGGTTGAAAAACACTTGACAAATCCGCTGCCAACTAGTTTCTAAAACTCTGATGTTTCATCTAAATCAGCTGAGTGAAATCAGATGAGTGGTCAACTCTGCTGCTCAAAGCTTTGTGCGCGAACAGCTTAGTAGTCTTACGAATTCTCGATCAGCTTAGTCTACTGACAGAAAAAGTTTTAAAGTTTTCAGAGGTCTATTCACCCCCCCCCCCTCTAGACCTCATTGACCACTTTTGGGACCAACAAGTGGTATCAGAGCAGATTGGTTCATTTGAATCAGTTGCCTGATCAACGAACTTGATCCTTAGTGTGTTTTTAAAAAAATTTCAAAAAGAGAGCATATTTTGAAAATCAAAAACTTTTTGAAAAATGGATGTCATAAGTCATGTTCCTCACATCGGCCTTATGGACTTTGAAAACTGGAAAATCAGAATGGAAATCTTTCTTGCTGCTTATAATGATGACATGTTTACATGTATTACAAAAGGACCATTCAAATTCCAGAAGACTGTGAAAGTTGTTGGTCAACCAGATCAGACAGTTGACAAAGAGCTGGATGAGCTGACACCCAAAGAAGTCAAGTTAGTAAACCTTGATAAAAAGGCGAAGTTCATCATGTTCACAGCTGTAGACGAAGACAGATTCCAGAAGATCAAGCATTTCAAAACTGCCAAAGAGATATGGGATAAAGTCTGTGAGCTAAGCGAAGGAAACAACGCTATCAAAGAACACAAGCTCAGTGTGGCTCTTGAGGAGTTTGAAAATTTCAAGATGAAGTCTGGTGAAACGATTGATCAGATGGATACCAGATTTACCAAAGCTCTGAATGAAGTTCTAAGGTTTGGTAAAGAAATTTCGAACAAGGAGATCACAACAAAGGTTCTCAAGGCCTTGCCACCTAAATTCAACATGAAGGTGACAGCCATGGAAGAATCAAAGGATTTAGAGAAGATTTCTCTTTCCGAACTGTTCTCATCTCTCAAAGCGTATGAGTATCATATGCCAAGAATGGGATTAGAAGTGTCAACCAGTTCAGACCCTACTGCTGCTCTAATGGCGTCAGACAGATCCAGAAAATCAGCAGACAAGTCAAAACAGAAGACTCTGCTGAGTTCAGAAAAAGTCTACACTGCTGACGACGTTACCCTGCTGCTAAATGATTTTGAGAAGTTCTACAAGAAGAAAATGAAATTAAAATATAAAAATGCTACTTCATCTTCTTCTGATCATTTTCAGGAAAATAGGGATTCCTCCAAAGTAAAGCTTAGAGACTACAACGAAGAGGAGTATGGACTCTTGGTCAAAGACCATCCAACCTCATCATCTGAGAAGTTTGCTAAAAAGGAAAAGCGTGCCAAAAAAGAGCGTAAACTTAGTAAGAGCAAAACAAAGTTAGTTGATGCAGCAAAGCTAATAAACTCCTGCACATCTTATTCAGACCGTCAGTCGTCTGATAAAGAATTTGAAGAAGTACTTAAGACCCTATGCTTAACTGCCATAGAATTTAATGATTCTGAAAACTGAGGTAACTTCTTCTTATTAATGAAGTGCACTATTTGAATCGTTTGAATAAATGCTGAATTACAAATTCAAATATTGTTTGTGCATTTGCCAAGCTTAATGAAGAGATGACTCTGCTAAAAAGAGCAAATCAGATCACTGAAAATTCATGTTGAAAAATCTCAATAATCAGCTGATTACAAAAAGCTTGAGCATGAGAATGAAACTCTAAAAGTTGAGTCTGCAATTCGTTTTGAAAATAAAAATGAACTTAAAAGAAGTAATTGCATCATTCTCTAAAAAGAAATCAGAGGCTTAAGAGAAGAAGTCTATTGATGCTCAATAGGTTAGAAAACCTAGTAAGCTACCTAAGACTAATCAGACTACTAAAACCCATCAGCCGAGTAAGCTGAAATAGGCTGCTGATTGTAGTAAAATTTAAAGTAGTATCAAGTCTATTGAATCTAAGGAGAGTTAGTAAAAAACTCAGGTAAGAAATTTAGGTAAAAATGAATTATCTGGCAAAGAATTTGAATCACATTATGATAATTGTTATTATAACATGCTTTATGCTTATTCATATTATCATGCTGATCATGTTCACTGTGCTGATTGCCATCCTCATTTCAAAATGCATGCTTATCACATATTTCATGCATCTTACCTTGCTTATGAGCTATGTTTTAATCATGACCAACAAGTGGTATTATCATGATAAAACATAAGTCACTAGATAATCACATGTTAAAGGTTACACTAACCATGCTGGACCCAATAAACAAGGGGTACCAAAAATTGTCATCTGTTTTTACAATTGAAGCACATGTGAGATGACAAAGATGAGTTGACTGCCTTGCAAATTTCATCGAGTTCAACAAGTGGTCTTACCAGCAAGCATGTACCAACAAGTGTTATCAAATAAGTGGTATCTGTTGGATGAAGATGAAGACTTTGAAGTGAAGGGAGGTTTTGATGATTTTCAAAGTCATCAGCTAAGTGTAAACTTAGTACAAACCTTAGAAAATATTTGACCAAGGAAGAAAAATTTCAGACGAGTCAAATATGGTCTAGAAGACTACTGATATGTTGCTGAAGAAGGAATCAGACTGGTGGACTATCAGCAGACTCAAATCAGATTAATTCAAGTTTGGGATCAGCCGAGTATACATCAGACGAGTGACTTCGATCAGCAGAGTGGAAGTGGATCAGAAGTTATTGCAAAGGTAATAAATGCACTTGGTGTAATAAATGCTGAAGAGGAAGGGTATTTATGACAAATGATTGAAGAGAAACCTCGTATCAGCTTAGTGCATTTAATGCGCATTTAATGCGAAGCGACAGAAGGTACTGCAGAGTGTACAGTGTTCAGTCGCAACAGCCGTTCTGCAGAAAAGGACCAGTACTCGAGGATTTGACAACTGGCGATCTCTCAACGGGCAGATTTTCAAATCCTTAGTATAAATAGCTTAGTTCGTGAGTTGAAGAAGAAGAACAACACAGAGACAACACATTTTTGAGAGCAAAAATCTGAAGCAGAATTCTTCTAAGTCTCAACTTCAAGAACAGAACACAGCCTAGTCATCTGTTGACAAAGCAGAAAAGAGAGAAAACAGAATATACTTAAAAATCTGAGTGATTTTGTTAGGATTGTGTTGTGAGAAGTAGATATCAACCTTTGTGAGTGATATTACTTCAGAGGATAGGAGTTTCTTTGTGATTTCCTATTGTGAACTTACGGCCACTTCATTTGTTGTTTGGCGTAAGAAGTGTATACTGTAATCTGTGTGATTTAGTATAACCCAAGATCTAAGTGACTTGGAAGAGTGGACTAAAGGATTTACATCCATATAACCACTATAAAAATCCTTTGTTTTTTTTTTAACGTGCATTAGGTACAGGTACTTAGCTGTAGTTTTGTCATCATCAAAAAGGGGGAAATTGTTGGATGAAGATGAAGATAGAAGACATAAAGTGAAGGGAGGTTTTGATGATTTCCAAAACATCAGAATCAGCTAAGTGGAAGCTTAGTACAAACCTTCGAAGATATTTGACCAAGGAAGAAGTATTTCAGACGAGTCAAATATGGTCCAGAAGACTACTGATCTATTGCTGAAGAAAGGAATCAGACTGGTGGACTATCAGCCGACTCAAATCAGATTAGTTCAAGTTTGGGAACAGTCGAGTATACATCAGACGAGTGATTTCGATCAGCAGAGTGAAAGGGATCAAGGAGTCTGTTCAACGGTAATAAATGCACTTGGAGTAATAAATGCTGAAGAGGAAGGGTATTAATGACAAATGATTGAAGAAAAACCTCGTATCAGATTGGTGCATTTAATGCGATCTGACAGAAGGTACAACAGAGTGTACAGTGCTCAGTCGCAGGTAGCCGTTTCTGCAGAAAGGACCAGTACTCGAGGATTTGAACAGCTGTCGATCTCTCAACGGGCAGATTTTCAAATCTCCAAGTATAAATAGCCTTGTTCGTGAGTTGAAGAAAAAATACAACACACTTTGAGAGCAAAAATCTGAAGCAGAATTCTTCTAAGTCTCAAACTCAAGAACAGAGCACTCATAAGCAGAGTTATTTGTTGACAAAGCTAAATAGAGAGAAAACAGAAAATACTTGTAAAATCTGAGTGATTTTGTTAGGATTGTGTTGTGAGGAGTAGATATCAATCCTAGTGAGCTATATTACTTCAGAGGATAGGAGTTTCTTTGTGATTTCCTATTGTGAACTTAAAGCCACTTCATTTGTTGTTTGGCGTAAGAAGTGTATACTGTAATCTGTGTGATTTAGTATAACCCAAGATCTAAGTGACTTGGAAGAGTGGACTAAAGGATTTACATCCATATAACCACTATAAAAATCCTTTGTGTTTTTAACTTGCATTAATTTCTGAATATTTCAAAGAAGCATATTTAAAACACTTAAAGGTTAACTACTGGAAAAGTTTTAAAAAGGAGTTTGTTTAAAACTGGGGATAAAACTTTTTCTAAGTTAAGAAAACTACTTGTGAAAAACACTTGACAAATCCGCTGCAAGTTAGTTAATTTTGAAACTCTGATTTTGATAAAATCAGCTAAGTAAAATCAGAAGAGTGGTCAACTCTGCTGTTCAAAGCCTTGTGCTAGATCAGCTTAGTCAACTTACTATTACTGATCAGCTTAGTCTGCTGACAGAAAAGTTAGAAGTTTTTAAAAGGTAAAATTTTAAGAGGTCTATTCACCCCCCCCCCCCCCCCCCTCTAGACCTCATCTGACCACTTGGGACCAACATCTTCTAAGTCCCAAACTCAAGAACAGAACACTCATCAGCCGAGTCATTTGTTGACGAAGCAGAATCGAGAGAAAACAGAATATACTTATAAATCTGAGTGATTTTGTTAGAACCGTGTTGTGAGAAGTAGATATCCATCTTTGTGAGTGATACTACTTCAGAGGATAGGAGTTTCTTTGTGATTTCCTATTGTGAACTTGTGGCCATTTCATTTGTTGTTTGGCGCAAGCAGCGAATACTGTAATCTGTGTGATTTGGTATAACCCAAGATCTAAGTGACTTGGAAGAGTGGACTAAAGGATTTCTATCCATATAACCACTATAAAAATCCTTAGTGTTTTTACTTGCATTATTTTCAGCATACTTGAAAGAGCATATTTAAAACACTAAAAGGTTAACTGTTAAAAGTTTTAAAAAGGAGTTTGTTAAAAACTGGGGATAAAACTTTTTCGAAGTTAAAGAAAACTACTTGTGAAAAAACACTTGATAAATCCGCTGCAAGTTAGTTTATTTTAAACTCTGATTTTGATAAAATCAGCTGAGTGAAATCAGAAGAGTGGTCAACTCTGCTGTTCAAAGCTTTGTGCGAGATCAGCTTAGTCTGCTTACGATTCTTGATCAGCTTAGTCTGCTGACAGAGAAGTTAGAGAATTTTTAAAAGGTAAATTTTGAAGAGGTCTATTCAACCCCCCCCCCCCCCCCCCCCCCCTCTCTAGACCTCATCTGACCACTTGGGATCAACACAACTTACGAATCCAAAGTCAACGAACCAATTTCTTTGTCACATGGTTGACTGATACCACTTGAATAGTTGGTGATACCACTTGTTGCAATCAGTTGTTGGTCTCTAATACCACTTGGTCTCTGAAACCACTTGTTATTCTTCAACTTTTCAACAATCTTGCGTTCCTTGAAATCTCCAGATGTAGAGTCTACCACTTGAATTATACCAATTGTTGATACCACTTATTTGATAACACTTGTTGGTACATGCTTGCTGGTAAGACCTTTTGTTGAACTCGATGAAATTTGCAAGGCAGTCAACTCATCTTTGTCATCTCACATGTGCTTCATCTGTAAAACAGATGACAATTTTTGGTACCCCTTGTTTATTGGGTCCAACATGGTTAGTGTAACCTTTAACATGTGATGATCTAGTGACTTATGTTTTATCATGATAATACCACTTGTTGTTTTTCAACACTTGTTGGTCATGATTAAAACATAGCTCATAAGCAAGGTAAGATGCATGAAATATGTGATAAGCATGCATTTTGAAATGAGGATGACAATCAGCACAGTGAATATGATCACCATGATAATATGAATAAGCATAAAGCATGTTATAATAATTATCATAATGTGATTCAAATTCTTTGCCAGATGATTCATTTTTACCTCAATTTCTTACCTGAGTTATTTAATAACTCTCCTTAGATTTAGCAGACTTGATACCAATTTAAATTTACTCCTATCAGCAGCATATTTCAGCTTACTCGGCTGATGAGGTTACTAGTCTGATTAGTCTTAGGTAGCTTACTAGGTTTTCTAACCTATTGAGCATCAGTAGACTTCTTCTCTTAAGCCTCTGATTTCTTTTTATTTAGAGAATGACGCAATTTCTTCTTTTAAGTTCATTTGTATTTTCTAAACAAATTGCATACTCAGCTTTTAGAGTTTCATTCTCATGCTCAAGCTTTTTGTAGTCAGCTGATTCTTGAGGTTTTTCAACCTGAAGTTTCAGTGATTTGATTTGCTCTTTTCAGCAGAGTCATCTCTTCATTAAGCTTGGCAAATGCACAAACAATATTTGAATATTTAATTCAGCATTTATTCAAACGATTCAAATAGTGCATTTCATTAATCAGTAGAAGTTACCTCAATTTTCAGAATTATCAAATTATATGGCAGTTAAGCATAGGGTCTCAGGCACTTCTTCAAATTCTTTATCAGACGACTGACTGTCTGAATAAGAAGTGCAGGAGTTTATTAGCTTTGCTGCATCAGCTAACTTTGATTTGCTCTTTCTAAGCTTATGCTCCTTTTTAGCACGCTTTTCCTTTTTAGCAAACTTCTCAGATGATGAGGTTGGATGGTCTTTGATCAAGAGTCCATACTCCTCTTCATTGTAGTCTCTAAGTTTTGCTTTGGAGGAATCCCTGTTTTCCTGAAAATGATCAGAAGAAGATGAAGTAGCATTTTTATATTTTAATTTCATTTTCTTCTTGTAGAACTTCTCAAAATCATTCAGCAGCAGGGTAAGGTCGTCAGCAGTGTAGACTTTTTCTGAACTTAGCACAGTCTTCTGTTTTGACTTGTCTGCTGATTTTCTTGACTTGTCTGGCGCCATTAGAGCAGCAGTAGGGTCTGAACTGATTGACACTTCTAATCCCATTCTTGGCATATAATATTCATACGCTTTTAGAGATGAGAACAGTTCGGAAAGAGAAATCCTCTCTAAATCCCTTGATTCTTCCATAGCTGTCACCTTCATGTTGAATTTGGGTGGCAAGGCCTTGAGAACTTTTGTGGTGATCTCCTTGTTCGAAAATTCTTTACCAAACCTTAGAATTTCATTCAGAGCTTTGGTAAATCTGGTATCCATCTGATCAATTGTTTCACTAGACTTCATCTTGAAATTTTCAAACTCCTCAAGAGCCACACTGAGCTTGTGTTCTTTGATATCGTTGTTTCCTTCGCTTAGCTCGCAGACCTTATCCCACATCTCTTTGGCAGTTTTTAAATGCTTGATCTTCTGGAATCTGTCTTCGTCTACAGCTTTGAACATGATGAACTTCACCTTTTTATCAAGATTTACTAACTTAATTTCTTTAGGAGTCAGCTCATCCAGCTCTTTGTCAACTATCTGATCTGGTTGACCAGCAACCTTCACAGTCTTCTGGAATCTGAATGGTCCTTTTGTAATACATGTAAACATGTCATCATTATAAGCAGCAAGAAAGATTTCCATTCTGATTTTCCAGTTTTCAAAGTCCATAAGGCCGATGTGAGGAACATGGCTTATGACATCCATTTTTCAAAAAGATTTTGATTTTCAAAATATGCTCTTTTTGAAAAAATTTAAAAACACACTAAGGATCAAGTTCGTTGATCAGGCAACTGATTCAAATGAACCAATCTGCTCTGATACCACTTGTTGGTCCGAAAAGTGGTCAATGAGGTCTAGAGGGGGGGTGAATAGACCTCTGAAACTTTAAAACTTTTTCTCTAACTTTTCTATCAGCAGACTAAGCTGATCGGATTTGTAAGACTACTAAGCTGATGCGCACAAAGCTTTATCAGCAGAGTTGACCACTCATCTGATTTCACTAATCTGATTCAGATTACTCAGAGTTTCAAAACTTGTATGCAGCGGATTTATCAAGTATGTTTTTCAAACAAGTTTATCTTTCAAAGTTTTACTTTCTATTAAAAGATTTTATCCCCAGTTTTATCAAACTCCTTTTGAAAATCTTTTAATCAACTTGAATGTTTGAATGCTTTGGAAAATATGCAAGATAAACAAGTAATCAAACACAAGTAATTTTTATAGTGGTTATATAGACACAAAGTCTTTTAGTCCACTCTTCAAAGTCACGAAGATCTTGGGTTATACTAGAAAACACTAAGTTAACAGTATACAATGCTTGCGCTGATCAACAAATGAAAAGCCACAAGTGCGCTGTAAGAAATCACACAGAAATCCTACTCTCCGAAGCTAGATCACTCACTAAGATGGACCTACACTCCTCACGCTGTTTTCAGTACAGGAGATCACTCAGAAAACCTATACTAAGAAGCTATATCACTCACAAAGATGGATATACACTCCTTCTATTCTCAGTTGAAAGTCACTCAGACAGACAACGTTTGATCTATGTTCTTCAACAAAAAGCTTCGTCAACAGATGACTTCGCTTACGATCAGACGACTCAACTGATGGATCTTGCTCTTAGGATATGATCTTGAATTATGCAATCACCTCTTAGATCTTCAGTTTTTTCTTCTATTTATACTCCTCGGATTTGAATTTTCTGCCCGTTTAAGATGAGACAAAAAGCTACAGTCCTCGAGTTCTGGTCCTGACACGCGGAACGGCTCCCTGCAACTGTCGCACTGTACACTCTGTTGTACGGATGTTTACTTTATGTCAGTCGCATTTAATGCACTCAGCTCTTAGCTCATTGTCGTTGACAAGCTTACTGACCGTCTTCACTCTACTGGTGGAAATACTCTGCTGATGATCATTCTGCTGATCACTCGGCTGATGGCTTCTCGGCTGATTCAAGAATGAACACATCTATCTTGACTCGGCTGATAATACCCATCTGATATTCCACTTCGCTGATTCGGTCACTTAGCTTCCAGACCATGAGATAGGTTTAACTAAGCTGTTCAGTTCTTAGTTGATGACTTCCAATTTGATCTTTATGACCATTATACCCTTTTTGTCATCTTCAAAACCTTCTCCAATATTAACCAACAATTTCCCCCTTTTTGATGATGACAAAACCTTCAACTAAGAACGTCTTCTAAGTCTTCAGATTTAGTCTTCATACCTTGAGATGGAAATTTATTGATCTGATACAACTTTCAAAAAATTACCACTTGATAGTTCTTTTTCCCTTTCTGATCTTCTGCTTAAAGGGTTCTTAGTTGCATCCTTTATCTTCCCCCTTTTTGTCATCAACACCAATATTTAGTTGCATCTTTATCTTCTCCCTTTTTCTTCTTTAATCCCTTTTCCTTTAGTGAAGATTGCAAACTTAGTATGCTAAAGACAGGTAGGTAAGTATTTGGCTGATCGAGGTAGTCTTCGTTGCTGTTTATCACTCCAGCTAGAAAATTTCCCCCTAACTTCAAGAATTTTTACCACTTGATACCACTTGTGGTCTGATTTCATTTGTAGTCTGATGCTACTTGTAGTCTGATACTACTTGTATACATGTAAATCAGATTAGTCAGCTGATATCACTTGTTGATATGATAACACTTGCTGATACCACTTGGTGTAGTACATTCTTGAATGTCACTTGGCTGTTGAGTTCCAGTCGGCTGATGAGAAGCAGTCTTCTGATAACTTCATTTTGACTTATTGAAAACTTCATCTTTATTTAGGAGTACCGCTAGTCGTACACGTTCACCCTAAGTTCAAGAGTATGTAGTCAAGTAGTCTGATGAGAGTCAGTCTTGACATATACTCAGTCGTTGAATTCCAGTAAGCTGTTCTGGGATAGTCTTCTGATAAGTTCCCCCTCAACTTATGAATCCAAAAGTCAACGAACCAATTTATTTGTCACATGGTTGACTGATACCACACTTGTTGCAATCAGTTGTTGGTCTCTGAAACCACTTGTTATTCTTTGATAATCTTCAACTTTTCAACAATCTTGCGTTCCTTGAAATCTCCAGATATAGAGTCTACCACTTGAATTATACCAATTACTGATACCACTTATTTGATAATACTTGTTGGTACATGCTTGCTGGTAAGACCACTTGTTGAACTCGATGAAATTTGCAAGGCAGTCAACTCATCGTTGTCATCTCACATGTGCTTCACCTGTAAAAACAAATGACAATTTTTGGTACCCCTTGTTTATTAGGTCCAGCATGGTTAGTGTAACCTTTAACATGTGATGATCTAGTGACTTATGTTTTATCATGATAATACCATTTGTTGGTCATGATTAAAACATAGCTCATAAGCAAGGTAAGATGCATGAAACATGTGATAAGCATGCATTTTGAAATGAGAATGCAATTAGCACAGTGAACATGATCTGCATGATATTATGAATAAGCATGGTGCATGTCATAGTAATAATTATCATAATGTGGTTCAAATTCTTTGCCAGATAATTCATTTTTACCTCAATTTCTTACCTGAGTTATTTACTAACTCTCCTTAGATTCAACAGACTTGATACCACTTTAAATTTACTCCTATCAGCAGCCTATTTCAGCTTACTCGGCTGATGGGTTTTAGTAGTCTGATTAGTCTTAGGTAGCTTACTAGGTTTTCTAACCTATTGAGCATCAGTAGACTTGTTCTCTTAAGCCTTTGATTTCCTTTTTATTTAGAGAATGATGCAATTACTTCTTTTAAGTTAATTTATATTTCAAAACGAATTGCATACTCAGCTTTTAGAGTTTCATTCTCATGCTCAAGCTTTTTGTAGTCAGCTGATTCTTGAGGTTTTTCAACCTGAAGTTTCAGTGATTTGATTTGCTCTTTTCAGCAGAGTCATCTCTTCATTAAGCTTGGCAAATGCACAAACAATTTTTGAATTTGAAATTCAGCATTTATTCAATCGATTCAAATAGTGCATTACATTGATCAGTAGAAGTTACCTCAATTTTCAGAATCATCAAATTCTATGGCAGTTAAACATAGGGTCTCGGGTACTTCTTCAAATTCTTTATCAGACGACTGATGGTCTGAATAGAATGTGCAGGAGTTTATTAGCTTTGCTGCATCAGCTAACTTTGTTTTGCTCTTTCTTAGCTTACGCTCCTTTTTAGCACGCTTTTCCTTTTTAGCAAACTTCTCAGATGATGAGGTTGGATGGTCTTTGATCAAGAGTCCATACTCCTCTTCGTTGTAGTCTCTAAGTTTAGCTTTGAGAGAATCCCTGTTTTCCTGAAAATGATCAGAAGAAGATGAAGTAGCATTTTTATATTTTAATTTCATTTTCTTCTTGTAGAACTTCTCAAAATCATTCAGCAGCAGGGTAACGTCGTCAGCAGTGTAGACTTTTTCTGAATTCAGCAGAGTCTTCTGTTTTGACTTGTCTGCTGATTTTCTGGATCTGTCTGACGCCATTAGAGCAACAGTAGGGTCTGAACTGGTTGACACTTCTAATCCCATTCTTGGCATATGATACTCATACGCTTTGAGAGATGAGAACAGTTTGGAAAGAGAAATCTTCTCTAACTCCCTTGATTCTTCCATGACTGTCACCTTCATATTGGATTTAGGTGGCAAGGCCTCGAGAACCTTCGTGGTGATCTCCTTGTTCGAAATTTCTTTACCAAACCTTACAACTTCATTCAGAGCTTTGGTAAACCTGGTATCCATCTGATCAATCGTTTCACCAGACTTCATCTTGAAATTTTCAAACTCCTAAAGGGCCACACTGAGCTTGTGTTCTTTGATAGCGTTGTTTCCTTCGCTTAGCTCGCAGACTTTATCCCACATCTCTTAGACAGTTTTGAAATGCTTGATTTTCTGGAATCTATCTTCGTCTACAGCTTTGAACATGATGAACTTCGCCTTTTTATCAAGATTTACTAACTTGATTTCTTTGGGTGTCAGCTCATCCAGCTCTTTGTCAACTATCTGATCTGGTTGACCAGCAACCTTCACAGTCTTCTGGAATCTGAATGGTCCTTTTGTAATACATGTAAACATGTCATCATTATAAGTAGCAAGAAAGATTTCCATTCTGATTTTCCAGTTTTCAAAGTTCATAAGGCCGATGTGAGGAACATGGCTTATGACATCCATTTTTCAAAGAGTTTTTTATTTTCAAAATATGCTCTCTTTTCGAAAAATTTGAAAAACACACTAAGGATCAAGTTCATTGATCAGGCAACTGATTCAAATGAACCAATCGGCTCTGATACCACTTGTTGGTCCCAAAAGTTGTCAATGAGGTCTAGAGGGGGGGGGGGTGAATAGACCTCTGAAACTTTAAAACTTTTTCTCTAACTTTTCTATCAGCAGACTCAGCTGATCGGATTTGTAAGACTACTAAGCTGATTGCGCACAAAGCTTTATCAGCAGAGTTGACCACTCATCTGATTCAGATTACTCAGTGTGTCAAAACTTGTATGCAGCGGATTTATCAAGTATGTTTTTCAAACAAGTTTATCTTTCAAAGTTTAACTTTCTATTAAAAGATTTTATCCCCAGTTTTAGCAAACTCCTTTTGAAAATCTTTTAATCAACTTGAATGTTTGAATGCTTTGGAAAATATGCAAAGTAAAAATGCAAGCTCAAACACAAGTAATTTTTATAGTGGTTATATGGATTTTAGTCCTTTAGTCCACTCTTCCAAGTCACGAAGATCTTGGGTTATACTATAATCACAAAGTTTACAGTATACTCTGCTTGCGCAATTCAACAAATGAAAAGCCACAAGTGCGCTGTAAGAAATCACAAAGAAATCCTACTCTCCGAAGCTAGATCACTCACTAAGATGGACCTACAGTCCTCACGCTATTTTTAGTACAGGAAATCACTCAGAAAACCTATACTAAGAAGCTATATCACTCACAAAGATGGATATACACTCCTTCTATTCTCAGTTGAAAGTCACTTAGACAGACAACGTTTGATCTCTGTTCTTCAACAAACAGCTTCGTCAACAAATGACTTCGCTTACGATCAGACGACTCAACTGATGGATCTTGCTCTTAGGATATGATCTTGAATTATGCAAGCACTCTTTGATCTTCAGTTTGTCTTCTATTTATACTCCTCGGATTTGAATTTCTGCCCGTTGAAGATGCAGCAGAAATCTACAGTCCTCGGGTACTGGTCCTGAAAACACGGAACGGCTCTCTGCAACTGTTGCACTGTACACTCTGCTGTACGGATGTCTACTTTATGTCAGTTGCATTTAATGCACTCAGCTCTTAGCTCGTTACCGTTGATAAGCTTACTTCACCGACTTCACTTCGCTGATGGGTATGCTAGGCTGATGACCACTCTCCTGATGATCACTCGGCTGATGGCTACTCGGCTGATTCAAGAATGAACACATCTATCTTGACTCAGCTGATGATAACCAATCTGATATCCCACTCGGCTGATTCGGTTACTTTGCTTCAAGACCTTGAGATAGGTTTCACTAAGCTGTTCTTAGTTGATGACTTAACCTTCTGATCTTCAAAACCATTATGGCCTTTTTGTCATCTTCAAAACCTTCTCTAAATTATACCAACACCATAGTTGTGATCTTCATGTTGAACTTGGGTGGTAGCGCCTTTAAGACTTTAAGGGTGATCTCTTTATCAGTAAATGTCTTTCCCAACTTTAACACGTTGTTCAACACCTTTGTAAACCTTGTATCCATCTGGTCAATGGTTTCTCCAGGTTTCATCTTGAAGTTTTCAAACTTCTCCAGGGCTACACTCAGATTGTGTTCTTTGATGGGGTCATTCCTTTCACTAATGTCACGGACCTTATCCCACATCTCCTTAGATGTTTTACAGTGTTTGACCTTGTCAAATCTTTCGTTGTCGAGGGCTTTGGTCATGATGAAGATTCCAACCTTATCAAGATTTTTCAGTTTGATTTCCTCAACTGTCATCTCTTCAGGTTAATTGTCAACAACCCTATCTTGGCCATCAACTTTGATTGTTTTGGTGATTCTTATCGGACCTTGAGTTATGCACCTGTACATATTATCATTATAAGCAGCAAGCAAAATTTCCATGCGTATTTTCTAGTCCTCAAAGCTCATACCGCCAATGTGGAGAACAAGGCTGATACAATCCATTTTTCAAAAAGTTTTTCTTTTCAAAAAGGTGCTCTTTTGAAAACTTTTGAAAAACACTCTAGGATCAAGCTCGTTGATCAGGCAAATGATTCAGATGAACCACCTGCTCTGATACCACTTGTTGGTCCCAAGTGGTCAGATGAGGTCTAGAGGGGGGGGGGGGGGGGGGTGAATAGACCTCTTAAAATTTTATCTTTAAAATTCTCTAACTTTTTCTGTCAGCAGACTAAGCTGATCAAGAATCGTAGGTAGACTAAGCTGATCTCGCACAAAGCTTTGAACAGCAGAGTTGACCACTCTTCTGATTTTACTTAGCTGATTTTATGAAAATCAGAGTTTTAAAATAACTAACTTGCAGCGGATTTATCTAGTGTTTTTCACAAGTTGTTTTCTTAACTTAGAAAAAGTTTTATCCCCAATTTTTGCAAACTCCTTTTAAACCTTTTCAACAGTTAACTTAAGTATTTAAATATGCTCTTTGAAAATATGCAAGAAATAATGCAAGTATAAACACACAGAATTTTTATAGTGGTTATATGGATAAAAATCCTTTAGTCCACTCTTCCAAGTCACGTAGATCTTGGGTTATACTATAATCACACAGATTACAATACACTCTGCTTGCGCCAAACAACAAATGAACTGGCCACAAGTTCGTTATAGGAAATCAGAAAGAAGTCCTTTACTACAAAGCTTTATCACTCACAAAGATGGATAACAGCTTCTCACAACACTTTTCTCACAAAATCACTCAGATTTTATATGTATATTATATTCTCTCTATTCTGCCTTTGTCAACAAATGACTCGGCTGATGATTGTTCTGTTCTTGAGTTTGAGACTTAGAAGAATTCGGCTTCGGATTTGCTCTCAGATGTGTTGTGTCTTCTTCTCTAACTCTTGAACTGAACTATTTATACTTGAGATTTGAAAATCTGCCCGTTGAGAGATCGACAGGTGTTCAAATCCTCGAGTACTGGTCCTTTCTGTTGAGACGGCTATCTGCGAGTGACACTGTACACTCTGTTGTACTTTCTGTCAGTTATCATTTAATGCACCAAGCTGATAAGAGGTTTCTCTTCAATCATTTGTCATAAATATCCTTCCTCTTCAGCATTTATTACTCCAAGTGCATTTATTACCGTTGCAATAACTTCTGATCCACTTCCACTCTGCTGATCGAAATCACTCGTCTGATGTACACTCGGCTGATCCCAAACCGAACTCATCTGATTTGAGTCTGCTGAAAATCCACCAGTCTGATTCCTTTCTTCAGCAACAGATCAGTAGTCTTCTGGACCATATTTGACTCGTCTGAAGTAGGTTCTTCTTTGGTCAAATATCTTCTAAGGTTTGAACTAAGCTTCCATACTTAGCTGATGACTTTTGGAAATCATCAAAACCTCCCTTCACTTCTAAGTCTTCATCTTCATCCAACACCACTTAAAGCAAGCATTGGATTCAGACTTCTTCCTGGATATGATACATCTAAAGCTGAGGAAGTTGGCTAAGTTTGAAGACAAAAAGATCACTGACTCTATCCCAGAGACTCTTGGAGAGAATGAAGACCTTCAGGATAGAGCAGTAAAGTTGGCCATTTCCATAACTTTGGAAATGTGGGCTAAGAAGACTAGATTTCAGAAGGGTCATCCAAGCTCTCTGACGCCCCTGCCAAGCTTACAACAGATAGTCTTCGGACCGGCCATCAAAACTTATGAAGATCTGCCAGAACAGACAACATCACCAATTGAACCTGCTTGGATATTTACACATAAAACTGTTGTTTCTACTGATGGTTCTGATCTTGTTACAGTTATAGATGAGCTAGTGAAGGTCCAAAAGAAGACAGAAAAGAAGGCCAAGACATCATCAGAGGAGTTGCCCAATGCCCAACAGCAGTCTACTCTGAATGATGGTCCTAAGGAGAAGGAGAAGGCTCCTGAAGTTGGCCAAGCAAGCACAGACATCCCATCAACCTCAACAGAGATGCAACCAACTATACTGGAGTCCATTCAGCAGTTGATTGCAAACTCAATGAAGGAAATTGAGGAGAGTAACAGAGAACAGATGAAGAAATTTTAGGAATTGGCCTCAACTCTGCTGTCTGCTGCTAATGCTGAAAGAGTTCCTAAGGCTGCTGAATCAAGTCCTCTGATAGTGGAAGAATTAGTAAACATCAGAAGTGAAGTTCAGACTATCAGGTTAGATATTGACACATTTGGAGCAAGAGTTCAGAACAACACAACCGGATGGAGGGACATTAACCAAGTTGTTGCAAAAGCAATGGTGGCACAAGAAAGAGACAACTAAAAGCATGCTGAAGGCATTCACAACCTCAGCTGATCTGATTCTGAAGACCCAGATTCAGGTAAGTGAGCAAGTGGATCTGACACTTGAAAAGATAGAGTCTTATGCCAACCTGCAGCAACTTAGGAGGGATACTCATCTTGAGGCGATGGAACAGAACATCAAGCTGTTGTGCGAAGGTGTTAACATCACTCCAGTTTTGCCTGAAGAACCTGTTGACCCTGCTGATGATGACAAAAAGGGGGAAGATGGAGGTTTTGCTACAAAGAAAGTTGTTGATGTTAATCAATCTGTTGAGGTCATGATAGGATAGTGCCCTGCAAGCCAATATATTTAGCTTGTATTAGGACTATCGTAATCTTTCTCTAGTATAAATGAATTAATATGCTCGTTTGTTTATAGTATGTAAATCAAACAATGGCCAACTTCATCTCTCGCGAATCACTTAAGCGATTGGATGAAACCCTAAGATCACATTCGACTATGGGACGATTCACTTCGGTATTGAGTGCAATCATGAAACAGTCTCTAAGGTCGTGATCTTAAAACACGTTCCAAGTCATAGATTCCGAACGAGACGGGGTATCGAATGAATCGCAAAGACTTGTATAAATATGCATGATTCACATGGAGTGAATTTGTAGCGTTTCATGAGCAAGGCATTTGATGCTAGTGCATATGAGTAGGTGGTTCGATAGGGGATCGAACGCATCGAACGACCCGAACAGAGAAACCCATTGTGGAAGCACATGACGCACATCGGCGATGGGATGTTTCTCAAACTTATAATAGTGTACGATTTAGTCCTTAGACTTGAGGTGCTAGGGCAAATTCGGTGCATGGGTATACGTACTTTGATCTAGGTAGAGGTCACGTAGCCTGATCATAATGTGCCTAAGTTGGGTGCGTATAGTTGTGTACGCGAGTGGTTAGTACCAATAAGGGATCTACCGACTCAACGTAGTATGTTGAGGGAATTTCCTATACGTTCTTAGATAATAGATTCCGAGAAACCTGTGGCCACAGTTGGTGACGGATTTGGAAAGGGGTTTCCAAATTTAGCAGTCACACTGGAATCATTATCCGGAATTAGAAAGTATAGTTATCGAGATAATTAGAGGTGCCGATCAATTCACACACCCTAGGTCTCGATCGGGAAATTAAGTCGATAGAAGGACCGTATGTACATGGTACTTATAAGAGGTGAGGTTCACTGAGATCAATTCACCTGAAGTTGGGCCTCATGGGCTTGTGGCTAGACATCGACCATGAGGTGTGGGTACTCATGAATTAATAAGGAGATTAATTCTTGAGTGGTTAATTGAAGGGGTTCAATTAATCGGAGCAATTAATAAGCTCATAAATTAAATCACGAAAGTCGTGGGCCCACGGCCAATTGATGGTGTACCTAGAGGGTCACACACAATACAATTGGACTGCAACAAATCATATAAGGAAAGTTTGATTTAAAGAGTTAAATCAAAACTGGAGAATTAAAGTGTTAATTCTTAAAGAAGAAAAATATTAATTAGAAGTAGTCTAATTAATTAAAGGAGAAGAATTAATTAATTAATTGGATTAATTAATTAAATGTGCTGAATTAATTAAAAGAGTTTAATCAATTAAAGAGTCTAATTAATTAAAGAGTTTAATTAATTAAAAGAGACCTTGTTAGTTAAGGAAATAAAGATAGAATGGGATTCTACTTTCCTAACAAGATAAGGGGCGATTTTTGCTAGGATAAGGATGGGAGAGTTTGTTATCTTGTATGACAAGGAGGATCTAAGAAGATATATGTGTATATCTTGTTTTCTTATAAGATAAGGAAAAGGTCTTGAAGAGATATCTATTAAGAGAAGGATTCTTCTCTTATAAATAGACAACTCTTCATAACTCTTAAAAACACTTGAAAAACCTAAGCCCAAGACACAAAATTTCGTGCCCCCTCTTCTCCAAATCTGAAAATTGCCGCCGCCACCTCTCTCCCTTTTGAGGTTGGCCGAACCCTGTGAAATTGCACATGGTTCATGCGATTTCTTCCTCTTCTTTCTTCCTTGCTTGATAACCTTTGGATCTTAGTTCTGAGCCCATGGATCCAAAGGAGTTGCTTCAATCCAGTTGGTGTGGATACCGCTAGAGGCACAACGCTTGGGGTGCTTCTCCGAACCAAATCCTGCAGATCTGAAAGAAGACTGGAGAAAAATCACCACCGTTTCCGTGGTAAGGTAAAATCGCTAAACACCCTATGGATGTTTCGATTTATGTAAAAATCCTTTTCGTATGACTAGATGAATAAAGATTGCTGGTTTGGGTTATTTAAAAAATTTAAATTCCGCTGCTTTTAACGTTATGACGTTACCAATAACCCAACAGTGGTATCAGAGCCTAATTCATTACTCTCATACGAAAAGGTCTGAATATAATTTGATTGCTTTATTGTATTGCATGTTATATTCGTGTTATTGATTCTTACTTGTTATGGGTAGATCTGATTTTGGGTAAAATTGCATAAAAACGTTTTTGGGCCAATTTTGTATTTTTTGAAAATAAAGGGCTGTTTTTGCGATTAGCGAATTTTTGGAAAACTGGACTGAAATTGAGATTTTACGAACTGTGTGTTTTCTGGATAGAATGCATCTTTCTGGAAATTTTCAAATTTGGAGCTATTTTGTAATTACCAAAAGTTTTGGGGCTGTTTTGTAAATACCGAAAACTGCAGGGGCTGAATTGCAAATTCGAAATTTTTCTGGAAATAAAATTTTAATTTTCGGTCCTCTGCCCAGTTTTAATTTTGGGGTTAAATTGTTATTTCCAAAACTTCAGGGTTTCAAATCGCAATTTCCAAAAGTTGGAGGGCCGAATTGTAATTTTCAAAAGTTGAAATTTTTTATTGTTTTTATGCATAAAATGGTTTTGTTTATCCGAATATAGATTACCTATAATTAGTAGAGACTAAAGTAAGAATCTAGAGAAATATTTTAAAGGCGTTTAAAATAATTAAAGTAAGATAGGAAACTAGTAAATGTGTTTGCTTGTTTCTTTGCTCAACGTGAATTGTTTACGTGGTTTTCGATCGAGCCGAGCCTTGACCTTAGATGTGATTGGTTTATTTTGCTTTGGATTTTTGTTGGGCCTGCGAGCCTTTATTTGGGCCTTTTTGTGCCAATGTAATAGATTAGGGCTTTACATTAAATAGTTTAGGATGGAGGCCCATTACATGCAAGAAGGAAGCCCAATGGAGAATGAAGGCCAAGTATGCTTGGTTATTAATGTAATAGCCTAGGCCCATTAAGAACCCATTAGATAGACCAATTGGGCCAACATTATTGGCTCAATGATGGCCCAAGCATAGGTGGCTCCCGATCGAAAACATATTGTGTTAGAAATGCATGCTAGGTTTATTTATTTATGTTTTATTTATTTATTGATTCTATTATTTGGCTTGTATGGTGATGCGCGCTAGAATATTAGAACGTAAATAAGATAATTCATAATTGAAGCGGTGAGATCTCGAGAGAGTTTGCCTTAAACTTTCAAACCAGCAAATCCCCTCTTGAATTAAATATTAAGTCATATTGGGTTAAAATAAAATGAAGTATTTATATAAATCCAAGCCTTCCATCAATAGGGAATAGCGTATGTTGTCTACTTATCGATTAAGGTGATCCAGAGTCTGGCACCCGAGGCGAAGAAAGGGACAATACGTGAAATCTCTCGATTCTTGTTTATTTAATAAACTCGACAAGGGTGGGGACTGGTCGGGACATGTATAATCGACCGATAACCAGTTACGGGGATTTCATGACCGGGCCCGTTGCTCATCGAGATTGATTGGGTTAGACTTAACGAGTAGTACCACTCATGATGTAGCAGTGCTAGATGGGTGCGAAAATCGAGGCAAAATAGCTTGAAGGTTGTGTAGGGACACAATTGGCAATACGTATGCCTACCTAGGGAATTAGTTGTATGGCCACGAGTCGTGGGTGCAATTAATGTCCGCTGGGACGTCAAGACCTACTAGGAAATAGGATTTCCCGAACAATTGAAAGGGTAATTGTTTCGATAAAATAGTGGGAGAACTTTTACGATAGAAAGTCCAACCTTCGTAGATTATAAGTATTATTCATTAACTAGTCCTCTGTATTTTTGTCTTCTCTTTAAAATAGATATTGAGATATCTATAATTATCCATTTTTTACTATTTATCCTCGACTTATAAAATAACTGGATCAAAATATCGACTGGCTTAGAAACTTGAGGATTGTCCTCAATTCCGAAAGTCGGAATCATGTTCTTAATAACTAGCCTATGCCTGATGCACTTCCAAGATGAGTCTAAAAGGAGGAACGAATCACCCGTAGGGTATATTAATGATCGTTTCCTCATATAAGGACGAGCCTCAAAAGTAGAACGAATCACCTATAGGGTATGGGAATCTTAACGATCGTTTCCTCATATAAGCATCAAGATTGAACGAGCTAAAGAAGCGACATAGGAGTATGTCTGAAGCTTCTAAAACAAACCTCCACTTCAAAAGCTTGTTTTGAGGAGCAGTTTCGAAACGTTTGATTCGAGACCACTAAGGAGTTGTTTTAAAACTCGAGAATAAGTGAAGGAGCTGATGTCAAAGTATCACTGTCCTTGTTTTTATCAATCTAGTTGAAAACTGGATCGATTAAACGTAGGCCTGCGAGTGATCTTAGCATTGACACCATTTTAAATTCTCTTCCCGCTCATTCAAAAGATTCGTGAAATACTCTGATCTTATTTGATAAGTTGATCACATTTCATGAATTAACCAAAGTATTGGTAAAAGGCAAATAGGATAAACCTGTCATGATCGTTTACACTTCATGGACTGCAAAGTCAAAGAAGAGTAATATGATGAAGAAGTTGTTCTCTTCTAAAGCGACCATAAAGGTAGTCGAAAGAACGCAAGTAGTCTAAAAGTTGAATTATCCCACTGAATCTTAGAAAGGCACTGATTAGTTTAATTGATTAGAAGGTCTAATTAATTAAGCAACGTTTCTATTAAAGGGTTAATTGGAAAAAGGAGATGAATCAATTAAAGAGTTAATTGAAAGGAAGCAAATTAATTGAATTAAACCGTTAACTCAATTCTATTGAGTTAATGTGTTTAGTTCAATTAATACCAAGATAATAATCCACAACTTTGGCACGCTAGACTTGGACATATCTCCAAGAGTAGGATTCAAAAATTGGTTTCTTCTAAGGCTCTTGAAATATAGAACTTAGATGAACTTCCAACCTGCGATTCCTGTCTCATAGGAAAGATGACCAAATCTCCCTTCACAGGGAATCAAGAGCGAACCAAATAACTTTGGATTTGATCCATACGAATGAATGTGGACCACTAAAGGTTAGTGTAAGAGGAGATTACTCATACCTCGTACCTTTTTGCTAATGACTTTGGTCGTTAGTGATATATGTATCTAGTGAGATACAAATCCGAAAAACCTTTGAAAAGTTCAAAGAATTTCAAAACGAAGTAGAGAATCAACAAGGGCATAGTATTATGGCCATTCGATCTGATCGAGGTGGCAAATACTTAAGTCAAGAGTTCCTCAATTATCTTACTGAGAATGGGGTTCTCATACAACAAACTCCTCCTATGACGCCTCAACCTATTGGAGTGTCTAAGAGAAGGAATCGAACATTGTTAGACATTGTTCAATCCAAGTTGAGTTTTGTTAAAGCTTCCTTATGCATTCTAGGGGTTGGTCCTCCTGGCTGCATCGAAGATACTGAGCAAAGTACCTTCAAAGTCCGTACCTACAAAGCTTTACCAAGAAAGGTATGGCAAAATACCTCTGCACTTTTACTATTGAGTATGGAGATCTCCTGCCTAAGTTGGGAACTAGAAAGGAGATAAATTGGCTAGTAGATCCAATTTGTATATAATTGTGGGGTATCCAACGAAATCCATTGGATACCTGTTCCACGACAATGAGAAACAATCGTTTCTCATAACTACCCGTTCCTCAGTTGATGAAATCCTCGTCAAAGGAAATAGGGAATGTCATGGAACTTGATGAAGTCCTAGATTTGGACCCATCCCCACAAACAGTGGGAGTTAATCCAGAAACTACTGAATCGTCTAGTACACCAGTACTTCGTAGATCTGATCAAGTTCATAAGAAGCTTGAAAGATATGGTTTTACCATATACGAAGAAGCTACATTGGATGTAGACGTGCATCATGGCAAGAGGTCATGCAACCCGAAATGGACTTCATGCATTCCAACAAGGTATATACCTTAGTCGATCCACCCGAGGGATTTTATCCTTGTAAGTAGTGAATGGATCTTCAAGCTAGGAATAAATGGAGAGGTGTTGACCTCTAAGACTCGACTAGTGGTAAAAGGCTATTCACAAAGTTCTGGAACAAACTTTGATGAAACCTTTTCTCCATTAGCAATGTCTAAATCCATTTAGATTCACATTTGTTTTGCTGAGACAGTCAAGGCATTTGACTTCATCAAAAACGAATATGAACCTTGAGTGTACAAAAGGATTAGTGGGAGCTCTGTGAAGCTCATATTTTATATGTCGATTACATTGTGCTTATCTGGGATGATATCGGAATGATAGCGCAGACGAAAGCATGGTTATCCATGCAATTCTCCATGAAAGATTTGGGAGAGACATCTTGCGTATTGGGATACGTATCTATAGAGATAGATCGAAGAAGATGTTGGGATTCTCTCAATCTAAGTACATAGAAACAATACTGAAAAGATTCAGTATGGAAGAATCCAAGAGAGGATTGCTTCCAATGAGACACTGCATTTCCTTTTCCGAATCGATGTGCCCTACATCGAATGAGGATAAAGGAGAATGTCTCAAATACCTTATGTTTCGACAAAAGGTAGCATGTGGTATGCTATAATATGTACTAGACCAGACGTAGAACCTGCTCAAGTGTCACGAGCAGTTACTAGTCAAAATCCTGTGAAGGGTACTGGACCACCGTAACAGATATCCTTAAGTTCTTGAGAAAGACTAAGGATTCGTTCTTGGTCTACGGTGGTAATGGAGAATTAAAACTCGAAGGATTTAATGATTCGAATTTTCAGTCTGATGTGGATGAATATATTTATCCAATTTTGGATACATATTTTGCCTCAATGGGGTAGCGGTAAGTTGGAAAGGTTCCAAGCAAAACACCATTGCCATCTCAACCACTGAAGCATAATATATCGCAGCATCGGATGCAACAAAAGAAAGTGTTTGGATGAAAAACTTCATCCAATGGTTGGATGTAGTACCTAGCATTGCGAAGCTCATGGTTATCTTCTGTGATAACAATGGAGTTGTTGCTAAAGCAAAAAAAAACTCGAGATCTCACCAGAAATCTAAACACAATGAGAGAAAAGTACCATTTGATTGGAGAAATCATTGGTAGAGTTAACGCACATAATGGATGCGTCGACTCGGAAGACAACTTAGCGGATCCACTAGTAAAGCCTGTGTCACGAAAAGAGTTCGAAGAACATCTTTGGAAGATGGGTCTTAGAAGCATTTGTGATTGGCTTTAGGGCAAGTGGGAGATTGATAGGATAGTGCCCTGCAAGCCAATATATTTAGCTTGTATTAGGACTATCGTAATCTTTCTCTAGTATAAATGAATTAATATGCTCGTTTGTTTATAGTATGTAAATCAAACAATGGCCAACTTCATCTCTCGCGAATCACTTAAGCGATTGGATGAAACCCTAAGATCACATTCGACTATGGGACGATTCACTTCGGTATTGAGTGCAATCATGAAACAGTCTCTAAGGTCGTGATCTTAAAACACGTTCCAAGTCATAGATTCCGAACGAGACGGGGTATCGAAGGAATCGCAAAGACTTGTATAAATATGCATGATTCACATGGAGTGAATTTGTAGCGTTTCATGAGCAAGGCATTTGATGCTAGTGCATATGAGTAGGTGGTTCGATAGGGGATCGAACGCATCGAACGACCCGAACAGAGAAATCCATTGTGGAAGCGCATGACGCACATCGGCGATGGGATGTTTCTCAAACTTATAATAGTGTACGATTTAGTCCTTAGACTTGAGGTGCTAGGGCAAATTCGGTGCATGGGTATACGTACTTTGATCTAGGTACAGGTCACGTAGCCTGATCATAATGTGCCTAAGTTGGGTGCGTATAGTTGTGTACGCGAGTGGTTAGTACCAATAAGGGATCTACCGACTCAACGTAGTATGTTGAGGGAATTTCCTATACGTTCTTAGATAATAGATTCCGAGAAACCTGTGGCCACAGTTGGTGACGGATTTGGAAAGGGGTTTCCAAATTTAGCAGTCACACTGGAATCATTATCCGGAATTAGAAAGTATAGTTATCAAGATAATTAGAGGTGCCGATCAATTCACACACCCTAGGTCTCGATCGGGAAATTAAGTCAATAGAAGGACCGTATGTACATGGTACTTATAAGAGGTGAGGTTCACTGAGATCAATTCACCTAAAGTTGGGCCTCATGGGCTTGTGGCTAGACATCGACCATGAGGTGTGGGTACTCATGAATTAATAAGGAGATTAATTCTTGAGTTGTTAATTGAAGGGGTTCAATTAATCGGAGCAATTAATAAGCTCATAAATTAAATCACGAAAGTCGTGGGCCCACGGCCAATTGATGGTGAACCTAGAGGGTCACACACAATACAATTGGACTGCAACAAATCATATAAGGAAAGTTTGATTTAAAGAGTTAAATCAAAACTGGAGAATTAAAGTGTTAATTCTTAAAGAAGAAAAATATTAATTAGAAGTAGTCTAATTAATTAAAGGAGAAGAATTAATTAATTAATTGGATTAATTAATTAAATGTGCTGAATTAATTAAAAGAGTTTAATCAATTAAAGAGTCTAATTAATTAAAGAGTTTAATTAATTAAAAGAGACCTTGTTAGTTAAGGAAATAAAGATAGAATGGGATTCTACTTTCCTAACAAGATAAGGGGCGATTTTTGCTAGGATAAGGATGGGAGAGTTTGTTATCTTGTATGACAAGGAGGATCTAAGAAGATATATGTGTATATCTTGTTTTCTTATAAGATAAGGAAAAGGTCTTGAAGAGATATCTATTAAGAGAAGGATTCTTCTCTTATAAATAGACAACTCTTCATAACTCTTAAAAACACTTGAAAAACCTAAGCCCAAGACACAAAATTTTGTGCCCCCTCTTCTCCAAATCTGAAAATTGCCGCCGCCACCTCTCTCCCTTTTGAGGTTGGCCGAACCCTGTGAAATTGCACATGGTTCATGCGATTTCTTCCTCTTCTTTCTTCCTTGCTTGATAACCTTTGGATCTTAGTTCTGAGCCCGTGGATCCAAAGGAGTTGCTTCAATCCAGTTGGTGTGGATACCGCTAGAGGCACAACGCTTGGGGTGCTTCTCCGAACCAAATCCTGCAGATCTGAAAGAAGACTGGAGAAAAATCACCACCGTTTCCGTGGTAAGGTAAAATCGCTAAACACCCTATGGATGTTTCGATTTATGTAAAAATCCTTTTCGTATGACTAGATGAATAAAGATTGCTGGTTTGGGTTATTTAAAAAATTTAAATTCCGCTGATTTTAACGTTATGACGTTACCAATAACCCAACAGGTCACTGTCACTGAAAAGTTGGAGTCTGCTGAAAAGGCTGAAGAGGAAAATACAAGCAAACCAGATGATAAAGTGACTGCTGAAAAAGAGAAGGATGCTGATGATGTTTCTGAAAAAGCTGAAACTGAAGAAGAGTCCAAGGAACCAGCAAAATCAGACAAGGAGATTGCTGCTGCCAAAGACTCAATTGTTGAACAGCTTAATCCATTCGTCAAGTACAAAAGGATGGAGGATCTTAAGAAGAGAATATAAACTCTTGATGAAGAGTCCTCTAGTCCTGATGAAGATGATGAAGATCTTGAAGATGAAGAAGAAGAAGAAAAAGAAGAAGAAAAAGAATAAGTAAATGAAGAAGACAAAAATGAAGAAAAACCAGAAGAGAAGAAGAACTAGACTAGGTCACTAGACTAGGTTCTTGTAATCTTTTTGTAATCACTTGTAAATTTACTTTCTGCTATCTCATCTGATGAAACTTGTAACTTGTAATCAACTAATATCATTTAAAAAAGTTCAAGTTTTTTCCAACAAACTATTTCTATCTCAGAAATTTTTAAGGATCAAACTTTAGTTTAGGTACATGTACTTAGCTGGAGTTTTGTCATCATCAAAAAGGCGGAAATTGTTGGATGAAGATGAAGATAGAGTGCAAGAAGTAAAGGAAGGTTTTGACGATTTCCAAAACATCAGAATCAGCTAAGTGATGGAAGCTTGGCAAATCCCTTAGAAGAATTTTGACCAAGTAAGAATACAAATCAGAAGGGTCAAAATTTCAAGGTCCAGAAGACTACTGATCTGTTGCTGAGCTCGAACTCAGACTGGTAGTTTTTCAGCTGACTCAAATCAGATTAGTTCAAGTTGAGATCAGCAGGGTATCTATCAGATGGGTCATTTCGATCAGCAGAATAGAAAGGATCAAGGAGTCTGCCCAACGGTAATAAATGCACTTGGAGTAATAAATGCTGCAAGAGAAGGGTATTAATGGCAAATGATTGAAGTTATTCTCGGATCAGCATGGTGCATTAAATGCGACTGACAGAATAGTACAGCAGAGTGTACAGTGCTACAGTTGCAGAGAGCCGTTTTCATAAAAGGGGGACCAGTACTTGCAGATTTGAAGGTTGTCTTTCTTCAACGGATATATTTTCAAATCCAAGTTTAAATAGAGCTGAATTCAAGAGTTAGAGACAACACAATATCTGAGATTCATTCGCGAAGCAGAATTTTTCTAAGTCTCAAAGCTCAAGAACAGCTCACTCGTCTGCTGAAGTCATTTGTTGACAGAAGCCAAAGTTGAAGTAAAAAGAATACACATTTTATGAGTGAACTTGTATAAGAGTGTTGTGAGGAGTGTAGATCCATCTTAGTGAGTGATCTAGCTTCTGAGAGTAGGACTTCTTTGTAATTTCTTACTAAGAACATGCGGCTTATCATTTGTTGTAAAGCGCAAGCAGTGTAGATTGTAAACTAATTGTTTGTAGTATAACCCAAGATCTAAGTGACTTGGAAGAGTGGACTAAAGGATTTTAATCCATATAACCACTATAAAAATTCTGGTGTTTACATTGCATTGATTTCTTGCATATTTTCAAATAGCATTCAAACACTTGAAATTATTGTTTAAAAGATTTTAAAAGGAGTTTATAAAACTGGGGATAAAATCTTTTAAGTTGAAAAAGTTTACTTGTGAAAAACACTTATAAAATTCGCTACAAGTAATCTGATTGAAAATTTGATTTTACTGAAATCGGCTAAGTCATAATCAGAAGAGTGGTCAACTCTGATGTTCAAAGCTTTGTGCGCGATCAGCTTAGTCTACTTACGATTCTTGATCAGCTTAGTCTGCTGACAACAGTGTTCTTAAAATCGGACCGGACCGGCCGGTTCGCCCGGTTTAACCGCTAACCGGTCTTCAGTCCGGTCCGGCTTACCCCTAAAAATCACCTCTCAAATTAACCAGTCTGAACCGATCAAAACCGGTGAACCGCCGGTTTTAGTGAACCAGCGGTTCACTTAAAAACTTAAAAAAAAAAATGAAAAAATCAAAGTCTAGGGCACCTGTAGGCTTTTTCAATTTCAATTGTTCTCCAACAAAAGCAGCAAGCTGCCGCTTCCAGTTCTTCTTCTTGCTATTATTTCTTGCTTCTTCTTCTTGCTATTCTTTCTTCATAAATCACAACCAAAAATCAAAAGACATGGTTTAGTCATCTTTAATCTTCATCCCCTAGGAGTTTTTCTCTCACTAATTTCAGGTAATTTTTCATTTTCTAAAATGTAGAAGTTTTTTGTTATTATTTTTTATATGAACTCTTGTTTATCATTTAATAGGATTAATTATATACTTGGATTGAAATAATATTTATTAGTTGTTTTTTTTAAGATATTTGTCAATTTGTGCTTTTTTGTAAAAAAATGGGATGGTTTACTTCAATATTTATAGGAAGTAATTCAATAAGAGTAACTCAAGTTTGATGTAGTATTTGACAGTTAAAAATATAATGCTAATTATTTCTTGCTTTTTTTGACTTTTTGTTCATAAAATTTGTTACTGTGTTAGCATTAAGTGATTAGCTGCCTACTTGTTGGTGGAGAACACATAATTAATTGAGCTGCTTACTTGTTGGTGGAGAACACATAAGCTGCTTGGTGGTTCTCCAAGTTGCTGGTAGTATTTGTTTAATTTCCAATGAGTGGGAATTAGCTTCACGGTTTCTTTCATTATTTGAGAGCTGCTAGCTTTATTTAATTCCTGGAGCTTATTGATCAATTGAATGGTTGTGTGCATATATGATGAGTTGATGCAGCTGCTAATTTGCATCAAGTCAGTATGGGCTTATATGGTTCTAGTTTGGCCCAGTTTGGTCTCAACCAAACTGGGTCAAACCCTGTTTGGTGATGGGTTTTAGTGAATTTCGGTCTAAACCAGGGTTTCAGCAAAAGCCCAAACTCTTCAAATCAGTCCAAATTTTAACCCTTTTAACATGTCAACATGTAATAATGACAAATAGACACAACATGGGATATAATTTAGTTTTTATATACCAACTTTATATAATTTATATTTTAACAATATCATTTACATTACAAGTTTTTTTTTCTTCGAAAATAATTACATTACAAGTTTTTGCATTATAAATTTTTGTATGTAATAATTGTTATTAAAATATCCAACTGCAGTTTTAAATGTTATATTCGATTATATTAGATGGTAAAAATAATGTTCATCTTAATATATTGTATATATTACAACATAAAAATATGTATTAATTATCTCATTAAATATACCATTTTTGCATTCAAACAATTTTTGTATTTTTTCGTATTATAATCGGTTATATGTTGGCTAGAAAATGGTGTCATGTCAGATATTATATATATCTTATAATTTACAAGATGATAAAATTATTAATAATTTTATTTAAATAAATAAGTATTCAATTATTTATCATCATCTAAGATAATATCACAATCATATCTAAATAAATACAACCAATTCTCAATAATTACAATATAATAATTCACCATCTCAATCATTACAAAATAAAATATTATATTTCAAACCCTATAAAGTTATTGATTTGACACCTATTACCTTTTTTTCTTCTCCAAACCCCAACAACCAAACCACCATCCAAATCAAAACTCAAATTTTAAAATCCACTAACTATTATTTAATAATATCTTACAATCTCAATATTCCATTGAAACCATTACCCAAATCGAGTTTCAAAGGTTTCGCCCAAACCTTCGAAACTACTTTTCCAAACCAAACTGAGACCAAACCCAACCAAACTACTTCCATATTAACCCTATGTATTTAATGGATTCATATCGTGTCTTAAATTTTTATGTATTTGTTTATTCAGTTTAATACCAAATTTTTGAGATTCATATATGGTTTTGGAGAGAATTGCAATTGTGGTACCAAACTATATATCAATTCTCACTTGTGGTACCATAAAAATTGAGGCCGACACATTTGGTACCATAATTTAAGAAATTGAATCACTTTTGGTACCACCGTTAAAATTGGACGTAAACTCATGACGTGGCAGTTAAGTTTTATTGCAAAATTGATACCATTACTTATGTTGACTGACAATTATACCCCTAACTTTTCAAGTTGTAAAAATAACTCCACATCTTCAAATTTACTGACAATTTTAGTCCACATTGTTGCCCAATTTCAAAATTGGCTCGAATAAGACACGTGCGGACCAATTTAGAGATTTTACTTCTTATATTTACATATTTATTTAACTAATTTAATTTTATAAATAATATTAACAGACCAAATAATACTTTAACATAAATTCGATAAAATATTTAAAATAAAACATATTTTTTAAATCTAAAATTTATATAATAATATTTATTAAAAAGATAAAGTTATACATTATTTATAAAATAATTATAATTTATAAAAAAAAAAAAAACCCCAAAACCCATCCCTACCAACCCTCCCCCCCCCCCCCCACCCCATCCCCCCGTAACCCCCTCCCCAAACCCAAATCCCAGGCCGCGGCAGCCTGGGATCGTCCGTCCCAGGCCGAGGTGGCCTGGGATCAGAGGACCCAGGCCACCGCGGCCTGGGACATGTGACGAACGATCCCAGGCCGCCGCGGCCTGGGATTTGGGTTTGGGGAGGGGGTTACGGGGGGATGGGGATGGGGTTGGGGGGGGGGGGGGGAGGGTTGGTAGGGATGGGTTTTGGATTTTGGGTTTTTTTTTTTTTTGTAAATTATAATTATTTTATAAATAATGTATATGTAACACCCCGTAATTTTAAAATATTTTAAAATGAAGTTATTGAATTTTAATCCGATTTTTGTGTGACGCATTTTATTTTTAATGAAACATAGTTTTTCTTTAAGCTTAAACGTACAATTAAAAATTTTCGAGCGTAAAAATAGAACTTGAAAATGATTTGGAAGGTAATAAAAACCTTATGAATGTTTTGGAAAAATTTAGAGAAGTTATGGGTTTGATCGCGCATTTATTTTTATTTTGGGGTAAAAAATCCACTTTTCAAAAAATTGAGGGGGCAAAGTGCAAATCCGCTGGAAATTTTGAAAAATCTGCAGGAGTGCAATTGAGTGTTCTCCTATAGTCCTAGGGATGCTACGCTAGCTTTGCATCAGACCTTGGATGGAGAAAAACTTTCCATCCAAGTTTTCTTCCATTGGAGAGCTTGGGAGGTGAGAAATCATTATTTTTCTATTCCTAAAGCCTTTAGGTGTCTCTAAATCTGCATTTTCAGATTCACAAAGTTAGGGTCACATTTTTATGAGTTTATAGAAATAAAGAGAGATAGAAAGAGAGTTAGAAAAAAAAAAAGGTGAGAGAAGTGAGTCTTCTTTTGGAAGAGGAATAACCACCACCACCACTACCGCCGTGCCACCACTGCCACCGTGCTGCCGCCACTGCCGGAATCCGCCGCCGCCACCACCATCGGAGTCAAGGGCAGTGAGCTTTGGAGAAAGAAATCAACTATTCAAAGTTTAGGTATAAACCCTTTCTACCCCTTTTTGGTGTTTTTGTTAGTTGTTAAGAAATAAATTTATGTAGAAAAGACTACAAATCCTTGTTTTCCCTTTTTAAAACTTCTTGACTCCTAGATCTAGATTTTCGATTTTCGGATTCGAGTTTTGAAGTTTTGATTTTCTTATGTGAAAGAGTTAATTTTTGGACTTTATTAAAGACCTATGTTTGGGTTTTCAAACTTTTATTTAAACAAGCACATTTTTATAAAATGTAATGAAGTTTGATTTTTGATGTTTTGGTTGTGAATGATGATTTAAAAAGCATGATTTGAAATTGTTCTTAAAATCATTGTGATGAATATTGTTGGGTTATGAAAGAATGATACTTTTATTTTAAGTTTCAAAGAGTTTTGTGGTTAAAATGAAGATTTCAAAATCTTGGGGATTTTATTGAAATAAAAGTTTAAGCTATTCTCCAACACTAAAAGTAGAATTTTTGAGAAAAATTTTTGTTGAATCTTATTTTATAAGTTTGATTTGTAAATTAATGAACCAAAGTTTTTGTTGTGTTTTAAATGGGTAGAAAATATAAAAATTACATAGTAGAAGGGGGTGGGGTGCAATTTTCCAGTGGGTGGCCGAAGCCACCCCACCGTCGCCGCCGGCCAGCCTGGCTGCTGCTGGTGCAGCAAGCCGTTTGTGCTTGCTGCACACAGCAGCAAGCATTTGGGCCTGTTGTCTTTGCAACAGGCCCAGGTCTGTTGCTTTGGCAACAGACCACCAAATTGGGCCTGTTGCTAATGCAACAGGCCACTCAGCCCATTTGTTGACTGGCCCAAAGGCCAGTTCAAAAAAAAAAAAAAAAAAAAATAGAATTTAAGGAAATTAAATTATTATTAAATAAAAAATAAAAAGAGAAAATATGGAAAAGCTATTAAACATAAATGTGTTAATTATTATCTAAAGTAATCTACTTTTAAAATAACGAAATAAATAAATTTTACAAAGTAAACAATTAAACCTAAATTGTCTTAAAGAAAATAATTGTTTCATTACTTTCTAATATTAAATTCTGAAAATGATGATTTATTAAAATTAAGTAACAATAATTTCATTCTAGAGTAAAATAAATAAAATTAAATTTTCGAAATTAATAATTTTATTATTGAAAAAAAAATAATATGATAACTTGTAATTATAGTAAATACTTAACTTTTTATGAGTAAATAAAAAGTAATTTATAATAAAGAGATTTTATATGAAAATAATAAATTGTAAATATCAAAAGTCATTTTAGTAATTATATTTAAATTATAATTTCTGAAATATATCTTTATAAGTAATTTTGAAAATAAATCAAAAATTTATAAAAATAATTTGGATAATTATTTTTAAAGTGTATTATGAAAATAATAAATATAATAATAGTAATAAATATTCTTGAAAATAAATGAATTATTTAAACACAGAAATAATTTTTTATAAACAAAACAATTTTGAGAAAATTAAATAAACTTAAAATAATTTTTAAATTTGTAATTTATTTCTGAAAATAAAATTTTAAATATTAAAAATTATTTTAAATTTAGAAAAATAAACATTTAGAAATTAAAATTAAATAATTTTAAATAATTATTTTCTGAAAAATAAATAATAAACCATTTTCTGAATAAAAAAAAATATTTAATAAATATTTGCCGAAATTAAATATATTACTTAAATAATTTAAAAATAAAATAAAATATTTTTTATTAAATATTTTTCTGAATTTAATAAATTCGAAAATAAAATTTTTAAATATTAAATATAATTTTAATTAATCTTGAATATTAATTTTCATAAAGAAAATTCGTAAATAATTTGATTAATATTTTCTGGAAATAAATAATTTCAAAAAATAAATTAAAATAATTTTGGATAATTATTTTTCTGAATTAAGTAATTTCAAAAATAATTATAATTATTCCGAATAATGATTTTTCTGAATTTTAATTAGTCTGAAAATAAAGATAAAAAGGTTTTAAAAAAAAATACATAATTAAGGAGAAGGAATTTAATTATTTATCCAAAAAAAAATGATAAACAATAATCAATTATTTTTAAAATAAATTGATAAATAAATTAATATTTTTGAAAAGATAAAATAAATAAAGTTTAATTTTTGAAAATAAAATGTTTCTAATAAAATTAAAATTATAAATTTGAAAATAAGTTATTGTTTGAATACTTGAGAAACATAAAATTATTTGAAAGTAATAACTTAACGTAAAACCTTTAATTAAATATTTTAAAGCTCGATTAAGATGGTTATGTTCTAGTTTAACTCTTTTGTGGCTATGTTTACCACACTTCATGAACGAACCATAGAACATTTAGATCGGTCGTAAATGTCCAAGTTTTTATCGTGGCTTCGTTATTGAACAACCACGATTCAATTGTTTGCTCGACTAAAGCATTGCTTTAGTCACTCTAGAATCCTTGTGGTGTAATTAGATTCTAAGATCATTACATAAACGTGTACAGGAACCGAAGACGCTACCTTTCCGCATTTTCTCGAGAATCGTAAGCTACACAGGTGAGTGCTGTGTGTTACATGTGTGTCAGTCTGGATGTGCTAGTAGGCAGAGTCATAACTGTAGCTTAGTTCCTAAATGAACGAGCATGCGATGTATGATACAATGAATAACACGACTGCTAGGACGAACTAATCATGTTGAATTATTATGCTAATGCTTATGTGCTTATGAGTACTTGATATTGTATACCAAATTGCTTTGATTTATTGAGTTGTTTACTGATTTCCTGTTACTGTACTGTACTGTATTGTTATTGGATTGTTATTGTACTGAATTGTTACTGTACTGTATTGTTTGTTATTATTGTGTGGGCCCTATTTTGGTGTGCGGAATCGGGGTAACCCGGAAGGTTAGGGCCGGAGGGTTACCTCGATCCACCGTAGACCCGCTTCACGATCCAAGTGTGGAGGTTACACTTGGGGAGTGAATGTCAAACTCCTGGCATCAGACGTCTATGCGCACAGTTAGTAAGGTAGCTCCTTACTTGGAGTGTTCGGTGGGGGCGTCATAATATGGACTGGAGGGTAAGAGGAGGACGGCATCAGCAACAGTTAGTTACTTGTTTAACTTGCTTAAATTGTTATCGCATGTGTTTATTTGTTGTACTGTTATATATGTTCATGTATATTATGTTGCATCCACGCATCACACGCACATGTGCACTACGGCCTCACTAAGTTGGACGATCAACTTACGCATTCGCGTTTACTTCTTTTCAGATACAGGTATCCCATGGTCTGATGTCTAGCGTTGGTGTTGTCAGTCTCCGAGATCCTGTCTGTCGATCGTCGAGGGTCATCCTCGTTGTTATCTTTTGCTTTTATTATGTTATGTTTTGTGTCGGTTATGTATCTGGCTTGATTAGCACTTAAGAGTGTTTATTTTGGAAAGTTGTTATCGTTCAATTCCGCTTGTTTTGAATATCGTGCCCGCGCCTGCACATAGCAGAGTTTCGGGTTTTTATTATCTCATGTTTGAACTATAATTTGAATTAATGTGCTGTCGTTTTTTTTTAAAAAAAAAATTTCAGGTCAAAATTTGGTTGTGTTCATCGAATACGGACCCGAACTCGGGGGTGGGACCACGTAGGACCCGACCCGGGGGCTCGGGCCGTCACAAGTGGTATCAGAGCTTAGGCTTATAAGTCAGGTCAAGGATCCTCGGAAATCGTCTGTCGTGTTGTGTTTTAACCATATTTTCTAGTCTTTAAATGTAATTATTATATGTTAGGTATTTGTTACTTATCTTACGAGTGTGATAGGATGTCGAGCCAAGGTAGTCTTCGCTCAAGTGCATGAGAGAGAGACATGATTTTTGAGGTTGAGTTGGGGCCTCGCAGGGCCAATGCTGCCCCAACTCGTAATGATTCTCCCCCTCGTCGCTCGGTTAGTCGACGTTCTCAACCTCGTCGGGTCTATCCGCCCTTCCCTAATCATGTGCGACTTGGAGGTTGTCAATTGAGGGGTGATTATCCTAATAGTGTGGTGCATGAGTTGGAGGTTGGCCTTGATCAGTACTCTTGGGTTGCTTCATTTATAAGGACTCGTGCTCAGGAAGCGGAAATTTGGGAACGAGTGATTGAAGATCTACTAAATGTCATGAGGGCCCGAATGGAGGATTATCGGCTCATTAGGAATCATGGATTGCTCCAATCCAACCCGATTCAAGATGGGTTGAGGGGTATAACCAATTCCCTTTTGGTTGCTAGAGAGGAGTTGGGTGAGTAAATCCCCGAAGAGGAGGACCCCGTGGATGAGGCATTTCCTATGGTTGGTGAAGATCCCCGATTTGGTGACTCAGGAGACGGCATTTAAGATGACTTACATTGAGAGCTCGTTTAGGACTTCCTTTTTAACTTTGTTTGTTTTGAAGTCGTCTTGGCTCGTTGAATGTTTTATCGTACTATGTGTTTGTTTTGATACCCTATGATTATTTTTGTGTCGTTCGACAACATTTTGATTGATTGGCGGTTTGCCATTATGCCATAATTAGTTGAGTTTTGAATGGTTTTCTTTTCGTCATATATAGTAGGTTCGGTCTCGTTATGGTAACGAGCCGTCCTTCATTGTTTAGATGGCAGGAACTCATGGTGATAGTCGTGCTAGTCGATTGGTTCCCTCTCGTCAGTCTGAGGGAGCACCGACAACCCCACCAGTTGAACATGCTGAGCGGATCAATGCCGCTTTGGCAGAGTTCACCCAAGCCCTGCAAGGCACTGCACGAGCTGCGCCTCTTCCCCTTGCACCGCTAGCTTTGGACCAGACCTTGGAACGTTTTCTGCAGTTCCAACCTCCCCAATTTCTTGGAAAGCCTGAAGATCAAAATGCTGAAGTGTGGTTGGCCGAGATTGAGTATATCTTCCGAGTCATGAACTACTCGAACATTCCAAAAATTTCATTGGCCACTTATTCTTTGAAAGATTTCGCTAAGGCATGGTGGCAAACGAGGGAAATGGTTTGGGAGCAGAGCCGAACCGAGAGAACCTGGGAGAACTTTGTTAAGGACTTTATCGATAAGTATGTGCCGCCTATTATTAGGGGACTACATGAAGAGCAGTTTAATACTCTTAAGCAAGAGAATATGAGTGTGCCGGAGTTTGAGGTTGTCTATTCCCGGCTAGTTCGTTATGCCCCCCACCTGACGATGGATGAACTTCGTCGCACCCTCCAATTTATCAAGTGTTTGAGGCCTGAACTTCAACGAACCCTTCTCTCCCACAACATAACCTCTTATATCGAAGTAGTTGGGAGGGCCACCAGGATTGAGAATGGCCTGATTGAGCTCAAACCATTGCGGGTTCCAGAGAAGAAGTCGAGACCTTCGCAGCCAAATTGGCACACTGAAAGAGGTTCAGGCAAGGCACCGAGGTTTGGAAATTCAAGCTCAAAAAATCTGAACAATTGTAGCCAATTCAATCGACCACAAAAACAATCGGGGAAATTAGACAAGGGTGCTTGCGTGTACTGTGGAGGGAAGGGGCATGGAGAGCCCACGTGATGGAAGAAAGCTGGCAAGTGCCTGAGGTGTGGAAGTCAAGATCATTTCGTAAAATATTGTCCCAAGGCACCGCCTACACCAGCTCCAGCTACAACTAGCAAAAGACTATCATTGGCCACAAAAAGTGCGAAAGCGCTAAACTCTCAGGTGAATCCTTACAATGGAAAAGTAGCGACGGACGGAGCTTGACCTATGGTGCTATGTAAGGTATACAATATTGTTTTAAGGATTTATGTTTAGTGTCATTTAGATATGGGGCATCGCATTCCTTCGTATCATTGTGTTATGGATCTATGTTATTGAGTATGGTTTAATGAGTTTCGTATAAGTTAGGATTTCGTACTCCGTTAGAACCTCGTTTATAACGAGTTCAACTCAGAGATGCGAGGTTAAGATCAAGATAAGGGATGTTTCCTGCCAATTTGATCGCATTCCTGATCCTAGATTGTGATATAAGGATGGACCGGATTTCAAATTAAGATATCATCATAAGAAGTTGAAACTTTTTACCATGAACTTTTCGAACATCATGAACGAATTTGGGGACCAAATTCTTTTAAGGAGGGAGGATAGTAACACCCCGTAATTTTAAAATATTTTAAAATGAAGTTATTGAATTTTAATCCGATTTTTGTGTGACGCATTTTATTTTTAATGAAACATAGTTTTTCTTTAAGCTTAAACGTACAATTAAAAATTTTCGAGCGTAAAAATAGAACTTGAAAATGATTTGGAAGGTAATAAAAACCTTATGAATGTTTTTGAAAAATTTAGAGAAGTTATGGGTTTGATCGCGCATTTATTTTTATTTTGGGGTAAAAAATGCACTTTTCAAAAAATTGAGGGGGGCAAAGTGCAAATCCGCTGGAAATTATGAAAAATCTGCAGGAGTGCAATTGAGTGTTCTCCTATAGTCCTAGGGATGCTATGCTAGCTTTGCATCAGACCTTGGATGGAGAAAAACTCTCCATCCAAGTTTTCTTCCATTGGAGAGCTTGGGAGGTGAGAAATCATTATTTTTCTCTTCCTAAAGCCTTTAGGTGTCTCTAAATCTGCATTTTCAGATTCACAAAGTTAGGGTCACATTTTTATGAGTTTATAGAAATAAAGAGAGATAGAAAGAGAGTTAGAAAAAAAAAAAGGTGAGAGAAGTGAGTCTGCTTTTGGAAGAGGAATAACCACCACCACCACTACCGCCGTGCCACCACTGCCACCGTGCTGCCGCCACTGCCGGAATCCGCCGCCGCCACCACCATCGGAGTCAAGGGCAGTGAGCTTTGGAGAAAGAAATCAACTATTCAAAGTTTAGGTATAAACTCTTTCTACCCCTTTTTGGTGTTTTTGTTAGTTGTTAAGAAATAAATTTATGTAGAAAAGACTACAAATCCTTGTTTTCCCTTTTTAAAACTTCTTGACTCCTAGATCTAGAGTTTCGATTTTCGGATTCGAGTTTTGAAGTTTTGATTTTCTTATGTGAAAGAGTTAATTTTTGGACTTTATTAAAGACCTATGTTTGAGTTTTCAAACTTTTATTTAAACAAGCACATTTTTATAAAATGTAATGAAGTTTGATTTTTGATGTTTTGGTTGTGAATGATGATTTAAAAAGCATGATTTGAAATTGTTCTTAAAATCATTGTGATGAATATTGTTGGGTTATGAAAGAATGATACTTTTATTTTAAGTTTCAAAGAGTTTTGTGGTTAAAATGAAGATTTCAAAATCTTGGGGATTTTATTGAAATAAAAGTTTAAGCTATTCTCCAACACTAAAAGTAGAATTTTTGAGAAAAATTTTTGTTGAATCTTATTTTATAAGTTTGATTTGTAAATTAATGAACCAAAGTTTTTGTTGTGTTTTAAATGGGTAGAAAATATAAAAATTACATAGTAGAAGGGGGTGGGGTGCAATTTTCCAGTGGGTGGCCGAAGCCACCCCACCGTCGCCGCCGGCCAGCCTGGCTGCTGCTGGTGCAGCAAGCCGTTTGTGCTTGCTGCACACAGCAGCAAGCATTTGGGCCTGTTGTCTTTGCAACAGGCCCAGGTCTGTTGCTTTGGCAACAGACCACCAAATTGGGCCTGTTGCTAATGCAACAGGCCACTCAGCTCATTTGTTGACTGGCCCAAAGGCCAGTTCAAAAAAAAAAAAAAAAAAAATAGAATTTAAGGAAATTAAATTATTATTAAATAAAAAATAAAAAGAGAAAATATGGAAAAGCTATTAAACATAAATGTGTTAATTATTATCTAAAGTAATCTACTTTTAAAATAACGAAATAAATAAATTTTACAAAGTAAACAATTAAACCTAAATTGTCTTAAAGAAAATAATTGTTTCATTACTTTCTAATATTAAATTCTGAAAATGATGATTTATTAAAATTAAGTAACAATAATTTCATTCTAGAGTAAAATAAATAAAATTAAATTTTCGAAATTAATAATTTTATTATTGAAAAAAAAAAATAATATGATAACTTGTAATTATAGTAAATACTTAACTTTTTATGAGTAAATAAAAAGTAATTTATAATAAAGAGATTTTATATGAAAATAATAAATTGTAAATATCAAAAGTCATTTTAGTAATTATATTTAAATTATAATTTCTGAAATATATCTTTATAAGTAATTTTGAAAATAAATCAAAAATTTATAAAAATAATTTGGATAATTATTTTTAAAGTGTATTATGAAAATAATAAATATAATAATAGTAATAAATATTCTTGAAAATAAATGAATTATTTAAACACAGAAATAAATTTTTATAAACAAAACAATTTTGAGAAAATTAAATAAACTTAAAATAATTTTTAAATTTGTAATTTATTTCTGAAAATAAAATTTTAAATATTAAAAATTATTTTAAATTTAGAAAAATAAACATTTAGAAATTAAAATTAAATAATTTTAAATAATTATTTTCTGAAAAATAAATAATAAACCATTTTCTGAATAAAAAAAATATTTAATAAATATTTGCCGAAATTAAATATATTACTTAAATAATTTAAAAATAAAATAAAATATTTTTTATTAAATATTTTTCTGAATTTAATAAATTCGAAAATAAAATTTTTAAATATTAAATATAATTTTAATTAATCTTGAATATTAATTTTCATAAAGAAAATTCGTAAATAATTTGATTAATATTTTCTGGAAATAAATAATTTCAAAAAATAAATTAAAATAATTTTGGATAATTATTTTTCTGAATTAAGTAATTTCAAAAATAATTATAATTATTCCGAATAATGATTTTTCTGAATTTTAATTAGTCTGAAAATAAAGATAAAAAGGTTTTAAAAAAAAATACACAATTAAGGAGAAGAAATTTAATTATTTATCCAAAAAAAAAATGATAAACAATAATCAATTATTTTTAAATTAAATTGATAAATAAATTAATATTTTTGAAAAGATAAAATAAATAAAGTTTAATTTTTGAAAATAAAATGTTTCTAATAAAATTAAAATTATAAATTTGAAAATAAGTTATTGTTTGAATACTTGAGAAACATAAAATTATTTGAAAGTAATAACTTAACGTAAAACCTTTAATTAAATATTTTAAAGCTCGATTAAGATGGTTATGTTCTAGTTTAACTCTTTTGTGGCTATGTTTACCACACTTCATGAACGAACCATAGAACATTTAGATCGGTCGTAAATGTCCAAGGTTTTATCGTGGCTTCGTTATTGAACAACCACGATTCAATTGTTTGCTCGACTAAAGCATTGCTTTAGTCACTCTAGAATCCTTGTGGTGTAATTAGATTCTAAGATCATTACATAAACGTGTACAGGAACCGAAGACGCTACCTTTCCGCATTTTCTCGAGAATCGTAAGCTACACAGGTGAGTGCTGTGTGTTACATGTGTGTCAGTCTGGATGTGCTAGTAGGCAGAGTCATAACTGTAGCTTAGTTCCTAAATGAACGAGCATGCGATGTATGATACAATGAATAACACGACTGCTAGGACGAACTAATCATGTTGAATTATTATGCTAATGCTTATGTGCTTATGAGTACTTGATATTGTATACCAAATTGCTTTGATTTATTGAGTTGTTTACTGATTTCCTGTTACTGTACTGTACTGTATTGTTATTGGATTGTTATTGTACTGAATTGTTACTGTACTGTATTGTTTGTTATTATTGTGTGGGCCCTATTTTGGTGTGCGGAATCGGGGTAACCCGGAAGGTTAGGGCCGGAGGGTTACCTCGATCCACCGTAGACCCGCTTCACGAGCCAAGTGTGGAGGTTACACTTGGGGAGTGAATGTCAAACTCCTGGCATCAGACGTCTATGCGCACAGTTAGTAAGGTAGCTCCTTACTTGGAGTGTTCGGTGGGGGCGTCATAATATGGACTGGAGGGTAAGAGGAAGACGGCATCAGCAACAGTTAGTTACTTGTTTAACTTGCTTAAATTGTTATCGCATGTGTTTATTTGTTGTACTGTTATATATGTTCATGTATATTATGTTGCATCCACGCATCACACGCACATGTGCACTACGGCCTCACTAAGTTGGACGATCAACTTACGCATTCGCGTTTACTTCTTTTCAGATACAGGTATCCCATGGTCTGATGTCTAGCGTTGGTGTTGTCAGTCTCCGAGATCCTGTCTGTCGATCGTCGAGGGTCATCCTCGTTGTTATCTTTTGCTTTTATTATGTTATGTTTTGTGTCGGTTATGTATCTGGCTTGATTAGTACTTAAGAGTGTTTATTTTGGAAAGTTGTTATCGTTCAATTCCGCTTGTTTTGAATATCGTGCCCGCGCCTGCACATAGCAGAGTTTCGGGTTTTTATTATCTCATGTTTGAACTATAATTTGAATTAATGTGCTGTCGTTTTTTTTTTAAAAAAAAATTTCAGGTCAAAATTTGGTTGTGTTCATCGAATACGGACCCGGACTCCGGGGTGGGACCACGTAGGACCCGACCCGGGGGCTCGGGCCGTCACAATATAACTTTATCTTTTTAATAAATATTATTATATAAATTTTAGATTTAAAAAATATGTTTTATTTTTAATATTTTATCGAATTTATGTTAAAGTATTATTTGGTCTGTTAATATTATTTATAAAATTAAATTAGTTAAATAAATATTTAAATATAATAAGTAAAATCTCTAAATTGGTCCGCATGTGTCTTATTCGAGCCAATTTTGAAATTGGACAACAATGTGGATTAAAATTGTCAGTAAATTTGAAGATGTGGGGTTATTTTGACAACTTGAAAAGTTAGGGGTATAATTGTCAGTCAACATAAGTAATGGTATCAATTTTGCAACAAAACTTAACTGACACGTCATCAGTTAACGTCCAATTTTAACGGTGGTACCAAAAGGGATTCAATTTCTTAAATTGTGGTACCAAATGTGTCGGCCTCAATTTTTATGGTACCACAAGTGAGAATCGGTATATAGTTTGGTACCACAATTGCAATTCTCTCTATGGTTTTGACATTGTTCTTGATTTTTGAGACACTTTAATTATTTGCATGAAACAATTTGAATTTATATTGACAAAGAATGATAATTTTTTTTAATTATAATTGTATTTTAGATAGTCTAAATATATATATATATATATATATATATATATATATATATATATATATATATAATTATTAAATAATAATTACGTCACACCGGTTATTTCGATCGAACCAGTGGTCGAACCGACCGAACCAATAACCAGTAGAGCTTCCGGTTTTATTGCCGGTCCGCTTTTGAAAACACTGGCTGACAGAAGAGTTGAAAATTTTTAAGTAAAAAAATTTTTTGTCCCCCCCCCCCCCCCCTCTAGACCTCATCTGACCACTTGGGACCAACACAATTCAATTAATTAAAAAAGAAAAAGAAAAAGAAAAAAAAGTGTATATAAAAATATAAATCTAACTAGCCTAAAACTCGTGCTATGCACGAAAATATAAAATTAGTAGAACTTATCAATATTTATGAAGCAAGATCATAATGTTGATAATATTTCAACATGAATTAAAAAAATGAATGCAAAATAAATAAATAAAGTATATATAAAAATATATTATAAAAAATGTCCCATATGATTCTACTTGTGTAGTTAAAAAACAGACAAATAGTTTAGTAACAAATATGAAAAATCCGATAATGATATCTCGTATTATTCAACCTAAAAGTTAATCTTTAGAGTGAAAAATCAAATAAAATTGACATTTGTAAATAAATATTGGATAAAATAAAAAAGTAAGGAACTATTTGGCTGGATTTTGGACCAATTCGATCGGACTCGCGAAATGGAGCAAGAACTCTTTCAAATAGAGTTTAACAAAACCCATAAAACTCATCACAAACCTCTTCATAAACTCACATCCAAACTCAATTCAAGTGGGGTTTCAGCATTTTCAAAACCACAAAATTCAACATTCAACATCCAAAACATAACCAAATGAGGTTTCTAAATTATTCAACGAAACCACCCAAATCATTTCGAGACCCGCGAAATCAAGTCAAAACCCTTCCAAGTAGGCCCTAAAGTTTTCTTTTTTAATAATAGAGTATCATCATTCATCAAATGAATAATGTGATGTCAATGTAGTAGGATAATATGCATATCGACCACAACTGTTCATAATTTACACATAGATCAAAAGTGAAGAAAAACTTTTTGTAAAAAATAAAGTTCTTGAAATAAAATAACAGAATATAGTGAAATCATTATATCTAATCAAAACTCTTAAAACTAAACTAATAGTGTCAATTAAGTGCCAAAACTTTATATAAAATAATTTTGAGAAAGTCCTTAATATTAGTTAAAACCGTGAAATTGTAGTCAACATACCGTCGTTGACTAAAATTACCTACTCATAAGAAAATAGTAAACCAAAAGCTTGAAAAAAATCACATTAACTAAAATTACCTACTCATAAGAAAATAGTAAACTCACGTATAAGTACAAAATGTATGGAGACATAATATGAAACAAAATGTATATAAAAATAACATGTATATGTGTCATGGAGTCATGATCGCTAACCTACATAACTTAAAAATTATGTTCAAGACTATACTGTAAAGTCAAAATCTCAATGTATTATATCAGGAAATGCAATTTTACATTGGTTTAGGAATAAAAATAAAATATATGAAAATACACAAAAAGAAAAATTAAGATTTTCATATTTTTAAAAGATGTGATCTCTTGTAAAGATGAGAACATTCTTCCGACCAATTAATCAACAGATAAAAAAATATTAACTGTACAACGAACATTAGGCCTTGCAAACTTTGGTGGTACTGGAATGATAAATGAAAATGTTTGGTGTAAGAATGAATTTATGTGCTCCCGTAGCAACTTTTTGACATTCTCCTGAAAAATACAATATGTCATTTAAATGAAAGTTCTATTTTCAAGTAAAAAATTAAATAATACCTTTTCTTGCAATGTTTTGAAATAAGAAGTTTTGTTATGAAATATATATTCTACATGATCATTAAGCAACTTCAATTCAATAGTCTCCGACTCTCAATGCTATCTCTTACAATAATATGAACACGAAATCTACAAAAGTAAGATAAATATAAATACTAAATTGTTTAAATACATACAAAATTTCTAAACTGATTAAATACATATAAGATTAAGAAATATACAATAATGTTCCAACAACCACATCACAACCGCCAATACGATATATTGGTTCACCATAAGAGATGAATTTATTAACAAAATTCAATCAACAAAACTATAAAAGAGATGAACTTGTTTACTCCACTAGAAGTGTTTTTAGTTCATGAAGACAAATAATGATCACCCTCCTCATATCGCTTTATTACAAAAAATGACCAACAAAACTATAAATCAAGGAACAAAAGAGAAGAATTTGTTAACAAAAATAAATCAACAAAACTATAAAAAAATGTTTACTCCATTAAAAGTGTCTTTAGTTGAAGATAAATAATGATCACCATCCTCATATTGCGATAATGGCTGAAAAAAGAAGTAAAAAATTAGTGTATAAAAATAAAATAGTGAAGGCAACATAAAATGTAAAGGAGAAAACAATGGGAAGAAATTTACAATTTTCATCGTAGAAGCAAAAAATTCTCCAAGAAATTAATGTGCATAAAAAGTTAAATTTGTTACAAAGAACAATTAAATAAAATCTACAGTCCAACTGTACAATTAAATAAAAAGAAAAAAATATTAATCAAACTCTATTACCTATTGTCATGCGTGCAAACTTAAATAAGATAGAAGACAGGAATGGTGATGAGAAATTGGGAATGGAAGATCATTACATATTGAAAGAAATACTAATTGTTAAGGGTATATATAGGGTGTTAATTAAATTTGAGAACACTGTAAATTGTTTTCGGAAATAGAGTTTTTTAAGGCAAAAGATTTGTTAAATTAAATATATGTTTTTATTAGTTAACCAAAAAATGTTTAAGCAATTTAAAATTCTAAGTATAATCCGTTATGGTCTTATTGTCCAAATTTACAGCTTCCGTAACTTAAGCTAATCAATGTAATGTTAATATACTGATATATATAGAGATAGATATATGATATGCATTATAATTATTTCAAAATTCATTTTTAGAGCCATGCTATAATATAAGTATAGATCAATTATTCTGCAAGTCAACCAGTTTTTTTTAGAAGTTTTCTTGTGAAGATTAATCAAAGATATTAAATATGGTGTATATATATTTGGTTATATAACCAATCATATTTTTTAGAGATTAAAAAAAATCAAAATTCTAGAATATTAGAATTTTGGTCAAAACCATCAATTGGAGTCAAAATACACCCTTCAAATATATATATGTATTCCTCAATTGGCGCATGTGCGACCTCAGATTTATTGTTTTGTTTCTTTGGGGCCATTAAATTTGTAGTAATCAACACAAATTGCAGAGAAAAAGCAAAATAAGATTGTAAGTGTCGCGTGCTAGGTTTTGTAGAAAGTTTTTGGGGTGATAGAATTGGCAACGGGTTCACTGTTATTCAACAATTAACAGTATCTGAAGGATGGTAAAACTGTTACCCAACCGACCGAGTCAATAAAAGCAAATATTCGCATTATTTCTAGATTTACCATCTACTTAAATTGTGGAAAAACACGATACTGATGCAAAATGCGTTGTTGTCTCAGAATAAGGGTTAATTTCCTTTTTATTTTACATTTTTTGGGCTACAATTATTACATTGATCCTACCTCACCCCAGTGGATTTAATCCATTGGGTTGGATGAATGACACGTGAGCATGAAACGACAAAAAGGACAAACATGTCCTTTCACGCTCACGTGGCGTTCATCAAGCACCCATATGGGTTAAATCCACCGGGGTAGGTACTAATTTTCCTTCAAACTCATCCAACCACCAAAATTTAATGTACTGCAATTGCTTTTATGATTGGTTATTTTTTTGGAGTTGGAGTTGTGTATTGGAGTCAATTTTTCATTACTTTCTCTTCAAACCCGGCCTGGAGATCCCTTTGACGGTCTGTAAGAATATTTATAAAAGCGTGTATTGTAAGCTATCAACAAAACGACGTCTTTTTTTTAATAACAGATAAGTAACAGACTTGTCTGTTATTCACTTAGCTGTTTGTGATGTTTTTTCCAACAAGAATAAATATTAATATCATGATTGTGATGTTTATAGGTGCTAGACTGTGTGGCATACTGGTGCACGATGAAAAATAGAGAAGAAAACAGAAGACAGACTTGTTGGTACATGCCTCCGGTTTTTAGCGTATGTTCTTTATCAATCCAATTCAGTATTTTTATACCTCATCATAAATATGTTGCTTATGAGATTGTGTTTTGCAGCAAATGTGTTTACTACCGGATATGCCAAATGAAAGAATCCTCAAAGCATTCTTCACATCAGAGCACAACTTTGTCTCGAGAATGGAATTTTTGGACAAAATATTCATCCCTATTAATGATTGCCACTCACACTGGTTCATTATCATTTTAGACTTGATTAATCATGACATAAGCTATTGTGACACAGCACCCTGTGCAGAAATGGAACCACTGAGGAAACAGATTGCTTTAGAGTGGTAAATATTAATAACCAATATGTTCATGATGCATTAAATGACTTTTAATTGTACGTTCTCACGTTATATAAATCAAACATATGAATCGTTTAGAAATATTGTTAAGGAAGTGGCCAGCTATAAACTACAAACACCAAAACATTGGCCAATGTTGGTTATGGATACATCCAGCCTGGGTGCCAGTCCAACCAAATGGGTAATGTCACGTCTCAATATTTTTTTGCAGTATAACTATCAAGATCAAGCTTTTTAATGAAAAGAATCCCAATGTAAAATTAGGTGTGACTGTGGCCTGTATGTTTGTATGATTATGATGTTTGAAGATGGGATCCAGAAACAGCTTAGCGAGGTAGATTATTCAACATTTCAACACTTAATTTATTGATTTCTTATAATATTGACTCATTAATAAAACAAATAACCATTATGGCAGGCTGAATCTGTCATTGCCCGACGGCGCCTGGCTGTTCAACTATACAAGGCAAAATTCAACAGATTTGCTTGGCAGGCTTAGATTTCAGGGATTTGTCTACATTTTGTTGGATTTGTACTAGAATGAAGATCGTTCTTCTTTTGTGTAAAGACCACCAAACCACGTGACTTTTTTGTGTGTCTTTTGTTCAGTATTGTGCGCCCCATTATTAGATACTTAATTTGATATGTACTTCCCAATCTAGTTATTGCTTCTGTTAACAATTTGAACTTGTTGTAATCTCATTTTTTTTGTTCAGTATTGTGTTAAAAGACTCAACAGCCAAGTGAATTGTGTGCTAGCTGTTACAAATAAAAACGTGGTTTTTACCGTGTATGTCAGAACGTTTTACAGCTTGGGTAAAACACGCAAACTCTGCGCATTCTGCGATTAATCACACATAATTAAAATTGAAGTCCATTTTCAAATCCGCCAATCAAATTGCAGCAATTAAAACCTAATTCAACGGTGAAGGTGATTTTCTCATTCAAAACTACAAGGTATACACTGTCAAAATCTCTGTTCATTCTTTACCCACAGTCACAGCATCCTACTCCCTCAAGCATCTTTGTGAAATTTTAATTATTATTCAACTGTGAAAATGGCACAAAAAACTAAAGCCACCAAGATTGTCGAGGAACAATCATATGTTGCAAGACAGAGCAAAGTGATTGAAGGATCATGGCTTAACTTTCAAGCGTACGAGAAATCTGGAAACCCTTTGATGAAGACAATAATGGAGAAAATTGAGGCAACTGGTCTCAAGGAGTTTCTTTCTGCTAATGGAGCGAACGTCTACATGGAAGAGGTATCTGAGTTTTATATGAATGGGGATGTTACCCAAAACTCCATAAACTCCGCTGTTGGAGGGGAACATGTGAACATAACCAACAAGTCTCTGGTAATTGTCTTCAATCTGCCAAATGAAGGGATTCTGGACATAGCTGAATATGCTCACCCAAAGATGGACGATTTTTGGGCATTAGCTGCATAAGAAGGAGAAGTTTTGGGGACATATCCTGTGAAGAAACAACTCAAAGGTGAGTTCCATAGGATGGCTGACATAGTCCACAAAATTCTGGAATGCAAAGGAGGATCCTATGAGAGTATATCAAGGGAAAGACTGCATTTCATGATTGGCATCTGGTACGGTGACAAAATCAACTGGGCAGAAGTAATGTTCAGGTATTTGTGTCACAATGTAAAGAAGAAAAATATGTACCAAGGTATAATGCTAGTGTATTGCTGGGTAAATCTGGAGCCAATTTGGGAGTTGGCAAGAAACTGCATGAGAAGAAGGAAATGAAGAGGTATGAAGTACCAAAGGAGAAAATCAAGAAAAGAGGGGAGTCCACAACAAACTAAACCGTTTCAAAGAAGCCAAGAACAGAAAAGGAAACATTCACCAAAAAATTATCCAACTCATCTGTTCAGGAACAGAGAATTAATCAAGCTTTCACAGAAAATGTTCCAGGAAGAAGGATGCAAACCAGATCGGCAGCTGCAAAGGCTATGAGTGAATTGGCTGTGAAGGTTCAATTGGTCAAAAGGAATAAAGGTACACTGATTATTTCTGAACCTGCTCCGTTAGAACACCAACGTAGTGGGGAACAGCTTGGTGTGGAAAGAACAGCCACGTCTACCAAAGGAAAAGAAAAGATGTATCCTGAACATGAACCACAAGAGGTTGCATCTTTGAAAGAAAATGAGAATGTTGTTGATCAAAATGCATCTTTGGAAGACTTGCTTATGTTAATTGACAACTACAATGCTTCGGATGATGGAATGGAGAATGAGGAAGAGAAGAGAAGAGAAGAGAAGACAGTTGAGGATTGCCCATGTTATGAAGGAGAACAACTAAGTGGGAAGTTAGCTGATAATGACAGAGATGCACCTTTTACTGCATCAGATTCATCCTCAGATGATGATGACAATGAAAACCCTTCTACTGCATCAGATTCATCCTCAGATGATGATGACGGTGATCCTTGCTTGGGTGGGAAGAGGAAACCACAGCAGCAACCTCCTTGTGTTGTAATCTCAAGGTGGTTTTCACAAGGAAGGGAAAGTGCATCACCTGACTCTTCAAGTTCATCAGCTGACTCTTCAAGTGATGACACTGAAAAGATAGAGCATGAACATGTAAGGAATATGTTCAACATGCCAGAAGATATTGAGAACCATCAAGTGAATACTTCTAAAGATTGGAAGGAGTATTTCACGAGGTCTCTGAGAACAATAGAGAGCACCCTTGATTCATTCAAACACTCAACTCAATGAGTTCAATATGGTTAAAGAACATGTTCGAAATTGTAGGGTAGAGTTGGATGTGGCTGGTGATGTTATCAAGGAATTGTTTGAAAAACAGGAGCAGAAGATGAATGAGATGAATGATAATCTCATGTCTGAAATGAGATCCATCAGGAAAGATGTTGCTGACATCAAGGAATCGTTTGCAAATGTAATCCTGGCAAAAGGATTCGGGAAGGGGGAAGATGGTGAGGGATCTAATAAAAAGAAAAGGAAGATGACAAGGGAGGAGGAGGAAGAAAGTGGCCGAGCTGGGAAGAAGAAGAAGAAGATAGCCTAAATTTCAAATTTCCTTATGTTTCCATCATTTTGTAATCTGTTGTTTTGCTGCAAAATTAATGAAACAAATTCTTCTTATCAATCATTATTTTAACCTTACAAGTTTTGTGTGAACAATTTGGGTTATATTATAGAACTTCTTTTATTATTCCCATATTGGTATAAGCAAACCAAAACTTAATTAATCATTATCTGGTGACTTTCAATTGCATCATACATTCACATTTAAATATCAACAGATAGAGTGCATGTAAGGGGTAAATTATCTGCTTAATTTATATAATGTGAGAATCTACAATTAAAAGTCATTTAGTGCATCATGAACATATTGGTTATTAATATTTACCACTCTCAAAGCAATTTGTTTCCTCAGTGGTTCCATTTTCGCACAGGGTGCTGTGTCACAATATCTTATGTCATGATAAACAGCTTAGTAAAGTACTCAGCCAATGACTTGGTTGTTAGTACTCAACAACAGCTTAGTGAAGTACTCAGCCAATGACTTGGCTATTAGTACTCAACAACAGCTTAGTGAAGTACTCAGCCAATGACTTGACTGTTAGTTCATCAGTCTGTTGATCACCATGTTCATCAGAAAATACAAGTGTGGTTGTCTCAGCTATTCTCCCATATGTTGAAAATACTAGGTAAGAAACGGTCCACGTTTCTCTCCTAGGTAAGCGCAATGGGCGCAGCTTTTAATGCACCAGATCTGAACCGTTGATCATGATTATTCCTGAGCGTCCGATCGGATAGCCCGGGTCTATAAAAGGGACGGGAGCTTACCACATATTCCATACCCAAACACATCCAAACATGTATCCTCCAACATATAATCCTAAAGAATTCTACCAAAAAAAACAAAAATATGAATTGACAAATATCCTTCTCGTAAATGTCCTTATTATCAAATCGACGAGGAGTGCTTTCTTGATCTTGGCACCTCCTCGACCTTCTCGACCTCCGGATAGAGTAAAGAACTATTACACCTTTGGATTGGGTGGTATCGGTAAAGGGGGTTCCCCAAAGTGCTGGCCTCTCCGTTAGATTGGGTGGGATCGGTAAGACGGAGAGGCCGATTCCGTTGGCGTCACGGCATTTCAGCGTTCAGAAACCCGTCACCATACCTCTGAACGTAGATATGTTGAGCCGTCGTCGGAATCATTGAGCCAGGAGGGAAAAACAAGTTGGCGGCAGCCGAGAAAAGGGCGGAGGAACGAAATTGCAAATATTCAACCATCGCCTCCTCCTGCTCCTTGCTCTCAATGCTCAAGTACCCCCGGCCAACCTCATCACCATCGTAGTTTCCCTCGAGGACATATTTCGGGTCCTCTCGAGGTCGTCTGGGACAGCTTCGATGGACACCATCAAGACTCTCAACAATATCCTATCTTAGATCCTTTAGAAACTTGTAATAGGTTTTTGATTTCTTTGTAATATCCTAGCTTAGATCCTTTAGAAACTTGTAATAGGTTTTTGATTTCTTTGTAATCGTTTTAACAAGCTTATCGTTCATTATTGTATCATTTGATCATATAAATAAAATTGATTTTCAGCAATAATTTGTCGATATATCAATATCAATCCCAATATATGTTGTCTTTATGTAAAGAACACTAGTAAATTGTTCACTCATCTGTTCAGGAACAGAGAATTAATCAAGCTTTCACAGAAAATTTTCCAAAAAGATGGATGCAAACCAGATCGGCAGCTGCAAAGGCTATGAGTGAATTGGCTGTGAGGTTCAATTGATGAAAATGCATCTTTGGAATAATGGCTTGTGTTAATTGACAACTACAATGATTCGGATGATGAAATGGAGAATGAGGAAGAGAAGAGAAGAGAAGAGAAGACAGCTGAGGATTGCCCATGTTATGAAGGAAAACATATAAGTGGGAAGTTAGCTGATAAGGATAAGCAGAAGGAAGGAGAACAGCTAAGTGGGAAGTCAGATGATAATGACAGAGATGCACCTTTTACTACATCAGATTCATCCTCCGATGATCATGACAATGAAAATCTTTGGTTGTACTTGTCGATTTGTTCATCTTCTAGTTATCAGGGTTCCTTCAATCATCGAGTATCTTGTACCAATTTTACATTTTATTACAAAGTATTTGCACTCGATGCTTCTTTATTTGTTCAGAAACTTCTTTTATTATTCCATATTGATATAAGCAAACCAAAACTTAATTAATCAGTATCTGGTGACTTTCAATTGCATCATACATTCACATTTCCGCACAGGGTGCTGTGTCACAATATCTTATGTCATGATAAACAGCTTAGTGAAGTACTCAGCCAATGACTTGGCTGTTAGTACTCAACAACAACTTAGTGAAGTACTCAGCCAATGACTTGGTTGTTAGTACTCAGTATGTTGATCACCATGTTCATCAGAAATACAAGTGTGGTTGTCTCAGCTATTCTCCCATATGTTGAAATTACTAGGTAAGGAACTGTCCACGTTGCTCTCCTAGGTAAGCGCAACGGGCGCAACTTTTAATGCACCAGACCTGAACCGTTGATCATGATTATTCCTGACCGTCCGATCGGATAACCCGGGTCTATAAAAGGGGCGGGAGCTTACCACATACTCCATACCCAAAAACATCCAAACATGTATCCTCCAACATATAATCCTAAAGAATTTTACCAAGAAAAACAAAAATATAAACCGACAAATATCCTTCTCGTAAATCTCCTTATTATCATATCGACGAGGAGTGCTTTCTTGATCTTGGCACCTCTTCGACCTTCTCGACCTCTGGATAGAGTAAGGAACAATTACACCTTTGGATTGGGTGGTTTCGGTAAAGGGGGTTCCCCAAAGAGCTGGCCTCTGCGTTCAATTGGGTGGGATCGATAAGACGGAGAGGCTGATTCCGTTGGCGTCTCGACATTTCGGCGTTCAGAAACTCGTCAGTTTCACCATACTTCTGAACTGTTGGTTAATATTGGAGAAGATTTTGAAGATGACAAAAAGGGTAATCTGGAAGTCATCAACTAAGAACTGAACAGCTTAGTGAAACCTATCTCATGGTCTGAAAGCTATGTGACCGAATCAGCAAAGTGGGATACCAGATGGGTGTTATCAGCCGAGTCAAGATAGATGTGTTCATTATTGAACCAGCTGAGAAGCCATCAGCCGAGTGATCAGCAAAGTGATCATCAGCAGAGTACTTCCACCAGCAGAGTGAAGACGGTCAGGAAGCTTATCAACGGGAACCAGCTGTGAGCTGAGAGCATTAAATGCAACTGACATAAAGTAGACATCCATACAGCAGAGTGTACAGTGCGACAGTTGCAGGGAGCCGTTCCGCGTGTCAGGACCAGAACTCGAGGACTGTAGCTTTCTGTCAACCTTCAACGGGCAGAAAATTCAAATCCGAGGAGTATAAATAGAAGACAAACTGAAGATCTTAAGAGAGCTTGCATTATTCAAGATCATATCCTAAGAGCGAGATCCATCAGTTGAGTCATCTGATCATAAGTGAAGTCATTTGTTGACAAAGCTTTTCGTTGAAGAACAGAGAACTTAGTTGTCTGTCTAAGTGACTTTCAGCTGTAAAATAAAAGGAGTGTATATCCATCTTTGTGAGTGATATAACTTCTTAGTATAGGATTTCTGAGTGATCTTCTGTACTGAAAATAGCGTGAGGAGTGTAGATCCGTCTAAGTGAGTGATCTAGCTTCAGAGTGTAGGATTTCTGTGTGATTTCTTACAGCGCACTTGTGGCTTTTCATCTGTTGATCAGCGCAAGCATTGTATACTTGATTACTTTGTGTTTTCTAGTATAACCCAAGATCTTCGTGACTTGGAAGAGTGGACTAAAGGATTTTTATCCATATAACCACTATAAAAATCCTGTGTGTTTGATTTACTGTTTGCTATACTTTGCATATTTATCAAAGAACTCAAACATACGATTTAACCAAAAGATTTTAAAAGGAGTTGTAAAAACTGGGGACAAAATCTTTTGAGTGAGAAAACTTAAAGAGGAACAGATTGGTGAAAAACATTTTGAATATCCGCTGCCAACTAGTTTCTAAAACTCTGATTTAACATCTGAAATCAGCTGAGTGAAAATCAGATGAGTGGTCAACTCTGCTGATAAAGCTTTGTGCGCATCAGCTTAGTAGTCTTACAAATCTCGATCAGCTTAGTCTGCTGATTTGAAAAGTTAGAGAAAAAGTTTTAAAGTTTTCAGAGGTCTATTCACACCCCCCCCCCCCCCCCTCTAGACCTCATTGACCACTTTTGGGACCAACATGAACGTAGATATCTCGAGCCGTCGTCGGAATCCTTAAGCCAGGAGGGAAAAACAGGTTGGCGGCAGCCGAGAAAAGGGCGGAGGAACAAAAGTGCAAGTATTCACCCAACGCTTCCTCCTTCTCGATGCTATCAATGCTCAAGTACCCTCGGCCAACCTCATCACCATCGAAGGAAGCTCGAAGACAGCTTCTCGGGGCCTCTCGAGGTCGTCTGAATCAAGGTCTGCAACAATGTATTCACATTACACCTTGAAGAAGATGACTTTATTCGATGGACACCATCCAGACTCTCAACAAGATCCTAGCTTAGATCCTATAGAAACTTGTAATAGGTTTTTGATTTCTTTGTAATCGTTTTAACAAGCTTATCGTTCAGTATTGTATCATTTGATCATATAAATATAATTTATTTTCGGCAATAATTTGTCGATATATCAATATCAATCTCAATATATGTTGTCTTTATGTAAAGACCACCAGTAAATTGTCCACTCATCTATTCAGGAACAGAGAATTAATCAAGCTTTCACAGAAAATTTTCCAAGAGGATAGATGCAAACCAGATCGGCAGCTGCAAAGGCTATGAGTGAATTGGCTGTGAAAGTTCAATTGGTCAAAAGGAATAAAGGTACACTGATTATTTCTGAACCTTCTCCGTTAGAACACCAGCGTAGTGGGGAACAACTTGGTGTGGAAAGAACAGCCACGTCTACCAAGGGAAAAGAAAAGATGTATCCTGAACATGAACCACAAGAGGTTGCATCTTTGAAATAAAATGAGAATGTTGTAGATCAAAATGCATCTTTGGAAGAAATGCTTGTGTTAATTGACAACTACAATGCTTCGGATGATGGAATGGAGAATGAGGAAGAGAAGAGAAGAGAAGACAGCTGAGGATTGCCCATGTTATGAAGGAAAACAGCTAAGTGGGAAGTTAGCTGATAATGACAAGCAGAATGAAGGAGAACTGCTAAGTGGGAAGTTAGCTGATAATGATAAGCATAATGAAGGAGAACAGCTAAATGGGAAGTTAGTGCATAATGATAAGCAGAATGAAGGAGAACAGCTAAGTGGGAAGTTAACTGATAAGGATAAGCAGAAGGAAGGAGAACAGCTAAGTGGGAAGTCAGTTGATAATGACAGAGATGCACCTTTTACTGCATCAGATTCATCCTCCGATGATCATGACAATGAAAATCTTTGGTTGTACTTGTCGATTTGTTCATCTTCTAGTTATCGGGGTTCATTCAATCATCGAGTATCTTGTACCAATTTTACATTTTATTACAAAGTATTTGCATCTCGATGCTTCTTTATTTGTTCAGAAACTTGTTTTATTATTCCATATTGGTATAAGCAAACCAAAACTTAATTAATCATTACCTGGTGACTTTCAATTGCAACATACATTCACATTTAAATATCAACAGATAGAGTGTGTATTTCACATATCACTTTCAAATGCAGTCTCTAATTGAACAGGCTTGGTTCCTTAAATTGATAATCCTCAAACAATTCTACAAAAATTTCAAAACTCTTCAATGTCATTTCATATAGAACATCTAATAAAAAAGCTACTAATGGAAACTTGCAAAATCTAGGTAGTACAAAAATATTTATAAGTCCTCACACTCCTTTGTTGTGATGAATTCATGATCAGAGGCATCCACAGTATCAGCAGAGTTGACTATATTGTTGGTCAAGCTGTTGGCAAATGCAGTATTGAAGTCATCATCTTCTGTAATTGTGGCCTCAGCACTTTCAAATGCAGTCTTCAAGTCATCATACAAGTGCCTCAGCTATTCATTCAACAAGTGTACTAGGTTTGTCCATCCATCTGTTCATCGGTCTGTTCATCAGAAAATGAAAGTGCCGTTGTCTCACCTATTCTCCGTCCATCTGGTGATCACCCTGTTCATCAGAAAATATCTGTTCATCAGAAAATACAAGTGTGGTTGTCTCAGCTATTCTCCCATCTGTTGATCACCCTGTTCATCAGAAAATACAAGTGCCGTTGTCTCAGCTATTCTACATCCATCTGATGATCACCCTGTTCATCAGAAATTATCTGTTCACCAAAACTAGGAATGGAAACTTGAAGTATCTTAACACCAAAACTTCTGGTCTGATAGATGATTCCACAAACCTGCAATAGCTAATGCCCATTCCCACCTAGGTCGTTCTGCTCGCGACCAGTCACAAAATAATTCGGCACCATCAGAGTTCATTAGCCATCAATCACCCCTGATTCGCTGAACGGCCCAACTATGAGTGTATTGCTGGGTAGTGGTGTGTGTGAGCGGCGGCGGCGGTGTTTAAGTTAGGATTTGGGAGAGAAATTTAAGTGGGTGAAATGGTAATTAATATATATTAAAGGGTATAAATGTCAATTTAATATGTTAATTAATATATATTAAAGGGTATAAATGTCAATTTAATATGTTAATTAAAAAAATTAAAGGGTATAAATGTCAATTATGGTGTACGGCTTAATTAGTGGGGTTCGGACACCATTTAAACCATCGTACTAGAGTGTACATCTTTTAAGGCACGATGTACAAATTCAGGAGCACGCCTTATCCTGACTCTTGAGCGGACTGAGAGTCAGGATAGACTCCCCGAAAAAAGAATTGTTGAAAGTGTTTTATTGGATGTCAATCTAATACTGTTCAAAAAATGTACTAGTATTAAAATTTGTAATCATTTTACTAGGACGTTACATTGCTAACCAAAGCTATTAATCAAAATCACTAATCTACGAAACTTTACTAAAGATCTAATTTTTCAATTTCCTCACTAATCAAATCGTATTTATTTAAGTATTTACCCGTCAAAGAATCTACCAGTCAGTCAGTAATCTCAGTACCAAACCAAGTAAAATATTTGAATATTCCTTCAACACCTCTTGAAGAAGCCAAGAGAAATTAAAAATTAGAAAACCTCTGACCCGCTGCATTTATTGATTGTTCTGATTTGGCATTTGGGTAGATGAACAACATTTAAATAATTTACTTACTCATGTTACTTACCTTCCATTCAATCTTCTGCAAAAATCTGATACATGAAAAGGATAAGACATTGAAAAGAGAGTGTAGAAATTCAACCCTTTTTCAATTGTGTAGTTTCGACTTTTGCTTTTACACTTTTAAATCTACTACTGAAAAAGTTGAAATCCATGGCCGCTTCTTCTTCCACCACAACCTCCCTCTCCCCTCACCACCCTCCCCACTTCACCCCTGTAAGTACATATATACGCATTTTTGGATATTCTTTCCTCTGATTTTCTTGAAATAAAAAGAAAAACCCAGATCTTTAGTTTAACTGGTTTTGTGTTCAATTTTGTTCTTTTCTCTTCTTTTTTCAGATTGAAGAAGGTAATGAAGACGAAGAGTTTTCACAAGGGAGAAGCAGTTTCAGTACTTAATACATGGACAAAAGAGACAGCGATTACAAACACAACCCCACACCATTGCACAAGAAAAACAGAGCTTCAAAAAAGAAGCAAGATCAAAACGAAAATTTCACCGCCGTTTCATGCAACAAATGCAAACCTAGCAGTAGGGACAAATTTTCAATCGTCCCTTTAGAAAACAATGGATTTCATAAACAATCAATGGTTAGTCCTAATGGGATTTTCAAGTCTATTTTATCTTCATTAGCACTTAAAAAAAGTCCCAAATCATCCGACGGTGGTGGTGGTGGTGGTGGTGGTGGTGGTTCATCCATTTCATCAAGAGATGATCATTGGAAAATTGTGGTTTCTGAGCTTTCAAATTGTTTGTACCCAAAAAATCACCCTCGATAAATCGAGGAGTAATAACGTGATGATAGGCCGAACCCAGTACGTGGAGCCAAGAGAATTGGATCAGGATCAGACCCACTCTGATCCGGAAGTCAATCCGACCGAAATTAAACGGGTCACAAGCCTAATTAGAGATACGGCCCAAGTTTATAATTAATCAATTTTGGCTAGGTGTAAATTAATTAATGAACTAATTAATTAATTTATGGGCCAGAGTCAATTAATTAATAAAACCAAGTTATGGTTAAAAACGGACAAGCCCAATGAGCCCAATAGATGATTTTGGCTATTATAGATTAATTAGCTAAGTTAATTAGTTAATTAGTTAATTGGGCCAAGCATAAGCAATCGGCCCATACAATTAATAAGGCCATTAAGTAGTTAGTTAAATAATTAATTACAATTATCGCATAGGGATTAATGGCCCAATCACTCCCAACCGATCCAGAACGACCCATGGCCCAGCCGATGAAATCGGCCCAGTAATCTGAATGGCCCATGCGAAATTTAATTAGATGATAGCCATTTAATTAAATGGCTAATTAAAAAGATAAGGCCAATTAATTAAGTAGTGGCCACATAAATCTCTCTAACCAAAAGAGATAGATTAAAACACAACCACTTCCTAATTTGTCTCAAGTTGGTTACACAAAGCAATTAGCAACCCACGTTTCCTTCTCACAAATTCAAATCTGAAAATTCAAAGAAGAAGAAGAAGGAAAAGCAACTTCCAAAGTAGTGGGAAGAGTGGAGGAAGTGGAGAAAAATAAAATTAGTGGAGATAGTGGGCAGTTTTCGGCCATCAGCCAGTTAGTTTTCCAGCCATCAGCTTATAAATATCAAGAAGCTGCCATACGTACAAGGACACACACAACTCAATCAATCAACAAATCAGTCTACACTGAAAATCGGCTCAACGCCTCTCCGGAAGTCCAGCATCCGCTGCTTCTGTCAGTCAGTCAGCACTGCCAATTCCTTGACATCAATCGTCAATCCTCAGCAACCAGCAGGACATGGCCGCCTGAAGTCTAGCACCGCCGCTCAAAGTAAGCCGCAAAGCTACTTCCGCCGTCAGCAAAGCTGTCTCGAGCGAAACCATTCGATACCAAGCAAAATAGCAAGCTGCAACGTCATGTAAGTGCCCACGTAATTGCATGGCAACCTCGTCAAGTAGCCATCTGCTCGATGAGTCCGCTGTCAAGTAGCCATCTGCTTGATAGCTATCGGTTGAGTAGCCATCTGCTCAATTGATGCCCTTTCCAGCGGCCACCCGTTGGTCAGGAGCCCGATTGGTAGCCATCTGCCAAGGTTGGGCGACCCATTGATGATGGTTCTCTGTCATCAATGTTACTTTCTGTCAACAAGCTGCACTATCTTATGTCATCAGCTCATTTGGCGGGTCTGCCTGCCAATCAAGGAGTATTTTTTCAGAACTTATTGCAGTCATCAACTCATTTGGCAAACATATGCCGACACAGGAGACTAATTTATCGTTTTGCATGCTTTGTAATGTTTGTAAATCAGGGAACTCATTGTAGGCTAAGACTCATATGTTTCTTTTACAATTCAATTAATAGAAGTATTTGGCCCATATCTTTTGATTTTATTAAAGCATGTTTTACGTCGAGTGATTTTCATTGATGCATTAGTTTATGTCTTTAAAGTCAAGTTACATATTAAACTGATTGACTGTCAACTCATTTACTGATTCATCGATACACTGAGTAAGCCATCGATTGGCTGTGAAACTTTGGCATATCAGAAAGGTTATCATAAATTATTTAAGTCCTGCGGCCAGGCAGGCATGGAAAAGAACTAAGGGTAGTGTTTGCCTACTCTGCCATAATCAATTGATTAGAAGTCAGTTTCATCAGGACATCTTACATTGATATCAATATGTCCTTATCAGGACATTTTAATTATGTTTAGATCGATATCAACATGTCCATTTTTTAAACCGTTATGTTTGCACGCACAAACATTGGCACGCCCGCACTCATTACACATCATATCGAGCCATTTGCACATCGAGGCATTCGGTGTCAAATTTATCGCAAACAATATTTTGGCACGCCCAGTGGGACTTGATAATCTTTTGCCGAAAAATCAATCAGTTGATGCTTAACGATTAATCTTTTGCTGTTGTCAGATGATACCACAGATAACGCGAAAGACTCGATCTAGCTTGACGAGGACACGCTCTGATCTAACGCACTCTTTGGAAAATCTGTCCGCTGTCCCGCTAACTATGGAAGGGACTGACAAGATAGAAGAGCTGACAACGGAGGTCCGCAACTTCACTAAGGACCTTGAGGCCAAACAGGTAGAATGGTCAAATGTTGTCAGTAAGTTCGAAAACATGCTAGGCTCGGCCACTGCAGCCAGTCAGGCCAATACTGAAGCCAGCAACATTGTGAATTCTTCCCTGATGCATCTGGAATCAAAGATGTCTATGCTTGCTGAAAGCATCAACACCCTTGCCAACGGGATACAATCGCAGGCCTGGACAGGGCCGCCCAAAAACTCTGTTGACAAAGGCAAGGGACCAGCGATACATATCGGGGGAAGTGGATCAAGGGATGAGACGCCCTACAAACAGGGCAACGGACAAACTAATGTCCTTGACAAGAAAGGAAGTACCTCCAAGACCAGGTATCAACGCCCAGACTCGGGGGGCAGGTCGGAAGAGGAACGATCGGAGGCCATGGGATATGGCCCAGAGGGTCATCAGGCCATCTCATCGGCCTATGATAGAATAAATCGAGCCATGGAAGGTCAAGACGACCTGTTAACAATGAATCAGGCTCAGGAAATGTTCGTAAGGAGACAAGGGAATAGGGCATCAAGGTATAATAAACCTCATCCAGAATACATCGACCAAGTGCCATTCCCGATGAACTACAGGGCACCCAACTTCACTCTGTTTTCAGGAGAAGGGTCTCAATCTGCCACCGAGCATCTGGCTCGATTTTCTCTGGAATGTGGCAACTTAAGCAACGAGCTGAAGTTAAAGTTGTTTCCTAACTCACTCACCGGCATGGCGTTCCACTGGTACGCCAACTTGAAACCAGGATCGGTCCCTGACTGGCCATCCATGGAAAAGACATTTGTGATGAACCACTATCAAGCCCCGCTTGAAGTCTCTGTCATCGAGCTATCCAACATGAAGCAGCTGACAGGGCAGACAGTAGAGGAATACATGAAAGCATTCATCAGGGCCAGAGGCTTCTGTGCCATACCTCTGCCAGAAAAAGAGTGTATCAAAATTGCCATCCATGGCATGCATTTTGAATTGAGGAAAATTATGATGGCCCAATATCATGAAGACTTGTTTGAACTGACCGATCATGCGGTCCGATATGAAAGGGTCCTAAGGGATGAAAACAGGCGACAACCCAGAGGAAACTACCACCAAATAGGAATGGCTGACTCTAGCGAGGAGCCATTGAATAGGTCGATGGAGCAGACAAGTATCGAAATCGGGTTAGCTGAAGTGGTCTGTCCAAAGAACACTGTCTGTCAAGCACTTGCAAAACCAAAAGAGCCTCAACCAGCCATCAAGGTGCCAAATAACTTGGTAAGAAGAGATGCTGAATACAAAACAGACCGCGAGAGACGCTACTCGTTTGATGTCTCCAAGACCGAGGCCATTTTTGATCAACTGTTGGCCGACAAGATCCTCAGGCTGAAAGGGGATCATGTGATACCATCTCCAATGAAAATTGCAGGTAAGACTTATTGCAAGTATCACGACGTATGGACTCACTCTACGAATGAATGTCTCGTTTTCAGGTGGATGGTACAAGATCACCTTGATAAGGGCATTTTAAGATTCGCCCCAGATTGGAAAATTACTAAACCGATGACGGTTGACACTAATCCTTTCCAACAGAACGAGGTAGGGATAAACATGGTAGGGGTGACAAATGGGGCAGGAGAGCAGTATGCAGAGGGGGACCCACATCACTTACCCTCTTCGACAAATATGCAAATGGGATTATGTGCTAGATGCCATGCTGACTTGGCAACAGTACCATTGTTTGTGAATCCAAACATATATGGCCAGTACATGCCTTGGCCAAACACTGCACAAGGAGCATATCCTTATCAGGTGATGCCACAGTATCAAGTAATGGTACCATCTCCAGCATCAACACCTTTGCCAGTACAGACAACCCCACCAACAGGGGAGCCCCGTAGAGATCAGGCCATACCTAAAATGCCTCGACAGCCGCAGGAGGGTACTAGTCGTAACAACAGGATCAGGGAGAGATCACCCGGCAGATCACCAGTTAGGCAGGTCAGATCGACCGCTTATCACAGAGACAGGACCTATGGGCCGTCAACCAAAACAACATCGCTTGGTCAATATAGACCGCGAACTGTCCATACCCCTGCAAATACTCGAGTAGGGAGATGGATACCCGTGAGGCACCCGAAATTTCCTGGGAATCAAAGGGTCGATCAGATGACCAGAACACAGTATCGGCGTTACTTGCGCCAGAGGAAAGAAATCGAGATAGCCAAAGGGAAAGCCCCGATGAAACAGCGAACGGCAAAGCCACGTGATATAGAAATGAAGCATGGACAAGAGGCCAAAGAGGCTGAGGAAGCTGAACAGGGAACTGTTTCCCCGTGGCGGTCGCCAGGGAAAGCCAAATATGGCACAATTGATTTAGAGAAAGAATTAGAAGAAGACGAAAATGAGCTCAGGGTGAAATTTGACAAAATCTTTGCCCGAAACGAGGGTAAGCAAGGTGAGGCCGAATCTGGCCAAGCAATCGAGGAAAAAGTAGTCGACGAGAAAGCAAAAGGGGACGAAGAGAGTGGAACCAGCCAGCCGTCAACCGGTTCGGCAGTGATGCAATGTAATGCAGTATGTTCTGAATTCATCGATGTCGTCGATGAGGGGTTAGAAGACTTCACTGATGGAGTCTGGGACGAAGGAATGCCAGTTGTACAGATGGCAGAGGACTTGGAGATGATATCGGTCGATGACGGAAAGGAGACCGATTGGGACAAGAAAGTCGAGAACATATTCCAGAAGCCACCTTCTTTTATGGCCAGACACATCAGGCCATTGTATATATCAGGACATATCGATGGAAAGCCCATCGACAGAATGCTGGTCGATAACGGGGCCGCAGTCAATGTAATGCCAGCATCTACTATGTACAAGTTAGGCAAGGTCAGTGAGGACTTGATGGAAACAAGGGTGATAGTTAGCAACTTTACTGGGGGAAAGGCTGATACATTAGGAATCTTACCTGTCGAGGTAAAGATTGGAAAGACTAGTCTGAAGATTGCTTTCTTCGTGGTAGATGCTGCCACATCTTACAATGCGTTGTTGGGAAGAGACTGGATTCACTCCGCTTTATGTGTGCCGTCTTCTCTTCATCAATGTTTACTGATCTGGGGGGACGCCGTTGAACCAGAGATCATAATGGCCGACAACAGGCCATTTACTGCAAAAATCAATGCCGTCGAGGCGGCATATTATCGAGAGGATGTGGGACCTTATCGATTCGTCGGACAGGACAAATATGGACGACCTATGGAGGTCACATCGAGCAAAAAACTAACTCAGCTCGAAATGACCTGTCTCGCTAAGGAGTTAAGTCGGCCCTGCAATGTCAAGGAAGAAGGGCCGCAAGAACAGAACAATCAGTCCTTATGAATTATACTGTTGATGATAAGGAACCATCGACCGATAAGGCAGAACAGTTAGAAATTGATGAGATCGTTGTCATCGGTCCAGAACAGGAAGCATGTGCCGATCTGATTCGAAAGCTTCGGGCCTACGTGGCCGAATGTTACACAGGCGATCTTATTTTCGAGGAAGAAACGCCAATATCAGATGGCGACGAAATTCAGTTAGAGGAATTAGGAACGGCGCCAGCCAAGCTTGATGACATTAAAATCCAAGTGCAAGATCCTGTCATCGAAGTTGAGTTGGGCACCGAAGAGGATCATAGGCCAACGTACATCAGCGCATTGCTGGATGATGGCCAGAAGGAACGATTGATTCAAGTATTGAAAGAATACAAGGATTGCTTTGCCTGGAATTACGACGAGATGCCAGGGCTAAGCAGGGAATTGGTTGAACATCGAATTCCAATACTTGAGGGGTATTTACCTCGAAAACAGCCTCTGAGACGGATGTCAGTGGAAGTCTGTCAACTGATCAGGGAGGAAATCGAAAAGTTGTTGAAGGCCAGTTTCATCGAAGTGGCCCGATATCCAGAGTGGGTTGCCAACGTGGTGCCCGTAATGAAGAAGAACGGTAAGATCAGGATATGCATCGATTTCAGAGACCTGAATCTTGCATCTCCTAAGGATGAGTATCCGATGCCAATGGCAGACATGTTGATCGATGCTGCCGCTGGCAATATGTTTTTGACTGCCGTCGACGGAAGTGCAGGCTATAATCAGATATTTGTGGCCATAGACGACGTACCAAAGTTGGCTTTTCAATGTCCAGGGGGAATAGGCACCTTCCAATGGAAAGTGATGCCATTCGGACTTAAAAACGCTGGAGCCACTTACCAACGGGCCATGAACTGCATTTTCAGTGAGTACATCGATGACTTTGTCAAAATTTACATCGATGATATTGTGATCAAATCAGCTAGTTACGAGGAACACTTGACACATTTGGCGAAGTCATTTGCCAAAATGAGAAAACATAAACTGAAGCTTAATCCTTTGAAATGTGTTTTTGCAGTTGCATCAGCCAATTTTCTTGGCTTCTTAGTGCATCGCAAGGGGATTGAGATCGACAAGAACAAGTCCAAGGCTATCCTGACAGCCAAACCTCCATCAACAAAGAAAGAACTACAACAATTCCTTGGCAAGGTCAACTTTCTAAGGAGGTTCATATCAAACTTGGCTGGAAAAACAAAGGTCTTCTCACCTTTGTTAAAACTGAAGGACAAAGAGGAATTTTGCTGGCAAACGGAGCATGAGCAGGCGTTTCAAGAGATAAAAGACAAACTGACTACGCCGCCTGTAATGATGCCGCCAGTCAAGGGGAAACCCTTGAAATTGTATATATCTGCCACAGAGGACACTGTCGGTGGATTTCTAGCACAAGACGATGAGAATGGATTTGAGCGAGCTATATACTACTTGAGCAGGCATTTGTCAGAAACAGAACAGAGGTATACCCCGATAGAAAAGGTATGTCTTGCACTGTTTTTCTCTTGTAAAAAGTTACGTCATTATATGCTGCCTGTTAAAGTATTAGTAATTTCTAGTATTGATGTTATTAAGTATATGATAGCTAAACCTGTAATGAGAGGAAGGATCGGCCGATGGGCTATCCAACTGATGGAGTATCAATTGCAATATGTGCCGCAAAAAGCAGTCAAAGGCCAAGTATTGGCTGATTTCCTAGTTGACCATCCGTGCATTGACATAGATCAGACCGTTCTGAAAGAACTGGACTTGATGACAGTGGAGATCAAGCCGTGGACACTGGCTTTCGATGGGTCAAGAACTGATAGACTGTGTGGGGCAGGTATTGTTTTGATTTCACCATCTGATGTTAAAACTAAGTTATCTATACAGTTTGATTTTGAATGCACCAATAACCAGGCCGAATACGAAGCCTTAATTATTGGACTAGAAATGCTAAGGGAGTTACATGTCAAATCCGTTACCGTCATCGGGGACTCACAATTAGTGATCAGGCAAATTCAAGGTACATATAAATGCCGAAATCCTACTCTTGACAAATATTACTTGACGGCAATGTCTTTACTTTCAGAATTTGCTGATGTCACTTGTTATCATATAACAAGGGGACATAACAGTGAGGCCAACAGTTTGGCCCAATTGGCGACTGGTGTTGATCTTCCTGATGACATCGATGAATCTCATTACGTCGTCAGGAGAAGACACTGTCCATCGTTTATATATCGGGATAATATTCTAACTGTCCTAAGTGTGTTTCAGGATCCCGATGACTGGAGAGAGCCGATCAGAAAATATCTGGCTAATCCGTCTGATAAATCATCTCGACAGACAAGGCTCAGGGCCGTCAATTATGTCCTGATGGGAGATCAATTGTTCAGAAAAGGCCATGACGGTGTGCTACTGTTATGCGTCGATCAACAGGAAGCCATGAGAATTATGATGGAAGCACATGAAGGAATTTGTGGCGCCCATCAAAACGGACATAAGCTAGCATGGCTATTACGCCGATATGGCTATTACTGGCCAAAGATGGTGGGAGACTGCGTTCAATTGGCAAAGGGATGTGAAAAATGCCAACGCTTTGGGGTAATTCAGAGAATCCCCATCGAGGAGATGAACGTGATAATCAAGCCATGGCCTTTCAGATGTTGGGCCATCGATATAATCGGAGAGATACATCCATCGTCATCCAAACACCATCGATACATCATTGTGGCCACAGATTATTTCACCAAGTGGGTAGAGGCCAAACCACTCAAACAGGCCAATCAGGCCGAAGTGATGAAGTTCATCAAGGACTTAATCATACATAGGTTTGGCCTGCCACAAACCATTGTCACTGACAGGGGACTAATGTTTGTTGGTCAGGAGATCAAGGAGTTTGCCAGATCAATGGGTTTTGAGTTGGTCCATTCAACACCTTATTATGCGCAAGGGAACGGCCAAGCTGAAGCCTCAAATCGAGTCCTCAAGGACATCATTTCAAAGATGATCGAGGAAAACCCAAGAGCATGGCACCTGATGCTGTCAGAGGCACTATGGGCTTATCGGACCAGCAAAAGAACAAGTACAGGCACTACTCCATATAAATTGACTTATGGACAGGATGCCGTACTACCGATGGAAATAAATGTCCGATCGCTTCGGGTGATGCAACAAAATGAGCTGACACCCGAAGAATACACTGAAAGTATGCTCCAAGAGCTTGATGAGTTGGATGAAGTCAGAGTTGCCGCGTTAGATAGGATCGAGGCACAGAAAAAATTGGTTGCCCGATGCTATGATAAAAAGATACGCAGGAAACACTTTGACGTCGGGGACTTGGTCTGGAGAACAGTTTTGCCACTTCATCAGCGTGAGAAAAAGTATGGCAAATGGAGTGCAACATGGCAAGGGCCATATGAAGTCTTCTCAGTAACTCGAGGAGGAGGTTATATACTGAAAAAGCCAAACGGGGATCTTTGCAGAGATCCCATCAATGGAAGATACTTGAAAAAGTTCAGACCAACCCTCTGGGAAACAATGTGTCTGGAGCATCAGCAAGCTTTGGAGTTGGAAATTGAACGGCGCCAAGAGCACTTTAGTGCGCCGATACCTTTGTAAATATTAAGTTAGGTTTATTTTTAGTCTTGTTTTTATTTCCCTTTCTGTTTTGAATAGACTAAGTAAGTTTTAAAATAGTATTAACTGTTGCATTTATTTCTAAAATTGGCTAAATACTTCGTTTTTTAATTAAGTCTTTGTCTTCCCTGATATCAACTTATTGCAGAAATGCATTTTTTACTGTCGATTGGGTTGATTTGATTTTAACTAGGTCTTGTCGACAAGGAAGTTTTGTTTATACTTGCAAAATTAGTTGTTGGGCTGCAAATCTTTGGTACTTAGTTGGATTTGGCTTCAGTGTTAAAGAAAAACACACGATAAACCAAGCCAAAATAAAATCTACTAAGGAAAGAAAAATAGTCTGTGGCCGTCAGGCCATTACATCTACGAAAACAGGAGATAAGAGAAGTCCTTGGCCGTCAAGCCATAACAAAACCAAAATCCTAACACTACTTGGCACATTCGCCAAAAATCAATGGCTCGCAGGCCAGAAAACTAACATCTACTGAAGGAAATCCTGTGTGAATCGGCCAAGGAACCCCTTGAGGGCCGTCTCAATTCTGGCCTGATCAGCTGCAGCAGCCGCTGCTTGAGCAACCACTTGATCTTCAGCAGTTTTGGCTTCGGTGATCAAGGCATCTGTGTTGGCCAACTGATCAGTAATGGATTCGGCCTCTGCGGAAGCCGTCGTAATCTGGCCTCGAACAACATCCAACTGCCTTTGAAGCTCCTCGATGGCAGCAACCAAATCAGCCTCCGAGCCTTTCAGATTAGTAAGTGAATCACTGAGGCTGGATCCTTGGGCGTAGAGCTCTTCAAACTTGGAGAGAAGAGTCCCAAGAGGGGACTCATAAGAAGCTCTTGCCTTGATGGCCCGATCGTTGTCTTTGAATTCACTCCTCATTTGGCTAAACTGCTGCGCAAAGTCGGAGTAAAAGGCCACCTTGTCTCGTGGGAGTTTGGCAGGGGACAGCTTGCTCATCAAGTCATCAAGAGATGGTCCCATGTTGATCATCAGGACATCTAGAGGCTGACTTTGATAATTTGACAGTAGCCCTTTGAGATGAGCAATTTCAGCAGGAGAGAACAGAGCATGGCTCGATGGCTCTGAAGCGGTCGATTGGGATTGAGAGGATGAACTCTGCAGAGATAAGGCACGAGTGTTGGCAAATCGAGCCAATGCTTGAGCTAGCCTGTGGGAGCTATCCATTGCCTGACCAGATGGAGGAGTCTGAAAATTAAAACAAAACAAGATAAGTGCCATGCAAATGGAACAAGGAGGTAAAAAACAAGGCAATGATAAGACTAACCACATTCAAAGGAGGGGGAGCAGAAATAGGAGTATCCTTGACGGGAACAGTCTGAGAAGGGACCACAGGCTTAGGCTGTTGGAAGGCCGTCTCCCCTGATCCTCCACCAACATTGGTGTCAACGGGAGGATTTTCTGGAATAATCCTGGGAGATCGAGGGGTTGGAACCTCCACTCGCTGAAATCTCTCCCCATCATCTTCACTGTCAGATGAGCTGACAGCCAATGTCCTAACCTTCTTGCGGGGCGGAGGATCAACTTTGATGGCTCGACACTTGCCTTTCGAACTCACCTCCTGGCAGAAAAGGAAAAATATCAAGGTAAGTTCAAAAAGAAAACAAAGTAAGTTAATGGGGACTACCTCCTCGTCAGAACTGCTCACGATTATGGCACTAGTGCCACCTCGTTGATGAAAGAGCCGACGAGAACGTCGGACATACAGGACAAGGGGATCAGTTACCTTGTCAGCAGAGGAGTGAGCCTCAGACTCCTGAATCGACTGAGAGACAGTGGGGGAAGAGGCCTGTGGACTGACTATCTGAAGGGGAACAGCAAAGGGTATAATAGGCTCCTTGACAGCCTTCTTTTTTCCAGCCTGAGAGGCCGACGGTTTCTTTCCTGCAAAGAAACGAGCATGTTATTATACAACAGTAGTCAATAAACAAAAACAAAGGAATCTACTTGGTTGATCAAGGGCAATGGTACCCCCATCCTTGTATTCACACAAAATATAAATCTTGGACATAGTGTGGGGGTCATCAGCATGGTATCCCGTAAAGGAAACCTGGGAAATAGGCTGATGGCTACGACTAGCACCCGTAATAGAGATGGAAGCCGGAGCCACAAACCCAAATGGCTCGATAAAATCAGGGAGCAATGGGAGAGAAGGGCCGAGGGGTTTGTAAAATGTATACCAAGGAGGAACTTCACCAGGACCCCCTCGTTTTTTGGCTAACTTAGAATGAGCCAACCTGGCCCTACCTATTCTATCGTTTTTCAACAGCTCAAAATTAACGGCGGCTTCCTCAAACACTCTATCTCTATTATCAGGGTCCCAAGTCACATTGTAAAATTTTTCAAATCGAGAAATGATAGCCAATTTACCTTTCTTGGACGCCTTGACAAGGGCAGCAGCAGATGGCTCAAGGAACGGGCCGTCACAGGAAATGATTTCAGGGTGATTAGGCACAGTGAACTTGGCTGCAGCAACATGAAAAGTGTCTGGGCGAGTGAGAACAAGGTAGCCATCCCACCACTTGATGAAATCGGGGGAGCTGGCAGAACTGGGATTGTACATCCTGAAGACGAAAGCATCTCGAGCTGTGCGCCAACACCTCCGCAACTCATCAAAACTGTCCATATCCTGCAGCTCAACAAAATTGACATTTCTGTCAGCAAGAGACATGCCAAATCGAGGGATCATCTGCACAAGGCCAAATTGTCGAGCCACGTAGTGAGCAGGATAAAAACGAACGGAACACTTAAGAGGCTTCCGCTCCGTGGCTTCTTTGGCTCCAGTAACCTTTAAACCAGCAGGGATATCCCTTGACGTCAAGAAACTGGCCCACATCTTCTGATAATCCCTTTGAGCGTCTGCTGACATCAATGGGGAGTAGACCGATAACATAGGAGAGCAAAAAACCAGAAAATTAGGCTCGGGGCCCTTGACCTTGTTGTAAAATCGGGAGAAGAAGTAATAAAAGTTGAGGGGTTGTAGTGTTTGCCGAGCCACAAAACTGGCATATATTTCATTATCAACGGGGGCAGTGGTGAATGCACAAAAATCTGGGAAATAGGCAAATAACCATGCCTGAAGCAACCAGATAGGCCCCTGCAAGAAAACACATCTCGATGCCAAAAAGCCCTCAATACCCGCACAAAAACTGGAAAAAACAACAGGGCCTAAGGCCACTTTCTCGCCCCTAGCAAGACTAATAGCCATGGCATTATACTCTTTGGTCACAGATAATGCAGAAGTACAGAAAATATATCTCGACAGCCATAACGTAAGAAAGTGGACATGTTCAATATGGGATACCTCGACGGTGTCAGCCAGACTTTTGTATCGGCCGATAATGGGGCCATAACTCAATAAAGTAGCACCCTTTTCATCGACGGCCGCGGGGAAGTGAAAGGCATCATCTCCGGCCGATGGTTGGGGGTCGACATAACACCCAGTGGGCCCGAGGCCACTGATGGCCAAAATATCCAGAAGGGTTGGAGTCATCGGACCATAAGCAAAGTGAAAGGTGTTGTCGGCTTTGCACCAAAACTGCACCGCCGCTCGAATAAGGGGAAGGTTCAAAGATAAACCCACTTTGCAAAATTGAATGGCATCGTAAATCCCACAGAGACGCCAAACAGGGGCAAATGTTTTCTCCACCCTCCGACACCAGATCAGCCAGTCCGCGTGAACAATGGAGCTAGCCCACGGCCACCCACGGGTGGTAGATTGAAAAGTAGTGGGGCTTTCGGAGAAAGGCAAAGCCTCTTGAGGGTAAAGGAGAGGATGCTTCGCGGCCGGAGGTACATCGGCAGCCGAGTGGAACGGGCCGATGGTGGTGCCGAAAGGAGTTTCTTGAAGGACTTGAGTCGAGATATGTACATCCCGTAGATTGACTTGTGCACCGGCCATGTTTGATTGAAAGAAAGAGCTCGATTTGTAGTGGGTTATGGAGTATTGTGAAGAAAAAAAATTGGCTATGGAGGTTTTTGAGAGAGAGAAATCGGCTATGGAGAGGAAGATGAATAGTGAAGGGTTTTGTGGGGAGTTTTGTAGTTGTTGAAAGGGGAAAAGTGGGTTTTTGGGGAAGAGTGAGTTTGATGGGACTCTTGAGAGATTGGAGACTAGCCAATTGATAGGCTTGGAAGTTTTGTGTTGGCCGAGAATTTAGAGAGAGAAAAAGAGGGAGTGGACACTTGGCATAGAAATTAATGGATAGGGAAACTCTTGAGATTCCCAATAAAGCCAATGTCTTGAAGAGTTAGCCAATTATGGCTAACTTTAAATACAAAGGCATGCTCAATTAATGCCAATCGAGCCATAAAAGGAGGGAAATTTAAAAACTAAGTCTTATCTGATAAAATTTTAGCATCAGCTAAAATTTAACAGATACGACTTACGGGGGGCATTGTTTGTACCCAAAAAATCACCCTCGATAAATCGAGGAGTAATAACGTGATGATAGGCCGAACCCAGTACGTGGAGCCAAGAGAATTGGATCAGGATCAGACCCACTCTGATCCGGAAGTCAATCCGACCGAAATTAAACGGGTCACAAGCCTAATTAGAGATACGGCCCAAGTTTATAATTAATCAATTTTGGCTAGGTGTAAATTAATTAATGAACTAATTAATTAATTTATGGGCCAGAGTCAATTAATTAATAAAACCAAGTTATGGTTAAAAACGGACAAGCCCAATGAGCCCAATAGATGATTTTGGCTATTATAGATTAATTAGCTAAGTTAATTAGTTAATTAGTTAATTGGGCCAAGCATAAGCAATCGGCCCATACAATTAATAAGGCCATTAAGTAGTTAGTTAAATAATTAATTACAATTATCGCATAGGGATTAATGGCCCAATCACTCCCAACCGATCCAGAACGACCCATGGCCCAGCCGATGAAATCGGCCCAGTAATCTGAATGGCCCATGCGAAATTTAATTAGATGATAGCCATTTAATTAAATGGCTAATTAAAAAGATAAGGCCAATTAATTAAGTAGTGGCCACATAAATCTCTCTAACCAAAAGAGATAGATTAAAACACAACCACTTCCTAATTTGTCTCAAGTTGGTTACACAAAGCAATTAGCAACCCACGTTTCCTTCTCACAAATTCAAATCTGAAAATTCAAAGAAGAAGAAGAAGGAAAAGCAACTTCCAAAGTAGTGGGAAGAGTGGAGGAAGTGGAGAAAAATAAAATTAGTGGAGATAGTGGGCAGTTTTCGGCCATCAGCCAGTTAGTTTTCCAGCCATCAGCTTATAAATATCAAGAAGCTGCCATACGTACAAGGACACACACAACTCAATCAATCAACAAATCAGTCTACACTGAAAATCGGCTCAACGCCTCTCCGGAAGTCCAGCATCCGCTGCTTCTGTCAGTCAGTCAGCACTGCCAATTCCTTGACATCAATCGTCAATCCTCAGCAACCAGCAGGACATGGCCGCCTGAAGTCTAGCACCGCCGCTCAAAGTAAGCCGCAAAGCTACTTCCGCCGTCAGCAAAGCTGTCTCGAGCGAAACCATTCGATACCAAGCAAAATAGCAAGCTGCAACGTCATGTAAGTGCCCACGTAATTACATGGCAACCTCGTCAAGTAGCCATCTGCTCGATGAGTCCGCTGTCAAGTAGCCATCTGCTTGATAGCTATCGGTTGAGTAGCCATCTGCTCAATTGATGCCCTTTCCAGCGGCCACCCGTTGGTCAGGAGCCCGATTGGTAGCCATCTGCCAAGGTTGGGCGACCCATTGATGATGGTTCTCTGTCATCAATGTTACTTTCTGTCAACAAGCTGCACTATCTTATGTCATCAGCTCATTTGGCGGGTCTGCCTGCCAATCAAGGAGTATTTTTTCAGAACTTATTGCAGTCATCAACTCATTTGGCAAACATATGCCGACACAGGAGACTAATTTATCGTTTTGCATGCTTTGTAATGTTTGTAAATCAGGGAACTCATTGTAGGCTAAGACTCATATGTTTCTTTTACAATTCAATTAATAGAAGTATTTGGCCCATATCTTTTGATTTTATTAAAGCATGTTTTACGTCGAGTGATTTTCATTGATGCATTAGTTTATGTCTTTAAAGTCAAGTTACATATTAAACTGATTGACTGTCAACTCATTTACTGATTCATCGATACACTGAGTAAGCCATCGATTGGCTGTGAAACTTTGGCATATCAGAAAGGTTATCATAAATTATTTAAGTCCTGCGGCCAGGCAGGCATGGAAAAGAACTAAGGGTAGTGTTTGCCTACTCTGCCATAATCAATTGATTAGAAGTCAGTTTCATCAGGACATCTTACATTGATATCAATATGTCCTTATCAGGACATTTTAATTATGTTTAGATCGATATCAACATGTCCATTTTTTAAACCGTTATGTTTGCACGCACAAACATTGGCACGCCCGCACTCATTACACATCATATCGAGCCATTTGCACATCGAGGCATTCGGTGTCAAATTTATCGCAAACACAAATAAATTGATTCAAGCTACTAAAAAAAGGGAAGAAGCTGTTTTTGAAGCTTCCAAATTGAAGTATTCAATGGTTGAGCTTGAGAAAAAGCTTAATAAGTTAGAAATTTACTGCCACGGTTTAAAATCCGAACTTGAAGTTTGTGGGAGTGGAAGTAGCAATTCTCCGTATCAAAAGCAGAAGCTGAAATCTTACAATCAGTCTATAAAAGTCGGTGATCAAGAGAAAGTGATTAATCATTTCTTGGTTTTTTACATGGAAGATTTGCTAAGCAGAGCTTTTTTTGAAGATTTTGAATCGGTCGGGTTTTTGAAGAGTGCTCCGAACCCGATTCTGAACCCGATTGATGGTTGTGAAGCGAATTTCGCCATGTTTAGTCGGCTTCAGGGGTTGACGTGGGAGGAGTTTTTAGTAAGGGGACTAAGCATTTTAGTGAAGATTTTAGTAAGTTTTGTGATAGGAAAATGAGTGAGATTGTGGCTATGTTGGGTTGGAACCGGGCATGGCCCGAACCACTTTTGCAATCTTTTTTTAAAGCTTCTAAAGCTGTGTGGTTGGTGCACCTTTTGGCTAATTCGGTGCACCCAGGTCTGCCCATTTTTAGAGTGGATAAAGGGGTCGGGTTTGACCCGGTTTACATGGAGGATATGAGTGGTGACAAGGTGAAAAAGTTAGTTCCTAAGGCCATCTCCAAACCAATGGGGGGTGGGTGGAGATGACCCAAAAGTACAGCCCTGGATGATCTCCAAGCATCCAGGGCTGTCTATATGCACAGCCCAGGGCTGTGGGCTGGGCTATTGAAAGCCCAGCTCATCCCCCTGAAAATGGGACGCGCTGGTTCCCATCTTGCACCAGGTGGTGCCACTTGGCGCCACCTGGTGCATTTCCTTTATTTTTTTTTTATTAAATTAAAAAATAAGTATTAATAAATAAATTATTAATAAAAAAAAGTTAAAAAATTAACTACGAATTTAACAATACCTTGTTTAATTTAATTAACTAAAAATAAAAGTTACATTTAATTATAAAAGTTGTTGTAGGTTTAATAACAATTTATTTTAAATTAAAGATGTAACATTATTAGATATAAAAATTTGCCTATGAAAGTAAAATTAAACAACATTATAGTATAAACCACATTTTAAATTAAATTAAATTGGAATAAATTTTTACAAGAAAATAAATCTGTCAAACAATAATCTTATCAAGTCCATGTTCAATATCAAAAAGCCCAAGAAGACGCCTAAACACGGCAAAGAAGGGGCAAGGATATTTACTAATGAATTCGGAAGATTATTATTGCCAGAAATATTCTCTTAACCATAATCTTAAATTCTTATATTAATCATGACCCATGTTCAAAACAATATTAGAACGCATGGGGTTTCTGATACATAGTTATATATAGCTCAACACATGATTAAGTTATTTAGCCTGTCATTAGACTAAATACAATACAAATATAAAATATTAAAAACAGAAAGGTAAAGAAAAGTACCTTAAAAGGACCTTCAAACCAAGCTTTTATTTAATTCTTCAGATATATTACAAATATTTTACAAACTTTAAAGTAATATTACAAATACTTCAAATTTTTGGGGAGGAGGAGTAGTAGTAGTAGAGAAAACTGATAAAGAAGCTGATGATCTTCTAAGGCTGATATATCAGCTATTTATAGGCGGAATTCCGGACCTGAAATCCTTCTTCAAATTGCTTTTTTCCTGTTGTTTCTCACCCGTGAATTCTGTTGTAAAAAGTATTACTTTTACTATTCATGAACAGTCACTTTTTTCACTATTCATCAATAGTGACTTGTCTCTTGTCTGTTTCTGCCGACGATTATTTTCCTGATTTGATTTTTTCGAATATCTCTTCCAAATCATATTCATTAAATAATTCTTCATCATCCTCATATGGATCTTGGGATTCTCCTGCTAATTTTGCGGACGCCATTGACGTGTCTGATTTAGAATCATCTTCTAGAAATTCCTTAAATTTTTTCTTTAAGTCTTTCTTCATTTCTTCCATATAGGCTTTAATAATCTCAGTTTTGGACAATTCTTGTCTTTTCATTTTTAATTTCCCAGATATAGCTTGGAATGGGCTGGGAGTATCTTCCTGATTCTTTGTTTTATATGTCAAAAGTCTGGACTGAATTAATTCTTCAGTTTCTGCTCTGAATAATTTTCCAGAGCTGGGATCAACTTTGTTCATTTTTTCCCAAAATTTTGAGAAAGAAGTCCTATAAAGACAAGGGGTCTGATGTTCTGTATATCCCACTATAGGGATCCATTTTGATATCCATGGAATAGAGAATTCAATAAAAAAGTGCATAGAGGCTATAAGCTCATCTGCTTTATGTGAAGTTATTAACTTAGATATCTGGGGGGATAAATCTATCCATTCAGAGTATAGTGTTTTCCATTTTTCAGGAAGTATGTCATATGAAGGACCGTGGTATGACCACCAATTCACAAACCAATTTGGTATTGGAGATTTATATACTTCTCCACAGATTTTTATAAACCAAGTATGTTTTTTCTTATTATTTTGGTAATATAAAACCTTGTCAAAAGCTGAGATATAATCCCAATAATTGAATTTAATAGAAATATTTTTCTCAGAGAAGATATAATCTTTCTCTTTGAATGTGGATAATCCCCATTCCTGATATGAAAAGATCTTTTTGACAATGATCTTGCTAAAAGTATAACTTTTCTGATCATTTGAAGCAAAATGAGTAATTTCGCAACTTTCTGTTGCTTTAAGCAAATTTTCATAAAAAGTCCTCTGCTTATATGATGTAGCAGTGAATTGAGTATTATCAATATACCTGTTCATAAGAAACCATGGCTCATCTTGCCATTTCAAATCAGAATATTCCAGATGAAGTATGACTTCTCTTTTTTGGTTTTCAGCATAATTTATACTATCATCATATTCATTTTCTTGCAAAATATTTGCGAAGGTTTGGGAATTTTCTTTTTGTGATGTGGATGATTCACCCATTCCAGAAATATTTTCCGCAACTAGTTTCTTTCCATGAATTTGAGAGATTATGTTCCCTCTTCCTCCACGACCTCTATAATTTTAAGGTCTTCCTCGAAAGGAATAATCACGCGGTAACATAACCTGCAAAATTATTTATAAAAATTGGTTAATCTGAGCAATTTATGCTCATACCACAAAATATCTTCATGGTATTTCTCTTTTGCTTTATTAGCATCTTTAAATAAATGTGGATATTTGTCAATAAAGGAAATCCTTTCTCTGCAAACATTAATTTTAGTTTTAAGGTAAGAAATATTCTTACGGGTAGAAAATCGGTTTGAAGAACTTGGATAAGGATTTTGATTCATTTATAAAATCCTTGTATTTGTAGCAATCTATGTTGCCAATTTTTTATATCATCATTATAAATTTGTAGCAATCTATTTTGCCAATCTATAACATCATTACAAAGGATATCATCGATATCCATAATATTATCAATATCAATATCCATATTTTTCTTCATTCTGTTTATAAGTGCAATTCTTTTTTCTTCATAAAAATCAATAATTTCTCTATGTCTTCTGACATAAACTTTGTTGATAATTTTATTACTTTTACTTAAAGTATTAACACAGGGATGTCCCTGACACACAAATCCATCTCCTATGATTAAGGGCTTCATTAATCCTGTAAAAATTCACGCGTCAGAAAATCAGGGAGATGGTTATCCTCTCCTTTCTTATAATGTATTTCAAAATCAAAAGGGGCTAAATGAGCCTGCCATCTAGCAAACATTTGTTTAGAGACATCATGTTTGAAATCTTTATTAAACATGTACTTAGCAGATTTACAATCAGTGAATATTTTGAATTTTTGATTATATAAATCATCCTGAAATTTTAATACGCATTTAAGAATGGCAAGAATTTCTTTGGCAATAGTAGCATAATTTTTCTGACTATTATTCCATTTTCCAGAATGAAATCTTACTAAAAACATTTGTTTTGTAGAAGGGCAAATTTGTTTAAGGATACCTCCAAAACCAATATCTGAAGCATCTGTTTCAATAATTTTTTCCCATGTGGGATTGGCTAACATTAAACAAGGAAGTGATTTCACTTTATTCTTTATTAATTTTACCGCATTAGTGTGTATATCAGTCCAAGGTGTAGGAGACTTTTTAAGTCTATCATATAAAACCGCTGCGTCTATTGCTAAATCTTTATAATAAGAAGAAATATAATTTAAACTTCCAAGAAATCTTTGGAGTTGAGTCTTATCTGTTATTATATCAGGGAATTTTGAAGCAAATTCTATACTTCTATTTATAGGAATTATTTTCCCTTTTTCAATATTATGACCAAGAAATCTAATATTAGTTTGGAAAATAGACATTTTTGGTTTAGAGATAACCAAACCATGTTGAATAACTACTTTCTTAAATATTTCTAAGTGTTTAAAATGATTTTCAATCGTTTTTGAAAATACCAAAATATCATCAATATAAACTATTATAAAATCACTATAGTGTATAAAAATATCATTCATAATTTTCTGAAATTCAGAAGGGGCATTTTTCAAACCAAATGGCATAACTTTCCATTCATAATGTCCAAAAGGAACATTAAAAGCAGTTTTATATTGATCATTTTCACTTATTTGTATCTGCCAGTATCCTGACTTTAAATCAAACTTTGAAAATATAATTGCTTCATATAAACGATCTAAAAGATCCTTTTTATTAGGTATTGGATGCCTAATCCATTTTAAAACTTTATTTAAAGGTTTATAATTTATAACAAGCCTAGGGGCACCTCTTTCTTGTTCACTATGTTTATTAACATAAAAAGCTGTACATGACCAGGGTGAATTAGATGGTTTTATTAAACCTTTTTGTAAAAGAGATTCTATTTCTTTTTTACATAATTCTAAATATTCAGAATTCATTTGACATGGTCTTGCTTTAGTGGGTATTTTTCTTTCATCAAAATCTTCTTCATAAGGAAGCTCGACAATATGTCTTTTTCTTTCCCAAAAAGCATTAGGATGGTCATTACAAATTTCTAAAGATAATTTATTATATATTAATTTTATTTTTTCTTGTAAAGTATGACTTTGAAGTTTCTGTTCTATAGTAAGAATACTTACCTCTTGTTTCAAATAATTCAGATGAGAAACTTTATGTTCTAATAAATCTTTTAGTTCATGTATAAGTTTAGGAAATGGTTTGGTAATAAATTTAAAAGTTATTTCTTTTCCTTCAAAAGTTCCTGTAATCCCTGAGTTATCAACTCTCGTCAAAGGGTATATTTGATCAATAAATGGAGTACCAAGAATAACTTGATTAGTAATATTTTTAACAAGTAAAAAACTTGTAGGAATGCAAACCTTATCTTTACAAATATAGGCTAAAGGAATTTTAAATTTTATATCTAATTTTTCTCCTCCAGCATGACTAAGTGAATTAGTAGTTTTATGAAAATATCTAGTAGGAATTATTCCTTCTTGTATAACATTCATATCTGCTCCACTGTCTACTAGAGCAATAATTTCTTTTCTAAAATGATTATCTATTAATAGGGTAATTTTTATAAACCATTTTTGAGATATTACCATATTTAGGTTAGATAAGAAATTTTCTTGTACAATATTTTCGTTAAACTCATCTTGCCCATATTCTACATGAGTATTAATCTGTTTGACTATTTCTAATCGAGTGACTCTTTCTTCTAATTCCTGATTAGCAGTTTTTAGATCAGAAATTTCTGACTTTAAATTCTTGATTTCTTTATTTAAATCATTAACAGAAGTAGGAATTTCAATATTTTGTCTTTCTTTAAGTAATTGATAAACTTTATTCATAGAATATGGTTCTGAGGAACTTATATGAATAGGTGTTTCAATTCTACCAGAATCTGTACTACTTGAAGGTATGTCCTCTATTTGCATTTGATCTATTAATTTCAATTTCAACTCTGGATCTTTTATATGTTTTAAAAATTCTAACATATTTCCTGAAGTTAGAACATTTATATTCATATTTTTAAATTGGGATAGTAATTTATAATAGTCTTCTTTTTCATTGTGAATTCCACAAATGTTTCCTTGTGCACACGAGTCACAACAAAAACTAGAATCCTGAGAGGCTATCTCCTCTTCTTCTAACATATCAATTTCTTCAGAAGAACTATCGTTAGAACTAGTTTCATTACTAATCTGAGATTCTTCTGGTTCTGAGTCAGAATTTAGCAATAATTTTTCTAAATTTTCTTTCATAGATTCATCAATTTTTAATTCATTAATTTTCTTCTTCATTCTGCATCTATTAGCATAATGGCCTATCTTACCACATTTATAGCAAACAATTTTCTTTTTATTTGAAGATTTTTCTTCTTTCCTTTTATTCTTTTGGTCCGATCTTTTTTTAGAAAGATGTCTTCTTTTCTTATGATAAGGGACATTATCCGTTCCTGATTTTGATTTATAAATTTTTTCTTTTCTTGAAGTGGTTGGAATATCCATACCAAATTGGTTACAAAACTGTCCTAATTGACTTTTTTCATTTAAGTTTTGTCTTTTAATCTGTTGATTTAATTTTATTTCATTACATAAAGCTAATCCTTCTTGAATACAAGTACCAATCAGCTTACCATAGGTATAATCATCATAAGGTATATTAATCCTATCTTTTCTAAGATTTTTCCTAACTCTTTCAGCAAATAAGTTAGGCAATCCATCAATAAATTTTGATTTCCAATGAGAGTTATTGCACTCTGGTAGTTCCATAACTCTACTTAAAAAAGTATCCTTATACCATCTAAAATCAGTAAGGGTTTTACATCTTAAATTCTGTAACATAGTTCTTATATTTTCAATATTATCAGAAATTCTTCCTGTAAAATGTTCTAAAATAGTAACAATAAGTGTATAAACGGCATTTTCAAAATTTTGACCATCTTTTTGTTTTATAGTCCTATAAATGTCCGTTCTATTTCTTTCTGATAAATAATTATCCCACCAACCTTTCAGTTGGCCAGTAAATCCTGCAACTATCATTTTTGCAACAGTACTATCACTATTACCATTACTTTTACAAATAGTACTATACATAAGCATTCTATGAGCTAGAGAGTATATTTGTTTTTCAGTATAACCATCCAAATTCCATTCATAAATGTTTTTTCCATTATAACTGTTATTAACAGTATATTCTTGTTCTTCGTGTAAAGTATCCATAGGCGAAGGTCTTCTATAATAATATAATCTTTGTGTAGGTCTATCTGCAAATTTTTCAATTTTATTTATTTCATCACTGATTTTATTTTTGTAGTTATTTCTACTAATACTTTCAGAGAATTCATAATTCAAGGTATTTATTTTTAATCCTTTGAATTTTTCTTCTAAGAGTTTTTCTAAATCTTTATGTGATTTTAATTTAAAATCTGTTATTTCAGGTGGTGGCTGCAAATGGGAAGTAGACACTATAGGCTTATCTTCCAAATTTATCATAGGTTTTATATTCTTAATTACAGAGAAGATATCCTCTACTCTATTATGTAACTCCTTTATTTGTTCTCCTAGGATATTTAAATAAAGATTTGTATAATTTTGTTGTTGAAATATATTGTTTATATTACTAGTAGTTATTTGTATAGCATCATTTTCTAATAATTTAGAAAAAGCTGTAAAACTTATTGTTTTATTTTCAGTGCTTATAGTAAAATTACTTTTAGGAGGGAAAATACTTCTTAAAATATCTCCATTAGATAATTTATAAGTTCTTTCTAAAACTGAAATATGATTTTCTAAATATGTTACAACAAACCAAGGAATAAAATAAATTATTTTATCTTTTTGAGAAGTGAATTTATAAAATTCATTTTGAAAATAATTTTGATCTTCTTCTGAAATATTCTTAAAAAACCATTCTCTAAAAGGTTTCCATTTTGGAAGATTAAATTCAGTTTTAATTATTTGTCTTGCCTGTGAACCAGGGCTAAAATCAATTTTGGTCGTAAAATTCATTAAATATCAAAATCTGCTTCTGAAGGAGTAATATCTGCCTCTCCAATATTTCGGACCGATGCTTCCGTATTATTTTCATTATTTTCTTCGTTATTCTTATAAATACCTTTTCCTATATTATCTTTGTTGAGAAATATTTTTTCAACTTTATTATACTCAGTACTTTCTCTGGTTTGAGATGTAGAATTTTTATCAGGAAATCTATCATATTCATACGAAGTTGAAGTTCTAGGGGGTATAACTAGATCATCTAAAGGTGATATGAAAGATCTCACTGATGAGGACCTAGAAATATTATTTCTAGCTTTATTTTCTATCATTTTTATAGAGATATCTCCTGTTTGAGATTGAAATATTGAAGAAAATTCATTACATATTTGAGGCTTAGGTTTAACTGCCTGAGTTATTTTTCAAGTATCTGGGAAGGGAATTTCGTCCCACTTAATTGTTCTTCTGGTGGTTATATTAGATTTACCAAGATTAGTTTCGATTATTACCGTTTCATTCATTTTCTTATCCATTATTCTACAATTTGGATTCAAAGTATAAAGAGGTTTAAAATAAACTCTATAACAAACACACATAACCTCTGAGCCATTTTCATAATCATAACCATGGGTTTTCACATTTAAAGTGAGAGCATCCAGTATATTAACATCAGTCAAAGATAACTGTAAATTAGGATAAACATTAAAATAAACTGGTCCATGTGCCAGGCTAGATTGTATTATTCTCATTAATGATTTTTTCCAGTTTAAATTTCTACCATCCCGTAGGGCTGCAATAAAACTTTCAGGTAATCCTACCAAAGTTAAAGGTTTAAAAGCAATTTGCACTAATCCTAGAATGACATGCTGAAGTCCCGAAACTAGAAATCAATGTTTTTAGACTGGTTGTAGTCATTATTAATACATTATTAATAGAGTACATACAAACCCATAAAGTTCAAAGGTCTCTTAATAGTTGAGATGAAAGATATCAATGTCGACCCATGAGTTTTCGTGAAGAACCAATAAATTATAATGTCGTAGAAAGACCTCTATTATTATCAAACCAGAAGAAAACAATTACTATCCCATGCAACAAAAACAAGTAGATGAATATATTGATAGAGCAGTAAATCCCAAGTATAAAACTTAAACATGCACTTTTTTGCACTTTTCGAAAATATGAAAATCGGTGAAATCTTTAAGCACTCGGTAAATCTCAAAACATCTTTCATGAAATTCCAAAAAACCAACGGGATCATATTTCTCGAGGGTTTTTTGCAAGTTAACTCCTTGTGATATGTCTAATGGGCAATTTACCTCCCTGTGAAATAAAAATAGGCAATTTAACTCCCTGTGAAATGAAATAATAAGCAGTTTACCTCCTTGTGATATAAAAATAGGCAATTTACCTCCCTATGAAATGAAATAATGAGTAATTTAACTCCCTGTGATATGAAGTAATGAGCAATTTAGAGGGAGGCAATGTGCTTCTTTTATAAAAACACAGGGAGGTATCTTGCCATTTTTCTTATCACAGGGAGTTAAATTGCCTATTTAGAATATCACAGGGAGGTATTTTGCCCTTTTATTTATCACAGGGAGTTAAATTGCCTATTTAGAATAACACGGGGAGTTAATTTGCTATTCACTCTATTTCTCGATAAGTAAGTACTCTTCACTTCACTAGTCTCAATTCTCAAAATGTCTTAACGGGATACGAATGCAAGATTCAGGCCAGAAATGAAGTAGCTAGCTAGCTAGGATAAATCAAATCAGTACATACATTGACAAGATAAATAATGACTAAGATTCCTATACAGCAAAACTTTTGTCTATACCTTCCAAAGTTGCAAAATTCTAACAAAAAAAAACTGATAAATTTCCTACAACACATTGACCAGCCGAGGAGACCAATGCAACTAAAAACAACAACAATAGTCCACATGCCCGTTTATATATGAATTAACTAGTATTTGACTCATTTCCAGATTTGTGTTACGTACGTTGTATTGACTCAAAAAATTGAAATTAAGAAAATAAATTAACATATTTTTAAAGAAAATAAATTAATATATTAATATCATTTCACAAACTCTCAACAAACATGGTTCGATGCATATTCACATACACTATTCTCCTTAAATTCCAAACACTGAAACTACTTGCAGGCTATATCAATATTTTCCACTTAACAAAATTTCATATTCTGATATTCTGATAATTTCAACCAAAATACAATTGATTCATCTAAATATGTAGAAACCTGAATATACCCAACGTAAATCTCAAAAATCGAACCCTCAAATCAATCTAGTCATTCTACTTAGGTATTCCAATGCCAAAATACCATAGTCCACACCCAATTTTAAGTCACAAACAATCAAAAGTACAATAAGATAAATTTAAATAAAAACATACTCCTACATTAACTTTTCAATGTTGGACCAAGAGTAAAAATCAAAATTCTATTTTGGACATAGTTATAAAGGAGATGGAGTTAAGCCCTTGTCCCATAAGTCATCAATGTGGCCACCATTATAATTGTTGTGGTACCTACAAAGCACCTTGCACTTAACCACATTATCGTAAACATAGAACCCAGGTGTAACCATGATCCGAACCATATTATGCCATCTCCAACCCGGAGGGCTTTTCACAGCCCAGGGGTGTCAATCACCACCCGGGTGAATCTGCACCCCTGAGCATCGTCTCCAATCCATAGGGCTATCTCTTCCAATTAATTAAAAAAAAATTCCCCACTCCCTAATAATAATAATAATAATAATAATAATAATAATAATAATCTTAAATCTTATACTATGATTGTACCTGGGTAAAGAATGGTATCAGAGCCATGGAGGTAGAAGATATATAGTGATTATATAGGTTGACACATGAATTAATTTTGGAAATGAATATTCTCCGTAGACATGAGAATGTTAAAAATAGCTTGAATCAGGAATATGATATTCCTCAAAATTTAGAATTACTGAATAAGTGGACTATTCCGAAAATAGAACTAAGAACCATTTATAAAATGGGTACTTTTGAAAGAATTGGATTTAAACAAATTGTAAAGACTACAAAAGAATCAATTTCTCTGGATAATGATGAATTAACAATTCGATTGTTAAATGAAAATGATATTTTACCATATAAGTATACTCACAGTGAAGCTTTCCAATCACAATAATCATCCGGATTCAGCTTTCCATCAAAGTCTGGGACTCCTACTTGAATGGTTCTATCGCCTCCTTCAAGAGCCCTTGCCAAACGTTCCACCACCGAATCGTTTTGTGCGGCATATGGATTTTCAAAACCACCAGCTGAACTAGTGGAATAACCAACTTCATCAAGGACTTCATTTTCATGGGCTTGAGATGTGTGGCCCCTACTTCGAGTAGGAGACATTGGCTTTCTTGCAAGAAGTTCAGTCACCATTTGTCGTAGTTCAGCAATTTCTGCGTGGATGTTGATGTCTTCAATGTTTCTTCGACGACGGGGCGGTATGTTGTTTGATCAGAGTATGAGCAACAGCGGTGTGACCCGCTCTGGTACCACTTGATGCAGGCCGAAACCCAACGTAAAGGAAATGAAATGATAGATGATCGGGAATCACTCAACCGGCGGTAGCGGACTCACTCGACGCTACTAATCGCGGAATCACTCAACGCGACCAAGTCACTCACTTGTAAAAGAGGAATCACTCACTGTTAATGCAAGAACACTTGCAAATAAATATTTTTTTAACTTAAACTCATCTCCCTTCTGTATTCATTTGGAGGGGTTTATATATAAGTTTTGGAACATCCCCCCAAAACATAGGAAATTACAAGTTGAATGGCCTTACAATTTCCCAATATAAACTTGACTCTTGACTTATAGAAAATATAAAATATGACCTTATTAACTGATAACAATGATAATAACTTGAAAATAGACTCATAAATCAAGTAAGACTCTTAGAAATACCAAAATACATAAGGAATGTTGTTTCCCGAGTGAAATCTGGCAGTCTCTAGTAAAATGTCCATAACTGTTTCCACAGACCTTATTTTTGTAAACCGCTTTTTTTGTTGAAAATTAGACTTCAACAGATTTCTAACCACATATGATAGACCCTCTAGTTCCTTGCCAATCAAAGCAGGTTTGCGTTTAAAGTCACCCTATCTGCAGAAATAGATTATGGGACAGCATTTGCATCACTTTCTCCAAATCAATTGTGTCGTATTTGGCTTTCCCTGGTGATTGCCATTGGAAAACAGCTCCTTGCTCGGCCCCCTTGGCCTCTTTGGCCTCTTGTCCAGGCTTCACTTCCATAACCCGTGGCTTTGTCGTTTGTTGTTTCATCGGGGCCTTTCCTTTGTCTGTCTCGATTTCTTTCCTTCGTCGCAAGTTACGCCGATACTGTGTTCTGGTCATCTGATCAACCCTTTGATTCCCAGGGAATTTCGTGTGCCTCACAGGTGATCTTTCCCTGATCATGTTGCTATGATTAGTGCCCTCCTGCGACTGTCGAGGCATTTTAGGTGCGGCCTGGTCTCTACGTGGTTCCACTGTCGGTGGTGTTACCTGCACTGGCAAAGGTGTTGGCACTGGAGATGGTGCCATCACTTGATACTGTGGCATAACCTGATGTTGCGGCTTTATTTGAACTTGATGTTGTGGCTGTGGCATCACCTGATAAGGATATGCTCCTTGTGTAGTGTTTGGCCAAGGCATGTACTGGCCATATATGCCTGGGTTCACAAACAACGGTACTGTTGCCAAGTCAGCATGGCACCTGGCACATAATCCCATTTGCGTGTTCATCGAAGAGGATAAACGACGTGGGTCTCCTTCTACATAAAGTTCTTCTGGCGTGTTTGTGACCCCTACCATATTTATCCCCACTTCGTTCTGTTGGAAGGGATTAGTGTCAACCGTCATCGGCTTAGTAATTTTCCAGTCTGGGGCAAATCTCAAAATGCCCTTATCAAGGTGATCTTGTACCATCCACCTGAAAACGAGACATTCGTTCGTAGAGTGAGTCCATACGTCATGATATTTGCAATATGTCTTACCTGCAATTTTCATCGGAGACGGTATCACATGATCCCCTTTTATCTTAAGGATCTTGTCGGCCAAAAGCTGATCAAAGATGGCCTCGGTCTTGGAGACATCAAACGAATAACGTCTCTCCCTGTCTGGTTTATACTCAGCATCCCTTCTTAACAGGTTATTGGGTACCTTGATGATTGGCTGGGGTTCTTTTGGCTTCGCAAGAGCTTGACAGACTGTGTTCTTTGGGCAGACTACTTCAGCTAGGCCGATTTCAATGCTCTGTTGTTCCATCGGCCTGCTTACCTGGTCCTCACTAGAGTCTGCCATTCCTACTTGGTAGTAGTTTCCCCTGGGCTGTCGCGTTTTCATCCCTTAATACCCTTTCATATCGGACCGCATGATCAGTCAGTTCAAACAGGTCTTCATGATATTGGGCCATCATGATTTTCCTCAACTCGAAATGCATGCCATGGATGGCAATCTTGATACATTCTTTTTCTGGCAGAGGTATGGCACAGAATCCTCTGGCCCTGATGAACGTTTTCATGTATTCCTCTACTGTCTGCCCCGTCAACTGCTTCATGTTGGATAGCTCGATGACAGATACTTCGAGCGGGGCTTGGTAGTGGTTCATCACAAATACCTTTTCCATGGATGGCCAATCAAGGACCAATCCTGGTTTCAGGTTGGCGTACCAATGGAACGCCATGCCGGTGAGTGAATTAGGAAACAATTTTAACTTCAATTCATTGCTCAAGTTGCCACACTCCAGAGAGAATCGAGCCAGATGCTCGGTGGCAGATTGGGATCCTTCCCCCGAAAATAGAGTAAAGTTGGGTGCCCTGTAGTTCATCGGGAATGGCACTTGGTCGATATATTATGGATGAGGCTTGTTATACCTTGATGCCCTATTCCCTTGTCTTCTTACGAACATTTCTTGAGCCTGATTCATCGTCAACAGGTCATCCTGACCTCCACGGCTCGATTTGTTCTATCATAGGCCGATGAGATGGCCTGATGTCCCTCTGGGCCATATCCCATGGCCTCTGATCGTTCCTCTTCCGACCTGCCCCCCGAATTTGGGCGTTGATACCTGGCTTTGGAGGTACTTCCTTTCTTATCAGGGACATTAGTTTGTCCGTTGTCCTGTTTGTAGGGCGTTTCGTCCCTCGATCCACTTCCCCCGATATGTATCGCGGGTCCCTTGCCTTTGTCAACAGAGCTTTTGGGCGGCCCTGTCCAGGCCTGCGATTGTATCCCGTTGGCAAGGGTATTGATGCTCTCAGCAAGCATAGACATTTTCGATTCCAGATGCATCAGGGAAGTATGTACAATATTGCTGGCTTCGGTATTGGCCTGACTGGCTGCAGTGGCCGAGCCTAGCATGTTCTCGAACTTACTGACAACATTTGACCATTCTGCCTGTTTGGCCTCAAGGTCCTTAGTGAAGTTGCGGACCTCCGTTGTCAGTTCTTCTATCTTGTCAGTCCCTTCCATAGCTAGCGGGACAGTGAATAGGTTTTCCAGAGAGTGCGTTAGATCAGAGCGTGTCCTCTTCAAGCTAGATCGAGTCTTTCGCGTTATCTGTGGTATCATCTGACAACAGCAAAAGATTAATCGTTTAGCATCAACTGATTGACTTTTTGGCAAAAAAGATTATCAAGTCCCATTAGGCGTGCCAAAATATTGTTTGCGTAAAATTCGGTTTGGCTTGCCTCGACGTGCAAATGACTCGATATGGTGTAAAATAAGTGCGGGCGTGCCAATGTTTGTGCGTGCAAACATAACGATTTAAAAATTGGACATATTGATATCGATGTAAAATATAATTAAATGTCCTGATAAGGCTGACTTCTAATCAATCGATTGCGGCGGAATAGGCAAACACTACCCCTGATTCTTTTCCATGCCTGCCTGGCCGCAGGACTTAAATAATTTATGATAACCTTTCTGAAATGCCAAAGTTCAACAGCCGATTGACGGCTTACTCAGTACATCAATGAATTTACAAATCAGTAATTGAGTTGATGATCAATGAGTTTAATCTGTATCGACTTGATTTCAAAGACATAAATATCATACTGACCATGCTTCAATGAAAAATCACTTGACGTAAAGCACACTTTAATTAAAATCGAGAGATATGGGCCAAATACTTCTATTAATTAAATTGTAAAAGAAATACATGAGTCTTAGCCTACAATGATTCCCCCGATTTACAAATATTACAAAGTATGCAAAACGATAGAGAGTCTCTTGTGTTGGCATATGTTTGCCAAAACGAGCCGATAATCCCTTTTAAATCTTGAAAATTACTCCTTGATTGGCAGGTAAACCCACCAAATGAGTTGATGTGCAAATCAGTGCAAACTTGTTGACATAAAGTAACACTGACGGCAAGTAATTACCATCAGCGGATCGCCCAACCTTGGCAGATGGCTACCAATCGGGCTCCTGACCAGCGGGTGGCCACTGGAAAGGGCATCTATCGAGCAGATGGCTACTCAACAGATAGCTATCAGGCAGATGGCTACCTGATAACGAGCCCATCAAGCAGATGGCTACTTGATGAGTTTGCCATGTAACTACGCGGACACTTACATGACGTCTGCAGCGTACTATTTTGCTTGAGATCTAATGGTTTCGCTCGAAACAGCTTCGCTGACGGCGGAAGCAGCTTTGCGGCTTACTCTTGAGCGGCGGTGCTGGACTTCAGGCTGCCATGTCCTGCTGTCTGCGGAGGATTGACGATTGATATCAAGGAATTGGTAATGCTGACTGACTGACAGAAGCAGCGTATGCTGGACTTCCGGAGAGGCGTTGCGCTGATTCAGTGAAGACTGAAGAGTTGTTTGATTGATTTGTTGTGTCCTTCTCGTATGGCACCCCCTTTGTATTTATAATTGCTCTCAAGCTGATTGGCTGATGCCCTTTTCCTCCACTATCTCACAAACTCCACTACTTGGCAGTTGCCTCCTTTCTTGCTCCACGTTCACTTTTCAGAAAATACTTGGCAGTTGGATTTGAATTTTAGCCAATCTCTAGTCCTCTAACTCTTGTAACCACCTTTGAGATATTTAAGGAAGTTTGTTTGTTTAAGACTCCACTAGCCCACTACTCACGTGGCTTTTGCATTTATCCTCTATCTAGTTAACTTTCTCTATAATTAAATAGCCCTAGTTCGCTACTGGGTCAATATCCACGATTGGGCCTTTACATTAATTGCATTTGGGCCATTAATCCATTAACTTCTAATTGTAATTAAATTAATTAATTATGTTAACCATTGGCTCAATTAATTAATTAACTCACTTAATTACAATTGATCCACTTTTTGGCTGAGATGGCCTCATGGGCCAATCTGGGTCTGTTTTTATTAACAGTTTTGGGCCATGAATTAATTAATCCCCTAATTGGGCCACTAATTAATTAATCTCTTAATTAATTAATTCCTTCTTGACCACCATTATATCTTGACTTAATTGGGCTTAGTCCATTCTGGTCCTACGACCCATTTATCAGTTTCATTTCGGTCGGATGAGTCCTCTGGGCCAAAGTTGGCCCGACCTGTTTCATCTCATTGGCCTTGTTATTTTCGGCCCATTGTCGCTTATTGGCCCGTTATCGAACTACTATTCCTCGACAAACCGAGGGTGATTTTTTGGGTACAAACAAACATGTTTTTTTTTAATTAATTACCACATGCTTTCTTTCGAGAGCCAATAAAGATAAAAAGTTTATTATAAATAGTAGTATTTAGTTTCTTGCACTGTTTTTGGATGATTTACACACAGCGGTTGATTATTTGATAATTACAATACTTAAAAGTCTTGAATTAATAAATGTACATGTAGATACATATGGCTATTAATAAAAATTAATGATGTAACACTTGATGATTATTCTAGATTTGTGGTTAAATTCTCATTAATCGGTAAAGCTCACGTTCAGTAGAAAAAAGTGAAAATAAACTAAATTTAATTACATATTATATTTATAAAAATAAAGTTACATATGAAGATATATTTTCCAAAATCGAAAACAAACTTTTTTTATCTATCTAAGAATCGAGTAAATAGCAAATTAACTCTTTATATTATTATTAATAGACAATTTATCTCCTTGTGATAAATAAAATGACAAAATAATTCTTTGTGTTTTTGTAAAAGAAGCACATTGTCTCTCTCTTGATTCTTACATTTTTACAACGGGGTAAAATGCCCATAATGCAATATCATAGAGAGGTAAAATGCCCATTTTCGCATATCATAATGAGATGAAGTGAAGTTAATTTGTTAGTCATTTTTCACATGAAAATGAAGTATCGGTCACATATAATTGCACATTATTTCATATCATAGGGAGATAAATTGCCTATTTTCATATCACATGAAATTAAATTGCACATTAGACATATTACAGAGAGTTAAATTGCCAAAAACCCTCTAAAAATCTAAATAATGATAAAGTTGAACTGATAATTTTTTTTATGGAAAAATAGAAAGCATAGGCATAGGGCATGTATTTAAAATCTTAAGAAATTTATTCTTGGAAAAACAAAGCATAATATCATCTCTAAACAATGAAAAGTACTTCCCATAACTATTTATGTATTGATAATGTTGACTGATCATTAAAAAAAAAAAAAAAAAAAAAAACACCTACAAAACTAGTGTCTGAAAACACCTTAACATTAAGTTGTCCAAATGTTGCTAGCTAGCCCATACCCATTAACGGCCGTGGGTTCAAACTTCAAACAGCACTGTCTCCAAATAATTGGAAGATCTGAATTTTAAATTATACAGCATAAAACAATTAGTGTAAACTAACAGTATTCATTAATATTTTTATCTGGCCGAACCAAATTAAAGATAAAAAGTATTACGATCGACATTTTGACCTATTGGCTATCTTATACGGAGTATTTTTAATTTATTCTGATTTTTTTCAGATTAAGAATGGTATTTGAGGTCATTAATTAATAAAGACAGCTGTAGTCTCGTACTGTAAATGTATATAAATCTGAATATGAAACTGTAAAATATATTGTATCTAATTGAGAGAGAATGTAAATATAAATCTGTAATGTATTGAATGAATTCTTATGTGTACAATAGAGCAGCTAAAGGCTCTTTAAATAGGAAAATATACAGGGGCAAAGAAGTAATAACCTATTAACATAATAACTAACTACTAAACTGGGTAAATAACCGGATACAACCGGATACAAATAATAAACCTATATCCGACCCAAATAAATAACAGAAATTAACCTAATTGAATAAAACGTTCATTTCTTCTTTTTCTATTTCCAATTCAATTCTGAATCTTCTTCTTCTTCGTTCTTTAATTCCATTTTGTTGCTTGAAGAAGATGCAAATCCTGGTAATACCCCCCCCCCCCCCCCCCACAAGATGGCGCGTAGAGGTTACAAACGCCCATCTTGAGCAAAATCTCAGACAACGAAGGTTTAGAGAGAGGCTTTGTAAGAACATCTGCCAGCTGAGACGCTGGCGAAATTGGAAGCAGCTTGATATGATTCCTGGCGATGTGTTCACGAACGAAGTGCAAGTCAATCTCCAGATGTTTGGTGCGTTCGTGAAAAATGGGATTGTGAGCCAAATGGATTGCGGAAGCGTTGTCACAGTAAATTACTGGAGGTAATCCCGAATTTACTTTTAAATCATTCAGTAACTGTGATAGCCAAAGCATCTCACTTGTGATAGATGATAATGCACGATACTCAGCTTCTGCGGATGACTTAGACACTGTAGGTTGGCGTTTTGCTTTCCATGAAATTAGTGCATTACCTAAAAAAATACAAAAACCAGTAGTTGATCTTCTAGAATCAAGGCAAGAGCCCCAGTCCGAATCACAAAAGCCAGTAAGTGTAAGATTAGATGTTTTAGGATAGTATAAACCTTGTCCTGGACTAGATTTTAAATACCTAAGTAAGTGATGAACTACTGCTAAGTGTGCATTAGTAGGTTTAGCAATAAATTGACTCAATTTATGAACAGAGTATGAAATATCAGGTCTAGTTATTGTAAGGTAGATTAATCTACCAATTAGTCTCCTATAAGGGGAGGGATCAAGTAACAGGTCAGTGTCATCAGATTTTAAGTTGTTCTTAGGATCCATAGGGAGTAGGACTGGTTTACTAGCCAAATACCCTGTGTCTTATAAAATTTGAAGTGCATACTGCCTTTGAGAAATTATGAGACCAGTTGTAGAATAGGCAAGTTCAATGCCAAGAAAATACTTTAATCTACCTAGGTCTCTAAGTTTAAAAACTTGAGCAAGTTTAGATTTAATATCACAAATGAGGTTAGTATTAGGACCAGTAATTAGGATATCATCTACATAGACAAGAATAGCAATAAAAGTAGAATCTGAACCAAAAGTATATAGAGAGTAATCTGACCTAGATTGAATAAAATTGAGAGATTGAAGTACCTCAGTAAGTTTGTGATTCCATTGCCTACTGGCTTGCTTTAAACCATAGATAGATTTATGTAATTTATAGATTAGGTTTTGAGACATACCTGAAGAATTAATGTGAAGAGGAAGTGTATAACCCTTTGGCAAAGACATATAAATTTCTTCATCCAGGTCACCATTTAAAAAGGCATTTGTTATATCAAGTTGGTGTAAATCCCAATTTTTGGCCATAGCTAAAGCTAATAGGACCCTAACAGAAACTAGTTTGGCAATAGGGGAAAAAGTAGCATTGAAATCAATTCCTTCTTGTTGTGTAAATCCCTGTGCAACCAGTCTAGCCTTATATCTCTCAATAGTACCATCAGATTAGTTTTAACTTTGAATACCCATTTGCAGCCAATGGGAACCTTGTTAGGTGGTAAAGGTTGAATGGACCAAGTTTTATTGTTATCCATAGCCTTTAATTCTTCCTGAATTGCTTGAATCCATTCTGGATGTCTTATAGCTTGTTTGTATGTTTGAGGTTCAGAAATAGTAGAAATGTTGGCTAAAAAAGCATGATGAGACTTTGATATGTGAGAATAATCCAAGACAGGAGATAAAGGATATTTGGATTGATTGTGCATATTTAAATTACAATGAAAATCCTGTAGATATGAGGGCGGTTTGGGAATCCTAGATGACCTTCTTAATGTAGGGGAAAGTGGTGTAATTGTGGATGTAACAGGACGTTGATCATCACATGTATCTGGAATGATAGGATCTGGATTCTGGAGGTGAAGTAAGAGGATCCATAACATAGAAATTATCAGGAAGCTGGGTGTGGTGAGAGTCAGTGTCTTGAGTATTTGTGAATTGTTTGAAAATGATAGTGTCTTTAAAGGGAAAAACTTGTTCATGGAACACTACATTCCTAGAGTGCAATATTTCATGAGATAATAAATTCAACAATTTGTAGCCTTTAATGCCAGGGGAATATCCCAAAAAAACACACTTAGTAGCTCTAGGATCAAATTTAGATCTGTGTTGCTTAATAGTGGATGCAAAGGCTAGACATCCAAAACTTCTAAAATATGAATAATCAACTGGTTTATTGTAAAGTTTAGTGTAAGGACTTATATTATTTAATAAGGGAGTAGGCAACCTGTTCATAAGGAAAATAGAAGTAAGAATGATCTCATTCCAATATTCTATAGGTAGATCAGATTGAAACATTAAGGATCTAGCTATATTGAGAATATGTTGGTGCTTTCTTTCTACTTTTGCATTTTGATGTGGAGTCTCTATACATGAATATTGATGAATAATGCCCATATCAGAAAATAATTGTGTGAAAAACAATTCATTTGCATTGTCACTTCTAAATTGCTTGATTTTTGAATTAAATTGAGTATGAACCATGTTAAGAAATTTAGGTAAAATAAGATGAACATCAGATTTAGATTGTAGTAAGAAAACCCAAGTGAATCTACTACAATCATCAACAAGAGTAAGAAAAAATTTAAAGCCATTATGTGAAGTAATTTTAAATGGGCCCCAAATGTCACAGTGAATCAAATCAAAGGGATTGGAAGAAATAGTAGTACTGGAAGTATAGGGGAGACATTTTTGCTTTGCTAGAGGACAAACTTCACAAAGATGTTTATTTAACATAGAATGAGATGGTAAATCAAGTACAGAATGTAGTAAATGAAGTCTGTCTATGGCAGGATGACCTAATCTATTATGCCATGTATCAATGCTGATTTTATTACAAGTAACAGTAGTAGAGAGTGTTGGCTGCCTTAATATGTAAAGTCCGTCAACTAGGTCACCCCTGCCAATCCTCCTCAAAGATGTCTTGTCCTGAATGATGAAATGATGTGTGTGAAAAGTGATGGTAAAATTAGATGAAGCTAAGAATGCACTGACAGAAAATAGATTGAATTTAAATTGAGGAACATATAAAACATCTAAAAGTGTCAAATTGTTATGTAGGGAAACAGTGCCTTTAAAATGAGTTGGAATGATGCAATTATTTGGTAAAGTTATGGTTGTGTTTGTTATTGGGCTCATACTGACAAAATAGTGTATATTATTGCAGATGTGACTAGAGGCACCTGAATCAAGGATCCAGGAATCTCTAAACTGAGAGGAATTAAGTAAAGAAGTGGATAAACAAGTACCTGATTGAGCATGCACAGTGCAGGTATGTGAATCAACATTAGTAGATGTATTTGCTGAAGTAGATGTATCGTTGGTAATGTGAGATGTGAATAGTTGAGATAAATGATTTATCTGATTTGGAGACATAGATTGTATGAAATTCTGGACAGATGTTTGAGGTGAGGAGGTGTCTGTGGATATTGTATTGATCCTGTTGTTAGGTGGAGTAGTGGTTTTATACCCAGGAGGGTAACCATGTAGTTTGAAACAAGTATGTATAGTATGTCCAGCCATCTGACAATGAGTGCAGTATGGCCTGTTAGGTCTTGGAAATGTGGAGTTGAAGGGTGGTTTTGGAAAGGTGGAGTTGAAGGGTGGTCTGGATTGGGGTCTAAAACCTGGGTTAGAAGATGAGAAAGGAGGGCGTGCAGGGGGTTGATAGGAAGAATTGGGCAGTGATGAGGAAGATGGTCTGTGAGAAAAAGAGTAGGGTGCAGTTTTGGTGGAAAAAGCCATTGAGTTGAGTGAGTCAGTGGTAGAAGAGAGGGATTGAATAGCCCTTTGTGTTTCTTCTTGAGAAACTAGTGAGTAAGCCTTGGTGACATCTGGTAAAGGATCCATAAGTAATAACTGACTTCTTGTGTGAGCAAGTGAATCTTGAAGTCCCATTAGAAAAATGATTAGGTAAAAATTTTCAAAATACTGATCCAGTTGTCCACAAGTACACTTAGGTCTGAAATTGCAAATTTCATCCCAAATGACTTTCAATTTAGAGAAATAGGTATTGACAGAAATGGACTGTTGTTGAAGATGAAGTAGGTCCTTGTGAAGTTGAAATAGCCTTAGGCCATTAGCCTGTTGGAATCTTTGTTTTAATTCTTTCCATAGGGCAGTGGCCACTGTATGATATTGCACTGTGTGATTTATTTCTTTAGTTAAAGAGTTCAGAATCCAAGTAATCACAATTGTATTGTTTCTGTCCCAATAATTTTGAAGGACAGGATCATCAAGGGGGCGAGGTAAAGATTCATCTATGAAGGAGAGTTTATTTTTGATAGTGAGAGCTCTAATCATGGCTTTTGACCAGGTCTGGAAATTTTTATCATCTAACTTTTCAGAAACCAAAATGATCCCTGGTCCATCTGCAGGGTGTAAGTAAAATGGACTAGAGGGATCTTCAATGTCTGGGCGAGATCGTGATGCAGAAGGGGATGATGTAGAGATTTCATGGGAGTCAGAAGATGACATGATGATGGGGAAGAATAAAGAGTGATGAATTTGGATCAAGAATGGAAAAAGAAACTGTGATTTGGTAGGGAAAATAACCAAAAAACTGAAAGAGTTTCTTGAATATTGAAAAATCTTGGAAGAAAGATAGATGAATGGAAAGGAAAAACAGTGAAGAAAAGAATAACCTGGTGATGAAGAATCAATGCAATAGAGAAGAGTAATGGAACAACCCGTGGGAAGAATCTTTACTGGAAGAACAATTTTGATGAAAGAACTTTATCAGAAAATAAAAATCTCTGTTGATACCATGTAAATGTATATAAATCTGAATATGAAACTGTAAAATATATTGTATCTAATTGAGAGAGAATGTAAATATAAATCTGTAATGTATTGAATGAATTCTTATGTGTACAATAGAGCAGCTAAAGGCTCTTTAAATAGGAAAATATACAGGGGCAAAGAAGTAATAACCTATTAACATTATAACTAACTACTAAACTGGGTAAATAACCGGATACAACCGGATACAAATAATAAACCTATATCCGACCCAAATAAATAACAGAAATTAACCTAATTGAATAAAACGCTCATTTCTTCTTTTTCTCTTTCCAATTCAATTTTGAATCTTCTTCTTCTTCGTTCTTTAATTCCATTTTGTTGCTTGAAGAAGATGCAAATCCTGGTAATACGTACACTTACTAACCACACACATAATTAATACAATGTTGTAGTACTGCTGGTTTTTGTCTCCTACGTAATTAATCTTGTTTAGTTGCAACTTCGCTTTCACTTACAAGTTACAACGAATCACATCATTACCATTTGTCACCATTTTTTTTCTCACTTTTCCACATCTTATTGGTCATAGACTCATAATTAACAATTAACTAAGATTCTTAATTTTCTTCACCTTACTTTTAGTTACCACATGTTACGACTGAACTTGTCACTTAGACATTGATCAAATCGAAAGATTCTGACTAAAACAATATCAAGTTGATCAATTAACTGACGAAATAAATATGAAGTGTGATCAATTTTATCACTAATAACCTTATCAAGTGATAATAGAACGTTGGTTCTAAGATATTTGCCTTTTTCTTTTTCCTTCGAATTCTCAAGGATAATTTCACCATGATCTAATGGTTGAGATTTGGCTCATTCCAATGTTCTTAATAAAACCACACTTAATGGAGATTCTTTTGAGTTAACCAAATAGAGTAATTGTCCTTGGTGTAGTAAAAGAAATGTCACATCACATAATCAGTATTTGGTGTGTGAGCTAGATACACGTGTAACGTAGCCTAACTCTATATAAACAGGGCCTACGATTTGTTTAAATGTTTAATAATGTGAGGTTGGCTGATGAAGATCTTTTTTTGTTACTAGTTTTTTATTTTTATTTTAATGATTTTTTTACAAGTTTTAAAGTCCGTGATTTGAAATTAGTTTTAATGGAGAACCATTGTACAACCATTCTTTTTCCACCTTTTCAAGTGCCACCACCGTTTCAGATCATCTAAAGAAATCAATAAATGTATTAAATATTTATCTCATAGGAACTAAAAGTCTAAACTAAATACTGGGCAATTAAAACACTTGAATATAGCGTCAAGTAAATGAAGATGAAACCAAGATGATCAGTTCAATATAACTACCAAAATGAAACTGTAAGAGCATCATCACCATTGAAGGTGGTAAATGGGGACCTAAACTACTTTGAGTTCAAAATTCACCAAAAAACAATCCACAATGGAGAATTTAAAACAAAGTGTAAAATGCCCATTAATCCCATCTTCCTCCAATTGGGCCCATATGAACCCAAAATACTTTTCAACAAGTTCACAAAGCTTTTCATAAGCATATTCAAATCTTAAGAATCATCATTGCGTCGACACGTGGACAAGATAGAAATACTGGAATCATTATTGCATCGACACGTGGACAAGATAGAAATATTGATAACATAAAATATAAATCACAACTTGAAAATAATAATGAAGACATGATCAATGATTTCATTGTTTACAATTGATAATCATCATAAAATTCACAATTGTGTAAAATTGCATATCCAGCTTCACCAGCCTTTTTGGAGTATCTTAAATCTGAAGATCATCCAATGACAATTCATTTGCAGTCATCAACTTAAGCTTCTGCAATCAGAAATACAGGGAAAAATAATTGGTGGGTTTAGAGATGAACCATGTTGCAGGTTCAACATGTCAAAATACCAGTTTTAGGAATCATGCTATCAGTACACCTATATTGTCAGACTGATCGTCAAATGGAGGAGAATAGTCATGTACCGTAATAAATTGAGGAGGATCATCAAGACTGGATGACCCTAGAACAATTTCTCGTTGCAACTTGTCTGATAACTTGTGGCAAACTCTCAGCTGCAAAAAAAAGGAATTATGAATGGAAAGTGGAAACATAAAATGCCCAAATAAGAGAGGGGGTGGGGCATCTTGTAAATAATACCTCAGACCGTGTTGCCCCGCCAACAATAAATACAAAAATTCGCTGACCCATCTTCTTGAAATTACTAGAAGCATGCCTTAAAATTGAATCACTGCAAGTAAAAAAAATAGGAAAATAAGTAGCTAAAAGGAAAATCATCTTTCATCAGATAGAAATGCAGAGGAGAAAGTCAATAATGAATTACTGATGCATGATGGTGCAATTAGCTTGTTCAATAATGACCAAAAATGAACATAATGACTTGACTGAATTATAAGCACAAAGCCAAATCTCAGGTGGCACCAGACCCAGAAAACAATTTGCAGTACAAACAAAAAAAAAATTCCTTAAGATACCTTGAATATCCATCATCGGAGTTTCGAGGACGGGCCCATGTAGCCGCTCGTCTGGATATCTTTGAATAAGGAGTCGGAATATGACCTGTTCTAATAGATGCTGCCTGAGGAGAGGAGGTTCCATGAAATGTTGGACTAGGGTCATTCATACATGGGTAGTCATTCGATGGTAGTTCTCCTTTACTAAGTTGTTCAACAAGTTCCTGCAAGGGGACAAGAATAATTGAGTATATCAAGATTGGTATTCAGCCCTGTTTTATCACCAAATTTGACATGAGACTCTTACTTTACAACACATAGTTAGAAATCATATCAATTATTTAAAATGACCCATGATAAGAAAACAAATTAATTCACACCACCCTTGGATAACATCCAAAGCATGGCGACCACCGGACATGACAAAAACAAAAGAGATTCAAAAGGTTAAAATAATCCCAAGCCCCAAAACTGCTAATCTAGACCCCAATTATATGTAGACAGATAAAAGGCACAATTTTTCAGAGAGGTATTAGGACTTCCTTTCAGCTTGAAAGAAGGTCAATCTAGTATATACCGTAGGCAACCCAATTCACTAAGTATGTCGACATAATTAGTTATCTGCATTCTAATCATTCAAAAATTTGTAACAGTAGCTATCATTCCTCTCCTGCTTTTGACATATAACTTATCCAAAACAATCAAATAATAATTAAACACTAAAAGGTTGTCCAACATCACCAAAATTTATAATGTACCTCTATTATAGGGTAAAAACGTGATAATCGCAATGCCACTATTTCACCATCGCGGTCTTTCCGGGCAGCATTCTTCTTCTGCAAAAAGGGAAAAAAAGGTAAGAACTAATAACTCAGATGAAGGAGTTACTTTAGACGAAATAATCATCTACGAGATATTAATTACCTTGTGAAAATCAAACTTGAGTGCAAATGGTTTACTTGAGCTCTTTTTGGTGTCTGATGATGGCTCCAGCAATCTCATATTATAAACAGCATTCATATCGTCTTGGGATAATCTAGCCAACTACAATGCATGCATCAAGATGCTAAATATCTTAGTATGAATAAATACATGGTCACTCATAGCTTGACGAGATTTTGAAGTTAAAGGTTACAATTATATGTTAGTAAAAGAATTAGATTAGGAATTGGAGATTTGTGAATGCTTCTGAAAGATTCACAAAAAACTCTCATATACTTTCATCCAGAATACAAAAACAGACAAATCGACATTTTGTCCAGATGCAAATGTACAGACGAGTCTAGCAGAGGTATTCACCGCAGGATATGATGATTATGCACTGTGGGGTACAATACATATGCCCAAGAATCTATCCAAACTTAGATAGGACACACTAACCATTGATTTCACAGAATACTATATTCAGACCCCAGAATCCTTCTCTTAGCCAATTCAATGTGATAGCAGTTATGGCTTTAGGTGTTGGGTGTAATGGCACTTGAAGTTTAAGCCAAAGAAAAAGAGTGTTGATTTTTAGGTGTGAATGGTCACAAGGATAGTTATAGAACATCTTTGAGGCAGTTGGAGTTGCAAAAGAATGTACTATTGCTTCTATTGAATGACCATCTCACCTATAACTTAGGCTAGTAGAGAAGAGAGACATTTAATAGTTATTTCATCCAACACCCCCACCCCCAGGATGTGTTATCTTTTTATGAAGCCTAGCACATATAACTATATTTTATTAATGGGTGGCAGTGCGAGATTGTTACTATTGTATGACCATTTCATCTAATAGCTCAAGTTGATGGGAAGGAGAGAGACATTTAATGTTTTGGAGAGACACAACTCATTGAGGTTGATCTTCTCAATAATTCAAATATGAGAAGTGGAGAATAACAGTTAGCTGAACAATTAAGTGATAAAAAGCACTAACATCCATCAATTTTGTAATTTTTCCATCGTCAAACTTCTCAGGATTAACAGCTGCATAAATCATCAATAATCGCAGCTTATTTTCACGGGAAACATCCTGCCAACAAAATGTAATTCTTAGTACATTAATGTAAAAAAAATATCGATATGTTGATGTTAATTTGCACAAAATCACCTCTTTAACTCTAAGAAAATTTATAAGTTCTTTGGTTCCTGCATCTCCAAATACAAGGTTTTGCTCTAGTTCACCAACTTCTTTCAGTCCCGATTCGCTGATAATTTTGTCAATTTTTCCCGCAATCTGGTGAAAAACATATATTAGATAGAAAATATATAATAAATAACCAAATGATAAAGATACTTGTACAATCGAAAAAGATATTTGCTACTAGCGAGGTTTCAGCACAGCCTTAATGAGAGTGTCATATTTATTCTTATGTGGCATCAGCAGGCAAGTATAAATACGAGTTGCACAGGCTGCAATATTTAATGTAGCAATTCAAAGTTTCTGGATATGCTCATAGGTTACATGCTACCAAAATGAGGATATCCAGAGTGAATAGCTGACAGTTACCCATTAAGTCTACAATTTCTTACAGATTACCATCTTGGCAGAATTTAGACTCAGATGACAAATTGCATATAAATAAAGCAATACTTGGTAATCATATTTTTTTTTTGGTTAAATACTTGGTAATCATATTTACGTGTCCATAAGGCGACAAATAAATTCACAAGAATACAATGAGAGACGGATAATTAGCCTCTTAGCAAATATTAATTAGACCCACTGAACAAACATTAGTGGTTATTTAACACCGATTAGACGGTGACATTTTAACATTAGTGGTTATTTAACACCAATTAGACGGTGACATTTTGGTTATTTCGAGTAAAACTATTTGATATCTGCATGAACAAAATAAATAAGTAAAGCAACTGCAGTTGGGAATACAAGAGACTCACATCAACATGAAGGGAGAGCTTTTCTATTTGTTCACTATATTGAGGCAAAGCTTGAACCATCTTTTGCAAGTCCCGTGTAGACAATTCACCGCCATCTCTAGAAATTATAATTTATATAAGAGAGTCGAAATACCAGAAGATATGGAGCAAACAGGCACTATTTTAAAACAGAAAAGAACAAAGATGACCTATACAATATTTTAATTCCTAACTGTTAACCTATACCACTACAATATGGTCAAAGATTAACAAAATAAAATATCGAGGGATAATAAACTTATCACTAATCCATTTAGCAGGAAACTGCAAACTGTGTTGGCTGTCCAAAAGGCCAAGATACATGAGATGACATCTAATAACATACTGTAAGTAGATAATGTTCTAAAAGGCTGAGGATATGATTGACAAAATAAATTGAAATAAAAGAGACATAACGGAGAAATCATAATATATCAGGCGTTTCACTATTGCTAAATCGAATTAAAAAATAAAAAATAACTATAACAACGACCAGGCGGCATATAATTAAGCAGACAAATTATGACAAGCAACTTTTACACATCATAAAACAAAACTAGTTCATATACTCTTGCAGATATCTTAGACATTCAATGTATGAAATGACATTCTTTCATGGCAAAAATAAAAAGATAGACAAATGAACATGGATTTCTCTTAACATGGAGAATTATGTAATGCAAAACATTCAATTTAGATCACAAAAAGATTTGAAGAACTCCTGTTAAAATAACTAGGTATTGATTTCTACATATGTTTCGACCAACCTTGAACCGATTTGTGCAGCTCTGTTTTTTGATACAAAGTTTGTCATCTTCTTATGCAACCGCATACCAGCCTGACTTAGTAAATCATTGATTGAGATAATCTCACAGAATAGTCTCTTCAAAAACCAAATAAATAAATTTATGTTTTTGCAAATTCTACATACATCAGCTATATGTGCATGGCGGAGCTCTAGCCAGATAGGGTCATGATCTTCCAAAAGGACGTCTTTCTTCTCAGGCTGGCCACCTGTTTTGTTTTGAACCTGAACAATATTATCCCTTAAAGCAGCTGAACAGTTTGAAAACAATATATATCAACAACTTAAGATAAGAAATCAGGCCCTGACCTCATGGACATATTTATTCCCTTCCATATTTAGTAAATCATGGCACATGGCATCATACGTCCATTCATGTATAATTGGAGCAATCTGCATACACGAATAACTCATGCACGACAGTATGGACTGGAATCCCACTTGCATTTTAATGTTTAAATGAACAACTAGATAGCTAGGAACCTGGTCTATTGATCTATCTAGGATAAGAAGCTCGCAGGTCTCTGACTGGGGGAAGTTAGGAAGGTTGGATTTATAATTCATAAGACAATTCCAAACAGCAGCAGCAAGCTTTGTAGGAATTAGATCACGGAAAGTTGTCATTGTTGTAGGATCAAGGGATTTGGCAGCACGGTAGCGCACAGATGGAAACTCCTGTAACAATAATACAAAATTACAAATATATAAATGATGTCCTATTACTTGTGTTGGAACCCATCAATCAGAGTTTAGATTACAAACCCGCAGTGATGCAAACACTGTAGCTATTCGGGTAGCCATCACGTTCAAACAGGCATCTCCTTTGCGAGAAATTTCTTCATCCCCAAAAAGTTCCTCAAGAACTCTTTCATTGTCAGTGACAAAACCCTATAGTTATAACTCAAACTTAATTGTATTGATTACATGCAGTAGAAAGTCTATATTTCCCACTAAACAAGAAAATTATACCAGAAAAGGCCACTGTAGAAATTGCAAAAAACATCTAAACATAAAGATATATCCGTAAGCATGGATTGAAAACAAGCTAAAAGAGCAGTTCTTTTGTCTCTCTTGCATCTCTGGTTTTACAAGTTTATGCCTCGTATCATTTACTAAAACTTGAACATGTTTTCCAGTAAATAATTTAATGGTGCTATGTTCAATACAAGTAAACAATTCGACATAATTAGTTTCATCCCTCCATTTAATTGGAAGAATATCTGAATGTTAACAGGTACAAATGACTAACCAGAGTCTACGTGATAATATACCTGGCTGTCTATGGCAAAATACTCCAAGTTCATCTGCACAGTTGAGGTCCAAAATGAGAAAACCATGCCTAACTCTTATCATATATAGCTTGGATCCCAATAGATTTAGAATGTAATACCACCTCTCTTAAGGCACCAATACGAGATAAAACGCTTCCATCTCTCTTTATGTGACTAACCAACTCTCGAGTAACCGGCGAGCTAAAGAAGACAAATGCCCTAGTAGCAAAAATAAAGGAAAACAAAAAAAAATGAGTCTATGAGTATTACTTTTCTGAAATAATGGATGGTAGATCAAGGAAGGCGAGGCAGAAATACAAACCTGTAATTGTAGAAAATAACATAGTATAAGATATAAATGTTTGACTTACTTTCTGTATAATGGAGATCTTCCAGCCATATCAGAAAGGAATATGACGATGCTGCAAATAAATAAAAACAATTAGAAGAGAGCACAAAACAGGGAGATATACAAAAGAAAACCAGAAATTGGTTATGCTCAAGTTAAAAATAACAGAGATAAATTTCAGGAAGCAAGACTGAGTATATCATTGAAAATTATAACTTTTCATGTTCAATCACTCATAACTTTTGTGCGTAGAATCTTAAGAATTATATGAAGAGCACTGAAAATGTCAGAACAACAAAATTGTATAAGCCAAACATAAGAACTAAAGAGAATTATACGCCAAATCCTTTATAACACAAAAATATCTGTTTCATAAGAAAAGCACCACAATGGCATCAAACTCGTCACAGAAATAACAATGGCCATCAGGACAAACAAGTTTGTGACGGCTTTGTTGCCTACTGTATTTTTAAACCACAACCTATTACTCGTTTAATGATTCGAAAAATAAAAAGTAGAACATAGGGAAGTGAAAAATTATTTACTTTTCTTTGGTTGGCTGGATGAAATATATGGCATCCATGCTTGGCAATGGCTGTCGTCGTTTGTGTATATCTTCCACCACTGCAAAATAAACGCAACTTGGTGACTTCTCGATATTGAAACTGTCATTAAGCATTTAGAACAGATGTATTATGCCAACTCTGGTATGGCACAAGCCATTAGGGCAACTTTTAGTAGATCTACTATATCAGAGCACATCACAGAGTCGGGAGCCTGTTTCTGCTTCCAAAATCATTTACTAAAGGTTTTTGTACATGGGGATACCTTCAGCACAAACATACTGTATAGTCTAGAATAAGAGTTACTCTCAAACTATGTTCTCATATCAAGGAAAATGTAGTTAAATTCTCAATATTGGAGAATCAATGAATCGACTTTGGTAAACAGTGCAAAATATAAGAATTGACACAATATTGTCAAGAATAAATAACACTTGTCTTGGGGCAATAGCTAGGTGGTCAATGTTATTTAAGGAAACTAGCAGAACACACAAGACTCAGAGGCATATATAGTTAACTGAAGGGAATGCTTTGAAAACCAAGTTATCTCAAAAAAATAAAATCTGAAGTAAGAGCAGCATATGAAAATTATGTTCCCTTTGACCCGAATTTACGCTGCCATTTACTACTCCATAGAATTTTGTTCCCCAAAAGTACAGATATCACACCCCCAACCACTACTCTTTCAGAACATAAGCAATTAAGCATAAAATAATCGAAGCTTTAACTTTTTCAACTATCCTCTAAAACATCTTGACAAACCAAAGGAACCAAAAAGCTGGCCTGGAAGGAGGAGTATTTAATATTGAAATAAGGTAAGGTCGGGTATTGGGTTTAAGTCTCGGGCACCTGAACCGGTCAGCCAGTTCAATAAAATTAGGGCAGAAAAATTGGTAGTTTTGTCCGGATACTTCAACTACGAAAATCAGAAATATAGGAAGGACAATCTACCTAAATAGCAAATCAGGTATCCAGGGGAAAAAAAAAACACTGAACTTCAAGCGATGACAAATTTCAGCCCTATATCTACTAAGCAGTGAATTCTCCCCACCCCTACAACCCCCAGGCCCTAGCCTCCTTACTAGAACTACCTGAAATCCGAATAGCTAACCCGATGCTTACCCCTCGAGTGAGGTTAGGGATAAGGTGACATAGGAGAAGATAATAATGCATATGCAGTACTCCTACGAGATCCATTTAGCAAGCAATAAGCAACTATAAAATTTATGAGAGCAAAGCTCCAATTTTCACCAACTCAAAATTGTAAGCTTTCGATTATATCCTACACCAGCCTAGGAACCTATTAGTGTAAAATCTACAAGAAACTTGCAATATGAATATAAATAAACATGAATGAGATATTGCAAACATAAGGTTTTGCGTAGAGATCATATAGGTATCATAACAGGTGGTGAAAATATAGTCAAGCAAAATATAATGTTATAGGTAAAAAGAAGAAAGCTACAATTGTTCTGAGATTGGCCTTCTATATCTTACATGAAACTCCTTCCTCTATGATATCTGCCATCTTGCATGCGTAGGACAGTATTTTAACAGTCACCTTGTCCATGATGAGTACCTACAGGTCAAAGGGTCACAACTGGAGAACAACTAAATCCTATTGCTATGACTGAAGGACAAGTGAGCGAGAGAATATCAGCATATAGAAAATCAAAATAATACAGGGTATTATTATGTTTTTATACTAGTAAGCACAAAATAATTGATGTCAAGGAGAAAATACGTAATTGATAGTGATCTTAAATGTCAAATAGGACTATTTACATTCTCTGTTTGTCCTAATAACAAACATATTTGACATGAATATTAACTTTTTACTGCCCCTGTCGCACACATTTTGCTCCTATTCATTTTCTAGGAGGTCCCAAACAAGGCTATCTAGCCTGAAATTGATGTTTTTCCTCAAAACTATACCACTAATTCTCAAACTGCACAAAGTTGTAAAATCCCTGAAAATTTCACTTTGTCTACTCTTAACCAAAACTCCGTTTCAAGTAAAAAAGGGAGCGAGAATATTAGATGAAGGGATTATTAAGTTATTAAGATTTAAAAATATGAAGGCAAAAATGAAGGAAGAGGTTGGGTTTAACAAGTAAAGCAAGCAATGGTCTCTGAAGGGTGCCTCAATTGAATGACTTCAGAGTTCATACTTAGAAAGTAGAAACCTAGGCAAATAGACTTTCATGGTTACTAGGATCAAAAAATTTATTTTTAGTCTCGGACATGGGTGAAGAAACAGACAATAAAACAGTGCAGTTCAACAAGCAGACTTTATAGCAAAATTGATCTTCACCCCTGAAGAACAAATAAAACTCAAACAACTACTTTCCTAGTAATTTTATTAGAAAATTGACTCTGCTAAATACCTTCATCATACTCGATGACATCCCAATTCCTATCATATCTTCTTCATGGTTTCTCACATCATACCCTCTCTGGTATACCTAGATGATTTTTTCACATAAAACATATTAATGCACATAATGTGTTGTAGTCTGGACGTACAAACAACTGAAGTAGTGAATTAAATCCAAGAGTGCGAGAAGATTTTGTTAGTATCTAATTTTCAATTAAAACTTCCGATTTGCAATTAAACAGCTTCTTGTTGAGCAATTCAAGCCAAACCCTTAACAGACTACCAGTTCTCTGATGGTAACTCTGCAACTTTTATCCAATTACACAATAATAGATATGCATACACAAGTTAATTATACCTTCCAACTTGACTTTGAGTCCCCTACTTTGGCAGAACGAAGCATTTCAAATAATAATCCTGCCATTGCGCAAAAAATACATACAACCGATAAATAAAATAGATAATTCATCAAGTGATAGAATTCAATAGAAAAATGCTATATGACAAACTTAGATAAACTGAATTTCAGATTCATATAGTAGAGATACCCACGTTACACAAATTGTTTGACAGAGAAAAGTCAAGAGTCACAAATAAGTAACTCTATTGTAGATAAACTATTTAAGACTGATGCACTTAATTTAGAATTGGAAACAATCTGAAAAATATTGGAAACCTTCATTAGTGACACTTAAATATTGATACAATTGAGACCTCCATCTCTATTTTCCAAGTGAAAAATTCTTTAGTTTATGAGTAACTTCAAAATATACTCTACAGGGTGCTTTAATTTAGAACTGTCAGTGTAAAATGCTTATTAAACCCCTCCCTACCAATTCATAATTCCAAATCAGGAGCAAAATTCACTCCATCAAATAGAAGAATCTCAAGGCCGATGTAGTAATATGTGAAAGCGGTAGATAGCAGTAATCCCAATTACTGAAGATGCTAATATCTCATATCGATAGACTAACAAAACTCAAGATCAATTATTAATAGGACACCTCACCACCTGTTCATCAAAAATGTTATTTAGTTGGAGCTATATTATATCCAACAAGCTCAGATGTAGCAATTATGAGAGGCAATTACTACAAATGATGAGATTAGGCTACCTAATTTTTCTATAAGGCCAACTTGTTGCATGTAAGGGAAGATACAAAATAATAGCAACTGTAAATAGGAAGCTAAAGATAGTCACATTCTAAAATTATTTATGAGAACTACATGTTTTCTGTAACAGAAGCGTAATAACACTCTGTCTCATTAGAAACCAAATGTGGAAGCAAAGTTTACCTTCTTGTGTCCCTATCGTCTTAATCAACAATTATATTTTATTCTCCCCACAACTAGCTATGTAAATCTATTCGAGAAATTTATTCGAGTGTTGTCTTCTTAGCAAATTTCCTAAAAATTACACATGAAATCTGCACTTTGTCGTCAATTCAAATAAGAATTAAACTCCTGAGCTATACAAACAGCAAATTATAAAAACCTTGATTGCATAATCACAATGTTCCGCTTGAACTCATTCTAAAAATTTATATAACTAAACTAAAATTCAATAACAAGAAAGTTAGCCGGTACGTATGGATGTAAATTGACTTACTGTCGCGGCTAATTTGGCGAAAGTTTTTGTTCTCGCTGCCCTGCGACGACGTATCTGAATCGGAAATCGACATTGGTTACCAAATTAGATGTAACAAAAAGATGCTACTCTATGTTTTCCTTCCTCAATCAATTGATCGATCACTGAATTTGTAAATAATATTTGTTGATCGAAATTTCTTTAAAGAGGAAGGGGAATTTATATTAGGGTTTTGCGTGGGTTTGACTGTTGAATTTTCACGGACCATTTAAGTCTATCCGGCGGAGAATGCAAAATGGAAAAGCCGAAAAGAACTCGTAATTACTACCCTAAATAAAACGTTAAATACTATCTCTAATTGTGGGACTATCCAAAAATTTGACCTTGTTAAATTGCAATTTAATCCATAATATTTTTTTGTTAACTAAAATAAAGATAATAATCAGATGCTATATGCTCATTGACTATCGATGTTTTCTAATCTCAATTTTCTAATTTAAAAGATGAAATAACATTACAAATATGAAGATTTAACAATCATATATATATTAAAATTATAATATTATGTTGGACGAATTTAAAAGTCCAATTTTAGTTTTTTTTTCTTTTACAATATTTTAGATAGAGTTAGAATCTTATATATTTAAATTTTGTAATATGATAGGAACAAATAATTTAGTGATTTCAAACTCTTATTTGTTATTTTTTTTAAAACAAACTCTTAATCATTATCTACTTTATAATATGCCTAGAAATAAAGGTAAGTCAATTGAAATATAAATTACGATAGTTTCTCTTTCTCTTAGTACTATCTAATTTTACATATTATAATTTTTTAAGTTATAGAACTATTAATGTCCATTTGGCATTAAGGTTTTTTACTACTTATATTCCACGTCCTATGCAATTATATTCGAATTTGTATAGATTTAACTAGCAGTTATTGTTAATAAAAAAAATTGTATTAAAACATAAACGTCGCTTGACTAGTTTCAATTTTGATACCTAAGAGGGGGGTGAATTAGGTATATAACGTTTTCTTTGTGTCGTTCCAGAGGACAATTAGTTGAATGTTCCAGTAATTTTAAGTTTAAAGTTTCGATATGATTAGATTCAAAATTCCAGAAAAGTAAAGTGCAGAAAATAAATAGAATAAGAATGCAAACACCGTTTATAGAGGTTCGCGCCCAAAACGGCCTACTTCCTCTCTTCCAGCACCCCTGGGTAATTCACTAGATACGTGGCTTGCAGGACGAACCTCCGCCACACGAGATTACAAGATTTCTATTCTTACTCTCGATACAAGCTTGCTAGGCCTAACCTATCGCTCAACAAAAACCGTGCTTGCTAGATTCCTATCTATCGCACAAAAATCGTGCTTGCTAGAACACTTAGTCCTATCGCACTACGAGCTTGCAAGTACAAAACTTTCGCTCAAAAACAATTGTAAAATTTTGATTACAAATAAATGCTCCAAAGTGAGCTGATTTTTGCTAGACTAAACACTCTTCTTTTTTTCTTCTATTACTTAGAGTATATTCAAGATTTCAAGAGCAAGAAGAAAAAAAAAATTTTAAAAGCTTTTTGAGAAAAATGATTTATGCAAAATTAAAGAACACTCAAAGACTTTAACTTGGAGAATTGATTTAGCAAAGTGAAATTTTCAGAATGAATTTTTTCCTACTGGCCGTGAGAATGATCAACTATTTATAGTTGAGTGGAGTTGGTTCAATAGGGAATGATTTTTAAATTCAAAAAATATTTTGCCACTTTTAAAATGATTTTGCAAGATTAAAACATGTGACAAACATTTTAATGAATGTGGACAAGGTTTAGTAAATAGATGAAGATAAAATCTTTCCCAAAGAATTGATTTGGAGAATATTTTCAAAAGATTAGATAATCAAGGCAAGATATTAGCTAGACAAATTAGAGACAAATTATCTTGCTAGCTAAGTTAAAGGATTTAAAAGAAATCTTTCCTTTAAAAGTTGACTAGATTGAGAATTCAAATTTGATTGGCCAAAAAAAATAATTAAGATTAAAAAGATTCGGCCTAATTACAGAAATGATTTTCGGCCATTGTTTATAAATCAAAGTCCACGGCTCTTTTTGAAAATGGTAGGCAGACAACTTAGATGTAAAATTATTTTTAGAAGTGGGCCAAAAATGTTGGGCTAAAAAATATTTAGAAAGTTTGGGCTAGGAATTTTTCTTGCTCTTTTAATCAATTGAAAATACTTACTAAGTTGACCACAATTTTCTTGAATCGAAAATTGGATCATTCAGGGGTGCTAGGGGCTTCGATCTTGATCTTCATTCATAACGAGCCTTTAGCTAAAATTGGGCTTCTCATGATCTTCCTTCATAATTTGCATAAGCCTTTCATATCAAACTTGGTCCTTCTTCATTGTTTGGACCATCTCAAAATTCAAAATGGGTTGCTCTTTAATAAATAAATACCTGTTCAAATAATGAAACTAAAGAGCACCAATATGTTAAAAAGTTCGTTTGTTAATCATCAACTATTCGGCTAACAAATTTCATGAAGAAAAAAAATTAAGATTAGTTTACATATGTGGTGGTAATCTAAAGAAAATGAATATCTTATTCCTTAGAATGTATGTAATATTTTTTTTCCATGGTTACTTAATCTGAAAGTAAACATCTGGAAGTTTCCTAAATGAAAATTGAAGAGTTTGACATTTACTCTTGGACTATGTCTAATATGGGACTGGGCTTCTTGGTGAGTTTTATTTGAAGTTCTTTCTTGAAAATGGAAGTCATATCCCACACGCGTTTCATTAAAAGGTTGATCGTTCACCCGGTTACCTATTTTGACCCACATTCTTTTTAGGACCTAATGACATATGGTAATATTTACCTATTCTGATTAAGTTTTGTATGATTGTAAAGTGAGTGAATTAAGACAAAATTTGATTAAGCAAGACACAAGTGACACTCGAATATCCTTAGTTTGTAAATATATTTTATTATAAAGCATATCGAGATGAGTTTGAGACGAGTTTAAGCGACAAATATTGTTTTTTAAGTTTCAAGAATCAAATTCAAATGAGATTTTGTCAATTTAATGTGAGCCGAATTTTGATTTGTTAAGATTTATTTTTAGTCATATGCGTATTTTACTTTCTTTTTAAAAATATATACATAACAATTCAATAAGATCGGTAAGAGCATGTCCAACAACAGTACATAACTGCAAAATTGGCTATGTTGGTCCCAAGTGGTCAGATGAGGTCTAGAGAGAGGGGGGGGGGGGGGGGGGGTGAATAGACCTCTAAAAATTTATCTTTAAAATCTCTAACTTTTTCAGTCAGCAGACTAAGCTGATCAAGAATTGTAAGTAGACTAAGCTGATCTCGCACAAAGCTTTGAACAGCAGAGTTGACCACTCTTCTGATTTTACTTAGCTGATTTTATCAAAATCAGAGTTTTAAATTTACTAACTTGCAGCGGATTTATCTAGTGTTTTTCACAAGTAGTTTTCTTAACTTAGAAAAAGTTTTATCCCCAGTTTTTGCAAACTCCTTTTAAAAACTCCTTTTAAATATGCTCTTTGTAAATATGCAGAAAATAATGCAAGTATAAACACACAGGATTTTTATAGTGGTTAAATGGATAGAAATCCTTTAGTCCACTCTTCCAAGTCACTTAGATCTTGGGTTATACTATAAACACACAGTTTACAATATACTCTGCTTGCGCCAAACAACAAATGAACTGGCCACAAGTTCACAATAGGAAATCACAAAGAAAACCTATCCTCTGAAGTAATATCACTCACTAAGATGGATATCTACTTCTCACAACACTTTTCTCACAAAATCACTCAGATTTGTATGTATATTTGTTTATCTTTCTTTTCTGCTTTGTCAACAAATGACTCGGCTGTTGAGTGTTCTGTTCTTGAGGTTGAGACTTAGAAGAATTCTGCTTCGGATTTAATCTCAGTTGTGTTGTATCTTCTTCTTCAACTCTTGAACTGAACTATTTATACTTGAGATTTGAAAATCTGCCCGTTGAGAGATCGACATGTGTTCAAATCCTCGAGTACTGGTCTCTTCTGCAGAAATGGCTACCTGCGACTGATCATTGTACACTCTGCTGTACTTTCTGTCAGTTCGCATTAAATGCACCAAGCTGATACGAGGTTTTTCTTCAATCATTTGTCATAAATACCCTTCCTCTTCAGCATTTATTACTTCAAGTGCATTTATTACCGTTGCAATAACTTCTGATCCACTTCCACTCTGCTGATCGAAATCACTTGTCTGATGTACACTCGGCTGATCCCAAACTGAACTCATCTGATTTGAGTCTGCTGAAATCCACCAGTCTGATTCCTTTGTTCAGCAACAGATCAGTAGTCTTCTAGACCATATATTACTCGTCTGAAGTAACTTCTTCCTTGGTCAAATATCTTCTAAGGTTTTAACTAAGCTTCCATACTTAGCTGATGACTTTTGGAAATCATCAAAACCTCCCTTCACTTCTAAGTCTTCATCTTCATCTTCATCCAACAATTTCCCCCTTTTTTATGATGACAAAACTTCAGCTAAGTACCTGTACCTAAAACTAAAGTTAAGTCCTCAAAAATTTCTGAGATAGAAATTATACGTTGGAAACTTGGCTTTTATAAAATATTCTTTGAAGTTACAGTACAAGTTTACAAGAAAATGGACTTAAGTGAAAAATACAAATAAAGTAAGCTGATACAACGATTTTCAATTTAAAGCCTAGTCTAGAAAATCTAGTCTAGTCTTCATCTTCTTCCTCTTCTTCTTCTTCCTCTTCTTCAAATTCCTCACTTTCATCATCTTCTTCTTCTCCATTGGAAAACAAATCAGCATTGCTCAAGTTTCTTCCTGCAGCTTCAACTCTACTTTTGATTTCTTGAATTCTGCTGGTTTTCCTGAATGGATCTAACTGTTCTTCAGCAGTGTCCTTAGAAGCAGCTATTTCTTTGTCAATCTTAGCTACGTCCTTGGGCTCTACTTCATCATCAGTCTTTTCATCATCAGCTTCCTCTTCAAGTACTTTATCTTCACTTGGCTTTTCAGCAGCAGCACTTTGGTCTTGTACTTGAACAGTTGCAGTGGCAACACTCTGTTTAGCTGACTCCTCTTCCCCCTTTTTGTCATCAGCAGCAGGGTTGAGTTGATCAGGAGAGATGTTGACAGCAGCACACAGCTTTCTGATGTTTTGATCCACAATTCGGAGTTGATCAGAGTGATGATTTTGAGTTGCTTCCATTCGAAGTTGAGTAGACTTCATTTCACCAGATTGGTCATTCAGATAATCAACATTCAACTGAAGTGTTGATAATTCATTATGCGCCTTGTTGGTGCATTTGTGAACTCTTGCATGAGAGCAACATTCTTCTCAATCTCAGCTTCACCAACTTCTTTCATGACTCTAGCAATTCCTGCAAATTCAGACTCGTGCCTTTGAAGAGCAGTGTGCAGATGACTCACATCAGCTTTCACGTCTTCAATGTTTCTGTTCATGCTCAAAATACTCTGAGTCAGTGCAAGGGAATTGTCTGGTGGTTGAGGAAAGTTCTCTATGGCATCCTGCACTATCTTTGCAGTAGCCTCCTGCATTTGCTTAAGCATCAGCTTGTTTCTTTCTTCCACTTCCTTCATGGCATTTTCAATTAACATCTGCATGGACTCCATCAGTGAAGAATGAAAGTCAGCAGTTGGGATGGAAGTTGATGCTTCAGCAGGCTCTTCCTGTTGAACAGGAGCTTCATGAAGAACTTGAGCCTCTTCAGCTTTCCACTCAATAGCTAAAGGGATCTTTTCTTTGACTTCAGCAGGCAGTGATATGGATGTATCCAGGTTGATCTCTGCAGCATGCTGGTCTTTCTTCAGTTCTTCACTAGCTGGCTCATCAGCAATGTGAATGATTTCAGTACCATCAGTCGACACAATAGTCTTCTGATGAATCAAGTCAGCTGGAACAAATGGTGATGTAGACTGTTGGACACTCAGCTGTTCTTGAAATGTACCGATCTCTGAGCCAAAGGCAATTTGCTGTAAACTTGGCAGACTGGGCATAGTGCTAGATGTTCCTGGTTCATATCTTGATCTCTGTACCCATTTTCTCCAAAGTTGTATATACAGCAACTTTAACTGCTCTATCAACTAAGTCATCAGCAGGACCTGGCTTATTTGATAAAGAGTCTTTGATAGCAGTTGCCTCTTGGTTTACAATGACTCTTGCAAAGTCATGTAGTCTGTCTCTGACAAAGTCTGAATCCAATGCCTTTGCAACAGAAGTGGTCTGCAGCCAATTCAGAACCCATCGTCCTTCATCAGCAAACTCCTTCCATGCTTGGATTTCTTCTTCAGACTTGTTCAACCTGTACTCTGATAGGATAGTGCCCAGCAAGCCAATGTTAATTAGCTTGTAAGAGGACTATCTTCTTATGGATTAATAAATATACGACCGTTTATTTATAGTATGTAAATTAAACAATGGCCAACTTCATCTCTCGCGAACTTATCTAAGCGATTGGATGAAATCCTAAGGTCACATTCGACTATGGGACGATTCACTTCAGTACTGAGTGCAATCATGAAACAGTCTCTAAGGTCGTGATCTTAAAACACGTTCCAAGTCATAGATTCCGAACGAGACGGGGTATCGAAGGAATCGCTAAGACTTGTACGAGTATGCATGATTCACATGGAGTGAATTTGTAGAGTTTCATGAACAAGACATTTGATGTCAGTGCATATGACTAGGTGGTTCGATAGGGGATCGAACGCATCGAACGACCCGAACAGAGAAACCCATTGTGGAAGCGCGTGACGTATATCGGTGATGGGATGTTTCTCAAGGCTTATAATAGTGTACGATTTAGTCCTTAGACTTGAGGTACTAGGGCGAATTCGGTGCATGGGTGTACGTATTTAGATTTAGGTGCTGGTCACGTAGCCTGACCTTAATGTGCCTAAGTTGGGTGCGTATAGTCGTGTACGCGAGTGGTTAGTACTAAGAAAGGATCTATCGACTCATCCTGATAAGGTGGGAGAATTTCCTATACGTTCTTAGATAATATGTTCCGAGGAACCTGCGGCCGCAGTCGGTGACGGATTTGGAAAGGAGTTTCCAAATTTAGCAGTCACACTGGAATTATTATCCTGAATTAGAAAGTATAGTTATTGAGATAATTAGAGGTGCCGATCAATTCACACACCCTAGGTCTCAATCGGGAAATAAGTCGAAAGAAGGACCGTATGTACATGGCAATTATAAGAGGTGAGGTTCACAAGATCAATTCACCTGAAGTTGGGCTTCATGGGCTTGTGGCTAGACATCGACCATGAAGTGTGGGTACTCCTAAATTAATAAGGGAAATTAATTCTGGAGTGGTCAATTAAAAGTGTTTAATTGATCGGAGCATTTAATTGTTCATTAATTAAATCACGAAAGTCGTGGGCCTGCTGCCAATTGATGGTGAACCCAGAGGGTCACACACAATACAGTTGGACAGTGACAGTCAAAAAGGAAATAGTTGATTTAAGGAAGTTAAATCAAAGTTGATGAATTAAAGTGTTAATTCAAAGAAATCAAAGTTAATGAATTAAAGTGTTAATTCAAGAAGAAGAATTATTAATTAGAATACCTAATTAATTTATTAGAGTGTCTAATTAATTAATTGGATTATCTAATTAATTATGAGATTAATTAAAGTAGTTAATTAATTAAATGGAAGAAGGATTTATCATGAAATTTTCGGATTTACATGAATAAGGCATAGGGGCGATTTTTGAGGCTAAGGAAAGTTGGAAGAATTTGTTTCTTGTGGGACAAGAAAGAAGGAAGAGATTCATGTATATCTAGTTTCCTAATGAGATAAGGAAAATCTATAAGATATACTTGTATATCTTATTTCCTAATGAGATAAGGAAAAGAGATATTGATGTACATGGAAAAGGATATCTATTAAGAGAAGGACTCTTCTCTTATAAATATCTCTCTTCATAATTCTTCCATAAGCTAATGAAGCAATAATAAAAAGTGATCAAAAACACAAGAGATTTTCAATAGCTGAAAATTGAAGAGAAAAATCGACCTGCCCTAGCCAAAAGGCCAGTGCCGCCGCCGCCCTCATCTTCTTCTCTTCTTCATCTGGATCTGGTTCAAGAGCTGGATCCAGTTCCAACTCTTCCTTCACTGACAAGTTTCCAAGATCTAGTTCGTAGCCTGTGATTTGGAAACGTTGCTACAATCCATCTGGTGTGGATACATTCTGGAGGTGAGACAATTGGATCACTGCATCGTGAATCAAACTAGAAAAGCCGAAATAAGTTTTGAGGTATTTCGCAAAACACCCCCTTTGTTTTCTGTTACTGTTTGATTCAACCTATTTCACATAAATAATATGGAGATCGATTTATGGGACTGATGGGGTGCCTCGGAAAATTTTAAATTCCGCACTCTCGTTGTTTTGACAACCGGGGCATTCCCAACAGTGGTATCAGAGCCAACTCCATTATTATTATGTGAAAAAGGCCTGAACATAATTTAATATATGATATTGGTGATTATTATGTTCTATGTGATGATTCTTGCTTGTTATGATATTATGTATGCTCGGATAAATTTGCATGAATGAGTTTGGGCCAATTTTGAATTTCCGAAAATTAGTGGACTGTTTTTGCAAATAGCGATTTACGAAAAACTGGACCAAAATTAAAAATTTCGTTTTCTGCATGTTTCTGGACTGAAATTGTAATTTTCTGGATTTTTTGAAAACTGGGTCTGTTTGCAATTTCCGTAAAACTGGGCTGTTTTGTAATTTACGTAAAGTTCAGGGGTCTGTTTGCAATTAACGAAAATTTCTGGGTAGATTCTTTAAGTTCCTGTTTTCTGGACTGATTTGCAGCTGTCAAAATTTTTGGGTTTAAACTGTTAATTCCCGAAACTTGAGGGGTCAAAAATATAATTTTTGAAAGTTAAGGGACCAAACTGTAATTTTCAAAAGTTGAAAAACAGAATCTGTATTTGTGCATAAAAGGTGTTTTGGTTTATCCGAAAATTAATTTTATCATAATTAGTAGAGACTAAAGTAAGGATCATGGATTATTTTAAAAGGGAGATTTAAAATAAGGAAGAAAAGAAATATGTAAAAGTTGTTTGCTTGTTTCTTGCTCTACGTGAACTGTTTACGTGGTTTTCGATCGCGCCGAGCCTTGACCCTAGGGTAGATGTGATTGGTTTAATTTTAATTGTGTTGTTTTTATTGGGCCTGTGAGCCTTAAAGTTTTTGGGCCACTTTGAGCCTTTGTAATAGAATAGGGCTTTACTGTTTTAAATAGTTTAGGATGGAGGCCCATTACAAGCAAGGTGGAGGCCCAAGAAGGAATGAAGGCCATGTATGCATGGTTATTACTGTAATAGCCTAGGTCCATTAAGAACCCAATTAGATTGACCAATTGGGCCAACATCATGGCTCGATGCTGGCCCGCATAGGAGGCTCCCGATCGAAAACATACTGTGATAGCATGCATGCTAGGTGTGAATGTTTTATTTTATTTGTCGATTTATTTATGGCTTGTATGTGATGCGCGCTAGTAATTAGATCGTAAATAAAAGATGAAGCATAATTAAATGCGGTGAGATCTCGAGGAGAGTTTCTTCAAACTTTCAAAACCGAAAATCCCCTCTTGAATAAATATTAAGTCATATTGGGTTAACTATAAAAGGAAGTTTTATAAATCCAAGCCTTCCATTAATAGGAACTAGCGTGAGTTGTCTACTTATCGATTAAGGTGATCCAGAGTCTGGCACCCGAGGCGAAGAAAGGGACAATACGCAAAATTCCTTGATTCTTGTTTTCCTTAAAAACTTGACAAGGGTGGGGACTGGTCGGGACATGTATATCGACCGATAACCAGTTACGGGGATTTCATGACCGGGCCCGTTGCTCATCATGATTAATGGGTTAGACTTAACGAATAGTAACATTTATGATGTAGCAGTGCTAGATAAATGTGAAAACCGAGGCAAAATAGCTTGAAGGTTGTGTAGGAACACAATTGGTAAAAGTATACCTACCTAGGGAATTAATTGTATGGCCACGAGTCGTGGGTGCAGTTAATGTCTGCCGGGACATCAAGACCTACTAGGAAATAGGATTTCCCGAACAAATAAGGGGTTATTGTTTCGATAAAATAGTGGGAGAACTTTTTCGATAAAAAAGTCCAATTTTCGTTAATTATAAGTATTTTATTAAACCTGTCTGCTTATTGTTGTCTTTTAAATTGTTTATATATAGCCATTCAAAATCCACAATCATGTACGAACAAACTTTGGGACAAATCATGAGTTATTCACTCTACGAGACAAGCATGGTTGGGTTCGACAATGTTATTGTTCTTACCTAATCAAGATGATGAAACGAATCAAAAAGCTAGGCGCTGATTTGGATCAGAATGATGAGATAGAAATTATTCTCACTGGCTTGTCTGACTCATTTTCTCATTTTGTGCATCATTTGGAAATTCCATGTGATGGGATCAAGACAAATGATTTGCGCAAGTTGTTGGACAAATATGAGAAAGCCCATCTACAGGGATTGGGTCTGAGTGAAGGAAAGGGTTGCCCCTTGTGTAAGAAAGATAAGCAACTAAGGATGCTTGCTGGAAAGAAATTCCTGAAGAGAATTAACAACGGTATGACCTAGTTATTTCTTTTTGATGTATGACATCTCATAGACCCTCATATCTGTAAAGTGTTTGCAGGTGATGACGGCATTCCCTTGCCCTTGGGAAGAAGGGCATTCCTTGGAAGGAGGAGGCAAGAGTTGCAACAATATATAAGGGAAAAATGCTTCAGGAGTTGGGTCGAGAAGAATCTAGACTTTACTTTTTAGCAAAGTGTTTTACTTAGTTTTTCGTCTTAGCATGAATTTTGGTTTTATTTTGTTTTTGAGTATTCTTTCGAATTTTTTTGTACAAGACAGCATTGCTTTACCATTATGAATGGAATATTATTTATTTAAAGCTTTTACTTTGTACAAAATATTGATGCTTTACCATTATGAATGGAATGTCTTTAAAGCATAGAAATGAATCAATAATAAACAATTAAAACTTCAAGTAAATTGTATGCTAAATCGAGAAAGGTAAAACAACAAGATAATCGCCCACATACTTGAAATGCACATTTTTGGACATATTTCCAAAAGAAGGATTCGAAAGATTGATTCCGTTTGAGATTCTTGAAACATAGAACTTAGATGAATTCGCATCTTACGAATCTTGTCTCAAAGGAATAATGACCGAAATAAAGTTTGCTAGGCATTCTAAGCATATCAACCGAATGGATTTAATCCATGAAGACAAACGTGGAGAACTAAAAGGTTAGTTCAAAAGGACGTTACTTCAAATATACTTACGATTTTTAATCGTCAAAAGCATATGAGTACTTTGTGAAAGTACAGTTCCAAAACTGTTGAAATGTTCAAAGAAGTTTGGAAATGAAGTAATTAAGAGCATGATGTTGAAACCGTTTGATCTAATCAAACTGGCCGAAACATAAGCTATAAGTTCCACGATTATCTAAACGAGAATAGGATTCTCACGGAGCGAATTAAGTAGGAATTGAACTTGGTTAGACTTAGTTCATTTCACGATAAGACTTCGCTGAACTTCCTTATTTACTTTTGGGGATAGCCTCCCCTGACTATTCAAAGGATACTTAGGTTGGTACCTTTCGAAGCAAGTCCTTACACCACCGTACCATATACGATATGGCATAATACCCTTGCACGACAAATTGGATGGTAGATCCAATTCGAGCAAATTTGTGGGATATCCAACGAAATCCATTGGATACCTGTTCTGCGACAATGAGAAACAATAGGTAAATCGTTTCTCACAAGTACCCGTTCCTCTGTTGATGAATTCTTCGTCAAAGGAAATAGGGAATGTCATGGAACTTGATGAAGTCCAAGATCTGGACCCATCCCCACAAACAGTGGGAGCAAATCCTTAACCTACTGAACCAAATTACGCACAAACACTTCGTAATTCAAATCAAATTCGTAAGGAACTCAAAATTCCATTTTACGAGATTGACAAATTGGATATTGATCCAAGATTACAAAGAAACTATGTTTGACATAGACTTAGGGATGTGGCATGAGGCCATGAGATCCGAAATGGAAAGGTTCAACTTATTTGACTCGCTTAATGGCGGAAGGTTATTCTTCAAAAGCTTTTTGAAGACTAATGAAGATACCTTCGTTCCATTTTTTAACGTCAAAATCCATTTCGAAATTATTAGCCATAGAAGAGTGGTTTGACTACTAAAATATGACTATTGGATATGAATTCTGCCTCTCACAATTGGAAATTGATGAGAAGATCTTTATTCAAATCCAAAGGTCAATCTATGACTTTTAACAGAATCCCGTACTTGGAATATGTGACTTGATAAGATGATCAAGACTGTTGACTTCGTCAAAAGGCATATAGATTCCAACTGTGCAATAGAATCAGTGGGAGCATAGTAAAGTTCGTAACAAAACATGACGATGTTCTGATTATCAAGGACGATATCAGAATATCAAGCGCAGACGAAAGCGTGTTTTTCACGCAATTCTCCATGATAAGATTTGAGAATTACATCTCACGTATTGGCAATACGTATCTATAGAGATAGAACGAAGTAGATGTTGCAATTCTCCAAATCTAAGTACATAGACTAATTATTGAATGAGATCAATATGGAAGAATCCAAGAAAGGATTAGTTCCAAGGAGATACAAAATCTCTCTTTCTTATTCAATGTGCCCTACATTTGATAAGGAAAGAAGAGGATGTCTCAAAAAGTCTTATGCTTAGGCATTTGGTTTGCATGTAGCATGCAAAGTCTTGTACTAGACCTGACTTAACACATGCTGTGATTTTCACGAGCTAATGTTAGTCAACACCAGTAAGGGACACTGGACTGCCGTAAAGTAATCCTCGAAGATAATTAAAGGATATAATGCTGGTCTGCGGTAGTAATGGAGGATTGAAACTCGAAGGATTTAATGATTCGAGCTTTCTAGTCTGATGTGGATGATTTATTCTGTCTCGATGGAGCAGAGGTAAATTGGAATAAACCCCAATAGTCTACCACTGCCAACTCAAACAGAATATATATCGCAGCATAGGATGCAGCAGAAGGAAGTGTTTGGATAAGTAAATTCATCTAATGGTTAGATGTAATACCTAGCATAGCAAAAGCCTATCGTTATCTTCACTGATAAAATAGGGCAATTGCTAAATGAAAGGGAATCGAGATCACACCAACGATCTGAACACAAAAACATATGATTAGATAAATCATAAATAGTTGAGACACGTAGAAGTGTTACGTTACCTCAACTAACAACTTAGCAGATCCACTAGTAAAGTCATTATCGCAAAAGAGTTCGAAGGACATCTTGATAAGATGGGTCTTAGAAATGTTGTGATTGGCTTTAGGGCAAGTGGGAGATTGATAGGATAGTGCCCAGCAAGCCAATGTTAATTAGCTTGTAAGAGGACTATCTTCTTATGGATTAATAAATATACGACCGTTTATTTATAGTATGTAAATTAAACAATGGCCAACTTCATCTCTCGCGAACTTATCTAAGCGATTGGATGAAATCCTAAGGTCACATTCGACTATGGGACGATTCACTTCAGTACTGAGTGCAATCATGAAACAGTCTCTAAGGTCGTGATCTTAAAACACGTTCCAAGTCATAGATTCCGAACGAGACGGGGTATCGAAGGAATCGCTAAGACTTGTACGAGTATGCATGATTCACATGGAGTGAATTTGTAGAGTTTCATGAACAAGACATTTGATGTCAGTGCATATGACTAGGTGGTTCGATAGGGGATCGAACGCATCGAACGACCCGAACAGAGAAACCCATTGTGGAAGCGCGTGACGCATATCGGTGATGGGATGTTTCTCAAGGCTTATAATAGTGTACGATTTAGTCCTTAGACTTGAGGTACTAGGGTGAATTCGGTGCATGGGTGTACGTATTTAGATTTAGGTGCTGGTCACGTAGCCTGACCTTAATGTGCCTAAGTTGGGTGCGTATAGTCGTGTACGCGAGTGGTTAGTACTAAGAAAGGATCTATCGACTCATCCTGATAAGGTGGGAGAATTTCCTATACGTTCTTAGATAATATGTTTCGAGGAACCTGCGGCCGCAGTCGGTGACGGATTTGGAAAGGAGTTTCCAAATTTAGCAGTCACACTGGAATTATTATCCTGAATTAGAAAGTATAGTTATTGAGATAATTAGAGGTGCCGATCAATTCACACACCCTAGGTCTCAATCGGGAAATAAGTCGAAAGAAGGACCGTATGTACATGGCAATTATAAGAGGTGAGGTTCACAAGATCAATTCACCTGAAGTTGGGCTTCATGGGCTTGTGGCTAGACATCGACCATGAAGTGTGGGTACTCCTAAATTAATAAGGGAAATTAATTCTGGAGTGGTCAATTAAAAGTGTTTAATTGATCGGAGCATTTAATTGTTCATTAATTAAATCACGAAAGTCGTGGGCCTACTGCCAATTGATGGTGAACCCAGAGGGTCACACACAATACAGTTGGACAGTGACAGTCAAAAAGGAAATAGTTGATTTAAGGAAGTTAAATCAAAGTTGATGAATTAAAGTGTTAATTCAAAGAAATCAAAGTTAATGAATTAAAGTGTTAATTCAAGAAGAAGAATTATTAATTAGAATACCTAATTAATTTATTAGAGTGTCTAATTAATTAATTGGATTATCTAATTAATTATGAGATTAATTAAAGTAGTTAATTAATTAAATGGAAGAAGGATTTATCATGAAATTTTCGGATTTACATGAATAAGGCATAGGGGCGATTTTTGAGGCTAAGGAAAGTTGGAAGAATTTGTTTCTTGTGGGACAAGAAAGAAGGAAGAGATTCATGTATATCTAGTTTCCTAATGAGATAAGGAAAATCTATAAGATATACTTGTATATCTTATTTCCTAATGAGATAAGGAAAAGAGATATTGATGTACATGGAAAAGGATATCTATTAAGAGAAGGACTCTTCTCTTATAAATATCTCTCTTCATAATTCTTCCATAAGCTAATGAAGCAATAATAAAAAGTGATCAAAAACACAAGAGATTTTCAATAGCTGAAAATTGAAGAGAAAAATCGACCTGCCCTAGCCAAAAGGCCAGTGCCGCCGCCGCCCTCATCTTCTTCTCTTCTTCATCTGGATCTGGTTCAAGAGCTGGATCCAGTTCCAACTCTTCCTTCACTGACCAGTTTCCAAGATCTAGTTCGTAGCCTGTGATTTCGAAACGTTGCTACAATCCATCTGGTGTGGATACATTCTGGAGGTGAGACAATTGGATCACTGCATCGTGAATCAAACTAGAAAAGCCGAAACAAGTTTTGAGGTATTTCGCAAAACACCCCCTTTGTTTTCTGTTACTGTTTGATTCAACCTATTTCACATAAATAATATGGAGATCGATTTATGGGACTGATGGGGTGCCTCGGAAAATTTTAAATTCCGCACTCTCGTTGTTTTGACAACCGGGGCATTCCCAACGTACTCCCTCCATCTGTTGTACCTTATCTTTTCTGGGAGGAAGGTTGTTCTTGATTGAAGCAGCTGATTCATCCTTTCTAGCTCAGCTTCAAACTTCTCGAAGACAGCAGAGCCACCTTGAACAATGTCAAGTGCTCTTCTGACTTCAAACTTCTTTCTTTTGACTGGTTTAGCCCTTGGTAGCACAAACTGCCCTTCCTTGGGTTTACCAATCACGATGCCTTCTGACCTTCTTGGTCCATATGCATCCTTTTTACTTTCTTCTAGAGCCTTGGCCAAGTCTTGTTCTTCCTTGGCAGCTAATTCAGCTTCAGTCATCTTCTTGACTTCAGCTACTTTCTTGCTAGCCTCAAGAGCTCTTTTAAGCTTAGCTTCATCACTCTTCCTCTGTTCTGCTTCCTCGCGCTTCTTCTTGTGATAAGCTGACACTTTGGTTTTGCCAGTTCTTCTTTTTCTGGCAGCTCTTGACTCAACAACTGGTGCCGCAGCTGTTGGTTCTGGAGCAGCAATTGCTACTGGTGCAGCAGCAATTGGTTCAAGGATCTGCATGTTGGATGAAGATGGAAGACATAAAGTGAAGGGAGGTTTTGATGATTTCCAAAACATCAGAATCAGCTAAGTATGGAAGCTTAGTAAAAACCTTCTAAGATATTTGACTAAGGAAGAAGTTCATCAGACTAGTCAAATATGGTCCAGAAGACTACTGATCTATTGCTGAGGAAGAAATCAGACTGGTGGACGATCAGCCGACTCAAATCAGATTAGTTCAAGTTTGGGATCAGCCGAGTATACATCAGACGAGTAATTTCGATCAGCCAAGTGGAAGTAGATCAGAAGATCAGTGCAACGGTAATAAATGCACTTGGAGTAATAAATGATGAAGAGGAAGGGTATTAATGACAAATGATTGAAGAGAAACCTCGTATCAGATTGGTGCATTTAATGCGATCTGACAGCAAGTACAGCAGAGTGTACAGTGTTCAGTCGCAGGTAGCCGTTTCTGCAGGAAGGACCAGTACTCGAGGATTTGAACAGCTGTCGATCTCTCAACGGGCAGAAATTCAAATCTCCAAGTATAAATAGTTCAGTTCATGAGTTGAAGAGAAGAACAACACAGAGACAACACACTTTGAGAGCTAAAATTCGAAGCAGAACTTCTCTAAGTCTCAAAACTCAAGAACAGAACACTCATCAGCTAAGTCATTTGTTGACGAAGCAAATAGAGAGAAAAATAGAAAATACTTGTAAAATCTGAGTGATTTTGTTAGGTTGTGTTGTGAGGAGTAGATATCAATCTTTGTGAGCGATATTACTTCAGAGATTAGGAATTTCTTTGTGATTTCCTACTACGAACTTGTGGCCAGTTCATCTGTTGGTTGGCGCAAGCAGAGTGTACTGTAATCTTTGTGACTATAGTATAACCCAAGATCTAAGTGACTTGGAAGAGTGGACTAAAGGATTTACATCCATATAACCACTATAAAAATCCTTTGTGTTTTTAACTTGCATTATTTTCTGCATATTTGAAAGAACAGTTTTAAAACATTTAAAAGGCTAACTGCTGAAAAGTTTTATAAAGGAATTTATTTAAAAACTGGGGATAAAACTACTTCAAGGTTAAAGAAAACTACTTGTGAAAAACACTTGATAAATCCGCTGCAAGTTAGTTTATTTTAAACTCTGATTTTGATAAAATCAGCTGAGTGAAATCAGAAGAGTGGTCAACTCTGCTGTTCAAAGCTTAGTGCTAGATCAGCTTAGTCTGCTTACCGTTCTCGATCAGCTTAGTCTGCTGAACAGAAAAGTTAGAAGTTTTAAAAGGCAAATTTTTAAAGAGGTTTATTCACCCCCCCCCTCTAAACCTCATCTGACCACTTGGGACCAACAAGTGGTATCAGAGCAGGTGGTTCATCTGAATCATCTGACTGATCAACGAGCTTGATCCTTAAGTGTTTTTCAAAGGTTTTCAAAGGTTTTCAAAAAGAGCATTTTTTTTTGAAAAACAAAACTTTTTGAAAAATGGATTGCATTAGCCTTGTTCCCCACATAGGCGGTATGAGCTTTGAGGACTGGAAGATACGCATGGAAATTTTCCTTGCTGCTTACAATGATAATATGTACAGATGCATAACAAAAGGTCCAATAAGGATTACCAAGACAATCAAAATCGATGGCGTAGATACTGTTGTTGATAAAGATGAAGAAGAGATGTCACCTGATGAAATCAAGTTGAAAAATCTTGATAAAGTTGGAATCTTCATCATGACTAAAGCCCTGGACAATGAAAGGTTTGACTATGTCAAACACTGCAAAACATCAAAAGAGATGTGGGACAAAGTCAGGGATATGAGTGAGGGAAACGAAGCCATCAAGGAACACAATCTAAGTGTTGCCATGGAGAAGTTTGATAACTTCAAAATGAAGCCTGGAGAAACCATTGAACAGATGAGTTCAAGGTTTACCAAAGTGCTGAACAACGTGTTAAAGCTGGGTAAGACATTCACAGACAAAGAGATCACTCTCAAAGTCTTGAAGGCGTTACCACCCAAGTTCAACATGAAGATCACAGCTATGGAAGAATCTAGGGATCTGGGGAAGATCTCTCTGACAGAGTTGTTTTCTGTACTCAAGGCGTACGAGTATAAAATACCAAGGATGGGAATAGAAGAGACCTCAACTTCTGGCCCCACTGCTGCACTGGTTGCTGCAGAAAGAACAAGAAGATCGTCTGGAAAAAGCAGAGAAGTGGACTCATCTGATGAGGCCCCAGTACTGAGCAAAAAGGAGTATACTGCTGACGATGTTGCGTTGTTATTAAACGGGTTCAAAAAGTTCTACAAGAGAAAAATGAAGAACAAATATAACAATGCTTCTACTTCTAAACCTACCTCTAATTCTTATGACATTAAGGATGATTATAAATCCAAAATGATGTGCTATAATTGCAGGAAATTGGGACACTTCATCAAGGACTGCCCATATCCTAAAGCGGAGAAGTACACAGAGGAGGAAAAGAAACAAAGAAAAGAAAGAAGAGAGAAGAGATACCAAAAGAGCAAGGTGCTGTTGGCTGAAGCTGAAAAGATGGCAGCCATCCACTCATCAAACACAGAATCTGGCACTTCAAGTGATGACTCTGTTTTTGACGAAACACCTGCACTACTGTGTCTCATGGCAAAGGAATCTGATGATTCTGACAATGAGGTAATGCTCTCTGAAAGTGAGCTTGAACTGTTTAACTCATTTGAGCAAATGATGAACAACAAAGTAGATGTTGTTAATGAGCTTGCTAAGCTTAAGGACGAGATGATTCTGCTGAAAAAGCAAAATGCTAAACTGAAACTTAAGGTTGAAAAACCTGACGAATCAGCCATGTATAAAAAGCTTTCGCATGAATGTGAATCTCTGAGAGCTGAATGTGAAATGTACAAGGGACAAATTAAAGAACTTGAAGCTAGAATATCTTTGCATAATAAGTCGTCTGTTCCTAAGTCGTCTGTTGTGACAATAGATAAACCAACTGAACAGAGTACTCCCTTAGTAAAAGAAAGTTTAGAACTGAACAAAGCTGAAAAATTTATATCTGCTGATAATAGTAATATTGTCTTGTATGTTCAGACTACTAAACCCATTTCACCTGAGATCGAGAAAAAGGAGATAAAGACTCCTAAGGCTAAGAAGGGTAAAAAGCCTGAAACTGAAAAACAGACTGGTAAAACCAAACAGCAGAGTAGTCCCAAGAAGTCTGCTGATAAGAGTAAAACCAATCAGACTAGTAAAGCTAAGTCGTCTGTTAAAGAGCAAGTAAAGAGCAGATCTAAGAAGCAAAGAAATTACAACCAAAATGCTTACTATGGAAATGAGTCTTATTATGTGCAACCTGCTTATCCACCATATTATGCTGCACCTCATTATCCACCTCATTTTGCTGCATATCCTGCTCATCAAACAATGCATGCCTACCCTACTTATCATGCATCATATCCTGCTTATGAGCCTTATCATCATCATAATGATTATCACCATAATATGCCTGCTGATTATGATGTAAATGAAATTGCTCATGCTCCTGCTAAGACTGCAAAGCCTAAGAAGCCTAAGACTTCAACATCTTGGGTTGTCAAAGGTGATACTAATCCGCCAGGACCCTCTCAATAAAGGGTACCTAAAACAATTTTATTTTGTTTTGTAGGTTAGGATTAGGAGTAGGAGTAAAATAGCGAAGAAATGGTACTTGGACAGTGGATGTTCAAGGCACATGTGTGGAGACATACATGAACTGGCAGATGCTGTTGCTGTAAATGGTCCAAAAGTTACTTTTGGAGACAGCAAAGAAGGCAAGGTTGTAGCTGTTGGAAATCTTATCAAAGGAAACATAGAGATATCTGACGTCTCATATGTTAGTGGCCTGAAGTACAATCTGCTAAGCATAAGTCAATTTTGTGACAAAGGATTTTCCGTGATGTTTTCATCAGATAAGTGTTATGTTGAACAAATTGGAACAAAGAAGGTTATATTATCTGGAAGAAGACAAGGAAACATCTATGTAGTCGACTGGAATTCTGTGGACAAGAATTCAAATGTTTGCTTAGTGGCTTCTACACCAAGTGAAATCAGTTGGCTTTGGCACAAAAGAATGAATCATTTGAATTTCAAGACCATCAACAGATTGATAAAGAATGATTTGGTAGAAGGAATTCCTAAGACAGTCATGAGCAAAGACAAGCTCTGTGATGCCTGTCAGAAGGGTAAACAAGTGAAGTCATCTTTCAAAAGCAAGAAGCACCAATCTTCAACCAGAATTTTGGAGCTACTACATATGGATTTGTTTGGCCCTATTGATCCAATCAGCAATGGTGGGAAGAAATACTGCCTAGCTGTTGTGGATGATTTTTCAAGATTTACTTGGGTAATCTTCATGAAGAAGAAAAGTGAAACCAAGGAACATCTTACAAATCTGATGGAACTGATCCAGAATGAGAAGAGTCAAAGAATTTTGAAGATCAGATCAGATAGAGGGACTGAGTTTACAAACTCTACTGTTGAAGAGTACTGTAATTCCAGAGGAATCAGTCATGAGTACTCTGCTGCCAGAACCCCTCAACAAAATGGAGTTGCTGAAAGGAGAAACAGAACTCTAAAAGAAGCTACCAGGACAATGATAGCTGAAGCAAAGCTGCCCCAAAGATTCTGGGCAGAAGCTACAAACACAGCATGTTATACACAGAATAGGTGTATGATCAACAAAAGTCAAAACAAGACACCTTATGAGTTATGGAACAACAGAAAGCCTAATTTACATTATCTTAGGATTTTTGGTTGTAAATGTTATGTTTTGAACAATGGGAAAAATCACCTCACTGCATTTGCAGAGAAGGCTGATGAAGCTGTTTTTGTAGGTTACTCTACTGTTAGTAAAGCTTACAGAGTGTTTAACAAAAGAACTTTGCTTGTTGAAGAATCTATTCATGTAGTATTTGATGAACCAAGTCAATCATCTGAAAAGAATCAAAGTGCAAACCCTGAGATATCTGCTGACTTTCAGAAATTGAATGTGGAAAGAAAGGAAGAATATGTACCCATCATACTACCCAACTTATCTCAAGCTGTTAACTCAAGTGCTGTTCAAAATCAGTCTGCTGATTGTCTAACAGAGGAGTTGCAAACAGCTGACAGACCAGAGACTGTTCAACAGACCACAACTGTTCAACAGACTACTACTGAGACTCCAACAGTAGTGTTGCAAGATCAATCCAGAGGACAACATCCAGATTTGCAACCTGATCTCAGATGGCTCAGAGATCACCCACCAGAATTAGTGATTGGTGATCCCTTGGATAGAGTTAGAACAAGAAGGTCAACTGCAAATGAAACAATGTTTGTAAGTTTTCTTTCACAAATTGAGCCTAAATTAATTGATGAAGCTCTTGGTGATTCTCACTGGATTGAAGCTATGCAAGAAGAGTTGAATCAATTTGAAAGGAATGAAGTCTGGTACTTAGTTCCCAGACCTACTCATCAAAGAGTAATTGGCACTAAGTGGGTCTTCAGAAATAAAATGAATGAAGATGGTATGGTTACCAGAAACAAAGCAAGACTAGTTGCCAAAGGTTACTGCCAAGAAGAAGGCATTGATTTTGATGAGACATTCGCACCAGTTGCAAGGCTTGAAGCAATCAGATTGTTCCTAGCCTATGCTGCTCACAAGAACTTCACTGTCTTTCAGATGGATGTAAAGTCTGCTTTTCTCAATGGAGAATTGCAAGAAGAAGTGTATGTTGAACAACCTCCTGGATTTGAAGTTTATCAACAAGGAGATAAGGTATATCGTCTGAAGAAAGCTCTCTATGGACTGAAACAGGCTCCAAGAGCATGGTATGATACTTTATCTGATTTTCTTTTAATTAAAGGATTTCACAAAGGTAAAGTAGATAAAACCTTGTTTACTATTGAATGGGATAATCATATATTGTTGGTACAAATATATGTAGACGATATTATTTTTGGTTCAACTAACAAACAGATGTGTGAAAGATTCTCTAAGCTGATGCAGAACAAGTTTGAAATGAGCATGATGGGAGAATTAAATTACTTTCTTGGTTTACAAGTCAAACAGCTGCCTGATGGTATTTTTATTAATCAAGCAAAGTACACAAAAGATCTGTTTAAGAAATTTGGTATGGAAACTAGCTCATCTGTTACTGTTCCTATGTCTACTGGACTTCGTCTGGACAAGGATGAAGGTGGCAAATCAGTTGACATCACCAAATACAGAGGCATAATTGGGTCACTGTTATACTTAACAGCTAGCAGACCTGATATTATGTATTCTGTTGGGGTCTGTGCAAGATTTCAATCAGATCCTAAGGAATCTCATCTCTTAGCTGCTAAAAGAATACTAAAGTATCTCAAAGGCACTCAAGAATTGGGATTGTGGTACCCAAGGGAATCAGGATTTGAACTTGTTGGATATTCAGATTCTGACCTTGCTGGCTGCAAAATTGATAGGAAGAGTACTACAGGTACATGTCAATTTTTAGGCAGTCGTCTGATCTCATGGATGAGTAAGAAACAGACTTCAGTATCCATATCTACTGCTGAAGCTGAATACATTGCTGCTGGAGCATGTTGTGCACAAATACTTTGGTTGAAGCATCAACTTGAAGACTATAATCTCAAGATCAGTGGAATCCCTATCTACTGTGATAATACAAGTGCAATCTCACTTACTCAGAATACTACTAGTCATTCCAGGACTAAACATATTGAGATCAAACATCACTTCATCAGAGACCATGTTGAAAAGGGAAATGTTATTATTGAGTATGTTCATACAGACAACCAGATTGCTGACATTTTCACCAAACCACTGAATGAAGCTAGATTCTCCACTCTAAGAGCGGAATTAGGCTTGTTAAAATTGGATTCATAAGCTGAGGGGGAACCTATCAGAAGACTGGGTTCAACAGCTTACTAATCTGACATCAACAAGCGTTACACTTCAAGAAGGCTGACTCTCAACAGACTAGTTGACTGATGAATTCTTGAATTCAGGGGGAACGTGTAAGACTAGCGGTACCCTCGTTTTAAAGATGAAATCCTCAATGACAGTTAGTTGAAGTTGTTTTAATCAGAAGATTTGTTCTTAATTCTTGAAGATTCAAAGATTATTTTTCTTGCTGGATTGACAAACAGCAAAGGAAGATCACTAGATATTGGCTTTCACTAGTGATATATTGTATCAGACAAGTCGCTGATCAGATAAGTATCACTTTACTCATCTGTTATTATTTATGTCATCTTATATTTAAAGTGATGTGCAAAAACGTTTTATCAAAAGCACGCTTTTATAAGTAACAGACAAGTGGCGTTTCAAATTCCCGCCTGCCTGACATAATTAATAAATTTTGAATTCCGCGATTCTCGCCCGCACGATTAAAAACTGACAGATCAAATCAAACCGTCCGCGTATAACACGGAAACCGAAGCATTTCGAAATCTATAAATCCAGATCTGATCAGAAGGGTTAAACCTTACGCACCCAAAATTATTCTAAGTGAAAAAGAAGTTACTAACTCATCTTTTCTGCCTTAAAAGTGTTAAATTTCTCTCAAGCTACTACAAATTTTTCAAAATGGCCGGAGCTGAAGGACGTTATTTGAATTACGAGAAGTTCTACTCTTCTGGAACTCCTCTAATGAAGGAAATCTTGGTCAAAATTAAAGAGGCATCATTGGTGAAGGTTTTGGAGGCTCATGAGGAGTATGTTTTCACCGAAGATGTGGCTGACTACTATGGATCTAGAAAAAATGACCTAACCAAAATGATTTCTGTGGCTACTGTCGGAGGTAAAACTATCTGTGTTTCACCTGCTGTTTTGAATGAAATTTATGGCCTTAAAAATGAAGGAGGAGAGGTATTTACCCTGGCTCAAGAAAAGGAGGAAGAATTTTGGTTTGTCTGTGCAAAGGATGGAGAACCAATGACTGGAAGCCTTATGAAAACTCAGCTGAAAGACGAGTTTCAAAGGTTTGCTGATATCATTGCCAAAATATTGGAGTGTTGTACGAGCTCCTTGGATGGGTTACCTAGGAGAAGGTACCAAACAATGGTTTGCATCTACTATGGGTTGGATGTTAACTGGGCAATTCACTACTTTTATCTTCTGGCGTTAAAGAAGAATGGACATGTGGTGATGATGAGTCATCTACTCTCAGCTCTGGGATGTCCATTGATGAACGGGAAGACAGTTCATAAGCTGAAGGAAGTGAAGATGTATGAACCAGTTAAGATTGGAGCTACTTCTAAAAGAAAGGCAAAAGGAAAAGAAGAGAAGCCTGCTGCCAAGAAACCCAAAGTTACCATAAAGACGAAGTCTGCTGATCAAACAGCAAACCCTGCTGTTGAAGCCAGATCAGTAGAGTCTGCTGATGCTGCTAACCAGATAGTCACTGAGGTGACTAAGGAAATCAGTGAGATGAGTACTGAAACATCTCCAGAAAGAACTGAGTCTGACGAACCAGTTCAGATTAAAGAAGTTGGAAGAAGAACAAGGAGTTCAGTAAAGAGAACTGCTGAACCTCAACGACCTGAAGTTTTGCCCAAGCCAAAGGCAAAAAGAAAGTTAACTCTGGGAGGTCAACGAGTTACCTTTACAACTGCCCCAACTGTTCAAGTCAGAGAAAACCCTGCTGCTGAAAGACCAGTGGATGCAGTAGACCAATCTCTTGACAAGTCTGCTGTTGATGAACAGCCAACTACTTCACCAGCAGAGGAGAATGTCCCACTCATTCATCCTACACCAACTGCTGCTGTTCCACTACAAGTAGTTGAATCACCTGCCGCCAGAAGGAAGAGAACTGGTAAGGCAAAAGTTAAAGTGATTACTGCTGCTGAGCAGAAAAAGATAGATGAAGCTGAGAAGAAAAAGAAAGAAAAAGAAAACGCTCGCAAACTTAAGGAGCTTGAGGCTCAGACTAAAGACATGTCTGAAGCTGAGAAAGCTGCTAAAGAAGCTCATGATTTGGCTTTGGCTATTGAAGCCAGTACCAAGGATGCTCAAGGTCCAAGGTACAGTGGTGGAATCACAATTGGAGATCCCAAGAAGCCAAAGGCTGTTATGCCAACACCCAAGCTGCCAAAGAAGAAGAGATCAGAACTGAAATACGCTCTGAACATAGTTCAAAATGATCCAGAGATGTTCAAACAATTTGTGGCAGATCTTGAGCGGTATAACGACGTTTTGGTCCGTCAGAGTCTCTTTGTTAAGGAAAAGATAAGATACAACAGATGGAGAGAATATCGTCTGACCAAGACAAAGGATCAAATAGTACAGTGGAAGGATTTTGCTGCTGAGGAAAGATGGGTCCTGCAATTTCTGGAAACTGGATGTCTGAGGCAAGCATTGGATTCAGACCACTTCTTTGATATGATTCACTATCGAATGAGGAAGTTGGCAAAGTCTGAAGCCAAGTTGCTACAAAGTTCTGTTCCTGAAACTCCTGCTTCAGATGAAAATCTACAGAACAGAATGGTCAAGCTGGCATTATCTGTAACTTTGGAAGTATGGGCAAAGAAGACCAGACATCAGAAGGGTCAACCCAGCTCAATGTTACCTATGCCAAGCTTACAACAGATCGTCTTTGGACCGGCTATCAAAACATATGAAGACTTACCTGAACAGACAACTTCACCATTTACACCTGCTCTTATATTTACACATAAAACTGTTGTTGCTGATAATGGTGTTGATGTTGTTACAGAGATAAATGAGCCAACACAGGTCCAACAGAAGATTGCTGAAATCTCAACATCATCAGAGAAGTTGCCCCAACAGCAGACTACTCTGACTGATGAACCAAAGGAGACTGACAAAACTCCTGAGATTGCTCAAGCAAGCACAGCCACTCCATCAACTTCAACAGACTTGCAACCAGCTATTTTGGAGTCCATCCATCAGCTGATTGCCAACTCAATGAAGGAAATGGAAGACAGACATAGAGAACAAATGAATACGTTTAAGGAAGTAGCCTTAACTATGCTGTCTGCTGCTGCTGAAAAAGTCCCAAAGGCTGCTGATCCTAGCCCTCTGATAGTGGAAGAAATGGCAAACATCAAAAATGAAGTACAAGCTATCAGACTGGATGTGGAAACATTTGGTGCAAGGGTCAAAAACAACACAGCTGGTTGGAGGGACATCAATGAAGTTGTTGCAAATGCAATGGAGGCTCATGAAGTAAAAGCTGAGAGCATGCTGAAAGCATTCACTACTTCAGCTGACTTAATTCTGAGTTCTCAGATTCAACTGTGTGATCAAGTGGATCTTACTTTCAAGAAGATTGAATCCTACAACACATTGCAGCAACTGAAGAGGGAAAATCATCTTCTGACAGTGGATAAAAACATCAGACTGATTTGTGACGCAATTAACATCACTCCTGTTCTGCCTGAAGAACCTGTCTACCCTGCTGATGATGACAAAAAGGGGGAAGATGGAGATTCTACAACGAAGAAGAAGGGTGCTGATGCTAACCTATCAGCTGAAGTTACTGAAAAGTTGGACTCTGCTGAAAAGGATGCTGATGATGAAAATACAAGCAGACCAGACAATGAAGTAACTGAGGCAGACAACGATGCTGATGAAGAGCCCAAAGAACCAGTAAAATCTGATAAGGAGATTGCTGCTTCCAAGGACTCTGCTGCTGAACAGTTAGATCCATATGTCAAGTACAAAAGAATAGAGGATCTCAGAAGAAGATTTGAAATGCTTGAACAAGATCTCTCTAGTTCTGAACAAGAAGATGAAGACCCTGAAAATGAAGAAGAAGAAGAAACACAAGAAGAGAAGAAGGACTAGACTAAGTTATTAGACTAGGTCACTTGTAATCTTTTTGTTAAACTTGTAAAATTTTACTTTCTGTTATCTCATCTGTTAAACTTGTAACTTGTAATAAATTGATATAATCTATAAAAGTTCAAGTTTCCAACAAATCATTTCTATCTCAGAAATTTTTGAGGACTTAAACTTTAGCTTTAGGAACAGGTACTTAGCTGAAGTTTTGTCATCATCAAAAAGGGGGAAATTGTTGGATGAAGATGGAAGACATAAAGTGAAGGGAGGTTTTGATGATTTCCAAAACATCAGAATCAGCTAAGTATGGAAGCTTAGTAAAAACCTTCTAAGATATTTGACTAAGGAAGAAGTTCATCAGACTAGTCAAATATGGTCCAGAAGACTACTGATCTATTGCTGAGGAAGAAATCAGACTGGTGGACGATCAGCCGACTCAAATCAGATTAGTTCAAGTTTGGGATCAGCCGAGTATACATCAGACGAGTAATTTCGATCAGCCAAGTGGAAGTAGATCAGAAGATCAGTGCAACGGTAATAAATGCACTTGGAGTAATAAATGATGAAGAGGAAGGGTATTAATGACAAATGATTGAAGAGAAACCTCGTATCAGATTGGTGCATTTAATGCGATCTGACAGCAAGTACAGCAGAGTGTACAGTGTTCAGTCGCAGGTAGCCGTTTCTGCAGGAAGGACCAGTACTCGAGGATTTGAACAGCTGTCGATCTCTCAACGGGCAGAAATTCAAATCTCCAAGTATAAATAGTTCAGTTCATGAGTTGAAGAGAAGAACAACACAGAGACAACACACTTTGAGAGCTAAAATTCGAAGCAGAACTTCTCTAAGTCTCAAAACTCAAGAACAGAACACTCATCAGCTAAGTCATTTGTTGACGAAGCAAATAGAGAGAAAAATAGAAAATACTTGTAAAATCTGAGTGATTTTGTTAGGTTGTGTTGTGAGGAGTAGATATCAATCTTTGTGAGCGATATTACTTCAGAGATTAGGAATTTCTTTGTGATTTCCTACTACGAACTTGTGGCCAGTTCATCTGTTGGTTGGCGCAAGCAGAGTGTACTGTAATCTTTGTGACTATAGTATAACCCAAGATCTAAGTGACTTGGAAGAGTGGACTAAAGGATTTACATCCATATAACCACTATAAAAATCCTTTGTGTTTTTAACTTGCATTATTTTCTGCATATTTGAAAGAACAGTTTTAAAACATTTAAAAGGCTAACTGCTGAAAAGTTTTATAAAGGAATTTATTTAAAAACTGGGGATAAAACTACTTCAAGGTTAAAGAAAACTACTTGTGAAAAACACTTGATAAATCCGCTGCAAGTTAGTTTATTTTAAACTCTGATTTTGATAAAATCAGCTGAGTGAAATCAGAAGAGTGGTCAACTCTGCTGTTCAAAGCTTAGTGCTAGATCAGCTTAGTCTGCTTACCGTTCTCGATCAGCTTAGTCTGCTGAACAGAAAAGTTAGAAGTTTTAAAAGGCAAATTTTTAAAGAGGTTTATTCACCCCCCCCCTCTAAACCTCATCTGACCACTTGGGACCAACACTGCACTTCAGGATCCTTTTGAGGTTGATTAACCCCAGCTGTTGGTGTAGAAGTAGTCTGTTTTACTTGTTCATCAGCTGACTCCTTGGCAGCAGACTTCTTCTCAGATCCAACAGGCCTCTCTGCTGTTGGAGGACTTTCCCTTACTAGCTCAGAAAGTTCTGTAGTTTCTTCAATGAACGTCATCTTCTTTCTGGCAGTTTTCTTGGTGTGATGGACAGCAGCAGATGTAGCAGTATCTTTCGACGCGCTCCTTGTCCTCTTAGCAACGTTTTCAGCTGGCACTTCAGCTGAAACTGTTCTCTCAGGAGAGAAATCATAGGCCATTTGCTCAATCTCCTTAGTTGTCTGATCTATAATAGCATCAGCAGCTTTCTCATCCTTAGGCGAATCTGTTCTGGCTTGAACAGCTGGCTTGGTTGTTTGAACAGTTGCCTTACTTCTCTTTGCTTTAACAGCCGACTGCTTTGGCTCAGCAGCAGCCTTCCTCTTTGGTTGCTCCTTTGTCTTTTCTGGAGTCCCTTCAGTGTTTTTAGAGCGAACAGGCTCATAAACCTTCAACTCCTTTGCGTTATGTATGACCCTTCCATGGGTCATACTGCAACCAAGATTCATGAACAGATGACTGAAATATTCTGTGGTTGGAATGACCACGCTGCTTGTGATCAGCCAAAACATACCACATGAAAGTTGCCCAGTTCACTTTCAAACCATAATACACAGCAATCATGGTGTGAAATCTTTTCATCGGCACACTATCCAGCGAGAATGTGCAATTTTCTAATACTTTGGCAACCAAATCTGCCATTCGCTGAAACTCGTCATTCAGCTGATTTTTCTTGATATTGCCAGAAAATACTTCATTTTTCTTGGCAGCCAGATTCCAGAAATCTGCTTCCAAGGCCTCAACTAGAGTGGAGATTTCTGTGGAGCCTTCAATAGATAAGTGATACTTCTCATGTAGCAGCTTGGGAGTTATACATATATCCACTCCCCCAACTTTAGTCTTGATTTCCAGCTTATCAAAGTCAGGCTTTGCAGTCGAACCATAATACTCCATGATTTGGTCTTTAAACACCATGGTTTCATGGGCCTCCATGAAATCAACAAGTGTTGCAGCTTTGAATTTCTCCAAAATTTCTTTCATTGTTTGAGCGCTAGTTGCGTGATAAGTCTGGTAGTTTAAGAATCTACCTTCAACATTAGCTTCTTTGGCAGCCATTTTTCTGAAAAAGATTAAGAAGAGAGACGAGAGAAATTTGCAGTTTGAATTGAAATGCAAAAATGCTCTTGTGCTTTTGAAATTTTGAGGGTGCGTAAAAGATCAGTTAGCTGATCAGATCTGAATTTATAAAGGTTGGTTTAATGTCGGTTTCCGTGATTTGTGCCAACCGTTAGATCAGTTACTGAAAAGTAAATCGTGTGAACGTGATACGCGGATTTTAAAATTCATTAAATGTGTCAGACAGGCGGGAAGTTGAAACGCCACTTGTCTGTTACTTATAAAAGCGTGTTTCTAATAAAACGTTTTTAATACAACACTTGATTATAAGCTGACATAAGTAAACAGATGAGTAAAATAATACTTATCTGATACAATATATAACTAGTGAAAGCCAATATCTAGTGATCTTCCTTTGCTGTTTGTCAATCCAGCAAGATAAATAATCTTCAAGTCTTCAAGAATTAAGAACAAATCTTCTGATTAACACAACTTCAACTAACTGTCATTGAAGATTTCATCTATAAAACAGGAGTACCGCTAGTCTTACACGTTCCCCCTGAATTCAAGAATTCATCAGTCAACTAGTCTGTTGAGAGTCAGTCTTCTTGAAGTATAACACTTGTTGCTTATCAGATTAGTCAGTTGTTGAACCCAGTCTTCTGATAGGTTCCCCCTCAGCTTATGAATCCAATTTTAACAAGCCCAGTTCCACTCTTAGAGTAGAAAATCTTGCATCACTTAATGGTTTGGTGAAAATGTCAGCGATCTGATTATCTGTATGAACATATTCAATAATAACATTTCCTTTTTCAACATAGTCTCTGATGAAGTGATGTTTGATCTCAATATGTTTAGTCCTGGAATGACTAGTAGTATTCTGAGTAAGTGAGATTGCACTTGTATTGTCACAGTAGATAGGGATTCCACTGATCTTGAGATTATAGTCTTCTAGTTGATACTTCAACCAAAGTATCTGTGCACAACATGCTCCAGCAGCAATGTATTCAGCTTCAGCAGTAGATATGGATACTGAAGTCTGTTTCTTACTCATCCATGAGATCAGACGACTGTCCAAAAATTGACAAGTACCTGTAGTACTTTTCCTATCAATTTTGCAGCCAGCAAGGTCAGAATCTGAATATCCAATAAGTTCAAATCCTGATTCCCTTGGATACCACAATCCCAATTCTTGTGTGCCTTTGAGATACCATAATATTCTTTTGGCAGCTAAGAGATGAGATTCCTTAGGATTTGATTGAAATCTCGCACAAACCTCAACAGAATACATAATATCAGGTCTGCTAGCTGTTAAGTACAACAGTGACCCAATTATGCCTCTGTACTTGGTGATGTCAACTGATTTGCCATCTTCATCCTTGTCCAAACGAAGTCCAGTAGACATAGGAACACTAACAGATGAACTAGTTTCCATACCAAATTTCTTGAACAGATCTTTTGTGTACTTTGCTTGATTAATAAAAATACCATCAGGTAGCTGTTTGACTTGTAATCCAAGAAAGTAATTTAGTTCTCCCATCATGCTCATTTCAAACTTGTTCTGCATCAGCTTAGAGAACTTCTCACACATCTGTTGGTTAGTTGAACCAAAAATAATATCGTCCACATATATTTGAACTAACAATATATGATTATCCCATTCAACAGTGAACAAAGTCTTATCTACTTTACCTTTGCGAAATCCTTTAACTAAAAGAAAATCAGATAAAGTATCATACCATGCTCTTGGAGCCTGTTTCAGTCCATAGAGAGCTTTCTTCAGACGATATACTTTGTCTCCTTGTTGATAAACTTCAAATCCAGGAGGTTGTTCAACATAAACTTCTTCTTGCAATTCTCCATTGAGAAAGGCAGACTTCACATCCATCTGATAGACAGTGAAGTTCTTGTGAGCAGCATAGGCTAAGAATAATCTGATTGCTTCAAGCCTTGCAACTGGTGCGAATGTCTCATCAAAATCAATGCCTTCTTCCTGGCAATAACCTTTGGCAACTAGTCTTGCTTTATTTCTGGTAACAATACCATCTTCATTCATTTTATTCCTGAATACCCACTTAGTGCCAATTACCCTTTGATGAGTAGGTCTGGGAACTAAGTACCAGACTTCATTCCTTTCAAATTGATTTAACTCTTCTTGCATTGCTTCAATCCAGTGAGAATCACTAAGAGCTTCATCAATCAACTTAGGCTCAATTTGTGAAAGAAAACTTACAAACATTGTTTCATTTGCAGTTGACCTTCTTGTTCTCACTCTATCCAATGGATCACCAATCACTAAGTCAGGTGGGTGATCTCTGAGCCATCTGAGATCAGGTTGCAAATCTGCATGTTGTCCTCTTGATTGATCTTGCAACACTACTGTTCGAGTCTCAGTAGTAGTCTGTTGAACAGGCTCTGGTCTGTCAGCTGTTTGCAACTCCTCTGTTAGACAATCAGCAGACTGATTTTGAACAGCACTTGAGTTACCAGCTTGGTTTAAATCAGGTAGTAATATGGGAACATATTCTTCTTTTCTTTCCACACTCAATTTCTGAAAGTCAGCAGATATCTCTGGATTGGCACTTTGATTCTTTTCAGAAGATTGGTTTGGTTAATCAAATACTACATGAATAGATTCTTCTACAAGTAAAGTTCTTTTGTTAAAGACTCTGTAAGCTTTACTAACAGTAGAGTATTCTACAAAAACAGCTTCATCAGCCTTCTCTGCAAAAGCAGTAAGGTGATTTTTCCCATTGTTCAAAACATAACATTTACAACCAAAAATCCTAAGATAGTGTATATTAGGCTTTCTGTTGTTCCATAGCTCATAAGGTGTCTTGTTTTGACTTTTGTTGATCATACATCTGTTCTGGGTATAACATGCTGTATTTGTGGCTTCTGCCCAGAATCTTTGGGGCAGTTTTGCTTCAGCTATCATTGTCCTGGTAGCTTCTTTTAGAGTTCTGTTTTTCCTTTCAGCAACTCCATTTTGTTGAGGGGTTCTGGCAGCAGAGTACTCATGATTGATTCCTCTGGAGTTACAATACTCTTCAACAGTAGAGTTTGTAAATTCAGTCCCTTTATCTGATCTGATCTTCAATATTCTTTCACTCTTTTCATTCTGGATCAGTTCCATCAGATTGGTAAGATGTTCCTTGGTTTCACTTTTCTTCTTCATGAAAATCACCCAAGTAAATCTTGAATAATCATCCACAATAGCTAGGCAGTATTTCTTTCCACCATTGCTGATAGGATCAATAGGGCCAAACAAATCCATATGTAACAGCTCCAAAATTCTGGTTGAAGATTGGTGCTTCTTGCTTTAGAAGGTGGACTTCACTTGTTTACCCTTCTGACAGGCGTCACAGAGCTTATCTGTGCTCATGACTGTCTTTGGAATTCCTTCTACCAAATCATTCTTTATCAATCTGTTTATGGTCTTGAAATTCAAATGATTCATTCTTTTGTGCCACAACCAACTGATTTCACTTGGTGTAGAAGCCACCAAACAAACATTAGAATTCCGGTCACAGAATTCCAGTCGACTACATAGATATTTCCTTATCTTCTTCCAGATAGAATAACCTTCTTTGTTCCAATTTGTTCAACGTAGCACATATCTGATGAGAAGATTACAGAAAATCCCTTGTTACAAAATTGACTTATGCTTAGCAGATTGTACTTCAGGCCATTAACATAAGAGACGTCAGATATCTCAATGTTTTCTTTGATTAGCTTTCCAACCGCAACAACCTTGCCTTCTTTGCTGTCTCCAAAAGTGACTCTTGGACCATTCACAGCAGCAACATCTGTCAGTTCATGTATGTCTCCACACGTGTGCCTTGAACATCCACTGTCCAAGTACCATTTCTTCTCTACTTTACTCCTACTCCTAATCCTAACCTACAAAACAAAATAAAATTGTTCAGGTACCCTTTATTGAGAGGGTCCTGGTGGATTAGTGTCACCTTTGACAACCCAAGATGTTGAAGTCTTAGGCTTCTTAGGCTTTTGAGTTTTAGCAGGAGCATGAGCAACTTTTTCTTCACCATAATCAGCAGACATGTTATGTTGATAATCATTATGATGTGAATAATGCTCATAAGCAGGGTAATATGCATGATAAGCAGGGTAAGCATGCATTGGATGATGAGCAGAATATGCAGCATAATAAGGTGGATAATGAGGTGCAGCATAATAAGATGAATAAGCAGGTTGCACATAATAAAACTCATTTCCATAATGTTGGTCCCAAAAGTGGTCAATGAGGTCTAGAGGGGGGGGGGGGGGGTGAATATACCTCTGAAAACTTTAAAACTTTTTCTCTAACTTTTCAAATCAGCAGACTAATTTGATCGAGAATTCGTAAGACTACTAAGCTGTTCGCGCACAAAGCTTTGAGCAGCAGAGTCGACCACTCATCTGATTTCACTCAGCTGATTCAGATGATATATCAGAGTTTTAGAAACTAGTTGGCAGCGGATTTGTCAAGTGTTTTTCAACCAATCTGTTCCTCTTTAAGTTTTCTCACACAAAAGATTTTATCCCCCAGTTTTTACAACTCCTGTAAAAATCTTTTGGTTCAGTTCGTATGTTTGAGTTCTTTTGAATAAATGCAAAGTAAAGCAGTAAATCAAACACACATAATTTTTATAGTGGTTATATGGATGAAAATCCTTTAGTCCACTCTTCCAAGTCACACAGATCTTGGGTTATACTAGAAAACACAAAGTTAACAGTATACAATGCTTGCGCCGATCAACAAATGAAAGGCCACAAGTGCGCAGTAATTAATCACTCAGAAATCCTACTCTCCGAAGCTAGATCACTCACTTAGACGGATCTACACTCCTCACTCTATTTTCAGTATAGGAGGTCACAAAGAAAACCTACACTAAGAAGCTATATCACTTCACACAGACGGATCTACACTCTTGCTCTAAGGATGTGATCTTGATTTGTGCAAGTCTCTCTTCAGATCTACAGTTAATCTTCTATTTATACACCCGGATTTGAATTTATGCCCGTTGAAGGAAGGCGAAATTGCTCTTTAATCCCGAGCAACGGTCTTATTCTCTCACAGCAGCTTTTGCTTTTGCAGACTGTTCACTGTACACTCTGCTGTACGGATATTCACTTTATGTCCAGTCGCATTTAATGCACTCAGCTAGTTACCGTTGATAAGCTTACTTCACCGACTTCACTTTGCTGATGGGTATGCTCGGCTGATGACCACTCTCCTGATGATCACTCGGCTGATGGCTACTCGGCTGATTCAAGAATGAACACATCTCTCTTGACTCGGCTGATGATAACCAATCTGATATCCCACTCGGCTGATTCGATTACTTCGCTTCAAGACCTTGAGATAGGTTTCACTAAGTTGTTCTTAGTTGATGACTTAACCTTTTGATCTTCAAAACCATTATGGCCTTTTTGTCATCTTCAAAACCTTCTCTAAATTATACCAACAATTTCCCCCTTTTTGATGATGACAAAACCTTCAACTAAGAACGTCTTCTAAGTCTTCAGATTTAGTCTTCATACCCTGAGATGGAAATTCTTTTGGTCTGATACAACTTTCAAAAAAAAATTACCATTACCACTTGATGGTTCTTTTCCCCTTTCTGATCTTCTGCTTAAAGGGTTCTTAGTTGCATCATTTATCTTCCCCCTTTTTGTCATCAACATCAATACTTGAGTTGCATCTCTTCTTCCTCTTTTTCTCTTTATAGGATTGCAAACTTAGTATGCTGAAGAAAATTAGGTGAGTACTTGGCTGATCGAGGTAGTCTTCGTTGCTGTTTATCACTCCAGCTAGAAAATTCCCCCTAACTTCAAGAATTTTTACCACTTGATACCATTTGTGGTCTGATTCCACTTGTAGTCTGATGCTACTTGTAGTCTGATACTACTTGTATGAATGTAAATCAGATTAGTCAGCTTATACCACTTGTTGATGTGATAACACTTGCTGATACCACTTGGTGTAGTACATTCTTGAATATCACTTTGCTGTTGAGTTCCAGTCGGCTGAAGAGAAACAGTCTTCTGATAACTTCATTTTGACTTATTGAAAACTTCATCTTTATTTAGGAGTACCGCTAGTCGTACACGTTCCCCCTAAGTTCAAGAGTCTGTGGTCAAGTAGTCTGATGAGAGTCAGTCTTGACACCTACTCAGCCGTTGAATTCCAGTAAGCTGTTCTGGGTTAGTCTTCTGATAAGTTCCCCCTCAACTTATGAATCTAAAGTCAACGAACCAATTTCTTTGTCACATGGTTGACTGATACCACACTTGTTGGTGATACCACTTGTTGCAATCAGTTGTTGGTCTCTAATACCACTTGTTATTCTTTGATGATCTTCAACTTTTCAACAATCTTGCGTTCCTTGAAATCTCCAGATGTAAAGTCTACCACTTGAATTATACCAATTGTTGATACCACTTATTTGATAACACGTGTTGGTATATGCTTGCTGGTAAGACCACTTGTTGAACTCGATGAAATTTGCAAGGCAGTCAACTCATCTTTGTCATCTCACATGTACTTCACCTGTAGAACAGATGACAACTTTTGGTACCCCTTGTTTATTGGGTCCAGCATGGTTAGTATAACCTTTAACATGTGATGATCTAGTGACCTATGTTTTATCATGATAATACCACTTGTTGGTCATGATTAAAACATAGCTCATAAGCAAGGTAAGATGCATGAAGTATGTGATAAGCATGCATATTTTAATGAGGATGGCAATCAACACAGTGAACATGATCAACATGATAATATGAATAAGCATAGTGCATGTCATAATAGCAATTATCATAATGTGATTCAAATTCTTTGCCAGATAATTCATTTTAACCTCAATTTCTTACCTGAGTTATTTAATAACTCTCCTTAGATTCAGCAGACTTGACATTTTAAGTTTACTCCTATCAGCAGCCTATTTCAGCTTACTCGGCTAATGGGTTTTAGTAGTCTGATTAGTCTTAGGTAGCTTACTAGGTTTTCTAACCTATTGAGCATCAATGGACTTCTTCTCTTAAGTCTCTGATTTCTTTTTGTTTAGAGAATGATGCAATTACTTCTTTCAAGTTCATTTGTATTTTCTAAACAAATTGCATACTCAGCTTTTAGAGTTTCATTCTCATGCTCAAGCTTTTTGTAGTCAGCTGATTCTTGAGGTTTTTCAACCTGAAGTTTCAGTGATTTGATTTGCATTTCAAACTGAAGTTCATCATGTTCAAAGCTGTAGACGAAGATAGATTCCAGAAGATCAAGCATTTCAAAACTGCCAAAGAGATGTGGGATAAAGTCTGCGAGCTAAGCGAAGTAAACAACGCTATCAAATAACACAAGCTCAGTGTGGCTCTTGAGGAGTTTGAAAATTTCAAGATGAAGTCTGGTGAAACGATTGATCAGATGGATACCAGGTTTACCAAAGCTCTGAATGAAGTTCTAAGGTTTGGTAAAGAATTTTTGAACAAGGAGATCACAACAAAAGTTCTCAAGGCCTTGCCACCAAAATTCAACATGAAGGTGACAGCCATGGAAGAATCAAGGGATTTAGAGAAAATTTCTCTTTCCGAACTGTTCTCATCTCTCAAAGCGTATGAGTATCATATGCCAAGATTGGGATTAGAAGTGTCAACCAGTTCAGAACCTATTGATGCTCTAATGGCGTCAGACAAGTCAAGAAAATTAGCAGACAAGTCAAAACAGAAGACTCTGCTGAGTTCAGAAAAAGTCTACACTGCTGACGACGTTACCCTGCTGCTGAATGATTTTGAGAAGTTCTACAAGAAGAAAATGAAATTAAAATATAAAAATGCTACTTCATCTTCTTCTGATCATTTTCAGGAAAATAGGGATTCCTCCAAAGCAAAACTTAGAGACTACAACGAAGAGGAGTATGGACTCTTGATCAAAGACCATCCAACTTCATCATCTGAGAAGTTTGCTAAAAAGGAAAAGCGTGCTAAAAAGGAGCGTAAGCTTAGTAAGAGCAAAACAAAGTTAGCTGATGCAGCAAAGCTAATAAACTCCTGCACATCTTATTCAGACCGTCAGTCGTCTGATAAAGAATTTGAAGAAGTACCTGAGACCCTATGCTTAACTGCCATATAATTTGATGATTCTGAAAATTGGGGTAACTTCTACTGATTAATATAATGCACTATTTGAATCGATTGAATAAATGCTGAATTTCAAATTCAAATATTGTTTGTGCATTTGCCAAGCTTAATGAAGAGATGACTCTGCTGAAAAGAGCAAATCAGATCACTGAAACTTCAGGTTGAAAAACCTCAAGAATCAGCTGACTACAAAAGCTTGAGCATGAGAATGAAACTCTAAAGGCTGAGTCTGCAATTTGTTTTGAAAATATAAATGAACTTAAAATAAATAATTGCATCATTCTCTAAAAAGAAATCAGAGGCTTAAGAGAACAAGTCTACTGATGCTCAATAGGTTAGAAAACCTAGTAAGCTACCTAAAGACTAATCAGACTACTAAAACCCATCAGCCGAGTAAGCTGAAATAGGCTGCTGATAGGAGTAAAATTTAAAGTGGTATCAAGTCTGTTGAATCTAAGGAGAGTTAGTAAATAACTCAGGTAAGAAATTGAGGTAAAAATGAATTATCTGGCAAAGAATTTGAATCACATTATGATAATTGTTATTATAACATGCTTCATGCTTATTCATATTATCATGTTGTTCATGTTCACTGTACTGATTGCCATCCTCATTTCAAAATGCATGCTTATCACATGTTTCATGCATCTTACCTTGCTAATGAGCTTTGTTTTAATCATGACCAACAAATGGAATTATCATGATAAAACATAAGTCACTAGATCATCACATGTTAAAGGTTACACTAACCATGCTGGACCCAATAAACAAGGGGTACCAAAAATTGTCATCTGTTTTTACAGGTGAAGCACATGTGAGATGACAAAGATGAGTTGACTGCCTTGCAAATTTCATCAAGTTCAACAAGTTGTCTTACCAGCAAGCATGTACCAACAAGTGCTATCAACAATTGGTATAATTCAAGTGGTAGACTCTACATCTGGAGATTTCAAGGAATGCAAGATTGTTGAAAAGTTGAAGATTATCAAAGAATAACAAGTGGTGGTTTCAGAGACCAAGTGGTATTAGAGACCAACAACTAATTACAACAAGTGGTATCACCAACAAGTGTGGTATCAGTCAACCATGTGACAAAGAAATTGGTTCGTTGACTTTGAATTCATAAGTTGAGGGGGAACTTATCAGAAGACTAACCCAGAACAGCTTACTGGATTTCAACGGCTGAGTATATGTCAAGACTGATCTCATCAGACTACTTGACTACATACTCTTGAACTTAGGGGGAACGTGTACGACTAGCGGTACTCCTAAATAAAGATGAAGTTTTCAATAAGTCAAAATGAAGTTATCAGAAGACTGCTTCTCATCAGCCGACTGGAACTCAACAGCCAAGTGACATTCAAGAATGTACTACACCAAGTGGTATCAGCAAAGTGTTATCACATCGACAAGTGATATCAGCTGACTAATCTGATTTACATTCATACAAGTAGCATCAGACTACAAGTGGAATCAGACTACAAGTGGAATCAGACCACAAATGGTATCAAGTGGTAAAAATTCTTGAAGTTAGGGGGAATTTTCTAGCTGGAGTGATAAACAGCAACGAAGACTACCTCAATCAGCCTAGTGCTCACCTACCTGTCTTCAGCATACTAAGTGTTGGTCCCAAGTGGTCAAATGAGGTTTAGAGGGGGGGGGGGGGGGTGAATAAACCTCTTTAAAAATTCTCTAACTTTTCTGTCAGCAGACTAAGCTGATCAAGAATTGTAAGCAGACTAAGCTGATCTCGCACAAAGCTTTGAACAGCAGAGTTGACCACTCTTCTGATTTTACTTAGCTGATTTTATCAAAATCAGAGTTTCAAAAATAACTAACTTGCAGCGGATATATCAAGTGTTTTTCACAAGTAGTTTTCTTTAATTTTGAAATAGTTTTATCCCCAGTTTTTAACAAACTCCTTTAAAACTTTTTCTAACAGTTAACCTTTAAGTGTTTTAAGTATACTGTTTTAAATATGCAGAAATTTATGCAAGTAAAACACAAAGGATTTTTATAGTGGTTATATGGATAGAAATCCTTTAGTTCACTCTTCCAAGTCACTTAGATCTTGGGTTATACTATATCACGCATATTACAGTATACACTGCTTACGCCAAACAACAAATGATATGGCCGTAAGTTCACAATAGGAAATCACAAAGAAACTCCTATCCTCTGAAGTAATATCGCTCACAAAGATTGATATCTACTTCTCACAACACAGTCCTAACAAAATCACTCAGATTTTACAAGTATTTTCTGTTTTCTCTCTATTCTGCTTCGTCAACAAATGACTCGGCTGTTGAGTGTTCTGTTCTTGAGTTTGAGACTTAGAAGAATTCTGCTTCAGATTTTTGCTCTCAAAAATGTGTTGTGTCTTCTTCTTCAACTCACGAACTGAACTATTTATACTTGGAGATTTGAAAATCTGCCCGTTGAGAGATCGGCAGCTGTCAAATCCTCGAGTACTGGTCCTTTCTGCAGAAACGGCTACCTGCGACTGAACACTGTACACTCTGCTGTACTTGCTGTCAGATCGCATTTAATGCACCAATCTGATACGAGGTTTCTCTTCAATCATTTTCCATAAATACCCTTCATCTTCAGCATTTATTACTCCAAGTGCATTTATTACCGTTGCACTGATCTTCTGATCTACTTCCACTTAGCTGACCGAAATCACTCGTCTGATGTATACTCGGCTGATCCCAAACTTGAACTAATCTGATTTGAGTTGGCTGATAGTCCACCAGTCTGATTCCTTCTTCAGCAATAGATCAGTAGTCTTCTGGACCATATTTGACTAGTCTGAAATACTTCTTCCTTGGTCAAATATCTTCTAAGGTTTGTACTAAGCTTCCACTTAGCTGATGACTTTGGAAATCATCAAAACCTCCCTTCACTTTATGTCTTCTATCTTCATCTTCATCCAACAATTTCCCCCTTTTTGATGATGACAAAACTTCAGCTAAGTACCTGTACCTAAAGCTAAAGTTTAAGTCCTCAAAAATATCTGAGATAGAAATAATTTGTTGGAAGCTTGAACTTTTATAGATGTATCAATTTGATTACAGATTACAAGTTCATCAGATGAGAGATAACAGAAAGTAAAATTTTACAAAGAGATTACAAGTGACCTAGTCTAATAACTTAGTCTAGTCCTTCTTCTCTTCTTGTGTTTCTCCTTCTTCTTCATCTTCAAGGTCTTCATCATCTTGATCAGAGCTAGAGAGGTCTTTTTCAAGCATTTCAAACCTTTTTCTGAGATCCTCTATTCTCTTATACTTGACGTATGGATTTAGCTGTTCAGCAGCTGAGTCCTTGGAAGCAGCAATTTCCTTATCAGATTTTACTGGTTCTTTGGGCTCTTCATCAGCATCGTTCTCTTCCTCAGTTACTCCATCATCTGGTCTGCTTGTATTTTCATCATTAGCATCCTTTTCAGCAGAGTCCAGTTTTTCAGTAACGTCAGCTGACTGATTAGCATCAACAACCTTCTTCGTTGTAGAATCTCCATCTTCCCCCTTTTTGTCATCATCAGCAGGGTAGACGGGTTCTTCAGGCAGAACTGGAGTGATGTTAATAGCGTCACAAATCAATCTGATGTTTTTATCCACCGCCATAAGATGATTCTCCCTTTTCAGCTGCTGCAAAGTGTTGTAAGACTCAACCTTCTTAAATGTAAGATCCACTTGATCACATAGTTGAATCTGAGAACTCAGAATCAAATCAGCTGATGTAGTGAATGCTTTCAGCATGCTCTCAGCTTTCTCCTCATGAGCCTCCATTGCATTCGCAACAACTTCATTTATGTCTCTCCAACCAGCTGTATTATTCTTGACCCTTGCACCAAATGTTTCCACATCTAGTCTGATAGCCTGTACTTCACTTTTGATGTTTGCTATTTCGTCCACTATCAGAGGGCTAGGATCAGCAGGCTTGGGAACTCTTTCAGCAGCAGCAGCAGACAGTAGATTTAAGGCTACTTCCTCAAATTTCTTTATCTGATCTCTGTGTCTGTCTTCCATTTCCTTCATAGAGTTGGCAATCAACTGTTGGATGGACTCCAAGATAGTTGGTTGCAAGTCTGTTGAAGTTGATGGAATGGTTGTGCTTGTTGGAACAATCTCAGGAGTTTTGTCGGTCTCCTTTGGTTCAGCACTCAGAGTAGTCTGCTGTTGGGGCAACTGCTCTGATGATGTCGAGATTGTCTCACCAGTCTTTTGTTGGACCTGTATTGGCTCATTTACCTCTGTAAAAACATCAACACCATTATCAGCAACAACAGTTTTATGAGTAAATATAAGAGCAGGTACAAATGGTGAAGTTGTCTGTTCAGGTAGATATTCATATGTTTTGATAGCCGGTCCAAAGACGATCTGTTGTAAGCTTGGCAAGGGCGTCAGTGAGCTAGGTTGACCCTTCTGATATCTGGTCTTCTTTGCCCACATTTCCAAAGTTATGGAAAGTGCCAGCTTTACCATTCTGTTCTTTAAATCTTCATCTGCAGCTGGAATTTCAGGAACAGAATTTTGTAGCTTCTTGGCTTCAGACTTCGCCAACTTCCTCATCCGATAGTGGATCATATCGAAGAAGTGATCTGAATCCAATGCTTGCCTTAGACATCCAGTTTCCAGAAATTGCAGGACCCATCTTTCCTCAGCAGCAAATTCCTTCCACTGTACTATTTGTTCATTGGTCTTTGTCAGACGATATTCTCTCCATCTATTGTATCGTATCTTTTCAGCCACAAAGAGACTCTGACGGACCAAAACATCATTATACCTCTCAAGATCTGCCACAAACTGTTTGAATATCTCTGGATCATTTTGAACTATTTCCAGAGCATATCTTAGTTCTGATCTTTTCTTTGTTGGTATCTTGGGTGTTGGCATAACTGCCTTTGGCTTCTGCTGATCTCCAATTTTAATTCCACCACTGTACCTCGGACCATGAGCATCCTTGGTACTGGCCTCTATAGCTTTAGCCAAGTCCTGAGCTTCCTTAGCAGCTAATTCAGCTTCAGACATGTTTTTAGCCTGAGCTTCAAGCTCCCTAAGTTTAAGTGCATGCTGTTGCTCTTTCTTTTTCTTTTCAGCTTCATCTCTCTTTTTCTGTTCAGCAGCAGTAACCACTTTTATCTTTGCCTTACCAGTTCTCTTCCTTCTGGCGACAGGTGATTCCACTATCTGCAGTGGAGCAGCAGCAATTGGGGCAGGATGAATGAGTGGGACATTCTCCTCTGCTGTCAGAGTAGTCGGCTGTTCAGCAACAACAGACTTGTCAAGAGATTGGTCCTCTGCTGTCTTATCTTCTTCAGCTTTTTCTACTGCATCTACTGGTCTTTCAGCAGCAGAGGTTTATCTGACTTGAGTAGTTGGAGCAGCAGTAAAGGTAACTCTTTGGCCACCTAGAGTTAACTTCCTTTTTGCCTTTGGCTTGGGCAAAATCTCAGTTTGGCGAGGTTCAGCATTCCTTTTTACTGAACTTCTGGTTCTTCGTCCAACTTCTTTTTCTGGAACTGGTTCATCAGACTCAGTTCTTTCTGGAGATGTTTCAGTACTCATCTCATCAATTTCTTTAGTCAACTCAGTGACTATCTTGTCAGCAACATCAGCAGACTCTACTGATCTGGGTTCAACAGCAGGGTTTGCTGTTTGATCAGCAGACTTAACCTTTGTAGCAACTTTAGGCTTCTTGGTAGCAGCAGACTTCTCTGCCTTGCCCTTTGTTGGTCCCAAGTGGTCAGATGAGGTCTAGAGGGGGGGGGGGGGGGGGTGAATAGACTTCTTTAAAAATCTACCTTTTAAAATCTCTAACTTTTCTGTTCAGCAGTCTAAGCTGATCGAGAACAGTAAGCAGACTAAGCTGATCTTGCACAAAGCTTTGAACAGCGAAGTAGACCACTCTTCTGATTTCACTCAGCTGATTTTATCAAAATCAGAGTTTAAAGTAACTAACTTGCAGCGGATTTGTCAAGTGTTTTTCACAAGTAGTTTTCTTAACTTAGAAAAAGTTTTATCCCCAGTTTTAAACAAACTCCTTTTTAAAACTTTTCAGTAGTTAACCTTTAAGTGTTTTAAATATGCTTCTTTGAAATATGCAGAAATTAATGCAAGTTAAAAACACAAAGGATTTTTATAGTGGTTATATGGATGTAAATCCTTTAGTCCACTCTTCCAAGTCACTTAGATCTTGGGTTATACTAAATCACACAGATTACAGTATGCACTTCTTACGCCAAACAACAAATGAAGTGGCCGTTAGTTCACAATAGGAAATCACAAAGAAACTCCTATTCTCTGAAGTAATATCGCTCACAAAGGTTGATATCTACTTCTCACAACACAATCCTAACAAAATCACTCAGATTTTTAAGTATAGTCTGGTTTCTCTCTTTTCTGCTTCGTCAACAGATGACTAGGCTAATGAGTGCTTTGTTCTTGAGTTTGAGACTTAGAAGAATTCTGCTTCAGATTTTTGCTCTCAATGCGTGTTGTCTCTGTGTTGTTCTTCTTCTTCAACTCACGAACTAAGCTATTTATACTTGGAGATTTGAAAATCTGCCCGTTGAGAGATCGGCAGCTGTCAAATCCTCGAGTACTGGTCCTTTTTGCAGAAACGGCTGTTGCGACTGAACACTGTACACTCTGCTGTACTTTCTGTCGCTTCGCATTAAATGCGCATTAAATGCACCAAGCTGATACGAGGTTTCTCTTCAATCATTTGTCATAAATACCCTTCCTCTTCAGCATTTATTACACCAAGTGCATTTATTACCGTTGCAATAACTTCTGATCCATTTCCACTCTGCTGATCGAAGTCACTCGTCTGATGTATTCTCGGCTGATCCAAACTTGAACTAATCTGATTTGAGTCGGCTGATAGTCCACCAGTCTGATTACTTCTTCAGCAACAGATCAGTAGTCTTCTGGACCATATTTGACTTGTCTGAAATACTTCTTCCTTGGTCAAATATTTTCTAAGGTTTGTACTAAGCTTCCACTTAGCTGATGACTTTGGAAATCATCAAAACCTCCCTTCACTTCAAAGTCTTCATCTTCATCCAACAATTTCCCCCTTTTTGATGATGACAAAACTCCAGCTAAGTACCTGTACCTAAACTAAAGTTGAGTCCTCAAAAATTTCTGAGATAGAAATAATATGTTGGAAGCTTGAACTTTTTATAGATTGATTTGAAAATTACAGTGCAAGTTACAAGAAAAAAGATTGACTTAAGTGAAAAATTACAACTGAAGTAAGCTGTTACAAAAATTTAGCATATGACTTAGTCTATTAACTAGTCTAGTCCTCAGCTTCTTCATCTTCTTCTTCTTCCTCTTCCTCATCAACTTCTTCACTGCTCTCTTCATCTTCACCACTTGAGAAAACATCAGCAAGACCTTTTAATTTTTCTCTCCTTTCTTCAGCTTCAAATCTTTTTCTGATGTCTTCAATCCTCTTATACTTAACGTCTGGATTAAGCTGTTCTTCAGCAGAGTACTTAGAGGCAGCTAACTCCTTGTCAGTTTTAGCTACATCCTTGGGCTCTACTTTATCATCAGCTCCATCTTCAGCTTCCTTTTCAAGTACTTCATCTTCTTTTGGCTTTCCAGCAGCAGCCCGTTGGTCTCGTACTTGAATAGTTGCAGCAGTATCAACAGCTAACTTAGCTGATTCCTCTTCCCCCTTTTTGTCAGCATCAGCAGGGTTGAGTTGATCAGGAGTTATGTTGACAGCAGCACAAAGCTTCTTGATGTTTGTATCCATGACTTTTTGCTCAGCACAGTGATGATTTAAAATAGTTTCCATGCGAAGTTGATTTGTCTTTAATTCACCAGTTTGGTCATTCAGACAGTCAACATTCAACTGAAGTGTTGACAGTTCAGTGTGAGCTCTGTCGGTGACGTTGGTAATCTCTTGCATTAAAGCAATGCTCTTCTCAGTTTCTGCTTCACCAACTTGTGTCATGACCTTAACAACTCTTGCAATGTCAGTTTCATTTCTTTGAAGAGCGGTGTGGAGGTGACCTACATCAGCCTTCACATCTTCAATACTTCTGCTCATATTCAATATGCTTTGAGTTAACATCAAGGAGTTGTCTGGTGGTAGAGGAAAATCTTCAATGGCATCTTTGACCATTTTAGCAGTTTCTTCCTGCATTTGCTTAATCATCAGCTGATTTCTTGTCTCCATCTCCTTCATAGTAGTTTCAATCAGCATCTGGATGGACTCCATCAGTGAGGAGTGCAAATCAACAGTAGGGGCAGAATGTGATGATTCAGCAGGATCCTCTTCTTGTGGAAGTTCAACAGGGTCTTCCTCCTGTTGAACAGTTGCTTCATGAAGAACAGGACTGTTTTCAGTTTTCCATCCCAAAGTTAGGGAAACTACGTCCTTGACCATAGTAGGCAGCTTCTTTGATGTATCTAAGTTGATTTCTTCAGCCTTCTGGTCCTTCTTTGGTTCTTCACTAGCTGGCTCATCAGCTACGTGAATGATCTCAGTACCATCAGCAGACACAACTGTCTTCTGACGAATCAAGTCAGCTGGTACAAAGGGTGAAGTGGTCTGTTGGATCTTCAGCTTCTCTTGATAAGTACTGATATCAGAGCCATAACAGATTTGCTGCAAACTTGGTAACTTGGGCATTGTACTTGATGTACCTGGTTCAAATCTTGATCTTTCAGCCCACTTTTCCAAGGTTGTGTAAACAGCAATCTTGACTGCTCTATCAATCCTGTCATCAGCAGGACCAAGCTTTTTAGGAATTGAATCCTTGATAGCAGTCGCTTCTTGACTTACCATAACTTTAGCATATTCATGTAGTCTATCTCTTACAAAATCTGAGTCCAGCGCCTTGGCAACAGAAGTTGTTTGCAGCCAGTTTAAAACCCATCTTCCTTCAGTGGCAAACTCCTTCCAGGCTTGAATTTCCTCCTCAGATTTATTCAATCTATACTCTCTCCATCTGTTGTATCTTACCTTTTCTGGGAGAAAAGTAGTCCTTGATTGAAATAGCTGGTTTAGTCTTTCCAACTCAGCTTCAAACTTTTTGAAGGCAGAAGGATCACTCTGAACAATTTCGATTGCTCTTCTGACTTCCTTCTTTTTCTTCTTAATTGGGGCAGCCCTAGGTAGCACGAAGTCTCCTTCCTTAGGCTTTTCACCAATTACGATGCCTCCAGACCTCCTTGGTCCATAAGCATCCTTCTTGCTTTCCTCTAAGGCCTTTGCCAATTCAGCTTCTTCCTTGGCAGCCAGTTCAGCTTCTGTCAGGTTCTTGACATTAGCTTCCTTTTGACTTGCTTCAAGAGCTCTCTTTAGCTCAGCTTCATCACGTTTTCTTTGTTCAGCTTCCTCACGCTTCTTCCTGTGATAAGCTGATACTTTTGCTTTGCCAGTTCTCTTTCTTCTAGCATTTCTTGATTCAACAACTGGTGCCGCAGCTGTTGTCTCTGGTAAAGGAATTGCTACAGGTGCAGCAGCAATTGGTTCGAGGATCTGCACTTCAGGATCCTCTTGAGGTTTGGCAACCTCAGCTGTTGGTGTAGGAATCTGTTTCAGTTGATCAGCTGACTTCTTCTCAGCAGACTCCTTCACTGATTCAACAGGCCTCTCAGCAGATTGAGGACTTCTTTTGGCTAACTCAGAAAGTTCAGTATCTTCATCAAGAAGTGTCAGCTTCTTTCTGGCAGTCCTTTTTGTGAAAGGTGGATTTGCAACGGTAGAGGTGGCAGTGTCCTTCATAGCACTCCGAGTTCTCTTTGCCACATTTTCAGCTGGTATCTCAGCTGAAATTGTCTTGTCAGAAGATGTCTCAACTGACATTTCGTCAATCTCTTTGACTGTTGCACTAATGACAGAATCCACAGCATCCTTCTTTTTAGACACCCCTGTTCTGGCTTCAACAACAGGCTTTGCTGTTTGAACAGTTGTCTTGCTCTTTTTGCCTTTATCAGCAGGCTTTTCTGGCTCAGAAGCCTTTCTTTTCTTTTGCTTTATCTCTGTCACAACCGCAGGCTCCTTTGATCTCCCAGTTTTCACTGGTTCATAAATCTTCAATTCTTTAGCCTTGTGAACATCCTTGCTATTTGTAACTTCACATCCCAAATTTACCAGCAGATGACTCAGGAATATTCTGTGCAGAGTGTGACCACGCACTTTGTGATCAGCCAGTATGTACCAAATGTAGTTTGCCCAGTTCACCTTCAAGCCATAGAAAATGGCAATCATTGTGTGCAGACGCTTCATTGGTACGCTGTCCAGTGAGAATGTGCAATTCTCCAAAACTTTGGCAACCAAGTCTGCCATTCGTTGAAACTCGTCTTTCAGTTGATTTTTCTTTATGCTCCCAGTTAGCATTTCATCCTTCTTTGAAGCCAGATTCCAGAAGTCTGCTTCAAATGGAGTAGCAAGGGTCACTATGTCAGTCGAGCCTTCAAGAGATAGTCCATATCTCTCACTCAGCAATTTGGGGGTTATGCAGATAACCTTATCCCCAATCTTGGCAGTGATCTCCAATTTCTCAAAATTGACATCCTTCTTGGAACCATAAAATTCCATCACTTGCTCTTTGAAGATCATATCTTCATGTGCCTCCATGAAGTTTACCAGTGAGGCTTCCTTAAATTTCTCCAGAATTTCCTTCATTAATGGTGTGCCAGTCGTATGATACGTCAGGTAGTTCAAGAACATACCTTCAGCAGCAGCTTCCTTTGCATTTACCTTAGAACCCATTTTCCTGAAAGAGATTGAAGAAAAACTAGAGTAGATTTGCAGTTGAATGGATGCAAAAATGCTCTGAATGCTTTTGAAGTTTTTAGGGTGCGTAAAAATGTAGTAAGCTGATCAGATCTGGATTTATAGATGTTAGTTTTCGTCGGTTTCCGTGAAAAGTGGTAACCGTCAGATCAGTTACTGTAAAAGCAGATCGTGCGATCGAGATACGCGGATTTCAAAATAGTATTTAATATGTCAGACAGGCGGGAAGTTGAAACGCCACTTGTCTGTTACTTATAAAAGCGTGCTTTTGATAAAACGTTTTTAATACAACACTTTAAATATAAGCTGACATAAATAGAAACAGATGAGTAGAGTACTTATCTGATTTATGACTTGTCTGATACAATATATCACTAGTGAAAGCCAATATCTAGTGATCTTCCTTTGCTGTTTGTCAATCCAGCAAAATAAATAATCTTCAGTCTTCAAGAATTAAGAACAAATCTTCTGATTAAACAACTTCAACTAACTGTCATTGAAGATTTCATCTTTAAAACAAGGGTACCGCTAGTCTTACACGTTCCCCCTGAATTCAAGAATTCATCAGTCAACTAGTCTGTTGAGAGTCAGTCTTCTTGAAGTGCAATACTTGTTGATATCAGATTAGTCAGCTGTTGAAACCTGTCTTCTGATAGGTTCCTTCTCAGCTTATGAATCCAATTTTAACAAGCCCAATTCCGCTCTTAGAGTGGAAAATCTTGCTTCATTCAGTGGTTTGGTGAAAATGTCAGCGATCTGATTATCTGTGTGAACATATTCAATAATAACATTTCCTTTTTCAACATGGTCTCTGATGAAGTGATGTTTGATCTCAATATGCTTAGTCCTGGAATGACTAGTAGTATTCTGAGTAAGTGAGATTGCACTTGTATTGTCACAGTAGATAGGGATTCCACTGATCTTCAAATTATAGTCTTCAAGTTGATGCTTCAACCAAAGTATTTGTGCACAACATGCTCCAGCAGCGATGTATTCAGCTTCAGCAGTAGATATGGATACTGAAGTCTGTTTCTTACTCATCCATAAGATCAGACGACTGCCTAAAAATTGACAAGTACCTTTGCCTTTCTCTTCGAAGTGCCTTCAACCTTTACTGGTTCATACATTTTCACTTCCTTCAGCTTGTGAATTACCTTCCCATTCATCATTGGACATTCAAGAATTGAGAGCAGATGACTCAACATTATTACATGTCCATTTTTCTTCAAAGCCAGAAGATAAAAGTAATGCACAGCCCAGTTTACTGGTAACCCATAGTAGATACAAACCATCGTTTGGTACCTTCTCCTAGGTAACCCATCTAAGGAGCTAGTAGTACACTCCAAAATCTTCGTAATTATATCAGCAAACCTCTGAAACTCGTCCTTCAGCTGAGTTTTCATCAAGGTTCCAGTCATTGGTTCTCCATCCTTCGCAAAAATAAACCAAAACTCTTCCTCTTTTTCTGCGCCCAGAGTGAAAACTTCTCCTCCTTCGTTTTTCAGACCATAAATTTCATTCAAAACAGCAGGCGAGATACAGATAGTCTTTCCTCCGACAGTCGCCACAGAAATCATCTTTGTCAAATCATTCTTCCTTGTTTTGTAAAACTCAATCACATCTTCAGTGAACACATACTCCTCGTGAGCTTCCAAAACTTTTACCAACGACGCCTCTTTGATTTTGACCATGATTTCCTTCATTAGAGGAGTTCCAGAAGCGTGGAACTTCTCGTAATTCAAGTAGCGTCCTTCTGCTCCAGCCATTGTAGTGAAATTCAAGTAACTTGAGAGAATTTAAAACACTTTTACGACAGAAAATAGATGAGTCAGTAACTTCTTTTTCACTTAGGATAATTTTGGGTGCGTAAGGTTTACCCTTCTGATCAGATCTGGATTTATAGACTATGAAACGCCTAGGTTTCCGTGTTTTACGCGGACGGTTTGATTTGATCTGTCAGTTTTTAATCGTGCGGGCGAGAATTGCGGAATTCAAAATATATTAATTATGTCAGACAGGTGGGAATTTGAAACGTCCCTAGTAAGTTTATTTATAAAAGCGTGTTTCAGAAAATGCGTTTTTAGTACAACACTTAATATAAGATGACATAAGTAATAACAGATGAGTAGAGTGATACTTATCTGATAGACGACTTGTCTGATACAATATATCACTAGTGAAAGCCAATATCTAGTGATCTTCCTTTGCTGTTTGTCAATCCAGCAAGATAATTAATCTTCAAATCTTCAAGAATTAAGAACAAATCTTCTGATTAAAACAACTTCAACTAACTGTCATTGAAGATTTCATCTTTAAAACAAGGGTACCGCTAGTCTTACACGTTCCCCCTGAATTCAAGAATTCATCAGTCAACTAGTCTGTTGAGAGTCAGTCTTCTTGAAGTACAGTACTTGTTGATATCAGATTAGTCAGCTGTTGAACCTAGTCTTCTGATAGGTTCCCCCTCAGCTTATGAATCCAATTTTAACAAGCCCAATTCCGCTCTTAGAGTGGAAAATCTCGCTTCATTCAATGGTTTGGTGAAAATGTCAGCAATCTGGTTGTCTGTATGAACATACTCAATGATAACATTTCCCTTTTCAACATGGTCTCTGATGAAGTGATGTTTGATCTCAATATGCTTAGTCCTGGAATGACTAGTAGTATTCTGAGTAAGTGAGATTGCACTTGTATTGTCACAGTAGATATGGATTCCACTGATCTTAAGATTATAGTCTTCTAGTTGATGCTTCAACCAAAGTATTTGTGCACAACATGCTCCAGCAGCAATGTATTCAGCTTCAGCAGTAGATATGGATACTGAAGTCTGTTTCTTACTCATCCATGAGATCAGACGACTGCCTAAAAATTGACAATTACCTGTAGTACTCTTCCTATCAATCTTGCAGCCAGCAAGGTCAGAATCTGAATATCCAATAAGTTCAAATCCTGATTCCCTTGGGTACCACAATCCCAATTCTTGTGTGCCTTTGAGATACTTTAATATCCTTTTAGCAGCTAAGAGATGAGATTCCTTAGGATCTGATTGAAATCTTGCACAGACCCCAACAGAATACATAATATCTGGTCTGCTAGCTGTTAAGTATAACAGTGACCCAATTATGCCTCTGTATTTGGTGATGTCAACTGATTTGCCACCTTCATCCTTGTCCATACGAAGTCTAGTAGACATAGGAACAGTAACAGATGAACTAGTTTCCATACCAAACTTCTTGAACAGATCTTTTGTGTACTTTGCTTGATTAATAAAAATACCATCAGGTAGCTGTTTGACTTGTAAACCAAGAAAGTAATTTAATTCTCCCATCATGCTCATTTCAAACTTGTTCTGCATCAGCTTAGAGAATCTTTCACACACCTGTTTGTTAGTTGAACCAAAAATAATATCGTCCACATATATTTGTACCAACAATATATGATTATCCCATTCAATAGTAAACAAGGTTGTATCTACTTTACCTTTACGAAATCCTTTAATTAAAAGAAAATCAGATAAAGTATCATACCATGCTCTTGGAGCCTGTTTCAGTCCATAGAGGGCTTTCTTCAGACGATATACCTTGTCTCCTTGTTGATAAGCTTCAAAACCAGGAGGTTGTTCAACATACACTTCTTCTTGCAATTCTCCATTTAGAAAAGCAGACTTCACATCCATCTGATAGACAGTGAAGTTCTTGTAAGCAGCATATGCTAAGAACAATCTGATTGCTTCAAGCCTAGCAACTGGTGCAAATGTCTCATCAAAATCAATGCCTTCTTCTTGGCAATAACCCTTGACAACTAGTCTTGCTTTGTTTCTGGTAACCATACCATCTTCATTCATTTTATTCCTGAATACCCACTTAGTGCCAATTACTCTTTGATGAGTAGGTCTGGGAACTAAGTACCATACTTCATTTCTTCCAAATTGATTCAACTCTTCTTGCATTGCTTCAATCCAGTGAGAATCACTAAGAGCTTCATCAATCAACTTAGGCTCAATTTGTGAAAGAAAACTTACAAACATTGTTTCATTTGCAGTTGACCTTCTAGTTCTCACTCTATCCAAAGGATCACCAATCACTAACTCAGGTGGGTGATCTCTGAGCCATCTGAGATCAGGTTGCAAATCTGGATGTTGTCCTCTTGATTGATCTTGCAACACCACTGTTGGAGTCTCAGTAGTAGTCTGTTGAACAGTTGTAGTCTGTTGAACAGTCTCTGGTCTGTCAGCTGTTCGCAACTCCTCTGTTAGACAATCAGCAGACTGATTTTGAATAGCACTTGAGTTAACAGCTTGAGTTAAATCAGGTAGTATAATGGGTACATATTCTTCCTTTCTTTCCACATTCAATTTCTGAAAGTCAGCAGATATCTCTGGGTTTGCACTTTGATTCTTTTCAGATGATTGACTTGGTTCATCAAATACTACATGAATAGATTCTTCTACAAGTAAAGTTCTTTTGTTAAACACTCTATAAGCTTTACTAACAGTAGAATAACCTACAAAAACAGCTTCATCAGCCTTTTCTGCAAATGCAGTAAGGTGATTTTTCCCATTGTTCAAAACATAACATTTACAACCAAAAATCCTAAGATAATGTATATTAGGCTTTCTGTTGTTCCATATCTCATAAGGTGTCTTGTTTTGACTTTTGTTGATCATACATCTGTTCTGTGTATAGCATGCTGTATTTGTAGCTTCTGCCCAGAATCTTTGGGGCAGCTTTACTTCAGCTATCATTGTCCTGGTAGCTTCTTTTAGAGTTCTGTTTCTCCTTTCAGCAACTCCATTTTGTTGAGGGGTTCTGGCAGCAGAGTATTCATGATTGATTCCTCTGGAGTTACAATACTCTTCAACAGTAGAGTTTGTAAATTCAGTCCCTCTGTCTGATCTGATCTTTAATATTCTTTGACTCTTTTCATTCTGGATCAGTTCCATCAGATTGGTAAGATGTTCCTTGGTTTCACTTTTCTTCTTCATGAAAATCACCCAAGTAAATCTTGAAAAATCATCCACAACAGCTAAGCAGTACTTCTTTCCACCATTGCTGATTGGATCAATAGGGCCAAACAAATCCATATGTAGTAGCTCCAAAATTCTGATTGAAGATTGGTGCTTCTTGCTTTTGAAAGATGACTTCACTTGTTTACCCTTCTGACATGCGTCACAAAGCTTGTCTTTGCTCATGACTGTCTTTGGAATTCCTTCTACCAGATCATTCTTTATCAATCTGTTTATGGTCTTGAAATTCAAATGATTCATTCTATTGTGCCAAAGCCAACTGATTTCACTTGGTGTAGAAGCCACCAAACAAATGTTAGAATTCTTGTCCACAGAATTCCAGTCGACTACATAGATGTTTCCCTGTCTTCTTCCAGATAAAATAACCTTCTTTGTTCCAATCTGTTCAACATAGCACTTATCTGATGAAAACACTACGGAAAATCCCTTGTCACAAAATTGACTTATGCTCAGCAGATTGTACTTCAGGCCACTAACATAAGAGACGTCAGATATCTCTATGTTTCCTTTGATAAGCTTTCCAACAGCTACAACCTTGCCTTCTTTGCTGACTCCAAAAGTAACTCTTGGACCATTCACAGCAACAACATCTGCCAGTTCATGTATGTCTCCACTCATGTGCCTTGAACATCCACTGTCCAAGTACCATTTCTTCACTACTTTACTCCTACTCCTACTCCTAATCCTAATCCTAACCTACAAAACAAAATAAAATGTTTTAGGTACCCTTTATTGAGAGGGTCCTGGTGGATTAGTATCACCTTTGACAACCCAAGATGTTGAAGTCTTAGGCTTCTTAGGCTTTAGAGTTTTAGCAGGAGCATGAGCAACTTCATGTTCATCATAATCAGCAGACATATTATGTTGATAATCATTATGATGATGATAAGGCTCATAAGCAGGATAAGATGCATGATAAGCAGGGTGAACATGCATTGGTTGATGAGCAGGATATGCAGCATAGTAAGGTGGATAATGAGGTGCAGCATAATATGGTGAGTAAAGCAGGTTGCACATAATGAGACTCATTTCCATACCAAGCATTATAGTTATAATTTCTTTGCTTCTTTGGTCTGCTCTTTACTTGCTCTTTAACAGACAACTTAGGTTTACTAGTCTGATTGGTTTTACTCTTATCAGCAGACTTCTTTGGACTACTCTGCTGTTTGGTTTTACCAGTCTGTTTTTCATTTTCAGGCTTTTTACCCTTTTTAGCCTTAGGAGGACTCTTCTCCTTTTTCTCAGTTTCTAGTGAAGTAGTTTTAGTAGTCTGAACATACAGGATAATGTTACTATTAACAGCAGATATAAACTTCTCAGCTCTGTTCAGTTCTAAACTTTCTTTCACTACGGGTGTGGTCTGTTCAGTTGATTTATCTATTGATGCAACAGACGATGTAGGAACAGGCAACTTATTATGTGCAGATATTCTAGCTTCAAGTTCCTTGATTTGTCCCTTGTACATTTCACATTCAGCTCTCAGAGATTCACATTCATGCGAAAGCTTTTTATACATGGCTGATTCTTCAGGTTTTTCAACCTTGAGTTTCAGTTTAGCATTTTGCTTTTTCAGCAGAATCATCTCGTCCTTAAGCTTAGCAACCTCATTAACAACATCTACTTTGTTGTTCATCATTTGCTCAAATGAGCTAAACAGTTCAAGCTCACTCTCAGAGAGTATTACCTCATTGTCAGAATCATCAGATTCCTTGGCCATGAGACACAGCAGTGCAGGTGTTTCGTCAAAAACAGAGTCATCACTTGAAGTGCCAGATTCTGTGTTTGATGAGTAGATGGCTGCCATCTTTTAAGCTTCAGCCAACAGCACCTTGCTCTTTTGGTATCTCTTCTCTCTTATTTCTTTTCTTTGTTTCTTTTCCTCCTCTGTATACTTCTCTGCTTTAGGATATGGGCAGTCCTTGATGAAATGTCCCAATTTCCTGCAATTATAGCACATCATTTTGGATTTATAATCATCCTTAATATCATGAGAATGAGAGGTAGATTTAGAAGTAGAAGCATTGTTATATTTGTTCTTCATTTTTCTTTTATAGAACTTTTTGAACCCGTTTAATAACAAAGCAACGTCGTCAGCAGTGTACTCCTTTTTGCTCAGTACTGGAGCCTCATCAGATGAGTCCTCTTCTCTGCTTTTTCCAGACGATCTTCTTGTTCTTTCTGCAGCGACCAGTGCAGCAGTGGGGCCAGAAGTTGAGGTCTCTTCTATTCCCATTCTTGGCATTTTATACTCGTACGCCTTGAGTGCAGAAAACAGCTCAGTAAGTGAGATCTTCCCCAGATCCCTTGATTCTTCCATTGCTGTAATCTTCATGTTGAACTTTGGTGGTAGCGCCTTTAGAACTTTGACAGTGATCTCCTTGTCTGTAAACGTCTTACCCAACTTCAGAACATTGTTCAACACTTTTGTAAACCTTGAATCCATCTGGTCAATGGTTTCTCCAGGTTTCATCTTGAAGTTTTCAAACTTCTCCATAGCAACACTTAGATTGTGCTCTTTGATGGCATCATTTCCTTCACTCATATCACGGACTTTATCCCACATCTCTTTTGATGTTTTACAATGTTTGACCTTGTCAAACCTTTCATTGTCCAGAGCTTTAGTCATGATGAAGATTCCAACTTTGTCTAGATTTTTCAGTTTGATTTCATCAGCTGTCATCTCGTCTTCGTCTTTGTCAACGACCGTATCTACGCCATCAACTTTGATTGTTTTGGTGACTCTTATTGGACCTTTGGTTATGCACCTGTACATATTATCATTATAAGCAGCAAGGAAAATTTCCATGCGTATCTTCCAGTCCTCAAAGCTCATACCGCCTATGTGGGGAACAAGGCTAATACAATCCATTTTTCAAAAAGTTTTTGTTTTTCAAAAAGATGCTCTTTTGAAAACTTTTGAAAACCTTTGAATAACACTTAAGGATCAAGCTCGTTGATCAGTCAGATGATTCAGATGAACCACCTGCTCTGATACCACTTGTTGGTCCCAAGTGGTCAGATGAGGTTTAGAGAGGGGGGGGGGGGGGGGTGAATAAACCTCTTTAAAAATTTACCTTTTGAAAATTCTCTAACTTTTCTGTCAGCAGACTAAGCTGATCAAGAATTGTAAACAGACTAAGCTGATCTCGCACAAAGCTTTGAACAGCAGAGTTGACCACTCTTCTGATTTTACTTAGCTGATTTTATCAAAATCAGAGTTCCAAAAATAACTAACTTGCAGCGGATATATCAATTGTTTTTCACAAGTAGTTTTCTTTAACTTTGAAATAGTTTTATCCCCAGTTTTTAACAAACTCCTTTAAAACTTTTTCAAACAGTTAACCTTTAAGTGTTTTAAGTATGCTGTTTTAAATATGCAGAAATTTATGCAAGTAAAACACAAAGGATTTTTATAGTGGTTATATGGATAGAAATCCTTTAGTCCACTCTTCCAAGTCACTTACATCTTGGGTTATACTATATCGCGCAGATTACAGTATACACTGCTTACGCCAAACAACAAATGATATGGCCGTAAGTTCACAATAGGAAATCACAAAGAAACTCATATCCTCTGAAGTAATATCGCTCACAAAGATTGATATCTACTTCTCACAACACAGTCCTAACAAAATCACTCAGATTTTACAAGTATTTTCTGTTTTCTCTCTATTCTGCTTCGTCAACAAATGACTCGGCTATTGAGTGTTCTGTTCTTGAGTTTGAGACTTAGAAGAATTCTGCTTCAGATTTCTGCTCTAAAAAATGTGTTGTGTCTTCTTCTTCAACTCACGAACTGAACTATTTATACTTGGAGATTTGAAAATCTGTCCGTTGAGAGATCGGCAGCTGTCAAATCCTCGAGTCTGGTCCTTTCTGCAGAAACGGCTACCTGCGACTGAACACTGTACACTCTGCTGTACTTGCTGTCAGATCGCATTTAATGCACCAATCTGATACGAGGTTTCTCTTCAATCATTTGCCATAAATACCCTTCCTCTTCAGCATTTATTACTCCAAGTGCATTTATTACCGTTGCACTGATCTTCTGATCTACTTCCACTTAGCTGACCGAAATCACTCGTCTGATGTATACTCGGCTGATCCCAAACTTGAACTAATCTGATTTGAGTTGGCTGATAGTCCACCAGTCTGATTCCTTCTTCAGCAATAGATCAGTAGTCTTCTGGACCATATTTGACTAGTCTGAAATACTTCTTCTTTGGTCAAATATCTTCTAAGGTTTGTACTAAGCTTCCACTTAGCTGATGACTTTGGAAATCATCAAAACCTCCCTTCACTTTATGCCTTCTATCTTCATCTTCATCCAACACTAAGCTTGCAATCTTCATTAAAGGAAAAGGGATTAAAGAAGAAAAAGGGGGAAGATAAAGATGCAACTAAGTATTGGTGTTGATGACAAAAAGGGGGAAGATAAAGGATGCAACTAAGAACCCTTTAAGCAGAAGATCAGAAAGGGAAAAAGAACCATCAAGTGGTAATTCCATCAAGTGGTAATTTTTTTTTGAAAGTTGTATCAGATCAATAAATTTCCATCTCAGAGTATGAAGACCAAATCTGAAGACTTAGAAGACGTTCTTAGTTGAAGGTTTTGTCATCATCAAAAAGGGGGAAATTGTTGGTATAATTTATAGAAGGTTTTGAAGATGACAAAAAGGGTATAATAGTCAAGAAGGCTAATTTGGAAGTCATCAACTAAGAACTGAAAAGCTTAGTGAAACCTATCTCATGGTCTGGAAGCTAAGTGACCAAATCAGCGAAGTGGAATATCAGATGGGTATTATCAGCCGAGTCAAGATAGATGTGTTCATTCTTGAATCAGCCGAGTAGCCATCAGCCGAGTGATCATCAGAGTGATCATCAGCAGAGTGTTTCCATCAGCAGAGTGAAGACGGTCAAGTGAGCTCATCAACGGTAACGAGCTAAGAGCTGAGTGCATTAAATGCGACTGACATAAAGTAAACATCCGTACGGCAGAGTGTACAGTGCAACAGTTGCAGGGAGCCGTTCCGCGTTTTAAGGACCAGTATCTGAGGACTGCAGAATTCTGTCTCATCTTCAACGGGCAGAAATTCAAATCCGAGGAGTATAAATAGAAGACAAACTGAAGATCAAAGTGTGCTGGCATAATTCAAGATCAAATACTAAGAGCAAGATCCATCAGTTGAGTTGTCTGATCGTAAGCGAAGTCATCTGTTGACGAAGCTTTTTGTTGATGAACAGAGATCAAACGTTGTCTGTCTGAGTGACTTTCAACTGAGAATAGAAGGAGTGTATATCCATCTTTGTGAGTGATATAGCTTCTTAGTATAGGTTTTCTGAGTGATCTCCTGTACTGAAAATAGCGTGAGGAGTACAGATCCGTCTTAGTGAGTGATCTAGCTTCGGAGAGTAGGATTTCTGTGTGATTTCTTACAGAGCACTTGTGGCTTTTCATTTGTTGAATTGCGCAAGAAAAGTATACTGTAAACTTTGTGATTATAGTATAACCCAAGATCTTCGTAACTTGGATGAGTGGACTAAAGGACTAAAATCCATATAACCACTATAAAAATTACTTGTGTTTGAGATTGCATTTTTACTTTGCATATTTTCCAAAGCATTCAAACATTCAAGTTAATTAAAAGATTTTCAAAAGGAGTTTGCTAAAACTGGGGATAAAATCTTTTAATAGAAAGTTAAACTTTGAAAGATAAACTTGTTTGAAAAACATACTTGATAAATCCGCTGCATACAAGTTTTGAAACTCTGAGTAATCTGAATCAGATTAGTGAAATCAGATGAGTGGTCAACTCTGCTGATAAAGCTTTGTGCGCAATCAGCTTAGTAGTCTTACAAATCCGATCAGTTGAGTCTGCTGATAGAAAAGTTAGAGAAAAAGTTTTAAAGTTTCAGAGGTCTATTCACCCCCCCCCCCCCCCCCATAGACCACTTTTGGGACCAACACCGTTGATAAGCTTACTTCACCGACTTCACTTCGTTGATGGGTATGCTCGGCTGATGACCACTCTCCTGATGATCACTCGGCTGATGGCTACTCGGCTAATTCAAGAATGAACACATCTATCTTGACTCGGCTGATGATAACCAATCTGATATCCCACTCGGCTGATTCGGTTACTTCGCTTCAAGACCTTGAGATAGGTTTCACTAAGCTGTTCTTAGTTGATGACTTAACCTTTTGATCTTCAAAACCATTATGGCCTTTTTGTCATCTTCAAAACCTTCTCTAAATTATACCAACACATACCAAGCATCATTATTATAATTTCTTTGCTTCTTAGGCTTGCTTTTTACTTGCTCTTTAACAGACGACTTAGTTTTACTAGTCTGATTGGTTTTACTCTTATCAGCAGACTTCTTGGGACTACTCTGCTGTTTAGTTTTACCAGTATGTTTTTCATTTTCAGGCTTTTTACCCTTTTTAGCCTTAGGAGATTTATTCTCCTTTTTCTCAGTCTCAAGTGAAGTAGATTTAGCAGTCTGAACATATAAGATAACATTACTGTTATCAGCAGATATGAACTTCTCAGTTTTGTTCAGTTCTAAATTCTCTTTTACTAAAGGTGTTCTCTGTTCATTAGATGTGTCTACTGATGCAACAGACGACTTATCATGACTAGATATTATCTTTTCAAGTTCCATGATTTTCCTTTGTAAACTTCACATTCTGCTTTCAGAGAATCATATTCATGCGAAAGCTTTTTATACTTAGCTGAATCTTGTTGTTTTTCAACACTAAGTTTCAGTTTTGCATTTTGCCTTTTCAGCACAATCATCTCTTCCTTAAGCTTTGCAAATTCATTAACAACATATGTGTTGTTTTTCATCATTTGCTCAAATGAACTAAATAGCTCATCTTCATTTTCAGTGAGAGTTACCTCAGTGTCAGAATCCTCTGATTCTTTGGCCATGAGATAGAGCAGTGCAAGTGTCTCTTCTTCAGTAGAGTCATCACTTGATGTCCCTGATTCTGAGTTAGACGAATAGATGGCTGCAATCTTTTCAGCTTCAGCCAACAACACTTTGCTTTTCTGGTGTCTCCTCTCTTTCCTCGCTTTCTTTTCCTCCTCAGTATATTTCTCAGCTTTAGGATATGGGCAGTCCTTGATGAAATGTCCCAATTTTCTGCAGTTATAGCACATCATTTTGGATTTATAATCATCCTTACTATCATGAGAATAAGAGGTAGGTTTAGAAGCAGAAGCACTGTTATATTTGTTCTTCATTTTTCTTTTATAGAACTTTTTGAACCCATTTAATAACAAGGCAACATCGCCAGCAGTGTACTCCTTTTTGTTTAGCACTGTGGTCTCATCAGATGAGTCCACTTCTCTTATCTTCCCAGCTGATCTTCTCGATCTTTCTGCAACGACCAGGGCAGCAGTGGGGCTAGAAGTTCAGGTCTCTTCTATACCCATTCTTGGCATTTTATACTCGTACGCCTTGAGTACAGAAAACAGCTCCGTCAGAGAGATCTTCCCCAGATCCCTTGATTCTTCCATAGCTGTGATCTTCATGTTGAACTTGGGTGGCAGTGCCTTCAAGACTTTAAGGGTGATCTCTTTATCAGTAAACGTCTTTCCCAATTTTAACACGTAGTTCAACACCTTTGTAAACCTTGTATCCATCTGGTCAATGGTTTCTCCAGGTTTCATCTTGAAGTTTTCAAACTTCTCCAGGGCAACACTCAGATTGTGTTCTTTGATGGAGTCATTCCCTTCACTCATGTCACGGACCTTATCCCACATCTCTTTAGATGTTTTACAGTGTTTGACCTTGTCAAATCTTTCGTTGTCGAGGACTTTGGTCATGATGAAGATTCCAACCTTGTCAAGATTTTTCAGTTTGATTTCCTCAACTGTCATCTCTTCAGGTTCCTTGTCAACAACCTTATCTTGGCCATCAACTTTGATTGTTTTGGTGATTCTTATCGGACCTTGAGTTATGCATCTGTACATATTATCATTATAAGCAGCAAGGAAAATTTCCATGCGTATTTTCCAGTCCTCAAAGCTCATACCGCCAATCTGGGGAACAAGGCTGATACAGTCCATTTTTCAAAAAGTTTTTATTTTCAAAAAGATGCTCTTTTGAAAACTTTTGAAAACCTTTGAAAAACAGTCTAGGATCAAGCTCGTTGATTAGGCAAATGATTCAGATGAACCACTGATTACGCCCAAACTTGTCGAAACAAAGCGATCGATGTAGAATAGATTGGGCGGTCGTATCCACGAGGAGATGACTAAAACAAGCTAAAAAGGTTAATAGACACAGTAGCTTTTAGAGATAAATAAACAAACTAAATTAACAAAGTGATTTAATTTTAAGAAAACTTAAAGAAAAGTGAATTTTTGGTTGTTGAAAAATACGATAATTAAAACGGTAAGGTGTCAAGAATCCCTTATATGCTTCGTTCACTTATTTGGATTGATTCATAAAATTACTCAATTGAAAGTTTCACATCCCAAACAATCAATTGGAAGATAAAGAATTGAAAAACACATGATTTCTAATGTATTTGAGTAAATAATTTTCTTGCTTTTAGAATTGGCACAAAATATCATCTTATGAGAAATCGAAAACATACTATATACCAAGGCATATTGCATTAAAAGACTACCCATAAAACGAATGACTTATATCAATATAATTATATCATAAAGATTCTCACATAAAAAGAGCTTGACTAGATTTATATGAAAATTTATAAAACAATTGTATTAACATAAGACTTGATGAAAATAGTTGAAGAAGAGTAAATTACTCAAATTTATAAAACTTACAAAACCTTGAAGAATCGAATCAAAATAAGATCACTACGCATATAAGTTCATTTCTAACCTCACCAAAGAAACTCTAGCCTAATTTTTTAATCATTATCACAAGTTCTGGAGAGAAAATATGATAATGATTTGAGAGAGAATTGTAACTAAGACTAAGAATTGTGTGTTCCAAGATGTGTAATTCTAGGACTATATATAGGTGTTAAGGAGGCCTAATTCAAGTAGGAGAATGTTTAGGAGGTAGAAATTGAGTAGGAAGATGTTTAGGAGGCATAATCCTCGTGTGGAAAGGACTTAGGCAAGTTTCCTAATCACTTTAGGACAAAAATCGCGTTTCCCGCGGATGGTAAATTCTGCTCTGCGCGACATATTTGTAAAAGGCATATCTTTGCGCTCCGAACTCCAAATCCAGATCTGTAAAGTCTGTAGCATAGCTAACTCCTTCCTCTATAACATATCCGAAATTCAGATTCATAGGAGTTTCCTTACGAGAGTTATAGTCCTTGGAATGAGCAGCAATATTTCTGGCAGATTCCTTATTTGTTGTTCTTGCACTACTTGACTTTCTTGAATCTTTCCTTGCTTCAACTCATGCCTTTGGTACTTGTATAATTTGAGAAAGCTAAATATTCCGGGGTTCATATTTTATTTTCCTATAAAAAAACAAATCAAAACTCAATATTTTCTAATCACAATAATTTCTAATAATTTCATGAAAATATCAAATTAACACTTGATTTATTTGGAAAATTAGAACAATTTAAGTGCATTTTCAAGCACCAATCACAACCCCCAACCAGCTTATTGCTAGTCTCTAGCAATCCAAGCGCAAATAAGATATAAGCATGATGAACAAAACTGAGAAGAAATAAGATAAACTATCCAAGTACTTCAATCAAAGAGTTAGTCAAAGATCACAATCGCTATCAAGATTAGTTCGATCATAACTCCCAAAATGTGTGTGTGAATAATAAGCCAAAACCTTCAAACCACAAACCACAATACACATAGCTTTCGAAAAAATTACCAAGTAAAGTATCAACTCCATTTCCTCACGGGTAAAGTGTTTAAATTTTTAGGACAACGATTTCACTCATGGAGTTGGAAAATAGATAGTCACTCAAAGAAATAGGCCATATTTTTACGGACAAGCATACAAACAAACATTGATCCAATGATAGGAAACATCACTATCTAGAGGGCACATTCTTTCACAATTTAGCTTCAGGATTTCAATTGGTCAATACAATACTATGGAACCATATAAAGATTCGTCTTCTATAATGACGAAAATTAAGAATTTTTCTTCTTCTTCTTTTTTTTTTTTTTCACTTTTTTTTTTTCTCTTTTTTTTTCATTTTTTTTTTCATGGCTCATGAAGACATTTTACTCTTGACCAATATCATCCATCTCTTTGACTTTTCTTTAAGAATGTTACTCTAAATAGCAATTAACCAATTCAAAAGAGCAATATAAGTTCATAAGTTGTTTTCTCAACCTCTCCACTCACTCACAAAAGATGTGTGAGTATAGAAAAAAAACTTTAACTTGGAAAATTTCTAGGCTATATGCATCGAACATCCATCTTACCACAAGCTTAGTAATGTGAAAAAATTTATTTCGGAAGCTACTTTCTAGTAATAAAGATAGAAAAAGTGACTAAGACTTTACACTATGAAATCATACCTAAATAGCAAATCTAGCATCTCAAATCAATCCATCCATACATACACTATAGCCCATTTTCAAGAGAATCGCTAATATAAAAGCAATAACTAGTCTTTCTTTAAAATCAATTTTTTTTCTTTCGGAAATCTACCACCCCCAACCTAAATATGACAGTGTCCTCATTGTCACTATAATATGAATGCAGAGAATACAAGAGACAAATGACTACTTGAATGATGTAAGTTAAGCTAGAGATGATCTTATAAACACACAAACGGAAGAAAAAAACAAAAAAACAAAACACACCAAAAAAAAAAAACAAAAAAACTATAGTACATAATGGAAAGATAGAACCTGATCAATGGTAGATAGGAGCCGCAAGTGCAATCTCCTCACGTTCATCTACCCTCTCCACAATTTGCTTTAATCGTTGGCCATTCACACGAAAAAGTCTCCCATCTTTAGGATTTTCGACTTCTATGGAACCATTGGGAAAGACTTGTTTTACCACAAACGGACCAGTCCATCTTGATCTCAACTTTCCAGGGTGGAGATGTAAACGGGAATCATATAGGAATACGCGTTGGTTTGGCTCAAAGTTCTTTCTAAGGATTTGTTTGTCATGAGCAACTTTCAGTTTAGCTTTGTAGATCCTTGAGTTGTCATAAGCATCGTTCCTTAATTCTTCTATTTCTGACAATTGTAAGTTCCTTTGAAAACCTGCAGCATTCAAATCAAAGTTAAGTGATTTAACTGCCCAATAAGCTTTATGTTCTAACTCTACAGGTAAATGACAAGCTTTTCCATAAACAACGCGATAAGGGGACATCCCTAGAATAGTCTTGTAAGCAGTACGGTATGCCCAAAGTGCATCAGAAAGTCGTAAAGACCAATCCTTGCAGTTTTGGTTAACCGTTTTCTCCAGAATTTGCTTAACTTCCCTATTTGCTAACTCAGCTTGCCCATTGGTTTGCGGATGATATGCATTGGAAACCTTGTGAATAACATCATACCTGCGCATCAAAGCTTCAAAAGAACGGTTACAAAAATGTGTACCTTGATCACTAATAATAACTCGTGGTGTACCATACCTAGCTAACACATTTTCCTTTAAGAATTTTACTACTGTAGTGTTATCATTCTTACGACATGGTACAGCCTCTACCCATTTTGACACATAATCAACAGCAAGAAGAATATATAGATAACCATAAGAAGAAGGAAAAGGACCCATAAAATCAATACCCCAACAATCAAAAATCTCAATAACAAGAACTGGGTTAAGGGGCATCATGTGGCGTCGAGTCAACGCTCCCAACTTTTGGCATCTATCACAAGAACGACAAAAATGATTAGTATCTTTGAACAAACTTGGCCAATAAAGACCACATTGTAAAATTTTAGCAGCTGTCTTTTTCATAGAAAAATGACCACCACAAGCCTCGGAATGACAAAAGTTCAAGACACTATTTACCTCAGTCTCAGGAATGCACCTTCTCATGATTTGGTCGGGGCAATATTTATACAAATAAGGATCATCCCAATAAAAATTTCTTACCTCGATTAAGAACTTACGCTTATCTTGTGCAGTCCAGCTTGATGGAAGTTCACCAGAAACCAAGTAGTTAACAATATTAGCATACCATGGCAATTGATCTACATTGAACAGTTGTTCATCGGGAAAGTCATCTCGAATTGGGGGATCTTTTGTAGAATCAATGAACTCCAAACGAGATAGATGATCCGCCACAACATTCTCGACACCCTTCTTATCTTTAATTGTTAGATCAAATTCCTGCAACAAAAGAATCCACCCAATTAAACGAGCCTTAGCATCCTTCTTGGAAAGAAGATATTTAAGAGCTGCATGGTCATTATAAACAGTAATAGGTGAACCAATAAGATAAGATCGGAATTTTTCCATGGCAAAGACGACTGCTAGTAGTTCCTTTTCAGTAGTAGAGTAGTTCTGTTGAGCACTATTTAAGGTCCTACTAGCATAATAGATAACAAATGGTTTTCCTTCCCTACGTTGTCCTAAAACGGCTCCAAGAGCATGATCACTAGCGTCACACATGATTTCGAAAGGTAAGTTCCAATCTGGTGATTGTATGATGGGTGCGGTAGTGAGCTTTTGGACAAGTGTTTTGAAAGCTTTTTCACACTCAGGAGTCCAGTCAAACCTAGCATCTTTGGCTAAAAGGTTACATAGGGGACGAGATATAGAAGAAAATTTTTGTATGAACCTCCTATAAAAACCAGCATGTCCAAGGAATGACCTAACATCTTTCACAGTTTTAGGTATATGTAGATTAGCAATTATCTCAATTTTTGCTTTGTCAACCTCTATTCCCTTTTCAGACACTATATGACCTAAAACAATCCCAGATGAAACCATGAAGTGACATTTCTCCCAGTTCAGAACGAGACCTTTTTCTTCACACCTGCTCAAAACAGCTTTCAAGTTAAGTAAACAAGAATCAAAAGAGTCTCCAAAAACAGTTATATCATCCATAAACACTTCCATGAATTTTTCAACCATATCAGAAAATATGCTCATCATACAACGTTGGAAAGTAGCAGGTGCATTACATAAACCAAATGGCATTCTACGAAATGCAAAAGTACCAAAAGGACATGTAAATGTTGTCTTTTCTTGATCTTCTAAAGCTATTTCAATTTGATAATATCCAGAATATCCATCAAGAAAGCAATAAAACAGATGACCAGCTATACGTTCTAATATTTGGTCGATAAAAGGAAGTGGAAAGTGATCTTTTCGTGTTGCAGAGTTTAATTTTCTATTGTCAATGCACATACGCCACCCAGTTACAACTCTAGTGGGAATAGGATGCCCTTCTTCATTTTCTACAACTGTAACTCCAGATTTCTTTGGTACTACTTGTGTAGGACTAACCCATTGACTATCAGATATAGGAAAGATGATGCCTACATCTAATAATTTCAAGACCTCTTTTTTCACTACTTCTTTCATGATGGGGTTTAATCTTCTTTGAGGATCTCTACGTGGGTTAGCACTATCTTCTAAATGAATCTTATGTGAACAAATTAAGGGACTAATACCTTTAATATCAGCTATCGACCAACCTAGTGCAGACTTATGTTCTTTCAACAGATTTATGAGTTTCTTATCTTGCTCGACACTAAGTTTAGACGAAATTATAACAGGAAAGGTATCACCTGATCCCAAGAATGCGTATTTCAGTCCTTCTGGTAGTTGAGATAACTCGACTTTCGGTGCCTCAAAGGAAGATGATTTTGGTTTTGTTCTTTCTTTTGGTAGCTCCTCAAAGCGTGGTTGCCAAACACTTCTTTCATTTACCCCTGTGTCATTAACCAAATTAGATGATTAATATTATTAACAGAGGTAATCGAATCATCAAAATCAGAATCACAAAGGAGATAGTGTAAGGATTCAGAATTTTCCCTTTCGAATGTTTCAGACACCAATGAATCTATCATATAAGTATGGTGACACTCATCTTCATCTTATAGTTGCTTCGCAACATGGAATACATTGACTTCCAGTGTCATATTACCAAATGTAAGCTTCATAAGACCATTCCAACAATTGATGAGAGCATTTGCTGTAGCAAGGAAAGGTCTACCTAGGATCAGCGGTATCTTAGACTCCATATTGACCACAAATTGAGTATCCAAGACCAAGAAATCGACAGGATAATAGAATTTGTCAATTTGAAGCAAAACATCCTCTACTATTCCCTTGGGTCTACGAATGGTTCGGTCAGCTAGTTGCAAAACAACAGATGTAGGCTTGATCTCTCCAAGGCCAAGTTGCAAGTAAACTGAGTATGGCATAAGGTTTACACTTGCTCCAAGGTCTAATAAAGCTTGACTAAACTCATGTGGACCAATCTGACAGGTTATCGTGGGACACCTAGGATCTTTATATTTAGGTGGTACCTTTTGCTCAATCACTGCACTTATTTGCTCAGTAAAAAATGCGGTTTTCTTGCATTGTGTTTTCTTTTCACAGTACACAAATCCTTAATCACCTTGGCATATGAAGGTACCTGTCTGATAACATGTAACAAAGGCAAATTAATTTTGACTTGTTTCAAATGTTCAAGAATTTCACCATGATTTTCTGGTATTTTTCCCAATTTCAGTGCTTGAGGGAAAGGAACATGGACCGAGGTTTTCTGCTTAACTTCCTTAGGGGGGTCGTTTGGCGGACTAGATAAAGTTGGTCCCTCTATGACCTTACCGCTACGAGTGGTGATGGCATTGATATCTTTGATGTTATGTGATTCGGACGACTCCATCTTATGTTGCCCCTTAGGATTAGACTGTGGTTGGGAAGGGAACTTGCCTCGTTCTTGTATAGTAAGAGCACTAGTCAGCTTACCAATTTGATTTTTAATCTCTTTGTTCTCTTCCACAATCTGAGTTATTACGGCTTCTACCTTTTGATTAGTCTTACTTTGTGCCTCAATAAATGCTTGAAGTGTGTCCTCTAAAGGATTCCTATTTTGGTGAGCATTATTTTGAGGTGCAGGGTAAGTTCTAGGTGCTTGTCCCTCAGATTTCCAACTAAAGTTAGGGTGATTTCTCCAACCAGGATTGTACGTCTCAGAATAAGGTGAAAAAGGTTTTCTATATGTTCCTAAGGCATTACATTGTTCTTGGTAAACCTCTCTCATCTCACCAAGCCTAGGACATACTTGAGCTAAATGATCTACCCCACCACAAATGAAACAACTATCTTGTGACTCTACCCTTGCAACTTGTTGAGGTTTTTGACTATCTTTTGTTTCTAAAGCTTTTAATTTTTTAGTCAATGCTTCAACTTGTGCTTTAAGGTTGTCTTCTTCCTTAAGATAGTAAATTCCACTAGTTTTTGTTCTACTAGTACCATCAGTAGTACTAGGTCCAGTCCAGGTGTGAGCTTTTTCGGCTATGTCATTTAGGTACTCTATGGCCTCATCAGGATCTTTTTCAAGAAACTCCCCATTACACATCATTTCAATAAATTGACGCTCCCTAGATGTAAGTCCCTCATAGAAATAACTAACAAGACGCCAATTTTCATACCCATGGTGCGGACACATATTCAACAATTCTTTGAACCTCTCCCAAGCTTGGTATAAAGTTTCATTATCTTTTTGGGAAAAGGTAGAGATTTGTCTCTTAAGGTTGTTGGTCTTATGTTGGGGAAAGTATTTGTTGAAAAAGGCTTCGGTCATTTCTGCCCATGTACCTATAGATCTAGGTCTCAAAGAGTACAACCAGCTTTTTGCTTTGTCTTTCAGCGAGAAAGGGAAGAATTTCAACCTAATTGACTCTACGACATTGGGTTGACTATTAAAAGTGGCGATGACTTCCTCGAATTCTCTAATGTGTAGGTAAGGATTCTCACTATCCATGCCATGAAAAAGGTCAGTGAAGACTTGATGGAAACAAGGGTGATCGTCATCAACTTTACTGGAGGAAAGGCTGATACATTAGGAATCTTACCTGTCGAGGTAAAGATTGGAAAGACTAGCCTAAAGATTGCTTTCTTCGTGGTAGATGCTGCCACATCTTACAATGCGTCGTTGGGGAGAGACTGGATTCACTCCGCTTTATGTGTGCCGTCTTCTCTTCATCAATGTTTACTGATCTGGGGGGACGCCGTTGAACCAGAGATCATAATGGCCGACAACAGGCCATTTACTGCAAAAATCAATGTCGTCGAGGCGGCATATTATCGAGAGGATGTGGGACCTTATCGATTCGTCGGACAGGACAAATATGGACGACCTATGGAGGTCACATCGAGCAAAAAACTAACTCAGCTCGAAATGACTTGTCTCGCTAAGGAGTTAAGTCGGCCCTGGAATGTCAAGGAAGAGGGGCCGCAAGAACAAAACAATCAGTCCTTATGAATTATACTGTTGATGATAAGGAACCATCGGCTGACAAGGCAGAACAATTGGAAATTGATGAGATCGTTATCATCGGCCCAGAGCAGGAAGCATGTGCCGATCTGATCCAAAAATTTCGGGCCTACGTGGCTGAATGTTACACAGGCGATCTCATCTTCGAGGAAGAAACGCCAATATCAGATGGCGACGAAATTCAGTTAGAAGAATTAGGAACGGCGCCAGCCAAGCTTGATGACATAAAAATTCAAGTGCAAGATCCTGTCATCGAGGTTGAATTAGGCACCGAAGAGGATCGTAGGCCAACATACATCAGCGCATTGCTGGATGATGGCCAGAAGGAACGATTGATCCAAGTATTGAAAGAATACAAGGACTGCTTTGCCTGGAATTACGACGAGATGCCAGGACTAAGCAGAGAATTGGTCGAGCATCGAATTCCAATACTTGAAGGGTACTTACCTCGAAAACAGCCCTTAAGACGGATGTCAGTAGAAGTCTGTCAGCTGATCAGGGAGGAAATCGAGAAATTGTTGAAGGCCAGTTTCATCGAGGTGGCCCGATATCCAGAATGGGTTGCCAACGTGGTGCCCGTAATGAAGAAGAACGGCAAGATCAGGATATGCATTGATTTCAGAGACCTAAATCTTGCATCTCCTAAGGATGAACCCAATGCCAATGGCAGACATGTTGATCGATGCTGCCGCTGGCAATATGTTTTTGACTGCCGTCGACGGAAGTGCAGGCTATAATCAGGTATTTGTGGCCGTAGACGACGTACCGAAGTTGGCTTTTCAATGCCCAGGAGGAATAGGCACCTTCCAATGGAAAGTAATGCCATTCGGGCTAAAAAACGCTGGAGCCACTTATCAACGAGCCATGAACTGCATTTTCAGTGAGTACATCGATGACTTTGTAAAAATTTACATCGATGATATTGTGATCAAATCAGCAAGTTATGAAGAACATTTGGCACATTTGGCAAAGTCATTTGCCAAAATGAGAAAACATAAACTGAAACTTAATCCCTTGAAATGTGTTTTTGCAGTTGCATCAGCCAATTTTCTTGGTTTCTTAGTGCATCGCAAGGGGATTGAGATCGATAAGAACAAGTCCAAGGCTATCCTGACAGCCAAACCTCCATCAACGAAGAAGGAATTACAACAATTCCTTGGCAAGGTCAATTTTCTAAGGAGGTTCATATCAAACTTGGCTGGAAAAACAAAGGTCTTCTCACCTTTGTTAAAGCTGAAGGACAAAGAGGAATTTTGCTGGCAAACGGAGCATGAGCAGGCGTTTCAAGAGATAAAAGACAAACTGACTATGCCGCCTGTAATGATGCCGCCAGTCAAGGGGAAACCCTTGAAATTGTATATATCTGCCACAGAGGACACTGTCGGTGGATTTCTAGCACAAGACGATGAGAATGGATTTGAACGAGCTATATACTACTTGAGCAGGCATCTGTCAGAAACGGAACAGAGGTATACCCCGATAGAAAAGGTATGTCTTGCACTGTTTTTCTCTTGTAAGAAGTTACGTCATTATATGCTGCCTGTTAAAGTTTTAGTAATTTCTAGTATTGATGTTATTAAGTATATGATAGCTAAACCTGTAATGAGAGGAAGGATCGGCCGATGGGCTATCCAACTGATGGAGTATCAATTGCAGTATGTACCGCAAAAAGCAGTCAAAGGCCAAGTATTGGCTGATTTCCTGGTTGACCATCCATGCATTGACATAGATCAGACCGTTCTGAAAGAACTGGACTTGATGACAGTGGAGATCAAGCCGTGGACACTGGCTTTCGATGGGTCAAGAACTGATAGACTGAGTGGGGCAGGTATTGTGTTGATTTCACCATCTGATGTTAAAACCAAATTATCTATACAATTTGAATCAGGCCGAATACGAAGCCTTAATTATTGGACTAGAAATGCTAAGGGAGCTACATGTCAAATCCGTTGCCATCATCGGGGACTCACAGTTGGTTATCAGGCAAATTCAAGGTACATATAAATGCCGAAATCCTACTCTTGACAAATATTACTTGACGGCAATGTCTTTACTTTCAGAATTTGCTGATGTCACTTGTTATCATATTACAAGGGGACATAATAGTGAGGCCAACAGCTTGGCCCAATTGGCAACAGGGGTTGATCTTCCTGATGACGTCGATGAATCTCATTACGTCGTCAGGAGACGACACTGTCCATCGTTTATGTATCGGGATAATATTCTAACTGTCCTAAGTGTGTTTCAGGATCCCGATGACTGGAGAGAGCCGATCAAAAAGTATCTGGCTAATCCGTCGGATAAAACATCTCGGCAGACAAGGCTCAGGGCCGTCAATTACGTCCTGATGGGAGATCAATTGTTCAGAAAAGGCCATGACGGTGTGTTACTGTTATGCGTCGATCAGCAGGAAGCCATGAGAATTATGATGGAAGCACATGAAGGAATTTGTGGCGCCCATCAAAACGGACATAAGCTCGCATGGCTATTACGCCGATATGGTTATTACTGGCCAAAGATGGTGGGAGATTGCGTTCAATTGGCAAAGGGATGTGAAAAGTGCCAACGCTTTGGGGTAATTCAGAGAATCCCCATCAAGGAGATGAACGTGATAATCAAGCCATGGCCTTTCAGGTGTTGGGCCATCGATATAATCGGAGAGATACATCCATCGTCATCCAAACACCATCGATACATCATTGTGGCCACATATTATTTCACCAAGTGGGTAGAGGCCAAACCACTTAAACAGGCCAATCAGGCCGAAGTGATGAAGTTCATCAAGGACTTAATCATACATAGGTTTGGCCTGCCACAAACCATTGTCACTGACAGGGGGCTAATGTTTGTTGGTCAGGAGATCAAGGAGTTTGCCAGATCAATGGGTTTTGAGTTGGTCCATTCAACACCTTATTATGCACAAGGGAATGGCCAAGCTGAAGCCTCAAATCGAGTCCTCAAGGATATCATTTCAAAGATGATCGAGGAAAACCCAATAGCATGGCACCTGATGCTGTCAGAGGCATTGTGGGCTTATCGGACCAGCAAAAGAACGAGTACAGGCACTACTCCATATAAATTGACTTATGGACAGGATGCCGTACTACCGATGGAAATAAACGTCCGGTCACTTCGGGTGATGCAACAAAATGAGCTGACACCCGAAGAATACACTGAAAGTATGCTCCAGGAGCTTGACGAGCTGGACGAAGTCAGAGTTGCCGCGTTGGATAAAATCGAGGCACAAAAGAGGCTGGTTGCCCGTTGCTACGATAAAAAGATACGCAGGAAACACTTTGACGTCGGGGACTTGGTCTGGAGAACAGTTTTGCCACTTCATCAGCGTGAGAAAAAGTATGGCAAATGGAGTGCAACATGGCAAGGGCCATATGAAGTCTTCTCAGTAACTCGAGGAGGAGGTTATATATTGAAAAAGCCAAACGGGGATCTTTGCAGAGATCCCATCAATGGAAGATACTTGAAAAAGTTCAGACCAACCCTTTGGGAAACAATGTGTCTGGAGCATCAGCAAGCTTTGGAGTTGGAAATTGAACGACGCCAAGAGCACTTTAGTGCGCCGATACCTTTGTAAATATTAAGTTAGGTTTATTTTTAGTCTTGTTTTTATTTCCCTTTCTGTTTTGTTAGACTAAGTAAATTTTAAAATAGTATTAGCTGTTGCATTTATTTCTAAAAATTGGCTAAATACTTCGTTTTTAATTAAGTCTTTGTTTTCCCTGATATCAACTTATTGCAGAAATGCATTTTTTTACTGTCAATTGGGTTGATTGGATTATTTTAACTAGGTCTTGTTGACAAGGAAGTTTTGTTTATACTTGCAAAATTAGTTGTTGGGCTGCAAATCTTTGGTACTTAGTTGGATTTGGTTTCAGTTTTAAAGAAAAACACACGATAAACCAAGCCAAAATAAAATCTACTAAGGAAAGAAAAAGAGTCTGTGGCCGTCAGGCCATTACATCTACGAAAACAGGAGATAAGAGAAGTCCTTGGCCGTCAAGCCATAACAAAAGCAAAATCCTAAACTACTTGGCACACTCGCCAAAATCAGTGGCTCGTAGGCCAGAAAGTCAACGTTTACTGCAGGAAGTCCTGTGTGAATCGGCCAAGGAACCCCTTGAGGGCCGTCTCTATCCTAGCTTGATCAGCTGCAGCAGCCGCTGCTTGAGCAACCACCTGATCTTCAGCAGTTTTGGCTTCGGTGATCAAGGCATCTGTGTTGGCCAACTGATCAGTAATGGATTCGGCCTCTGCGGAAGCCGTCGTGATCTGGCCTCGAACAACATCCAACTGTCTTTGAAGCTCCTCGATGGCAGCAACCAAATCAGCCTCCGAGCCTTTCAGATTAGTAAGTGAATCACTGAGGCTGGATCCTTGGGCGTAGAGCTCTTCAAACTTGGAGAGAAGGGTCCCAAGAGGAGACTCATAAGAAGCTCTTGCCTTGATGGCCCGATCATTGTCCTTGAATTCACTCCTCATTTGGGTAAACTGTTGCGCAAAATCGGAGTAAAAGGCCACCTTGTCACGTGGGAGTTTGGCAGGGGACAGCTTGCTCATCAATTCATCAAGGGATGGTCCCATGTTGATCCTCAGGACATCCAATGGCGGACTCTGATAGTTCGACAACAACCCTTTGAGATGAGCAATTTCAGCAGGGGAGAACAGAGCATGGCTAGATGACTCTGAAGCAGTCGATTGGGATTGAGAGGATGAACTCTGCAAGGATAGGGCACGAGTGTTGGCAAATCGAGCCAATGCTTGAGCTAGCCTGTGGGAGCTGTCCATTGCCTGACCAGATGGAGGAGTCTGAAAATTATAACAAAACAGGATAAGTGCCATGCAAATGGAACAAGGAGGTAAAAAACAAAGCAATGGTAAGACTAACCACATTTAAAGGAGGGGGAGCAGAAACAGGAGTAACTACAACAGGAACAGTCTGTGGCGGGATGACGGGCTTAGGATGTTGGAAGGCCGTCTCCCCTGATCCTCCACCAACATTGGTGTCAACGGGAGGATTTTCTAGAATAATCCTGGGAGATCGAGGGGTTGGAACCTCCACTCGTTGGAATCTCTCCCCATCATCTTCACTATCAGATGAGCTGACAGCCAATGTCCTAACCTTCTTGCGGGGCGGAGGATCAACTTTGATGGCTCGACGCTTGCCTTTCGAGCTCACCTCCTGGCAGAAAAGGAAGAATATCAAGGTAAGTTCAAAAAGAAAACAAAGTAAGTTAATAGGGACTACCTCCTCGTCAGAACTGCTCACGATTATGGCACTAGTGCCACCTCGTTGATGAAAGAGCCGACGAGAACGTCGGACATACAGGACAAGGGGATCAGTTACCTTGTCAGCAGAGGAGTGAGCCTCAGACTCCTGAATCGACTGAGAGACAGTGGGGGAAGAGGCCTGTGGACTGACTATCTGAAGGGGAACAGCAAAGGGTATAATAGGCTCCTTGACAGCCTTCTTTTTTCCAGCCTGAGAGGTCGACAGTTTCTTTCCTGCAAAGAAACGAGCATGTTATTATACAACAGTAATCAATAAACAAAAACAAAGGAATCTACCTGGTTGACCAAGGGCAATGGTACCCCCATCCTTGTATTCACACAAAATATAAATCTTGGACATAGTGTGGGGGTCATCAGCATGGTATCCCGTAAAGGAAACCTGGGAAATAGGCTGATGGCTACGACTAGCACCCGTAATAGAGACGGAAGCCGGAGCCACAAACCCAAATGGCTCGATAAAATTAGGGAGCAATGGGAGAGAAGGGCCGAGGGGTTTGTAAAATGTATACCAAGGAGGAACTTCACCAGGACCCCCTCGTTTTTTGGCTAACTTAGAATGAGCCAACCTGGCCCTACCTATTCTATCGTTTTTCAACAGCTCAAAATTAACGGCGGCTTCCTCAAACACTCTATCTCTATTATCAGGGTCCCAAGTCACATTGTAAAATTTTTCAAATCGAGAAATGATAGCCAATTTACCTTTCTTGGACGCCTTGACAAGGGCAGCAGCAGATGGCTCAAGGAACGGGCCGTCACAGGAAATGATTTCAGGGTGATTAGGCACAGTGAACTTGGCTGCAGCAACATGAAAAGTGTCTGGGCGAGTGAGAACAAGGTAGCTATCCCACCACTTGATGAAATCGGGAGAGCTGGCAGAACTGGGATTGTACATCCTGAAGACGAAAGCATCGCGAGCTGTGCGCCAACACCTCCGCAACTCATCAAAACTATCCATATCCTGCAGCTAAACAAAATTGACATTTCTGTCAGCAAGGGACATGCCAAATCGAGGGATCATCTGCACAAGGCCAAATTGTCGAGCCACGTAGTGAGCAGGATAAAAACGAACGGAACACTTAAGAGGCTTCCGCTCCGTGGCTTCTTTGGCTCCAGTAACCTTTAAACCAGCAGGGATATCCCTTGAAGTCAAGAAACTGGCCCACATCTTCTGATAATCCCTTTGAGCGTCTGCTGACATCGATGGGGAGTAGACCGATAGCATAGGAGAGCAAAAAACCAGAAAATTAGGCTCGGGGCCTTTTACCTTGTTGTAAAAACGGGAGAAGAAGTAATAAAAGTTGAGGGGTTGTAGTATTTGCCGAGCCACGAAACTGGCGTATATTTCATTATCAATGGGTGCAGTGGTGAATGCACAGAAATCTGGAAAATAGGCAAATAACCATGCCTGAAGCAACCAGATAGGCCCCTGCAAGAAAACACATCTCGACGCCAAAAAGCCCTCAATACCCGCACAAAAACTGGAAAAAACAACAGGGCCTAAGGCCACTTTCTCGCCCCTAGCAAGACTAATAGCCATGGCATTGTACTCTTTGGTCACAGACAATGCAGAAGTACAGAAAATATATCTCGACAGCCATAACGTAAGAAAGTGGACATGTTCAATATGAGATACCTCGACGGTGTCAGCCAGACTTTTGTATCGGCCGATAATGGGGCCATAACTCAATAAAGTAGCGCCCTTTTCATCGACGGCCGCGGGGAAGTGAAATGCGTCATCTCCGGCCGATGGTTGGGGATCGACATAACATCCGGTGGGCCCGAGGCCACTGATGGCCAAAATATCCAGAAGGGTTGGAGTCATCGGACCATAAGCAAAGTGAAAAGTGTTGTCGGCTTTGCACCAAAACTGCACCGCCGCTCGAATAAGGGGAAGGTTCAAAGATAAACCCACTTTGCAAAATTGAATGGCATCGTAAATCCCACAGAGACGCCAAACAGGGGCAAATGTTTTCTCCACCCTCCGACACCAGATCAGCCAGTCCGCGTGAACAATGGAGCTAGCCCACGGCCACCCACAGGTGGTAGATTGAAAGGTAGTGGGGCTTTCGGAGAAAGGCAAAGCTTCTTGGGGGTAAAGGAGAGGATGCTCCGCGGCGGGAGGCACATCAGCGGCCGAGTGGAACGGGCCGATGGTGGTACCGAAAGGAGTTTCTTGAAGGACTTGGGTCAAGATGTGTACATCCCGTCGATCGATTTGTGCACCGGCCATGACTATTGGAAAGAAAATCCTTGATTTATGGTGGGTTGTGGAGTATTGTGGAGAAGGAAAAGTTGGCTATGGAGGATTTGAGAGAGAGAAATCGGGTATGGAAGAGATGAGTGAGAGGTTGAGTGTGAGAAGGAGATGTTAAAGAAAAAGGGTTTCTTGGGAAGAGTAAGTAGGTGATTGGACTCTTTGAGGCCAATCACCTATCGGTTGATGAGGGTATTAGCCGAAAAGGAGGAAAGAGGAGAGAGGGAGTTGACACTTGGCACAAGAATTGAGTGGCTAAGGGAGACTCTTGAGATTCCCAATAAATGCCAATGTCTTGAAGAGTTAGCCAATTATGGCTAACTTTAAATACAAAGGCATGCTCAATTAATGCCAATCGAGCCATAAAAGGAGGGAAATTCAAAAACTAAGTCTTATCTGATAAAATTTTATCATCAGCTAAAATTTAACAGATACGACTTACGGGGGGCATTGTTTGTACCCAAAAAATCACCCTCGATTGATCGAGGAATAGTAGCGTGATAATGGGCCGAACCCAATAAATAGAGCCAAGTGAATTGGATCAGGATCGAACCTACTCTGATCCAGAAATCAATCTGACCGAAATTAAACAGGTCACGAGCCCAATGAGAGACACGGCCCAATTTTATAATTAATTAGTTTGGCCAAAGTGCAAATTAATTAATGGATAATTTAATTAATTCATGGGCCAAGGTTAACTAATTAAACCAAACAAGGTTTAAAGAACAAAGAGGCCCAATGAGCCTAAGGGATTATTTTGGCCATAATGGTTTAATTAAATCAGTTAAACCAATTAGTTGATTAATTGAGCCAAAGATTAATGATTGGCCCAAATAATAATTAAGGCCAATAAACCAAGTAATTAATTAAATAATTAATTACAATTATCATATGAGGATTAATGGGCTGATTGCCTCCAACCGATCTGAACGGCCCATGGCCCAGCTGACGAAATCGGCCCAACAATAAAAGGGCTATTTAATTAATTAACAAGATAATTAATTAAAACTAGAGATAAACTAGAACTCGACCACTTCCTCATTTATCTCAAAATTGGTTATGGGACTAAGGAGTGTAATTCAAATCAAACTGGCAGTACACGTTTTCTCTCACAACTGCCGAAATCATATCTGAAAATTGAACAAGAGAGAAGAAGAAAAAGCAACCGCCAAGTAGTGGAGAAAGTGGAAGTAGTGGAGAAAGTGGAGGACAAACAGCATCAGCCGATCAGTTTCTAGCAAACAGCTATAAATACAGAGGAGCTGCCATACGCAGACAGACACAACTCAATCAATCAATCAACTCAGTTTACAATGAAATCGGCTCAACGCCTCTCCGGAAGTCCAGCATCCGCTGCTTCTGTCAGTCAGTCAGCACTGCCAATTCCTTGACATCAATCGTCAATCCTCAGCAACCAGCAGGACATGGCCGCCTGAAGTCTAGCACCGCCGCTCAAAGTAAGCCGCAAAGCTGCTTCCGCCGTCAGCAAAGCTGTCTCGAGCGAAACCATTCGATACCAAGCAAAATAGCAAGCTGCAACGTCATGTAAGTGCCCACGTAGTTACATGGCAACCTCGTCAAGTAGCCATCTGCTTGATGAGTCCGCTGTCGAGTAGCCATCTGCTTGACAGCTATCGGTTGAGTAGCCATCTGCTCAATTGATGCCCTTTCCAGCGGCCACCCGTTGGTCAGGAGCCCGATTGGTAGCCATCTGCCAAGGTTGGGCGACCCGCTGATGATGGTTCTCTGTCATCAGTGTTACTTTCTGTCAACAAGTTTGCACTGTTTTACACATCAGCTCATTTGGTGGGTTTACCTGCCAATCAAGGAGTAATTTTCAAGACTTAAACGAATCATCAACTCATTTGGCAAATATATTCCAATACAGGAGGCTTTTCACTGTTTTGCATACTTTGTAATTTGGGGAACTCATTGTAGGCTAAGACTCATATATTCATTTTACAATTTAATTACTAGAAGTAGTTGGCCGATATCTCTCGATTTCAATTAAAGTATGCTTTACGTCAACGGATTTTCATTGATGCATTAGTCTGTTAAGTTTATGTCTTTAAAGTCAAGTTACATATTAAACTGATTGATTGTCAACTCATTTATTTGAACTGATTCATAAATTCATTGATATATTGAGTAAGCCATCGATTGGCTGTGAAACTTTGGCATATCAGGAAGGTTATCATAAATTATTTAAGTCCTGCGGCCAGGCAGGCATGGAAAAGAACTAAGGGTAGTGTTTGCCTACTCTGCCATAATCAATTGATTAGAAGTCAGTTTCATCAGGACATCTTACATTGATATCAATATGTCCTTATCAGGACATTTTAATTATGTTTACATCGATATCAACATGTCCAGTTTTTAAACCGTTATGTTTGCACGCACAAACATTGGCACGCCCGCACTCATTACACATCATATCGAGCCATTTGCACATCGAGGCAATCGGTGTCAAATTTATCGCAAACAAACCCGTAATAGCCAGTTCGGGAATGCTCTCTGCCGAAAGCAACCGAAATCTTTCGAGCGAATCATGGAAATAGCTGAGAAATATATGATTCATGAGGAAATGAATAAATTAAAGAATGCTCAGAATCTTAGGCCCCCGATCGGAAAGAAACCTGATCGGGCCCCTATCCCGAAGCCAAGTGACTATGGAGGGTCAAACGCGCAGCAAAGAGGCTCGGTTTGGCAAAGACTTAAGGTCTATAAACCTCAGGCTCCGACCAACAGATCAAATGTCTACGGTCGACCTGCATCACCAGAGAGGGCTCCAAGGACGGAGCATGAGAAAAGCAGTTTTACCAGGTTGAATACCTTAAGGGATGAAATCTTAACTGTGCTTAAGGAAAGGAATTTAGTTCCTGAGGCTCGGCGTGTCGCTCAGTCCAGACCGGGGACTATAAATCAGGAAAAATATTGCAGATACCACAGGACCAGAGGGCACAGTACCGAGGATTGTTTTCAATTGAAACAGGAAATTGAGAAGTTGATTGCTCAGGGAAAATTAAAGGAGTATATTAGAAAGGAGAGTCCTAACAACCGTTTCCGATCTAGAAGTCCACGGAGGTTTTTCGAACAGCACTGTGTTGGTCAACATCAAGCAGAAGAACAGACGAACGGGGTGATAAATGTAATAGCTGGTGGACCTGCTGGGGGAGATAGCAGGAATGCAAGAAAGATGACAGCTAGGTCGATAAGGACGGGTGTCTCGACCAGGAGAGAGGTCATGACCTTAGGGTCAGCGCCCTCGATAAATCAAGTTATTTGTTTTAGCGAGGCTGACAGACCAAGTGAAATAATTTGGGATACTAATGAAGACGACCCTGATTTTTCGATGGTCTTAACCTTGATAATTGCTAACTTTGAAGTTAAGAGGGTGTTGATCGATAATGGTAGTTCAGCGAACATAATCTCTTCAGAAGCTCTCGATAGAATGAATTTACAGCATCCACGTCTGGATCGGGTATCCACCCCGCTCATTGGGTTCGGTGGATCGGAAATTGTTCCTCTCGGAACCATAATCTTGAGTACTACTATGGGCAAGAAACCTAAAGATGTTACAAAGATGGTTAAGTTCTTGGTAGTGAGTACCCCTTTTGCTTATAATGCTATTTTGGGAAGACCGGCTTTAAACGTTTTCAATGCAGTCGTGTCGACTTACCATCAGATGGTCAAGTTTCCCACTTTGGCAGGGGTCGAAGAGATGAGGAACGACCAGTGCATGGCGTGGGAATGTTATAACACGTCTTTAAACATGAAGAAGCAGTTCGAGCCAGTGTTGCCCTCGAAAAGGAAGATAGAGGACGAAAAGGTATTCTCGGTATCCGACCTCCCTATGCCCGATTGTGAAAAACTGAAAAGCAAAAAAGGAAAAGAGATCGATATGAGCGTTCAACCCCCAAACCATAAACAAGTAACATTAGTCCCAGGCTCTCCCGAGAAGTTCACCAGGATCGGGACCGAGCTGTCAAGGGATGGAGACCATGCTAATTGAATTCCTGAGAAACAACGCCGATGTCTTCGCTTGGAGCTCCGATGACATTGTAGGGATCGACCCGAGGGTGATTAGTCATTCTTTAAATATCGATCCAAAAGCGAAGCCAGTTAGGCAAAAGAAGAGGAATCATGGTCGGGAAAAAGATAAAATCATAAATGCTGAGGTCGATATATTGTTAGCCGCGGGGCAGATTAAGGAAATAACGTTTACCGAGTGGCTCTGCAATGTGGTGTTGGTATCAAAGGGAGAAAAGGTGGACAACAAGTGGAGAATGTGTAATGACTTCACTGATCTGAACAAGTTGTGTCCGAGAGATCCCTATCCCTTACCACGGATCGATATGCTGGTTGACTCGACCGCTGGTTTCATCTTCTTTAGTATGATGGATGCTTTCCAAGGGTTCTATCAAATATTTATGAATGAAAGGGATCAAGACAAGACCGCCTTTATCACTGAACGAGGAGTCTACTGTTTCATAGTAATGCCTTTTGGATTAAGGAATGCTGGAGCAACTTATCAAAGGCTCGTGAATATGATGTTCAAGGATCTCATCGGTGAGATTATGGAAGTTTATGTTGATGATATGCTCGTGAAGAGCATGACCGAGGAGGATCATATAAAGCACCTTGACAAATGTTTCGCGATCTTAAGGAAGTACAGAATGAAACTAAATCCTGCAAAGTACACTTTTGGGGTGAGATCGGGAAAATTCCTCGGCTATTTGGTCCACGAGCGTGGCATCGAGGCAAACCCTGAGAAAATCAGAGCCATAGCCGAGCTAAAACCACCAGCGAAGTTGTCTGAAGTACAGAGTCTAATCGGAAAAATAATATCATTGAACAGATTTATATCCCGCTCAGCGGACAAGAGTTTGCCTTTCTTCAAATTGTTGAGGAAATCGAAAGGCTTCGAATGGAATGAGGAGTTCAATAAGGCTTTCGAAGAACTTAAAAAATACTTGGTCTCCCCACCAATGTTGGCAAAACCAGTCGAGGGGGAGCCTTTGTATTTATATATAGCAGTATCGATCGAGGCGATAAGTTCAGTTTTGGAGAGGATTCAAGATTCCGAGCACAAGCCTGTGTATTATCTAAGTAAGCTGCTTCAAGGGGCGGAGAAGAATTACTTAGAGATCGAGAAGTTTGCACTTGCTCTAGTTATCGCCGCACGGAGATTGAGGCCTTATTTTCAGACTTACAAAATCATAGTTTTGACGAATCAGCCCTTAAGACAAGTCATGTCAAAACCGGAGACGTCCGGGAGATTGATTAAATGGGCAGTGGAACTTGGACAGTTTGAGATCGAGTACCAACCTCGAACAGCGATCAAGGCCCAGGTCCTGGTAGATTTCATTGCAGAGTCGACAGGATCCAGTTCGGGAGAATTGCTAGTTCCCGAGGTAAATCTGGTTGAAGATGTTCAGGAGAAAGTTTGGGTGATGCATGTCGATGGGTCATCGACCAGAGAAGGAGGTGGGGCCGGAATTCACTTTCAGGGTCCCGAGGGAGAAGACCTCAGTTATGCAATTACCTTAGATTTCGTAGTCACGAACAATGAAGCAGAATACGAGGCCCTGATCGCTGGATTAGAGATGACAATTAAAGCGAGCATAAAGTCTCTCACCGTGTTGAACGACTCCGAGCTCGTACATAGAAAAGTGAAGGGAGTTTATGATGCAAAAGAGTTCAACATGGTGAAGTATCTAAAAAGGGTGAAGGATCTGGTGGAAAAGCTGGATAAATTCGACATACAAGCTATCCCTCGAGAAGAAAACTCTTGGGCGGATTTGCTCTCGAAGTTTACGGGTTCGACGGATGGACGTAAGGAGAGAGTAATAACTTGGTTGTTGTCTAACACTCCGGCTATAGATCTGAACGTAGCTCCGAGCTCTGAAATTATGGAAATAGATGCTCAAGGCCCTTCCTGGAAGGAACCTTTGGAAACTTATCTAAGAAAAGGTACCTTGCCAGAAGATACAAACGAGGCCCGACGAATTAAATATCGAGCTCCAATGTATGTTTTGATCGAGGACCAGCTTTATAATGTTGGGATTCGGTAAGATAAACAGCCCTTCAGGCAGCGGAAAACAAAAATTTTAAGGACCTCTTACGGAATCTTGCCAGGATACTAAACTGGTTGTATATATATGAATAATAAAAACGACTGGAATAATTCAGATCTAAATTATACCTGTCTCCTTGCAAATCCAAACTGTCAGAAAAGTCGTTGTGTTTCTCCCTCGACTGGCTCGATCCCAAGCTCCTAGTAGCGCCCCACGTGTTGCGCCTCTACGGGTTGATACACCACAATATCACGAAAATTAATATATCCTAATCGGCTAGAACATAAGATATATTAATATCTAAAACTAGAGAACAATATGGAGCAAGAATCGAAAAACGAAAATCTCTTCCAAGTGGAAAAGAGGTTCGGCCGATTTGGTGTGAGAGAGAGAGGGAGAGAGTTTTTCTTGACTTAGTATTTTGGCTCTTCAATTGTGTGTATGAGATATGACATCAAGTCTCCTATTTATAGGTATTTCATTCTCCTAATCCTCCTAGGATTAGGACTCCTAAGTCTTCTAACTCTCCTACATGGGCCATGGCCCTTTTAATTGGAAGACCAAGTCTTCTAATTAATTCATGGCCCATACTTGATTTAATTAATTGGGTCTTTATTTAATTTCTCAATTAAATAGCCCAATTAATTTATTTCTCTCTTATTTAATTAAATTAGACTCTAAGTCTATTTAATTAAATTTTCCAATAATTAATTAAATCCAATTTAATTAATTAACTCACAAATTAAATTCCAATTTAATTTACAGTCTTCATCCAATTCCAATTGGATCACCTTCGCTCCAATTTGGGTCGACCCAGTTGACCCAGTCGACTCAGTTTTCACACACTTTTAAATGGATTAAATCCATTACAATTGTTTATTCCTCTTGGTTTCCTTGCAACCAACTACTAAATTTGATTTCCGTTTAAGTAAGATTCGAAAGTCGGTTACTATTTCTAGCGTCCCTGTCAAGCTCGACCTAGTCGAGCTCAATCTTTTGAATCTTTAATTTGGAAATTTATTTTAGTGCTCGTGTATCGCCTTTCGGTTACACAACGACTCAAGTGTGTGGAATCTTGATTATTTATATTTTATTGACTATGCATATTATATTTAGTCGTTATATGAGTATTCATACCCATTTGCTTATTGCATACCTTTTGCGTATAGGTCTTATAGCGCAACTAGTTACAACCATTATGGAACCATCACATCCCTTAAGACAAGGGATGGTCTAAGCAAATTCTAACGATCTAAATAATTCATGGCTTTAGATGCATTCAATGCATCAATGAGTACTTCATCGGGTGTCCAACACCCTTATGCATTACTTGACCATAAGGTTAAGTTCAATAAAATTTAATCATCCCTTACGAGATGAGTATGTTCAATTCCTTCTTTCCCTTGATCTTAATCCATGGAAGAACCATTTTGATTGACTTTTCAACTTATCATCCTTACAGAAAAACCTCTAAGGTTATTTCCCTTCAGAGAGGATCCATTCCTCTTCTTCCATCTCTCGAGACTTTTGGGGCCTTTCAACGAGATGTTACTTCCCATTTAAGGGAGACTTCATGTTTGCCTTCAAGAAAATTTGGGCTTGAGAACCATCCTCAACCCATTGGTGAAACTTATCACCTTTCTTATTGGAAGAGTAACTTCGAAAAAGGCAGCTTGGTGAAACCTATCACCATTTCAGTCGAAGCGTAACTTCGAAAGGATAACCAATGAAATCTTTGTAAGGAGATGAGTCCTTGCTTGGACTCGAGAATAATTTCTCAAGTTTTGAAGTCATTCAAAATTCATTTGGGTTCAGTTAATTTATTTGATTCAAGTATGGTGGTAAATATTCTAGGATATAACACTTATGAAAAACTATCATAAACATGACGATTAAAGAAATAAATACGCGGCAGATTAATATCAATGCATAATTTACAAACATGGTTTTTATTTGTAAATTACTCCCACTATTTTTATCGAATACTTATGCCCCCACATAAGGTTCGGGAAATAAAAATTTCCTAATGGGTTCAAGGCCCAAATGCAATCGCTCAGTACCCACGACTCGTTGGCCATACCAATTGATCCACTTGGTGGGCGATCACGTCGCCGTTAACCATCGCAGCTAACCCTTGAGTTCATTTAGCCTCGTTTTTCGTTATGGACCCACGACTCGTGAGACATCCATACTTACTCGCGTTAAATCATGTCCAATACTCGTGAAGAGAAATTGTTCAATCCTAGACGCCCCACGACTCGTGAGACAGCGCCTAGAACCTTGCTATCCTCTCCCTTGGCACTAAACTGTGCATCGAGGCAATAGACATATTATCTTCCTATAGCTCGACCCACGACTCGTGAGACATCGAGATATATTCGTACAATATGCCTAAGACCTAGTAATTGGATAGGCTCGGACCATAGACACCATTCATATGCGCCCGTTATTCGATTTAATATTATAATTGAGTTTTAAAGTTCAAATGGAGGTTTTACAAATTTTCTTGTGCGAGGTCTCATCAGATTATGCTTTATCTTGTTTACGTTTTTCTATCCTAAGCATGCATCTCATACATCAAAGAATAAATACAAAAAGTAAACATTCATCACCTAGCATTGCACGTACGATTGATCGATTTCCCATCCTATGCGATCCATCACGAGCCACGTGATGGACCAATTGGTCAGTCTAGGGTGAAAATAAATGGCCTAATTCTATTACAAAATAAATCCCACGCATACATGGGCCTTCACTTGTAGTGTCCACCATCTTTCAGAATTGGGCCTCCATGTTGATCTCCAAAGTCTCCATGAGGTCTTTCGGGCTCCAAGCCTAATCTAAGTCTAACTTAAAACCCTATTCTATTACATTTGAATTCAACAAAGAAGGGGCACCAATCAGGCCCATTTAATTACAACCCATAATGAAAAACCAATAATAAACTACACAGGACTTAAGGGTAATTCGATCAATCCACATATTCAAGCAAGAACATGCATAAATTCACATAAGGACAATAATGTAAATTTACCGGCTTATTTAAATTTTAATTCGAAATATTATTCATATAATTAATTTTGAATTGTCCAATATTAAAAGGACTATTATGCTCTTGCTTGAGCATCAATGAATCTAATCTTGCATTTTAATTAAAGATAGAAATAAAATCCAATTTAATTATCTATCCTTATCTTGAAACTCTAAGTTTCCTTGTTTAATTAGATCTCTAAGATCTATAATCATGGTAACTTACTAGAAGACATTAATTTTAATTAAATGTCTTATCACAAATGAAACTCTAAGTTTCCTTGTTTAATAAGATCTCTAAGATCTTTAATCTTGGTAATTAACTAGAAGACATTAATTTTAATTAAATGTCTTATCACAAATGAAACTCTAAGTTTCCTTATTTAATTAGATCTGTAAGATCTATAATCATGGTAACTTACTAGAAGACATTAATTTTAATTAAATGTCTTATCACAAATGAAACTCTAAGTTTCCTTGTTTAATTAGATCTCTAAGATCAATCCAAGATTCACCAAGATTCCATAACAACTAAATCTCCAAGATTTTGTTCAAGATTATCCAAAAACGAAAATTCCCGAAACCCTAATTATTTCACTATCGCGCGCATGCAGTTTACGTGCAACTGCCGTGCAGCAGCCGTGCAACCGCCGTGCTTATGCCGTGCAGTAGCTGTGCAACCGCCGTGCAACTGCCGTGCAGTTACTTTGCAGCCACTGTGCAGCCGCCGTGCGACAACCGTGCAGCCACTGTGCAGCCGCCGTGCGACTGCCGTGCAACCACTGTGCAGCTGCCGTGCGATAGCTGTGCAACCGCCGTGCAGTCGCTGTGCGTCTGCCGTGCAACTGCTGTGCGATTTTCAGATTTCGTTTCCCAATACGTTTTTATATAACAATTTCTTGATTCCTTAATTAATTAAAATCAACAGTTTTAATTAATTTAATCCAAAATTAAAAACATGATAACAATAACGAATCTAAAATTACAGTTTTAACAATCCAGTTAAAAACTAAAGATCTATCCAACAGATCTAATCTACAGATCTAACATGCATGTTAATCTAATCAACAGCTAAAATCAAACATATGATTTTAATCCACATAATTTGCAAATTCATATATATACAAAGCCAGAGTTGGCTCTGATACCACTGTTGGGATTCGGTAAGATAAACAGCCCTTCAGGCAGCGGAAAACAAAAATTTTAAGGACCTCTTACGGAATCTTGCCAGGATACTAAACTGGTTGTATATATATGAATAATAAAAACGACTGAAATAATTCAGATCTAAATTATACCTGTCTCCTTGCAAATCCAAACTGTCAGAAAAGTCGTTGTGTTTCTCCCTCGACTGGCTCGATCCCAAGCTCCTAGTAGCGCCCCACGTGTTGCGCCTCTACGGGTTGATACACCACAATATCACGAAAATTAATATATCCTAATCGGCTAGAACATAAGATATATTAATATCTAAAACTAGAGAACAATATGGAGCAAGAATCGAAAAACGAAAATCTCTTCCAAGTGGAAAAGAGGTTGGGCCGATTTGGTGTGAGAGAGAGAGGGAGAGAGTTTTTCTTGACTTAGTATTTTGGCTCTTCAATTGTGTGTATGAGATATGACATCAAGTCTCCTATTTATAGGTATCTCATTCTCCTAATCCTCCTAGGATTAGGACTCCTAAGTCTTCTAACTCTCCTACATGGGCCATGGCCCTTTTAATTGGAAGACCAAGTCTTCTAATTAATTCATGGCCCATACTTGATTTAATTAATTGGGTCTTTATTTAATTTCTCAATTAAATAGTCCGATTAATTTATTTCTCTCTTATTTAATTAAATTAGACTCTAAGTCTATTTAATTAAATTTTCCAATAATTAATTAACTCACAAATTAAATTCCAATTTAATTTACAGTCTTCATCCAATTCCAATTGGATCACCTTCGCTCCAATTTGGGTCGACCCAGTTGACCCAGTCGACCCAGTCAACCCAATCGACCCAGTCGACTCAGTTGTTCTCCATTTCCTCGCTTTCGCTTTATGTGTATTGTGTATGCCCCCGTAGGTTCACCACATAATTGGCCGTGGGTTATAATTAAATATTAATTTAATTACTCGAGTATTAAATACTCTAAATCAATCGAACACTCTGTCGACTGATCATTCCAAAATTAGCACCCCTGCCAATTTGGGAATTCTCCCACACTCCACGGTCGATGTCTGGCCACAAGCCCATGGAGCCCAATCACTGGTGAATTAATTCAGTGAACCTTTTAATCATTTACAATTTCCATATACGCTATAATCTCTCCATCGATCGATCTCCCAATCAAAACTTAAGGGCATGGATTTTTCATCGGCTCCCTTTTAATTTGTCTTGACTTTATGCATTCTGTGAAAGGATAGTGCCCTGCAAGCCAATAGATTTTAGCTTGTATAAGGACTATCATGTGATAAGCTTTCTCTAGTATAAATGAATTAATACGCTTGTTTGTTTATAGTATGTAAATCAAACAATGGCCAACTTCATCTCTCGCGAATCACTTAAGCGATTGGATGAAATCCTTAGATCACAATAGACTATGGGACGATTCACTTCAGTATGAGTGCAATCATGAAACAGTCTCTAAGGTCGTGATCTTAAAAATGTTCCAAGTCATAGATTCCTGTCGAGACGGGGTATCGAAGGAATCGTTAAGACTTGTACGAGTATGCATGATTCACATGGAGTGAATTTGTAGCGTTTCATGAGCAAGGCATTTGATGCCAGTGCATATGAGTAGGTGGTTCGATAGGGGATCGAACGCATCGAACGACCCGAACAGAGAAACCCATTGTGGAAGCGCATGACGCATATCGGCGATGGGATGTTTCTCAAGGCTTATAATAGTGTACGATTTAGTCCTTTGACTTGAGGTGCTAGGGCGAATTCGGTGCACGTGAGTGCGTACTTTGATTTAGGAGCCGATCACTTAGCCTGATCATTGAGCGACTACTTTGGGTACGTAGGATCGTGTACGCGAATGGTTAGCACTAATATGGGATCTACCGACTCAACGTAGTGCGTTGAGAGAATTTCCTATACGTTCTTAGATAATATATTCCGAGAAACCCGTGGCCACGGTCAGTGACGGGTTTGGAAAGGGGTTTCCAAATTTAGCAGTCACACTGGAATTATTATCCTGAATTAGAAAGTATAGTTATCGAGATAATTAGAGGTGCCGATCAATTCACACACCCTAGGTCTCGATCGGGAAATTAGTCGATAGAGGGACCGTATGTACATGGCACTTATAAGAGGTGAGGTTCACTGAGATCAATTCACCTGAAGTTGGGCCTCATGGGCTTGTGGCTAGACATCGACCATGAGGTGTGGGTACTCATGAATTAATTGTAAGATTAATTCTTGAGTGGTTAATTGAAGGTGTTCAATTAATCGGAGCAATTTATAAGCTCGCAAATTAAATCACGAAAGTCGTGGGCCCGCGGCCAATTGATGGTGAACCTAGAGGGTCACACACAATACAATTGGACTGCAACAAATCAAATAAGGAAAGTTTGATTTAAAGAGTTAAATCAAAACTGAAGAATTAAAGTGTTAATTCTTGAAGAAGAAAACAAAAGAATTAAAGAGTTAATTATGTGAGAGAAATAATTAATTAGATAGTCTAATTAATTAAATGTTAATTAAAGAGAGAGAAAATTAATTAGATTAATTGGGCTAATTTAATTAAAGGGTTTAATTAAATTAATGCAAGACATGGGCCAATTTAATTAATGGCCCATACTAAAGTCTTGCACAAAAGGGGGCCTTGAGAGGTGGCTATAAAAGGAGTCTTAAGAAGACTCAAAAACCTAAGCAAAAACAAAACCCTAGCCACCCTCCCTCTTGCCCTAGCCGCCCCCTCTTGGAGAAGAGGTGTGGCCGCCGCCCCCTCTCCAATGGAAGAGAGAGGCCGCCCCTCTCTCTCATCCAGATCTAGATCTGGATCTAGATCTGGTTTTCTTCTTTGTTCTTCCATGTCTGATTACCCTTGAATCCTATTTCTGAGCCTGTGGATTCAAAGGGGTTGCTTCAATCCAATTGGTGTGGATACCGCTAGAGGCAAAACACTTGGGGTGCTTCTCTCGAACCAAATCCATTAGATCTGAAAGAAGACCGGAGAAAAACCACCACCTTGCCTGTGGTGAGGTAATTTCGAATTACACCCTTTAAATTTAGTAATTTGTTGCTAAATTATATTCAACCTGTTCATATGTGCTAGTAAATAAATCCTAGGGACGTGGGTGTATGAAAAATTTTAAATTCCGCACTGTTGTTTTGACAATCATACCCCATAAATCCCAACAGTGGTATCAGAGCCAAATTTACTACGCTCATATGAATAGGCCTGAACACTTCAAAATATATTTGTATATTTGATTGTCGTGTTCTATGATTTGATTCTTGCTTGTTATGATAAATTATGTGTTCGGGTATTAGCATAATTCGGTTTTTGGGCCTAAGCTACAATTTTCGAAAATTTGAGGGCTTATGTGCAAATTGCGATTTTTCGAAAATCTGGACAGAAAGTTAAATTTTGTTTTTCTGCAATTCTGGACCAAATTGTAATTTCTGGAATTTTTTTCAAAATCTGGACTGTTTTGCAATTTACGAAAGGCTAGGGGCTGTTTTTGCTATTTACGTAAAATCTGGGGTCTGTTTTGCTTTAAACGAAAGTTTCTGGAAATTTTGTTAATTTTCTGCTTTCTGGTCCGATTTGCATGTTCTGGAAATTTTGGGGCTGATTTGTAATTTCCAAAAGTTGAGGGGTCAAAATGTAATTTTCGAAAATTCAGGGGCCGTACTGCATTTTTTCAAAAGTTGAAAAACAGAAACTGTTTTGTGCACTAAAGGAGTTTAGTATATCCGAAAAGTTAATTTTATCATAATTAGTGGAGACTGGAGTGAGAATCAAGGGTTTATTTTAAAAGGGGTTTTAAAATAAAAATTGTGGATTGTTTTAAAAGGGGTTTTAAAACTAGAATCTAAAGGTATTTTAAAAGGGAGTTTTAAAATAAGATAAGAAATGAGAAAAAGGTGTTTTGCTTGTTTCTTGCTCTACGTGAACTGTTTACGTGGTTTTCGATCGCGCCGAGCCTTGACCCTAGGGGTAGATGTGATTGGTTAATTTTAATTATGTTTGTTTTATTGGGCCTGCGAGCCTTAAATTTTTGGGCCACTTTGAGCCCTTGTAATAGATAGGGCTTTACTGTTTTAAATAGTTTAGGATGGAGGCCCGTTACAAGCAAGGTGGGAGCCCAATAAAAGTGAAGGCCATGTATGCATGGTTATTTGTGTAATAGCCTAGGTCCATTAGAACCCAATTAGATTGACCAATAGGACCATCATCTTTGGCTCGATGATGGCCCGCATAGGAGGCTCCCGATCGAAAACATATTGTGGTAGCATGCATGCTAGGTGTGTATGTTTTATTTACTGATTTATATTTTTAGCATGTATGGTGATGCGCGCTAGTAATTTAGATCGTAAATAAAAGATAATGCATAACTGGAACGGTGAGATCTCGAGTAGAGTTACCTCAAACTCTTAAACCCGAAAACCCCCTCTTGATAAATAAGATTAAGTCATATTGGATTAAAATAAAATGAAGTATTTATATAAATCCAAGCCTTCCATCAATAGGAACTAGCGTGAGTTGTCCACTTGTTGATTAAGGTGATCCAGAGTCTGGCACCCGAGTCGAGGAAAGAGACAATACGCGAAACTCCTTGATTCTCGTTTTTTACTAAACTTGACAAGGGTGAGGATTGGTCGGGATGTGAACATCGACCATAACCAAGTTATGGGGATTTCATGACCGGGCCCGTTGCTCATCAAGATTGATGGGTTAGACTTAACGAGTAGTACCACTCATGATGTAGCAGTGCTAGATGAGTGCGAAAACCGAGGCAAAATAGCTTGAAGGTTGTGTAGGGACACAATTGGTAATAGTATACCTACCTGGGGAATTAATTGTATGGCCGCGAGTCGTGGGTGCAATTAATGTCCGCTGGGACGTCAAGACCTACTAGGAAATAGGATTTCCCGAACAATTGAAGGGGTAATTGTTTCGATAAAATAGTGGGAGAACTTTTACGATAGAAAGTCCAACCTTCGTAGATTATAAGTATTATTCATTAACTAGTTCTCTAGATTTTTGTCTTCTCTTTTGATTAGATATTGAGATATCTATATGAGTTGTCCATTTTTTACTATTTTTCCTCGACTTAGAAAATAACTGGATTAAAATATTGATTGGCTTAGAAACTTGGGGATTGTCCTCAATTCCGAAAATCGGAATCGTGTTCTTAATAATCAACCTATGCCTGATGCATTTTGAGATGAGTCTCGAAAGAGGAACGAATCACCTATAGAGTATGGGAATCTCAATCATCGTTGCCTCATATAAGCATCAAGATTGAACGAGCTAAAGAAGCGACATAGGAGTATGTCTGGAACTTCTAAAACAAACCTCCACCTCAAAAGGCCTATTTTGAGGAGCAATTTCGAATCATCTGATTCGAGATTTCTAAGGTGTTGTTTAAAACTCGAGAATAAGTGAAGGAACTAATGTCAAGGATTACTGTCCTTGTTTTATCAATCTGGTTGATAACTGGATCGATTAAACATAGGCCTGCAAGTGATCTTAACATTGACTTCCTCCTAAATTCTCCTCCCGCTCATTCAAACGATTCGTGAAAAGTTCTGAACTTATTCGATAAGTTGATCAGATTTCATGAATTAATCAAAGTATTGGTAAAAGGCAAATAGGAACCTTTTAAAAGGTATACCTGTCATGATTGCTTACACTTCAAGGACTGCAAAGTCAAAGAAGAGTAAAAGGAAGAAGAAAGTGTTATCTTCCAAAGCAAACATAAAGGTAGTGAAAAGAACACAAGTAGCCTAAAAATCAAATTATCCCACTGCACCTAAGAAAGGCATTGACAAGTTTAAATTGATTAGAAGGTCTAATTAATTAAACAAAGTTTCAATTAAAGAGTTAATTGAAAGCAACGTTTCAATTAAAGAGTTAATTGAAAAAGGGAAATGAATCAATTAAAGAGTTAATTGAAAGTAACGTTTCAATTAAAGAGTTAATTGAAAACAAACAAAATTGATTGAATTAATGTGTTAAGTTCAATCAATACCAAGATAATACTCCACACATATGGCACGCAAGATTAGGTCATGTTTCCATAGGAAGGATTCAATAGTTGGTGTCATCGATGCTTCTTGAAAAATAGGGCTTAGATGAACTATCAACTTGCGAATCCTGTCTGAAGGAAAAAGATGACAAAGTTACCGTTTGCTGGGCATCCGGTGCGTACCAAACAAATTTTTGGATTGGATCCATACAAATAAATGTGGACCACTAAAGTGTTAGTGTGAGAGGAGATTACTCATACCTCGTGAGGTTTACTGATGACTTAAGTCGTTAGTGATATGTGTATCTTATGATGTACAAATCCGAAACTCTTGAAAAGTTCAAAGAATTTCGAAACGAAGTAGAGAATCAAACAAGGCTTAAGGCCATTCGATCTGATCGAGATGGCAAATACTTAAGCTACAAGTTCCTCAATTATCTTACTAAGAAAGATATTCTCGTACAACGAACTCCTTCTAAGACGCCTCAACCTATTGGAGGGTCTGAAAGAAGAGAATCAAACCTTGTTGGACATGGTTCGATCCGTGATGAGTTTCGTTCAAAATCCTTATGCATACTAAGGATTGACCCTAATGATTGCATCGAAGATACTGAACAAAGTAACTTCAAAGTTCGTGCCTGCGAAACCCTACCAAGAATGGTGTGGTAAAACACCTCTATACTCTCTCTATTGAGTATGGGGATCTCCTGCCTATGTTAGGAACAAGAAAGGAGATAAATTGGATAGTAGATCCAGTTTGTACAAATTTGTGGGGTATCCAAAGAAATCCGTTTGGATGCCTGTTCTACATTCCTAAAGAACAAAGGGTGTTTGTTTCAAGGAATATCCATTTCTTAGAGGATGGCTTCCTCGTGAATAGAAATGGTACCCTAGTAGAACATGATAAGGTCCAAGAAGTGGAACTCATCCCCACAAACAGTGGGAGTTAATCCAGAAACTGCTGAACCATCAACGTACACCAGTACTTCGTAGATCTGATCAAGTTCGTGAGGAACTTGAAAGATATGGTTAGACCATATACGAAGAATCTACATTGGATGTAGACGCTCATGTATGGCAAGAGGCCATACAATTCAAAATGGATTCCATCCATTCCAACAAGGTACGGACCTTGGTCGATCCACCCAAGGGAAGTGTCCCTGTAGGTTGCAAATGGATCTTCAAGCGCAAGCTAGGAATGAATGAAGAGGTATTGACCTATAAGACTTGTCTAATGGCAAAAGGTTATACACAAAGGCCTGGAACGGACTTTGATGAAATCTTTTCTCCATTAGCAATGTCTGAATCCATTTGGACTCACATTCATTTTGATGAGAAAGTCAAAGCGTTTGACTTCATCAAAAACAAATGTGAACCTTGAGTGTACAAGAAGTTTAGTGGGAGCTCTTTAAAGTTCATTATTTTACATGTCGATAACATTTCGATTATCTGGGATGATATTGGAATGTTAGCACAGACGGAAGCATGATTGTCCATGCAATTCTCCATGAAAGATTCGAGAGAGACATCTTGCGTATTAAGATACGTATCTATGGAGATAGATCGAAGAAGATGTTGGGACTCTCTAAATCTAAGTACATAGAAACAATACTGAAAATTTTCAGTATGGAAGAATCCAAGTGAGGGTTGCTTCCAGTGAGACACTGTATCTCTCATTCCGAATCGATGTGCCCTACATCGAATGAGGAAAAGGAGAATGTCTCAAATACCTTATGTTTGGACAAAAGGTAGCATATGGTATGCAATACTATGTACTAGACCAGATGTAGAACCTGCTCTTATTGCCATGAGCAGTTTCTAGTCAAACTCCAGTAAAGAGTACTGGACCACCGTAAAGATATCCTTGAGCTCTTGAGAAAGACTAAGGATTTGATCTTGGTCTACGGTGGTAATGGAGAATTGAAACTCGAACGATTTACTGATTCGAGTTTCCAGTCTGATGTGGATAAATATATATATCCAATTTTGGATAAATATTTTGCCTCAATGGGGTAGCGGTAAGTTGGAAAGGTTCCAAGGAAAACACCGTTGCCATCTTAACCACTGAAGCAAGATATATCGCAGCATGGAATGCAGCGAAAGAAAGTGTTTGGATGAAAAACTTTATCCAAAAGTTGGATGTAGTGCCTAGCATTGCGAAGCTCGTGGTTATCTTCTATGATAATGGAGCTATTGCTAAAGCAAAGGACTCGAGATCTCACCAGAAATCTAAACACAAGAGAAAAGTACCACTTGATCAGAGAAATCATTGGTAGAGTTGACGCACATAATGGATCGCGTCGACTCGGAACACAATCTAGCGGATCCACTAGTAGAGCCTTTGTCACAAAAAGAGTTCGAAGAGCATCTTTGGAAGATGGGTCTTAGAAGCGTTTGTGATTGGCTTTAGGGCAAGTGGGAGATTGAAAGGATAGTGCCCTGCAAGCCAATAGATTTTAGCTTGTATAAGGACTATCATGTGATAAGCTTTCTCTAGTATAAATGAATTAATACGCTTGTTTGTTTATAGTATGTAAATCAAACAATGGCCAACTTCATCTCTCGCGAATCACTTAAGCGATTGGATGAAATCCTTAGATCACAATAGACTATGGGACGATTCACTTCAGTATGAGTGCAATCATGAAACAGTCTCTAAGGTCGTGATCTTAAAAATGTTCCAAGTCATAGATTCCTGTCGAGACGGGGTATCGAAGGAATCGTTAAGACTTGTACGAGTATGCATGATTCACATGGAGTGAATTTGTAGCGTTTCATGAGCAAGGCATTTGATGCCAGTGCATATGAGTAGGTGGTTCGATAGGGGATCGAACGCATCGAACGACCCGAACAGAGAAACCCATTGTGGAAGCGCATGACGCATATCGGCGATGGGATGTTTCTCAAGGCTTATAATAGTGTACGATTTAGTCCTTTGACTTGAGGTGCTAGGGCGAATTCGGTGCACGTGAGTGCGTACTTTGATTTAGGAGCCGATCACTTAGCCTGATCATTGAGCGACTACTTTGGGTACGTAGGATCGTGTACGCGAATGGTTAGCACTAATATGGGATCTACCGACTCAACGTAGTGCGTTGAGAGAATTTCCTATACGTTCTTAGATAATATATTCCGAGAAACCCGTGGCCACGGTCAGTGACGGGTTTGGAAAGGGGTTTCCAAATTTAGCAGTCACACTGGAATTATTATCCTGAATTAGAAAGTATAGTTATCGAGATAATTAGAGGTGCCGATCAATTCACACACCCTAGGTCTCGATCGGGAAATTAGTCGATAGAGGGACCGTATGTACATGACACTTATAAGAGGTGAGGTTCACTGAGATCAATTCACCTGAAGTTGGGCCTCATGGGCTTGTGGCTAGACATCGACCATGAGGTGTGGGTACTCATGAATTAATTGTAAGATTAATTCTTGAGTGGTTAATTGAAGGTGTTCAATTAATCGGAGCAATTTATAAGCTCGCAAATTAAATCACGAAAGTCGTGGGCCCGCGGCCAATTGATGGTGAACCTAGAGGGTCACACACAATACAATTGGACTGCAACAAATCAAATAAGGAAAGTTTGATTTAAAGAGTTAAATCAAAACTGAAGAATTAAAGTGTTAATTCTTGAAGAAGAAAACAAAAGAATTAAAGAGTTAATTATGTGAGAGAAATAATTAATTAGATAGTCTAATTAATTAAATGTTAATTAAAGAGAGAGAAAATTAATTAGATTAATTGGGCTAATTTAATTAAAGGGTTTAATTAAATTAATGCAAGACATGGGCCAATTTAATTAATGGCCCATACTAAAGTCTTGCACAAAAGGGGGCCTTGAGAGGTGGCTATAAAAGGAGTCTTAAGAAGACTCAAAAACCTAAGCAAAAACAAAACCCTAGCCACCCTCCCTCTTGCCCTAGCCGCCCCCTCTTGGAGAAGAGGTGTGGCCGCCGCCCCCTCTCCAATGGAAGAGAGAGGCCGCCCCTCTCTCTCATCCAGATCTAGATCTGGATCTAGATCTGGTTTTCTTCTTTGTTCTTCCATGTCTGATTACCCTTGAATCCTATTTCTGAGCCTGTGGATTCAAAGGGGTTGCTTCAATCCAATTGGTGTGGATACCGCTAGAGGCACAACACTTGGGGTGCTTCTCTCGAACCAAATCCATTAGATCTGAAAGAAGACCGGAGAAAAACCACCACCTTGCCTGTGGTGAGGTAATTTCGAATTACACCCTTTAAATTTAGTAATTTGTTGCTAAATTATATTCAACCTGTTCATATGTGCTAGTAAATAAATCCTAGGGACGTGGGTGTATGAAAAATTTTAAATTCCGCACTGTTGTTTTGACAATCATACCCCATAAATCCCAACATTCTGATCTTGAAATAATTCTCTTTGACTTAACCTTTATGAGCTACTTTCATAAAGCCGTCAGATACCTTGGCCAAGGATTTTACCAGAATTAATTTCTCACAGAAATCCATAGGAGAATTTCCCGACCTATCAAGTCGGGTCAATGGATCCTTTGTTGATGATATGAACCTGCATACGAGTCCCTCTATACCCAACGTGAATCCACAGAGACTTTCTGGTAATCTCCAGTCGGTCGGAACTCACATCTAAGTATAGACGTTCTCGCACCAGATAAACCCTATCACCTCAAGTATTTAGGGATCATTCCTCGTATACTATTGTAAATTGGAATAACTTCAACTCCGATATGCGACTACCGCTTCCATGGTGAGTTATTTCCTAATTGGGGTATTCAGTGCACTTGCCATCCCAGCAAGTCACCCACTTATGTGTATCGACTATCCCAGTCACGCTCGTGGACCCCAGCGTTCTCCAGTTCATCGGAGTATACACATTAGTGAGAGTCTAACCGAATCCAACGATGTCCTATCTCGATTGGATTCTAAGACTCTTGAATATGTTCTAGATCACGGCCTTGGAGATGAAGTCCACGGGTTGTCCCATAGCCCTGTGATCTAAGGACTTCTATCCTTATGCGTAGATAATTATTACATAAGATAAAGTTGACCATATAATATAAATGCATTTATTAATCGATTGAATAGTTCTTTTAATTATTACTAATTAAATGCAGCCAAAACAATTGGCTTGCAGGACACTATTCTATCATAGAAGAGGTCAAGCTCGGGAATTTTGTTGAAATGCATTCCTGAGAGTCAGTTCGATCTTATTCTAAAGGAAGTTCATGAAGGAGAAGCTGGAAGTCACTGCGGTGCAAGAGCGTTAGCATTAAAATGTTCGAGGACTGGTTATTATTGGCCTACTATGATTACAGATTCCGTTGACTATGTTAAGAAGTGTCATCATTGTCAAATTTATTCAAATTTGATTCATCAACCCGCCGAACAGCTGCATTCAATTCCGATCTGCTGGCCAAACTGGGACGGCCCTTATGTCCTGGTTGCTGTGGAATACTTCAGTAAATGGATTGAATGCATTGCTTTAACAAAAATTACTCAGTTTCAGGTGATAAATTTCCTCTGGAAGTATATTGTTTGCAGGTTCGGGATACCGAGGATCCTCATCTCCGACAACGGAGCTCAATTTGCGGGAAAGCAGATTTTGGAATGGTGCGAAAAGTTCGGGATCCAGTAGAACTTCACCTTGGTCGGGCATCCCCAGGCAAACGGACAGACCGAGGTCACCAACAGGGAAATTGTCCGATCACTTGAAAAACGTTTGTCCGAAGCAAAAGGCAAGTGGTTAGACGAGCTTCCTGGAGTAATTTGGGCGAACAGGACCTCAGTAAAGTCAGCTACTGGAGAGACTCCTTTTTCACTGGTGTACGGTTCGGAGGCTGTAATCCCGATCGAGACTTTGGTTCCATCACCGAGGGTCGAATATTATGATCCCGATCAGAACCAGTTATTGAGAGAAATGGACGTCGATCACGCAGATGGCAAACGTGACCGAGCGAGCATAAAGATCCAAGCCACCAAGTCCAGCATGGAAAAAGCTTATGACAAGAAAGTCAGGATAAGAACATTCAAAGTCGGGGATTTGGTCCTCAAAAAGGTGGAGGTATCTAAGCATGTCGGAAAGCTTCAGCCAAACTGGGACGGCCCTTATGTCGTGCAGGAGGTCGGAAAGAAGGGGTCCTATAAAATTGCTCACCTCAATGGTGAAGTTTTGCCAAGAACTTGGAATGCAGTTAACCTAAGGAAACACTATGGAAGATAGTTGCAATCATTTTAATTTTTCTTGTAATTTACGGTTTTCGCAACTTTGTTTTCCCTAAAGCGTAAGGACAAGCAATGAAATCCTCTATTTAAATTCAAACTGTATTCCGAGCACCAGGACGAAGAAAGAGTAATCATATCGGCCGAGGGTGCAAGCTGATGCTATGACCCTCCCTCGATAAATTTATGTTCAAAAATAAAAATCGGCCGAGGGTGCAAGCTATTGCTATGACCCTCCCTCGATAAAATCCTGTTCAAAAATAAAAATCGGCCGAGGGTGCAAGCTATTGCTATGACCCTCCCTCGATAAAATCATGTTCAAAAATAAAAATCGACTGAGGGTGCAAGCTATTGCTATGACCCTCCCTCGATAAAATCATGTTCAAAAATAAAAATCGACCGAGGGTGCAAGCTGATGCTATGACCCTCCCTCGATAAATTCATGTTCAAAATTAAAAATCGGCCGAGGGTGCAAGCTGATGCTATGACCCTCCCTCGATAAAATCACGTTCGAAAAATCGACCGAGGGTGCAACCTGTGGCTATGACCCTTCCTCGATAAAAATTTGTTAGAAGAACGTGACCAATCAGCTCAGTAAAATGTAATCAAAAAGTTCAATCTTGGGTAACTCCGACTGATGCTCGAAAATGTTATAATGAAGTAGCTCTGCTCGAAATTCGAAGACTTCTCGAGAACTTCGTATCATTTGGAAATTCCTCAAAGTTGGGATTATTACTTCTTAAGTTCAGTTATGCGCCAAGGAAACTAAGGAAACTTTTCACGTTTTCAGATATTATTCATTTGGACGTTTATCAGATAATCTTTCCGAGAAGACTTATCGATCAATAAGTGTTCCAGATTCAAGTTAAATCTTCCCATTCAAATCTTTAAAGTTTCGTCGGATTATTAATTCGTTATCAAGTTGGTTGTTACGAGCAAAAACCGAAAGAGAGATAGATTGCCAATATTTGATCTGAAACTAAAGGTTATTGTTATTTCCAAGCAAGATGCTGAAATATCAGTGAAATACAAGAATTACAACTTTATTGATATTCATCGGACAGATTACAAAGTTGAGTATCTTTACAAACAATAACCTAATACAACTACTGTGCCCTATTCTATGGTCTTCGAGCATCCCTTGGTGTTCTCGACCAGAAGGATTGGCGAGCGTCCGATGAGTGCACCACAATTTGTTTGACAAATCGGTTGTCCCGGTAGACTTATGGAGTGATCGAGTTGTCTATGTATATCGTCTAATGATATCTGGGTTTGAAGTTAGACAGTATGAATTGCAGACTATTTTTTCTGATTATCTCCATACTTTTCCCAGCATTCTTGCTACCAGCCGAGCCCGATCACTTCCCCGAGTTGGCGTCCAAGGTTGATATTCCTCATTTTTAGATCCGAAATTTCAACCATTGGCATTTAAGGTTACAATTACTCATTTTAAGATCCGTAATTGCAACCCAAACCGGCCAGTCGTCATTTTACGATCGGGAAGCCCGACCCAAAGTTACCATTCTTCAAGATAACCTCAAAGAAAGTAGCTTTCAAGGTCAAACTTCCTTTTAATTTTCTGACCTGCTTTCCACCCTCGGGTATACCCCTCGAGATCCGCAATGCTAACCCTGCGCAAAATATCCGAGCAAGGGTCGATTGAACATTGGCATCTCGAAGGGAGATCCCGTTTTCAGGGATCGGAGACCCCCTGATAATCGAGGGGCCCCTCTTTTCCAATTCCACCCATACCAAAGGAAATTTTGATCTGTTTGAGAAGTCGGAAGTAGGTTCGAAGCCAAATTTCAAAGGCTTGAACAGGAAGAAGAAAAGATCCGAGCTTAGTCCTCGGATAAAACATTTTGACAGTGCAAGGTAAAGATTTTCAGCTGAGTATAAAGCCCTTTATATACTAAACCAATAATCTAATCGACGGCCATTATTCAACGAAACCAACGGTCCAGATCAGAGCATTTATCACGGGCGACTGTTACGCTTCCCGAGGTTTAAGGACTGTTTGGTCATACTTTCTTTGGAACTTAGCCGAAAAAAGGGGAATACTATGACTTGGTCATATGTGCAATGCAGAAACTTTCCGTTTTCACTTTTTGCTCGGAATTTCGATCACTCTTAGCTCGAGTATAAATTGCTTCTACTAAGAATACAACTTGAATGATCACTCTTAGCTCGAGTATAAATTGTTCTACGAAAAGAAGGCAACTTGATTTTAAAAATAAAGGTTTATTATTTCAACAAAAATAATATTACAATAAGGGAAAATAACAGTACAACATTTGATCGAGCAGAAAGCGGAAGAAATTACACACGAGATCTCTACGCTTTATTTCTCGAACAGGAGCTTGCGGAGTTCGACATTGCGGGCCTCATACCCAGCGTCGTAACCTGTTGGTCCCAAGTGGTCAGATGAGGTTTAGAGGGGGGGTGAATAAACCTCTTTAAAAATTTTGCCTTTTAAAAACTTCTAACTTTTCTGTCAGCAGACTAAGCTGATCAAGAATTGTAAGCAGACTAAGCTGATCTCGCACAAAGCTTTGAACAGCAGAGTTGACCGCTCTTCTGATTTTACTTAGCTGATTTTATCGAAATCAGAGTTTAAAAAATAACTAACTTGCAGCGGATTTATCAAGTGTTTTTCACAAGTAGTTTTCTTTAACTTTGAAATAGTTTTATCCCCAGTTTTTAACAAACTCCTTTAAAAACTTTTTCAACAGTTAACCTTTTAAGTGTTTTAAAACTGTTCTTTCAAATATGCAGAAGATAATGCTGGTTTAAAACACAAAGGATTTTTATAGTGGTTATATGGATAGAAATCCTTTAGTCCACTCTTCCAAGTCACTTAGATCTTGGGTTATACTATAGTCACAAAGATTACAGTACACTCTGCTTGCGCCAAACAACAAATGAACTGGCCACAAGTTCGTAGTAGGAAATCACAAAGAAATTCCTAACCTCTGAAGTAATATCGCTCACTAAGATTGATATCTACTTCTCACAACACAATCCTAACAAAAATCACTCAGATTTTACAAGTATTTTCTGTTTTCTCTCTGTTTTGCTTCGTCAACAAATGACTCGGCTGATGAGTGTTCTGTTCTTGAGTTTGAGACTTAGAAGAATTCTGCTTCAGATTTTTGCTCTCAAAGTGTGTTGTCTCTGTGTTGTTCTTCTTCTTCAACTCACGAACTAAGCTATTTATACTAAGGATTTGAAAATCTGCCCGTTGAGAGTTCGCCAGTTGTCAAATCCTCGAGTACTGGTCCTTTTTTTGCAGAACGGCTGTTGCGACTGAACACTGTACACTCTGCTGTACTTTCTGTCGCTTCGCATTAAATGCGCATTAAATGCACCAAGCTGATACGAGGTTTCTCTACAATCATTTGTCATAAATACCCTTCCTCTTCAGCATTTATTACTCCAAGTGCATTTATTACCGTTGCACTAACTTCTGATCCACTTCCACTCTGCTGATCGAAGTCACTCGTCTGATGCTTACTCGGCTGATCCCAAACTTGAACTAATCTGATTTGAGTCGGCTGATAGTCCACCAGTCTGATTACTTCTTCAGCAACAGATCAGTAGTCTTCTGGACCATATTTGACTAGTCTGAATTACTTCTTCCTTGGTCAAATATCTTTTAAGGTTTGTACTAAGCTTCTACTTAGCTGATGACTTTGGAAATCATCAAAACCTCCCTTCACTTCAAAGTCTTCATCTTCATCCAACATAACCTCTATTGTAAGCTTAGCTCGGCATTTTTCTTCTCCTGCTCGACCAGTAACTTCAGCCTATCCAGCTCCTTGCTTAACTCCTCGTGAACCTGGCTCTCTTTCTGCTTCACGTCTTTCTCCGTCTCAGAGGCCAATTTCAGCTCGATGGCTCTGGTCTCTTCAAGAGACTTTGCCAATGCAACCTTCTTTTCCTCCAGCTCGAGAACAGCCATAGCACGTTGTTCGGCTTCTTGCTCGACCTGCAGCCCCAGGTTGAAAAGCTGTTGTCCAACCTTCGAGGAATAAAAGGTGGAGCGTTAAAAAAAAAAAAAAAAAAAAAAAAAAAAAAGAGAAAGGTGTTAAAGTTGGAGACTCACTTGGGTAAGCAAATCTGCGCTCGATTGCACAATTTCCCGAGCACTTTTTCCCTTCGACCGTTCTTGCTCGGCCAACTGAATGCTGCTGAGGAAGTTTTCCCAATTGCTCGGGCCAGCTCCTGCAGCTACCGCCTTAATTTTCATCTCTTCAAAGTAGGCAGCAAGTGTGCGGTCAACGTGGGAGACCGAGCCCTCGACCTTGGGATTCTCACCCGGTGGAGGAGGTTTCTTCTGGTCGACAGAAGGGTCATTTATTTTGACCCTTTTATTAGGAAGCTCGCTCGTAACGTTCTTATTGGCCTCCAGAGCCAAAATGCTTCCAGCCAATATCTTGTTTTCCCCAGCCATTTGGATTAAGGCGGGGGTCGGAATCAGATCATCCACACGCGGCCTCTTTTTGGGGGCGGGCTCGGAGCCACCAGGTGTGACTTGCTCATTAGGGATAATAACCTGCTTATTCCCCTCGGAGGTGTTCTTCGACCTAGAAGGGGAATCCGCAATTTGTATAACCGACCCTGTCTCGGAGCGAACGGGCACGGAGTTAGGCAAAGGATTGGCTTCAGTTTGGGCGAGATCACCCTTAGGAACCTCGGACTGTTTGGGCTCGGGATTTGAAGGGGATTCGACCTTATTTTTGCCTCGATCGGCCTTAGAGATTTTTCCGACCTCCGTGGAGGACTTGGACACTCTGACTTTGGACTTAGGGCCCTTCTCCTTTTTGACCTTGAACAATTGCTTTGGATCAAGCTTGGAACTCACCATACCCTCCATGATCTAAATTTTAGTAAAGAGAAGAAGGCTCGGTATATTTTATCGATCTCTGAGCTCCGATGTGCAAATAATTATGAGTTCAGTGATACAAATCTGAATCAAAATCTTCTATTTATAAGAAAAAGAAACATTGCCTATTGGGGACCCAACAGTCGCGAATTTCAAGTTATTCCGTGCATATCTATGAAGGTCGATCATTTTTATATCTCCTAAAGAAGTCTATCTTAGTCAATGGGTCTAACTCATTATAGATATTATATCTCGAGCTCACCACAGCTTACTAAGACTTTTGTCTAGTTAAGCTGTATAATCAATCACAGATAACCGGAGAAACGCTGCTAAACAAAGAAAGAGAATTTCATATATAACCGAGATTGCAATACATACAATGGAAAAATCCTATGATCTATTACAAGGAATTTTCTTAAGGGTTTTGCTGCTCCTCGTTGTCCTCACTCTCGGAACCATCCTCGATGTCGACATTAGCGTCTCCAGAGGCTTCTCGATCATCCCCACCTTCAGAAGTATCCTGACCTTCATCCTCTCCTGAACTATCTTGGCCGCCTTCGTCCTCTGAACTGTCTGAACTTGAGCTCGTGCTGGACGTCTCCAAATCCAGCATATCGGGATTGGGCATTGGAACCCCGAACTCTCTCACAAATGGAGCGAACTCGTGTTTTTCCCAGTCTGCAGAGCTCAAGGATGAGACTCGATAATTTTCTCCGTCCATGTTCTTGAAGATGTCCATATGCTTCAAATACTCATCTATATTGTTGGGGATGACCTTCGCAGAGACCAATTGTCGAACACCTTTGTAAAAGGTGGTCTGAAGAATTTGATCAACCCTTTTCCGAGCTATGGCATCCAGCGCGGGAGATTCCAAAAATTCTCTTATCGAGCTCAGACGTGAGTCTTCCTTTCCGCGCTGATAAGACAACTCAGAATCAGTTTTGGTCTGCGCGAGCTCTTCTTCAAGTTTCCTGACTCTTTCCTCGAACAAGCTCTTCTCAGCCACGACCTTCACCAAGTCTTCCTCAACGGCAGGGGTGTACTTAGCCTTAGTAGACTCCAATTCTTTCTGAACGGAGATGAATTGATCGCGAAGTTTGGACTCTTCCTCGAGTAAATTCCGATAAGCCATATGAACTCGGTCCGACTCATCCTCTAGCATCGAGGTACGATTTACTTCAGTGAGAAAGCAGTCCCCAATCTGCAATGACAGGATAATTAATATTTTGTTCAAAGACCTAAACAGTTATAACCATTGCAAAAGGCTTTTACCGTATGGTACGCTCGGCAGAATTGACCTAATACATCAAGGTCCCAATGAGCCAATAGCTCCTCCTGATCCTCGGCGAATCTCCCCGCCATAAAGATCTTTGTTGGTCCCAAGTGGTCAGATGAGGTTTAGAGGGGGGGGGGGGGGGGTGAATAAACCTCTTCAAAATTCTACCTTTTAAAATCTCTAACTTTTCTGTTCAGCAGACTAAGCTGATCAAGAACAGTAAGCAGACTAAGCTGATCTAGCACAAAGCTTTGAACAGCAGAGTTGACCACTCTTCTGATTTCACTTAGCTGATTTTATCAAATCAGAGTTTAAAATAAACTAACTTGCAGCGGATTTATCAGGTGTTTTTCACAAGTAGTTTTCTTTAACCTTGAAACAGTTTTATCCCCAGTTTTTAAATAAACTCCTTTATAAAACTTTTCAGTAGTTAACCTTTAAGTGTTTTGAATATGCTTCTTTGACATATGCAGAAATTAATGCAAGTTAAAAACACAAAGGATTTTTATAGTGGTTATATGGATGTAAGTCCTTTAGTCCACTCTTCCAAGCCACTTAGATCTTGGGTTATACTAAATCACACAGATTACAGTATACACTTCTTACGCCAAACAACAAATGAAGTGGCCGTAAGTTCACAATAGGAAATCACAAAGAAACTCCTATTCTCAGAAGTGATATCGCTCACAAAGGTTGATATCTACTTCTCACAACACAATCCTAAACAAAATCACTCAGATTTTTAAGTATATTCTGATTTCTCTCTTTTCTGCTTCGTCAACAGATGACTAGGCTGATGAGTGCTTTGTTCTTGAGTTTGAGACTTAGAAGAATTTTGCTTCAGATTTTTGCTCTCAATGCGTGTTGTCTCTGTGTTGTTGTTCTTCTTCAACTCACGAACTAAGCTATTTATACTTGGAGATTTGAAAATCTGCCCGTTGAGAGATCGGCAGCTGTCAAATCCTCGAGTACTGGTCCTTTTTTGCAGAAACGGCTGCTGCGACTGAACACTGTACACTCTGCTGTACTTTCTGTCGCTTCGCATTAAATGCGCATTAAATGCACCAAGCTGATACGAGGTTTCTCTTCAATCATTTGTCATAAATACCCTTCCTCTTTAGCATTTATTACACCAAGTGCATTTATTACCGTTGCAATAACTTCTGATCCACTTCCACTCTGCTGATCGAAGTCACTCGTCTGATGTATACTCGGCTGATCCCAAACTTGAACTAATCTGATTTGAGTCGGCTGATAGTCCACCAGTCTGATTACTTCTTCAGCAACAGATCAGTAGTCTTCTGGACCATATTTAACTAGTCTGATGAACTTCTTCCTTAGTCAAATATCTTCTAAGGTTTGTACTAAGCTTCCACTTAGCTGATGACTTTGGAAATCATCAAAACCTCCCTTTACTTCAAAGTCTTCATCTTCATCCAACAATTTCCCCCTTTTTGATGATGACAAAACTCCAGCTAAGTACCTGTACCTAAACTAAAGTTGAGTCCTCAAAAATTTCTGAGATAGAAATGATATGTTGGAAGCTTGAACTTTTTATAGATTGATTTGAAAATTACAGTGCAAGTTACAAAAAAAAGGTTAACTTAAGAAAAAAAAATACAACTGAAGTAAGCTGTTACAAAAGTTTAGCATATGGACTTAGTCTATTAACTAGTCTAGTCCTCAGCTTCTTCATCTTCTTCTTCTTCCTCTTCCTCTTCATCAACTTCTTCACTGCTCTCTTCATCTTCACCACTTGAGAAAACATCAGCAAGACCTTTTAATTTTTCTCTCCTTTCTTCAGCTTCAATTCTTTTTCTGATGTCTTCCATCCTCTTATACTTAACGTCTGGATTTAGCTGTTCTTCAGCAGAGTACTTAGAGGCAGCTAACTCCTTGTCAGTTTTAGCTACATCCTTGGGCTCTACTTTATCATCAGCTCCATCTTCAGCTTCCTCTTCAAGTACTTCATCTTCTTTTGGCTTTCCAGCAGCAGCCCGTTGGTCTCGTACTTGAATAGTTGCAGCAGTCTCAACAGCTAACTTAGCTGATTCCTCTTCCCCCTTTTTGTCAGCATCAGCAGGGTTGAGTTGATCAGGAGTTATGTTGACAGCAGCACAAAGCTTCTTGATGTTTGAATCCATGACTCTTTGCTCAGCACAGTGATGATTTAGAGTATTTTCCATGCGAAGTTGATTAGCTTTTAATTCACCAGAATGGTCATTCAGACAGTCAACATTCAACTGAAGAGTTGACAGTTCAGTTTGTGCTTTGTCAGTGATGTTGGTAACTTCTTGCATTAAAGCAATGTTCTTCTCAGTTTCTGCTTCACTGACTTGTGTCATGACTCTAATAACTCTTGCGATGTCAGCTTCATTCCTTTGAAGAGTAGTGTGGAGATGACCTACATCAGCCTTCACATCTTCAAGACTTCTGCTCATATTCAATATGCTCTGAGTTAACATCAAGGAGTTATCTGGTGGTAGAGGAAAGTCTTCAATGGCATCCTTGACCATTTTAGCAGTTTCTTCCTGTATTTGCTTAATCATCAGCTGATTTCTTGTCTCCATCTCCTTCATAGAAGTCTCAATCAGCATCTGGATGGATTCCATCAGTGAGGAATGCAAATCAGCAGTAGGAGCAGAGTGTGATGATTCAGCAGGATCCTCTTCTTGTGGAAGTTCAGCAGGTTCTTCCTCCTGTTGAACAGTTGCTTCATGAAGAGTAGGACTTTCTTCAGCTTTCCACTCCAAGGCTAAAGGAACGAAGTCCTTGACCATTTTAGGCAGCTTCTTTGATGTATTCAAGTTGATTTCTTCAGCCTTTGGGTCTTTCTTTTGTTCTTCACTAGCTGGCTCATCAGCTATGTGAATGATCTCAGTACCATCAGTAGACACAATTGTCTTCTGATGAATCAAGTCAGCTGGTACAAAGGGTGATGTAGTTTGTTTAATCTTCAGCTTCTCTTGATAAGTACTGATATCAGAGCCATAACAGATTTGCTGTAAGCTTGGTAGACTAGGCGTTGAACTTGATGTTCCTGGTTCAAACCTTGATCTTTCAACCCATTTTTCCAGAGTAGTGTAAACAGCAATCTTGACTGCTCTGTCAATTCTATCATCAGTAGGACTTGGCTTCTTTGAAATTGAGTTTTTAATAGTAGTCGCCTCCTGACTGACAATAACTCTTGCATAATCATGCAGTCTATCCCTTACAAAATCTGAGTCCAAAGCCTTGACAACAGAGGATGTTTGCAACCAGTTTAGAACCCAACGTCCCTCTGTAGCGAACTCCTTCCAGGCTTGGATTTCTTCTTCAGACTTGTTCAATCTATACTCTCTCCATTGATTGTATCTGATCTTCTCTGGGAGAAAAGTAGTCCTTGATTGAAACAGCTGGTTTAGTCTTTCCAGCTCAGCTTCAAACTTTTTGAAGGCAGTAGAGTCACCTTGGACAATCTCTATTGCTCTCCTCACTTCCTTCTTTTTCTTCTTGATTGGTGCAGCCCTTGGTAGCACAAAATCACCTTCCTTAGGCTTTTCTCCAATCACGATGCCTCCAGACCTCCTTGGTCCATACGCATCCTTTTTGCTCTCTTCTATGGCCTTTGCCAATTCAGCTTCTTCCTTGGCAGCCAGTTCAGCTTCTGTCAGGTTCTTGACATTAGCTTCCTTTTGACTTGCTTCAAGAGCTCTCTTTAGCTCAGCATCATCACGTTTTCGTTGTTCAGCTTCCTCACGCTTCTTCTTGTGATAAGCTGATACTTTTGCTTTGCCAGTTTTCTTCTTTCTGGCATTTCTTGACTCAACAACTGGTGCCGCAGCTGTTGTTTCTGGTAAAGCAACTGCTACCGGTGCAGCAGCAATTGGTTCGAGGATCTGCACTTCAGGATCCTCTTGAGGTTTGGCAACCTCAGCTGTTGGTGTAGGAATCTGTTTCATTTGATCAGCTGACTTCTTCTCAGCAGATTCCTTCACTGATTCAACAGGCCTCTCAGCAGATTGAGGACTTCTTTTGGCTAACTCAGAAAGTTCAGTATCTTCATCAAGAGGTGTCAGCTTCTTTCTGGCAGTCCTTTTTGTGAAAGGTGGATTTGCAACGGTAGAAGTGGCAGTGTCCTTCATAGCACTTCTTGTTCTTTTAGCCACATTTTCAACCGGTAACTCAGCTGAAATTGTCTTGTCAGAGGATGTCCCAATAGACATCTCGTTGATCTCCTTGATTGTCTCATCAACAATCAAATCAGCAGCATCCTTCCTTTTAGAGACAACTGTTCTGGCTTCAACAGCGGGCTTTGCTGTTTGAACAGTCGACTTGCTTTTCTTGCCTTTATCAGCAGGCTTTTCTGGCTCAGAAGCCTTTCTTTTCTTTTGCTTCAACTCTGTCACAACAGCAGGCTCCTTTGATCTCCCAGATTTTACTGGTTCATAAATCTTCAATTCTTTAGCCTTATGAATTTCCTTTCCGTTAGTCACACCACATCTCAAATTTACCAACAGATGACTAATGAAAATCCTGTGCAGAGTCAAACCACGGACTTTGTGATCAGCAATCACATACCAGATGAAGTTAGCCCAATTTACCTTCAACCCATAGTAAATGGCTATCATAGTATGAAACCTCTTCATTGGTACACTGTCCAAGGAGAATGTGCAGTTCTCGAGGACTTTGGCAACCAAATCTGCCATTCGCTGAAACTCGTCCTTCAGCTGATTCTTTTTGATACTTCCAGATAGCACTTGATTCTTCTTTGAGACCAGATTCCAGAAATCTGACTCAAAAGGTTCAGCGAGGTTTGCGATGTCAGTAGACCCTTCAATGGAAAGTCCGTACATTTCATTCAGCAATTTTGGGGTTACGCAGATAGCTTTGTCCCCAATTTTGGCTTTAATCTCCAGTTTGTCGAAGTCAACATCGTCTTTGGAACCATAAAATTCAAAGACCTCGCCCTTGAAAATCATGTCTTCATGGGCCTCCATGAATTTAACCAGCGTTGCCGCCTTGAATTTCTCCAGAATTTCTTTCATCAACGGGGTGCCAGTCGCGTGATACGTCAGGTAGGTCAAGAACATACCTTCAGCAGCAGCTTCCTTTGCATTAACCTTAGAACTCATTTTCCTGAAAGAGATTGAAGAAAGACTAGAGTAGATTTGCAGTTGAATGGATGCAAAAATGCTCTGAATGCTTTTGAAATATTTAGGGTGCGTAAAAGCTCAGTCAGCTGATCAGATCTGGATTTATAGATGTTAATTCTTGTCGGTTTCCGTGAAAAGTGGTAACCGTCAAATTAGTTACTGTAAAAGCAGATCGTGCGATCGAGATACGCGGATTTCAAAATAGCATTTAATATGTCAGATAGGCGGGAATTTGAAACGCCACTTGTCTGTTACTTATAAAAGCGTGCTTTTGATAAAACGTTTTTAATACAACACTTTAAATATAAGCAGACATAAATAGAAACAGATGAGTAAAGTACTTATCTGATTAACAACTTGTCTGATACAATATATCACTAGTGAGGGCCAATATCTAGTGATCTTCCTTTGCTGTTTGTCAATCCAGCAAGATAATTAATCTCCAAATCTTCAAGAGTTAAGAACAAATCTTCTGATTGAATCAACTTCAACTAACTGTCATTGAAGATTTCATCTTTAAAACAAGGGTACCGCTAGTCTTACACGTTCCCCCTGAATTCAAGAATTCATCAGTCAACTAGTCTGTTGAGAGTCAGTCTTCTTGAAGTGTAACACTTGTTGATGTCAGATTAGTAAGCTGTTGAACCCAGTCTTCTGATAGGTTCCCCCTCAGCTTATGAATCCAATTTTAACAAGCCTAATTCCGCTCTTAGAGTGGAGAATCTAGCCTCATTCAGTGGTTTGGTGAAAATGTCAGCAATCTGGTTGTCTGTATGAACATACTCAATAATAACATTTCCCTTTTCAACATGGTCTCTGATGAAGTGATGTTTGATCTCAATATGTTTAGTCCTGGAATGACTAGTAGTATTCTGAGTAAGTGAGATTGCACTTGTATTATCACAGTAGATAGGGATTCCACTGATCTTGAGATTATAGTCTTCAAGTTGATGCTTCAACCAAAGTATTTGTGCACAACATGCTCCAGCAGCAATGTATTCAGCTTCAGCAGTAGATATGGATACTGAAGTCTGTTTCTTACTCATCCATGAGATCAGACGACTGCCTAAAAATTGACACGTACCTGTAGTACTTTTCCTATCAATTTTGCAGCAAGCAAGGTCAGAATCTGAATATCCAACAAGTTCAAATCCTGATTCCCTTGGGTACCATAATCCCAATTCTTGAGTGCCTTTGAGATACTTTAGTATTCTTTTAGCAGCTAAGAGATGAGATTCCTTAGGATCTGATTGAAATCTTGCACAGACCCCAACAGAATACATAATATCAGGTCTGCTAGCTGTTAAGTATAACAGTGACCCAATTATGCCTCTGTATTTGGTGATGTCAACTGATTTGCCACCTTCATCCTTGTCCAGACGAAGTCCAGTAGACATAGGAACAGTAACAGATGAGCTAGTTTCCATACCAAATTTCTTAAACAGATCTTTTGTGTACTTTGCTTGATTAATAAAAATACCATCAGGCAGCTGTTTGACTTGTAAACCAAGAAAGTAATTTAATTCTCCCATCATGCTCATTTCAAACTTGTTCTGCATCAGCTTAGAGAATCTTTCACACATCTGTTTGTTAGTTGAACCAAAAATAATATCGTCTACATATATTTGTACCAACAATATATGATTATCCCATTCAATAGTAAACAAGGTTTTATCTACTTTACCTTTGTGAAATCCTTTAATTAAAAGAAAATCAGATAAAGTATCATACCATGCTCTTGGAGCCTGTTTCAGTCCATAGAGAGCTTTCTTCAGACGATATACCTTATCTCCTTGTTGATAGACTTCAAATCCAGGAGGTTGTTCAACATACACTTCTTCTTGCAATTCTCCATTGAGAAAAGCAGACTTCACATCCATCTGATAGACAGTGAAGTTCTTGTGAGCAGCATAGGCTAGGAACAATCTGATTGCTTCAAGCCTTGCAACTGGTGCGAATGTCTCATCAAAATCAATGCCTTCTTCTTGGCAGTAACCTTTGGCAACTAGTCTTGCTTTGTTTCTGGTAACCATACCATCTTCATTCATCTTATTTCTGAAAACCCACTTAGTGCCAATTACTCTTTGATGAGTAGGTCTGGGAACTAAGTACCAGACTTCATTCCTTTCAAATTGATTCAACTCTTCTTGCATAGCTTCAATCCAGTGAGAATCACCAAGAGCTTCATCAATTAATTTAGGCTCAATTTGTGAAAGAAAACTTACAAACATTGTTTCATTTGCAGTTGATCTTCGAGTTCTCACTCTATCCAAGGGATCACCAATCACTAACTCGGGTGGGTGATCTCTGAGCCATCTGAGATCAGGTTGCAAATCTGGATGTTGTCCTCTGGATTGATCTTGCAACACCACTGTTGGAGTCTCAGTAGTAGTCTGTTGAACAGTTGTGGTCTGTTGAACAGTCTCTGGTCTGTCAGCTGTTTGCAACTCCTCTGTTAGACAATCAGCAGACTGATTTTGAACAGCACTTGAGTTAACAGCTTGAGATAAGTTGGGTAGTATGATGGGTACATATTCTTCCTTTCTTTCCACATTCAATTTCTGAAAGTCAGCAGATATCTCAGGGTTTGCACTTTGATTCTTTTCAGATGATTGACTTGGTTCATCAAATACTACATGAATAGATTCTTCTACAAGCAAAGTTCTTTTGTTAAACACTCTGTAAGCTTTACTAACAGTAGAGTAACCTACAAAAACAGCTTCATCAGCCTTCTCTGCAAATGCAGTGAGGTGATTTTTCCCATTGTTCAAAACATAACATTTACAACCAAAAATCCTAAGATAATGTAAATTAGGCTTTCTGTTGTTCCATAACTCATAAGGTGTCTTGTTTTGACTTTTGTTGATCATGCATCTGTTCTGAGTATAACATGCTGTATTTGTAGCTTCTGCCCAGAATCTTTGGGGCAGCTTTGCTTCAGCTATCATTGTCCTGGTAGCTTCTTTTAGAGTTCTGTTTCTCCTTTCAGCAACTCCATTTTGTTGAGGGGTTCTGGCAGCAGAGTACTCATGACTAATTCCTCTGGAATTACAATACTCTTCAACAGTAGAGTTTGTAAACTCAGTCCCTCTATCTGATCTGATCTTCAAAATTCTTTGACTCTTCTCATTCTGGATCAGTTCCATCAGATTTGTAAGATGTTCCTTGGTTTCACTCTTCTTCTTCATGAAGATTACCCAAGTAAATCTTGAAAAATCATCCACAACAGCTAGGCAGTATTTCTTCCCACCATTGCTGATTGGATCAATAGGGCCAAACAAATCCATATGCAGTAGCTCCAAAATTCTGGTTGAAGATTGGTGCTTCTTGCTCTTGAAGGATGACTTCACTTGTTTACCCTTCTGACAGGCATCACAGAGCTTGTCTTTGCTCATGACTGTCTTTGGAATTCCTTCTACCAGATCATTCTTTATCAATCTGTTGATGGTCTTGAAATTCAAATGATTCATTCTTTTGTGCCAAAGCCAACTGATTTCACTTGGTGTAGAAGCCACTAAGCAAACATTTGAATTCTTATCCACAGAATTCCAGTCGACTACATAGATGTTTCCTTGTCTTCTTCCAGATAAAATAACCTTCTTTGTTCCAATTTGTTCAACGTAACACTTATCTGATGAAAACACCACGGAAAATCCTTTGTCACAAAATTGACTTATGCTCAGCAGATTGTACTTCAGGCCACTAACATATGAGACGTCAGATATCTCTATGTTTCCTTTGATAAGCTTTCCAACAGCTACAACCTTGCCTTCTTTGCTGTCTCCAAAAGTAACTCTTGGACCATTCACAGCAACAGCATCTGCCAGCTCATGTATGTCTCCACACATGTGCCTTGAACATCCACTGTCCAAGTACCATTTCTTCGCTACTTTACTCCTACTCCTAATCCTAACCTACAAAACAAAATAAGAATGTTTTAGGTACCCTTTATTGAGAGGGTCCTGGTGGATTAGTATCACCTTTGACAACCCAAGATGTTGAAGTCTTAGGCTTCTTAGGCTTTGCAGTCCTAGCAGGAGCATGAGCAACTTCATTTACATCATAATCAGCAGGCATATTATGGTGATAATCATTATGATGATGATAAGGCTCATAAGCAGGATATGATGCATGATAAGTAGGGTAGGCATGCATTGTTTGATGAGCAGGATATGCAGCAAAATGAGGTGGATAATGAGGTGCAGCATAATATGGTGGATAAGCAGGTTGCACATAATAAGACTCATTTCCATAGTAAGCATTTTTGTTGTAATTTCTTTGCTTCTTAGGTCTGCTCTTTACTTGCTCTTTAACAGACGACTTAGCTTTACTAGTCTGATTGGTTTTACTCTTATCAGCAGACTTCTTGGGACTACTCTGCTGTTTGGTTTTACCAGTCTGTTTTCCAGTTTCAGGCTTTTTACCCTTCTTAGCCTTAGGAGTTTTTATCTCCTTTCTCTCAATCTCAGGTGAAATGGGTTTAGTAGTCTGAACATACAGGACAATATTACTATTATCAGCAGATATAAATTTCTCAGCTTTGTTCAGTTCTAAACTTTCTTTTACTAAGGGAGTACTCTGTTCAGTTGGTTTATCTATTGTCACAACAGACGACTTAGGAACAGACGACTTATTATGCAAAGATATTCTAGCTTCAAGTTCTTTGATTTGTCCCTTGTACATTTCACATTCAGCTCTCAGAGATTCACATTCATGCGAAAGCTTTTTATACGTGGCTGATTCTTCAGGTTTTTCAACCTTAAGTTTCAGTTTAGCATTTTGCTTTTTCAGCAGAATCATCTCGTCCTTAAGCTTAGCAAGCTCATTAACAACATCTACTTTGTTGTTCATCATTTGCTCAAATGAGTTAAACAGTTCAAGCTCACTTTCAGAGAGTATTACCTCATTGTCAGAATCATCAGATTCCTTTGCCATGAGACACAGTAGTGCAGGTGTTTCGTCAAAAACAGAGTCATCACTTGAAGTGCCAGATTCTGTGTTTGATGAGTGGATGGCTGCCATCTTTTCAGCTTCAGCCAACAGCACCTTGCTCTTTTGGTATCTCTTCTCTCTTCTTTCTTTTCTTTGTTTCTTTTCCTCCTCTGTGTACTTCTCCGCTTTAGGATATGGGCAGTCCTTGATGAAGTGTCCCAATTTCCTGCAATTATAGCACATCATTTTGGATTTATAATCATCCTTAATGTCATAAGAATTAGAGGTATGTTTAGAAGTAGAAGCATTGTTATATTTGTTCTTCATTTTTCTCTTGTAGAACTTTTTGAACCCGTTCAGTAACAACGCAACATCGTCAGCAGTATACTCCTTTTTGCTCAGTACTGGGGCCTCATCAGATGAGTCCACTTCTCTGCTTTTTCCAGACGATCTTCTTGTTCTTTCTGCAGCAACCAGTGCAGCAGTGGGGCCAGAAGTTGAGGTCTCTTCTATTCCCATCCTTGGTATTTTATACTCGTACGCCTTGAGCACAGAAAACAACTCTGTCAGAGAGATCTTCCCCAGATCCCTAGATTCTTCCATAGCTGTGATCTTCATGTTGAACTTGGGTGGTAGCGCCTTCAGGACTTTGAGAGTAATCTCTTTGTCTGTGAACGTCTTACCCAGCTTTAACACGTTGTTCAGCACTTTGGTAAACCTTGAACTCATCTGTTCAATGGTTTCTCCAGGCTTCATTTTGAAGTTATCAAACTTCTCCATGGCAACACTTAGATTGTGTTCCTTGATGGCCTCGTTTCCTTCACTCATATCCCTGACTTTGTCCCACATCTCTTTTGATGTTTTACAGTGTTTGACATAGTCAAACCTTTCATTGTCCAGGGCTTTAGTCATGATGAAGATTCCAACTTTATCAAGATTTTTCAACTTGATTTCTTCAGGCGTCATTTCGTCTTCATCTTTATCAACAACAGTATCTACGCCATCGATTTTGATTGTCTTGGTAATCCTTATTGGACCTTTTGTTATGCATCTGTACATATTATCGTTGTAAGCAGCAAGGAAAATTTCCATGCGTATTTTCCAGTCCTCAAAGCTCATACCGCCTATGTGGGGAACAAGGCTGATACAATCCATTTTTCAAAAAGGTTTTGTTTTTCAAAAAAATGCTCTTTTGAAAACTTTTGAATACCTTTGAAAAACACTTAAGGATCAAGCTCGTTGATCAGTCAGATGATTCAGATGAACCACCTGCTCTGATACCACTTGTTGGTCCCAAGTGGTCAGATGAGGTTTAGAGGGGGGGGGGGGGGGGTGAATAAACCTCTTCAAAATTCTACCTTTTAAAATCTCTAACTTTTCTGTTCAGCAGACTAAGCTGATCAAGAACAGTAAGCAGACTAAGCTGATCTAGCACAAAGCTTTGAACAGCAGAGTTGACCACTCTTCTGATTTCACTTAGCTGATTTTATCAAATCAGAGTTTAAAATAAACTAACTTGCAGCGGATTTATCAGGTGTTTTTCACAAGTAGTTTTCTTTAACCTTGAAACAGTTTTATCCCCAGTTTTTAAATAAACTCCTTTATAAAACTTTTCAGTAGTTAACCTTTAAGTGTTTTGAATATGCTTCTTTGACATATGCAGAAATTAATGCAAGTTAAAAACACAAAGGATTTTTATAGTGGTTATATGGATGTAAGTCCTTTAGTCCACTCTTCCAAGTCACTTAGATCTTGGGGTATACTAAATCACACAGATTACAGTATACACTTCTTACGCCAAACAACAAATGAAGTGGCCGTAAGTTCACAATAGGAAATCACAAAGAAACTCCTATTCTCAGAAGTGATATCGCTCACAAAGGTTGATATCTACTTCTCACAACACAATCCTAAACAAAATCACTCAGATTTTTAAGTATATTCTGATTTCTCTCTTTTCTGCTTCGTCAACAGATGACTAGGCTGATGAGTGCTTTGTTCTTGAGTTTGAGACTTAGAAGAATTTTGCTTCAGATTTTTGCTCTCAATGCGTGTTGTCTCTGTGTTGTTGTTCTTCTTCAACTCACGAACTAAGCTATTTATACTTGGAGATTTGAAAATCTGCCCGTTGAGAGATCGGCAGCTGTCAAATCCTCGAGTACTGGTCCTTTTTTGCAGAAACGGCTGCTGCGACTGAACACTGTACACTCTGCTGTACTTTCTGTCGCTTCGCATTAAATGCGCATTAAATGCACCAAGCTGATACGAGGTTTCTCTTCAATCATTTGTCATAAATACCCTTCCTCTTCAGCATTTATTACACCAAGTGCATTTATTACCGTTGCAATAACTTCTGATCCACTTCCACTCTGCTGATCGAAGTCACTCGTCTGATGTATACTCGGCTGATCCCAAACTTGAACTAATCTGATTTGAGTCGGCTGATAGTCCACCAGTCTGATTACTTCTTCAGCAACAGATCAGTAGTCTTCTGGACCATATTTAACTAGTCTGATGAACTTCTTCCTTAGTCAAATATCTTCTAAGGTTTGTACTAAGCTTCCACTTAGCTGATGACTTTGGAAATCATCAAAACCTCCCTTTACTTCAAAGTCTTCATCTTCATCCAACAATCTTTATCGCCTTGTCGTGCTCGTTCTCACCATTTGGGTCGCGATCACGCCGAATCGATCCCCTCTCGGGATAACCCGCCGCTCGATAGCCTCTAAGTTGATCTTCAATAAAGTACACCATGTCAGGCCTACCTCGACCGGAACGGGAGGTGAGAGCTGTTCGGTGCCGACCCCATAGACCTGTCCTTCTTTTTTCCTCGGGAGGCCCTTCTCGATCGTCCCGAGCTCGCCGATTAGAAATCTCTTTCCCTTTGAGCTTCTTCATGGTGAACATACTGTACCCTAGACCAGCTGAAGAAGAAGGACCAGCTTAGCTAAGGGGAGGGATCATTTGTATTGGTTCGGCGTCTTCGGGCTCTCCTTCGGCTCGGTTTCGATCTTGTTGAGAAGAGTCTCCCCGAGAAGGACCTCCAGCTCGGTTGGTTTGTGCTGGAGGGGGCTTAACTTGTCTCCTCGGCTGGCCAGGCATCTTTTTCGAGGTAGAGGCAACTGTCCTACCGACTATGGAAGCTCGGTATTGCTCTACCATCGTACCTGAAGAAAGGAAAAGTTACTTTGACTAAGGAATGGAATTTTCTAAATAGCATATTACTATGGCCGGTCGGAAAAGAATTTTATTCTTACTTAACGATCGAGGATCGTCCGCGTCCGCAAGAGGGTGTGTAGCATGGCTGAGCTCCGCTTTCCGAAGAACAGGCTCCAAAACAAGAAAAGCCGACTGATACGGGTCGGAACGCATCGCGCTGACGAGGTCATCTCGAATAACCTTCTTGAGTCGACCTAGCAATTCGCGTTTCCCGTACACCCAGTCTCGCTGACCCTTCCATGTGTGTGGAACCATCTCCGAGCTCCCTTCGGAAACTGGTTCTTCAGGTCCTTTAATAAAGAAGAACCGTCTTATACTTAACGTCTGGATTCTTCGCGTTTCCCCCTTTTTGATGATGACAAAACTTCAGCTAAGTACCTATACCTAAAACTAAAGTTGAGTCCTCAAAGATTTCTGAGATAGAAATAATATGTTGGAAGCTTGAACTTTTTATAGATTTGATTTTTGAAATTACAGTACAAGTTACAAGCAAAAATTTGACTTAAGTGAAATATTACAACTGAAGTAAGCTGTTACAAAAATTTAGCATATGACCTAGTCTATTAACTAGTCTAGTCCTCAGCTTCTTCATCTTCTTCTTCTTCCTCTTCAACTTCTTCTTCAACTTCATCACTACTGTCTTCATCTTCACCAGATGTAAAAGCATCAGCAAGACCTTTCAATTTTTCCTTTCTTTCTTCAGCTTCAAATCTTTTTCTGATGTCTTCAATCCTCTTATACTTAACGTCTGGATTAAGCTGTTCTTCAGCAGAGTACTTAGAGGCAGCTAACTCCTTGTCAGTTTTAGCTACATCCTTGGGCTCTACTTTATCATCAGCTCCATCTTCAGCTTCCTTTTCAAGTACTTCATCTTCTTTTGGCTTTCCAGCAGCAGCCCGTTGGTCTCGTACTTGAATAGTTGCAGCAACATCAACAGTTAACTTAGCTGACTCCTCTTCCCCTTTTTTGTCAGCATCAGCAGGGTTGAGTTGATCAGGAGTTATGTTGACAGCAGCACAAAGCTTCTTGATGTTTCTATCCAGAACTTGTTGTTCAGCGCAGTGATGAGTTAGAGTAGATTGCATGCGAAGTTGATTCTCTTCCAAGCGAAGTTGATTAGCCTTTAATTCACCAGATTGGTCATTCAGACAGTCAACATTCAGCTGAAGTGTTGACAGTTCAGTTTGTGCTTTGTTGGTGACGTTTGTAATCTCTTGCATTAAAGCAACATTCTTCTCAGTTTCTGCTTCACCAACTTGTTTCATGACCCTAACAACCCTTGCAATGTCAGCTTCATTCCTTTGAAGAGCAGTGTGGAGGTGACCTACATCAGCCTTCACATCTTCAATGCTTCTGTGCATGCTCAAGATACTTTGAGTGATTGCAAGTGAATTGTCTGGTGGTAGAGGAAAATCTTCAATGGCATCCTTGACCATTTTTGCAGTCTCTTCCTGCATTTGTTTAATCATCAGCGTATTCCTTGACTCCATCTCCTTCATTGTGGTTTCAAACAGCAGCTGGATGGATTCCATCAGTGATGAATGCAAATCAGCAGTAGGAGCAGGGTGTGATGATTCAGCAGGTTCAGCCTCCTGTTGAAGTTCAGCAGGTTCCTCTTCCTGTTGAACAGGGGCATCATGAAGAACAGGACTTTCTTCAGCTTTCCACTCCAAAGCTAAAGGAATTTCCTCTTTGACAGCAGCAGGCAGTGTCACGGATGTATCGAGATTAATTTCCACAGCTTGCTTGTCCTTCCTTGGTTCATCATCTTCAGGCTCATCAGATATGTGAATAACTTCAGTACCATCAGCAGACACAACAGTCTTCTGATGTATCAAGTCAGCTGGTACAAATGGTGAAGTAGTCTGTTCGATCTTCAGCTTCTCTTGATAAGTACTAATATCAGAGCCATAACAGATTTGCTGTAAACTAGGCAGAACAGGTGATGCACTTGAAGTCCCTGGTTCAAACCTTGATCTCTCAACCCATTTTTCCAAGGTTGTGTAAACAGCAATCTTGACTGCTCTATCAATTCTGTCATCAGTAGGACTGGGTCTCTTTGGAATTGATTCTTTGATAGCAGTCGCCTCCTGACTTACAATGACTCTAGCATAGTCATGTAGTCTATCTCTGACAAAATATGAGTCCAAAGCCTTGACAACAGAATTTGTTTGCAACCAATTTAGAACCCATCTCCCTTCTGTAGCAAACTCCTTCCAGGCTTGAATTTCCTCCTCAGATTTATTCAATCTATACTCTCTCCATTGATTGTATCTAATCTTTTCAGGGAGAAAAGTAGTCCTTGATTGAAACAGCTGGTTAAGCCTTTCCAGCTCAGCTTCGAATCTTTTGAAGGCAACAGAGTCATTTTGAACAATCTCAATTGCTCGTCTGACTTCCTTCTTTTTCTTCTTAATTGGTGCAGCCCTAGGTAGCACGAAGTCTCCTTCCTTAGGCTTTTCACCAATTACGATGCCTTCAGGCCTCCTTGGTCCATGAGCATCCTTCTTGCTCTGTTGGGAATGCCCCGGTTGTCAAAACAACGAGAGTGCGGAATTTAAAATTTTTCCGAGGCACCCCAGCAGACCCAAGATATATTTCCACCTTATGTATGCGAAAAGGTTGAATCAAACAAATCTACAATAGAGTAAAGAAGGAGATATGCGATATACCTCACTGCAAGCAAGGTGGCGTCAATCTCCGGCTTTTGTTGATTCACAACGAGTGATCCAATTGTCTCACCTCCAGAGTGTATCCACACCAATTGGATTGTAGCAACGCCTTCTATTCACAGGCTACGAACTAGAGATAGAAGGTTGTCAATGGAGGAAGAACAGATCTAGAATCAGATCTAGATCCAGATATGGAAGAACAGAGAGAGAGGGGCGGCGGCACTGTGGTGGTGCGGCTAGGGCTTAGGGGGCGGCTAGGGTTTTGGAGTGCAAGAGTGAATTCTCATGTGTATTGAAGAGTTTGTGAGGAGATATCTATTTATAAGAGAAGAAACCTTCTCTTTGTAGATATCTCTTAAAGATCTCTTCCTTATCTCATAAGGAAATAAGATATATCATATATCTTCTTAGATCCTCCCTGTCATACATGAACACAAACTTTCCTTCTTATCCTTAGCCATAAAATCGCCCCCCACCTAGTCTTGCAAGACTTCTTCTGGGCTTTTTAATTAAAGGCCCATGTCTTGCAACTTAATTTAATTAACTATTAATTAAATCAGCCCAATTAATCCAATTAATTCTTATCTCTCAATTAATTAATACTTTAATTAATATTTAATTAATTAGACCATCTAATTAATTATTCTTCCCTTTGAATTAACACTTTAATTCATTTAATTGATTTAACTCCCTTAAATCAAATATTTCCTTCTTTGACTGTCACTGTCCAATTGTATTGTGTGTGACCCTCTAGGTTCACCATCAATTGGCAGCAGGCCCACGAACCCTTCGTGATTTAATTTATGAGCAATTAAATGCTCCGATCAATTAAACCCTTTTAATTGACCACTCCAGAATTAATCTCCCTTATTAATTCAGGAGTACCCACACTTCATGGTCGATGTCTAGCCACAAGCCCATGAAGCCCAACTTCAGGTGAATTGATATTTGTGAACCTCACCTCTTATAACTGCCATGTACATACGGTCCTTCTATCGACTTAATTTCCCGATTGAGACCTAGGGTGTGTGAATTGATCGGCACCTCTAATTATCTCAATAACTATACTTTCTAATTCGGGATAATAATCCAGTGTGACTGCTAAATTTGGAAACACCTTTCCAAATCCGTCACTGACCGTGGCCACGGGTTTCTTGGATCTATTATCTAAGAATCGTATAGGAAATTCTCTCATCCATTAAGATGAGTCGGTAGATTCCATCTTGGTACTAACCACTCGCGTACACAACTATAAGCACCCAACTTAGGCACATTATGGTCAGGCTACGTGACCAGTACCTAAATCTAAGTACATATACCTATGCACCGAATTCGCCCTAGCACCTCAAGTCTAAGGACTAAATCGTACACTATTATAAGTCTTGAGAAACGTCCCATCACCGATATGCGACATGCGCTTCCACAATGGGTTTCTCTGTTCGGGTCGTTCGATGCGTTCGATCCCCTATCGAACCACCTAGTCATATGCACTGACATCAAATGTCTTGTTCATGAAACTCTACAAATTCACTCCATGTGAATCATGCATATTCGTACAAGTCTTGGCGATTCCTTCGATACCCCGTCTCGTTCGGAATCTATGACTTGGAACGTGTTTTAAGATCACGACCTTAGAGACTGTTTCATGATTGCACTCAATACCGAAGTGAATCGTCCCATAGTCGAATGTGATCTAAGGATTTCATCCAATCGCTTAAATGTATTTGCGAGAGATGAATATGGCCATTGTTTATTCTATACATTTATAAATAAACGTGCGTATTATTCATAAAATCAAAGATTCTTTATTACAGAATAATCCTATTACAAGCTAAAGAGAATTGGCTTGCTGGGCACTATCCTATCAATCTCCCACTTGCCCTAAAGCCATTCACAAACATTTCTAAGACCCATCTTTTAAAGATGTCCCTCGAACGCTTTTTGCGAAAGTGGCTTCGTTAGTGGGTCAGCTATGTTGTCTTCTGAGTTGACACGATCCACGTGTATGTCTCCTCTACCAATGATCTCCCTGATCACATGGTATTTCCTCATTACGTGTTTAGATTGGTGGTGTGATCTCGGCTCCTTCGCTTGAGCTATCGCCCCGTTGTTGTCACAGAAGACTACTACAGGCTCTGCAATGCTAGGAACTACATCCAACTCTTGGATGAAGTTTCTCATCCAAACACTCTCTTTTGCTGCATCCGATGCTGCAATATATTCTGCTTCAGTGGTTGAGTCGGCAGTGGTGGATTGCTTGGAACTTTTCCAACTCACCGCTGCGCCATTGAGGCGGAATATGTATCCAGAATTGGATTTGTAATCATCCACGTCAGACTGGAAACTTGAATCAGTGAATCCTTCAAGTTTCAATTCTCCACTACCACCGTAGACCAAGAACATATCCTTAGTCCTTCGTAAGTACTTAAGGATTGCTTTAACGGCAGTCCAGTGCTCTTCGCCTGGATTCGACTGATAGCGGCTCGTTACACTAAGAGCGTGTGCTACGTCTGGTCTAGTACACAACATTGCATACATTATGCTCCCTATAGCAGAGGCATAAGGTATGAGAGACATTCTCTTCTTTTCTTCGTCAGTTGTAGGGCACATTGACTTGGAAAGAGAGATTCCATGTCTCATTGGAAGTAATCCTCTCTTGGATTCTTCCATATTGAATCTTTTCAATATCGTGTTGATATACTGAGATTGGGAGAGTCCCAACATCTTCTTCGATCTATCCCTATAGATACGTATCCCCAATACGTAAGATGCCTCTCCTAAATCTTTCATGGAGAACTGCGCGGATAACCACGCTTTTGTCTGCGCTAACATTCTGATATCGTCCCCGATCAACAGAATATCATCGACATATAAAACTATGAATTGTACCGAACTCCCACTATTCTTCTTGTACACGCAAGGTTCAAATACGTTTTTGATGAAGCCAAAAGCTTTGACTGTCTCATCAAATCGTATGTTCCAGGTTCGGAACGCCTGTTTGAGGCCATAAATTGACCTTTGAAGTTTGCACACCTTGTGCTCGCTTCCTTTGGACGCAAAGCCTTCGGGTTGTTGCATAAAGATCTCCTTGTCAATGTCTCCATTGAGAAAGGCGGTATTTACGTCCATTTGCCATATTTCGTAGTCGTACCACGCGGCTATGGCTAATAGTATCCGAATGGATTTCGACATCGCTACTGGAGAAAAGGTTTCCTCATAGTCAATTCCAGGCCTTTGAGAATAACCTTTCTCCACTAGGCGAGCCTTATGGGTTATTACCTCTCCATTCATTCCAAGCTTACGCTTGAAGATCCATTTGCATCCTACAGGGACAGTTCCCTCAGGTGGATCGACCAAGGTCCAAACCTTGTTGGAATGCATGGAATCCATTTCGGATTGCATGGCTTCGAGCCACGCACCCGATTCTATGTCAGACATAGCTTCTTCATAAGTCTTTGGATCAGTATCCAACTTATCGTTTTCGTGAATAAAACCAAATCTCTCTGGTTCTTTACGAACTCGATCAGACCTTCGAAGTATAGGTGTACTAGTAGGTTCAGTAAAATCAGGATCAGCTCCCACTGTTTGTGAGGATGGGTCCGATTCTTGGACTTCATCGAGTTCTACGATTGTCCCATTTCTGTTGGTGAGGAAATCATCCTCTAAGAAGTGGGCATTCCTAGACACGAACGTATTACGTTCTTTAGGATAGTAAAACAAGTATCCAATGGATTCCTTTGGATACCCCACAAATTTGCACAAACTAGATCTACTATCCAGCTTATCTCCTTTCTTGTTCTTAACATAGGCAGGAGATCCCCATACTCGTAGATACGAATATACGGGTGCTTTACCATACCATTCTTGATGTGGTGTTGTTGGCACTGACTTTGAAGGTACTATGTTCAGTATCTTCGAAGCAGTTAATAGGGCTAAGCCCCAAAACGAAAAGGGAAGTTCAGCGAAGCTCATCATGGAACGAACCATGTCCAACAAAGTTCGATTCCTCCTTTCAGACACTCCATTGAGTTGGGGCGTCCTAGGGGGAGTTCGCTGGGCGAGAATCCCATTCTCTTTTAGATAATCGAGGAATTCTTGACTCAAGTATTCTCCTCCTCGATCAGATCGAAGTGCTTTAATACTATGTCCAAGTTGATTCTCTACTTCCATTCGAAACTCCTTGAACTTTTCAAAAGTTTCGGATTTGTACTTCATCAAGTACACGTATCCATAACGACTGAAGTCGTCAGTGAATGTGACGAAGTAGGAGTATCCTCCTCTTGCACTGACACTCAGTGGTCCACAAACATCAGTATGGATCAAATCCAAAGTTTGTTTGGTTCGCTCAGGATTCCCGGTGAAAGGTGATTTGGTCATCTTTCCTTTGAGACAAGATTCGCAAGTCGGAAGTTCATCTAAGTTCTGTATTTCAAGAGCCTTAGAGGAAACCAACTTTTGGATCCTACTCTTGGAGATATGTCCAAGTCTAGCGTGCCAAAGTTGTGGTGTGTGATTATCGTATTTTCTTTTTCTTGATTGTGTGTGCAAAACGTTGGAGTTTGTAGGTTCAAGGGAATATAGACCATCCATCAAAGTACCACTAGCATAAATTAAACCATTTTTAATTATGCTCATAGATCCATTCATAATGGAAAAATTAAAACCATCATTATCTAATAACGGAATAGAAATAATGTTCTTAATAATAGTTGGTACGTACAAACAGTCTTTTAAAAGTAAAGTAAAATTCCCTATCACTAACTCCACGTCTCCTATAGCCTCTGCAGCAACTCTTGCTCCGTTTCCAAAACGCAGGATCCTATCCCCGGGCTTGAGCGTTCTTACTGCTCCCATCACCTGCAAATCATTGCAGATATGAGAACCCGCTGCAGTGTCTAACACCCAAGATGCACAGTTAATAGAAATATTAACTTCAACCAAGAAAATACCTTTGGCTACCGTTTTCAGGTAGTCTGGGCAGTTCCTTTTCCAGTGCCCTGCTTTCTTGCAGTGGAAGCATTCGTCTTCTGGGCTTTTGCGCTTCTTCTCGACAACCTTGGTGACTGCTTTAGAAGAGAACACCTTCTTCTTCTTCTTACCTTTCTTGGGCTTTGCAGCCTTCGATTGGTGAGCAATCATCACGGGTTTCTCTTTCTTGAGAGTGGCTTCTGCCGTAACCAACAGATTGGTCAGTTCGTGAAGAGCAAGATTTCTTTCTTCCATGTTGAAGTTCAACACGAACTGGTCGAACGAGCGAGGCAGAGTATGGAGGAGAAGATCAGTGCTAAGATCAGCATGCAATTCTACTTCCAATCTCCCTAATTTTTCAATCAGGTTGATGAAACGCAGACAGTGATCCTTGACACTGCTTCCCTCAGCCATCTTGAGACTAAACAACTCCTTAGTGGCTGCGAACCTTTCGGTACGAGACCTTTCTCCAAACATTTGTTGGAGGTGGAGAAGTATATCTCTAGCAAGCGGTATACCAGCATGCTGTTTCTGCAGCTCATTTGACATTGAAGCTAACATGAGGCAGCGAACCTGAAGATCATCATCAACCCTTTTAGCATGGGCGGTTCGTTGTTCCTCAGTAGCTCGTGCTGCAGGTGCAGCAGGCATAGGCGTGTCGAGTACATAGCTCCGACGTTCGGAGTCGAGGACTATCCTCAAGTTTCTCAGCCAGTCGACAAAGTTTGACCCATTTAGTTTATTAGCGTCGAGGATGATAGATAATGGATTTTTAGACATTGTTCAATAAATATCTACAAATGGAAAGAAGACAACGTTTAGCTGACTGATCTATGCCTAATACTTATAATTAACGAATTTTGGTCTTGGTTTCGAAAAAGTTCTCCCACTATTTTGTCGAAACAATCACCCCTTTGATTGCTCGGGAAATCTTATTTCCTAGTAGGTCTTGACGTCCCAGCAGACATTAATTGCACCCACGACTCGTGGCCATACAGTTAATTCTCCAGGTAGGTATACTTTTACCAATTGTGTCACTACACAACCTTCAAGCTATTTTGCCTCGGTTTTCTCACTTATCTAGCACTGCTACATCATAAGTGTTACTAATCGTTAAGTCTATCCCATCAATCTTGATGAGCAACAGGCCCGGTCGTGAAATCCCCGTAACTGGTTATCGGTCGATATTCACATCCCGACGAGTCCTCACCCTTGTCTAGTTTAGTTAAAAACAGGAGTCGAGGAATTTTGCGTATTGTCCCTTTCTTCGACTCGGGTGCCAGACTCTGGATCACCTCCGTCAATAAGTAGACAACTCACGCTAGTTCCTATTGATGGAAGGCTTGGATCTTTAAAACTTCATTTTAAACGTACCCAATATGACTTAATATTTGATTCGAGAGGGGGTTTTCGGGTTTGAAAGTTCAAAGTAACTCTCCTCGAGATCTCACCGCATAAGTTATGCTTTATCTTTTATTTACGATCTAGATTCTAGCGCGCATCACATACAAGCAAAATAAATAAATCGATAAATAAATTAAAACATACAAGCCTAGCATGCATACTACCACAATATGTTTTCGATCGGGAGCCTCCTATGTGGGCCATCATCGAGCCATCATCGAGCCATGATGTTGGCCCAATTGGTCAATCTAAAGGGTTCTTAATGGACCTAGGCTATTACAAAAATAACCATGCATACATGGCCTTCATTCCTTCTTGGGCTCCCACCTTGCTTGTAATGGGCCTCCATCCTAAACTATTTAAAACAGTAAAGCCCTATCTATTACAAAGGCTCAAAGTGGCCCAAAAAACTTGAGGCTCGCAGGCCCAATACAAACAACAATAAATTAAACCAATCACATCTACCCTAGGGTCAAGGCTCGGCACGATCGAAAACCACGTAAACAGTTCACGTAGAGCAAGAAACAAGCAAACAACTTTTTACGTATTTCTTTCTTACTTTTAAAACACCTTTTAAAAATAATATCCTATGATTCTTACTTTAGTCACTACTAATTATGAAAAATCAATTTTCGGGTAAACAAAACAATTTTTCCGCATAAAATCAGATTCGGATTTTTCAACTTTTGAAAATTGCAGTTCGGCCCCTCAACTCACGGAAATTGCACTTTTAACCCCAAAGATTTGAAAATTGCAAAACAGCCCCAAATTACAAATCGGCCATAGGACAGAAAATTAAAATTTGAATCCAGAAAATTTTCAGTTTCGCAAACAGACCCCTGAACTTTCGGAAATTACAAAACAGTCCTTTAATTTTTGGAAATTGCAAAAATGACCCAAAAATACGTACAGACCAGATTTGCAAAAAACAGTCCAGATTTTTCAAATATTTCCAGAAAACAGAAAATAAATTTCCAGCCCTTTATTTCACAAAATCGCGATTTGCATAAAAAGTCCTGAAGTTTCAAAAACTATAAATTTGCCCCAAATCTTAATATGCGATTTTACCCAATCAAAGATCATATCATAACAAGCAAGAATCATCACACAGAACATAACAATCACAAATATCCATATATTTATTTATGTTCAGGCCTTTTCGCATAATAGTAATGGAATTGGCTCTGATACCACTATTGAGAATGCCCCGGTTGTCAAAACAACGAGAGTGCGGAATTTAAAATTTTTCCGAGGCACCCCAGCAGACCCAAGATATATTTCCACCTTATGTATGCGAAAAGGTTGAATCAAACAAATCTACAATAGAGTAAAGAAGGAGATATGCGATATACCTCACTGCAAGCAAGGTGGCGTCAATCTCCGGCTTTTGTTGATTCACAACGAGTGATCCAATTGTCTCACCTCCAGAGTGTATCCACACCAATTGGATTGTAGCAACGCCTTCTATTCACAGGCTACGAACTAGAGATAGAAGGTTGTCAATGGAGGAAGAACAGATCTAGAATCAGATCTAGATCCAGATATGGAAGAACAGAGAGAGAGGGGCGGCGGCACTGTGGTGGTGCGGCTAGGGCTTAGGGGGCGGCTAGGGTTTTGGAGTGCAAGAGTGAATTCTCATGTGTATTGAAGAGTTTGTGAGGAGATATCTATTTATAAGAGAAGAAACCTTCTCTTTGTAGATATCTCTTAAAGATCTCTTCCTTATCTCATAAGGAAATAAGATATATCATATATCTTCTTAGATCCTCCCTGTCATACATGAACACAAACTCTCCTTCTTATCCTTAGCCATAAAATCGCCCCCCACCTAGTCTTGCAAGACTTCTTCTGGGCTTTTTAATTAAAGGCCCATGTCTTGCAACTTAATTTAATTAACTATTAATTAAATCAGCCCAATTAATCCAATTAATTCTTATCTCTCAATTAATTAATACTTTAATTAATATTTAATTAATTAGACCATCTAATTAATTATTCTTCCCTTTGAATTAACACTTTAATTCATTTAATTGATTTAACTCCCTTAAATCAAATATTTCCTTCTTTGACTGTCACTGTCCAATTGTATTGTGTGTGACCCTCTAGGTTCACCATCAATTGGCAGCAGGCCCACGAACCCTTCGTGATTTAATTTATGAGCAATTAAATGCTCCGATCAATTAAACCCTTTTAATTGACCACTCCAGAATTAATCTCCCTTATTAATTCAGGAGTACCCACACTTCATGGTCGATGTCTAGCCACAAGCCCATGAAGCCCAACTTCAGGTGAATTGATATTTGTGAACCTCACCTCTTATAACTGCCATGTACATACGGTCCTTCTATCGACTTAATTTCCCGATTGAGACCTAGGGTGTGTGAATTGATCGGCACCTCTAATTATCTCAATAACTATACTTTCTAATTCGGGATAATAATCCAGTGTGACTGCTAAATTTGGAAACACCTTTCCAAATCCGTCACTGACCGTGGCCACGGGTTTCTTGGATCTATTATCTAAGAATCGTATAGGAAATTCTCTCATCCATTAAGATGAGTCGGTAGATTCCATCTTGGTACTAACCACTCGCGTACACAACTATAAGCACCCAACTTAGGCACATTATGGTCAGGCTACGTGACCAGTACCTAAATCTAAGTACATATACCTATGCACCGAATTCGCCCTAGCACCTCAAGTCTAAGGACTAAATCGTACACTATTATAAGTCTTGAGAAACGTCCCATCACCGATATGCGACATGCGCTTCCACAATGGGTTTCTCTGTTCGGGTCGTTCGATGCGTTCGATCCCCTATCGAACCACCTAGTCATATGCACTGACATCAAATGTCTTGTTCATGAAACTCTACAAATTCACTCCATGTGAATCATGCATATTCGTACAAGTCTTTGCGATTCCTTCGATACCCCGTCTCGTTCGGAATCTATGACTTGGAACGTGTTTTAAGATCACGACCTTAGAGACTGTTTCATGATTGCACTCAATACCGAAGTGAATCGTCCCATAGTCGAATGTGATCTAAGGATTTCATCCAATCGCTTAAATGTATTTGCGAGAGATGAATATGGCCATTGTTTATTCTATACATTTATAAATAAACGTGCGTATTATTCATAAAATCAAAGATTCTTTATTACAGAATAATCCTATTACAAGCTAAAGAGAATTGGCTTGCTGGGCACTATCCTATCATGCTCTCTTCTAAGGCCTTTGCCAAGTCTGCTTCTTCCTTGGCAGCCAACTTAGCTTCTGTCATTTTCTTGACATCAGCGTCCTTTTTACTTGCTTCAAGAGCTCTCTTCAGCTCAGCTTCATCACGTTTTCTCTGCTCAGCTTCCTCACGCTTCTTCTTGTGATAAGCTGACACCTTTGCCTAGCCAGTTCTTTTCCTTCTGGCATTTCTAGACTCAACAACTGGTGCCACAACTGTTGTTTCTGGTAATGCAACTGCCACAGGTGCAGCAGCAATTGGTTCGAGGATCTGCACTTCAGGATCCTCTTGAGGTTTGGCAACCTCAGCTGTTGGTGTAGGAATCTGTTTCACTTGATCAGCTGACTTCTTCTCAGCAGACTCCTTCACTGATTCAACAGGCCTCTCAGTAGATGGAGGGCTTTTTCTAACTACTTCAGAAAGTTCTTTTTCTTCATCAATAAACGTCATCCTCTTTCTGATGGTTTTCTTTGTATGGAGAACAGGAGCAGATGTGGCAGTATCTTTCATTGCACTCCTTGTTCTTTTAGCCACATTTTTAGCTGGTAGCTCAGCTGAAACTGTCTTGTCAGAAGATGTCCCAACTGACATTTCGTCAATTTCCTTAACTGTTTCATCAATAACAGAATCCACAGCATCCTTTCTTTTAGGCACAACTGTTCTGGCTTCAACAGCAGGCTTTGCTGTTTGAACAGCAGTTTTGCTCTTCTTGCCTTTATCAGCAGGCACTTTAGGCTCAGTAGCCTTTCTTTTCTGTTGCTTTTTCTCAGGCACAGCAGCAGGCTCTTTCGACTTTACTTTATCATAGATCTTTAATTCCTTCGCCTTATGAATTTCTTTTCCATTAGTCACAGCACATCTCAGATTTACCAACAGATGACTAATGAAAATCCTGTGCAGAGTCAGACCACGTACTTTGTGATCAGCAATCACATACCAGATGAAGTTAGCCCAATTTACCTTCAACCCATAGTAAATGGCTATCATAGTGTGAAACCTCTTCATTGGTACGCTGTCCAAAGAGAATGTGCAGTTCTCGAGGACTTTGGCAACCAAATCTGCCATTCGCTGAAACTCATCCTTCAGCTGATTCTTTTTGATACTTCCAGATAGCACTTGATTCTTCTTTGAGACCAGATTCCAGAAATCTGACTCAAAAGGTTCAGCTAGGTTTGCGATGTCAGTAGACCCTTCAATAGAGAGTCCGTACATCTCATTCAGCAATTTTGGAGTTACGCAGATAGCTTTGTCCCCAATTTTGGCTTTAATCTCCTGTTTGTCGAAGTCAACATCATCTTTGGAACCATAAAATTCAAAGACCTCGTCCTTGAAAATCATGTCTTCATGGGCCTCCATGAAGTTAACCAGCGTTGCCGCTTTGAATTTCTCCAGAATTTCTTTCATCAACGGTGTGCCAGTCGCATGATAGGTCAGGTAGTTCAAGAACATACCTTCAGCCGCAGCTTCTTTTGCATTTACTTTGGAACCCATTTTCCTGAAAGAGATTGAAGAGAAACGAGAGTAGATTTGCAGTTGAATGTATGCAGAAATGCTCTGAATGCTTTTGAAATTTTTAGGGTGCGTAAAAATGTAGTAAGCTGATCAGATCTGGATTTATAGATGTTGGTTCTTGTCGGTTTCCGTGAAAGGCGTCAACCGTTAGATCAATTACTTGAAAAGCAGATCGTGTGATCGTGATACGCAGTTTTCAAAATAGCATTTAATATGTCAGACGGGCGGGAATTTGAAACGCCACTTGTCTGTTACTTATAAAAGCGTGTTTTTGATAAAACGTTTTTGTACAACACTTAAATATAAGCTGACATAAGTAAAAACAGATGAGTAAAATAGTACTTATCTGATAGACGACTTGTCTGATACATGCATCACTAGTGAAAGCCAATAGCTAGTGATCTTCCTTTGCTGTTTGTCAATCCAGCAAGATAATTAATCTTCAAATCTTCAAGAATTAAGAACAAATCTTCTGATTAAAACAACTTCAACTAACTGTCATTGAAGATTTCATCTTTAAAACAAGGGTACCGCTAGTCTTACACGTTCCCCCTGAATTCAAGAATTCAAGAATTCAATAATAACATTTCCTTTTTCAACATGGTCTCTGATGAAGTGATGTTTGATCTCAATGTGCTTAGTCCTGGAATGACTAGTAGTATTCTGAGTAAGTGAGATTGCACTTGTATTGTCACAGTAGATAGGGATTCCACTGATCTTAAGATTGTAATCTTCTAGTTGATGCTTCAACCAAAGTATTTGTGCACAACATGCTCCAGCAGCAATGTATTCAGCTTCAGCAGTAGATATGGACACTGAAGTCTGTTTCTTACTCATCCATGAGATCAGACGACTGCCTAAAAATTGACAAGCACCTGTAGTACTCTTCCTATCAATTTTGCAGCCAGCAAGGTTAGAATCTGAATATCCAATAAGTTCAAATCCTGATTCCCTTGGGTACCACAATCCCAATTCTTGAGTGCCTTTGAGATACTTTAGTATGCTTTTAGCAGCTAAGAGATGAGATTCCTTAGGATCTGATTGAAATCTCGCACAAACCCCAACAGAATACATAATATCAGGTCTGCTAGCTGTTAAATATAACAGTGACCCAATTATGCCTCTGTATTTGGTGATGTCAACTGATTTGCCACCTTCATCCTTGTCCAGACGAAGTCCAGTAGACATAGGAACATTAACAGATGAACTAGTTTCCATACCAAATTTCTTGAACAGATCTTTTGTGTACTTTGCTTGATTTATAAAAATACCATCAGGTAGCTGTTTAACTTGTAATCCAAGAAAGTAATTTAATTCTCCCATCATGCTCATTTCAAACTTGTTCTGCATCAGCTTAGAGAATCTTTCACACATCTGTTTGTTAGTTGAACCAAAAATAATATCGTCCACATATATTTGTACCAATAATATATGTTTATCCCATTCAATAGTGAACAAAGTTTTATCTACTTTACCTTTACGAAATCCTTTAATTAAAAGAAAATCAGATAAAGTATCATACCATGCTCTTGGAGCCTGTTGCAGTCCATAGAGGGCTTTCTTCAGACGATATACCTTGTCTCCTTGTTGATAAACTTCAAATCCAGGAGGTTGTTCAACGTACACTTCTTCTTGCAATTCTCCATTGAGAAAAGCAGACTTCACATCCATCTGATAGACAGTGAAGTTCTTGTGAGCAGCATAGGCTAAGAACAATCTGATTGCTTCAAGCCTAGCAACTGGTGCGAATGTCTCATCAAAATCAATGCCTTCTTCTTGGCAGTAACCTTTGGCAACTAGTCTTGCTTTGTTTCTGGTAACCATACCATCTTCATTCATCTTATTTCTGAATACCCACTTAGTGCCAATTACTCTTTGATGAGTAGGTCTGGGAACTAAGTACCAGACTTCATTCCTTTCAAATTGATTCAACTCTTCTTGCATTGCTTCAATCCAGTGAGAATCACCAAGAGCTTCATCAATTAATTTAGGCTCAATTTGTGAAAGAAAACTTACAAACATTGTGTCATTTGCAGTTAACCTTCGAGTTCTCACTCTGTCCAAAGGATCACCAATTACTAACTCAGGTGGGTGATCTATGAGCCATCTGAGATCAGGTTGCAAATCTGGATGTTGTCCTCTTGATTGATCTTGCAACACTACTGTTGGAGTCTCAGTAGTAGTCTGTTGAACAGTTGTAGTCTGTTGAACAGTCTCTGGTCTGTCAGCTGTTCGCAACTCCTCTGTTAGACAATCAGCAGACTGATTTTGAACAGCACTTGAGTTAACAGCTTAAGTTAAATCAGGTAGTATGATGGGTACATATTCTTCCTTTCTTTCCACATTCAATTTCTGAAAGTCAGCAGATATCTCTGGGTTTGCACTTTGATTCTTTTCAGATGATTGACTTGGTTCATCAAATACTACATGAATAGATTCTTCTACAAGTAAAGTTCTTTTGTTAAACACTCTATAAGCTTTACTAACAGTAGAGTAACCTACAAAAACAGCTTCATCAGCCTTTTCTGCAAAAGCAGTAAGGTGATTTTTCCCATTGTTCAAAACATAGCATTTACAACCAAAAATCCTAAGATAATGTAAATTAGGCTTTCTGTTGTTCCATATCTCATTAGGTGTCTTGTTTTGACTTTTGTTGATCATACACCTGTTCTGTGTATAACATGCTGTATTTGTGGCTTCTGCCCAGAATCTTTGGGGCAGCTTTGCTTCAGCTATCATTGTCCTGGTAGCTTCTTTTAGAGTTCTGTTTCTCCTTTCAGCAACTCCATTTTGTTGAGGGGTTCTGGCAGCAGAGTACTCATGATTGATTCCTCTGGAATTACAATACTCTTCAACAGTAGAGTTTGTAAACTCAGTCCCTCTATCTGATCTGATCTTCAATATTCTTAGACTCTTCTCATTCTGGATCAGTTCCATCAGATTGGTAAGATGTTCCTTGGTTTCACTTTTCTTCTTCATGAAAATTACCCAAGTAAATCTTGAAAAATCATCCACAACAGCTAGGCAGTACTTCTTTCCACCATTGCTGATTGGATCAATAGGGCCAAACAAATCCATATGTAGTAGCTCCAAAATTCTGGTTGAAGATTGGTGCTTCTTGCTTTTGAAAGATGACTTCACTTGTTTACCCTTCTGACATGCGTCACAAAGCTTGTCTTTGCTCATGACTGTCTTTGGAATTCCTTCTACCAGATCATTCTTTATCAATCTGTTTATGGTCTTGAAATTCAAATGATTCATTCTTTTGTGCCAAAGCCAACTGATTTCACTTGGTGTAGAAGCCACCAAACAAACATTAGAATTCTTGTCCACAGAATTTCAGTCGACTACATAGATGTTTCCCTGTCTTCTTCCAGATAAAATAACCTTCTTTGTTCCAATTTGTTCAACATAGCACTTATCTGATGAAAACACTACAGAAAATCCCTTGTCACAAAATTGACTTATGCTCAGCAGATTGTACTTCAGGCCACTAACATATGAGACGTCAGATATCTCTATGTTTCCTTTGATAAGCTTTCCAACAGCTACAATCTTGCCTTCTTTGCTATCTCCAAAAGTAACTTTTGGACCATTCAGAGCAACAGCATCTGCCAGTTCATGTATGTCTCCACACATGTGCCTTGAACATCCACTGTCCAAGTACCATTTCTTCACTACTTTACTCCTACTCCTAATCCTAACCTACAAAACAAAATAAAAATGTTTTAGGTACTCTTTATTGAGAGGGTCCTGGTGGATTAGTGTCACCTTTGACAACCCAAGATGTTGAAGTCTTAGGCTTCTTAGGCTTTAGAGTTTTAGCAAGAGCATGAGCAATTTCATTTTCATCATAATTAGCAGGCATGTTATGTTGATAATCATTATGATGATGATAAGGCTCATAAGCAGGATAAGATGCATGATAAGCAGGGTGAACATGCATTGGTTGATGAGCAGGATATGCAGCATAATAAGGTGGATAATGAGGTGCAGCATAATATGGTGAATAAGCAGGTTGCACATAATGAGACTCATTTCCATACCAAGCATTATAGTTATAATTTCTTTGCTTCTTAGGTCTGCTCTTAACTTGCTCTTTAACAGACGACTTAGGTTTACTAGTCTGATTGGTTTTACTCTTATCAACAGACTTCTTAGGACTACTCTGCTGTTTGGTTTTACCAGTCTGTTTTTCATTTTCAGGCTTTTTACCCTTTTTAGTCTTAGGAGTTTTTATCTCCTTTTTCTCAATCTCAGGTGAAATGGGTTTAGCAGTCTGAACATACAAGACAATATTACTATTATCGGCAGATATAAATTTTTCAGCTTTGTTCAGTTCTAAACTTTCTTTTACCAAGGGAGTACTCTGTTCAGTTGGTTTATCTATTGTCACAACAGACGACTTAGGAACAGACGACTTATTATGCAAAGATATTCTAGCTTCAAGTTCTTTGATTTGTCCCTTGTACATTTCACATTCAGCTCTCAGAGATTCACATTCATGCGAAAGCTTTTTATACATAGCTGATTCTTCAGGTCTTTCAACCTTCGATTTCAGTTTAGTATTTTGCTTTTTCAGCAGAATCATCTCGTCCTTAAGCTTAGTGATGAGGGCTATTTCGCACCTATGATCGAATAGTATTTATCGAGCCAGTTCAGAAGATCCGACCTGCGAAGATCTCAAGATCGGCTCGACCATATAAATATGTATCCGATCGACCTACTTTGATCAACCTACTGTCCGTTCCAGGGGACTTAATGGGCCCAGCGATACTCCTAGGCCATGCAGGTTTCCTAGGCTAAATAGGACTCCTAGTTCAGTTAGGACAGGAGGAATATTATAAATAGCAAATCTTACATTGTATTGAGGATCAAGATTTTAACCTACGAAATACACTATTGTTCTTCGCCTCTTCATACTATTGTTATTTACTCAATTATATTACTTTGCTTATCTTTGAATTGCACCATCCTGAGTACTTTAACCAAACCCTTAATACATACAAAATTGTCTTAATAAATTTACTGAGATTAAACCTAGGACGAAATCCGGTTAAATCAGTTGGCGCCCACCGTGGGGCTAGGTTAATTACTCGATCGAAATATGGCCAATCCAAGGAGAAGCGCACGTAACGCAGGAAGAAGCACGAATTCTCGACCTTCTCGTGCAATGGATAGCTTGCCCGAAGATTCCCAAAGGATCAGCGCTAACAATACGCAGCCTCCGGCAAATCAGCAAAATCTAGAGGAACAGGTCGCGCCAAACACAAATATCAATCAAAACGAGGAAGCACGACGAACCCCTACGACAAGTCAGGTTCCCAACCCACCCGTCCGATCCGTCCCTGCTCCCCCGCTACCAGCTGACCAGGAAAAAATACTACAAATCGCTCAGCTTTTAAGTTCATTTTTTCCTCAAAATAATCCGACTCAGGCTGTTGCGGAACCAACCAGGGCCGCGGTCCGTCCTTCAAGGGCGGTTAATAATCATAAAAAACCCAGGGAAAACAAGGATCAGTCATCGACTCAAGCAGAGAGCCCAGATGCTGACCAAAGATCTCAGGTCTCCCCACCAAACATAGTTGGAGGGCGCCCTGCTCGAAAAGATAATCAGGCAAGAGCCAATGCTCGTCCTGAACGTCGCCTGTCCAAAGAACATACAGTTATCCCGATCGATGAAGAGGAGGAACCCCCAGCTATCCATCGACAAGCAACCAAAAGAATCTCTGAAAGAGATATAGAGAGGATGGTCGAAGAGCGAGTCGAACAAAGGCTTCTGACTTTGCAACAACCTTGGCCTCGATCCCGTGAAATACAAGATAGTATAGCTGCATGTTCCCCTTTCTGTTTGGAAATCAGGGAAGCACATGCCTCTGGAACTTTATCTGCCCGGCTCCCCAGATACGACGGAACCACTGATCCAACCGACTACATCTTCAGTTTCACAAATATAATGAGCTTGTATGCTCATTCAGCAGAGTACACGGCTAAGTTAATGATCACAACGTTTGAGGGGTTAGCGTTGGATTGGTTCGGAAAACAGCCGCCTAACTCGATCTTCAGCTTTAGAGAGTTATGCAACAAGCTAGAACAACAATTCGCCAGCCAGAAGAAACAAAAACTCCCCATGAGCTATCTAGGAACTATAACTCAGCTAGAAGGGGAATCCTTAAGAACTTGGTTAGCAAGGTTCAACGTGGAGCTTTTGAAGATTGATTCTCCGAACATTGATTACATCATATCAATTCTATTCGATCTGACAAAAAATAGGCAATTTGGTAACGCCCTGAGTCGAAAGCAGCCAAGGACCTTTGCAGAAATCATAACATTGGCCTCCAAATATATGACCCAAGAAGAGATGAATTCTTTCAAAGACAAAAATAAGAATAAAGCGTCGACTTTAGGGTCAAGAAAACCTGAAAAACCCCCGATGCAAAGAGTAGCGGAGTACGATCGATTTCCTCGAAGAGGAAACGTATTTCAAAGATTAGAACACAACGAGAGTAACCATGAGAAAAGACCCAATGTCTACCTCAGACCTCGATCTCCAGAAAGGAATATAAGAGATCGAATTAGTTATGTGGAGTTTACAAGATTAAATGCCCCAAGAGCAGAAATCCTGGCAATACTGGAGAGAAGTAATTTGATTCCCCCAGCAAAAAGAATCACGCAGGCTAAACCTGGGGTGAAAAATTACGACTTATATTGTAGGTACCATCGAGCTCACGGTCATAGGACCGAGGACTGTTATCACCTAAAACAAGAAATCGAAAAATTAATTCAACAAGGTAAATTGAATGAATTCATTGATGGGGCAGATCGGAGAAGACAAAGGACGAGAAGTCCTAGAAAAAGGGGAGAAAATAGAAGTCCTCGTGATAGATCTCCCAGTAATCACGCACCCCGGCGAAACGATATTGATGACGATCGGATCAATGGTACTATACATGTCATTTCTGGTGGCCCAGCAGGGGGAGACAGTCGGAACGCAAGGCGTAGGACTGCTCAATCTTTAGAGAAAGGATTTATTGCCCCCAAGGAGATATGGGCCCTCGAGAATAAAAGCTCCAATCAACAAGTGATCAAATTCAATGAAAGCGAAGTCCCCAGAAATCTGAATTGGGATACTAACGAAGATCACCCCGATTTCCCTATGGTAATCTCATTGAAAATTTCAGATTTCAACGTGAAGAGAATTCTGATCGACAACGGAAGCTCAGCTAACGTAATAGCCATCGAAGTGTTGAATCAGATGAACCTCGGAAAATTAACTCTCCAAAGAGTAGCTACGCCCCTGGTAGGATTTGGAGGATCGGAAATAATTCCAGCTGGAACTATTAACCTGAGTGTAACTCTTGGACATAAACCTCATAGAGTGATCAAAATGATTAAGTTTTTAGTGGTTGAAGCACCATTTGCTTATAATGCAATTTTGGGAAGACCAGCCTTAAACCAATTTCGAGCGGTTGTGTCAACCTACCACCAAAAAATCAAATTCCCTACAATCTCTGGGGTCGGCGAAATGGTCAATGACCATTGCATGGCTTGGGATTGTTACAATACTTCACTATCTTTGACAAGAAACGTCGATCCTTTAACACCGTCAAAAAGAAAAACAGTAGGGTCTTCGACGGATAGGTCTCGGGATCCTGAATTGGCTAGCACGGATCCGATCAGCAAAAAAGGGAAAGAACCCATTGATCTAACTCTACGTGCACCAGGGCATAAAGAAGTTAAGCTTATCGAGAGTGACCCGACCAAAATCACCAGGATCGGAACTGAACTATCTCCACGGGGAGAAATCATGTTGATCAACTTCTTAAGAAAAAATGTGGATGTTTTCGCCTGGAGCTCGGAAGACATAGTGGGAATCGACCCAAGAATCATAACTCACTCTCTAAAGATAGATCCGAGCGCAAAACCGGTCAGACAAAAGAAAAGAAATCATGGCCCCGTGAAGGACAAAATAATAAAAGCAGAGGTCGAAAGGCTTTTATTGTCCAAACAAATTAGAGAAATACACTTTACTGAATGGTTATGTAATGTCGTACTTGTCTCAAAGGGAGACAAGAAGGATAACAAATGGAGGATGTGCAACGATTTTACTGACTTGAATAAATTGTGTCCGAGAGATCCTTATCCCCTCCCAAGGATCGATCTGTTAGTCGACTCGACGGCAGGTTTTGCAATCTTTAGTATGATGGATGCATTCCAAGGCTTCTATCAGATTTTCATGAATGAAAAAGATCAAGAAAAGACTGCATTCATTACCGAACAAGGCATATATTGTTTCATAGTGATGCCCTTCGGATTGAGAAATGCTGGAGCAACCTATCAACGGTTGGTCAACTTGATGTTTAAAGAGTTAATCGGAGAAATCATGGAGGTATATGTCGATGACATGCTGGTAAAAAGCATGAGTGAAGAAGATCATATTGAGCACCTCGACCGCTGCTTCAAGATCCTGAGGAAATATGGAATGAAGCTCAACCCCTTAAAATGTACATTTGGGGTAAGGTCTGGAAAATTCTTAGGATACTTGGTTCATGAGAGGGGCATCGAAGCAAATCCAGAGAAGATACGAGCAATTACTGAAATGAAGCCTCCTAGAAATATTACTCAGGTACAGAGTCTGGTCGGAAAAATCGTTGCTCTTAATAGATTCATATCAAGATCCGCAGACAAAAGTTTGCCCTTTTTTCAAACTTTACGTAAAGCTAAGACCTTCGAATGGACTGAGGATTGTGATCGTGCATTCGAGCAATTGAAAAGTTATCTAACCTCGCCTCCCTTGCTCGCCAAACCTACGGAAGGACAACCTCTGTACATCTACATCGCCATTTCCGAGGCTGCAGTAAGCTCGGTTATAGTAAAAATCGAGGGCTCGGAACACAAGCCTGTCTATTATTTGAGTAAATTACTGCAAGGAGCGGAAAGGAATTATTTAACAATTGAGAAGTTCGCTCTGGCTTTGGTGACGTCAGCACGTAGGTTGCGGCCCTACTTTCAAACATACAAGATCATTGTACTTACCGATCAACCTTTGAGGCAAGTTTTATCAAAGCCAGAAGCCTCAGGAAGATTAGTCAAATGGGCTGTGGAATTGGGACAGTACGAGATCGAATATCGACCACGAACCGCAATCAAAGCTCAGATACTTGCTGATTTCCTCCTTGAAACTCCAAGTCTATCGGACACTAGTCCCGAAGTAACTTCGACGGGTGATAACAGTATTTTGATCGTCGATAACTTACCATGGCTTATGCATGTCGATGGCGCTTCAAGTAGAGATGGTGGAGGCGCGGGAATCAATTTCCAAGGACCCAACGGCGAGGACATGAATTATGCCATCACTTTGGACTTCGTAGTAACCAATAACGAAGCCGAATACGAAGCTCTAATTGCGGGGTTAGAAATGGCTATACAAGCCAATATAAAGATTTTGAATGTTTTGACAGATTCCGAGCTAATTCAGAGACAAATTAGCGGGATGTACAAAGCAAAAGAATTCAATATGATAAAATATTTGGACAAGGTGAAAAAATTAACTGGGAAATTTGATAGGTTCGACATTCAAAATATTCCACGTGAAGAAAATCGATGGGCTGATCAACTATCCAGGTTCACAGGAACAAGGGATGGTAAAACTAAAAGAGTGATCACCTGGCTGATCTCCAAAACTCCTTCGATCGACCTCGATGTTGTCCCAGCTAACGAAGTAATGGAAATCGACTTGGCGGCGGACAGTTGGATGACTCCATTAATCACCTATTTAAACGATGGATCTCTCCCTAGCTGTAAGAATGGAGCTAGAAGGATACGGCATCGAGCACCAAGGTATGCAATATTGGAAGGCAAACTCTATCGACGATCTGTATCTGGAATTTTGCTGAAATGCATTCCCGAGCACCAGTACGAGAGTATCCTTAAAAGTATACATGAGGGAGAAGCTGGGAATCACAGCGGCGCTCGAGCACTCGCACTCAAATGCTTAAGAACTGGATACTATTGGCCGACGATGTATGCAGATGCACAAGATTATGTAAAACATTGTCATTATTGCCAAGTGCATTCGAATATAATACATCAACCTGCTGAAACAATGCACTCAATTCCGATCTGCTGGCCTTTTGACCAATGGGGAATTGATATAGTGGGACCTTTCCCACCGGCCAGGTCAAAAAAGAGTTATGTTTTAGTCCCAGTCGAATACTTCAGTAAATGGATCGAATGCATTGCCCTAGCTCGGATAACACAGTTTCAAGTGATAAACTTTCTCTGGAAAAATATTGTCTGTCGTTTTGGGATTCCGAGGATTTTAATTTCCGACAATGGAACCCAATTTGCTGGAAAACAAGTTCAAGAGTGGTGCTCGAAGTTAGGGATACAACAAAACTTTACATCTGTTGGACATCCTCGAGCAAACGGGCAGACTGAGGTAGCAAATCGAGAAATTATAAAATCCCTCGGGAAAAGACTTGACGACGCCAAAGGAAAATGGTTGGACGAGCTTCCTGGTGTCGTTTGGGTTAACAGAACTACAGTCAAAGCATCTACTGGTGAAACACCGTTCAGCCTGGTGTATGGATCGGAAGCAGTCATCCCAGTCGAGGCACTTGTTCCCAGTCCGAGAATTGAGTTGTACAATGAGGAAACAAATGATCAACTCAGAAAGGACGACATCGACCTAAGCGAGACTTTGAGAGAAAAAGCCAGTCTTAGGCTAGAAGCAGCAAAGTCTAGCATGGAAAAAGCCTATAATCAAAGGGTGAGAATACGGTCATTCAAAGAAGGTGATTTGGTACTTAAAAAAGTTGAAGTATCCAAACATGTGGGAAAATTACAGCAAAATTGGGAAGGCCCCTATGTGGTAATTGCGGTCGGAAAGAAGGGATCATATAAGATAGCTCATATGGATGGAACTCCGCTTCCGCGGACGTGGAATGCTGTAAATCTCAGAAGATATTACGGTCGATAAAATTCAAAGACAAGAAGATTCAGAGATTTAGACAGGATTTCCAAGAAATTAGCTTTTTTTTAGTTTTTTCAGCATGTCTTGTTATTTTCTTTTCACCATTAATTTATCGTCAATTATAATAAAAGCTTTTGCTTACTTCTCCAACGGACGCGCTCAGAAAACGACCTTTTTTTAGAAGGAACAACCTACAAAGGTTAAAACCAATAATTGGTATACAACCTAAGTTTCTGAGTAAAACCGATTGGGTCGGTATACACTCATCGATCTCCTATTGAACGACCTACAAAGGTTAAAACCAACAATTGGTATACAACCTAAATTTTTGAGTAAAACCGATTGGGTCGGTATACACTCATCGATCTCCTATTGAACGACCTACAAAGGTTAAAACCAACAATTGGTATACAACCTAAATTTTTGAGTAAAACCGATTGGGTCGGTATACACTCATCGATCTCCTAAGGAACGACCTACAAAGGATAAAACCAACAATTAGTATACAACCTAAATTTTTGAGTAAAACCGATTGTGTCGGTATACACTCATCGATCTCCTAAGGAACGACCTACGAAGGTTAAAACCAATAATTGGTATACAACATAAAATTTTGAGTAAAACCGATTGGGTCGGTATACACTCATCGATCTCTTAAAAAACGATCTACAAAGGTTAAAACCACAAATTGGTATAAAACCCAAGTATGAGAAATCTTTGAGTAAAACCGATTGGGTCGGTATACACTCATCGATCTCCTAACAAACGATCTGCAAAGATTAAAATCCAAAGATTGGCGCAAGACCAAGAGTAGGATAAGATTTTTTTGAGTAAAAACCGGTTGGCTCGACAAAACTCATTATTAAGAGAAATTATACATTCATTAAACGCTCTACATAAATAAACAGCTGATATACAATAAGATTTTTTATCACTGATAATCATATACATCGGAAATACCTATACTATCCTAGCTAAAGCAATGGCAAATTCTATTACATAATGGAGAAAAGAAGCAAACAAAGGATCTTCCACCTGATCTATCTCCGACTTGCTCCCAGAATTCTTGCCACCAGCTAGAACCGGTCGTTCTTACGGTCACAAAAACTTTGGAATCAGAGAGAGCTTTGAGAGATCATAATGTTACAACGATCGATGGTGGTCAGCATTCTTGGGCCATACATGCTCGTTTTAATGAACTGACCAGCTTTCCACCAACCACGTAACCAATAGGTCGGAACCCCACAACGCCGACCTTTACCCGTTTACATAGGTTGGTCGAATGATGATAGGCGTTCCGATCCATCCCCCTTATTAGGGGTGGGAGATTTCATGGTTTTTGAGAAATCTCCATTTTCCGATTCCGCCCATACCAAGTCGACGTGGTGAGTGATATGCTTGACTCTCGAATTAGGCGGACGACCGCCGTTTTGGACAAAGGAGAAGTACATTATTTAAGAGTTTTTACTTATGATGGTAACTAAAGGAAGGAAGATTCCTTTTATAGATAGGATAAGTTGAAATCCTACGGTGAGACTCACATCCAATCAACGGTTATAACACTACATCGGGACTTACGTTACAAAGTCATAACTGCAAGCAATAAATAAAGGAATGGAAATAAATGCGTTTTCAACTCGGTCGAAATAGAGGTATTATATTGGATCGATGAAGACGATACAACAACTATCATAGCAGAGCTAGTATTACATATTGAATATTCATTGATCAGCTACGATAACAATTACACCTACAAAAGGAAGAATTTGATTCCACAGCGCTTCAGAGCTTCCTCGGAACGACCATCTTTCTTTCTACTTTGAGAACAGTGACGAGAACCTAAAGTTCAGGCTTCTTCTACGGATCGGCAGATGTCGTCGGGCAAGCAAAGCCTCATGCTATCACGACTCGACCACCTTGAAAAAGTTGATGCTTTTTCTTCGCCAATTAGAGTAGGGAGCAGACGAGTCTTATGCATGACATCACCAACCTGTTAGAAACAAGTTGATTTCGATAAGCATAGAATCCTGCTTTCCTCTACTCTCGACCTCTATCATACGACGCGATGGTTGATCAGCTAATCCTCAGTTTAGAGATTTGTCCGACCATCACAGCATAAGATAGAGATCTCATTTTTTTCCAATTCCTCTCATACCAACTCTCGAACTCCTAGGTCGATAAACTGACAAATCTGGTGCTCGATGATACTTATAACGATAAATATTCATCTTGAAGGACTGCGTCTTTTGGGACGATAGAAAGGAATGGAATGATCTTTTTATAGGCAGAGGATAAAAGATCCAACGGTGTTAAATTGAGATCCCATCAACGGTCCAGATTTAAAAACGTTTTAAGGACGGTTCGCAGTATCAGAAAAAATAATCAATCATAGTTATCGAATTGAGCATACAAAGAATAATTAATTTTACTCAGATCTTCAAAAGGATCATAACATTTCGCAAATACAGCCATATCATCACAAAACACTACATTTAAATTCAAAGGTCGTTACAGTTATTTCGAAAACTAGTCCTGCTTTGTTACTTCTCGGAATGATCTGCTCCTTCAGTTCGACCTTCTCCTCAGACAACTACCAATGCATAGGGATGAGAAACATGCAGAAGTGCGTATATTGGCTGATGCTGGCGAATTAACGACCTCTAAATGGGTCACATGGTCACCAGAAGGCATGCTGCATCCGGGGTCGATCACAGTATCAATCTAAAGCACACTGAGAAAGGAAGAACTTTGCTGTCGTATGATTGAGACAGGAGCGTTCTCCAGGCCTTGGGGGCAAGTTTCCGAGCATGCATGGACAAAACACAATTTTAATGAACTGACCAGCTCTCGCGTATTCAAAAAACTATCTGATTTGATATCTCCACCATAGTCAACAGTCCATGAAAACCAAATAAAACTATTCAGAGATGGCATATTATTTCAGTTTTTTTCTTCTTTTTCCTACTTCTCCAATAAGCTATTTATACTACGGGGAATTAACCAATCAATGGACAGAGCATACGAATCGTTCCTACAGTTATGGCACACCTACCAAATTGACTTCTCATCTTCCAATAATATAGCAATAAATTTTTTATTAGCAGACAGGTCGATAAGACGCAGAAATCGAACAAAGAGCATGTTTATCAGGCAAAATGTTTATATACATTCAAAAAAAAAAAAAAAAAAAAATGAAAGACTGTTGTCTACTTCTCGAGAGCATGATCAGGATTTGTTTGATGAGCAAGGAAGTTCATCATTTCTTGGGATCGCTGCTTATATCCAAAGGAAAAACCCTTGTCAAACTCTTGATTTTTCAATGCAAGGAGGTCTGCATTTTCCTTAACAAGCTGTTCCTTATCAGAGACGAGCTGTTCCTTCTCAGACACCAAATTATTGTTAATTTGAACAAGCTCTTCTTTCTCCCTCGAAAGTCTTTCGGCTGCAGCTCGAAGATTCTCCACCTCAGTTATCAGAGCTCGATGAGCTACGGCGATTCTGTTCATCCGTTCTAGAGAATCTTCTTGGAGAAAGTAAGACTCATCATTTTGAATTCCGAGCTGGAGAGCTTCATGCTTCGCCTATGAGAAAGAAATAAGAATAAGCGATTCCTCAAAGATAAAAATTCCTAATATCACAATAACAAAAATACACTTACCATCTCCAAACGCTTAAAGATAGACTGAACAAGACGCATAGAGGAATGGCTTTTCAGTTTATCGAGCTCCTTGGGTAGAATCGTGCCCATTCCAAGATTCCAAGAAACACCATCAGGATCAAGATTTGAGGGGATGCAAGCTTCAATAGAAACTCCACCAGATCGACTATATCCAAATTCAGTTATTTCTTCTACCTGCTCCTTAAAGGGACGATCATCTAAAAGAGATGGATCATCTGCAGTATTTTCGGAGCATTTTGAGAAATAGGCGCAGGGGAGACGGCACGAGTATCTTGAGAGGTCGATACAACGACCTGAGGATGCATAGCGGAAAAGAAAGACTCAGGAATGTCTTCCATAGAATCTCTCAATTGTAGAGTTGGCTCCGTCTCAGAATTTGGAGCAGTAATTACGACCTGTTGGGAACCTTCTTGACCTGTGGTTTGATTTATTATATCTCGATCGGAAGGAGGATGTTCCTCCATTGATCGGTCGACGGAAGAAGGAGAGATAGCTCGAGACTCCTCATTTGTTGTATTATCGATTGGAGGAGGAGAGATAGCTCGAGACTCCTCATTTGTTGATTGGTCGACCGGAGGAGGAAAGATAACTCGAGACTCCTGGTCGATTGTTGGGTTTACAAGAGGAGGAGAAGTAGATCGAGAACCCTCATCCTGGTAAGCTTCAAGAACTCTTGGATCAACCAAGGGACTACGGATCGGAACCCCTGAAGGTCCCGTCGAGGAATGCCTAGCTTTCTCTGACGGTGAAGGAATATACTTCACTATCTTCGGATGTCCATCAGGTGAGGACGACACTGGGTCAGATCGAGGCATGGCTCCTCGAGAAGAAGCTCCCCCTTGGGAGAATGATTGATGAGAACTTTCCGTTCGAGGCTTTTTTCTCGGAGTATCTCGTCGGGACGGACCCCGCAGAGAGCGTTTTGAAGCTCCAGAAAATAGGTTGGAACTCATGATCAAAAAATCAAAGGTTTTTATGAAGTATCGAGTTAAGAGCTCCGATCAACAATAAAGAAATTTTATATTATAGGTGGGGACGCGCGGTAAAAACTCCAAAACATTCACCTTTATATATAGCTAAGGAAATGACAGTTATGTCCTCGGACCTTGGCGCGCACAGTAAAAATTCAAATGTAAGGCAAAAGCGGGTCAACGAATATGTACTATGATCGTCATAAGGACGAAGTATATCTAAGTAAAATCATATATATTATAAAAGGAAATTTACATGTTCTACAGAATTCAAAAGACCTACAGTTACAACAAAATAAAAGAAGAAGTAAAAAACATCCTAAATATGGGAGTTGGTTTCTTTCAAGGGCGAGCCTTCCTTTTCTCCTTCATTCCCCTCGTTGACCTGGCCTCCTTCAACATCCTCTTCGTCGACGATATCTTCGTCATTTGATTGATCCTCCAGGATATCTTTTATTAGCTCAAAATCAGGTGCTGGCACGGAAAATGGGGATCCATATTCATCGACTAAATGAGCCAGAGGATGGCCGCTATACTCAACAGAAGGTAAAGACTCAGGAGGATAATCTTGAAGACTTCGATCCTTTTCAATGGCCATAACCTTGCGATATTCCTCACGATTATCAGGAATCTGCCCAGACTCGATTAATTGATCGACACCTTTATAGAACGAGCTCAAAAGCAAACTTCCGATCTTCTGATGGATTATGGCAGTATGTACTGGGGAATCCAGAAACTCTCGAATAATGGGCTCGACCTCGGAAGCTCGATGCTCGTCTATGATCTTTTCCAAATCAGCAGAATCGTCTTCCTTTGCCGCGAGTTGGGATCGAAGTAAGGCAATATCCGATTCCAATCTGCTAACTACAGTGGTGTGTGACACTCGCTGATCGTCAAGTTCTCGTGTTAACTGGTCGACCTGGGCCTGATATCGACTAGCATCCGTCATCATACCAATAATATGAGGATTATCCGTTTCCAAATTCTTATTAGCAAGAGGAGCAGGTTGAGTCTCAGCGGAAGATCGAGAATCACCGACCTGAGCAAGTTGCTCTTCAAGTTCTTTGACCCTAGCATTCAAGATTCTGTTGCTTTCCTCGACAAATTCACATTGATCCCTATGCAATGCCATATCGTATAAAGCGGACACCAAGGCATTACCCGCCTGTGACAAGGAAAATTTATGAATAACCTTCAAATAGAATGTTATAGATTATTAAAAGATCAGAAGAAATTGAGGAATATTACCACTGCGTGAGCATGTGCTGCCCTTGCGAATTGCTCGAGGGGTTTTTTCTTAATCGTCCTATTAACATCTTGAGTGAAGGTCGAAGAAAGGAGAATTCTAATGGATTTATCGATGACGTTCTCCTTATCATCAGATGCCAATGTATCCTTCTCGGAGTATCCAGCCGCCCGTTTTCCTTGAAGATGACTTTCGATCATATCTACCAGGGAAGCTTTATGACCAATATCTCCGACGTGAGTGAAATATTCCCCTCCTTTGTCGAAGAACTGTTTTCTCCTTTTAGCTTCAGGGTCGGTAGGATTGCGCTCCGACCATGATTGACAGCCTAGAATACCATGTTTATCCCTAAGGAACTTGGGCGGATAACCGCGGCCTGGGCGAGAGCTCGAAGATGGTATATCCGATGAGGGCTGACCAGAAGAGGGAGGAGCTACTCGGATAGGGTCAGCGTTTTCGAACGACTCCTCCTCGATATCCTCCAGATCCATAAATTGATCTCTTCTTCTTTTTCTGGACTCCCTCTGCTCTATAGGAGCCTTACCCCAAGATTTTTTCGAGTTTGAAAGAACTATTTTCCCAACCACATAAAAGCGACAGTTGTCGACCATAGAAACTACAACATAAAACAATTACATTAAGAAATAACGATGTAGTGTAGTAAAGTTACTACTAGTAAAAGAACCTGACCTAGAGATCGATCATCCACGGGGATAGGGAAATCCAGAGAACTCAATCCGGCTTTCCTAAGGAAAATCTCTCTGATCAAATAAGCAGATTGGTATTTATTTGATCTCATCTCCTCGATCAATGCAGTTGGAAACTGGTCATCTGGGACCATCTCACCGATCACCTTTTGACCACCGTATACCCAAAGATCATTGTATCCCCAGTCGTGAGAAAACTCTTCTTTTTCTCCATTCTCGAGGATAGACACGGTCGGAGCTTTAACAAAAAAGAAATTTGATTTCCATTCCATACTGTTGCTTGAAATGGCATTTTCAAGAATAGCGTATCCGGGTCTCTGACTAACATAATAGTGTTGGGATTTATGGGGTATGATTGTCAAAACAACAGTGCGGAATTTAAAATTTTTTCATACACCCACGTCCCTAGGATTTATTTACTAGCACATATGAACAGGTTGAATATAATTTAGCAACAAATTACTAAATTTAAAGGGTGTAATTCGAAATTACCTCACCACAGGCAAGGTGGTGGTTTTTCTCCGGTCTTCTTTCAGATCTGATGGATTTGGTTCGAGAGAAGCACCCCAAGTGTTGTGCCTCTAGCGGTATCCACACCAATTGAATGATGCAACCCCTTTGAATCCTCAGGCTCAGAACTAGGATTCAAGGGCAATCGAATATGGAAGAACGAAGAAAACCAGATCTGGATTCAGATCTAGATCTGGAGGAAGAGAGGGGGCGGCCTCTCTCTTCCATTGGAGAGGGGGCGGCGGCCACACCTCTTCTCCAAGAGGGGGCGGCTAGGGCAAGAGGGGGGGTGGCTAGGGTTTAGTTTTAGCTTATGTTTTTGAGTCTTCTTAAGACTCCTTTTATAGCCACCTCTCAAGGCCCCCTTTTGTGCAAGACTTTAGTATGGGCCATTAATTAAATTGGCCCATGTCTTGCATTAATTTAATTAAACCCTTTAATTAAATTAGCCCAATTAATCTAATTAATTTTCTCTCTCTTTAATTAACTCTTTAATTAACATTTAATTAATTAGACTATCTAATTAATTATTTCTCTCACAGAATTAACTCTTTAATTCTTTTGTTTTCTTCTTCAAGAATTAACACTTTAATTCTTCAGTTTTGATTTAACTCTTTAAATCAAACTTTCCTTATTTGATTTGTTGCAGTCCAATTGTATTGTGTGTGACCCTCTAGGTTCACCATCAATTGGCCGCGGGCCCACGACTTTCGTGATTTAATTTGCGAGCTTATAAATTGCTCCGATTAATTGAACACCTTCAATTAACCACTCAAGAATTAATCTTACAATTAATTCATGAGTACCCACACCTCATGGTCGATGTCTAGCCACAAGCCCATGAGGCCCAACTTCAGGTGAATTGATCTCAGTGAACCTCACCTCTTATAATTGCCATGTACATACGGTCCCTCTATCGACTAATTTCCCGATCGAGACCTAGGGTGTGTGAATTGATCGGCACCTCTAATTATCTCGATAACTATACTTTCTAATTCAGGATAATAATTCCAGTGTGACTGCTAAATTTGGAAACCCCTTTCCAAATCCGTCACTGACCGTGGCCACGGGTTTCTCGGAATATATTATCTAAGAACGTATAGGAAATTCTCTCAACGCACTACGTTGAGTCGGTAGATCCCATATTGGTGCTAACCATTCGCGTACACGATCCTACGTACCCAAAGTAGTCGCACAATGATCAGGCTAAGTGATCGGCTCCTAAATCAAAGTACGTACTCACGTGCACCGAATTCGCCCTAGCACCTCAAGTCAAAGGACTAAATCGTACACTATTATAAGCCTTGAGAAACATCCCATCGCCGATGTGCGACATGCGCTTCCACAATGGGTTTCTCTGTTCGGGTCGTTCGATGCGTTCGATCCCCTATCGAACCACCTACTCATATGCACTGGCATCAAATGCCTTGCTCATGAAACGCTACAAATTCACTCCATGTGAATCATGCATACTCGTACAAGTCTTAACGATTCCTTCGATACCCCGTCTCGACAGGAATCTATGACTTGGAACGTTTTTTAAGATCACGACCTTAGAGACTGTTTCATGATTGCACTCATACTGAAGTGAATCGTCCCATAGTCTATTGTGATCTAAGGATTTCATCCAATCGCTTAAGTGATTCGCGAGAGATGAAGTTGGCCATTGTTTGATTTACATACTATAAACAAACTAGCGTATTGATTCATTTATACTAGAGAAAGCTTATCACAAGATAGTCCTTATACAAGCTAAAATCTATTGGCTTGCAGGGCACTATCCTTTCAATCTCCCACTTGCCCTAAAGCCAATCACAAACGCTTCTAAGACCCATCTTCCAAAGATGCTCTTCGAACTCTTTTCGTGACAATGGCTCATCTAGTGGATCCGCTAGATTGTCTTCCGAGTCGACGCGATCCATTATGTGCGTCAACTCTACCAATGATTACTCTAATCAAGTGGTATTTTTCTCTCATTGTGTTTAGATTTCTGGTGAGATCTCGAGTCCTTTTGCTTCAGCAATAGCTCCATTGTTATCTTAGAAGATAACCACGAGCTTCGCAATGCTAGGCACTACATCCAACTTTTGGATTAAGTTTTTCATCCAAACACTTTCTTACGCTGCATTCCTTGCTGCGATATATCTTGCTTCAGTGGTTAAGATGGCAACGGTGTTTTCCTTGGAACCTTTCCAACTTACCGCTACCCCATTGAGGCAAAATATTTAACCAAAATTGGATATATATATTCATCCACATCAGACTGGAAACTCGTATCAGTAAATCCTTCGAGCTTCAATTCTCCATTACCACCGTAGACCAAGATCAAATCCTTAGTCTTTCTCAAGAGCTCAAGGATATCTTTTACGGTGGTCCAGTACTCTTTACTGGAGTTTGACTAGAAACTGCTCATGGCAATAAGAGCAGGTCCTACATCTGGTCTAGTACATAGTATTGCATACCATATTCTACCTTTTGTCCAAACATAAGGTATTTGAGACATTCTCCTTTTCCTCATTCGATGTAGGGCACATCGATTCGGAATGAGAGATACAGTGTCTCACTGGAAGCAACCCTCTATTGGATTCTTCCATACTGAAAATTTTCAGTATTGTTTCTATGTAATTAGATTTAGAGAGTCCCAACATCTTCTTCGATCTATCTCCATAGATACGTATCTTAATACGCAAGATGTCTCTCTCGAATCTTTCATGGAGAATTGCATGGACAATCATGCTTCCGTCTGTGCTAACATTCCAATATCATCCCAGATAATCGAAATGTTATCGACATGTAAAATAATGAACTTTAAAGAGCTCCCACTAAACTTCTTGTACACTCAAGGTTCACATTTGTTTTTGATGAAGTCAAACGCCTTGACTTTCTCATCAAAATGAATGTGAGTCCAAATGGATTCAGACATTGCTAATGGAGAAAAGATTTCATCAAAGTCCGTTCCAGGCCTTTGTGTATAACCTTTTGCCATTAGCCAAGTCTTATAGGTCAATACCTCTTCATTCATTCCTAGCTTGCGCTTGAAGATCCATTTGCAACCTACAGGGACACTTCCCTCGGGTGGATCGACCAAGGTCCTTACCTTGTTGGAATGGATGGAAGGCCTTTTGCCATACATGAGCGTCCACATCCAATGTAGATTCTTCGTATATGGTCTAACCATATCTAACAAGTTCCTTACAAATTTGATCAGATCTACGAAGTACTGGTGTACGTTGATGGTTCAGCAGTTTCTGGATTAACTCCCACTGTTTGTGGGGATGGGTTCCACTTCTTGGACCTCATCATGTTCTACTAGGGTACCATTTCTATTCACGAGGAAGCCATCCTCTGAGAAATGGATATTCCTTGAAACAAACACCCTTTGTTCTTTAGGAATGTAGAACAGGTATCCAATGGATTTCTTTGGATACCCCACAAATTTGTACAAATTGGATATACTATCCAATTTATCTCCTTTCTTGTTCCTAACATAGGCAGGAGATCCCTATACTCAATAGAGAGAGTATAGAGGTGCTTTACCACACCATTCTTGGTAGGGTTTTGCAGGCACGAACTTTGAAGTTACTTTGTTCAGTATCTTCGATGCAATCATTAGGGTCAATCCTTAGTATGCATAAGGATGTTGAACGAAACTCATCACGGATCGAACCATGTCCAACAAGGTTTGATTCTCTTCTTTCAGACCCTCCAATAGGTTGAGGCGTCTTAGAAGGAGTTCGTTGTACGAGAATATCTTTCTCAGTAAGATAATTGAGGAACTTGTAGCTTAAGAATTTGCCATCTCGATCAGATCGAATGGCCTTAAGCCTTGTTTGATTCTCTACTTCGTTTCGAAATTCTTTGAACTTTTCAAGAGTTTCGGATTTGTACATCATAAGATACACATATCACTAATGACTTAAGTCATCAGTAAACCTCACGAGGTATGAGTAATCTCCTCTCACACTAACACTTTAGTGGTCCACATTTATTCGTATGGATCCAATCCAAAAATTTGTTTGGTACGCACCGGATGCCCAGCAAACGGTAACTTTGTCATCTTTTTCCTTCAGACAGGATTCGCAAGTTGATAGTTCATCTAAGCCCTATTTTTCAAGAAGCATCGATGACACCGGCTATTGAATCCTTCCTATGGAAACACGACATAATCTTGCGTGCCATATGTGTGGAGTATTATCTTGGTATTGATTGAACTTAACACATTAATTCAATCAATTTTGTTTGTTTTCAATTAACTCTTTAATTGAAACGTTACTTTCAATTAACTCTTTAATTGATTCATTTCCCCTTTTTCAATTAACTCTTTAATTGAAATGTTGCTCTCAATTAACTCTTTAATTGAAACGTTGTTTAATTAATTAGACCTTCTAATCAATTAAACCTGTCAATGCCTTTCTTAGGTGCAGTGGGATAATTTGATTTTAGGCTACTTGCGTTCTTTCCACTACCTTTATGTTTGCTTTGGAAGAGAACACTTTCTTCTTCCTTTTACTCTTCTTTGACTTTGCAGTCCTTGAAGTGTAAGCAATCATGACAGGTATACCTTTTAAAAGGTTCCTATTTGCCTTTTACCAATACTTTGGTTAATTCATGAAATCTGATCAACTTATCGAATAAGTTCAGAACTTTTCACGAATCGTTTGAATGAGCGGGAGGAGAATTTAGGAGGAAGTCAATGTTAAGATCACTTGCAGGCCTATGTTTAATCGATCCAGTTATCAACCAGATTGATAAAACAAGGACAGTGATCCTTGACATTAGTTCCTTCACTTATTCTCGAGTTTTAAACAACACCTTAGAAATCTCGAATCAGATGATTCGAAATTGCTCCTCAAAACAAGCCTTTTGAGGTGGAGGTTTGTTTTAGAAGTTTCAGACATACTCCTATGTCGCTTCTTTAGCTCGTTCAATCTTGATGCTTATATGAGGCAACGATCATTGAGATTCCCATACTCTATAGGTGATTCGTTCCTCTTTCGAGACTCATCTCAAAATGCATCAGGCATAGGTTGATTGTTAAGAACACGATTCCGACTTTCGGAATTGAGGACAATCCCCAAGTTTCTAAGCCAATCAATATTTTAATCCAGTTATTTTTCTAAGTCGAGGATAAATAGTAAAAATGGACAATTTATGTAGATATCACAATATCTAATCTAAAGAGAAGACAAATATCTAGAGGACTAGTTAATGAATAATACTTATAATCTACGAAGGTTGGACTTTCTATCGTAAAAGTTCTCCCACTATTTTATCGAAACAATTACCCCTTCAATTGTTCGGGAAATCCTATTTCCTAGTAGGTCTTGACGTCCCAGCGGACATTAATTGCACCCACGACTCGCGGCCATACAATTAATTCCCCAGGTAGGCATACTTATTGCCAATTGTGTCCCTACACAACCTTCAAGCTATTTTGCCTCGGTTTTCGCACTCATCTAGCACTGCTACATCATGAGTGGTACTACTCGTTAAGTCTAACCCATCAATCTTGATGAGCAACGGGCCCGGTCATGAAATCCCCATAACTTGGTTATGGTCGATGTTCACATCCCGACCAATCCTCACCCTTGTCAAGTTTAGTTAAAAACGAGAATCAAGGAGTTTCGCGTATTGTCTCTTTCCTCGACTCGGGTGCCAGACTCTGGATCACCTTAATCAACAAGTGGACAACTCACGCTAGTTCCTATTGATGGAAGGCTTGGATATTAAAACTTTATTTTAATATACCCAATATGACTTAATATTATTTATCAAGAGGGGGTTTTCGGTTTTAAGAGTTTGAGGTAACTCTACTCGAGATCTCACCGTTCCAGTTATGCATTATCATTTATTTACGATCTAAATTACTAGCGCGCATCACTATACATGCTAAAATATAAATCAGTAAATAAAACATACACACCTAGCATGCATGCTACCACAGTATGTTTTCGATCGGGAGCCTCCTATGCGGGCCATCATCGAGCCAAAGATGATGGTCCTATTGGTCAATCTAATTGGGTTTTAAAGAGACCTAGACTATTACACAAATTACCATGCATACATGGCCTTTACTCTTCTTGGGCTCCCACCTTGCTTGTAACGGGCCTCCATCCTAAACTATTTAAAACAGTAAAACCCTATCTATTACAAGGGCTCAAAGTGGCCCAAAAATTTAAGGCTCGCAGGCCCAATAAAACCAACAAAATTAAAAACAACCAATCACATCTACCCTAAGGGTCAAGGCTCGACGCGATCGAAAACCACGTAAACAGTTCACGTAGAGCAAGAAACAAGCAAAACACCTTTTCTCATTTCTTATCTTATTTTAAAACTCCCTTTTAAAATACCTTTAGATTCTAGTTTTAAAACCCCTTTTAAAACAATCCACAATTTTTATTTTAAAACCCCTTTTAAAATAAACCCTTGATTCTCACTCTAGTCTCTACTAATTATGATAAAATTAACTTTCCGGATATACTAAACTCTTTTAGTGCACATATCAGTTTCTGTTTTTCAACTTTTGAAAAACTGCAGTTCGGCCCCCTGAATTTTTGAAAAATACATTTTGACCCCTCAACTTTTGGAAATTACAAATCAGCCCCAAAATTTCCAGAACATGCAAATCGGACCAGAAAGCAGAAAATTAACAAAATTTCCAGAAACTTTCGTTTAAAGCAAAACAGACCCCAGATTTTACGTAAATTGCAAAAACAGCCCCTAGCCTTTCGTTAATTGCAAAACAGTCCAGATTTTGAAAAATTCCAGAAATTACAATTTGGTCCAGAATTGCAGAAAAACAAAATTTAACTTTCTGTCCAGATTTTCGAAAAATCGCAATTTGCACATAAGCCCTCAAATTTTCGAAATTGCAGTTTAGGCCCAAAACCGAATTATGCTAATACCCGAACACATAATTTATCATAACAAGCAAGAATCAAATTATAGAACACAACAATCAAATATACACATATATTTTGAAGTGTTCAGGCCTATTCATATGAGCGTAGTAAATTTGGCTCTGATACCACTGTTGGGATTTATGGGGTATGATTGTCAAAACAACAGTGCGGAATTTAAAATTTTTTCATACACCCACGTCCCTAGGATTTATTTACTAGCACATATGAACAGGTTGAATATAATTTAGCAACAAATTACTAAATTTAAAGGGTGTAATTCGAAATTACCTCACCACAGGCAAGGTGGTGGTTTTTCTCCGGTCTTCTTTCAGATCTGATGGATTTGGTTCGAGAGAAGCACCCCAAGTGTTGTGCCTCTAGCGGTATCCACACCAATTGAATGATGCAACCCCTTTGAATCCTCAGGCTCAGAACTAGGATTCAAGGGCAATCGAATATGGAAGAACGAAGAAAACCAGATCTGGATTCAGATCTAGATCTGGAGGAAGAGAGGGGGCGGCCTCTCTCTTCCATTGGAGAGGGGGCGGCGGCCACACCTCTTCTCCAAGAGGGGGCGGCTAGGGCAAGAGGGGGGGTGGCTAGGGTTTAGTTTTAGCTTATGTTTTTGAGTCTTCTTAAGACTCCTTTTATAGCCACCTCTCAAGGCCCCCTTTTGTGCAAGACTTTAGTATGGGCCATTAATTAAATTGGCCCATGTCTTGCATTAATTTAATTAAACCCTTTAATTAAATTAGCCCAATTAATCTAATTAATTTTCTCTCTCTTTAATTAACTCTTTAATTAACATTTAATTAATTAGACTATCTAATTAATTATTTCTCTCACAGAATTAACTCTTTAATTCTTTTGTTTTCTTCTTCAAGAATTAACACTTTAATTCTTCAGTTTTGATTTAACTCTTTAAATCAAACTTTCCTTATTTGATTTGTTGCAGTCCAATTGTATTGTGTGTGACCCTCTAGGTTCACCATCAATTGGCCGCGGGCCCACGACTTTCGTGATTTAATTTGCGAGCTTATAAATTGCTCCGATTAATTGAACACCTTCAATTAACCACTCAAGAATTAATCTTACAATTAATTCATGAGTACCCACACCTCATGGTCGATGTCTAGCCACAAGCCCATGAGGCCCAACTTCAGGTGAATTGATCTCAGTGAACCTCACCTCTTATAATTGCCATGTACATACGGTCCCTCTATCGACTAATTTCCCGATCGAGACCTAGGGTGTGTGAATTGATCGGCACCTCTAATTATCTCGATAACTATACTTTCTAATTCAGGATAATAATTCCAGTGTGACTGCTAAATTTGGAAACCCCTTTCCAAATCCGTCACTGACCGTGGCCACGGGTTTCTCGGAATATATTATCTAAGAACGTATAGGAAATTCTCTCAACGCACTACGTTGAGTCGGTAGATCCCATATTGGTGCTAACCATTCGCGTACACGATCCTACGTACCCAAAGTAGTCGCACAATGATCAGGCTAAGTGATCGGCTCCTAAATCAAAGTACGTACTCACGTGCACCGAATTCGCCCTAGCACCTCAAGTCAAAGGACTAAATCGTACACTATTATAAGCCTTGAGAAACATCCCATCGCCGATGTGCGACATGCGCTTCCACAATGGGTTTCTCTGTTCGGGTCGTTCGATGCGTTCGATCCCCTATCGAACCACCTACTCATATGCACTGGCATCAAATGCCTTGCTCATGAAACGCTACAAATTCACTCCATGTGAATCATGCATACTCGTACAAGTCTTAACGATTCCTTCGATACCCCGTCTCGACAGGAATCTATGACTTGGAACGTTTTTTAAGATCACGACCTTAGAGACTGTTTCATGATTGCACTCATACTGAAGTGAATCGTCCCATAGTCTATTGTGATCTAAGGATTTCATCCAATCGCTTAAGTGATTCGCGAGAGATGAAGTTGGCCATTGTTTGATTTACATACTATAAACAAACTAGCGTATTGATTCATTTATACTAGAGAAAGCTTATCACAAGATAGTCCTTATACAAGCTAAAATCTATTGGCTTGCAGGGCACTATCCTTTCAAATAGTAACCCCTGTTGGAGGAGCTCGATACCGAAAAGCGAAAAAAGTGAAGAAAAATACGGAACGAGGGCTGTGGACCTCGTGCAACCATCAAAACAGAAAATGCCATAATAAAAGCTATGGCGTTCGGAACAAGTTGAGTCAATGAGACTATGAAAGTCTCCAGAAACTGACGAAGAATTGAGGAAAGGGGAAAACGGAGCCCATGATCAAAGTGGGACGTATAGAAAGCTCGACAGTTAGCAGGAGGAGTATTTACTCTCTGCTCGGAAGTAGGGATAATAATCTCAAATTCCGATGGGAAGTAGCGACCATATTCCCTTTTCAGAAATGGTAAATCTTCTTCTTTCCATCGAGAAGGAAAAAGTTCTACAGGTGCAGAAATTTGAGGTTGGGTCATTTTAGATTTTTTAGACGCTCTCGACATCATCTCTCCCTCTGGAATAATTTCCACGACCAAACTATCAACTTCATCCTCGGCATAATCTCTAACTTCTTCTGCTTGGGAATTATCTATTGCCTCATTATCAGAAGAAAGGATATCAGGATTGGGAATATTAGGTGGAACTTGTTCTCCTACGGTTTGAATAGGGGAAGGAGGATTCTGTGAAGTCGAAGCCATTCTCTATATTTGGAAGTAAGGTGCTCGAGAGAATAAGTAAATGGGTAAACTATCGATGTAAACTTTTACTGCTGGAAGGATTAAATATCTGGGGTAAAAGTAAAATGTTCCGCTAATTTCGACTATATATATGGGCGGTGAAAAGACAGATTCAACCCTTCGCGCCTCTTCATATTCCCGCCAATTAAAGTCATGAAAAGACCCCGCCGTTGTCTGACACACGTTAACCAAGATATGTGTCTGTACGTAGAAGGTTCAAACGGATATGCACTCTTTTTTCCTCGTTCGGTTTTTATCCCGAAGAGGGTTTTTCCGAACTAGGTTTTTAACGAGGCATACTTCATGAACGACGAAAAGATCAAGGTAAAAACTACTTCTACTTCTACGAAGCTCCAGCTACGATTACGCTCGAGAAGTGAGGGAGTACTGATGAGGGCTATTTCGCACCTATGATCGAATAGTATTTATCGAGCCAGTTCAGAAGATCCGACCTGCGAAGATCTCAAGATCGGCTCGACCAGATAAATATGTATCCGATCGACCTACTTTGATCAACCTACTGTCCGTTCCAGGGGACTTAATGGGCCCAGCGATACTCCTAGGCCATGCAGGTTTCCTAGGCTAAATAGGACTCCTAGTTCAGTTAGGACAGGAGGAATATTATAAATAGCAAATCTTACATTGTATTGAGGATCAAGATTTTAACCTACGAAATACACTACTGTTCCTCGCCTCTTCATACTATTGTTATTTACTCAATTATATTACTTTGCTTATCTTTGAATTGCACCATCCTGAGTACTTTAACCAAACCCTTAATACATACAAAATTGTCTTAATAAATTTACTGAGATTAAACCTAGGACGAAATCCGGTTAAATCACTTAGCAAGCTCATTCACAACATCTACTTTGTTGTTCATCATTTGCTCAAATGAGCTAAACAGTTCAAGCTCACTTTCAGAGAGTATTACCTCATTGTCTGAATCTTCAGATTCCTTTGCCATGAGACACAGCAGTGCAGGTGTTTCGTCAAAAACAGAGTCATCACTTGAAGTGCCAGATTCTGTGTTTGATGAGTAGATGGCTGCCATCTTTTCAGCTTCAGCCAACAGCACCTTGCTCTTTTGGTATCTCTTCTCTCTTCTTTCTTTTCTTTGTTTCTTTTCCTCCTCTGTATATTTCTCCGCTTTAGGGTATGGGCAGTCCTTGATGAAATGTCCCAATTTCCTGCAATTATAGCACATCATTTTAGATTTAAAATCCTCCTTGACATCATGAGAATTAGAGGTAGGTTTAGAAGTAGAAGCATTGTTATATTTGTTCTTCATTTTTCTCTTGTAGAACTTTTTGAACCCGTTTAATAACAAAGCCACATCGCCAGCAGTGTATTCTTTCTTGCTTAGTACAGGGGCCTCATCAGATGAGTCCTCGTCTCTGCTTTTTCCGGCGGATCTTCTTGTTCTTTCTGCAGCGACCAGTGCAGCAGTGGGGCCAGAAGTTGAGGTCTCTTCTATTCCCATCCTTGGCATTTTATACTCGTACGCCTTGAGTGCAGAAAACAGCTCCGTCGGTGAGATCTTCCCCAGATCCATTGATTCTTCCATTGCTGTAATCTTCATGTTGAACTTTGGTGGTAGCGCCTTTAACACTTTGACAGTGATCTCTTTATCAGTGAACGTCTTACCCAACTTCAGAACATTGTTCAACACCTTAGTAAACCTTGAATCCATCTGGTCAATGGTTTCTCCAGGTTTCATCTTGAAGTTCTCAAACTTCTCCATGGCAACACTCAGATTGTGCTCTTTGATGGACTCGTTTCCTTCGCTCATGTCACGGACTTTATCCCACATCTCCTTAGATGTTTTGCAATGTTTGACCTTGTCAAACCTTTCATTGTCCAGAGCCTTGGTTGTTGGGTTTCGCGCGGTACTATTGTCAAAAACAACGTGCGGAATATTCAAAAATTTTAGTACACACGAAATACCCATGAGCCCAGGATCTCAGTTATCTAACTCATACGAAAAACAGGTATTTTGAATCACAATTCAAAACATAAATAAGTTGGTAATTTCGAAAATTACCTCACCACAGGCAAGGTGGTGGTTTTTCTCCGGTCTTCAAAAGTTCACTAGAGCACCCCAAGTGTTGTGCCTCTAGAGAAAGTCCACACCAGATGGATTTGAATGACTTCACGTAATCCTCAGGCTCAGAACTAGGATTAAGGAATTATCTATGGAGGAATTCAATCTAGATCTAGATCTAGATGGAGAAGAAACAAGGATGGCGGCTAGGGCAGGGTTCGGCCAAGGGAATAATGGGGCGGCTTTTGCTTTGAATTTTCAGCTAAAATTCATCAGGGTTTATGAGAGAGCATATGAGATATTTATATTGGAAGACTACTTCTAATAGTTATCTCATATCTTGCATATCTTGTTAGTTAGAGATTATTATATGTATATCTAATATATATCTCTATTAGAAGACTCCTTCTTCTAATAGATATATATCATATCTTTAAGAGATCTTTTCTTATCAAATAAAGATACAAGATATATATAATCTCTTCCTTATATCACAAGATAAATCTTTCCCAAATTTCCCTTATCAAAAAAATCGACCATGCTAAATTAATTCAAGATCAATTTATTATTTCTCTTAGCATAGATCGGCCCTCATGTTTAATTGATTAATCCAAGATTAATCAATTAACATTTCCATGGTTAAAATAGGCCCATGAAGTTTAATTAATTAATCCACTATTAATTAATTAATCTTCCTCATTAATTAACACCTTAATTAATAGTTTAATCAATCAGATATTCTAATCGATTATTTAATTAGACATTCTAATTAATAATTCTCCATTTCGAATTAACACTTTAATTCACATTTAATTAATTAGACCATCTAATTAATTATTCTTCTCATTGAATTAACATTTTAATTCACTGATTGATTTAACTTCTTTAAATCAAACATTTCCTTTTAGACTGTCACTGTCCAACTGTATTGTGTGTGACCCTCTAGGTTCACCATCAATTAGCAGTAGGCCCACGACTCTCGTGATTTAATTAGTGAGCAATTAATTGCTCCGATCAATTAAACACTTTTAATTGACCACTCAAGAATTAATTTCCTATTAATTCAGGAGTACCCACACCTCATGGTCGATGTCTAGCCACAAGCCCATGAGGCCCAACTTCAGGTGAATTGATATTCGTGAACCTTCACCTCTTATAAATACCATGTACATACGGTCCTTCTAACGATTAATTTCCCGATTGAGACCTAGGGTGTGTGAATTGGTCGGCACCTCTAATTATCTCAATTCTGTACTTTCTAATTCAGGATAATAATTCCAGTGTGACTGCTAAATTTGGAAACCCCTTTCCAAATCCGTCACTGACCACGGCCGTGGGTTTCTCGGAATTTACTATCTAAGAACGTACAGGAAATTCTCTCATCTTATCAAGATGAGTCGATAGATCCTATATTAGTACTAACCATTCGCGTACACGTTCATACGTACCCAAAGTAGTCGCATATCGATCAGGCTACGTGATCGGCTCCTAAATCAAAGTACGTATTCCCGTGTACCGAATTCGCCCTAGTACTTCAAGTCCGAGGACTAAATCGTACACTATTATAAGTCTTGAGAGACTTCCCATTACCGATATGCTTAATGCACTTCCACGATGGGTCTCTCTGTTCGGGTCGTTCGATGCGTTCGATCTCCTATCGAACCACCTAGTCATATGCACTGACATCAAAATGTCTTGTTCATGAAACTCTACAAATTCACTTCATGTGAATCATGCATAATCCTACAAGTCTTAGCGATTCCCTCGATACCCTGTCTCGATAGGAATCTATGACTTGGAACAGTTTTAAGATCACGACCTTAGAGACTGTTTCATGATTGCACTCAGTACTGAAGTGAATCGTCCCATAGTCTAATGTGATCTTAGGATTTCATCCAATCGCTTAGATAAGTTCGCGAGAGATGAAGATGGCCATTGTTTAATTCACGTACTATGAATAAACGGGCGTATTATCTTATGAATCATAAGATTGCTTTCTAAGGTAGTCCCTTTACAAGCTCGTATAAGTTGGCTTGCTGGGCACTATCCTATCAATCTCCCACTTGCCCTAAAGCCAACCACATACATTTCTAAGGCACATCTTTCTCAAGATGCCCGTCAAACCCTTTTGTGATTATGACTTAATTAGTGGATCTGCTATGTTGTCTCTTGACGTGGATTACTTTCACGTCTTTTTCTACCTATGATTTTCCAGATCATATGGTATACTTTATTTTGTGTTTAGATCATGGGTGAGATCTCGATTCCTTTGCTAAAGCAATTACCTTAAGTTATCACAGAAGATAACTATAGGCTTTGCAATGCTAGGTACTACTTCCAATTTATTGGAAGAAGTTTTATCCAAACACTTTATTTCGCTGTATCTGATACTGCGAGAAATTCTGTTCTGGTGGTTGAGTTGGCATTGATTCTCTATTTGAACTCCTTCAAATCATCGTTGCCCCATTAAGACAAAATATAGAATCCACATCAGACAGGAAACTCGAATCTCTAATTCCTTCTAGTTTCAATTTCTCCATTATTACCGCTGACCAGCAATATTTCCTTTAAGCTTGTCAAGCTCTTAAGGATTGCTCCTTTTCGGTAATCCAGTCCTCCTTACTGGTGTTCGACTTACAGTATAGCTCATAAAATTTTGAGCACGTGTCTAGTCTGGTCTTGTACATGACGTTGCATACCTTATGCTACCTTTTCTCAAAAGGGTGTTTAGAGACAATCTCCTCTTTACTCATCACATGTAGGGCACATTGATTTTGAGAGAGATTTTGTGTCTCTATGGAAGCAATCCTCTCTAGGATTCTTCCATACTGAATCCATTCAGTTTTTGTCCATGTACTTAGATTTAAGATTTGAGACATCTTCTATAATCTATCTCCATAGATACGTATTGCCAATACGTGAGATGTATCCCTTAAATCTTTTAATGAAGAATTGCGTGATCGGACACGCTTTCGTCTGCGTTTTAACATTCATACATCTCTATGTCAAACTTCAATGTTATTATCATGTTGTTTTACGAACAGCACAAAACTCCCACTGATTCTTTTGTACATTCAGATTTACATGCAATTTTGATAAAGTCAACTGCCTTGACTGTCTCATCTAGTCGCATGTTCCAGTTTCGGGTTACTGGTCTAGAGTCATAGATTTACCTTTGGAAATACATCCAATGGTTATGCCTCGTAGTCAAACCACGTTTCTATGGCTTAGTGTTTCTTAATGGACTTTGACAATCCATTTAGTTTACATGGCGTTAAGCTATGTGCCCGAGTCTATGTCATACATAGTCTTTTCGCAAGTCCTTGGATCACTATCCAACTGATCATTTTTGTAAATGAACAGGTTCTTTACAAATTTGATCGGTTCTTCGAAACTTTGGTGTACAAAATTTTGGTTCAGTAAGTTTGGAAAGAGTCTCCCACTATTTGTAGGGATGGGTCCAAGTCTAGGACTTCATCAAGTTCTATTATAATCCCATTTCTATTTGCGAGGGAACCACCCTCTAAGAATTGGGTATTCCTAAAACGAACTCCTTTCGTTCTTTAGGATAATAGAACAGGTATCCAACGGATTTGGTTGGATACCCTACAAATTTGCTCGAATCGGATCTACCATCCAATTTACAATTCATGGGTGATGCACCATACTGAAGTTAGTACGGTGTTGTAGGAATTGACTTTAAAAGGTACTAGCCCAAGTATCCTCGAAAAGACAAAGGGTTGAACCCTAGAGTTAAATGAGGAATTTTAGCAATACTAATTAAGGAATGAATCTAGTCTTGCATAGTTCGATTCCTTCTATTAGATTTAACTTGCTGTTCAAGAATTCTATTCTTGACTTAGATAATTGAGTAATTTTAAGGCTTATGTATTCATCACTTCGATCATATCGAACGACCATACATCAATGCCTTTATTTGCTTCGGTTTTTGGAACTCCTTTTGAATCCCTTCAACATTTCCAAAACTTGTACTCTCAAAGTACCTATATCCAAAAATCATGAGGATAATTTTGTGAAGCAATTAATTTCTCACACTAACGCCTTAGTGATCCACATGTGTCTTTATGGATTAGATCCATTGATCACTTGGTATGTTTACAAATCGATCAATTTTCCCTTATCAGACAGGATTCGCAAGTTCAGAGTTCATCAAGGTTCTTTATTTCAAGAGACCTTTAAATGATGAACAACTCATTGATTCCTTCTATGGAAATTAGTTCGATTTTAAGCATGCCATAACTGTGGATAATTATCTAGTTTGTTTTACTTTTCTCAATTTAGCATAAATGTCATTAGGTTTTATCATCGTTTATTTCCTTGCTTTAAATACATTCCATTCATAATGGTAAAGCAATTTTGTACAAAGTAAAAGCTTTAATTAAAAATAATTCCATTCACAATGGTAAAGCTAAAAGGTTTCGTACAAAGTTTGAAATAAATCTTAAATAGATAAAACTATTAATGCTTAACTCGAAAATTTTAAGTAAAACAATTGCTAAAAAGAAAAATCTAGGTGCGTCTTGACCCAGCTCCTGAAGCACTTTTCCCTTATTTGCCGAAGCAACTCTTTCCTTCGTCTTACAAGGTATGCCCTCTTTCCCAAGGGCAAGGGAATGCCATCATCACCTGCAAACACTTTACAGATGTGAGTGAATATTTAGATGTCATACATCAAAGAATAACTAGGTCATACCTTTGTTAATTCTCTTCAGGAATTTCTTTCCAGCGAGTTTCCTCAACTCTTCGTCTTTCCCACATAAAGGGCAATCCTTTCCTTCACTCAAACCTTCACCTTTCTCAAAGGCTTTCTCATATTTGTCCAACAACTTATGTAAATCACTTGTTGTAATTCCGTCACACGGAATGTCACAATGATCCATAAAATGAGAAAAAGTATCAGACAAGCCATTGATGATAATCTCTATTTCATCATTTTGATTCAAATCAGCTCCAAGCTTTTTGATTCGTTTCATCATCTTGATCAGGTAAGAACAATATTCACTAACATTGTTAAACCCAATCATTCTTGTCTAGTGGAGTGAATTCATCATGAGTTGTGCTAATGTTGGTTCGTACATGATCGTGGATTTTCAAATGGCTAAAATTAAATTAAGAGACAACAGTAAGCAGACAGATTTAAGATAATACTTATAATTAACGAAAATTGGTCTTTCTATCGAAAAAGTTCTCCCACTATTTTATCGAAACAATAACCCCTTTAATTGTTCGGGAAATCCTATTTCCTAGTAGGTCTTGACGTCCCAGCAGACATTAATTGCACCCACGACTCGCGGCCATACAATTAATTCCCTAGGTAGGTATACATTTACCAATTGTGTCTCTACACAACCTTCAAGCTATTTTGCCTCGATTTTCACATTTATCTAGCACTGCTACATCATAAATGGTACTACTCGTTAAGTCTAACCCATCAATCGTGATGAGCAACTGGCCCGAACATGTCAACCCCTGGGACTCCCAGTCGATCGCATGCCCCGACCAATTCCCACCCTTGTTAAGTTTATTTAAAAACGAGAATCGAGAGATTTCGCGTATTGTCCCTTTCTTCGCCTCAGGTACCAGACTCTGGATCACCTTAATCGATAAGTAGACAACTCACGCTAGTCCCTATTGATGGAAGTTCTTGGATTTATAAAACTTCATTTTATAGTTAACCCAATATGACTTAATATTTTATTCAAGAGGGGATTTTCGGTTTTAGAAAGTTTGAGGTAACTCTCTTCGAGATCTCACCGCATTCAATTATGCTTTATCTTTTATTTAGTGATCTAACTTCTAGCGCGCATCACATACAAGCCAAAATAAATCAATAAATAATATAAAGCATTCACACCTAGCATGCATGCTACCACAGTATGTTTTCGATCGGGAGCCTCCTATGCGGGCCATCATCGAGCCATGATGTTGGCCCAATTGGTCAATCTAATTAGGTTCTTAAAGGATCTAACAAGTTACAAAAGTAACCATGCATACATGGCCTTCATTCCTTCTTGGGCCTCCACCTTGCTTGTAATGGGCCTCCATCCTAAACTATTTAAAATAAAGCCCTAATCTATTACAAAGGCTCAAAGTGGCCCAAAAACTAAAGGCTCGCAGGCCCAATAAAAACCAAGACAATTAAATTAAACCAATCACATCTACCCTAGGGTCAAGGCTCGGCACGACCGAAAACCACGTAAACAGTTCACGTTGAGCAAGAAACAAGCAAAACAAATTTTTCTTATTTCTTATATTATTTTAAAACTACCTTTTAAAATAACCCAAGATTCTAATTTTAAAACTCCTTTTAAAATAATCTTTTAACTTTCATTTTAAAACTCCTTTTAAAATAAATCACAATCTTTATTTTAAAACTCCTTTTAAAATATCTCATGGTTCTTACTTTAGTCACTACTAATTATGATAAAATTAATCCTTCGGATAATAAAACACCTTTTAAGCATAAATCAGGTTCTGGAAATTTCAACTTTTGAAAATTACAGTTTGGTCCCTCAATTTTCAAAAAATACTTTTTGACCCCAAAACTTTCGGAAATAACAAATTAAAACCAAAAATTCCAGAACATGCAAATCGGCCCAGAAAACAGGAATTAACACTTTACTTCCAGAAACTTTCATTAATCGCAAAACAGCCCCCTGAAGTTACGGAAATTACAAAACAGCCCCATGATTTACGGAAATTGCGAACAGACCCAATTTCCAGAAAAACAGAATTTCAATTTCAGCCCAGATTTTGCAGAAAAATAAAATTTCAGATTATGTCCAGATTTTATAAAAATCGCATCTTGCAATTTTAGTCCTGTAAATTTCGTAAATTGCAGATCTGGCCCAAACAAGAATTATGCTATTTACCCGAACACATAATTAATCATAATCAGCAAGATCCATGCACAGAACACGACAAATATATATATACATGAAATTTGAAGTGTTCAGATCCGTTTTCGTATGAGCGCAATAACTTTGGCTCTGATACCACTGTTGGGTTTCGCGCGGTACTATTGTCAAAACCAACGTGCGGAATATTCAAAAATTTTAGTACACACGAAATACCCATGAGCCCAGGATCTCAGTTATCTAACTCATACGAAAAACAGGTATTTTGAATCACAATTCAAAACATAAATAAGTTGGTAATTTCGAAAATTACTTCACCACAGGCAAGGTGGTGGTTTTTCTACGGTCTTCAAAAGTTCACTAGAGCACCCCAAGTGTTGTGCCTCTAGAGAAAGTCCACACCAGATGGATTTGAATGACTTCACGTAATCCTCAGGCTCAGAACTAGGATTAAGGAATTATCTATGGAGGAATTCAATCTAGATCTAGATCTAGATGGAGAAGAAACAAGGATGGCGGCTAGGGCAGGGTTCGGCCAAGGGAATAATGGGGCGGCTTTTGCTTTGAATTTTCAGCTAAAATTCATCAGGGTTTATGAGAGAGCATATGAGATATTTATATTGGAAGACTACTTCTAATAGTTATCTCATATCTTGCATATCTTGTTAGTTAGAGATTATTATATGTGTATCTAATATATATCTCTATTAGAAGACTCCTTTTTCTAATAGATATATATCATATCTTTAAGAGATCTTTTCTTATCAAATAAAGATACAAGATATATATAATCTCTTCCTTATATCACAAGATAAATCTTTCCCAAATTTCCCTTATCAAAAAAATCGACCATGCTAAATTAATTCAAGATCAATTTATTATTTCTCTTAGCATAGATCGGCCCTCATGTTTAATTGATTAATCCAAGATTAATCAATTAACATTTCCATGGTTAAAATCGGCCCATGAAGTTTAATTAATTAATCCACTATTAATTAATTAATCTTCCTCATTAATTAACACCTTAATTAATAGTTTAATCAATCAGATATTCTAATCGATTATTTAATTAGACATTCTAATTAATAATTCTCCATTTCGAATTAACACTTTAATTCAAATTTAATTAATTATACCATCTAATTAATTATTCTTCTCATTGAATTAACATTTTAATTCACTAATTGATTTAACTTCTTTAAATCAAACATTTCCTTTTAGACTGTCACTGTCCAACTGTATTGTGTGTGACCCTCTAGGTTCACCATCAATTGGCAGTAGGCCCACGACTGTCGTGATTTAATTAGTGAGCAATTAATTGCTCCGATCAATTAAACACTTTTAATTGACCACTCCAGAATTAATTTCCTATTAATTCAGGAGTACCCACACCTCATGGTCGATGTCTAGCCACAAGCCCATGAGGCCCAACTTCAGGTGAATTGATATTCGTGAACCTTCACCTCTTATAAATACCATGTACATACGGTCCTTCTAACGACTAATTTCCCGATTGAGACCTAGGGTGTGTGAATTGGTCGGCACCTCTAATTATCTCAATTCTGTACTTTCTAATTCAGGATAATAATTCCAGTGTGACTGCTAAATTTGGAAACCCCTTTCCAAATCCGTCACTGACCACGGCCGTGGGTTTCTCGGAATTTACTATCTAAGAACGTACAGGAAATTCTCTCATCTTATCAAGATGAGTCGATAGATCCTATATTAGTACTAACCATTCGCGTACATGTTCATACGTACCCAAAGTAGTCGCATATCGATCAGGCTACGTGATCGGCTCCTAAATCAAAGTACGTATTCCCGTGTACCGAATTCGCCCTAGTACTTCAAGTCCGAGGACTAAATCGTACACTATTATAAGTCTTGAGAGACTTCCCATTACCGATATGCTTAATGCACTTCCACGATGGGTCTCTCTGTTCGGGTCGTTCGATGCGTTCGATCTCCTATCGAACCACCTAGTCATATGCACTGACATCAAAATGTCTTGTTCATGAAACTCTACAAATTCACTTCATGTGAATCATGCATAATCCTACAAGTCTTAGCGATTCCCTCGATACCCTGTCTCGATAGGAATCTATGACTTGGAATAGTTTTAAGATCACGACCTTAGAACTGTTTCATGATTGCACTCAGTACTGAAGTGAATCGTCCCATAGTCTAATGTGATCTTAGGATTTCATCCAATCGCTTAGATAAGTTCGCGAGAGATGAAGATGGCCATTGTTTAATTCACGTACTATGAATAAACGGGCGTATTATCTTATGAATCATAAGATTGCTTTCTAAGGTAGTCCCTTTACAAGCTCGTATAAGTTGGCTTGCTGGGCACTATCCTATCAATGGTCATGATGAAGATTCCAACTTTATCAAGATTATTCAACTTTTATTGGACCTTGTGTTATGCATCTGTACATATTATCGTTGTAAGCAGCAAGGAAAATTTCCATGCGTATCTTCCAGTCCTCAAAGCTCATACCGCCTATGTGGGGAACTAGGCTAATGCAGTCCATTTTTCAAAAAGTTTTGTTTTTCAAAAAGATGCTCTTTTGAAAACTTTTGAAAACCTTTGAAAAACACTTAAGGATCAAGCTCGTTGATCAGTCAGATGATTCAGATGAACCACCTGCTCTGATACCACTTGTTGGTCCCAAGTGGTCAGATGAGGTTTAGAGGGGGGGGGGGGGGGGGTGAATAAACCTCTTTAAAATTTTTGCCTTTTAAAAACTTCTAACTTTTCTGTCAGCAGACTAAGCTGATCAAGAATTGTAAGCAGACTAAGCTAATCTCGCACAAAGCTTTGAACAGCAGAGTTGACCACTCTTCTGATTTTACTTAGCTGATTTTATCGAAATCAGAGTTTCAAAAATAACTAACTTGCAGCGGATTTATCAAGTGTTTTTCACAAGTAGTTTTCTTTAACTTTGAAATAGTTTTATCCCCAGTTTTTAACAAACTCCTTTAAAAACTTTTTCAACAGTTAACCTTTTAAGTGTTTTAAAACTGTTCTTTCAAATATGCAGAAGATAATGCTGGTTTAAAACACAAAGGATTTTTATAGTGGTTATATGGATAGAAATCCTTTAGTCCACTCTTCCAAGTCACTTAGATCTTGGGTTATACTATAGTCACAAAGATTACAGTACACTCTGCTTGCGCCAAACAACAAATGAACTGGCCACAAGTTCGTAGTAGGAAATCACAAAGAAATTCCTAACCTCTGAAGTAATATCGCTCACTAAGATTGATATCTACTTCTCACAACACAATCCTAACAAAAATCACTCAGATTTGACAAGTATTTTCTGTTTTCTCTCTGTTTTGCTTCGTCAACAAATGACTCGGCTGATGAGTGTTCTGTTCTTGAGTTTGAGACTTAGAAGAATTCTGCTTCAGATTTTTGCTCTCAAAGTGTGTTGTCTCTGTGTTGTTCTTCTTCCTCAACTCACGAACTGAACTATTTATACTAAGGATTTGAAAATCTGCCCGTTGAGAGTTCGCCAGTTGTCAAATCCTCGAGTACTGGTCCTTTTTCTGCAGAACGGCTGTTGCGACTGAACACTGTACACTCTGCTGTACTTTCTGTCGCTTCGCATTAAATGCACCAAGCTGATACGAGGTTTCTCTTCAATCATTTGTCATAAATACCCTTCCTCTTCAGCATTTATTACTCCAAGTGCATTTATTACCGTTGCACTAACTTCTGATCCACTTCCACTCTGCTGATCGAAGTCACTCGTCTGATGCTTACTCGGCTGATCCCAAACTTGAACTAATCTGATTTGAGTCGGCTGATAGTCCACCAGTCTGATTACTTCTTCAGCAACAGATCAGTAGTCTTCTGGACCATATTTGACTAGTCTGAATTACTTCTTCCTTGGTCAAATATCTTTTAAGGTTTGTACTAAGCTTCCACTTAGCTGATGACTTTGGAAATCATCAAAACCTCCCTTCACTTCAAAGTCTTCATCTTCATCCAACATAACCTCTATTGTAAGCTTCTTGCTCCCGCAGCTCGGCATTTTTCTTCTCCTGCTCGACCAGTAACTTCAGCCTATCCAGCTCCTTGCTTAACTCCTCGTGAACCTGGCTCTCTTTCTGCTTCACGGCTTTCTCCGTCTCAGAGGCCAATTTCAGCTCGATGGCTCTGGTCTCTTCAAGAGACTTTGCCAATGCAACCTTCTTTTCCTCCAGCTCGAGAACAGCCATAGCACGTTGTTCGGCTTCTTGCTCGACCTGCAGCCCCAGGTTGAAAAGCTGCTGTCCAACCTTCGAGGAATAAAAGTAGGCAGCTCGGCCAACTGAATGCTGCTGAGGAAGTTTTCCCAATTGCTCGGGCCAGCTCCTGCAGCTACCGCCTTAATTTTCATCTCTTCAAAGTAGGCAGCAAGTGTGCGGTCAACGTGGGAGACCGAGCCCTCGACCTTGGGATTCTCACCCGGTGGAGGAGGTTTCTTTTGGTCGACAGAAGGGTCATTTATTTTGACCCTTTTATTAGGAAGCTCGCTCGTAACGTTCTTATTGGCCTCCAGAGCCAAAATGCTTCCAGCCAATATCTTGTTTTCCCCAGCCATTTGGATTAAGGCGGGGGTCGGAATCAGATCATCCACACGCGGCCTCTTTTTGGGGGCGGGCTCGGAGCCACCAGGTGTGACTTGCTCATTGGGGATAATAACCTGCTTATTCCCCTCGGAGGTGTTCTTCGACCTAGAAGGGGAATCCGCAATTTGTATAACCGACCCTGTCTCGGAGCGAACAGGCATGGAGTTAGGCAAAGGATTGGCTTCAGTTTGGGCGAGATCACCCTTAGGAACCTCGGACTGTTTGGGCTCGGGATTTGAAGGGGATTCGACCTTATTTTTGCCTCGATCGGCCTTGGCGATTTTTCCGACCTCCGTGGAGGATTTGGACACTCTGACTTTGGACTTAGGGCCCTTCTCCTTTTTGACCTTGAACAATTGCTTTGGATCAAGCTTGGAACTCACCATACCCTCCATGATCTAAATTTTAGTAAAGAGAAGAAGGCTCGGTATATTTTATCGATCTCTGAGCTCCGATGTGCAAATAATTATGAGTTCAGTGATACAAATCTGAATCAAAATCTTCTATTTATAAGAAAAAGAAACATTGCCTATTGGGGACCCAACAGTCGCGAATTTCAAGTTATTCCGTGCATATCTATGAAGGTCGATCATTTTTATATCTCCTAAAGAAGTCTATCTTAGTCAATGGGTCTAACTCATTATAGATATTATATCTCGAGCTCACCACAGCTTACTAAGACTTTTGTCTAGTTAAGCTGTATAATCAATCACAGATAACCGGAGAAACGCTGCTAAACAAAGAAAGAGAATTTCATATATAACCGAGATTGCAATACATACAATGGAAAAATCCTATGATCTATTACAAGGAATTTTCTTAAGGGTTTTGCTACTCCTCGTTGTCCTCACTCTCGGAACCATCCTCGATGTCGACATTAGCGTCTCCAGAGGCTTCTCGATCATCCCCACCTTCAGAAGTATCCTGACCTTCATCCTCTCCTGAACTATCTTGGCCGCCTTCGTCCTCTGAATTGTCTGAACTTGAGCTCGTGCTGGACGTCTCCAAATCCAGCATATCGGGATTGGGCATTGGAACCCCGAACTCTCTCACAAATGGAGCGAACTCGTGTTTTTCCCAGTCTGCAGAGCTCAAGGATGAGACTCGATAATTTTCTCCGTCCTTGTTCTTGAAGATGTCCATATGCTTCAAATACTCATCTATATTGTTGGGGATGACCTTCGCAGAGACCCATTGTCGAACACCTTTGTAAAAGGTGGTCTGAAGAATTTGATCAACCCTTTTCCGAGCTATGGCATCCAGCGCGGGAGATTCCAAAAATTCTCTTATCGAGCTCAGACGTGAGTCTTCCTTTCCGTGCTGATAAGACAACTCAGAATCAGTTTTGGTCTGCGCGAGCTCTTCTTCAAGTTTCCTGACTCTTTCCTCGAGCAAGCTCTTCTCAGCCACGACCTTCACCAAGTCTTCCTCAACGGCAGGGGTGTACTTAGCCTTAGTAGACTCCAATTCTTTCTGAACGGAGATGAATTGATCGCGAAGTTTGGACTCTTCCTCGAGTAAATTCCGATAAGCCATATGAACTCGGTCGGACTCATCCTCTAGCATCGAGGTACGATTTACTTCAGTGAGAAAGCAGTCCCCAATCTGCAATGACAGGATAATTAATATTTTGTTCAAAGACCTAAACAGTTATAACCATTGCAAAGGGCTTTTACCGTATGGTACGCTCGGCAGAATCGACCTAATACATCGAGGTCGCAATGAGCCAATAGCTCCTCCTGATCCTCGGCGAATCTCCCCGCCATGAAGATCTTTATCGCCTTGTCGTGCTCGTTCTCACCATTTGGGTCGCGATCACTCCGAATCGATCCCCTCTCGGGATAACCCGCCGCTCGATAGCCTCTAAGTTGATCTTCAATAAAGTCCACCATGTCAGGCCTACCTCGACCGGAACGGGAGGTGAGAGCTGTTCGGTGCCGACCCCATAGACCTGTCCTTCTTTTTGCCTCGGGAGGCCCTTCTCGATCGTCCTGGGCTCGCCGATTAGAAATCTCTTTCCCTTTGAGCTTCTTCATGGTGAACATACTGTACCCTAGACCAGCTGAAGAAGAAGGACCAGCTTGGCTAAGGGGAGGGATCATTTGTATTGGTTCGGCATCTTCGGGCTCTCCTTCGGCTCGGTTTCGATCTTGTTGAGAAGAGTCTCCCCGAGAAGGACCTCCAGCTCGGTTGGTTTGTTCTGGAGGAGGCTTAACTTGTCTCCTCGGCTGGCCAGGCATCTTTTTCGAGGTAGAGGCCACTGTCCTACCGACTATGGAAGCTCGGTATTGCTCTACCGTCGTACCTGAAGAAAGGAAAAGTTACTTTGACTAAGGAATGGAATTTTCTAAATAGCATATTACTATGGCCGGTCGGAAAAGATTTTTATTCTTACTTAACGATCGAGGATCGTCCGCGTCCGCAAGAGGGTGTGTAGCTTGGCTGAGCTCCGCTTTCCGAAGAACAGGCTCCAAAACAAGAAAAGCCGACTGATACGGGTCGGAACGCATCGCGCTGACGAGGTCATCTCGAATAACCTTCTTGAGTCGACCTAGCAATTCGCGTTTCCCGTACACCCAGTCTCGCTGACCCTTCCATGTGTGTGGAACCATCTCCGAGCTCCCTTCGGAAACTGGTTCTTCAGGTCCTTTAATAAAGAAGAACCGTCTCTTCCAATCGAGAGAATTGCTAGAGACGATGGTCGATAAAACCGAGTGGTTCGAACGTTGGGAAAAATACACAAACCCAGCGTTGGAGGCAGAGGAGGTGCTAACTTTAAAGAACTGCCAAAAATGGTGAAAATTTACGTCTTTGCCCTTTGCTTTCATCAAGACACTGAAAGCTATCAGATATCCGATCGAGTTGGGGAGGATTTGCGCGGGAGCCAAGGAGAATACATCTAAAACCTGCTCGAGTAACGGGGCAAAAGGGATACGCAACCCATAGGCGAATTGCTTGGCATAGAAAGCCTGACATCCTTCAGGTGGCTGATTCACCCTTTGAGATGGGGTCGGAATAACTAACGAATATCCCTCGGAAAGGAATTTACCTATCTCAGCCTTGAGGTTCGCTTCATCCTCTATTGGATCATATGCACTAGAGATCTCGTCGACTCGTTTCTCAGTCTTCTGAGCTCGACCTGCAAAACCGAGAGTAGGCATAGTGTTTTGTAACATAGGGGGTAAATTTTCACATTTATCATAACACGTGGGGTAAATTGTCACATTTATCATAACATTGGGAGAGGGGGGGGGGGGGGGGGGTTTACAGTGCCACATATAAAAATCTCAGGGCTACGGTGTGAAGCTTTTATAAAATTACAGGGGGGTAAAGTGTTCTTTTTCAAATCACATGAAGGTAATTTGAACATTATGAATATTATAGGGGGATAAATTGTCATTAACTCTTGAGAAAAATTAGACTTGATATGAAAGTTAGAATGAACTTAAGCTGTGATATTAAATTTATGTTATCGTCTCCAGTAATACCAAAGTTGTAAGATGTTATATCATGTGGTAAAAAAAAAGAAGCAAATTTCCCTTTCTTTAAAGGTCACCCCTTATAATAATAATTCCCACTCATTATCTTTGATGCTTGATTGGTGCTTGAAAATGCACTTAAATTGTTCTAATTTTCCAAATAAATCAAGTGTTAATTTGATATTTTCATGAAATTAATAGAAATTATTGTGATTAGAAAATATTAATCTTTGATTTGTTTTTGTAGGAATATAAAATATGGACCCCGGAATATTTAGCTTTCCCAAATTGAACAAGTATCAAAGACATTATTTGAAATAAGGGAAGGTTCAAGGAAGACAATTAGTGCAAGAACAACAAATAAGGAATCTGCCAGAAATATTTCTGCTACTTCCAAGGACGATAACTCTCTCAAGGAAATTCCTATTAAGCTTAATTTCGGATATGTTGTAGAGGAAGGAGTTAGCTACGTTACGGACTTTACGGATCTGGATTTGGAGTTCGGAGCACAAAGATATGTATTTTTCAAATATATCGCGCAGAGCAGAATCTTCTACGCGGGAAACGCGATTTTTGTCCTAAAGTGATTAGGAAACTTGCCTAAGTCCTTTCCATACGAGGATTATGCCTCCTAAACATCTTCCTACTCAATTTCTACCTCCTAAACATTCTCCTACTTGAATTAGGCCTCCTTAACACCTATATATAGTCCTAGATTACACATCTTGGAACACACAATTCTTAGTCTTAGTTACAATTCTCTCTCAAATCATTATCATATTTTCTCTCTAGAACTTGTGATAATGATTAGCAAATTAGGCTAGAGTTTCTTTGGTGAGGTTAGAGATGAACTTATATGTGTAGTGATCATATTTGGATTCGATTCTTCAAGGTTTTGTAAGTTTTATAAATTTGAGTAATTTACTCTTCTTCAATTATTTTCATCAACTCTTATGTTAATACAATTGTTTTATAAATTTTCATATAAATCTAGCCAAGCTCTTTTTATGTGTGAGAATCTTTATGATATAATTATATTGATATAAGTCATTCGTTTTATGGGTAGTCTTTTAATGCAATATGCCTTGGTATATAGTATGTTTTCGATTTCTCATAAGATGATATTTTGTGCCAATTCTAAAAGCAAGAAAATTATTTACTCAAATACATTAGAAATCATGTGTTTTTCAATTCTTTATCTTCCAATTGATTGTTTGGGATGTGAAACTTTCAATTGAGTAATTTTATGAGTCAATCCAAATAAGTGAACGAAGCATATAAGGGATTCTTGACACCTTACCGTTTTAATTATCGTATTTTTCAACAACCAAAAATTCACTTTTCTTTAAGTTTTCTTAAAATCAAATCACTTCGTTAATTTAGTTTGTTTATTTATCTCTAAAAGCTACTTTGTCTACTAACCTTTTTAGCTTGTTTTAGTCATCTCCTCGTGGATACGACCGCCAAATCTATTCTACATCGATCGATTTGTTTCAACAAGTTTGGGCGTAATCAATGCTCAAAGCTTGCCCTCCTCCCTTATCCTTTCTCTTCATCTCTCTATCTCTCCCCATTTTTTTAAAGCAAAATTAATCAAACACACATATATCTTCAACGTCAAAGGATCAAATTAGAGTGCATCATTCCAAAAAGTGTGAAGAGAAAGCGATAGTTTGCATTCTTCTTATATTTGTGAATTTTCTTTTTGATCAATTTTCTCTTTTTCCATAAAGAAAAAGAAAAAGCAAAGGTTTTTTAGGACGTGTTATTTTTGCAACACATATCTCTAATGTGAGTGATCATGGAAGGAGGCGGCGATGATCATCATTTCCACCACCACCACCACCACAGCCGCCCCAACTTCCCTTTCCAACTACTCGAAAAAAAAGACGACGAGCATCAATCCTCCATCACCACCACCACCTCCTCCTCCGATCCCACTACCAAGAAGCCACCACCAAAATGCACTTCAACCAAAGACCGCCACACAAAAGTGGACGGGCGAGGGCGTCGCATCCGCATGCCCGCCCTCTGCTCCGCCAGGGTTTTCCAACTCACGCGCGAGCTCGGCCACAAATCCGATGGCGAAACCGTCGAATGGCTCCTCCAACAAGCGGAGCCCGCCGTGATAGCCGCCACGGGAACCGGCACAATTCCCGCAAACTTCACTTCCCTCAACATCTCATTACGTAGCTCGGGTTCGACCATGTCCGTACCATCTCAATTAATTAGATCCTCATCCTACTTATTCAATAATATTAATCCCAACTATACGACGCCGCATCGCCAATCTACGTTATTGAATTTCCAAACGGCGCCTAAGCAAGAAATGGATGGGGAGGAGGTGGAGGAGGAGGGTTGGTTAGGGAGGAAGAGGAGGGCGGAGCATCAAAATCACCAAATTGGAAATTACTTGATGCAGTCGAGCGCCGGAGTTATGCCGACAAGCCAATCTACGACACCGGCAAACTTTTGGATGGTTGCGAATTCGAATAATAATAACATTAATAATAATAATCAAGTGATGGGGAATGATAATCCAATATGGACATTCCCTACAGTTAATATTAACAACAATGTTAGTGCTGCCACTGCTACTACTGCTACTTTGTATAAAGGAAATAATATGTCTAGGGGGTTGCATTTCATGAATTTTAGTCCTATGGCGCCGGTGGCGTTGCTTCCGAGCCAACAAATGGGCGGTGGTGGTGGTGGGATGTTGGGAGAAGGGCAGTTGGGGATGTTTGCAGGGTTGAACCCTAATTATTATAGGACGAGTAGCGGTGGTGAAGTGTCGGAGTCTCAAGCAAGTGGGTCCCATGGCGGCGGTGATAGGCACGACACCGCTAGACACGATTCGTGAAAGGTTAATTCTTTTATGAATAGAGTTTGGCTGAATACATAACGCTGACATGATGAGTATATTGTTCACTTGTTTTGTGATTGGAAAATGCTTTTGGGAGAGTGATTCGTTACATTACACTATATATTTACATTATGGGTGAGCATATTTAACCGAACCAAGTTTGGACTAGAGATGGTGAATGAGAGGAAGAAGCCTTGTAATGCCATGCCATTTGGTGTTGTATTTGATTTGTAAAACACACACGTGAGGTTTGATTATTTGTTCTCCTTTTTTTAGTAATTAAAGTGGTCCTAATTTTTTTGGTGTGACTAAAATGGAGGATTAGGGTTTGAGGAAGGGGATTATTGGCTGGTTTTTCCAAAATTAAGTCACATTTGTTTCCCCTCCTTTTTTTTCTCTCTGTATCTCTATATATCAGTTTTTTTTTGTCACACAATATTTTTTCATGATTAGTCCGTGCAATCTTCGTTTTTTAATTCAAGAGATTCATGTAATTCTATTACTATTTGTTTATTATTGGTTCAATGGATTGTTTCGAGTGTTTTGATTGAATTGTTAATTAGAAAAATGTATCTTACGAAATGTACTATAATTTCCATTTGTTAATTGGAGAGGGAACTTAGAATTAGGGTTGTCAATGGGTCGAATTTTGGTCGGATCAAACTCATCTAGATTCGGCTTCATTTATATTGGATCAGATTCTGTCGGATTCGGATTGTGCTCGGGTTTAGATTTTTTGAATCTAATGGATCTTGGTCGGATTTGGCTGGATATTGGATCTTTTTCGGATCCAATAAATTTTTATTTAAAAAATTACATTAATATTTTTTTTCTAAAACAAGTTTATTAACTTTACATTTTCATTTAATTTTAGCTCACATGTTCAAACTTTCTTTACTAATATTCATATTTTTAGATGAAATTTTTTATTTAAATAAATTTATTAACGAATTATAAATTACTATTTTCTTAAATTGACAGTGAAATATTAGTCTATGTTACTTACTTTTGTAAAACATTATGTATATATATATTATTCTTTTTATTTGTTGTTAGATACGGATCTTTAATGGATCGGATCAGATCGATGGATTTAGGTCGTCCGATCCATTAAAGATTCGTATCCAACATTAAATAAAAAGAATGATATATATACATAATGTTTTATAAAAGTAAGTAACATAGCCATGGGCGGATCTACATTCCCCATCCCAAGATTTTGATTTTCTATTTGTATTACTATTTTACTTGTATATATTATTTTTATTGCAATATTAAAATGCATTGGTATTTCAATTTTGATTTTTATTCAAAACCTTTTAGTTATGAATTCTTTGTGTTTGTACCCAAAAAATCACCATCGATTGATCGAGGAATAATAGCGTGATAATGGGTCGAACCCAGTAAGTAGAGCCAAGTGGATTGGATCAGGATCAGACCCACTCTGATCCGGAAGTCAATCCGACCGAAAATTAAACGGGTCACGAGCTCAATTAGAGATACGGCCCAATTTTATAATTAATTAATTGGGCTAAGTGTAAATGGATTAATGGATAAGTTAATTAATTTATGGGCCAAAGTTGATTAATTAGACCAAACAATGGTTAAGAACAAAGAGGCCCAATGAGCCTAAGGGATTATTTTGGCTATAATGATTTAATTAAATTAATTAAGCCAAGTGATTAATTAATTGGGCCAAAGATTAGTGATTGGCCCATATTATAATTAAGGCCAATAAACCAAGTAGTTAATTAAATAATTAATTACAATTATCACATAAGGATTAGTGGGCCGATTACTTCCAACTGATCCAGGACGGCCCATAAACCAGCCGATGAAAACGGCCCAGCAATCTGAAAAGTCCGTGGCCCAGCCGATGAAATCGGCCCAGTAGTGAAAGGGCTGCTTAATTGATTATTTAGATAATTAATTAAAGTTGGAGATAATTATAAAAGCCACACAATTAGCTGGCTATTCAAATTGAACACAACTAATTCCCTAGAATCTCTCAAAGTGGTTACACTAATTGGTAGAACACGTTTTGAGCCATTCACAACTGCCGTAAATCACATCTGAAAATTGAACAAGAGAGAAGAAGAAAGAAGCAACCGCCAAGTAGTGGAGAAAGTGAAGGACAAATAGCATCAGCCGATCAGTTTCTGGCAAACACCTATAAATACAAGGGGGCTGCCATACACAAAACACACAACTCAATCAATCAACAAATCAGTCTACACTGAAATCGGCTCAACGCCTCTCCGGAAGTCCAGCACACGCTGCTTCTACCGTCAGTCAGCACTGCCAATTCCTTGACATCAATCGTCAATCCTCAGCAACCAGCAGGACATGGCCGCCTGAAGTCTAGCACCACCGCTCAAAGTAAGCCGCAAAGCTACTTCCGCCGTCAGCAAAGCTGTCTCGAGCGAAACCATTCGATACCAAGCAAAATAGCAAGCTGCAACGTCATGTAAGTGCCCACGTAATTACATGGCAACCTCGTCAAGTAGCCATCTGCTTGATGAGTCTGCTGTCAAGTAGCTATCTGCTTGATAGCAATCGGTTGAGTAGCCATCTGCTCAATTGATGCCCTTTCCAGCGGCCACCCGTTGGTAATGAGCCCGATTGGTAGCCATCTGCCAAGGTTGGGCGACCCATTGATGATGGTTTTCTGTCATCAGTGTTACTTTCTGTCAACAAGCTGTACGTCATATATCATCAGCTCATTTGGTTGGTCTACCTGCCAATCAAGGAGTATTTTTCAGAACTTATTGTAGTCATCAACTCATTTGGCAAACATATACCGACATAGGAGACTAATTTATCGTTTTGCATGCTTTGTAATGTTTGTAAATCAGGGAACTCATTGTAGGCTAAGACTCATATGTTTCTTTTACAATTCAATTAATAGAAGTATTTGGCCCATATCTCTTGATTTTATTAAGGCATGTTTTACGTCAAATGATTTTCATTGAGGCATGGTCAATATGTTAGTCAAGCTGATATAAATTAAACTGATTGATTATCAACTCAATTGCTGATTTGTAAATGCATTGATGTATTGAGTAAGCCATCGATTGGCTGTGAAACTTTGGCATTTCAGGAAGGTTATCATAAATTATTTAAGTCCTGCGGCCAGGCAGGCATGGAAAAGAACTAGGGGTAGTGTTTGCCTACTCTGCCATAATCAATTGATTAGAAGTCAGTTTCATCAGGACATCTTGCATGGATATCAATATGTCCTTATCAGGACATTTTAATTATGTTTACATCGATATCAATATGTCCAGTTTTTAAACCGTTATGTTTGCACGCACAAGCATTGGCACGCCCGCACTCATTACACATCATATCGAGCCATTTGCACATCGAGGCAATCGGTGTCAAATTTATAGCAAACAATATTTTGGCACGCCCAGTGGGACTTGATAATCTTTTTTTTGCCAAAAAGTCAATCGGTTGATGCTAAACGATTAATCTTTTGCTGTTGTCAGATGATACCACAGATAACGCGAAAGACTCGATCTAGCTTGACGAGGACACGCTCTGATCTAACGCACTCTCTGGAAAATCTATCCACTGTCCCGCTAACTATGGAAGGGACTGACAGGATAGAGGAACTGACAACGGAGGTCCGCAACTTCACTAAAGACCTTGAGGCCAAACAGACAGAATGGTCAAATGTTGTCAGTAAGTTCGAAAACATGCTAGGCTCGGCCACTGCAGCCAGTCAGGCCAATACCGAAGCCAGCAATACTGTGAATACTTCCCTGATGCATCTGGAATCAAAAATGGCTATGCTTGCTGAAAGCATCAATACCCTTGCCAACGGGATACAATCGCGGGCCTGGACAGGGCCGCCCAAAAGCTCTGTTGACAAAGGCAAGGGACCAGCGATACATATCGGGGGAAGTGGATCGAGGGATGAAACGCCCTACAAACAGGGCAACGGACAAACTAATGTCCCTGACAAGAAAGGAAGTACCTCCAAGGCCAGGTATCAACGCCCAGACTCGGGGGGCAGGTCGGAAGAGGAACGATCAGAGGCCATGGGATATGGCCCAGAGGGACATCAGGCCATCTCATCGGCCTATGATAGAACAAATCGAGCCATGGAAGGTCAGGACGACCTGTTGACGATGAATCAGGCTTAAGAAATGTTCGTGAGGAGACAAGGGAATAGGGCATCAAGGTATAATAAGCCTCATCCAGAATACATCGACCAAGTGCCATTCCCGATGAACTACAGGGCACCCAACTTCACCTTATTTTCAGGAGAAGGGTCTCAGTCTGCCACCGAGCATCTGGCTCGATTCTCCCTGGAATGTGGCAACTTAAGCAATGAGCTGAAGTTAAAGTTGTTCCCAAACTCACTTACCGGTATGGCGTTCCACTGGTACGCCAATCTGAAACCAGGATCGGTCCTTGACTGGCCATCCATGGAAAAGGTATTTTTGATGAACCACTATCAAGCCCCGCTTGAAGTATCTGTCATCGAGCTATCCAACATGAAACAGCTGACGGGGCAGACAGTAGAGGAATACATGAAAGCGTTCATCAGGGCCAGAGGCTTCTGTGCCATACCCCTGCCAGAGAAAGAATGTATCAAGATTGCCATCCATGGCATGCATTTTGAATTAAGGATAATCATGATGGCCCAATATCATGAAGATTTGTTTTAACTGACCGATCATGCGGTCCGATATGAAAGGGTCCTAAGGGATGAAAACAGGCGACAACCCAGAGGAAACTACCACCAAGTAGGAATGGCTGACTCTAGCGAGGAGCCATTGAATAGGTCGATGGAGCAGATAGGTATTGAAATCGGGTTAGCTGAAGTGGTCTGTCCAAAGAACACTGTCTGTCAGGCTCTTGCAAAACCAAAAGAGCCTCAACCAACTATCAAGGTGCCAAATAACTTGGTAAGAAGAGATGCTGAATATAAAACAGACCGCGAAGGACGCTACTCGTTTGGTGTCTCCAAAACCGAGGCCATTTTTGATCAACTGTTGGCCGACAAGATCCTCAGACTAAAAGGGGATCATGTGATACCATCTCCAATGAAAATTGCAGGTAAGACTTATTGCAAATACCACGACGTATGGACTCACTCTACGAATGAATGTCTCGTTTTCAGGTGGATGGTACAGGATCACCTTGATAAGGGCATCTTGAGATTCGCCCCAGACTGGAAAATTACTAAGCCGATGACGGTTGATACTAATCCCTTCCAACAGAATGAAGTGAGGATAAACATGGTAGGGGTTACAAACACGACAGAAGAGCACCATGCGGAAGTAGACTCACGCCTCTTATCCCCTTCGATGAGTATGCAAATGGGATTATGTGCCAGGTGCCATGCTGATTTGGCAACAGTACCACTGTTTGTGAATCCAAACATATATGGCCAGTACATGTCTTGGCCAAACACTATGCAAGGAGCATATCCTTATCAGGTAATGCCACAGCCACAACATCAGGTTATGCCACAGTATCAAGTGATGGCGCCGTCTCCAGTGCCGGCGCACCGACAGTGGAACCCCATCGAGATCAGGCCATACCTAAAATGCCTCGACAGTCACAGGAGGGCACTAGTCGTAGCAACAGGATCAGGGAAAGATCACCTGACAGATCACCAGTTAGGCAGGTCAGATCGACCGCCTACCACAGAGACAGGACCTATGGGCCGTCGATCAAAACAACATCGCCTGGTCAATACAGGCCGCGAACTGTCCATACCCCTTCAAATACTCGAGTAGGGTGGTGGGTACCCGTAAGGCATCCGAAATTCCCTGGGAATCAGAGGGTCGATCAGATGACCAGAACACAGTATCGGCGTTACTTGCGCTAGAGGAAAGAAATCGAGACAGCCAAAGGGAAAGCCCCGATGAAACAACGAACGACAAAGCCACATGGTATGGAAATGACGCCAAGACAAGAGGCCAAAGAGGCCAAGGAGGCCGAACAGGGAGCTGTTTCCCCATGGCGATCACCAGGGAAAGCCAAATATGGCACAATTGATATGGAAAAGGAATTAGAAGAAGACGAAAATGATCTTAGGGAGAAATTTGCCAAAATCTATGGCAAGAACGACGGTAAGACAGATAAGGCCGAGTCTGGCCAAACAGTCGAGGAAAAAACAGTCGACGAGAAGTTAGAAGAAGGAGAAGGAAGTGGGACCAGCCAGCCGTCAGCCGACTCGGCTGTGACGCAGTGTAATGCAGTAAGTTCTGAACTCGTCGATGTCATCGACGAGGAGCTGGAATACTTCACTGATGGAGTCTGGGACGAAGGAATGCCAGTTGTTCAAATGGCGGAGGATTTGGAAATGATATCGGTCGATAACGGAAAGGAGACCGATTGGGACAAGAAAGTCGAGAGCATATTCCAGAAACCACCTTCTTTTATGGCCAGACACATCAGGCCATTGTATATATCAGGACATATCGACGGGAAGCCCATCGACAGAATGCTGGTTGTTGGTCCCAAGTGGTCAGATGAGGTTTAGAGGGGGGGGGGGGTGAATAAACCTCTTTAAAATTTTACCTTTTAAAATCTCTAACTTTTCTGTTCAGCAGACTAAGCTGATCGAGAACAGTAAGCAGACTAAGCTGATCTTGCACAAAGCTTTGAACAGTGAAGTAGACCATTCTTCTGATTTCACTCAGCTGATTTTATCAAAATCAGAGTTTCAAAAATAACTAACTTGCAGCGGATTTATCAAGTTTTTTTCACAAGTAGTTTTCTTTAACTTTGAAATAGTTTTATCCCCAGTTTTTAACAAACTCCTTTAAAAAAATTTTCAGAAGTTATCCTTTTAAGTGTTTTAAAACTGTTCTTTCAAATATGCAGAAGATAATGCTGGTTTAAAACACAAAGGATTTTTATAGTGGTTATATGGATAGAAATCCTTTAGTCCACTCTTCCAAGTCACTTAGATCTTGGGTTATACTATAGTCACAAAGATTACAGTACACTCTGCTTGCGCCAAACAACAAATGAACTGGCCACAAGTTCGTAGTAGGAAATCACAAAGAAATTCCTAACCTCTGAAGTAATATCGCTCACTAAGATTGATATCTACTTCTCACAGCACAATCCTAACAAAAATCACTCAGATTTTACAAGTATTTTCTGTTTTCTCTCTGTTTTGCTTCGTCAACAAATGACTCGGCTGATGAGTGTTCTGTTCTTGAGTTTGAGACTTAGAAGAATTCTGCTTCAGATTTTTGCTCTCAAAGTGTGTTGTCTCTGTGTTGTTCTTCTTCCTCAACTCACGAACTGAACTATTTATACTAAGGATTTGAAAATCTGCCCGTTGAGAGTTCGCCAGTTGTCAAATCCTCGAGTACTGGTCCTTTTTCTGCAGAACGGCTGTTGCGACTGAACACTGTACACTCTGCTGTACTTTCTGTCGCTTCGCATTAAATGCGCATTAAATGCACCAAGCTGATACGAGGTTTCTCTTCAATCATTTGTCATAAATACCATTCCTCTTCAGCATTTATTACTCCAAGTGCATTTATTACCGTTGCACTAACTTCTGATCCACTTCCACTCTGCTGATCGAAGTCACTCGTCTGATGCTTACTCGGCTGATCCCAAACTTGAACTAATCTGATTTGAGTCGGCTGATAGTCCACCAGTCTGATTACTTCTTCAGCAACAGATCAGTAGTCTTCTGGACCATATTTGACTAGTCTGAATTACTTCTTCCTTGGTCAAATATTTTCTAAGGTTTGTACTAAGCTTCCACTTAGCTGATGACTTTGGAAATCATCAAAACCTCCCTTCACTTCAAAGTCTTCATCTTCATCCAACAATTTCCCCCTTTTTGATGATGACAAAACTTCAGCTAAATACCTGTACCTAAAACTAAAGTTGAGTCCTCAAAGATTTCTGAGATAGAAATAATATGTTGGAAGCTTGAACTTTTTATAGATTTGATCTTTAAAGATTACAGTACAAGTTACAAGCAAAAATTTGACTTAAGTGAAAGATTACAACTGAAGTAAGCTGTTACAAAAATTTAGCATATGACCTAGTCTATTAACTAGTCTAGTCCTCAGCTTCTTCATCTTCTTCTTCTTCCTCTTCAACTTCATCACTACTGTCATCATCTTCACCAGATGTAAAAGCATCAGCAAGACCTTTCAATTTTTCCTTTCTTTCTTCAGCTTCAAATCTTTTTCTGATGTCTTCAATCCTCTTATACTTAACGTCTGGATTAAGCTGTTCTTCAGCAGAGTACTTAGAGGCAGCTAACTCCTTGTCAGTTTTAGCTACATCCTTGGGCTCTTCTTTATCATCAGCTCCATCTTCAGCTTCCTTTTCAAGTACTTCATCTTCTTTTGGCTTTCCAGCAGCAGCCCGTTGGTCTCGTACTTGACTAGTTGCAGCAACATCAACAGCTAACTTAGCTGATTCCTCTTCCCCCTTTTTGTCAGCATCAGCAGGGTTGAGTTGATCAGGAGTTATGTCGACAGCAGCACAAAGCTTCTTGATGTTTCTATCCAGAACTTGTTGTTCAGCGCAGTGATGACTTAGAGTAGATTGCATGCGAAGTTGATTCTCTTCCAAGTGAAGTTGATTAGTCTTTAATTCACCAGATTGGTCATTCAGACAGTCAACATTCAGCTGAAGTGTTGACAGTTCAGTTTGTGCTTTGTTGGTGACGTTTGTAATCTCTTGCATTAAAGCAACATTCTTCTCAGTTTCTGCTTCACCAACTTGTTTCATGACCCTAACAACCCTTGTGATTATACAGTGTTTCGTTCGAGTTCAATAAGGAAAGTGGAGCATAACAATCTATGAATCGAGTACGTAAAAACCGTATATTAATATTGGTGTTCGAATACAAATTACAAGGCAGGTCTACCCGAGCATTACGGGATGCCGCACTACTAAAATGATCAATACAAAGAGAATACAAACTAGCTTCTAGTTCGAACAGTAGGTCCGAGCAGAAGGGATATCTTGGAAGTTGTGCCGTCCTGATGTCATAAATGCGTCGCGTATTTATAGGAACAGTGATGGGCTAGCTAGACCATCCGCAGGAGAATAGCTCTCGGCCAGCTGTGTAAAGCAGTAGGTCGGTCCCACAGTAATTCCGAGGAGACGAGTAGAACGGGAAGAAGGTCGGAGTGCCTGATCTAGAGCTATCAACCTGGCTCGATCGGAAAATCATGTTCTTCTGGTCGGAGAATACCATTCTGGTCGGGATCGAGGCTGACCCCGAGCAGAAGGTATTTCCTAAAGTGGCGTATGCGAAATACCCCTCGTCAATACTCCCCCACTTCTTGAGCGTAAGTGAAGCTGAAGCTCGGAGAAGTAAATACTGCATCACGGCGAAAGACTTTGATCTCTTGATGTTTTCGGACATGCCTCGTTAAAAACCTAGTCCGGAAAAACCCAATGGGACAAAATCCGAGCTAGGGAAAAAGAGTGCACATCTTCCTTGGAGGAGCCTCGAAATACCGAATCGCCCCCAAGATAGAAGGGTGAGGTTTTTGACCTGAGAGATTCACCTCGATGATTCACCAAGAGCTGCAATATTGAAATTCGGAAAGATAGATAGTAGAGAACAGGCCCCGGACAGTCTTGGGTTGGATATGCCTCGTTAAAAACCTTGCTCGGAAAAACCCCGTGGGATAAAAACCGATCGAAGGTGAAAAAGAGTACACATTTATCCCGTTGAGTCGAAAAATACTCATTTCCGAAGCTTGGAGGACCATAAATGCTATTAGCAAAAGATAATCTTCAATTTTACTGAGTGGGAGCCTAACTGTCGCGGTTACTCGGGGTTGAATTTGCAATTTACCCTTTTAACCTTTATATATATGTTTACTTGGAGAAAAAAGAGTGCATCTTTACAATTCACAGCTGATCGGAGCTTTTAGATCGATAAACAGTATTTCTTCTTTACTTCGAGCATTCCAATAAATATCTTCTAATCATGTCTACTTCCCAGAATCCCGACGTCCAAACCAACATTCCCTCTGGATCAGATTCCGACCTGGGATCCACTGGGGAACTCATCAATGACTTCAAAACCACTGAAAATTCTTCCGAAGAGACGAACATAATCGTCAATCAAATAGAATATGCCATGGGGTCGAACGCTGGAGAGGGTACATCAGGTCGACAGGATTCCGAGCACGATGGTGATGCGGAAGAAAATGCCGAAGGCGGCAGCAAGGAGGGTGGAGATGGAGAAGAAGCAGATTCCGATCATGAGAATAGCTTGACTGTACCGTTTGACAAGCACGAGATTATGAGATATGAGATCGGAGGCGGGTGCAGCGTGAGAATTCTTGATCTAGCCGGTGTCGCGAAAAAGTCCAAAGCCACCGGTCGAGCTCAGAAGACCGAGAAACGGGTCGACGACATCCCCAGTGCGTACGATCCAAAAGAGCATGAGGCAAGCCTCAAAGCTACGATTGGTAAATTCCTTCCCGAGGGCTACTCGCTAATCATTCCGACCTCCTCTCAAAGAGTGAATAAGCCCCCAGCAGGATGTCAAGCCTTCTACGCTAAGCAGTTTGACTATGGGTTGTGCATTCCTTTTGCCCCCTTGCTCAAGCAGGTTTTAGATGCATTCAGCTTGGCTCCCGCACAGATCCTTCCCAATTCTATTGGGTACTTGATAGCTTTTAGCGTTTTGATGAAGGCCAAGAACCAAGCTGCTAATTTCCGACGCTTCTGGCAATTCTTTAAGATTAGCACCTCCTCCGCCTCGAACGCTGGGTTTGTGTATTTCTCCCAGCGTTCGAATCATTCGGTCTTATCGACCCTAACTTCCAGCAATTCTCTTGACTGGAAGAAACAGTTCTTTTTTATCAAGGGACCTGAAGTACCAGCCTCTGAGGGAAGCTCGGAGATGGTTCCATACCAATGGCCAGGCGAGCAAGAATGGGTGTACGGGAAACGAGAAGTGTTAGGCCAGCTTGGGAAGGTTGTCTCAGACGATCTGGTTAAAGAGATGCGTTCTGATCTGTATCAGTCGGCTTTCCTGGTCCTAGAGCCCGTTCTTCGGAAAGCTGGTCTCAGCCAAGCTACCTATCGACTAGCAGATGCTGACGATCCTCGATCACTGAGTAAGGATAACAATCTTTCCCGAGTGCCCGTAATAGTAAACTATCCAGAGAATTTTATTAGTTATCATTTTTGTTTTTTAGGTACGATGGTGGAGCAATACCGAGCTTCCATAGTTGGTAAAACGGTAGCGTCTACCTCGAGAAAGACGCCCGGTCAGCCGAGGAGACAAGTTAGACCGGAGCTCAGAACTGCCGTCCCTCCTCGGGGAAGCTCGGCCCAGACTGGCCAGGTCGGAAACGAAGAGGAGCCTGAGAATGCTGAGCCAATCCAAATGGTGCGACCTCCTCATCAAGCTGGTTCTTCTTCTTCTGGCTTAGGATACAGCATGTTTACCATGAAGAAGCTCAGAGGGACAGAGATTTATAATCGGAGAGCTCGGGAAGATCTCGAGGGACCCCCCGAGGCCAAAAGGAGGACCGGACTGTGGGGTCGACACCGAACGCCCCTTTCTTCCCGTCCTGGTCGAAGTAGGCCTGACATGGTGGATTTCATCGAAGACCAACTTAGAGGTTCCCGAGCGGCAGGTTATCCCGAGAGGGGATCAATTCGAAGCGATCGCACCCCAAACGGCGAGAATGAACATGATAAGGCGATCAAGATTTTCATGGCGGGGAGATTTGCCGAGGACCAGGAGGAGCTTCTTGGCCATTGCGACCTCGACGTACTAGGCCAATTCTCCAAAGCATATCACACGGTAAATCCCTTTACAATTGTTGCAACTGTTTTAAGTTTTGGAGCAAAGTACTAACCACCCTGTTCCTGCAGATCGGGGACTGCTTTCTCACTGAGGTGAATCGTGTGTCTATGTTAGAAGAGGAGTCCGATCGAGTCCATATTGCTTATAGGGACTTGCTCAAGGAGGAATCCCAACTGCGCAATCAATTTTCCTCCGTCCAAGCAGAATTGGAGTCCATGAAAGCCAAATATACCCCTGCCGTCGAGGAAAACTTGGTGAAGGTCGTGGAAGAGAAAAGCTTGCTCGAGGAGAAAGTTAGGAAACTTGAAGAGGAGCTTGCGCAGACTAAGGCTGATTCCGAGCTATCTTATCAGCGGGGCAAAGAAGATTCTCGCCTAAGCTCGATAAGAGAATTTTTGGAGTCTCCCGCATTGGATGCCATAGCTCGAAGGAGGGTCGGCGAAATCCTTCAAACTACCTTTTTCAAAGGGGTTCAACAGTTGGCCGCGGCAAAGGTTATTCCCGACAAAATGACGGAGTATATAAAGCACATGGATATAATGAAAAATTCTAGCGGGGAAGACTATCGAACCGGGTCCTCGAGCTCGGCCGACTGGGAAAGACACGAGTTCGCTCCGTTTGTGGAAGAGTTCGGAGTTCCGATGCCCAATCCAGACATGATGGATTTGGATACATCCGGCTCGAGCTCGAGTTCAGATGGCTCCGATGAGGAAGATAACCAAGATAGTTCCGGAGACGATCAAGATTCTTCTGATAGTGGGGATGATCGAGAAGCCTCTGGAGACAATGACGTTGACATCGAGGATGGCTCCGAGAGCGAGGGCAAAGGGGAGCAGTCAAAACCTTAGATTTTATGTAATAGGTTGTAGGACTCTCTTTATATGCCTTGTAAATATTTTGATCATCTATAAATCAGCTTTTTCTGTTTTTCTCTGAGTCCTCATCGATAAAGTTTTTGTGAGGCATAGGGTTCATGAAAAGAACATCGATATCGAGCATTTTCGTGCGCGCGAAACACTTAGTAGGCGTAGTATCAAAACAATCGACCTTTTTAAATAGGCATGGAAATCTTGAAATTCGTGACTGTTGGGCTCCCAAAAAGGCAACGTTCCTTTCTCTTATAAATAGACGGTAGTTTAAGATTTTTGTCACTGAAATTATAATTCACTCTTCGTCGGAGCTACTCGGTCGATAAGTAAATCGAGCTCTCTTCCCCATTAGAAATATAGAGATCATGGAAGGCCTGGTGAACTCCAAGATCGACCCGAGGTTGTTGCTTAAAGTCAAGAAAAAGAAACCTTCCAAGAGAGTCAAAGAACCAAAGTCCTCCTCGGACGCAGGAAAGACTTCTAAGAACGATCGAGCAAGCACAAGGTCGATTCTCCTTCGAAGACGGTCATCGAATCAACTGGTGACCTTGGCAAAACTGTGGCCAAGCAAATATCTGGCTCCGAGAAAGGGCCGATCATACCAATTCCGGACTCCCCCTCTCAGTCGAAAAATAGCTCCGAGGGTAACAAGAAGGTCAACAGGCCTAATAAGCAAATCACATCAGGTGACCCTGAGCCTGCTCCATATAAAAGACCGCTCGCGGACGATCTGATTCCAACCTCGGCCTTGATTCAAATGACTGGGGAAAAAAGGACAATAGCTGATAGTGTTCTGGCCTTGGGGGCTAATAAGGATGTTGTGGTTGAGCCTCCCAAAAAGAAGGTCAAAATAAATGACCCTCCCGTCGATCAAAAGACAACTCCCTCGTCGGGTGGGAATCCAGAGCCCCAAAGCACTGTCCCCAACGTTGCTCGGACGCTTAGCGCCTTTTTTGAAGAGGTGAAAAGTAAGGCCATGGCCGAGCCAGAAGGGAAAAATGCGAATGAAACGGCGCGATCGAGCACGGACCTGCTTTTTCAAGTAAATGTTGTGTCCTCTCTTCCCCCCTTTTTTTTTTTTTACTAAATAACTTTTTTTTTTGTCCACTTAAGGTCGGACAGCAGTTATTTACCCTCGGGCTGCAAGTTGAGCAAGAAGCAGAACAGCGTGCGAAGGTTATCCTCGAGTTGGAGGAAAAGAAGGTTGCATTATCAAGGCCCCTTGAAGAAGCCAGAGCCATTGAGCTGAAATTGGCCTCCGAGACGGAGAAAGCTGTGAAGGAGAAAGAGAGCCAGGTTCACGAGGAGTTGAGCAAGGAGTTGGATAGGCTGAAGTCACTCGTCGAGCAGGAGAAGAAAAGCACCGAGCAGCGGGAGAAAGAGGCCTATCAAAAAGGTTATGAGGCCGGGTATGAGGCCCGCAACGTTGAAGTCCGCAAGCTTCTCTTCGAGAAAAGTGTTTAGAGATTTCTTCTGTTGACTGCTCGATTAAATGTTGTACTTTTAAATTTTTCCTTTTGTACTTGTTTTCCTCGTTGGAATAATAAACTTTTTCTTCCTTCTAATCGATGATGTTTTGTGTTCTGATAAAGTGATTTACTGTATAGACAATTTATACTCGAGTTAAGAGTAAGCAATCAAGTAGCATTCTTAGTCAAAACAATTTATACTCGAGTTAAGAGTGGTCGTTCGAACTCCGAGCATATTTCAGAGATGGAAAGTTTCTGCACTGCATATTTGACCAAGTCATAGTATTCCTCTTTTTTCAGCTAAGTTTCAAAGAAAGTCTGTCCAAACAGTACCTCAATCTCGGGAAGTGGAAAGGTCATCCGTGATAAATGAATTAATCTGCGCCGTTGGTTTCGTTGAATACTGACCGTCGATCGAATCATCCTTTTAGTATAAATATAGCATTTACCCAGTTGAAAATCTTTACCCTTCGCTGTCAAAAATGTTTTATCCGAGGACGAAGCTCGGATTTTTTCCTCTTCCTGATCAAGCCTTTGAAATTCGGCTTCGAACTTATTTCCGATCTCATCTTAAAAATACGGTTTCCTTTGGTATGGGTGGAATTGGAAAAAAGTGGCCCCTCGGATATCGAGGGGTCTCCGATCCCTGAAAATGGGATCTCCCCTTGAAATACCAACAAGTGGCTGACCCTTGCTTGAGTATTTTGGGCAGGGTTAGCATTGCTGGTTTCGAGGGGTATACCTGAGGGCGGAAAGCAGGTCAGATAATCAAAAGGGAGTTTGACCTCAAGTACTTTCTTTGGGGTTATCTTGTTTCACGAAGTTCTTCCTTTCTTCCTTGAAGAATGGTCACTTTGGGTCAAGCTTCCCGATCATAAAAAGATGACTTGCCAAAGGTTGAAATTTCGGATCTAAAAATGAGGAATTTCAACCTTGTACGCCAACTCGGGGAAGTGATCGGGCTCGGCTGGTAGCGAGAATGCTGGGGGCTGTATGGAGATCAGAAACAATAATTCGCGATCCATATTGTCTAATTTCAAAACCAGATATCATAAGACGATAAACATATACAGCTCGATCACTTTGCCCCAAATTGTGGTGCAATTATCGGATGTTCGGCGGTATTCCCGGTCGACAACACTGAAGGATGCTCGAAGACTCAAAGACCATAGAATAGGGTAATGTAGTTGTAGTAGGACTTCATTTGTACACTCTTAACAACTTTGTAATTTGTTCGATGAATGTCAATAAAGTTGTAACATTTGCCTTTCATTGATCTTTTGTATCTTGCTCGAAAATAATAATGAGAACCTATTGTTTCAAACCATATAGTTACCACTTTACTTTTCCTTTCCATCGTCTTATTGTAAGTCTTCTGCTCGTAAAAGCCAATTTGATGATGAATTAATGAGAATATTTATTGATCGATAATCGTCCAAATAAATAATATCTGAAAGTTGAGAAGTTCCCTTGAAGAATAATTGAACTTAGGAAATAATGATCCCAACTTTAGTAGTCCCCCAGATAATCAGAAACTTTTGAAAGTTGTTCGGGTTTCGAGCAGAACTGCATCATCATAACATTTCGAGCATCAGTTGGAGTTGGATAGTTACGTTGAATTTTATCGAGGGAGGGTCATAGCAACAGCTTTCACCCTCGGCCGATTTTTTTTTTTTTTTTTTTTCTTTATTGATCATATTTTATCGAGGGAGGGTCATAGCAACAGCTTTCACCCTCGGCCGATTTTCTTTTTCGATCATATTTTATCGAGGGAGGGTCATAGCAACAGCTTTCACCCTCGGCCGATTTTTCTTTTTTTTTTTTTTTTTATTGATCATATTTTATCGAGGGAGGGTCATAGCAACAGCTTTCACCCTCGGCCGATTTTCTTTTTCGATCATATTTTATCGAGGGAGGGTCATAGCAACAGCTTTCACCCTCGGCCGATTTTTCTTTTTTTTTTTTTCTTTATTGATCATATTTTATCGAGGGAGGGTCATAGCAACAGCTTTCACCCTCGGCCGATTTTCTTTTTCGATCATATTTTATCGAGGGAGGGTCATAGCAACAGCTTTCACCCTCGGCCGATTTTTCTTGGACTTTCTTTGTCATGGTACTCGGAAAACAATTTGAACTTGAACCAAGGATTTCATTGATTGTCCTTACACTTTTGGAAAGTAAAGTTTGAGAAGACTGTAAATTACAAGAAAAATTAAAAATGATAACATCTATCTTCCATAATATTTCCTCAGATTGACTGCATTCCAAGTTCTTGGCAAAGCTTCACCGTTGAGGTGAGCAATTTTATAGGATCCCTTTTTTCCGACTTCCTGCACGACATAAGGGCCGTCCCAGTTTGGCTGAAGCTTTCCGACATGCTTAGACACTTCCACCTTTTTTAGAACCAAATCCCCGACCTTGAATGTGCGTATCCTGACTTTTTTATCATAAGCTCTTTCCATGCTGGACTTGGTGGCTTGTATCTTTATGCATGCTCGGTCGCGTTTACCATCTGCTTGATCGACATCCAACTGCCTCAGCAATTGATTCTGATCAGGATCATAAGATTCGACCCTTGGTGAAGGTACTAATGTCTCCACCGGTATAACAGCCTCCGACCCATAAACCAATGAGAAAGGAGTTTCTCCAGTAGCAGACTTTACTGTAGTCCTGTTCGCCCAAATTACTCCTGGAAGCTCGTCTAACCAATGGCCTCTCGCTTCGGCTAAACGTTTTTCAAGTGATCGAACAATTTCCCTGTTGGTGACCTCGGTTTGTCCGTTCGCCTGGGGATGTCCGACCGACGTGAAATTCTGCTGGATCCCAAACCTTTCGCACCACTCCAAAATTTGTTTTCCCGCGAACTGAGTTCCATTGTCGGAGATGAGGATCCTCGGTATACCAAACCTGCAAACAATATTCTTCCAGAGAAAATTTATCACCTGAAATTGAGTAATTTTTGTTAGCGCAATGCATTCGATCCACTTGCTGAAGTATTCCACAGCTACCAGGACATAGTTTTTTTTCGATCTAGCAGTTGGGAAAGGTCCCACAATATCAATTCCCCACTTGTCGAAGGGCCAGCAGATCGGAATCGAATGCATCTGCTCGGCGGGCTGATGAATTAGATTTGAATAGATTTGGCAATGATGGCATTTCTTGACATAGTCGATGGAATCTGAGATCATAGTGGGCCAATAATATCCGGTCCTCGAGCACTTCAAGGCTAAGGCTCGTGCACCGCAATGACTTCCCGCTTCACCTTCGTGAACCTCCTTTAAAATTAGATCGAACTGACTCTCAGGAATGCACTTCAACAAAACTCCTGAGCTTGATCTTTTATAAAGCCTATCTTCGTTCAAAACGTACATAGGAGCTCGATATTTAATCCTTTGAGCTTGATTTGTATCTTCTGGTAAAGTACCATCTCTTAGATAAGCCTTCAAAGGCTCCATCCAAGAAGATTCTCGAACATCTATCTCCATTACCTCCGAGTTTGGGGTTAGGTCGGAGTCTATAGCTGGGGAGTTGGACATTAGCCAGGTTATTATTCTTTCCTTCCGTCCGTCAAACGCCCCCGTAAATTTCGAAAGCAAATCCGCCCAACAGTTCTCTTCTCGAGGGATAGCTTGTATATCAAATATCTCGAACTTTGTCGCCAGATCCTTCACTCTTTTCAAATATTTCACCATGTTAAACTCTTTTACTTCATAAACCTCTTTTATTTGTCTGTGTACGAGTTCAGAGTCAGTTAGCACTGTCAGTGACTTTATATTTGCTTTAACTGCCATTTCTAAACCTGCGATCAAAGCCTCATACTCTGCCTCATTGTTCGTGACAACGAAGTCCAGGGTGATCGCATAACTGAGATCCTCCCCCTCGGGACCCTGAAAGTGAATTCCGGCCCCACCACCTTCTCTGGTCGACGACCCGTCGACATGCATTACCCAAACTTTGTGCTGAACATCCTCAACCAGATTTACCACGGGAATTGACAAGTCGCCCGAACTGGACCCTGTTGATTCTGCAATGAAATCAGCCAGGACTTGAGCCTTGATTGTAGTTCGAGGTTGGTACTCGATCTCGAACTGACCCAGTTCCACCGCCCATTTAATCAATCTCCCGGACGTCTCTGGTTTTGATAGAACTTGCCGTAGAGGTTGATTAGTCAGAACAATAATTTTGTAAGTTTGGAAATAAGGTCGCAGCCTTCGTGCGGCAATAACTAAAGCCAGTGCGAATTTCTCGATCTCCAGGTAATTCTTTTCTGCCCCTTGAAGCAACTTACTCAGATAGTATACCGGTTTATGCTCGGAATCCTGAATTCTCACCAAAACAGAACTTATTGCCTCACTTGATACCGCTATGTACAGATACAAGGGTTCCCCCTCGACCGGTTTTGCCAACATCGGAGGGGAAACCAAATATCTTTTAAGCTCTTCGAAAGCTTTACTGCATTCCTCATTCCATTCGAAGACTTTCGATTTCCTCAACAATTTGAAGAAAGGCAAACTCTTGTCTGCTGATCGGGATATAAACCTATTCAAAGATATTATTTTTCCGATTAGACTCTGCACTTCAGACAATTTAGTTGGCGGTTGTAGCTCAGCTATAGCTCGGATTTTTTCTGGATTCGCCTCGATTCCGCGCTCGTGAACCAGATAACCGAGGAACTTTCCCGACCTTACCCCGAAAGTGCACTTGGCCGGATTTAATTTCATTCTGTACTTCCTTAAGATTGCGAAACATCTGTCAAGGTGCTTTATATGTTCCTCCTCGGTCATGCTCTTCACTAGCATATCATCAACATAAACTTCCATGATCTCACCAATAAGATCCTTGAACATCATATTCACGAGCCTTTGATAAGTTGCTCCTGCATTCCTTAGCCCGAACGGCATTACAATGAAGCAGTACACTTCCCGTTCGGTAATAAAAGCTGTTTTATCCTGATCTCTTTCATTCATAAATATTTGATAAAACCCTTGGAAAGCATCCATCATACTAAAGAAAATGAATCCCGCAGTCGAGTCAGCCAGCATATCGATCCGTGGTAAAGGATAGGGGTCCCTTGGACACAACTTGTTCAGGTCGGTAAAATCATTACACATCCTCCATTTGTTGTCGACCTTCTCTCCCTTCGACACCAACACTACATTGCAAAGCCATTCAGTGAAAGTTATTTCCCGAATCTGTTTCGCGGCCAATAACCTATCCACCTCAGCATTGATGATTTTGTCTTTTTCTCGACCGTGATTCCTCTTCTTTTGCCTAACTGGCTTTGCTTTAGGATCGATATTTAAAGAATGAGTGATCACTCTCGGGTCGATTCCGACTATATCATCAGAACTCCAAGCAAAGACATCGGCGTTGTTTCTAAGGAATTCGATCAACATGGTCTCCATCCCTTGACTTAGCTCGGTCCCAATCCTGGTGAACTTCTCGGGAGAGCCAGGGATTAACGTTACTTGTTTATGATTTCGGGGTTGTACGCTCATATCGATCTCTTTTCCTTTTTTACTCTGCAACTTTTCACAATCTGGCAACGGGAGGTCGGATACTGAGAATACCTTTTCCTCCTCTAACTTTCTCTTCGAGGGCAATACTGGTTCGAACTGCTTCTTCATGTTTAAAGATGTGTTATAACATTCCCATGCCATGCATTGGTCGTTTCTCATTTCTCCGACCCCTGCCAAAGTGGGAAACTTGACCATCTGGTGGTAAGTTGACACGACCGCTTTGAATACGTTTAAAGCCGGTCTCCCCAAGATTGCATTATAAGCGAACGGGGTACTCACGACTAGGAACTTAACCATCTTCGTAACATCTCTAGGTTTCTTGCCCATAGTAGTACTCAAGAGTATGGTTCCGAGAGGAACAATTTCCGATCCACCGAACCCAATGAGCGGGGTGGATACTCGTTCCAATCGCGGGTGTTGTAGATTCATTCTGTCGAGCGCCTCAGAAGAGATTATGTTTGCCGAACTGCCATTATCGATTAACACCCTCCTAACCTCGAAGTTAGCAATTCTCAGGGTCAAGACCATTGAAAAATCAGGGTCGTCTTCATTAGTATCCCAAGTCACATCACTTGGTCTGTCAGCCTCGGAAAAGCTAATGACTTGGCTCACCGAAGGCGCTGGTCTTAAGGACATGACCTCCTTCCTAGACGAGAGACCAGTCTTTATCGACCTAGCGGTCCTTTTCCTCGCATTCCTGCTATCTCCCCCGGCTGGCCCACCAGATATCATATTTATCACCCGAGTCGTCTGGTCCTCTGCTTGTCGTTGATCCTCATGGTGTTGTTCGGAGGACCTCCTAGGACTCCTGGACCTATAACGGCTGTTATGGTTTTCCTTCCTGACATATTCCTTCAACTTTCCCTGAGCAATCAGTTTTTCGATCTCTTGTTTCAACTGGAAGCAATCCTCGGTGCTATGCCCCCGAGCTCTGTGGTATCTACAATACTTATCGTGATTCATAGTCCCTGGCCTAGGTTGAGTGATACGCCGAGCTCCAGGGACTAAATTTCTCTCTTCGAGTACCGTTAGAATCTCGTCCCTCGAAGTATTCAATCTGGTAAAGTTGCTTTTTTCATGCCCCGTCCTCGGAGTCCTCTCTGGAGATGCAGGTCGACCGTAGACATTAGATCTGTGGGTCGGAGCTTGAGGTTTATAGACCTTTAGTCTCTGCCAAACCGAGCCTTTTTGCTGCGCGTTTGACCCTCCGTAGTCGCTTGGTTTAGGGATAGGGGCCCGATCAGGTTTCTTCACGATCGGGGGCCTAGGATTCTGTGCATTTTTTAACTTATTCATTTCCTCCTGGATCATGTATTTCTCAGCTATTTCCATAATTCGCTCGAAGGACTTTGGCTGCTTTCGGCAGAGAGCATTTCCGAACTGGCTATTGCGGGTCAGCTCGAACATTAATGACGATAGAAACTCAATCTGTGGGGTATCGACTTTCAGAAGTTCAATACTAAATCTAGCCAGCCACTGCCTCAGTGTTTCTCCTTCCATTTGCTTCACCGTCCCCAAATGATTAGCAGGTAACCTTTGTTTCCTTTGGCTGGCAAACTGATGTTTTAATTTATCGCACAGCTCGTCAAAGGAGAAGATCGAGTTCGGAGGCAGTTTTCCGAACCAATCCAAAGCAATTCCTTCGAATGTGGTGACCATGATTTTGCAGCAAAAATCCTCCGAGTGTCCATATAAATTTAACACATTTATGAAACTGTTTATATGCTCCCCGGGGTCAGAGGTTCCATTATATCTTGGCAATCTTGTAGGGACTGACTCTGTTCCTCGAGCTTCCTTAATTTCTTGACAGAAAGGTGAGCATCGCATAATATTTGTACTCAATTCCCTACTTCGCACTTCAGGGAACACGACCCCATCCTCTTTGGCCTCAACTCCTCGAGCCCTGACACCTGTGGGTTGGGTTTCCTTTACTAGCTTCTCTTTTTCTAACTCCTTAGCAACCCTTTCTTGCACCATCCTTTCCAAGTCAGTCTCAGTTACCTTTCTATAGGCTGGCTTTCTAGACCTCTCCACAACTTTGGGTTGACTTTCCCCGACCACGGAATCCTCTAAGTTTTGTATGTTCCTAGAAGGTTGCCCAGATCGGACAATGGTTCTAGCTTGTGGTGGGTTGGGTCGAATCTCAGATGGTTCGCCCAGAGCAGATCGACGAATACTTCCTTCCCTTGGCCTGTTGGAAATCGGACCCCGAGCAGTAGGTTGATCGACCGGGGGCTGCTGACCTGGCAGAGTTTCACGATCTGCTCTCTCCGTATTCAAGAATTCTCTACACATGGTTCCGATAATAGAACGCAAATCTGCCACTGTCGTATGAATAGGCATATCATTCGGCGGGTCGAGCGGCGGCACCTCAGATTGGTGGGCCGCTCGGGATTGGTTACTTGGTTCATTGTTTACAGAACGTTGAGCTCCTACGGCGTGTGAAGGCTCGCCACGATTGTACGTAAATCTCCTAGTAGTAGGCATATTTCGATCTAACACCCGAGCAGGCCCCACGGTGGGCGCCAATTGATTATACAGTGTTTCGTTCGAGTTCAATAAGGAAAGTGGAGCACAACAATCTATGAATCGAGTACGTAAAAACCGTATATTAATATTGGTGTTCGAATACAAATTACAAGGCAGGTCTACCCGAGCATTACGGGATGCCGCACTACTAAAATGATCAATACAAAGAGAATACAAACTAGCTTCTAGTTCGAACAGTAGGTCCGAGCAGAAGGGATATCTTGGAAGTTGTGCCGTCCTGATGTCATAAATGCGTCGCGTATTTATAGGAACAGTGATGGGCTAGCTAGACCATCCGCAGGAGAATAGCTCTCGGCCAGCTGCATAAAGCAGTAGGTCGGTCCCACAGTAATTCCGAGGAGACGAGTAGAACGGGAAAAAGGTCGGAGTGCCTGATCTAGAGCTATCAACCTGGCTCGATCGGAAAATCATGTTCTTCTGGTCGGAGAATACCATTCTGGTCGGGATCGAGGCTGACCCCGAGCAGAAGGTATTTCCTAAAGTGGCGTATGCGAAATACCCCTCGTCACCTTGCAATGTCAGCTTCATTCCTTTGAAGAGCAGTGTGGAGGTGACCTACATCAGCCTTCACATCTTCAATACTTATGTGCATGCTCAAGATACTTTGAGTAATTGCAAGTGAATTGTCTGGTGGTAGAGGAAAGTCTTCAATGGCATCCTTGACCATTTTTGCAGTCTCTTCCTGCATTTGTTTAATCATCAGCGTATTCCTTGACTCCATCTCCTTCATTGTGGTTTCAAACAGCTGCTGGATGGATTCCATCAGTGATGAATGCAAATCAACAGTAGGAGCAGGGTGTGATGATTCAGCAGGTTCAGCCTCCTGTTGAAGTTCAGCAGGTTCCTCTTCCTGTTGAACAGGGGCATCATGAAGAACAGGACTTTCTTCAGCTTTCCACTCCAAAGCTAAAGGAATTTCCTCTTTGACAGCAGCAGGCAGTGTCACGGATGTATCGAGATTAATTTCCACAGCTTGCTTGTCCTTCCTTGGTTCTTCATCTTCAGGCTCATCAGATATGTGAATAACTTCAGTACCATCAGCAGACACAACAGTCTTCTGATGTATCAAGTCAGCTGGTACAAATGGTGAAGTAGTCTGTTCGATCTTCAGCTTCTCTTGATAAGTACTAATATCAGAGCCATAACAGATTTGCTGTAAACTAGGCAGAACAGGTGATGCACTTGAAGTCCCTGGTTCAAACCTTGATCTCTCAACCCATTTTTCCAAGGTTGTGTAAACAGCAATCTTGACTGCTCTATCAATTCTGTCATCAGTAGGACTGGGTCTCTTTGGAATTGATTCTTTGATAGCAGTCGCCTCCTGACTTACAATGACTCTGGCATAGTCATGTAGTCTGTCTCTGACAAAATCTGAGTCCAAAGCCTTGACAACAGAATTTGTTTGCAACCAGTTTAGAACCCATCTCCCTTCTGTAGCAAACTCCGTCCAGGCTTGAATTTCCTCCTCAGATTTATTCAATCTATACTCTCTCCATTGATTGTATCTAATCTTTTCAGGGAGAAAAGTAGTCCTTGATTGAAACAGCTGGTTAAGCCTTTCCAGCTCAGCTTCGAATCTTTTGAAGGCAACAGAGTCATTTTGAACAATCTCAATTGCTCGTCTGACTTCCTTCTTTTTCTTCTTAATTGGTGCAGCCCTAGGTAGCACAAAGTCTCCTTCCTTAGGCTTTTCACCAATTACGATGCCTCCAGACCTCCTTGGTCCATGAGCATCCTTCTTGCTCTCTTCCAAGGCCTTTGCCAAGTCTGCTTCTTCCTTGGCAGCCAACTCAGCTTCTGTCATTTTCTTGACATCAGCGTCCTTTTTACTTGCTTCAAGAGCTCTCTTCAGCTCAGCTTCATCACGTTTTCTCTGCTCAGCTTCCTCACGCTTCTTCTTGTGATAAGCTGACACCTTTGCCTTGCCAGTTCTTTTCCTTCTGGCATTTCTTGACTCAACAACTGGTGCCGCAGCTGTTGTTTCTGGTAATGCAACTGCTACAGGTGCAGCAGCAATTGGTTCGAGGATCTGCACTTCAGGATCCTCTTGAGGTTTGGCAACCTCAGCTGTTGGTGTAGGAATCTGTTTCACTTGATCAGCTGACTTCTTCTCAGCAGACTCCTTCACTGATTCAACAGGCCTCTCAACAGATGGAGGGCTTTTTCTAACTACTTCAGAAAGTTCTTTTTCTTCATCAATAAACGTCATCCTCTGTTGGTCCCAAGTGGTCAGATGAGGTTTAGAGGGGGGGGGGGGGGGTGAATAAACCTCTTTAAAAATTTGCCTTTTAAAACTTCTAACTTTTCTGTTCAGCAGACTAAGCTGATCGAGAACAGTAAGCAGACTAAGCTGATCTAGCACAAAGCTTTGAACAGCAGAGTTGACCACTCTTCTGATTACACTCAGCTGATTTTATCAAAATCAGAGTTTAAAATAAACTAACTTGCAGCGGATTTATCAAGTGTTTTTCACAAGTAGTTTTCTTTAACCTTGAAATAGTTTTATCCCCAGTTTTTAAATAAACTCCTTTATAAAACTTTTCAGCAGTTAACCTTTTAAGTGTTTTAAAACTGTTCTTTCAAATATGCAGAAAATAATGCAAGTTAAAAACACAAAGGATTTTTATAGTGGTTATATGGATGTAAATCCTTTAGTCCACTCTTCCAAGTCACTTAGATCTTGGGTTATACTATAGTCACAAAGATTACAGTACACTCTGCTTGCGCCAACCAACAGATGAACTGGCCACAAGTTCGTAGTAGGAAATCACAAAGAAATTCCTAATCTCTGAAGTAATATCGCTCACAAAGATTGATATCTACTCCTCACAACACAACCTAACAAAATCACTCAGATTTTACAAGTATTTTCTATTTTTCTCTCTATTTGCTTCGTCAACAAATGACTTAGCTGATGAGTGTTCTGTTCTTGAGTTTTGAGACTTAGAGAAGTTCTGCTTCGAATTTTAGCTCTCAAAGTGTGTTGTCTCTGTGTTGTTCTTCTCTTCAACTCATGAACTGAACTATTTATACTTGGAGATTTGAATTTCTGCCCGTTGAGAGATCGACAGCTGTTCAAATCCTCGAGTATTGGTCCTTCCTGCAGAAACGGCTACCTGCGACTGAACACTGTACACTCTGCTGTACTTGCTGTCAGATCGCATTAAATGCACCAATCTGATACGAGGTTTCTCTTCAATCATTTGTCATTAATACCCTTCCTCTTCATCATTTATTACTCCAAGTGCATTTATTACCGTTGCACTGATCTTCTGATCTACTTTCACTTAGCTGATCGAAATTACTCGTCTGATGTATACTCGGCTGATCCCAAACTTGAACTAATCTGATTTGAGTCGGCTGATCGTCCACCAGTCTGATTTCTTCCTCAGCAATAGATCAGTAGTCTTCTGGACCATATTTGACTAGTCTGATGAACTTCTTCCTTAGTCAAATATCTTAGAAGGTTTTTACTAAGCTTCCATACTTAGCTGATTCTGATGTTTTGGAAATCATCAAAACCTCCCTTCACTTTATGTCTTCCATCTTCATCTTCATCCAACAATTTCCCCCTTTTTGATGATGACAAAACTTCAGCTAAGTACCTGTTCCTAAAGCTAAAGTTTAAGTCCTCAAAAATTTCTGAGATAGAAATGATTTGTTGGAAACTTGAACTTTTATAGATTATATCAATTGATTACAAGTTACAAGTTCAACAGATGAGATAACAGAAAGTAAAATTTTACAAGTTTAACAAAAAGATTACAAGTGACCTAGTCTAATGACTTAGTCTAGTCCTTCTTCTCTTCTTGTGTTTCTCCTTCTTCTTCATTTTCAGGGTCTTCATCTTCTTGTTCAGAACTAGAGAGATCTTGTTCAAGCATTTCAAATCTTCTTCTGAGATCCTCTATTCTTTTGTACTTGACGTATGGATCTAACTGTTCAGCAGCAGAGTCCTTGGAAGCAGCAATCTCCTTATCAGATTTTACTGGTTCTTTGGGCTCTTCATCAGCATCGTTGTCTGCTTCAGTTACTTCATTGTCTGGTCTGCTTGTATTTTCATCATCAGCATCCTTTTCAGCAGAGTCCAACTTTTCAGTAACTTCAGCTGATAGATTAGCATCAGCACCCTTTTTCTTCGTTGTAGAATCTCCATCTTCCCCCTTTTTGTCATCATCAGCAGGGTAGACAGGTTCTTCAGGCAGAACAGGAGTGATGTTAATTGCGTCACAAATCAGTCTGATGTTTTTATCCACCGCCAGAAGATGATTTTCCCTCTTCAGTTGCTGCAATCTGTTGTAGGATTCAATCTTCTTGAATGTAAGATCCACTTGATCACAAAGTTGAATCTGAGAACTCAGAATCAAGTCAGCTGATGTAGTGAATGCTTTCAGCATGCTCTCAGCTTTTACTTCATGAGCCTCCATGGCATTTGCAACAACTTCATTAATGTCCCTCCAACCAGCTGTGTTGTTTTTGACCCTTGCACCAAATGTTTCCACATCCAGTCTGATAGCTTGTACTTCATTTTTGATGTTTGCCATTTCTTCCACTATCAGAGGGCTAGGATCAGCAGCCTTTGGGACTTTTTCAGCAGCAGCAGACATCATAGTTAAGGCTACTTCCTTAAACGTATTCATTTGTTCTCTATGTCTGTCTTCCATTTCCTTCATTGAGTTGGCAATCAGCTGATGGATGGACTCCAAAATAGCTGGTTGCAAGTCTGTTGAAGTTGATGGAGTGGCTGTGCTTGCTTGAGCAATCTCAGGAGTTTTGTCGGTCTCCTTTGGTTCATCAGTCAGAGTAGTCTGCTGTTGGGGCAACTTCTCTGATGATGTTGAGATTTCAGCAATCTTCTGTTGGACCTGTGTTGGCTCATTTATCTCTGTAACAACATCAACACCATTATCAGCAACAACAGTTTTATGTGTAAATATAAGAGCAGGTGTAAATGGTGAAGTTGTCTGTTCAGGTAAGTCTTCATATGTTTTGATAGCCGGTCCAAAGACGATCTGTTGTAAGCTTGGCATAGGTAACATTGAACTGGGTTGACCCTTCTGATGTCTGGTCTTCTTTGCCCATACTTCCAAAGTTACAGATAATGCCAGCTTGACCATTCTGTTCTGTAGATTTTCATCTGAAGCAGGAGTTTCAGGAACAGAACTTTGTAGCAACTTGGCTTCAGACTTTGCCAACTTCCTCATTCGATAGTGAATCATGTCAAAGAAGTGGTCTGAATCCAATGCTTGCCTCAGACATCCAGTTTCCAGAAATTGCAGGACCCATCTTTCCTCAGCAGCAAAATCCTTCCACTGTACTATTTGATCCTTGGTCTTTGTCAGACGATACTCTCTCCATCTGTTGTATCTGATCTTTTCCGTGACAAAGAGACTCTGACGGACCAAAACATCGTTATACCGCTCAAGATCTGCCACAAATTGTTTGAACATCTCTGGATCATTTTGAACTATGTTCAGAGCATATTTCAGTTCTGATCTCTTCTTCTTTGGCAGCTTGGGTGTTGGCATAACAGCCTTTGGCTTCTTGGGATCTCCAATTGTGATTCCACCACTGTACCTTGGACCTTGAGCATCCTTGGTACTGGCTTCAATAGCCATAGCCAAATCATGAGCTTCTTTAGCAGCTTTCTCAGCTTCAGACATGTTTTTAATCTGAGCCTCAAGCTCCTTAAGTTTGCGAGCGTTTTCTTTTTCTTTCTTTTTCTTCTCAGCTTCATCTATCTTTTTCTGCTCAGCAGCAGTGATCACTTTAACCTTTGCCTTACCAGTTCTCTTCCTTCTGGCGGCAGGTGATTCAACTACTTGTAGTGGAACAGCAGCAGTTGGTGTAGGATGAATGAGTGGGACATTCTCCTCTGCTGGTGAAGTAGTTGGCTATTCAGCAACAACAGACTTGTCAAGAGATTGGTCCACTGCTGTCTCATCTTCTGCAGCTTTTTCTACTGCATCCACTGGTCTTTCAGCAGCAGGGTTTTCTCTGACTTGAACAGTTGGGGCAGTTGTAAAGGTAACTCGTTGACCTCCCAGAGTTAACTTTCTTTTTGCCTTTGGCTTGGGCAAAGCTTCAGGTTGTCGAGGTTCAGCAGTTCTCTTTACTGAACTCCTTGTTCTTCTTCCAACTTCTTTTATCTGAACTGGTTCGTCAGACTCAGTTCTTTCTGGAGATGTTTCAGTACTCATCTCACTGATTTCCTTAGTCACTTCAGTGACTATCTGGTTAGCAACATCAGCAGACTCTACTGATCTGGCTTCAACAGCAGGGTTTGCTGTTTGATCAGCAGACTTCGTCTTGATGGTAATCTTGGGTTTCTTGGCAGCAGGCTTCTCTTCTTTTCCTCTTGCCTTTCTTTTAGAAGTAGCTCCAATCTTAACTGGTTCATACATCTTCACTTCCTTCAGCTTGTGAACTGTCTTCCCGTTCACCAATGGACATCCCAGAGCTGAGAGTAGATGACTCATCATCACCACATGTCCATTCTTCTTTAACGCCAGAAGATAAAAGTAGTGAATAGCCCAGTTAACATCCAACCCATAGTAGATGCAAACCATTGTTTGGTACCTTCTCCTAGGTAACCCATCTAAGGAGCTCGTACAACACTCCAAAATTTTTGCAATGATATCAGCAAACCTTTGAAACTCGTCTTTCAGCTGAGTTTTCATAAGGCTTCCAGTCATTGGTTCTCCATCCTTCGCACAGACAAACCAAAATTCTTCCTCTTTTTCTTGAGCCAGGGTAAATACCTCTCCTCCTTCATTTTTCAGGCCATAAATTTCATTCAAAACAGCAGGTGAAACACAGACAGTTTTACCTCCGACAGTAGCCACATAAATCATTTTGGTTAGGTCATTTTTTCTAGATCCATAGTAGTCAGCCACATCTTCAGTGAAAACATACTCCTCATGAGCTTCCAAAACCTTCACCAATGATGCCTCTTTAATTTTGACCAAGATTTCCTTCATTAGAGGAGTTCCAGAAGAGTAGAACTTCTCGTAATTCAAATAACGTCCTTCAGCTCCGGCCATTTTGAAAAATTTGTAGTAGCTTGAGAGAAATTTAACACTTTTAAGGCAGAAAAGATGAGTTAGTAACTTCTTTTTCACTTAGAATAATTTTGGGTGCGTAAGGTTTAACCCTTCTGATCAGATCTGGATTTATAGATTTCGAAATGCTTCGGTTTCCGTGTTATACGCGGACGGTTTGATTTGATCTGTCAGTTTTTAATCGTGCGGGCGAGAATCGCGGAATTCAAAATTTATTAATTATGTCAGGCAGGCGGGAATTTGAAACGCCACTTGTCTGTTACTTATAAAAGCGTGCTTTTGATAAAACGTTTTTGCACAACACTTTAAATATAAGATGACATAAATAATAACAGATGAGTAAAGTGATACTTATCTGATAAACGACTTGTCTGATACAATATATCACTAGTGAAAGCCAATATCTAGTGATCTTCCTTTGCTGTTTGTCAATCCAGCAAGACAAATAATCTTCGAATCTTCAAGAATTAAGAACAAATCTTCTGATTAAAACAACTTCAACTAACTGTCATTGAAGATTTCATCTTTAAAACAAGGGTACCGCTAGTCTTACACGTTCCCCCTGAATTCAAGAATTCATCAGTCAACTAGTCTGTTGAGAGTCAGCCTTCTTGAAGTGTAACGCTTGTTGATGTCAGATTAGTAAGCTGTTGAACCCAGTCTTCTGATAGGTTCCCCCTCAGCTTATGAATCCAATTTTAACAAGCCTAATTCCGCTCTTAGAGTGGAGAATCTAGCTTCATTCAGTGGTTTGGTGAAAATGTCAGCAATCTGGTTGTCTGTATGAACATACTCAATAATAACATTTCCCTTTTCAACATGGTCTCTGATGAAGTGATGTTTGATCTCAATATGTTTAGTCCTGGAATGACTAGTAGTATTCTGAGTAAGTGATATTGCACTTGTATTATCACAGTAGATAGGGATTCCACTGATCTTAAGATTATAGTCTTCAAGTTGATGCTTCAACCAAAGTATTTGTGCACAACATGCTCCAGCAGCAATGTATTCAGCTTCAGCAGTAGATATGGATACTGAAGTCTGTTTCTTACTCATCCATGAGATCAGACGACTGCCTAAAAATTGACACGTACCTGTAGTACTCTTCCTATCAATTTTGCAGCCAGCAAGGTCAGAATCTGAATATCCAATAAGTTCAAATCCTGATTCCCTTGGATACCACAATCCCAATTCTTGAGTGCCTTTGAGATACTTTAGTATTCTTTTAGCAGCTAAGAGATGAGATTCCTTAGGATCTGATTGAAATCTTGCACAGACCCCAACAGAATACATAATATCAGGTCTGCTAGCTGTTAAGTATAACAGTGACCCAATTATGCCTCTGTATTTGGTGATGTCAACTGATTTGCCACCTTCATCCTTGTCCAGACGAAGTCCAGTAGACATAGGAACAGTAACAGATGAGCTAGTTTCCATACCAAATTTCTTAAACAGATCTTTTGTGTACTTTGCTTGATTAATAAAAATACCATCAGGCAGCTGTTTGACTTGTAAGCCAAGAAAGTAATTTAATTCTCCCATCATGCTCATTTCAAACTTGTTCTGCATCAGCTTAGAGAATCTTTCACACATCTGTTTGTTAGTTGAACCAAAAATAATATCGTCTACATATATTTGTACCAACAATATATGATTATCCCATTCAATAGTAAACAAGGTTTTATCTACTTTACCTTTGTGAAATCCTTTAATTAAAAGAAAATCAGATAAAGTATCATACCATGCTCTTGGAGCCTGTTTCAGTCCATAGAGAGCTTTCTTCAGACGATATACCTTATCTCCTTGTTGATAAACTTCAAATCCAGGAGGTTGTTCAACATACACTTCTTCTTGCAATTCTCCATTGAGAAAAGCAGACTTCACATCCATCTGAAAGACAGTGAAGTTCTTGTGAGCAGCATAGGCTAGGAACAATCTGATTGCTTCAAGCCTTGCAACTGGTGCGAATGTCTCATCAAAATCAATGCCTTCTTCTTGGCAGTAACCTTTGGCAACTAGTCTTGCTTTGTTTCTGGTAACCATACCATCTTCATTCATCTTATTTCTGAAAACCCACTTAGTGCCAATTACTCTTTGATGAGTAGGTCTGGGAACTAAGTACCAGACTTCATTCCTTTCAAATTGATTCAACTCTTCTTGCATAGCTTCAATCCAGTGAGAATCACCAAGAGCTTCATCAATTAATTTAGGCTCAATTTGTGAAAGAAAACTTACAAACATTGTTTCATTTGCAGTTGACCTTCTTGTTCTAACTCTATCCAAGGGATCACCAATCACTAACTCTGGTGGGTGATCTCTGAGCCATCTGAGATCAGGTTGCAAATCTGGATGTTGTCCTCTGGATTGATCTTGCAACACCACTGTTGGAGTCTCAGTAGTAGTCTGTTGAACAGTTGTGGTCTGTTGAACAGTCTCTGGTCTGTCAGCTGTTTGCAACTCCTCTGTTAGACAATCAGCAGACTGATTTTGAACAGCACTTGAGTTAACAGCTTGAGATAGGTTGGGTAGTATGATGGGTACATATTCTTCCTTTCTTTCCACATTCAATTTCTGAAAGTCAGCAGATATCTCAGGGTTTGCACTTTGATTCTTTTCAGATGATTGACTTGGTTCATCAAATACTACATGAATAGATTCTTCTACAAGCAAAGTTATTTTGTTAAACACTCTGTAAGCTTTACTAACAGTAGAGTAACCTACAAAAACAGCTTCATCAGCCTTCTCTGCAAATGCAGTGAGGTGATTTTTCCCATTGTTCAAAACATAACATTTACAACCAAAAATCCTAAGATAATGTAAATTAGGCTTTCTGTTGTTCCATAACTCATAAGGTGTCTTGTTTTGACTTTTGTTGATCATACACCTATTCTGTGTATAACATGCTGTGTTTGTAGCTTCTGCCCAGAATCTTTGGGGCAGCTTTGCTTCAGCTATCATTGTCCTGGTAGCTTCTTTTAGAGTTCTGTTTCTCCTTTCAGCAACTCCATTTTGTTGAGGGGTTCTGGCAGCAGAGTACTCATGACTGATTCCTCTGGAATTACAATACTCTTCAACAGTAGAGTTTGTAAACTCAGTCCCTCTATCTGATCTGATCTTCAAAATTCTTTGACTCTTCTCATTCTGGATCAGTTCCATCAGATTTGTAAGATGTTCCTTGGTTTCACTTTTCTTCTTCATGAAGATTACCCAAGTAAATCTTGAAAAATCATCCACAACAGCTAGGCAGTATTTCTTCCCACCATTGCTGATTGGATCAATAGGGCCAAACAAATCCATATGCAGTAGCTCCAAAATTCTGGTTGAAGATTGGTGCTTCTTGCTTTTGAAAGATGACTTCACTTGTTTACCCTTCTGACAGGCATCACAGAGCTTGTCTTTGCTCATGACTGTCTTTGGAATTCCTTCTACCAGATTATTCTTTATCAATCTGTTGATGGTCTTGAAATTCAAATGATTCATTCTTTTGTGCCAAAGCCAACTGATTTCACTTGGTGTAGAAGCCACTAAGCAAACGTTTGAATTCTTGTCCACAGAATTCCAGTCGACTACATAGATGTTTCCTTGTCTTCTTCCAGATAAAATAACCTTCTTTGTTCCAATTTGTTCAACATAACAGTTATCTGATGAAAACACCACGGAAAATCCTTTGTCACAAAATTGACTTATGCTCAGCAGATTGTACTTCAGGCCACTAACATATGAGACGTCAGATATCTCTATGTTTCCTTTGATAAGCTTTCCAACAGCTACAACCTTGCCTTCTTTGCTGTCTCCAAAAGTAACTCTTGGACCATTTACAGCAACAGCATCTGCCAGTTCATGTATGTCTCCACACATGTGCCTTGAACATCCACTGTCCAAGTACCATTTCTTCGCTACTTTACTCCTACTCCTAATCCTAACCTACAAAACAAAATAAAAATGTTTTAGGTACCCTTTATTGAGAGGGTCCTGGCGGATTAGTATCACCTTTGACAACCCAAGATGTTGAAGTCTTAGGCTTCTTAGGCTTTGCAGTCTTAGCAGGAGCATGAGCAACTTCATTTACATCATAATCAGCAGGCATATTATGGTGATAATCATTATGATGATGATAAGGCTCATAAGCAGGATATGATGCATGATAAGTAGGGTAGGCATGCATTGTTTGATGAGCAGGATATGCAGCAAAATGAGGTGGATAATGAGGTGCAGCATAATATGGTGGATAAGCAGGTTGCACATAATAAGACTCATTTCCATAGTAAGCATTTTTGTTGTAATTTCTTTGCTTCTTAGGTCTGCTCTTTACTTGCTCTTTAACAGACGACTTAGCTTTACTAGTCTGATTGGTTTTACTCTTATCAGCAGACTTCTTGGGACTACTCTGCTGTTTGGTTTTACCAGTCTGTTTTTCAGTTTCAGGCTTTTTACCCTTCTTAGCCTTAGGAGTCTTTATCTCCTTTTTCTCAATCTCAGGTGAAATGGGTTTAGTAGTCTCAACATACAAGACAATATTACTATTATCAGCAGATATAAATTTTTCAGCTTTGTTCAGTTCTAAACTTTCTTTTACTAAGGGAGTACTCTGTTCAGTTGGTTTATCTAATGTCACAACAGACGACTTAGGAACAGACGACTTATTATGCAAAGATATTCTAGCTTCAAGTTCTTTGATTTGTCCCTTGTACATTTCACATTCAGCTCTCAGAGATTCACATTCATGCGAAAGCTTTTTATACATGGCTGATTCGTCAGGTTTTTCAACCTTAAGTTTCAGTTTAGCATTTTGCTTTTTCAGCAGAATCATCTCGTCCTTAAGCTTAGCAAGCTCATTCACAACATCTACTTTGTTGTTCATCATTTGCTCAAATGAGTTAAACAGTTCAAGCTCACTTTCAGAGAGTATTACCTCATTGTCAGAATCATCAGATTCCTTTGCCATGAGACACAACAGTGCAGGTGTTTCGTCAAAAACAGAGTCATCACTTGAAGTGCCAGATTCTGTGTTTGATGAGTGGATGGCTGCCATCTTTTCAGCTTCAGCCAACAGCACCTTGCTCTTTTGGTATCTCTTCTCTCTTCTTTCTTTTCTTTGTTTCTTTTCCTCCTCTGTGTACTTCTCCGCTTTAGGATATGGGCAGTCCTTGATGAAGTGTCCCAATTTCCTGCAATTATAGCACATCATTTTGGATTTATAATCATCCTTAATGTCATAAGTATTAGAGGTAGGTTTAGAAGTAGAAGCATTGTTATATTTGTTCTTCATTTTTCTCTTGTAGAACTTTTTGAACCCGTTCAATAACAACGCAACATCGTCAGCAGTATACTCCTTTTTGCTTAGTACTGGGGCCTCATCAGATGAGTCCACTTCTCTGCTTTTTCCAGACGATCTTCTTGTTCTTTCTGCAGCAACCAGTGCAGCAGTGGGGCCAGAAGTTGAGGTCTCTTCTATTCCCATCCTTGGTATTTTATACTCGTACGCCTTGAGTACAGAAAACAACTCTGTCAGAGAGATCTTCCCCAGATCCCTAGATTCTTCCATAGCTGTGATCTTCATGTTGAACTTGGGTGGTAGCGCCTTCAAGACTTTGAGAGTGATCTCTTTGTCTGTGAATGTCTTACCCAGCTTTAACACGTTGTTCAGCACTTTGGTAAACCTTGAACTCATCTGCTCAATGGTTTCTCCAGGCTTCATTTTGAAGTTATCAAACTTCTCCATGGCAACACTTAGATTGTGTTCCTTGATGGCTTCATTTCCTTCACTCATATCCCTGACTTTGTCCCACATCTCTTTTGATGTTTTGCAGTGTTTGACATAGTCAAACCTTTCATTGTCCAGGGCTTTAGTCATGATGAAGATTCCAACTTTATCAAGATTTTTCAACTTGATTTCATCAGGTGACATCTCTTCTTCATCTTTATCAACAACAGTATCTACGCCATCGATTTTGATTGTCTTGGTAATCCTTATTGGACCTTTTGTTATGCATCTGTACATATTATCGTTGTAAGCAGCAAGGAAAATTTCCATGCGTATTTTCCAGTCCTCAAAGCTCATACCGCCTATGTGGGGAACAAGGCTGATACAATCCATTTTTCAAAAAGTTTTGTTTTTCAAAGAGATGCTCTTTTGAAAACTTTTGAAAACCTTTGAAAAACACTTAAGGATCAAGCTCGTTGATCAGTCAGATGATTCAGATGAACCACCTGCTCTGATACCACTTGTTTGTCCCAAGTGGTCAGATGAGGTTTAGAGGGGGGGGGGGGGGGTGAATAAACCTCTTTAAAAATTTGCCTTTTAAAACTTCTAACTTTTCTGTTCAGCAGACTAAGCTGATCGAGAACAGTAAGCAGACTAAGCTGATCTAGCACAAAGCTTTGAACAGCAGAGTTGACCACTCTTCTGATTACACTCAGCTGATTTTATCAAAATCAGAGTTTAAAATAAACTAACTTGCAGCGGATTTATCAAGTGTTTTTCACAAGTAGTTTTCTTTAACCTTGAAATAGTTTTATCCCCAGTTTTTAAATAAACTCCTTTATAAAACTTTTCAGCAGTTAACCTTTTAAGTGTTTTAAAACTGTTCTTTCAAATATGCAGAAAATAATGCAAGTTAAAAACACAAAGGATTTTTATAGTGGTTATATGGATGTAAATCCTTTAGTCCACTCTTCCAAGTCACTTAGATCTTGGGTTATACTATAGTCACAAAGATTACAGTACACTCTGCTTGCGCCAACCAACAGATGAACTGGCCACAAGTTCGTAGTAGGAAATCACAAAGAAATTCCTAATCTCTGAAGTAATATCGCTCACAAAGATTGATATCTACTCCTCACAACACAACCTAACAAAATCACTCAGATTTTACAAGTATTTTCTATTTTTCTCTCTATTTGCTTCGTCAACAAATGACTTAGCTGATGAGTGTTCTGTTCTTGAGTTTTGAGACTTAGAGAAGTTCTGCTTCGAATTTTAGCTCTCAAAGTGTGTTGTCTCTGTGTTGTTCTTCTCTTCAACTCATGAACTGAACTATTTATACTTGGAGATTTGAATTTCTGCCCGTTGAGAGATCGACAGCTGTTCAAATCCTCGAGTATTGGTCCTTCCTGCAGAAACGGCTACCTGCGACTGAACACTGTACACTCTGCTGTACTTGCTGTCAGATCGCATTAAATGCACCAATCTGATACGAGGTTTCTCTTCAATCATTTGTCATTAATACCCTTCCTCTTCATCATTTATTACTCCAAGTGCATTTATTACCGTTGCACTGATCTTCTGATCTACTTTCACTTAGCTGATCGAAATTACTCGTCTGATGTATACTCGGCTGATCCCAAACTTGAACTAATCTGATTTGAGTCGGCTGATCGTCCACCAGTCTGATTTCTTCCTCAGCAATAGATCAGTAGTCTTCTGGACCATATTTGACTAGTCTGATGAACTTCTTCCTTAGTCAAATATCTTAGAAGGTTTTTACTAAGCTTCCATACTTAGCTGATTCTGATGTTTTGGAAATCATCAAAACCTCCCTTCACTTTATGTCTTCCATCTTCATCTTCATCCAACATCCTCTTTCTGATGGTTTTCTTTGTATGGAGAACAGGGGCAGATGTGGCAGTATCTTTCATTGCACTCCTTGTTCTTTTAGCCACATTTTCAGCTAGTAGCTCAGCTGAAATTGTCTTGTCAGAAGATGTCCCAACTGACATTTCGTCAATTTCCTTAACTGTTTCATCAATAACAGAATCCACAGCATCCTTTCTTTTAGGCACAACTGTTCTGGCTTCAACAGCAGGCTTTGCTGTTTGAACAGCAGTTTTGCTCTTCTTGCCTTTATCAGCAGGCACTTTAGGCTCAGCAGCCTTTCTTTTTTGTTGCTTTTTCTTAGGCACAGCAGCAGGCTCTTTCGACTTTACTTTATCATAGATCTTTAATTCCTTCGCCTTATGAATTTCTTTTCCATTAGTCACAACACATCTCAGATTTACCAACAGATGACTAATGAAAATCCTGTGCAGAGTCAGACCACGTACTTTGTGATCAGCAATCACATACCAGATGAAGTTAGCCCAATTTACCTTCAACCCATAGTAAATGGCTATCATAGTATGAAACCTCTTCATTGGTACGCTGTCCAAAGAGAAAGTGCAGTTCTCGAGGACTTTGGCAACCAAATCTGCCATTCGCTGAAACTCATCCTTCAGCTGATTCTTTTTGATACTTCCAGATAGCACTTGATTCTTCTTTGAGACCAGATTCCAGAAATTTGACTCAAAAGGTTCAGCTAGGTTTGCGATGTCAGTAGACCCTTCAATAGAGAGTCCGTACATCTCATTCAGCAATTTTGGAGTTACGCAGATAGCTTTGTCCCCAATTTTGGCTTTAATCTCCAGTTTGTCGAAGTCAACATCGTCTTTGGAACCATAAAATTCAAAGACCTCGTCCTTGAAAATCATGTCTTCATGGGCCTCCATGAAGTTAACCAGCGTTGCCGCTTTGAATTTCTCCAGAATTTCTTTCATCAACGGTGTGCCAGTCGCATGATAGGTCAGGTAGTTCAAGAACATACCTTCAGCCGCAGCTTCTTTTGCATTTACTTTGGAACCCATTTTCCTGAAAGAGATTGAAGAGAAACGAGAGTAGATTTGCAGTTGAATGTATGAAAAATGCTCTGAATGCTTTTGAAATTTTTAGGGTGCGTAAAAATGTAGTAAGCTGATCAGATCTGGATTTATAGATGTTGGTTCTTGTCGGTTTCCGTGAAAGGCGTCAACCGTTAGATCAGTTACTTGAAAAACAGATCGTGTGATCGTGATACGCGGATTTCAAAATAGCATTTAATATGTCAGACGGGCGGGAATTTGAAACGCCACTTGTCTGTTACTTATAAAAGCGTGTTTTTGATAAAACGTTTTTGTACAACACTTAAATATAAGCTGACATAAGTAAAAACAGATGAGTAAAATAGTACTTATGTGATAGACGACTTGTCTGATACATGCATCACTAGTGAAAGCCAATAGCTAGTGATCTTCCTTTGCTGTTTGTCAATCCAGCAAGATAATTAATCTTCAAATCTTCAAGAATTAAGAACAAATCTTCTGATTAAAACAACTTCAACTAACTGTCATTGAAGATTTCATCTTTAAAACAAGGGTACCGCTAGTCTTACACGTTCCCCCGGAATTCAAGAATTCATCAGTCAACTAGTCTGTTGAGAGTTAATCTTCTTGAAGTGTAACACTTGTTGATATCAGATTAGTCAGCTGTTGAACCCAGTCTTCTGATAGGTTCCCCCTCAGCTTATGAATCCAATTTTAACAAGCCCAATTCCGCTCTTAGAGTGGAAAATCTTGCTTCATTCAATGGTTTGGTGAAAATGTCAGCAATCTGGTTGTCTGTATGAACATACTCAATAATAACATTTCCTTTTTCAACATGGTCTCTGATGAAGTGATGTTTGATCTCAATGTGCTTAGTCCTGGAATGACTAGTAGTATTCTGAGTAAGTGAGATTGCACTTGTATTGTCACAGTAGATAGGGATTCCACTGATCTTAAGATTGTAATCTTCTAGTTGATGCTTCAACCAAAGTATTTGTGCACAACATGCTCCAGCAGCAATGTATTCAGCTTCAGCAGTAGATATGGACACTGAAGTCTGTTTCTTACTCATCCATGAGATCAGACGACTGCCTAAAAATTGACAAGCACCTGTAGTACTCTTCCTATCAATTTTGCAGCCAGCAAGGTCAGAATCTGAATATCCAATAAGTTCAAATCCTGATTCCCTTGGGTACCACAATCCCAATTCTGGAGTGCCTTTGAGATACTTTAGTATTCTTTTAGCAGCTAAGAGATGAGATTCCTTAGGATCTGATTGAAATCTCGCACAAACCCCAACAGAATACATAATATCAGGTCTGCTAGCTGTTAAATATAACAGTGACCCAATTATGCCTCTGTATTTGGTAATGTCAACTGACTTGCCACCTTCATCCTTGTCCAGACGAAGTCCAGTAGACATAGGAACATTAATAGATGAACTAGTTTCCATACCAAATTTCTTGAACAGATCTTTTGTGTACTTTGCTTGATTAATAAAAATACCATCAGGTAGTTGTTTGACTTGTAAACCAAGAAAGTAATTAAGTTCTCCCATCATGCTCATTTCAAACTTGTTTTGCATCAACTTAGAGAATCTTTCACACATCTGTTTGTTAGTTGAACCAAAAATAATATCGTCCACATATATTTGTACCAATAATATATGTTTATCCCATTCAATAGTGAACAAAGTTTTATCTACTTTACCTTTACGAAATCCTTTAATTAAAAGAAAATCAGATAAAGTATCATACCATGCTCTTGGAGCCTGTTTCAGTCCATAGAGAGCTTTCTTCAGACGATACACTTTGTCTCCTTGTTGATATACTTCAAATCCTGGAGGTTGTTCAACGTACACTTCTTCTTGCAATTCTCCATTGAGAAAAGCAGACTTCACATCCATCTGATAGACAGTGAAGTTCTTGTTAGCAGCATAGGCTAGGAACAATCTGATTGCTTCAAGCCTAGCAACTGGTGCGAATGTCTCATCAAAATCAATGCCTTCTTCTTGGCAGTAACCTTTGGCAACTAGTCTTGCTTTGTTTCTGGTAACCATACCATCTTCATTCATCTTATTTCTGAATACCCACTTAGTGCCAATTACCCTTTGATGAGTAGGTCTGGGAACTAAGTACCAGACTTCATTCCTTTCAAATTGATTCAACTCTTCTTGCATTGCTTCAATCCAGTGAGAATCACCAAGAGCTTCATCAATCAACTTAGGCTCAATTTGTGAAAGAAAACTTACAAACATTGTTTCATTTGTAGTTGACCTTCGAGTTCTCACTCTGTCCAAATGATCACCAATCACTAACTCAGGTGGGTGATCTCTGAGCCATCTGAGATCAGGTTGCAAATCTGGATGTTGTCCTCTTGATTGATATTGCAACACTACTGTTGGAGTCTCAGTAGTAGTCTGTTGAACAGTTGTAGTCTGTTGAACAGTCTCTGGTCTGTCAGCTGTTCGCAACTCCTCTGTTAGACAATCAGCAGACTGATTTTGAACAGCACTTGAGTTAACAGCTTGAGTTAAATCAGGTAGTATGATGGGTACATATTCTTCTTTTCTTTCAACATTCAATTTCTGAAAGTCAGCAGATATCTCTGGGTTTGCACTTTGATTCTTTTCAGATGATTGACTTGGTTCATCAAATACTACATGAATAGATTCTTCTACAAGTAAAGTTCTTTTGTTAAACACTCTATAAGCTTTACTAACAGTAGAGTAACCTACAAAAACAGCTTCATCAGCCTTTTCTGCAAAAGCAGTAAGGTGATTTTTCCCATTGTTCAAAACATAACATTTACAACCAAAAATCCTAAGATAATGTAAATTAGGCTTTCTGTTGTTCCATATCTCATAAGGTGTCTTGTTTTGACTTTTGTTGATCATACATCTGTTCTGTGTATAACATGCTGTATTTGTGGCTTCTGCCCAGAATCTTTGGGGCAGCTTTGCTTCAGCTATCATTGTCCTGGTAGCTTCTTTTAGAGTTCTGTTTCTCCTTTCAGCAACTCCATTTTGTTGAGGGGTTCTGGCAGCAGAGTACTCATGACTGATTCCTCTGGAATTACAATACTCTTCAACAGTAGAGTTTGTAAACTCAGTCCCTCTATCTGATCTGATCTTCAATATTCTTAGACTCTTCTCATTCTGGATCAGTTCCATCAGATTGGTAAGATGTTCCTTGGTTTCACTTTTCTTCTTCATGAAAATTACCCAAGTAAATCTTGAAAAATCATCCACAACAGCTAGGCAGTACTTCTTTCCACCATTGCTGATTGGATCAATAGGGCCAAACAAATCCATATGTAGTAGCTCCAAAATTCTGGTTGAAGATTGGTGCTTCTTGCTTTTGAAAGATGACTTCACTTGTTTACCCTTCTGACATGCGTCACAAAGCTTGTCTTTGCTCATGACTGTCTTTGGAATTCCTTCTACCAGATCATTCTTTATCAATCTGTTTATGGTCTTGAAATTCAAATGATTCATTCTTTTGTGCCAAAGCCAACTGATTTCACTTGGTGTAGAAGCCACCAAACAAACATTAGAGTTCTTGTCCACAGAACTCCAGTCGACTACATAGATGTTTCCCTGTCTTCTTCCAGATAAAATAACCTTCTTTGTTCCAATTTGTTCAACATAGCACTTATCTGATGAAAACACTACGGAAAATCCCTTGTCACAAAATTGACTTATGCTCAGCAGATTGTACCTCAGGCCACTAACATATGAGACGTCAGATATCTCTATGTTTCCTTTGATAAGCTTTCCAACAGCTACAATCTTGCCTTCTTTGCTATCTCCAAAAGTAACTTTTGGACCATTCACAGCAACAGCATCTGCCAGTTCATGTATGTCTCCACACATGTGCCTTGAACATCCACTGTCCAAGTACCATTTCTTCGCTACTTTACTCCTACTCCTAATCCTAACCTACAAAACAAAATAAAAATGTTTTAGGTACCCTTTATTGAGAGGGTCCTGGTGGATTAGTGTCACCTTTGACAACCCAAGATGTTGAAGTCTTAGGCTTCTTAGGCTTTAGAGTTTTAGCAGGAGCATGAGCAACTTCATTTTCATCATAATTAGCAGGCATGTTATGTTGATAGTCATTATGATGATGATAAGGCTCATAAGCAGGATATGATGCATGATAAGCAGGGTAAGCATGCATTGGTTGATGAGCAGGATATGCAGCATAATAAGGTGGATAATGAGGTGCAGCGTAATATGGTGAATAAGCAGGTTGCACATAATGAGACTCATTTCCATACCAAGCATTATAGTTATAATTTCTTTGCTTCTTTGGTCTGCTCTTAACTTGCTCTTTAACAGACGACTTAGCTTTACTAGTCTGATTGGTTTTACTCTTATCAGCAGACTTCTTGGGACTACTCTGCTGTTTGGTTTTACCAGTCTGTTTTTCATTTTCAGGCTTTTTACCCTTCTTAGCCTTAGGAGTTTTTATCTCCTTTTTCTCAATCTCAGGTGAAACAGGTTTAGCAGTCTGAACATACAAGACAATATTACTATTATCAGCAGATATAAACTTTTCAGCTTTATTCAGTTCTAAACTTTCTTTTACTAAGGGAGTGCTCTGTTCAATAGGTTTCTCTATTTGCTCAACAGATGACTTAGGAACAGACGACTTATTATGTGAAGATAATCTAGCTTCAAGTTCCTTAATTTGTCCCTTATACATTTCACATTCAGATCTCAGAGATTCACATTCATGCGAAAGCTTTTTATACATGGCTGATTCTTCAGGTCTTTCAACCTTAAGTTTCAGTTTAGCATTTTGCTTTTTCAGCAGAATCATCTCGTCCTTAAGCTTAGCAAGCTCATTCACAACATCTACTTTGTTGTTCATCATTTGCTCAAATGAGCTAAACAGTTCAAGCTCACTTTCAGAGAGTATTACCTCATTGTCTGAATCTTCAGATTCCTTTGCCATGAGACACAGCAGTGCAGGTGTTTCGTCAAAAACAGAGTCATCACTTGAAGTGCCAGATTCTGTGTTTGATGAGTAGATGGATGCCATCTTTTCAGCTTCAGCCAACAGCACCTTGCTCTTTTGGTATCTCTTCTCTCTTCTTTCTTTTCTTTGTTTCTTTTCCTCCTCTGTATACTTCTCCGCTTTAGGATATGGGCAGTCCTTGATGAAGTGTCCCTATTTCCTGCAATTATAGCACATCATTTTGGATTTATAATCATCCTTGATATCATGAGAATTAGAGGTAGGTTTAGAAGTAGAAGCATTGTTATATTTGTTCTTCATTTTTCTCTTGTAGAACTTTTTGAACCCGTTCAATAACAAAGCAACGTCGTCAGCAGTGTACTCCTTTTTGCTCTGTACTGGGGCCTCATCAGATGAGTCCTCTTCTCTGCTTTTTCCAGACGATCTTCTTGTTCTTTCTGCAGCGACCGGTGCAGCAGTGGGGCCAGAAGTTGAGGTCTCTTCTATTCCCATCCTTGGCATTTTATACTCGTACGCCTTGAGTGCAGAAAACAGCTCAGTCAGTGAGATCTTCCCCAGATCCCTTGATTCTTCCATCGTTGTTATCTTCATGTTGAACTTTGGTGGTAGCGCCTTTAGAACTTTGACGGTGATCTCCTTATCTGTAAACGTCTTACCCAACTTTAGAACATTGTTCAACACTTTTGTAAACCTTGAATCCATCTGGTCAATGGTTTCTCCAGGTTTCATTTTGAAGTTCTCAAACTTCTCCATGGCAACACTTAGATTGCGTTCTTTGATGGCCTCATTTCCTTCACTCATATCACGGACTTTGTCCCACATCTCCTTAGATGTTTTGCAATGTTTGACCTTGTCAAACCTTTCATTGTCCAGGGCCTTTGTCATGATGAAGATCCCAACTTTGTCTAGATTCTTCAGCTTGATTTCATCAGCTGTCATCTCGTCTTCATCTTTGTCAACGACAGTATCTACGCCATCAACTTTGATTGTTTTAGTGATTCTTATCGGACCTTTTGTTATGCATCTGTACATATTATCGTTGTAAGCAGCAAGGAAAATTTCCATGCGTATTTTCCAGTCCTCAAAGCTCATACCGCCTATGTGGGGAACTAGGCTAATACAATCCATTTTTCAAAAAGTTTTGTTTTTCAAAAAGATGCTCTTTTGAAAACTTTTGAAAACCTTTGAAAAACACTTAAGGATCAAGCTAGTTCATCAGTCAGATGATTCAGATGAACCACCTGCTCTGATACCACTTGTTGGTCCCAAGTGGTCAGATGAGGTTTAGAGGGGGGGGTGAATAAACCTCTTTAAAATTTTACCTTTTAAAATCTCTAACTTTTCTGTTCAGCAGACTAAGCTGATCGAGAACAGTAAGCAGACTAAGCTGATCTTGCACAAAGCTTTGAACAGCGAAGTAGACCACTCTTCTGATTTCACTCAGCTGATTTTATCAAAATCAGAGTTTCAAAAATAACTAACTTGCAGCGGATTTATCAAGTGTTTTTCACAAGTAGTTTTCTTTAACTTTGAAATAGTTTTATCCCCAGTTTTTAACAAACTCCTTTAAAAACTTTTTCAACAGTTATCCTTTTAAGTGTTTTAAAACTGTTCTTTCAAATATGCAGAAGATAATGCTGGTTTAAAACACAAAGGATTTTTATAGTGGTTATATGGATAGAAATCCTTTAGTCCACTCTTCCAAGTCACTTAGATCTTGGGTTATACTATAGTCACAAAGATTACAGTACACTCTGCTTGCGCCAAACAACAAATGAACTGGCCACAAGTTCGTAGTAGGAAATCACAAAGAAATTCCTAACCTCTGAAGTAATATCGCTCACTAAGATTGATATCTACTTCTCACAACACAATCCTAACAAAAATCACTCAGATTTTACAAGTATTTTCTGTTTTCTCTCTGTTTTGCTTCGTCAACAAATGACTCGGCTGATGAGTGTTCTGTTCTTGAGTTTGAGACTTAGAAGAATTCTGCTTCAGATTTTTGCTCTCAAAGTGTGTTGTCTCTGTGTTGTTCTTCTTCCTCAACTCACGAACTGAACTATTTATACTAAGGATTTGAAAATCTGCCCGTTGAGAGTTCGCCAGTTGTCAAATCCTCGAGTACTGGTCCTTTTTCTACAGAACGGCTGTTGCGACTGAACACTGTACACTCTGCTATACTTTCTGTCGCTTCGCATTAAATGCGCATTAAATGCACCAAGCTGATACGAGGTTTCTCTTCAATCATTTGTCATAAATACCCTTCCTCTTCAGCATTTATTACACCAAGTGCATTTATTACCGTTGCACTAACTTCTGATCCACTTCCACTCTGCTGATCGAAGTCACTGGTCTGATGCTTACTCGGCTGATCCCAAACTTGAACTAATCTGATTTGAGTCGGCTGATAGTCCACCAGTCTGATTACTTCTTCAGCAACAGATCAGTAGTCTTCTGGACCATATTTGACTAGTCTGAATTACTTCTTCCTTGGTCAAATATTTTCTAAGGTTTGTACTAAGCTTCCACTTAGCTGATGACTTTGGAAATCATCAAAACCTCCCTTCACTTCAAAGTCTTCATCTTCATCCAACACTGGTCGATAACGGGGCAGCCGTCAATGTAATGCCAGCATCTACTATGTACAAGTTGGGCAAGGTCAGTGAAGACCTGATGGAAACAAAGGTGATCGTTAGCAACTTTACTGGAGGAAAGGCTGACACATTAGGAGTTTTACCTGTCGAGGTAAAGATTGGAAAGACTAGCCTGAAGATTGCTTTCTTCGTGGTAGATGCTGCCACATCTTACAATGCGTTGTTGGGGAGAGACAGGATTCACTCCGCTCTATGTGTGCCGTCTTCTCTTCACCAATGTTTACTGATCTGGGGAGATGCCCCTGAACCAGAGATCATAATGGCCGATAACAGGCCGTTTACTGCAAAAATTAATGCCGTCGAGGCGGCATACTATCGGGAAGACGTAGGCCCTTATCGATTTGTCGGACGGGACAAATATGGACGACCTATAGAAGTCACATCGAGCAAAAAACTGACTCAGCTCGAGATGACTTGTCTCGCTAAGGAGTTAAGTCGGCCCTGCAATGTCAAGGAAGAGGGGCCGCAGGAACAGAACAATCAGTCCTTATGAGTTATACTATTGATGATAAGGAGCCATCGGCCGATAAGGCCGAACAACTTGAAATCGATGAGATCGTTATCATCGGCCCAGAACATGAAGCATGTGCCGATCTGATTCGAAAGTTTCGGGCCTATGTGGCCGAATGCTATACAGGCGATCTTATCTTTGAGGAAGAAACGCCAATATCAGATGGCGACGAGATTCAGTTAGAAGAATTAGGGACGGCGCCGGCCAAGCTTGATGACATTAAGATCCAGGTTCAAGACCCTGTCATCGAAATTGAGTTAGGCACCGAAGAGGATCATAGGCCAACGTACATCAGCGCATTGCTGGATGATGGCCAGAAAGAACGATTGATTCAAGTATTGAAAGAATACAAGGATTGCTTTGCCTGGAATTACGACGAGATGCCAAGACTAAGCAGGGAGTTAGTTGAGCATCGAATTCCAATACTTGAGGGATATTTACCTCGAAAACAGCCTCTGAGACGGATGTCAGTGGAAGTCTGTCAACTGATCAGGGAAGAAATCGAGAAGTTGTTGAAGGCCAGTTTCATCGAAGTGGCCCGATATCCAGAGTGGGTGGCCAACGTGGTGCCCGTAATGAAGAAGAACGGCAAGATCAGGATATGCATTGATTTCAGAGACCTGAATCTTGCATCTCCTAAGGATGAGTACCCAATGCCAATGGCAGACATGTTGATCGATGCTGCCGCTGGCAACATGTTTTTGACCGCCGTCGACGGAAGTGCAGTGTTGGTCCCAAGTGGTCAGATGAGGTTTAGAGGGGGGGGGGGGGGGGTGAATAAACCTCTTTAAAAGTTTTATCCTTTTTAAATCTCTAACTTTTCTGTCAGCAGACTAAGCTGATCAAGAATTGTAAGCAGACTAAGCTGATCTCGCACTAAGCTTTGAACAGCAGAGTTGACCACTCTTCTGATTTTACTTAGCTGATTTTATCAAAACCAGAGTTTCAAAAGTAACTAACTTGCAGCGGATTTATCAAGTGTTTTTCACAAGTAGTTTCCTTATCTTAGAAAAAGTTTTATCCCCAGTTTTAAACAAACTCCTTTTTAAAACTTTTCAAACAGTTAACCTTTAAGTGTTTTCAGTATGCTGTTATGGATATGCAGAAAATAATGCAAGTTAAAAACACAAAGGATTTTTATAGTGGTTATATGGATGTAAATCCTTTAGTCCACTCTTCCAAGTCACTTAGATCTTGGGTTATACTATAGTCACAAAGATTACAGTACACTCTGCTTGCGCCAACCAACAAATGAACTGGCCACAAGTTCGTAGTAGGAAATCACAAAGAAATTCCTAACCTCTGAAGTAATATCTCTCACAAAGATTGATATCTACTCCTCACAACACAACCTAACAAAATCACTCATATTTTACAAGTATTTTCTGTTTTCTCTCTATTTGCTTCGTCAACAAATGACTCAGCTGATGAGTGTTCTGTTCTTGAGTTTTGAGACTTAGAAAAGTTCTGCTTCGAATTTTAGCTCTCAAAGTGTGTTGTCCCTTTTCTTCAACTCACGAACTGAACTATTTATACTTGGAGATTTGAATTTCTGCCCGTTGAGAGATCGACAGCTGTTCAAATCCTCGAGTACTGGTCCTTTCTGCAGAAACGGCTACCTGCGACTGAACACTGTGCACTCTGCTGTACTTGCTGTCAGATCGCATTAAATGCACCAATCTGATACGAGGTTTCTCTTCAATCATTTGTCATTAATACCCTTCCTCTTCAGCATTTATTACTCCAAGTGCATTTATTACCGTTGCACTGATCTTCTGATCTACTTCCACTCAGCTGATCGAAATTACTCGTCTGATGTATACTCGGCTGATCCCAAACTTGAACTAATCTGATTTGAGTCGGCTGATTTGTCCACCAGTCTGATTTCTTCTTCAGCAATAGATCAGTAGTCTTCTGGACCATATTTGACTAGTCTGAATAAGTCTTCCTTAGTCAAATATCTTCGAAGGTTTTTACTAAGCTTCCATACTTAGCTGATTCTGATGTTTTGGAAATCATCAAAACCTCCCTTCACTTTATGCCTTCTATCTTCATCTTCATCCAACAATTTCCCCCTTTTTGATGATGACAAAACTTCAGCTAAGTACCTGTTCCTAAAGCTAAAGTTTAAGTCCTCAAAAATTTCTGAGATAGAAATAATTTGTTGGAAACTTGAACTTTTATAGATATGTCAATTGATTACAGATTACAAGTTCAAATGATGAAGTAGCAGAAAGTAAAATTTTACAAGTTTAACAAAAAGATTACAAGTGACCTAGTCTAATAACTTAGTCTAGTCCTTCTCCTCTTCTTGTGTTTCTCCTTCTTCTTCATTTTCAAGGTCTTCATCTTCTTGTTCAGAACTAGAGAGATCTTGTTCAAGCATTTCAAATCTTTTTCTGAGATCCTCTATTCTTTTGTACTTGACGTATGGATCTAACTGTTCAGCAGCAGAGTCCTTGGAAGCAGCAATCTCCTTATCAGATTTTACTGGTTCTTTGGGCTCTTCATCAGCATCGTTGTCTGCCTCAGTTACTTCATTGTCTGGTCTGCTTGTATTTTCATCATCAGCATCCTTTTCAGCACAGTCCAACTTTTCAGTAACGTCAGCTGATAGATTAGCATCAGCACCCTTCTTCTTCGTTGTAGAATCTCCATCTTCCCCCTTTTTGTCATCATCAGCAGGGTAGACGGGTTCTTCAGGCAGAATAGGAGTGATGTTAATTGCGTCACAAATCAGTCTGATGTTTTTATCCACCACCAGAAGATGATTTTCCCTCTTCAGTTGCTGCAATGTGTTATATGATTCAATCTTCTTGAATGTAAGATCCACTTGATCACAGAGTTGAATCTGAGAACTCAGAATCAAGTCAGCTGATGTAGTGAATGCTTTCAGCATGCTCTCAGCTTTTACATCATGAGCCTCCATTGCATTTGCAACAACCTCAGTTATGTCCCTCCAACCAGCTGTGTTGTTTTTTACCCTTGCACCAAATGTTTCCACATCCAGTCTGATAGCCTGTACTTCATTTTTGATGTTTGCCATTTCTTCCACTATCAGAGGGCTAGGATCAGCAGCCTTTGGGACGTTCTCAGCAGCAGCAGACAGCATAGTTAAGGCTACTCCTTCAAAGTTCTTCAGCTGTTCTCTATGTCTGTCTTCCATTTCCTTCATAGAATTGGCAATCAACTGTTGGATGGACTCCAAGATGGTTGGTTGTAATGTTTCTGAAGGTGATGGAGTAACTGTGCTTGCTGGTACAATCTCAGGAGTTTTCTCAGACTCCTTGAGTTCATCAGTCAGAGTAGGCTGCTGTTGGGGCAACTTCTCTGATGATGTTGAAATTTCAGCAGTCTTTTGTTGGACCTGTATTGGCTCATTTACCTCTGTAACAACATCAACACCATTATCAGCAACAACAGTTTTATGTGTAAATATAATAGCAGGTATAAATGGTGAAGTTGTCTGTTCAGGTAGATCTTCATATGTTTTGATAGCCGGTCCAAAGACGATCTGTTGTAAGCTTGGCATAGGTAACAGTGAGCTTGGTTGACCCTTCTGATGTCTGGTCTTCTTTGCCCATACTTCCAAAGTTACAGATAATGCCAGCTTTACCATTCTGTTCTTCAAGTCTTCATCTGAAGCAGGAATTTCAGGAACAGAATTTTGTAGCATCTTGGCTTCAGACTTTGCCAACTTCCTCATCCGATAGTGGATCATATCAAAGAAGTGATCTGAATCCAATGCTTGCCTCAGACATCCAGTTTCCAGAAATTGCAGGACCCATCTTTCCTCAGCAGCAAAATCCTTCCACTGTACTATTTGATCTTTGGTCTTTGTCAGACGATACTCTCTCCATCTGTTGTATCTGATCTTTTCCGTAACAAAGAGACTCTGACGGACCATAACGTCGTTATACTGCTCAAGTTCTGCCACAAACTGTTTGAACATCTCTGGATCATTTTGAACTATGTCCAGAGCATATTTCAATTCTGATCTTTTCTTCTTTGGCAGCTTGGGTGTTGGCATAACAGCTTTTGGCTTCTTGGGATCTCCAATAGTAATTCCACCACTGTACCTTGGACCTTGGGCATCCTTGGTACTGGCTTCAATAGCCTTAGCCAAATCCTGAGCTTCCTTAGCAGCTATCTCAGCTTCAGACATGTTTTTAGTCTGAGCCTCAAGCTCTTTAAGTTTACGAGCGTTTTCTTGATCTTTCTTTTTCTTCGCAGCTTCATCTATCTTCTTCTGTCAGCAGCAGTGATCACTTTAACCTTTGCCTTACCAGTTCTCTTCCTTCTGGCGGCAGGTGATTCAACTACTTGTAGTGGAGCAGCAGCAATTGGTGTAGGATGAATGAGTGGGACATTCTCCTCTGCTGGCAAAGTAGTCGGCTATTCAACAACAGCAGACTTGTCAAGAGATTTGTCCTCTGCTGTCTTATCTTCTGCAGCTTTTTCTACTGCATCCACTGGTCTTTCAGCAGCAGGGGTTTCTCTGACTTGAGTAGTTGGAGCAGTGGTAAAGGTAACTCGTTGACCACCCAGAGTTAACTTTCTTTTTGCCTTTGGCTTGGGCAAATCTTCAGGTTGTCGAGGTTCAGCAATTCTCTTCACTGAACTTCTTGTTCTTCGTCCAACTTCTTTTATTTGAACTGGTTCGTCAGACTCAGTTCTTTCTGGAGATGTTTCAGTACTCATCTCATTAATTTCCTTAGTCACCTCAGTGACTATCTTGTCAGCAACATCAGTAGACTCTACTGATCTGGCTTCAACAGCAGGGTTTGCTGTTTGATCAGCAGACTTCGCCTTGATTGTAATTTTGGGCTTCTTGGCAGCAGGCTTCTCTTCTTTTCCTTTTGCCTTTCTTTTAGAAGTGGCTCCAATCTTAACTGGTTCATACATTTTTACTTCCTTCAGCTTGTGAACTGTCTTCCCATTCACCAATGGGCATCCCAGAGCTGAGAGTAGATGACTCATCATCACCACATGTCCATTTCTCTTTAACGCCAGAAGATAAAAGTAATGAATAGCCCAGTTTACATCCAACCCATAGTAGATGCAGACCATTGTCTGGTACCTTCTCCTAGGTAACCCATCTAAAGAGCTTGTACAACACTCCAAAATCTTCGCAATGATATCAGCAAACCTTTGAAACTCATCTTTCAGCTGAGTTTTCATTAGGCTTCCAGTCATTGGTTCTCCATCCTTCGCACAAATAAACCAAAACTCTTCCTCCTTCATTTTTCAGACCGTAAATTTCATTAAAAATCAGATATTTGTGGCCGTGGACGACGTACCAAAGTTGGCTTTCCAATGCCCAGGGGGAATAGGCACTTTTCAATGGAAAGTGATGCCATTCGGACTTAAAAACGCGGGAGCCACTTATCAACGGGCCATGAACTGCATTTTCAGTGAGTACATCGATGACTTTGTCAAAATTTACATTGATGATATTGTAATCAAATCAGCCAGTTACGAGGAACACTTGACACATTTGGCGAAGTCATTTGCCAAAATGAGAAAGCATAAACTGAAACTTAATCCCTTGAAATGTGTTTTTGCAGTTGCATCAGCCAATTTTCTTGGCTTCCTAGTGCATCGCAAGGGGATTGAGATCGACAAGAACAAGTCCAAGGCTATACTGACAGCCAAACCTCCGTCAACGAAGAAGGAATTACAACAATTCCTTGGCAAGGTCAACTTTGTAAGGAGGTTCATATCAAACTTGGCTGGAAAAACAAAGGTCTTCTCACCTTTGTTAAAGCTAAAGGACAAAGAGGAGTTTTGCTGGCAAACGGAGCATGAGCAGGCGTTTCAAGAGATCAAAGACAAACTGACTACGCCGCCTGTAATGATGCCGCCAATCAAGGGGAAACCCTTGAAATTGTATATATCTGCCACAGAGGATACTGTCGGCGGATTTCTAGCACAAGACGATGAAAACGGGTTTGAACGAGCTATATACTACTTGAGCAGGCATCTGTCAGAAACGGAACAAAGGTATACCCCGATAGAAAAGGTATGTCTTGCTCTGTTTTTCTCTTGTAAAAAGTTACGTCATTATATGCTGCATGTTAAAGTGTTAGTAATTTCTAGTATCGATGTTATTAAATACATGATAGCTAAACCTATAATGAGAGGAAGGATCGGCCGATGGGCTATCCAACTGATGGAGTATCAATTGCAGTATATACCGCAAAAAGCAGTCAAAGGCCAAGTATTGGCTGATTTCCTGGTTGACCATCCGTGCATTGACATAGATCAGACCGTTCTGAAAGAACTGGACTTGATGACAGTAGAGATCAAGCCGTGGACACTGGCTTTCGATGGGTCAAGAATCGATAGACTGTGTGGGGCAGGTATTGTTTTGATTTCACCATATAATGTAAAAACTAAGCTATCGATACAATTTGATTTTGAATGTACCAATAATCAGGCCGAATACGAAGCCTTAATTATTGGACTAGAAATGCTAAGGGAGCTACATGTCAAATCCGTTGCCATCGTTGGAGACTCACAGTTAGTTATCAGGCAAATTCAAGGTACATATAAGTGCCGAAATCCTACTCTTGACAAATATTATTTGACGGCAATGTCTTTACTTTCAGAATTTGCCGATGTCACTTGTTATCATATAACAAGGGGACATAATAGTGAGGCCAACAGTTTGGCCCAATTGGCGACTGGTGTTGATCTGCCTGATGACATCGATGAATCTCATTACTGATAACGCCGTGAAAACGTCGTTATTACCTATCTCTTTAAGCCCAAAACATCTTGTTTTGATCCGAGTTTCTGTTTGTCTCCACGTGTTTTCGTGTCTTTTGTGCTTTCGGTCCCTTTGTTCGGCCTTTGTTAGTTTCTCGTGTTTTGTTCGTGTTCTAACTGTGTTTATCGGTGATTTGCAGGATTCGACGCATTGAAGCAATTTCGGAACATTTCGTGCGTGGATTGCAAGTCACTTTCGACCGCGAGGGGACCTAAAGCGAAAGAAAGAACAAAAATCAAGGTTTTAGGCCCTGCCTCACCTCGCCGCCGCGAGGTTGAGGCTCGCGGCCGCGAGTTGGTGGCAGAGAGTTGTTTAAACTCTCTGCCTCAACCTCGCGGCCGCGAGCTTTGAACTCGCGGCCGCGAGGTCCTGCCCAACTGAAGGCTCGCGGCCGCGAGCTTAGGTCTCGCGGCCTGCTCTGTTTTCTGTGCATTTTGGAGGGGCTTTTTGTACATAACCCCTTTTCCCCCAATTGTAATTGAACACTCTTTGGGGGACTTTTTGGTCTTAGTTACTATAGTTTTTGGGGTAACTTAGGCATTAGGAGGTTATTGTTTTGCTAGGTTAAAGGGTTAGGGAGGAAATCAAACACAACTCCTTGATCACTTTTCATCTCTTTGCCTCCATTGAAGACTTCAACCTTGCTTGCACTTTTGGATTGAAGAACACAAGGGCTTGAGAAAGAAGTTGTATTAGATTTCATCACATAAGCTTATTCTTAACCTTGATCTTGTTTATTTTGTACTTATGACATTGTTTAATGTAATGAATATTGTGTTGATTAATATGAGTAGCTAAGCATTTAACTCCTAGGTTTTTATGGAGCTTATGATTGATCTATGATTGAATGATGAGTTAATGGTTGATGCTATGTTTATAAGTGTTTGTTAATCTAGTTTGAGCTTTTGTCAACTTGTGGTTAGGCCAACCATAGGATGAAATGGATTGATCTTTAATTGCTAGGCATAGTGGATTAAAGATTAGATTGTAAAACTAGGTTGTGAATTGATTTTAGGATAGGAATATACCTAAGTCATTTCATGTTCTAACAAGGTTTAGAGCTAATGCATCACTTAGGTTTAATCCTTTTAGACATAAATTGGATTAGTCTATTTGATATGTTCGTACGCAAGTCGGAAGATACGTATGAATAATTTATGAAACCTTGAACAACAAACATGAGCGTTGCTATCAATTTGTGAATCACTCAAGATTGGATCAATCTAAGTAACATGGAAATCTAGGAACCTTTATCAATTGAACCAAAGTATTGTATTTCTTACTCACTCCACTTTAGTTGTTTAAACAAACTACAATCTCATTACTATCACTCATATAAGTTCAAGTAAGATAATAGAATAGATTTTGATAATTATTCGTTTGATTCCTCGTGGGTTCGACACCCCTTATCACTTTATTACTTGTAAACGACCGTATACTTGCGCGATTTACGTACTCGTATTTGGGACGTAACAAGTTTTTGGCGCCGTTGCCGGGGATTGTAACGATTATTGCCAATTTATATTCTTGCGTATCTTAGCTTGAATTTGTTATTTACTTTGCGATCTTTGTATTCATAGGTACCTTTCTCTCAGTGTATGCCAAGAGCTTCGACATTACCCCTTGCTCCTGTTGATCCGGAGATTGAGAGAACCTTTCGAAAGCGAAGAAAAGCAAGGAAGAAAAAGGGTAAATCTCTACCCATGGAAAATCAAGGAGTTAATCCGGCTATGGTGAACCCTATACAAATTGCTCCCGAAGAGCCAAATAATAGGAATCGACCTATTAATGAGTATGGTACACCTAAGTTGGATGAGCTCGGTTCTTGCATTGTCAGACCTACCATTACGGCACCTAACTTTGAGCTCAAGCCGGTAATGTTCAATATGCTAAATGCCGAAGGTCAATTTGGAGGTCATTCTAGTGAAGATCCTCATGCTCACTTGAAGAAGTTTATGATGACTAGTGATTCATTCATCATTGCGGGTGTAACAAATGATGCCTTGCGGTTGATGCTATTTCCGTACTCATTGAGGGATCTCGCAAAAGATTGGTTGGATTCTCTACAATCCCAATCTATAACTTCTTGGGAAGATCTAACCGGGAAGTTCTTGAGGAAGTTTTTCCCTCCCCCGAAGACTACTAAATTGAGGAATGATATTCTAGGATTCCGGCAACTAGATCAAGAGTCTTTGTACGAAGCTTGGGCCAGATTCAAAGAATTGTTGAAGAAATGTCAACACCACGGCATAGCCGAGTATATTCTAATGCAATCATTTTACAATGGGTTGCATGGACCTACTAGAGCTCTAGTCGATGCCACTGCGGGTGGTGCTATGCTTTCTAAGTCTTACGATGAATCGTGGGAAATTCTTGATACCATGGCTTATAACAATCACTCTTGGACGTCTGAGAGAGCAACTTCTGCTAAATCTACTCCCGGAAGACTCGAATTGGATGCAATTACGGCATTGAGTGCCCAAATGGCGATTTTGAGCAATAAAGTGGACAAACTTGGCCAAAAGCCGGAAATAGTCCAACAAGTACAAGCCATGCCACCTAGTTGTGTGACGTGTGGAGGAGCTCACACTTATGATATGTGTCCCGGAAATCCCGAGGCGGTGAATTACCTTGGGAACAACTATAGAAACAATCAAGGACATCCTCCATATCAAAACAACTATGTCCCTCATTGGCAAAAGCATCCAAACTTCTCTTGGAGTAATCCAAACAATGCCCAACAACAACCATATCAAGGAGGTCATCAATCCTCCGCTCCCCCCGGGTTTCAAGATAGACAAAAGCAACCCGTAGAGTCAAAGCATTCATGGGAAGATGCATTTGGTGATTTCATGAAACATACTACCAAATATATGGTAAATAATGACTCGAAGTTGCAAGACGTCTTCAAACATCAACAAGAACACTCGGTTGCTTTGAGGAACCTTCAAACTCAAATGGGGCAAGTCTCACAAGCTTTAAGTGTAAGACCTCAAGGAGCTTTGTGTTGCGTTCCAAATACTAATACGCAAACTACGCAAGTATACGGTCGTTACAAGTAATATAAAACGGTAAGTACATACCGAGTATCGAATCCCCACGAATGGGTAAAAGGTGGGAATAAACGAATCAATCGACGGCTTATTTCAGTTATGAACGCTTGACACAAAATTATCGAACCCAAATATATGATAAGGGTGATTTTATTTAACTACAAGCAGTAAAGTAAACTAACTACGAAAGCAAGTAAATTGGGGAGTTAATTATGCGGTAAGGAGGATTTATAAGCAATCAATTAAAGCAGATAAATCATGCGGTTGTTAGGTTAGCTATGCAAACAATCATAGGTTTAGTTGTTGTTTGTGAGTTCTAAATTAGTTAAGTCTCCCTGTCGGTCTCACTTAACTCTACCAATCTACCCAAACTCTCCATCTCCGGATCAATCACAAACATCGTTGTCACTCGATGCTCTCAGAGGGCTCAAAGGCGTACCGCTGTCACCCGGGACCTAAGACTAACCCAAATCCCCGAATAAAGAGAATCTAAGTTATTTGATGCATTCACGAACGAACTCATTATACAAACACGGACCACACTAGGTATATGCCTATCCTAGGTCGAAATCCACAAATCGTCACTCGCCTAACCTTCAAAGTCCTATGTCTAGGATGCATTCAAGGTAGAATTAAGTCCGATTATATGATTACGGCAAATCAAAGTACTTAAACAATAATCTACTACAATCATTGGCCAAAAGTGCGATAAAACAATAAATCCAACAATTCAAACATAGCCCAACATCAAAACATAACTAATCAAACGATAACAATGACTCGACAATTAATATATTATGCTCGTGTTGCTACTCAAGGATTCAAGGACGTTCGTATGTATCTTCCGAGTTGCATACAAACCTATCGAGTTAAACTAATCCAATTTATGTCTAAATGGATTAAAATCTAATCGATGCATTAAACTCAAACCTTAAACGAATATGAAACGACATAGGTATATGTCTATCCTAAAATCAAATCACAATCCAAATTCATAATCAAATCCTCAAAATCACTATGTCTAGCAATCATGAATCAATAAATCTCATCTCAAAGTTTGTCAAACCATAAGATGAACGATAAACACGGAATCGGATTAACGAACACATATAAGCACCATACCAATCATCATAACATCATTTAATCAAACAATAACATAAATATATATAAATCCAAAGAATTCAAATCCACAACCTTTGTTCCAAATAGAAAATAACAACATTCATATCCTAATCATAGACAACTAGGAAATAGAAAGATATTACCTAATCGGAATAAAGTCGAGAGATGGATTCTCCTCCCTTTAATCACCACCTAATCACTCCCCAAGGGTGGTGATTAACTCACCCCCTTGGTGGAGTCTTCAAAACAAGAAAAATAAAGAAAAACTAAAGAGAGAGAGTTGAGGGAGGCAAAGAGAGAAAGGGAGGCAAAGAAAGAGGGAAAGATTGAGGAAGTTGTGTGAAAGTTGTTCTCTCCTCTTGCCCTAATAGCCCCCTCATGAGAAATACCGAAAATGCCCCTTGAAAACGCGGAGAATATGCTGATATTTCGCACCAGCAGGCTCACACCGCGGTGTATCTTATTTGCACCGCGGTGTGATATAGGCAGAAACTTTTCTGCTCTGTCAGACTTCCTTCCAAGCAGCATATCTTTTGATTCCGAACTCCGATTGCGGATCCGTAAAGTCCGTAGCGTAGCTAACTCACTTATCTATGACATATCCAAAATTCAGCTCATTTGGATCATCCATGAAATATTTATGCATGTTTTAGTGAGCAGCTGTCTACATTCTTCTACATTTTTACTTCGGTTTCTCCTTCCTTTGAAGCTCTTATCCACATCTCCCTACAAAACACACAAAACACAATTAAAACACACAAACAACCACCAAAACACACAAACAACCAAAAACACAAGAGAACGCGAAAACAAGCAAAAGCACACAAAACTCGGATCAAAGCAAGTTGTTTTGAGCTTAAGAAGACACGTAATAATGATGTTTTCACGGCGTTATCACACCCCCAAACTTAAACACTTGCTCGTCCTCGAGCAAAGAAAGCAAAAACAAATACTAAACATGCATGCCTAAGATCCAAATGCCAAAACTTATCACTTTCAAATTATTCCTCAAACAAGCTCCACGTGTGTGTGTGATGGCTTGGCTAGGTTATATCTTAGGTGAATACGCCCCAATAGATTAAAATCATCGGTTCTACTTGCATGGGCTCCTCACGTTAACTTAGGCTATCTCCTAACCTTAGGTTTCAAACATTATGCTCCAATCACATCATGAAGCTAAGTTGTAGGTAGTTTAAGAGTGTTTTCCCATTCTTGAACTAATGAACAATTTTAGTCCCTAGCTCTTTTCTCACCGTACTTTGCTTTTCTTTTGATTTACAATAATAACATAGCACTTTGTGCTTTACAATGATATTACAATACAAAACTAGCACTAATTATGATGATTGTTTGTGCTTCTAAACAGTTAACTTTTTGGGCTACTAGCACCATTCCAACGAAATAGAGTAATTACAAAAATGATTCATGAATTTCATCAATGAAGGCTTAGCCTTTCTTTTCTCTCATAGAAGTGCATACATTTTAGCAACTTCTCTACTCGTTTCTTTTGAGAGCTAGGTGTTCAAAGGTTTTTCATTCTTGAAAAGGGTTCACTCCCCCAAACTTAGGCCATTTTGTTCCTTTTACACTTTGTTTTCAAACTAAAGTTTGGAGAGAAACTAAGTTACGCAAGAGGAGTCCTAGATCCTATTATCACTAAAGTTCTTTATCCACCCCAAATACAACCTAGCCTTAGCCAATGTGCTCAAATTTTGTAGAAGCATACTCAAATAATAATAAGAATTTGAAAAAATTTGGCGGGTCGACCTAGCATGTATGCAAGTACTTGCGATCTCTCTCCCCCAAACTTAAAACGCACAATGTCCCCATTGTGTGAATTGAGAAAATGGAGGGAGGTAGACACGACAACCACACAAGCACACAGAGGAAAGACAAACAAAAACAAAAACAAAACAAAGAAAACAACAAGGTGAATGATCAAGCACGGCTCTATCCAATTCAAGCAAGCATGGATAATTAAAACCAATCAAGTACGAACATATAGATATAGCATTGTAAGCGCAAAATAAACCAAACGGAATGCAAAAATGTAAAGGTTACGCCCTTTTGTCGATCATGGAGTCCGTGCATCCCGTGGTTAACTTCCGTCTCGAATCCTCAATCATGCTTGCCATTACTTTTTTATCATGCACAATCATCACCTACAACACAACACAAACAAAAACAAAACAAAACAAAACAAAACAAAACAAGATAAAACAAGATGAAAAAGGGAAAGAATGCTTGTTTTAAGTCACGAGCTTGACTTGATACGAGGGATGGTTTGATCGTCACCAAAACTACTCCCATCGTCCATGGTTCCCCAAAAAACATAGGCTCATCAAAATCCTTAAGCTCTTCGCAATAGATCGGCCGAACCTCGCAAAGAAACAAAAAGATCAAGATTAGCACGAAATATCAAGCTATCAAACACAAAACTAGCCATCAATATCGTCATTTACTCCGCACGTTACCACATTCCCCGGCAACGGCGCCAAAGACTTGTTGCGTTCCAAATACTAATACGCAAACTACGCAAGTATACGGTCGTTACAAGTAATATAAAACGGTAAGTACATACCGAGTATCGAATCCCCACGAATGGGTAAAAGGTGGGAATAAACGAATCAATCGACGGCTTATTTCAGTTATGAACGCTTGACACAAAATTATCGAACCCAAATATATGATAAGGGTGATTTTATTTAACTACAAGCAGTAAAGTAAACTAACTACGAAAGCAAGTAAATTGGGGAGTTAATTATGCGGTAAGGAGGATTTATAAGCAATCAATTAAAGCAGATAAATCATGCGGTTGTTAGGTTAGCTATGCAAACAATCATAGGTTTAGTTGTTGTTTGTGAGTTCTAAATTAGTTAAGTCTCCCTGTCGGTCTCACTTAACTCTACCAATCTACCCAAACTCTCCATCTCCGGATCAATCACAAACATCGTTGTCACTCGATGCTCTCAGAGGGCTCAAAGGCGTACCGCTGTCACCCGGGACCTAAGACTAACCCAAATCCCCGAATAAAGAGAATCTAAGTTATTTGATGCATTCACGAACGAACTCATTATACAAACACGGACCACACTAGGTATATGCCTATCCTAGGTCGAAATCCACAAATCGTCACTCGCCTAACCTTCAAAGTCCTATGTCTAGGATGCATTCAAGGTAGAATTAAGTCCGATTATATGATTACGGCAAATCAAAGTACTTAAACAATAATCTACTACAATCATTGGCCAAAAGTGCGATAAAACAATAAATCCAACAATTCAAACATAGCCCAACATCAAAACATAACTAATCAAACGATAACAATGACTCGACAATTAATATATTATGCTCGTGTTGCTACTCAAGGATTCAAGGACGTTCGTATGTATCTTCCGAGTTGCATACAAACCTATCGAGTTAAACTAATCCAATTTATGTCTAAATGGATTAAAATCTAATCGATGCATTAAACTCAAACCTTAAACGAATATGAAACGACATAGGTATATGTCTATCCTAAAATCAAATCACAATCCAAATTCATAATCAAATCCTCAAAATCACTATGTCTAGCAATCAAGAATCAATAAATCTCATCTCAAAGTTTGTCAAACCATAAGATGAACGATAAACACGGAATCGGATTAACGAACACATATAAGCACCATACCAATCATCATAACATCATTTAATCAAACAATAACATAAATATATATAAATCCAAAGAATTCAAATCCACAACCTTTGTTCCAAATAGAAAATAACAACATTCATATCCTAATCATAGACAACTAGGAAATAGAAAGATATTACCTAATCGGAATAAAGTCGAGAGATGGATTCTCCTCCCTTTAATCACCACCTAATCACTCCCCAAGGGTGGTGATTAACTCACCCCCTTGGTGGAGTCTTCAAAACAAGAAAAATAAAGAAAAACTAAAGAGAGAGAGTTGAGGGAGGCAAAGAGAGAAAGGGAGGCAAAGAAAGAGGGAAAGATTGAGGAAGTTGTGTGAAAGTTGTTCTCTCCTCTTGCCCTAATAGCCCCCTCATGAGAAATACCGAAAATGCCCCTTGAAAACGCGGAGAATATGCTGATATTTCGCACCAGCAGGCTCACACCGCGGTGTATCTTATTTGCACCGCGGTGTGATATAGGCAGAAACTTTTCTGCTCTGTCAGACTTCCTTCCAAGCAGCATATCTTTTGATTCCGAACTCCGATTGCGGATCCGTAAAGTCCGTAGCGTAGCTAACTCACTTATCTATGACATATCCAAAATTCAGCTCATTTGGATCATCCATGAAATATTTATGCATGTTTTAGTGAGCAGCTGTCTACATTCTTCTACATTTTTACTTCGGTTTCTCCTTCCTTTGAAGCTCTTATCCACATCTCCCTACAAAACACACAAAACACAATTAAAACACACAAACAACCACCAAAACACACAAACAACCAAAAACACAAGAGAACGCGAAAACAAGCAAAAGCACACAAAACTCGGATCAAAGCAAGTTGTTTTGAGCTTAAGAAGACACGTAATAATGATGTTTTCACGGCGTTATCACACCCCCAAACTTAAACACTTGCTCGTCCTCGAGCAAAGAAAGCAAAAACAAATACTAAACATGCATGCCTAAGATCCAAATGCCAAAACTTATCACTTTCAAATTATTCCTCAAACAAGCTCCACGTGTGTGTGTGATGGCTTGGCTAGGTTATATCTTAGGTGAATACGCCCCAATAGATTAAAATCATCGGTTCTACTTGCATGGGCTCCTCACGTTAACTTAGGCTATCTCCTAACCTTAGGTTTCAAACATTATGCTCCAATCACATCATGAAGCTAAGTTGTAGGTAGTTTAAGAGTGTTTTCCCATTCTTGAACTAATGAACAATTTTAGTCCCTAGCTCTTTTCTCACCGTACTTTGCTTTTCTTTTGATTTACAATAATAACATAGCACTTTGTGCTTTACAATGATATTACAATACAAAACTAGCACTAATTATGATGATTGTTTGTGCTTCTAAACAGTTAACTTTTTGGGCTACTAGCACCATTCCAACGAAATAGAGTAATTACAAAAATGATTCATGAATTTCATCAATGAAGGCTTAGCCTTTCTTTTCTCTCATAGAAGTGCATACATTTTAGCAACTTCTCTACTCGTTTCTTTTGAGAGCTAGGTGTTCAAAGGTTTTTCATTCTTGAAAAGGGTTCACTCCCCCAAACTTAGGCCATTTTGTTCCTTTTACACTTTGTTTTCAAACTAAAGTTTGGAGAGAAACTAAGTTACGCAAGAGGAGTCCTAGATCCTATTATCACTAAAGTTCTTTATCCACCCCAAATACAACCTAGCCTTAGCCAATGTGCTCAAATTTTGTAGAAGCATACTCAAATAATAATAAGAATTTGAAAAAATTTGGCGGGTCGACCTAGCATGTATGCAAGTACTTGCGATCTCTCTCCCCCAAACTTAAAACGCACAATGTCCCCATTGTGTGAATTGAGAAAATGGAGGGAGGTAGACACGACAACCACACAAGCACACAGAGGAAAGACAAACAAAAACAAAAACAAAACAAAGAAAACAACAAGGTGAATGATCAAGCACGGCTCTATCCAATTCAAGCAAGCATGGATAATTAAAACCAATCAAGTACGAACATATAGATATAGCATTGTAAGCGCAAAATAAACCAAACGGAATGCAAAAATGTAAAGGTTACGCCCTTTTGTCGATCATGGAGTCCGTGCATCCCGTGGTTAACTTCCGTCTCGAATCCTCAATCATGCTTGCCATTACTTTTTTATCATGCACAATCATCACCTACAACACAACACAAACAAAAACAAAACAAAACAAAACAAAACAAAACAAGATAAAACAAGATGAAAAAGGGAAAGAATGCTTGTTTTAAGTCACGAGCTTGACTTGATACGAGGGATGGTTTGATCGTCACCAAAACTACTCCCATCGTCCATGGTTCCCCAAAAAACATAGGCTCATCAAAATCCTTAAGCTCTTCGCAATAGATCGGCCGAACCTCGCAAAGAAACAAAAAGATCAAGATTAGCACGAAATATCAAGCTATCAAACACAAAACTAGCCATCAATATCGTCATTTACTCCGCACGTTACCACATTCCCCGGCAACGGCGCCAAAGACTTGTTGCGTTCCAAATACTAATACGCAAACTACGCAAGTATACGGTCGTTACAAGTAATATAAAACGGTAAGTACATACCGAGTATCGAATCCCCACGAATGGGTAAAAGGTGGGAATAAACGAATCAATCGACGGCTTATTTCAGTTATGAACGCTTGACACAAAATTATCGAACCCAAATATATGATAAGGGTGATTTTATTTAACTACAAGCAGTAAAGTAAACTAACTACGAAAGCAAGTAAATTGGGGAGTTAATTATGCGGTAAGGAGGATTTATAAGCAATCAATTAAAGCAGATAAATCATGCGGTTGTTAGGTTAGCTATGCAAACAATCATAGGTTTAGTTGTTGTTTGTGAGTTCTAAATTAGTTAAGTCTCCCTGTCGGTCTCACTTAACTCTACCAATCTACCCAAACTCTCCATCTCCGGATCAATCACAAACATCGTTGTCACTCGATGCTCTCAGAGGGCTCAAAGGCGTACCGCTGTCACCCGGGACCTAAGACTAACCCAAATCCCCGAATAAAGAGAATCTAAGTTATTTGATGCATTCACGAACGAACTCATTATACAAACACGGACCACACTAGGTATATGCCTATCCTAGGTCGAAATCCACAAATCGTCACTCGCCTAACCTTCAAAGTCCTATGTCTAGGATGCATTCAAGGTAGAATTAAGTCCGATTATATGATTACGGCAAATCAAAGTACTTAAACAATAATCTACTACAATCATTGGCCAAAAGTGCGATAAAACAATAAATCCAACAATTCAAACATAGCCCAACATCAAAACATAACTAATCAAACGATAACAATGACTCGACAATTAATATATTATGCTCGTGTTGCTACTCAAGGATTCAAGGACGTTCGTATGTATCTTCCGAGTTGCATACAAACCTATCGAGTTAAACTAATCCAATTTATGTCTAAATGGATTAAAATCTAATCGATGCATTAAACTCAAACCTTAAACGAATATGAAACGACATAGGTATATGTCTATCCTAAAATCAAATCACAATCCAAATTCATAATCAAATCCTCAAAATCACTATGTCTAGCAATCAAGAATCAATAAATCTCATCTCAAAGTTTGTCAAACCATAAGATGAACGATAAACACGGAATCGGATTAACGAACACATATAAGCACCATACCAATCATCATAACATCATTTAATCAAACAATAACATAAATATATATAAATCCAAAGAATTCAAATCCACAACCTTTGTTCCAAATAGAAAATAACAACATTCATATCCTAATCATAGACAACTAGGAAATAGAAAGATATTACCTAATCGGAATAAAGTCGAGAGATGGATTCTCCTCCCTTTAATCACCACCTAATCACTCCCCAAGGGTGGTGATTAACTCACCCCCTTGGTGGAGTCTTCAAAACAAGAAAAATAAAGAAAAACTAAAGAGAGAGAGTTGAGGGAGGCAAAGAGAGAAAGGGAGGCAAAGAAAGAGGGAAAGATTGAGGAAGTTGTGTGAAAGTTGTTCTCTCCTCTTGCCCTAATAGCCCCCTCATGAGAAATACCGAAAATGCCCCTTGAAAACGCGGAGAATATGCTGATATTTCGCACCAGCAGGCTCACACCGCGGTGTATCTTATTTGCACCGCGGTGTGATATAGGCAGAAACTTTTCTGCTCTGTCAGACTTCCTTCCAAGCAGCATATCTTTTGATTCCGAACTCCGATTGCGGATCCGTAAAGTCCGTAGCGTAGCTAACTCACTTATCTATGACATATCCAAAATTCAGCTCATTTGGATCATCCATGAAATATTTATGCATGTTTTAGTGAGCAGCTGTCTACATTCTTCTACATTTTTACTTCGGTTTCTCCTTCCTTTGAAGCTCTTATCCACATCTCCCTACAAAACACACAAAACACAATTAAAACACACAAACAACCACCAAAACACACAAACAACCAAAAACACAAGAGAACGCGAAAACAAGCAAAAGCACACAAAACTCGGATCAAAGCAAGTTGTTTTGAGCTTAAGAAGACACGTAATAATGATGTTTTCACGGCGTTATCACTTTGCCAAGTACAACCGAGTCACCTAATCGAGGATCGAATGAACATGCTAATGCTATTTCCTTGAGGAATGGAAAACGGTATGAAGGTCCGGCTATGCCTAATGAAAACTCAATGGAAGCCGAGGATACTCAACAAGGAAGTAAAGAGTCCTTGGTTGAAGAAGTGGAGTCGGAAAAGGAGGTGCCTAAAGAACCGATCATTTCGACACCAATTCCGGCAAGCAAACCAACTCCTCCGTTCCCTCAAAGATTTCAAAAGAAAAAGGATGAGAAGCAATTTGAAAAGTTCTTAAATATCTTGAAACAGTTGCACATAAATATCCCTCTAGTGGAAGCATTCGAGCAAATGCCTAAGTACGTCAAGTTTATGAAAGACGTGCTTTCAAAGAAAAGAAGATTGGGGGAATTTGAAACGGTTGCACTAACCGAGGAATGTAGTGCTATTTTACAAAATAAATTGCCCCCAAAGCTCAAGGATCCGGGGAGTTTCACTATCCCGTGTACTATTGGTGATCAATACTTTGGAAGAGCTCTTTGTGATTTGGGAGCTAGTATCAATCTAATGCCCAAATCTATCTTTCAAAAGCTCGGAATCGGAGAAGCAAGACCTACTACGGTTTCTTTGCAACTTGCCGACCGCTCTATTACTTATCCGGAAGGTAAAATCGAGGATGTCTTGGTGAGAGTTGATAAGTTCATATTTCCCGTTGATTTTATTGTTCTTGATTATGAGGCGGATGTCAATGTACCTATCATTCTTGGGAGACCATTTCTAGCTACGGGTAGAGCTTTGATTGATGTACAAAAAGGGGAACTTACTATGAGAGTACATGATGAAGAAGTGAAATTCAATGTCTTTAATGCCATGAGATACCCGGACGACGAGGAAGAAATTTCTTCCGTTTGTATGCTTGATTCGTTGGTGGCTAATACATTTGAGGAGAATCACTATGAGAATCTAATCGAAGGAGCTATTTTGAACAAACTTGATGAAGAGATTGAGGAAATGGCTCAAGTCATTTCACAATTGGAAGCTAATTCGGTTGGGGAGAACTTTAGAAAAAGATTTGAATCTCTTGACTTGCCGTTGTCAAGCCCCAAGCCATTGAAATCGTCTATCGAGGAGCCTCCAATCTTGGAGTTGAAACCACTTCCACCTCATTTGAACTATGCTTATTTGGGGGATTCTTCTACTTTGCCGGTTATTATTGCGGCGGACTTAACGGAAACTCAAAGAGAGAAGCTATTGCGAGTTCTCAAGAGCTACAAGAAAGCCATCGGGTGGACCATTGCCGACATCAAAGGGATTAGTCCCACGTTTTGTATGCATAAGATCAACTTGGAGGACAATTTCAAAGAATCCGTTGAACACCAAAGAAGATTGAATCCTATTATGAAAGAGGTGGTCAAGAAGGAGATAATCAAATGGTTAGATTCCGGGATCGTATTTCCTATCTCCGATAGCAAATGGGTGAGTCCGGTGCAATGTGTTCCAAAGAAGAGCCGAATGACGGTGATAACAAATGAAAAGGATGAGTTGATACCTTCTAGAACAGTCACCGGGTGGAGAGTATGCATGGACTACCGGAAATTGAACCAAAATACGAAGAAAGATCACTTCCCATTGCCTTTCATTGATCAAATGTTGGATAGACTATCGGGAAGAGCTTTCTATTGCTTTTTGGATGGATACTCGGGTTTTAATCAAATTGTCATTGCCCCCGCGGATCAAGAGAAAACTACTTTCACATGTCCGTATGGGACGTTTGCTTTTAGAAGAATGCCTTTCGGCTTGTGCAATGCTCCCGCTACTTTTCAAAGGTGTATGATGGCTATTTTCACCGATATGATCGAGAAGTTCGTAGAAGTCTTCATGGATGACTTCTCTATCTTTGGGGATTCATTTGATGAATGCTTAGGTAATCTGGAAAAAGTGCTTCAAAGGTGTGAAGAAACGAACTTGGTATTGAATTGGGAGAAATGCCATTTCATGGTGAAAGAAGGCATTGTTTTAGGCCATAAGATTTCGAGCAAGGGTATCGAGGTGGATAGAGCAAAAATCGAGACGATCGAGAAACTACCTCCACCTACATCTGTGAAAGGAATTCGGAGTTTTCTTGGGCACGCGGGCTTTTATAGAAGGTTTATCAAAGACTTCTCTCAGATATCCAAGCCTTTGTGCAATTTATTAGAGAAAGACGTTCCTTTTATCTTCACAGATCAATGCTTGGAAGCATTCACGACTCTGAAGCAAATGCTAATCTCGGCACCAATTGTTGTAGCACCGGACTGGAGCTTACCTTTCGAAGTAATGTGCGACGCTAGTGATATAGCCGTAGGGGCTGTTTTGGGACAAAGGGAAAGCAAGATTTTCCACTCTATCTACTATGCGAGCAAAACACTGAACGACGCCCAAATGAACTACACAGTTACTGAAAAGGAACTTTTGGCGGTGGTGTTTGCTTTTGATAAATTCCGAGCTTATTTGGTTGGTACAAAGGTGATAGTCTACACGGATCATTTGGCTATTAGATACTTGATGGCGAAGAAAGATGCGAAACCCCGACTAATCCGATGGATCTTATTGCTTCAAGAATTTGATTTGGAGATCAAGGATAGGAAAGGGTCCGAAAATCAAGTAGCCGACCACTTATCTAGGCTCGAGAATGCCAAAGCTAGGGAAGATCCCGAGATTATCAACGAGGCTTTTCCGGACGAACAACTCTTTTCCCTCGCACAATCTCCAACTCCATGGTATGCCGACTACGTTAACTATCTGGTATGTGGTCTACTACCCCCTGATTTTACTTATCAACAAAAGAAGAGGTTTTTACATTATGTAAAGAGTTTTGTATGGGATGAGCCGTTTCTTTTTAAGATTTGTGCAGACAGGGTCATCAGGAGGTGCATTCCCGAGGAGGAAACACACGCAATTCTAAAGGATTGCCACGCCGCACCTTATGGAGGACATTTCAAAGGAGATTGTACGGCCGCAAAAGTGTTGCAATCGGGGTTCTACTGGCCTAGCCTATTCAAAGATGCGCATATGTTTGTGTCTCAATGCGATCGGTGCCAAAGGGTAGGAAACATTTCCCAAAGAAATGAAACGCCACTAACAACCATTCTTGAAGTGGAGTTATTTGATGTATGGGGAATAGACTTCATGGGACCTTTTGTACCTTCTAAAGGGAACCAATACATTTTGGTGGCCGTAGACTATGTTTCCAAGTGGGTAGAAGCAAGTGTGTTTCCAACGGATGATTCGAAAGCAGTCATGAGTTTCATAAAGAAAAATATCTTCAATCGTTTTGGCACACCAAGAGCAATAATAAGTGACGGCGGTTCTCACTTTTGTAACCGTTGGCTTGATGCTCTTTTGGCAAAATATGGAGTGAAGCATAAGGTGACGACTGCGTATCACCCGCAGGCTAATGGGCAAGCCGAGATATCCAACCGGGAAATAAAGAGTATCTTGGAAAAGACGGTATCTCCTAACCGAAAGGATTGGTCGCTGAGACTTGACGATGCTCTATGGGCTTATCGTACCGCTTACAAGACGCCAATCGGGATGTCTCCCTATAAGCTTGTGTTCGGAAAATCTTGTCATCTACCGTTGGAATTAGAACACAAAGCTTATTGGGCCGTCAAGAAGCTAAACATGGATGCAAGTCTAGCCGGAGAGAAACGGTTGCTACAATTGAATGAACTTGACGAATTTCGGTTGGAAGCTTATGAGAATGCCAAGCTTTATAAGGAAAGGATGAAAAAATGGCACGATCGACGTATAGTGGAAAGGAAGTTCGAACCAGGCCAACAAGTGCTACTCTTTAACTCAAGGCTTCGACTATTTCCCTGAAAACTCAAGTCACGTTGGTCGGGACCATTCCAAGTCGTCGAGGCATTCCCCTACGGAGCCGTGGAAATTTCCGATCCCTCAACCGGAAACAAATTCAAGGTGAATGGACAACGCCTTAAACATTATTGGGGCGGAGAATTTGAAAGGAACAAGACTTCCGTGGTCTTGCAATGACGTCATCATGTCATATCCAAGTCGAGCTCACGACTATAAACGAGCGCTTCTTGGGAGGCAACCCAAGCCTATTGCTTTGTCTTTTGTGTTTTGTGTTTTGTGTTGTTTTTGTTTTTGTTTTTGTCTTCGTTTTCGTGTGTTGTGTTGTAGGTAAATGAGCGCGCTTAAAAGATCGAGGATTGACAAGCACAGATCGAGCGAGGCCGAGCGAACGAACCTTGGATTGAGAACAAATGTCGGGTGAGTAGTTGTATTGATATATATATATAAAAAAAAAAAAAAAAAAAAAAAAAAAAAAAAAAAAAAAAAACCTCGCAGCCGCGAGCTTCAAACTCGCGGCCGCGAGGAGCGGGCAGCATGCTACGGCATAAAACTCGCGGCCGCGAGGTATTGGCCAAAAACTGGACTAGGCTACGGCATAAAACCCGCGGCCGCGAGGTTGAGGCTCGCGGCCGCGAGACGTGCCAGAAATTATTTATAACCCGCAATACAACTTCACTCTCCCTCACTTCTCCAATTTAAAATCTCTCCCTACATTCAATTCCTCCCTCTCAATCTCTCACAAATCAATCTCCCATTCATTCACTCTAAATCATTCCAACTCTCACATAATCAAACACAATCACCTAATCCCCACCAACAACTCACCCAATCACTCAAAATTCCTCAATTTCCTTCACACTCCATCAAAAACCCGAATTCTTCCACAAGGCTTCAAAAATAGCAATTCTTCGATTCCAATCCAAAGGTAAGTGTGGCTTAACTCAATTGGTATTGATTGGTTGATTGGTTGGTATTGCTATTATTTGGGTGGATGTTCTTGAGAACATTGAAGAAAAATAGCTTGAAAAGGGGTGTACACAAAGTGTTTGATAAATTGCTTGTGAGAATAATTTTGCTCTCTTGGCTAGTTTTTGATTGTGGAGTTGCCGGGGTATTAGTTTGTTGAAGTTGTGTGGTTGTAACTCAAGTTTGGGGGAAGTTAGTGCAAGTTCGAAAATGGGAAAATCAAAAGGAGCTAGTTCGAATGTGGGAAAGTCGAAAGGTGCTAGTTCTAGCGATCCTCCTAGGAAGAAAAGAGACGCTAAGGGGAAGAAAAAGGTGGTCGAGGAAGACTACGACACCTTTAGGTTCATGTCTAAACCAGCCTCGGATGCTTATACGGAAGACAAAGGTTGGTCATTCGTTACGGAAAGATTTGTGGACTACGAGAAGGAGGCCTTCCCTTATTTGAAAGAGCGGATTGAAGCCAGAGGTTGGACCGAATTCTTGAAACGGCCACCTCGTGATATCTTCGCCGGCGAGATCGTTAGAGAATTTTATGCTAACGCCGGTTGGAATAGGGACGACAGTGCCACAACCGTGAGGGGTAGGGAGATCAAATTCGATCCGGAAACTATTAACGCCTATTACAGGATCGAATGGCCTGCGAACCAAGACGATGAGCTCGATGAACTATTCAACTACCGTAGGAGCACTTTGGATCAAATGAAAGAGTTCATCACTTTGCCCGGAACAGTTGTTCGTGGTATTCCGAAGGTGGCACATAACCGCTTGACTCAAGAAGCCAAAGCTTGGTCTATGGTCTTGCTCTCTCACTTCCGTCCGGCCAAACACAATACATATTAAGGTGAGGATCGCATCCCTCTACTCTATGCACTCACCCGGGGGCTTTCGCTCAACGTTGGTCGGATAATAAATGAGGTGCTCGAGGAAACGATTTCGAAGAAGAAAGCTAACATAAGGAGTTTTGTGTTTCCGCACCTCATTGACGGATTGTGTAGAAATGCCGGGGTCGACTTCGGGGAGATTAGTGAAGAAACTAGGTTGACTGGCCCGATCAATACCCTGACTATCTGCAAGACTTTGAAGCTAGACTACAGGAGTGGTTACACCGGTAGAGTCTACACATACTCTGGGGTTGATCAAGAAGGTCAAGAGGGTCAAGACGGTAACGAGGAGGAGCAGGTTGAAGTGCAACCAATAATTCCAAGAAGAAGGGAATCGACAGATATCCGGGATGAGGTGCATGACTTGGCTCATTTTGTTTATGCAATGAGTGACCGCCAAGACATGGTTTACCGTGCGCTACTCGGGGATGATAGGTTCAATGCACTTCAACTACCCGCACTTCCTAGACGAATAAATCTACCCCCGCAACCTCAAGAAGATCAAGCGGATGAAATGCACATCGATGAAGAGGAGGAGCGTGCCCGCGATGCACGAAACCACTAAAGACTGGAGCAACCACGGGATGCATACAAAAGGGACGTTGGATTTAAATTTACGCAGTCCCGTCGGTTTAAATTGAGCTTACAATGTTTTAATTCTATTCTCGTCTTGTATTGGTTTTGTTTTTACCTTTTGAGAGATGTTAGCATGTTTACTTGTCTAATTTATAACTTTTGCTTGTTGGATTTAATTAGAGCCGTGCTCGCTCATTTATCGCTTTGTTTTGTTTTGTTTTGCTTGTGTTTTTGTTGTGTTCTTGTTTTTGTCGTGTCGACCTCTTTTCCGTCATTCTAAATTCACACAATGGGGACATTGTGCATTTTAAGTTTGGGGGAGTAAGGTCGCGCTTGTTGCATGCTAGGTCGACCCGCCAAAAATTTTCAAATTCTTATTATTCTTTCAGCATGCTCTACAAAAATTTGAGCACATTGGCTAAGACTATGTTGTATTGGAGGTGAATGAAGAACTTTAGTGATAATAGGTTCTAGGATTCCTTTTGTGTAACTTAGATTCTCTCCAAACTTTAGTTTGAAAACAAAGTGTAAAATGAACAAAATGAACTAAGTTTGGGGGAGTGAACCCTTCTCAAAAATGAAAGACATTTGAACACCTAGCTCTTAAAAGAAACGAGTAGAGAAGTTGCTAAACTGTATGCACTTCTATGTGAGAAAAGAAAGGCTAAGCCTTCAACTGATGAAATTCATGGCACGTTTTCGTAATTACTCTATCTCGTTGTAATAGTGCAAGCTTTGTAATAGAAAATCTTTGTACGCACAAAAGAAGAAAAAGGAATGGTGCTAGTAGCCCACAAAAGAAAAAATGTTTAGAAGCACAAACAATCATCATAATTAGTGCTGGTTTTGTATTGTAATATCATTGTAAAGCACAAAGTGCTATGTTACCATTGTAAATCAAAAGAAAAAAGCAAAGTATAGTGAGAAAGAGCTAGGGACTAAAATTGTTAACTAGTTCAAGAATAGGGACAACACTCTTAAAATGCCTACAACTTAGCTTCGTAATGTGATTTGAGCATTAAGTTTATAATCTACGGCTAGGAGAGATTCTTTGTGAGACACTAGAAGTCCGTGCAAATAGAGCCGATGATTTTAACCTATCGGGACGTATTCACCTTAGATAGAATCTAGCCGAAGCCATCACACACACACGTGGAGCTTGTTTTAAGAATAATTCGAAAGTGTTAAGCTTTGGCATTTTGATCTTAAGCATGCTTGTTCTTGTTCTTGTTTTGTTTTTGTTTTGTTTTGTTTTCTTTGCTCGGGACGAGCAAGTGTTTAAGTTTGGGGGTGTTGATAACGCCGTGAAAACGTCGTTATTACCTATCTCTTTAAGCCCAAAACATCTTGTTTTGATCCGAGTTTCTGTTTGTCTCTGCGTGTTTTCGTGTCTTTTGTGCTTTCGGTCCCTTTGTTCGGCCTTTGTTAGTTTCTCGTGTTTTGTTCGTGTTCTAACTGTGTTTATCGGTGATTTGCAGGATTCGACGCATTGAAGCAATTTCGGAACATTTCGTGCGTGGATTGCAAGTCACTTTCGACCGCGAGGGGACCTAAAGCGAAAGAAAGAACAAAAATCAAGGTTTTAGGCCCTGCCTCACCTCGCGGCCGCGAGGTTGAGGCTCGCGGCCGCGAGTTGGTGGCAGAGAGTTGTTTAAACTCTCTGCCTCAACCTCGCGGCCGCGAGCTTTGAACTCGCGGCCGCGAGGTCCTGCCCAACTGAAGGCTCGCGGCCGCGAGCTTAGGTCTCGCGGCCGCGAGGCCTGCTCTGTTTTCTGCGCATTTTGGAGGGGCTTTTTGTACATAACCCCTTTTCCCCCAATTGTAATTGAACACTCTTTGGGGGACTTTTTGGTCTTAGTTACTATAGTTTTTGGGGTAACTTAGGCATTAGGAGGTTATTGTTTTGCTAGGTTAAAGGGTTAGGGAGGAAATCAAACACAACTCCTTGATCACTTTTCATCTCTTTGCCTCCATTGAAGACTTCAACCTTGCTTGCACTTTTGGATTGAAGAACACAAGGGCTTGAGAAAGAAGTTGTATTAGATTTCATCACATAAGCTTATTCTTAACCTTGATCTTGTTTATTTTGTACTTATGACATTGTTTAATGTAATGAATATTGTGTTGATTAATATGAGTAGCTAAGCATTTAACTCCTAGGTTTTTATGGAGCTTATGATTGATCTATGATTGAATGATGAGTGAATGGTTGATGCTATGTTTATAAGTGTTTGTTAATCTAGTTTGAGCTTTTGTCAACTTGTGGTTAGGCCAACCATAGGATGAAATGGATTGATCTTTAATTGCTAGGCATAGTGGATTAAAGATTAGATTGTAAAACTAGGTTGTAAATTGATTTTAGGATAGGAATATACCTAAGTCATTTCATGTTCTAACAAGGTTTAGAGCTAATGCATCACTTAGGTTTAATCCTTTTAGACATAAATTGGATTAGTCTATTTGATATGTTCGTACGCAAGTCGGAAGATACGTATGAATAATTTATGAAACCTTGAACAACAAACATGAGCATTGCTATCAATTTGTGAATCACTCAAGATTGGATCAATCTAAGTAACATGGAAATCTAGGAACCTTTATCAATTGAACCAAAGTATTGTATTTCTTACTCACTCCACTTTAGTTGTTTAAACAAACTACAATCTCATTACTATCACTCATATAAGTTCAAGTAAGATAATAGAATAGATTTTGATAATTATTCGTTTGATTCCTCGTGGGTTCGACACCCCTTATCACTTTATTACTTGTAAACGACCGTATACTTGCGCGATTTACGTACTCGTATTTGGGACGTAACAATTACGTCGTCAGGAGACGACACTGTCCATCGTTTATGTATCGGGATAATATTCTAACTGTCCTAAGTGTGTTTCAGGATCCCGATGACTGGAGAGAGCCGATCAGAAAATATCTGGCTAATCCGTCTGATAAAACATCTCGACAGACAAGGCTCAGGGCCGTCAATTATGTCCTGATGGGAGATCAATTGTTCAGAAAAGGCCATGACGGTGTGTTGCTGTTATCCGTTGATCAACAGGAAACCATGAGAGTTATGATGGAAGCACATGAAGGAATTTGTGGCGCCCATCAAAACGGACATAAGTTAGCATGGCTGTTATGCCGATATGGTTATTACTGGCCAAAGATGGTGGGAGATTGCGTTCAATTGGCAAAGGGATGTGAAAAATGCCAACGATTTGGAGTAGTCCAGAGAATCCCTATCGAGGAGATGAACATGGTAATCAAGCCATGGCCTTTCAGATGTTGGGCCATCGATATAATCGGGAAGATACATCCATCGTCATCCAAACACCATCGATACATCATTGTGTCCACAGATTATTTCACCAAGTGGGTAGAGGCCAAACCACTCAAACAGGCCAATCAGGCCGAAGTGATGAAGTTCATCAAGGACTTAATCATACATAGGTTTGGCCTGCCACAAACCATTGTCACTGACAGGGGGCTAATGTTTATTGGTCAGGAAATCAAGGAGTTTGCCAGATCAATGGGTTTTGAATTGGTCCATTCAACACCTTATTATGCACAAGGGAATGGCCAAGCTGAAGCCTCAAACCGAGTCCTCAAGGACATCATTTCAAAGATGATCGAGGAAAACCCAAGAGCATGGCACCTGATGCTGTCAGAGGCATTGTGGGCTTATCGGACCAGCAAGCGAACAAGTACAGGCACCACTCCATATAAATTAACTTATGGACAGGACGCCGTATTACCAATGGAGATAAACGTCCGATCACTTCGGGTAATGCAACAAAATGAGCTGACACCCGAAGAATACACCGAAAGTATGCTCCAAGAGCTTGATGAGCTGGATGAAGTCAGAGTTGCCGCGTTAGATAGGATCGAGGCACAGAAGAAGTTGGTTGCCCGATGCTATGATAAAAAGATATGCAGGAAACACTTTGATGTCGGGGACTTGGTCTGGAGAACAGTCTTGCCACTTAATCAGCGTGAGAAAAAGTATGGCAAATGGAGTGCAACATGGCAAGGGCCATATGAAGTCTTCTCGATAACTCGAGGAGGAGGTTATATACTGAAAAAGCCAAATGGGGATCTTTGCAGAGACCCCATCAATGGAAGATACTTGAAAAAGTTCAGACCGACCCTCTGGGAAACAATGTGTCTGGAGCATCAACGAGCTTTGGAGTTGGAAATTGAACGGCGCCAAGAGCACTTTAGTGCGCCGATCCCTTTGTGAATATTAAGTTAGGTTTATTTTTAGTCTTGTTTTTATTTCCCTTTCTGTTTTGTTAGACTAAGCTTTTAAAGTAGTATTAGCTGTTGCATTTATTTCTGAATTTTTGGCTAAGTACTTCGTTTTTAATTAAGTCTTAGTTTTCCCCCGATTTTCAAGTTTTACAAGTTGTAATTTTTGTCAAGTTACTTGGGTTGATTTGATGCTAAGTCTTGTTGACAAGAAAGTTTTGTTCGCCCTTACAAGGTCAGTTGTTTGGGTTGCAAATCTTAGTTGGTTTCGGTTTTGGAGAAAAACATAAAATAAACCAAGCCAAAAGGAAATTTCACTAAGGAAACGGAAATTAGTCTGTGGCCATCAGGCCATTACAGCAATAGAAACAGAAAATAAGCTAAGTCCTTGAAACCAAAATCCTAAAACTAGCTGGCACACTCGCCAATATCAATGGCTCACAGGCCAGAAAATTAGCATCTACTGAAGGAAATCCTGTGTGAATCGGCCAAGGAACCCCTTGAGGGCCGTCTCGATTCTGGCTTGATCAGCTGCAGCAGCCGCTGCCTGAGCGGCCACTTGATCTTCAGCAGCCTTGGCTTCAGCAATCAAGGCGTCAGTGTTAGCAAGCTGATCAGTAATGGACTCAGCTTCTTCCGAAGCAACCTTGATCTTACCACGCACGGTATCCAACTGCCTCTGAAGTTCCTCGATGGCAACAACCAAATCAGCCTCCGAACCTTTAAGGTTGGTAAGTGAATCACTAAGGCTGGAACCTTGGACGTAGAGCTCATCAAACTTGGAGAGAAGGGTCCCAAGAGGAGACTCATAAGAAGCTCTTGCCTTGATGGCCCGATCATTGTCCTTAAATGCACTCCTCATTTGGCTAAACTGTTGCGCAAAATCGGAGTAAAAGGCCACCTTGTCACGTGGAAGTTTGGCAGGAGACAGCTTGCTCATCAAGTCACCAAGAGATGGTCCCATATTGATCATCAGGACGTCCAGAGGCTGACTTCGATAATTTGACAGTAGCTCTTTGAGATGAGCAATTTCAGCAGGAGAGAACAGAGCATGGCTCGATTGATCTGAGGCAGTCGATTGGGATTGAGAAGATGAACTCTGCAAGGATAGGGCACGAGTGTTGGCAAATCGAGCCAATGCTTGAGCTAGCCTGTGGGAACTATCCATGGCTTGACCAGAGGGAGGAGTCTGAAAATTAAAACAAAACAGGATAAGTGCCATGCAAATGGAACAAGGAGATAAAAAACAAAGCAATGGTAAGACTAACCACATTCAAAGGAGGAGGGGCAGAAATAGGGGTATCCATGACAGGAGCAGTCTGTGAAGGCTTAGGCTGTTGGAAGGCCGTCTCCCCTGATCCTCCACCAACAGGGTCATCAACGGGAGGATTCTCTGGAATAATCCTGGGAGATCGAGGGGTTGGAACCTCCACTCGTTGGAATCTTTCCCCATCATCTTCACTATCAGATGAGCTGACAGCCAATGTCCTGACCTTCTTGCGGGGCGGAGGATCAACCTTGATGGCTCGACGCTTGCCTTTCGAGCTCACCTCCTGACAGAAAAGGAAAAATGTTAAGGTAAGTTCAAAAGAAAATAAAGTAAGTTAGTGGAAACTACCTCCTCGTCAGAACTTCTCACGATTATGGCACTAGTGCCACCTCGTTGATGAAAGAGCCGACGAGAACGTCGGACATACAGGACAAGGGGATCAGTTACCTTGTCAGCAGAAGAGTGAGCTTCAGACTCCTGAATCGACTGAGAAGCAATGGGAGAAGAGGCTTGTGGGCTGATTATCTGAAGGGGAACAGCAAAGGGTATAACAGGCTCCTTGACAGCCTTTTTTTTCCCAGCCTGAGAGGCCGACGGTTTCTTTCCTGCAAAGAGATGAGCATGTTATTATGCAACAATGATCAATAAACAAAAACAAAGGAATCTACCTGGTTGATCAAGGGCAATGGTGCCCCCATCCTTGTACTCACACAAAAGGTAAATCGTGGACATGGTTTGAGGGTCATCAGCATGGTACCCCGTAAAGGAAACTTGTGACTTAGACTGATGACTACGACTAGCACCCGTAATAGAGACGGAAGCCGGAGCCACGAACCAAAATGGCTCAACGAAATCAGGGAGCAATGGGAAAGAGGGGCCGTGGGGTTTGTAAAATGTATACCAGGGAGGAACTTCACCAGGACCCCCCCGTTTTTTGGCTAACTTAGAATGGGCCAACCTGGCCCTACCTATTCTATCATTTTTCAACAGCTCAAAATTAACGGCGGCTTCCTCAAACATTCTATATTTATTATCAGGGTCCCAAGTCACATTGTAAAAGTTTTCAAATCGAGAAATGATAGCCAATTTACCTTTCTTGGACGCCTTGACAAGGGCAGCAGCAGATGGCTCGAGGAACGGGCCGTCACAGGATATGATTTCAGGGTGGTTAGGCACAGTGAACTTGGCTGCAGCAACATGAAAAGTGTCTGGACGAGTGAGAACAAGGTAGCTATCCCACCACTTGATGAAATCGGGAGAGCTGGCAGAACTGGGGTTGTACATCCTGAAAACGAAAGCATCGCGAGCTGTACGCCAACACCTCCGCAACTCATCAAAGCTATCCATGTCCTGCAGCTCAACAAAATTGACGTTTCTGTCAGCAAGGGACATGCCAAATCGAGGGATCATCTGCACAAGGCCAAATTGTCGAGCCACGTAGTGAGCAGGATAAAAACGAACGGAGCATTTAAGAGGCTTCCGTTCCGTGGCTTCCTTGGCCCCAGTAACCTTTAAACCAGCAGGGATATCCCTTGACGTCAAGAAACTGGCCCACATTTTCTGATAATCCCTTTGAAGGTCCGCTGACATCGATGGAGAGTAAACCGATAGCATGGGAGAGCAAAAAACCAGGAAATTAGGCTCGGGGCCTTTAACCTTGTTGTAAAATCGAGAGAAAAAATAATAAAAATTGAGGGGTTGCAGTTTCTGCCGAGCCACAAAACTGGCGTATATTTCATTATCAATTGGGGCAGTGGTGAACGCACAAAAATCTGGAAAATAGGCAAATAACCATGCCTGGAGCAACCAGATAGGCCCCTGCAAGAAAATACATCTCGATGCCAGAAATCCCTCAATACCCGCACAAAAACTGGAAAAAACAACAGGGCCTAAAGCCACTTTCTCACCCCTAGCAAGACTAATAGCCATAGCATTGTACTCTTTGGTCACAGACAATGCAGACGTGCAGAATATATATCTCGACAACCATAACGTAAGAAAGTGGACATGTTCAACATGAGATACCTCGATGGTGTCAGCCAGATTTTGGTATCGGCCAATAATAGGGCCATAATTCAATAAGGTAACACCATTTTCATCGACGGCCTCGGGGAAGTGAAATGCGTCATCTCCGGCCGATGGTTGTGGGTCGACATAACATCCGGTGGGCCCGAGGCCACTGATGGCCAAAATATCCAGAAGGGTCGGAGTCATCGGACCGTAAGCAAAGTGAAAGGTGTTGTCGGCTTTGCACCAAAACTGCACCGCTGCTCGAATAAGGGGAAGATTCAAAGATAAGCCCACCTTGCAAAATTGAATGGCATCATAAATTCCACAGAGACGCCAAACGGGGGCGAACGTTTTCTCCACCCTCCGACACCAGACAAGCCAGTCCGCGTGAACGATGGAACTAGCCCACGGCCACCCACGGGTGGTAGATTGAAAAGTGGTGGGGCTTTCGGAGAAAGGCAAAGCCTCTTGAGGATAAATGAGAGGATGCTCCGAGGCGGGAGGAACATCAGCGGCCGAGTGGAACGGGCCGATGGTGGTGCCGTAGGGAGTTTCTTGGAGGACTTGGGTCAAGATATGTACATCCCGTCGATCGATTTGTGCACCGGCCATGATTGTTGAAACAAGAAAGCTTGATTTATGGTGGGTTATGGAGTATTTTGGAGAAGAAAAATTGGCTATGGAGGTTTTGAGAGAGAGAAATTGGGTAGGAGAAGAAAGGAGAAGATGAATAGTGAAGGGTTTTGTTGGGGTTTATGGAGTGTTGGTATCTTGAAGAAAGATAAAGTGGGTTTGTTGGAAAGAGTGAGTGTGATGGGACTCTTGAGAGATTGGGGACTAGGCAATTGGTAGGCTTGGAGTGTTGTGTTAGCCGAAAATTTGGAGAGAGAACAAGAGGGATTGGACACTTGGCATAGAAATTAATGGATAGGGAAACTCTTGAGATTCCCAATAAAGCCAATGTCTTGAAGAGTTGGCCAATTATGGCTAACTTTAAATACAAAGGCATGCTCAATTAATGCCAATCGAGCCATAAAAGGAGGGAAATTTAAAAACTAAGTCTTATCTGATAAAATTTTATCATCAGCTAAAATTTAACAGATACGACTTACGGGGGGCATTGTTTGTACCCAAAAAATCACCCTTGATTGATCGAGGAATAATAGCGTGATAATGGGCCGAACCCAGTAAGTAGAGCCAAGTGGATTGGATCAGGATCAGACCCACTCTGATCCGGAAGTCAATCCGACCGAAAATTAAACGGGTCACGAGCTCAATTAGAGATACGGCCCAATTTTATATTTAATTAATTGGGCTAAGTGTAAATGGATTAATGGATAAGTTAATTAATTTATGGGCCAAAGTTGATTAATTAGACCAAACAATGGTTAAGAACAAAGAGGCCCAATGAGCCTAAGGGATTATTTTGGCTATAATGATTTAATTAAATTAATTAAGCCAAGTGATTAATTAATTGGGCCAAAGATTAGTGATTGGCCCATATTATAATTAAGGCCAATAAACCAAGTAGTTAATTAAATAATTAATTACAATTATCACATAAGGATTAGTGGGCCGATTACTTCCAACTGATCCAGGACGGCCCATAAACCAGCCGATGAAAACGGCCCAGCAATCTGAAAAGTCCGTGGCCCAGCCGATGAAATCGGCCCAGTAGTGAAAGGGCTGTTTAATTGATTATTTAGATAATTAATTAAAGTTGGAGATAATTATAAAAGCCACACAATTAGCTGGCTATTCAAATTGAACACAACTAATTCCCTAGAATCTCTCAAAGTGGTTACACTAATTGGTAGAACACGTTTTGAGCCATTCACAACTGCCGAAATCACATCTGAAAATTGAACAAGAGAGAAGAAGAAAGAAGCAACTGCCAAGTAGTGGAGAAAGTGGAGGACAAATAGCATCAGCCGATCAGTTTCTGGCAAACACCTATAAATACAAGGGGGCTGCCATACACAAAACACACAACTCAATCAATCAACAAATCAGTCTACACTGAAATCGGCTCAACGCCTCTCCGGAAGTCCAGCACACGCTGCTTCTACCGTCAGTCAGCACTGCCAATTCCTTGACATCAATCGTCAATCCTCAGCAACCAGCAGGACATGGCCGCCTGAAGTCTAGCACCGCTGCTCAAAGTAAGCCGCAAAGCTACTTTCGCCGTCAGCAAAGCTGTCTCGAGCGAAACCATTCGATACCAAGCAAAATAGCAAGCTGCAACGTCATGTAAGTGCCCACGTAATTACATGGCAACCTCGTCAAGTAGCCATCTGCTTGATGAGTCTGCTGTCAAGTAGCCATCTGCTTGATAGCAATCGGTTGAGTAGCCATCTGCTCAATTGATGCCCTTTCCAGCGGCCACCCGTTGGTTAGGAGCCCGATTGGTAGCCATCTGCCAAGGTTGGGCGACCCATTGATGATGGTTTTCTGTCATCAGTGTTACTTTCTGTCAACAAGCTGTACGTCATATATCATTAGCTCATTTAGTGGGTCTACCTGCCAATCAAGGAGTATTTTTCAGAACTTATTGTAGTCATCAACTCATTTGGCAAACATATGCCGACATAGGAGACTAATTTATCGTTTTGCATGCTTTGTAATGTTTGTAAATCAGGGAACTCATTGTAGGCTAAGACTCATATGTTTCTTTTACAATTCAATTAATAGAAGTATTTGGCCCATATCTCTTGATTTTATTAAGGCATGTTTTACGTCAAATGATTTTCATTGAGGCATGGTCAATATGTTAGTCAAGCTGATATAAATTAAACTGATTGATTATCAACTCAATTACTGATTTGTAAATGCATTGATGTATTGAGTAAGCCATCGATTGGCTGTGAAACTTTGGCATTTCAGGAAGGTTATCATAAATTATTTAAGTCCTGTGGCCAGGCAGGCATGGAAAAGAACTAGGGGTAGTGTTTGCCTACTCTGCCATAATCAATTGATTAGAAGTCAGTTTCATCAGGACATCTTGCATGGATATCAATATGTCATTATCAGGACATTTTAATTATGTTTACATCGATATCAATATGTCCAGTTTTTAAACCGTTATGTTTGCACGCACAAGCATTGGCACGCCCGCACTCATTACACATCATATCGAGCCATTTGCACATCGAGGCAATCGGTGTCAAATTTATAGCAAACACTTTGTTATAAATTAATAAAGTCTGTGAAAATAGGCCTAGAAACAAGATATAAGGTCGATGATTTATGAATGGTTTGGTTATTTACATTGACAAGACGATTGTTGTGAATTTGATATTGTTTTTATCATAGATATAAATACCTTTATTTTTAATTCGTGTGCTTTATGTAAATAAAATATATTGATTGTTATAAAATAAACTACTTTTTACTGATAATATTTTTCGGCCCCTCGACTTCTAATTCCTGGATCTGCCCCTGAACATAGCCTAATATAGAATAATAACATACATTATACATAAGGTACGTTCTAAGAACAAATAATTTAACTTTCTTATATATCAGCCTTAAAAGTTAAACCTCTCAAATATCATGTGTTTATTATTCTTTTATACTTATAGTCCCCTTCTAAAATTATTATTAGCATTATTGCAGTTGTTCTGTTTCCTCGAAGAAAAAGGAAAAGAAAATAAATTGTATTATCAATTTTGTACCAATTTTTTCTTAAAAATGTGTAACACGTACTTATGTGTACAAAATCAAGATTTTCTACGTACCCTAAATTTAATTTGTATCACAAATTGGTGTCAAACATATTTTTATCATCCTATTGACGACGTGCATATTTTATGGCCGAATCTTTCACTAATAAGCAAATTAGGTGCTTGTTTAGAGTTTTTATTTTGCGAAGTTCTAAAATTTTATAAGTATGAGGGCAATTAGTATTTTTAACAAATTTATAATGACCAGTTAGTGAGTTTTGTTTTTTAGTTGTAAAAGTATCAAATAAATATGTATATATTTTCCTATATTATAACTATTATTCGATCTTCATGAATTAAAAGTCTCACTACTGTTTGCGATAAATTTGACACCGAATGCCTCGATGTGCAAATGGCTCGATATGATGTGTAATGAGTGCGGGCGTGCCAATGTTTGTGCGTGCAAACATAACGATATAAAATTGGACATGTCGATATCAATGTAAACTATAATGTAATGTCCTGATAAGGACATATTGATATCAATGTAAAATGCCCTGATAAGGCTGACTTCTAATCAATTGATTGCGGCAGAGTAGGCAAACACTACCCCTAGTTCTTTTCCATGCCTGCCTGGCCGCAGGACTTAAATAATTTATGATAACCTTTCTGATGTGCCAAAGTTTCACAGCCAACCGATGGCCTACTCAATACATCAATGCATTTACAAATCAGCAATTGAGTTGATAATCAATCAGTTTAATTTATATCAGCTTGACTAACATATTGATCATGCCTCAATGAAAGTCACTCGACGTAAAACATGCTTTAATAAAATCAAGAGATATGGGCCAAATACTTCTATTAATTGAATTGTAAAAGAAACATATGAGTCTTAGCCTACAATGAGTTCCCCGATTTACAAATATTACAAAGCATGCAAAAATAAACAGTCTCCTGTATTGGCATGCATCTGCCAAATGAGTTGATGATTTAAGTTCTGAAAAATACTCCTTGATTGGCAGGTAAACCCACCAAATGAGTTGATATGTAAAACAGTGCAAGCTTGTTGACAGAAAGTAACACTGATGACAGAGAACCATCATCAGCGGGTCGCCCAACCTTGGCAGATGGCTACCAATCGGGCTCCTGACCAACGGGTGGCCGCTGGAAAGGGCATCAATTGAGCAGATGGCTACTCAACCGATTGCTATCAAGCAGATGGCTACTTGACAGCGAACTCATCAAGCAGATGGCTACTTGACGAGGTTGCCATGTAATTACGTGGGCACTTACATGACGTTGCAGCGTGCTATTTTGCTTGATATCGAATGGTTTCGCTCGAGACAGCTTTGCTGACGGCGGAAGCAGCTTTGCGGCTTACTTTGAGCGGTGGTGCTAGACTTCAGGCGGCCATGTTCTGCTGGTTGCTGAGGATTGACGATTGATTTCAAGGAATTGGCAGTGCTGACTGACTGACAGAAGCAGCGGATGCTGGACTTCCGGAGAGGCGTTGAGCCGATTTCAGTGTAGACTGAGTTGATTGATTGATTGAGTTGTGTGTCCTGCGTATGGCTGTCTTTCTGTATTTATAGCTGCTTGCCAGAAACTGATCGGCTGATCCCACTATCTCCACCACCTGCACTTGTTCCACTACCTCCACTAATGGTGGTTATTTATCCTTGTTCTTTCCCACGTTCAATTTTCAGATTCAATTTGGTAGTTACATTTGAATTGTGGCCAATCTCTCACTCCTTAACTAACTCTGAGATAATTAGGGGAAGTGGTTGTGTTCTAGTTTATCTCTTTTGGTTAGAGAGATGTGGCCACTACTTAATTAATTGGCCTTATCTTTTTAATTAGCCATTTAATTAAATGGCTATCATCTAATTAAATTTCGCATGGGCCATTCAGATTACTGGGCCGATTTCATCGGCTGGGCCATGGGCCATTTTGGATCGGCTGGCCTAATAATTGGGCCATTACTCTTATTTCCTAATTGTAATTAATTATCCAACTAATTACTTGGTTTATTGGCCTTAATTATTATATGGGCCAATCATTAATCTTTGGCCCAATTAATTAATCAATTGGCTTAATTAATTTAATTAAATCGTTGTGGCCAAAATAATCCCTTGGGCTCATTGGGCCTCTTTGTTCCTAACCATTGTTTGGTTTAATTAATCAACTTTGGCCCATAAATTAATTAATTTGTTCATTAATTAATTTACACCTAGCCAAAATTGATTAATTATAAACTTGGGCCGTATCTCTAATTAGGCTTGTGACCCGTTTAATTTCGGTGGGATTGACTTCCGGATCAGAGTGGGTCTGATCCTGATCCAATTCTCTTGGCTCCACGTATTGGGTTCGGCCCATCATCACGTTATTACTCCTCGATTTACCGAGGGTGATTTTTTGGGTACAAACAATGCCCCCCGTAAGTCGTATCTGTTAAATTTTAGCTGATGCTAAAATTTTATCAGATAAGACTTAGTTTTTAAATTTCCCTCCTTTTATGGCTCGATTGGCATTAATTGAGCATGCCTTTGTATTTAAAGTTAGCCATAATTGGCTAACTCTTCAAGACATTGGCTTTATTGGGAATCTCAAGAGTTTCCCTATCCATTAATTTCTATGCCAAGTGTCAACTCCCTCTTTTTCTCTCTCCAAATTCTCGGCCAACACAAAACTTCCAAGCCTATCAATTGGTTAGTCCCCAATCTCTCAAGAGTCCCATCAAACCCACTCTTCCCCAAAAACCCACTTTATCTCTTTTCAACAACTACAAAACTCCCCACAAAACCCTTCACTATTCATCTTCCTCTCCATAGCCGATTTCTCTCTCTCAAAAACCTCCATAGCCAATTTTTCTTCTTCACAATATTCCATAACCCACCATAACTCAAGCTTTTTCTTTCCAACAATCATGGCAGGTGCACAAATCGATCGACGGGATGTACATATCTTTACCCAAGTCCTCCAAGAAACCCCTTTCGGCACCACCATCGGCCCATTCCACTCGGCCGCCGATGTGCCTCCCGCCGCGGAGCATCCTCTTCTTTACCCCCGAGAAGCTTTGCCTTTCTCCGAAAGCCCCACTACCTTTCAATCCACCACCCGTGGGTGGCCATGGGCTAGTTCCGTCGTTCACGCGGACTGGTTGGTCTGGTGTCGGAGGGTGCGGAAAACATTTGCTCCTGTTTGGCGTCTCTGTGGGATTTACGATGCCATCCAATTTTGCAAAGTGGGTTTATCTTTGAACCTTCCCCTTATTCGAGCGGCGGTGCAGTTTTGGTGTAAGGCTGACAACACCTTTCACTTTGCTTACGGTCCGATGACTCCGACCCTTCTGGATATTTTGGCCATCAGTGGCCTCGGGCCCACTGGGTGTTATGTCGACCCCCAACCATCGGCCGGAGATGATGCCTTTCACTTCCCCGCGGCTGTCGATGAAAAGGGCGCTACCTTATTGAGTTATGGCCCCATTATCGGTCGATACAAAAATCTGGCTGACACCGTCGAGGTATCCCATATTGAACATGTCCACTTTCTTACGTTATGGCTGTCGAGATATATTTTCTGTACTTCTGCATTATCTGTGACCAAAGAGTACAATGCCATGGCTATTAGTCTTGCTAGGGGCGAGAAAGTGGCCTTAGGTCCTGTTGTTTTTTCCAGTTTTTGTGCGGGTATTGAGGGCTTTTTGGCATCGAGATGTGTTTTCTTGCAGGGGCCTATCTGGTTGCTTCAGGCATGGTTATTTGCCTATTTTCCAGATTTCTGTGCATTCACCACTGCCCCCGTTGATAATGAAATATATGCCAGTTTTGTGGCTCGGCAAACACTACAACCCCTCAACTTTTATTACTTCTTCTCCCGATTTTACAACAAGGTCAAGGGCCCCGAGCCTAATTTTCTGGTTTTTTGCTCCCCTATGTTATCGGTCTACTCCCCATCGATGTCAGCAGACGCTCAAAGGGATTATCAGAAGATGTGGGCCAGTTTCTTGACGTCAAGGGATATCCCTGCTGGTTTAAAGGTTACTGGAGCCAAAGAAGCCACGGAGCGGAAGCCTCTTAAGTGTTCCGTTCGTTTTTATCCTGCTCACTACGTGGCTCGACAATTTGGCCTTGTGCAGATGATCCCTCGATTTGGCATGTCCCTTGCTGACAGAAATGTCAATTTTGTTGAGCTGCAGGATATGGATAGTTTTGATGAGTTGCGGAGGTGTTGGCGCACAGCTCGAGATGCTTTCGTCTTCAGGATGTACAATCCCAGTTCTGCCAGCTCCCCCGATTTCATCAAGTGGTGGGATAGCTACCTTGTTCTCACTCGCCCAGACACTTTTCATGTTGCTGCAGCCAAGTTCACTGTGCCTAATCACCCTGAAATCATTTCCTGTGACGGCCCGTTCCTTGAGCCATCTGCTGCTGCCCTTGTCAAGGCGTCCAAGAAAGGTAAATTGGCTATCATTTCTCGATTTGAAAAATTTTACAATGTGACTTGGGACCCTGATAATAGAGATAGAGTGTTTGAGGAAGCCGCCGTTAATTTTGAGCTGTTGAAAAACGATAGAATAGGTAGGGCCATGTTGGCTCATTCTAAGTTAGCCAAAAAACGAGGGGGTCCTGGTGAAGTTCCTCCTTGGTATACATTTTACAAACCCCTCGGCCCTTCTCTCCCATTGCTCCCTGATTTTATCGAGCCATTTGGGTTTGTGGCTCCGGCTTCCATCTCTATTACGGGTGCTAGTCGTAGCCATCAGCCTATTTCCCAGGTTTCCTTTACGGGATACCATGCTGATGACCCCCACACTATGTCCAAGATTTATATTTTGTGTGAATACAAGGATGGGGGTACCATTGCCCTTGATCAACCAGGTAGATTCTTTTGTTTTTGTTTATTGATTACTGTTGTATAATAACATGCTCGTTTCTTTGCAGGAAAGAAACCGTCGGCCTCTCAGGCTGGAAAAAAGAAGGCTGTCAAGGAGCCTATTATACCCTTTGCTGTTCCCCTTCAGATAGTCAGTCCACAGGCCTCTTCCCCCACTGTCTCTCAGTCGATTCAGGAGTCTGAGGCTCACTCCTCTGCTGACAAGGTAACTGATCCCCTTGTCCTGTATGTCCGACGTTCTCGTCGGCTCTTTCATCAACGAGGTGGCACTAGTGCCATAATCGTGAGCAGTTCTGACGAGGAGGTAGTCCCCATTAACTTACTTTGTTTTCTTTTTGAACTTACCTTGATATTTTTCCTTTTCTGCCAGGAGGTGAGCTCGAAAGGCAAGCGTCGAGCCATCAAAGTTGACCCTCCGCCCCACAAGAAGGTTAGGACATTGGCTGTCAGCACATCTGATAGTGAAGATGATGGGGAGAGATTCCAACGAGTGGAGGTTCCAACCCCTCGGTCTCCCAGGATTATTCTAGAAAATCGTCCTGTTGACACCGACGTTGGTGGAGGATCAGGAGAGACGGCCTTCCAACATCCTAAGCCTGTCATCCCTTCTCAGACTGTTCCCGTCAAGGATACTCCTATTTCTGCTCCCCCTCCTTTGAATGTGGTTAGTCTTATCATTGCCTTGTTTTTTACCTCCTTGTTCCATTTGCATGGCACTTATCTTGTTTTGTTTTAATTTTCAGACTCCTCCATCTGGTCAGGCAATGGATAGCTCCCACAAGCTAGCTCAAGCATTGGCTCGATTTGCCAACACTCGTGCCTTATCTCTGCAGAGTTCATCCTCTCAATCCCAATCGACCGCTTCAGAGCCATCGAGCCATGCTCTGTTCTCTCCTGCTGAAATTGCTCATCTCAAAGGGCTACTGTCAAATTATCAAAGTCAGCCTCTAGATGTCCTGATGATCAACATGGGACCATCTCTTGATGACTTGATGAGCAAGCTGTCCCCTGCCAAACTCCCACGAGACAAGGTGGCCTTTTACTCCGACTTTGCGCAGCAGTTTAGCCAACTGAGGAGTGAATTCAAAGACAACGATCGGGCCATCAAGGCAAGAGCTTCTTATGAGTCCCCTCTTGGGACTCTTCTCTCCAAGTTTGAAGAGCTCTACGCCCAAGGATCCAGCCTCAGTGATTCACTTACTAATCTGAAAGGCTCGGAGGCTGATTTGGTTGCTGCCATCGAGGAGCTTCAAAGGCAGTTGGATGTTGTTCGAGGCCAGATCACGACGGCTTCCGCAGAGGCCGAATCCATTACTGATCAGTTGGCCAACACAGATGCCTTGATCACCGAAGCCAAAACTGCTGAAGATCAAGTGGTTGCTCAAGCAGCGGCTGCTGCAGCTGATCAGGCCAGAATAGAGACAGCCCTCAAGGGGTTCCTTGGCCGATTCACACAGGATTTCCTTCAGTAGATGTTAGTTTTCTGGCCTGCGAGCCATTGATTTTTGGCGAGTGTGCCAAGTAGTGTTAGGATTTTGGTTTTGTTATGGCTTGACGGCCAAGGACTTCTCTTATCTCCTGTTTTCGTAGATGTAATGGCCTGACGGCCACAGACTATTTTTCTTTCCTTAGTAGATTTTATTTTGGCTTGGTTTATCGTGTGTTTTTCTTTAACACTGAAGCCAAATCCAACTAAGTACCAAAGATTTGCAGCCCAACAACTAATTTTGCAAGTATAAACAAAACTTCCTTGTCGACAAGACCTAGTTAAAATCCAATCAACCCAATTGACAGTAAAAAATGCATTTCTGAAATAAGTTGATATCAGGGAAGACAAAGACTTAATTAAAAAACGAAGTATTTAGCCAATTTTTAGAAATAAATGCAACAGCTAATACTATTTTAAAACTTACTTAGTCTAATCAAAACAGAAAGGGAAATAAAAACAAGACTAAAAATAAACCAAACTTAATATTTACAAAGGTATCGGCGCACTAAAGTGCTCTTGGCGCCGTTCAATTTCCAACTCCAAAGCTTGCTGATGCTCCAGACACATTGTTTCCCAGAGGGTTGGTCTGAACTTTTTCAAGTATCTTCCATTGATGGGATCTCTGCAAAGATCCCCGTTTGGCTTTTTCAGTATATAACCTCCTCCTCGGGTTACTGAGAAGACTTCATATGGCCCTTGCCATGTTGCACTCCATTTGCCATACTTTTTCTCACGCTGATGAAGTGGCAAAACTGTTCTCCAGACCAAGTCCCCGACGTCAAAGTGTTTCCTGCGTATCTTTTTATCATAGCATCGGGCAACCAATTTTTTCTGTGCCTCGATCCTATCTAACGTGGCAACTCTGACTTCATCCAACTCATCAAGCTCTTGGAGCATACTTTCAGTGTACTCTTCGGGTGTCAGCTCATTTTGTTGCATCACCCGAAGTGATCGGACGTTTATCTCCATCGGTAGTACGGCATCCTGTCCATAAGTCAATTTATATGGAGTAGTGCCTGTACTTGTTCTTTTGCTGGTCCGATAAGCCCATAGTGCCTCTGACAGCATCAGGTGCCATGCTCTTGGGTTTTCCTCGATCATCTTTGAAATGATGTCCTTGAGGACTCGATTTGAGGCTTCAGCTTGGCCATTCCCCTGTGCATAATAAGGTGTTGAATGGACCAATTCAAAACCCATTGATCTGGCAAATTCCTTGATCTCCTGACCAACAAACATTAGCCCCCTGTCAGTGACAATGGTTTGTGGCAGGCCAAACCTATGTATGATTAAGTCCTTGATGAACTTCATAACTTCGGCCTGATTGGCCTGTTTGAGTGGTTTGGCCTCTACCCACTTGGTGAAATAATCTGTGGCCACAATGATGTATCGATGGTGTTTGGATGACGAGGGATGTATCTCCCCGATTATATCAATGGCCCAACATCTGAAAGGCCATGGCTTGATTACCATGTTCATCTCCTCGATAGGGATTCTCTGGACTACTCCAAATCGTTGGCATTTTTCACATCCCTTTGCCAATTGAACGCAATCTCCCACCATCTTTGGCCAGTAATAACCATATCGGCGCAATAGCCAAGCTAACTTGTGTCCGTTTTGATGGGCACCACAAATTCCTTCATGTGCTTCCATCATAACTCTCATGGCTTCCTGTTGGTCAATGCACAACAGTAACACACCGTCATGGCCTTTTCTGAACAATTGATCTCCCATCAGGACATAATTGACGGCCCTGAGCCTTGTCTGTCGAGATGTTTTATCAGACGGATTAGCCAGATATTTTCTGATCGGCTCTCTCCAGTCATCGGGATCCTGAAACACACTTAGGACAGTCAGAATATTATCCCGATACATAAACGATGGACAGTGCCGTCTCCTGACGACGTAATGAGATTCATCGATGTCATCAGGAAGATCGACACCAGTCGCCAATTGGGCCAAACTGTTGGCCTCACTGTTATGTCCCCTCGTTATGTGATAACAAGTGACATCAGCAAATTCTGAAAGTAAAGACATTGCCGTCAAGTAATATTTGTCAAGAGTAGGATTTCGGCATTTATATGTACCTTGAATTTGCCTGATAACCAACTGTGAGTCTCCGATGATGGTAATGGATTTGACATGTAGCTCCCTTAGCATCTCTAGTCCAATAATTAAGGCTTCGTATTCGGCCTGATTATTGGTACATTCAAAATCAAATTGTATTGATAGCTTAGTTTTAACATCAGATGGTGAAATCAAAACAATACCTGCCCCACACAGCCTATCGGTTCTTGACCCATCAAAAGCCAGTGTCCACGGCTTGATCTCCACTGTCATCAAGTCCAGTTCTTTCAGAACGGTCTGATCTATGTCAATGCATGGATGGTCAACCAGGAAATCTGCCAATACTTGGCCTTTGACTGCTTTTTGCGGTACATACTGCAATTGATACTCCATCAGTTGGATAGCCCATCGGCCGATCCTTCCTCTCATTACAGGTTTAGCTATCATATACTTAATAACATCAATACTAGAAATTACTAACACTTTAACAGGCAGCATATAATGACGTAACTTCTTACAAGAGAAAAACAGTGCAAGACATACCTTTTCTATCGGGGTATACCTCTGTTCCGCTTCTGACAGATGCCTGCTCAAATAGTATATAGCTCGTTCAAATCCATTCTCATCGTCTTGTGCTAAAAATCCGCTGACGGTGTCTTCTGTGGCAGATATATATAATTTCAAGGGTTTTCCCTTGACTGGCGGCATCATTACAGGCGGCGTAGTCAGTTTGTCTTTTATCTCTTGAAACGCCTGCTCATGCTCCGTTTGCCAGCAAAATTCCTCTTTGTCCTTCAGCCTTAACAAAGGTGAGAAGACCTTTGTTTTTCCAGCCAGGTTTGATATGAACCTCCTTAGAAAGTTAACCTTGCCAAGGAATTGTTGTAGTTCCTTCTTTGTTGATGGAGGTTTGGCTGTCAGGATAGCCTTGGACTTGTTCTTGTCGATCTCAATCCCCTTGCGATGCACTAAGAAGCCAAGAAAGTTGGCTGATGCAACTGCAAAAACACATTTCAAGGGATTAAGCTTCAGTTTATGTTTTCTCATTTTGGCAAATGACTTCGCCAAATGTGTCAAGTGTTCCTCGTAACTAGCTGATTTGATCACAATATCATCGATGTAAATTTTGACAAAGTCATCGATGTACTCACTGAAAATGCAGTTCATGGCCCGTTGATAAGTGGCTCCAGCGTTTTTAAGTCCGAATGGCATCACTTTCCATTGGAAGGTGCCTATTCCCCCTGGACATTGAAAAGCCAACTTTGGCACGTCGTCTACGGCCACAAATATCTGGTTATAGCCTGCACTTCCGTCGACGGCAGTCAAAAACATATTGCCAGCGGCAGCATCGATCAACATGTCTGCCATTGGCATCGGATACTCATCCTTAGGAGATGCAAGATTCAGGTCTCTGAAATCGATGCATATCCTGATCTTACCGTTCTTCTTCATTACGGGCACCACGTTGGCAACCCACTCTGGATATCGGGCCACTTCGATGAAACTGGCCTTCAACAACTTCTCGATTTCCTCCCTGATCAGTTGACAGACTTCCACTGACATCCGTCTCAGAGGCTGTTTTCGAGGTAAATACCCCTCAAGTATTGGAATTCGATGTTCAACCAATTCCCTGCTTAGCCCTGGCATCTCGTCGTAATTCCAGGCAAAGCAATCCTTGTATTCTTTCAATACTTGAATCAATCGTTCCTTCTGGCCATCATCCAGTAATGCGCTGATGTACGTTGGCCTATGATCCTCTTCGGTGCCCAACTCAACTTCGATGACAGGATCTTGCACTTGGATTTTAATGTCATCAAGCTTGGCTGGCGCCATTCCTAATTCCTCTAACTGAATTTCGTCGCCATCTGATATTGGCGTTTCTTCCTCGAAGATAAGATCGCCTGTGTAACATTCGGCCACGTAGGCCCGAAACTTTCGAATCAGATCGGCACATGCTTCCTGTTCTGGACCGATGACAACGATCTCATCAATTTCTAACTGTTCTGCCTTATCGGTCGATGGTTCCTTATCATCAACAGTATAATTCATAAGGACTGATTGTTCTGTTCTTGCGGCCCCTCTTCCTTGACATTGCAGGGCCGACTTAACTCCTTAGCGAGACAAGTCATTTCGAGCTGAGTTAGTTTTTTGCTCGATGTGACCTCCATAGGTCGTCCATATTTGTCCTGTCCGACGAATCGATAAGGTCCCACATCCTCTCGATAATATGCCGCCTCGACGGCATTGATTTTTGCAGTAAATGGCCTGTTGTCGGCCATTATGATCTCTGGTTCAACGGCGTCCCCCCAGATCAGTAAACATTGATGAAGAGAAGACGGCACACATAAAGCGGAGTGAATCCAGTCTCTCCCCAACAACGCATTGTAAGATGTGGCAGCATCTACCACGAAGAAAGCAATCTTCAGACTAGTCTTTCCAATCTTTACCTCAACAGGTAAGATTCCTAATGTATCAGCCTTTCCTCCAGTAAAGTTGCTGACGATCACCCTTGTTTCCATCAAGTCTTCACTGACCTTGCCTAACTTGTACATAGTAGATGCTGGCATTACATTGACTGCGGCCCCGTTATCGACCAGCATTCTGTCGATGGGCTTTCCATCGATATGTCCTGATATATACAATGGCCTGATGTGTCTGGCCATAAATGAAGGTGGTTTCTGGAAAATATTTTCTACCTTCTTGTCCCAATCGGTCTCCTTCCTGTCATCGACCGATATCATTTCCAAGTCCTCTGCCATTTGAACCACTGGCATTCCTTCGTCCCAGACTCCATCAGTGGAGTATTCCAACTCTTCATCGATGACATCGACGAGTTCAGAACTTACTGCGTTACATTGCATTACTGCCGAACCGGCTGACGGCTGGCTGGTTCCACTTTCTTCGTCCTCTTTTGCTTTCTCGTCGACTGCTTTTTCCTCGATCGCTTGGCCAGATTCGGCCTCACCTTGCTTACCATCGTTCCGGGCAAAGATTTTGTCAAATTTCACCCTAAGCTCATTTTCATCTTCTTCTAATTCCTTCTCTAAATCAATTGTGCCATATTTGGCTTTCCCTGGTGACCGCCATGGGGAAACAGCTCCCTGTTCGGCCTCCTCGGCCTCTTTGGCCTCTTGTCCATGCTTCATTTCTATAACACGTGGCTTTGCCGTTCGCTGTTTCATCGGGGCTTTCCCTTTGGCTATCTCGATTTCTTTCCTCTGGCGCAAGTAACGCCGATACTGTGTTCTGGTCATCTGATCGACCCTTTGATTCCCAGGAAATTTCGGATGCCTCACGGGTACCCATCTCCCTACTCGAGTATTTGCAGGGGTATGGACAGTTCGCGGTCTATATTGACCATGCGATGTTGTTTTGGTTGACGGCCCATAGGTCCTGTCTCTGTGATAAACGGTCGATCTGACCTGCCTAACCGGTGATCTGTCAGGTGATCTTTCCCTGATCCTGTTGCTACGACTCGTACCCTCCTGCGGCTGTCGAGGCATTTTAGGTATGGCCTGATCTCTACGTGGTTCTACTGTCGGTGGAGCTGCCTGTACTGGCAAAGGTGTTGATGCTGGAGATGGTACCATTACTTGATACTGTGGCATCACCTGATGTTGTGGCTGTGGCATCACCTGATAAGGATATGCTCCTTGTGCAGTGTTTGGCCAAGGCATGTACTGGCCATATATATTTGGGTTCACAAACAACGGTACTGTTGCCAAGTCAGCATGGCATCTAGCACATAATCCCATTTGCATATTCGTCGAAGAGGGTAAGTGATGTGGGTCCACCTCTGCATACTGCTCTCCTGTCCCATTTGTCACCCCTACCATGTTTATCCCTACCTCGTTCTGTTGGAAAGGATTAGTGTCAACCGTCATTGGTTTAGTAATTTTCCAATCTGGGGCGAATCTTAAAATGCCCTTATCAAGGTGATCTTGTACCATCCACCTGAAAACGAGACATTCATTCGTAGAGTGAGTCCATACGTCGTGATACTTGCAATAAGTCTTACCTGCAATTTTCATTGGAGATGGTATCACATGATCCCCTTTCAGCCTGAGGATCTTGTCGGCCAACAGTTGATCAAAGATGGCCTCAGTCTTGGAGACGTCAAACGAGTAGCGTCTCTCGCGGTCTGTTTTGTATTCAGCATCTCTTCTTACCAAGTTATTTGGTACCTTGATAGCTGGTTGAGGCTCTTTTGGTTTTGCAAGAGCCTGACAGACAGTGTTCTTTGGACAGACCACTTCAGCTAACCCGATTTCGATACTTGTCTGCTCCATCGACCTATTCAATGGCTCCTCGCTAGAGTCAGCCATTCCTATTTGGTGGTAGTTTCCTCTGGGTTGCCGCCTGTTTTCATCCCTTAGGACCCTTTCATATCGGACCGCATGATCGGTCAGTTCAAACAAGTCTTCATGATATTGGGCCATCATAATTTTCCTCAATTCAAAATGCATGCCATGGATGGCAATTTTGATACACTCTTTTTCTGGCAGAGGTATGGCACAGAAGCCTCTGGCCCTGATGAACGCTTTCATGTATTCCTCTACTGTCTGCCCTGTCAGCTGCTTCATGTTGGATAGCTCGATGACAGAGACTTCAAGCGGGGCTTGATAGTGGTTCATTACAAATGTCTTTTCCATGGATGGCCAGTCGGGGACCGATCCTGGTTTCAAGTTGGCGTACCAGTGGAACGCCATGCCGGTGAGTGAGTTAGGAAACAATTTTAACTTCAGCTCGTTGCTTAAGTTGCCACATTCCAGAGAAAATCGAGCCAGATGCTCGGTGGCAGATTGAGACCCTTCTCCTGAAAACAGAGTGAAGTTAGGTGCCCTGTAGTTCATTGGGAACGGCACCTGATCAATGTATTCTGGATGAGGCTTGTTATACCTTGATGCCCTATTCCCTTGTCTCCTTACAAACATCTCTTGAGCCTGATTCATTGTCAACAGGTCGTCATGACCTTCCATGGCTCGATTTGTCCTATCATAGGCCGATGAGATGGCCTGATGTCCTTCTGGGCCATATCCCATGGCCTCTGATCGTTCCTCTTCCGACCTGCCCCCCGAGTCTGGGCGTTGATACCTGGCCTTGGAGGTACTTCCTTTCTTGTCAAGGACATTAGTTTGTCCGTTGCCCTGTTTGTAGGGCGTTTCATCCCTTGATCCACTTCCCCCGATATGTATCGCAGGTCCCTTGCCTTTGTCAACAGAGTTTTTGGGCGGCCCTGTCCAGGCCTGCGATTGTATCCCGTTGGCAAGGGTGTTGATGCTTTCAGCAAGCATAGACATCTTTGATTCCAGATGCATCAAGGAAGTATTTAAAATATTGCTGGCTTCGGTATTGGCCTGACTGGCTGCAGTGGCCGAGCCTAGCATGTTCTCGAACTTACTGACAACATTTGACCATTCTACCTGTTTGGCCTCAAGGTCCTTAGTGAAGTTGCGGACCTCCGTTGTCAGTTCCTCTATCTTGTCAGTCCCTTCCATAGTTAGCGGGACAGTAGATAGATTTTCCAGAGAGTGCGTTAGATCAGAGCGTGTCCTCGTCAAGCTAGATCGAGTCTTTCGCGTTATCTGTGGTATCATCTGACAACAGCAAAAGATTAATCGTTAAGCATCAACTGATTGATTTTTCGGCAAAAGATTATCAAGTCCCACTGGGCGTGCAAAAATATTGTTTGCGATAAATTTGACACCGAATGCCTCGATGTGCAAATGGCTCGATATGATGTGTAATGAGTGCGGGCGTGCCAATGTTTGTGCGTGCAAACATAACGATATAAAATTGGACATGTCGATATCAATGTAAACTATAATGTAATGTCCTGATAAGGACATATTGATATCAATGTAAAATGCCCTGATAAGGCTGACTTCTAATCAATTGATTGCGGCAGAGTAGGCAAACACTACCCCTAGTTCTTTTCCATGCCTGCCTGGCCGCAGGACTTAAATAATTTATGATAACCTTTCTGATGTGCCAAAGTTTCACAGCCAACCGATGGCCTACTCAATACATCAATGCATTTACAAATCAGCAATTGAGTTGATAATCAATCAGTTTAATTTATATCAGCTTGACTAACATATTGATCATGCCTCAATGAAAGTCACTCGACGTAAAACATGCTTTAATAAAATCAAGAGATATGGGCCAAATACTTCTATTAATTGAATTGTAAAAGAAACATATGAGTCTTAGCCTACAATGAGTTCCCCGATTTACAAATATTACAAAGCATGCAAAAATAAACAGTCTCCTGTATTGGCATGCATCTGCCAAATGAGTTGATGATTTAAGTTCTGAAAAATACTCCTTGATTGGCAGGTAAACCCACCAAATGAGTTGATGTGTAAAACAGTGCAAGCTTGTTGACAGAAAGTAACACTGATGACAGAGAACCATCATCAGCGGGTCGCCCAACCTTGGCAGATGGCTACCAATCGGGCTCCTGACCAACGGGTGGCCGCTGGAAAGGGCATCAATTGAGCAGATGGCTACTCAACCGATTGCTATCAAGCAGATGGCTACTTGACAGCGGACTCATCAAGCAGATGGCTACTTGACGAGGTTGCCATGTAATTACGTGGGCACTTACATGACGTTGCAGCGTGCTATTTTGCTTGATATCGAATGGTTTCGCTCGAGACAGCTTTGCTGACGGCGGAAGCAGCTTTGCGGCTTACTTTGAGCGGCGGTGCTAGACTTCAGGCGGCCATGTCCTGCTGGTTGCTGAGGATTGACGATTGATGTCAAGGAATTGGCAGTGCTGACTGACTGACAGAAGCAGCGGATGCTGGACTTCCGGAGAGGCGTTGAGCCGATTTCAGTGTAGACTGAGTTGATTGATTGATTGAGTTGTGTGTCCTGCGTATGGCTGTCTTTCTGTATTTATAGCTGCTTGCCAGAAACTGATCGGCTGATCCCACTATCTCCACCACCTGCACTTGTTCCACTACCTCCACTAATGGTGGTTATTTATCCTTGTTCTTTCCCACGTTCAATTTTCAGATTCAATTTGGTAGTTACATTTGAATTGTGGCCAATCTCTCACTCCTTAACTAACTCTGAGATAATTAGGGGAAGTGGTTGTGTTCTAGTTTATCTCTTTTGGTTAGAGAGATGTGGCCACTACTTAATTAATTGGCCTTATCTTTTTAATTAGCCATTTAATTAAATGGCTATCATCTAATTAAATTTCGCATGGGCCATTCAGATTACTGGGCCGATTTCATCGGCTGGGCCATGGGCCATTTTGGATCGGCTGGCCTAATAATTGGGCCATTACTCTTATTTCCTAATTGTAATTAATTATCCAACTAATTACTTGGTTTATTGGCCTTAATTATTATATGGGCCAATCATTAATCTTTGGCCCAATTAATTAATCAATTGGCTTAATTAATTTAATTAAATCGTTGTGGCCAAAATAATCCCTTGGGCTCATTGGGCCTCTTTGTTCCTAACCATTGTTTGGTTTAATTAATCAACTTTGGCCCATAAATTAATTAATTTGTTCATTAATTAATTTACACCTAGCCAAAATTGATTAATTATAAACTTGGGCCGTATCTCTAATTAGGCTTGTGACCCGTTTAATTTCGGTGGGATTGACTTCCGGATCAGAGTGGGTCTGATCCTGATCCAATTCTCTTGGCTCCACGTATTGGGTTCGGCCCATCATCACGTTATTACTCCTCGATTTACCGAGGGTGATTTTTTGGGTACAAACAACTACATATATTGACAATCGTTTCTCATGAGGTGATATTCACTATACGTCTATACTCATAACATTAAAACATATGAATTTACATAAAAAAGAAATGCCTCTTAATTATTATGCACAACAAATATCGTGTGATATCTAGAAATATAAGGCTAGTAAGATTAAATTAAGATTTTTATAATAATAAATGGATTTTTTTTTTACAATATAAGGTCGTAAATTCTAATTTGGATAGGTGCACAAAACAAAAAATTCTTACTTAGACTTGGTCTAAGAACTAGACCTTATGGCTAGAAATGTACTACATAATCTATTATGGAACCGAATGAATAATGTGATGCATATCACAAAATATAATTTTTTTTCCTAGACAAAATCTATGTAAGAATTTTTCAAACAATGGAATCAACGATATATTATATATATGCCAGCCTACAACTCTGAAACAAAACAAAAAAAAAGAAAAACAATCCTACAATTTTTCAAATAAAATAACAAATATATATAAAGGTGTTTTGATATTACATAAAGCATATAATACATAGATTCGTCCCACAACTTCTCATATTTTTTTTTTATTAAAATTTGAAGTTACAATTTGACTAGGTGATTATTATTTTGGGTAAATTACGAATACCCCCTTCAGGTAAGGCCTAATTACAAAAATCCCCCTCACGTATTGGGTATTACAAAAATCCCCCTCATGTTTGTCACATTCTTACAATTAACCCCTTGTCCCTAAAATGTTCCAATTTTGCCCTTGGAAGTTATTTGTAATGTTTATAATATGTTATAAATTTTAAAAATTGGGTGTTAATTAATTATTTTATCTTGTAAATATAAAAATAATAATCATATATTTACCACCAAAATAATTGATATAATTTATAATTTCGCATAAATTTCAATAAATATTTCAATTTATAATACAATATAAACTTTAATAAATTAAAATATCTTATTTATAATACAATATAATTTATTAAATTTACTAATTTAAAAAATAAATTCATTTAACTAATGTGTAAACAATTCATATTTATAAAATATATTATTAAAATTCTATTTAATTTAATATTTTACAATTTAAATTGCTAATAAATATATAAATACCTTTTCTTTTGCAATATTTATTAAAACTTATGGACAATTATAAATATTATCAATTATTTCGGTAGTAAATATATAATTATCTCTTTTCTAATTAATAAGATATAATAATTAGATCCCAAGTTTTAACATTATAAGACATTACAAACAATACAAATAACACCCAAGGGCAAATTGGAATATTTTATGGGCAAGGGGTTAATTGTAAGAAGGTGACAAACCTGAGGGGGATTTTTGTAATATCCAATACGTGAGGGTGATTTTTGTTATTAGGGCTTACCTGAGGGGGGTATTCGTAATTTACCCTATTATTTTTTATGTGGATTTTTTTTTTCTTTTATGTGTGATTTCTATGCCTTCATTAAATATGTGGGGACATACATATCGTCCGAAGTGAACCACTCTTCCACTTATGTAAAACTTCTAATGGAACTAAAACATGCAGTGAGACACTGTATTATTGTAGTTGCAGTCTTGCAGAAGTAGCACACGAAACCCTTTGTATTTTTTTGCTTGTTTTTTTTTAAATTATTAATTAACATTTCGTAAAATGATTAATTAGCATTTCATAAAATATTAACATAAGTGAGAACAAAGTTCGTACAAAGGTGAGCTCCGTCACAAAATAACCAACACGGAAGGTCTATTAACAAAATCTAACGACTTATCTACTCGATCGGCTCATTTGGCACAATATTATGGGCCGCAAAATTTGTATTTCTACTTATAAACTTAAACTTCCATTTACACCATTTCCCCTTATACCGCTTGATGACATCAACCATCGGGTTTGAGGCCCAATCAACTTCATTAGCGTCGGGTTTAATATATTTCACTAATAAGTTGATAATATCATATAACACCGTATATATTAATATTTAAAATATTTAATACACCCTAAATATGAATAATTTAACATGATAAGTCAATTAAAATATTGAAAAGTTTGACCGTATACTGTAACTAACGTAGTAAAAATAATGGGACGGGGATATAACTTTATCGACAATAAGTGAGTCCATCCAAACACAAGCTTTCTTTAATGCAAAGATTTTCGTAGCAATAAAGTCGAACACATGACAACGGATTGTTTCAATTCATAAGTGAAACTCACTTTTGTGCAATGAAATCTCAGGTTCTTTTTATTACAGCATCTATCTATAAATTATCATTAAAAATTTAAAATTATTGGTTTTTAAAAAGTGATGGGCCGGGTAATTGGACTGAGTGGGGGCCCATACCTTATCAACTGAAGATATTGGGGTCCACATGTTTGAACTTATATACTTTTAAAAAATAAGTCGGTATAGCTGGCTCATGAAAGCTTTGTGGTGGGTTTTGTTGGGTCCCACCAGATATTTGATCTGGACCGTTTGAGTGAGTTATGTGGGGCTCACTGAATGATTAGATCTCAGTTTAAGAAATACTATTAAAAATCTTACGGGTCTATTTGTTTGGCGTTTTCCAGAACTTTTTCGTGTTTGGAAAATGCAAAACAAAGATATTTTTTATTTTTTAAAATAAATTTTTCATCCATTAATTTTCTCAAACTATTTTATCAAAAGCCAAACAAACAACAATTTTCTTATCTCTAAACAAAACCTATACAAACTCTACTTTGATTTGATATAAACCAACCTATCTCTTACACAATTTATCTCACATAACAAACATGATTTGACATAAAGTCTTACACATCTTACACCTACGATCCAACTCTTCCAAAAAAAACCTACACCTACTTTATTTCTCAAATCACTCTTTCAAAATCCAAACAAACCTCCACTACTCTCCCAAACTACGCCAAACAAATAGGCCCTATTAGTTTTATACTAGTATTAAATAATTTATGCCACATGTTCCCATGTCTTATTATTAAAGAGTTTCGAGTTGGCAATATATAGACCCAAATAAAATAAAAAATTAATTTTGGGATTTTTTTTTTTTGAGAACATTTTGGGATGATTCATACATATATAGTGTCGATCTATAATTCGAGCAATCTTAATATTAATCTTGCTAATTTGATATTATTTGTACTTGATAGTTGATGATTTTTTGTAATTTATTAATTGATAAATAAATTTTCTGATATAATGATATATTTATCGCTTCACTCCAAAAAAAAATCAGTAATTTGGTTGAAAAGGCCAGAGATCCATTAACTATCTTCCACCAATTTACCACTAATATTATTCTCAATGAAAATTTGGGTGTTATGACATCTTATTTTTTTTTTTTTTTTGGGTACAATTATGCCATCTTATTGATATAGCATATGTCATATGATCGTACAAAAATAGCACATGGGATTTGATCCAAATTGTAGACAAAATCGGTCCCATTACATGAGATCTTTGTAAGCTGAAAACAGCATGAGATTGTCTTCTCTTTAGCAAGCTAAATAATTAAACAGTAGGCATCAGATTAATTTGGGTTCTTTTAAGTACTTAGTACGTACAATTTTTGCTAAATTTGGCTCTATTAACGTTTAGTTAATCCGATTATATTTGTCCAATTACTTTGGTGCAAGAGAATAGTACTCGAGAAGCTAATTATAAGATCATATGATCAAGAAAACTACAACAAATACAAAAGTCATCCCCACTTAATACCTCCCCTTCATTGTGTTTTCCTATGTCTATAGAACATGAAAATACAAATAGTTAATTTGGAAAAAAGTGCAACTATCCAAAATCCTAATTTATTTTAAGGTCGATGTTCGATTTGAATTTTATTGAGTACAATAGTTAAATTGATTATTTCTCAACAAACTATTAGGGCATTGGGCTCTAAAATTTGTTCATTTTTATTTTTCTTACCATTTTCCTCAATCAAATTGAAAGAGTAAACACCGTCTAATGAATTTAATTAAGTTAATTAAGGAATGGTCTATGTATGCACTTGATCATCTTTTTATGACGGACATTTTGTAGTTAGAGCACCACTGATAATTATCTATGGCAGATACTTGGGTGTTCCACTTATACATGAAAGAGTTTCTCCTAGACTCTTTCGGGAGGTGATTGATAGAGTTGCGGGGAGATTATCGGCGTGGAAAGCCAAATTGCTTTCACTTGCGGGCCGAGCTACACTAATCAAGGCAGTTACATCAGCGATTCCGAATCACGCGCGTGATGCAAACTACATGGCTGCCTTCAAGTACTTGTGATCAGTTGGATAAACTTAACCGAAGCTTCCTTTGGTCGTCGGATGCTTCCCGGAGAAAATTACACCTTGTGGGTTGGCATAAGGTTACAAAATGCAAGAAATTTGGTGGTTTGGGCTTAAAACAAGCAAGGAAAACTAATGTAGCTCTTCTGGCCAAAGTAGGATGGAAGACTATAAATGGTGAAAACGATGTGTGGGGCTCTACATTTAGGAAAAAATATTTGGGGACCTCAGATTTGTTTGGATACAAGATTAAACCCGGCGACTCTTATACTTGGAAAGGTGTAGTGCGAAGCATGAATGAGGTGGGGTCTTGCATAAAATGGAGGCTAGGGGACGGCAAAACTATTTCCCTTTGGCAAGATTTTTGGGTGGGTGACGAGCCACTTGCTAATAAAATGGAACACGGAATCCACGAGGAAGAATTAAATTGGAGGGTCTCGGAGATTATTGATGCTAATGGAGCATGGAACAGGTCAAGGATGAAATCTGATATCCCGAATGAGGTCTGGAATGATATTTCAAGTTTGCCGATACCGTTAAGCCGGGATCATAAGGATACACGTGTTTGGGGGGGCACCTCTAATGGTTTATTCTCTTGTAAATCCGCGTACACTAGCTTGATGAGAGAAGATGTTAACGTTAACGTTGAGAATCAGGATTGGAATTGGGTTTGGAAATTCAATTGTTCGGAGAGGATTCGGCTGTTCATATGGACCTGCCTTCACAACAGCCTTCCTACTAATTCGTTGAGGTTTCGGAGGAGGTTAACAAGTTCAGATTTTTGTCAACGTTGTACGGTTCGGACTGAGACCATTATTCATGCTCTAAGAGATTGTAGTTTAGCTAAGGAAGTTTGGGAGTTTGTGATTGCCCCCACCCAATTTTTGAAGTTTACACATTTGAATCCCGACACGTGGTTAAAGGATAACATCACAAAGGAAAGGTTTGACAACATTATTTTACCAAATGTTCCTTGGCATACACTTTTTGTTGCTATTGTTTGGTCTATTTGGAAATCTAGGAATAAATTTATTTTCCAAAATATACGCGATTCGGTTAGACAGGTTGTGTTTGCGGCAAGAAATTTGGCGGATGATTTGTCAAAGATATCCACGAAGACGGGACATCGTTTAAGGCTGATCCATGATCCGGTGAAATGGGTCAAACCGAAACCAGGATGGCATAAATTGAATACTGATGGGAGTGTACTGGTGTCTCGTAAAAGTGCTGCTGCGGGAGGATTGCTGCGTGATGAGTCGGGTGACTGGATTGTTGGTTTCTCTCGGCATTTAGGCGATGTCTCGATCACATTAGCTGAACTATTGGCGGCAAGGGAAGGCCTCGTGTTAGCATGGGAGAGAAGAATTCAGAAAATTGAATTGGAACTTGACTCGGAGGTGGTCGTCAATCTTCTTAAAGATGCGGAGGTGGAGAGTCACTCCTTAGGACGGATCATTGAGGATTGCCGCACTCTATTACGGAAGTCGTGGGAGAGTCGGGTTGTTCATACAAGAAGAAGTGGGAATAGTTGTGCAGATGCATTAGCCAAACTTGGTCATGATGATCAAATAGGTTCTAGGATTTGGGACACTGCTCCTGGAGAGGTGGTCTCCTTGTTATTGGAGGATGTTATGTAGTTTTAATGCTTTTCTTTTGTAATAGTGGGACTATTTTAAATATTTCACAATTTCTATTACGATTGACTAATTACTGTCAGGTCAAGGGGTTCTCTGTAATTTTTTTATGTTAATGGGTTTCCTGTAATATCACTAAACCTCGGGGGTCTAGTTGTAAATTCACCCAAAAGTTGCACGATTTTTGCCAATTAGGCAGAACAAAAGGGATATTTTTGCATATATTTTTATTAAAGTTGTTTCTCTCAATTATAGAATATTGTGTTAAGATATATAATTAATCATATTGATTGAGAGAAAAGAAAAATAAACTTGATTGAATGAAACTGAAAATACAATTGTGTGGAGAATTATGAAAACTGAATTACAAACAAAGCAAGATACAACCCTATGTATATATAGGGAACAAAGACGGCTAATAACAAAACTAAAAAAAGGAAAATAACAAATATAATCATAAACTAATGACAAATACATAAGGACCCAAACTAACAACCTATAATATCTAATATATTGACGCAGAACAATGCATAGAAGATGAGAGGGACCAATGCACACAAGTCCCTCTCATTTTGAACTTTGAAGTACTATTGGATCAAGAGAAGAATAAAAAAAAACTTCTTTTTAAATATGTGTTTTTAATTAAGATCAATAACAACTAAACATGGGAGATGCATTTTTGTTTATAAAGAAACGAAGAGGCCAGTTCTTTCTTCTCAACAACTAAACATCTTTAGTGATCTCTTTCTAATCTAATAGTCACTCCCATTGATTTTTCATCTGTTTAGAGAACAAAGTTAGTGTACTTTGTGGTTATTGATGTCAATAACCAAAAGATCGAATCAAAGACCAAATTAACAGGAAGCCATGGAGCAAAAATTTAAATAAATCATTGTTCATTATGGACCGTTCAGAAAAGTTGTAAATTTTCTGCTCTTTTCCTCATTGGCATTATCAAAAGATCTCTTCATTTATTTCAGATTTTTATATCTCTAGAAAATCAACATTCAAAATAATTATTAATTAATTACATTTTTTTTACCAAAAGAACCCAAAACATCTACCTATTTTAATTACAATTTAAACGACACCAATTACATTGACAATTGATCGCAACAATTTTTTATATTTGATGAATCAGTCCATGATAGCATCATTTTGAAATACCACTAAATATATATTTTTCTATCATTTAGTCATTGATCAACTATTCGATTACGAAGCTTCACTATCTTCATAGCTGAAAAAATATCTTGTTTACGTTTCGTTTGATTATAAAAAGGAACCTTTTCAATGTTTTCTAGGAGAAAATGGAAATTTTGATCCATTCTCGGATATTTAAATACTCATCCAATGTACAAGACATGTCATGAAGTATCTGATCAAAATAAGAAAATCTATTGTATCATCTTCGGATGGCATATCGGACACGTCCATGATACTTAAATTTGAATATTTTTATTAACAATTTCTAAATTATATTGTATAAAATATCAAAGTGGTGTTAGTGAATCTCTTGATATTTTTCAAAATGTCAAAGACTTTGCATCTGTTAGTGTAACATGATTTTATTTCAACATAATATCAATCATTTCAAAACCATATAAAAAATGAATTAAGTTTACACTACATAATTTTTATTGTATTTTATTTAAATGTGGTATTTCATTAACTTACTCTTATCTTGAGTTGACTGTATCATATCCTATGGCATCATACATCATACGTAAAAGGAAAGAAAATTGTTACTTCGTATATATATTTTTTGAGTAAATCGCAATTTTGTCCTCTTTATGGACTATTTTTTGCACTTTAGTCCCTCTTATCGATAAAGTGTAACACATTCATCCATCTTAAATCCAAAATACATCAATTTTCATCCATTTTAGGATATATTTGAATTTAAGTGGTGTATTTTGAATTTAAGAGATACCAATGTGTTACACTACATTGATAAGAGGGACGAATATGGTACGAAAAAGTTAAAAGAGACAAATGTGTTACACTAGATTGATAAGAGGGACAAATGTTTTACACTACATCGATAAGAGGGATGAATCTACTACAAAAAATTTAAAAGGGACGAAAGTGCAAAATTTGACACATAAAGAGGACCAAAAATACTATTCACTCTATATTTTTCCCATTGAAATGATCCTTTATAATTTCAGTTTTGAAGGACATGAATGCAGTGTTCAATTTCAGCTAAGTAGCTAGGACATTATACGTTGCATGTTGTTATAAAGAGATCCTATATAATTCCATTAATTAGTTTCTTCTTTAATGGCATGATATATATATTTTCTTGTTTACAACTTCCATTATGACATTTGAGATGCTTCTAAAATTCTAATTACTATGGAATAATTTATATTAATTAATATACTATAAAGATCTATGGTCACTACTATTGTTGTGCAGAAACAAAATTTTATAGAACAACTAATTAAAGTACAGTTCAACCAACATATGATTGATTTAGTAGAAGATAATAGTCTCAGGAATATGAAAAACTTAGGTTCGAATATTCGCCAAAAGAGGTATCCATATAGTGTGTCCTACATGTCTCGAAATGAGATAATTAAGACTTGTCTAATGTCTGATAGAAATTTTAATGTGTACTTTTCCAAGTCATAGATCAAAATTGCCACCATTTTCCTCAAAAACTTCGAAAAGTTTCTATTTTTTTCTTACCCCAAAAAAACAGACAAACATAAACTTTTTGTTTGCCTTGAAACTCTCATATTTATTTTTTAATTTAATAATTTCTTCATAATTTTTCTTAATGTTTCTGAAACATTTTGAAAAAGTTATTAATATTTATCTGACCGAAACATACATTCATAAATAATTTATATTTAGGCTTTTTGAATCCATTCCTATTTTCTTAAAAATCATATTTAAATAGTATTTATCGTAATTTAATAATTTTTGAAAATTCAAATTGAACTCAGACTTAGTAAGTTAAATATGACAAAAATAATATATATAATATCAAATTACTAAGAACAATTCAATTTAAGCTCCTCTGCATGGCTCAAAAATTTGTTGTAAATTTATTGCTCTTTTTCTCATTGACAATAACAAAAATTCTCTTCATATTTTTCAAATTTGTCGTACTAGTATATCTTCATAAAATCAACATTCAAGTTAAGAACTTTATACATAGGTTCCCTTGGTTCTAGCTGGCGTATTTAATGTGAAAGTGGGAAGTGGCATATTTAATGTGAAATTTAGATTTGTATAAGACATGCTATAATGCTTCGGATCTTCTTGTTAGTTTATTTATTTATTTATTAAGTGGTCCACTAACCTCAATCAAGTTTTAAGCTTTGGACTCTTCATATTAAGGATTAAAGGCTGATAATTTAATAGGTAGATTAAAGTTTGTAACTTATAAGAAGGTGGGTTATAGAGGCTATGATGGTTGGTCTTTCACCTTCTTGTAACTCTTGCATTTAGTGGCCCTCTACTCTCATCTATAAAAGGAGACACAACCACTCCTCAAAGCTACACCAAAATAAAAGAACCAAAAGTGTTAGCAAACTTCCATCATCTAAAAGTGTTCTAAGGTTGTGTCATTTGGATAGAAAGAGAGGAGAAGGTGAGTTCACTATAAAGGTTATACAAGTGAGGAGATAACAAGTTTAGTTCGAAAGATTACTTTGAAGCAACGTCATATCTTCAAGACTCCATGGCGAACGGTATACCGATAAACTCTCGTATCCTAATTATATTTATAATATGTGTTAATTGATAAGCATATTGTTAAAGATTTTCCGCATAAAGTTTAACATTAAGACTTTCAATTGGTATCAGAGCGAGGTTCATTCCTCCCGATGATATTTTCTGAAATTAATTTATCACTGTAATGATCAATGTGAAATGTGAACTTTCTTTACCGTGTTGTTTTCTTTCCGAGAAACGTTTTTAGAGAAGTTCTAAATTGATATATGTCATATGATCAGGACCAAATTTAAATCAATATATATGCTTGCAGTACGTATATATAATCATTGTATGTTTGATTATATATATTGATTGATTTTATGTTAGAAATTATTAAGATCAGTTTCTATCATATTTATCTTGATTTGGTTATTTGGCACTTATCAGTGAAAATCTTTAAGTTCATCACCGAAAGAAAATATGAGGACTGATTACACATATTTACACTACAACAATTTGTGCTTTTCCCGGCGCTTTTGTGACCGCCGGGTATACATGCCATACCCGGCGCTGTTTTGTCTATTCCCATTACTTTTTATGCGCCGGGAAAAATTAGGCATTCCCGTCGCTTTGCCGGCACTTTAAAAGCGCCCCGGCCCTTTTTAATTTGTTGATAAAATTATAAATTTTTTTTGTCAATTATAGGAATCGAACCAGGACTTTACATTATCATGCTTATTATAGTTTAACACTTCAACCACTCTACCACACATACATTAGTTGTCAAATTTCACTATTAAAATATATTTGTATAATAGTACTGAAACCATCAATTTTTTTTTTATCAATAAGTAAAAACCCTAAATCACACTAATTCAAAAATTTACTCACAAATTCGAAATTCCTCGCCTCCAACGCCGCCTTCCACTTCTACCGCCTTCTTCACCGTCGATAGCTCCGATAAGGTGGCAATGTGAAATTGACAGGGAACACAGTCACTTTTCAAGTCCTGAAGCAGAGGTGACAAACTGCTTTGAAGAAGGCCTCGTATCTCTGGACCTCTTTTATTGGGCAGGTGGAGTCTATGCGTGTAAATAAAGGAACTACTTCTGGTATGGTTAAATCTGAGATTAAATTGTTGTATTTGTGAGATGGTAAATAGAGGAACTACTTCAGAGCTTGCTATGAATTTTGTATGGTAGCTTTTCAATTGATTAAATACCATTCATCCTTTAATGTTCTATTATCCTAATTTACATGTCTAGTAAAAAATAAGTCTTAAGTAATTGATTTGGTTATCTGTTCGAGTGGTAGTGAAAACTCAATTGAAGGATTCAATATACTGACAGAATGATTTAGTTCAGTTTACTTTTCGAGCTTAGGTAGCTTGCTAACTGATTATGTAAAACATACTTTTGTTGTTTTAGTACTAATCAAAACAGATTTGATGATATTTATCAAAAAAAAAAAAAACAGATTTGATGATGTTAGTACTAAAAAGAATGTATATCTGCATATTACCCAATGACTATTCTGAAGTCATGTGAAATGGGGAAAAAGGATTTGCATTGTCATAATTTATATATTTGACATGTATTGCCTCTCTCTATTATATATTTCTCTCTGTCGAGTAAAAGAAAATAGAATAACACTACTAGCATAAAGCACTTCTCCCACTGACCAAATTGAAATTTATGTGTTTAAAGTAAATTTGTATTATAATTGCAAATATGAATTCTTAAAGAGTTTTAGTTTCTGCATATTTTATCAAGAAATTCTTAGAAAGATCTTATGATGGGAGATTTGAGTTGCTTAATTTTCTGTTACCCCTCATTGTAAATTCATTTATTTACTCTTCTTCAATTGTTGAATGATAAGAGACTTTATTATTACGTATGTCTTATATTATTTCATACATTTCTCACACTTTCCGAATGGCTATTCAATATAATTTTTGTATCACATAGCTGCTTTCTAGTAGTTAAATCTGATATAAATTTGGCATGCACGGTTCAGGTTAAGGTATTCAAGCAACCTCATTACTTGGAAAACTTTGTCCAGTCAACATTTAATGCCCTCAGAGCTGATAAAGTCAGAGGTAGGTGCTTTAGCTTTTAATTTCTCTTCTTTCAATTATTAAGAACAAATTTTCAATGGATCTTGAATTAAAATGAATCAATCAGGATTAGTTTATATACAAACATCAATGCTTTCCACTTGTCATTTTGCTCTTTGAAAGAAATTTTATTGCAAGTGCTCCAGTGTGGTTACATAAGAAAGTTGATGGAAGATCTATTTTTTTACTTTACTAAACTTTTCAGCTTAATGTGGTCTAAAACCTCTCAAAAGAAAGCCAGTTTTGTTACAATACTTTTCTTTGCAGTTGTAATTTTGTTGAAAAGTCCTCTTAGACCTCCTTTGAACATGTACATCTTAGAAGAATTCATAATTAATTTTAGGTGACACGTGATTTTCATCCTAATTATTAGCTGTAAATCTTCACATGACTTTAGCTTTATTATTTCACTATTAATAAATGTGAGTGAGCTTGTCTTTTACTCTAATTTTCATTTAGATTCTATTTTCTGATAAAATCTTCTCTCCTATAAATAACATGCAATCCCCTTTAATCCTTTGTGTCAATTCACTAAGATTTGGGTTTTCTATATAGATGTTCTCTTGTGTTAGAAATTTCATGAACTTTGAAGCATTTAATCTTACTTTATACTTCAATCTATTGGTTTTACTAACATATACCACATGAGTGCAGATTAAAACAGCTTTATGTAACTTCTTTTGTCCTTGACTGCAAATTGTTGCATACGATTGCAAGAAACAGATAATCCAGCCTTTTCAGGTGCAAACTCCTGAATTCATTTTGTGAGAATCCATATTTTGGTGTGTTATTTCATGCTTGGATTTTATGAATTTTGACATGTATGCAAACTAGATGTACTAAATGCATGGTTCGAGTGAGTGATGAATGAGACAAAATTATGTGAGACATAATCATGTAGATAAAACTAGACAATTTTATTAGTTCTTTGTAGATGAAAAAGAATTGATATGCTTACTCGTGAAATATTATACTATGCAAAAATGGCAAAGCTTATATTGAATCATTGTTTATTCTTAAAGTAGTATACTATACTTATCATTAGTTAATGGGTTTTGTTTATAAATGATTTTGTTATCATGATGTATTTAACTTTTAACCTCATCAATTATATCTAAAAAACACTCTTCCATTGTCAGATTTATTTTTTATGTCCATGGATAGAAGTTGGATTAAAATTAGAAATCGCATGCATCCTGATTACAAAAAAGGAGTTGAAGCTTTCCTTGACTATGCGTACACTACTAAGAGGAGGGGTGAGGTGATTAAGTGTCCTTGTACTCGTTGTCAAAATTTAACTCATGGAAATAGGAGAGGTGTTTATGAACATATAATGATGTATGGGTTTCTCAAGACCTATTCAAATTGGGTACATCATGGAGAGGCATCTTTCTATTTGAGTCATTTGAATTTAAACGACGAAGAAGATGAAGGAGATGAAGGTTATGAAGGAGATGACTTGGAAGGGATGGCTTATGAGGCCTTCGGTATCCCGAAGGACAATCCTAACATTGCATTCTTTGATGAAGCTGAAAATGTAGAACTTGACAAAGAAACTAGAAATTTTTATAAGTTGTTGCAAGATGCCAGTCACAAGTTATATCTTGGTTGTGAGAAATCGTTATTGTCCTTCATACTCAGATTGCTTCAAATCAAGTCCATATATCGTTGGAGCAACAACTCATTTTCTGTGTTGCTAGAAATCTTGAAAGAAACATTTCCGATGATCGATGAATTCCCAAGCTCTTATCGTGAAGCATGGAAGATTATAAAGGGCTTAGGTCTTGAGTATAAGAAAATCCACGCATGCCGTAATGATTGCATGCTATATTGGAAAGAGACTGCAAATGAGACGAAATGTAACAAGTGTTCTTTGTAGATGTTTTCTCACAAGCTAAAGTCAAAGTCCTCACTAGGACAAGTACCTTGTCCTCCTTTCAAACAACAAAGTGTTATAGCGATATCACAGAACGGCAATAGAATGAGCAGAGGTAACTTTTTTAGTTCGTTGGATAACATTTCTTAATTGCGTGGTACCCCTATTATGATTACTTTATATTTTATTGTTTCTTAGATGTTTATAGAGAAGGGTGAAGAACCTTCCAACTTTGACGTATGGATGAAGGCAAACACGCCGAAGAATGGACAACATGATGCATATACAACTTCTACTATTGTAAGTAATTGTAAATTCTATATTCTATATTTGATTTCGAATTTATAATGTTAATCTCCATATGTCCTAAATCCCATTTTTTGTTAACTTGTAGGAAAAGTTGACAAGTCTCATTTCAGAAAATCCGGAGGCCATGAACTCTAAGGAAATGAAAGATCAAATTTTGGATGTTGTTTTAGGCCCTGAAAAACACGGACGTTTACGCACATATGGATTTGGTCTTACGTCCACTCAAGTCTCGGCCATAAAGAATCAAGAATCAATTATTGATAAGAAGGTCTCCGTCATAGTGGAATCCCTTAAGGAGCGTGTTAGAGAAGAATTGAGGATGGAGCTACGGGAAGAGATGGAACAAATGATAGAAAATGCACTTCAATCTCGTTTCCATCAAAATGTTCAAGCGTCTAAGGTAATGTATGCATTTTAGAGTTATATATGTATGCATAAATATTTGTGAAGTTGTAATATTTGAGATTTACAAAACTATATTCTCATTAATAGGAGCCCCCGACCAATATGCATGGAGGGACATCTAGTCGCTCACAACAAGATCATGAGGTGAATGCAGCCCCACAATTTTCAAGTTTACATGGTGCTACTTTTCCTCGAGAAAGTCATATGCACTCAAGTGTCAAATTTTGCGAGGTAATATTTTTCAAGAGTTTCAAAGTTTACTTCTTCAAGTTCCTCTAGGAAGATGCAGAAAATTAATCTATGATTTTCAATTAGTTGCAGACGCAAGAACCCATGCAAGAAACTACAGTGAAAAAAAACAAACGCAAAACCACAATACCGGTGAGGTATGAGAGGTTAATGAATATCATGTCTATGTTAAGTTTGCTAATTGTGTTCATGTAAGTTTTTCTATTGGTAATATCATGTGTATGTAAGTTTTATTTGGTTGAACTGATCGTGCTTATTATTGGTTTGTCTTGTTTAACTACTACCATATGGTTTGGTAATTGGAATTAATGGAAATTTCTCTATAGTTAATGAATTTCATGTATATGTTAAGTTCTATTTAGTTGAATTCATCTTGTTTATTATTGGTTTGTGTTGTTTAACTACTATCATATGCTTTGGCAATTATGATTGTGGAAGTGCTTCTATTAGTAATATAATTTATGTCTACGTTAAGTTCTACTTGGTAGAATTCATCGTGTTTATTGTTGGTTTGTTTTGTTTAGCTACTACTATAAGATATGTTCCATTTCTTGGATTGACTATTTATGTTTCATTGTTGTTATGTTCCTAACACATTCATATTTTGTATTTCAGGAAGGTGTTGCCAAAGAAGAAGGTTTAATATGGATGGATAGATTGCACATTAATATTAATGTTTTGATAGATATTTTATTAATGTTTTTTATTAATGCAAATTGTTGGGGCATTTCATTGGTTGGATGATTTGGAAAAGATGCATATTTTGATAGTATATATTGGATGATTTGAAAAATATGTTATTGTGATTGAATTTGTTAAAAGATCATCAAAAAAATTGTTGGATTTAGATTTGAATTATATATATGCACTAACAATCAAAAGCACAAAATATATCTTAAAAATGAAAATTATTTTATATTTATAAAAAATAAAAAATAAAAAACGGGGACCATTCCCGGCGCTTTTTAAGCGACGGGAATAGCTTTAGAAAGCGCCGGGAATAACTATTCCCGGCGCGTAAAAAGCGCCGGGAATAACTATTCCCGGCGGCTTTTTTATTCCCGTCGCCCCTTTTACCCGGCGGCAGTGGGGCGCATTTTAAGCGCCGGGTATACTATTCCCGGCGCTTTTTTCGCTATTCCCGGCGCTTTTTACGCGCCGGGAAAGACCTTAAATGTTGTAGTGTTATTTTAGCATATTCATTAAGGAAATGGCAATAGTTTTCTGTTTAGCATTATATTAAGTCTATGATAATATTGATACATGATGCATTAAGTTACTGCCACCCGAAATGATTGTTAGCATGAATTTTATATCTAATTGTGTAACGTTCTAAATTCCTTAGTTTGATGACTATGTATATTGACTAGTACTAATGGATAGACTAATGGATAGAAAAGCTCATCTACTATTTTGAGCCTTGAATTGAATTAAGGTCAGAATATTTATTTTACATATGTGATGTTCTTTTGTAATGTTCCCATGAACTGTTCATATTTTTGGCAATTATATATGTGTCATTAATCATTTATGTGAAATAAAAGAGAATATTATTAGTTAGTATTTTGTTTGTAAAAGATAGCTAATCTTGAAGTTGCCAAAGTGACCTTGGTTAGTGAAATTTTATGAATATAAAGACTACATAAAAGTTTGATCATTTAGATGATATAAAGTACAATAATATTCTCGATTGCAGTCGTAATTAAGAGATTGAGACTCACCCAAAGGAAAGTCACTTTTAATTAATTATAGACTGGGTAGGATAATATAATTTATATTCATTTAGCAATTAGGATTGAATTCCCAAAGGTAACATGACTAATTGCATAAGTGAGATAAAATTATATTAGACCTACTTAGGTGTTATATTAAGTGAGTTGCACCTATAAAGAGTGAACAATAGATGTACTAATTTTCGCCCAAAGGAGAAATTGTAGTTATATCAATCAGTTCATCTTAATTGACTTTAAACCTCAATATGAGCATTAGTTTAATACATTATCTTATTATATTTGTTGCATCTTATTTCAGCTATTACTCCTACTTTATTGCACTCGCATGCTTCTGGTATTGCAACTCTTAATGGATCAAATTTCTCTGAATAGTATGAACAAATCCAATTTACCTTGGGTGTGATGGATCTAGACCTGTCATTGGTTACTGATAAGCCAGAGGAAACGGCTGAGCTTAGTGTGAAGGAAGCCTGGAATAGGTCTAACAGGCTTAGTCTAATGTTTATTCGCATGACCGTAGCAAATAACATTAAGACTTCACTTCCCGAGGCTGACAATGCCAAGGACCTGTTAGTGGCTATAAAAGACCGTTTCAAATCAGCGGATAAGTCGCTAGCAGGAACACTCATGGCTGAATTAACCACCATGAAATATGATGGTGAAACAGGAATTCAGGAACACATCCTGAATATGGCTGATAAGGCTGCTAAGCTTGGAACTCTTGGCATGAAAGTAGAGGAGCCATTCCTCGTGCAGTTCATACTCAACTCACTTCCTCCTAAGTTTGGCCCATTCAAAATCCACTATAATACCCAAAAAGAAAAGTGGAATATGAATGAGCTGAGTAGTATGTGCGCTCAAGAGGAAACGAGGTTGAGACACGAAGGACGCCATCTTGCACTGGCTGTAACTCATGAAGTAAAGAAGAATAAAGGAAAGAATGTGAAAAATGGTAACAGAAACACACCAAAGGAAGGAAATGAGCCTGGAGAAAGTAGCCAAGGTCATGGAAAAGTTGTCAAATGCTACTTTTGTGGCAGAAATGGACATCTGAAGAAGGACTGTGAAAAACGCAAGGCCTGGTTCGCAAAGAAAGGGATTCCTTACAACCCGGAAGCCGGAGGAAAGTGAAAAGATCTTGTATATGGGGAACCGTCACAAATCAAATGTGGTACTAGTAGGCACATATCGCCTCATCTTAGAGACGGGTCACCAACTGGATCTTCAAAACACTTTTTATGTACCTTCGATTTCTAGGAATTTAGTTTCCCTGTCTAAGTTAGATGTTTGTGGTTATTTCGTTATTTTCGATTGTCAAAAACTCAGTATTATGATCAATAAAGTTATTGTTGGTTTCGGTGTTTTATGTGATGGTTTATATAAAATGTCTTTAAATTATGAGTTTGCACAATCGTTATTAACTTCACAATCAGAAGTTGGCTTAAAACGTAGTCTAACTAATGAAAATTCTTCAATATTGTGGCATAGACGTTTGGGGCATATCTCCAAGGAAAGATTGGAAAAGTTAGTAAAGTCTGGAGTCTTGGAAAATCTAGACTTTACTGATTTTCAAATTTGTGTGAATTGCATTAAGGGTAAGCAAACCAAACACAAACAAAAGGGTGCCACAAGAAGTAAAGAACTTCTTGAGTTAATCCATACAGATATCTGCAAACTACCTATTCCATGTTTTAGTGGAGAAAGGTATTTCATCACCTTCATTGATGATCTTTCTCGTTATGGTTACATCTATCTAATTCATCAAAAGTCTCAGGCCGTTGACGTCCTTGAGGTGTTCATTACGGAGGTCGAAAGACAATTAGATAGAAAAGTTAAAAGAGTGAGATCAGATCGGGGTGGGGAGTACTACGGTAGATATGATGAGTCGGGACAACATCCTAGCCCATTTGCAAGATTATTAGAAAAGCGGGGTATTTGTGCTGAATACACAATGCCTGGAACGCCACAGCAGAATGGGGTTGTTGAACGGCGTAATCGTACTCTTATGGATATGGTTAGGAGTATGTTAAGTTATTCAACTGTACCCATTTCATTGTGGAGTGAAGCCTTAAAGACCGCAATGTATATCTTAAATCGGGTTCCCAGTAAAGCAGTTCCAACAACTCCCTACGAGTTGTGGACTGGCAGGAAACCCAGTTTAAGACATTTACATGTTTGGGGTTGTCCAGCGGAGGCTAGAATCTACAATCCAAATGAAAAGAAATTGGACCCACGAACAATATCTGGATATTTTATTGGATATCCATCAAAGTCAAAAGGGTATAGATTTTATTGCCCTAACCATAGTACGAGAATCGTTGAAACTGGTAATGCTAAGTTTTTAGAGAATGGTGAATTTAGTGGGAGCAGTGAATCGAGAAAAGCTGAAATTGAGGAAGTTAGAGTGGATATTATACCACCTTATCTTTCTCAAGATAATGTTGTTACTCAACCTGTACAACAAGTTGAGGTAAATGAACAACTTATTGATTCACCACTTCATGGAGATGTCACCATTGACAATGTTAATGTAGAACCACCACAACCGGTAGCTTTGAGGAGATCTCAAAGGGAAAGAAGATCTGCCATAACAGATGACTATGTGGTGTATCTACAAGAATCTGATTTTGATATAGGTATTCAAAATGATCCAGTTTCATATTCACAAGCCATGAATAGTAAAGATTCTGATAAATGGATTGATGCCATGAATGAAGAGTTGAAATCGATGGATCACAATGATGTCTGGGATCTTGTTGAATTGCCTAATGATAGTAAGAAAGTCGGTTGTAAATGGATCTTTAAGACCAAACGTGACGCTAAGGGCAATATCGAAAGATTTAAAGCCAGACTAGTGGCCAAAGGTTTCACTCAGAAAGAAGGCATTGATTACAGAGAGACCTTCTCTCCAGTGTCTAAGAAGGACTCTCTTAGAATTATTATGGCACTTGTAGCTCATTATGATTTGGAGTTACATCAAATGGATGTGAAAACCGCTTTTTTAAACGGAAATTTAGATGAAGATATCTATATGGACCAGCCTGAAGGGTTCACAAAACAAGGAAATGAACACTTGGCTTGCAAATTAAAGAAATCTATTTACGGGCTTAAACAAGCTTCCAGACAATGGTATATAAAGTTCAATGATACCGTAACTTCCTTTGGATTTAAAGAAAACATTGTTGATCAATGTATTTATCTAAAGGTTAGTGGGAGCAAGTTTGTTTTTTTAGTCTTGTATGTGGATGATATTTTGTTAGCAAGTAGTGATCTTGGTTTATTGCACGAAACCAAGAATTATCTTTCTACAAACTTTAAGATGGTTGATATGGGAGAGGCAAATTATGTTATTGGCATAGAGATCTTCAGGGATCGATCTCGAGGATTGCTGGGATTGTCTCGAAAAGGATATATCAATCGAGTTTTGGAAAGATTCAATATGCAATTATGTTCAGCCACCGATGCGCCTATCACAAAAGGTGATAAGTTAAGTGAAAAACAATGTCCAAGGAATGACTTGGAAAAGGAGAAAATGAAATTGATTCCATATGCATCAGCTGTTGGAAGCTTGATGTATGCACAGACTTGTACTAGACCAGATATCAGTTATGCTGTAGGTGTACTTGGTAGGTATCAAAGTAATCCAGGTATAGATCATTGGCAAGCAGCAAAGAAGGTTATGAGGTATCTCCAAGGAACGAAGGATTATATGCTCACATATAGGAAATCGGATCGATTAGAGGTTATTGGATATTCAGACTCGGATTTTGCTGGCTGTCAGGATAGTAAAAAGTCCACTTCGGGCTTTGTATTTCTATTAGCTGGTGGAGCTATCTCCTGGAAAAGTGTAAAGCAAAGCATCACTACTTCTTCCACGATGGAGGCCGAGTATGTTGCATGTTTTGAGGCTTCGAGTCATGCACTATGGTTGCGAAATTTCATATTAGGGCTTAGGGATGTTGACTCAATTGCTAAGCCGCTGAAGATATATTGTGATAATACCGCAGCTGTTTTCTTTTCAAAGAATGGAAAGTACTCTAGTGGATCCAAGCACATGGATCTTAAGTACTTAGTTGTTAAAGAAAGAGTCCAGAAACAACAAGTGTCAATTGAAAATTTAAGTACCACTCATATGGTCGCCGATCCATTGACCAAAGGATTGCCTATAAAGACTTATAAAGAACATGTTGTTAGTATGGGTCTTTTAAGCAATCCATGACTGTAATAAGTGGTTATCAATAAATTGTCATTTGCTTAAGTTATTGTTTCTGTTTTCTTGTTTCCAATTATGTGTACACATGTTATATTTGGATTTGATAAAACAGGATTTGTCTTAACAAGACAAAGTTAAAGGGGCAATTATGGACTAGAGTAGTAGAAGTTGCTAGTGGTGTAATACATGGAAGGGAATATGATAAACAACGTCATATGACCGCTATGATTCACATTAGTAATTTAGACTATATCTAGTGTTAAAGTATACAATTTATCTATTTTAGTTGTCAACCTTTGTTTTTATCTAAATCGTGATCACGTATCAAATTTTTCTTTGAAGAGCCCTATAGAGTCAAAATTATTTTTAACTTAATCGGTTTAGTGGACCAAGTGGGAGAATGTTAGTTTATTTATTTATTTATTAAGTGGTCCACTAACCTCAATCAAGTTTTAAGCTTTGGACTCTTCATATTAAGGATTAAAGGCTGATAATTTAATAGGTAGATTAAAGTTTGTAACTTATAAGAAGGTGAGTTATAGAGGCTATGATGGTTGGTCTTTCACCTTCTTGTAACTCTTGCATTTAGTGGCCCTCTACTCTCATCTATAAAAGGAGACACAACCACTCCTCAAAGCTACACCAAAATAAAAGAACCAAAAGTGTTAGCAAACTTCCATCATCTAAAAGTGTTCTAAAGTTGTGTCATTTGGATAGAAAGAGAGGAGAAGGTGAGTTCACTATAAAGGTTATACAAGTGAGGAGATAACAAGTTTAGTTCGAAAGATTACTTTGAAGCAACGTCATATCTTCAAGACTCCATGGCGAACGGTATACCGATAAACTCTCGTATCCTAATTATATTTATAATATGTGTTAATTGATAAGCATATTGTTAAAGATTTTCCGCATAAAGTTTAACATTAAGACTTTCAATTGGTATCAGAGCGAGGTTCATTCCTCCTGATGATATTTTCTGAAATTAATTTATCACTGTAATGATCAATGTGAAATGTGAACTTTCTTTACCGTGTTGTTTTCTTTCCGAGAAACGTTTTTAGAGAAGTTCTAAATTGATATATGTCATATGATCAGGACCAAATTTAAATCAATATATATGCTTGCAGTACGTATATATAATCATTGTATATATTTCATATTCTGACTTCACAATTTGCAAGTCCAAGTCATGTGATAGGTCAAATATGACATAAATTGGTGATTTTTTGCGATAATTAAAGTAAATCAGTGACAAAGATTGAAACTGATGATAATGACACAATAAAGGACATATATTGTCAAGGTACCACAATAAAGGGCCAATTTTGAAATGCAGCCACTTTAGGGGGCTAAAAATGATATTTTGCCGATCTTATTATTATTTGTAGATATAAATGATCCTTTATACTTTCAGCTTTAAGTACAAGTCAATTTCAGGTAACTAATTAGGACATTATCTCCCACAACCTATAGCCTCTCTTTCATTTCCTCTAATACGCAACATCATCTAAAAATTGGATTTCGGGACCGAAGCTCAGCCATAGTTGGTTTTGGTCGTTGAAGCTTCACCGTAGTGATTTTAAGTAGAATGGATGCAGGCCAATGCCAAGCTCTACAGGAGCACTCAATAGCCCTGCTCATTTAGAAGGATTTCATCTCATAAATATCCATGACTGTTTATGTCTCTAGCAATAAGACTGCTTACTAAACGAACCACTGCTTACGAAGTGCCCCATACCTGCACTAGCACTTCAATCAAACCTTCTTTGAATGAGAGAAAGAAGTGAGGAATCCTCTTTTCCACTCTGACTCTCCCACTCCAGTCTACTCTCATTATGGGAAGGAGGTCTTCCTTCAAACTCTAGCTCTTTCGAATAGAGAGTCCCAGGATGTTGGAGGTCCATGAAAAATACCTTGAGTCCTGTCATCGCTTTCAGATAAAAGGAAGTTGGAGTCGCTTTCTTTCTTTATGTCCCATATAAAAATTTGCATATAACTCACTTTCGACATGGTCTATATACCGTAGGTTCCGGAACAGCGAAGAAAAAGGGGATGTTTTGTTAATAGGAACAATAAATTGTTTCATGTAGATCCTTCAATCAACCTTCCTTTTATTTCGGCCGCTAGGAAAATGCTTCTCACAACTTTGCTCGTGTCCATTATACACAATTGGCAAGGCCACTTCCAAGTCAGTGGAATCCTACCCCTTCTTGACGTTTCCTCAGCGGCATTTAATGAGTTCGAAGTGAACTTTCGAAAAAGATTCATTCATAAAAGAGAGAAGAGAAACTAGATAATGTAGTGACTTAAATATGTAAATTTAAGTTATTCCGTTACGACTTTTCTGCTAAAGTTATCGTACGCTAAGGCCCCTAAGCAATCACTTAGTGGAAAATGAAGTGATCGAGTGATGACAACCAGGAGGTGGGCTTGGAAGCTATTCCAGTTTGCACTGGTGATCAAGAGCCCATCCTTGATCTAAAGGCAGTAGCATTCTCATTAGCCGCAGCAAAGCCAGGTTCGAAAGCCACTTATAAAGAAAGACTCCAAAAGCTAGCGGCTCATGTAATAGCAGCAAAGGGCAGCCTTTATATTAGAGAAAAGTTTGAGAAAGGGGCACTCATGGCAGCAAGAAAAGGCGATCCCCGGGCACTCGCAGCAACGGACCCGGTTCAAGTTGAGATATCAAGAATTTTTTTTTCGCCATAAGAGTTCATAGTCTAATCGCAGAGAACTCATACCGTCCTTGAGCCAAACTCATGCCTTGCCCGTCGTAAATAGTTCATGGGAGAAAATTGAGTTATTTAGGTCCTGGAGGACTAACATAACTGTTGTACGAGCTGCGGAGTCACAATTATATTCAACAAGCCTCTTTGCATATGCTTCAGGAGCTGCCTCAGCATCTGTTACTACAAAGCTACCATCATCAAGACCCGCATAAGTGCTTCATTCTCTCAGGACAAGAGCACCACACAAATTGTAAGGCCCCTCACCCTCTTGCTCACAAACTATTTTCCCGCAAGATAAACAATTGCTTACCAAATTGTACCTACGAGCGTGGCATGAAACACGACTTCCCGTTTTGAAATTCAATCGATCCTTTTGCAGCCTCCGCAAGAGAGATAATTTTTCCTGATTTTTTCTTTCTGGAACTCTTAGTGTTTTGGGGCTCTGATGTCTCACTATTAACTCGATTGTTCTGACTTGTGGATGATATAGCCTCTTTTGGTGGTGCTCTTTGTGGTTTCTTAGCTGTGATGACTGGAATATCATCTGAGCGAGTTTTAACATAGGCTTGTAAATTAGATGTTGGAGTATTGGTGCTGGTGTTGTAGATATATTCAAGTGACCTCTCCGGTTTAAGTACTCTTCGGTGACACTTTTTCCAGCTTCTTCGCCAACGATATTCTGCAGATATAAGTAACAAAAAAAATGAGCGATCTTGAAAAGATATGGCTGTGAAGTAACAATTTTTTCTTTGATGGAATTTTAATATAGTTCTCCACAAATGCAGGATTTAACTATAGGGTCCCTGTATTTGTCCGTCCAATTTAAGCACTACCTACTTAGATAAGACCTCACGATAATGTATCTAGAAAATTTTGTTGCTTACAACTAATGTTTTCTATTATGCAAACAATTTAAACCAAATTAATTTTGTACATTGAATTAGTACGTACTGTCACGCCCCAGCACTTTGCCCAACCAAGGAAGCAGAGCGGATGAGGCATATGACCGAGGCAAAGGCTTAAAGGGACATCACGGGACAGTCGACAAGGCGGGCGGCCTAGCCGGACATTCAACGTATCCCCCTGGGCGTGGCCCAAGCAAGGCAGGGTCTATCTCGGGCGACGGCAAGGCACGGGGGCAAGGAAAGGCCGTCGAATGGCACAAGGGCGCCCCAGGGGCGGCCCTAAACATTTTGCATAACCAAACAAAGCCTTGGAGGTTCCGGAATATTCCAGAGGGTTCCACATGAGTCCGGGAGATTCAAGAGAACTCCGGGAGGTTCCACATAACTCCGGAGGGGTCTGGAAGAAGCCGGAAGGTACCGGAAGGTTCCGGAAGAGCCTACACAAGTGTAGAACAAGGCAGAGTGATATAGAACCTTGTGGAAGTCCTTAGAACAATGTGGAAGTATTTAGCATGTAGTAGGAGTATCTAGAATACTCCACAACATTGTACATAGTTCTAGTGTTGGTAGGAACTTGTAGAAGGGTCTAGAGAGTTAATCCTAGCCGTTAGATCAAAGTGATCTTGGCCATCCATTAGGGAAAGCTAGTAGTATAAACAGTTAGGAGCATTCATTTGTAAAGCATCCTCTTCCCAGTTTGTGCGAATAAGCATTCCAAGTTCTCTTAAGTGCACTTTCTTTCCTTCCCACTTACAATCTTACTTAGCAACCTTTCTTAGGGACGGTAGAGGCTGACTTAGCCAATTATTCACGGGGCAAAAACGATTGCAGGTGGCGTTTCGGGGCTAAGTGTCGCACAATACTCTTAGAGGAAGTTAAGTCCATGACAGTTCGTACGCTTTGATATTAAAAAAACAAAGAAAAAACCGAACAAGATTCATAAGATTCGTGGTATAAAGGAAAAGAAAGTCCATGAGTTATCCAAAGTCATTGCATAATCTGCTCTGCTTGGAAGCCTTCTGCCTGCAGCCTGCTTAATATCATATTTTTACCACTCTTTCTATTGATTATCCTCAACAATGATATTTAGTATATTATTAGAGAAATTGTGCCTTGTGATGCACTCGAAAACCAGAATGAAATTATAGGCTATCAAGGAAACTGTAAATTACGCCACAAGCACAAACATGAGCTCAGTGGTATCATTGATGACTAGCATATAATAAAGGAACTCCACATGTCTCCTCCCTAATCTTGTGCGCCAGCTAAAGGTGGTCCTTGGGAATCCTGATCTTGTACACCAGCAGAAGGTCCTTGCGGGGCCTGATCACGTAGGTCATCTGAAGGTCTTTGGGGATCCTTTGAGCCAGCTGGAGGTCTTTGGGCAACCCAACCCATCTTCCCCGAGTCCAGCGTGCCAAATCAGTTTTTCATAATCCCTCCTAAATGTGCGTGCTAGTTGAATGTCTCTGCACATAAGAGTGACACATTTGGCATGGATCGCACACAAGTTGGCGTCTTGAAACAACTCGGCCAAGTACGATTCGACAACAACTTGAAGTGCAAAAATAGCATGGCTCTAAAAACGAAAATTATCCCCATAACCCCGAGTAATTCCATGATCCTCGGCAATTTGACGAACAACTTTCTGAAAGACTTGCAGCGGAATCAACAGTTTACAAATTTTCTGGTTTCTACATATTTCTCTAAGGGCATTTATACCATAGTTTGGACGTCTCTCTAGCATCAGTGCATTGATATTGCCTTGAACCTCCTTTAACATGGGATGCACCATATTAAAAAAAATTGTCGTTCAGCACGACGCCGTTCTTTTTGCCTTTCCACTTCGATTTTATTCGCCTCTCTTTTCTTTCTATCCTTTTCCCGTTTTCTTACTTTTTCAATATTATCTTCTAGTAGAGTGCTTTTTCATCCCATTCTTCTTCGAATCTTTCAACAGATGCCTTCAATTAACAAAAAACAATAAAGTACAATGAGAAAATAAAAACTACACAAACTTGTTAGCCGAATAGTTGATGATTAACAAACGAACTTTTTAACATATTGGTGCTCTTTAGTTTCATGATTTGAAAAAGTATTTATTTATAAAAGAGCAACCCATTTTGAATTTTGAGATGGTCCAAACAATGAAGAAGGACCAAGTTTGATATAAAAAGGCTTATGCAAATTATGAAGGAAGATCATGAGAAGCACAATTTTAGCTAAAGGCTCGTTATGAATGAAGATCAAGATCGAAGCCCCTAGCACCCCTGAAGGGCCCAATTTTCGATTCAAGAAAATTGTGGTCAACTTAGTAAGTATTTTCAATCGATTAAAAGAGCAAGAAAATTCCTAGTCCAAACTTTTTTTAAATAATTTTGGCCCAACTTTTTTGGCCCACTTCTAAAAATGATTTTAAATAAAAGTTGCATGCCTACCTTTTTGGAAATGTGCCGTAAACTTTTTCTTATTAAATATGGCCGATAATTAGTTTATTAATTAAGCTTTTAACTTCTAAAAATTTAATTACACTTTGGCTATCAAATTTGAATTCTCAATCTAGTCAACTTTTAAAGGAAAGATTTCTTTCAAAACCTTTGACTTAGCTAGCAAGATAATTTGTCTCTAATTTGTCTCTAATTTTGTCTAGCTAATATCTTGCCTTGATTATCTAATCTTTTGAAAATATTCTCCAAATCAATTCTTTTGGAAAGATTTTATCTTCATCTATTTACTAAACCTTGTCCACATTCATTAAAATGTTTGTCACATGTTTTAATCTTGCAAAATCATTTTAAAAGTGGCAAAATAATTTTTGAATTTAAAAATCATTCCCTATTGAATCAACTCCACTCAACTATAAATAGTTGATCATTCTCACGGCCAGAGACACCAATTCAATTCTGAAAATTTCACTTTGCTACATCATTTCTCCAAGTTAAAGTCTTTGAGTGTTCTTTAATTTTGCATAAATCATTTTTCTCAAAAAGCTTTTAAAAACATTTTTTCTTCTTGCTCTTGAAATCTTGAATATACTCTAAGTAATAGAAGAAAAAAGGAGAGTGTTTAGTCTAGCAAAAATCAGCTCACTTTGGAGCATTTATTTGTAATCAAAATTTTACAATTATTTTTGAGCGAAAGTTTTGTACTTGCAAGCTCGTAGTGCGATAGGACAAAGTGTTCTAGCAAGCACGATTTTTGTGCGATAGATAGGAATCTAGCAAGCACGGTTTTCTTTGTTGAGCGATAGGTTAGGCCTAGCAAGCTCGTATCGAGAGTAAGAAATCTTGTAATCTCGTGTGGCGGAGGTTCGTCCTGCAAGCCACGTATCTAGTGAATTACCCAGGGGTGCTGGAAGAGAGGAAGAAGGCCGTTTTGGGCGCGAACCTCTATAAACGGTGTTTGCATTCTTATTCTATTTTCTGCACTTTACTTCACTAGAATTTTGAAATTAATCATATCGGAACTTTAATCTTGAAATTACTGGAACATTCAACTGATTGTCCTCTGGAACGAAACACATAAGAAAAAGTTATATACCTAATTCACCCCCCCTCTTAGGTATCAATTGGTATCAGAGCAGGTGCTCTTTAATTTCTCTTAACTGTGCGGGTTAACCCCCGAGAGCTAACGATCTTATGTCTACCTTTAGCAATGATGTTTTCGCAGAAGGACAATCGCATAACAGGCCCCCACTATTTGATGGAACTGCGTACTCAATATGGAAAAATAGAATGGAGGAGTTCATGATCTCCATTGATTGTGATCTATGGAGTGTAATTCTTGAAGGACCATCCATACCAATGAAAACCGAAGGCGAGAAGCAAATCCCCAAAGCATGGAAGGAACTAACCGACACCGACAAGAAACTGGTGTCACTGAACTCAAAGGCCAAAAATCTACTAGCATGCGCCCTCACTAAATCCGAATACAATCGGGTATGTTCGTGCGCTACGGCAAAAGACATGTGGGATATGTTACAAGTAACTCATGAGGGGACAAGTCAAGTCAAAGAGCAACGAATCACCATCTTGGTTCATCAATATGAAATGTTCAACATGAAAGAGTATGAAAGCATAAGTCAAATGTATGCTCGATTCATGGAGATCATTAACCCCATGACTGCACTTGGAAAAACGTACCCTCAAAGTGAGCAAGTCAAGAAGATTCTGAGATCTCTCCCACGAGAATGGACACCTAAAGTCACTGCCATACAAGAAGCCAAGGACCTCAACAAAATGACCATGGCTGAACTCATAGGCTCACTCACATCACATGAACTCACCATCCTGTCTAAAGACGAGGTAAGCACAATTAAAGATAGAAGATCTATTGCATTTAACTCAAATTCTTTGCAGGACGATGACAGTGACATTGAGGAACTAGACGAAGAGGAGCGAAATGAAGAGATAGCCATGCTTACCAAAAGGCTTAACCAACTCTCAAGAAATAGGTTCACAAAAAGATTCTCGAAAAACAATAAGAAGCCATTCAAAGCCGAGAACAAAGTTAGATGCTACGAATGTCACGAAACGGGACACATACGTACTGAATGTCCACAACTAAAGAAATCCGAGAAATTATTCAAGAAAACCAAAAGCAAAGGAATGATCGCGTCTTGGGATGAACCGGACTCCGAAGAAGAACAAACGGAAGACGAATCCGGAAATCTTTGCTTCATGACTCGAAATGAGGTACTACCTTCACACTATTTTTATGAATGTGATGATTTAAATAATGAAATGGATTGTGAAGATGAATGGACTTATATGATAAATGAATGCAAAAAGGATCTTAAAAATCTTGCTTCTAAAAATGAAAAACTCAAGAAAAAGATAATTTTGCTAAATAAAGAAAGAGAAGAATTTGACACAAAAATGAAAGAAAGCCTTGAGAAAATTGAAAAACTTAAAAATGAAAATTTTCGTATTTCGAAAGAAAATGCTTTTCTTAAAGCCAAAGTTGTTGATCTAACTAGATGTCTAGAAAAATTCACTAAAGGAAAAGATAATCTAGATAGACTTCTAGGAATGCAAAATGTGTCATTAAACAGAGCCGGAATTGGATATGAACACTCTTTTGACAAATTGAGCAAACTTGCAAAAAATTCCTCTTTATCTTACCATACTTGCAATTTCTGTGGAAAAACCGGTCACAAATCTTTTAATTGCATCTACAAAAGAAACAACGCCAATAAACTTGTGTGGATGCCCAAAAATGTTGTGACTAACTCGCAAGGACCCAAAATCTGGGTACCTAAAGTGCAAACCTTGTCTCATTGTTAAATAGGTACAAAAGACTCCTTCACGAAAAGACAAATGGTTTCTTGATAGCGGCTGTTCTCGTCACATGACGGGAGATCTATCAAAATTTTGTGAAATTGATAAAAGTGAAGGAGGCTACGTTACTTTTGCGGACAACACGAAAGGTAAAATGATTGGTCGTGGAAATGTTGGTAAAAATTCCTCTACTTGCATTAAAGACGTTTGGTTTGTTAAAGGATTAAAATATAATTTATTGAGTATTAGCCAATTCTGTGATAGCGGTTATGAAGTTTATTTTGAAACATCCAAATGCATTGTTAAAAAGGATGGAAAAATTATTTTTGAAGCTTTAAGAGATGGTAATACTTATAGCATTGATTTTTTAGATCTTGCCAACCAAAATGTTAAATGCTTAGCTGTTAGTGATGAATCTGAATCTTTATGGCATAGACGACTTGGTCATATTAACACTGATCTAATATCAAAAATTGCTAAATCTGATCTTGTCAAGGGTATTCCTAAAATTACTTATCATAAGGAAAAATTATGTGATGCATGCCAAATGGGAAAACAAATAAAAAGCTCTTTTAAATTGAAAAAGATAGTCTCCACCACTAGACCTCTTGAACTACTTCATCTTGATCTTTTTGGTCCTATGAAAACTAGAACTTTAGCTGGTAAAAGATTTGTTTTTGTTATTGTGGATGATTACTCTCGTTTTACATGGGTTCTATTTCTTGCTCACAAAAATGAAGCCTTAGATGCATTTATTACTTTGACTAAAAAGTTGCAAAATAAAAAAGGTTATCTCATTAATTCGATTAGAACTGATCATGGTACTGAATTTGATTCTAAATACTTTGCTTCGTTTTGTGATGAAAACGGTTACTCTCATAATTTTTCTGCACCTAAGACCCCTCAACAAAATGGGGTAGTTGAACGTGAAAATAGAGTGTTACAAGAAATGGCCAGAACCCTATTGCATGAATATGATGTACCTAAATCTTTTTGGGCTGAAGCCGTAAGTACTGCTTGTCATGTTTCCAATCGTGTTTTTCTTAGATCTATCTTAAATAAAACTCCGTATGAACTTTGGAATGGTAAAACGCCTAATATTGCTTATTTTAGAGTTTTCGGGTGCAAATGTTATATTCTTAATGATCGTGATTATCTTACTAAATTTGATCCGAAGGCCGATGAAGGCATGTTTGTTGGATACTCAGTGACTAGTAAAGCATATCGCATTTATAATAAAAGGAAAAGAACCATACAAGAATCTATGCATGTTCGATTTGATGAAACTAACCCTTTTAATGCCAAGAAACCCTTGAGCAATAATGTTTCAGATGTTGAAGACGAAATCACAATCGAAAAACAGAAATTGTCGGAACCAGTAGTGGAACAAGAAACTAAAACAGAAGAACGTTCCGAAAAGGATTTGGAACATGAAACAGAAGCAGAAACTGAAGAAGGAAGTTCCAGTACAAAAAATGAACCAGCCCACAGGAAGTTCAAACATGCATCTAGCCATCCCACTACACAAGTAATTGGTGACCTTAGAAGTGGACTTCAAACCAGATCAAAGGTAAAACAGAATCAAAGTGCCAATTTCGTCCTACTCTCAATCACCGAACCAAAGGAAGTTAATGAAGCACTAAATGATGAGTCTTGGGTTGCCTCTATGAAAGATGAGCTCGCACAATTCGATAAAAATCAGGTATGGACTCTAGTCGAAAGACCAAGTAAGCACACCATTATTGGAACAAAATGGGTATTTAGAAATAAACTCAATGAAGAAGGTGAGGTTACTCGAAACAAAGCGAGATTAGTCGCTAAAGGCTACAATCAACAAGAAGGTATCGATTTCGATGAAACTTATGCTCCCGTTGCTAGACTTGAATCTATTCGTATGTTACTTTCCTGTGCCTCTTTTAGAAAATTTACTCTTTTTCAAATGGACGTTAAAAGTGCCTTTTTAAACGGTTTTCTAAATGAAGAAGTCTTTGTCGAGCAACCCCCGGGTTTTGAAAATGAAAAATTTCCTAACCATGTTTTCAAATTGTCAAAAGCTCTTTATGGATTAAAACAAGCCCCTAGGGCTTGGTACGAAAGATTAAGTAAATTTCTTTTAGAAAATGGTTTTTCTATTGGTACAGTTGATACAACACTTTTTCTAAAAGCAAATGAAAATGATTTATTAATTGTACAAATTTACGTTGATGATATAATATTTGGTGCTACTAATGATCTCCTTTGCCGAGATTTTGCTAAGTGTATGCAGGATGAATTTGAGATGAGTCTTATGGGTGAACTAACATATTTCCTTGGGCTTCAAATAAAACAAAGTGAAAAGGGAATTTTTATTTGTCAAACGAAATACACAAAAGAACTCATCAAAAGATTTGGAATGGACAAGTGCAAAGAAATAGGTACTCCTATGAGTCCTACCACCAAACTTGATAAGGACGAGAAAGGTAAACCTTTTGATGAAACAAGGTATCGAGGTATGATAGGAAGTCTTCTTTATTTAACTGCTAGTAGACCCGATATCATGTTTGCCACTTGTTATTGTGCTCGTTTTCAATCTGCACCTAAAGAGTCGCATTTTGTCGCCGTCAAAAGAATTTTTCGGTACTTAAAAGGAACCATAAATTTTGGTCTATGGTATCCAACTAGCAAATTTTTTAATCTCACTGGCTACTCTGATGCGGACTTAGCAGGATGCTTGCTAGACCGTAAAAGTACCAGTGGCACATGTCAACTCTTGGGAAATTGTCTTGTTGCATGGCATAGTAAAAAGCAAAATTCTGTTGCACTTTCAACCGCTGAAGCGGAATATGTTGCATTATCTAATTGTTGTGCTCAAATTATTTGGATGAAAAGATATTTGCGTGATTTTGGTTTATTGTTTGAGAATGTGGAAATCTTATGTGATAATTCAAGTGCTATCAGTATTACTAAGAATCCAGTCCAACATTCTCGTACTAAACATATAGATATTAAATATCATTTTATACGTGATAATGTGCAAAAAGGTAACATTTCTGTTAACTTTGTGAACTCTGAAAATCAACTTGCGGATATTTTTACAAAGGCAGTCGCTGAAGATCAATTTTGTTTGAATAGAAAAAATTTGGGCATTTTAAGTGAAAATGAAATTTGAAAAGATTATGCTTCGCCTAATTATTCGTAAAACTCTGATCTTATTGCGAATATCGCCTATCTTAAGAGTGAACATAAGTTTTAAAAAAAAAAAAAAAAACGTCATCTAGTGTGAATGAAAAATCCATTCGAAAAGAAAAATAAGATGGAAATGAAGAATCTGCAGAGGAAATTGATTGATTGACAAAAGGGGGAGAAGAAGTAATTTGATGCTTGTTTAAAGATTAATTTGCTTACTGTTTGGATTGATTAATTATTATGCTTACTTTGATCACTGCCTATGTAACTTGCTTCATGAGTTGAGCATTATATATAAGTTTGTGGTTATATATTGCATACATGATCCTTTGATTATGGCTTATTGAGATTTTGCCTTGGATTTAAACTGTTCATATATATACACTACATTGCATGGTTTTGAAAATTTGCACAAAAAATATTTTTTTGAAAATCATTGGTCAAAGAGACTTAACAATTAATGTTAAGGCCTCTTATATTTCCCAAGAAACATTTTTTAAAAAAATGCCTCAATTGAGGGGGAGTTTGAAATTTTCAAAAATACATAAAGTTAGGGGGAGTTCCCTTAAAATATTTTTCGCATCAAAAGTTGTTTGTCAATCAAGGGGGAGATTGTTAGCCGAATAGTTGATGATTAACAAACGAACTTTTTAACATATTGGTGCTCTTTAGTTTCATGATTTGAACAAGTATTTATTTATAAAAGAGCAACCCATTTTGAATTTTGAGATGGTCCAAACAATGAAGAAGGACCAAGTTTGATATAAAAAGGCTTATGCAAATTATGAAGGAAGATCATGAGAAGCCCAATTTTAGCTAAAGGCTCGTTATGAATGAAGATCAAGATCGAAGCCCCTAGCACCCCTGAAGGGCCCAATTTTCGATTCAAGAAAATTGTAGTCAACTTAGTAAGTATTTTCAATCGATTAAAAGAGCAAGAAAATTCCTAGTCCAAACTTTTTTTAAATAATTTTGGCCCAACTTTTTTGGCCCACTTCTAAAAATGATTTTAAATAAAAGTTGCATGCCTACCTTTTTGGAAATGTGCTGTAAACTTTTTTTTATTAAATATGGCCAATAATTAGTTTATTAATTAAGCTTTTAACTTCTAAAAATTTAATTACACTTTGGCTATCAAATTTGAATTCTCAATCTAGTCAACTTTTAAAGGAAAGATTTCTTTCAAAACCTTTGACTTAGCTAGCAAGATAATTTGTCTCTAATTTGTCTCTAATTTTGTCTAGCTAATATCTTGCCTTGATTATCTAATCTTTTGAAAATATTCTCCAAATCAATTCTTTTGGAAATATTTTATCTTCATCTATTTACTAAACCTTGTCCACATTCATTAAAATGTTTGTCACATGTTTTAATCTTGCAAAATCATTTTAAAAGTGGCAAAATAATTTTTGAATTTAAAAATCATTCCCTATTGAATCAACTCCACTCAACTATAAATAGTTGATCATTCTCACGGCCAGAGACACCAATTCAATTCTGAAAATTTCACTTTGCTACATCATTTCTCCAAGTTAAAGTCTTTGAGTGTTCTTTAATTTTGCATAAATCATTTTTCTCAAAAAGCTTTTAAAAACATTTTTTCTTCTTGCTCTTGAAATCTTGAATATACTCTAAGTAATAGAAGAAAAAAGGAGAGTGTTTAGTCTAGCAAAAATCAGCTCACTTTGGAGCATTTATTTGTAATCAAAATTTTACAATTATTTTTGAGCGAAAGTTTTGTACTTGCAAGCTCGTAGTGCGATAGGACAAAGTGTTCTAGCAAGCACGATTTTTGTGCGATAGATAGGAATCTAGCAAGCACGGTTTTCTTTGTTGAGCGATAGGTTAGGCCTAGCAAGCTCGTATCGAGAGTAAGAAATCTTGTAATCTCGTGTGGCGGAGGTTCGTCCTGCAAGCCACGTATCTAGTGAATTACCCAGGGGTGCTGGAAGAGAGGAAGTAGGCCGTTTTGGGCGCGAACCTCTATAAACGGTGTTTGCATTCTTATTCTATTTTCTGCACTTTACTTAACTAGAATTTTGAAATTAATCATATCGGAACTTTAAACTTGAAATTACTGGAACATTCAACTGATTGTCCTCTGGAACGAAACACATAAGAAAAAGTTATATACCTAATTCACCCCCCCTCTTAGGTATCAAAACTAATTTAACACACACACATATATATATATATATATATATATGTACACAAAGAAAAAAAGAATATACATGTCTGTCTAGCTTCCTATAAAATATCAAATATGACTCTTCTTTGAATCCCGAGATCGTTGAACAATGTCTTACCTATGATAGCAAATGACAGTGAAATAAATATCAGCATTATGAATTAAATTACCCTTGTAGAAACAATGTAACTTTTCGTACAATTGAGTCATCATAAATGAACCATTTGTAATGCGATTTGACTGCACCAATGTAGTGTCCTCCTGACACAAGGGCTCCTTTATGAAGAATAACTGCAACCCTTTGATACAACTGAACCTGCGGGTAACTTATATGACTTAATACATATATTGAAAGAAAAAATATAACAAAAATTAATATGATTGGTAATACTTACATTGCCATATTTGACTTCTAATTCAAGCTCTTCTTTATCCTCTACAGGATTATCCAATTTTTCGATTAAATCTTTATATCGCACAATATATACGGTTAATACTTCTGGGAATACTAAGAGGTTGTTCACTACATTCATTATTTGTATAGTTTGACAAACATCACATTCCACTTCACCTACCACCCCATTTTCTCTAGCAACATACGCTTCCCAATTATTCTTGATATTCATACCTTCATATGGATCATCTGAATCGAAAGTAGCATACAATTCTCTCTCATATGTATTTGCAATTGTGATGTGATCGCAAACTGAGAGCCTCTCGACTAAAATAATTTTCCATATCCAAAAATTAGTTTATTACTTTTTAGAGTTTATGTTATATGATAAAAAAAAAAAAAAAAGGTAATGTAAAAGATGTGCTTACCTCCTTTGTCAATGTGAAAGTAAAGATCCGTTTAAACGCACCATCATAAAGATCAAGCTTATCAAGTACAAGTCCTAGAAACTCATGAGCGTCTTGCTGCCGCCCGCATTGCGACCTAACATTACAAGGACGGAAATTAAAAATTGAGTATATAACTAAGAAAGTTTACCTACCAAAAAACCTTAGAAAAGTCGTTGGATCAAATAGACCCTTGCCCGACTTCAAGGCAACCACAGAGTTGTGTAAGAAAACCCCAAAACATTGATTAAACACCATCCATTATAAAGCTTGGGGACCTGCAAAAATCCAAAGGAAAATCATAAATTATGTTTCATCATTTATCTCAAATATATAATTGGCATGATACATAAGTAATCATAGTTACACGTTATATATTCATACCACGCATGGAGAAAATGTTTTATTAACAAATAACAAATACTTACAATCTCTAGTTGTACAATGTGTATGTAAGGCACGACAAAGAGATGGAAATGACGATAACACTTGCAGCACGACAACAACATAGCAGGAATTTCTAATATTTATTATCCCACTATTCTGCACAATGAAATAAAAATTAGATATAAGTGTTTAAAAAGAAAAAACATGCACTATACATATAAAACAAACATACCCTACTTAATTCTCGCATCTCTTTCATTTCAATCCAGAGTACTGCGTATGAGAGAGATTGTAAACAAATTAAAAGAAATGGTATAGTTCCAGTAAAATATTAAAGTTGATAAAATTAAAAGGTGTTTGCAAAACTTAAAAAAACACAAAAAAAAAAAAAACAATGAAAAAGGTGTTTGCAAAAGCAACATATCAAGTTGATAAGTTAATGCAAGTTTGCTAGTCAAAAGCAGATATGATCCAGTTTTGAAACACGTTTTATGCTTCAACTAATAAACTGTTTGTTTTCTTTCCAACAATTTAGTTTGACAATGCTTTAATAAAAACGATTTATGCTTCAAATACATAAGTCAAGGCTATTGTTATGTAACTAATCTAAGCTTTTTTTTTTTGAGGGGATAATCTAAGCTTTGTTTAAGTCAAAGAAAAAGAAAACAAATTCATAAGTAAAGAATTAATGATGGCTGACGCTGATACCAAAGGTCAATTTTTTTTTTAAGGAACCAATGGATCAAAATTTTGAAGACTAAATTTTATGAATCTACTAGTACTAGCTCACTATCAAATAATTGTACTGATTCATCACGGTAGGTTAGCAAGCAAGTGCCAATCCATTTTCAAAATCACATATGAATTTCACAGGTATCAAATACATGCACAAATAGGTATCAAATACTTATTTATACACTATATGGCTTTATTCACTGTCTCCATGATTATCTATGCATCTTCACACAAGATTCATACATTATTTTCAAAACATAGAAGCATTATTTACCAAGCTCTGCTAATATCAACCTTAAAAGAATGTTTTATTTTTATAGTTTTTATGTTATTCAATTCATCATCAGAGACCATGAGGAATCAATCTTGTTCTACATTTGATAGTTTTTGTTGTAGCATGCCAATGACAATTACCACAAGAAAAAAAGTAAACCCACTGATCACATCGAACTTCTATCTCATTCATTCAGATAATCGAGATAATCATTACCATCAATGCACAAAACACAGACCATAGGAACCACATGAAGAAAACAATAGTTAACATTTCCATGATAATGTATTGGAGGTCAATTGAAGCCACAACAGTATCGCAACATAACATATATATACAGGAATCAAGAATCAGATGTGGATCAGTCAACAATTCTATACCTTAAAAGAGTTAAGTGAACACAACACTTACAAGTTAATTATCCAATCACAGGATTGGAAGACATGAAAAATGAAGCAACTGCAATAAGATTATAACCACACTGATGCTCTTATTATTTAATTAAACGATGACATAAAATTTATTGTAACATACTTTCAGACTGATAAACATTACAGATGCAAACTCACATTGATTGGGCTAAGCAAATCCCATGGCCCAAGTATGATCTAACAAGATGGCCTCGATGATGAAATTATTTAGACAACACTAATATTATATGATAGTGTGATTACGCAAAATTGCAGAAAACGTCACAAGCTAATTTACTATTTTGAGTTTTGTCCCAAACTATATCACCTCATCGAATTTCATCCCGTAATTTAACATATTTTTAGAATATCGTCCCACCGTTAATTATGAGACGGAATTTGCGCGAGTGTCCATTAAATTTGTGCACTTGTCCAAATGGCTACACACATGACACATCTAGTCAATTCTTTTTTAATCAGGTAAGAGCATAGTAGGGTAGGCTGTCTATGGGTTGAATTTTAATCTGAATTTTGTTTATTTTTTTAAGATTTTAATTGGATTAGAGATTCAGTGGAGATGATCCGATTTAATTAAAAATAAACAGAACGAATATGGATCTAGTCTGATTCGATCCGTAAAAAGTTCGAATCTGAATATATATGAGTAGTATATTATTTACATATATTAAATTTATAAATTAAATAAAAAAGTTAGTAATGCAAATGAGTTGGGTATTTCTTTTATTTAGTGATATACCATATTTTAGATATCCTTACATGCCAATTAATCAACCAGATGGAGCTCATCGACCAAGTCGACCACCTCTATCAGATCGACCTCACAAACTCGATCGATTAGGTCGATCTTCTCGACAAAATCGACCTCTTCAATACGATCAACCTAATCGACCTCCTCTATTAGATCAACCTTGCCAACCAGATCGATTAGATAGATTGACCATATCGACATCCTCAACCAGATCGACCTTCTCAATCTAATCAATCAAATCGACTAGCTTGCTCTCCTAGACCTCCTTCACCAGATTGACCAAGTCGATCTATCAAAAATCGACATGATTACAAGGGTAATCATAACGACAATAATGCCCCTAAAAGTTCAGTATATTTACCAAACACCCCAAAGATCTGTGCGCTATTTTCGGGTCAACCCGATCATGACCCGACATATCTGATTAACTAGCATGGGTCATCCTATATCTATAAATACCCCATCATTCCACAAAATATGGTACGCATTTTACTGTGCATCTACTACTTAAGCTACTTGATTTGATCTGACTTAAGCATCAGAGGGTCTTCATCGAGATAACTCCGACAAGCCATATCGAGCACGCAGTGGGTGGAGGTTAGATTCCTCCAAAGTGAAGTCCATATCGATCTGGACGACTAACAAACTCATTTTATGGAAGATTCATCGAAAATGTGTGCAACTAATTACTCATCTTATTGGGCTTTCTTAAATATACTCTTTTATTTTCAGTAAAAAATAAATGAAATCCTAATAGATCAAGAAGCCCGAACTTCTCCAATTCTCCATTCCAGAAGAACAACAACAGCTTCTCTCCCTACCCTCTCTTCTCACTCCACATTTGTTTTATTCTTCACTTTCATTTTTTTTTTTCCGTTCTCTAAATAATTTATTTTGACTTCTGTTGTTATTAAAATACTATAAATTTATCTGTTGAAATTTTGAACCATAATCTATCTATAGAGTATAGACAATAATTTAATGAATTTAACGCAACAATCATAATGAGAGGGAATAGAAGCTAAAATTTGAAGATATTAACGGATCCAAATCTTGCATTCAGATATCGGATATTCAACGAATTCAAATTTGGTTTTAATTTTTAGAAATTAGAGTGCGAATTCGAGCTTAGCTTACGAAAGTCGGGTTCGGATTCGGGTGGACGCCCCGGTCCAAGTCCGACCCATTGACAGGCCTAGAGCAAAATACCCAAAATTAATTTAAATTGGAGTTTTTGATTCTACATAGAAGCTTCTTACTTCAACAAGACATAAAAAATGGGAGCCTATTTTACTAGAATTTTCAATTGTAGACAATGTATACACAAAAAGAATAGATTGTTAATTTTGAAACTATAATTATGAAATAAAAATTCAAACATAAATTTTGTAAAATGACCTACACTTAAATATGATTTTGCAAAATTTATTTTCATTATATTAGTTGAAAAGAAATCTTGATAATTTAATAATATAGAAAAAAATAGCAAGTATTGATTTAGTATTCAATCTTGATACATCAATCATCAATTGTTACATCATTAATGACTACCAAATTACACCCAAGGTGGTTGGGCCAAGTGATAGTGACTTGCGACCCCCAGAGGCGAGACTCAAGTTCGAATCCTACTGGAGACATCACACTGGGGAGGAGTTATACCCTTTGCACTCTTTGGTCCGAGCTGTAAATACAGTTTAGTAGATCAAAAAAAAAATGACTACCAAATTACAATGATAAACTCCAATAACTACTAAATTATAAAGATTAGTACTCTATTTGTCCCTAATTTTCTACTCATATTTAATTTTAGGGATGTTTCAAAATAAGACTCCATTTCCATAAATGGAATTATTTTTCAAAAAATACCCTCTCACACAGTACTGATTTGACACCATTAATTCTCTATTACTACTTTACTAGTTATAAAAGTAAAAATAACCAAAAATTTCACTTTTCCAATTCTGACCTAAAACTCCATGCAAGAAGTGAAATGAACGGAAAAAAAGGGACGAAGGAAATGATAAATTAGAAAAATAATTATACATATAAGAATTGAACCAAATACCCCTTGATCTTGGAACATCAACCATACCACTAGAATATGACATCATCGGCCATAAAGTAACGAACTTGCAATCCCCATTGCACCTCAGGAGAAAAGGCTTGGGTTCAAATAAAATATTTAGAAACTTATAACTCGTATTATTATAATGAAATAAATGATACTTGTGGTCATGAAATAGCAAATGTGGTGAACTATCATTTGGAGAGTAGATTTGTGCTACTCAATTTTACATGCGCTTGTTATAAAGGTTTCTTTCAAGTAATCCGCCTTTTTATTCCACAAATCCTTATATCTTTTTTGGTACAAAAGATACTACAAAACTAAACTGCATCCTTCATTAACAGAGGCAAAAGTTCTCCAGTGGTGTCTTCCCAAATTTTGCCAACACCTCAATATCATGCCACATTTTAGCATGTGCATCCGACCATTCCCGCTTCTCTTTTTATGAACAACTCGACTCGCCCACGACATCCTAAATAAAACTTTGTAATCTTCGATCATGCAACCCAAATGGTGATTCTCCATATCAGCTTCCCGAATGAGCTTCACAACCACCTCCAAATTGACTTCCAATTGAATCAGTCGTATACGTATTTCCCAAGCCAAAGCAAGTCCCTCTCTAGCTTCAAGTAGTTCAGCTATCGTGATCGAGACATCTCCATTCTCCAAGCTTGTGAGTAAAGCCAAATAACCAATTTCCCCTCTCATCTCGAAGATCTCCTCCCACAGCTTCACTCCGTTTCGCAGTTAGGACACTACCATCAGTATTGATTTTATGCCAGCCCACGTTTGGTTCTGCCACTTCACAAGTGCTCCAGGTTTCATCCCGTGTCTCATCTACCTCAATGATATCCTTGACAGGTCCTCCGCTAATCTCTTGGCAACAAAAATGGTTGGTCTCAAACCATACTTTGTAATGGTATCCGTGATCTTGAGTTAAGTTGAGGGAAATGAAGGAATTAGGTAAGAACAATGGCAAATTCGTACCGTACCATATCGGGTGCATTGTTATGGTATTCCAAAGTATAGTTTGATATTGAATATTTAAAAATCGCAACAATTGATACAATACAAATTTAGCTAATAAAATTGTAATATTGTAACATGTGCATCCCAAATAAGGAAGCCGCCAAGGCGCCAACACAACTCATTGTCTTGCTAAAGGTGTTTTAGATGATACTACTTTTTACGAGACCTATGTACATGTTCCCACTAAAACAATAATGAGTCTATTGGGCTTTAGCCCATTGCAATCCCGCTCAACAGATCAATCAATTTTAACGAATTTCTTGGACCTATTTGGAAGCCAATTGCCGAAATTGCTTTGAAAATTAAATACACAATATTTACAACATAAGGTAACCTTTTCTTTTCATTGTATAACTAATCGTTTCATTCACCAAAACATCAAAAAAAATTAACAGTTCAATAAATAAGAAATGCGATGAACCCCATTATAAAAAATGCCTATAGACATACTACAGAAAGGAATACAACAAAAAGAATCCAATCCATCGAAAATGGAGGCTAAAGCAACAAGATTATTGACGGCAAAGTTGGAATAACGGGGATGAAACACAATCTCCATTTTGACCAACAAGCTAAAAAATGCCGGATTTCTTCAACTAAACCACGGGCAACCCTGTTTGGCTCCTTCCAACAAAGGCGAATATCCAAAATAGCTTGGAAGCAATAATTCTCAAAATAAACATCTTTAATCTTCCGGTGGGTAACAAGAGCACACACCAACTTAATAGATAGAACCTCAACAACAAAAGCACGAGACTAGAGTTGCTTATAAGTCGACGCAAATGCATCGTGTTAACTTTAAGAAAGTTAAGCTTCGGGGGGAGCCACCTCGCGCTTAGAGGTGCAACGAAGCCGTTGAGTAGCCGAATGCTCCACAACACGTTGTTCAATACCCACCAAAGAACATGCAATTAGGAGGTACGATGTGCTAGTATTTCGATCACATGGAGTTTTGTTTTTCGGACTTAAAATTGGACTGGACCAGCCGGTCCAACCGGTTCGACCGTGAACCGAAGACCTATCTGGTCCTGACACACCCCTAAATCTGGATTCCTTGAAATCCAGTTTGAACCGCCCAGAACCGGTTTTGTCCCACGATTCTTACCTTTTTTTTTTAATCTTAAAAATATTTTAATAAAATTTGTAGAGAGAAGGATTTTGTTGGTCCCAAGTGGTCAGATGAGGTTTAGAGGGGGGAGGGGGGAGGGTGGGTGAATAGACTTTTGTACCTTCTTAAAACTTTTCTCTTTTTCTTCTATAAGTAGAGAGTTTTACCCCAAGTTAGAAATTCCTCAATTTAAAAGACTCTTCTTTTAAAGTATTTACTTAGCTTATGAAATATGCAATGCAAGACAAGTAAAGTAAATAACACAAGGAATTTTTATAGTGGTTATACAAACAAGATGTCTCTTAGTCCAATCTTCTAGATCACGAAGATTTAGGTTCTACTAGAACACTAAGTAACTAGTACAACTCTACTTGTGCTTTTACAACAAATGATGAAGCCACAAGTTCACAATAGGAAATCACAAAAAAGACTTATTCTCTGAAGTAATATCACTCACTAAGATGAATATCTACTTCTCACAACACTCAGTTGAATATCACTCAGATATGCAAGAGTTTAATCTTGTTCTTCAACAATTTGCTTCGCCATGAGATGACTCCGCTTATGATCAGATGACTCAACTGATGGATTCTTGCTCTAAAGATTTGATCTTGAAAGTGTGCAAGTATCTTTTGAATCTTCAGTTTACCATCTATTTATACTCTTGGATTTGAAATTCTGCTCATTGAAGGTTGACAAAATTGCATTTTAGTCCTTGAGCAACAGTCATAATTTGAACGACTACTTTTGCAGACTGTCGCATTGTACATTGTTGTACGGATCTGATCACTGTTGTACGGATCTGACAATCGCATTAAATGCACTAAGCTTGTTACCGTTGGAGAGCTTTCTAACCGATCTCACTTAGCTGATGAGATCTACTCCGCTGATGGCCACTCTTCTTATGACCACTCAGCTCATGATCACTCATCTCATGATCACTCTGCTCATGATCAGTCAGCTTATTTCCACTAAGCTGATTTTGGCCACTTAGCTCACAGACCGTAGTTCAATCTTTCACTAATCTGATTTTCACTCTTCTAATAAGATTGAATCTTCATCTCTTAAATATTTATGTTCTTGAATTATTGTGACATACCACCTGGGAGCATCCTGCTTTCAGATGAGGTGTCACCCGCCTGCGACTTGTTTTCTTTCTAACAGATGTCGCAGGAACGGCATAAAAAAAAATAAACGAACGGAGCCATGTACTAAATCGTAAAGTACCTTATTCAATCAAGGTTTCCTGGAAATGTGGTACGATCAAGTTTCTTTAGTCGCCCTTACTAATGTAATTTAAAAATCACATCATCTATGCCAAACAATAGCTCATCCTGAGGAAATAAAACATAGAAGAAAAATATAGAGGGTGAGTCCTAAATGACTCAGTGAGGGTGTGAGCACAATAATGTTCAAAGAAAATGGTGAATGGAATATAATGAATTTAAGATCAACATATGATAAAGTATGAGTCGTACAAATGAACCAAAATACGAGCATAGTTAGACGGTAATTGAATCAATTCACGTGTAAATTTAAGAATGGAGCGACTTTCATGTATAGTTATGTATATGAACGAAGTTATGTTAAATGTGAGCACATATACCATGTAAAATATCACCTTGTATATATATATATTCATCGAGGAGCGACCTCGGAACTTGACTTGTAACTTTCAAGCTTCTAACTTTTAAGCTTGTAACTTGTAACTTTCAACTTTTAACTTGAAACTTGTACTGATTTACGTGCTCGATGTATGAAATAAGAATTCATAGCCCAAATAAAAGCCAGGATATAAACTTTCAGTGTCAAATTCAACAAGATTTGAATCATAAGTGTAGAATTTCAAATAGATTAGAACCAATGAGATTCGAAGAATCGATCGAATAAGTCATCCAATTGACAACAAGAAGTCATTTCAAAAGGCTAGTATAGTTTAAGTCCCAATAGGAATGAGTTAAGTCGAAGAGTTATACTCGAAGAGTTCAAGAGAGCTTGATCAAATCACAGTCAAACCAAAGAGGAAAATTGACAAACTTGAAAGTTGAAAATAGAGTACTCTAGGATTCAAGAGAAGTTAGCAACTTGGATCAATGTACATGTAATCCCAAGAAAAGTTACTCTAATCAAGGAGTCAACAAGAACGATTAATTTCATATGAACCAAAGCCAATTTCAGGACAATTAAAGTCAAGCAATGCCAAACATTGAAAAGAGTAAGACAATACAATCATCTTGCAACAAAAGCAACTACAGAAGACAACAATCAATCAAGTTCGATTTCCTCAGGACTTTGTGCTAAAACAGTACGGAAGGAAAATATAGAACCCTCACCTGATGTCCGACGATGCGCTACGTGACAACTTCAAGCTCTATTTGAGTGTGGGTGTCAATATATTCAACACCTACACAAGCCGTTAATACTTAATGAGATACTCGTTGTACGTTAATCTAAGTACATTAGTGCTCATTCGAATCATGATAGCCGGTGAGGTGCGCCTTCTTTATTTTATTCTCTAAACTATCTAAACTTATTCCGATAATGAAGCAAATCCTCTATAATTTAATACAAATCAACTAAACATCCTTCAATCATACAACATTAGCACCGCTGAATTTAACAATTTATTTATCATATACAATTACTAAATGTGTCTAAATGTAATTTAAAACTTGTTCAAATATAGATTTAGAATTTACCTTCTGCCACAGTTTGTTCCGATCTACACCATGCAATCCACGAATCTCCAATCGATTCAATATTTGCACCACCTAACTGATATCGACTATATCTACGACTTTGATGAAGACACCAACTTCAAATTCTGACTGCAAAGTTGTCAATATAGCCCCTAAAAGTTAAATGGATTTCCTATCCCCTGTTTGACAGATTCATACAACTTCGGTTTAACTCAATTCTGTTCCAATACAACTATAAATGCTACTTTATAATAACACCTCCTTATACTTATTGATGTTTTCTACAACTTTTATGAAGAAAATATTTCCAGATTACTTCTTTAAACAAGTCAAAATCTCTTCAAAGTTATGATCGCACCATACATTTTTCCACAGATTCTGGGCTGCTGCTGCTTCCGCCTTGATTATGCCATCTTAATATCACTTTAAGACAAAATCAATTGATCATTCCTATACTAATCGGCCTCCTCTACAACCTTTATGAAGAACCCGAAGCCAAATTCTAGCTCTAAGGACCTCAAAATTACCCTGAAACATTCAGTGCACAGTCTGTCATCTTTGCCGGATTCCGGCCACCATCTCCGGCCATCGCCGGCGATAACCACCATCATTAGGAAGATGACGTCTCAAGCTTTCCAATGATACCTTCTGATCTGTAAAATTCGAACCCTAAGACTACCATGCAAGCTTTTAATTGAAGAAGAAGTTGGAGTTTTAAAGCTTTCTACCACCCTTAAGACTTCAATTAACAATTAATCATATTCAACCTTCAATTCAAGACTCCAATTCACCCATTACACTTTGAAATTTCCATAGATGGTCAACTCCTTCACTTGTTGTTGTTGGAGACTATGAGGGTTTGTGAAATGAATCTATTTTAGAGAAATGAAGAGTTATTGACATATTTACATATTTAATTGAAGTGCATTTTATCTTTATTTGTATATAAGGGATGTATCTTTTATAATCTTTTATTTTAGTTCATTAGTTACTAAATATTCAAATATCACCCACACAAACTAAATTCAATAAATCATAATTACCAGAAATAATAATATACATATTTGACTTGGATAAAAAAAAAATTTAATTTTTTTTTTCAAACAATAACAATAATAATTTTCAATTTTTCTTTTAAGCTGTAGAATTTTGGGGCGTCACAATTATCTTCTTTAAACCAAGTATCCAATCTTCAAAGGTTTACTAAGCTTCAATTACTTAGTTGATGACACTTTTTTGTTATCATCAAAACTTTCTAACTAACTTAATTAACTCAACTGATAAGATTACTTAGTTGTTCTTGAGTTAATAAATTCTTCCAACAGATTTGAACCCCAAACTTATTGGATTAAGTAAAGGATCTTGACCAGTTGGGCTACAACCATTTTTGTTAATTTTTTAGACTACAAAATTATAAATTATAGATTTCTTGTAACCAAATTTATTTATTGATTAGTTTATAATAATTAACTTCAACTAATGTCTAACACATTATCAATATCAATAAAAATAATAACTTCTAGTTTTAGGAAATATTTTTTTATTAATTTGTTCTCTTTGAACATATATAATTTGAGTATCAAATGATTTTTTTTCAACTATATTTTTTGAATAAAGAGTTGCAAAACTTGAAAGCCACATCGATATATTATGTAAATTTTTTGAAAGTCACATCGATATATTATGTAAATTTGATTTTTGAATATTTGACTTTAAAATTAATATATACATAATCGTATTCTAAAATTTTTAATCTCTTACTATATTGTATTTTTAACTTACACTTATAATCTTCAAATGAATATAATCATGATATATTTATATTGACTTATTATTTAGTAACATATTTACATTACCGTACATAAGTTAGATAAATATTATACCAATTTTAATATAAATATATCTATTTTATATATATATTTTTAATCAATTACATGATATTGTTTAAATTTTTATATACATAACATATATTTTATAATTAATATATTAATTATATCATTATAACGTCATAGCAGTTCAATCAGTAGCCCGATCGGTCCAACCAGTAAAATCAGGGGCCAGTCGGCTCACTGGTTCCTTGTCCGGTCCGATTATAAAAACATTGCAATAATCATGATAGAAAATAATCATATATACTTCATAAAAAAGAAGAATCGTGAAATAATTCCTTTGACTGATCATTAGTGGTTTCTTGATATTTATATTTGTGAATAACTGAAATAGTACTTTTATCTTAAAGATTAAACTACTAATTTCATGCTTTTTTTTCAAGACTATTTTCATTCGACAAATGCAGATTTTGAGCATGAAATATTAATATAATATGTTTTGGATAACATTTTAAACTAACTTATAGTGTTGAGATTTTTTAGTACTATATCCAAATTGTCAAATAATAAATAAATTACTATAATATTGTTGGTTTTTATATTAATTAGAAATTTAATTGATCAGCAGAATAATAGATACTCCTACATAATTAAGATTTAAAGAGGTAATTATGACAAGAATTAAAGGGAGTGGACATTAATGCCATTACACGCTGGTGACACTGGAACGGAAAATTCTTACATAGACCAGGTCTATGAGCTTAGTGGTAGACCTTGTGGTTGTAAATGCACCACATCATAATGTATGATGTGGTGCATTTACAACCACAAGGTCTATGAAAAGCTCATAGACCAGGTCTATGCAAGAATTTTCCCACTGGAACAGTGCAACACTGCAACCTCATCATTTTTCCCTTCAATTAATATATTATCAATCTTTATTCAGATGGAAAGCATGCTCTTCAGGAAAAATAGAAAAACAAAAATAATATAAAGATAATTTCGAGGCCCTGTAAAAAAGTTAAATTGAATGGGGAGAGGGGTAGTAAAAAACTGGTGGGCTAGCTCAGTAAAGATTGCTGTAATTTGGTTAATCTGCGCAGTTATTTTCTACTGTTCGTTTCAGATGGCTCTCCGCAATTCTAATCGACCCACCATTTCAGGTACTTCTTTATTGAATTTCCAAATATTAAAAACTTTTATTTGTTGAAGGATCATTTTTCTTGAAATTGGTAAAAAGGGTAGTGCCTTCAATTGATGCCAAAGTTGCTTGATTATTAGCCTTTTTCATGTTGGGTTTTGATCAAATTATAATTTTTGCTTCATAAATTTAATGGGTTTAATGAATGTTTAACCTAAAACTTTAGCTGAATTTAATTGGTGCAGAATAAGTAAATCTTGAGATTTGGGTTTTATTAAATTTCTGAAATTAGCTAGTTTGCTCAAGGAGTAGCAAAATAGAATATTTCGAAGTTTTCTCGAGTTATTTTGGTGAGATCATAAATGGCTGCATAAGTCAGTGCTACCTTGTTTAGTTTTATGAGCTTCAATGGCTCTTTACATTGTTGGCAAGATGAACAATTTGCGATCTTTGCGTGTTTATTTTATTATGTGTAAGTTGCTATATGCCATTCATTCAGTTTTGTAAAATTACTAGCTATGTTAAGTTTGTGTGATCAAATGATTGTACTCTTCACATACTGAAACAAACAAATGATTCGTCTAACAAAAGTTGATAGACTTGCTCAACTTGACAAAATCATATAAACGAGGTTTTATCTTTGTGCTGGCATGGAATTGTTTGTTTGGACATCCTAAGAATAACTACACCTTATATAATCCTGGATTCAAGTCTTTCATTTGACATGTGATAAATGCCGTCCCTTAAACAGGCTTCTATCCGCAAGAACCAATTCCATGCCACAAAATGCAGTCGGGAAATTGCTTATGTGACATATTATAAAGATGATTTGGAGTGTCAGATTTAATGTTTCTGGCTTATGTTTCTTATGTTACCTCAAAATAGAAAAGACATACCAATTCAACTATGAATTATTAAGGAACTTAAGCATTTCATTCAGCAGGGTCTTCGAATTCATATGCTGAACAGAGATCAGCACTATACGCAAAAATGGCAAAAGATTTGGATGAGAATGGGGCTGTTTTTCTTAAACAAGGAGAAACTTCTCAGTCTTTATCTCTGTCAGATCTTTTTACTTTGAAGGATGGAATAGTGACACCTGTGCTTAAGGTAAATATCTAATTTTTTTGTGAAACATAGCCATTTTCAATATAGTGGTTTTATATGACTCAAACTGCATGACAAACTGTATGACTTTATGTAGGCCGCGAATCCTCCAGTGCGAGCTAATGTTCTGCATCTAAGTACCGAATACTCTGTTCCCATCTCGTGAGTTATTGTAATTCTGCTTTACATCTCGAGCATTTTTTTTGTAGTGGACCTAGATTCTTGCTACTATTATCTTCATTATTGTTTTTCAATGTGTGCTGGGGTAGTGAAAGATATATATATATATATATAATTACGTTTGTATCTCTATTTCTTTGCTTAGCTACATGACATAAGATAGTTCCTAGTTTGATGTTCGGTATATTTTTCGTTACCTCCTTTTTTTTGTCGTAATATAAATGCTTGATGATGTTCATGTTTCGCTTGATCTTACTACAGGGAGGCCGTTAAGAAAATTTTACTACCTTCCTTTGATAAAGGTAAGATAAATTTTTCTTTCAGCCTCGACCACTTGAAATAAAGATTTCATTTTATGACGTGTAAATTTCTATCATACTAATGAGCTACTTGCTTAGCAATTTGGTTTCAGAACTCGAGTATGTACCACTTTAGTATGTTCCATGCTTCACATCACAAAACTCCTGTGCCTGCCACAGAAGAAGAGGTGATTGTACTTCTGGAGTCGATCTGTAACTTTCCTCGTTTCTTCTCATCACTATAATTTGAAAAACCTCTCGTTTTTCCAGATTGAAGCTGAAGCTAGTGCCGTAAAAGCTATTGCAGTGGCTATCTGTCCTTTGCATATTGTCCTCGATCGGGTCATCTTGACCTCAACGGGAGTACTACTAGGTTGTTGGCAGGTTATCTTTTTATACTAATTCTTCTCTATGCACCACCAGTAAATTTTTACTTTAAAATTTCCTGTCTTCATTTGACCTTGCCTGTTTTAGTTTTCTTCATATAAACATTGACCGCAAGTTCTGCTGAGTACGCCTGCAATTAATTAAATGATCATATAGTCTGATAGAAAATTATACTATATATGAAAATTATTTACCTTATGAAAAATTGTTGCGTCTAATTTTGTTACTGACCATTTCTTATCATGTTCAGGTGGTCTCTGGTACAGATCCAGTAATTATTCGTGCTAAGTTGAAAGCTGCTCTTCCACGTGCTCCAACGAATCAGCTTGTAAGGAAAAGATGAACCTCTTTTCTCATTATTTAGCTCATATCTCTTTTTCCTTATATCTGTATATAAAGCAATGCTTATTATTATCCTCCGATACTTAATGTGACACTAAAATCATGTGAATTCGGGAAGTGTTATGATAAGAGTGGGGAATTTGACAAAAAAATCAGAGTTTTCTGTGATTTATATTTCGGTTTCAAGTTGAGCTTTAGAATTATAGGATTAGAACAAGCTATAAAGACTGCGTTTGACATTCCTTTGTTTCATGAACAGTATAATGAAGCAATGCTTCATACTTCATTTGCAAGGCTTCTGGGTCCCCCCAACAAGCTTCCCGAGGTATCTAATACATTTTTATCATTGTTGTTAAAGGGCGATATACTTGCTTCTTTTCCATTTATCACATTTAGCAGTACCAAATCAGTCGATTAGGATAACTTTTAGCATAAATATTGAATAGAGTATACAATATGTGCAAATTTGTTTGCTAATGCTACTAATAATTGGTGTCGAGGACTCGAGCATGATGTTATAAACATTATATGATGCTGAATTAAATTTTACATGGAAGGTTCTATAAGAGAAATTGCTTATTGATTTCCATTTCACATGCTTTGTTTTTCTTCTTGTATACAGGAGGGAAATCAAATAGCAGGACTCGAAATTTTCCACGAGCTTGTAAACAAACTGAATAACCAAATTCGGGGACTGAAGGTATTTATCTTGTTTCTGAATCGAACACAACTCTTCTGTGACTCAACCATGTATATGTTATTTGGAAATTGTTCGACTAGAAAGTTCCTATCAAGAATGCTGATTATCTTTCAGATTTCATTTGGTACAACATTAATAGATAATGTAACTATTGTATATAACTTTGATTGTGCCAGGCGACAGTGTCGGAGCTATGGTATGTGGAGGAGTATGATTTACTTGCGCTTGCGCTGAATGGAAATATGAAGATTCGAAAGTTCCAACTTGGTTGTTCGAAAGCCTAATAATTTCCAAGGCCAAAGTTCAAATCTAAATGACTCAATCCCAGATTGTACAAGTAAACATGACTCCCAGAAATTGTCATATTATTTTGTATAATATTTTGTATTATATTACGCGTAAGAGACCGGTAAAATATAGTGCTGAATAGAATAAATAACAGAGAATTGCAGTTTGCCTCCTCAAGTTTTGGACATATTGCTCGTCTAACAATTTTGCACTTGCACTTTTTTTTTCTTTGTGAAACTTTGCATGTAGTCGTGCGACATCCAATTACGATTTGGAGGGAGTTTCTCCCATATTGGGTGAATTGTGGGAGAAAATTGGAGGTATGTTTTAGAATTGAGTCCAAATAAGTTTGAGAATGGGGAATTGGAGAAGGAAAAATGTGAATTGGATTTTTAAAAGTGGATCTCATGTGAAAATTTCGAAAAAGTAGATTTTTGTTAAGCAATTGTCCTTAGAATAGAAATATTATGGGATACAATTGGGTGACTTGATAATGAACTGGACCAATTTGATTTAACAATAAAATATGAGATTCAAAAGGTAATTAATTTCCACTTAAGCGCCATTCTTGACTGAACAATATCAGCAATGGCAAATGTCTATGTCCTTTGGTTCTTTGAGAAGAAACGCAGAACAATATAGAAAAGAACTCTATATAGAACAGCCCACCCCAACATTACATACAACTTATTCCACTTCAAATTCTTCTCAATCCCAACACCAAGAGATTCCAAGATCGTATTCCCACTGATACCGGCAAAAGTCTCGTTTGTTTGATACTCGTTCATCAGCAGCCCTTCGTAAGGATAAGTCATAGTCGAAATATAATACATCCACTTCCAGTACTCAGGCATAGCTTCACTATTCAAGAAGTAACCGCAGAAAAGGAAGAAAAGCGCGGTGAAGGCAATCACAGCCGCGTAACCCAAAATGTAGTTTGGCACCACCGAGCTCACGAAAACCACGAAAGAATTGGTGGAGAGTAGCGAAATGTAGAGTACAAGCAAGAAGTACTCGAAAGGGCCTTTAAGTTTCAAAGGGTACCACACAATTATTGCATAAACTCCCGCCTGCAGAGCGAGGAAAGGGAGGTAGGTGATGAGCCCCGCAATTGTGTAGGATGAGGCTCGATAAGCATTGTGTGACGTTTCACGAACGAAGATGTATCTTTCTTGGATGAAAGCAGGGACAGCATCATTGGATGAGAAGAAGAAGAGGCAGACAGTGAAGATGAAGAAACTAAGACGGTTTGTGAGTCCTTGGGGATTGTCTTTTGGGTGCCAGAACATTGTAGCCATCATGATTCCCATTACGGTTAGGACGAAGAGACGAGACAAGAAAAGCTCGGGTGTTCGCCTAATGTTGATGAAGTTTCGGCGCATTAGTATCCATGTCTCCGGGAAGAAGGAATTGGAAAACTTTGGGGACATGTGTTGGGATGTGGTCATGGTGCTTTGAAGGACACTACTATGAGTTATGTAGTCGTCTTCGTTTACAGTATATTCGCTGCTGTGAGGGGTTGGGGTCCCCTGCAGGATCTCGATCGAGGGCGTGTAGTAACTGGGAGACTGGCTGCTGCACATATAGAATTTAAGGTATTTTAACATGTAAGTACTAAGACGAGTAATTGACGTTTTGCACCCCAGAAATATCCCATTTTGCACCCTGAAAGTTAAATTCTTGACACTTTGCACCCTCAGATCGTACATTCTTTAGCGAAATGCACCCTACTGGGGTGCAACATGCCCATTGTCTTGCAAAAGAATGTACGATTCGAGGGTATATAGTGCCAAGACTTTAATTTGAGAATGCAAAGTGTCAATAATTATAATTTTGGGATGCAAAGAGTCAATTACTCGTAGTAAGACTGAAGTTTTTATGAATTTGTTATATTTACCTCCTTTGAGTTGTGGCTCTATGATCAGCATATTTCCTTGTTGGTGTGTACGTCATCGACTGCGAAGTACTCCACGATGACCTCGACGTGTTCCATGGGCTCCTTACACTATGATTGAAGCCTCTCTCGTCTTTATCCATTGTTTGCAAGTGGAGGCGTTTACTAGACCTAACTTCCTGCCTCTCTCGCCTAGGCGGCTTAGCAGGTGGTGCCACGGTGGAAGCTGATGACATCTCCTCGTACACCTCTAACTGTGGTGGCTTAACTCCGGTAAGAGCAAACTCGGCCAGCGCCTCAACCCCAAGCTCCGACTGATCATACTCTTGCACCACATCGATAAAGTACTCAATCGAGTTTTCCCCTTTAGGAAGCTTCCGCCCCATATTACCCAAATGGAGTGCCACGTCTTTAGGCGATCCCTGATACATGAGCTGCCCACGAGCCAAGATGATGAGGTGGTCTAGGAGTAGTAAAATACGGGAAGATGGCTGGTGAATTGTGAGGATCACAGTGCTTCCTGAACGTGCTATATCATGTACTTTCTCGATCACACTTTGAGCACTCGTGGAGTCTAAACCGGAAGTTGGCTCATCCAAAAACAGAAGAGAAGGCCCGTGTATGATGTCTACTCCGATTGAAACTCTTCGTCTCTCACCACCCGATACTCCTCTTGTTCCTTCGTCGCCTATGTAAGTGTTCCTAGACGACTGCAGAAGAATATAAAACAAGTGTAAATAGAAACAACAAATTGCTAAAGAACATAGTTTACTTTTTATTCTCTTACAGATAAACCGAGCTGCTCGATTAGCTTCTCGACACGTTCCCTTTTATCAGCTCTGGAGATCGATCCCAGCCTAAAATCAGCAGCAAACATGAGTGTTTCATAAACGGTAAGCATAGGAAATAGTCGATCGTCTTGCATTATATATGCCGATGTTCTTTTAATCAAGCTCGGGCTCACGTCTACCCCATCTAAAGCCACTCTACCCATGAGGCTGCCACTAGCAATTCTTCCAGCCAAACCATCCAAGAAAGTCGATTTTCCAGCACCACTTGGTCCCATAACAGCAGTGATGCACCCTTTTGATGCGTAGCCAGTTATGTCGTGAAGTAAATCGACTTCTTGTTTTACCCAATCTCCATCAATGTCTTTTTGCTTTTTGATTACGGTGTAGGTAAGGTTCGAAAACTCGAGCCCTCCACTGAAATTTACTTGCTTACCTATGTCGATTACCATGTCGGGTCGATGCGTATCTTTGTTTTTCATCTTTGGAAGAAATTAAAAGTGTCAAGATTTTTTTTTTTTTTTTTTTTTTTGAATCTTAATGGATGATTATTACTTATTCTGGGAGTTAAAAAGGAAGGATGATTGAGAAAAGGACTTGAAAAAGCTGGTGAGAGGTGGTACTTTCTAAGTTGGGACAAGCTTTGTTCTGCATTGTGGAGTCCGTTTGTGAAGTTGGATTGTTCGAAAATTGATTTTTTTTTTCCTTGTTTGCTTCATCATGTGTTTGAATTTTCTGTTTGTCTTGGATATAGCTTGAAATGCTTGTATATATGCACATAGGTATGCACTCTAAACTAGTCCAATAATAGTTTTTTTTTTTTTTAATGTTGTTTAATCTTTGATTATTCTTTAAATAAAATTGATTAACTTGTAATTGACAAGTTATCAATCATGTTATGCACTTGACTCGTTCAATGTCTCATGTGGTATCTAGCCTCAATTTCATCCATCGCGGTTTAGTATAACTCTTCAAAACAATTTCTTTACCCCAAATTTTAAAAATACCACTCTTAATTAGGATGATGAATAACAATAAGTGGTCAAATATAACATGACGAAATCAAATTTGAATATCTAGAAGTGTCTCTTTGTCAAAGATCTCAATAAATCTATTCTTTGCTTCTAATGATTAATTTTTTTTGTTTTGCAAATTACCTATTTTACCTGCCAAAATCTACCAATGGAAATGGATCGTGCAAGCCTTTAAGAAAATATTTACCTATGTTGAATCTTAATTAACATATTTACATAATAAAAGTATCTCTTAGGTTCAAATATTGATTATACTTTCAATATTAAATATATAGGGTCTATTTGGATGGGTTTTGACTCGGTTTCGCTGTTTTCAGTTTAAAAAAAATGGTTTGGATGGTTTCGATGAATCCTTTGAGACCTCATTTGGATGAGTTTTGGTTGTTGGATTTTGTGGTTTGAATAAGTTGAAACTCCACTTGGATTGAGTTTGAATGTTGGGATTTAGGGAAAAAAGTAAGTGATATGTGTCAAATCAATGTCTATATATTTTAGTGAGAATTGGGGGAAAAAGTAGGTGGTAGGTGTCAAATCAATATTTTATAGGTTTGAAGAATTTGAGTTGGTAGGTCATAGGTGCCAAATCAATATCTTATAGGTTTGAAGAATTTTAGTGTAAATTTCTGAATAGGTTTTTGATGATTTTATAGGTTTGACGAAAATTCATTTGAAAGGATTTTGACTCGATCTCGCGAAACCCACGAGACCGGGCCAAAACCCATCCACATACACCCATAATCTCTTATCAATAATCACTTGTCAACAGTTAATAGATACGTACAAAATAACTTATTTTATATATATATATTTTTTTTTGATCTACTAAACTGTGTATTTACAGCTCGGACCGAAGAGTGCAAAGGGTATAGGTCCTCCCCAGTGTGAACTTATTTTATATATATATATATATATATAAAAGGGTAAACACCATTAATGGTCTTCCTTATCATTAACTTTTTACAAAGTGGTCCCTCTTGTTTTGTATCAATTTAGTCACTCATAAAACTATTTCTTTATCAATTTAGTCCCTCATAAAATTGTTATGGCACTTTAGTTCACCTTGGACCAACTGAAAATGACCAAAGTGAAACAAATAATTCATAGTGGGGACTAACATGGGAAAAAAAAACACAAGAGGGCCACTCCGTAAAAAGTTACTTCCTCTATCCTAAATTATCCGTCGTTTTATAGAAATTTTTTTGTCCCAATTTATTTGTCGATTTAGGATTTCATTACAATATTATTTACATGTTTTCCTATTTTGCCCTTAAGAGAGAGAGTGTAAAACTTGAATAACGTGTTAATAATAATGATGAGATAAATAGAAATAAGGGTATTTTAGGTATATAATTTGATTTTTTTTCCGAAAATTGAGGCTATTTATTAGGTATCTTAATATGTGTGAAAACATGTAAAACGACAAATAATTTGGGACAAAGGGAGTAATGATAAAGAGAGGACCATTAGTGGTGTTTACCCTATACATAATTTGTACAAAAGAACTATTTTCAATAAAGAAGTTACATTTTATTCTAATCACATTTTGATCGTGGCGCCAATTTTATCATGCAAAATATAATGTAACTTGCAAAATCAATTATGCGGTATTTTAGACAACTAATTGAATTGCATACATAATGCTTCACTGCCTTGAAAAAATAAATTAAATCAAATCGCAAATCTTATGGCCCAGTTTGGAAGGATTTTGCCTCGGTTTCAAAAAAATGGTTTGAGTGGGTTTCGATGAAACCTTTGAAACCTCATTTGATTAGGTTTTGGATGTTTTGTTTTGTGGTTTTGCAAAGACTAGTGATATTGTCAGAGTCAAGATTATTGTTGTTAGAGCAATTTTTTCTTATTTCCTAATTTGTAATTAAAGACTACAAAATCTGATTTTTCAATTTTCAATACTCCTCTTTAATTATGGCAACTCCATATTCTCTCTCATTAACACATTGGTTATCTTTTCCTTTTCATAAAATCTTTAAACATGGAAATTAATTAACTTTGTCTCTTTAGTTTTTTTGTTTTCTCTTCTAATAATTAATTAATTAATTTTCTTTTCATAAAGTCAAATATTCTCTCTTAATTAACACCTTTGATAAAAAAAAATTATATGTTGAATGGATTCGGAAGAGCATCCTAATTATAATTAATAATTTTTTTTTATACTATTATATTAAGAAGAAAAATTCAAAAATTACAAGAGAGTGAGAGACCCATTTAAAAATTAATCAATCTCTCTATACAAAAATATTTTTTTGATATGTCTGAGTTTTAATTTATATTAGGTGTGTTTTTTGTCCATTTTTCTTTTACTATCCTTTTTTCATGAATTTTGTTTAAATTTATTTTGTGGAAACCTTATAAATTAATAGTCAGCTGTAATCTTAATCTTTTACATTGATCTACAAAGTTGGATTTTATTTTTTGTAACCTAGGGCATAATGAAAAGTTTTAAGTATAAATCAAGAAAACACTTTAAAAAAATATCAGCCGGAGAGAATTAAATTTTTTGATATAAAAGAAGTTGTAAATATTATAAATCAATAAAAGACTTTTTGATTGTGACAACTTGGGTATAAAAAGAGATAATTAAAGACCTAGAAAAGAATAATTTATAATCAGATTTAAAGTTTTGCTTGATAAAAACATAAAGAAATTGGTATGTAGTAAAGTGAGAGAGAATTAAATAGTTGGCAATGCACTATTTTCGGATATTGACAATAAGTAGTTGATATAATCAGATTTATTGCTCTTAATAAAGATGGGCAATTCAAAAACTTATAATTTATTGCTCTGGCAGCAACAATTCATGCTCTGACAATATCGCTAGCCTTTTGAAAAAGTTAAAACTCCACTTGGCTTGAATTTGGATTTTGGAGTTTGAGGAAAAAAAATAGATGATAGGTGTCAAATCAACGTCAAGAGAAATTATATAGTACAACCGTTGCACCACATCATCAAGTAATAACTACATTGGTCTGTACTTGCTGACGTTGTGTAACAATTATATTTTTAAATAATTTCTTTTTTTATAGAGTTTGGGTGAAAAAAGTAGGTGGTATATGTTGAAGAAAGTTTTATAGATTTCAATCGTTTAGTTATGAATTTCTAAATGTGTTTGTGAATAATTTTATGAGTTTTGTCTCGCGAAGAATTCTGGTTCATTTCCATGAGACCAGCGTGATCGGACCAGAACCCATCCAAATATGCCTACAATTCTTAGGAAAGAGAAAAATATATATTGAAATATAAAAGTTAATGAAATGAAGGTACAATAATTTTTCTCCACAAGTTACATCAGTGTTATTATTCTTTGCTTTGGCTATAGGCCACCTGTATATGTATGTGGATGCCCCTCTTCACTTCTCTTGTCCTTTTCACCACCCACTTTTTCTCTGTTTTCTTTTGCTTCTCTTTTATGAGTGAACTCCACTACTTTTACTGAACTCAACTACCGAAACAAAAACAAATAATTGCTGTTAATTTCTTGCATACAAATAATTAATCTTCTAAATCGAAGTTTCCTCAAATATGGGGGGAGGATCTGGATCTGGAGCTGGTAGCTTCCTCAAATTGCTGGCAACCAATTTCGATATTCTCGCTGGGTATATATTATTTCTCTTAATTTTAATTTTTTTTTTGTGGGTTTTGACGAAATAGTTTCAGATTGGGATTTTTTTATTATATGGGTGATGATTTTGCTAAATTGTTTTTTTTAATTATTATTGCAGGCCTGTGGTTAGTCTGCTTTATCCTCTGTAAGTTTTTTAATTTTTAGTTTTGCTTTCGCTTTCGCAAATTAGGGCTAATAATGGTGGCGTTTTTCAATAAATTTGGCAGATACGCATCAATTAGGGCAATTGAGACAAAATCGCCTGTTGATGATCAGCAATGGCTTACTTATTGGGTTCTTAACTCAATGATCACTCTTTTTGAGCTTACTTTTGCTAAGCTCATTGAATGGTAAGTTGGGTTTTCTCGTAATTAACTGGTGAAATATTGATATTTACGCATCTTCGGTTCTTGATATTGAGGTTTACTAGTTAAATTGTTAATTATCATTAGTAATGTGCAGGATAGTTTCTTTTTGCTGGATTTACCCAAAATACATTTGAAAATTAGAATAATTATTCTGACAAAGGTTATGTATCTTTTGAAAATCTTGATCTACTTGTACATTCTCTTGGCGAATTCGGATAAGGTTTCTTGTTCAATATATTTTAGGTGCATCTCTAGAAGACATTTTTGAATTCAGATCACACATATTCTGAGCTCTAGCATGTTAAATGTCAAGGGCTGTAAGGTTGAGGCAATTCAAAGATTATATGATTGATGTTTCATGTTGGCCAACTAAAATATTGGAACACAATAATATGGTAATAGACGACTTCTCGATGGCGTCATTTTGTTTTCCTGTGGTTTAAATCTAATGGAGGGTAAGCAATAAAACAAGACAAAGAGAAGGTAGAAACAATTGTGTAAAATGGTTAAAAGGAAATATACTCCTACATAGAAGGGTGGTTATATGCTTTTGTGAAAGCTATAAAAAGTTTACAATTATTATGAAATGGTGTAAATTAAAGGAGAGAATCCACAACTGCTCTCAAATCCCCTTTTTCACGAGTCCCCGATGCCGCTTCATCAAATTCTAAATAATTTGAAAGCTAATGTCTTTGAAAATTATATTTACTTGTATTGAGGTCACTGGGTAGGTGGTAAAATGAGGAGAACATATAGTTGGTGGTGTATGAAGCTCATGTGGAATTTAGATTAATGCAAGGATTTTGCAAGCAAACAGGGGATTTGATGAAGGGGGGTCAACTTTATATGAATTACTTGTCACAAATTTTGAGATTTTCACTTTTTTGACGTTGCTAAGGAGTGTCTCAGTATTTGCACAAAGTTTTGGTTAGTTGGCAATTTCAATGTCACTAGAATATAAAACCTCAAACCAAACTTGCCCGATCCATATGACTAGAATATTAAACCTTGTTTCTTGCTACGTATAAATTTCTGTCATCTAATAAACCCTCTTCAGAATCATAATTACACTGGTACGTCATTGTTGTACATTTATTCTGTCAAAATAAATATATGTATAGAACGGTACTAACATCATTAAGGCTAACAAAGTAGGTGGCAGGGGATAACTTGTGGAACGCAAGTGGATATTTGCTAGTTAAAATAACATAAGTGTGTTTTTGCTAATAAACTCATGATTTTCCCTTTGTATGAGTTTCACTTCACTGTTTGCTTTGTGGGAAACCTTTCAAAATCACAAATGCTTTTTAAATTCACAAGGGCTGTATTGTCTTTTCATCAGGCTTCCTTTCTGGTCATATGCAAAGCTAATTTTCACCTGCTGGTTGGTGATACCATACTTCAGTGGAGCTGCTTACGTGTATGAGCACTATGTTAGGCCATACTAGTTACTCGGCAGAAGTCTGTTAACATATGGTATGTTCCACGGAAGAAGGATGTGTTCAGCAAACCAGACGACATTCTAACTGCGGCAGAAAAATATATTGAAGAAAATGGATCCGAAGCATTTGAGAAGATAATCCACAGGGTATGTTCTTATACTTTGTCTGTTGCTTCATGACTTTCTGCAGAAAAAAATGCTACTAATTGTGACTCGACTTCTTTTTGGTGCTGTAAAATTGAGTTGGTCCTATGATTTCTGGTTTGGTCTAATTTGATTTTCATTCTCTATCCAGACAAATAGAGCAACGACATCGAGGAGTAACAATCACACACTTTATGATGACAGTTACATATATGAGGATGAACATAGGTACTGACCGTGGTCAAGTTTAGTGTTTTCTTGATTGTCGTTTTGTGGAAACTTTGATCTGCTTTTGTAAAGAGGATGTAGTAACTTGTCCTTTATTGTAGTATATGTTCGAATTTGGGTTTTTAGATGCTTGTGTTCTTGTGTAATTTTGGGTTGTTGATGTTACATAAAGATGTTCTTAGGGATATTGTTGTTTTGTTTGATAATCTATTATGCTGAACTTTCCTCTTGTTAAGGAGAGGTTCTTGCTTACAGATATTATCAGCAATAAACATTAGATTTGGTTCTTTTGTGTGGAAATATCTAGCCCAAATCAGGGTTAGGCTGAAATCATCTAACACGAGACAAGTGTAATATATTTATTTTGTGATTAGTTAAGCGTTACTATTTCCAAATCAATTGTACTTGCCATATGAATATTTGGGTTCGGCTAGATCTGGTTTAGGCAAGAATTATCTGTGTTTATTAAATCTAATGTATATGAAGGTTGAACTACATTTATCATTAACATTTTTATAATTTAATAACTTTTGAAGTTCGCTATGATTTTGACTTAATACACAAAAGGAATAATAATAATAATATATATGTAAGAATATAATAATTCGACACCCAGTTATTAATGCTCTTTCGAGCTTCGTTCATTAAATAATCAAATCAACATCTTTAAATTGATTGAAAAAAAAATGCTCTTTCGAACTTCATTCATTAAACAATCTTCGAATGATACTACAAAGTATAATGCTTTTGTATATTCAGAATTAAAAATTACAAAATGCACTTGAATATTACTGATTGCCTTATTGGACGAAGGTGTAAAAAGTCTCAAATTCATTGAGCCTGTTTGTTTAACGTTTGGGAAAGTAGTTTGAGAGAGTAGTGAAGGTTTGTGAAATAATCTCGATTTGCGTAATGTTGTTTGTTTGGGTTTTGAGAGAGTGGTTTGAGAAATAAAGTAGGTGTAGATTTTTTTGGAAGAGTTGGATTGTATGTGTAAGATGTGTAAGACTTTATGTCAAATCATGTTTATTATGTGAGATAAATTGTGTAAGAGATATGTTACTTTATGTCAAATCTAAGTAGAGTTTGTATATGTTTTGTTTAGATATAAGAAAATTGTTGTTTGTTTGGCTTTTCAGAGAGTAGTTTGAGAAAATTAATGGATGAAAAATTTATTTCTGAAAGTAGAAAACATGTTTGTTTGGCATTTCCCAAACACGAAAAAAACTGGGAAACGCCAAACAAACAGGCCCATTATGTTTCGTGCATCACAAAAATTATTACCATTTACCAATCGATTAAATATAGTTGTTGGTGATTAATTTATGAAGTTTTTTGTGAAATGTGCAATGTAAATTATTTGAATCCAACATATCTAGCAAGACTCAAATAACTAGCACAAATTGATAAAATGTAACTATCAGGAGTGTTCTTTTTTTTTTTTAAGAACGTATCAGCGATAAATTTCATTCAACTATTGAAATATTCGCAATTACAAGTTTACTCTACGAATAAATTTAACATGAAAAATTAGATCGATCAATTCTCCATTTATGACGTCATTTTACTATGATTAAATTTCCGGCGGGAAATAATTTGATTGAATAAAGCTCATGAACTGACTACTCTCAATTGTGAAACGGAAATTGACCCAAAAGAGAAAAAATAGAAAAAAGAAAACGACATTCTCAACACAGCAGATTTATAGCCAGAAGCTTACATAACACCAATTAAAATTCCTTGAACAATAAAATCCGATTAAATCACTGCGTGCGAGAAAGCTATAAACATTTTTCTTCTTAATAAAAAAAAAAAAAAAAAAAAAAACTCCACATAATAATCTTTCATTCAAATCGGTTATGGTTGGTAAGCGATCATTCTCTCTCTCTTTGGGTGAATTTTCATTATGCTTTGTTATATTACTACGTCGTATTGATTCGCAATTGGCTGAAACCCTAGATGATCTTTAATTAATTTCGAACACAATTATAACAGAGAAGTTCATTGCCGATGCCGTTACTGATTAATGAGAATAAATTCATTATCAACACAGATAATTTAGTTTCCTTGTTTTTCTATTCAATCACTGCAGAACATTTAGTACGCTGTGGTTTAAGCTTGATTGAGGAGTTGCCGTTTTTAATTATATCAACTTAGGGATTTTCCCTAATTTTTAAGCATAATAAATGGAAAAACTAATTAAACTGAACTTTCCTCATTTGCCATTTTCAGGTGCTATATTAATCAATCCAAATGTTTGGATGTTTAGATGGGTTTCATTTGTAGCGGTTCATTGATGTAACAGCTGGAATGAGTACCTTACAGAGTAGTACTCGAGAGAGGAATACCGTGCAGGTATTAAGCTCTTACACCTTCTCTTATTTGACTTTTGGATATACTGTTTGTTGAAGCACTTTAAATAATCTATTTACTAATAAATGTTGCACGCGATGATTTGCATTTTCGGTTTATTTTTCCCCTTCTTTTGAACCTGAGAATTTAAATCTCATTTGATCTCTTATAGGTTGCGAGTTCGAAAGTTAGCATAATATATTGGAAAGGTTTATAAAGATAATCATCAGCTGTTGCCCCTTTACTGCATAATTGTTGTTCGTTTTTGGTTATAATTTTAAGATTTCTGTATTTTGACTACAGATCACGAAATAACCAACCACCACTTTCTCTTGTTTTTTTCTTGAGCTGGTGCTTGGTGGATTTGATTTTCTACTAAGGATGACATGCTATAATTGATATGTGAATGCAAATTCTACAGATTGTTTTTACATATTATTGCCTTCTACTCATTAATATTGTCTGCTGTTCTGAATGTGCCCAATAGGCCATTAATGCATTGAAAAGAGGTTCTTATCTGCTTAAGTATGGGCGATGGGGAAAACCAACGTTCTGCCCTTTTCCGCCTTTCTAACGTAAGCTTTTTCTCATCCTATCCTTGACAGGGTTTTGTCATTTATGGTATAACGTGAGATGTTGATTATATGCTATGTTTTTTTAATGAGTAAATCGCACTTTTCGTTCTCCTTATGGGCCAAATTTTGCAGATTCATCCCTCTTAATTTTTTCGTAGCAGATTCGTCCCTCTTATCAATGTAGTCTAACACATTCGTCCCTCTTAAATCCAAAATTACATCCATTTTCGTCCATTTTAGGATATATTTTGAATTTAAGAGGGACGAATACGTTACACTACTTTGATGAGAGGGAGTATCTGCTACAAAAAAATTAAGAGGGACGAATGTGTTACACTACATTGGTAAGAAGGACGAATCTGCTACGAAAAATTTAAGAGGGACGAATGTGCAAAAAATAGCCCATAAGAAGGACGAAAAGTCCAATTCACTCTTTTTAATATGACACTTAATATGAATACAGAACCTCAAGGAAGCATCACATATAGTTTAGAGGAGTGTCTAAAAGGATTAAATATTTAAAGAAATTTATTAATTTTTTATACAACGAAGCAGTCGAGGTCAGTCTTTTCGAGTCATTCATGTTAATTACATCATATAAATACTAGGTGAAGTACTTTATTAATAATTACCATGTACACTAACTGACGTACTTTACTAGCACAAAATTTTTATTCCATTGCCCTGAAGGCTTTCTTATTGCTTGACTTTATTCTTTAAAACTTTTTATTGAGCTCAGCCTCTGTGATATGAACTTTAAGACTTCAAGCCAGAATTCCGGCTTTTTGATTTCAGTATTTTCTTACTTTACCTTAATGGTGTATGATTTTAGTTAAGAAGACCTGCTATTGAAATTCTTTTGTTTACTTTATTGATCTGAGAGAAACTTAAAATATAAATTTAGAAAATGCTTAATGGCAATTTAAGACTCTTGTACAGGACTACTTCTTCTCTAGTTTCGATAAATAAGGAAAATTATGATAAAATTTTAATCATACATAAAATGCAAACTTAAGTGGAAAAATCATTTTTGGAATATTTAGAAGTAATAAATTCTGCTTTTGAGGAAAGCTTGATAGGTTAAGAACTTCAGATGCAGCCATAAAAAATCTGATGCATGTAATGTAGGCTTGCGTTTGGCTCATTCATAAACCAAGTTGGATCTATAGATGATGTTAATAAAATAAGGATAGTAGTTTCTGTTATGTTAAGTCATCAAATTAATTATACTATGCAGCTGCACAAGTTACATTATTTGTTGTGGCATTTTGATCTGTTGACTGAATCTAATCTAAGTATACACATTTAGAAAAATGCATTCAATGTGCCTCCAACAGTTTTTAGTACTCTTGTTTATCCTCCATTTTTAATTATCAAACTTTTAGGATGAGACAACGCTAATATGGTATGTGGGGAAAGAGGAGAAACAGCTCCGACTGAGTCAAGTTTCAAGGATTATACCTGGACAGCGTACTGTAAGTTCGTCTGTTACTAAATGATACTTCAAGAATTGTTTACTATACTGTAGCCAACTGACATATTAAGAAAGCATAATTTCTTCTTATACCATCACTTCTGGTTCTTCATATTGCTTTCTCATTTATGAGTGAGGATCACACTCTGTAACTGCTTCGACTGTTCATATAGTTTTCTTCATTTATGTAGAAATTTCGTGGTATGTACTTTGCCTATGAAATCGCATGACCTGTGGAACATATCCTGCTATTCTTATCACATGACAGTTTACTGTTCATATAGTTTTCTTTATTTATGTAGAAATTTCATGGTAGGTACTTTGCCTATGAAATCGCATGACCTGTGGAACATATCCTGCTATTCTTATCACATGACAGTTTGTGCTTAACACATGATAGTGCTTAGTGTGATCAATGTGCTTTCACGTGTGTGCTAGCATTCTATTTGTCAGTATGTTTACAAACGTGCTTGCATGTGTATGTATGTGCATATGTGCATGTCTACAGGCTACAGCGTTTGTGCACATAAATATACATAAAACTACGTAGGAAGTCGTTACCATTATAAATATGTGCCGTGATAATAAGCTTGTAGTGTTTTCATGAGGATGCAAGTATGTAGAGTTAAATTTTGTATGTATTGTTCTCATCATGGATTATACTGAACATATGATTATTCATGTTCATAAAGGTATTTGAACTACATAACAACAACCCCATTTTATTTCCTCCTGAGGTTCTGTTTATCTAATGTGCTAGTTTGATTATTCATGACTATGCAGGCTACTTTCCAGAGATATCCTCAGCCTGAGAAAGAATACCAGTCATTTTCTCTTATCTATGGAAAGAGATCCTTGGACGTGGTACGCAATCTTTAGCTGATCTACATACTTAATTGCACTACTCAAGTAGAAATTTTGGCATGGATTAAGTTGATGGTATATTGCACAATTTAAATATGGAAATTGAAGGGTAAGGTTAACAGAGTATAAGCTAGCCTTATTACTTTCTCACAAGATGGGTAGAAAATTGGTTAGTTAAGCTGATGTTGAACAAGCAAAATGACAGAAAAAACTGAAACAACGTTCTGAGGATGGTGACAAGGAAAAGGGACCACTTTCGTCTTCCTGAAACTGCTAATTGGAATTATAGATATCATGCAAGAATGTATTGATGTAGTGTAATTATCCCATTTTGCACAACATTGATAGATTGACCCCATGCAGGCGATAATCTTTTCTTTTGAAACCTAGAGCGTGGTGAGATTCAAACTCAGGGACCTCTTTAAGGCCTAATTGACCACCTTATCTCAACGTTTAAGCTGATGAGAGGAGCAACCTTCTATATTTTATTGTTACTAACATGGAGTGTCCGCTCTAATATAATTTATGGAGTAGGCAAAAATATAAACTCATGGTACCAAAAGGAAGCCTTTATGAAATTTTATCTATAACTACTCCAGGAATGACAGTTAAGTAACTTGCCAATAAAAGCTGAGAAAGAGCAAAATGTTCCTAGCTTTTACCAAGAATGAAGTGGATAATGTTTTTAGCAAAGAAGTAACTTGCCAAAATTAGGAATAGCATTTATTGAATCAAACTTAGGAAAATCTCTCTCTATTTCAAGTCTTCATGAACATATAAAAAAATCCTTTAACTTACTGATATGACATAAACCTGTTATAATTCATTTTGTTAAATTTTGGGCGTCCATTGAGTTTGTATTACCCAATAGACATTCGTTGCAACAAAATCTCATTTGTAGCTTGTGAAGCTGATGGACCGGATCTGCATGAGACCTTTGAAAATAATTTGGCCTGACGTTTGCTCTCAACTTAATTTAATTCTACAAACACCAGATCTCCTTGAGCACTTTCTTCCTTACTCGAAAACTTCACAAATTGTGAAATTCATGATACTGAAGAAAGAATCTTATTATCCATCAAAAAGAAAAAAAAGAAAATAGTATATTTCTATTATTAATGTACTTTAGTAAACATAATATTTCACATGTTTTTCACAAAAGATAGCGTCTGATAACAACTGAGCTATTTCAACAGATATGCAAAGACAAGTCTGAAGCAGAGATTTGGTTTCTCGCCCTGAGAGCATTAATTTCACCGGTTAACAGTAAAAAATGGAAGATGGAAATTCAGACTGGTGGTGTATTGTCAAGCTGTTCAAGTGATCCAACAAACGAGATCTTCAGTCCAACCTATCAAACAGCAAGGATGATGCAGTTCATAAGGTTTCTTCTTGTGATATTTCTGAAAATGCACATCTGCTACATTTAATTCTTGTTTATGGTCTTTGCAGGAAATCCATCCAATAATTAATGCCCCATTTGAGAAATTGCCTGAGAAAAGATTGAGAAATGTGTTATCTGACTTTTTACTATATAATGCAACATCTCAATGCTCTCCCCCCAGAGAGTTTGTTCATTGTTCTCACAGTTCACAATCTGACGTGGATGATTCTAGTTGTAGGACTTCTTCGGATACTTTGCGAGCCAGTTTTTCCAGTGCCATAAGTGCATCTAGTCAGGATTCTTCTCTTGGAGATATTCCTTTAAGCAATATTTTCTTGTGGGGAAAAGGGGATGAGGAGGGCCTGTTGGGTGGAAGCACCCGAATGGTTGGAGACTCTTTTCCTAGAAAAGATGTTTTTTTGCCAAAGGTTCGGGAATCTGCTTCGGTACTTGATCCTCAAAACATTGCTTGTGGCAGCAGACATGCTGTGTTATTTACAAGCCAGGGGCGGATTTTTAGTTGGGGAGATGGTTCAGGTGGCAAGCTGGGGCATGGATTAGAAGCTGATATCTCTAACCCTAAGCTCATTGATACCCTTAATGGACAGAACATTGTATCAATAGGATGTGGAGAATATCATACGTGTGCTGTGACTTTAACTGGAGATCTATACACATGGGGAGATGGCATCCATAACATTGGCCTTCTTGGGCATGGAAATGAATTATGTTACTGGACCCCACAAAAAGTTAGAGGTCAGATGGAAGGCATCCATGTAACATCGATATCTTGTGGACCTTGGCATTCAGCTGCTATCACATCAACAGGTCAGTTGTTTACATTTGGAGATGGAACTTTTGGTGCCTTGGGTCATGGGGATCGAAGCTGCACAAGTGTCCCCAGGGAAGTCGAGACCTTGAAAGGACAAAAAGCAGTGAGGGTATCATGTGGATTTTGGCATACTGCTGCCGTAATAGAAATTCCTTCTGAATCGCCAACTTGCAATTTCTGTTTAACTGGAAAGGTATTCACCTGGGGAAATGGAGATCAAGGCCAGCTTGGGCATGGTGATAAACTATGTCGACTAGTTCCATGTTGTGTTTCTATGCCGAGTGATAGAAATTTCTGTCAAGTAGCATGTGGGCATAGCATTACCATTGCACTTACAAGGTGCGGGCATGTATATTCAATGGGGAGTGCTGATTTTGGAGAGCTAATGGGTCCTGGAAATAGCCATGCATTGCCTGTACGTATTGAGGCGAAAATAAAGAACTGCTTCATTGAAGAAATATCATGTGGCTCTCATCATGTGGTTGCCTTGACTTCGAAATCTGAAGTATTCACTTGGGGAAAGGGAAAAAATGGTCAGTTAGGCCACGGGGACAGTGCTGACAGGAATTCTCCTACTTTAGTTGATGCTCTAAATGGCAAACAAGTGAAGAGAGTCATTTGTGGAAACAATTTCACTGCAGCAATTTGTCTTCACCAACAAGTATGCGTAGCTTATTACTCAGTATGTGCTGGTTGTAGTAGTCCATTTAATTTCCGACGTAAGCGTCATAACTGCTACAACTGTGGGCTTGTTTTTTGCAAAGCATGTACAAGTAACAAAACTCCTAGTGCTTCTTTGGCTCCAAATATGAACAAATCATATCGCGTATGTGAAGATTGTTTTGCTAAACTTAACAAGTGTTCTGATTCTAGAGTGAGTTCTCGACCTCCTAAGTCTAGTAGCCGATGTGGGGACCCAAGCAAGGTAAAGGATCAAGAGACCTTTAAAGCCAAGCGGCGTGGCATACTCTATAGACTATCATCATTTGATTCATTCAGAAGGTCTAGTAGGCAGCTTCCAAAGAAGAACCTGAAGCTAGATTCAGGTAGTAATCATAATTCTCCATTTCATGAAGGGGAATTCGAATGTGGTAGGTCTTACACATCTAGTCCATCCACATCCATGTTTGACTACTCTGACAAAATAAATGCTTCACTTCCGGATTCAAAAATTCATTCTCCTTCATCTTCTCCTGTCTCCCCAAAGTCAAGTCCTCCTCGTTCTATGTCATTTCCATCATTATGCACTGTTCCTTATCCAGAAGAAGTTATTGATGGTTCAAAGAACACAAACGATGATCTCACTGAAGAAATCTCAAGTTTAAAGGAACAGGTAAACATGAAGGGGCAAAATAATTCCATTTATTTTACTGCATGCCATTCTGCTCCATTGATTTTGTTTTTTACCTTCAAGAATCACATTTACATTTTTGTCCATTTGAGAGTATATGAAAAAGCGATATGTGTGTTGTTACAAACACATTTTTGTAAACCTAATTGTTTACATGTATCTTCTGTTCCAGTAAAATGGTATTATTAAGATGTTACGTGGCTGCGAACCAGGAAGAAAAATGCATCTAATAGTTTGCATGAAATAATATAGTTAAATGGTTTTCTTGGATATCTTTGAAATTTTTGGTCAATATTAAATATACTATGAGAAACTACTAGTATTAAAGATAATTACAACCAATATTCATTGGAAAAGATGCAGTCTTTCTTTCTCTTGGTTCTTGTTACATTGATAAATTGGCTTTTTACTTAAAAAAGTTATTTTATTCCTTATCTTGTGTAGGACACATTTTCCAGAGGTTGACCTTAGCCTAAGCAATATCTCAATAATAATTTGAATTTAGCCCATCTAATTGGGTACTGCCTATTATCTTGATTAATTTCAATTATTTGTGATTCATCCCCCTGCTGTGAAGTTTATTAAGACAGAAAATATCTTCTCCATCCTATGTATGTTTGCCTACTGCATAACTGTATGCTTGTTTGTTGGATCTCACAGCTTTTGCTATGTAAGTTTTGAGGGCCTTTCTGCATTTGATTGAATGCTAGTATTGCTTATGCTATTGGAAGTGAAAGTAGAATGACTGGGTAAAACTGATGTTTCAAAATAAAAAATAAAATAGGTGTCCATATAAATCATACATCAACTTACATTAAGAGAGATCGGCCAGCTTCAGAATTCAGAGGATAATAACAAAATTATCGGAAGCACTTTTGTTTCACCTAAACTATTTTTAGTGTGATAGTAGTAGCTTAACACTATTATGACTGACATATCGCTTGTAGGTGGAATTTCTTACTCGGAAATCTCAATTCCTAGCAGTAGAACTTGAAAGAACATCAAATCAATTAAAAGAGGCCACCGAATGGTTTCAGGATGAAACTGAGAAAAAGAATGCTGCAAAGGATGCAATAAAATATCTCATGAAAAAGGTCAGTGAACTTTACCATTTGTCGAATATATACCGTGTCTTTATTCTAAAAGCATATTGTAATTATCGCACCATCCAAACAGTTATGTGAGTACATGAACTCACAAAACTAACTATTAGGTGCATGTGAGCATTTGAATGGCTATTAGATTATGCTTTTAATAGATGCTCCAGTTCATGAATGAGGGCTACATTTTTAATATTGTTTAAAAAGCTGATCAGGTGTATTATGTTTTAGTGAGTAAAAGTATATGCAAATAATGGTTAATAAATCAAATCAAATGAATTGTGAATGTACTCCAATAAATACAAGTACACAACTTAGAGCAAACCCTTCTTTTTAGTTACCTTCACGAACTGTGTGCTGAGCACCATGTGACCTAGATCACGTCCATGAGTAGAATGGGTCGGAATCCAGGAAAGTGTCATCTTTATGCTACACAGTCACGGTGTCTTTTTAGCGTGAATTTAAATATGAAGAGTGACATGATGACTTCTTTTCTGCTATGTCAACAAATTTAGTCTTTTCAATCCACCAAAAACAATACAAATTCGCGTTCTCATTGCGAATAAAATGAAAGGTCAAATGTTTTTTTGGCAAAATAAATTCTTACAAGAAAAATGTAATTAACTTGTAGTTGCATGTTAATTTCTTCATTATACCAGCCTCCACAACCTGTAATTAGGTAGGACTTAAATTTCTTGTTTCCCATGATGTGAAAGTGATTGAGAGAAATAGTATTCAGGATACATTGAGGAAAAATAAATTTATGCTGAGCATTGCAATGAAAGCACAAGTACCATCAGATCTGATTGCATCTCTCCAAATCCCCTCCTCCCCGACTTGCATATTCTGTAATTCTTTATTTCAATGCTTTCATTGTTAGTATCAAACTATCCTTTTATGTATTTTATAGATCTTAACATTAATCCATTTTATGTAAATGTTTTAGCTGTCCTAGTAGCATTACAATCATACAGAAGTTATATACTTTACAAAATCTGCCTTCATTCTCAATCTAGATGCAATTATTTCACTAAAATTACTATGATGTAAAATCGTTTTTTTTTTTTGGCAGTTGAAAGACATGGCAGTAAGGGTACCTCAGGGGACTACCTGCCGAGTGCCAGGTCCATTCGCTGATAACATGTTCTATGTTCTAAGCACTGCTTCTACAAGAAGCCCGCTGACCGGCTAGATTTGCTTTACTACGATCATGAACGAAAGCATGACTTGGTAGGTGCAAATGAGTGGTCTCTTGGCAAGCTATTAGGGAATATTTCTGTATATCGCCATATTACAAGTAAAAACAGCCTTTTTGAAAACCTATCGTCGAGTTTTGGATTATTAGAGAAAGATACATAACAGAATATCATACTTGTAGACATTAGAACCTTTTTTAAGCTGAAGCGAACAACTTTTAGTGGCAGAGTTCCTACATAGTAAGTCGATGAATATAAAAAATCATTCAGTTTTCTTGTAATTAGGTGTCCATTTTTTGAAAATTAATAAGAAGAGAAGAAAGGAAATGACCATTTATAATTTTTTGCATTTTCTTTGATCATTTATGATTTAGTAGCAAACTCTGTATATAAGGTTCAAAACCAGATTCGATGAGAACTGACATGAGTTGTTTCTTTGCATCAGTGAGCTTGCTTGAATATTAGGCTCAAGGCCATTTTTCCTAGCAAGGTGTACGAGTCCTGATTTTGCAGTAAATTTGTTGGAGTTAATGGCAATTTACCCCCTGTGATATTCAAAAATGTGATTTGAAAAAGAGCCCTTTTACCCTCCGTAATTTTATAAGAGTTTCACACTGCCTCCCTGACATTTTTATATGTGGCACTTTACTTCCATGTATTATGATAATAATGTAGTAATTGCTTCTCTAAAATTTTCACAAGTGGGTAAATTGCTCTTTTTCAAATCACAGGGGATAAATTGATTATTATAGATATTACAGGGATAAATTGGCATTAACCAAAATTTGTTGGGTTAAGTTCTAATTAAAGTTGTATGAGCTCGTTCAAATTAGATTGAACACAACAACAAAACCAATTGAGTAGGGGGTCAAATGGAACCAACCCACATTTACCCGTAGACATTTGTGATGAATGCATAAATGATAAATCCCCAAAAGTCCAAATATATCGTTAGGCTCCTGTCCCATAATTGTGTACCACTTTGTGTCACATTGATAAAAGAGTGACACTTGGCACATTTAACATGCATCACACATGATTATTTCCTTTATGTAAACCGTCATATCCATCTTTTCCATCTCCATTATATAGTGCAGAACATTAAAATTAGTTTCACCAAAAAAATGAATCTCTTATGCCATTGCACTCCTTGCTGGGTATCTAACAACAAATTGATGTTGAAATTTCAATTGAAGTTCTTATTTAATTTATGATTAATTGATTTTACTTGAAGAAATTAAAAATCCCAAAAGTAGAATATTTCGATTTGTTCATTTGTGATTTGGAAAAGAAAAGCACCAATGTGATTTTAATTAAATAGAACAAACCCTAATTTATATGGTATGGTAATAAATCAAATGCAGCAGAAAAAGAAAGAAAGAAAAAAACCTCAGATTTAATTGAATATTATTAATGGAGTAGTTAAGGATCTTCATATTTTGTAAATGTAGGTTTTGTAAAAAAACAAATCCGTCTGAAATAGAGATGGAGAAGGCATATGAACTTGTTACAGTTTGTTTGGATAAAGCCAAAGTATAAAGATGAAGAGCGGATGTGGGGAAAATGGAGATGGAGGATGGTAAGCGAAAATAATCTGGTGCGGTGTGTTTGAATTAAACTTGACACATGGCAATAAATTATGAATGTGACACAAAATTGTACACAATTCTGGGACAAGAGATCCTTAGCGATCATTAGCATGGATTAAAGTTTTGTTGTCAAGCTATGTTTCGGTCAATAAAAAAAGAGAAACTTTTCGGAAATTTTCGAGAAACATTTGAAAAATTGTAAATCAAATAAATATGTTGAAGTAGAAACTATTCTGTATTTTCGTTTCGATTAACTAAAAAATAGAAATTTTTCCAGTGAAAACGCATCAAAATTTTGATCCATGATCATATTAGTTCATTCCAAACAGCCAAAATGGGTTTTCAAAATCCAAATCCGGTTGCCACACATTCGGTGAAAATAATGATTGAAAATAGAAATAATGTTATAAAACTTAGGATAAAAGGGATGAAATTGTTGTGTAAGCAAAGTAATATGTAAAGGGAGATATAAGATTAGTTGTTCTTGTTCTTATTACAAAATGAGGGTTGAACTCATCAATTTATAGGAGTTCAAGATCACACATGTCATACAAAGAAGAGTGATGGGTGGCTTCACACATGTCTTACAAAGGAAAGTGATGGATGGCTTCTCATGCATTGTGATACGGGGTATACTTAGAACCATCCATTTGTTCTTGCCTTGCCACACTTATTCTTACTTTGACACATATTGTGTTATGTGTTGTTTCTTTGTTTCACCAAGTGGAAGGATCTTGTATAGCCACCTTATATCTTGAATGGTAAATTACCAATGGCATCCACAAGATATGCATATTTCATAACACTCCCCCTTGGATGCCTATTGCTTCTGGAGTATGCCTCGTTAAAACCTTGTCAAGAAAAACCCATTGGGACAAAAACTTGGACGAAGGAAAAAGAGTACATATCCATATGGGATTTATAAGCGTGTAACACTGCCTCGTTAAAACCTTGCCAAGAAAAAACCCATTGGGACAAAAACTTGGACGAAGGAAAAAGAGTACAGTGTAAATATCGTTAATTACACGCTCCCCCTGATGCCGACATAAGATCCACAAGTCGCCGTATTCCAATGTTGTAAACCATCTTTCTGAATGATGTAGTTGGCAATGCTTTAGTGAATAAATCAACAAAGTTGTTACATGACTGAATCTGAAGCACGTCTATATCACCCTTTTTCTGAAGCTCATGGGTAAAGAAAAACTTTGGTGATATGTGCTTCGTTCTGTCTCCTTTGATATATCCATTTCTTATTTGAGCAATACAGGCGACATTTTCTTCATATAATGATGTTGGTATATTCTTTGTTGAAGGCAACCCACAAGATTCTTGAATATATTGAACAATTGATCTCAGCCATAAACATTCTCGACTTGCTTCATGCAATGCCAAAATTTCAGCATGATTGGAAGAAGTGGCTGCTAGAGTTTGTTTAACAGATCGCCATGATATTGCAGCGCCACCACAAGTAAATACATATCCACTTTGTGATCTGCCTTTATGTGGATCAGAAAGATAACCGGCATCTGCATAACCTACTACATGTGCATCGACATCTCTAGAGTAAAATAAGCCCATGTCTATTGTTCCACGAAGATAGCGCAATATGTGTTTAACTCCATTCCAATGCCTTCGTGTTGGTGCAGAGCTATACCTTGCCAGTAAGTTAACCGAGAAGGCTATATCAGGTCTCGTACAATTTGCAAGATACATCAAGGCTCCAATTGCACTTAGATAAGGTACTTCAGGACCAAGCAATTCTTCATTTTCCTCCCGAGGACGGAAAGGATCTTTCTTTATATCCAAAGATCGGACAACCATGGGACTGCTCAATGGATGAGATTTGTCCATATAAAATCTCTTCATAATCTTTTCTGTATATGCCGATTGATGAATAAATATACCAGTTGATAAATGTTCGATCTGCAGGCCGAGACAAAACTTTGTTTTTCCGAGATTTTTCATCTCAAATTCTTTCATCAAATAGTTTGCGGTCTTTGTGAGCTCTTCAGGAGTCCCCACAAGATTTAAGTCGTCCACGTATACTGCAATAATGGAAAACCCATTCTCAAATCTTTTAATGAAAACACATGGACAAATTGGATTATTAACAAATCCTTCCTTTACGAGATAATCACTGAGCCGATTATACCACATCCGACCAGACTGTTTTAATCCGTACAAGGATCGTTGCAATTTAATTGAATACAATCCATGAGACCTTTGATTATGAGATCCTTCAGGGATTTTGAATCCTTCAGGGATTTTCATATATATATATCACTATCAAGTGATCCATATAAATATGCGGTAACCACATCCATGAGACGCATGTCCAGTCCTTCAGAGACTGCAAAGCTAATCAAATACCGCAACGTGATTACATCAATCACAGGGGAATATGTTTCATCATAATCAATTCCAGGTCTTTGTGAGAATCCTTGTGCCACAAGTCGTGCCTTGTATCTCACAATCTCATTTTTCTCATTCCGTTTTCATACAAATACCCATTTGTACCCGACCGGTTGCACGTTTTCGGGCGTGCGAACTATCGGTCCAAAAACTTTGTGATTCTCTAGCGAGTTCAGCTCAGCTTGAATTGCATCTTTCCATTTTGGCCAATCATTTCTATGTCGACATTCATCAGCCGATATCGGTTCGGGATCTACGGGATCCTTATTTATAATATCGAGTGCGACCCCATATGCAAAGACATTGTCTACAATCACTTTCTTTCTATCCCAGTTTTCTCGGATATTTAAATAATTCAAAGAGATCTCTTCAAATATCGCCTCTTCAGGAGCATCAATTTCATTTGCCTCTTCCGGGGCATTTCTTAATTCAGACTGATCAGTTATTTTTTCTATAGCGCTTTGTGTTGAAACAGTTTCCTCTCCAGGAGGAATACATACTTCTGGTATCTTTTTCCTTCGGGGATTCTTGTCTTTTGCATCAACCGGGCGTCCACGTTTCATTCGTGGTTTTTCAAATTGTCATGCAGGGATATGTCCTTCAGGGACATCAATCCATGCTGGTGTATTAACAGCCGGTATATAAGATTTTGTTATTTTCTTTGTATCAACAAATGCATCCGGCAATTGATTTGCAACATTTTGTAAATGTATAATCTTTCTTACTTCTTGCTCACAATTATTTGTACGTGGGTCATAATGAGACAAAGATGGCACATTCCATTCTATTTCACGCCGTTCTTCAGGAACATGCTTCTTATCTCCCCCTAACGGCGGGAAAACTGTCTCATTAAAAATACTATCAGCATATCTTGCTTTAAACATATCACCCGTCAGGGGCTCAAGATATCTGATAATAGACGGGGAATCAAAACCAATGTAGATACCAAGTCGTCTCTGTGGACCCATTTTTGTTCGTTGTGGCGGTGATATTGGAACATAAACCGCACATCCGAAAATTCTCAAATGAGAAATATCAGGCTGCTGTCCTGTCACAAGCTGCAATGGCGAATACGCCTCGAATGAACTTAGTCTAATCCGGACCAGTGAAGCAGCATGTAATATTGCATGTCCCCAAACAGAGGTGGGTAAATTTGACCTCAAAAGTAAAGGTCTAGCAATTAATTGTAACCTTTTTATAAATGACTCAGCTAGGCCATTTTGGGTATGAACATGTACAACAGAATGTTCAACATCAATTCCAATTGACATGCAATAATCATCAAATGCCTGAGATGTAAACTCACCGGCATTATCAAGACGGATTGTCTTTATCGAATAATCAGGGAATTGTGCCCTCAATTTTATAATTTGAGCAAGAAGCTTAGCAAAAGCCATTGTACGCGTTGACAGTAGGCATACATGAGACCATCTTGAAGATGCGTCTATTAGGACCATAAAATAACGAAAAGGTCCGCAAGGTGGATCTACAGGCCCACATATATCTCCATGAATTCGTTGTAAAAACATTGGGGATTCAACACCAATCTTCATAGGAGACGGTCTGATGATTAATTTCCCCTGTGAGCATGCCACACACACATTTTCTTGCGGCAAAAGAATCTTCTGGTTCTTTAAAGGATGCCCGCTTGAATTCTTTATTATTCGATGCATCATAATTGCTCCCGGGTGGCCAAGTCGGTCATGCCAAAGTGAGAAAAGTTTTGAATCATTGAACTTCTGGTTCAATACAGCATTTGATTCAAAAACTCTTATGGTCGCATAATATAAACCCGATGAGAAAACTTGGAGTTTTTCATTTACATGCTTCTGGCATGAAATCATGGATGTGATACAAAGATATTCCATATTCCCCTCATTCATGGTCTCAATATGAAATCCATTCAAACGTATATCTTTGAAACTTAACAAATTTATTTTGGATTTCGGAGAGTACAACGCCTCTTTTATCAAAATATTTGTACCCCCGGGCAATATTATATTGGCTCTTCCGGAGCCTTCAATTAATTTTGTAGTACCACAAATTGTACTTACATTAGCCTTTGCTAATTTCAAATTTGAGAAATACTTCTTATCTTGAAGAATCGTGTGTGTGGTTCCACTGTCAACCAAACAAATATCTCCATTGTTCATGCTCACATCAACGCTATTTTTCATTTTTCATCAGGTAATCCATTCTTAACTTTTTCATTGTCGTCATAAGCACTGCTGGGGTCAATGAGAAAATCGGCAACATCCAAATGAGTGGTTTCAACTGTATTGATAAAATTAGCTTCTTTTTCTTTTTCTTTTATAGAAGCTTGATAAAGATCAACAAGATGTTTTGGCGTACGACAGATACGAGACCAATGTCCTTTAACTCCACACATATAGCAAGTATCATTTTTGTACCTTTTAGTACCCTTCGCTTGTTCATATTTAACACCATTATTATTTCCCTTTAAGTGGTACGGTGCAGTCCTTTTATTAGGACCACCTCGGTTCCTTCCAGAGCCGCCACTATAACCACGGCCGCGTCCACGACCACGACCACGACCACGACCACGACCACGTCCACGATTGTTTCCATAATAACTTGCATTCACTTCTGGGAATGAAGCATTTGCATTTACTTCTGGAAATGCTTGGGAACCGGTGGGGTGGGAGTTGTGATTTTTCATCAACAATTCATTATTTTGTTCGGCCACAAGAAGGCATGAAATCAATTGAGAGTATTTCTTAAAATTCCTCTCACGATATTGCTGCTGCATGAGCATATTAGAGGCATGAAAAATAGTATATGTTTTCTCTAACATATCTTCATCAGTGATATTATCTCCGCACAATCTCAATTGAGATACAATTTTGAACATTGCGGAGTTATACTCATTCACTGTTTTAAAATCTTGCAGCCTCAGGTGCATCCACTCATATCGAGCTTTTGGGAGTATCACACTCTTTTGGTGATCATATCTTTCCTCCAAGCTTTCCCATAGGGCAGCGGGATCTTTCATCCCAAGATATTCAGATTTAAGCCCTTCATGGATGTGATGGCGAATGAAAATCATAGCCTTTGCTTTTTCTTGTTCGGTTGCCTCATTTCCTTTTTTTTGATAGCATTTCCGAGGTTCATTGCACTCAAATGAATGCCAACATCAAGAACCCATGTCAAATAATTCTTTCCGGAAATGTCAAGGGCAGCGAACTCGAGCTTTGTAATATTTGCCATCTTTCTATGGCATAAATATAGTAGGCCCAAGCCGAAAATATACTCAAAACTTCAGGTTTGAGTTTTTCGCCTAGACTTTCTTTCAAGTCTAAGATTTTCGAAGCTTTCTTTCAAGCTTAAACTTTAAAGCTTTATTTCAAGCTCAAAACTTATTAGGCTTTCTTTCAAGCCGAAAACAATTTGTTCATATTCGAATTTCAAGTTACTTATACTACGTATAATAAAGTATGCATATTAATTCGAATTTCAAGTTATTTATACTACGTATAATAAAGTATGCATATTACTTGTTTGTCGATTTTAATCCTTTCGGATAGTCCTTTCGGATAGAGGCAATTGCTACTTTCCTCAACCTTTTTTTTTTCCGTCAACTTCTGATGGATTCCGTGTCACCTACAAACGTTGTAAGGACGATCCGAACGGTCAGAATGAAGAGGCTGGTGTGAGGAACCTTCGATTAAAATTTGAGGATGATCCAACGGTGGAAATGGTCAGAATGAGTGAAAAACAGAAGCTATTTTGTGCAAATCCGAAAATCTGCCTTTCAAAGTGTTTGCCTCATTTCTTTCTTGTTTGTGTGATATATTTTAGTGGTCAAGCTAAACTTCGGGAAATCGAGTTATGGAGCAAATTCGTGCTGATAACGTGTTATAAAACTTAGGATAAAAGGGATGAAATTGTTGTGTAAGCAAAGTAATATGTAAAGGGAGATATAAGATTATATAGTTGTTCTTGTTCTTATTACAAAATGAGGGTTGAACTCATCTATTTATAGGAGTTTAAGATCACACATGTCATACAAAGAAGAGTGATGGGTGGCTTCACACATGTCTTACAAAGGAAAGTGATGGATGGCTTCTCATGCATTGTGATACATGGCTATACTTAGAAGCATCCATTTGTTCTTGCCTTGCCACACTTATTCTTGCTTTGACACATATTGTATTATGTGTTGTTTCTTTGTTTCACCAAGTGAAAGGATCTTGTATAGCCACCTTATATCTTGAATGGTAAATTACCAATGGCATCCACAAGATATGCATATTTCATAACAAATAAAGCTTAATAAGGAAAATATTTATTAGCATTACCAACTAAATTTCGAGAACCCAACATGGCAAGAGTGTGATAAGCTCCCACTGAGTAATTCTTATTTGAATTTTAGTTACTCTTATAACTTGGAGTAATTACTTAACAAAATACCATGTAGCTATATGTGAAGAAAACCATGAACAGAACCTAAATGAAATTGCCTCAGCAATACATAGATTCAAAGGCTACACAATATTTTGCTTTAGAATTTTCAAGTTCCAGAAATGATAACAAATTACTAATCCAAATTGATCGAGTAACGGGAACCAGTCAGCGAATATCTGAAGCACGAGACGACTATGAATAAAATTTCCTTTTTCAGTTGGTCTTCAGTGATCATCGTCTGAAAATTCGGTTTCTTCTACATTGACCGATTGGGACACAATTTCTTGCGCTTCTGCAAGAACAGACTCTTTCTCATCCGCAGCATATAATATCTTCTTAACCCCCATAGCCATCTACACAAAATTTCAAGAAAACAACAAATTTAAATATTACTTACTATATCTTTACCAAACTTAATTTGCATCATATACACAAATTGGTTTTCATGAATCAATAGAAGAAGAAAAAGGAACTCTTTGAAGCTTAATTCTTACCGGAACATTTTCTAGTTGAGGCGCCTGACAAAGTATTTCTATATCGCGTAATTTTGCAAAGTAAAAATCTCTTTCCTTTTCCAAGATGTCAACAGATACCTTGAGGTCTGTAATCTGGATCATCAAAAATAAATAATTCGATACAAGTTTCAAATAAAAAAAACATAGCCATCAAATAATACATATTTGACGAAAAGTGTAGCACTTTTACGGTTTTACCTCCTTCGTCAATGCTTGAATCTCCAATGAAGATTTGGTCTCACCACCTGATTTTCCGTGTTTGGCAGCTTGAATCAAGAATTTTTTTTCTCAAAAAAAAGCTAAGAATCATTAGTTAAAAAGATAAAAGGACCAAAAAAAGAAACAGAGAAGAGATTCAGACGAACCAGAAATCTTATTACCCCTCGTTCCCTCGGAATTGAAGGAGTTGTTTGTTTGCAATGACTTAGAGTTCTTCTGAGAGCCCTTTACATTTCTCTTCTCCCCACCTTTAGTTCTTCGATCGACAGGATTGTAATTCTCATTCATCATGCCTCGGTTTACGGAATCACAATAGCGTTTTAGCCATTGTAGCAACTCCAAGTTGTCTAATGGCCTCCCTTTCACAAGTTTGTTCACCTCAATATGCTGCAAAAACAAAATTCATGAAAGACTTCAATCCAAGAATAACACAAAAAAAAAAAAAAAACCTCGGGATTACCTTGCCTATGTTGAGTTTGTTAAAAACATCCTGAAGTACTTTGTAATTCTGGATCATGTCATATTCAGTTTTAGCATCAAAGTTCACTTTGTGCATAGGAACAACTCCTGGATAGGTCATGTCCATCATCTGACATTGCACGGCCCCAGACGCGGCCTATTTGAATAAAAATGTTTGACAATTAGAATGTGGTAATAAATATGATGTCTTTGAACAAACTAACATTGCATTTCGACTAATCGAAATTTCAATTCATCAACGTCTACGCGAAATATAAAGAGATCAAGATTATTAGTCAAGACAAATCATATCTTGATCACATTATTTGAGCATTCTATATGTCAAATGTCAAGGGATTAAATCAACTTAGGCTTAAGCAATTTCAATAGTTTCTTTATTAAATGAACATCTAAGTCGAACCATTTTCGATTTTTTTTCCAAGCTTTTAATTTGAATCTAGGAGAAATTCACATGGTAATTAGAAATAATCTTTCTAAGAAATGGACAAACTCATCAACAGCTTAAGTACGAAATTAATAAATTGAGCAAGAAATAGATTAAATTAATAACAAAAAGTTCACTTTCTTTTATCAAAATTTTGTAGAACTATTAAACATTCTATCATAATTTTAAAGAACAAAAACTCCAGATTTTACTGAACACTATGAAGAAATCCCAAAAAAGGGATGAGACCCGGAAATTCAAGTAATAATTAATAATTCTCACCGCAACGCAAAATTAGCAATCGAAAAATAATTAAAATATCCAATTGGCTAAATGGGAATATGGGTTTTTTTTTTCTTTTTAAAATTTGTACCTCTTCAACACGAGAGAGATTAAGCTGAAGCCTGGCATTGATCCACGCAAGAATTTCATTCCTTCCCTCAAAATATGCACTATCCATTATCCCTATATTTGCTGCCATTATTGAAATTTTCCAGAAAACAAAACGTACAACAATTCTTCACCAATTTCCTTGGATGTTAACTATATAATGGGAGGAAAAGAAATGGTGAAAGAGAAAGGAAATGGGGGGCGGAATGTTTGGGTTTTTGTAATTCAAATATATTGGTTTGTTACTATTTTCGTTGAATTTATGATGAATTAATAATGAAATATTTGAATGGAGAGGAAGAATTGCTTAAATGGTAGTATTTGATTTTGTTTGTTTCTTTAAATAACTAATAAATCCTTAACACGCATCCCCGCGTGTTTTAAATTTTTTAAAACCTGTTCCTGCATTTATTAATTTTTTAAGCAAAAAAAATAAGAATTTCTTTTTAAAGAAAAAATTAAAGTAAATTTTATTTAAAAGATGAAATTGTATAAGTGAAGTAATCAAAAAGTTATACAATTAAATTAAGGATAAAATAGAAATATAAAAAATTATTACACCATGACATGAATTCTCTTTTTAATATTATAGATTACAGTAGTAATAGATGTCACACCTTTGTAAATAAATGAAAATGAAAAGTACCCTTTTTTAAAAGGAAAAACTAATTAATGGACAAATTACAAAATTGAAAAATTAATAAATAAATAAAGCTGGCCGTGGCCTGCAATGTGTGTGAAGCTTTGTCCGTCATATTCTGTGACTTGTTAATTCGAATTTCACATTTACAATCACAAGCAATAGTTTGAAGATCTATTTTTTATTTGGATAATGGTAAAATAGCAAAATTAATATATTTTAATCTTGTAGTATATTAAAGTATCAAACAACATTTGGTGCCAATTTTGGACTTGTTATCTTATAAATGTTGTCAAATTTAGAATACCTCTTAATTTCTAGATGAATTTGAATTTATGAGTTATGACGTTCATGATTTCTGTTTAATATTTTTCTTCAACATAAATTTCACGTGACTTTTTTTTGTAGGCATGTGTTCATAAGTTATTAAGATTTAAGACAAAAGTTGAATTGATCAATAAAAGCTATCATATATTGCCAAATTTATAAGATTCAAAACCAAAAATATCATTACAATACTTACTAAACCTATTTGCTTCCCAAAGTTGCATAATTGATTTTGCAATATTTAAAGCAACAAAGTTATTTACGATACCTTTACCCAAATAAAGGATACGATAAATAATAAAGTTGATATTTTACCAAAGAGGTTCGAATTAGCTCATTTCAATTGCATATAGGATTTTTTCATTTTGCCCAAATAAGAAATATTGAAATATCGTGTAATCACATATAATTGATTGTGATACTAAGAAAGATATTTTATTTGGTAAGGATGACCGGGGTAGGGGTCACATTTGCTGCGAAAAATGTAAGAGTAAAAATTCGATTTAAAACGCAACAAGATTGAGTATGCGTAAAATTCTACGAAAAGAAATAAGAAAATGAAATAATAATAACATATTTATGAGATGGATATTAATCCTTGTTGGAAAATTGTGGGGTGTAAAATATTACATCAACAACTTTATGGCTTTGAGGCTTGTTTAAAGACAATATCTTTAAAGTGATACTTGCCCCCACTCGATTGAGTTTGCTAATGGGTTTGAAGTAGCAAATCACTCCCAGGATACAACAAAACCACTTAAAAAGATAGATAGCAATTCTATACTTTCTCTTAATTTCTCTAATGAATTGTGTGCTTTTTGGATATGAAAGAAAATAATAAAGTAGTAATCATTTTTATGTTTTTTTTCCTCTGAACTACTGCTCCCTATTTATAATAATTCAAAGATTGTAATGTTACATGAATAATTGTGATTTGTAAATATTCATGAAGAGATGCATATTTTCTTCATATCTAAGAGTTGTATAGTTTTGTAAATAAGTATTGATTTGAATTTTTTAATTAATTGCCGAAACATCAACTTTGTCGAATCAATGCAACTCTTTGTATTAAAACTACCACTTTTCATTTCATGAACAAATGGCACACCTTGTTTACTGAACAAGTGTCCATATGCTATATTATAAAATAATATATGATACAATATATTAAAATATAATAATATTTTTTAACATTATAATCTAAACTCAATTTATATATAAATTCCAACAATCTCCCACTTAGATTATGATGTTAAGAAATATCGAAGCACGTGATTGCATTATGAATATAAGAAGGTGTCTTTCGACTTTAACCATCAATTAGTATAAACAATTCAAAGTTTTAACGAAGTCAAAGGTGGTCGAAACTTAAACCAAGACTCCTAAGTGTCAAAACAACAAATGTCATACACATAATACTATCCAATTCTAATAAGAAATTTCAAAATGTATTAGCACTATTGCAGCCTTGTGCTCGATCCTGGAGTTCATGAACATTTATAAAAGATATTCCCAAACCTTTTATTAGAAGCGGCACCACCTCTTATGTTCATTTTGGTGAAGTCCCCTTAAGTGTCGCTGCTGCTAAAGACACTTTAAGTTACCTTGAGTAATGGGCTCCATTAAGAGTACAAGCTCAACCTACAACTTGTAGCAGCATGCACTGAATACTTTTCTATATTTTGTGGAATGTAATTTTCAGTACTCATGGTCATGTCTAGTAACTTGTTTTTACCCTTTAAACCTTAACACTAGTGTTTTTCTAGTGTAAGGTTGGGTTACCATTACTAGTGACTAAGAGGGATTCAAACACATTCCACTTGCTGTTATTTTAACTAAATCTCTCGAGAGTGCTTTTGTAAAAGGATCAACTAAGTTGTCCTTTGATCTTACATAAACAACAGTTATAATTCCATCTTTTAATAATTGTTTGATGTAATCATGTCTAAGACTAATATGTCTTGATTTACCATTATTTACTGCACTATGTGCTCTGCACATAGTTGATTCATTATCGCAACGTAAGGAAATGGCTGGCATTGGTTGTGGCCACAACTCTATATCAAACAATAAGTTTCTCAGCCATTCTGCTTTCTTTCCTGTTGCAGCTAATGCAACAAATTATGATTCCATAGTTGAATGTGAAATGCACATTTGTTTCTTGGATGCCCAAGATATTGCTCCTCCTCCAAGAGTAAATATCCATCCAGAAGTGGATTTACTAGAACTATCACTAGTAATCCAACTTGCATCAGTGTAACCTTCTAGTACAGCTGGAAAACTTTTATAAAACAATCATAAATTGATTGTTCTTTTTAAATATCCAAGAACCCTTTCTATTCCTTTTCAATGGTCTACACTTGATCGACTAGTGTATCTTGAAAGTTTACAAACAGAGAACGATATATCTGGCCTAGTGCAATGCATTGCATACATTAAACTTCCTATTGCACTGGCATATTCCAAAGGAGCAATATCCCTTCTAAAATTTTCAGTTACTTTAAACGAAGAATCATATGGGGTGTTTGCTTCCTTTATATTTAAATGCTGAAACTTATTAATAACTTTCTCAATATAATGAGATTGACATAATGCATAACCCCCACTATGTTTCTTAACTTTGATGCCTAAAATTGTATCAACTTCATTTAAGTCCTTCATCTTAAATTTCGAAGTTAGATACTTTGTAGTTTCTACTATCCCTATATTATTAGTTGAGAATATTAACATGTCATCCACATAGAGACAAATAATAACACCATATTCATCAGTGAAATTTGAATAAATACACTTATCAACATTGTTATGTTTGAATCCATGAGACAATATCACAGTGTCAAACTTTTCATGCCATTGCTCTGGCGCTTGCTTTAATCCATAAAGCGATTTAACTAATTTGCACACTTTCTTTTCATGTCCATGCATAATAAATCCTTCAGGTTGTTCCATATATAATTCTTCATCAAGATCACCATTTAAGAAGGCAGTTTTAACATCCATTTGGTGAACATATAAATTATAAATTGAAGCTAATGCTATAAGTACTCTAATGGATGTTATTCTTGCAACAGGAGCATAAGTATCTAAGTAATATATGCCTTCTTTTTGTTTAAAGCCTTTAGCTACCAATCTATCTTTAAAAGTTTGGATTGACCCATCAGTGTTATATTTTCTTCTAAACACCCACTTACATCCAATAGGCTTGGAACCTTGAGGCAAATCAACAAGAATCCATGTATTGTTAGACATAATCAAATCCATTTCATCGTTAATTGCCTCTTTCTAGTAAGTTGCATTCTGGATATCATAGCTTCACTAAATGTTTTTGGATCATCTTCCACATGTAATAAGATAGGTGTTTTCTTAATAATAGAGTTTCTATCTCTTTCAGTTAAAAATACTAGAGCTAGTGAAGTAATAAAATCAGGACCAAAATCCTTTTCTTTCCTAACTCTTTGACTTCTTCTAGGTTACAAAGTTGTGTCATCATTCTTTCTCTTTATACTTTGAGAAGTAATAGGAGAAGAATTATTAAGTTTTTGTGGTGATGCTGATTCAGTGTCATTGCAAACTTTATTTCAAGAAACTCAACGTCTCTTTATTCTACAATAACATTTGAACTTGAATCCAATAGGCTTTAGAATTTTCAGCATACCCAACAAAAACACTTTTACAAGCTCTTGGACTTAATTTAGTTATATTTGGATCAGTAACTCTATAGAATGCAATGCAACCCCAAACCTTTAGGTAATCTAGGTTAGGCTTTCTTCCTTTCCATATTTCATATGGTGAAATGTGAGCTTTCCTTGAAGGAATTCTATTGTGTATGTGACAAGCTGTAAGTAATGCTTCACTCCATAAATCTAAAGAAAGTTTGGCATTTAAAATCATTGCATTAGTCATATCAACTAACGTTCTATATATTTTTTCTTTCAGTCAAACCATTTTGTTGTGGAGTGTAAGATGTAGTAGTTTGGTGTACTATGCCATTTTCTTCACAAAAAGCATTAAACTTATTCGAAATGTACGTATTCACCTCCATTATCACTACGTAAAATTTTAATTTTCCTATTTTGTTGATTTTCAACAAGTGATTTATAACACTTGAACATATCAAATGCTTGATCCTTGCCTTTCATTAGATAAACATACGTAAATCTAGAACAATCATCAATAAAAGTAATAAAATATCTATTACCTCCCCTAGTTAATTTTCCATTTAATTCACATATATCAGAATGTATGAGCTCAAGGATTTCAGTCTTACGTTCAACCCTAGGGAATGGCTTCTTAGTTATTTTGGCTTGTATACATATCTCACATTTAGAATTATCATAATCATGACACGAAATCAAACCATGCTTTGACATATATTTTAAATACTTATAATTCAAATGTGCAAGACGAGCATGCCATAGATTAAAAGAAAAAACATCAGAGTAAGCAGAACTAATTATTTTATTAATACTTAATTTGAACATTCCATCACAAGAGTATCCTTTTCCAACAAACATTCCACCCTTAGTCAAAATCAAACAATTAGACTCTAAAACGGCTTTTATGCCATTTTTACAAAGCAAATTGGCAGATACAAGATTTTTCTTAATTTCTGGGACATGTAAAACATTAACAAGAATAAGTTTTTTCCCAGAAATGAATTTCAGTTCGACTTTTCCTTTTCCTAAAACCTTTAATGCGTTATGGTTTCCCATAAACACTTTTTGGTCTTCCATTGCAACTTCATAATTCTTGAATTGAGATTTGTCGTTGCAGACATGAATAGTCGCACCAGAATCATACCACCAATCAAATGATTGTGGTGTAGTAGCGTTGAGTCGCCATTCCAATATGCATTGAAGAAACCATGGCAATTAAATTTTCAATTCCATTGTCATTAATCATGTTTGCTACTTTATCGGAATTACTCGCAGCATTTTCCATCTCCCTTTTCTTGATTCTATATTGACAAATCAGATGCCCCTTTTTGCCGCAATGGTGACACTTTCTTGTTTCCTTAACCTATTGCTTCTTGTTGGAACCATTGTTATTATTATCAGAATTCTTCCTCTTGTTTCCATGACTTTGATTGTTGAATGTCTTCTCATCCACAACATTTACTTTAGAAGAATCAAACTGCACTACGCCGTTCTTTTTAAGTTCTTGAGTTTCATCCTCTATTCTCAAATGTTTCTCAAGTTGTTCCAAAGTGAAATCTTCCGATGAATGTAGAAGTTTTTTTTGATAATTTGTCCAAACGGGTGGAAGTTTGGCAATTATCGCACCAACTTGGAAGCTTTCGGGAAGTTCAACTTTCAAGTCTTTGAGTTTACTAACCAAGACTTGCAAGTCATGTAGTTGGTTCAAAATAGGTAGATTATCATTCATAGAAAATTGTAAATACTTCATGATAAAAAAACTTATCAGTACCTTGCCTTTCCGATTTGTACTTGTTCTCTAATGCATTCCAAATCCCTCTTGGTGATTTGATTGAAGTGAATAAATCATAAAGTCGATTAGAAATGGTGTTCAAAATATGTCCACGACAAACCAATTCATCTTCTCCATGATTCTTTCGTTGCTCTTTAATAGCATCATCTTCACCTACTTTTGGTTCCGAATTGGTTGCAAATCCGGACTTAACACATTGAAGATCTTCAAAGCTGTCAAGAGAAACTTCATTTTGTCTTGCCAACGGGTGAAATTAGTGCCATCAAACTTATCCAATTTCACAAAGTCTTGATTCATGACCTTGAAAGCAGCGTCGGTAGTCGATTCCATAATATCACTTTAAAATTGTTGGAAAATTGTGGGGTGTAAAATATTTTATTCAAGAACTTTGAGGCTTGTTTAAAGACAATATCTTTAAAGTGATATTTGCCCCCACCCGATTGAGTTTGCTTATGGGTTTGAAGTAGCAAATCACTCCCAGGATACAACAAAACCACTTAGAAAGATAGATAGCAATTCTATACTTTCTTTCTAATTTCTCTAATGAATTGTGTGCTTTTTGGAGATGAAAGAAAATAGGAAAGTAGTAATAATTTTTATGTTTTTTTTCCTCTGAACTACTACTCCCTATTTATAATAATTCAAAGATTGTAATGTTACATGAATAATTGTGATTTGTGGCTATTCATGAAGAGATGCATCTTTTCTTCATATCTAAGAGTTGTATAGTTTTGTAAATAAGTATTGATTTGAATTTTTTAACTAATTGCCGAAACATCAACTTTGCCGAATCAATGCAACTCTTTGTATTAAAACTACCACTTTTCATTTCATGAACAAATGGCACACCTTGTTTACTGAACAAGTGTCCATATGCTATATTATAAAATAATATATGATATAATATATTAAAATATAATAATATTTTTTAACATTATAATCTAAACTCAATTTATATATAAATTCCAACAATCCTTTCTAGACTCATGATTTTGGGGCAAATTCCATTTTTTTTAAACACTATCTTCTTATCTGGTGTATATTCTTTTAATTTTTTAAGTTGAATATTTAATGTAATATTTTAGTATATAATCTTAGCAAAATAGGATATATGAAGTTTCACGTGTTATGACCATTAATATATGTTATATTGTTTACATCAGCACTACACTTGATCTCTCTAGGTAAATCGAATATTTGTTTTCGATAATTAATGAACTTAATATTGACTTAAGAGTATTTTGAGTCGGGTGCATCCCCAATTTTGTTGCGCGCAGACCAGATCACTAAAATTTAATCGAATGACATTTTAACAACGTATCATTTTTCATATCAAACTTTACGCTACTTTATATATTTGGTACTATACTTTTTGAAAAAAACACATTAATACCATGATTTTACTCCCCCTCGATACATTTCTTTTCTGCATCAATTTTTAGACGGAAATCACAATAACTCTTTCATTACAAGACTAAACTTCGTGTTCTTTATATGGCTGAAAAGCTTTTGGAGAGATTTTTAAGGGTACAAGTTTCAGTTCATGAAGCACGATAAATAAACCGCAGAAAATGAACAAAGTTTCGGTACATTTATCAAAATTAAAACATATTAAGATGACTAAGCTTAATTTGTGTCAAAGTGATTAGGCCTTGATTGTGTTAGCTTTGGCCTTTGATTATGCTAGCTTTGATTGTGTAAGATTGATTAAGCTTGAATGTAGTTGTTACTTGATATGTTTGTCTCCTTTGTACTATAAATATAGGTGTTCATATTGTAAAATTCATCAAAGAAATATATTACAAAAGAATTTCTCCATCTTGTCTTTACTTTTTCATGGCATCCGAGCCAGAATTTTAAAGCCCTCACTTTCCACAATATTTATATGAAAGATACTGATAGAACCAGTACTTCCAATACAAACAAAAACACAGACATTAGTATTGATCAAGGAATTACAAAGCCTATTGATCAAACTATGTCTTCTCCCACTATAGATCCAACTGATCCTCTTTTTATTCACGCATCCGATCATCCGGGAATGACTCTTGTATCAAAAGTTCTAGATGGAACCAATTATGCTATGTGGAGACGATCAATGTTGGTGAGTCTCAGTGCCAAAAATAAATTGGGATTCATCAAAGGAACCATACCTACACCAAGTGAGGCTGATCCAAAGCATCAACCATGGCAACGCTGTAACGATATGGTTCTATCGTGGATCTTTAATTCATTAAGTCCTGAACTTGCTAATAGTGTGCTCTACATGGAAACTCCTGATGAAATCTGGACATATTTGCAAGAACGGTTCTCACAAGGTGATTTTTCTCATCACTATCAAACTCAACGTTCCATTGTAGAATTAAAACAAAATCAAGATTCTATTTTTACTTATTATACAAAATTGAAAACTTTGTGGGATGAATTAAAAACATGTAGCCCATCCATTCCATGCACTTGTGGAGGATTAAAATACTTGAATGAGAAAGAAGAAAAAATAAGGCTAGGACAATTTCTTATGGGGTTAAATGAATCTTATTCTGCTGTAAGGGGACAACTAATGTTAATGCAGCCTTTACCAAATGTAAAGAAAGCATATTCTCTCCTATGTGAAGAAGAGAAACAACGAGGTCTAGTTGAACACAAAGAAACAGATCAAGTTCATGCTATGAGTGTTAGAAAACAATCTCAACAATCTAACACTCACCAGTGGTCATCAGCTTCATCAAAGCCACAAGGACCAAAGAAAGCCCTTTTCTGCAACTATTGTGATGGTACAACTCATACAATCGACAGGTGCTATTATCTGAACGGTTTCCTTGTGGGTCACAAATTTCACGGTAAAAATGTTCAGCTGCCAAAACGTAATAAAAAATTTGCAGTGAACCATACTAGTACCAAGGCCCCCCATGTTACAACAGCCGAGTCATCACTACAATTCACCCCTGAAGAGTTCTCCCAAATAAAAGCATTCCTCCGAAATGGTAAAAGTTCTTCTTCTGCAAACTATACATGTACTTCCACACCTTTTTGCTCATCATCAATGGTACATCACACTCAATTAACTAATTGGATAATTGATAGTGGTGCAACTAATCATATTGCTTCTACAGTAAACAGTAACACTCCTATGTCCTCACAAGTTTCTTTACCAAATGGTTCTCATTCTAAAATTACGGGTGTTGGTTCTACCCATCTTTCACATGACTTACATATTAAAAACATTCTTTGTGTTCCTTCTTTCAACGTTAATCTCCTCTCTGTAAGTCAACTTACTTCTGCTCTAAATTGCTCAATCCAATTTTTTCCTACTTTCTGTATATTGCAGGACCTAGCTTCGAAGAGGATGATTGGTCTGGGGAAGCAGCATAAGGGGTTGTACTACCTTGTGCCACACTCGGAGTCTTCATTAGCTTCATCACCAATAACATGCCATGTTTCTTCTCCATCTGCCACCACTTGGCATAAGCAGTTGGGACACCCTTCTAAAGCTCCGTCTCAAAATTTATGCAAAATAATTCCGTCTTTTTTATTTGATTCTGAACATTTACGTGATGTTTGTCCTTTAGCTAAACAAACTAGATTGTCATTTCCTTTGAGTTCTATTCAAACTAAATACTCTTTTGATCTTATTCATTGTGATATTTGGGGACCTCATCGTATTGCATCTCACTCAGGAGCACATTATTTTTTGACAATTGTAGATGATTTTACTCGTTTTACATGGATATTTCTTATGAAATTCAAATCTGAAACACAAAGCTTGGTAAAATCATTTATAACCTATGTTAACACTCAATTCAATTGTCAAATTAAATGTGTTCAAAGCGACAATGGTCTTGAATTTGTATCCATGAAATTATTTTTCTCTAATCTTGGCATATTATTTCAAACTTCGTGTCCTTATACTCCACAACAAAATGGTGTAGTGGAACGCAAACATCGTCAACTTTTAAATATAGGGCGAGCCTTAAGATTTCATGCCAATCTCCCTTTAAAATTTTGGGGCGAAAGTTTACTAACAGCTGCCTATCTTATTAATCGTCTTCCTACACCGGTATTGCATAATAAAACTCCATATGAACTTTTATACAATAAACCTCCAGTTTATACACATTTACGAGTATTTGGTTGTCTATGTTATGCTACCAACATTAAACCTTTAGCAAAATTTGCGCCTCGTGCTCGTCGATGTATATTTGTTGGTTATCCTATTGGACAAAAAGCTTACCGTGTGTATGATCTTGAGACACATCAATTTTTTACAAGTCGAGATGTAATCTTCCATGAAGAAAATTTTCCTTTTTCACTTAACAATACCATTCCTGAACCGGAAAATCGCCACTTGCCTACTATACCTCTATCTACTATTGACTCAAATCAGCCTTTAACACCTTCCGACTCACCTGTTATAGAATCTGATCAAACGGACCCCTCACCAGAAATACCAACACCATCAACTTCACCTCCCTCTGCTTCTATTCTTCGTCGCAGCGACCGTATACGACAACCATCTGTGATACTTCGTGATTTTCATTGTGGTCAGATTAGTACACCTACTTATCATGCAAGAACCACGTCATCCTCTTCAAAGTCAGGTACTCAATATCCCTTAGCCAACTTTATTTCTTATGATTTACTATCTTCTACACATAAATTCTTTGTTAACGCCATTGCTAGCAGTCTAGAACCTACCTCATATGAACAGGCTGTTCAGGATCCAAATTGGCGTGAGGCTGTAAATCAAGAGTTGACTGCTCTAGCCAACCAACAAACATGGTCTTTGGTCTCTCTTCCTCCTGGAAAACGACCAATTGGAAGCAAGTGGGTGTTTCAAATTAAATACAAATCCAATGGCACAATAGAGCGTTACAAAGCACGATTGGTAGCAAAGGGTTTTACTCAAAAAGAAGGTCTGGATTATCATGAGACATTTGCTCCTGTAGCAAAACTCACCACTGTACGGTGTCTCCTTGCTCTTGTTGCCGTACGTAACTGGCCATTATTTCAAATGGATGTTCATAATGCATTTCTTCATGGTGACTTGGATGAAGAGGTATACATGACTCCACCACCGGGTCTTTGTCGACAGGGGGAGAAACTAGTATGTCGACTACACAAGTCCCTCTACGGTTTAAAGCAAGCACCAAGAAATTGGTTATCAAAGTTTTCTGAAGCCATTAAAAAGGCAGGTTTTGTCCAATCTCATTCTGATAATTCACTCTTTGTTCGTGCAATAAATTTTTCTATAACTATGGTTCTAATCTATGTGGATGATATGATTATCACTGGTAATGATGATAAAGCTATTCAAGATCTCAAGTTTTTCCTTCACCAACAATTCCATATTAAGGATCTTGGTTATCTGAAGTACTTTCTTGGTCTGGAAGTTGCACGATCTAAAGCTGGTATTGTTATATCACAAAGAAAGTATACTCTGGAAATTCTAGACGATGTTGGATTTCTTGGAGTACAACCAGTTGATTCTCCTATGGAAGTAAATTTAAAACTTACAAATAGCCAAGGAGATGTCTTACTTAATCCTTCTCGCTATAGAAGATTAGTAGGACGATTTATTTACCTCACAATTACCAGGCCCGATATCACTTACTCAGTGAATATATTAAGTCAGTTTATGCATGCTCCAAGAAAACCTCACTGGGATGCTGCTCTTCGAATTGTAAGATATTTAAAGAAAGATCCAGGTTGTGGTATGTTATTTTCCTCAAACAGCTCGCTGACCCTTAAAGCTTATTGTGATGCTAATTGGGCAAATTGTCCTATGACGAGAAGATCTACCTCAGGCTATTGTGTTTTCCTTGGAGATTCTCTAATTTCATGGAAGACAAAGAAGCAAAAGACTGTTTCTAGATCATCTTCGGAAGCAGAGTATAGATCTATGGCTGCTGCAACATGTGAAATAACTTGGCTAAGATTCTTGTTTAATGATTTACAAGTTTCATTAGGGCCGGTCGAACTATTTTGTGATAATCAAGCTGCTCTACATATTGCTGCTAATCCTGTGTATCATGAACGTACAAAGCATATTGAACTTGATTGTCATGTTGTGAGAGAAAAGATTCAGGCAGGACATATTATTACCAAGTTTGTTCCATCATCTCTCCAACTAGCCGATGTTTTCACAAAAGCTTTGGGAGGCAACGAATTTAAGAATATAATACACAAGTTGAACATTCTTAACATTCATGCTCCAACTTGAGGGGAAGTATTAAGATGACTAAGCTTAATTTGTGTCAAAGTGATTAGGCCTTGATTGTGTTAGCTTTGGCCTTTGATTATGCTAGCTTTGATTGTGTAAGATTGATTAAGCTTGAATGTAGTTGTTACTTGATATGTTTGTATCCTTTGTACTATAAATATAGGTGTTCATATTGTACAATTCATCAAAGAAATATATTACAAAAGAATTTCTCCATCTTGTCTTTACTTTTTCAAAACATGTCTCATAATCTACTAGGAATCATGCTACGATAATTTTCAGGTATGGTATAAGGCACATAAGCGTGTCATTTTGGTGACTTTCAGAAAACATAATACCAAATGTATAAGGTATATGAAAGTTTGGTATGAAAATTACACTTCCCTCCAAATTAAACTATTCAAATATTAATTTGAATTAGATCAGTAAAAACTTGTTTGAGTTGAATTATTATACATGATAATCAATTTGAATAGGTTTGAGAGTTTACATATAAAATTATAAAAGATATTGGATCTCGTGAATCACTTAAAGCTTCATTCTTCAAAAACAAAAATTTAAGCCAAATACATCTTAGATAAATAACTAAATCAAATAAAGCCTTTCTAAAAACTTGTTGTTGGGGCTCGCATATCATGGGGTCCCCGGAATAGGCCCAATAAGTTTGTCATTGTTGTCTAATTGGACCAGCCGAACGGCCCCATTTGGTTTGGCCCACTAGACTTAATTTATTAACAGAATTAAATAAATTAAAATTACACTCCTTGAGATCTAGACGAATATAACCAGCTCATATTATTAAAGAGAAAAAAAGAACATCTCAGATATTCTAAATTACGAAATTACCCCGCACTAACTAATATATATGCCACCCAACATTATTGGTCCATTTACATTATAGTTTTTTTCATATTGATTTTGTGATTGGGTTAACTTATAAAATTGTTAATTATATGTTGTTCAATGGTGCAGCAATGTATAATAACAATAATAATTAAACAATATCTATGACCTGTACCATATGATGTTGTCCTTTTTTTTTCTTGAAAAAACATCATTATTGTCGTGCCTCGTGTCTATTTAATTAACTGGCAACATTTTTATTCTTTTTTTAAAGGGAAAATGACAACATCAATGCGTGGCTATTTTTAAAACTAGATTTTTAAATTGCAAATGGGCCAGTTCAAGCCTCTGCTCCCAAAGTCAATTGTTGAAGGAGAACGTGTGAGCATGACGAGGGCATTAAACCTTCAAAAACAACTGGAGAGTAATACTTGATTACATGTTGAATATTCATATATTCGTCTGATACATATTAGACATGTTTTGTCATAGCATTTTTTAAAATAAGAAAATAAAAAGAATATTAAATCGGACATATTAGACACGCCCAAAATACTTAAGAGCAAGTATTTCTATAAATAATTTATATATCAAAGTTGTCTTCATTAATTCATTAAAAAAAATGATCTCATGAAACACTTTGAAATTTTTCAACAGATCAAAAACTTTACATACGGTGTTAGCATAGTAGTTTTACTTGAACACTTAAATGAGAGGGAAGAAACATTATTTTTTCCCAAAATAGAAATAAAAAAGTTATAGGAGTTTACATTTCATAATTTTTATTATACCTTTTTAAAACATTGATTTTTTTTTTTTAAATATACACACGTAAGGTACTCTGTGCATTTTGACAATTCGTATCGCCATGTCCCTATTGTGTCATATCCTATCATCCTATTTATATGTATGCAACATAGATTATAATTAACACTTTCAAAAATTGTTTTTAAATATATATTATTAAATTAAATTAAACCCCAATTATAAACGAGTAATTGTGAAGAATGACCTTTTCACAAATCAAAATTCTAAAATTGACCTTGTGCAAATATTCTCAAATAAACTCTATTTGCAAAAGAAGTCCCCTGACAGTTCAAAAAGAAAAATAGACCAATAAATTATTCAAATGGGCATGACCGAAGAAATAGCCGATTTACAAAAACAATTAATAGGTATAACTAAAGAAATTGCTGATTTAAAAGAACAATTACTTATGATAAATAAAATATTAAAAAAAGAAGATATTTATAAAAATTTTGATGAATTCTATAATGAAAAAGAAAATACACCTAAAGAAAAAATTAAAAATTTAAGTTACGAATTAGAGAAAATTAAAGACTTAGTTCTAATAAACAAACAAGAACAAATATTTAGTTCAATTAGAGACCTACGACCACCAAGAAATTTACTAAAATAATGGAAGAACAAATAGAGGAAGTTAGAAAAATGATTGAACAAATAAACATAATTGAAGAGGAACAAAATATAAAACAAACAAATTTTACAAATAATAATGAAGTAATTTATGGATACGAATCGGATGATTCTATTCCTGCATATATGGAAAAAGGAGAAAGTAGTCAAATAAAGGAAGAACAACAAGATGATGAAAATAATAAAAAACGAAAGTCTAGTAGGTTTGAATGGATCGATATTGATCCAGAAAACCTTAGAGAAAGAAATGATTTTTATCAACGAAAACAAGGAGGATTCCGAAAATTACCAGATGAATATACACCTCATTTACAACAAATAAAACAAGGGATATTAGATGTAGATTGCGCTAGAAACACAGAAGGATTAATACAAGAATGGGCAAACCAAGTAAACCTAATTCTACAAACAGATGATATATTTAAAAATGCCACAATGGATAATATATGGTATTATATGGTTTTTAAAACAAAAGGAAATGTATTCCAATACTTAAGCGATTACAAATACATTGACCAACTAAAAGAAGCAAGCAAAAATAATATAGAAAAAATTTATTGGTCAGTAATAGCACTTATATGGAAAGAATTTGTTGGTCAAGATCAAATAAATTATGCAGAAAAAGTTACAGAAAAGCAAAATGAAATAGCAACCTGGCATTTAAACAGTATGACTATCTGTGATATGTGTCAATACGAGAATTATGTTTGTGAATTTTCAAAAAGTTTTTATAGACTAAAACCTGAAAATCAGGAACATACGAAAAAATTATTACTAATAAAATTACCATACCCAATAAATAAAATTTGTTTAAACAAATTTAATGAAGGAGTAAAAGACGGTACTATAGCAGATAGTCTAGGAGGAGCAATTCTTGTAGGACGATAATATATAATAGAAAAATGCACACAACTAAATGAAACAAAACTGGTAAAACAAGTTAACAAAGTTTGTTGTGAAGGTAATCCAGGGGTACCACAACAGTATGGGTGTAAAGAACGTAAATATAAAAAGAGATATCATAGAAATAAATATTATAATAAAAAATATAAATGGAAGAAACGACCATTTCAAAAATATAAAGAAGAATTTTATAAAAAACCAGAACGATTTTTTAGACGAAAGCAAAACAAAAAATATTGTCCAAAAGGAAAAAAGAAATGTAAATGTTGGTTATGTAAGGAAGAAGGTCACTATGCAAATGAATGCCCAAAAAGAAAAAATAAAGAACAAAAAGAAATTCTAAAAGTAGCAGAGTTAAGAAGTCTAGAACCAATTGAGTCTGATATATCAGATATCGAGGAAATATATATATTATTAACCGATTCAGGTTATGAGACAGAAGAAAATCATGAGACAGAATTATCTACAGAATCAGAATAGAAGGAACCCAAACTCTACTTTTATAAAGGTAGAAATAAAAGGATATTATTATTCAGCATATATTGATACTGGAGCTAGTATTAGTTTTGCTTCTAAAAATATAAAAGGGTTATTTTGGAGAGAAACAGAAAGACCAGTAAGAATTATGATAGTTGATGGAAGTACGCATAAGATAGAATTAGCAAGTTATTTTAATAAAATAAAAATTATAGATAAGACTAAAACTCCCTATATATTTATGGTACCATCACTCTACAGGCAAGAATCAGGATTTGATATTATTCTAGGAAACAATTTTCTTAGATTATACCATCCCTTTATACAATGGTTAGAACATATAGAGCTAAAGACACCAATAGGAAAAATGATAAAAATCCCGATCATAGACAACCTTGAACGAACAAAATTAAAAATATTACACATTCTTAGCGAAACATTATTTTATATAAAGGAAAATAATAAAACAAGTATTGAAAAAGAAGTAGAAAATCTTTTAGAAGAAACTTGTTCAGAAGACCCGCTAGATGTAAAAATAAATACTAATGAAGAACAAATCACCATAGAATTAAAAGATCCAAAACAAGAGGTAAATGTACCAAATAGGATACCCTATTCAAAAAGAGATATAGAAGAATTCACAAAAGATTGTAAAGAATTATTAGAAAAAAGATTAATAAGAGAAAGCAAAAGTAGACATGCTGCTCCGGCATTCTATGTAGAAAACCATAATGAAATAAAACGAGGAAAAAGGAGAATGGTAATAAATTACAAAAAGATGAACGATGCCACCATAGGAGATGCACATAAGTTACCACGAAGAGATTCAATAATGGAAAAAATAAAAGGAATGACTTGGTTTAGCTCCTTAGATGCTAAGTCTGGATATTATCAATTAAGATTGCACGAAAATACAAAACCTCTAACAGCATTTACTTGTCCTCCGGAAAAACACTATGAATGGAATGTATTACCATTTGGGTTAAAACAAGCACCTGGAATATTTCAAAGATATATGAGTAAAAACTTAGAAGGATTAGAGGAAATATGTCTTGTATACATAGATGATATTTTAATATTCAGTAATACTTCTAAAGAAGATCATTTAAGAAAAGTAGCAATTGTACTTAAAAGATGTAAACAAAAAAGTTTAGTCCTAAGTAAAAAGAAAGCACAGTTAGCAAAACAAGAGATTGAATTCTTAGGAACAATAATAAAGTCAAATGGAGAAATTGAATTACAAAACCATGTCTTAGAAAAACTACACCTATTCCCAAATAGAATCGAGGATAGAAAGCAATTACAAAGGTTTCCGTCTAAATTACATATCCGAATTAGGATATTTAAAGGGATGTGCCAAAGAAAAGAAAAAATTACAAGAGAAAATAAGTACTAAAAAACAATGGTTTTGGGATAAAGAAGATAGTGAAATAGTTGAACGAATAAAACATATCTCGAAAAATTTACCAAAGCTATATAATCCAACTTCAAATGATTATTTAATAATTGAGACTGACGCATCTGACGAAGTCTGGTCAGGATGTATGAAGTGTATACAAACAAAAACACAACAGCATGAAGAAGTTAAAACATCAGAAGTATTTAATTTAAATAATGAAATCAGCTCTAGGAGCAAAAGCATACATGATGATACCGTATGTAACTTAAACAATGAAATCAGCTCTACGAGCAAAAGCATACATAATACCGATAAATTATTTATGGAGAATTTAGCAGTCAAAAGTCCAGAAATTCTGTGCAGATATATATCCGGAACATTTTCTGAAACAGAAAAAAGGTATCCCATCCATGAGAAAGAAATACTAGCATGTTCAAGGACGTTTAAAAAATGGAGAATTGATCTGTTACCCAAAGAATTTGAGCTTAGAACGGATTCAAAATATCTAACTGGATTCATCAGATACAAACTACAGGCGAATTACAATCAAGGACGACTAATAAGATGGCAACTTGAGCTAAGTAGATATCCAGCAAAAATAAAATATGTAAAAAGTAGCAATAACATTATTGCAGATACATTAACAAGAGAATTCGCATCAGGATAAAAGATCTAAATTATGGAAGGAGCAATAGCAACACTGAAGAATCAAGCGAAGCAGATAAAAGGAAACATTGAGGCAAAAATTCGTGAATTACAAGAATTAGAAAAGACTATTCAATCACTGGATCCAAGTTACAAATCATCAGAGTTTAGCAGGCTAAGCGTGGTGGACGAACCAAAAACAAAAGCAAAAGCAGAAGAAAAGTCCGAATCAAAACTAGAAGTTCCATCAGATATCAAAACATCATCATCATCAAAGAAGTACTATGTCATTTTCAACGGACCAGCCAAAGGAGCAATCTTTGACGAATGGCATAAAGCATCACTATACATTAATGGCCACAAAGGAATCATTCATAAGGCATACAAAACTATGGCGGAAGCAAAACTTGCAGTCAAAGAAAACAAAGCGATCTCAGAAGCAGAAATTAAAGCCCAACCATTCAAATCAGCATTAGTCAAACCAAAAGCAACAATGTTAGATCAACAATCTTCCTCAATGAAGGTACTCGGAAAAATAACGAAGTTAACGCAGGTACCCACAAGACAGGAACACATGCAACTCAAAAAAGTAAATAAAGAAGATTTTCAAGAATACATAAAAATGCTATACAATTGGACAGAGGAAGACATGACAAAATTCTTTTACCCAACTGAAAAAAGAATAACAGGACCCAAAGCAGTCATCATCAGTGGAGCAAGCCCACTAATGACGTATAAATTTTTCCAATATTGATTAATTGATACAATATACATTGACGAGAGCAACACTATTCTCCAAGAATTCAATCATGGAATCCAACAAACAGTGAAAAATTATCGAAAGTATTTTGGTAAGGATAGAGAAATATATTTAAAAATATATAGCTCATATCCCTACTTTGATGAACAAGGTGAAATACAAGTGCCAGCTTATTCACTCATTTACATGGGAGTATCCAATGGGACATATCCAGTTCGTGATCAACCAGTTAAGGAAAATAAAGAAAGTCATCAAGTCATGAATACCGGATTAATCTATGGAATCGTTTCCATGCTACAACGATTAACCGAAGAGTCAAAAATTAAAATAAACTATAAAAATGAAACCACAATGATATATTCAAATTTCAAGGATAAAATCAAAATTGAAGAATTTAAAACATTCATGGATTTTGAAGAATACATTATGAAGATACAAGGAGTATTCAACAAATTATCCGATGAAGAAAAACTCCAGATATGTGAGACATTGAAGGATTTCAAGGCTCACAAATGAAGCCATTGCATGGATGAATCCAGTGGAGAAGAAACAATAATTGAAGGATAAAATTATCAGTAGAAGAAGACAAGAGTGTCGTCAAGAAAATCTGAAGAAATTAATTAGGAAATCTTTACTTTTGAAAAATAGTAGAATCCAATGTAAACAGTCAGGTAACTTTACTATTATGTAGGACCTACTGTTGAGAAAGTAGTAGGATCCAATGTAAACAATTATGTAATTTTACTATTTCGTAGGGCATAGAAAAGATCCTTATCACCTTATGTGATCTGGATGAGTGGAGGAAAATAGCTTCCCCCTCCTATAAATAATAATGTTTAGTTCAGTTGTAAGTGTGCGAAAATTAATAAAAGAACTTTGCTTCAAAATTTTCTCTCAAATCTTGAAGTTGTAACAAACTTCTGAATAGGATTTTTCAAAAAGGAAATCAATCATAAATCATATATTATCTACAAAGATCCCAAATACTATCTACACGGAGCACTAAACTCAAGACCAACCAAGAACATATCAGGTATGTATGATTTAGATTTAATTTCAAGAAATCAATTTCTACAATATCATATATTAGGAGTTATAAATAGAACACAAATTGTTTCGGTACTCATAGACACAGGAGCATCTTTATCACATGTTCATCCAAGATATGTAGTAACTAGATCTGCAGCACCACTGGTTGTTATAGATACAATAAAAGGAGATAAAACATGTAATGAAAAACTACTATAGAACTCATGTTTCATGAAGAATTAAGATTTCGTCTTACTATGTATATAGATGAAAGTGATACAGGATCAGATATACTATTAGGTACTGATTTTTTAGAACAAATAAGATAAGAAATTCAGTCACAACATATACAAATAGGAGAAATAAAAATATTAAGAATAAAATTACCTTATTATGAAATAAATAATAAAATATGAGTTCCCCACTAAAAGAATTCGATAGACATATACAATTACTAGAACAAGAAGAAACACTTGGAATGTTCTCAGCTCAATCAATTATTGAGCATAAAATAGAAAAAACTAAAAAGGCAAAATTAGATCTAAAAGAAGGACAACACTTTAATAAATCTATTTTTGAAAAAATAAAACGAAAAAATATTATCTATCATGGCTTATTTACCCAAGAAGTACCAATAGATATAAAAACCACTAGAGGAACCATTGTAATTCCCATAATTGATAGTGAACAAATAGCAGCTAGAATAGAAAAAATTAGAAATAAAGAAGACATAAATAAAATAGGATATATTCAAATTGCTACGATACAAGTGTTGATAAAATCGACTTTTAAAGAAGGTATTAATTCACCGATAGCTGTAATAGCTTACGACCGAAGAATTAAAGATACTCATGATTCGGTTTTAGGAATAACTATGGGAAACCTAGCATATAAAACACTAAAGTTTAATCTAGGAATTAAATATGCAATTCCTTTATCTACAAAAAATTTAGATAATAGCATTTGTTTAGGATACAAATTTGCAAGAGAAGAACTAATGGAAGAAGGAGATCAACCATTTAGTCTAACATATATGGTAGATTATGCTTTAACAAATAGTCATCCTAGTATAAATTTCTTAGATCAAGAATCTATTTATTTAGATAAATTATTTGAAGGAATAGCTCAGATAAAAAAATTACCAATGAAAGAAGTAACAATAGAAGGAACTAGTGACCAAATTAGACGATCAATATCGTTTAGCACTACTAGAATAAAAGAAAATTCCCACCGAAATTCCCACCGATTTTGGGAAAAATCGGTCGGAAATTCAATATTCCCACCGAAATTTCAACGGCAAAAAATGGTTGGAAAAAAACGGGTCGGAATCGGATTCCGACCGAAATTCCGACCGAATCAAATTCCGACCGAAATTCCCACCGATTTAAATCGGTGGGAATTATTCCGACCGATTTAAAATCGGTGGGAATATAATTCCCACCGATTACAAAACGGTTGGAATTTTTGAAAAAAAAAAAAAAAAGAAATATAATTCAATACGAAATTTCCCCACTAAAAGCCCTAAATTATAATTCAACCCCACATTAATACCAAAATCTAATTCAATTTTCAAGCACACTCAACAATTTCAAACACAATATAATTAATAACAAAATCTAAAAATTTCTACTAACAATTTATACTAATTTCAAACATTCTATAATAACAAAAATCTAATAATTTATACTAATTTTAAACACACTATAATAACAAAATCTAATAATTTATACTAATTTTAAACACACTATAACAACAAAATCTAATAATTTCTACTAACAAAATTTAAATCTATAACACTCAACAATTTATACTACTAATAAATCAAAATAGTATATATATACCTTGAAGAAGAAGAAGAAGAAGATGGAGAAAGGAGGTGGTCAACCGGAAGTGCTGCAACGACGGTGGTGGTGGTCGGTCGGAAGATTGAACGGTGATGGTGGCCGGAAGAAGACGGGAGGGAGTTGGAGGGTGGTGGTGGAGCGGGGGAAGAGGAGGGATTTTTTTTTCTTGGCTGAACTAATTTTTTTTTTCTTATAGAGGGTTATTCCCACCGATTTCAAAATCGGTGGGAAATTTTTAAAAATTCCCACCGATTTCAAAATCGGTGGGAATACTTAAAAAAATTCCCACCGATTTTAGAATAGGTGGGAAATTTTTATTTATTTTTAATTATTGATATATATAAAAATTCCCACCGATTTTCAAATCGGTGGGAATTTTTTTCATTTTTTTTATTTATAAAAATTCCCACAGTTTTTTACAAACTTTATTCCCACCGATTTTGAATCGGTGGGAATATTTGAAAAAATTCCCACCGATTTTCAAATCGGTGGGAATTTTTTTTTTTTTTTAATTTGAAAAAATTCCCACCGATTTCAAATCGGTGGGAATTATTTTTTTTATTTTTTTTTTAATATGAAAAAATTCCCACCGATTTCTAATCGGTGGGAATATAGCACTTAGTATTTTTTTTATTTTTTTTAATATGAAAAAATTCCCACCGATTTCTAATCAGTGGGAATATAGCACTAATTATTTTTTTTATTTTTTTTTAATATAAAAAATTCCCACCGATCATAGATGGGTGGGAATTTTGCATTTATTAATTTTTTTTTAGAAAAAATTCCGACCGATTTGTAAATCGGTCGGAATTTATCCGGTTAATTCCCACCGATTTAAAATAGGTCGGAATTCTAACAAAAAATTCCCACCGACCTCATTTTCGGTCGGAATTCATTAAAATTCCCACCGATTTTTGTTCGGTTGGAATTTTTCGGTGGGAATTTTTATTTTTTCTAGTAGTGTAGATCACCTAACATAAAACAATTACCTTTAGAAAAACCTAAAAATCTAATAAAACTAATAAATAACAAAGATAGTGATTGTACAAAATCCGAAGAAGATAGTGAGTATACAAAATTAGAAAAGAAAATTTTGGATTTAGGCAAATATTTAGAAGACAAATTATGAATAATAAACCTGAAAATAATTGTAAACATATATCAGATTTAGTTAAATACTATGAAAAAAGATTAGAATATTTAAGATCAACATCGATTAGTACTAAAATGTATAAAATAAATAAAAAATTATAAGAACAAAAATAAAAGAGGCCAAAGAATCATGTGTTATGTGTAAAGAACAAATTTCAACCAAAAAGCAAACATCCGCTGTCTCTGACCAATTTTTGGTATCAGAGCCAAGTAACGAAAATGGAGAAAATACAGAAAATACAAAATAAATTACAAAAAATTAGTGAAGAAATTGAAATTTATGAAGATAAATTAGCCAATATACAATTTTTAGAGGTTCATCCTTGTACACCAGGAATATTAGACTTCAAAATAAAGATATTAGAAAGACTAAAAACTGATTATGAATATGAATTACATAAGCAGAAATTGATATATCAAATAGAAAATAAGTGACAAACTAGAGGGTACTAAAATATAAATTATATAAATAAAGAATATTAATGCAAATACCACCTCTCTATAGGAAAAAGCCCCTGAATGACAATTTTGAAAATTAAACTTTCCAAAAGGCCATTTTTAAAATCCACTCAACGTAAACAACGAAAAACACATGTATCGGGCCGAGAAGCCATTAAATCGCCGTACAAATTAGCTAATTCGCATTCACATTTTTCCATAAAAAAAAATCCCCAAATGGAGGTCAGCAAATGGGTGGCAACTGTAGCAAGCATTTGGATCCAGTGCAGCTGCGGCGCATCGTACGCCTTCGGCATCTATTCCCCAATTCTCAAATCAAGCCAGGGGTATGATCAATCAACACTCGAAACCATTTCCGTCTTCAAGGACATCGGCGCCAACGCCGGCGTACTTTCCGGCGTTCTCTACTCAGTCGTCATTTCCCGACCACATGGCCTCGCGACGCCGTCTCTTCTCCGTGGGCCGTGGGTGGTGCACTTTGCGGGCGCGATTCAGTGCTTCGCGGGGTACTTTTTCATGTGGCTCGCCGTCACCGGAGCTATTTCCCGGCCAGACGTGCCGGTGATGTGCCTTTTTATGTTTCTGGCGGCTCACGCACAGACGTTTTTCAGTACGGCCAATGTTGTTACTGGCGTTCAGAATTTTCCTGATTTTAGTGGAACCGTTGTTGGGATAATGAAGGTACGTTATTTTCAATTACACCATTTCCTTTTTTTTTTTTTTTTTTTTTTTGAGATATTTTTTTTCTCAGAATATTATTCAGATAACATATTAATTTAACATCACTAGTTTTTTATCACTACTTTTGAATAAAGACGCTAGAGTTTAACTTTTGTAACTCTTACTTGAAACGCCCAAAAACTCAACCAAGCAAATATTTTTATACTGTAAAATAACACCACTTTTGGTCCTTCTTATCATTAACTTTTTACAGAGTGGTCCCTCTTATGTTTTTTTTCCCGCTTTAGTCCCTACTATGAATTATTTATTTCACTTTAGTCCCTACTATGAATTATGTGTTTCACTTTAGTCCTTATCAGGTGGTTCCGATAACACGTGACATGTATATGAATATTTTTTAGGGCATTTTCGTCCGTTCACTATTGAGACTATTTGAGATATTGTTTAATTGGTGAGCAATTTTGGTGTTTGAAGACGATTTTGGGAGAAAACTTTAGTTTGGAACGAAATGGACGATTAAGTTGGATTGGAATGAAAACCTAATTTGGAAGACATTAAATATTTTTTTAAAATTAGAAAGATGAAAATATCCCTGCTAGTTTACTTGAAATGATGAAATTGCCCTCATGTGCATATCACATGTTACCGGAATCGCCTTAGATCACTTGAAAGGGACTAAACTGAGACAAATAATTCATAGTAGGGACTAAAGTGGGAAAAAAACATAAGAGGGACCACTCTGTAAAAAGTTAATGATAAGAGGGACCAAAAGTGGTGTTTACCCTAAAAATTAACTACTCCCTCCATTTCATTTTAATTATCACATTTGTAAAAAAATTATTTTTCAATTTACTTGTCACATTTTATTACCAATTCATTTTTTTACAATTTTATTTTCTTACTTCTAGGCTTACATGTATATTAATGTACACAAAAATTAATAGCACATTAATTAAAGCAATCATTAAAAGAGTATTTTTGACATTTTATATTAAAAAAAATGAATAATTAAAGAGATTCTTAATTTGTATAGAATTATTAGATGCGACAATTAAAATGAAACGACGAAATATATTATTTACTTTATAACACTTTGAAAATTGATCTAATTGACTGATCACAAGTAATGGAACAAGGAATAAATTAGATGTAATATTAAGTATACAGTTACATTGACTGATTAATTATGTTAAAAGACTGACATTATTACGAGTGCATCGAATAATTATTGTCTTAATAGTCATATAGTGGATTTATAGAAAGTCTTTTTTCCACTCTCTTTCCAAATACAAACTTAAATCAAACTATTCGATACTTGGTTCGAGCTCGACTCGATAAGGTAAAAAATGAAAAAACACATGTAAAATATCAAGCTACTTGATATTCAGCTCGAGTTCGTTCGTTAAAGGTCGTTTGAGCTCGGTTCATTAAGAAATCAAACCAAGTTCAAACACAAAATTTAAAACTTGATAAAATTCATCAAGCTTGAACAATGAGTTGTTTGTAGATGTGAAAACAAGCTCGAACGAGCCGAACAAGCAATTGATTGGACTTGGTTCGAAAATCTAGAAAGCTTGTTCAGGCTCGGCTCGAGCTCGAGCTGGTCCAGGAATTTATTGTTTGAGCTCGACTCGAAGTTCAAAACTGAACATTTTCGAGTACTCGGCTCGGCTCGAGCTCGAGCTGGTCCAGGAATTTATTGTTTGAGCTCGACTCGAAGTTCGAAACTGAACATTTTCGAGTACTCGACTCGGCTCAAATTGAAGGCTTGAATTGTTAAGTTACTTTTTTTTTGATTTATTGTGTCTGCAGAGCAACTTTTTCGAAACCAACTTCCCGACAAAAAGTTGATACACTCCTTTATTTTATTAGTAAATCAACTCATCACATTAATATATTACTCCACTTTACTCCCATTTAAAAGTTCAACTTCAGTAAATCCTGACACGTGATAGACACAATAACACCTACTCCAATATAATACTACTCCGCTTGTTCACGAGCTTTCCGATTCGGCCATCGAATTGTCCGAACTCGGCTCGACAATTTTCTCGAGCTTCAGATTTTGTTTGAGCTCGTACCGTCAAGCTTTCGAACGAGCTCGGTAGAGCTTTTTTCGAGCCGAACTCAATTGGAGCACCGAGCTGCTCGGTCCGACTTTCACCCCTAGTCGTTTGATACTACTCGCTCATTTACACAACATATTATTAGCTTTATTTATGCATAATGGACCCCAAATTTTTGAGTAAGTAGTATATGCAATGTTATGTCCTGCAGGGTTGGACTGTTTGGTAGAGATCATGGGGTTGAGGTCGAATTGGATAAGGGCATAAATAGAAGCCATATTATGAATATTAGTCTAGCAAAGTATATTGAATTGGGCCGTCAAAATTTGATTATGAAAAAAAAAATTAATGATAAAAAGGGCAATCTTGTAATTCGACTGGAAATGTGAGATTATATATGTCTTTTCACCGAATTTATCTTAATTTAATTAGCTAGTTGATCCATGATTGGGTGGATTAATATATACTAATCTCCACATTAGGTTAATTATAAGAATATAATTTATATGACCTGGTTTGTGAGTTATTAGAAACTAACAGTTTCATATTTTGAATTGATATTATCTGTAATTGGAACGTTGGATTCTTGGAGAAGAAGAGAAAATAACAAAAGGTTTATTTCCAGTAAAAATTGACACACATGTGTTACAAAGGGATCGAACCCTTATTTATACAGGAATAAGGCGGTGCAAAAATAAAAAGTGCTAAACTAACTTAACTATATACAAAAAGCGTGAAATACAAAAAATACACAAACAAAAAATAAATAAACTTGAAATCCCTAATTTCTCTAAAAATCTCAAATTCGTAGAATAGATATTTGAAGCCTTCATTAACTCAATAGCTGAATTGTTGAAGATGATGATGTATGCTGCTGTATGCTCCAATACTCCCCCCTCAAGATGGAGCATGGACATCGATCAAAGCCATCTTGGATAATAGAGCAGAAAACCGAGGTAAGGCCAAAGCCTTTGTAAAAATATCTGCTAGCTGCTTATCAGTAGAAATGGGCATTAGCTTGATTTTCTTGCAATTAATTAGCTCCCTTATGAAATGAGAGTCTATTTCTATGTGTTTAGTCCTTTCATGAAATATTGGTTTATTTGCAATATGCATTGCGGATTGATTATCACAGAATAGGACTGTAGGTGACTGAATAGGACATTGTAAATCTAATAAAATTTGCTGAATCCAAATGATTTCACTAGATGCACTTGCTAAGGCCCTATACTCTGCTTCAGCAGAGGATTTAGAAACAGTAGGTTGTTTCTTTGATTTCCAGGATACAAGTGAGTCTCCCAAGAACATACAAAACCCTGTAGTAGACCGTCTAGTATCCTTACATGATGCCCAATCTGCATCAGCATAAGATTTAATAGTTAGAGATGAATTAGATGAATAAAAAAGACCTTTACCTGGATTAGATTTCACATATCTAAGTATATGATGAACTGCTTGTAAATGAGGAACTCTAGGCTTGGACACAAACTGGCTCAGTTTGTGGACAGCAAAAGTGATATCTGGTCTTGTAATTGTGAGGTATAATAACCTTCCAATGAGCCTCCTGTAAGTTGTATCATCCTCTAGAAGATCACCATCTTCTGAACTTAGTTTGAGATTAGGATCCATAGGCAAACAAAGTGGTTTAGACCCCAAGTAACCTGTTTCATCTAATATTTGCAAGGCATATTGCCTCTGATTCAAACAAATACCTCTTGAAGACCTGGCTATTTCTAGGCCCAAAAAATATTTTAAAGAACCCATGTCTTTAAGTTTAAATTTACTTTGTAAAAACTTTTTCAAATTAGAAATGATGTTAATATTGGGACCTGTTAAAACAATATCATCTACATATAAAAGTAAAGCAATAAAAGAATTATTACTGCCTATGTGTAAATAAAGAGTAATCAGACTTGGATTGCTTAAAACCAAACTGTAAAAGAGAATCTGTAAATTTAGCATTCCATTGTCTGGATGCTTGCTTTAAACCATATAAAGATTTTTGTAGTTTGCAAACAAGTTTAGTTGAACCTTTGTCCTTTTGGAACCCTAAAGGAAGATCCATATAAATTTCTTCATCTAAATCACCATACAGAAAAGCATTATTAATATCCAATTGATAAAGTTCCCAATTTTAGAAGCTGCCATAGCTAAAACAATTTTAACAGTTACTAATTTAGCTACAGGGGGAAAAGTATCATTATAATCAATGCCTTCCCTTTGTGTGTAACCTTTAGCAACTAATCTAGCCTTATACCTATCTACTGACCCATCATGCTTTCTCTTTATTTTATAAACCCATCTACAACCAATAGAGGTTTTATCAAGTGGTAAAGGAACAATTTTCCATGTTTGAGTTTCTTCTAAAGCTCTTATTTCTGATTCCATAGCATCTCTCCAATGTTTATGACCAACAGCCTGGTAATAGTAAGTAGGTTCCATTTCTGAAGATAAATTTAATTATAAAAGATCTATAATTGGGGGATAAGTTGGTATATGATACAAAGTTGCATATAGGATATTTAGTGTCAGATTCTGAAATATCAGTATTATGTAACAAACTACAGTGATAATCATAAAGGTAGGTAGGAGTTTTACTAACTCTAGTAGATCTTCTTAAAGGAAGAGATTCAGAATTAATATTATTGTTACTAGGTTCTGGGGTATCTGTATGACTAGAGGTGGGAGAGTAATCAGGATCAGTGTGATCAGGAGAAGGAGAGAAAGAAGTATATGGATAGAAATCATCCACATAATTTTGTAAAGGGAATATAGTTGTGTCTAAGGAATTATTAGTGGAATTAGTAGGAGATATAGTATGAAATGGAAATATATCTTCATGAAAAATAATATCCCTAGAAATAAAAATATCATGAGTTTGAATATCAAATAGTTTATATCCCTTCATACCAAAAGGATAACCAATGAAAACACAAATCCTTGCTCTAGGTTCAAACTTAGTTCTACCTTTCTTTAAGGTTGAGGCAAAAGCCAAACAACCAAATGTTTTAAAACTTTTGTAATCTACGTTCTTTTTGAAAAGTATTTGATAAGGAGATTGAAAGTTGAGATTTTTTTATGGAATTCTGTTAATTAGAAAGGCAACAGTAGATATGCAGTCAGACCAAAAAGTTATAGGAACCTTAGACTCAAAAAATAAAGCCCTAGCAACATTAAGAAGGTGTTGATGCTTTCTTTCAACAATGGAATTTTGTTGAGGTGTCTCAACACAAGAATATTGATGGATTATACCAAGTTCTTGAAATAAATCAGTGAAACTTAACTCAGGTGCATTATCACTTCTAAAAGTTTTAATATTGCAATTAAATTGATTTTTTATCATAGCTATGAATCCAGGAAGAAATTTAGTTATATCAGACTTCTGATTGAGAAAACATATCCATGTGAACCTAGAAAAGTCATCAACTAGTGTAGCAAAATATTTAAATCCTGTGTGAGAAGCAGTATGAAAAGGACCCCATAAATCACAATGAACTAAGTCAAAAAGAGCACTAGATTTAGAAATAGAAGTAGGAAATGGTAGTCTTTTATGTTTAGCCAAAGGGCAAATAGTACAAGGAGAATTATTACAACTACTGGAATTATGTAGACCTATATCTTCTTTAATCCAGGCCATGGTTTTGTATGGTAAATGCCCTAGTCTTTTATGCCATGTAGTAGAGGACACCTTATTGCAGTGAGCATGAAAACTGGTAATAGGAGAAGGTAAATCCAAAATATAAAGTCCTTGTAGCATCCTACCCTTTCCAATCATCCTCTCTTGTTTGTCCTGGATGAGAAAGGATGTAGGTGTAAAATTAATAATAAAATTTGTGGATTTTAATAGCTCACTGACAGAAATTAAATTAAATTGAAAGTCTGGAATATAAAAGACATTATGAAGTGTAAGGTTATGATTAAGAATGATAGATCCTAATTCAGAAACAGCATAACTAGAGTTATCAGGTAAGATGACCTTGGCATCAATAATGGGAGAAATAGATGAGAACAAAGTTCTATTGTTGCAAATGTGTTTAGAGGCTCCTGAATCTAGAATCCAATTATTAGAAAAAAAAAATTAAATCAAGGTTATGAGCATTAGAACAGATACCTGAGATACAAGAAACATGTGCTTGATCAGAACTCTGGGAGTTAGAATGTTGAGATGTGAAATTTAGTTGACTTGAAAACAAGTTCATTAGGTGCTGGCATTGTTCAGCATTAAGACTCTGAAGAAGAGAATTCATTGGATGTGCCAAAGAAGGATTTGAATGATTATCATTTGAAGAACAAGATCCAGTGTTTTGTTGAGAAGATTGATCATCAAAAACATGATTAACTGGATTCTGAGAAGAATAGGAACTCTGTTTGGGTTTAGGTTGATAGCCAACAGGGTAGCCATGTAATTTGTAGCATTTATCAATTGTGTGGCCTGGGATATGACAGTGGCTACAAATAGGTTTCTCGTTCTTCTTAAAGGAAGGATTAAAAACAGGAATTGTATTGGGAGTATTAGGGGTGTTTATGGGTGACTGTTTGAATTGATTATATGGGCGTTTTGGTTGTGGTTGGGGGTTAAAAGATTTTGCAGTAAAGGCCAGAGAATTGGATAAGTCATTGTGAGTCTTTTGACCAATAAGTTTCTGTCTTTCTGCTTGTGTTGCAAGAGAGAAAACTCTACTTATAGGAGGAAGAGGATCCATTATTAATACCTGTTCCCTTAAATTGTCAAAGGATGAATTTAACCCCATCAAAAAGGCCATAACATATTCTTCTTGATGATGATCATGAATCTTTTGGGCATTGCCACAGTTGGTTGGACAAGAAACCATGGCTGGTCTATAATTTTGTAGTTCATCCCATAGGGATTTCAATCTAGTGAAATAAACATTAACAGATTGATTATCTTGTGTTAAAGTAGCAATATCCCTGCGTAATTGAAAAACCCTTGGACCATTGCTTTGTTGAAATCTGCTCTTTAAATCATCCCATATATCCTTAGCATTATTTGTATAAAGAATACTAGAATGTATATCAGAAGAAACAGAATTTAAGAGCCAAGAAACGACAATATCATTGTTTCTTGACCATGCATCTTGAAGAATTGGATCAGTTGTACCTGGATCTGTGAGAGTACCATTAATGAATCCAATTTTGTGTTTGACACTCAGGGAAAGGGACATGGAGCGTGCCCAGATGGTGTAATTGTCAGCAGTGAGTTTGTGCTGGATCAAGAGCAGACCAGGACCATCTGAAGGATGAAGGAAGAATGGACTGCTGGGATCTTCCATGGGTAATCTGGATCATGAACTTCCAGTAGTGGATGAAGTGATTGTAGGATTGGAATCAGACATATTGTGAATGAAGACAGAACTTCAAAGAAGATGAATATTGAAGGCAAAACTTCAATTAATAGAAATTTTGAAGACAGAACTTCAAAGGAAATAAATTGTGAAGGCAAAACTTCAACTGGGAAAGAAAACTCCAAGAACAGAGTATGCGAAGATGAAGAAGATTGAGATAGAACTCAATGATGGATGCGGAAACGTAATCAAAGACTAACTGATACCATATTAGAAACTAACAGTTTCATATTTTGAATTGATATTATCTGTAATTGGAACGTTGGATTCTTGGAGAAGAAGAGAAAATAACAAAAGGTTTATTTCCAGTAAAAATTGACACACATGTGTTACAAAGGGATCGAACCCTTATTTATACAGGAATAAGGCGGTGCAAAAATAAAAAGTGCTAAACTAACTTAACTATATACAAAAAGCGTGAAATACAAAAAATACACAAACAAAAAATAAATAAACTTGAAATCCCTAATTTCTCTAAAAATCCCAAATTCGTAGAATAGATATTTGAAGCCTTCATTAACTCAATAGCTGAATTGCTGAAGATGATGATGTATGCTGCTGTATGCTCCAATATGAGTTGTGCTATCAAACGTGATACTAGCTCGATTTGACACAATCTATAAGATTTGATATATATTATTAAACCCTAACAAAGGCCCCCTTATATAGATTATTTGAATGACGGAAGAATTTTATATTGTTATTTCCAGCTTATCAATAAGAATTTTTTTTTTTTTTTTTTTTTTTTTTTGTGACGATATAGATCAATAAGAATCTCATGGATTAGAAAATGTTTATATTTTGATAATTATGATATGTAAATCAATTTATTAGCTAAAATAGAATTATGCCAGTACAATCCAGCGGCCGAAACTCTTGTTTATACTAACGAAATGCAACTACTTTTGTAGACGTATAGAATTGAACTTTAAGTTTTTAATCTTTAAAATGATTTATAAAATTAAATTTTTTTATATTTATGATTTTCAAACTCTTTAAACATTAATATATATATGTGATATCATATAATATCATTAAATTATTATTCAAACTAATTAATAAGATTGTTTATTGTAATTTATAATATTTAAGATTTAGTCAAGTTAAGATTACTTGTGAAATTAAATTGTTTCGTGATTTTTCTATTGAATGATTTATTTTGATTCTTAATGTGAAGTAATTCCAAGTTTAAGACACTTAGGCCATCTCCAGCCGAACCGGGGAGGCAAGCAACAGCCCCCCCGTCGGCTGGAGATGGATCTACCCCCGGAGGGCAAGCAGGCATCCGGGGGGAGATGCCTGCCTGCTCAATGACGCGCGCTGCCTCTTTTTCTTTTTTTTTTTTTTTTTTTTTTTTTTGCAATTTGGTCAGCTGCTAGGAAGGAATCAATTCTGCAATTTTCACATCTTAAACAAACATAATACGAGAAGAAGGAGAATAAGGAAAAGGAAAAGGAAAAGGAAAAGGAAAAGGAAAAGCATGAAATATTTCTAGAACATAAATGTATTTAATTATGTTTACTCGTTTTTATTTTTATGAATGCCTTATTATTATTATTATTATTATTATTATTATTATTATTATTATTATTATTATTATTATTATTATTATTATTATTATTATATTGTTGTTGGTGTTGTTGTTGTTGTTGTTGTTGTACTGGGGAAAGTTTGAGATTGAAATAAATGTTTTGAATTGTTGGTTCGGTTGGAGATGACTGATTTGGCTTGGCAAGGCAGGCAGGCAGCCAGGCAGACAGCCATGAGGGGGTTGTTGCCTGCTTCGGCTGGAGATGGCCTTAAATATTTCTCCAAAACTCCAAATAAATAACCAAATGCATGTTTGGCTGCTAGGAGCCTAAGACCATTCAATTTTAGCTCTCTATTATATTTGTTATTTGAAATAGCTAATTCTAATATTCTTTTTTTATAGAATAATAGATAAATATCGGTTGTTTTTATTATATGAAATTAACTTCATAGCCAATTTAGCTATTCTATTCAGCCAACTGGCTGTATATCCAAATATCTTTACGGTTGTTGGAAGCTGAATTTTGTTATTTGGATAATCAAATTTAACTTTATATTTCGTTATTGGAGATAGCTCTTAGAAAACCAAATATAACTTAGTGTGAAATTTTAAGCAAACACTGGATAAGACCGAGCCGGTTCGATTGATTTAACCGGTAATTGGCTGCAAATTCGGTCCGATTAACCCTCCAAAACCAGCTTTGTTTCTGACCAGTTTGAATCGGAAAAAATGGGTCAAAAACTGGTAAAATCAATAAATCAGTGAACCGATTGAACAACTAGTCCACTTATAAAAAGAAAAGGTTTACGCAACGGATTTTTACTTTTCTACCGCGACCTTTAAACTTCAAAAATACTCTCACATCGATTCTTCTATTTTTACTTTGAATTGAACAAAATCAACAAAAAACAAAAAAATCTTTTATATAATAAGTTATAGAAATATATTTGATCATCAATTTCATTAGAAAAGTCTTTTTTTTTTCCCAATTTCAAGTATTTTCATTTTTTTATATAAAGGTTTCGATGACAAATTCGTCAATATTTTCTCTTTTCCGTAGGTAATTAGCAGTAAAATTATTGTTTTTGATATGGTGTTTATTATAATTTGAATTATTGTCTAGATATCATGTTATCATACTTGTAATTTTGTTGCTATCATTCATTCTCAACTCAAGATTTGTAGGAAAAATAATTGGTCATTAGATAACATTTAGTTTATGGAAGTAAACTTGAAAAAATTGATAAGATTTTTTTTTTAAGATAGTTGATTACATACATTAAAACTTAAATTTAATTGGCGTTACTGTCGACGTGAGGGCTGTGTTGGTGCGCGATATGTAAGTACATCTGTAAGCGACCTTTGGTCCTGGAGGCATGCCCTGGCCCGTGGTGGTGACCGGAGTCGAACCCACCCAAACTTTTTCCTACCAAAAAAAAAAATGGCGTTACACCGGTTGAAGCAGTGATTAAAGTGGTTAAACCGATTTAACTAGTAACTAGTAAGGTTACCGGATCGATATTCGGTCCGGTTTTTTAAAACATTTATTTTAAGTCGATTGTCACCTGACCTACCCGTTACTTTTGTATAAATTAATATAATTATTCACTACAGATTGCAGAATATCAGTCTTCCCACTTTGTTGTACATGTTCAAGTTTTTTTTTTTGGTTTCTCAAGGGTTTAATACATTTCGATGCGCGTCAGACACATTAAGTGAGAACCTCTTCGAATTGGGATTCGAAACTGAGTTTGCTACTTTGTAGTGACCAGTCCCTTCCACTAGACCAATCACCTGATGTTACATGTCTAAGTTAATCTTGTACTAAGAGCATGTATAATATTAAATCACATATTTCTCAATCAACCCATTACTAATGATTTAATTAGTTCACTCACTTTTCGTATGTTGGGATGCAGGGTTGCCTTGGTCTAAGTGGAGCAATACTTATACAAATATATCAAACATTATTTGCCGTAAAACCAAGCAATTTCTTACTTATGCTTGCAATACTTCCTACTTCTCTCTCCCTTGCCTTAATGTTCTTAGTGAGATTCCAACACACACAACATTCTAATTCTAAAGATGACAAAACACACTTGAATGGTTTCTCATTGATCGCCATGATCGTCGCGACTTATCTTTTTTTCTTGATAGTCTTGGAAAACGTCTTCCCTTTGTCTCAATGGCAACGTGCTTTCGCACTAGCCATTCTCCTCGTTCTTCTCGCTTCACCTATCCATATAGTACTCAAAGCTAGTAAAGATAATATCACGAGACTATCCCATACTTTTCCCACTTTAAACACCCCATTAATTAACGATTCCATACCCGAAAATTGTATAGATGTTCATAAGGCGAGAGATAACATTATTGATGTTGGAGAAGAATTGAATCTTGTACAAGCAATGTGTACTCTAAAATTTTGGCTATTGTTTGTTGCAATGTTATGTGGAATGGGGTCAGGAATGGCTACAATAAACAATATAAGCCAAATAGGAGAATCACTTGGTTACACAGTAAGGGAGAGAAGTACATTGGTTTCATTATGGAGCATATGGAATTTTCTTGGTCGATTTGGGGCCGGTTACATGTCCGATGTATTTTTGCATAGAAAAGGTTGGGCAAGGCCATTGGTCATGACTCTTACTTTAGCTACAATGACAGCAGGCCACATTATAATTGGGTCGGGTTTCCCGGGTAATTTGTATGTTGGTTCAGTAATAGTAGGTGTGTGTTATGGTTCACAATGGTCATTGATGCCTACAATTACTTCTGAGATATTTGGTGTGCAACATATGGGGACTATATTTAATACCATTGCAGTAGCTAGTCCTTTGGGATCATACATATTTTCCGTGAGGGTAATTGGTTACATTTATGATAAAGAGAGATCTGAAATGGGAAATTCTTGCAGTGGAACTCATTGTTTTATGCTTTCCTTCTTCATTTTGGCATGTGTTAGTTTGTTTGGGTTTTTGGTGGCATTGGCTTTGTTTGTGAAGACAAGGGGTATTTACACTCGGATTATTATACGTAGACAGATGGGAATGAAGGAAATAATCACTACAAAGTAGCAAACTCAAGTTTGAATCCCTGTTGGGAGAAGTTCTCATTTAATGTGTCGGACGCCTTGAAAGAAATGTAGCCCGAAGTAGTTTGGTTTTGTGTTTCTTCATCTTTGTTTTACATTCTTTCTTTGTTTCTTTTTTTCCGTCCCTTTTGATAAGATTTCCAAAGGTTGTATATAAAGAAATGTTTGAACGTTACAAGAAAGTTTGATGTGTACACTTGTACGAGTTTTTTCTTGATTCTTGATGAATAAAACCATCCCACCTTACAATTGTTGATTCTTTTTTATACATTTTTTATGTTCTCTGAACTATTATGCACAAGACTTTTGCATGTATATCCTTTTTTGGTTATTTGCATATTTCTAGATTTAAAAATAGCTACATAGATCTACTTAATTCGTTGCAAAGTCATATGCTACATTCTTCGTGCTTTCTTATAAATGTGATTTTCATTGATTTTGAGTATATGCTCTTTATGAATACACGATTTTCATTAAACAAAGTTTATTTAATTATAAAAACAGGGGAAATTTGGTCTTTTTCCATATTTTATCTGAACTTATTGTGTTTTTCGAACATAATTTTGAATAATTGGGCTTAATACTATCACTGCTAATCGAAGAACCAAACAAGATAGTACTTTGGAATTGGGGCAACTTAGGAGTTGACCTAATTAATAATCTGCCCCAATGATGTTGGGCAAATTGGGCAAACCGAAAACTGCACGAAAGATAAACCCTACATCATATAGTTGTATATAGAAGAAGAGCATTCAAATCTCAACGAAGTCGTACACCAAAATTGTAGGGAGGGCCGGCTTTTTTTGATACCATCAAATTGTTGTATATCACATGAATATGGTTAAACATACTAATATTTATTTAAGAAATTCCACAACTAAGAGGCGTGTTCCTCGTTTAAGAGCCATTCACAAGCACCGATATGGAAACAATTTAAATCAGAGAGTACTCTTTAATGCACGGACTAACAGGCTTAACCAATGTTTTGCAAACCGTAATCAATTAATTGCGGTCAAGCACTTCAAGTTGTAACCAGAAGGTATACAAGTCCCTTCAAATACTCTACTATTTCTGATCCCCCTAGCTTCGAGCTTCCATATACTCTATCTACAAAAGTGATCGGGACCTACGAAAAATATAACGATAACCAGAAACCAGATTAAGCATGAAAATTAAATTTTGGAGATACAGCCATTGCATCATCCCAAAACACAATAATCCTTATAGGCCAGTGAAATTTATGAAGAAAAGTTGTGAAATGGAACAATTGTAAACAATATCAGGAAGGCAATATTATCTGCAGCAATATAAAATATCTACCAACACGAATATATTTACACTTCAAATGTACGAGTGGCGGGGAATGACCACGTGCCTCGTATGAGCAAGGAAAATGCAATAGTTGGTTCCCTACTCTATATTCCTATATTTTCCATTTTAGTAGAAGTTTTTTGAGTCTATCGATACTTGTTAGTAGAAAAGGAACATACTCTTTATCTAACAGAATATGATTGCCAAGATTCTGTATTTTATTGTGCCGAAAAAGCCTAACCATCGTTCAATTGAGTGCCTTTTTATCTTAATTTCTTCTGCAATTCTAGATTTTTCAAAAATGTATTCATCCAGCTGTCAGTTCCAGCACACACTCACAAAATAGGCACTAAATTTGATGTATACCCCACCATGGAGGAGGAAGATTTAGTTGAGGGCTACTGTACATGTAGGTGGTTTTTGGTATTAGTAAGGAACTTTAAGGTTAGAGGATTGTACATTAGAAATTAGAATACAGCCTTTCCGACTCTTTTCTGCTTTCTTCTTCTCTAAGTATCAGCTCAAATAAAAAGCAATAAAATTGTTGTATCTCCTGTTTTCATGGTTACCCTGAAGTAAGATGTAACAATAGAAGGACATGAACAAGCATTCTAATAAATATATAAGACTGGAGAATACCTCTTCAATGTGGTAACCCTTTCTTGAGGCCCTAACAATCATCTCCATCTGGAAAACATACCCCTTGCTCACACATGAGCTTATAACATCTTCAAGCACAGATTTCCGGTAAAGCCTTCAAAATAGAAAGCAATATGAAATATACAGATAAGATATGTACGAAAAGACTAAATTGCAATTGGAAATTCATATCAATACCGAAATGATCCAGTTAAGTCTGACACACCAGGCCAGAGAAGGGAATGTGCTAGGACATTTGCTCCCCTGCTCGTCAATTTACGCATAAGATTCCACCCATGCACCCCACCACCTTTAACATATCGTGTTCCAGTAACTATGCTTGCACCTGTTTCCATCTGTCTCCTAGAAGCAAGAAAATTTTTCACTTAGAATGCAGACAAAGTTCATGAACATCCTGGAAGCTTGAGATATGCTTACCTGATAAAGCTTGGCAAGTATTTTGGCTGTCAAAAAGCATGAAGGAGATAACTTAGCTGAATCAGATCAAATGAAAAGAGCGATTCACTCATAATGTTTAAATACGTCCCTCAAGTTCAGTTAGAGTAAACTATCTTTTACTATGATTCTTAATTGGTATATGACCAAATAACTCTCTCTCTGTTTGTTCTTTTAGGTTCTTCACATTACTTATAAGTTATATAATGGAGTAGAATCTTGGCCCTGAGGATCTGAGTATCAAACAACAAAGATAATTGCTTCTCATATAAATTAGAAGAACATGCCAAGATGTTGGGGATAATATTTTAGTAGAGTGTGAAAACCATATGCTAATAGCACTATCTTTTACCAAGATTAAATGCTACTAAATATCTTTTTTCTTGTCATATCTTATGGAGCAAACTTACATGGTGCGATAAGTCAGCATCCATTATCACGACGAAGTTTCCTGAGGCATGCTTTAGGCCATGCATATAAGCAGTCCCTGAAATGACAAACATTAGGATACTTCTTTATTATATTCTGGAATAAAGGAAGCAAAAATGCATACCTAATCCGAGCTTCTTAGGCCTGGCTCTCAGCAACTGCATCAGTCATTACCAAAGCACCATGAGCAAATATACAAATAATGGAAATTTGTATAGTCTCGAGACATGATAAACTACAAGATGACCTAGGTGATTTCGTAAACTTACAATACGATCTTCCCCATATACTTGCTCCAGCTGTTTAACAATGTCTTGAGTCCCATCCGGACTCCCATCATCCACCACTATTACTTCAAAATTTACATTCCTGATCCAAAGGCAAAAATGATTTAACTTTTAAGTTCAAAGAATCAACACAAAAATCATCTGTCTTTCCAATATAAGATCCGTTAACAACTACGAAGCTGATAAAAGCTAACTTAATTAACTCATTATCAATATAAATTATATTCAAATATTCAAAATCAACAAAACTCAACCTTTCAAATTAAAACACTCAAATAATTTTTTGAAATGAAAACAAAGGGAAGTTTGGCTACAACCAAGTTAGACTATAAATTAATAATGAATCTCGATCCCCAATAATAAATAAAAATAAATAAATTCATCAATTAATTAAAGACAATTGGAGTATAATACTAGTATAAATAAATTAACGTGAAGCGCAGATCGATTGGGTTTATATGCCAGCTTATGTGAGGCACGGTCGACGGAGACTCAACTTTGGCCGAAGTCAAAGTCAACCCACCACCTTTCATATTTAAATTCCAATTAAGCCCTTGCCTCAACATATAAATATATACTAAGCACAAGAAAATCTAATTAACGCCCAAAAAGACAATGGGACGTCTGGACCCAAATGCAATTACACAACAACAACACCAAGGTCTCGACCCAGAAATAATACAAAATGACCATCAAACCCCTCATGAGGCCATCCACGACGACGACGGTCCCCCACCCTTTGTGGCCGTCACGGAAGAGGACCAAGACCTTTCCGAGCCGCCACCAATATCCGTCGACGTGACAAGTACTAAAGCACAATCTTTAATTCAAGAAACTCCGCGGCATTCTTTTCCTCCTCCTCCAGATTATAATGAAACCCCGCCGCATTCTTTTCCTCCTCCTCCAGATTATAATGAAACCCCGCCGCATTCTTTTCCTCCTCCAATTTCCAGCCCACCAATTTTGGTCATTGCGTCGCAGCCGTTGCCGCCGATCATACAAACTCAAAATCAACTACCTACTGAACAGGCTTGGAAGACTAGTCTCTTTGGTTGCATGAACGATCCACTAAATGGTACTTGCTCCGTCTTTTTTTTATTAGTCGCTTTGGAGGATTGTATACGGATTAAAAAATATAATAAATAAACATTTTCTTTAAGATAAAATTTCAAAACACCCTTTTAATCAAATAATCATAGCATTAATAAGAAGGGAAAAATTGGTAGAAAAAAATTAATTTTATACTGAAATCCTAAAACGACAAATAAAAGAAACAACATTTTTTTTTTGCGAAAGCGACAAATAAAAAAAGAGAAGGAGTAATTAATTTGTAATAGTAAAATATATAGTTTTACGTTTAGAATAACTTTCTTGAAATAGCCAAGTGATCAATATTAAACATCTTTCCTCTAGGGGCGGATCTAGGAATTTAGTTTAGTGGGGGGCTAAAGTTTAATAGTAAATTCAATAATCGAAATAAAAAAAAATTCAGTCAAACAACCAAACTTAAAAATTATATTTCATTCACGAGAAAAAATATATGAGGAGATACAAAAAAGAGGATATGAGATTTGACAAAAATAACCTCCAGAAGTTACTTTAATTACACATGATACCATGTTATAACCCGAAAATATCTACGTATCTTAATTACAGTTTCAAATGACACCAATTATATACACAATTAATCGCAAAAATTTTCTATTTTCTGAAATCGGTCCATAATAGTCAGGGGTGGAGCTAGATCAAATTTTTTTTTGGGGTGGGGGTGGGGTTGGGGGTGGGGGAATTTATGTAGTATTGTATTAAATAACAAATTAATAAGAAGAAACCATGTAATAAAAAAAATCGAATTCTCTTGATTATTATTAAGAAAGAAATAAAATTAAAAAAATTATTAAAAATAACAAAAATCAAAGAACAATTATTAAGAAAAGAAAAAGTTACAAGAACAATTGTTGAGAAATAAAAGAAATTAAAAGAACAATCGTTAAGAAACAAAAAAGTAGAAAGGAAATGGCACTCCTGGGATTTGAACACAGGCCAATTTTAATAATCTTGCATAACCGAACCAACTAGCAAAGGCATTTTTTATGTAACTAAAACTAATACTCCCTCCGTCCCATAAATCTTACTCTTATTTCTTTTTTGAAATGTCTCAAATCAACACTATATTTCTTAAAAGGAAATTTTTTCCTTATAATTATCATCTCACATACATTAATGATTTGATACCATTAATTTCTAACTAATACTTTTAAGGGTAAAAATATAATTTACTTTCACTTACATAAAATTTTGTGCCAAAAGTAAAGGGAGCAAAAATAATGGGACGGAGGAAGTATAAATTTAAAGAAAACTTGTTAGGAAAGAAAAAAGACTACAAAAAAAATTCAAGAAAGTAGCACCCAGGGGTCGAACTCGAGACAACATTCAAAGTTTTTGAAGACCATATCTAGTGAACCAATGTACTCCCTCCAGTTCATATTGATTGACACATTTGTCAAATTTTTATGTTTCATATTAATTAGCACATTTGGGTTTTCAATGCAATTTTTTTCAATGTTGGGATGCTCAAGAGTCATTAGAAAGGGTATTTTGACATTTTACCATGAAAAAGTGATTAATCATGAAGTTTCTTAATGTGTGAAAAGTAACAATGTGCCAATTAATATGAACCGGATGGAGTAGTTAACATGTTAAGATTCTAATACTCCCTCCGGTTCATATTAATTGGCATATTTGCCAAATTTTTATGTTTCATATTAATTGGCACATTTGGGTTTCCAATGCAATTTTTTTCAATTTTGCTCTCTCTTAGATCTAAGTTGGGAAGCTCAAGAGTCATTAGGAAGGATATCTTTGACATTTTACCATATAAAAGTGATTAATCATGAGATTTCTTAATCTGTGTGAAAAGTAACAATGTGACAATTAATATGAACCGGAGAGAGTACTAAATATATATATATTATAAATTGAATTATAGACCACACTAACCCCTAAATGTATCCGGCCTAATTTCCGCCCTTGTGTAAGTGCTAACTCATAAATACCATTATATATAATTTATGCATAAAAACTTAAATTTTTAGATACGTTAAACAATAGTATTTTAATATAAATTATACAACACTGTAATTAGAGAATGAAATTCTATATTTTAATGATTTTTCAGCAATCATCACCTTATGCTGCCCGTGCGTAACATTTGGTCAGATTGCAGAAATAGTGGACTCCGGCAATTCCAGCAAGTCAACCAACAAATATGGGAAAATTGTTTTTTCTTAACACATAATATGTTACCTTGCAATATATTATTAGAAAAAAAAATTAAATTTAATACTACAATTTAAGTTTTCGTTGCAACTTTCATATATCATGACCAATTTTTCTTCGAAGTTAATGACATTTTAACCCCTTATGAAATGCATAATGTTCAATTTATCCCTTGTGAAAATTTTAAAAAAGCAATTTACCCTTCACTCGGAGAGTGTAACTCACTTGCCGAAATTGAGAGTGGACATGAAAAGTGTTTTGTAACATAGGGGGGTAAATTGCCGCATTTATCATAACACAAGGGGTTAACTGACACATTACCATAACACATGGGGTAAAGTTTCATATATAAAAATGTCAGAGAGACGATGTGAAACTTTTACAAAATTACAGACAGGACTAAAATACTCGTAAATCACAGAGGTAAATTGAATATTTCGAATATCATATTGGGGTAAGTTGTCATTAATTCTGGATAAAAATTAGGTTTGATATGAAAGTTGCAATGAAAACATAAACTGTGGTATCAAATTTACATTTTCGTGTCCTTTGATACCAAAGATGCAAGATGATTTATCACGTGATAAAAAAAACAAATTTTCCAACAAAAATACTATTCATTAACCGGCCTTTTTCAATTTTGAGCTTACTCTATATAAATATATATATATATTAATAACTTTGTTATCTAACTAATGAGGTGTTTTTAATTAATAAATTAATGACATAGCTTGTGGTTCGAATGGAATAATGTACGGGGTGATTGCGATGTGCATAGGGATGCCTTGCATAATGTCTTGTAAATATCGTACAAAGATGAGGATTAAGTTTAGGCTTATTGAATCCCCTGCACCGGATTGGGTGGTTCATTGTTTTTGTGAATGTTGTGCTCTTTGTCAAGAATATCGCGAGCTTAAGGAAAGGGATATCGACCCTTCTATTGGTACGTATGTAATAACGTCTAATAATTACTCCTGTCGTTTTAAATTAATTGGTATATTTGTGAAAAATTTGGGCCAGTTTGTTTGGCGTTTCCCAAATTTATTTTGTGTTTGAAAAATACCGAACAAACATGTTTTCTACTTTCTGAAATAAATTTTTCATCTCTCAATTTTCTTAACCTGCTCTCGTAAAAGTCAAACAAACAACAATTTTCTTATTTTTAAACGAAACATATACAAACTCTACTATGATTTGACATAAAGTAACATATATCTTACACAATTTATCTCACATAACAAACATGATTTGACATAAAGTCTTACACATCTTACACCTAAAACCTAACTCTTCCAAAAAAACCCACACATTCTTTATTTCTCAAACCACTCTCTCAAAACCCAAACAAACAACATTATGCAAATCGAGATTATTTCAGAAACCTCCTCTATTCTCCCAAACTACTTTTCCAAATACCAAACAAACATGCCCTTCGCATTTCAAATTACTTGTTATATTTGGCTTCCCAATGCATCTTCTTCCAATTATACCATTTCTTACTTCTAGGTTTATTCAATAAAGTAGAGTGCACAAATATCAACGACATTAATTAAAACAATTATTAAAAGGGCATTCTTAACATTTTATCTTAGAAAAGTGACTAGTATTAAATTTTTTAATATGTGTAAAAAAACCAAATATACCTATTAATTTGAAACGGAGGGAGTACAGTTTACAAGATTCATTTTTTTTGGGTGACGTATATAAGTTATACTCCTATCATTTAATTTTGTTTTGTAGGATGGCTTGGGAACGTAGCCAAGCAGCAGCAGAAGCAACAATTTGCTATGGCACCTCCAATCCAACAAAGGATGATGTGATCAATGGAATAATTGGGCTTTTAAGAATTTATTATAACTTTAATTAATGTAACCTCAAGTACTTTCAATTCCTAATTAACTTGTCTTTTTCTTGTAGAATAATTTTCCTATTAACGATTTCAAACATTGTAGATTTGAAAATGGTTCACTAAAATAAAATCACCGTTTTCGTAACACACATACCTAACAAGTATAATATTGAGAGTTAATTACTCCCTCCGTTTTTTTTTTCTTTTATCAATTTTACCCTTCCTACTAATATTTAACATTAATATTAATTAATGTTAAGATTATTTGATTAAAAGGGTATTTTTGAATTTTTACTTCAAAAAAGTGACTATTTATGACATTCCTCAATTTGTGTGCAATCCTCCAAAGCGACAAATAAAAAAAACAAAGGGAGTATTTCAAAACAAATAACACATTAAACCATGCACATCTATGATCCATCCTCTTCAATTGTAATAAATTAAATTTATTGGAAACAAGCAAATTAATCTTGTAAATTAGGCAACGCTTTGGGCGATGAACTAAGTACATGATATTTCAGATCATCATATATCTCCTGAAAAACAATGAGCAATAATGTAACTAGAGTCATTTATGTCATTTTGGACTAGAACTATGGTACGTTTTGCTTTAGACAAGGTAATGAAGAAGAAGAAAAATTTGAACAAAGGCTTTGTTCATCATCTCAATATTCTTAATTAGTTTTATTGACAATGTGCAAGTACATTGTTTAAAGTTGACTTATATATACACAACACAAACACTTGTCCTTAATAGACCCAAACGATCCAAAATAGTGATATGTCAGAAAAAACAAAAACATTATTGATTTTTTTTTTGAGATGTTGAATACATTGTTACTTCAAACACTATATTGAATCAAAACTATTACAATAATATCAAAGTAAACTAATTACTAGTATTAAACTAGAGAAAGACTAGTATGAAACTAGAGAAAATACCCACATTCGTGGGAGTTGAACCCATGACCTCTTGGTCATGGAGCCTTCCTATAGTTTTGCATGTGAATCAGAAAATTCAGTAATAATTTAAATTCCTTTCCTAATAAGCTATGATTAACATAATTGTTCTTATCCGAACTTATAAATTCCTATAATTTTGCACGTGGATCAAAATATTAAATAATTTTCTAAATTAAAAATAAAAATATTATTGGTTAAATTCCTATACTTCTGCATGCGAATCAGGAAATTCAGTTTTTTTCAAAATATTCCTATACATTGGGTTGTCCAAAAACTCGACTGTATGGTAAGATTTATTTATTCTATATTGTCCTAATTTTTGTTTCTTTATAAAGGGTATTAATCTTCGGTAATTATTGATTATATTTTGATTTTAGATTACCTAATTCTGATCATTTGTAAACATTAATTGGGCTTCAATTTTAAGTGATTTTTTCTTGTTATTTGATGTAGTTGAGATGTGTTTTCATGTTCATTGTAAAGAGAGAAAAATAGTTTTGTGATATAAATATGAATTATGCTTCAATATTGTGATGGTGCACTGGATTTTTATTTTTTGTGTATTGATATATATATACTATATTTTTTTTTTTTAATAAATATAAATACTAATTCACATCCATACAAATTTACCATAAAGATGTATCATGGTGGAGTCTTGTTGCATGAACCTAAGATCGAGAAGGTACATTGGTGGTGATATTGGATGTTATGATCATGTAGAAAGAGCTAGACAAGTTAGATGTAAAAGAATTAAAGAGTATTGCATAAAATATGTGGGAAAAACACTTTTGATACCAAACTTTAGTCCAGAAAACACATTTGGTATCAATTTTTTTGAAAAAACACATTTCATACCATGATTCACACAATTTTGACACATTTAGTTTTACTATATATCAATTTTCAGACGAAATTCAGCACGTATCGCTCGTGTGCTCGTTAAATTGACAATGGGAGAGAAAACATGAACGGTTTTTAAAGACCCACAATTGACGGCACATGCTGAATTCCGTCCGAAAATTAACGACAAAAGTAAATATGTCAAGATTGTGTGAATCATGGTATCAAATGTGTTTTTGGATTAAATTTGGTATCAAAAGTGTTTTTCCCACCATAAAATATTGATTGCATTTATGAGGCTAAGTTAGTTCAGTTGTGGTACAAGTTTGGTAAGAATTTACACAGTGGAAGTACAAGAATAGTGAATGATAGACATATTTTACAACATTGTGAAAATGAATATTTTTGCATTTACTAATTCAATGTCTGACGTTAGTTAACTTGATTAATTATTTTTATGAATTTAATCTTTCAACTGTGATGTCATTTCAGCTTATTAATTTCTATGCCTGTTCTTGCACTTGTCAGGTGACCTAAATATTGTTTCTATTATTTTTGGTTAAGTTGTTGATTTTACTTTTGTGTATAGGAGATAAATTGAGTATTAACGTTTCTGCTAGCTAGAAGAAAAGAAAGTGTTTAGAGTAGCTTAAATTTTCTTTTAATTGTAAGATTGTAGGTTCATATTTGGTAGCATGTGTCAAGTTTCATTCACCCACTTTTTCTCGATTTTGTTCTTTTGTCATTTGTTGGGGATTGTTTGTTGCTATGGGTGAGATTAGTGGTCTCGCCCTCTAATACACATTTCGACACATGCAAGTGTTTAGAGTAGCTTAGATTTTCTTTTAATTGCAAGATTGGAGGTTCATATTGTTGTAAAATACAAATAAAAAGGAAAACGAATAACGACTACAATTGAAATTCAAGAACAATATAACCATTACGATGAATATAATCTGGACAGAAACTTAAAACGAAAAATTATCCAAACCGAGGCCTGTGTGTCCTTAAGACAAATTCGCTCTCTCACCCTTCAGAGGTTCGTGCTCGAGGTTACTTGAACGTCTGTCTCCCAGAATACAACGGTACTAGCAATGAAGCTTTGAACCAAGCTTTTGCTAATTGAACTGAAACTTCTTAGAACTCGGACTGAACAACAAGAATGAAGAGAAGATGATTGTTTTTTGGTGTGAAAATTAGAATGAAGGGAGCTGCTATTTGTAGGAACGGAGGAGGGCAAATCACTACATTGGCAAATCATATATATACCTGCGCGTTAGGGAAAAGACTTTTGGTAGCTAAGTAGTTACACCACTACATTGGCAAATCATATATATACCTCAAGATTTTGTACTCCACTTCCAATGTGGGATAAGTGCATTTTCTTTCTTTTACTTCCATTTCAAAGGCTGTACTTTGAGTGTCAATTTCTCATTCACCCGAACTCCGATTTGGACATACGATATACCGTTTTAATCTACTCACGGAGTAGAATATGATAGAATAGTGTCCGGCAAGCCAACTGAATGGCTGTCATTTATTGTAATAAATAAAGGAACTATTCAATTTAGATTAATGAATGCATTTATATTATATGGTCAATTTTATCTTATGTAATAATTATCTACGCATAAGGATAGAAGTCCTTAGATCACAGGGCTATGGGACAACCCGTGGACTGATCTCTAAGGCCGTGATCTAGAACATATTCAAGAGTCGTAGAATCCAATCGAGATAGGACATCGTTGGATTCTGTTAGACTCTCACTAATGTGTATACTCCGATGAACTAGAGAACGCTGGGGTCCACGAGCGTGACTGGGATAGTCGATACACATAAGTGGGTGATTTGCTGGGATGGCAAGTGCACTGAATACCCCAATTAGGAAATAACTCACCATGGAAGCGGTAGTCGCATATCGGAGTTGAAGTTATTCCAATTTACAATAGTATACGAGGAATGATCCCTAAATACTTGAGGTGATAGGGTTTATCTGGTGCGAGAACGTCTATACTTAGATGTGAGTTCCGACCGACTGGAGATTACCAGAAAGTCTCTGTGGATTCACGTTGGGTATAGAGGGACTCGTATGCAGGTTCATATCATCAACAAAGGATCCATTGACCCGACTTGATAGGTTGGGAAATTCTCCTATGGATTTCTGTGAGAAATTAATTCTGGTAAAATCCTTGGCCAAGGTATCTGACGGCTTTATGAAAGTAGCTCATAAAGATTAAGTCAAAGAGAATTATTTCAAGATCAGAATGCATAAGGTCAAAACAAATTAAAAGGGAACCGATGAAAAATCCATGCCCTTAAGTTTTGACTGGGAGATCGATCGATGGAGAGATTATGGCGTATATGGAAATTGTAAATGATTAAAAGGTTCACTGAATTAATTCACCAGTGATTGGGCTCCATGGGCTTGTGGCCAGACATCGACCGTGGAGTATGGGAGAATTCCCAAATTGGCAGGGGTGCTAATTTTGGAATGATCAGTCGACAGAGTGTTCGATTGATTTAGAGTATTTAATACTCGAGTAATTAAATGAATATTTAATTATAACCCACGGCCAATTATGTGGTGAACCTACGGGGGCATATACAATACACATGAAGCGAAAGCAAGGAAATGGAGAACAACTGAGTCAACTAAATCGACTGGGTCGATTGGGGTGACTGGGTCGACTGGGTCGACCCAATTGGAGCGAAAGTGATCCAATTGGAATTGGATCTAGACTGGAAATTAAATTGGAATTTAATTTATGAGTTAATTAATTAAATTGGATTTAATTAATTATGGGAATATTTAATTAAATAGACTTAGAGTCTAATTTAATTAAATGAGAGAGAAATAAATTAATTGGGCCATTTAATTGAGAAATTAAATAAAGACCCAATTAATTAAATCAAGTATGAGCCATGAATTAATTAGAAGACTTGGTCTTCCAATTAAAAGGGCCATGGCCCATGTAGGAGAGTTAGAAGACTTAGGAGTCCTAATCCTAGGAGGATTAGGATTATGAGATTCCTATAAATAGGAGACTTGATGTCATATCTCAGATACACTAATCAAGAGCCAAAAAGCCAAGTCAAGAAAAAACTCTCTCCCTCTCTCCCTAGTGAACCCTAGTGAAATCGGCCGAACACCCTTCTTCCATTTGGAAGAATTTTTCGATTTCGTTTTCGTTCCAATCTTGTTCTCTAACCCTAGATCTTAATATATCCTATGTTCTAGCCGATTATGATATATTATATTTCGTGATATTGTGGTGTATCAACTCGTAGAGGCGCAACTCGTGGGGCGCTACAACAAGGCTTGGATCGATTCTACCGAGGGAGAAAACACAACGACTTTGCTAGTTATTTGGATTTGCTAGGAGACAGGTATAATTTGGATCTAATTATTCTTGTCGTTTTATTATTCATATATATACAACCAGTTTAGTATCCTGGCAAGATTCCGTAAGAGGTCCTAAAATTTTAATTTCCGCTGCGTTAAGGGCTGTTTATCTTACCGAATCCCAACAGAATATAATTCCGCAAAGACCCAGCACTTTTCTCAAAGTGGGTTCCACTTAAATTATGTCCAAGTTACTCCATTAACTTACTATTTTCCAGCACATATTTGGGAGCATATGTCAAGTTTCATTCACCCACTTTTTCTCGATTTTGTTTTTTTGTCATTTGTTGGGGATTGGTTGTTTTACTGGTCTCGCCCTCTAATACACATTTGGACACGTATAAGTGTTTAGAGTAGCTTAGGTTTTCTTTTAATTGCAAGATTGTAGGTTCATATTTGGGAGCATATGTCAAGTTTCATTCACCCACTTTTACTCGATTTTCTTCTTTTGTCATTTGTTGGGGATTGTTTGTTGCTGAGTGGTCTCGCCCTCTAATACACATTTCGACACGTGCAAGTGTTTAGAGAAGCCTAGGGTGTATGTGGATGGGTTTTGACCCGGTCTCGTCAGTTTCGCGAGACCGAGCCAAAACCCTTTCAAATGAGTTTTCGCCAAACCCATAAAACTATCAAAAACCTATTCAGAAACTCACACTCAAACTCTTCAAACATATAAGACATTGATTTGACACCTACCACCTACTTTTTCCCCCAAATCTTACTAAAAAAGACATTGATTTGACACCTACCACTTACTTTTTCCCCTAAATCCCAACATCAAAACTCAATCCAAGTGAGGTTTCAACTTATTCAAACCACAAAACCCAACAACCAAAACCCATCCAAATGAGGTCTCAAAGGTTTCATCGAAACCACCCAAACCATTTTTTTTAAACCGAGACCCGTGAAACCTAGCCAAAACCCATCCAAGTAGACCCTTAGGTTTTCTTTTAATTGCAAGATTGTAAGTTCATGTTTGGGAGCATATGTCAAGTTTCATTCACCCACTTTTCTCGATTTTATTATTTTGTCATTTGTTGGGGATTGTTTGTTGCTAGGGGTGAGATCAGTGGTCTCGCCCTCTAATACACATTTCGACACGTGCAAGTGTTTAGAGTAGCTTAGGTTTTCTTTTAATTGCAAGATTGTAGGTTCATATTTGGGAGCATATGTCAAGTTTCATTCATCCACTTTTTCTTGATTTTGTTCTTTTGTCATTTGTCGGGGATTGTTTGTTGCTAAGGGTGAGACCAGTGGTCTCGTCCTCTAATACACAGTTCGACACGTGCAAGTGTTTTGAGTAGCTTAGGTTTTCTTTTAATTGCAAAATTGTAGGTTCATATTTAGGAGCATATGTCAAGTTTCATTCACCCACTTTTTTCTCGATTTTGTTCTTTTGTCATTTGTTGGGGATTGTTTGTTGCTAGGGGTGAGACCAGTTGTCTCGCCCCCAGCATAAAAAACCCATTTGCTGGACATGTTGCTCGCTTGCAAAGTTAATTATGTTATCTTTCGGTTAACTGCAGTTAACTAGGTGATGAATGGTGCTATTAATAACAACTAGAGTGACTATATATTCTATTTATGAAACTTGAGTGACCTTTGTATGTTTGGAGTTCAACATGGGTGACTAAATATGCAATTTTCTCCAATAATAAATAAAAATGACCCACTTCTCTTTCCAATGTCTTTCTTCCTTTATCTAGAATGCCAAACACGCCATATCGTATCACATTTGCCAAACAAAACCTAAACCAGATCTTCCACTAACAAACTTCTTTTCTCATTTCATCTAACACTAATGGAATCCTTTAACTTCATCAAAGGCTACGACAAAGTAAACCCCTCAGAAAACCCAAACTCTTCCCCGATCAACAACAACAACCGCCGCCGCAAAATCATCGCCATCTCCATTGCCGTTTTCTTAACCCTCATCATCGGCTCCCTCCTCGCCGCCGTCATCTACGAGTCCGCCACGAGTCCTCCGTCTCACCCCTGATCAACACCGTTCCCATCAACGATCCTCTACGCTTCTTCAACCTCTCCCTCCACGTCAGCATGATCGAAGTCTCCACCTTGAAAAATCTCTCCGGTTCCTTGAACCGGCACTGAAGGACTGTGCCGAGTTGTTCGACGACTCGGCGAGTCAGCTAAGCCGGTCGGCTGAGTTGATGCGTGTGGGACCCGGGGAGAAAGTGTTGACTGAGATGAAGATTAGTGATATGCAGACGTGGATTAGTGCTGCAATGACCGATCAGGACACGTGTTGATGGAATGGAGGAAATGGGATCAACGGCTGTGGAGGAGTTTAAGATGAGGGTGCAGAAGTCGCAGGAGTACATGAGTAACACCTTAGCCATTCTTAATAATATCCAGACTCTCTTTAAGAAGTTTGGCCTCAAGATGCCTTGAGGAAATTAATCGTAATTGTAATTGAATTTGATTTTTGTGAGTTGACTTGTTGACCCTTTTTTTTCTTTTATTTCTATTTTTCAAGGGTTTATCTTTTTCCCCTTATTTTTATGGAATGTTGTGTATGTATAATGTATTGTAATCAGTAATTCTAATAGTATGGATTATTTGCTAGATTGCACGGATACGGATACGGCGATACGATATAATACGATACGAATACGGCCATACGGATTTTTAAAATTTATAGGATTCGATACGGCAAAGATACGCATATAAAATAAAATAATTTTATATTATGCATAACAACATAACTAATTTGATTTTTCTATTATACCATAAAAGCAAAAGATCATATTCAAAATATATATTGTCTACTAGTTTAATTTCGGGTTGGACAACAATACAAAAAAGTTATACACTAAAATTGTCCAAGACCCGTATTGATTTGAAATTTCCAACTAAACATCACGAGTATTGATACCCTTATTCAAGACCATTCAAAAAACTCATTTTTTTAAAATTTAATTTATAAATTTTTAACCCATAACTTTGAAACACTAACAAAAATACCCCGTGCGTATCCAAAACGTGTCCTGCAGGATACTCCAAAAAAACGTATTGTACCCGTATCCGAATTATTTTTTATTTAATTTAATTAGGATACTCCAGGCGGCGTACTGTACGCGTATCCCACGCGTATCGAACGCGTATCCGTATCCCCGGAGTACTGAATACTGCACGGGACCATTTTTCGGAGTATCCGTGCAACCTAGATTATTTGTCAACTACTCGGTGAGGATCCTCTATACCACTTTTAGTGTACCATACTTGTGTACCACTAATAAGTAATTGCCACATGTACATGTGACAATTATACATGTACATGTGGCAATTACTTATTAGTGGTACACAAGTATGGTACACTAAAAGTGGTATAGAGGATCTTGAGCCCTACTTGATACAAGTAAGGATTCCACTTTTACTTGTGAGTTAGTGACATCGAAACTCTACGAACAAAATGTGCAATGTTAGTGTAATTATGACTATATTTATTTCTCGATTTGCGTGTGTCATTCTTGTGAGGGGTCATGCTAATTTTCTCAGTATCGTTCCAATTTTATCGGATGTCTCCGAAGAGACAATTGTTACTATATTTATAATTTATAACTTTACTTATGTACAAACTTAAGTTTAACTGTGAAATTTTTGTCTCTCGAAATGCATCATGTAACAAAATACTTCCTCAAATAATTTAATGTAAAAAAGAACCCCATTTTTCAAATCGCTAGAAAAATTGAGAAATCATTTAATTTGGAATTTTATGAACCAAAATATAATTGCAAAAAAAATATTATTTTACGCCATCAACAATAGGACTGTAAAACTTGACCATGTCCCTCTATTCAAATATTCAATATAACAAATCGTTGTTACCTTTTCCCAACATTTAGGGCCTATTTGGTTTCCGGACCAGATTAAATGGGATTATGGGTCTTAGTCCGGTCTTGGCCTCTTGGGTGACATATGAACAATTTTAATCTGGGCTCCATTTTTTATGAGGTGTTTGGTTGTCTTTTTTAGCCCAAGACAAAAAAAATGGTCCATTTGAATTAAAGGCCCAATTACAAGCAAAGAGGAAAGTAATCCTGCCTTAATGATACTGTGAGTATTATCAACGGATCCCTCTAGCTTGATTTGTGTTTCCAATCATTAATTAGGTGATTGCTGGTGACAGAAAATATATATCCAAGACCATATATAGTTTGAGGAAAATTCTAGGGTGCTGCTACGTTAGGTGCCGCTAGTTATAACCAATAGGAATAAGACATGTCATTAATTAGTAACCTGTTAAACAAGTTGCCAACAAGTCATAATAATATTACCACAATAAGTGATACCATACCACAACAAATGATACTATATTATATATTTAGTCACATCAAATAGTAAATTATTATGAAAATAAATAAATGAATATTACAATAATATTTTAAAATAAATAGTATGTAATATTTTTGTTGAATAATTAATATTAAGTTTTAAAAAATAGAATAATACCACCTAATTTGGAATAAATACTATATGATGTGGAATCATACTAAACATATGGGTTTAATATTATGTAATGTGAGCTCGTATTGTCACATGTGAGATATACAATAAAATGTGATACATATTGTGTGGTTATACCACCTAATGTGGAATAAATACGATATGATATGGGGTTATACTAGATATATGGGGTTATATTATGTAATGTGAGTTATACCATAGAATGTGATACACATTACGTGGTAATACCACCTAATGTAGAATAAATACTACATGATGTGGGGTCATACTAGATATATGGGGTTAATACTGTGTAATGTGAGCCCGTACTGTCACATGTTAGTCATAGAATGTGATACAAATTGCGTGGTAATACCACCTAATGTGGAATAAATACTGCATTATGTGTGGTCATAATAGATATATGGGGTTAATACTGTGTAATGTGAGTCCGTACTGTCACATGTGAGTTATACCACAGAATGTGATACTCATTGCGTGGTAATACCACCTAATGTGGAATAAATACTACATGATGTGGGGTCATACTAAACATATGGCCTTAATACTATGCAATGTGAGTTATACCATAGAATGTGATACACATTGCGTGGCAATACCACCTAATGTGGAATAAATACTACATGATGTGGGGTCATACTAAATATATGGGGTTAATACTATGTAATGTGAGCAATGTGATACACATTGCGTGGTAATATCACGTAATGTGGAATAAATACTACAGGATGTGGGGTCATACTAAATATATGGGCTTAATACTATGCAATGTGAGTCCGTACTGTCTCATGTGAATTATACCATAGAATGTGATACACATTGCGTGGTAATACCACCTAATGTGGAATAAATACTACATGATGTGGGGTCATACCAAATATATGGGGTTAATACTATGTAATGTGAGCAATGTGATACACATTGCGTGGTAATATCACGTAATGTGGAATAAATACTACATGATGTGGGGTCATACTAAATATATGGGGTTAATACTGTGTAATGTGAGCCCGTACTGTCATATGTTAGTCATAGAATGTGATACAAATTGCGTGGTAATACCACTTAATGTGGAATAAATACTGCATTATGTGGGGTCATACTAGATATATGGGGTTAATACTGTTTAATGTGAATCCGTACTGTCACATGTGAGTTATACCATAGATTGTGATACACATTGCGTGGTAATACCACCTAATGTGGAATAAATAGTACATGATGTGGGGTCATACTAAATATAATATGGGGTTAATACTATGTAATGTGAGCCTGTACTGTCACATGTGAGTTATACCATAGAATGTGATACACATTGCATGGTAATACCACCTAATGTGGAATAAATATTACATGATGTGGGGTCATACTAAATATATGGGATTAATACTATGTAATGTGAGCCTGTACTGTCACATGTGAGTTATACCATAGAATGTGATACACATTGCATGGTAATACCACCTAATGTGGAATAAATACTACATGATGTGGGGTCATACTAAATATATGGGGTTAATACTATGTAATGTGAGCCTGTACTGTCACATGTGAGTTATACCATAGAATGTGATACACATTGCGTGGTAATACCACCTAATGTGGAATAAATACTACATGATGTGAGGTCATACTAAACATATGGGGTTAATACTATGCAATGTGAGTCCGTACTGTCACATGTAAGTTATAACATAGAATGTGATACACATTGCGTGGCAATACCACCTAATGTGGAATAAATACTACATGATGTGGGGTCATACTAAATATATGGGGTTAATACTATGTAATGTGAGGCTGTACTGTCACATGTGAGTTATACCATAGAATGTGATACACATTGCGTGGTAATACCACCTAATGTGGAATAAATACTACATGATGTGGGGTCATACTAAATATATGGGGTTAATACTATGTAATGTGATCAATGTGATACACATTGTGTGGTAATATCACGTAACGTGAAATAAATACTACATGGTGTGGGGTTAATACTACGTAATGTGAGCCCGCACTGTCACATGTGAGTTATATCATAGAATGTGATATACATTGCGTGGTAATACCACCTAATGTGGAATAAATACTACATGATGTGGGATCATACTAAATAAATGGGGTTAATACTATGTAATGTGAGCCCGTACACATGTGAGTTATACCATAGAATGTGATACACATTCGTGGTGTTAACGGTAATATCACCTAATGCGGAATAACCTCGACAATGTTGATTTTGGTTAATTAGTCGAGCATATTATCGATGTTGAAGTACGATTAACCTAATCATACATTACTTTAAGGTCAATAATGTTGACTTCGATCAATTAGTCGAGTCGATTATCGATTTGAATTATGATTAATCTAATTATACATTACCTTAAAGTCAAATGTTGATTTCAATCAGTTAATCGAGTCGATTATCGATTTTGATTACGACTAACCTAATTATACATTATCCTAAGGTTAAGAATTTTGATTTTGGTCAATTAGTCGAGCAAATTATTGATTTGAATAACGATTAACATAATCATACATTACTTTAAGGTTAATAATGTTGACTTTGGTCAATTAGTTGAACCAATTATCAATTTGAATTACGATTAACTTAATTATACATTAACCTAAGGTCAATAATGTTGACTTCAGTAAATTAGTCGAGTCAATTATCGATTTGAATTACGATTAATCTAAGTATACATTACCTTAAGCCAATTAACGATTTGATTACGATTAACTTAATTATACATTACTTTTATCAATTGCCTATATTAATATCACACCGATCCTTTTGCAATTCTTCCAAGTTTATGAAATTTAATCAATAATCCCTTAACCTAATTTACCAAACAAGTATTATTAAATTTTGATTTTTTGATTTTTCCACCCCAAAATAGGCAAAATAAGCAATTTTAACCCTCAAAACTAAAGAATAACACCTAGTACCTAGCACCCTTGAATTTAAAAAAATCCAAGAATTTGCACCCTCCTAGTTTTTTTCAACAAAACAATCAAATCATAATTGCCAAATTTCACCAAAATCTTCAAGATTCTCAATCAATTTTTTTAGCAATCCAAATGCAATTGAAACAGAGACGAAGGGCTTTCAATTGAAATCGAGAGACACCTTACTTCTTCTCCATTCCTCTTGTAGTTAATCATACAATTCAATTGAATTTGGGTTTATTGCGAGATTTTGCAATTTGTAAGCATTCTTCATCTAACTAATGCAAACATAGCAAAGACCCCCCCTATATATATACATAACTACCAGGGGTAAAAAAGTAAAAATACATACAGAAAATAATAAACCTATACACGCTGCTATAACAGAAACGCAATAACAACTTTAATAATTTAGATAATTAGAAAACTTAACGGCTAAATCAATTTTGTAGGTTTCTCTTCTCCTTCATCAACTTCGCCTTTGTTCGCTGCTCCATTGATTGATGAGGTAAATATAGTTCCTGTTAATATTTGTTTCTACTATAATTACAATCAGAGAAGTTTAGGGATAAATCTGATGGTTTTGTTTCTACACAACAAAACAGAAAAGTTGTGTAATCAATTTGAAATCTGAATATGTGCTAGTTGTAGAGAAAGGCAGAGTCTACGTGTATGATCCTGCCATTGCTATTATTTAATTTGAAATCTGAATATGTGCTAGAACTTTTGTAGAGAAAGGCGAGAAGACATGTATGATCCTGTCATTGCTATTATTTTATTAGCACTTACCATCATATAAGCAATTTCTAGATTCAAATTGATAACAACTGTTCGATAAATGCCGTATAGGAAGACCATCATATTCATTTGTTCATATTCATAACACTCCTCTATTAATCAGACCAAATTTCGTTGTATATTAAACTTGCATGATTATTTATTTTTCATCTATTAGCTTTTAGATGGAAGGGCCTAAAACAATCGTGCAAAGAGAAAGTTGGGTGTAGATTTGAATGCAGATACGACATCAGAAAGTTCTAAAGATTCTAGCTATTTACAACTGAACCTTTTTTTTCTTTTCGATCTACACACAGAGGTATACTATGTAAATAAATTTGGAACACCATGACTTGTTCAAAATATAAGAATTATAAACATGATCTCTTAACTAAGTATTGTGATTCAATTCGGTTAAAATACAAATAATGCGTCATATAAAAAATATAAATGTGAAACTTTGCTCCACAAATTCAAATTTCAGTGACAATGAAATTAACATGAAAAACAAGTGTATATACTACAATTCAAAGGGGAAACAGTTTAATTATACTAAAAGTGGGGTAAGTTACCTCGTCTTATGCTGACCAATAATCGAATCGGTCATCTTTGAATCCTGCAATCATGTTATAAATTTTCATAAAGGTGTTAATTATATAATAACACGAAAAACTTTTAAACACATTCAGTCAATGATTTTTGCTTACAAATCAAGGTTGACTATTCAACAAAAATACCTTAGTAGGCTTAAGAATTTCATATCTTCTTCACATTTGCACGAACATTCCTACTATTTAAAGTTTTTAGTACCACAGAGTAACAAGTTCTTTCTATGAACTAACTTGGACTTCGAGAATAAACTATTGACAAATTCAGCATAAGCATAATTACTTAGAAAAAGTCATTATAGTATTCATTTAGTGAGTTGAAAAACTATATATACATACAAATAGACCACTTTCTTTTTGCAGCTAAGATGTCCAATCTAACCATTTTCTAAGATATTAATGATCAGGTGGCTATGCTTTATTAGTCAACTATTGAATGAGTATACATAGGTGTATAAAAGAAGCATAATGATAGAAGAAATTAGTGTTCTTCATAAACTCACTTTTCGTTAAGTTTGTTTTCAGGTTTACATATTATGCAAGAAAATATAAGTATTTTCGGAAGCATATCTAGTTAAGATTCAATGTTAAAACAGCAAGAACTTCTCCATGACAATACATCATTACTGTGATACAAAATCTCCTTAGAGAGTAATTTTCTTGCCTATGATAATTAAGACACATAATTATATTAACACAGTGACTTAAATTAATCTGAATGTCACAGTGCATAGAAAAATTAAGTCAGCACAGTCATGGTGGAAATGCACTTTACACGAGAAACAAATAGATAGATGGAAGACTGATCAGACGTATACATATTCAGAAGCAGAAGCAGCCTCCCTCATCTCATCCTCATAATAAATGCGATTCTTTCATCCCTGTTTCCTTTTCATCTTTACCTTATTATTTTCAGCTTCCTCTCTACACCTACTTTACAAACTATCTAATTCAATTCAATGCTACCCATGTCATGTGGAGTAATTTACATTGAGCAATTTCCTTTTCTGTATTAACTACATTTTCTCTAAAATTGGCATATATTTATACATATATAATCCTGTTCAATTCATAATTATTTTGTCTTATGAACGTAATAGAAAAAAAGATGATGTCATGGTTTATTCTTTATACACCCAAAAGCTTGTATTTTTGCCTATATTTAGCTCAATACCAAATCCACATGATACAGGGGTGAAGCAAAAGAAAATAGATTTTTTTACATAAGCAAACCATACATGTAAATTCTAAGAATGAAGACTCATACAACCCCAAACAATTTTCTTCAAGAACCCAACAACTGGGGTAAAATATAAAAGCGGGTATGCTTTTCTAAGAATTTTTTCGCATACTAGATCTTCTAATATCAACCATATTACTTTTGTTTGTAGTTGAATATTCTGTTGCAAATTTCAATTTTGTGGTAATTTTTGCTTTTCTAGTATTGTTGCTTTACATGAGTATCTCTCCCCTTTTTAATAATGAGAAACTGATTCAATATTTTGGAAGCATTACAAAGCTCGCGGATTAATAATTGATCATGGAAATTGGAAAGTTCAGATCAACACATGCACAAATCTTTCCAACTATATCTGAAAATAATCCCAATACCAAAAAGATTGGAGTTAGTAAAAGAGAAATAGAAGCAAGAAATACCTAAATTGAGCAAGAATAAAACTTCGTGGTGAGTGGGCGGAGTCGATTCAGTGTCACGATGGCAGCGAAGGCTTTGAGAAAACCCAAATTTCTTCTGATTGGCGAACGCGGAGCTTCAGATGAAGGGTTACGGGATTTTTTGGGAGAATAGAAAGAAGGGGAAAGAATTGTTTGAGGAGAAAAGAAAGAAGGGGAAAGAAATAATGGTAGTTAAAAATTAGATTAACAGGATAAACAGGTTACCTTTTGTCATTTTATTTTTCATATTTTTTATATGTTGAATTTGTGTGGTATTGATTACATAATTATAATCTAACGGTTCAAATTAAATTAGCGGCACCTAACGCAACGGCACCCTATAATCCCTTTGAATAGAAAACTCAATTAGGTTGCTTTTTAGACACTAAAACTATGATATTAATTCGAATCTCATAAAGTATTCGTATGCTTGCGTATATATATTTGCTTTTACATCTCATTAATTGTTAGACAAAACATGTTGAAACTTTGTGCACGGTATGGACCAAGTGACATATATAGTTTAAACTTTTTAACATTGATTGATAGTAAAGTACAAAATGTTTTCATACTACAATTTTTTTACATGTTTCGTAAGTTTTGAATAGTTAAAAAATAACGAGACAAAGTAAATTAACAAATGTTCTACAAACTACGGAAAACTTAATTGAATTTTTAGTCAAAAAATAAATAGCAAAATTCCCACCGATTTTGAAATAGGTGGAAATTTTGCACTTAATTTTTTTTTCAAATTCCCACCCATTTTTAGTCAATAAATAAATAGCAAAATTCCCACCGATTTAAAAATCGGTGGGAATTTTGCACTTACTAATTTTTTTTTTTTATTTCAAAAATTTCGACCGAGTTTGAAATCGGTCGGAATTTATCCGGTTCATTTGAAAATATTTAAATAATTCCGACCGATTTAAAATCGGTTGGAATTTTTACAACCAAATTCCAACCGGTTTTTTTTCGGTCGTAATTCATGAAAATTCCAACCGATTTTTGTTCGGTTGGAATTTTTCGGTGGGAATTTTTATTTTTTCTAATAGTGGAATGCGACTCCAAGATTAATAACACCTCGGGGGCTAACAGGAGGGACAAACGACTATACCACAATGCACAGGCTGGAAACCGCCACATCCAACCCGCCGTGGATTCTAAGCATCTCTACTCCTAGTCCAGTCCTAACTGCATATGAGAGATAGAAAACAATGAATAAAATGTTCAATTATAATTTTCTCTGATATTAATACACTGATCTTCTCAACTGTATCAAGATTCGGTCTCTTTAGCAAGAATGTTTATGCCCGGTAAATACCGTACCAATTAAAAGAAGCAAATAAGTTACAATCTATTTGATTCAAGTGTATATGAATCCCATGCATTGCATCCTATTTCATTAAAGTGTATATACGCCTATTCTTGTAAAGAGAAGTGTCGTAGGTGCATGGATATCCAAACTAAACTTGTATTCGATCCTTATATAAACCTCTTCTAGTCATTTAAAATGACATGCTATTTTATTAATTAAGGTGGTTTGAAAGCATATTACGCGCTAAACAACTTCCACAAACCATTTTAGACTGCGGGTATTAGAGATTTTAATCTTCTGCTATGTTGTATTTATGTGGTCACAAGTCGAGTCTAATTTAAGTTCTTTTAAAAAAATTTACAGTATTTACTTTTCGTTTAGTTAAAAGAAAGATTCTTACAAAATTTTCAAAATGAGTCTTTATATATTGTCCAAGTGGAAGAAAATTCTTTGGATTTGGTACTATTTTTTTTTTAATTTATATGTGATTTTGTTTAAATATGTTGTGTAATGGAATTAAAACTACATTTAAAGTAATTACTTTGAGGTTCTTCTTGATCAGGCATCGTGATCACCCGATTCCCTTCTACTTCATGAGCTACATCATCCGGCACATCCGGAACTTCCTCTGCTCACAAATTAGCACGAAATAAATTAGAATATTGGAATATATGAATGAAATAAATCTACTTTCTTCTTCGACTAGAGAAGAAATTAAGAGAGCTGCAGGCATTGAAATAAAGTCTTTTGAGTATGCTCTACGTCATTTTTTCGCGTATAGTGTAAAAAAAAAATTGAAGGAAAAAGCATAACCTCCAACTTGTCTGTAAAGGGCCTCTGCCATTCTCCTCATCCCGAGAGTTTCACTTTCTATCTCAGCCTTTTCTTTTTTAGTTTGCAGGCGACGACAATATGCTATTAATGTTTCACTTTCATCTCCCAAGATGGAGACGGTTTTCTAAATGTTGCTTCTCCCTGACCATAGCAGCATCCTTTTCAGCCTCCAGCAAAATGAGAAACGCCTTCAGTTTTAGCACTTCTTCTAATTCAGTTTCTTCTTTACCACCTGAAAATCATACAACAATTTTGGATATTGAAACTTGAACATGAATAAGAATTGTGTGATATTTGTTGTTCTGAATCTTTTGATATTATTTGCATTGTGATGTGACCAAAAAACTCAGACCTCTTGAGTTTGTTTAGGCAGAATACGACATCATAATACTAAAAGGACAACAAAGTCAAGTTGTACGCAAGATGCAAATCCATGTCGAGAATATTTGACAGCTCTAACTTTAGGACTTCAAATATTTTCAGAGACATGGGAAATGTGTTAAAGAACCTTAACACCAAATGTAATAATTACTCGTATCTACGCAGGGACTACACAGACAAGCATAACACATGATATATAAACAAGACACAACCACTACATGAACCAATTAGTCACCCGTAAACACAGAAGTCGACAAACCTACTTATTGAAATTCAATAATATCACTAATATATTATGAGATAAACAATCAAATAGCGAACCTATGAACTCAGAGGCATATATAGGCAGAACATTTAATATGTAGTATAAGAAATAGGTAAAAATATGAATTCATGAAATGTCCTCAAAACAAACTAATTATTTCAAGCTAACCAATCACAGAGCTAACCAGGATTGCACGAGCCGTGGAATTTTTCTTTTTCCACACCTGGTAAGCCTCTTGATCCCTTCTCTGTTGGACACTATTTCCAACACCTGGGTCAGCCCCGATTTGGTTGATGCCATCCAAAACATCTTGCTCATCGAGCACATACAAAATCTTATGACGCCAGATGTCATAGTTGTCACCGTTCAGTTTGTCACCTTTGTTAAGGTCATCAATGATCGATTTTGATGCCATAGTCTATTATTTAAGAAGTGATTAAATGTTAAAGTCCTTATACACTTATTTTATTTTATACTAAGTCAATTAAGATCCATAAAAACTTGACACAAGCAATGGATTCGAAAGATCACGCAATGTTCCTAATCATCATCCATTTACAAGTGTCTCACAACCATGGACTTAATATCAAAAGTATAAAAACTAAAGTTCTTGGTGATAGTCATTCTAAAACCTAAGAACTCCCACTGGAAAAGATGATCAAACATGCTAAGGCAAAACAATACATATACGATCATAGATATGTAAACAAACAAAGGACGCATTTTGAATCAAAACAACCAAGATCCAAAATAAACAATTATCAAATCCAGTTTCATGTTGAAAAACAAATAAGCAACATATAATATCTGCAAATGGAAATAAATTACAGAAATCATTTAAATCGGAAAAATCGACCCTCTGGTTCGATTGATTGCCAAGACTGAACAAAAGCTTCATTGGCAATGGCTTGAGATAGCCAATCACATGGTACTTGCTTCAAGGACCGATGAGTTGATTTATTCCTCATGTCGAACCTCAAGTTGCGGAGGTTAGGGTTGAGACTTAGGAATAAAGTCTTTTCAGCCTTTTTCTTGAGGTATAATTTCCATCCGTTATGCATGTTTAGTATAATGTTTTCAATAGATTCATCTCTTCCAGTATAGTTTCTCGCCTCTTCCCATATTATATGAAGTTCAACCAGAAGTGAATTCTTGTACACTTCATACCGTTTCTCATAAGGATGAATGTCATTATTATAATAACAAACGCGGCGGTGTAACTTTCTCATTACTCTCCAATGTTATTTAAGAGTGTGTTTGGGATCCATTCGGTATGACACCAAATTTTCTATGACCCCAGGCAACTCATGGATACGTCGCTCAAGGGCTTCTCCCCGAAGTACCCTATATTTGCTATAGATCAAAGGCACATACCTGAAGGATGAGGGTAAATATTAATGTTTGCAGAATATAATATTTTCCAGCGATCGAAATACATTTGGATACTCTCAAGAATATTTTGTTTGCTCAGTGTCAAATAAAATACGCGAAAAACAAATTCTCAAGCGCGAATAAACGAGCTTAATTTTCTAAAGTATCACAAAATTCAATCTCAGTAGCCACCCATGAAGGACAATTTTATTTAAAATTTCTGGAAACATTTTGGAATTTTCTGAAGAGGAATTTTATTTTCTGTGAATTTTTAAAGGTTTAAAATTTGATAAATCAAAAATAAATTTTAAACATTTCAACAAAAATTATTTTAATTCACAGATAAATCATAAATAAAATTTCGAGTTCACAGAAAAAAATCCGATCGAAACCGATTGCTGGAATAGCCCTAACGCGCCGACACGCGCTGGCGGTGAGAGTGGGTGTGTCATGGTTGAAAAAAAATGACATAGCTGGATTCTGCCACGTGATAGCCAGTTGGTACGTGCCAGGCCACGTCATGGACACATGGAGGTACACGTGGCAATGACGTGGCATAGGTGGGTCCGAAAAATTCTACGTGGCGCTGACGAGGCAACCATGTGTATCTGACACTAGTGCCACGTGGACAGACATGTGGCGTTGACTGGACAACCAGTCTCCCACTCGCTATGGTGGCGCGTGTGCTACATGCGCGGCCTTCTGGACATTTTCCGGCGAAGTCCTTCTGGCTACCCCCCATTTTCATGCCTTTTGAATCCATTGGTGCAAATGATTTTAAGTTTTGGGCTCTCGACATTGGAGTTTGTACCTAGGTAACTAATTCGCGAAGCGTGAGCGTAGAGCGTGAGCGTGAGCGAAAGCGCAAAGCGTCATATTTTAGAAAAGTTAATTTTGAATGCATCTTTAGAACGTAAATTTTTAATATTTATTTATTAAATATTATGATATTAAGTATTTCATAAGTCATTAAAATTATTATATATGTTTAATTTGAAATATGTTAAGTGTACAATTAATGAATTATGTATTGTAAATTACATTCTATAATTTCTATTTTTCGGAATAGTTTATTTTAAGTTATTCCCACCAGCTTAGAATCATTAATTCGTTAATTTAGTAAATGGACATTTAATATTTTTATTTTTTACTCCTAAAATTAATTGAAAGAGAAAAAATGAAAAGGATAGACATGTACTCCACTAATTTTCATACGCATGGTACAACTTTGAACTGTGGATGATGTCATCATTAGAAAGGATGTCACATATCCCTTAAATCAGTGGGTCCACGAACACCTATCACTTATGCTGGAAATTGCTTTTGCAATAGGTATCGGCTGTTCTATTGGCTGAAAAATGCTGGAGCGTGAATTTGTATCTGCTGGAGAGCGAACTAACGAAACCCAGAGCGCGAATTATATAGAGAATTTGGATTTAGCGCTCAGAGCGCGCGTGAACCATTGGAGCGCGAATTTAGTTACCTAGGTTTGTACTAACAACTGCAAAGGATGAGAGTGGGCGAGTATATTATGCATTACATACTTGGAATTAAATTTCCAATTTATTTCGGGTAAAATTACAGAGGCTTAAAAAACAATTAACCTACAAAATACACAACCAAAAAATAATCTGGGCACATATCCAGAAAGCTTATCTCAAGACGAACGTAAGCATATATGAGATTGCATAATTCAAAGTATCAAAATGGGAAAACACATAATACGATTTTAACAAAATAATTTTTTCAGAACAGTTGACACATCAAAAAATTCCCAAAGAAATACATAAAATTATAATTTCATTCAAGCATGCTTCAGTAATAGTTACAGCTTAATTTGACTAAAACAGCATGCCTCAAAAAATAAAACATCATAACCATAATTCCACAGAACCGAAAATTCACTAAGAAAATAATTTGACAGGATTTATAAATTATGAACATCATGAATTATTAATATCACCCAAAAAAAAGTTTCGAACTCATTCACAACGATGGCTCTGATACCAATGTTGGTTTTAAAACAACATACATGCTTCAATAATCCGAAATTCGACGCAAACAAAGTAATGGATCTTACTTGCCGGCGATTGAATCACGAAACCCTTCAATCTGATTTCTGGTCATCTCCAAATACCCTTGGCCGATCTCCAATCACGAACGCAAAGAAAATTCTGATCATAGCCTAAGAACCCCAGGACTTCAATGTTTTCTGAATAAGACCACCAATATATTTACACTCCTCAAAAGAAAAATGTACTCTTTTCTTTCTTCTTTTTGTTCAGTCAATATTTTCTCTCTCGAAAAATATATCTTTCCTCTTCAGCTCCTTTTCCAAAATGGAGAATTTGAATTGTGATATCTAATAAAATAAAATGAACGTGTCTTTTTTATTTTAACTGACTTGAGAGAGAGAGAGAGAGAGAGGGGAGTAGGGGAGTTAAAGTAGGAGTGGGTTAGTGGGGAGTCATCCAAACTCTCCACTAACCAACTAGATATTGGATCCAGTTTGGGTCGGCCCACATGGGCGCCCCAGATCCGATCCGATCCAATCTAGATTGGATCAGTCCAACATTAACTTCTCAATTCCTATCAGATATAGCAGTCAATATTATTGTTACAAATGGCAGGATCAGTTACAATTCTAATTAAATATTTGTCATAAAAAAATATTTTAATAAAATAATCATAGAAAATAAATTGAATATCAATAATTAATATGTGTTATTTTATGACATAATTAAGTTAATTTAATCTTATTTATAACAAATACCAAGACATTAACTAGACACGTACAACGTACGTGCACTTTTCTAATATTCTAAATTTTTTTGTTGTGCTTTATCATTCATTTCACATTTAACTTCTCAATTCTATTAAATATATGTCATAAAAAAATAATTTTAATAAAAAATCATAGAAAATAAATTAAGTTAATTTCTGATTTACAATAAATACCATGACATTAACTAGACACGTACAATGTACGTGCACTTTTCTAGTATTCTAAAAAAAAATGTTGTGCTTTGGTTTCCAATATATTGGTTCATGTGAAACTAAATTAAACACATTTTTTTTATCTATGTAACCGTAGTTATAATCATTCATTTTCCATTTAACTTCTCAATTCCTATTAGATATAGCAGTCAATATTATTTTTATAAATGCATGGTAGGATCAGTTACAAATCTAATTAAATATATGTCATAAAAAAATTATTTTAATAAAAAAATCATAGAAAATAAATTGAATATCAATAATTAATATGTGCTATTTTATGACATAATTAAGTTAATTTACTCTGATCTATAACAAATACCATGACATTAACTAGACACATACAACGTACGTGCACTTTTCTAGTATTCTAAAAAAATAATTGTGCTTTAATTTCGAATATATGTCTTTTTAATTTATGTAACCATAGTTATAATCATTCATTTAAATATATGTCAAAAAAAAAAAAATTTAATAAAAAAATCATAGAAAATAAATTAAGTTAATTTACTCTGATTTACAACAAATACCATGACATTAACTAGACACGTACAATGTATGTGCACTTTTCTATTATTCTAAAAAAAATGTTGTGCTTTGGTTTCCAATATATTGGTTCATTTGAAGCTAATTTAAACACATCTTTTTAATCTATAATATAACCGTAGTTATAATCATTCATTTTCCATTTAACTTCTCAATTCATTTAAATATATGTCATAAAAAATAATTTTAATAAAAAAATCATAGAAAATAAATTGAATATCAGTAATTAATATGTGTTATTTTATGACATAATTAAGTTAATTTACTCTGATTTACAACAAATACAATGACATTAACTAGACACGTACAACTTACATACACTTTTCTAGTATTCTGAAGAAAAAAATTTGTCGTGCTTTGGTTTCCAACATATACTGGTTCACTAAAAACTAATTTAAACACATCTTTTTAATCTATGTAACCGTAGTTATGATCATTCATTTTCCATTTAACTTCTCAATTCCTATCAGATATCAGTCAATATTATTGTTACAAATGGCAGGATCAGTTCCAATTCTAATTAAATATATGTCATAAAAAATAATTTTAATAAAAAAATCATAGAAAATAAATTGAATGTCAATAATTAATATGTGCTATTTTTTAGAAGCAAAATAATTCAATTCGTAAAATCGGAAAATATAGGGGTCAATTTGCAAAATTGTCAAAGTCAATTATTATCAAAATTGGGGGTAAAGCGGTCTTTTTATATGACAGGCGGTTTTTTATATTTTTTTAGAAGCAAAATAATTCAATTCGTAAAATCGCAAAATATAGGGGTCAATTTGCAAAATTGTCAAAGTCAATTATTATCAAAATTGAGGGTAAAGCAGTCTTTTTATATTATAGGCAGTATTTTTATATTTTTTTAGAAGCAAAATAATTCAATTCGTAAAATCGAAAAACATAGGGGTCAATTTGCAAAATTGTCAAAGTCAATTATTATCAAAATTGGGGGTAAAGCGGTCTTTTTATATGACAGGCGGTTTTTTTTATATTTTTTTAGAAGCAAAATAATTCAATTCGTAAAATCGCAAAATATAGGGGTCAATTTGCAAAATTATCAAAGTCAATTATTATCAAAATTGGGGGTAAAGCGGTCTTTTTATATGACAGGCGGTTTTTTTATATTTTTTTAGAAGCAAAATAATTCAATTCGTAAAATCGGAAAACATAGGGTCAATTTGCAAAATTATCAAAGTCAATTATTATCAAAATTGCGGGTAAAGCGGTCTTTTTATATGACAGGCGGTTTTTTTATATTTTTTAGAAGCAAAATAATTCAATTCGTAAAATCGCAAAATATAGGGGTCAATTTGCAAAATTGTCAAAGTCAATTATTATCAAAATTGGGGGTAAAGCGGTCTTTTATTAATTGAAGATTTAAAGGTTATAAATGTCTTTTATTAATTGAAGATTATCTCAACTTTTATTTAAAATTTAAAAAAAAGGGTAAAATGGTCTATTTACAGACCGAGTCAACTCGCCGAGTTACATATTAGTTACGCGCGCCACATGGCATGATTTCAGGGCCGTCCCGCATGTGAGGGCGAGTTACCTTGCCCGCACCCTAGAAGCTCCCCATTAATTAGACATGTACAACTTACGTGCACTTTTCTAGTAATGTAAAAGGAAAATTCACACTTTCGCATTAGCTACTAAGTAATTGCTAAATATAACCCAAATAAAAACGTTTGTCTTTTAGCTACTTTACTAATAAGGGAATCTTGATCACCCGATTCCCCTCTACTTCATGAGCTACATCATATGGCACATCCGGAACTTCCTCTACTCACAAATTAGCACGAAATAATTAGAATATTGGATTATAAAAATTAATTAAATCTACTTTCTTCTTTAGAGTAGAGAAGAAAGTAAGAGAGATGCAGGCATTGAAATAAAGTCTTTTAGTATGCTCTACGTCATTTTTTCGCGTATAGTTTAAAAAGAATGAAGGAAAAAGCGAACCTCCAACTAGTCTGTAAAGTGCCTCTGCCATTCTCCTCATCTTGAGAGTTTCACTTTCTATCTCAACCTTTTCTCTTTCATCTCCCAAGACGGAGACTGTTTTCTCGGGATCTGCAATCCTTGCCAAATGCTACTACTTCCTGACCATAGCAGCATCCTTTTCAGCCTCCAGCTGAATGAGAGACGCCTTGAGTTTTGGCACTTTCTTTAATCCAGTTTCTTCTTTACCACCTGAAAATCATGCAATAATTTTGGATATTGAAACTTGAGCATGAATAAGAATTATGTGATATTTGTTGTTATGAATCTTTTGATATTATTTGCACTGTAAAGTGACCAAAAAACTCAGACCTCTTGAGTTTGTTTAGGCAGAACACAACATCATAATAAGACATCATAATATGAAATGGCCAACAAAGTCAAGTTGTACGCAAGTTGCAAATCAATGTCGAGAATATTTTACAGCTCTAACTTTAAGACTTATAATCTTTTCAGAGACACCAAATGTAATAATTATTCGTACCTACGCATGGACTACACAGGCAAGCAAACACATTATGTATAGACAAGACGCAACCGCAGTCGCCCGTAAACAAATGTTATTAAAATCGGACCGGCCGGTCCGACCAGTTCGACCGCTAACCGGAGGTTGGTCCGGTCCGGTTTACCCCCTAAAACCGCTTGACTCCGGTTTGGACCGGTTCAACCCGATTCTGAATTTCCTTTTTTTTTCTTTTTTTTTTCATTTTTTTAATGTTAAAAATAAGCTAAAATTTATTGTAAAAGGTTGAATTTGAACACCTAACCTCTTGCATGAAACATAACTTCCTTACCATTTGAGCTACATCATTTTTATTAAACTTTTAGTACATAAATTTATAAATTTTAGAAAACGTGTAGCCAAATTTATTTATAAATTAGATTATGATAATTAACTCAAATTAACATTTTACACATTATCAATGAAAATTAATACTCAAATAATATTTTTTTATTAAAATTTGTTCTATAAGATATTTCTTTCCAATATTATTTTTAGGATAAAGAGTGTCAAATTTTGAAAGTCAAATCGATATACTATGCAAGTTTGATTTTGAATATTAGACTTTTATACATAATCATATTTTAAAATTTATTAATCTCTTAGTTTGTTGTATTTTTTAATTACACTTTTAAAATTTTATAAAGATATAATCATATTATATTTATATGAGCTTACAAATTAGTATCACCACTACTAGAAAGGAAGGAAATTTCCACCGAAATTCCCACTGATTTTGGGAAAAATCGGTCGGAATTATAAAATTCCGACTGGAATAATCGGTTGGAAAAAGACGGGTTGGAACGGAATCGGATTCCGACCGGTCAAATTCCGACCGAATTTCCGACGGAAAATTTCAGTGGGAATTTGTAATTCCCACCGAATAAATCGGTGGGAATTATTCCGATCGATTTATAATCGGTGGGAATATAATTCCACCGATTTTCAATCGGTCGGAATTTTAGGAAAAAAAATAAAAAAAAATAAATGTAATTCAATACGAAATTTCCCCACTAAAAGCCCTAAATTATAATTCAACCCCACATTAATACCAAAATCAAATTTAATTTTCAAGCGCACTCAACAATTTCAAACACAGTATAATTAATAACAAAATCTAAAAATTTCAAACACACTATAATAACAAAATCTAAAAATTTCTACTAACAATTTATACTAATTTCAAACACTCTATAATAACAAAATCTAATAATTTATACTAATTTCAAACACACTACAATAAAAAAATCTAATAATTTATTCTAATTTTAAACACACTATAACAACAAAATCTAATAATTTCTACTAACAAAAATCTATAATACTCAACAATTTATAAATATATATATATATATATATATATATACCTCTAGCTAGATCTTGAAATGAAGAAGAAGAATGGTGGTGCTACGACGGTGGTGGTGCTTCGGCGGTGGTGATAGTGGTGGTGACGGCGGTGGCGATAGTGGTGGTGACGGTCGTGATGATAGTGGTGGTGACGACGGTTCTCCTTGGTGCTAGTTCTTTGGTGGTCGAAAGTGAGGTGGTGGTGGTGGCTTTGCTCGGATGAAGACAATAGCCGGAAGTGAGATGAGGTGGTGGCCGTACGCGGAGGAGGAAGAAGAAAGGAGAGAAATTTTTTTTTCAAGTGAAGAAGAATGGAAGAGAACTCATGGGGGTATATATACATAAATTCCCACCGATTTGGAATCGGTGGGAATAATTAAGACATATTCCCACCGATTTCAAAATCGGTGGGAATTTTTAGTGCATAAATAAATAGCAAAATTCCCACCGATTTAAAAATCGGTGGGAATTTTACACTTAAATTTTTTTTTTCAAAAATTCCACTTATTTCAAAATCGGTGGGAATTTTTAATGCATAAATAAATAGCAAAATTCCCACCGATTTAAAAATCGGTGGGAATTTTGCACTTAAATTTTTTTTTAAAATTTCCACCGATTTCAAAATCGGTGGGATTTTTTAGTGCATAAATAAATTGCAAAATTCCCACTGATTTTTTAGTCAATAAATAAATAACAAAATTATTTATTTTTTTTCAAAAATTCCCATCGATTTCAAAATTGGTGGGAAATTTTAGTCAACAAATAAATAGCAAAATTCCCACAGATTTACAAATCGGTGGGAATTTTGCACTTACTAATTTTTTTTTTCAAAAATTCCGACCGATTTTGAAATCGGTCGGAATTTATCCGGTTCATTCGAAAATATTTAAATAATTTCGACCAATTTAAAATCGGTCTGAATTATTACAACCAAATTCCAATCGATTTTTTTTCGGTTGGAATTCATGGAAATTCCAACCGATTTTTGTTCGGTTGGAATTTTCGGTGGGAATTTTCATTTTTTCTAGTAGTGCACGTTACCGTTATGATATAAGTTAGATAATTATTATATGATTTAATTTAAATATAATCTAAGATTTTGTATATTTGAAATCAATTGCAGGATAATGTTTAAATTTATGCATATTACATATACTTTAAAATTAAATATATTTATTATATCATTATGACGTCATCCGATCCGACCAGTAAAACCAGTGGCCAGTCGGCTCACCGGTTCACTGTCCGATCCAGTTCTGAAAACATTGCCGTAAACACAGAAGTCGACGGACCTACTTATTGAAATTCAACATAATCACTTATATATTATTATGGAATAAACAATCGAATAGTGCAACCTATGAACTCAGAGGCATATATAAGCAGAACATTTAATATGTAGTATAAGAAATAGATAAAAATATGAATTCATGAAATGTCCTCCAAACAAACTAATTATTTCAAGCTAACCAATTAGATAGGATTTACATTTCCAAAATTGTTGTGCTTTGATTTATCGTGGTTTGAAATGATTTCCAGTATATACTGGTTCACTAGAAACTAATTTAAACACACATGTTTAATATATGCAACCGTAGTTATAATCATTCATTCTCCATTTAACTTCTCAATTCCTATCAGATATAGCAGTCAATATTATTGTTTCAAAGGGCAGGATCAGTTCCAATTCTGATTAATTCCGAGTAACTAACAATAATCTTCTTTTAATTTTCAAGCAAGAGCACAACTTCATTCAATTAAAAGAACTCTTCATATAAGTATATGTCAACAATGTACTCCTACATTTGAGTTCTTGTAAACTAGAATCCTTTTTTTTTTTTTCTGAAAGTTTTACAATTTTTATGTATAATGAGAGTTCTTGTAAAAAAAAGCAACTTTTTATCAAAGTAGTATGAGTTTTACGTGTGAGAACTCTAGTTCATTGAATACAGGGGCGGAGGTATATGGGGTGCGGGTGGGGGCACCCGCACCCCCCAGCAAAAAAAAAAAAATTTAGTAGCACCTATCCATTATTATTATTTTAGTAGTACCTCATGTATTCTTAATAGTACCTCTAAATTCCTAATAATTCCTAAAGCAAAGAATCCGTGTAAATCAAGACTCCTTGTCTAGTTTAATTTAATATGTAGTCAGATCATAGGGAATAGAGCCCCACTAATAGAGTTACCTAGTATAAGTAGAATTTAATAAGGGAAATTTTCTTTTACACTTAATATAGTTCTCTTTGAATAAGGAAAAGTAAAATTATGTTCTTAAAAGGAATTTTGGATTTTAATTTCTTGTCAAATTAACTCTTCTTCAACCTTTTCTTCACGGAGTTCATTCAAAAAAAGGGGGTTTTCTTCGCAAATCGAGTGAATCACTCAACAACATTATCAAAAGGTACTTTTTTAAAACTTTTATGAATATTTAAATTTATTCTTAAATTTATTATTTAGATAAGTCATAATTTTATATTATGGTTAATGATTTGCTTGATTCTTATTTGTTTGAATATCTTGAGTATTACATGAGTGATTTAACTAGATTTTTTAAGAAATAATTATAAGCATAAGGTTCTTGATTTTTTGTATGTAGTTTTTTGGAAAAATCTGTTTAATAACATTAAAATTAATTTTTTTTTTTACAAATAGGTTTACCATGAGTAAAAAGAGAATTGATTTTTACTTCAAAAAATCTTGTTCTCAAGATGCTAGTTCTCCTAATTTTGAGGTTTCTGCAAGTAATTGTGACGTAAATCTACCGAAACGCCAAACTATAGTTTCAGATTCTCCGCGAACAAAGATTCTGAGAACTGATAAAGGTCCAAATCATTATGACATAGAACGGGATCCAGGAAAAAGGCTGATGATGTGGGATTATCCAGTAGATAAGAGAGATGAAATTCGACGAGCTTATTTAAGACACGGTCCTTATCAAGTTGATCCACCAAATTCCCGTGAATCTATTGATAAACATGGTAGAAAATTCCTTCCCTCTTGGTATAAACAATTTCCTGATTGGCTGGAATATTCTCCTTCAAAAAATGCAGCATTTTGCCTTCCATGTTATCTATTTGCGAAGCCATCTGCAATTTCTGGATCAAACACTTTTGTTGTTAATGGGTTTCAATCTTGGAAAAAAGTGAATGAAGGGAAAAATTGTGCGTTTTTAATCCACGAAGGCAATAATCCTAATTCTATACATAAGGTAGCTGTCAGAAATTGTCATGATTTGATGAACTCTTTGCAACATATTGACAAGATTGTTGATAAACAATCTTCGGAGTTAGTTGCAAAAAACCGATTACGAATCAAAGTTTCAGTTGACGTTGCTAAATTGTGTGCATTTCAAGGCATTGCATTTAGGGGTCATGATGAACGCTATGATTCACTTAATCGTGGAAATTTTTTAGAGATTATAAAACACACAGCTACTTATAATGGTGAAGTAGCTTCAGTTGTTTTGACAAATGCTCCTCAAAATGCCACTTACACTTCTCCTCAAATTCAAAAGGAGATCTTATCAATTTATGCAAGCAAAATTCAAAGATTTATTCGAGCAGAAATAGGCGATGAAAAATTTTGTATTATTGTAGATGAATCTCGAGATGAATCCAAAAGGGAGCAAATGGCAATAATATTGAGGTTTGTTGATAAACAAGGGTTTGTTCGAGAAAGATTTTTTGATGTAGTTCATGTGGATGATACAAAATCATCTACTTTGAAGAATGAAATATGCAAAGTTCTTTCTCATCACAATCTTAGTGGAAAAAATATCCGAGGGCAGGGATATGATGGTGCTAGTAACATGCGAGGAGAGTGGAATGGCTTGCAAGCTCTATTTTTGAACGAGTGTCCATATGCTTACTACATTCATTGTTATGCTCATCGCTTACAACTGATATTAGTAGCAACTACACAAAGTAACATTTCCATCGAAAGTTTTTTCTCTTACTTGTCCCTTATCATTAATGCAGTTGATTCTTCTTCAAAACGCCATGATCAATTACAAATTGCTCGGGCTATTCAAATTGTTGAACTAACATCAAACGATGAGCTTGAGACTGGAAGAGGTAAAAATCAAATTGGAACCATACAACGTCCAGGTGATACGAGATGGGGCTCACATTTAAAGTCTCTTCTTAGCTTACTTGACATGTTTGATCCTACTCTTGTTGTATTGAGTGATATTGTAAATGATACAAGTGCGTTGTCATCTAGAGCTGTAGCAGATGGAGCTTATGATGTGATGATGTCATTTGAATTTGTATTTATCTTGCATTTTTTTATAGAGCTTTTGGGAAGAGCAGACGATCTTTGTAGAATGTTACAATGTAAATCTCAAGATATTATCAATGCAATGGATGCAGTAAGAAATACAAAAGAAATTATTCAGAACTTTAGAGAGAATGGATGGAATAAGTTGTTTGAGAAGGTGAAGACTTTTTGTCAGAAACGTGATATAGATATCCCTGACATGAATGGTCCTCCTCTATCAAGTAAAGGTCGTGCTCGAAGAAGGAATCCTATGACATTGGATCATCATTATCGAGTGGATATATTTAATGGGACATTAGACCGCATATTGCAAGAGATGAAACTTAGATTTAATGAAAATGCAGTAGAGTTGCTTAAGTTAAGCTCGGCTTTGGATCCTAGGTGTGGCTATAAATCATTTAACATCAATCATATCTGCGAACTAGTTGAAAAGTTCTATCCAGCTGATTTCACAAGTCAAGAAAAATTACATATCAGATACCAGTTAGAGCTTTTTGAATTTGAAATTCGAGGAAATGTTGATTTTCAACATGTCTCAACTCTTTGTGAGTTGTGCCAAGTATTGTCAAAGACAGAAAAGTCAAACATTTATTATCTTATTGATAGGTTGATCCGGCTTCTTTTGGTTCTTCCTGTTTCCACAGCGACATCTGAACGTGCATTTTCAGCTATGAAACTTGTGAAGACAAGGTTGCGGAGTAAAATGGAGGACGATTTCTTATCTAGTTCTTTAATAACGTATATTGAGAAAGAAATTGCTCAAAGTTTTGATTCTAATTCAATCATAGATGAATTTGATATCATGAAAAAACGGAGAGCACAATTTAAGATACCAAAGTAAACTTTTAGTTACTAATATTTCCATTTAAATGTATATTCAACTCTCTTCTTAAGTCGATTCATATTTTTCTTATGTCTAGTGATTTGTTTTGCATATTATTTGTTATATATTTCGCAATAGATTTTTTATTATCGTATTTGATTAGATACATTATTAATATCAAGTATCATAAGAGTTATCGGCATATTAAAAAATAAATTTTGATAATTACAATTTTTTAAATAATTTAATTATATACTTTTTATTTTAATCTCGCCCCCCGTGACTAAAATTCCTGGCTCCGCCCCTGATTGAATAAACTTTCCTAACGCACCATCTTTACTCTATGTGTATATCAGTCAAACGAGAAAATACCAAATTCATATTACTTAAAATTGGAAAGAACAAAGGAAGTCACATTAAATAGGCCAATATAGATCTCCATTGCTATTTGATCCGGTGTTTTTAAGAAAATTGGTCTATTAAGTGAAGGTACGGAAAGGGAGGGATTCAAACCCTCGGTAAACAAAAGCCTACACAGCTATTGTTCTATTTCATTTTTTCTTCTCGATGAGAGGCTTCCCCAACAGCACTGAAAGAAATCTAAATAAATAGAAGTGATATTTCTGGGCGTACTATTAGGGCAAGGAAGTTATCGGCGAGAAGGTCACAATTGAACAGCTCGAGCAAGCTCAAATTGACGTAACATGAAACCTATTAGTCCAAAAGCTCCATACAGAGCAACAAAAGTCCACAGACCGCCTAATTGACACCAACGAGTAAAATCTCCTTGTGCTTCAAGACCCCATAGTACGTAACAACAGGAGTAGAAAATGCGGCTGTTAAGAATTTACAGCCTTCAAAATAGGAATTGGCCAACCCATGGGTATACCATGAAGTTGTTGGTTGCGTTCAACAATCTGTGTAATAGAAATATACTTAATTATATTTCTTATAACTATAGCAATTAATGACTATAGTTTCAATTAAACAAAAAGTTAGGAAGGATATAGTATAAAACTATATACAGAAATTTTAATTAATCAAACTAGTAAAAGTTTGTTAATTACAATAAGTTTGTTGCACTTAGAAAACAAGAAAATCCTTTTTTGTGAATTAAAGAAAATTAATGACAATTTGATTTTGAATGCAAGTAAATGAATTCAATTTATATTTGAATAAAATAATTGAAGTTCTTATACTTAAAATACTAATTGAATCCACATTAGTATTTTATATGAATAAACAGAAAAAAGAGTTGGAATCGGATTTAGTTTGCAAAAATTGACTAAGTTTGTTTAAATGAACTTTAAAAACAAATTTACTGTTATGAGACGTTTAAAAATATTTTTAGTTTGCAAAAAATAAAAATTAAATTAACTCACTAATTGATAACGGAAAAGAAATGAGATGAAAAAAAGACTGAGGTTGCGGATTCAATCTCCTTAAGACAATATTTCCGGGCTGTCTACGGTGCACACAGTCGATCCCCGGTAGTCTCCCAAGATACAACAGTCTGATGCTCCTTGTTTGCACGAACAAAGAACCCACGACGAACTTTAACAAACAGAACTTCGACAAATATTTAAAGTGAAGAAAGGAAGAGAGAAAGAGAGAGATTTTTTCTTGTATGCTTATAAAATTCGGAGTAAAGAATTGGCCAGATTCTTCTCCTATTTAAAGCAATTGAAAAGCTTTGTTTGGAAGGGTGTGTCTATTCGGATATAACAATTTAATCCGAAAAGGTGCAACCGGTTCGGTTTGAACCGAACCGACACACCATTTCATTTAAAAAAAGGGCGCGCGGATCTTTCCTGGCGAAACGGGTCATCCGCGGATCTTGTTCGGTTCAATCGGATCTGCCTACGCGGATCTACTTTGTATGGATTAATTTATTGGGCTTTTAAGTTTTGTCCAAAAAGATAATATTTTGTTAAAGCCCAATCCCAATTCCAATCTCAATCCAAATCCAAACCCGTGCCGGGTCGGTCGGTCGGAGGACGGACGGCGGCGGCGCGCGCGGGGAACCTTTGATCACCTAGGTCCTCACCCCTTTAAAATCTTTGGTACCCCAAAGGGGCCCAACCCTTATACCATTTTTTAGCAATTTAACTAGCTAAAATTTTCCTCTCCAACTCAATGTGGGATAGAGTCTCATTCCATCAATTTCATTCATATTTTGTTTTTATGGGCTCAATCCAAATGGGCTCAAACCAATTGGATTTAACATAAAAAACTCCAACAATCCCCCACATGAATGAAATTGTTCTTCGTGTACCGTCTCACAGAACATATCATGTCAAAGTAATCTTTAGGAATAATACTACATCAGGATAGGTGAAATATTTCATCTTGAATCTTCCCTAGTTAAAGCTTATCGGATTTACTTAGTCAATCGGTGAAATATTTCATCTTGAACCGTCGGCTGTTTGTGTAAACCAAGACAATAAACTTAACATAGTATTATACCGATTTGTTACAAGCTCTCGGTTGTGTTCATTTCGGCCCTGAACATTCTTGGGTTCTGCGAGTGCTTTAGAGGATTCCAGCCTTATAAGAATTCTCAACGAGCCGACCCAGCTCACACTTACATAGGTGACCGCATCTATCAAGAGTATCTTACTATACTCCACTTGTTTTTAACAAGATATAGACGTCATTAAAAGCATAAGCTTAACCTAATCAAACGCTGTAGGTTGCACTTTTTGCATCATAGGAATGAGTTAGAGTTGAACTCTAAAGTGCTCCACTTGTTTAAGTTAACCAAGACGTACTGGTTGTCCTATTGAACTTAGTCCGTGGGATCTCCAGTCGCCAAGTTAGGTTTCCGTACAAGGTAACTTAATTATATTTTAGGCTTTTAAGCCCATTCCCCTCGACGCACATTCTACTCTCTCACCAGATAAACCTTTAGTAAACGGATCCGCGAGGTTATCTTTTGACTTCACAAAGTCAATGGAAATTATTCCATTTGAGAGTAAATGTCTCACGGTATTATGTCGATGACGGATATGTCGTGACTTACCATTATACATAAAGTTGTGAGCTCTATGTAAAGTTGCTTGATTATCGCAATGTATACATATGGCTGACACCGATTTCGGCCATAGTGGAATATCTTCTAGGAAGTTATGAAGCCACTCAGCTTCTTCACCAGCTTTATCCAAAGCTATAAACTCCGACTCCATTGTGGATCGAGCTATACACGTCTGTTTAGAAGATTTCCAAGAGATTGTGCCTCCTCCTATTGTGAATACATACCCACTTGTGGACTTTGATTCTTCCGAATCAGAGATCCAATTTGCATCACTATATCCCTCAAGGACAGCTGGATATTTTCCATAGTGTAATGCATACTCTGATGTATTCTTTAGGTATCCAAGCACTCTCATTAGTGCTTCCCAGTGAAGCTTGCTTGGATTACTCGTATATCTACTCAATTTATTGATTGAGTAGGCGATGTCTGGCCTTGTGCAATTCATGATATACATGAGACATCCAATTATACGAGCATACTCATTTTGTGATACACTATCTCCTTTATTTTTGTGTAACACTGCCGATGGAAGAAAAGGATTGTTAGTTCCTCTAAATCCATGCTTCTTAAATTTCTCAAGTACCTTTTCCACATAGTGTGACTGAGATAATTTAATACCACTCGATGATCTTGTTATTTTAACTCCTAAAATAACGTCGGCCTCGCCGAGATCCTTCATATCGAAATTATTTGTTAATATTTTCTTTGTGGACTTAATAACCTCCATATTAGTCCCAAATATTAACATATCGTCTACATAAAGACAAACTATGACAGTTGCTTGTCCGTATTGTTTTATGTATACACACTTGTCGCATTCGTTGATGCGAAAGCCATTTTTAATCATGACACTATCAAAGTTCTCGTGCCATTGTTTAGGAGCTTGTTTAAGGCCATAAAGAGATCGAACAAGTTTGCAAACTTTGTTCTCTTTTCCTTTAACAACGAAGCCCTCTGGTTGCTCCATATAAATTTCCTCATTTAATTCATCATTGAGGAAAGCCGTTTTAACATCCATTTGATGAATTTCAAGATTATGTATAGCTGCTAGAGCTATTAATAATCTTATGGATGTTATCCTAGTCACTGGTGAATAGGTATCAAAGAAGTTTATTCCTTCCTTTTGTCGATACCCCTTAGCTACTAATCTAGCTTTATATTTATCGATAGACCCGTCGGGTTTTAATTTCTTTTTAAAGATCCATTTACATCCAATTGGTTTACTTCCCGTAGGAAGATCAATCAATTCCCAAGTATTATTACTTAGGATAGATTGTAACTCACTGTCTATCGCCTCTTTCCAATGCGCTGCATCGGGAACAGTCATTGCTTCTTTATATGTTTGAGGGTCATCCTCAATCATATAAGTTAAGAAATCTGGGCCGAAGCATTTAGCTATTTTAGCTCGTTTGCTCCTTCTAGGCTCTTCAGTAACCTCGTTACTGATTTGAGAATCATTTTCCTTAGAGATTGATTCGTACGACCAGTGATCAACAACCTCATTGCTGATTTGAGAATTATCTTCCTTTGAAATTAATTCATATGGTCTCTTATTAGAAGTAACGTTCGAGTTCTTCTTATGTGGAAATACATTCTCGAAGAATGTAGCATCACGTGATTCAATTATAGTATTCACGTGTATGTTGCTTACTTCAGATTTGAACACCAGAAATCTGTAAGCGCTACTATTTTCCGCATGACCTATATAGTAGCAATCCACGGTTTTTGGTCCAATTTTTGATCCAACCTTTTTCTTTCTTAGGTTTTGGTACCGCTACCTTTGCCAAGCACCCCCACACTTTGAGGTATTTATAGCTTGGTTGTCTACCTTTCCATAACTCATACGGAATAGTATCATTTTTCTTATGCGGAGCTCTATTTAATATATGGTTAGCCATAAATAGAGCTTCCCCCCACAAGTTCTTAGGTAAACCCGAATTCAAAAGTAATACATTGATCATGTCTCTTAAGGTTCGGTTTTTCCTTTCGGCTACTCCATTTGATTGAGGTGAGTATGGTGCCGTTGTTTGGTGAATTATCCCTGAGTCGGCACACAACTGTGCAAAAGGATATTCGTATTCACCACCTCTATCAGATCTAAGAATTTTTATCTTCTTATTCTTTGGCTGAGCACGACTAGGACAATCCTTCGCAAGGTGTCCATTCTTTCCACATGTGAAGCAAGCTCCATTGAACTTCTGCTTCTTGTTACACTGTTGTCCTTTATTGGAGGTATTGGCCTTACGCTTCTTGCTTTTATTTGAGCCCTCTACTACATGAACCTTAGCCCCTCCGGGTTGAGGCATAGCCACATAGTTACAGCCGCCCTTGTCAGTATACCGATTGTTTTCTTCGGTTTTCAGATATTCTGTGAGATCTTGCAGATTCCACTTTGCAACAGATTTCTTGTGCCTCAAGTGATGCTTGAACCCCGTCCAACCAGGAGGAAGCTTACCAATAATACAAGCAACCAAGTAGGACTCGCTAAGTTCATGCCCTTCGGCCAAGATATCGTGAATCATCCTCTGGAGTTCTTCCACTTGCTCATTCACAGTTTTACTGTCAACCATTCGATAAAATTGGAATTTATCCTCCACAAATTTTCTATAGCCTGCATCTTCAGTCTTAAACTTTTTGGCTAAACTTTCCCACAAGAGTTTACTAGTCTTTAAGGGACTATAAATCTTGTACAGAGATTCATCCAAAAAACTAAGAATGTAATTTCGGCACATAAAATCCGAATGATTCCAAGCTTTGAGCACAATGGCCATTTCCTCGAGTTCCTCTGGAGTCGCTCCCTCCTTTGGTTTAGGTACCTCCTCAGTGAGAAACCTAGCCATGTTCAAGGATGTGATGTAGAAGTACATCTTATCTTGCCACGTTGCAAAATCAGTTCTTTTGAACTTAAATGGTGGTACTGCCGGCGGAGCAGCAACCTTTGGTGTTTCAACCACTACACTGTTTGTTGATGCCATCTACACAGATGTATTAAACAGTTAGATATTGTCTTAAGATTGTTGGTTGCGTTTAACAATCTGTGTAATAGAAATATACTTAATTATATTTCTTATAACTATAGCAATTAATGACTATAGTTTCAATTAAACAAAAAGTTAGGATATAGTATAAAACTATATACAGAAATTTTAATTAATCAAACTAGTAAAAGTTTGTTAATTACAATAAGTTTGTTGCACTTAGAAAACAAGAAAATCCTTTTTTGTGAATTAAAGAAAATTAATGACAATTTGATTTTGAATGCAAGTAAATGAATTCAATTTATTTGAATAAAATAATTGAAGTTCTTATACTTAAAATACTAATTGAATCCACATTAGTATTTTATATGAATAAACAGAAAAAAGAGTTGGAATCGGATTTAGTTTGCAAAAATTGACTAAGTTTGTTTAAATGAACTTTAAAAACAAACTTACTGTTATGAGACGTTTAAAAATATTTTTAGTTTGCAAAAAATGAAAATTAAATTAACTCACTAATTGATAACGGAAAAAGAAATGAGATGAAAAAAAGACTGAGGTTGCGGATGCAATCTCCTTAAGACAATATTTCCGGGCTGTCTACGGTGCACACAGTCGATCCCCGGTAGTCACCCAAGATACAACAGTCTGATGCTCCTTGTTTGCACGAACAAAGAACCCACGGCGAACTTTAACAAACAGAACTTCGACAAATATTTATAGTGAAGAAAGGAAGAGAGAAAGAGAGAGATTTTTTCTTGTATGCTTATAAAATTCGGAGTGAAGAATTGGCCAGATTCTTCTCCTATTTAAAGCAATTGAAAAGCTTTGTTTGGAAGGGTGTGTCTATTCGGATATAACAATTTAATCCGAAAAGGGGCAACCGGTTCGGTTTGAACCGAACCGACACACCATTTCATTTAAAAAAGGGCGCGCGGATCTTTCCTGGCGAAACGGGTCATCCGCGGATCTTGTTCGGTTCAATCGGATCTGCCTACGCGGATCTACTTTGTATGGATTAATTTATTGGGCTTTTAAGTTTTGGGTTAAAATGTTAATTAAATTTTGTCCAAAAAGATAATATTTTGTTGAAGCCCAATCCCAATCCAAACCCGAGACCGAACCGGACGGCGGCGGCAGCGGCGCGCGGGGAACCTTTGATCACCTAGGTCCTCACCCCTTTAAAATCTTTGGTACCCCAAAGGGGCCCAACCCTTATACCATTTTTTAGCTATTTAACTAGCTAAAATTTTTCTCTCCAACTCAATGTGGGATAGAGTCTCATTCCATCAATTTCATTCATATTTTGTTTTTATGGGCTCAATCCAAATGGGCTTAAACCAATTGGATTTAACATAAAAAACTCCAACAGAAGTTACAAAGGTTGTACCTGTTTTGAAAAAACATAGAAAAAGCAACAAAATTGATGATCCAACTACACTTTCTCTTTATTTTCTTTTTCAGGTTATGTACCCCTGTGAAATGCACCATAATATTCAATTTATCCCCTGCAAAAATTTTAAAGAATCAATTTACCTCCTTCAGTCGGAGGATGTGACTTGATTTGCACCCATCACAGCCTTGTTCATCCACACTACGTATGTGAACCGCGTTTTCCGCCGTTTTTCTTGCAGCCTATGTAAAATCACGAAAGTTAAAAAACGATTCAGAACTACGACAATGTTTGGTTCTTCAATAAACCACAAATGATATTTTGGTCATTTTCATTTTCCTTACCTGAACTGCTCGTAGAGCTGCATCGGTTAGAGGGGGTTAGATACGTCTTACGATTACCGGCATCCCATTCACCACATCTCGTCACACCACTTCGAAAAGTATACATGCCATAGCCTTGCTTCCGCCCTTCATGCCAAGAACCATTCATAACAATGGCCACTGGCAAAATGGTAAACACCAAAACCATGAATTTTATCTCCGAAATCTGTAACACACAGATTAAATTTCATCAGTAATTGTTGAAAATGCTTATTTTTTACCAATCAATCTATGTATTCTAGAAAAGGTTGCACTTGCACATGTAGTAAAATTAATCAAAAAGTCTAATTCAAATTTTCTTGCAGATAAATTTTTTTTCAAACATAAGGAAGTATTTTTTCAAACGATTTGTCAAATTTTTATTGCGTCAAACATAAGGAAGTATTTTCAATTAGACTTTTGACGCAATAAAAATTTAACAGGATAGTTTCTTGCAGATTTAACATAAAACTGGGGAGTATTTTGCATTTACTCCGTTAAAACTTCACCGTGTCGATCTATTCAATATAACAAATCGTTCTTACCTTTTTAACATTTAGAGATATACCCGTTTGTTTACCTTGGAATGACATGTAGTTTGGTTATCTGATTACCGAACATCACATAATTATGTTTGGGTTGATTTACTGAATTTTGGGAAAGGAATTAAATTCCTTAAAACTTGGAATCTTGCCTCTATATACTGGGAATCTGAAACCCAATTTTTCTATGGTATTCTAATTCCATTCCCTATGGAATTCATAGTAAAAATTAAAAAGATAATATTTTCCATATATACTCACTCTTTCTCTCTCTCTCTCACACACACATATATACATACATATATATATAATCAAAATATGTTTTTTTACTATATATGTAAATTAATAAATTATAAATTTGATGTATTATAAGTATATTTTATAATATTCAACATAAAGAATAATTACTTACACAAATTACATAATTATCTTTTGAAGATTCAATAGTTAAAAACCCACAATTTGAAGTCTATAAAAAAATTAACTTAACATAAAATATATTTTACCCCTTCATAGATAAATGTCGAACATATTAATTGATAATTAATCATTTAATTTGTCTCACATGGTAACAAGAAAAGTTAAATTAAAATTTTGAAATTAAAAAATCTCATAAATCAAATGAGCCATCCTGTTTCACGAATTTTGTAATTATTGAAACTTCAAGTAATGATCTTGTAATTTCACATAAGTTTAGGGTTAATATTGCAAGTATTGTTCCATAAATCCATTATGTTATATAATAATATATAAGTGGAACATTTTTGCTAACATTTTGAAAAAATGGATTCCATTCCTTATGCTTACTAAACATATAAAAAAGAATTTGTCACTTTCCTTTAAGAAATTTCGAGTTTTACCCAAACACTATAATGGAATTATATTTCTGGTAATCATATTCCTAGAAATCAAATTCCTAAAATCAGATTCCATTCCTATCAACCAAACGGGTCCTAAATTTTCATGTCATCGATCAAATTATTATTGCAGACTTGCAGTGATTTTTTTGGAGCTGTTAAGGATGTCAACAATAAATTCCGGAACGACCAATATTGAGTCAATATCAATAATGTTTTCACAATAAAATTTGTAGGGTGCGAAATATAGAGATGTCATTATTGTATTTCTAGTTTGGGCTAATGGCAATTTACACCCTTATGATTATCATAATGTTTAATTTATCTTCCTGTAATTTAAAAAACAACAATTTACCCCTGAGTTTTTTAAAGTAGTAATTTATCTTCCCGAGTTGGAGATCGTATCTCGCTCGCTCAAATATGAAAATGGGCGTGGAATGTATTGTGTAAAAATATGAAATTACCCTTTTGGGGGTAAATTACCACACATGGAGGTAAATTGCCACATTTATTATTAAAGGTATTTGCCACATTTATAATGACATAGGGTGGTAAATTGACATATTTTTTTTCAATTCAATTTTCTCCAAAGGCTTAAAAGGGGGGTGGGGGAAGGGGGGTGTATTAGTGTCAATTCATTTTCCCGAAGGCTTAAAATTTTTAAGGAGGCAGTGGGAATCATTTTTAAAACTACAGAGAAGTAAATTGCTCTTTTTTAAATTATAGGGGATAAATTAAATATTATAATAATAACAGGGGGTAAATTGTCATTCCCTTTTTTTCAATAAGACCTACCCCTATAATATAAAGTGGTCCTTTTAATAATATCTCCCTCGAAACAGACTTCAATCAGATACTAGCTCTGTTCTTCTAATTTGCCCTTAAGCAGGAAAAAGTGTGTTATCAATTGAACCAAAACACAACTCCAATTTCCAGATGCTTAACGCCCAGCAGCAATACGCGGTAATTTCAGTTAATAAATACAGTAATTTTTACTATTAAATTGGTTTTGGGATATTAATTTGTGTTGCTTTGTTCTTCTAATTTGCCCTTTAAGCAGGAAAAAATGTATGACCATAGATTCCAGCGCACGGATCAATGGAAGCCTGTTTATACATGGCTTGAATCGCTAGATACGGACGAGGTTATTAAGTCCAATGATGTCTTGGATTGGCTTGCCGCAAATCCGGATATTAGAGACGATTTATACGCCCGCCATTCCCGCTACCATTTGACGCATTATATCAAAAAATGCCATGTCAAAATCTTAAAGCGAAAGGAAAAGCAGGTACTGCCCTGTGTACTGTTTAGCACAATTTGTTGTTTCTCAATTGATTTGATGTAATTGAAATAATTGAGGTTGATTCTGAGGAAGTTGCTCTCGTGATTTGTTTATCTGTGATTAGGGTTTTGAATAGGGCTTTTCTTTATGAGCTGATTTTAGGGTTATTAAAGCTTGATCCTATCCTCTAGGCTCAAAATATAATCGTCTAGAATGTGTTTACTCAGCTCATAAGTTGGTCGGTTTAAATTGAAAAGGCTCAAACTCGGGCTGCGCAAAGTTAGGTTATCCTAGATCAGCTGAAAGTAAGCCAAACCACGCAGCTTCAGGTGAGCGAGCTCCATTTACCATTCTACACGTGATTTTAGTAGAATTATAACATTAATGCTTAATCATAAGGCTAGAACGGTTAAACTGGAATGTTTTATAGAAATGGAAGTAATATGGTAGATAACGCGAAATCTTTTCTGCTATCAGATTCTTTACCTCAGTGGAAAAGGGTTATTCCACTTCATGGCTTATCAAGTTGTATTGGTTTCTGTCTTCTTTTTTTGCAAATTCGAATTTCAGTTAGTAAGAATGGTACCACAGCCTGCTCTATGAGGATGGTAGACTGGGTTTTCCTTTCTCCATGTATGTATATTGTGTAGTAAAGGGATGTCATTACTCATTTATGCTTATAATTATGATATGAGTAGCAGTAAACTGAAAATAAGTATACATATCATGATTGATTTCATTATTTTCTAGTCAAAATAGATTAACAAGCAAATTTCTAACTCACTTTGAGGTTTTTCTAGTCTCCTTAAGCAACCAATGACTTACTCTGTGTACTACTATAATATTTTCACATTATAGTACGATTTTAAATTGGGATGGTATTCATTTTCACATATATACTACTGGACCCTTGTTAAATCTTTTTGGACTTAAGGTTGGACTGTTACACAGAAGATTTTGTAGCCTGTCCCAACTTTTCGATTTCAATACCATGGGACGTTGGAAGATTTTTTTTCTCCTTTTCATATGTTGGTTACGGAAAATGAGGTGCAAACTGAGAAGATATGTATTGGTCCTTGTAGAGTGTTTTCTTTCATTTTGTTTATATTGTTATTCGTAGCTCTGCTTTAAGCTCTTAGTTAATTAATGAGTTGAATATGATTTGAGCAATATGCTGAGGTATAATGCATGTATGTAGGACACATTAATCTTGTGTATCAACCCACTAGAGAACTTTTTAAACGAATTAACTTGATCCTATTGTATCATACCAGTTCAAAACATTCTTTGGCTTGGAGGATTATTTGGTGTTACTACATTCCTTCAGATGGCTCATTTGTTAATCCTATGTCGATTGTACATAATTTTAAAGAATATTACAATATTAGCAGTGAATATGAAATGTTACCTAACCAATCTAAAATAAAACAGGGATTGATTGTTGCGAAAATCCCTCCTTCTAGAGTTAATCAGAGTGTTGAAGCAAAAGCTCCTGGCTCACCTCATTTTACAGGTAATTCCTATCTCTCCGTGAAAGAATTTAATAGTGCAAATTCTGATTGGTATGCATGCTGAATATTTTAAACGAGTTTGGTGATCTGGCTGGATAGATCATATTATAATTTTGATTTTTTGCAAGAGACAACCAAAACCAAGCAAATGTGATCATTGTGAAAATGAAAAAAAGATCAGACCAAGAATAACGATCTATATTCCCAACTTGGTCAAATCTGCAGGCCTCAGCTGCAAATACCAACTTCAGTGACCAAGAAAATGAAACTCTTGAGTAATTAATTGTATTAGAATCTCAGTTCTCTATACTTTATCTCTTGATTGCTCTTTTGATTAGCGTTCAAGTATATTTTCCATTGTTTGCGTGAAACTCTAATTGAAAGAGAATTTATGACCTGTCCTATAGCTTTCTTCTTGCTCTGCCAACCAAGGTTCATTTTCAGAAATCTTTTCTGCGTAATTATTCTTGTTCATCCCTTTGCTTTTATGTATTATGCCACAAATTATACTAGTAAGTGTAGTTCCGTCAATTTTGAATGACATACAAATATTTACTGCAGGCATTAGTATGAGCAGTATGGCTAAAGACGGCGAATTATATAAAGCAAAACACAGTGAAGCCTTGCGCAAATTTGAGATGTAAGTTACTTGTCTGTAAATGTTTTCCATTGTTTGCGTCAAACTCTAATTGAGTTCTTATCTCTGATCCATGTGTTTCCAGATTAATAGAGTTGGAGAAACAACTTATACCACTCTTCGGTAAACGTGAAAACTAATAAACCATGGTTAAAAATGAAAAGGATCTACAGATCAGCGATCATGCAGTTATTCTGGCTCTCATCCTCTGTAGTTTAGATGTTCAAAATCGCGGATTTAATTTATGGTTGATCGATAATATTTTATCGACTTGTGGCTGTGTAATATAAGTCTGGTCTCTTTCGTAGCTGATGTTCATCATGATTGAACAATTCTCATCTAAAAGATTACAATTCAAGAGATCTTCAATGACCAGTAATTTTTTTGGGAAAAAGAAATTGTTTTCGTCTGTGCATGTTCATATTCTTTCATTTTCTATTCTTATTTACATGGTTTATGATTGTAGTAAGAACTACCAGATACATATCAAACAACCTAAAAATCTATGTTGCTAGATCTGTTATCATCCTTGAAAATGAGTGTCATCTTAAAATTCAAATGTGAAAAAGATGTTGAATTTTTTGCAGTGCATAAAACTATTTCCAAAATGAGGAAATAAATGCTTAATACAGATTCATGCTCACTAATGATCAATACTTGATTGCAAGTTAAATAAAATGTTTTTATAGAAATAGAGTAAATAAAACTTGCAAATTAGTGTAATTTAATTGGGGTTATTTGCAAATGATTCCTCTTTGTTAGTTTCAATTGGCAAAGGGAAATTCTTATCCAGTTTGGTCGAACCCAAAATAATTACATGACAAGTGTAATACACTTGCTTTGGGATTAGATGTAACTCCTAGGAGAGTGCTCAATCACAAAGCAATTGCAATAAATTTGCTTAATGGTTGAATAGGTTTGGCAAAGTCGGGTTTGGACAAGAATTTTCCCAGTGCTATTAGTATATCTCTGTACATGTATGAGTATGACTGGTTATATCTATATGAGCGATATATGCATTATTTTTGTTTTGTGTCTATTGGAATCTTCGATTCTTTTGTTGGTTCCAACCAAGTTCGATGGTTTTTCGTTTTGAAGGGTACTAAACGGAAAATTCTTACATAGACCAGGTCTAAGAGCTTAGTGGTAGACCTTGTGATTGTAAATGCACCACATCAAACATTTTGATAATATCATGCTCTCACAATGTATGATGTGGCGTATTTACAATCACAAGGTCTATAAAAAGCTCATAGACCAGGTCTATGCAAGAATTTTCCGTACTAAACCTTTCATTATTGAGTTTGTTGAGTTTGATAGAAAGACTCAACTGCGGACTTTTTCTTCGAGCTACTTCATTGAGGAATTAGTTTTGAATAATTGTTTTCGTTCCTTTTCTTTTGGTAGAGGAACTTCTGATCTCTTTATTAAGAGATCATGGAGTTTATTTTTGTTCTTCTCGTTTATGTTCTGGTTACTTTTTTTGTGCCCCGACTCTTGAGTTCTTTTTATCAAATATCATCAAAATTGATGTTGATTGTTTTGGGTCTTTTGATTATGTTGAGGTCACTTGTCCTGTACTTGGTGTTTTCGTTGAAATATAAATTTTACTTTATAAAAATTTAGGAACATGCATTATTTCATTAGCCAATTAGGTATAAGCTCCTAATTTAACAAAAAAAAAAATTAATACAAACTGAAGAAACGTTTTTGTACAAGTTTGACACCTAATTTAACACCGAAACATCGTTCAAACACATTAATATATATTTTACATAAATTTTGTGTTAGGTTTTTTCAATTCAAATTCAATCATTTTTTTTTTAATTTACTTCACAATTCTACTAAATTTGTGCAATCCCAATACAAGTTGGTAGATTGATCAACAAAGTATTATTAAAAGGTACTGTTAATTCCAAAACTTTTTATTATCGTGAACGATTCATTTTCATTACTAATCTTATTTTTTAGGTGAGATTAATTTTATTTCTATGTTTTTTCTTGTATGTTTGATGACTTGCTTGATTTTTTCTATCTTTTAATTTTCTTTTTACTAATTTTGGGTGATTTAATTGATTATTTTAGAAATAAATATAGACATAAGATTGTCGATTTTGAATTTAAAACGATAGATGATTTTTATCGCACATTCTTTAATATATATTGAGAAAGAAATTGCTCACAGTTTTGATATGAGTTCAATCATGGATTAATTTGATGGCATGAAATGCCACATGTATTTCAATGCTTTCCGAGTTACTTCATAAATGTTATCCAAAACGGTTAATTTCTGAAAACAATTATTTTTAATATTTTTTTGGTAAATAATTATATTATGAAGTAGTAATAATTTTTCGATTTAGTCTCGCCCCCTTAACAAAAATTCCTGGCTCTGCCCTTGGGCTTATGTATATGTCGGCGAGAAAGTATTTTACTTCCTTTAATTTTTATTGGTCCGTGAAATCAGACACTTAATTTTTCGACGAGTTAAATACATCCTATAACTTTCCCATGCCTGCAACTTTAGTCCTATAAATTTCCGAAACCCGTATATTTTAGTCCAAATTTCGTCGAAGAAAATTACTTTTTTTTCCAATTATTGCCAAATGGGAGATTAAATTTGAGGAATTTGCCAAATGGCTAGCTACCACGTGTCAATTTCTTTCCACCTCACCATGCCACATCAGATAAAATTGGAGGGAAAATCATACACTAGTTCTCCCCTCTTCTTTTCCCTTTCTTAAACGTCCTGATTCCGCGGATCAATAAAAACTAAGGGACGTAAAATGTTTTTTTACTTGTATATGTCATAGCCAACTATGATTAAAAATAAAACTTTGTTAATTAGTTAAGGGCCTAAAATCCAATCAACTTTTGCACAAGTACACAAAAGGGGAGAGTAATCCTGTCTTAAAGATAATTGTGCAGTATATCTATCAAGGGACCCACCAAATTTATTACAGCAAATTGGAATGTCTGCAGAAAAAAATGCATATTATATGCAAATAGTGGATTTTGTTTGGTGTGGCAGCGTTTATTCCCACATAATCCTAGCTACAGAAATGTATAGGAATTCTTTCCTACCACAAGAAAAAGAATATATAATTTACATCAAGTATTTAATTGTGAATATGGTCCCTCTTGATTTGAATTTTCAATAATTAATTAGGTGATTGGTGATAATAGAAAATATATATCTAAGACCATAGTTTGAATATAAAACTCAATTTTGTTGCTTTTTAGACACTAAAACTATGATATTTAATTCGAATCTCATAAAGTATTTGGATACTTGTGAATATATTTGCTTTTACGGGTGAGTTTGGCCCAGCGGTGAGAGCTCTTAAAAGCACTTCTAGACCTTCATTGTGATTTTTGAAGTGTTTGGCCCCAATTATGGAAATTGTTTTTAGTCAATCGTGATTTTAATAGTGTTTGGCCACCAATATCATAATCACTTTTGGGATCTCCAGAAGCTAAAATTCAACTTATTTTAGAAGTTACTAAAGTGTTACTTTTGCAAAAACTATTATCCAAAAGCAATTATTTTGTAATTGAATTTTATCATAATTAATTATTGCCAAAATCCATTTTAGTAAAATAAAATATCCTATAATTGATTTTCGAATCGCTAGGCCAAACTCACCCTACATCTCATTAGACATAACATGTTGAAAGTTCGAGATATTGGTTAATTTGAAGGCACATAAGATCATCTTCAATGGCAGACTCAGGACGCTCATAAAAGCCGGGTTGGGCTGGAAAGTCGTCTCCAGTGATGGGACAGGGTGGCTCGCGGGGCGGCACAGGCAAATAAACTCTTTGGTATGCAAACAAGTTGCAACTAAATTGAAGCAAACAAGCCTAAATTTATTTATATTTACATCATGCATGAACAAACGTAATCTTTTGCCAGGAATACAAGAATGTAATTACACAAAAGATATATATTTATATAAGAAAAGACATATATTTGAAGTTTGGGTGGTTAAGCTTCGGAACTGCAATATTTGCTTGGTTCAAACAAGACTTAACTTTCCAAATGGAATTATAAAAATGCAGAATCTTTCAATATTAGATTTCAGTGGTTTGATTCGGTTGACTAGACGATCTTAAAGTTTGAATTATTTTAATTCTTTAATACACTATCAATTATTTTTAGGGTTAATTACAAGGACCTCCCCTGAGGTTTAGTGTAATTCGCGTCCAACCCCCTCCAAGAATCATAATTACAATGACCTCCCCTGAGGTTTCAAAAACCTTACATCCGTTAGTTTTTGCTGACGTCGTCCCCCAATTTTATTGAAAACCCCATTCTACCCTTGATATTACTGTAGCAATTTTCGTGGACAATTATGCCCTTAGTTAAGTTTGATATATGGGAGGGTGTTCATTGTAAGGATTATGATTACGAATGGATGAAAATGTTGTAAATTCACATGAAACTTATAATTTTATTAGTATATATATATTCTTAAAATAAAAATATAATAGCATATCAATGTTTTTTTCATATTTTTTGAAATAAATTATGGTTAATTATAAGAAAAAACTGTAGAACATAAATAAAAATGTAATTAACCCGTAATATTAATAATTTAAAAAAAATCATAATTAAAGTACAAGGATAAATTAATTAATTGCGTTTAATCATGAGAAGTAAAAACACTTGAACAAAAATTATTAGACATTATAAAAATGTTCACATGTTCAAAATTAACCCGTACTAAAAAAATTCGTAAGCTTTTAGCTAATATTTTTTACAAAAATTAAAATTACTCGATCAAGTACCCAATTTAGTAAAATAATTATTATAAAATAATTTTTTTTTAATATTTCTTACTTGTACATAATATTAAGGATCAATAAATATTTTACTATAAAATAGAAAATAATACCTTATATACATATTTACGAATATTAGTAAATCAATAAATCATTTCAATATATATTAATTATAAAAAAAAATCTCACCATCCCTAACCCCCCACCCACCCACCAACCCACCCTACCCTACCTACTGGCACCTCTTCTCCCAGGCCGTGCCGTCGTTCTGGCTTCTCCTTCTAATATGTCACCGATCCCAGGCCGGTGGCACAGCCTGTAAGGAGAGGTGCCGGTAGGGACGGCTGGTGGGTTGGCGTGGGGGTTTAGGGCTAGGGTTGGGGCTAGGTTTTTTATTCCTTTTGTGTATAAAATTAGTCTTTTTAAAGTTTAGGTACCAATGTGCAATTATGATTTTTTATATCCATTCATAATTAAATTTTACAAGGGTAATATGATAATTTTGTGCATCATTGCAAGGGTAAATAGGAAATTTTGTTAATCGGATTTTTTTTTCTGATTTTTTATTTAATTAAAATTGACGAGGTCAATGAAGTCACATTACATATTTCGTCCAAACTCCGCTAGTGTACGTTAGGGTTTTGTAAGGTTTTTGAAATCTCAGGGGAGGTTATTGTAATTATGATTCTTGGAGGGGATTGGGCGCGAATTACACCAAACCTCAGGGGAGGTCATTGTAATTTTGTGCATCAGGGCAAGGGTAAATATGACATTTTGTGAATAAGATTTTTTTTTTTTAATTAAAATTGACGAGGGCAATTAAGTCATTTCATAGATTCCGTCCAACTCCGTTAGTGTCCGTTAGGGTTTTGTAAGATTTTTGAAACCTTAGGGGAGGTCATTGTAATTATGATTCTTAGAGGGGATTGGACGCGAGTTACACCAAACCTCAGGGGAGGTCCATGTAATTAATCCTTATTTTCAAGAGCCTTAAAAAACAGCACTAAACCTAAAGGTGTAATCGAGTCAACTAGTGTCGAACAATACAGTGTTCAAGTTTGATTTGAATTTTATCGAGCTTGAAATTTTGTGTTTGAGTTTGATTTGATGGTTAAACGAGCTCGAGCCGATTATCGAGTAGCTTGATATTTTTCATATATTTTATCAAATTTTAACTTATTGAGTCGAGCTCAAGCTGAGCTTTAAAAGTTATCGAACAAAAAATGATGTTCAAAATTGTTTAATTTGTGTGGCGAACCGAGCTCAAACGAGCATATATTGAACGAGCTCAAGTCGACTTGATTTGATTTTCAACCTATGTTGCACGGATACGGATACGGCGATAAAAACGGGTACGATACATGTATGGCGACACGAATTTTCAAAATTTACAGAATATATACGACTAAAATACGTGTGTAATAAGAAACCATTAATTGTTTTAAAAATGTATACTAAAAAGTTATGTAATATATATTTAGTTCACTTTTTATTCCATTTAAAATGAATAATTTTATCTCCCTCTCATATAAGTGTTCAAGTAACCGTAGTATTAATATCATATGCAAAGTCTTTAGCCTTTTGAAAAATTTCAAGTATTTCATGTAGATCAATTTGTTAGTATACATAATCTAGATTTTTTTTTGAAGAAATACATGTTATTAAGTATCTTGGGGGTTTCCGATACGCCTTCTGGTGTATCCAATACAGTATCCTTTTTATTTTTAATTTTAATTTTTTTAGTATTGAAAACGCCACGGTGGCGTATCTGACAGGTATTGGGTGAGTATCTGAGTATCCGATACGTATGCGATATTGTACAATGTAAAATTTCGATGTATCCGTGCAACCTAGTTTTCAGCCTACTAACACCTTCCAGTCCAAGGGCATGATACTCAACAGTGTTACCTACCTTTTACAAAAGATCATTTTTCACACTTTTATGCAATGTTATTAAAACCGGACCGGACCGGCCGGTCCGACCGGTTCGACCGCGAACCGAAGGTTGGTCCGGTCCGATTTACCCCCTAAAACCGCCTGACTCAAAAACCAGTTTGAACCGGGTTGAACCGGTCCAAAACCGGTGAACCGGTTTTGGACCGGTTCAACCCGATTTTGAATTTTCTTTTTTTTTTTTTTTTTTTTGATTTTTTTAATGTTAAAAATAAACTAAAATATTTTGTACAAGGTGGGATTTGAACACCTAACCTATTACATGAAAACTAACTTCCTTACCATTTAAGCTACATCATTTTTATTGAACTTTTAGTACAACAATTTATAAATTATAGAAACTTGTAGCCAAATTTATTTATAAATTAGATAATTAACTCAAATTAACATTTTACACATTATCAATGAAAATTAATACTCAAATAATAATTTTTTATTATAATTTGTTCTATTAAATATTTCTTTCCAATATTATTTTTAAGATAAAGAGTCAAATCGATATATTATGCAAGTTTGATTTTGAATATTAGACTTTTATACATAACCATATTTTAAAATTTATGAATTTCTTAGTTTGTTGTATTTTTAACTTACACTTTTAAATTTTTATAAAAAAATATAGTCATATTATATTTATATGAGCTTACAAATTAGTATCATATTACCGTTATGATATAAGTTAGATAAATATTATATGATTTAATTTAAATATATTATAAGATTTTGTATATTTTTAATCAATTGTAGGATAATGTTTAAATTTTATGCATATTGCATATATTTTAAAATTAAATATATTTATTACATTATTATGACGTCATCCGGTCCGACCAGCGGTCCGACCGGTTCGACCAGTAAAACCAGTGGCCAGTCGGCTCACCGGTTCACTGTCCGGTCCGGTTCTGAAAACATTGCTTTTATGTCTCATTTTAGTGTCACATGATAAATTTACCCTCCAAATGAATATATGGGTCCACATAAATTTTTAAATTTACACCCTTATCTATAGAACTATATGTATGATACCAAAATGTGATAAATGATATTTCCCGACCACTTGTACTGTAATAACTATTGAATACTATTGTATATAAATTGGTTTCCAAACATATAGGGCCTGTTTGTTTGGCGTTTCCCAGAATTTTTTCGTGTTTGGGAAATGCCAAACAAACATGTTTTCTATTTTCCGAAATAAAATTTTCATCCATTAATTTTCTCAAACTACTCTCTCAAACGCCAAACAAATAACAATTTTCTTATCTCTAAACAAAACCTATACAAACTCTACTTTGATTTGACATAAAGTAATATATCTCTTACACAATTTATCTCACATAACAAACATGATTTGACATAAAATCTTACAAATCTTACACCTACAACCCAACTCTTCCAAAAAAACCTACACATACTTTATTTCTCAAACCACTCTCTCAAAACCCAAACAAACAACATTACTCAAATAGAGATTATTTCACAAACCTCCACTACTCTCCCAAACTACTTTCCCAAACGCCAAACAAACATGCCCATATTCTTCCAATAGGATCTAGACACTATATCTCTTTCTAATAATTTTTGTAGTAATAGCTTTTTGTAATAGCTATTGCATGAATACAATATAAATTGGCCTCCCAACATTTACTTTTTCAGTAGGATCTAGACACTAATCTTTTTAAAATACTTTGCATAAACTAATCTTTAGTACTATATCTATAGAAATTTATTTTGGAAATTAACATTCCAATAATTTATTTAGCTGCATGCAGTATGAGATTTGTGCTTGATTGTTCATTATATATACTTTAAGACAGCAATATATAATTGTTCATATTTTTAAAAAATGTAGCTTATATAACATATCTATTATATAATACTTATAAATAAGAAGAATATATATGAGACAAATTAAATATAGAAACATATCATATACATATATCATTATCAAACATAAATACAAGCATTACTTCCAGTACTGTCCACCTAATTGGCAACATCCATATGTATAGAAACACAATTTTGAAAAGACATGTTGCTAATTAATTCTAATCACTATCAACAATTAATTAATCCATCTTGATTTCTTTTAATGACCTCTTTTGTGGGTGGGGTTTAGACATGTTGTAAGAGTGTCCTGATAACATATGCATCAATATCATTGATGTTTCCTGAAGCCACAAGTGCAGATAGTCTGTCACTTAAATTATCAACCTCTTTATGCAGTTTCTTTATGTAATTGCATGTCTCCTTCAAAATCTTTGATGTTGTCACCTAGTAGTGTTACAAGAATCCTAAAAATATGAGAATTGTATATATATGTTGGGAATTAATATATGTAAAAATTAAGAATAATAATTAATATATGCATAATTAATTTTAAAACTAATTAAATATCTCTAAATTAACTATCACATGAACACCAGAATTCAAATTTACAAAAAATACTATCATGATATAGCAGTTATAAAAGTACATATTGATCAGCCACAAGAAATTTCAAATGTATAGACTTCCCATTAAATACAATGCATATATATATATATATATATATATATATATATATATATATATATATATATAAAATGGCTAGATTTTCTTGTTAATTATCTAGGAAAGTAATTCATTAATTACAATACTATACTTGTTATATATTCAATTTGGTACCATCTGTTGCTATTTTTTTTTTTTTTTTTGTAAATTACTCACAATATTATATTAAGTTGTAATCTTGAAATAGTCTATCATTGCATGTATTTGTGATAAAAGTTTTAGAATTGTCATAGTAAGACAAATACAATAGGGATAATCTAATGACCACAAAAATTGTAACAATGATTTAGTGACAATTTTATAGCACGTACTAATTATCAACAATGACAACTTATTAAAATTCAATCTTGTCTCTGGCTATTGTTTTCGTAAATAGTGTAACTACAACTCATTAGTGATAAGTTTAATATTGTCACTTCCTCAAAAAAAAAAAAAAATTTAACATTGTCACTTAATATTTTGTCACTGAATTCTTTCTTTTCTTGGTGAATTGATCAGAAGTCTTTAAGCTCGATTCTACTAACATATAGTAACATGTACACTAAAGCGAAATTCATAATCAAATAGAAAAAAAAAATTAAAAAAACATACCCTTGAATTGCATCTTGAAGTGCTAGAATTTGGTAGCAATGCTTGTAGTTCCAAGATGAGTTCATTAATCTCATCTTCTGTAATTCTTGAAACTCCTCTCCTATTTGACATTTAAATTAAATCACAAACTATTAGGTAGCTAATTAAAAAGGGAGCAATGGGGATTGAAGTTCTTATAAAGTAATTTAAATAAAATGTGAGGGTGTTAGTTAGAAAGGCCATCAACACCAAATTTATTTATATAATTAAGTGACGGCTCATTTGGGACAGTACCATTGTCTAATCAAACAGTACTAGTGGGCCCACAATATTTGGCCCTTTTGCCAAAAGAAGAAACATGAAAACACCAACTGTCTAATAAAAATTATCAGTTTCTCTCCAACTACTTTATACAGTATACAAAATCCAATTTTCATTGCATAAATTGAATACGTGTTTGAACATTATTGCTCAATTTGGGTTATAAAAGAGAGTTTGTTTACATTCTGGTTTAGAAACTGATTAGCTTTCACATTCCTCTTGTAAAATTATATCTAAAAAGGAGCTAGTTTTATTGAGGTTTCAATTTTTATTTTATTGGTAGAGTACTTAATTCATTTTGAGACGTGTCAGATATATTATATGAAATTCAAATTTGGGTTTGTCGTTTTGCGGGTGTTAATCCTTTCTAATAGACCAATAAGTCGTTGGTACTGAAGTTTCAATTTACAACCGAAACCATGCAATTTAAATTTGATATAATATGTATTTTGGTTCACCAATGAGTGTTTGGTATAGTGAAGACTAATCCCACAATATGGCAAAAACAAGTGGGTTTTCAAATACTTAGCTTTTGTTAGCTAGTTATGGGACAGGTCGAAATATGACTTGCAAATTAAATTTCGAATCAACTTGTAAATGCTAAACTAAAATAGAAAAGACATGGGACTCCAATTTTCAATCAATGTTTAAGCAGATCAATTACAATCATCATCAATCTTTTTGGATCATTCACTTGTGATACCTAGACAATAACACAACATATTTCCCAGATTCGAATCTCCACTAATATATCTGATGCGTATCGAAATGGATTAAAATAGGTCTAAAACAGGAACATCCTTAACAAACAAACAAACAAAATTTGATGGAATTAATCCAATAGAGTTCAAGTTTTAGAAGCAATAAAATTGACTGAATGACTACAAATTCAATATGATGTTGAATAGTTTGTTCAATCATTCATAGTTCTATACATCCGATTTGGTGTTTGAAAGAGACTAATGAAACTGATTCTTTTCAATTTGAATTTCACTAAGAAAAGAATTCATATAATTGGTCCAGACTCAATGTATGTCACAAACTTTTCAAGGTAGGCATAACTTATGAACAAAACACTGTTTTTTGTTCACATCATGACTATGAAATCAAGAAGCAGCTTAAAGTCAAAGGCCCTGTTTGGAACCTGTTTGGCCCAGACTTTTCGATTTTTCGCTGGGCCAAACCAAGTTTGGAACAATTTTCATTCTTTCAGAAAAATGAAAATATTAAAACAAGCCCAAAAATTTCACCTTTCGGCCCAAGATCTGTGACATGTTTCTGATTTGACAACTTGCATTAAAAAGGCAGCAGAGCGGCGTACTACTTGCAATATAATATGTATATTATATTTATTGGATGTATATATACACAGTAGTCTAGGACTAGATATATCTTAAAAAATTAACTTTTTAATCATATTTTAATTATAATACAATATAATATTAATTAAATTATTTTAAAATGATATGACATGACATCTATTAACTAACTTCATCACAAACTTCAACATTTAAAATATAAATCACAATTTTCAACCAACTTCTCATTTAATTAATATTATTTTACATACAAAATATTCCAACCAAAATACATCCAAATCTATTTTCAATTCTTTCGCACAAATTTCAAAAAGAATCTTCAAAACTCCCAACCAAAATATTTTTCAATGAAAGTAGGTGAAACTGAGCCAAAATACATCCAAACATGGCCAAAGTTGCTCAGTAATGCCACCCCTGTTGGAAGCAGGTTTGGTGCATGAGAGCCAGTTTGGAAGGGTTTTGACTCAGTTTTATGGGTTTCAGTTTCAAAAATATAGTTTGGGCGGTTTCGGTGAAACTTTTGAAACCTTATTTGATTAGGTTTTGGATGTTGGGTTTTGTGGTTTTGAAAAAGCTCATACTGCACTTGGATTGAGTTTGAATGTTGGGGTTTGAGGAAAAAAATAGGTGGTAAGTGTCAAATCAATATCTTTTTAAGAGTATGAGGAGAAAAATGTGGTATCTGTCAAATCAATATTTTATAGGTTTCAAGAGTTTTGATATGAGTTTCTGAATATGTTTGTGATGAGTTTCATGAATTTTGCCTAACTTCATTTGAAAGAATTTTGGCTCAGTTTCGCGAGACCGGGGAGAACCCAGCCAAATAGGCTCTGAATCTTTGCTTATTGCTTCTATTTGTTTTGGGTTAATTTCACATACCTCCCTTGTACTCTTGTTAATTATTTATCTACCACCCTTGTACTATTAAAATCTTCAGTTACCCCCCCCCCCCCACCCCTGTCGTTAACTTTCCGTTAGAAGACCGTTAGCAATTGTTGACGTGGCTAAAAACTAGTTCTACTTTCCGATTTTACCCTTAATGGTTAAGTTCAAATATATAATATGTACTTTAATACACCTTCACCTACCTCAGTACTATTAAAACTTTCAATTACCTCGTAGAAATTAAAAATCCTATTTTCTTTGATATAACTCTGCTAAATTAAAACCTTAAATTACCCTAACTAACATCAAAATTTTATTAATTCTTTTCATGAACATTTTACTCATTTTTTTTGTTTTTCACGTTCCAAATTCAATTGCACTTTTTAAGACAACAGTGGATAGGTTCACAATCCATTCAGTTGTAAACTTTTCCAGACTTTGTATTTCTTGATAAAAAAATACCATTCTCATGTGCATCTGAGGACATTAGGCTTGTTTCCAGTTGGTTAAATCCTAATTCCTGAAAGAAGACATCCTCACACCATTCTTGTAAAACCGACTCAAAATAGTAAGCAGAGTTAATAGACATATGTGGGAAATATTTCTTTTGCTAGGTAGGTTGACAGGGAAGACACCATTGCGGAGATCCATTCCTCTCTGCAACTGTAACCAGACAGCATTGCTTCATCCACAGGCGGTTGCAATAAATCATCCATGGAGTCAACATAGTCTTGTGTTATCTTATACACAAGCACAAAAAGTGTACTCTGGCTTTAGAGATAGGATTCACAAGCTCTTCAATAACCCAAAGTGGTTGATGAAGAGATACATCCTTATAATGCCCCCCAAGTTGGCGAGACTTACTTCGTCTCCGCAATTCTTGTAAACCACAAAAAACGAGGAAACTTTCACAATACTGGAGTTTTAGGTCTCCTTGCATAGTGAAGAGAGGATTTTGCACATCAGTTGGTCCTTTTGTATCTGGAGTTGATGAACTTAAAGTTGATAAAGGTGGTGGCCATCCAAGAGAAGCGAGAAGAGCCCGGTGATCTGCGATAGCCTGAGGCCTTAGAACCGCTAAGGCTCTGTCAATTCTATGATCAACAGACGAAACAAGTCACGCCCACTGAGGATGTTTCTTTGTAACCGTACTATGCACATCTTCTGCCGATCAAAGAGTCCGTAGAGCAACTACACGTATATCTTGCAAAGTGGAAGAAAACAAAAGACAAAAACATATAGTTAAGTGAAGCATGTATTTCAACTTATATTAAATGAACAAGTTTTATTCTTATTTAAGAACAAAATTTTCACTCTGTCAACATTTTAACATCCTTGTGTAAATTATCACACAAAGATGCCATCAGGAATGATAAATGCGAGCATACTGCATCTTATAATATTACCTTTACAACCAGTGATTAAAACTTAAAATCAGATCGATAGTCATTTACTAGAAACAAGCATACTTTTTGAAAAGTAATTTGTATATTGAAGGATATGCAAACCTCCATATGAGGACACAGAGAAACTAAACAACACCAAAATAACTTTCCTGATTGTGTTCCGTTAATGAAGATGATTTTATATAATGCCTGAACTATTTTCATTCATCAAGTTTCACTAAAGCATTCTACACTATTTTCATTCATCAAGTTTCACTAAAGCATTCCGAAACTACTTTATTCATGTGCTTCGGGAAATCATTCAATTTTATCAATTCGACAAGTCATCGCATCCAGTTCTCAATGTTACAAAAAAACCTTCCACTCTCTATATACACAGATGATATGACTATAATCAGAACCTAGCAATTGACTACAAATCTAAAGCCGACTTTATGCAGTTAAGCATTTCAACAAGTTCAATGAATTTAAAGCAAACATACCCTTGAAGGGTACTCACTGAGAAATCATATTTGATGGATGCCTCCTCAATGTTGCACTCATAGCAGAAGATACGGCATCTTCTTTTATGTCACCAACTATCGTGTCGAGTTTCAATGCTGTCTCTGAGAGTATGAAGAGAATTATTATCAAAATAATTGGTAAGAACAAGAGTAGCACGAAAGCAAAATTATCCTCGCATCCATAACTATCAAAGCAACCCACAATTTGTATACACAATCAACCCTTTGAACTTCCTAAATTCCCAATAAAAAGAGACGTATTCATAAAATCTAATCACACCGTACACTAATAAAAAAAACATATTTGCAGTGCCGCACCACTTCATATGCAACCAAGGCGTGAAATATTGCTCATTTCCAACACATAAATGAATATACACAAGAAATACAAACAATCTAGTCTCCTTCTAGGTAAACATAGACAATTCTCCATTGCACATGTTTAAAATAATCCAGTTTCCACACAAACTAAATGAATAATAAATACAAGCAAAATACTATTGTAAATAGAAAATAGATTTTTTTTAAGGGGGAGAAAAATACCGACCTGCATAATTTCGCACTGTTTCCACTCTCGCCACTTCCTTCGCCAATGCCTGTACCTACCCCATTCCTCTCCTCGATCGACCATCTATACACAAATAATATTTAATATTAATAATAATAACAACAACAACAATAATGATACTCCTATTATAGTTTTAGAAGTATCGAGTTATTATAAAAATAAAAAAAAAGAAAGGAATATATACGATTAGACGTACCTGGTAAAGATTGAGTGGAAGAAGACTGACGGAGGTAGTGCAACTGATAACGGATACTATTAGAAAGTGACCCGACCCGATCCGAGTGGAAGTAATACCGGGTCAAGTGCGATCTCAGGTCTTCGCCGAGTTGACAAAGTGTTTGATCGAGGGTTTCGCATTGGATTCGGAGCTCCGAGAGCAGATTAGGGGCTCCATGGAGGTCAGCTGTGGAGGAGAGGTTTGAGATGGCCGGGGGAGAGAAAGATGTGTGCGGTGGTAAGGTTCGGGTCGCCGGATACTCCATGGGTCGGTTTACGATTTGATTTTCGAAAAATTGAAGACATTATAAAAAGTTCATGCCGATTCTTTTCCTTTTTCCTTTTTCTTTGTTAATAATTAAATAAAGAAATTTAGTGGTTCAAAATTATATACAGTATGAATTTAAGTTATGAAATATTAACGTATTAAGAAATGTGCTAGCTACTTCATTGGATACAAATAAGAATGTGGCGAATTCATGATGTTTAAATTTTCGAGACTTGTCACATTATAATATGTCTAACGTCATGCATGTTCTAAATACGTGTTCGCTAGATAAGCATGGGCTGTTTCCAATGTTCCCTTTTCGATTTATAATTCGAATGAGGAAAATTTTGCATGTTGGTTCTCGCGTTTATCGGAAACTTTGAAAGAGGAGGATCTTTGTTTTGTTGTAACTTTCTGCTGGTACCTTTGGTTTTTTCGAAACAAAAGAGTTTGGGAAGGGAGCAATGGAAAACCGCATGACGTTGTCACTTTTGCAAGAGATTTTTGTAATAGGTTCTGAGATGCAAATCAACATCCAAACCCAACGGCTCACCCAAGAAACTTTACGAGATGGACAGCACCAACAGAACCTTTTATCAAAATCAACTTTGATGCAGCAATTGATAGAAGTAGCAATTCTTTCGACATTGGCATTCTTGCTCGTAACTCCTGTGGAACTTGCATAGGTTGGAAGGCTTTTCGAATGCCATATCCGTTTGACTCAGAGGCTACTGAAGCTTATGCTGCAAAGAGCGCTCTAAATTTTGGCATGGACAATGGTTTGAACAACATTATACTTGAAGGCGATTGCAAAGTTGTAATCGAAGGCATTGAAAGTAGTTCTTCAACAAGCAACATTGGACCTTTACAGAACAAAATTCAACATCTCTCCTCACGCTTTGTGTCCTTCCGGGCTCAACACATTTTTCGTGAAGGAAATTAGGCGGCTCACGCCTTAGCAAAGTTAGGAATTAATTCTTCATTTACTGCCAATGTTCTTCCTACTTTGATTTATGACATTGTTACCTCTGATTCTCTTGATTAATGAAGCTTGATGTGTTTCCTCAAAAAAAAAAAAAAAAAAAAAAAACGTGCATAAGAAATAATTAAGTTAAATTTAAGACGTATATACTCTTAACAACAGAAAAAGAAATTATTAAGTTATTGAGTCCAATATATAATTTTTTGAACGATATGTAGTCGGTTAGTTAATATTTTGTTCTAAAAAGAAAATAGTTAAGATATATATTAAAAGTTCAATATATGAAAAATGTGTTTGAATTTAGTTTATGCTTTGGTTCATATAATTTCTAAAAAATTAAATACTTGAAATCGAAAATAAAAGATAGAGTAGCATATCATCTCAACTATAGAACATGTAACACAACTTCTTTGAAGTATTTAGGTGGTGTTTTCAAAAGCTTATAAAATTATTTTTTTGCTTTTTTTTATTCAAAAGCACTTTATGGTGTATTTTCGATTTCAACTTTTCCATTAGATTCTCTTAAAAAAAAAAAAGGATAGAAAAGCAGAAGCTGCAGAGGGACTGCTTCTAGCTTTTGATGGCTTTTTTTTCTCTCTTAATTTGCAAACACTACCCAATAAAATACTTTTGCTCTTAAAATGTAAACACCTCCCACTTTCTATTTTCAACTATTTTTAAGTGATTTTTCAAAAATCTCTAAGTAAAAATAACTTCTCAAATTTGTCAATGTAATAAACTATAATGTTGGCAATATAGGTCACAAACCCATAAGTTTGACCACGATCCACTAGACCCAACCCATATTATCTGTTACTATGGGTTGAATTGAATGAACATTTATGTGGCCATGTGGGCTAAAAACAATTTGTAAGTGGGCCAAAGAATGGGTCAAATGGAAAAAGACATATTAATAAACATTAATTAACATTTGATGGCTAGATTTTGACTCAAAAACATAATTTATTTTCCTTTTAATTACAATATGAAATATCTCTAAATTTTAAAATACAATACAAAATTAAATTAAATACTGGTTAATTTGGTGTTAAAGTATTAATTTACTTATTCTAATTACAAATATACATATTACATTACTTCTAAAAATAACTGAAAAGGAACAAAAAACTAAGTCAGCTTCACTAATCATGCTAAGCACAGAAACAACCCCCCATAGCTCAAAAAAATAATTGGTGCATCCGTTTTACAAATGATGTGTTTCAACACGAGGAGGAGATTGAGTTCAATCCTTAAATTTAAGGAGAAATAAATGTGACTCATTTTTTATCCAACCTCTTTTGACTCATCAAGACCCGACCGGCCGACCCAACCTGCTCGTTTATCACCCTTAATAAAATACCAAAATATAACTAAGAATAGTCCTTATATTGGGTTAATTTATTATGTTTATTAGGTCAATCAAAATTATACATTTTTGTCAAATAAATTTAAAACAAATCTACTAGTTTTATTAGTACAAGTAAGAACTTGAAAAAAAAAAAAAAAAGAACATTATAATGAAATAAATTAAAGCAAAATATTACTAGTTTTCTGAATAATTAGAAAACTAGAAAGGAAAAAGAAATTTCTATGTTTCAACAAAATTAATAATAGTTAATTAATAAAAGCTATATGTTTTTTACTTCGAATGGTTTTCATACATTAGATCTGCCTTCTATTCTTTTCGAGACACATCAGACACATTAAGTGAACATTTCTCAGATTCAAACTTGATTATCGCTACATTAAGGAGACTAGTCTCATCCATTAAATCAACCACATTTACAAACAAAAACAAGCGATATAGGGAAATATATATGAGAACCTGCTAAAATTTAATATATAGAACATTAGAAAAAAAAGTTAAACTTACACATTCTAACCAAATAACTAAAAAAGCCTATCGACGATTTTTATAAATACTAATAAAAATAAAATATACATTTAGTAAAATGCTATAAATAATATTAAAGAAAAATTTGACAAATTACATTATTAAAGAAAATGAAAAAGTAACTAAACATTTTAATAAAATAAATAAGAAAAAGAACCTCCCATCCCCACCCCAAAGGCCATGCATCATAATGCATCGTACAAATACAATTAATTGCCCCAAAACATAAACAACAAAATTATATAATGTTATTGTATCAAAAAACAATTAATATTTTTGTGTACCAAGTAGACATTCTTGAACTCGTAGGGCCAAAAACCCTAGTTGCTTCAACTTGCTTGCAGAAACTAGATTCCAATACTTGTATATATTGCATCAACTTGCATGCAGAAAATCACAAAATATATATGTTGTTATAGCTGCTGTTGATTGGTTCATATTTTGGCATCAGGTTTTGATTAAGGATGAATATGTAAAATGAATGTTTCTATTACACAATAATGATAGTCAAGGAATTGAGCTTACCTTGAGCTCAAATGGTGACCTTGCAGACGAAGAGAATCATCTCGATCAAGCTTCTCTCTCAATTGAAGAAGGTTATTGCAGAAAGAAGGAAAAAAAAGAGATGACCGTTGAGATTAAATTTAAATTGGGAATTAGGGATTTGTATATATCTAAAGTCGCGTTTGTTTGTTTCTAGTTCTAGGTAATTATTTTTATTTTTCTTGTTCTTCCGTTTTTGCCCCTGTCTGTTATTATAAATAAGGGGATTTTGTAATCTGTTACTACTTGAATAAATTCATTCTTCAGTTTATTTTTCTCTCAATACATATCTCAATTTTATCTTCTTTGTCTCAGGTGATCAATTCAACTCCGGCAATTATTCAAGTCTAATCCTTCATAAAACAATTCATCATTTCATGATTGAATTCTATTAATCAATATGGTATCAGCAGATTATTGAAATTAAAGGCTTCCGCTTCACATCAACTGTTCAAGATTTGGTGTTCTTTTCATCATCAATTCAAGATTTGGTGATCTTCCTCTCTTCTTTTCCCAGTTTCTTTCCAGTTTTTTTTCATAACCCTTCTCCCTGTTCTTGATCACTTCTTATACCCAGAAAACCTTTCATCATGTCAGATTCTACCACCACATCAAACACTACTCCACTCTCAAACCGCACCAGACCCCCCATTGAGGATCCCTCAAGCCCATTCTATTTACACCCGGCTGATGGCCCTGGGCTCATACTTGTTTCTGAAAAATTAGCCGCAGACAATTATCAAACTTGGGAAAGATCCATGATTCTTGCTCTCAAAGTCAAGAACAAACTAGGGTTCATTGATGGATCAATTCTAAAACCCACAGGTGATCCAATCTTGGAAAATTATTGGGATAGGAACAACACTATTGTTGTTATTTGGATTCTGAATTCACTCACTAAGGAAATCTCATCCACCATCATTTATCATACTTCTGCTATTGACATTTGGAGGGAACTTAAACATAGGTTCCAACAATCAAATGGACCTAGAATGTTTGAATTAAGGAGGGATATGATCAACCTCCATCAACAGACTATGAACATTACTACCTACTTTTCCAAACTCAAGGTTCTTTATGATGAACTTACAAATTTTAGGCCCAAATGTGATTGTGGCAAACTAGAGGCCTATTTTGAGAATGAATATCTCCTAATTTTCCTTAATGGACTACAAGATTCTTTTTCTCACATTAGAAGCCAACTGCTTCTCATGGATCCATTGCCTGATGTTCACAAGGCCTATTCTCTCCTCACACAGGAAGAAAAACAGCAGTTCCTTCACAGCTCCCATAAATCAATGGATCCATCCACTTCCATGGCCTTCTCCACTAGATCTACCCCCTCTAACAGCCAGTATAAACCTCCTCTTCAATCTTTTCAGAACAACAGCAATCCTAAACAATTCTCTACATCAACTCCTTCCACCAACCGTCCATCCTACAATAATCCAAATCCTAACACTTACAATAACCAATTTAGGGGTCAAAACAGACCTTACTGTACCCACTGTCAAAGACCAGGTCACACAGTGGACACTTGTTTTAGGATTCATGGGTTTCCTCCAGGATTCAGAAGTAATAACAATACCAAACAGCAACAACAGACTCAAGGGACTAAAGCTAATCAAATTTCTAGCACACACATTCAAGATCCACTACCACATACAGACCTACAAAGTTTCATGCATACCTTATCCCCTGAGCAGTGTACTCAACTGTCCAACATTCTGACTTCCAGAATCCAGGGTCCTTCACCATCACCTGCACATGATCAGCAGAATCAATCATCTAATAATTTTGTAAATGCTCAAACAGGTATCTGTTCTTCACAACTTTGTGCACATTCTTCCTCTTACACTAACACATGGATAATAGACTCTGGTGCTTCAAATCACATTTGCAATGACTTAAGTATGTTTTCATCTATCTCACACACTTCAAATACAAGTATCACATTACCCAACATGTCATCTGTCCCTGTGTTCTTTCATGGTTCAGTACACATTCACCCCCTCATCACTCTACATAATGTGCTCTATGTTCCTACATTTCAGTTTAACTTGCTTTCTGTCAGTGCATTACTTCAGCATCTTAGATTCAGCATTAAATTTATGCATGACCATTTTTTCATTCAGGACTTGAGCAATATGAGGATGATTGGCAGGGGTGACCTCATTGATGGATTATACATTTTGCAACATGCTCCACCTAGATCCTATCCTATCAATGTTTGTAGTTCAGTTTCTAGTCATGTTTGGCATCTTAGGTTGGGTCACCCCTCAGTAGACAGATTGTTTAGTTTACAAAAATTGTTACTTTTCCCTATTTTAAGCAATCAAACTCCTTTTTTCAGACTCTATGGTTATGATTTTGATTATACCTTTCTTAGAGTTTTTGGTTGTTTATCTTATGCTACCACCTTAAAGGATAAAAGAACCAAATTTGATCCAAGAGCTTCCAAATGCATATTTTTGGGTTACACTCCTGGAATCAAGGGTTATAAATTGTTGGATTTAACTACTCACTCTATCTTCCACTCAAGGAATGTGATTTTCCATGAAAATATATTTCCCTTTCATGATCCTGTTATTCTTAACTCCTTTTTGGGTGACACTGATCTCATTGCTCCATGTTCAGATCCCAGTGGTTTTTATTTTGATAATAATGACTTCACACATCCCATCCTAGATTCAGAACCACAACATCCCCCTATCAACCCTCCTCAACCATCCACTGATCCTACACTTGCCACCAGAAGATCTACAAGAACTCACAAACAACCCTCATACTTACATGACTATCACTGTGGTTCTGTTTCTAACCCTATGGTTAGGTATCCCATTGCCAACGTTCTTGATTATTCCAATACCTCTCCTGCCCATCAAACTTTCATCTCCAACATCTCTCAGATCACAGAACCAAATACATATACTCAAGCAGTAAAACATCCAGAATGGGTTCAAGCCATTCAGGAGGAGTTATCTGCTATGGAAACCACTAATACCTGGTCTGTCCTTCCACTGCCACCTAATAAAATTCCTATTGGTTGCAAGTGGGTTTTCAAGATAAAAAGAAAGGCTGATGGTTCTGTTGAAAGGTACAAAGCCAGACTTGTGGCTCAAGGATTTACACAACAAGAGGGAGTGGACTATCTACATACTTTCTCCCCTGTAGACAAACTAGTAACTGTTAGACTCTTATTAGCTTTATCTATTTCTAAAAATTGGGATTTGCAACAGTTAGATATCACAAATGCTTTTTTGAATGGGGACTTAGATGAGGAAGTTTACATGAAACTTCCTAAGGGCTACACTTCTGCTTCTAACACACATTTCAGCAATTCATCTCAACCTTTGGTTTGTAAGTTACATAAGTCCATTTATGGACTCAAACAGGCCAGCAGGCAATGGAATTTCAAGCTAAAATCTACTCTACAGCACCTAGGCTTCATCCAATCCAGGTCAGATTATTCCCTTTTCACCTCTGGTAAGGATTTCAACTTCATTGCAATATTAGTATATGTTGATGACATTATACTTGCTGGTCCAAATACTTCTCTTATTAATAAAGTTAAAACTCAACTTGGGACATTTTTCAAACTCAGGGACTTAGGTAGGTTAAGATATTTTTTGGGCATTGAATTGGCCTACTCTAAACATGGTCTTGTAATCACACAAAGGCAATACACTTTACAGATTCTCCAAGATACTGGTCTTTTAGCTTCTAAACCAGTTCACCTACCTATGGATCCCAAAATAACCTTAAAACACAATGATGGGGACTTATTACCTGATCCCTCTCCCTATAGGAGATTGGTGGGAAAGCTTATATACTTAACTCTAACTAGGCCAGACATTAGTTATGCTGTTCACAAGTTGAGTCAGTTCATAGCAAAACCTACAGTTAAACACTTAACAGCCACTCATCATTTGCTAAGATACTTAAAGAATTCTCCTGGTCAAGGACTTTATTACTCTAATAAATCATCTTTATCCTTAACAGGTTTTTGTGACTCTGATTGGGGTTCCTGTTTGGATACAAGACGCTCTACAACAGGTTTTTGCATCTATCTTGGGGATTCACTGATTTCATGGAAAGCAAAGAGACAAAACACAGTATCTAAATCTTCTGCAGAAGCAGAATACAGGGCCTTAGGAGCAATAACTAGTGAGATTTTATGGATTAATCAATTACTAAAGGACTTACATGTTCTGCAATCAGCTCCTCCAGTTGTCTTCTGTGACAATCAATCTGCTATATACTTGGCTCAGAATCCAACCTTTCATGAGAGGTCCAAACATATTGAAATAGAGCTTCATTTCATTCGGGAGCATATTGAGCAGAGGGATTTGAAGGTTCTTCCAATCTCATCAAATCTGCAAATTGCAGATATATTAACCAAACCATTACCTAGACCTCAATTCAAATTAATCCTGTCCAAGATGGGTATAAGTACACTATATACTCCATCTTGCGGGGGGGTATTACACAATAATGATAGTCAAGGAATTGAGCTTACCTTGAGCTCAAATGGTGACCTTGCAGACGAAGAGAATCATCTCGATCAAGCTTCTCTCTCAATTGAAGAAGGTTACTGCAGAAAGAAGGAAAAAAAAGAGATGACCATTGAGATTAAATTTAAATTGGGAATTAGGGATTTGTATATATCTAAAGTCGCGTTTGTTTGTTTCTAGTTCTAAGTAGTTATTTTTATTTTTCTTGTTCTTCCGTTTTTGCCCCTGTCTGTTATTATAAATAAGGGGATTTTGTAATCTGTTACTACTTGAATAAATTCATTCTTCAGTTTATTTTTCTCTCAATACATATCTCAATTTTATCTTCTTTGTCTCCGGTGATCAATTCAACTCCGGCAATTATTCAAGTCTAATCCTTCATAAAACAATTCATCATTTCATGATTGAATTCTATTAATCAATAGTTTCCACGTATGAAGCACTTCAAGAACAACTGATTTTATGGTATTAAATTCTCTGAAGTCTGTATACAAGATCTGCAGTGACCAATTATTTCATTAGTGTCAGAGACCAAGCAATCAAGTTGCATCAATTGATTTGTGTATAATTGCAACTTGATTAATCTAAATTTAATTAGTTTTAGTGAATGACAAATTAAATGTGCAATAATTAGTTATGTACAACTATAAAGTCATTCAAGAAATAAATTAATGATAAAAAGGAAAAAAGTTATGCTAGTGGTCCACATATATAGTTTGATGCTTAGTTACTAAAGGAAGTTTCTTTTTTATTTAATTACCGGATTAATTATTTGACGAGTAAACTCCAAATGTTTTTTTAGATAAACATTATATCGATTGAATCTATCATATTGGTATCAACGTAAATTAATAATAAATGCTAGTATTCACATTTACCAATTCTTATATATCACTAGTATAGTGTAATTCTTACGTACTCAAGTTATAAATTTATCCCTGTAAAATATTTAATGTTCAGTTTACCCTCCTGTGATATTTACAAGAGCATTTTACCCCCTGTGAAAATTTTAAAGACATGAAAAGTGTTTTGTAACATAGGAGGTAAATTGCCACATTTATCATAATATAAAGGGTAAATTGCCACATTTATCATAACATAGGGGGTAAATTTTTACATTATCATAATACAGGGGGGTAAAGTACCACATATAAAAATATCAAGGAGGCGGTGTGAAACTCTTATAAGACTACATAGGAGGTAAATTCAATATTATGAATATCAAAGGGGATAAATTGCCATTAACTCGTAAAATATACTTAAAGACTCGATCGGATGATAAAAAGCTAGGAAACCCCGCAATGGAGGTATACTTTGCCTTGGATTCCACTGCATGTAATCATACTGCAATCTATAATATCATCTTGAACAAAATGTTTAGTTAATTAGCAATTCTTTTAGAAGGGTGGGTGCATATATAGCCATATAGGTGGGGGTTTGGAAAATTTTCATTCCTTTTCCTTTCTAATTTTATTTTTATATTTAATAAAATAATTTAGTTGATTACCATTAGAAAGAGATGGAAAAGAATGAGTAGAAAAGTTACATGCAAAATTTCATTTTGGCCCTCTAAAGTGGTTACGTTTTAAAATTGATCATTTACTATGGTACATCGACAATATACGTCATTTATTGTGTCATCATCATTAATTTCAGTCCTTATCGCCGGAAATCATAAATTTATATTATATTTGACCAAAAAATATATTTTTTACCGAAAATCATCAATTTATATCCTATATTTCCACAAAAAATATCATGTCATAATTGAATATTCATCACACAAATTACTTTCTACACTATTGTATAGATGTACAACCTCTGTTTCATAATATAATTTTCAGATTGAGACATCGTTTGTAATTCCCCTCCCATTAAGTCCATTCTATCTACTGGAATCTTAGTTATTCGGGTATAACAAGGTGTACCGTACGTTAACATGTCATGTTTGATTTCTCTCACATTAATAAAATAATTTAGTTGATTACCATTAGAAAGAGATAGAAAAAAAGAAGTAGGAAAGTGACATGCAAAATCTCACGAGTATTTATTTTGCCTCCCAAAGCGATTAATTAAATTGAGGTGACATCGTTGACACTTAGAGTCTTAGAGATATCTTAATGTAAGATAATACTTTATTGTGCAGTTCTAATAGTCATAATATTTTTGAAAAATGTTCACTTAGTATATATATGTGTCCGACCTTTTCTCAAAATAAACTAATCAAACTATAGACTCGAAACACTTTAAACAAACAAAAAGAAAATGCAATCTCCCCACCTATGAATGAGTAAATTAAATACACGAAATAGGCCGATAATATGATGAATCTTAAGCAATAAATAAATGTGACACACAACAATTTGTAATTTAATCACCATGTGCACACAACCATCCAATGAACTATTTCGTAGCTATCTAGGTACATGTGGTCGGTGTTGACAGTTTCCTTTGGCGGTTAAATCTTGTTTTATGTTATCATTTACATATTAGACCAATCTCCAATTATGAAGGCTATACTTATAATTTAAGATCAATATTTTAAAAAATCTAAAACTTCAAATGCATATATTTTGGGAAGTCAATTTTTAGGTTGACTCAAATTTTTAGGTTGACTCAAATTTCATATCAAATTTTAGTCCAAAAAACACATTTCATATCATGATTCACACAATCTTGACACATTTAGTTTTGCCGTCAATTTTTAGACGAAATTTAGCACGTGTTGTCCATGTGTGGGTCTTTAAAACATGTGCATGTTCTCCATCCCATTGTTAGTTTAAGGGTACATGAGCGACACGTGCTGAATTTCGTCCGAAAATTGACGGCAAAACTAAATGTGTCAAGATTGTGTGAATCATGGTATGAAATGTGTTTTTTGAAAAAGCTTGGTACCAAATGTGTTTTTTGAACTAAATTTTGATATCAAAAGTGTTTTTCCCTCCTAACATATTTGAAGAGAGATATAGGATAAATTACTTTTCATTTATTCGAATAAATTTTTCATATGTTTTATATGAATAACTTAAATATTTTTTTCTATACTTTCCTATAAATAATTATTTACTTTTTTTTCTTACAATAAATATTTCAAACACATGTACTTAACTTTAAACATTTATTCATATGTCATCTCTTTTATCATCATCTTAACTTTAAACATTTATTCATATGTCATCTCTTTTATAATCATGAAAACTATACTTCTATGTAGGAAAGTATTTCACTTTTTTCTATAATTTCATGAATAATTATTTCACATTCACTACTTTAATAATTCATATGTCAAGATTCTTCTCTTTTATCTTCATGAAGCACTATTTTTTTTTTATAGAACTAGAGCAAAAATATATTATGGTACATAAATATGTTTTAAAACACATTAATTTTTTCACATCGGAAAATGCAAACAAATAAACTAAAAATGTGTAACAAAAAATAAACTTAACAAAATTAAGCAAAATAAATATTTAACAATTATTAAAATTTAGGATCCTTAAAACCTAAAATTTGAGTTTTAAAGGTCGAGGAAAAAACCTTATATATAAATGAATAGTGGTAATTTGCCTCCCATAATTGAAGATGGTCCTGCGAGCTAGGGCTGGGTAAATGGGACCGGGTTTCGGGTACCCGTCCCGTCCCGATCGGGTTTTTCCATTTGGGACGGAAGAAAACGGGCTTTTTCCGGGTTCGGGACATCCTGAAACCCGGTCAAGAAAAATCGGGACGGGTTTCGGGTTTTGATCCCATCCCGATCGGGGAACCCGGTCCCGATTAATAGTTTAATTAACACACACATATATATATAAATCCAATTATTCAAAAATCTAATACCTAATAGACTTTATTATGACTTACGGGATATGTTTGATTTGCACACTTTACTTTGGTAATTTGGATTGTTGAACCATTTTATTTGGAGTTGTCACGTTGGTTTTACTAATTTCATTGTGTTGTGAACTTGTGATAATATGTTTTTCTTTTTTTGAAATGGTTGTGGTGATATGTTTGAATTGGTTTGTTGTACAGTAGACTAGTAGTCATTATATTTTTTGTCATTTCATTTTAACAGTTAGCTCCAAAAAAAAGTTTATTTTGCACATTTTAAATTTGCAACTTAGATTCCTGAGACTCCCGAACCCGTCCCGAAATCCCGAAATTAAATCGGGTACCCAAAACCCACGGGACTTGGTTGATCTACCGGGTTTCGGGACTTAAATTTGAAATCCCGAAACCCGAAATCCCGTCCCGAAATACCCGAATTCCCGAAAACCCGTCCCGATCCCACCCCTACTGCGAGCCTTTATTTCATTCACCGACCATTATTAACTATGCTCTTATATTTAAAAAATCATAAATCTCTGACAAATGTAGAATAATAAATTAACTACTACATTACAAGAAAATTACTAACTTTAAGTATTAAATAGTAGTAACCAGTACATGGCATATGCTCAGAAGATCACCAAAAGAATCTTTATAAACTCTAAAAAAATATCAATAGTCATTGGATTCGAAAAAAATTTAGATAATTGCAGAGTTCCTCGTGACCTCGAATAGAATCCTGGCTGTCCATTGGCTCAAAGTCATGTGCCCCGGGATACATGCTGAACAATCTCTAATTTTCAAATTTTCTAGTTTAGAGGATTTTGTCACTTTTTGTAGTAATATCCAGTCATTGATGAGTAAAATGTTTCTTTTGTTTTATCTGCTATCAATTCACTCTATATATACAATTTATATATTAAACTTATTTTTCATTTTAACTTTTTAGCACAATATATTTTGGAGTTTTTACGGCTAGTACATTTATCTTAACTTTAATAATGGTACCCATATGATGGAATAAATTGTGGATGATATAATTTATCAATAAGTGATAATTTGTTCTATTATAATTAGAAAAACTTCCATGTTTAATTTAAATGAACTTGCTGAAAAAGTAATCAACAAGTGATAAATTTTCCTCATATTATGTACCGCCACGACTTTCTGGGTCCGTCGAATAACAGTCGATTAAATTATTATTTTATGAATAAGATTAAATTACTAAGTTTTTGATGAAAAAATAAAAATCAATAGTGAAAAGATTGAAACACGAAAAGATTTGAAAAATTAGAAATAAAATAAGTAATTTATAAAATATTGTCTCCTTTATTAAACATAAAATAAAAAACAACGATTCAAGCAAAAACCTTAAAATCGAGACAAAGACATAGATCGACAAACAAAAATACAACTACTTTTCCAAATTACCAGGGTGAGGCCGCAACCCAAACTATCGTTATTCAAACACATGCAACTGAAAAAATTGAAACACGGAACGCATAATTGGTCGTACAACTTAGAGAGGTTGTGGTGCACATCATAAATTAAGCATATATTACTACATAAAAATTGAAACACAAAGTTCAAATAATCAAGATTTGTAATGTCGTCCTCTACTTACCCTCCATCATCATTTTGATGTTCATCCAAACTCACCAAGTAAGGAGCGATTTTACCATCTGAACTGCATCGACACGTTTTTGCCAAAGTTCGTCCTCACTTCCCATGTGTTTCTCCTCACTTGGATTGTAAGGTTAGACCTATGGGGAACCACAACAATCCTATCGACCCTTGTCGTCCTGTTTGTCATTGGGTTCGTATACCAAATAAATGGGACCCACACAAAATTGAAAACAAGACGAAAATAGAACAGAACAAGCTAACACAACGTATTATCACATGTAACAATTCATCGAATGCAACTTATGTATCATGATAACTTAGTGAATTATATTCGTAGCTAAGTAGATTCGGATGTAGCATGTACAAGGACAATCATGTTTGAGAATTGTCCTCGATCTCACAGATCAACTTATCTGCAACATATACGAGATAGCTAGCATAGCACATGATGTTCAAATTATTTAGAGCCTAAGTAAATGCTTGGACTCGACCTAATAGCACATTATACTGACACAAAAATAAATACACAACGCTCACCTGTGTTTGCTTGCGATTCCTGAAAGTTTCTCGATAGAACGGCGATTCCAGATCCTGGTACATATTAACATAGTGTTTCAGGATCTAAACACGAACAAGAACTTACGGTCGCACTTATAGTCGTTTCATGGCTGAAATGAGGCCTCAATCCAACTTGGACTAATTAGTCCAACTTTGGGGTTCCTAGGGTCACGTAAAATGAAAATCCATGAATAGAGGTTTATAAAAACCCAGGTAGTATCTTTAATCAACTAATAAGTACTTCATTTAATTTCAATGAACCAATCTATTTAAAGAAAACAAATTTAAAATATTTTCAAAAGGAAAATTATAATGTTTTGAAAAGATATAAATTCCCAAAATTTATAAACTTATTTTATATACCTATTTTAAAATAATTAAAGAACTTAAAGTTGTTTGAAAATTTTAAAATGAAGTCTAAATCTAAAGAGAAATACATCAAAACTAAATTGGTTCATTAAAATTAAATAAAGTGCTTATTAGTTGATGAAAGAACCTATGAACCTTTAAGCCTAACTAATTAGTCCAAGTTGGATCGATGCCTCATTTTGGCCAAGAAACGACTTTAAGTGCAACTAAAGTGTTTTTTTAGTCAATCGTAAGTTCTTGTCCGAGTTTAGATTTTGAAACACTACGTTAATATGTACCAGGATCCGAAATCATCGTTCTAGATAGTTTGGGTTGCCGTTAGGTCGTCCCGGTTGCGATCCCACCCTAGTAATTTGGGAAAGTAGTTGTATTTTTGTTTGATGATCTATGTCGTTGTCTCGAGTTTAAGGTATTGTTCGAATCGTTGAAAACGTCTGAACCACTAAATTTGATTTTTATTTTTTTAATAAATGAGACAAGATTTTATAAATTACTTATTTTATTTCTAATTTCTTCAAATCTTTTGAGATGTTCTGATTAAATGATTCCACTTTAAAATGTACTATTGAAATTAATTTTATTTTTCCGTCAAAAACTTAATAATTTAAATTGTTCTTATTTTGTTTTAAATAGTTTCCTACTTTGAACTTTTAATTGTCGTTTTAATTTTTGTACTCCTTTAAGAAAAAAAAGATATTTTAACCTTATTCATAAAATAATAATTTAATCGAGTGATATCCAACGGAACGTAAAGTCGAGCCGTTACATTTTATCTTCGACTAACAAAATTACATATAGGGATGTGAATATCATTTGAACATATGATATATTATTTCCCAATCTAAGTTCTTTAAACAATCAAATCTCTTTTATTTTTTTTGGTCAAATCAAATCATCTTTCAATTATGGATCCTATTCATACCTTCCAACCACTGGGTGCGTTATTTGCACGTTTATTTATGAAAATCCACGTCATAGAGCTATATTGTGCATGAAATAACATAGATATGAAAAGATCAATTCAAGACGTGATGAATAAAATTGGCCATTCACTCAAGATAGGAAATGTAAAATGGTCATAAATTCATAATAGATCGTTATTCGTTATCGACACACCATGTTAATATGCCAACTTAGAGACCAGGATTTAATTTGTACTACTTTGACTGAAGATGCAATGGAGAAGTTATATTATCAAATTCAAGGTGGCAAGACAATTATCAATAATACGCATAGTTATATTACAATGTAGTACTATTATAAAACCAATATTTGTATATAGTTTTTTGGTTTCCCAATGATTTAATCCACTTCGAGGCGCTTCAAACACTTTAAGTGGAAACCTCTCCAAACAGGGATTCGAACCTGAGTTCGATGCATTGTAGTGACTAGTCATTTACACAAAACCAATCACCTGTTGGTTAATATTTGTATATTAAAACAAACTGTTGTCGAGTAACAATCTTTACTCTTTAGAGAGCGAAAATTGGATGGAAACAAAGGAAAAGTAGAAATGTGAGAATATTTTTAGAAAAAATTAAGTCCACAAATACTATATTTCGAAGGGTGGAACTAGAAAGTCCACATTTTTTTGTTCAATTAAGCGGAACTAAAAATGCACTTTCGTCATTAATCAATATAAAACAAATTATCGCGCATAAATAAAATCGTCCTTTCGAAACCTAAATGACCACTAGAACCCACTCTATACATGATTACAAAGGAGGAGGAAGAAAAAGTATGCTAAATGCGAGTCAAGCCGCGAGTGGAATTCAACTTGTTTTCTTATATGCCACCCTTATTAGAAACAAAATATTCAAACTAAAAGCAATTGGATTATCCGAAATCAAAACGAAATCAAGTAATCTTCTACAAATCTAGTTGTCAAGGAAGTTAATAAATGCAATTGATGAATTAATTACCTGTCATTGATCTCATGCACAAAAACAATAGGCGTAATCCATATATATTCAAGTTGATATCTGGCAAATAAGATCAGTCTGTCAATGTCATGAAGAGATAAGCTATGGATTCAGCTCCACTCCATGCATAACTGCTCATCAGTGACATCACTGACCTAATAGTATAATATAACCCATTTGCAAACAAATTCAGTGTTAAAAAAATAATTACCAGGCGGTGTGACGCTTGTTGTGCCGCTGGTTTACGCATGTCGATCCATTCCGTGCTTTTCCATTTCAGGAAAGTTATCTATTTTCGTCAAGATCATTGAATAGTCAATCAATTACTTTATAAATCTGGATACTTAAAATGATTCCAGATTAAAGAAAGATATTAATTAATGTCACGTAATTGTTAGCCTGTTCCTTAAATTTCAGCTATTGGAATAATCGACAAAATACAAGTTTTCGGAGTAATATGCAAGGTACCATCAACCATGAGAGCAATGTAAAATTACTCTAATCTCCTGTCATGTAAATATAGCATCCCAAGCTAAAATTTGTAATTTGATACATGGTTAGTTACTGGTTGTACATCTCCATTTGCATACTCCATTTGGAGTTGTACTGTAACAAAGCCCTGTCTCAACCCATATATATTGTAACGAAATACTAATTTGATAAAAATAAAAGGTTTACGTGTAATATGTGTAGACAGTAGACTCTAATATACACACACACACGCATATATATATATATATATAAAGACTTTACAGGTACACATACAAACCTAATATTTTTGGTAAGATTTTGTAACTCACAATTTGCCATATTTATATCATAGCCATGCTTAATTAATAAACAAAGATATATAAGTGGTTTCAATCTCTCCCTCAGTCTCAGCATTCATGTGACTGTGTGTGGGTGTGTGTGTTTGTGATATATATACAAAAATTAATTTGAAGTCCACCACTTAAAGAACAGCAAAGCCTATTGTTCAAAACATATCTAGGGCGACATATGGCATATACGTATAAATTAATCTTTTCTCTTTCACTCACTCACTGGATCACTCACACTACCCCCAACCCTATTTAAAGCCCAATCTTTCATTGCATAATCTCAAGCAATTCACTTTCATTGTGTTAGTTTTTCTCATTATATATTCTCCTTATAAAACACTCTCCAGTCTCCGCTGATTCTCTATCACAGTCAAAGAATCTCTTACTTCCATTTCATTATAACTTGCGCATTTCATTTTTCTCCAAACAAGTTCCAGAACACTTTTCGCTATAATATTGTAAAAGCTTTGATTCATCTTAAAACATACATACGTAAAGAATGTCTAGCAGAAGGTCACGATCAAGGCAATCAGGATCTTCAAGAATTACCGAAGATCAAATCAATGAACTCGTCTCCAAGTTACAGGAGCTTCTTCCTGAGATGCACAATAGGCGCTCAGACAAGGTATATATAGTACTAGTATTTAAATTATTTTCCACTATTTTCCATGCACAGTAAGGCCTTATCCCTGTTCATTCTGATTGTCGCTTATTTACATACATTTAGTAGCCTTAATTAAGTATATTGAAGTTTTGTTTGTTTAATAGCCTAGGAAACCAAAGGAAAGATTCTAATTATAATACATAAAATATACTCAAGTTTACCTCATATTTAATTCAAGGTTATAAACATCACAAACCCCAATGCATTAAAAATATGAGGGTTCAGAAGATGCATTGGAATTGTGTGTATGGTAATATAAAACATAAGATTCCTCTAGTCTTTATCAAAATAAGCATAAACTTCATTTAAAAAGTATACTAAAACTTATGACTATGTTTTTACATAAATTTGATTATGCAGAGGTCAGCAGCCAAAGTGTTGCAGGAAACATGCAACTACATTAGAAACTTGCACAGAGAGGTTGATGACTTAAGTGAGCGGCTGTCGGAATTGTTGGAAAATACAGACACCACTCAAGCAGCTCTTATCAGAAGCTTGCTTATGCAATAGAGGAGTATGGATCGATCGATCGTCCCAATTTTTTTCTATTTTCCTTTTTAATTTTGTTTTGTTAATCACAAGTTTCAACTTGTTCTAGAGTTCACATCATCACTAGGCAAGGATTTAATGTAATAAGATGGATTTTGAGCAGGTAAGATTTTTTTCTTCTTTTTTTTTCCCAATTTGCTGATAAATTGGATGTTGTGTTAATTTAATGTCTCCAATCAATCTAATTTCTGAATTTACGCGCTTATATCTTTATTCCAACGTCAATCTTTTCATTAATTACAAACACAAAGCGGCAATTACTATCATTACATTATGTAACAGGTGAAGCAGTTTTAGAAAATGCAGCTTATAGTGAAGAGAGAGACACAATATACTAAATCTACACCTAAAAGAGCAACAACAAGTCCTAATGCACCAAGATCTACCATAACTGTAATCTCTAACATCTTCAATTGAATTTTCTGCCTAAATGAATCAATCAAATTGACCATCTTAAAATAGAAATTCATAGGTCATTTAGAACTTGCCCAAAATTATTGTCAGAGTTTATATATAAAAATCCAATTATCTCGAATCATTCATGGAGACATTTTAACAAACAGTTAAGGCACACAAGGCAAATTAATGAGATTTTATTTTCTCGTACTGGTTGAATATTAATTAGAGTGTAACGCAATTACATACCTGCAGCAATCCACGGCTACGGATTAGGGTTTATCTGGTGAAAATTATCGTGTAATCTGAACTGACGTTCATTCGGTTCAGTATAATTAATGCCACTGGCAAAGTTTATTCCTATAAAATCATTTCCTCGAAATTCTTTTGTACTTTTGTAGTATTATTTTGATCGTGCTGCCATTCAAGCTCATAAGGTGGTGAATCATGTACGATTAAAAGGATTTATTGGATAATCATAAAGTTTTGGGCCTTAAGTGCAAATTTAAATTTGGAGCTAGAAACGGTATTTAGCATCTTGGGCCTCTGATCAAAACTGATTGGGCCTACTCTTTATAATTTGCTGCCCACTAGCATTTTTGTCACCGGTATTTCCCCTTTTAATTGTGACTCAGAGTAATAGATAAAAATAGAAAAATGAATTTTTTAAGTAATGTCCTCGAAATTAGTGATATCAAATTATTTACTGCGTGATAGTAGTTTTGAGAATTTTTTTTTTAGATATGAAGTCTTATTTTGAGACATTCCAAAAGAAAAGTAATTTTTTTATTCTTATTAATATAGCTATAAAATAGTAGATTATAAAAATAAAATTACTTCTTCTTTAAAAAATTTCACTGGGATATAGTTACAAATTCAGAGTGACTTAGGGATTAGCTTTTATCATAATTTGGTTTCATACATAAATATAAATTTTGTTTGTCTTTTTTCCTCTGTTACCAAATATATATATATAAATATTAACAATTGTATAAATCTAAAATGTATGTGAACCCACACACACAATTGTAAAATGGATCCACCATATGACAACAAAATCACATGATAAAGAATTTTTTCTCACCTGACTGAATTCGCATGGAAATAGCGTGTATGTGGTTTTCCAATTTGATATTTAAAGTTCGAAACGAGTAAAAAAACTAATACTTCAAGGGTATATATATTATTATATTACATAAATGTATATAAACTTTCCAAAATTCAAATTAATTGTCAGTAAAATATAACCAATGTGAGGAAAAAAAAGTAATCTAGACCTTGTTCAAGTCAAGACAAAAGCTAAATGCTTTCATATAAAAAATAAAATATAAAATAAATGAATATTATGGTTTGTATAATTTTTTATTAAAAATGGTAATGATAATTTGTTTAAATAAAAATCTATGATATAATTTCGTTAAAAAATTACATCAACTAATTCATATAAAAAACATGAACAAATGATATGTAAACACATATATTTATCATAACATTAAATTATCAATGTGTTTTGTTAATTAAGTTTAACAATAAAATTTCAAAATTCCGTTAGAATGATTAGTTTCGGCATATTTAGAAGGAGTTTCTTTATTTGCTGAAAATTTTCTAAAAACTAAACAGAATGTGTGTTTACAAAATTTATCAATCTAAAAGACCCAAGTAAAATTTTTATTTATCCAACTAATAAAATTCAGTAAATTCCTTATATTTAATAGATTTTTTCTTAAATAACCAAATTTTAATGGCGTCGATGTGGAAAAGTCACCATTGGAGTGCTCTATTTCAAGCTGTAAAACTTGATTCAATTCCATTAGATACAATATTTATTTTTTCTCCCTTGAACTCTTCAAGGATTAGAAACTTAGTAGGATAATGGCTATATTCAAGAAAAATTATAATTTTTAAGTTTTATCCATTAGTCCGTTAACTTTTAGTCGTTGCTTAGGTAAAGATTTTACAATTCGTTAGCCGTTAGTCGTTAATTGTCAACAATTATTGATTATACATTTGTTAGTCATTGCTTAGGTAAAAACTATCATTTAGCCATTAATGCTTAATCGGTAATGGAGACTGGTTAATATCCGTCGACAGTCGTTTATCGATAGTCGTTGTCTAGGGTAAACGTTATTCGTTAATCCTAAATCGTTACTTTGTAAGAGCCATTGGTTATTTATTAGTTAGTCTGTAATCGTTAGTCGTTGCATATTACTTTCATAGAGTGAAAAAAGCAATAAGGGATGATGATTTGTAATTTTTTGTTTGAATATATTTATCATTGTTGGTACTATATTTTTGTAACTTGTAATTAAATTCTTATTTTTAAATTTATCTTTTTTTTGATCTACTAGACTGTGTATTTACAGCTCGGACCGAAGAGTGCAAAGGGTATAGGTCCTCCCCAGTGTGATGTCTCCAGTAGGATTCGAACTTGAGTCTCGCCTCTGGGGGTCGCAAGTCACTACCACTTGGCCCAACCACCTTGGGTACTTGGCCCAACCACCTTGGGTTTTTTAAATTTATCTAATTAGTATATGTAAATTCAAATTTAAGATATTAAAGCCACATGAAAAGATAAGGAATGTGTAATGATTGAAATTTAAAACCCAAAAATAAAAGCTTCTTAATAAATAACTTTCACATAAATTAAAAAGGAAATAAATCTCACAAACCATGAATAAACTGCCTATATAAACAAATTGGGCCTCTATTCAAATAAACCCCAAACTTCTTTTGCAACAATTAACCTGACCTCTTTATTATATAGTGAGCAAAAGACAAAAATACCTCCTATGCTTTGTCTAACTCCCAAAAATCCCTTTGTGTTATTTTAACTCCCAAAAACCCCCTGTGTTTGGTTTTAAATACCACACTCGACCCAAGTAGTATATACTTATAATTTAATTTTTGACTTTTGGTGGAATGACAAGATTATCCTTATGTATTTTTTTTTAATTTATTTATTCTTTTTGAAAAATTAAGTATATACTACTTGGGTCGAGTGTGGTATTGAGAATCAAACACATGGGGGTTTTGGGGATTTTAAATGACACATGGGGGTTTTTTTTTGGAGTTAGACAAAGCATAGGGGGTGTTTTTGTCTTTCGATGCTAGGGGTAAAATTGTCATATCAAAAGAAAAATGTGTCCAAATACTTGCAATTTTGGCGCTTGAAACACACACTCTTTTTTGGGGGTGTATTTGGCACTTATTTGAGATCATATGGGTTTTTTTGGGAGTTAAAATAATACAGGGGAGTTTTTGGGAGTTAAACAAAGCATATGGGGTGTTTTTGTCTTTTGCTCTTATATAATTCAATCTTCTTCTATTTCAGCTCTTAATTTTCCTAATGGATTGTCACACACCAGTCGATGATTACTGCGATATATGGCAGGCTAATTATATCGAAATACCCCAAAACATCCCTTCAACCGAGGATAACTCTGATTTGTTTTTCATTGCAATCAACATCGAAAAAACCTACCCTTATTTTTATGATTATGACTATGACGAAAACAAAGAAATGGAAAAAGAACTTTTACGAGTCAAGTCAACAAATTATGTGAAGTTTTGGGAGCCATGCCCTAGGTTGGAGCGACAAAACTTGCCAAAAGACAAGATTTCTAGCATGCTTTTCCAAGGTTGGTGTTCCTCTACACAAACAGGATTACATGGTGGACAAAATCTCACGTCAGTCGATGAGATTGTTGTTGCACCAGAGAATAAGGGCCTCAAGGTTTTGCATGTGCTCGTGAAAATTAGTATTGTAGTTTGTCTTTTTAATGAGACTTCTCAGAACTAAAGAGATCATAGATCTTTGGAAGAATTTTTATGTTGTTGTTGTTTGAATGTTTAAGTATAAGAAAACAATTATGATTCCAGTAGAAAGCTGAGTTTTTGTTTTTCGAGTTTGGTGTCATTGTGTTTAGGTTTGAAGTGGACTGTATGATTACAATTTTGGAGGAAAAAAACATTAACGGAGCTATTGAATATTTGAAGATTAATTAGATTTTTCCCCCAATTTTGTGACATTTTAACTAGGGTGATTTACACTCTGACCCCCTCAAGTTTGGGCATATTACAAAAAACCCCCCGTTGTTTCAAAAATTACAAGGACACCTCCTCAGGTTTGGGCATATTACAAAAAACCCCCTCAGACGGAATTTGATGACGTCAGCAAAAAAAAAATTTTGATTCTCCAAATTTACCCCTGGCTAAATATACCCACAGTTGGTGTCTATTGATAGAAACAGTGTCCGGCAAGCCAACTGTATGGCTGCTATTTATTGTAATAAATAAGGAACTATTCAATTTAGATTAATAAATGCATCTTATTAAATGGTCAACTTTATCTTATGTAATAATTATCTAAGCATAAGGATAGAAGTCCTTAGATCACAGGGCTATGGGACAACTCGTAGACTGATCTCCAAGGCCGTGATCTAGAACATATTCGAGAGTCATAGAATCCATTTGAGAAAGGACATCATTGGATTCGGTTAGACTCTCACTGATGTGTATACTCCGATGAACTGGAGGACGCTGGGGTCCACGAGCGTGACTGGGATAGTCGATACACAGAACTGGGTGGCTTGCCGGGAAGGCAAGTGCACTGAATACCCCAATTAGGAAATAACTCACCATGGAAGCGGTAGTCGCATATCGGGGTCGAAGTTATTCCTATTTGCAATAGTATACGAGGAACGATCCCTAATACTTGAGGTGGTAGGGTTTATCTGGTGCGAGAAAGTCTATACTTTGATGTGAGTTCCGACCGACTGGAGATTACCAGAAGGTCTCTGAGGATTCACGTTGGATATAGGGGAACTCGTATGCAGGTTCCTATCATCAACAAATGATCCATTGACCCGACTTGATAGGTTGGAAAATTCTCCTATGGATTTCTGTGAGAAACTAATTGTGGTAAAACCCTCGGCCGAGGTATCTGACGACTTTATGAAAGTAGCTCATAAAGATTAAGTCACAAAGAATTGTTTCGAGACCAGAGTGCATAACGTCAAGACGAAGAAAGGGATCAACTAATGGAGAGATCATGTCGTATATGGCAATTGTAAATGTTAAGAAAGGTTCACTGAATTAATTCACCAGTGATTGGGCTCCACGGGCTTGTGGCCAGACATCGACTGTGGAGTGTGGGAGAGTTCCCAAATTGGCAGGGGTGCTAATTTTGGAACGATCAATCGACATAGTGTTCGATTGATTTAAAGTATTTGATACTTGAATAATTAAATAAATATTTAATTATAAACCGCGGTCAATTATGTGGTGAACCTACGGGGGCATACACAATACACATGAAGCGAAAACAAGGAAACAAAGAATGAATTGATCGACTGGGTCGACCCAATTGGAGCAAGGCGAGATCCAATTGGATTGGATCGAAATTATGAATTAAATTGGAATTTAATTTCTAAGTTAATTAATTAAGTTGGATTTATTTAATTATAGAAATATTTAATTAAATAGGCTTAGAGTCTAATTTAATTAAATGAGAGAGTAATTAATTAATTAGGCCATTTAATTGAGAAATTAAATAAGGCCACAATTAATTAAAGAGATTGAGCCATTAATTAATTAGAAGACTTAGTCTTCCAATTAAAAGGCCATGGCCCATGTAGGAAAGGAGAAGACTTGGAATCCTATTTCTAATAGGATTAGGAGAAGGAAGATATCTATATATATGAGAATATATATCATATCTACAACATAAGAAATATACACACAAGAGAAAAATAAGTCTTGAAAAATAATCTCTCTCTCTCTCTCTCTCTCTCTCTCTCTCTCTCTCTCTCGGCCGAACTCTCTCTCTCTCAAGAGGAGTTTTCGATTTTTGCTCTTTTGTTCTCTAGTTTAGATCTTGATAATTTCTATGTTCTAGCCGATTAGAATTATTAAGGTTTTCGTGATATTGTGGTGTATCAACTCGTAGAGGCGCAACATGTGGGGCGCTACATAAACTTTAGGATCAAAGGTGCAAAAGAAAGGAGGAAACGTATCTACACTTTTGTCAAGCTTGGATTTGCAAGGAGATAGGTAAAAGTTTATATTTAAAGTTTTATTATCGTTTTATTTACATTCATATATATTCATCCAGATTATATTCTGGCAAGATTAATCTAAGAGATCCTTAAAAAGTTTTAATTTCCGCTGCCTGAAGGTTCGTTTTTCTTACTGAATTCCAACATCTATGTAATAATATTATACCACAGGGGGTGTATTTGAAAGATTACAATAACTTCAGGGAGTTACTTGTAGCCAACTGTCATATTTTAAAAAATGACCGTTGGATGTTACGGTTGGCCACATATTTTGGTTATAAATAGCAATCCAAATATTTTTTTTTTTTTTTTGCATTTCATCCCACAAATTTGTAATGTCATCATCAAATTCAAGAGGAAGTGTACGATACTTAAAATATCGATAATCAAAATATTCATGTGTAGGGTGTGTGAAGAATGCACCCATAATGGTTGTAGATGCACGCCGAGATTTAAAGTTGTATTATCCCTATACGTGAACATTTTGATTTATAGTCAAAATATATGACCAACCGTAACATCCATTGGCCATTTTTTAAAATATGACCATTGACTATAAGTACCCCCATGAAATTTATAGTCAAAATTTATGGCCAACATTAACATCCATTGGTCATTTTTTAAAATATGACCGTTGGCTATAAGTAACTCCCTGAAGTTATTGTAATCTTTCAAATACACCCCCTGTGATATAATATTATTACATAGACACCCCCTGTGGTATTACATAGACACCCCCGGTGGTATAATATTATTACATAGACACCCCATGTGGGTATACTTAGCCAGGGGTAAATTTGGAAAATAAAAAAAAATTGCTGACATCATCAAATTCCGTCTATTTTTTAACGCCGTAAGGGGTTTCTTGTAATATGCCCAAACCCGAGGAGGTGTCCCTGTAATTTTTTAAACAGCGGGGGGTTTCTTATAATATGTCCAAACCTAAGGGGGTCTGAGTGTAAATCACCCTTTTAACTATTTTGTGCTATTTTTACAAGGAATCTCTAATTAAACTTTACGATTGGTGTATCATGAACAGGGAAGTCAAAATTGCAAATAATGTGGTATGGCGCGCTATTTGCTATAGCCCAGCAACATCGCGTCGTTGCGCCTTGCACAACTTCTTTTAAACACCATCTGGCGCTATTTGTCTAAAAAAACTCAATAATATAATTTCGTTAAAAATTTACATCAAGTAATTCATATAAAAACCATGAAAAAATGAATATGTAAACACATATATTTAATTATCAATGAGTTTTGTTAATTTAGTTTAACAGTAAAATTTCAAAACTCATTGGAATGATTAGTTGATATATTTAGAAAGAGTTTCTTTATTTGTTGAAAATTTTCTAAAAACTAAACAACAGGCGTGTCTACAAACTTTATCAATCTATAAGACCCAAGTAAATATTTTGTTTATCCAAATAATAAAATTCAGTAAATTCATTATATTTAATAGATATTTTCTTAAATAACCATATTTTAATGACGTCGATGTGAAAAAGTTACCATTGGAGTGCTCTATTTCAAGTTGGAAAACTTGATTCAATTCCATGAGATACAATATTTATTTTTTTCTCCCTTGAACTTTCCAAGTTAATTGATAAAGATTAGGAACTTAGTAGGATAATGACTTTATTCACAAAAAAATATTATTTTTTAATTTTTATCCATTAGTCTGTTAACCGTTAGTCGTTGCTTAGGTAAAAGTTTTACAATTTGTTAGTCTTTAGTCATTAATTGTCAACAATCACTTATTACATTCATTAGTCATTGCTTAGGTAAAAATTATCATTTAGCCATTAATGCTTAATCGGTAGCGGTTATTGGTTAATTTTCGTTAGTCGTTTATCATTAATCGTTGATTGGGTAAAAATTATTCGTTAATCATAAATCGTTACTTTGTAAGAGCCATTGGTTATATATTCGTTAGTATGTAATAGTTAGTCGTTGCATATAAATTTCATAGGGTGAAAGTGCAACAAGGGATGATGACTTGTAATTTTTTGGTTGAATATATTTATCATTTTTGGTACCTTATTTTTGGACTGAAAATTGGGCCAATCATCTTGTTTTAGGATGGATGAGAGTTTTGGATTAAATTATCATATTTCAGCTTGTATTTTGGAATCAAGATAAATATTACTATTATATCAAAAATATATATAATAAGTGCGATCTACAGACCCCACTACCCTATGTGAAAATACCTATGGATAAGAAGCTCTTGAGGAGTACCTTATGGATAAGAAGGTCTTAATGAGTATTTTAAGCCAAATTTGGGATGGAACTTTTACCACAATTTGGTGTCACATTAATTTTGACCTCACGTATATAGATGTTTACAAGTGCATAAATTTAAAATATGTATGGACCCACACATATAATTGTAGAATAAATCCATCACGTGATAGATAATCTTTTGTCGACTGGCTTCGCATGAAAATAGTGTGTATGTTGTTTCCAATTTGATATTTGAAGTTCGAAATGAGTAAAAAACTAATACTCCAAGAGTATATATATTATTATATTACTAACTCCGTCCCAAATTTTTTACTGCATTGGTATAGTTGATCGGTCAAGTTGACCAAATTTTAAAAAATTATAGGAGTAATAAATAATCTAATTTATTTATTTCAAAAATATTTTGCAAATATTTTATTACACCATATATATTAATATTTAAAAAAATTTAAATGCTATAAATATAAAAAATCTACTTGATCATTCACTTAAAAGATTAAAATTTTAACTTTACACTGTAGCTAATGGAGTAAAACATTTGGGACAAAGCGAATATTATATTACATAAATGTATATAAACATAACAAAATCAAATTTATTGTAAATAATATTTTGTTAACCCAAGTGAGAAAAAATGTAATCTAGACCTTGTTCAAATGAAGAAAAAAGCTAAAATATTTTCATAAAAAATGAAATAAAATAAATGAATATTATGGTTTGTATTAACATTTATTAAAAATGGTAATGATAATTTGTTTAAAACTCTAGAATAAAATTTCGTTAAAAAATTACATCAACTAATTCATATAGAAAAATGAACATGAAATGAATATGTAAACACATATATTTATCATAACATTACATTATTTTTAATTTTCTCTTGTTAATTAAATTTATATAATAACAGTGAAATTTAAAACTTACTTTGGAATTATTAGTCTCGGTATATTTAGAAAGAGTTTCTTTATTTTCTGAAAAAATTCTAAAAAACTAAAGAAAATGTGTGTTTACGAAATTTATCAATCAGACCCAAGTAATCATTTTGTTTATAAAAATAGTAAAATTCACTAAATTCATTATGTTATAAGATATTTTCTTAAATGGCCGTAATTCAAAAGGCGTTGATATGGAATAGTTACCATTTGAGCGTGTCTATTACGGGTAGGAAAATTTGATTAGATGAGATACAAAGGATTGGAGATTAATATATATTTATTTTTTCTCCTTTGTTTTCGAGTTAGTAGATAAAGATTATGAACTTAGTAGGACAATGCCTATATTCACGAAAATGATTATTTTTAATTTTTATCCACTAGTCCGTTAACTGTTTGTCGTTGCATAGGTAAAAGGTTTACAATTCATTAGTCGTTAGTTGTAAACCATTGATTATAAATTGAGGGAATTGCATTTTTCATACCAAACTTTTACCTACTTTATACATTTGGTACCAAACCTTTGAAAAAGACACATTTAATACTAAAATTGAAGGATTTTTTTCACATTTGCTTGAGCTTTTTGGTATGTTTAAAATTATGTTCCAAAAATTTTACCATAGCATGCTTATGTGCCCTATATCATATTTGGAAATTATTGTACCATGATTCCTTGTAGATTATGACATATGATTTAATTTTGATTAATATCCCGAAACTTTGTTAATTTTCTGCGGATTATTTATTGCGTTTCATGAACTGAAACTTATACCATTATAAAGCTCTCGTCAAGAGCTTTCCAGCCATATAAAGAACATAAAATTTGGCCTTGTAAATTGACGGAGAAAGAAAATGTGCAAAAAGTCCTTCAATTTTGGTATTAAATGTGTATTTTTCAAAGGTTTGGTACCAAATGTATAAAATAGGTAAAAGTTTGGTATGAAAAATACAATTCCCTCATTATAAATTCCTTAGGTAAAAACTATCCTTCAGCCATTAATGCTTAATGGGTAACGGTTACTGGTTAATATTCGTTAGTCGTTAGTCATTAATTGTCAACCGATATTTACCCAGACAATCAACATACCGCCTATATAAATATGCCGGGCCTCTATTTCAAATAAACCCTAAATAAACTTCTTTCGCACCAATTACCCAGCCTCATTATTAAGTTAACTTTCTTCTATTCAATTCTTAATTTCTCAATGGATTGTCACACACCAGTTGATGATTTAAATTTTATCCATTAGTCCGTTAACTGTTTGTCGTTGCATAGGTAAAAGTTTTACAATTCATTAGTCGTTAATTGTAAACAATCATTGATTATACATTCCATAGGTAAAAACTATCCTTAAGCCATTAATGCTCAATGGGTAACGTTTACTGGTTAATATTCGTTAGTCGTTAGTTATTAATTGTCAACCGATATTTACCCAGACATTCAACACACCGCCTACATAAACACGTCGGGCCTCTATTCAAATTAAACCTAAATAAACTTCTTTCACACCAATTACCCAGCCTCTTTATTAAGTCAACCTTATTCAAATTCAAATCTTAATTTTCTCAATGGATTGTCACAAACCATTTGATGATTACTGCGATATATGGCAGGCTGATTATTTGAAAATACCTTAAAACATCCCTTCAACTGAAGATAGCTCTGATTTGTTCTTCATTGCAATCAACACTAAAAAGACGTAGCATGCACGTTGTTTCCCAGTTTGATATTCAAAGTTTGATATTCAAAGTTTGAAATGAGTAAAAATGCTAATACTTCAAGAATATATTATTATATTACATAAATGTAAATAGACGTACCAAAATTCAAATTAATAGTCAATAATATTTTGTTAAGCAAAGCGAGGGAAAAAAATGTAATTTAGAACTTGTTCAAATCAAGACAAAAGAATGCTTTCATATAAAAAAATGAAATAAAAAATAAATGAATGTTAGTCGTTGCTTAGTTAAGAGTTCTACAATTCGTTATTTGTTAGTCATTAGTCATTAATTGTCAACAATCATTGATTATACATTCGTCAGTAGTTTTCTAGGTAAAAACTATCCTTTAACCATTAATTCTTTATCGGTAACGGTTACTGGTAAATATTCATTAGTAGTTTATCATTAGTCATTGTCCAGGTAAAAGTTATTCGTTAATCATAAATCGTCATTTGTAAGAGCCATTTACTATATATTCCTTAATCTGTAATCATTAGTAGTTGCATATTAAATTAACAGGGTGAAAAGGCAATAAGGGATGATGACTTGTAAATTTTTGGTTGAATATATTTATCATTGTTGGTACCTTATTTTTGTAACTTGTAATTAAATTATTATTGTTAAATTTATTTGAGTTGTATATTTGAATTCAAATTTCAGATATTAAAGACACATGAAGATATAAGGAAGGTGTAATGATTGAAATTTAAAACCCAAAAATAAAAGATTCTTAATAAATAACTTTCACATGAATTATAAGGAAAATAAATCTCACAAACCGCCTATATAAACACGCCGGGCCACTATTCAAATCAACCCTAAATAAACTTATTTCGCACCAATTACCCAGCCCCATTATTAAGCTAACCTTCTTCTATTCAATTCTTAATTTTCTCAATGGATTGTCACACATCTGTTGATGATTATTGCGATATATGGAAGACTGATTATCTTGAAATACCTCAAAACATCCCTTCCACTGAAGATAGCTCTGATTTGTTTTTCATTACAATCAACATTGAAAAAACCTACCCTTTTGTTTATGATTATGACGTAAAAAAAGACATTGAAAAAGAACTTTTACGAGTCGATTCTACAAATTCTCTAACGTTTTGGGAGCCATGCCCTAGGTTGGAGCGACAAAACTTATCAAAAGAAAGGATTTCTAGCATGTTTTCCAAGGTTGGTGTTCCTCTACACAAGCGGGATTACATGGTGGACAGAATCTCATGTCAGGTCGATGAGATTGTTGTTGCACCAGAGAATAAGGGCCTTAAGGTTTTGTCTGTGCTCGTGGAAATTAGTATTGTAGTTTGTCTTTGTAATGAGACTTCTCATAATTGAAGAGATCCTAGATCTTTTGGAGAAGAATTTTTATTTAGTTGTTGTTTGTTGTTTAAGTTTAAGTAAACAATTAATTATGATTTTAGTAGAAGTTTGATTTTTTGTTTTTCGAGTTTGGTATTCTTGTTTTTAGGTTTGAAGTGGATTGTATGTTTAAATATTTTCGGGAATTTTTTTTTTGGAGCTATTTAATTATTTGCAGATTAATTAGATTCTTTCCGAATTTTGTGTCATTTGAGCTATTTTTACAATCAATCTCAAATTAAACTTTATGATTGGTGTATCATGAACAGAGTAGTCAAAAACGAAAATAGTGCGCTATTCGTTATAGCCTAGGAACATCACGTCTTTGTGCCTTGCGCAACAGCTTTTCAATTAGCACGCCCACTTAAGCACTATTGCGCTATCGTGCACTAAGCAATGCGACTCATTTAGCGCACTTTTTTTATCTGCCAACTAAAGGCAGAAAAAAAAATGTTTTATTGTAATTAAATGATTATTGTTAAATTTATATGAGTTGTATATTTGAATTCAAATTTCAGATATTAAAGCCACATGAAGAGATATGGAATGTGTAATGATTGAAATTGAAAACCCAAAAATAAAAATTCTTAATAAATAACTTTCAAATGAATTATAAAGGAAAAAAATCTCACAAAACTTGAAAAAATCACCTATATAAACACGTTGGGCCTCTATTCAAATCAAACCTAAGTAAACTTCTTTCACACCAATTACACAGCCTCTTTATTAATTCAACCTTATTCAAATTCAAGTTTTAATTTTCTCAATGGATTGTCACACACCATTTGATGATTACTGCGATATATGGCAGGCTGATTATTTGGAAATACCCCAAAACATCCCTTCAACTGAAGATAGCTCTGATTTGTTCTTCATTGCAATCAACACTGAGAAAACCTACCTTTTTTTATGATTATGACGAAAAAAAGGACATTAAAAAAGAACTTTTTCGAGTCAAGTCAACAAATTATCGTACCACCATTTTTAATTCACTAGTTATTACGTGCACGTTAGTTATTACATATCCATTAGGTAAAAGATAATTTTTTGTTTCTAAATCTATTCGTTTGTCGTTCATTGGTAATAGATTAGTAGATTGTAGTTACATATTGGTTAGTCGTTATTTGGTAGAAGTTTGTCGTTATATATTCGTTAGTCGTACGATCAAGAGATCATGGGTTCGATTGTGGGTTTCATTTTAGTTTGATACTAGTATGTGGTTGGTACTTTGTAGTTATTTTTGTTTTTTGTTATTTGATTGAATTTTGAATAGATCATGTAATTCATGTCAATTAAAAATCATTAATCGGTATGTATTAATTGCATATTAAATTTAATTAGTCAATATACATCAAGTGTTGACTTCTGATTGGGTAGACCACCTTAGACCCAACATTTATGTAACCTCTAATTAAAGACTATATATCATGGTTGTTTCGTATGTAAATTTATTTGAGTGGTACAACGAATTTTAATTTCGGGATATTACCACCACTAGTTTGAATATTGAAGCTCAAAATTAAAAGATTTTGAATAACAATATAATATTCTCAATACCTAAAAGGAATAAAATCTCATGAAGTTAAATCAATAAATTTCCTTTATAAATAAAAAAAAAAACCACAATTGTTTTAATTAACTAGGAAAGTACATCTTTTATCAATAACCCTTACGCCTTAATGAGGATATTTCCATTTTAATTTTGTTTTGTTAATCACGAGTTTCCACTTGTTCCGGAGCTCCCATCATCACTAGACAATGATTAAAGTATTAGAAGAAAAAAAGACTCTCGAGTCAAAACGACAATTATACCCTATCAAATGATGCAAAACACCCCTATTAACATAAAGTATTATCAATAACCCTCTGTTAACTTTAAAAATTTGCAATTACCCCTTGTTTACTTAAACAATTTACAAAATTCTCCCTATGATTTATAATGTAATTTTAAAAAGGTTCGTTTGCTTATAGAAAAATAACAAATGGGGTATTTTTCTAATAAACATAACACAAGATGATTTTTTTATAGTTAGGCAAAGCAGAAGGGGTGATTTTGCATATAGCTAAAAAACAAATAGGAATATGAATGTAAGAAAAAAAAAGGGATTCTTCTTATTCTTATAATCTTTTTTTTTATTCTTATTAATCGAACTATTAATAATTGATTGTAAAAAAGTAACATGTAAAATTGCTAAAAAAATATAGAATATAACTAGGATTAAAATTGTGATCTTTCAGCATAAAAATAGAGCTAACAATGCCTTTTCAGGCACATGAATATATAACATCATGGGCACTAAATGTGTTTCTCGTATGATCTTTTATTTCACGGTGGATATATAATTTTTTTTAGACAAAGGAAGCTAGATTGTTCATTAGATATATTTTAAGAAGGTAAATTGCAAAGGTTGTTTGGAAAAATATTAAAACGACAATAAAGTAATGTTCATACTTTGAAAATTTCATTATATTTGAAAGATGATGGTAAATGTCATTAAATATTTGGTTATCGCTAATCTTTTCCGAAATGTCACTTTGAATAAATGCCACTATTGACTTAGTACCACCAAATTGATTTTCCTGTAACCATGGTTTTTTTGGACTTGCGACCTATGGATAAGAAGCTCTTGATGAGTACATTATGGATAAGAATGTTTTAATGAGTGCTTTAAGTTAGACTGGCTTAAGAATAGAGCTTTTATCATAATTTAGGGTCACATTTTGGTATCATAAATATAGATGTTGACAACTGTATAAATTTAAAATATATGTGAACCCTCACACACAATTGTAAGAATGCAACATATATGTGAATCCACACACACAATTGTAAGATGGGTCCACCATGTGTCACGAAAATCTATTCTCAACTGAATTGGTATAAAAATAGCATGCACGTTGTTTCCCAATTTGATATTCAAAGTTCGAAATGAGTGAAAAAGCTAATACTTCAAGAATATATATTATTATATTACATAAATGTATATAGACGTACAAAAATTCAAATTAATAGTCAATAATATTTTGTTAACCAAAGTGAGGGAAAAATGTAATCTAGACCTTGTTCAAATCAAGACAAAAGCTAAAATGCTTTCATATAAAAAAATGAAATAAAATATTAAAATATCATGGTTTTTGTTATTTTTTAATAAAAATGATAATGATAATTTGTTTATTTAGAACTCTTGAATATAATTTCATTAAAAATTTACATCAAATAATTCAGATAAAAAACATGAACAAATGAATATGAAAACACATATTTATCATAACATTAAATTATCAATGAATTTATTATATTCTATTGATGATTAAGTTTAACAGTAAAATTTCAAACTTTGGAATGATTAGTTATGGTATATTTAAAGAGAGTTTCTTTATTTGCCGAAAATTTTCTAAAAACTACATAGAATAAGAAATGTATCAATCTAAAAGGCCCATGTAAACATTTTGTTTATCCAAATAATAAAATTCACTAAAATCATTATATTTATTAGATATTTTTTTAAATGACCGAATTTTATTGGCGTCGATGTGGAAAAGTTACCATTGGAGTGCTCCATTACAAGCTGAAAAACTCATTCCATGAGATACAATATTTAGTTTTTCTCCATTGAACTCTTCAAGTTAGTTGATAAAGATACGGAAGTTAGTAGGATAATGACTATATTCACGAAAATTATTATTTTTAATTTTTATCCAATAGTTTGTTAACCGTTAGTTGTTGCTTAGTTAAGAGTTCTACAATTCGTTATTCGTTAGTCGTTAGTCATTAATTGTCAACAATCATTGATTATACATTCGTTAGTCGTTTTCTAGGTAAAAACTATCCTTTAGCCATTAATTCTTTATCGGTAACGGCTACTGGTAAATATTCATTAGTAGTTTATCTTTAGTCATTGTCCAGGTAAAAGTCATTCGTTCATAAATCGTCATTTGTAAGAGCCCTTGACTTGCATATTAAATTCACAGGGTGAAAAGGCAATAAGGGATGATGACTTTTAAATTTATGGTTGAATATATTTATCATTGTTGGTACCTTATTTTTGTAACTTGTAATTAAATTATTATTGTTAAATTTGAGTTGTATATTTGAATTCAAATTTCAGATATTAAAGACGCATAGGAAGATGTAATGATTGAAATTTAAAACCTAAAAATAAAAGATAACTTAATAAATAACTTTCCCATGAATTATAAGGAAAATAAATCTCCAAACCTTGAACAAACCACCTATATAAACACGTCGGCCCACTATTCAAATCAACCCTAAATAAACTTATTTTGCACCAATTACCCAGCCTCACTATTAAGCTAACCTTCTTCTATTCAATTCTTAATTTTCTCAATGGATTGTCACACACCTGTTGATGATTATTGCGATATATGGAAGGCTGTTTATCTCGAATTACCTCAAAACATCCCTTCCACTGAAGATAGTTCTTATTTGTTCTTCATTACAATCAACATTGAAAAAACCTACCCTTTTGTTTATTATTATGGTGTAAAAAAGGACATTGAAAAAGAACTTTTACGAGTCGATTCTACAAATTCTATAATGTTTTGGGAACCATGCCCTAGGTTGGAGCGACAAAACTTATCAAAAGACAAGATTTCTAGCATGCTTTCCAAGGTTGGTGTTCCTCTACACAAGCAGGATTACATGGTGGACAGAATCTCACGTCGGGTCGATGAGATTGTTGTTGCACCAGAGAATAAGGGCCTTAAGGCTTTTCCTGTGCTCGTGGAAATTAGTATTGTAGTTTGTCTTTGTAATGAGACTTCTCATAACTAAAGAGATCCTAGATCTTTTGGAGAAGAATTTTTATTTTGTTGTTGTTTGTTGTTTAAGTTTAAGTAAACAATTAATTATGATTTCAGTAGAAGTTTGATTTTTTGTTTTTTGAGTTTGGTGTTCTTGTGTTTAGGTTTGAAGTGGATTGTATGTTTAAAATTTTTAGAGAATTTTTTTTTGGAGCTATTGAAGTATTTGCAGATTAATTAGATTCTTTTCGGATTCTGTGTCATTTGAGCTATTTTTACAATCAATCTCAAATTAAACTTTATGATTGGTGTATCATGAACAGAATAGTCAAAAACGAAAATAGTGCGCTATTCGTTATAGCCTAGGAACATCATGTCTTTGTGCCTTGCGCAACCGCTTTTCAATTAGCACGCGCACTCTGGCACTATTGCGCTATCGTGCACTAAGCAAGGCGACTCATTTAGCGCACTTTTTTTATCTGCCTACTAAAGGCAGAAAAAAACGTTTTATTGTAATTAAATGCTTATTGTTAAATTATATGAGTTGTATATTTGAACCACATGAAGAGATATGGAAGGTGTAATGGTTGAAATTGAAAACCCAAAAATAAAAGATTCTTAATAAATAACTTTCAAATGAATTATAAAGGAAAAAAAATCTCACAAACCTTGAAAAAACCACCTATATAAACACGTTGGGCCTCTATTCAAATCAACCCTAAATAAATTTATTTCACGCCAATTACCCTACCTTTTTATTAAGTCAACCTTAATCAAATTCAAATCTTAATTTTCTCAATGGATTTTCACACCAATTACTGCGATATATGACAGGCTCCCAAAACATCCCTTCAACTGAAGATAGCTCTGAAAACCTACCCTTTTTTATGATTATGACCAAAAAAAGGACATTGAAAAAGAACTTTTACGAGCCGAGTCAACAAATTATCGTACCACCATTTTTTATTCAATAGTTATTACGTGCACGTTAGTTATTACATATCCATTAGGTAAAAGATAAAGTGTTCTTTGTAAATCTATTATTTTGTCGTTCATTGGTAATAGATTAGTAGATTGTAGTTACATATTGGTTATTCGTTATTCGGTAGAAGTTTGTCGTTATATATTCGTTAGTGGTACGATCAAGAGATCATGGGTTCGATTGTGGGTTTCATTTTAGTTTGATACTAGTATGTGGTTGGTACTTTGTAGTTATTTTTGTTTTTTGTTATTTGATTGAATTTTGAATAGATCATGTAATTCATGTCAATTAAAAATCATTAATCGGTATGTATTTATTGCATATTAAATTTAATTAGTCAATATACATCAAGTGTTGACTTCTGATTGGGTAGACCACCTTAGACCCAACATTTATGTAACCTCTAATTAAAGACTATATATCATGGTTGTTTCGTATGTAAATTTATTTGAGTGGTACAACGAATTTTAATTTCGGGATATTACCACCACTAGTTTGAATATTGAAGCTCAAAATTAAAAGATTTTGAATAACAATATAATATTTGGAATACCTAAAAGGAATAAAATCTCATGAAGTTAAATCAATAAATTTCCTTTATAAATAAAAAAAAACCACAATTGTTTTAAATAACTAGGAAAGTACATCTTTTATCAATAACCCTTACGCCTTAATGAGGATATTTCCATTTTAATTTTGTTTTGTTAATCGTGAGTTTCCACTTGTTCTGGAGCTCCCATCATCACTAGACAATGATTAAAGTATTAGAAGAAAAAAAAACTCTCGAGTCAAAAGGACAATTATACCCTATCAAATGATGCAAAACACCCCTATTAACATAAAGTATTATCAATAACCCTCTGTTACTTTAAAAATTTGCAATTACCCCTTGTTTACTTAAACAATTTGCAAAAACCTCCCTATGATTTATGATGTAATTTTAAAAAGGTTCGTTAGCTAATAGAAAAAGAACAAATGGGGTATTTTTCTAATAAACATAACACAAGATGATTTTTTTATAGTTAGGCAAAGCAGAAGGGGTGATTTTGCATATAGCTAAAAAACAAATAGGAATATGAATGTAAGTAAAAAAGGGATTCTTCTTATTCTTATTAATCTTATTTTTTTATTCTTATTAATCGAACTATTAATAATTGTTTGTAAAAAAGTAACTTGTAAAATTGCTAAAAAAAATATAGAATATAACTAGGATTAAAATTGTGATCTTTCAGCATAAAAATAGAGCGACCAATGCCTTTTCGGGCACATGAATATATAACATCATGTGCACTAAATGTGTTTTTCGTATTATCTTTTATTTCACGGTGGATATATAATTTTTTATTGACATAGGAAGCTAGATTGTTCATTAGATATATTTTAAGAAGGTAAATTGCAAAGGTTGTTTGGAAAAATATTAAAACGACAATAAAGTAATGTTCATACTTTGAAAATTTCATTATATTTGTAAAGCTGATGGTAAATGTAATTAAATATTTGGTTATCGCTAGTCTTTTCCCAAATGTCACTTTGAATAAATCCCACTATTGACTTAGTACCACCAAACTGACTTTCCTCTAACCATGGTTTTTTTGGACTTGCGACCTATGGATAAGAAGCTCTTGATGAGTACATACGGATAAGAAGGTTTTAATGAGTTCTTTAAGTTAGACTGGCTTGAGGATAGAGCTTTTATCATAATTTAGGGTCACATTTTGGTGTCATAAATATAGATGTTGACAACTGTATAAATTTAAAATATATGTTAACCCTCACACACAATTGTAAGAATTCAACATATATGTGTATCCACACACACAATTGTAAGATGGATCCACCATGTGTCACGAAAATCTATTCTCATCTGAATTGGTATAAAAATAGCATGCACGTTGTTTCCCAATTTGATATTCAAAGTTCGAAATGAGTAAAAAAGCTAATACTTCAAGAATATATATTATTATATTACATAAATGTATATAGACGTACAAAAATTCAAATTAATAGTCAATAATATTTTGTTAACCAAAGTGAGGGAAAAATGTAATCTAGACCTTGTTCAAATCAAGACAAAAGCTAAAATGCTTTCATATAAAAAAATGAAATAAAATATTAAAATATCATAGTTTTTGTTATTTTTTGATAAAAATGATAATGATATAATTTGTTTATTTAGAACTCTTAAATATATTTTCATTAAAAATTTACATCAAATAATTCATATAAAAAACATGAACAAATGAATATGAAAACACATATTTATCATAACATTAAATTATCAATGAATTTATTATATTCTATTGCTGATTAAGTTTAACAGTAAAATTTCAAAATTACTTTGGAATGATTAGTTATGGTATATTTAAAGAGAGTTTCTTTATTTGCCGAAAATTTTCTAAAAACTACATAGAATAAGAAATGTATAAATCTAAAAGACCCAAGTAAATATTTTGTTTATCCAAATAATAAAATTCACTAAAATCATTATATTTATTAGATATTTTCTTAAATGACCGAATTTTATTGGCGTCGATGTGGAAAAGTTACCATTGGAGTGCTCCATTACAAGCTGAAAAACTGATTCCATGAGATACAATATTTACTTTTTCTCCATTGAACTCTTCAAGTTAGTTGATAAAGATACGGAAGTTAGTAGGATAATGACTATATTCACGAAAATTATTATTTTTAAAAACTATCCTTTAGCCATTAATTCTTTATCGGTAACGGTTACTGGTAAATATTCATTTGTAGTTTATCGTTAGTCATTGTCCATGTAAACGTTATTCGTTCATAAATCGTCATTTGTAAGAACCCTTGACTTGCATATTAAATTCACAGGGTGAAAAGGCAATAAGGGATGATGACTCTTAAATTTATGGTTGAATATATTTATCATTATTGGTACCTTATTTTTGTAACTTGTAATTAAATTATTATTGTTAAATTTATTTGAGTTGTATATTTGAATTCAAATTTCAGATATTAAAGACACATAGGAAGATGTAATGATTGAAATTTAAAACCCAAAAATAAAAGATAACTTAATAAATAACTTTCACATGAATTATAAGGAAAATAAATCTCCAAACCTTGAACAAACCACCTATATAAACACGTCGGTCCACTATTCAAATCAACCCTAAATAAACTTATTTCGCACCAATTACCCAGCCTCACTATTAAGCTAACCTTCTTCTATTCAATTCTTAATTTTCTCAATGGATTGTCACACACCTGTTGATGATTATTGCGATATATGGAAGGCTGATTATCTCGAAATACCTCAAAACATCCCTTCCACTGAAGATAGCTCTGATTTGTACTTCATTAAAATCAACATTGAAAAAACCTACCCTTTTGTTTATGATTATGATGTAAAAAAGGACATTGAAAAAGAACTTTTACGTGTCGATTCTACAAATTCTCTAACGTTTTGGGAACCATGCCCTAGGTTGGAGCGATAAAACTTATCAAAAGACAAGATTTCTGGCATGCTTTCCAAGGTTGGTGTTCCTCTACACAAGCAGGATTACATGGTGGACAGAATCTCACGTCGGGTCGATGAGATTGTTGTTGCACCAGAGAATAAGGGCCTTAAGGTTTTGCCTGTGCTCGTGGAAATTAGTATTGTAGTTTGTCTTTGTAATGAGACTTCTCATAACTATAGAGATCCTAGATCTTTTGGAGAAGAATTTTTATTTTGTTGTTGTTTGTTGTTTGTTGTTTGTTGTTTTTAAGTAAACAATTAATTATGATTTCAGTAGAAGTTTGATTTTTTGTTTTTCGAGTTTGGTGTTCTTGTGTTTAGGTTTGAAGTGGATTGTATGTTTAAAATTTGTATAGAATTTTTTTTTTTGGAGCTATTGAATTATTTGCAGATTAATTAGATTCTTTCCGGATTTTGTGTCATTTGAGCTATTTTTACAATCAATCTCAAATTAAACTTTATGATTGGTGTATCATGAACAGAATAGTCAAAAACGAAAATAGTGCTCTATTCGTTATAGCCTAGGAACATCACGTCTTTGTGCCTTGCGCAACCGCTTTTCAATTAGCACGCGCACTCTAGCACTATTGCGCTAGCGTGCACTAAGCAACGCGACTTATTTAGCGTACTTTTTTTATCTGCCTACTAAAGGCAGAAAAAAACGTTTTATTGTAATTAAATGCTTATGGTTAAATTTATATGAGTTGTATATTTGAACCACATGAAGAGATACGGAAGGTGTAATGGTTGAAATTGAAAACCCAAAAATAAAAGATTCTTAATAAATAACTTTTAAATGAATTATAAAGGAAATAAAATCTCACAAACCTTGAAAAAACCACCTATATAAACACGTTGGGCCTCTATTCAAATCAACCCTAAATAAATTTCTTTCACGCCAATTACCCTACCTCTTTATTAAGTCAACCTTAATCAAATTCAAATCTTAATTTTCTCAATGGATTGTCACACCAATTACTGCGATATATGACAGGCTCCCAAAACATCCCTTCAACTGAAGATAGCTCTGATTTGATCTTCATTGCAATCAACACTGAAAAAACCTACCATTTTTTTATGATTATGACCAAAAAAAGGACATTGAAAAATAACTTTTACGAGCCGAGTCAACAAATTATCGTACCACATTTTTTATTCACTAGTTATTACGTGCACGTTAGTTATTACATATCCATTAGGTAAAAGATAAATTGTTCTTTGTAAATCTATTATTTTGTCGTTCATTGGTAGTAGATTAGTAGATTGTAGTTACATATTCGTTAGTCGTTATTCGGTAGAAGTTTGTAGTTATATATTCGTTAGTCGTACGATCAAGAGATCATGGGTTCGATTGGGTTTCATTTTAGTTTGAAACTAATATGTGGTTGGTACTTTGTAGTTATTTTTGTTTTTTGTTATTTGATTGAATTTTGAATAGATCATGTAATTCATGTCATTTAAAAATCATTAATCGGTATGTATTAATTGCATATTAAATTTAATTAGTCAATATACATCAAGTGTTGACTTCTGATTGGGTAGACCACCTTAGACCCAACATTTATGTAACCTCTAATTAAAGACTATATATCACGGTTGTTTCGTATGTAAATTTATTTGAGTGGTACAACGAATTTTAATTTCGGGATATTACCACCACAAGTTTTGAATATTGAAGCTCAAAATTAAAAGATTTTGAATAACAATATAATATTCTCAATACCTAAAAGGAATAAAATCTCATGAAGTTAAATCAATAAATTTCTTTTATAAATAAAAAAAAAACACAATTGTTTTAAATAACTAGGATAGTGCATCTTTTTATCAATAACCCTTACGCCTTAATGAGGATATTTCCATTTTAATTTTGTTTTGTTAATCGCGAGTTTCCACTTGTTCTGGAGCTCCCATCATCACTAGACAATGATTAAAGTATTAGAAGGAAAAAAAACACTCGAGTCAAAAAGACAATTATACCCTATCAAATGATGCAAAACACCCCTATTAACATAAAGTATTATCAATAACCCTGTGTTAACTTTAAAAATTTGCAATTTCCCCTTGTTTACTTAAACAATTTACAAATTCTCCCTATGATTTATGATGTAATTTTAAAAAGATTCATTTGCTAATAGAAAAAGAACAAATGGGGTATTTTTCTAATAAACATAACAAAAGATGATTTTTTTATAGTTAGGCAAAGCGGAAGGGCTGATTTTGCATATAGCTAAAAAAACAAATAGGAATATGAATGTAAGAAAAAAAGGGATTCTTCTTATTCTTATTAATCTTTTTTTTTATTCTTATTAATCGAATTATTAATAATTGATTGTAAAAAAGTAACTTGTAAAATTGCTAAAAAGAATATATAAGATAACTAGGATTAAAATTGTGATCTTTCAGCATAAAAATAGAGCGACCAAATGCCTTTTCAGACACATGAATATATAACATCATGGGCACTAAATGTGTTTCTCGTATTATCTTTTATTTCACGGTGGATATATAATTTTTTTTAGACATAGGAAGCTAGATTGTTCATTAGATATATTTTAAGAAGGTAAATTAGTATTGTAGTTTGTCTTTGTAATGAGACTTCTCATAACTATAGAGATCCTAGATCTTTCAGCATAAAAATAGAGAGACCAAATGCCTTTTCTGGCACATGAATATATAACATCATGGGCACTAAATGTGTTTCTCGTATGATCTTTTATTTCACGGTGGATATATAATTTTTTTTAGACATAGGAAGCTTGATTGTTCATTAGATATATTTTAAGAAGGTAAATTGCAAAGGTTGTTTGGAAAAATATTAAAACGACACTAAAGTAATGTTCATACTTTGAAAATTTCATTATATTTGTAAAGATGATGGTAAATGTCATTAAATATTTGGTTATCGCTAGTCTTTTCCCAAATGTCACTTTGAATAAATGCCACTATTGACTTAGTACCACCAAATTGATTTTCCTGTAACCATGGTTTTTTTGGACTTGCGACCTATGGATAAGAAGCTCTTGATGAGTACATTATGGATAAGAAGGTTTTAATGAGTGCTTTAAGTTAGACTGGCTTGAGGATAGAGCTTTTATCATAATTTAGGGTCACATTTTGGTGTCATAAATATAGATGTTGACAACTGTATAAATTTAAAATATATGTGCACCCTCACACACAATTGTAAGAATTCAACATATATGTGTATCCGCACACAAAATTGTAAGATGGGTCCACCATGTGTCACGAAAATCTATTCTCAACTGAATTGGTATAAAAATAGCATGCACGTTGTTTCCCAGTTAGATATTCAAAGTTCGAAATGAGTAAAAAAGCTAATACTTCAAGAATATATATTATTATATTACATAAATGTATATAGATGTACAAAAATTCAAATTAATAGTCAATAATATTTTGTTAACCAAAGTGAGGGAAAAATGTAATCTAGACCTTGATCAAATCAAGACAAAAGCTAAAATGCTTTCATAAAAAAAAATGAAATAAAATATTAAAATATCATTGTTTTTGTTATTTTTTAATAAAAATGATAATGATAATTTGTTTATTTAGAACTCTTGAATATAATTTCATTATTACATCAAATAATTCGGATAAAAAACATGAACAGATGAATATGAAAACACATATTTATCATAACATTAAATTATCAATGAATTTATTATATTCTATTGCTGATTAAGTTTAACAGTAAAATTTCAAAATTACTTTGGAATGATTAGTTATGGTATATTTAAAGAGAGTTTTTTTATTTGCCGAAAATTTTCTAAAAACTACATAGAATAAGAAATGTATCAATCTAAAAGACCCAAGTAAACATTTTGTTTATCCAAATAATAAAATTCACTAAAATTATTATATTTAATAGATATTTTCTTAAATGACCGAATTTTATTGGCGTCGATGTGGAAAAGTTACCATTGGAGTGCTCCATTACAAGCTGAAAAACTGATTCCAAGAGATACAATATTTACTTTTTCTCCATTGAACTCTTCAAGTTAGTTGATAAAGATCCGGAAGTTAGTAGGATAATGACTATATTCACGAAAATTATTATTTTTAATTTTTATCCAATAGTTTGTTAACCGTTAGTCGTTGCTTAGTTAGGAGTTCTACAATTCGTTATTCGTTAGTCGTTAGTCATTAATTTTCAACAATCATTGATTATACATTCTTTAGTCGTTTTCTAGGTAAAAACTATCCTTTAGCCATTAATTCTTTATCGGTAACGTTTACTGGTAAATATTCATTAGTAGTTTACCGTTAGTCATTGTCCAGGTAAAAGTAATTCGTTCATAAATCGTCATTTGTAAGAGCCCTTGACTTGCATATTAAATTCACATGGTGAAAAGGCAATAAGGGATGATGACTTTTAAATTTATGGTTGAATATATTTATCATTGTTGGTACCTTATTTTTGTAACTTGTAATTAAATTATTTTTGTTATATTTATTTGAGTTGTATATTTGAATTCAAATTTAAGATATTAAAGACACATGAAGAGATAAGGAAGGTGTAATGATTGAAATTTATAACCCAAAAATAAAAGATAACTTGATAAATAACTTTCACATGAATTATAAGGAAAATAAATCTCCAAACCTTGAACAAACCACCTATATAAACACGTCGGCCCACTAACCCTAAATAAACTTATTTCGCACCAATTACCCAGCCTCACTATTAAGCTAACCTTCTTCTATTCAATTCTTAATTTTCTCAATGGATTGTCACACACCTGTTGATGATTATTGCTATATATGGAAGGCTGATTATCTCGAAATACCTCAAAACATCCCTTCCACTGAAGATAGCTCTGATTTGTTCTTCATTACAATAAACATTGAAAAAACCTACCCTTTTTTTATGATTATGATGTAAAAAAGAACATTGAAAAAGAACTTTTACGAGTCGATTCTACAAATTCTCTAACGTTTTGGGAACCATGCCCTAGGTTGGAGCGACAAAACTTATCAAAAGACAAGATTTCTACCATGCTTTCCAAGGTTGGTGTTCCTCTACACAAGCAGGATTACATGGTGGACAGAATCGCACGTCGGGTCGATGAGATTGTTGTTACACCAGAGAATAAGGGCCTTAAGGTTTTACCTGTGCTCGTGGAAATTAGTATTGTAGTTTGTCTTTGTAATGAGACTTTTCATAACTAAAGAGATCCTAGATCTTTTGGAGAAGAATTTTTATTTTGTTGTTGTTTGTTGTTTGTTGTTTAAGTTTAAGTAAACAATTAATTATGATTTCAGTAGAAGTTTGATTTTTTGTTTTTCGAGTTTGGTGTTCTTGTGTTTAGGTTTGAAGTGGATTGTATGTTTAAAATTTTTAGAGAATTTTTTTTTTTTGGAGCTATTGAATTATTTGCAGATTAATTAGATTCTTTCCGGATTTTGTGTCATTTGAGCTATTTTTACAATCAATCTCAAATTAAACTTTATGATTGGTGTATCATGAACAGAATAGTCAAAAACGAAAATAGTGCGCTATTCGTTATAGCCTAGGAACATCACATCTTTGTGCCTTGCGCAACCGCTTTTCAATTAGCACGCGCACTCTGGCACTATTGCGCTATCGTGCACTAAGCAAGGCGACTCATTTAGCGCACTTTTTTTATCTGCCTACTAAAGGCAGAAAAAAACGTTTTATTGTAATTAAATGCTTATTGTTAAATTTATATGAGTTGTATATTTGAACCACATGAAGAGATATGGAAGGTGTAATGGTTGAAATTGAAAACCCAAAAATAAAAGATTCTTAATAAATAACTTTCAAATGAATTATAAAGGAAAAAAATCTCACAAAACTTGAAAAAACCATCTATATAAACACGTTGGGCCTCTATTCAAATCAACCCTAAATAAATTTCTTTCACGCCAGTTACCCTACCTCTTTATTAAGTCAACCTTAATCAAATTCAAATCTTAATTTTCTCAATGGATTGTCGCACCAATTACTGCGATATATGATAGGCTCCCAAAACATCCATTCAACTGAAGATAGCTCTGATTTGTTCTTCATTGCAATCAACACTGAAAAAACCTACCTTTTTTTATGATTATGACCAAAAAAAGGACATTGAAAAATAACTTTTACGAGCCGAGTCAACAAATTATCGTACCACCATTTTTATTCACTACTTATTACGTGCACGTTAGTTATTACATATCCATTAGGTAAAAGATAAATTGTTCTTTGTAAATCTATTATTTTGTCGTTCATTGGTAGTAGATTAGTAGATTGTAGTTACATATTCGTTAGTCGTTATTCGGTAAGTTTGTCGTTATATATTCGTTAGTCGTACGATCAAGAGATCATGGGTTCGATTGTGGGTTTCATTTTAGTTTGATACTAGTATGTGGTTGGTTCTTTGTAGTTAATTTATTTTTGTTATTTGATTGAATTTATAATAGATCATGTAATTCATGTCATTTAAAAATCATTAATCGGTATGTATTAATTGCATATTAAATTTAATTAGTCAATATACATCAAGTGTTGACTTCTGATTGGGTAGACCACCTTAGACCCAACATTTATGTAACTTCTAATTAAAGACTATATATCATGGTTGTTTCGTATGTAAATTTATTTAAGTGGTACAATGAATTTTAATTTCGGGATATTACCACCACAAGTTTTGAATTTTGAAGCTCAAAATTAAAAGATTTTGAATAATAATATAATCTACTCAATACCTAAAAGGAATAAAATCTCATGAAGTTAAATCAATAAATTTCCTTTAAATATAAAAAAAAACCACAAATGTTTTAAATAACTAGGAAAGTACAACTTTTATCAATAACCCTTACGCCTTAATGTGGATATTTCCATTTTAATTATGTTTTGTCAATCACAAGTTTCCACTTGTTCTGGAACTCCCAGCATTACTAGACAATGATTTAAAGTATTAGAAAGAAAAAAAAAAAGGGATTCTTCTTATTATTATTAATCTTTTTTTTTATTCTAATTAATCGAACTATTAATAATTGATTGTAAAAAAGTATCTTGTAAAATTGCTAAAAAAAAATATAGAATATAATTAGGATTAAAATTGTGATCTTTCAGCATAAAAATAGAGCGACCAAATGTCTTTTCAGGCACATGAATATATAACATCATGGGCACTAAATGTGTTTCTCGTATGATCTTTTATTTCACGGTGGATATATAATTTTTTTTAGACATAGGAAGCTAGATTGTTCATTAGATATATTTTAAGAAGGTAAATTGCAAAGGTTGATTGGAAAAATATTAAAACGACACTAAAGTAATGTCCATACTTTGAAAATTTCATTATATTTGTAAAGATGATGGTAAATGTCATTAAATATTTGGTTATCGCTAATCTTTTCCCAAATGTCACTTTGAATAAATGCCACAATTGACTTAGTACCACCAAATTGATTTTCATGTAACCCTTGTTTTTTTGGACTTGCGACCTATGGATAAGAAGCTCTTGATGAGTACATTATGGATAAGAAGGTTTTAATGAGTGCTTTAAGTTAGACTGGCTTGAGGATAGAGCTTTTATCATAATTTAGGTTCACATTTTTGTGTCATATATATAGATGTTGACAACTGTAAAATTTAAAATATATGTGGACCCACACACACAATTGTAAAAATTTAACATATATGTGCACCCATACACACAATTGTAAGCAATGTTATTAAACCCGGACTGGACCGGCCGGTCCGACCGGTTCGACCGCGAACCAGTGGTATCACTGGTCCGAACAGCACACATAAACCGCTGCCTCTCAAACCCAGTGTGAACCGCTGAAAACCGGTCAAAAAATGACGAACCGGCGAACCGGTTTGACCCGCGATTCGCACATTAAAAAAGAAAAAGGAAAAAAAAGTGTAAATGGCTCTTCTTCGCGGTACTGGAAACAATCGAACAAAAGAAAAAGGTAGGCATTGTGAAGTTTGCAATCAACATAAACCATCTCTTTTAATGGTTCTTTTAATTTTTGTGTGATGCGTGAGAAAAGGAAGAGGACGGAGGGAAATTGAGTGGAAATTTTAGGTTTATAGATGAAGAGAAATAGGGTTACAAGACATAGATGGGCTTAGCATTTTGGGTCTGGGCCTATGTTGATGTTAATTCAATAAATTATCCATCAATTTCAATGTATATATTCTAATATGGTGTCTAATTTAGATAAGTGGTCAAGTGCTGATATTTTATTTATTTGTCATATAAAACAACAAAAATAAATAAATTAACAAATGGATCTATATGATATTATATTTTCTATAAGTATTTTTTTTTGTTATCTTTTTAAATCAAATAAAAATACTATTATTTAATATTGCCTAATAGCCCATTACTATAAGGTTAGTTTTCAAACTTTCAAGGCCGCGTATGGCAGGTATAATTAGTTCAATTAGTTTCTCAATAATATACAAATAAGATGATATCATATGTATTACAAAAATCTGAAATTTCATTTGCCTGAAACATGTGCAAATTATACATGAAAATGTGCAACAATCACCTAAAAACTTTTAATTGGAATTTGAACTTGTTATGTTGTAACTGTTTCGATTTCATTTCTTTTTCAATCTTACATTGCATAAAGCTCAAAAGTTTGTGTAATGGATGAGTGTATCTTGGTCTTAATGCACATTTATATTTGTGTCTACTCTTTCATGTTTGAACATATTCTTTTATAATAATATAGTATATAGTTTAAAAAATTAAATATTAATACTACATCATTATGATGTTATCCGGTCTGACCAGTGGTTCGACCGGTCCGACCAGTAAAACCAGTAACCAGTCGACTCACCGGTTCATTATCCGGTCCGATTTTGAAAACATTGATTGTAAGATGGGTCCACCATGTGTCACGAAAATCTATTATCAACTGAATTGGCTTAAAAATAGCATGCACGTTGTTTCCCAGTTTGATATTCAAAGTTCGAAATGAGTAAAAATGTTAATACTTCAAGAATATATATTATTATATTACATAAATGTATATAGACGTACAAAATTCAAATTAATAGTCAATAATATTTTGTTAACCAAAGTGAGGGAAAAAATGTAATCTAGACCTTGTTCAAATCAAGACAAAAGCTAAAATGCTTTCATAAATAAAAATGAAATAAAAAATTAAAATATTATGGTTTTTGTATTTTTTTAATAAAAATGATAATGATAATTTGTTTATTTAGAACTCTTGAATATAATTTCATTAAAAATTTACATCAAGTAATTTAGATAAAAAAACATGAACAAATGAATATGAAAACACATATTTATCATAACATTAAATTATCAATGAATTTATGATTTTCTATTGCTAATTAAGTTTAACAGTAAAATTTCAAAATTACTTTGGAATGATTAGTTATGATATATTTAAAGAGAGTTTATTTATTTGCTGAAAATTTTCTAAAAACTACATAGAATAAAAAATGTATCAATCTAAAAGACCCAAGTAAACATTTTGTTTATCCAAATAATAAAATTCACTAAAATCATTATGTTTATTAGATATTTTCTTAAATGACTCGTTGTGGAAAAGTTACCATTGGAGTGCTCCATTTCAAGCTGAAAAACTGATTCCATGAGATACAATATTTACTCTTTCTCCCTTGAACTCTTCAAGTTAGTTGATGAAGATCAAATTCTTATTGTTAAATTTATCTGAGTTGTATATTTGAATTCAAATTTCTGATATTAAATCCCCTCGAAGAGATAAGGAAGGAGTAATGATTGAAATTTAAAACCTAAAATTAAAAGATTCTTAATAAATTATTTTCAGATGAATGATAAAGGAAATAAATCTCACAAACCTTGATCAAACTGCCTATATAAATACGTCGGGCCTCCAAATCAACCCTAAATAAACTTTTTTCGCACCAACTACCCAACCTCTTTATTAAGTGAACCTTCTTCTATTCAATTATAATTTTCTATCGATTCTCACACACCAGTTGATGATTACAACGATATATGGAAGGCTGATTATCTCGAAATACCCCAAAACATCCCTTCAACTGAAGATAGCTCTGATTTGTTCTTCTTTGCAATCAACATTGAAAAAACCTACAATTTTTTTTATGATTAGGACGAAAGAAAAGACATGGAAAAAGAACTTTTAAGAGTCAAGTCAACAAATTCTCTGATATTTCGGTAGCCATGCCCTATGTTGGAGCGACAAAACTTGCCAAAAGACAAGATTTCTAGCATGCTTTCCAAGGTTGGTGTTCCTCTACACAAGCATGATTACATGGTGGACGGAATCTCGCGTCAGGTCGATGAGATTGCTGGTCCACCACAGAATAAAGGCCTCAAGCTTTTACATGTTCTCGTGGAAATTAGTATTGTAGTTTTTCTTTGTAATGAGACTTCTCAGAACTGAAAAGATCCAAGATCTTTTGAAGAAAAAATTTATTTTGTTATTGTTTGTTGTTTAAGTAAACAATTAATAATAATTCCAGTAGAAGTTTGAGTTTTTTTTTTTTCGAGTTTGGTTTTATTTTTCTTAAGTTTGAAGCGGATTGTAATTTTAGAATTTTGGAGAAAAGAAATTACTGGAGCTATTGAATTATTTGCAGACTAATTAGATTCTTTCCGAATTTTATGTCATTTGAGCTATTTTTGTTCTATTTTTACAAGGAATCTCAAATTAAACTTTATGATTTGTGTATCATGAACAGAGTAGTCAAAAGCGCAATAGTGCGCTATGATGCGCTTTTTGCTATAGCCCAGCAACATCGCGGCGTTGCACCTTGCGTAACCGCTTTTCAATTAGCACGCGCACTAAGCAAGGCGACTCATTTAGCGCACTTTTTTGATCTGCCTACAAAAGGCAGAAAAAAAAACGTTTTATTGTAATTAAATTCTTATTGTTGAATTTATTTGAGTTGTATATTTGAATTCAAATTTCAGATATTAAAGCCACATGAAGAGACAAGGAAGGTGTAATGATTGAAATTTAAAACCCAAAAATAAAATATTCTTAATGAATAACTTTCAGATGAATTATAAAGGAAATAAATCTAACAAACCTTGAACAAACTGCCCATTAAACTCGGGCCTCTATTCAAATCAACCCTAAATGAACTTCTTTTGCACCAATTACCTTACCTCTTTATTAAGTCAACCTTCTTCTATTCATTTCTTAATATTCTCAATGGATTGTCATACACCAGTTGATGATTACTGTGATATATGGCAGGTTGATTATCTCAAAATACCCCAAACATCCCTTCAACCGAAGATAGCTCTGATTAGTTCTTCATTGCAATCAAAATTGAAAAAACCTACCCTTTTTTATGATTATGACCAAAATAAAGGACATTGAAAAAGGAACTTTTACGAGTCGATTCTACAAATTCTCTGGCGTTTTGGGAGCCATGCCCTAGGTTGGATTTTACGAGGCGACTCACTTAGCGCACTTTGACCTTCCTACAAAAGATAGAAACAAAAAAATGTTTTATTTTAAAAAAAACATTTCCAAGTATGTTTTACTACTTGACCTAATTCTTTTTTACAAAAGTTAAAAAAATAAAAAAACGGCCAGTTAGGTCTAGAAAAACCTTCTCATTCTTTTCGCCTCTTTCCCCATCCTCTATGCTTCCCACAACACCTCCACATTCCAAGGCACCCTTCAATCGTTCGAAATGATTGATGGAGAGTCTAGTCACGATGAGCTTGATGATTGATATTGTTTAGGCTTTAGAGTTTAGATATCATACTTTTGGGTTGACTAATTGTTATAATTTGAATTAATGAACTAAGATGTTTTGATTTTATTGTTTTTATTTATCTTAGACTATTAGTTGAAATTTATAATTATCATTTCAGAAAAATATAGAAAATGTGTTTTTTTTTTCAAAAAAGATCACGCTATGCGTTATTGCCTCGGAAGTCTTTGCGCGTTGTTGCGCTATACGCCTCTGACTACTACGATCATGAATGTGTTTCTCATTAATAGGAGAGAATTGCACTTGTGGTACCAAACTATATGCTGATTCTCACTTGTGGTACTATAAAAATTGAGGTCGACACATTTGGTACCACTATTTAATAAATTGAATCACTTTTGGTACCGCCGTTAAAAATTACCGTTAAGTGATGATGTGGCAGTTAAATCTTATTGCAAAATTGATGCAATTACTTATGTTGACTGACAGTTCTACCCCATAACATTTCAGGTTGTCAAAATAACCCCACATCTTCAAATTTATTGACGATTTTAGTCCACATCGTTGCCCAATTTCAAAATTGGCTCGAATAAGACACGTGATGATCAATTTGGAGGACAATTCTACCCCACAATATTTCAAATTGGCAAAATAACCCCATATCTTCAAATATACTGACGAGGTTAGTCCACATTATTGTCCAATTTGAAAATTGTTTCGAATAAGACACCATCTAAACAAATTTTAAAATTATAAGATTATATATTTTAATAACATTAAAAAAAAAATTAATATTATCGAAAGGTATTAATATTTAATCGATTTTAATTATCTAAGAATCAAATTTCAAACGCATAAATGGTGACCCGCACGACAATCTCTGAAATTGGGCAGTAATTGATGAAGTTCTCATGAAATTAGTACAAGGATTAGGACCAGTAGTGTGATTTCAGAGGTGAATCTTCAAGAAATTCACTGAAAAGCGCAGAAATCAGAATGCAAATGGGGATCACGAACCCTGATTTTCCCCCAAACAGCAAAATGTGCTTCAATTAGCAGAATAAATGTAAAATATGTAAATATATTAATACTATTATATACATTTTAGATTTTAAAAAATATTTTCTTAATTTTTTGTAGGATTTATAATAAAGTATTATTTGATTTACTAATATTGTTTATAAAACCAAATTAGTTAAATATATATGTAAATATTGTTAGGAAAAACCACAACCAGATTTAATGAAATAACAAAAATAATAAACACAATATTTACGTGGTTCACCCAAAATAGGCTACATCCACGGGCTGCTGCAGATCTTTTAATAAAGGGAGATAATTACACAGTGTTTACAAATACTCACAACTCTCGACTCACCAAAGAAAATTACTCACTTAATTTTCACACAATATCTCTCACAGTTTAAGAAAACTCTCTGAAATTTTGCGCTCAAAATTTCTACCTAAACTAAGCTTGAAAGAAAATTGCCGAGGAGATGAATGCTTGATGGTGTGTGTTTGAACTGAATTGTGCATGGTATTTATAGGTCTTCAAATGAGATCATTCTTGCCAATTCCGTTTTGCAATTTGCAAGAACAATGATCAATTCAGCCAAATTCATGCATTAGTTATAAAGTGGCAGAGAACCTTTAACTAATTCTTGCGACTTGGAGTTGCAAATTGAGTGGTGGCCCCCACATGAACTTATTGTTATAACAATATTTGCTAACAATCTCCCACTTGAAGACTGATTTCAATCTGTCTTCACACCTGATCAATGCAATAGCCGTTCCCGATCTTGTCAGTTTCGGAGTCCAACTGAAGTCGAGCATAACTTCAGTTTATCAACAGTTACAACCTTTGTTAGCATGTCTGCTGGATTCTTACTCCCTTGAATCTTCTCAAGTGTTAACACGTCATCCTCTAACAGAGATCTGATGAAGTGATAACGAAGCCCAATGTGTTTTGTTCTGGAGTGAAATGCAGAGTTCTTCGCCAAGTGTATTGCACTCTGACTATCACTGTATAGAACATTCTTCTTGTCTTTGAATCCCAGTTCATCTAACAAACCTTGAAGCCATATCATTTCTTTACTGGCTTCTGTCACTGCTACATACTCCGCTTCCGTCGTGGACAATGCAACAATCTTTTGTAACCGTGACATCCAACTGACTGTCGTTGATCCCACAGTGAACAAATAACCTGTGGTGCTTCTTCTATGATCAACTTCTCCGGCAAAATCTGCATCTACGTACCCCTGCACTTTAACTTGTCCTCTGATCTTTGTACATAAATCTTTCATTGAAGATTACGTCTCTGCTGCGGATTATCTTTCTATTTGCATCATCCCAGATGCGATACCCGAACTCATCATCACCATATCCAAGAAAGGTACACTTCTTGGATTTTGGATCAAGCTTATTCCTGCCTTGATCACTGATATGCACATATGCCATACAACCAAAAACTTTGAGGTGTGATAATTTAACATCTTTACCACTCCATACCTCTTCTGGAATTTTATGCTCCAATGGTACCGATGGACCCCGATTAATCAAATAAGCTGCTGTGTTGACTGCTTCTGCCCAGAACATCTTGGGTAGGCCTGACTGCATACACATTGTTCTGGCTCTCTCGGTCAACGTTCGATTCATGCGTTCTGCTATACCGTTTTGTTGAGGTGTACCTGGCACGGTTCTTTCCATCCTAATCCCGTGCTCATAGCAGAACTTCTTAAATTTGGAGGCTTCATATTCTCCACCATTATCGGTTCTCAGCTTTTTGATTTGGAGACCTGTCTCATTTTCTACCATGACTTTCCATTTTCTGAATGTGTCAAACACTTCAGATTTATGTCTCAAAAAGTAAACCCATACCTTTCGAGAGTGATCATCTATGAAAGTCACGAAGTAGCGTTTCCCACCGATCGATGAGACAGTCGTTGGACCCCAAACATCAGAATGGACAAGCTCCAACTTTTCCTTCTTTGGGGTTCTGCCACTTGTCTGAAAGCTGACTCTCTTATGCTTTCCAAGTATACAGTCCTCGCACATGTCGATGTCAATCGACTGTAGATTCGGTAGCTTTCCTTTGGAGTGCATAATCTTCATTCCTTTCTCACTCATGTGACCAAGTCTTTGGTGCCACAAGTTTGGATTTTGGTTGCTTGTTGCAACTGCAATCGAACAACACCATTTTGCCGCCATGTAAAGGGTGCCGCTTTTCTTTCCTCGTGCAATTGCCATTGCACCCTTTGAAATCTTCCAGTCATCTCCATGGAAGATTGTAGTATAGCCTTCACTGGCTAACTGGCCTACAGATATTAAGTTTTTTCTCAGGTCGGGAATATGTCTGACATCCTTCAGCTTCCACTCAGACCCGTTCAACTTAATTTTCACTGTTCCTTTACCAACAATATCACAAGGTTGGTCATCGCCAAGATATACTTTACCGAGGTTTCCAGACACGTACTCCCCAAAGAGTCTTTTCTGCGAAGTAGCGTGAAATGATGCTCCAGAGTCTAACACCCAAGACTCTTCCTTGCTCTCCAAAGAGCATATCAACACATCATCTTGTGTTGATGTCGATGCAACATTAGCTTCGATCTTCGTCGTTTGATTCTCGGTGCACTCTTGCACTGATTTTTGTAGTGTCCGACCTTTCCGCAATTCCAACACTCAACCGTCTTTGAGTTTCCGAAATTGTTGGGATTTCTCGATCTGGATTTCCCATTCTTTGATCTTCCTCGGTGGTTTGATCTTCCACGATTATTATTTGTCGATCGGACTCTCGACTCCGTCGACAAAGCAGAGGGGATCGAAGTTTCGCCTGACTCTCTCCGCCGGATCTCTTCGTTTAGAACGAGATCACGTACATCGTTGAATTTTAACTTATTGCTTCCCGACGAGCTACTCACAGCTGTGACCGTAGCATTCCAACTTTCTGGAAGGGAGGACAAAAGTAACAACGCCTGTACTTCATCATCAAACTCAATCTCGACCAAACTCAACTGGGTCGTGATTGTACTGAGCTCATTCAGATGTTGGGCCACCGATGCCCCTTCGGTCATCCGCAAATTAAATAACTGCCTCATTAAATGCACTTTATTTGAGGCCGAAGGTTTCTCGTACATATTTGAGAGTGCCTATATAAGACCCGCCGTGGTCTTCTCCTTCGCTATGTTAAAAGCGACATTGCGAGATAACGTCAACCGGATAACTCCGAGAGCTTGTCTGTCATGGAGTTTCCACTCATCATCCTTCATGGATTCTGGCTTCTCTTCTTGGAGAGGCAAGAATAAATTTTTCTGATACAAATAGTCCTCTATTTGCATCTTCCAGAATCCGAAGTCCGCACCATCAAACTTTTCGAGTTTCATTTTCCCTTCGTCTGCCGCCATTACTCCCACTTAAATCTGGTTGGCCCGGAATAAATATTCCTGAGCTCTGATACCAGTTGTTAGGAAAAACCACAACCAGATTTAATGAAATAACAAAAATAATGAACACAATATTTACGTGGTTCACCCAAAATAGGCTACATCCACGGGCTGTTGCAGATCTTTTAATAAAGGGAGATAATTACACAGTGTTTACAAATACTCACAACTCTCGACTCACCAAAGAAAATTACTCACTTAATTTTCACACAATATCTCTCACAGTTTAAGAAAACTCTCTGAAATTTTGCGCTCAAAATTTCTGCCTAAACTAAGCTTGAAAGAAAATTGCCGAGGAGATGAATGCTTGATGGTGTGTGTTTGAACTGAATTGTGCATGGTATTTATAGGTCTTCAAATGAGACAATTCCTGCCAATTCCGTTTTGCAATTTGCAAGAACAATGATCAATTCAGCCAAATTCATGCATTAGTTATAAAGTGGCAGAGAACCTTTAACTAATTCTTGCAACTTGGAGTTGCAAATTGAGTGGTGGCCCCCACATGAACTTATTGTTATAACAATATTTGGCAACAAATATAATACGTAAAATCTCCAAATTGGTCTGTACGTGTCTTGTTCGAGACAAATTTGAAATTGCGCAACAATGTCAGTTAAAATCGTCAAGAAATTTGAAGATGTGGGGTTATTTTTCCAACCTTAAATGTTAATAGAATTGTCAGTCAACATAAGTAATTGCATCAATTTTGCAATAAGATTTAATTGTCACGTCATCACTTAACTGTGATTTTTAACTGCGGTACCAAAAGTGATTCAATTTCTTAAATTGTGGTATCAAATGTGTTGGCCTCAATTTTTATGGTACCGCAAGTGAGAATCGACATATAGCTTATTACCACAAGTGCAAATCTTTCTCACTAATAGGTATGAATTTTGTTTAGGGAGAAAGGCAAAATTGGTTTCATAACTTATGGTCGTCCCGGTAAGTTTTTGATGTGACAATTTTACCTCATAAGTCACACACAGGAACAAATTTGGACATTTTCTGCCCAATTGAGATAGTGAGCTTCACTTTCACTCTTAAGAGTTTTTTTATTGAAATTGTTTGACGGTGATTTCTCCAATAAAAAAACTTTAATTTTTTTTAAATTTGTTTCCTTAGGAAACAAATTTAATATGTGTCATGTGTGTGGCGTGATCGCAAAATTTAATTTTGACTTTTAAAATGGCTCTTATCGCAATTTTGGATTTTCTTCCCTAATTGCTTTGCGGGAAAAGTTTTTTAAAAGAGCAGAATAGTTTTTTTCAAAATAATTGTTCCAAAATTGCATAGGATTTTTTTAGGGGTGTTCTTTATTTTTTTCCAAATTGCAATTAGGAAGCTGGAAAAAATATTGCCCCAAAATCGTGTTTAAGAAGAGCACAATTGTTCCTTTTAAAATAAATTGTTCCAGAATCACAATTATAATTTGGGAATGGGAAGGGGAGGGTGGGGGGAGAAATAATTTGTCTTTTAATTTTCGCTCCAAAGTCGTGATTTCGAAGAGCAAGAAAAAATATTAAGCTTATATCCCAAAATCTTAGTTAGGAAGAGCAAGAAAGAAAAATATTAAATTGGAGCCCTCCTAAAGGCTAGAATAAGATTTTGCATAGGTCATGTGCGCGATACATGATCCATATTAATTTTTTTTCCTTTTTTAAAAAAATATTAACGGTCAAATTCCCCAATTCACCTTCACAAGTCTGATAGTGAAGCTCACTCTCAATTGGGCCAAAAATGTATCAAATTTTCTTTAGTTTGGCCCGTGACTTATGGTTTAAAATTGTCAGCCCACAAACTTATGAGATAAACTTGCAAGCGACCATAAGTTATGAGACTATTTTTTCCTTTTTCTCAATTTGTTTATCGTGTAGTAATTTGAGTTTTGAAATAATAATAGAACTTCAAAAATTTATCAATATATAGGTCCCAAGGAAACATTTTTTTTATCGTTAATCGATCTCTTGATATGTGAATTTATCAAAATTTACTTTATATTATAAATGGTGTTAATTAAATGAAAAGTTAACATTGGAATAGGAGGAAAACTTCTGTTATTAATTTTCCATTGAAAAAAATATGGTAGGGGTCTTATGAAGAATAGAAGGCTATGTTAAGAGATTTTAACTATGCAATTTATTACTCTTAAATTTTAACCACCAATATTTAGTTATTACATATCCATTAGGTGAAAGATAAATTGTACTTTTGTTGGTCCCAACTGGTCAGATAAGGTCTAGGGGGGGTGAATAGACCTCTGTTCCTTAAAAAAAATTCTCCAACTTTTATGCAGCAGAGTAAGCTGATCTTACGTATGAGACTACTTAGCTGATTTTGCATTTAGCTTGTTCAGCGTCAGTTGACCACTCGTCTGATTTTACTTATCTGTTTTGATTAAATCAGAGTTTCAAACTTGTATGCAGCGGATTTGTCTGAGTATGTTTTTCAAACAAGTTTTTCTTTAAAGGTTTTACCCCTGTTTTTATAAATCCCTTTTTAAAAGCTTTATCTTTAAAAGTTTGTTTACTTATGAAAATATGCAAATATAAAAGCAAGTAATCAAACACAAGAATTTTTATAGTGGTTATATAGACAATAAGTCTTTTAGTATCAAACCCTCCGTTCACTTCTTCATCTTCATCCAACAACTTTGTAAATCTATTCGTTTATCGTTCATTGGTAGTAGAGTAGTAGACTGTAGTAACATATTCGTTAGTTGTTAATCAGTGATAGTTTGTTCTTATATATTCATTAGTCGTACGATCAAGAGATCTTGGGTTCGATTGTGGGTTTTCTTTTAGTTTGATACTAGTACGTGGTTGGTACTTGGTAGTTAATTTTTTTTGTAATCTGACTGAATTTCGATCATGTAATTCATGTCACTTAAAAATCATTAATCGGTGTGTATTAATTGCATATTAAATTTAATAAGTCAATATACATCAAGTGTTGACTTCTGATTGGGTAGAGCGTAGACCCAACATTTCTGTAACTTCTAATTAAAGACTACATCATGATTGTTTCCGTATGTAAATTTATTTGTGTTGCACATTGAATTTGAATTTCGGGATATTACCACCACAAGTAAGTTTTAAATTTTGAAGCTCAAAATTAAAAGATCTTGAATAACAATATAATCTTTGCAAAAGAATAAAATCTCATAATTTAAATCAATATATTTCCTGTAAATATGAAAAAATCACAAATGTTTTAAATAACTAGGAAATGACATTCTTTGTCTGATTGTCCTTACGCATTAATGTGGACATTTGTTCTACTTGATTACTAGTCTTTGGAAGTTGTTTATTATTTGTAATTCTTTGTACTTGGAAATTTATTGAAATAACTTATGATGTAACGATTGATGATCAATGTATTATAAAAAAAAAGGTTATTACATATTCATGTTGGTTAAAGATATATTGACGCGCGTTTGTAAATTTTTGTGTTTGCCGTTCACTGATTGTATATTGTAGTTACATATTCATTAGTAGTTTCAGGGCCGCCCTGAGTTTTCGGTGGCCCTAAGCCAACTTGAGAATTGTGGCCCTTAAATTTTTACATCTAAATTATGTTAATAACTAATACAAATTTTTTAAAGCAACATATTAAACTAAAAACAAAACTATAAATTAATTAGAAATATCAAAAACAATAATGAATCAAATATAATCTCGCTTAGTAAAAAACTTCGGTAATATGACAATTACACTCGTGAATTGAGACATAAACATCTAAACTCTTAATAAAATATTACTTAAATATTGCTCTCCTAGTAATTTTTGAAGCAAAATCACTAATAACACTTGCATAATCAAACTTCTTTACCATATCATTTTCAATAGACAACATGGCTAACCCATTTAACCTCTCTTGTGACATGGTTGTTCAAAGGTAAGACTTAATCAACTTTAGCTTCGAAAATGTTCTAACTGCAGCTGTAACTATAAGCAATCCATGTATTTGTGAAACCACCATATATTAGGGATGGAGCTAGGCGACTTTTGTCGGGGAGGTGGGGGCTGATTTTTTTGTTTTTTTTTGTGTGTGTAACGAACTAATATTTTTTCCTTTGTTATGATAAAATAACAAAAACTAATTCAAGATAAAGTAATAGTACTATAAATTTATCCAACGAAAAGTGCAAAAATATATACTAGCAATTTTTTTAAAACACTCAATAAGGATGTTCACAGTGCAATCCAATTGAACATTTAATTAAACAAACATGCTACTTTTAATTTATGTAATATGAATGTAAAATTATATAGTTATAGCATAGTTATGATCCCATAATCCAACACAAAACTGTATTTACAATAGGTTAACGAACTTGAATCTTGCGCAAACAAAAATTTAATGACATGATGTAGTTTAATGAAAGGGATATAAAAAATATGTCAACACATCAATTTTATATTAACCAAATTTATGGAAGAAAATATCATCTGCTGGAGATAAGTCAATAGCAAAAGAATTAGGTGTGGAGTTAGTGTTTTTATTCGGGATTTCCGTCTGAAGAGAGATTGTGAAGGAGAATTCATGAGAAGGAGAGGATGAATTTGAAGATGGTGGAGGATTATTATTGAGTTGTTGTTCATCTCTTTTGAATTCATTTCTGTGATTCTTTTCTTCTTTGTTTTCACTTAGCATTTGATGCTGTGTTTCCATGACTTGTGCTGTTGATTGAATGGTTTGATATGACTTCTAATTAAGTCAGTTGCCTTTGTGCTGTTTTTTCTCTGGTTGCAAATTAAGCATAGTTAACATATCAGGAGCAAGAACTTAACCAACGTGCCACCTGCTCTAATGCATCCCCAAATGCATACCACAAATACAAATACTAAATTTCTTTAAAACAAAAGATTTTGCTGAAATCGTGCTCCAACTCATGACTTCATGGACAATGATAAGTAAGTTTACCAACTAGACACTTGCTATTATCAATTGTAAAATCGATACCTATTATACATATAATAAAACAATCAAAATTGGAGGCCCTTGCACATCGGCGGCCCTAAGCGGCATCATGTGCGGCATACGCTCGGGGCCGGCCCTGAGTAGTTTTATCATTAATCATTGTGTATTTGCATATTTATATTTAATTAGCCAATAGATATCAAGATTTTATCATTAATCATTGTGTATTTGCATATTTATATTTAATTAGTCAATATATATCAAGAATTGACTTATGATCCCGTAGAATCTATTTATGATGTTGGTTGCTAGCATTTTGTAACTTCTAACTAAAGACAATCATGGTTCTCATACTTATTCTTATTCGAGTTGTACAACGAATTTGAATCTACAAGTAACATCTGAAATCTAAATCTAAAATTTAAAAGGTTTTGACTTTTGGTCCCACAAATTATGATCGGTGGTAAGTTCGTCCCATAAATTTTTGGGTTGGTATTTTACCCCATAAATCACAAAATTGAAGCAAATTTGGGATATTTTTGGGTTAATTAAGAGAGTGAGATTCACTCTCGGGCTTACGAACTTCAATTGAATTTTTTTGTCAAAAAAAACAGTATGGGTCATTCGCCGCAAAATCTAATTTTGACTTTTAGAAGGGCTCCTATCACGATTTAAAAAAAATTCCCCCTAATTTTCTTTTTGGGAAAATTAAAATTAAAAAATACATGGACCAAAACTTAACATTATTAGTATAAAAAAAAAAGATATATTGTATGAAAATCTCGATTAGAAAGAGAAAAAAATCTGGAAAAAAAATTGTTACTAAATCACAATTAGGATTTTAGGATTAAAAAAAGGATTTTTTTTTTTCGATTTTTATTCCAAAATTGCGATTAAGAAGAGTAGAAAGAAATAATTGTCCCACAATCGCGATTAAGAGTAGCAAAATTTTCTTTTTTAAATTTTTTGTTCCAATTTTTTTTTTTTTTTTGGGGGGGGGGAGGAGGGGGGAGATGATTTGGAGAATTTTTTATTTTAATCATTGTTGTCGAAAATGTCCCAAATTTACTTCAGTTTTATGATTTAAGGGATAAAATTGATAGCTTAACATCGAAGGAAACTAGGGCTAGTTCTTAATTCAGTTTGACCTAACTTCATTAGCATAGGAATATAACTCTTTGATTAGGTTAGATTAGTTTTACAATATTCCTGGAAGAAATATTGTAGAAACATGAGTGCCTTAAACTAACAATGAAACTTAATTGAAATAGAAATGTGGGAAAAATAAGAGCAATTATCTTAACATCGAAGGAAATTGCAATCCTAGCTATGCTTTGATCAACATATATAGTTAATCTTGTTAATTTAAAATTTAGTTTTAATTCTATTGTTGCTTATTATAAACAAATTCAAAATTTTGTTTAATATGATAAGAAAAAGGGTGACCTCGTTTGTAATTATCGATCTAATTAGTTAGTTAGTTCTCCGTGGAACGATATCTTAATTTCATTATATTTCTTGTTATGATAGCATATACTTGAGTTTACAAATTCCAATGATAAAAAAATGTTTCCCCGGTACCTTTATATTTATTAATTTTGGTAAAGATAGGTTCTTTTCTAGTTTCAAAACTCAAAATACTACACGATAACACAAATTGGGAAAAAGGAAAAATTGGTCCCACAAATTAAGATCGGTGGCAAGTTTGCCCCATAAATTTTCGGGTTGGTATTTTATCCCATAAGTCACAAAATTGAAGCAAGTTTGGGATCTTTTTGGGTCAATTAAGAGAGTAAGCTTCACTCTCGGGCTTACGAACTTTAATTGAATTTTGTTGTCAAAAAAAAAAAGGAAAAAAAAAGTATGGGTAATTCGCCGCAAAATCTGATTTTGACTTTTAGAAGGGCTCCTATCACGATTTTAAAAAAAAATTCCCCCGTAATTGCTTTTTGGGAAAACTAAAATTAAAAAGTACATGGACCAAACCTTAACATCAGTATAAAAAAAAAAAGATATATTGTATGAAAATCTCGATTAGAAAGAGAGAAAAAAAATCTGAAAAAAAATATTGTTACTAAATCACAATTAGGATTTTAGGATTAAAAAAAAGGATTTGTTTTTCAATTTTTATTCCGAAATTGCGATTAAGAAGAGTACAAAGAAATAATTGTCCCACAATCGCGATTAAGAGTAGCAAAATTTTCTTTTTAAAATTTTTTTGTTCCAATTTTTTTTTTGGGGGTGTGGGGGATTTGGAGAATTTTTTCTTTTAATCTTTGTTGTTGAAAATGTCCCAAATTTCTTCAATTTTATGATTTACGGGATAAAATTGATAGCCCAAAAACTTATGGAACATATTTGCCGACGTCATAAAATATGGGGCTAATTTTTCTTTTTCCCCACTATTAGTAGATATTTTGGTATTCTACTAGGACAATGCTAGATTAATTTATTTAATTCTCTAATCTTGTCTAATTTCTATAGACTAAATTATGGGCCTCGTAATTAAAACAAATTGACAAGCGTAATAACATAGGCCCCTAAGCATTTTAGGTTGGACTCTTGATTCGAGGGCCGCTAAGCATTTTGGGTTAATATGTAAGTAGTTTGACTGAGTTTGGTCTCAATAAGTGGTTTCAGAGGTTTCAGTAAAACTTGTGAAACCCGATTTGGATAATGGTTTCAATGGAATATTGAGATTGTAAAAAAAAAATACACAGTCTAATAGATAAAAAATAAAAATAAAAATAAAAAAGGTAGTAAGTTTTGAAAATTTGAGATTTGATTTGGATTCGAGTTTGGTTGTTGGGGTTTGAGGGAGAAAAGTGGATGGTATGTGTCAAATCAACACATTTACAGGGTTTGAGATAATATATTATGTTATATTGTGTAATGATTAAGATGATGAATTATTATTATATTGTAGTGATAATTGAGAAGTGATTGTATTATTTTATTGTGATTATTATAATGATTTATGTTATAAACTTATAATAAATAAAATACATTTAATGAGACAATTAATATTATTTTTATGTTTTAGTATATATAGTATTAAAATGAACTTAATTTTTTCCAACTAATACAATCAAATATAAAATTTAAAATTATATTTAGATATTTTAATAACAATTGATAAATACAAAACTTGATAATGCAAAAATAGAATAATATGACCAATTGAAGTGTAAATTCTATAAAAGTGGCATGGGGAGAAAATAAATTATCAAAATAATATATAGGAAGAAAAAGTAAAATGAAAAAAAAGCAAAAAAAAAAAAGGAAACTAAGAAGATGGGCGTCGGCAATTTTGTCAGCAGTCAGCACCTATCCATTCACTAGTGTTGATTCAGTGGGAGCCTGGGCTGATTTCGACCCAGGGCCGAAACCTGCCTAGGCCCGTCGCCAAACCAGATCCATATGCACCCTTTAGGTTGGACTCTTGATTCAAGGTCGTTTGGCCTCACGGACAACAACAAAAAATGACGTTTCGCAACTCATAATTGCACCGTTTGGCCCCTCAATAGACAAATTGCGGTGTTGATTTATAAGCCGTAAATCCATTCAGATCTGGTTTGATCAAATTTTTTTTTTTTTTGAGTGATGGTTTGATCAAATTCATCCAACCACAAAACAAGTATATTGCACTTGTTTTGTGATCGATAACTTTTCTTAGAGTTACATCCAATCACACAACAAGTGTATTGCACTTGTCATGTAGTTACTTTAGGTTCGACCAAACCCAATTTGGATAAATATTTCCCTTAAACAAGATGTTTCGCAAAAGTAGCTCCACCAAATGAGGTTTCTCAACCAATGGAAGATTCTTATTTTCCAACCCCTCCAGAAACCCAGTTTCATTCTGACCTACTGGGCGACAATGATGATGCGGAGATTCCCGACGTATCTCAATCGAGTCAAAGACCCATTGGTACAAAGAAAGTAAAACATAGAAAAAAGCTTCTTTAGGTCAACAAACGCTTATTGACATGGAAAGGGAAATGATACTGGCTATGAGAGAAACTACAAGTATGTTAGAGGTTGGATGAGAGATAAGGCATCAGTAGATGCTTCAAAAAATAAGGGAAAACGAAGTAATGAAAATGTTCAAAATGAGAGTGAAAGGGAGGAACAAATAACGTCGATGGACTGCTCTTTATACACTCCAGATACGAAGGCATATTGGAAGAAAAAAAGAAAGGAAATACAAAAAAAAATCTTAGTCGGGACTTATTTGGAGGATCATCGAACGAAGAAACCGACAGGTTTCAGGGTGAAAATCAGTTAAATGTTGTAATTCGTGGGTGTGTTGTTGACTTAATCTTATTTGTTTTTTTCCTTCGTGTTTGTTGTAACCTTCATCTTGTTTTTATGTGTGCTTTTTATTTAATGTTATAAGTCGTATTTTGAATTAGTTTAAATATTTAAATATTATTATTATAATATCTTAAAATTAATTATATTATTAAAATTATTATTATTATTATTAATATCAATATTAAAAACAATATTAAACTATTATTATAAAAGTGAGAGTGGGAAATAAATTAAATTGAAAGAAATTTAGGTTAAGAGCCCAACAATTGAAGATGACCAGCCAGATTCTGGACGAGCTCGAGGGTTGCCCCGGGGGCTAGCTCGAAAAAACCATCGGAGATGGCCTTATAATATCAAATAGTGGCCAAACTTGTTCCTCTATGACCGACTTGACCCACTTGAGCTCATTTTCCCAAAATTGTAAGAGCTATTAGCTAAGAAAAAGTTGGGGGTACAATTGAATATCATCTCATTAAATAATTGAAATAAAAAACATTAGGCATATATATGTGAGATTCTTATTACCCTACTTAAAAGTCTTATTCAAATTTTTATTTTATTTTGGATAGAACCAAATTAAACTGAGATGCAGTTGGCATCAAAACTTTTATTTGACCAACCAAAACTGATAACATTTTGAAATTCGAAATTCGAAAACAAGAGCGTCTAAATTTCCGGGACCCACAAACCACATCCTTTTTCATTCTGTAATCTAATCTATTTTTCTTTTTTCTTTTTAAGTAAGCCCTAACGTTTTCCCGCCCATACACATTTCTTCCAATATCAACTGTATTTATAAATACAATAACAAGCCATCTCAGTTTTCTATTTTTACTTTTACTCCACAATTTCATAAATCTCCGTTTTGATTCTTTATCTGCTGTGAAATTCTGAAGAGAAATGTCTGCTCTGATGGAGGATCCTGCCGTCAAAGATCAATCCTCTGCCTCTGGTAATATTTTCAAAATTCCTTCCAATTTTTCATGTTTTTATTTTTTTTATTTTTAAAGTTCGTAATTAATTATTGTTTTATCTTAAGTAGATAGATCTACGTCAAGGCTGCTTAGGTATCCGCTCCGATCTGCTACAAAAGCCAAGGAAGAGAAGCAGCCGCTGACAGATTCCTCAAACTCCGCCTCTGCTTTGAAAAGGTATTTGATTATTTTTCGGTTATGTATTTCTTCGTTTTTGTGTGTGGTCATATGATTATTATGATATAAAGTGAATTGCTCTGTCAGTTGTTTTTTACAGTTTTGATTCTGAATTAGGAAATCAGATTATGACACAAATTAAGTAGAAATCAGTCTGTCTTATTCGGTTTTGTTGATGTTCTCCAGTGATTACTCTCTTTTGTGGTTATATCTGAAATATAGTGATAATATCTGTGAACTTGTTGAATGAAAAAGTAAACGTAATTTGTTTGCAATTCAATGAATTTTATTTGATGCAAAAGTAACATACCATGAATACAAGAAAAACATAGTTTGGATTTATGAAGTTAATAGTAATTGATAAGACTGATTGTTTCTGTATTGATTTCTGTTAAATCCATTTTCCTCATTTGATTACTTATAGACATATGGAGAGATCGTAGAGGATGCATATGTTTTCCTTTATGTGGTGCTGAGTTCTGGCTGTTGGCTGTATGTTTATCAAAGCATGTATGTTGACTTCTTGATGCTGTTGACTAGGGGAAAGGCTGCATCAAGTGTAAGTAAGAGTGTGGGTGTTCTTGATGTTTCCGGCAAGGAGAAGTCTGCCAAGCCACCCAGACGCTTTTCAATTCCTTCCAAGACCAATGCCAGCCCTGCTCCAAAACCTTTTGGCAATATTACTCCGATTTCTGAGGCAAAAAGGACTACTGGCACTCAGGGAAAAAGTGATACACCTGTTTCTGATATTTCAAAGTCATCTAATCGGAAAAAGTTCTGTGTTCTGTCATCAGCATCTTATTGGCTATCTCAGATTAAGCTCTCTGAATCTGCTGCTAAGCACTCAATTTCACTTGGGTTCTTTAAACTCGCCTTAGAGGCTGGATGCGAGGTATGGGATCAATATTTAAGCTATTCAGCCAATTCATATTTTTACAATTTGGACCTTAGACTTGATTTTGCTTCATCTAGTCAAGTCCAAAACTGCCAAGTTAAGCATTTGCCTTTTTCTTTTGCCACGTGTACCTGCATTTTAATTATGAAGAATAGATTTGCTAAGCAAGATATAATTGATCTTTATGATGTTCATTGCTGATTTCATATCTTATACAGCCCATACAGAGGATGAGTGATGAGCTAAGATCATATGTGAACCGTTACAACCTTTCTGAACTTGGAGAAGTTATTAAAGAGCTGTTTGAGAGATACAAGATTTCTGAGAACACTGAGCAGTCACAGGTCTCTCAGGTGCCTGCCGAAGGCAATCAGTTATCGGATGATGATATTGGTAGCTCCTCTTCTTCTGTAATAGATGCTGAGAAGTTGAAACCAAAGACATTGGATGTAGGAGCTGATGACATTCGCCAAGTGAAGAAACCAACTAGCAAAACTAGTAAGAAAGGTGATGCTGCGAAAAAGACCAGAATATCAACCAAAAATGCTGCAAGCTTAAAGTCTGGTTCAGAAGTCAGGGGACGTAGTACTCAAAAGAAACCACGAAAACCAATAAAGCAAGAACCAAAGCAGGGAAAGAAAACTGCTGCTCCTGAAGAAGGTGGGTTCATTAATTCTATTCAAGTTGGTAATTTAATTTATGGAATTATTTTAATACTTAGAGTTGGCTATTCTATTAATGTCGCAGGTCCTATTAAGGCTGAATCAGAGGAAGCTCTTCGAGAAAACAAGGAAAACATGGTAAAGGGATCTTCAGATAACAATATGTTTCAATTACTTTAACCTACATGAGTATTATCATCTTGATTTTAGTCATTCTACATCTTATAATATATATATAATTGAATATTGACATAATTCATTTTAACAACTCACTTTAATACAATAAGTTCTTGTAATTTTGCTTCTTTTCATTGTCTTAGGATGCTGCGCAGATTGAAGAGAGCACTTAGGCTGAAGTTTAAAGAAGCATCAAAGTTGATGAATAATAGATTGTATTTATGTTTGGTTCTTTAACTGTATAGCTACAGAATACCAGGTGTGGACATGTTTAAGTTTGGATTGGTGTGTGAAATTTGAAATTTTCATGTCTATTTGTTCTTGATTGGCTTTGTTCGGCTGTGACTTATGTTTGTCTGCCGTTATACATTCATAGTATGATTTGTTTCAATTGCCATTATAACATAATGTTGGGGTGCTACATGGAAGCTCTCTTTATCTTTTGTTTTTTTATAAGTTAGATTAGAAAAGCTCTGCGGTTTTCGCACATTTGGTCTGTGTGAATATAGTTCACATTGGGTTTGTATGAATATGGTTCACATTGGGTTTGTATAAATTCGAAACATGCAGTTACAAAAAATAAATTACAAAAATTAACCGTAACAAAAGAACCATGAATTCGATTAGATGCTTACAAAATAGAGAATTGTTTTAGAGAGATAGATGTCCAAATTCCAAAGGTGAAGTTAAATTGAATTTTTTAAGCAAGATTAAGACAATGAAATAAACATATTATATATATGGCTAGGAAAGTCCTTTTAACTCTTTCCTATTAAATGTAAAATCAGAATACTAAATAATTGCCCTAATTAAATAAAAAATCGGTTAAATTTTTTAGTGGATGAATAAATGCCTAATTTTGTGCAAGATATAATACATTTTTCCATGTTTAGCTTATAATTTTTTTATTTTGTAATAAGTGGATAATTTGTGTAATTAGTTAGATTCTCATGTCTAAATACGTATGTTTTGGTGGATGATAAATGCCCAATTTTGTGCAATTATTAGACTCCCATGGTGGATGATAAATGCCCAATTTTGTGCAATTATTAGACTCCCATGATCTAATACGTATTTCCAAGTTTAGCTTGTAATAGTTTTTTTTTTTAAATTAATGGATAAATTATGCAATTAGTTAGATTATGTCCAAATACGCTTTTTCACAAATTTAGCCATTTAGGTAGCAACAATTTTATTTTGTAACTCCTTGTAAATGTATATTAATTATAAACTATTATAAATGATTTAATACAATAAAAATAATTTAAAATTAGGAGAAAAAAGAATTTGATCAAAAGACCATTAGAAAGAAATAACCCCAACCTGACTCGGGCCTCGTGTAAAAGGCCCAATTTTGGTCACATAACGGACCCAGCCCTTTTCTTTCGCCACAGGCTCCTTTAAATTTTGACCATTCTTATGTACTACAAAATAATTCTGACACTAGATCTGAAATTTGGAATAAATTCGGGTTTTTGGCATTTTGCATCCTGAGATTATAGGATTTTGACACTTTGCACTTTAACTTAAAAGTTTTAGCATTTTGTATCCTGAAAATATAATTTAGTTGGCACTTTGCACCCTAGTGTGTGTTTTGATGAAAAAATTCATTGGTAGAAGGGTAGAATCGTCCTTTTTGATTTTTTTTAAGCACTTTGCACCCTGACAATATAGATTATGCACCCTGAAAATATAAAATATTGGCATTGTGCACCCTAAAATTATAAAATATTGACGTTTTTCACCCCAATTTAAATTTTTTGGCACTCTGCACCCTAGAAATATAATTTATATGGCAGTTTGCACCTAATATGTTTTCCCTGAAAAAACTCATGAATGTCGTCAATATAGAGATAAAATGGTCATTTATATGCACAACTATCATAAGCATGTTATTCTTAATTTATTTCACGTATCTCTTATTTTTACATTTTCTCACAATAAAATTTAAATTAAAAAAAAGACATTGTCTTCATTTTGTATTCAAGTATCCTCTAGATTATTTACTTTATATCTAAAATACACGTTTACAAATCTAACATGTTATTATATTGCATGTTTTTACATTATCTAGATTATCATATTAAGTCGAGGTTGAAAATGCCAACAAATTATATTTTTGGGTACAAAGTGCGAACATTCTATATTTTGAGGATGCAAGTATCAAAATCTATACTTTTAGGGTGCAAAATGCCAAAAATATTCAAAAATGACTATTCTACCCTTCCATTCAATGAAAATTTCATCAAAACAATCATTATGGTGCAAAGTGCCAACTAAATTGATTTTTCAGGGTGCAAAATGCTAAAACTTTTAAGTTAGGATTCAAAGTATCAAAATCCTATAATTCCAGGGTGCAGAGTGCCAAAAGACCAATAAATTCCATGTCCCAGCCTATTTGGCAAAAAAATGAAGTAAATTTTGTTTTAAGTTAGCAGTTCACATCTATTTAGGCCCCGTTTGGTTACCCGGATTAGCCTTCATTGATAAAATTATGCCAGAAGGCACCCTTTTGCATCAGATCTTCATATTATTGCAGCGAAAATACGAATAAACAGTCCATTCACCCTTGTTTCTCAACTATATAGCTCAAATTTTATTAGTCATACAAGCAATAGAGAATTGCCAATCATTTGAAGCATGTATTCCAGCAATTAAGTCATTACACAATTCCAAAGGCAAATAAATAGTAGGTGCAGCATAAATTCTAATTTACATGATACAGTGCAACAAGTCTTACAGATTTTTATAAATAGACACTTAATGGGACTGAAGTGATCATATGTTGGCAGATAGAATAGCAGGGCAAATTTTTAGTTTGGTTCCAATTTCCTGCACTCATTTACCCCACATGGTTAATCAGCTGTCCAGCTTTGCTCCACGATTTCTCTAACTCTGCGATTATATTCTCGTTTATTCTCACTGAACATCCGAGCAGCTTCAGAATTTGCAGGAGAATTCGGATTTGGGTCGCATAACAGAGACTGCAGCAATAACCAAAAAAAAAAAAGACTTATATTTTTCTTCAACAATTCAAACAACTAGGATAGCAACCGCATTCATGCTAAGTGTTAAAATCGTGAATCCAATATAAAGATGTAAACATATCCCACCTATTGTGAAATAAATTCATGCTTCCAAAGTATCAATTGTTAAGGTGTGCATATGAATACAATATCATCTTATGTAATTGTATATCACAGTGCCTACATCAGCACTAGCTACAAGAAACAAAAGACATGTGCCTTTACCTAGAATCGGAATGACTTCTTCAGTCCAAGTGTATTTCATTATACTATCAAATTACTTGATGCAAACTTACGATTTTTATATGGCGCTCGAACAACGGTGTTGAACTTCAATAACTACTACTTATACTAGATGACAATCACACTTTAAGCTAAATATCAATATTAGTTCGAGGTTAATTTCGACAGACTTTTTGTTTTGTGATTCAATTATTGAGTTTGAAAGACTACAGATGACAGAAGCCATTCTGTGAGCCAAACAATGTGGTAGTACATGGATCACATGAACTATGTCTTGATTTTTGCAACTAATTTAGCAAGTTCGTACAAAAGCTCTGTATTCAACATGTATTTCTTATAAGTTCACTTTGAGTTCTACAAGACTATATGAAAACTCACTTATAGAAACTAAGCAATACTAAATCTTACCCCTTTTACCCAGCAAATTTTCTAAATCCTTATCATAAAAAACAAGCACCTACAAATCCCTCATGGATGACTGCTAAAGAACAAAAAAAAAATAGCTTATATGGATGGATGTCACTTGAGGGATAGCAATAAGAGAAGTAATAATATCACAAGCTTAATTCATCTAAAAAAAACATTGTACCTGGATGGATGTAAGTATAGCTGCAACATCATAAATAGGGCTCCACTGATTTTGAAGAATGTCCAAACATATACTTCCATCCGCATAAACTGATTAGGAGGTTAAAAATTTGAATTTCAACCTCAAATTAAGCTCATGAATCCAATAAATTCAATAATTTATGCAGTGTCTTACTATTTGGATGGAACATTCGAGAAACAAATCGAACTGTTGGTGGCTTGTTTGGATAATCTTCTGAAAACTGAAGTGTCAGTTTGAAAGTACCTGTCTCACAAAGCATATTCCCTAACATAAGATGCAAGTAAAAACTATGGAAAAATATAAAATATAATATGAACATGTATCAACCCCAAAAATCGTATCGCTTCCCTTTCTTTTCCCTTCTTTTTTATCCTCCATAGATATCATATGTGGTGTGATAACCTCTGGGTCCTAAGCTCTGTACATTATATGGAGGGTATGCAATTTTATCATGTAGTAGGGAATTGCAAGGCCTTTCTAACTTAGTAAATCACATTTGTATGTAAAGCTTGGGACTATTTGTATTAGGTTATAGCTATACAAAAAGTTCATGGAATCCGTCATATCTTACCCTTTCTTATAGGGGCTTTACAAGCTCAAAAAGAAGCTCTATTTTGCTCTCTTAAAACATAGTTTTTCAATGCTCTTTCCATAAATAAAATATCAACTGAAAATAAAATATTTTTAAAGCACAGGTCGGCACCTTGCTTCCGTGCTTCAGTTACTTTCTACAGTAGCTCAACGTTTAAAGTAAAATTCAATGAAAACATGCACCTATTATATTATATATAATCCATCCATGCATGGATATTTAACTAGAAATAGCTTGCCATCCAGTAGTTTTGACTACATAAGGCAGAGTAAGAGTACATCTGCCAGAGCCAAGTATCAGAAAGATACCATCCCATCATATGCAGTGTAATCATGACACAGATACAGTCAAAACTATAAAACTAAAAAGGCTCAACTAGGGGACTTGCATTTAGTGTCATTCGGCTTCCTTGAAATGTATATTTACACTCCCAGTATATTTAGCTAGAGTTATCAATATAAAGCTCATTCAAGCCAACAAATGTTCAAACTGACATAGTCAGAGCATATGGACCTGAGCATTAAAATCAAGGGTTCAGGTAAAATTATTAATGCTGCATGCTAGCATAAATTGGGTGTTTGGTTTAAATAAAATTTTGATCATGACCTTTAAGGAAGAAACTTCATTTTAGGTTGTGAAAGCCAACAAATGTTCATAGTGATAGAGTTAGTGCACATGGATCCACCCCAAAATAGATTTTTATTTAACTTAACACTGTACAGCAGCAGACCGGGTATTTGATGACATAATTTTTTTTATCAATCATATAGCTTCTCAACATTCGATGCATGGAGAAATCATATTTCAAAACCTTGGTATAAAGGTGTGATCAGCACATACTTAAGTTTCTTGAGAACCAAAAGGAAATAAAAGAAAAATAAGATTGCATAAGTATCCTATGCCAAATAAAAGCTTAGATATATGTCCAAGTGCAAGAATGACTCACCACCATCCCAAGGTGTATCATCAGGACTGCAATTCACACAAAAAGGAAACTATAAGAATGTAATCAATGAATGCATGCATAAATGCAATCAATTAGAAAATGCAATATTTTAATTATGCAAAAGGATAAACTAACCCGAATATAACAGCATTCCAGAGCATAATATTATTATCCTGTGGAGCACCACTAATACCCGCAGGAGGGTCCTGCTGCAACCTCTTGAAGTCCCTCATCAGTCTCTTCCTTGACGGAGTCGACATCTTAAAATCCTGCCAATCATGAAGTTTTAATTAAGAAGCTTAATAATTAAAGCTAGTTTTAAAAAAAAATCTTATCTTCCTGAATCCTGTCGAAGAATAACTTACAAACCTAAATTAATCAGATTCTCAAACAAAGTGAAACCCAAGACTAAATAAGTGTAATTCTAAAAGACCAATTTCATAAAATTAGGGTTTACAACAGTGCCCATCAGCATCAATAAAGCTGAGATTTTAACAAAGAGAAATTTCTTATACAAGAAAAATAACTATGCAACTGAATAGTAATAATTTGACAAAACCCCAGATTCAATTTAAGGGTTTGTTTTCTACCACAATCACGACTCTGAATCAGTTTTTTCACATAAGATCTAATCCGAATTAACATATTCAATTAATTTAACACACAATTCATCAATATCCAAGCAATTATTATACATGAAAGAAAAAAAAAAGAATATACCCGTGAAGGAACTGAAGTGAAGCTCTCTAGGTAGAAGGGGTTGAGCTTGTGACGGAGGAAAGAAACAGGAAATCCAACTTTTATATTAATACTAGATATTTTTTTATTTTTTTTATTTTTTATAATTATAATGACATATATACAGTGTATGTGTTATTATTGTAATGGGCCCCACATTATTACTGGGCAGTCACCATTTTAAGTCTCATTCACAGCTGGGCCTCACAAATTCGGATCCATTTCTTTAACTGGCTCAATTTATGGTTTTGGTCCTACACAAGTTGACGAGTTGGTATTGCATTTGGATCTTTTAATTTACCGAAAACTTAATTTCTTTTGCATTTATAATTTTATATAATTATAAAGTAATTTGACCTTCAAATAGTAAATTTATTTATAAGATTGCTTGCCAATACAAATTATATAGGATTTTTTTTGTGCTATTCTTAAAATTAGGTATCTCGAGCCCCTTTTTGGCCGGATGATGTGCACTTTAATTCCACTATTTTTTAAGATTAAAGTGAAATTCATTCATTCAATAAATTCGAAGATTACAATATTTTGAATAACATCAGGTAAACTATACACATTCTATGGCTCTTAATAATTATGCTATCTCCGTCATCCCAATGCATGAAGAAAATAATTTTAATCCATAAATTTAAGGAGCAATTGGCTCTAAGATTTCATCATTACCGTGTATTATTCCTATTATATAAATTTAAATTAAATAAATATCATATGTATATTTCACTACATCATTTACACACTAATAAGTGCACGAACAATCTTCAAAAAGAAAAGAGGATATTAATATAGATTTTACATCAAAGGTTAGTGACCTAATCATACAATTTTACTTTTAATAAAACACAACTTATTAGTCTAAAAATGGTTAATTTTACTAGATTTATCTAGAAAAAAACATGCCCTTTGCCTTTGAAATTGGTTCAAAATTATTTTTTCTGTAATTCTAGACTTTTAGTTAATTAACGAACTAGGTGCTCAATTAATTAGTTGTAAGGATATAATCCTCTAAAAAATAAACAATTTTTTTTAAGGATACATTACTGTATAATTATTTTTTTTTTTTTTGGTTTCCCAAGGGTTTAATCCCTTTCGAGGCGGGTTGGGCACAATAAGTGGGTACCTCTCCCAACAGGGATTCGAACCTGAGTCCGCTACTTGGTAGTGACTAGTCCCTTCCACTAGACCAATCACCTGTTGATATTACTGTATAATTATGATATATCATATATGGATTATTTAAGAATTAATTACTATAAGAATACCATCATAGGAAGTACTATTATTTATGATGATGGTATCCTTACTACTTATTTTAGTAATTTAGTACTTATATCGAGTACTGCTACTCTAACAGCCTTCAACCAGCTGTACATGTGTATAGTCGGTTGTGGTTTTTTTTTTTTTTTCTTGTCATTTAAATATTTTAATGTATATGAAAAAAAATTAATTATATGACACATAAATAATTATCAATAAAATATAAACACTGTTTGTAAATATTAAACCCTAAACCTATTAAACACGTAGTAGCCTAGTAGGTAATACAATTATTTTTTAAAGCCTAAAATATGGATTGTACAAAAAAGACAGTAAAGTTTGGCTTTGGCTGTCGTATAATCATTTTCCCTTTTTCATCGACCTTTCTACCAACAAAAAAAAAAAAGAAAAAGGAAAAATTCAGATTCATTGATAAGCTTTGATTTCTTCCTCGCTTGAAACCCTAAATCACCTCTTCAAAATCTGCGAATTTCTAATTCCCATAAACAACAAAGCTGAAATATGGAGCATTCATGGCGTCATATGCCGCCAACAGGTAATTTCTGTCCTGTCTGCTCAAATTCTCACTTCCCTTTCTGCCCTCCGCTCCCACTTCCTCAATACTTCCAACCACCACCACCACCACCAGCAGATCAATTCTTCCACCGCCCGTTACCACCTCAACCTCCGCCCTACGATCCTTTCGTCGACCCTTATCCTCAAGTTCCTAGGCGGCCATGGAATGGAAACCCTGGTTACAACAAGGATTCTAATGTAAATAGTGGGTTGGATTATGATTATGGTCAGACTAAGAGAATGAGATTCGATCCTGTATTAAGTGATGCAGCAGCAGATGATGAAAGGAGACTAAGATTAATACGCGATCATGGAGCCGTGAATCACGGTTTAGGTGTTAGAAAATACGACGGGTACTCTAACTCTTGGTCGAATAATACTTTAGAGCGGGACAATTTCGGGGATCAAGTTTTAGTTGACAAGGGCAATTATAGTCGAGAAAGTAATGTACAGGTCAAACGGAAGTATGGAGAATCACTGTATAATGTAAGTGATAATTTGATGCAGAATAACGGGTATGGAAACAGAGGTCATCAAGGAGAAAATTACAACAATTTTGAGCAGGCCAGTGGAAATCATGAAATGCAGGTCTATAGGAATGCACCTTTTCAAGAACAGAGAAGTAATCATTTTTCGCTGTCACAGCATCGCGTAATGGAGCCTAAAGCAGCATACCATAGTTCATTTAATCCAAATAAGGATGTGGGTTTGCAGGGATTGTTTAGTGGGCAGCCTCCACTTCCAGATTCTCCTCCACCACCACTTCCTGTGGAACTGCCAGGGTTCCGTTTCCCTGAGCCAGTTTCATCTGGAGCAAGCTCCTCTTATCCAGTTGGGTCAAGACCTTCCTTGCAGTCACCATATACTATGGTTCCTCATGCCAATACATCTGTGTCTATGCAATATTCAAGTAATGCCAATCCGAAATCAAGTGGTTATTATGCTGAGGTATGTCATCAATTGTTTATTATCCAATTGGGTTGTTGAGTTAATTTAGTTCAATCATAAGTTCATAACGCACATGAAGAAGGCAAGTATTTGTGCATGGTTCACTTTGTTGATAAGCAAGCTCTTTAGTTCATTCAAGCTTGTGCAAATGTAGAAGCTGTATGTAGGGAGCAGTGAAATCTTGTTGGTGACTTTCTTGGGAAACCACCATTATGTATCTGACTACTATTAAAAATAGACATTCTTTTAAGTCATAACTGGCATGTTTGATGATTGTTGATTTTGGAGACAAAATGTCCGATATAATGATTTATGCAGTTAAACAGGGGTGCCTTTTACTTGTGGTTATTTAATGAGTTAGGGAGGAAATAATTTGATAGGGATGCTCTGGATCTTGTTGAATGTTAGTTCCTTGAGTTGGTAGGTTGTGATACGTGGCTCTTGATTGCTTATTTGTTCGAGGCTTGAAAGTATTGGAAGAATAGTTTATATATTTATTCATAGCATGCTCCTTATTTGAAGTTTAAATATCTTTTCATATGGACCACTCTCTTACTCCTATTTATATATTTTGATAATTGTGCTTATTAGGAGAAACAAGGCATTCAGATGACATCATCCAATACATTTATGGGAAAAATTGGAGAGTTCCCTATGCAGCATCTTTCATCAGATAAGCCGAATGTTATTGATGCCTCTCTTGTTTTAAAGCCCCCACACCGTTCTAGCCGTCCGGATCATATTGTCATAATCCTCCGAGGACTTCCAGGTCTTATTTTTCGTTCTTCTTTTTTATTACAATTAATTATCATTTAATTTATGCATCAGCGTCTCATTATTAATTAGCTACTTTGTAGTCCAGAAATCTATGCATTTTTCTATCATATTCACTGCGGACCTCTTGAATATGCATGAAAAGGAATCTAAGAACTTTCTGTATCTTAAGCAGTTGATTGTTCACGTGTTGTACTTTTTCCTTTTTCTGTAATCATATTATGATTGAACACATAGTTGTTTGAGGCGCAAGGCGAGGCGAGGCGACGAGGGCGAGCCTTGCCTCAAGGCGAGGCGAGGCGAAAAGCGCGGGCTTTTTGGGGATAAAGCGCATGTATATGAATTTTTCAATATATATCAAATTATCAACAATAATTATAGAATTCAAGACTTTTAAAGACACTATAATAAACATATTTATCATGCAACATTCCAAAAACCAAATTCATAACTCAAAATAAATTTAAAGTTGCAATAGTCAAATACAAAATAGTCTTAGATTAAGCAAATAAGTTCAAAAGCAATGTAAAACGATAATAAATCAGTAAATGTGAAACTCTAATCAGACCACTCTCCTTCAATCACATGATCATCATCATCATCACTGCCATTATCGTCACTTCCTCCGTTGTCATCATCTTTATAACATTCATTATCTTTCTCCTCCTCTTCATCATCATCACTATCACCAATAACATCACGTGTAGACGAAGATTGTGGTAATGTAGATGAGGATGTTGGTAATGTAGATGATGTTGGAGTCGGCAACGTAGATGAGGATGATGGTATTGTAGATGATGAGGAAGTTGGCAAAGTAGATGGTGGTGTCGGTGCTCTATTCTTTGATGCTTTTCCCCTGGCTGCATAAACTTTATCTGTCGGGGTTTTAGATGTAGAAGCAGAACCTTTCGGTTTCCTCAAAGAATATGCAGGTTCATTTGCCCCTGATGCATGGGCAACTTGTTCCCAAGTTAAGTCATCGTCGGAATACACAAGATCAATATCATCAATATCATCATCATCCATCGTCACTTCCCCCATTTTTCCCACCAACCATTCATCAGTACCATCTACGTAAGGATTCTCCAAAACAATAGGGTCGATGGTATCGCGCAACTCATATCTCCGTCTTAAAGATCTATTGTACTTAATGTACACTAAATCATTAAGACGCTTTTGCTCCAAACGATTCCTTTTCTTGGAATGGAGCTGCAAAGTTTAATTAATAATAACTTATTAGAATATTATATTACTATATGTTGGAACTTTATATTATGGAATGTAAAGACACTTACGTGTTGAAATACACTCCAATTACGTTCACAACCGGAAGAGCTACATGTGAGGCTGAGAATTGTGATGGCAAGTTTTTTCAAATTTGGCGCCGAATTCCCATATGCACCCCACCATTCAGCTAATTGAAAGTAAAAAAGATTTAAAAAACATTAGTGTCATTTTCATGAAATTAAAAATAATATAAATCGTGTATATTTAATATTTTCATTACCCGGTGCCATTTTTGTTCTTTGCCTAATAGCTTGTTTGCTTGAAAAAGTTCCTTCTGCTTGTTTATAAAACTTTATTTCCGAGGCAATTTGATCTTGTATATCTTCATCTTCCACCAACTTTTCAACGCATTTATCAAACCCAGAGGTAATCACTTCAACATCTTCAATTTCCTTATTTGCATAATAAAACTCGGGATTGAGTAAATGTCCCGCGGCATGCAAAGGCCTATGAAGTTGATTTTTCCATCGGTTGTCAATGATTCCAAATATCTCGGCATACCTCTGCTCATTGTTGTTGAAAGACAATGCAATTTTCTTCTTTGCACGGTCAATTGCCTCATATATGTATCCCATTGGAGGCTTTTTCTCTCCATCCACAAGTCGGAGAACCTCAACAAGTGGGCCAGCAAACTTCATAATGAAACTTATCATTTTCCAAAATTCGATATTCAAAATAACTCTCACTGCTTGTTTGCCGCCTCTTTCCTTTGCAAATTTGCTAGATTTCCATTTATCAGAAATGAACATGTCTCTCAATTGCGACTTGTGCTTTTGAAATCTTCTCAAAGTCAAGAAAGCCGTTGCAAAGCGAGTTGATCCCGTCCTAACCATATCTCTTTGGCTAGTGAACTCTCTCATCATGTTCAAAACTATTGTTCGATTATAGATATATCCATTGATATTAATTGCACGTTCAAGTGTCCTTTTCCATTCGGGTAACTTGAACATATCTTCGAACATTAAATCCAAACAGTGAGCTGCGCATGGAGTCCAAAACATATGAGGATATCGAAGCTCCAGCCTCTTTCCTATTCATCGCAAAATAAAAAATAAAATTAATAATAAATATATTATAAAATACACGAGATTAATGATTTATTACTCACCGGCATAAACATTTTCACTTGCACTATCGGTGACCACTTGTATCACACTTTTTTCTCCAATACGTTTCACAAAATTATCGAGCAACTCAAACATTTTTTCGCCCGTGTGAGAGTAACTTGATGCATCAACTGATTCGATGAACATGCTCCCTCGAGGAGTATTGACCAAAAAATTGATCAAAGATCTTTGTTTTCCATCTTTCCAACCATCCGCCATCAAAGAGCAACCATACTTCTCTTTTTCTTCCTCATTTGCCTTCATCAATTGTTTTGTGTGCTCCACCTCCTTCTTCAAATAACTAACTCTTACTTCGTGATAAGTAGGAGGTTTCATTCCAGGACCGTATTGTCCTATAGCTTCAATCATAGCTTTAAAACTATCATAGTTCACCGCATTAAATGAAATGCCGGCATCATACATCCATCTACAGAATTTTTGAACTGCATTTTCCCTCATCTTCTTTTGAACTTCTAAGAAAGAGTTGGATAAATCACCTTTCTTTCTATGGACATCCTCGTCGGATTGTTTATTATAGAACAAATTGATGGGGCCTAGTTGTCTCGGCTTTTTGGGAACCATTGGTGGTCGGCTAGAAGAGACGGGCCTTTTACCATGAGCTCGATCCTCGCGTGCCTCCCTATCCTCCCTTTCTTCTATTTCTTGCTCCACAATTTCATCAAAATGAGGCGTTTGCGATTGTGTTTCCTCCAATACTCTTTTTGCGGTTTGTTTGGCATCAAACATTTCTGTGAAAAATAATTTGACGGCGGGGGGGACTTTTGTGCAACCCGTCACATTCCTAAAACCTCCAACAATATGTTGTTTTGCTCTTGATATACCTCCATTTGTTACTTTATCACAATACTTGCATTTTAAATTCTTCGTCTTATCATTCGGAGTCAACATAGTCACATGTTCCCATCCGGGGTCCACATAACTTGACATTCTATATTCAAGAAATTTACACAATCAATTGGATGATTTATGATCACAATTATATATGAACATTGAACAAGTAAACAACAAGTCAAATAATTAACTATCAAGTATCAACAAATCTAAGTAACATACTATTATAGTATTATTACTACATAATTATAATATCACTATATAATTATAATATGATAAAAATATGAGTAATTATAAATTATAATTATATTGATAATTTGATACATATATAATATGGTTTTATTACTTTATAGTTTATATTTTATATATATAATAATATAATTATACATGATTGATTATAAATTTATAAATTATAATAGTAAGTAACTACTAACTAAGTTAATAATAATAATAATAATAATAATATACAATTATACATTATACCTATAATATAAGTATGTATAAGTCTATAAGACTATAACATTATAAGTTTGTAACTATATAAGTATATACTAATACCATATATATTATAGTATTATACTATTAATTAATAAGTGGGAACTTACTTTCTTGGAGACTTGGGGACGGCGGCAGCAGCAGCAGCAGGCGGCGGCGGCGGCGGCAGAGGACGGCGCGGCAGCAGCAGCAGGCGGCGGCAGAAGAAGGATTAGGGTTAGGGTTTTGAATTTCAACCCTTTTAGAGAGAGAAATCGGGGAGAGAGAATGTGTTGTTGCAAAATATGAATTTATTGAAGTCAAATTAAGTTATTGACTTCAATTTTTAAAAAAAAAAAAAAAAAAAACGTTTCCCCCGAAAAGCCCCGCCTTGGTGCGCCTCAAGGCGAGGCTATGGCGTCCAAGGCCTGGCCTTGGGCGCGCCTTTTGGTAACAAGCATGGCGAGGCGAGGCGAGGCGACGAGGGCTCGCCTCGCCTCGCCATGGGCAATGGCACGCGCCTTGAGCGCTTTCTATAACTATGATTGAACATATATGATAGCTAGAAAAAGCATAGTTGAAAATATATATCTGACATCATGCTGATGTCATATATATTTTGGTTGCTATGCATCTTTACAGGAGAAGTCAAAATGTCATAGAAACCTTTCGAATTTCTGGAGTAGAATTTTAAATGTTAATAGAGAATTTTGAAATAGAAGGTGTGACGAGTTGAGCATGTATTCTATATCGCAATGTGTGAATAGCTGGTGATAAAAAAAATTGTGTTTTGTGCCTGTCTTGGGTGCTTGGGCTAATATATTTGGTCACAAATGTCTTTGCTCAACATATTGATATGATACAAAAATCATACTTGATGGCTTGTCAAAGTTTTTGTTATTGGTATTTATTAGACATTGCACTCGTATGTTTAGAGATTCACGTGATAGTATACATGCATTGAATAGTATGTGTTTTTCAAATTAATAATGAGAAGGGATTGCCATATCCTTATAAGGATGTTATAGCATCTCAAACATTATTAAATGCTTTGAGTTCCATTGGACTTTTTATGGCTATGCATACCTGCTTTCTTATGTTTGTGCAGTCATCTGGTTGTTATTTGTGCTGCTATTTTATATGTAAAATCGAAATATTGAAATTGTTTCATGTAACAAACTAACAATGACGATTTTACACCGCATAAAACAATTTCATTTTTATACTCCTGGTTCATTGGATGTAAGAGAATTTTATAGTATGTATTATGGTAACAATATGCATGCAATTTTTTTTGTTATATTTTCAGGTAGTGGTAAGAGCTATTTGGCAAAGTTTTTACGTGATGTTGAGGTTGAAAATGGTGGCAGTGCTCCCCGTGTTCATTCTATGGATGATTATTTCATGACTGAAGTTGAAAAGGTGAGTACATGTATTCAAATTTTGTTACGCTACAAGTTCTGTAAGTGTTTGTTATTAGTTTATCATGGCATTATTTGTATTTAATGTCTCATCCATGAAAGATTTTCTGAATGAGTTGTAATTTTTTTACAATAAACGACAGATTGAGGAGAGTGAGAATTCAAAATCTTCTGGTTCAGTTCGAGGAAAAAAATCAGTTGCAAAGAAGGTCATGGAGTACTTTTACGAACCTGAGATGGAAGAGGTGATGAAACCATTTTGATATTTATAGTACACAAATGAGTTTAAGATATATGTGTGTAATTTGAGCAACCTTAAATTAGTTAGTTTATATTGAGAGGTGAGAAGGCTTGACTTTTTCTCATTTTGTCCACTAAAACCTTAAATTTTTCTGTTGTTCATCTATTTGTAGTAAGTAATAAAAAGATTATGTTATTTCAAATCTGGTATTATAAGTGCAGTGATCATGTTATTGGTTCTGCTGATGTTCAGTTGTGGACTGTTACATTGTGACTTTTTTGTTTGTTGGTGTAAAATTTGAACTCATCCACTTTGATCTAGTTTGAAACTTCACAATTATAGAATTCTGATTAAACATAGATTTTTTTTTAGTTTTGACATAGACACAGCATTATGTGTAGTTGAAGATATTAACTTTTTTATATGAACCATTACCATATGCCAAGATGTAGTTGATTTTAATTTTTCTAGCCGGATTGCTTACATTCTTAAACGTTTTGGTGCGTGATACTGGGTTTATGCTGCATGAACTTAGTATGATGGAACAATCTGATGCAGTAAGCAATGTGTAGTGTGTTATGTCTGATTTTTCGGTCTTGTTGCTTGAATTTTTGTTTGCATTTTTATTTATTGGTTTTGGATTTAACATTGTGATTATTTGTCAGGCTTACCGGACAAGCATGCTGAAGGCATTTAAAAAGACCCTCGATGAGGGGGTTTTCTCCTTTGTAATTGGTATGATTTTTCTGGAAAGAAACATAGTTTTAATTCAAAAATATCATCTTCTCATTTTCTGGAATTAACAGCTCAACTTTTCATTATCAATCGGTGGGGAAGTTAACACAAGGGTTCCTTCATTTTCCTTGAGATGCAATGATGTGCACTTAGAAAAGTTTTGATTTGATTTCACTGTTGTTGCTGGTGTTCTTTAAGTAACAGAAGTCATGTTGGTGTTTCATATATTGCTAGTTGTAGCTTTGACAGTAACATATTTGAGATTGCATCTTATGTGTGCTCATGGAAAAATTATTAAGTTCTTAATAGATGACATCAATAGCAAATTCTCTAATAAAGCTAGAATCCAAGGTTTATAAAAGAGTAGGTGAAACTTGAAAGACATAATCTTATTGTAGATGAAATGGTGAGTCTGACTAACTACAGATGCAGTTTATTCAGCAATTGACCCATTTCTTCCTGTTATTTGTGCCTCGTCTTAGTGGATGACCGCAATCTGCGGGTAGCTGATTATGCTCAGTTTTGGGCAACTGCAAAGGTATACCCTCTATTCTCTTTTTAAGGCGGTCTCTCTGTGTATTGATGCTCTCTTTTTGGGGAAACTTTTAGCGGTGCATGATTTTGGTCTTATTTGGGAATTAGGATTACATAAGACATAGGTTGTCTGTATTTGTTTGTAGTGTGTCTTGAATTTTTCTTATTCAAAGTTTAATTCGAAAGCTGCAATGGTTACATAATTAATTCAACAATCCAGCATACCCTTATCTAAATTTTTATTTGAAGTTAGCTTGTATTTCAACATTGTTTAATTATATTAAAAAAATGATTCTTTTGAACCATCCATCTGTACAGAATTTCAGAAAATTGAGTAGATTAGCAGTGACAAACATACGTGACATTGAGCATTCTATTATCAATTTTGTATTGGCCCTCTATTTATGCTGCTCGTGGTCGCTACACAAATATATTTCCTAATTTTGTACTCATTCAACATGACGTTTTTTTTTTCAAGCTCTCCTACTATTTTAGTTAAAAGAGCATCTATATTCATTACCAGATGTTGTCCTTTTTATTTGAATGAGGGTAGTTTTCCAGCTATTGTAAACACCCTCTTTGGGATTCTTAAAATAGCTTCGTGTATTTACTAGGGAATAATATTCTCTATATAATTTATTTTGATAGATATTCTCTATATAATTAACTGCATGGAAAATATGGCTTCTTATATGTGACCCATTTAATTCAATGTCAAATGTTAGTTTCTCAATTTTATTATGATTCTGTTTCTGATTGTGTTATCACTCTTTCCATTAATTAAACTTGTGTGCTATGTGACATATTTGAATCAAATACTATGTGAAAAGGTTTATTTTCTGGTAATCTGTGACTCATATGCATATGATATTATATAGCCATTTGACTTCATTTCAAGGGAAATCTCCCATGGAAATGAAATTTAGTTCCTTGATGACAAGTTGTATTAGTTTGTTATTTCATTTACTATCATGATCTATTACTCTTTGTTGTATCCTTGAAAAACAAGCTTGCTGATTGATGATAACTGCTTCGTCGTAGGTACATTCAATGTCATGGCTTCTTCATATGTACATCGGGTTTAATTTTATCTATCATTAAAAGCTAAATTTATAATTTTGAATACTCAGTTCTTCTAGATTTTATGCATTGGGTTTAATTTTGTGCCATCTGTAAAAGCTAATTATATTGGTGAGAATTCTCGTGCTGATTCATGAAAGTCTCTTTTCCTCATGTTTTGCCACTGTAGTATCATATTTATAGACCTAGTAAGTGCTAATCAGTGGCTGATCTGGAGAATATTTCCATGTACGAGATTTAAGTTCAAGATCTTTTTATTAATTCTGCCAACATAATAATTAATTTTCACTCAATTACAGCTGCATTCTGTATAGAGACTAATGAATATTTTCGACATACCAAATTAGAAGAAAGTTATGAATTTTTCTGGACATGAATATAATGTTGGATCCATGCTTTGAATCAACCTTGAAATTATGTCATATTGAAACTCAAATATTTGAATTTTACCTGGATTACTATTTTGAATTTTTGCAGTGGCTTAGTGGTTTCAATCCTGGCTTATCTAAGTAGTTTTCATGTATTTTTGTTAATTATCCTTAGGACTGCTGATGGAGCTTGATCATAACATGCATATCTATGTTCATTAAGTCCTGTTGCTCAGTTTCATTTTTTGAATGCTCATGGAAGGCCATGTTGTGGCCACAATCATATTAAATTTTTCTATTTATTTTTGTCTTGGGAAAGTTACTGTTTACATTGTAGCGTGCAAATATTTTAAAGTAACATACCACATAGCTGCATATTTCTCTTATCATTTTTTAGATATATCTATCTGTCTGACTTCCGGAAAACCATGCAAATCGTACCTGAAAACATATATCAGCTGGATATTCCTATTCATCTTTTACCTCTATGTTAGTGAGATTCTTTATTTTTATTCGACATGTATGAGACATGTGAAGTGCTGGACATTATGTAGGCCTAACCCGGAGTGTTTGATTTACACACATCATGAATGCAAAACCTTTCCGAATGAAGATATTTGCATCTTTTAGAAATTTTGTTGTTTTCTCTGAAGATGTCTATTTCTCCATTGCTGCTTGTGCACTTCCTCTATTCTTGTTCCTATGTCTTACTTTAGTGTAGCTTTTACCTTCAGAGTTGAGAATGTGATTTGGTAAATAATTGCTTGCTTAAACTCTTTCATTTATATAATTGCAGAGATCGGGTTATGAAGTTTACTTGTTAGAAGCTACATACAAGGACCCAGTGGTGAGTTTAAGATTTTGTTCTTTGATATAATTTTTGTTTGCATGCAAACTAAACTAGAATATATTTTTGACACCCAAACTGCGTTTACCTTCTATTTTTACAAGAAACTGGCCTCAGGATTGAGAAATATGAGATCTTTAATGGTTTAATTTTGTTTGTTTTGGGTTTCAGGGCTGTGCTGCGAGGAATGTTCATGGTTTCACCCTAAATGACATACAAAAGATGTCTGATGAGTGGGAGGAAGCCCCATCCCTGTATATGAAGCTAGATATCAAGGTATCTGTTGTTAAATTTTATCAAGGTATCTGTTGTTTAGTATTATCAAGGTAGCTGTTATTTAGTTTTATCAAGGTACCTGTTGTTTAGTTTCCTATTTGCTATCTTATTAGCTTTATGAGAAATTGTTTGAAGTCCTTTGTTGTGATTTAAATTCTTGGATTCTAACATTCATCTTTTGATGGCATGAAAGTCATTACTCCATGGAGATGATTTGGAGGAAAATGGGATTGAAGAGGTACTTAGTGTACATGATTGTTATATTTCTTATTGTATGCACAACTTAATCTTTTGATAATATGGTCGATTGAACTCACATGAGGTTTAATGAAAAGTAATCTCCTGTTTAATTCCTATTGTATATGCCAGGTTGACATGGATACAGAAGATGCCAATAATATTGGTGGTCTCTCTGGGTCAGAAGATACAAACTCTGAAAAGGTTACAAGACCTTTTAAAGGTGATCTTTCTGCTGATTGTATGCTTTTAATCAATACCTCTTAGTTGTCCCTTTCTGAATGGAAGGCTATATCTTCCTCTTCTGTCAGGTGTGACATTATTAGGGGGTAGACAAATATCTGAGTGCAATTTATGTTGTATAGAGTTGCGCTTAATAGATCTAAGATCTATACTCGTGAGTATTACCCTTCAGATTATCAATCCTGACATATGACTTCATTACTCATATTATCAACCAATTTCTACATCGGCATTTCAATTTAACATCCTCTGATAAAAGAACTACTGTAACTCGTTATTTTTTTACATTTTCAATTCCGGAATTAATTATATAAAATTACCTATTTGGTGTTTAGCAGTGGTCTATATATGCGGAAAATTTGAGACTCTCGGTGATAGTTACTTTTAAACATGTATAGATAGCTAAAATCTTTGGTGTGTATTAGAGGAGCCCTTGGTGCCCATAAAATGAACATTTACCTTTTCAAAAGGGAAGAAATTAGTTTAGTTGGTGGATGATGCAATTCCTAAAAATTGCAATACATCAAATGTTTCGTTTAGTTTAGTAGGTTGTCAGTGACCTGGATGATGTCATGCTGTTGGGGTTGTCCCATTATATGATTTCTCTTATTTCGTCTCGTTGAAGAAATCATTTAGTGTTCACACTTGTATCATGTCAGCTAATACCTGGTGATGCGCTGTTTTCTTTCTCTATATAATAAGAATATTTGGGTTTAGTTTTTAATCAGAACTGTTGGCGTTCATATCACAGGCTTAACTTTCTTTGTAGTGCTAGACTAGTAGACTTACAGTGATACTGATTTGTGCATGTTAAGGGTGATAATGTTCATTGGTGTGGAAAATTTAGGTCAAACAAATGATGGACACCAATGGGATGCTGAGATACAGCTCCCTACAGAGGTAACAAAAGAATTGGGCAAGAGTAAATGGTCAAACGATTTGGATGAGGATGATGTACACAAAACTGAATCAACCAAGAGAAAATCAACTGCCCTCCCTGGTTTAATAAAATCATACAGCAAGAAAGGTAAATCTGTGCGTTGGGCTGATCAGGTATGCTAGTATTTTCTCTCACCACTTAGTTAGACGAGCTATATAATTTTCTACTGTATCAGTATAAAGCTGAATCATACTTGCTTCGAGCTCTACCTAGAGTATGGTGGCATTGTAGAGTTGATGTGTGCTAGTTTCATCGTCTAAAATGATAGTACTTTATATGACAATATATGGCTTTATGGAAGCTTTGGGCTACAAGCTATAATGTTGAAGTATATGGTTTTGATTGTGTTTGATACCATGGGCGGTCTTATTGTTTTCCCCCCCTCAAAGGGCAATATGAAACCACCAACTTTTTGGAAGAAAGAAAATGGCTAAGTTATTATGCGAGCTAATCTTTAGATGGTCTGGTGTTATGAATAAAGTTTTTAGTGACATTGCTTCTGTATATCATGCATAAACTAGTCGAGCGTTTATAAGTGTGTTTAAGTGGGTTTGTCTTTAACTTGAAAGGGGGCGTGACCACTTAAAAATAGCTCATAGGTAGAGCCTAGTCCTTGGCTTTGGGGGAAGCAATATTTTCTGTATTGCAGAAACTGCAACAATGGACATTCAAAAACATGAAATCTGTTAGTAGTGTTAGAGATACTGCACATTCTTTTTTTTCAAAATCCATAGTTCATCTTAATTTTCTGGTAACCTTTTTTATATTCTGATATTTTCTGAATTATGGCTTTTCAGGTTGGAAAAATTGGCTTTTCAATAGGTGCTGGAAAAACAGCAAATATATCTTTAGTCATTGGTCCTGGTCTTGGATACAATTTGGTAAGATGCTAACTATTGTGAATATGCTAGTACTTGCTTAAGGACATAAGATCTAGTTGTCCATTTTTTTTTTTTTGGGTGTGTGGTCTGATTTGTTTGTTTCCAACAAATGCAGAAATCAAATCCCCTACCTGAAGAAGAGAAACTCACTCAAAGAAGCGGCAAACCGAGAAGACAAAACATATTCCAGGAACAATTACGTGCTGAGCGCGAGTCTTTCAGAGCTGTTTTTGACAAGAGAAAACGAATAAGTGGGCTCGATTTCGATGAGGAATAATTCACAGGCTCATTAGGGCCGGTCCGACATGTTAGGGGTACCTAGGCGAAATTTTAACTCGGGCCCATGTTCTACCAAAAAAAAAATTATTTTTAAAATTGTTGAAGTATGTAATAAGTATTTACATGATTTATCTCTAACATATTATAGATCTAGATAAAATGACAAATCAACTTAAATATTTTTTAAAATTCAATCGTAATGTGCTTTTAAATAATAACAATTAATTCTAGAATCCTTCTTAAAAAAACAAAGATTTACAAGTATTGTGGATATAATTATAACGAAGGTATGCTAATAGATTTAACTTTTTATTTGTCAAAACAATAAATAGGTATAATATTATGGTGTCATTATGCTTTTGCAATTATGTTACAAAAAGGGTTTCACAATCTTAGGAGTGTTCATAAATCGTCACACCTAGTCGATGCGATCCAATCCGTTCGTAACCAGCCGGTTTAATTTTTAAAACAAATAATTGGGGGTTGGTAATTTGGAAACCTGTATGGTATGGGTCGTGTGACGAATTTGATGGTCAAAATAATCGACCCAACTGCAATCTGCATTTAACTATCTTTGATGTACTTCTTATTCATGTTTTCATAAAAGTATGAAATTAATCACATTCATTAACAAATGACTAAGAAAAAAAAAACTTTCTTCAAGTTTTTGTTTATATTAATGTTCATAATATGAATATGTTGGTACATAAGTCGGTAATCCCATTTGTTACTCGAATTTATCATTGATGATTTCCTATTTTATGCAGTGTCGGAATTCCAAGTACTTTATATAGCGTCAACAACTTTTGAGTCTTCAATTCCTAGCAAAATTGGCAAACACTTATTGACACATTTTTTTGTTGTTTGAAGAATTTAGGGCCTATTTGGTTGGGTTCTTGCCCGGTCTCGCGAAATTGAGTCAAAACTCTTTCAAATAGAGTTTGGCAAAACCTATGAAGCTCATCACAAACATATTCAGAAACCCACATTCAAACTCTTGAAACCTATAAAACATTGATTTGACACATACCACCTAGATTGCACGGATACGGATACGGCGTTACGGATTTTTAAAATTTATAGATACTACAAAGATATGCATATAAAATAAAATAATTTTATATTATGCATAACAACATAATTAATTTGATCCTTCTATTATATGACAAAAACAAAAGATCATATTCAAAATACATATTCTCTAATAGTTTAATTTCGGGTTGGACAACATCACATAAAATTTTTACACTAAAATTGTCCAAGACCATTCAAAATACACAAAAGTTATATATCAAAAGTTGGAAAAGTTAGACAAAACCCATATTTATTTGAAATTTTCAACTAAACATCACGAGTATTGATACCCTTATCCAAGACCATTCAGAATACACGTAGTTCTTTTACTTTTAATTTATTAATTTTTAATCCATAACTTTGAAAAACTAACAAAAACACCCATTGCGTATCCAAAACGTGCAAGATACTCCAAAAAAACGTACTGTACCCGTATCCGAATTATTTTATATCTAATTTAATTAGGATACTCCATATGGCGTACCATACGCGTATCCCATGCCGTTTCCACGGAGTACTGGATACTGCACGGGACCATTTTTCGAAGAATCCGTGCAACCTAGCATACCACATATTTTACCCCTCAAACTCTATAAAAATGATATTGATTTGACACCTACCACCTACTTTTTTACCCAAACCCAAACATCCAAACCCAATCCAAGTGGGGTTTTATCTTTATCAAAATCACAAAACCCAACATCCAAAACCTAACCAAATGAGGTTTCAAAGGTTTCACCAAAACCACCCAAACCATTTTTTTAAAACCGAGTCAAAACCCTTTCAAATAGGCCCTTAAGATTCCATACTTATATTTATTGATTTGTTGTTAGTCTATTAATGTTTATATTTTTTGGCATTATTTTCATTAAACTGCCCATCCACCCCCAACCCGCCCACACTCTTCGGGCTGTTTATGAACATAAAATGTGGGTGTGGTTTGAAATTTTGGCAATCCTCATGTGCCAGGGTCGGGTTGGATTTTTCATATCTATAGATTCCTGAGGCTTGTTCCCGGGGTCGATCTATCTATGATGACACTGAAGCGTTCTTCTTCTGTTGTAAAATGTAGTGTCATGTTACTAACTTACTATTCCACATAAAATTTACAAAAATCACCAATAATTAAGTTCGGCCTTCCAAGACTGCGATCATGAATCTGCTCCCCTGATTGTCGTTGTATAAATTTGACTTTCTAGGTTTTAATCTGTGTTGCACGGATACGGATACGGATACGGTGATACGAATACGACATGATATGGATACGGCGACACAGATTTTTAAAAATTTACTGGATACGATACGACATGGATACGAATCTAAAGATATATATTTATATATTTATGCATATTGAAATAAGTAAAATAATATATTTATATATTCATACATATTGAAATAGATCAAGTTAAGTTTCGTAAGTACTAAATTGCATATGTTTAGTAATTTAATACTATTAATGTACATCATGTTAATTGTTTTATTATGCTATATAAAACATGTCCCGTTATGGATATTTTATCTTGTATTGTAGTGTATATAATACAAAGAGTGGTTTGACGTCTTACATTGTTCTTACCAATTGTGGTGACTTTCGCAAAATTTAGAATATGAAATGTGTTGGATACGTCTAAATAAGTATCCGATACGAGTGTCCAATTTTTCTTTTTAATTATATTTATCGACTCGCCACGTGGAGTGTCTAATACGTATCCTACGAGTATCCGAGGAGTATCGTATCCGAGAAGTATCCGACTCGACATTTTATAATTTTTTGAAGTATCCGTGCATCATAGGTTTTAATGCTAACGTCAGAATATTTCTAACTTAAATCTCATTATAGAACAAATAGAGATAATCTAATATATATTAACTTTAATAAAATTAGATTATATATCAACTTAAAAAACTAATATGAAATACTTACTTGCATCGAAATAAACTAAACACTTCAATCAATACATGAAAACTAGGAAATGAGATTGAGGCTTGCCGAAACAATTTCCTTAAGACAATATTTTCGAGGCTGTCACGGTGCATACGATTTGATTCCCGGTAGTCTCCCAAGATACAACAGTTTGTTGTTCATTATTTGCACAAATAATGAACCCATGGCGAACCGAAACAAACAGAATATTCGACATAAATTTAAAGTAGAGAAGAGAGTAATTTCTAATTATTGTCGTAAAAAGGATACTTAGTTGGCCAGATTAAGTCTCCTATTTATAGGCACAAAAATGTCTTTTCGTAAGAGACACATAGTTTGGATTGCACTGTTTCGATCCAAATGGTACCTCTTCAGATCGAACAGACACAACCCCTTACTCTCAACTAATTTTCTTCACATATAAAATATAAATTCCAACAGTATAAATAGGTAAGAAATTGTTATATATAGAATACTGAAAACAAGAAGCATTAGGGCTTGCTTTTTTATCTTTTCAATCTTTGAAAATATAATATATGTGGAAAAAACTCAAAGTAAAATGAAATAACTTACTCATTTTTTGAAAACACCTCCTTTGAAAAATTTCAGAGAGAAACACAAAAAAGGAAATGAATTTTATCTATCTTAATTAAGACAATAATTATAGATCTTCCTTAATTTTTTTCTATTAGAAATCATATTTCTTCTTTTTTTTTGAATCCAAAGGGTGAGATATCATTAATGGATAATATCATTGGTTACAAGATTTTTGACAAAGCTCGGAAGCTCATCCGTAGGAGGGGAAATACTAAGCGCTACTTTAGCTAGAGCATGAGCCACATAATTACTCTCCCTAAATACATGGGAGCAAATAAAATATTCTAAACTACTAGCTAAATACTTGATGTCTTCAAATAAGTGGCCCAAGGGATGAAATTGATTAAAAGTTTGGTGATTCAAGATACCATTCACTGCCAAAATACAGTCACTCTCCAAAATGATATTCTGTCAGCCTTTTGCAATACCCAATTCCAGTCCTCGAGCTACTGCTTTGGTTTCCGCTGCTACAGGTTCCAAAAGTGAGTCAAGCATCTCGGATTTCCAGTCCAAAACAGTACCAACATGATCCCGAACTACACAACCAATTCCTATTCTTTCCTGTCCTTCAACAACTGCTGCGTCTACATTTATTTTCACAGCCCCCGGAGGTGGAGGTGTCCAGTTAGCACGCACGGGTCTGAGTGAGTTGGAGATAGGAGAAGGAATAAAAGCCTCTTTAAACCCACCGTAGAATTTACGAGCAAATGAGACTACGTCAGCCGGTTCAAAGACAACTTTCTCCCATAGAAACTTATTCCTACTAAACCAAATCCACCAAGCCAAAGTAGAAGCATAACCGAGTTCGGCTGCATCCAATTTCGAATAAAGATGTGTAAACCAGTCCATGAAATCAGCTGAATCACAGTAATAATCTGAAAAAGCAAGACCAGATAGAGCCCAACACTGTCTAGCATAAGTACACCGAACAACACAATGTAAAGTGGATTCCGCTTCTCCTTCGCACCGAAAACAAATATCATCATGAACAATTTTCCGATTACGAAGGGCCGTTCGAACAGGAATTGTATTCTTGCAACATGACCAAATGAACTGTTTAACCTTCGGGGGTGTCTTTAAGGACCAGATGTTGAGCCAATTATATTTATTTCGTGAACTAGTACTCCCGGAGGTGGCTTCAAGCTCGGATTCCTTCAAGTAGCGACATAAATTATAAGCCGATTTTACCGTAAAGGACCCCGAGCGATCAAAATGCCAAATAATGCGATCATGACAACTTCCTCTACTAAGTGGAATAGAAAGAATGAGCTGCGCATCCTCATTAATAAACAAGTCTTCAATTAATTGTCTATTCCAATTACAGCTTGAGTGGTCCATAAGAGCACTAACTAATGAATCAGCCGGGAGAACTCGAGGGGGAGTAATAACTTTAAAGGAATGAGCTCTCGGAAGCCAATTCATGCCCCAAATGCGAATGTCACTACCATTGCCCACTCTCCACTGAATACCTGAAGCGATTAATCTCTTGGATTCCCATATACTACGCCAAGTTAAAGAGGGAGCCGACCCTAAATGAGCATCTCAAAGATCTGTATTTGGAAAATAACGAGCCTTTAGAACACGACTAAGTAGATTATTAGGATTCGTCATAATACGCCAAGCCTGTTTTGCAAGAAGAGAGGTATTAAATGATTCCAAGTCACGGAAGCCCATTCCTCCATCCCTTTTACTAGAACAGAGAGAATTCCACTTGATCCAATGTATTTTCTTCGTATTATTTTCATCCCACCAGAAACTAGCTATCAAAGACTCAATTTCTTTAATTAAGTAGCCCGGTAGCTTGAAGCAACCCATAAGATAAGATGGAATTGCTTGAACTACAGACTTAATTAAAATTTCTTTACCTGCCCTCGACAAAGTTCTGGATCTCAAATTCTGGAGTCGATTCCAAACCCGCTCTCTAATGTAATCAAATACTTCTCGTTTAGATTTCCCAACTGAAAGGGGAAGGCCAAGATACCTCTCATGTTTAAGCTCTCTACGAATGGGGAGGGATTGTAGGATCGAAGCAATAACGTCTTCATCTGTATTCCTAGTAAACACAACACTAGATTTCTCAAAATTAATGTTCTGACCCGAAGCCAAGCCATATGCAAGAAGTAGATTATTAACATAAATAGCGGCCTATTCCGTAGCTTGACACAAGATCAGAGTGTCGTCCGCGAAAAGAAGATGAGAAACTCTAGGCGCTCCTCGGCATATAGAGATGCCTTCCAAGTGTCCTCTCGTTTCCTCCTGACAAATAAGAGAACTCAAGCTTTCTGCGCAAAAGAGAAAGAGATAAGGGGAAAGGGGATCTCCTTGACGGATACCCCTTTCCGGCTTAACAGAACCAAAATTCACCCCATTTAGGACAAAAGAGTAAGTAACAGAAGAAACACAAGTCATAACAAGCTCAACAAAATGTGAATCAAAACCTAACCGGATCATTACTGCCCTTAAAAACTCCCACTCAACTCTATCATAGGCTTTGCTAAGGTCCAACTTAATGGCCATCTGGCCCACCCTATTCTTAGTATGTTTTTTCATATAATGGGTGGTTTCGAAAGCTACAAGTACGTTATCAGTGATTTGTCTACCAGGGACGAAAGCTGATTGGTAGTCAGAGATAACGGAGTTCATAATGGGTTTCAAGCGATTGGCTATGGTTTTAGAAGCAATTTTGTAAACAACGTTGCATAGACTAATGGGGCGGAATTGGGTCATATACTCAGGGTCTTGGCATTTGGGAATTAGAACAATATTAGTAAGATTGCAAGACTCATCAAAAACACCATCGTTCAAAAAACTCAAAACCCACTTAGTGACATCTTTACCAACCAAAGGCCAAAACTTTTGGAAAAATAAAGGGGGGAACCCATCGGGTCCAGGGGATTTCAGGGGATACATAGATAAAAGGGCTCGGTATACCTCTTCTGCAGAGTACGACTGAAGGAGATATTGATTATCTTCGGAACTCACCCTCGATCTCATAGCGCTCAATACAAGGATGATCTCATCAGAGGACGGACGGTTGGAAGTAAAAATATTACTGAAGTAATCAACGACCACTTTTTCAATGTCAATCTCACGTTTGCACCAAGTACCATCCTCCCTTCGAATGCCCAAAATCTGATTTTTCTTTCTTCTCCCAGTAGCACGACTATGGAAATATCGAGTATTTCGATCACCCTCTCGCATCCAATGAGCTTTCGCTCTTTGTTGCCACATCTTTTCCTCTTTTCCCAGAAGTTCTTCCAATTCTAAGTAAAGACCATTTATCGCTTCTTTTGATGTAGGAGAAACTGCCCCTGTCTTTAGTGAGTGAATATTCTTCCGAATCTTTGCTACTTTCTTACTAACCCCCCTGAAAGAAAATCTACTCCAAGCTACTAGTCCATCCCTACACGACTCAAGCTTTTCCTTTACATTACCCCCCTCATACGGCCCATCACCATCCCAGTAATCCCTAACCACCTTAGGACAATCCACATCGTCAAGCCACATTGACTCAAACATAAAACTTCCCCTCCTTTGTCTCGTCTGTTCTAATTCTCGATCACGAGCATGAAGAATGATAGGACAGTGATCAGACCTGCCAAAGCTGAGATGGCTAACATTGCTGTATGGAAATTTATTCTTCCACGAATCCGATACACAAGCTCTATCAATTTTGACACTGACTGTACGTGGGAGTTCCCACCCATTCGACCAGGTATATGGGAACCCTGAAAAGCCCAGATCGGTAAGACCTGAGTCCTGTAATGCATTTCTAAAATCTCTCAATTGATAACCAGGAGTACGATTTCCTCCCTCTTTTTCCGAGTGATAAATGTGAGCATTAAAATCCCCCATACAAACCCATGGTTTCGAGCTTTGGCTAGCAAGACGAAGAAGTAAGTCCCAAGTTTTCTGTCTACGAGAAGTATCCGGTTCCCCATAAAAACCGGTGAAACGCCATCCTGTAGGATTATCAGCTTCCGCAATATGTACATCAATATGGTTTGGAGAAAGGCTTTGTAAATCAACTTGAAGGTCTTTATTCCACAGTAAAGCTAAACCTCCAGATTTCCCTCTAGAATCAACACTAACACCATACATGTCAAATTTAGATTTCAACAAATCAATCTTCCTACCCTTCGCTCTAGTTTCAGATAGGAAGACAAGTTGGGGGTTTTGGACCCGAATGTGATGTTCGAGATAGTGAACTGCCGAGGAACCCCCTAAACCCTGGCAGTTCCATGCTAAGCAATTCATGATGATAGGCGGGGCTGCCCGGCAGCCTCCGCCTTTGGATTCAAAGTTTGAGCCTTCTTTGAGGGTCTGTTGACCGGGACATGCTCACTAACAATCTCACAATCTTCATCCAATTGAATCAATTTGTCCGTATCTGCAGGTGAATCCATAACTTTTCTTTTTCCACCAATACTAGCTAGAGGGGTATCAATGATCATGGAGGAGTATTTGCTAATTGGTTCGGGGTTTAAGGGTATTATGGGCGGAAACAGGATTTTTATTTTCCTTGCTGATGATTTTTCTGGGTTTGTTAGAAGTTGTGGCAGTTTTCTTACCTGGTTCGGAGGGCTCGACCTTGATTGGGACCGAAAAGAGGTTATTAGATGAGAGGTTGTTAGTAGCAATTGACGAGTTTAATTTGTGAGATGGGTGGAGTGGGAGACGGAGTGATAGATCAGGGGTTGATTTCGGTGTTTGAGAGGAATTTATGTTTAGGATATTTTTAGCTTTTTCGGTGAGATGGAGTTTGGTGTTGTCTGTAATGGTTGTTGGTTCAGGTTTGAGTGATGTAGTTGGGTTAGTTTTATTAACTGACATTTTAATTGGGCTCAAAAAAGGATTCTTAAAAGGGTCAGGTATCATGGGTTTGCAATTATGGTTAATGGGCTCAAAATTAGCTTGCAAGGGGGGCCCAGTTTTAGTGATGTTAAGTGGGCGGGGTTCAGTAGACTTGGTAGATTGGTTTGTGAGTTTTTTAATAAGAACATTGGTGGGGATTAAAGGGCTTTGTCCAGGGGCAGTTGGTGGGCCGCATCTAATTGAGTTGAATTTGGGCTCAAGGATAATTGGGTTAATGTGGTCATTAGGAGGAGAATGGCTAGGATGGATCTGTTTAGGGGGAACAAGCAAATCGGGCTGGGTCAAGTTAGTAGAGATAGAATTAGAATTATCCAAGTTAGTTATCAGCTTACCTTTTCCTTTGCTACCAGGGAGTATATCCGGCTTTAACTTAGTCACATCCAAATTAGAATCATCTTGGGGGATAAACTTGGTAGCTGAATCTGCGGGATTAATTGCTTCATCAATAACCGATCTAAACACATGTTTACCATCCGAAGCAGATTTTCTGAGATTCGTTTCCGAGAAATTAGGGCCTAATTGATTCTCTTTCCTTATTCTCTCCGATTCATGATTTTCAATTGCAGTTGCCTTCGCCGCCGGCAAAACAGAGTTAGTGACCGGAGAAAAAATATTCGCCCCTCTACTTTTCCTAGAATCAGAAAAAAAATGAACTTTTCCCCCTGTTATCTACATGAATACCTGAAACTGATTGCCAACTCGGAGGAGCCGTCTGATTTCCACTGGTTGTTTCTCTAAGCCATTTTCCATAGGGGAGATTTTCCGGTGATATTTCCGAATCTTTGTCGTACCTTTTATCACAATTCAGAGACATATGGTCCAAAAATCCACAGTGATAACAAAAGTTGGGTAATCTTTCATAACTAAAGGTGACAACTAGCATATCCCCTCTCTCACTTTTGATTTTCATGAACCTAGGGATCGGTTTAGAAATATTAATTCCGACACGAACCCGAATACTTTCTCCGATCAACGGAGTCTTGGGATCAGTTTGAAGGCCTTGAAATTTTCCCAATCTGTTACCGATCATATCAACCATTGCTTTGTTAGATTTATTCAACGGAAGTCCCTTAATGTGCACGTAAAAATCACACCAATCGAGATTTGTTTCAGCCGGATTTTCTTCCGGTTGGACGGAGTTTAAAACAATGAGTTTCTTTTCAAAAGACCAAGGTCCCCCATACAGTGCTCTTTTCCAATCAATTTTGTGGTAAAAAGAAAAGATAAGTCTACCATTACTAATCTGTTTAATGTCTAAGCCCTTCCCTGGACTCCAGGCTTTAGAGAGAATAATTTTCAGAGAATCGAGATTAACCGAACGGATGCCCAATATCTTGCCAACCAACAACAGATCCGTCGAGGAGTTATTAATATCCCATTCTTCACCCGAAATCACGAACCCTTCTTCAACTTCAGTAATATTCAACTTAGAACCGAGGTCGAAATCCGAGCTCTCCATGTACAGAATACGCTATAAGAGATAGCCGAGTTCGTTGATAATCAAGAAACCAACAGACGAGACCCTGCAAGAGAACACAAATGAGAAAAGACAAAGGAAAAAGAGATAGAAGTGGAAGGGAAAACCAAAACCTATTTATAGTAGAGAAGTGGAAGGGATAACCTATTTGCACAAATAATGAACCCATGGCGAACCGAAACAAACAGAATATTCGACATAAATTTAAAGTAGAGAAGAGAGTAATTTCTAATTATTGTCGTAAAAAGGATACTTAGTTGGCTAGATTAAGTCTCCTATTTATAGGCACAAAAATGTCTTTTCGTAAGAGACACATAGTTTGGATTGCACTGTTTCGATCCAAATGGTACCTCTTCAGATCGAACAGACACAACCCCTTACTCTCAACTAATTTTCTTCACATATAAAATATAAATTCCAACAGTATAAATAGGTAAGAAATTGTTATATATAGAATACTGAAAACAAGAAGCATTAGGGCTTGCTTTTTTATCTTTTCAATCTTTGAAAATATAATATATGTGGAAAAAACTCAAAGTAAAATGAAATAACTTACTCATTTTTTGAAAACACCTCCTTTGAAAAATTTCAGAGAGAAACACAAAAAAGGAAATGAATTTTATCTATCTTAATTAAGACAATAATTATAGATCTTCCTTAATTTTTTTCTATTAGAAATCATATTTCTTCTATATCGTCCAAATTGGGGATCTATCTATAAACTCACATACATGCTTTTTTCGTTTAGCGACGAAGTACGATCCAATATCCATTTTGGTAGGTTTTCACCTTAAATTATTTTTCCCGAAATGTTGATGGTATGGTGGTTAGAGAAGACACTACTTTATTAACAAATTGCAATTCTTGCATATTGAAGGGGCACGTGTAAGATGTATTATATGTATATATACATATTATGATAATTAATAATAAATTTATTACTTTTTAAGATTATAATTTATTATTTTATTACTCAAATAAAATGAATCTTCATGTCAGTTTCTATTTTTTTATAGTCACACCAAAATTACGTAATCTTATAAAATTTAAATGGCTAATTATATAGTTTATATTCTTAGAGATGATGAGAATTATTTATATAGCTTAATATGCCAATAAGGATTGGCATTACCACTTACCTATAGAAAAGGAAAAAATATCGAAATTATCATTACCACATGACTTACATGTTTATATAGAATTCATATATAAAAAAAATCGAAATTGTCATTACCACATGACTCGCATATATATAGAATATATATATAAAAAAATCGAAATTGTCATTACCACATGACTTACATGTATATATAGAATACATATATAAAAAGAATCGAAATTGTCATTACCACATAACTTACTTTTTTTTTTTTTTTTTTTTTTACAAAACCGAAAAACAAAAAACTAACAAAAGAAAGGCTATATATCCCCTTCAAGCAGTGACATCAAAGACTGGGGGGGTATTTCCCAGTACTGCCCTCCTCTCCCACAATCATGTCCCATCTTCGAAAGTGCATCGGTACAAGCATTTCCGCTTTCTCAACGTGTGTCTTGTAATGCATTCCCATGGCATACCAATAAGTCTTCTACAATCTTCAACTATGAAATCAAGTGGGTGTGATTTCGTATCAGTTGATTTGATCAAGTTTAGGACAACCTCCGAGTCTAACTCCAACACCACCCTACGAAGTCTTCTTTCCCAAGCCAACGCCAATCCCTCTCTAGCCGCCAAAAGTTCAGCCATAGTGGTGGAGACGTTACCCAAGCTCCTAGTGAAACCAACTATCCAAACTCCCTTTTCGTCTCTAATAAGTCCTCTTGCCGCTACACTTTTTTTAGTGGTCAAAACGCTTCCATCGGTATTAATCTTGTACCACCCCTCATCCAGTTTTTTCCATAAAACCATTTTCTTTGCTTTTGGATGTTTTTCTCCCGTACCCGAAAGAGCCATGTTTATGTTCAAAGCCATCATTTTAGCAGCGAGAATTACTTGTTGCGGCCTTTCTGCTTTGTTCTCAAAAACCATTTTATTCCTGGATTTCCATATTGCCCATACCGTAGCTGAAAATATTTTATCCCACGGGACATCCGGTGCAAAAATGTTATCAAACTTCAGTTTAGTCAGATTATCTTTCAACCAAGAATTACCATTCAGGCTAACAAATTGGTAAAATTGGGTTGGAGCAATGAGTAATTCCCAAACCTTTTTCGTCCAAACGCAGTCCCGAAGAGCATGAGTGATGGATTCCGTGTGACCAAGGCACCTTATGTCTAAGGTGCCTTGGTCACACGGAATCCACCACATGACTTACATGTATATATAGAATACATATATAAAAAAATCGAAATTGTCATTACCACATGACTTACATGTATATAGAATATATATATAAAAAAATCGAAATTGTCATTACCACATGACTTACATGTATATATATGGCGAGTATTTGTTTCTTCGCATGAGCCCCATTACTAGGTACAATTATATCAACTATTATTCATGAATACGAAAGCTCAATAATTCAGCTAACCCTTAATTATTAGAAAATAAATAAACGTCTAAGAAATCAGAAAGTTAATCAAGGATTAATTCTGTTAATGACAAATAACTGACCCCTCACAACTTGTACCACCAAGTCAGAAAGTTAATCGTCCAAATAAGAAAATAAATTTCTTATTTATACCTGATCTAGGAAATTATTTTAGAATTTGTGACTATAAATTTCATCATTCCATTGTAGAGCATGATTTATAGTCATACCAAAATAACATAATCTTAAAAAAAATTAACTTTCATATTTTAGAAAATGAATATTTATGTCAGTTTCTATTTTTTTTTAATTTAAACTATAAATTCAAAAGTGCAATCAAACATATAGCTTCCATAGCTACAGAGATCAAGTCTAACAAAGCAACCTAAACATTAAACTAGTAATAAAACCGAAATCACAAATTCATAATACGAAACCCTAGAATAAAAACCACTTCACGAGCTGGTGAATTTGGTATCAAAAGTTAAGTATTAACTATTAATTTTTGCAATAATGTATATTCTTGCCAACTTATGGGTCAATGATTATAATTTAGAGATAAATTCGAGTAAAAAATGTGATTATCAACGTATGTACTAACATATTCATAGCATGAACGTTAATATAAACAATAAACTTGATGAAAATTTGTATTTTGTTCCTAGTCATTTGTTAATAAATGTGATTTATTTCACACTTTTATTGAAACATAAATAAAAAGTACATCAAGGATGATTAAGTGCGGTTTCCGGGTGGTGGGTCAATTTTTTTAACCCATCAAACCCGTCATCCGACCCATACTATGCGAATTTACAAGTTACCGACCCGCAATTGATTATTTTAAAAATAAAACCGGCAGATTGCAGACGAGTTGGGTCAGGTCGGACTGATGGGTCGGGTGTGGCGGGTTTATGAACACCCTTAATATTCACAATTTTCACTAGAAAAAAAAAATGAAATTTGGATCATCCTAACACGGTCATATATAGCTCAACGAAAAATATTCTAAAAATAAAACAAATTAAAAAATGGGTTATTTACGCATACACCCCCTCAACCACATGTCATTGGGCAGTCTCCTCCAAAACTTTTTTTATCTTTTAACAGTTTCACCCCCTCTGTCCATTTTCTTCCACTTACATACAATACTCCATTATTTCGTCAATAACCCTTTCAACAAAGATTAGTTTGATTTCTTCAAGATTGCTTCAACTTTCAAATCTTTGAAAAAATCCAACTAACCTTCGTTGAGATGGTAATTTCGACATTAATATTTTATTGACGGAAGAATGGACGAAAAGTGGAAGAAAATGAATGGAAGGGGGGTGAGACTGCCAAAAAATAAAACCAGGAGAGACTACCAAATGAGAATAGTTGAGGGGGTCTATCTGCAAATAACCATTAAAAGATAAAAAACTCATGACTGCAAGAATAATGCGAGTTTTAGATCCACAATGTATTTCAGGCAGGATCTTTGCCCATATCCTGCACGCATTATCTGTAGGCATATTGTTTGCCGAAACTTTGCTAGTAAAGTAATAAGTATGCATGGATCACATCGTAAGGTTAATATATTAGTAAAAACTATAGCGTATGGGGTATTACGTCATATTATATGTGTTAATATGGGCTAATACAAGGTTTGGTGGCATCGCTCCAATATCAGGTCAAATGGATTAAATCCTTACGACCCGGTATTAAGACTAGATTATAATCCACCCATGCATGGATGGATTAGTTAATCCGGGTGAATATGAATTCGGTGAAATATCGCTTATAATCTCAAATTTACATATTTCCTATTTTAACATATCATTAATTCTTCTTAAATCTTTAAAAATGGAAACATATTCTACATAAATAAATCACAAACTAAAATCTATATCAATTTACAATTAATATGGAGGTATTCGAATTAAAACATTGAACAAACCTTGATCAACTCATACTCTCATACATATTATACAAATGGCTTCGATGAATTGATATATCTTAACTAACATAATATGTTCAATTTATTAGTGAAAATATATGCCTAAACTCATAACTCCACAAAACATATTACAGTAAATTGTTTTAATGTAATATGATTCAATTAAATCTCCCAAACATATTTTTAATATGACATTCAATCCGACTCCGATCTAATTCATCTTAATTTCATACACCCTACCAAATTGCCGGTTATAGAATTAATGCCGTATACTAAAAAGCTCACTTTTCGAGTTTACAAGCAATATTATTTTATTACATGACGCATATTAGCATGAACAAGGCTTCTTTCTTTGAAAGATAATCCATCCAAGAATCAAGGTATATATAATATCCATAAGTCAAATGGAGGAAAAAAAATAAGCCATCATGTTACAATAGTCAATTTGAATATTATCGATGTGAATACCTTTAGAGGGATCGATTTAAAAGGGTCAAGATCAATATACTGTACTTTTTCTTTTTTCAAATAAAAATAAAATATTGTATTTTTTCTTTTTTCTAGAATTGTATTATTTGTAAAATAAATTAAAACTTAGGTTAAAACTGTGTATCATAGAGTTTATAATTCAAATGAATGGAGGTTAGATTAAAGAGGGAAAAATACTTTTGTTAACAAACTTTAGTCCAAAAAATATATTTAGTATCAAACTTTTTGAAAAAATACATTTCATACCATGATTCACACCCTCTTGACACATTTAATTTTGCCGTCCAGTTTCGGACGGAATTTAATATGTGCCGCTCACGTGCCCGTTAAATTGACAATGTGCTCACATTGTTTACTTAACGGGCACGTGAGCGGCATGTACTGAATTTCGTCAAAAAATTGACAGTAAAACTAAATGTGTCAAGAGGGTGTAAATCATGGCACAAAATGTATTTTTTCGAAAAGCTTGGTACCAAATATATTTTTTGGACTAAAATTTGGTATCAAAAGTATTTTTCAAAGCGGTTTGACTTGACCTCTCAGTTTTCATCGAACTATGACCAAATTGCAATCTGGACCAAAACATTATTCCCACACCAATTCTATCTAATGACGCACTTTTAGTTCATTGATTGTAATTCAAAATTAAATTATAAACTATAAGTACTTATATATGCATGTATTTAATTATGATAGAGACTTAATTAATAAGAGCAAAAGACAAAAACACCCCCTTTGCTTTGTCTAACTCCCAAAAACCCCTCCGTGTTATTGTAACTCCCAAAAACCCCCCTGTGTTTGGTTTTAAATACCACACTCGACCCAAGTAGTATATACTTATAATTTTATTTTTGACTTTTGGTGGAATGAAAAGATTATCCCTATGTGTTTTATTTTTTAAATTTATTTATTCTTTTTGAAAAATTAAGTATATACTACTTGGGTCGAGTGTGGTATTTAAAATCAAACACAGGGGGGTTTTGGGGATATAAAATGACACATGAGGGGGTTTTTTGGGAGTTAGACAAAGCATAGGGGGTGTTTTTGTCTTTCGATGTCAGGGGTAAAATTGTCATATCAAAAGCAAAATGTGAACAAATACTTGTAATTTTGGCGTTTGAAACACACTCTCTATTTTGGGGGTATATTTGGCATTTATTTGATATCACAGGGGGTTTTTTGGGATTTAAAATAACACAGGGGGATTTTTGAGAGTTAGACAAAGCATAGGGGGTGTTTTTTTCTTTTGCTCTAATTAATAAACTTTAACGGCGTGACGTTTAGACTAAGGCCTATTGGATTATAAATATAAAGGAAATGCCATATGCTTATATCCCATAACTTTTGAAAGAAAAAAATCAAATAAAAAAAACACACACACACACAGAGTACATTTTGAACAAAATGATGTCTGTAGGTGCTGCTAGAAATTGCATTGCTCATTTCAAGGACATAGACTCCTCCAAATACTCTTTCTCATCTCCAACTGCAATTGCAAACCAATCAGTTCATTTCACCAATAATCATGTAAGAACGTGACATTATTTTATTTGTCTTTTCTATAAAACAGAAAACAATATATAAAGTTAATTTATGACTTTCCACATAGATAAATGTTCTTTTTATATATATTGCATTTTATTACAGAAATATTACCAAGAACTTAGTTCACAGTCCATGAACGGATGTGGAGGTGATCCTAGAGCACCCCTAGGCACCACCGAAACACGAACATTTCCCGCGGTTGCGACTCCAGCATTGGTGGCCGATCGCCTCAACTCCACCCTCTTCAACTTGAAATCCAATCCTCCACTGTCCGATTCTGGGATTATCCGTATAGAGGTACGTTTTTCTCGACGTGACTTCGATTTTCTTTTAACATTTGAGAAATTGAAATTCATGTTGAAATTAAAGAACATGTTCATATTGTTAGAAATTAAAGCAAGAATGAAGATGAATTCGTTAATTTGTAGTATATGCCACGTGGTTGGCTAAGAGATGACAATTGATTGGTGTTCAATCTTCTTCTTTATCACACACTAGCTATCACATAGAAGTTAAGATTATGGAATTGGTGATATTCATAGTTTTTTTTTAATTTTTTCGAATCTTGATAAAGATCATAATCCAAATTAATAATAGGTTATAAATTTGAAAGCAAGAATTCTAGTACAGACCTGACTCGGCTGAACCTAATTTAATTAGAATTTATTATACTCATTTATGATTTATCCAATGTATTTCAGGATAATGATATGGTAAAATTAAAATGGTTTATATAATAGTGCTTTCTAAGATGATTTGACTTTCTCAAACATCACGAGCTTCACTGGCCAATGGCCATCACATTAGAAAAAGAAACATTTCCTACAATTTGAAGAATTATAATTTATAACACATAATACCAAGGTTGGTCAAACACGTCTAATGATAATGGGCTGGATCTAACCTACTCAAATCCGAATTCATTGTACATGTCGTATTTGGATCTTTATGGATTTAAAATTTTTGGAGTTGAATATTTTTCGGATTCAACCAGATTTAATTAGATATTTTTTGAATCTAATAAAATCTCCCCTTTAAAAAATTATCACAACTAAACTCCTATATAAAAAGATTAACTCCTTTTCACATATTAACCATTTAGCTCAAATGAATTAGTATTGGCAGACATGCAAGTTTAAATGAAATCCACTTTTTTTCTAATGAAACAAAACTCAAATGATTTAATAGACTACATTGAAAACAGTAATGTATCAAGAAAACGAGATCACGAACTGAATATTAACTCATGTCTTGTAAAAATAATGTTAAAACATTTTAAACGTTACTTTTAGAAGTAAAATATTATGTGTATATTTATAATCCTTTTATTTATTATCAGATTATCAGATTTAAATTCTTGATGGGTTTGATCAATCTAGATTCATATTAACTATACGTATTTTTTATTACAATTTTTTTAATCAGAACAGATCGATATAAGATCGATATGATCTCTAATCAAATAAAAATTCTAATTAATCGGATTAAGATCCGCTCCATTGAAAGCCCTTTGAGTAAGCCCATATTAATGTGAATTCACGGACTACTCATCTTTCTTTCTTCGGGCCATAACATCCAGTTTTTTCTACTCTTTGGGACTTTATTTAACTAAATAAAAAATATGAATATATTGAAATCTTTGCAATCTTTTTCTTTCTCCATATCATTTTTCTTAGGGTGAAATACAGAGTGTCAGTTACTCGTATCATTTGAAACACTTATGTATTGTTTGGTTGTCGGGAAAGTGAGGGAAAGTGAAGGAAAGTCAGTTTTTTTTTCTCCCACTTGTTGTTTGGATAGCGGGAAAGGAAGTTACTATTTTCCTTCAGCTTTCCCGCAGGAAAATTTTGTGAAGAAAAAATTTCCCCACCAATTTGATGGGGAAATGCTGGGAAAATCTTGGGAAAATTTTAGAGTAAATTGCAAAACAACCCTTGTACTTTGTCTAACTATCAAAACCTCCTATTTGTGATTTTTTTTTACCAAAATCCCCTTTGTGCTTATTTATTATTAGCAAACAAATACTCTCTCAAGTCATAATAATAATTATACCCCCACAAAATATCGCAAAAACACCCACTTCAGACGCAAACAACCCAAAGAAAATGTAATTTTTATCTTGAAACTAGAAAAATACAAATTGCAAAAGACAATATCAAGTAAATTTTACATAAATCCCAACCAAAGAAAAAGTTAAAGATTTTAATAATATATATAGATAAAAAATATTACTTCTTTTTCTAAACTTTCTTGACAACCAAACATCTGCAAGAAAATAGTTTTCCTGACAACCAAACATATTGAGGAAAATGACTTTCTTTTCCTTTTCTTTTCCTTTCCTTTCTTTTTCATTTTCCTACAATTTTCCCTCACTTTCCATACAACCAAACAAGCTATTACCTCCACATTATAGTTTTGAAGTTTTTATTTCAAAATACCCCTGCTCCTTTTATAAATAATAATTTTTTTTATTAATTTATCAACAAGAAATTGTCTCTTTATTAATTATGTATCCATCCATCCATCCATCAAACAACATTATGTTTCAATCTCTTCAATTCTTTTGTTACCTTCCGTTTTTCGATCTCAATTTTTTTCTTTATTTATGTTTCAATTTGTTTTCGTTATTTACTATTTCGGTTTTTTATTTCTATCTCAATTTTTTTCTTTATATTTTTCTCAATTTTTATTTATTTAAAATTATCTTATTTATTTTCGGTACGAGAATTTTGAGTAAAATCTTGAAGGAGAATAAATGAAGAAAAAAATTGATACGGGAATAAAAAATTAGATAAAAATGAAGATAAAATTGAGACCAGAAAACCGAAGCAAACAAAAGACATGAAGAAATTGAAACATAATATTATTTGATGGATAAATGAATTCATAATTCATAATTTTTTTTTTCATAAATCAATGAAGGAACAATTTATTTATTATAAAAGGTCGGGGTAGTTATGAAATAAAATGTTCAATACTATAACAGAAAAAGTAAGTGTTACAAGTGATACCCCATACTTTAAGGGGTAAACTGTATTTCACCCCTTTTCTTACAAATACTTAATATACCCTCCATATTTTAAACTCCTTTACATATTACCCCATAATGATAAATCCAACCAGCTTTTCTAAAAAAAAAAAAAAAAAAAAAAAAAAAGTCTAAGGGCATCTCCAATGGTGGGCTCGGGGCGCGCGTGAGGGCCGGGCTGGGCTGGGGAATCGTCTCCAATGGTGGTCCGGGGCGGGGCGCGAGGCGGCACGGGCTGGGCAGCGAGCTGGGGCGGGAATGGAAGCTGGCACGCAGTGCCGCGTGAAGAAGAAGATGACAGAGGGGAGAGTGCTGTGCACTCTCCCCTCTTTAAGTCAGGTGGCGCCACTTGGCGCCACCTGATTTGTCCCTATTTTTTTTTTTTGTTTTTAATTGGTTTATTAGTTTTAAATGTAATAAAATGATTTTAATTGTGTAAAATTTGTAATTAAAATTTGTAATAAATGTTAATATTAGAATAATATTTGTTTTAATTTTTTAAATTTAGAATAAAATTAAAATATTATTAATATTGATTTTAATTACAAATCTAATTTACAATGGGTTAATAATAATAACATTAAAAATGGTTTTAATTATTTCTTGTGTTTAAAAAATATGAATTAAATTTTATAAATAATTTTTTAGTATATTTGTTAATATTAGAATAAAATTAATTTTTTTTAATTTTAATTATAATTATTAATGTTTTAATAATAGTAACATTAAAATGGTTTTAATTATTTCTTCTATTTAAAAAATAGTAATTAAATTTTATTATTATTAATTTTGATTACAATTGTAATTAATAATGATTTAATAAGAATAAAATTTCCTCCTAAATTAGAATTAGAATTACTTGAAAATATAATCAAATACCAACAAATAATTTAACTTAATACCTAAAGTAAGAAATATTTAAAAACATACTTAATGAAAAAGATACGTAAAATTATGCAGTTTACATTTATTGTTAACCGTATTTTGCATACACATGGGCGATTAGGTCTTGCTGGAGTCTACGGTTGGCTTCTTTGGATCGTATAGCATCATGACGAATAATATAGTTATCCAAAGTTTGTCTTCTTGGTATTGGATTTTCCAAGTCAATACCTTCACGTGGATAAATTTTAGCACGTGCCCTACGAGATGTGCTTAAATCATCATCGTCGTCGTCGGAGTCATCATCTTTGTATTTAATGTTATAATTCGTGTTTTGAATTAATTATAATTATAATTATAATTTAAATTTAAATTTTTAATGTTTAAATATTATAATTATAATATATTTAAATTATTTATATTATTAAAATAATAATTATTAATATTCTATCATTATTATTATTATTAATATCAATATTAAAAACAATATTAAAACTATAATTATAAAAATGGTGAGAGTGGGGAAGAAAAAAAATTGGAATAAATTGAGTGCTGGAGACCACCACTGGAGATGATCACCCAGAGCCCGAGCTGGCTCGGGGGCTGCCCCGGGGGCTGGCCCGGGAATGGCCCCGGGAAACCATTGGAGATGGCCTAAGTAGCTGTGAAGTCAGTAAAATGTATATGGTTGAATTTCGTAGAAATCACCACCCAAATTTGATACAGTATAATTATTGTTGATTTCATATATATAATAGAAATGTTGTTGAGCTTAATGGCGAAATTGTTTTGTATAAAAGGTGCCGATACAGCAGCGGATAGAGGCACTCGATTGGCTTCGTTGTCAGAGCCACAACCTTCTTCTTCCCCGCTGTTATTTCTCCGGCCGCGATTCAACTCCACTCATCGAGAATGGAGATCACTCCGATCATAAAAAGAGACTGGTCAGTGTTGCTGGTTTGGGTTCTTCGGTCTTCTTCCGCGATCTCTCCCCCTTCTCTTTGGACGATTGGCATTCCATCAAAAGGTATAATCAAATAAATTCCTTTTATCTAATTTCATTTCCTGTTTTCAGCATTTTGTTTGGTTTTTCTTCAGATTGTACTAAATTTTTTGCATGTATTTAAATTGGGATTAGGTTTATATGTACATATATACACATTTGTTTTTGGCGTGGTAGGTGGTTAACTGTAAAATTGATATGATTCAGATCTCAACATCCTGTGAATTGAATTAAATCATAGTTGATGATGAACTGGACCCTAATTGCTTGGATGGTTATAATGTATATATATGGTATAGTCTACTGAAAATGTTGAAGAAGGAATGTTGAGTCCTAAAGTAAGAAGATTGAATAGGGTAATCAGGTTAATGAAGTAGTATAGATGATGATTTATATTACATTGCAATGTCATTATTTAGCTTATATCTACTGATTGTGGTTATATTTCACCCAAGGTTTTTATCCAAGAAGTGTCCATTGATTCGTGCTTATGGTGCCATCCGTTTTGATGCGGGGTATAAAATAGGCCCGGAGTGGAAAGGTTTTGGTTCCTTTTATTTCATGGTCCCTCAGGTAAATAATTTGTTTTTATTGTTATAAGGAAAAGTTTCTGCTATCAACACATAGTCTTCTTTAGTTTATAATGACATGATTCGAGACACTAATTTCAGGTGGAATTTAATGAGTTTGAAGGAAGTTCAATGATCGCTGCGACTATTGCATGGGACAATGCCCTGTCAAGGACATATGAACAAGCAATTGCCGCAGTTGAAGCCACTATGTGGCAGGTCTGACTAAAAATTACATACAAAGTGGCTCCCTATGAATCAGGGTCTACTGATTTGAAACATATTGTCCCTGGAAATTATTGTGACCTATATGCATCAGGATCCCGATTCATGGATATGTCCTTTTTATATATCTTGGTTCTTGTCTAGCTCATTCATTCAGTACATATCTGTTTGCAGGTTTCCTCTGTCGTCCGGAGATTAAATGGTAGCACTCCCAGTGCTGTTTTACTCCACCAAACTCATGTTCCTGACAAATCATCGTGGGATTCAGCTGTTAAACGAGCTTTGGAATTGATAAATAGGAAAGATTCAAAGCTGATTAAGGTTAGCTATTTTATTTATATGAAGCATTTTTTTTAGAACATTTACTTTTATGATAGTAACTAGCACATCACGATTAAATGTTGGAGGAGAAATGCAACTCAACTTCTTATTGTTGTTATCTATCAAATGTAAATCTATATATCTTTTTAGTTGTTTTCTCTTATACTTTTTATAAAGTTTCTCATTAGTGTCATTCTTAACCTGATGCATGCATTTCGTATTGAAAAATATAGGTTGTTCTTGCACGTAGCAGCAGAGCACTGACCACAGTAGCAATAGACCCTTTAGAGTGGTTGACAAGCTTACATGTATTATTTGTGCTTCTAATTTATTTTTAGCAACTCATGTATGATTATGATCTAAGGATTGATGTTTAGTATACAATGCTTGATTCTTATAGGTTGAAGGGGATAATGCTTATCAGTTTTGTCTTCAACCTCCCGATTCACCTGCTTTCATTGGGAACACTGTAAGTAAATTTACTTTCTCTCATTTGTTTATTTGGATTTTGGGAATAATTTTGTTTATTATGCCAGGATTTAATGTTTTAATACAACTTTGTTGTTATGTTAATAGCCAGAGCGACTATTTTATCGAAACCGACTAAGTGTCTGCAGTGAGGCTTTGGCTGGAACACGAGCAAGAGGTGGATCAGAGTTTCAAGATTTACAGATAGGACAAGATTTACTTTCCAGGTTATTCTAAAATTTAATCTCAGTGTCGTATAGATGCTTTCTGTGTTGCAAACTTGTTATCAACACTAGTTCTTTCATTCAATTCACTTGCAGTCCTAAAGACCATCATGAATTTTCTGTAGTGAGGGAAAGTATAAGAAGAAAACTCGAGGCAAGTGACACTTGTACATATGAAAATCTCAAAATATATTTCCCTTTGTAGTAGCACTTCATGCAGCATAACAATTAAACACATCTATGATACCTTCTTGATTTTCATTTTCACTATTATACATTTCAGACTGTATGTTCCAGCACATTAATTGAACCATACAAAGCTCTACGGAAACTCCCACGAGTTCAACATCTTTATTCTCAACTGACAGGCTCACTGCAGAAAGAAGATGATGAGGTATTTATTACCTTTTACCAATTATATCATAATTCTTCTAATTTAAAATGAAATCTGGTGATATTTGACCTGGAAACTTCTCAATAAAATTACAAAATTTGAAAAATCTAGCTATGCTGCCATCTTTTTTCTTTATTCTTTTTTCCCTTTGCTGAACCAATTATAATATTATATCATATTTCTTCTCTGAACTAGTCTCAGACTGAGATAAAGCATAACTCGGTCTGCACTTGGTCCTGCGACTATGCTGGGCTTGGCTATTACTTCAGACAATGAATATATAAATAGATGGGCATGCTGACTTGGGGGCTTGGGGCCTAATTGCTATGAATTACTAATATCCCAGAACATCTTGAAGAATTGATTAGTGATTGTATTATTTGACAACTTACATCATTATTAGAGTTGCTCTATATGTTATTAAATTTATTCTTCCAATTTTGTTGTCGGGAATCAGGATATACGTTCTAAATATTTTGTTGTTTGCAGTTTAAAATATTGTCTTCTCTTCATCCAACTCCAGCTGTTTGTGGGGATCCTATGGAAGAGGCACGGTCTTTAATATCAGAAATTGGTAAGTCTACCACTATACCATTTACAGATTCAGTGATGGCTATGTCTCTTTGCTGTTGCGAGCATCTGTGTGCGTGTGTTGTATGATAGGCAACTGACAAAGGATAAATATCATTATCTATATGATGCAGAAATGTTTGACCGAGGAATGTATGCTGGCCCTGTTGGATGGTTTGGTGGTGCAGAGAGTGAGTTTGCTGTGGGAATAAGGTCGGCCTTGGTTACTAAGGTGAGGATATTAGCCTTTATTTGTTGACTAAAGTACCCTTTCAGAATTATCTACCGGAATGATATGGTATAATCTGTAAACTACAATAAAAAGTGCTTTTTTAAGGTAAATATGTTAATAGTATATTCATTTAAGTAACTTCATTGACTAAAGAATAATTATTTAAACCACCAGGGTGCTGATGCTTTACTCTACGCCGGAACTGGGATAGTAGAAGGAAGCGATTCATCCATGGAATGGCAGGAACTGCAGCTGAAGACCTCACAGGTCCGTGTTTAAGCAAAATTAATGAAATTTTCCATCGCATTTTGGAGAATAAACTGGTTCATTAGTGTCGGTATGTTTCATCTTATGTAGTTCACCAAATTGATGAAACTTGAGGCGCCACTCACTTATGAGACGAGGGAGAGAATTGAAATGTGAACTAAAAAGGTCAGTGCCTCCCGATAACTTCAAAAGTGGCATATTTAGACACCAGTTAATTTCTACCGTATAAATTTCATTAAATAGAACTTATGATAAATCTTAGTTATGACTGATTTTAAATTCTTCTTTAACTTTCAATGTTTACAGATTGTCAAAATTAAAGATATTACATCATGAGAGATGAAAATCGGCCATCCATTTAAATTTTGTTTTTCCTTTTACTTTGTGTATAGTTAGTTGTGCTATATCCCATACCACTGATCACTGTACACACACTATGTACATATATGTCTGTGTGTGTATATATATGTGAAATAAGAGAGAAGAAGGAAGATGATGTCTTCAGATAAGTTGCTCTGTATATTCAACAGAAATAAAATGTAATGAAACTATTAAGCTTGTTCCCCCTGTTTTACCTTCTTATGCTGCAATTTTTGCTTTACTTCACTTGTTTATCTTCAGTATATTCAATTACAGGTAACAAAACACTTAGTAAAATCGAGGGCAAGTGCGTAGGACATTAATTTAAATCACTCGAAAACATCCATTCTAAAATCTTGCAGGATGCACAACTTATACTTTCTACTTTTAACTTTTATACAAAATTGCTTAACATTCCTTATTCTTAATGCACTTTAGAGGGCCTGCGAATTTGGCAAGCTTACTGGCAAACTTTCCGGGTTTTGGCTTGATCATAGAATCACTTGCAAACTTGTGTTTCGGATTTCCAGATTGTTTGAAAAATGCTCCATTGCGCATCACATCTCCTTCTGATTTCCATACCCAATTCTTCCACACACTCTCTGTCGCATAGTCTCTCTTCGTCACCTGCATTTCCAGGAAGAATTACTATCATGCTACTATATTAGGAAGGATGAATGTCGAATATTGGTAAAAACACATTATATGCGTTGCTACGTACCTCTTTGGCGAATGGATTGTTAGGAGCAGTGAAGTCGTTGCCCTGACTAAGTATAGTCGGGCCATGGCTTCCGCCAATGGCATACATTTCCCAACGAGTGTAAAGATTGTTAACTACGTGCACGAATCCATATCTGACCCGAGGCATCCTCTGCTTCAATCCCTTACCAAAGTGATTGAAAGCTAAAGTTATTTGCATTATCTGGTCCTTCTTGTAGCTATCACTTGCCCCAAACAACATTACCTACATGGCAACAAATTTCCAAAAACAAAAACTCAATTTATTCTAAAGTTTTATGTACATTTTCATTACAAAATTACCTCATTATGTTGGGCAAAATGGCTATTGGAAATGGTTATGGCTGTCGAAGCTTCAACAATATCTATAAGTCCATCGTCACATTTAGACATAGAAACATGATCAATCCAAATATTTGTGGAACCAAAGATCGAAATCCCATCACCGTCGCTTTGCGTACGTTGGCCATAATGATTAAGAGAATCCCTAATCAAGCCTCCATTTCCTTTCTTAATATCATGAACCCGAATGTTATGAATGATGACATTGCTTATATATTGTAGGGTTAGGCCGGCACCATTCGCGATGTGCACTTGTGCTCCACGCCCGTCTATTGTCTTATTGCTCGTCATAATAAGTTCTTCAGCTAGCCTAATGGTCATGTCATGTGCAAATATGATCCAAAGTGGCTCAGATTGAATTAGAGCATGTCGTAGAGTTCCCTTCTTAGGGTTAACTAAGTCATTGTCCAAAGGGTTGGTCACTACGTAAATCTTCCCGGCCTTGCCTCCGGTCGCTTTGCGGCCAAATCCAAGGACGCAGTCGGCCAACTTCTTGCGATTCTTGTCCCAATTCTTTTGACATCTCCAACATTGATCAATTGGATTCGTAGCCATGCATGCACCAAATATGTTATTCTTCAAGTCTCTTCTTGTGTTGTTTCTACCCTCCACAGACCTTCATGTTTCAAATAATAACGTGAAAATCTAGCGATTTAAGTTAAAAAAAGAAAGAAAAATCGTTGCGATTATTTTATAGTACCTATGAACACGATTGTTGAGATTGTCTGTGACTGACATAGGGTTATGTTGATAGGCTTGGCGAGCGGCCGTGTTTGCTTCTTTGGCACGCTTCTGCCATACCTCATCGTTTTCGAAATTGGCATAATCTGCCTTTGTAGTGAAAACTACATGAATGAAAATCAAGAAAACTAAAGTATACCTAATGGTATCCATTATGGAATGAAATGCTATATGTATGTTATGTCTTTTCTTTTTTGTTTATTTATAACATTCTTAACCTAGGTTAAAGTTCCTACTACATTAATTTCAGAGTTGAACTAATAAAAAAAACACCCGCAAAACGCACACGTGAATCTCGTAAATAATTGATGGTCGTACAAGTAAGTACCACTCGAACTCAATCTATGCGCAAAAAAGGGACAATCATGGGATCTTGTAATATTATCTCTACTACTTATAAATTAGTATTCCAAACGTACGGTCCCTATCTATATAATACTCAAGCCTCCCAATTTTTCTCCACTTTAGCTCTTTTATTTTTATTTTTATTTAATATCTTCGAGGCGTGTCGTTCACATTAAGTGGGAACCTCTTTCAATAGGGATTTGAATATGGGTTCACTACTTTGTAATGATTGATTCCTTTCACTAGACCAATCACATGTTGGTTCTCCATTTTAGTTTTGATGTGAAGTTACTAATTGAAAGTTGAAAATGTAAAACTTGAATTTTTTTACAAGTTTGCTTAAAGAATAGTAGTTGAGGATAAATGACGTCACATTAGGATTATTTCAAGAAGAACGAAATCCAATGTTAGAAACTATTTCCTTCTACATTCCAAATAAAAGAAAAAAAAACAAATATGTTCGTTAGAAAAACATATCATGATCATGTGTCGTCCATACTGTAACGATGACTGGAATCTAAAAAAATGTCCCTAATTTGTAAATAGCTTGTTTGGTTGTCAGAAATTGAAGAAACGTAAGGGAAATATAATTTTTATTTTCTCAAATGATGTTTGGTTAAAAAGAAAAAAAGTTATTAATATTACTTCATTTTTCCAGCAGGAAAATTTATGCACAGAAAAACTTTCCCCAACTTGATAGGAAAATCAAAGGATTTTTTTTTTTAAATTTTTATCATTATTGAGTTATCTATAATATTTTTGTGAGTATGTCTAATTTAGTAATACATGAACTCAACTAATATATTATATCTTCAGTTTTTCAAAATTGATATAAATGTGGTGACTAAAAAATATACAATAGAGTCAAATTAATCTATAATAAATTTAATACAATAGCAGTGCATTTGTATAATTTATCTTAAGCTATTTTAATTTATTTCTTCATGATTGTTAGTTTTTATTTGATTCCGTAACTCATTTTGTACTTTCAATTTGCTAGAGAATGATCTTGATTTTGCGATCAATTTTAATATCTTTTCTTATTTTGAAAATATTTATAACTATACAAAGATATCTATAAAAATTAATTTTCCTACACGACAACCAAACATGTAAATAAGTCGATAAAGTTGGAGATATATTATGAATAAGGAATCTAAATACGAGGTTAATTTATCGAAAAAGGAAAAGGTTAAAAAAGAGTCAAAGTGGTTCTGGTTCTGCATTTTAATCTGCTGCTAGCAAACTGAACTACATGTACACTGTACAAGTTTCCCATGCTGTGGATCATCATTTTAATTTATTTATATTAACTTAACTTCAGATTAAATAAAAGCATAGCTAAATTAAAGTTGCAATTAGAAGTGAAGTAAATTAAACTAAAAAATAAATAAATTAAAACAATATTAAATATTTGTACCTTGCGTCAGATTATCCATGTAAGAAGTATGACCAAAATGCTAATTGCTAGAGTTGCTCTAAGATTAGGTAAATTATATTGGTGGTTAATCAATAAGACCAAACTTATATCTTCACTCTTCAAAAAGCCTCATGAAGAAGCATCTACAAATTATAAATTTGCTTTTCTTTTCTAATTTGAATATTACAATCTTGTTTTAAAGAGTCACATTTTCTAATTATTATATACCAATTGTATAGTACTTCTACTAGCTTTTATTCATGAAGTCTATATGTCAAGTAAACTAAAATATGTGTAGGCTATGATAGAAAAGTTTATGGTCAATAGACAAAGGATTAATTAAATACCAAATATTTTCTTGAGAATGCATAAAAGTAGGACAGTTAAATTTCTTTTCTACCATATGCAATCACTTTCTAGTCTATTTAATTATGTCCATTACTTCTTTGCAAAAAAAATAAATGAAAAAGTTATGTCCATTGCTTCATCACATAGTGAAGTATAAAAGGAGAGGGACAACATTTGGAGTTTAAATCATTACTTAGATTCACAAAATTGAATACATACTACTTCTTACATAAATCCATTAAATTCCACAAAGGTCCGGTTAAGATCAATCGATAGAAAAATGGTAGAAACGGAAGATCATTCGGAGAAGCACGAAAAGGAAGAGAAAGATAAACACGCGGCTGAAGACGAGAAAGGTGAAGAGAAGACCAAAGACAAGAAAAAGAAAGATAAGGATACGAAGGAGAAGAAGAAGAAGAATCCCGAAGATAAAAAGGATCCAACAAAACTAAAGGCCAAATTGGAGAAACTCGAAACCAAAATGCAGGCGCTACAAATCAAGAAAGATGAAATCTTAAGGTTGATCAATGAAGCTGAAAACAATAGAGCAAATCCAACTCCTGCATGAGATACTTTTCACTTTCGTAGCTAGACGAAAAAAATTACAATTTTTTTTATTTTTTTAACCAGTTTTAGGATATCAAACAACATGCATATACCGAATAAGGGGAACTTCATATGCATATATGTGAATATGTAAATAATTCATAGATATCGTATGTATGCGAAGAAACAGAGTATTTTTTAGTGACAAACATTACTATAACATAACAATTTCGATCAGTAGCACATTTACATTTTTCCACCTAATTATATAATTTGCAAAATATATATCCACAATATTATAGTACTGATAAAACTAGACATAATAACACCGAAAGCAAACTTGAATAAAGCATATGACGATACCCGACATATATATATTAGACGTTAGCCTGAAGAAGTCCATCACGGATTTGAGCTGCCACGTCGCGGACTGCACCTGGTCCATGTGGGATGAACACAGCAGAAGATTTGGAGGAAGCACCAATTTCTTTCATTGTGTCGAAATATTGGGTGACAAGGACCATATCCATTACGTCTTTTGCAGTGGTTCCCGGCACATTGACTGAGAAGCCAAGCACACTGTCTCTTAATCCGTCCACAATTGCTTGACGCTGACGAGCAATACCCATACCCGAGAGGTACTTAGCTTCCGCTTCACCTTCTGCTCTCTTTATTTGCAATATCTTTTCCGCTTCGGCTTTCTCGTTAGCAGCCAACCTCATCCTAGCAGCTGTAGTTTTGAAAAATATGTACGAACCAAAAATAGGGACTCGAGATTCGAAAATAAGAACTATAGGAAAATGTAGTTTATATGTTTCAAGATAAATCGACAAGAAGCCATAAATTAATGGACAACTTCTATAAGAACAAACTAGTTTCTAATTCATCACAATAACTTAAAAAGCACTCTATCTAGCTATGTACACACTATACACTCCTTCATAAAAAGGGCAATTTGGTCTTTAAAATGGTCAAATTCAACGTCAACTTCGCGAGTGGTTATGTAATTTATCTTAACTTCAGGCGGCGGTTTGTAAGTAATTTATCCCTAATAAGTACTCTCCACTTTACCTGCATTGATTTCGTTCATTGCTCTCTTAACATGCTCATCCGGTTCAATGTCGACAATTAGCGTCTGCACGATTTCATATCCATAAGCAGACATTGCCTGCAAGCAAACATTACAAAAGAAAGAAAAAAACCAACACCATAATTAAAGAATTAGTCTCATCCAAATCAAATAAAATCAATATATTGACGATGGTATTACCTTTTCAAGTTCATCTTCAACAGCCTTAGCAATTTCATTTTTCTGCTCAAAAGCATCATCAAGATTGAGCTTCGGCACACTTGCTCTTATCACTGGACAGTCGAGACAACAAACACGAAATGTTATATTAATTACAGGGATAAATCATTACATAAACCATGAAACAATTGTAAAAGTACCATCAAAGACATAGGCCTGAATTTGACTTCTTGTGTTGCTGAGTTTGTAAAAAGCATCACTTGCGTGGTCTGCAAGGGCACGGTATTGTATCGACGCCACTACATTCACAAATACATTGTCCTGAACAACGAATATTCAATAGACCATCAATTAGTATAATTTACAGGCTTTAAGTATTGTTAATTCTACTAATTGTGTACATATAAGACTTGAATGTAAATCAGAGAATATGAAAAACAAATTGTATATCTGAATTGAATATTTACAGTGAGTTTCAAAAGATGTAACTGTACAAGTATTCCTATCAGCTATTTATAACAATAACAATAACTAACTTAGGGGTAAATATGTAATTTACATAAATAGACTTAAGATATTACAACTGTACAATCCTTCCGTTGTAAATTGAATTTGGGATTTTAGGTTTCTTTTCCTTCATTCCCGTTTTCTTCTGAAATTTGATTGGGATCAAATTCTTCTTCATTTCCAGTTAACACCCCCCCACAAGATGGCGTGTAGATATTTCGTACACCCATCTTGGATAAAATATATGAAAATTGTGAACTAGGGAGAGGTTTAGTGAGTATATCCGCGAGCTGGGATGAGGAGGAAATTGGAATCAATTTAAGAGATTTTCGCGTGATATGATCTCGAACAAAGTAAAGATCAATTTCAATGTGCTTGGAGCGTTCATGAAAGACCGGATTCTGAGCAATATGAAGTGCAGAAGCATTATCGCAATAAACCAGAGGAGGAGCAGTTTGATGAACATGTAAGTCCTTCAACAATTGTCTGATCCAAATAATTTCACTTGTAATTGATGCTATTGCACGGAATTCAGCTTCTGCTGAAGACTTAGATACTGTAGGTTGTCTTTTTGATTTCCACGAAATTAAGGAATGTCCTAAGTAAGTACAGTAACCTGTAGTTGATCTCCTGGAGTCAAGACAAGAACCCCAGTCAGAATCACAGAATCCAGTTAATGAATGATTAGGATTTCTTGCATAGAACAAACCTTGTCCAGGGGTAGCTTTAATATATCTTAGGAGATGATGTAATGCAGATAGATGTGAAGTAGTAGGATTAGCCATAAACTGACTTAACTTATGAACAGCAAAAGTAATGTCTGGCCTAGTGATAGTCAAGTAGATAAGTCTTCCTACTAACCTCCTATAAGGTGATGCATCAGGTAGTAGATCAGAATCATTATTTTTCAGTTTAATTTTATGATCCATAGGGATATGAACAGGCTTACTGGCAAGATATCCAGTATCTTGTAGTAATTGTAGAGCATAGTTTCTTTGAGATATGATCAACCCATGTTTAGCATAAGCTAATTCTATTCCTAAAAAATATTTTAATGTACCTAGATCTCTAAGTTTGAAAAAATTATGTAATTTCTTTTTAGTGGAACAAATAAGGTCAAGATTTGGTCCTGCAACTATAATGTCATCTACATATACTAAGATAGCAATAAAATTTGAATTTTGACCAGAAGTAAATAAGGAATAATCACACCTGGATTGAATAAACCCCATGTTTGCTAAGACTTGGGTCAACTTATGATTCCACTGCCTGCTTGCCTGTTTTAGTCCATAAATGGATTTGTGCAATCTGCAAACCATATTAAGTGATGTACCTGTACTAATAGAAGATGTAGGATTATAACCCTTAGGTAATTGCATATAAACTTCCTCCTCTAAGTCTCCATTTAGAAAGGCATTAGTTATGTCTAATTGGTGAAGTTCCCAATTTTTAGCCATAGCCAAAGCCAATAATATTCTGACTGTTACTAATTTAGCAACAGGTGAAAATGTAGCACTGTAATCAATGCCTTCTTGTTGTGTGAATCCTTGTGCTACTAACCTAGCTTTGTATCTTTCAACACTGCCATCTGAATGTCTTTTTATTTTGAAAATCCATTTGCAACCAATAGGATATTTATTAGGAGGTAAAGGGACAACAGACCATGTTTGATTTTGTTCCATAGCTTGTAATTCAACATTAATTGCTTTTACCCAGTCAGGATTTTGAATAGCTTGTTTGAAATTTGAAGGTTCTGTGATATTAGTAATATTAGATATAAAATGAGTATGAGAATTAGAAATGTGAGAGTAGTCCAAAACAGAAGATAGAGGATATCTGGTTTTGGAAAGAGAGACAATAGCATTACAGTGATAGTCTTGTAAATAGGATGGGGGTCTATGAGGTCTGGATGATTTTCTAAAACCAGAAGGTTGAGGTGGAGACTGAGGGATATGAGTATCAGGAATAGTGGGAGTAATGGGATTGTTGTCTGGAGTAGGATCAGAATTTGAAATGTCCATAGAAAAATCATCAAAAAGAAATGGAGATTGATTGGGAATAGGGGTGACCAAAGAAGTAGTTTTAGTGAATTGATCATATAAGGTAGAGTTGTGGAAAGGAAAGGAATTCTCATGAAAAACAACATTTCTAGAAAAAAATATCTCAGAAGTTTCAAGGTCAAGAAGTTTATAACCTTTTATGCCAGGAGAGTAGCCAAGAAAAGCACACCTTCTAGCTCTAGGATCAAATTTAGATCTGTTATTTTTCAAAGTAGATGCAAAAGCAAGGCAGCCAAAAACTTTAAGGAAGGAGTAATCAAATTCCTTTTGAAACAATTTAAAATAAGGGGATTGGTTTTGTAAAATAGGGGAGGGAATTCTATTCATAATAAACACTGCAGTTAATACACATTCATTCCAGAATTGAATAGGTAATTTAGATTGGAATAATAAGGATCTAGAAATACTTAAAATGTGCTGATGTTTCCTTTCCACCACAGCATTTTGCTGTGGTGTTTCTACACAAGAAAATTGGTGTAATATACCTAAGTTTGAAAATAAATCAGAAAATAGAAGCTCTTTTGCATTATCACTCCTAAAAACCTTTATTTCAGAAGTAAATTGAGTTTTAATCAAAGAAATGAATCTAGGAATAATTTGAGCAACATCAGATTTGTGTTGTAATAAGAATATCCATGTAAATCTACTAAAATCATCAACCAAGGTTAGAAAATATCTAAAACCATTATGAGATTGAATTCTATAGGGACCCCATATATCACAATGAATTAAATCAAAAGGTTTAGAAGAAACAGAAGTGCTTGAATTATAAGGTAAACATTTTTGCTTTGCAAGTGGACATATATCACAAGGTTGTTTATTAGAGGAAACAGAAGGTAAGTCCAGTACATGTTTAAGAGAATTGAATCTATCTAGAGATAAGTGTCCTAATCTATGATGCCAAGTTTCATAAGAAACAGAATTACAAGTAGTATTAGACCTAGAAAGAATTTTAGTATTGAGGATGTAGAGTCCATGGGAGAAATCACCCTTGCCAATCATCCTCATTGATTTGAGATCCTGAATAGTAAAACCAGTAGGTGTAAATGTGATGTTGAGATTTAGAGAACATAATAATGAACCAACTGACAGTAAATTAAATTTAAAGGTAGGGACAAAAAGGACATCATGAAGAATTAAATTGTCATCCAGGAGAATAGAACCTTTAAAAACCACAGGTAAAGTAGAGTGATTAGGAAGTGTAAGAGAAGTATTATAAGCAGGATGTATAGAAGTGAAATAATGCAGATTGTTGCATATGTGACTAGTGGCTCCAGAGTCCATAATCCAATTATTTTGAAAAGAAGAATTATATAAAAAGGTGGAGAAAGAACATGTACCTGAGTGAGTAGTTATATTAAATGAGGTGGGGTTAGAGGCAGGGGGTTGAGAAGCAGTGGAGTGACCATTCAATTGGTGAGAGAATAGCTGGGATAGATGTTGGTATTGGTCTGGGGACAATGTGTGGACAAAGTCCTGTAGATTCTGTTGCAGTGGTGCTTCTGGTGGACTGTCAGTTTTGATGTTGTTGACTCTGGAAAAGGACTGTTGTGGAGGTCTGGGATTGGGTGGCCTGTATCCAGGTGGAAAGCCATGGATTTTGAAGCAGGTTTCTACTGTATGTCCAGGCATCTGGCAGTGAGAACAAAAAGGCCTATTTGGTCTGTAAGGGGGTCTTGTAGGGTGAAAAGGTGGTCTATAGGAGTTAGATGGAGGTCTAGTGGGTTGAAAGGAAGATTGAGGATTGGTTGGTCTTGGTGTAGGAAAGATTGGGCCTGATTTGGCAGAGAATGCTAAAGAATTGGTAGAATCCATAGGTTTTTGATAGTGTTGAAGTGACCTCTGAGTTTCTTCTTGAGTTACTAATGCATAAGCCTTTGGAACAGAGGGTAAGGGTTCCATGAGTAGTATTTGACTTCTTGTGTGAGCCAAAGAATCCTGCAGTCCCATTAAAAATGTCATAAGATGTTCTTTTTCAAAGTAGTCATCTAAGAGGCCACATGTGCATTTGGGCCTGAAGTTTGTAATTTCATCCCACAAAACTTTAAGTTTTGAAAAGTATGAGGTGACAGAGAGGTTCTGTTGTTGAAGTGACATAAGATCCCTTCTTAATTGAAAAAGCCTAGGGCCAGATGCTTGTTGAAATCTTTGCTTAAGTTCATTCCAAATAGCCATTGCAGAGGTGTGGTAAAGAATAGTGTGATGTATTTCTTTTGAAAGAGAGTTTAAAATCCATGTGATGACTAATTTGTTATTTCTTTCCCAGTAGTTAGCAAGTATTGGATCATCTGTAGGTGGTAACAAAGAACCATCAACAAACCCTAATTTATTTTTGACAGTAAGTGAAAGAGTCATAGCTATGCTCCAAGTCTGATAATTGTGTTCTGTCAGTTTTTCAGATACCAATGAGATCCCTGGGCCATCTGCTGGGTGCAGATAGTAGGGACTGGATGGGTCTTCAATTTGAGCCCTGATGCGTGTGGAGGTGATGGGAGTAGAGATTGAATCTGAAGGTGATCCAGATGAAGACATTGATGGAAGAAAGAAGGGAGAATCAAGAAATAGAGATATGGAGGATTTTGAAGGCAGAAAGAAGGACTGATGAAAGAAGAAGAAAAAAAAATGAGGTGATTCTTGATTTTCTTGATCTGAATTTTGTGTTTTAGAAGAATAATATTCTGGGAGTGTGTGATGATCTGATGATAATATGTGGGTAGAATTTATGATATGATGAATTGAACCCTATAGAGAAGACAGAAAAAGAAATAGAGTAGAATTTGTTACCAGAATTGATGGACTGGAACAGAATTTATGAAGTAATTGATGTATACAACAGAATATGAAGGCGGAGTGGATGAATATGTACTGGATGGAAAGATCTGAATGATGAATATAACGAATCCTTTGGTTGATAATCTGAAGATTGGAGAATGGACAGAACTGGATTGATTCTTGATGAAGAAGTGAGTGCAGCGGATGAAGATTTTGAATGAAGAACTTGAAGAATTCAAAGAATAACTGCTGATACCATGTTAATTCTACTAATTGTGTACATATAAGACTTGAATGTAAATCAGAGAATATGAAAAACAAATTGTATATCTGAATTGAATATTTACAGTGAGTTTCAAAAGATGTAACTGTACAAGTATTCCTATCAGCTATTTATAACAATAACAATAACTAACTTAGGGGTAAATATGTAATTTACATAAATAGACTTAAGATATTACAACTGTACAATCCTTCCGTTGTAAATTGAATTTGGGATTTTAGGTTTCTTTTCCTTCATTCCCGTTTTCTTCTGAAATTTGATTGGGATCAAATTCTTCTTCATTTCCAGTTAACAAGTATAAATAAACATCTATAAATCACTCAAGAATAATTAAACCTTTGTCTTGGTTTCGCACTTGACGTCTAATTGCTGGAGGCGGAGGGAGAGTTGACCGGCTATCTGGCTACCGAGAAACCAAGGCAAGCAATGGCAACCTGGCTCCATTACTTTATCAAATTTCCCAAACCTTTCCTTAATTGCAACAGTAGATTGGTCCACTTGAACACAACACATGAAATTTCCCATTTTTCTATACACAAAACAATGCAGGTAAAACACCAAAATTATTCAGTACAAATGTAAGAGAAACACATCAGTAACTAAGAAAATAAACCAAAAATTGCTATTAATACATTCTAAGATTCCACTCTCAAAATATGGTTTCTAAAATGACATCTTTATGCATAGGATTTCCATCACCCAAAATTTTATTGTATAACCATAGCATCAACATATACTAACAGACAAAATTAAGCCCTCCAAATTCCTCAAAACTATCCCATAAGAACAATTGTAAAGAAATACACATCATTCACTCATAAATGGTAATAGTAAAGTTCAAGGCTAAAAAATATGATTTTTGAAATTAGAAATTGGGTCCCTATGAATAAATATGGTTTCTTTCATTCAAAGAAACCAACTTTTCATGGAATTTCAGTATCTTCAGCTGTGACCCAAGAATCATTTAAAGAGATACATAACAATTGTTCAAGAATAAAGACTAACAGAGAGAGAGAGAGAGAGAGACGACTTACAGTTGGTCAATGAATGAAATTATGTATTTTTGAGGTGTGAATTAGCACTACTAATATATAGCGGTTACCATCAAAAAGAAAAAAAGAAAAATATCAGCTTATTTCTTAGAAATGTCGCCTGTACTATTACCAGCATTTGTAATTTCTCTATTCTTTTATGAGAGAATTGCATTTTAGGTACCGAGCTTTATGTCAATTTTTATTTTGATACCAACTAAATGCAGGTCAACACATTTGTTCCAGATTTGGTACCGTCGTTAACTAAATTTGAAAATCACCGTCAAATCGGTGACACCGTTAAGTCAATTTTAATAACTAATAACATTTCGGGCTAACAATTCTACCCTATAACATTTCGGGCTAATAAAATAACATTTCGATAGAATTATCAACTACTATAAGTTATGGCACTAATTTTGCAATAATTGAAACTCACTTAACGATCACGTCACCAATTTGACGGTGATTTTCAAATTTGATTAACGGCGGTACCAAATCTGGAACAATTTGTTAAATTATGGTATCAAATGTGTTGAGCATTTGTTTGATATCAAAAATAAAAATTGACATAAAGCTTGATATCAAAAATGCAATTCTCTCATTTATTTTTATTTTTATTTTGATATTCACGTCTAAGATGTGTTTTAATTTATTTTGACTTATTGTCAATACATCAATTGAACATCTATCCCTACAAGAGTTTGAACTTAAATTTGGTACGTTAAGGAACAAGTCTTTTCCAGTAGGCCAAATACTCTTTAGTATTTGGTTTTGCATTAGCACAATAAAATTTCAATATTTACATGTTAGTCATTATAAGAAAATTTAGTCCGAATCATATACAAGTTCCAACGCACTTAAATTATTTATGATAAAATACATTATAATTAATTAGTAATTGATTATATGTAACAATAGAAGTTATTAAATCATAAAAAATCATAAGACATGCAAATAGTATTGGTCGGATGTGACCAAGCAAAATTTGGAGTAAGATTTGTAGTTGGTCGTTTATTTGTAGCTGATTTGAGATAATGATTTTAGGGCATCTCCAACCGAAGCTTTTGCCCTCATGCCCAATTGACCCCCTTATGCCCACTTGCCCTTGTCCTCTTGACTCCCCTTCGATCCATCTTGTCTCTCATCTCCAACCGAAAGACAACAATATCCATTTAATTCAATTTCACATATTTCCTCAATCTCACAAAATATATATTTTATATTTTTTAAATTTAAGATTTAAAAATTAAATTAACAATGTTTAAACAACAAATAAAATTCTAATTATATTTTATTTGTATGAATTTTAGGAATGTAAACAAATTTTAAAATTTAAAATTTAAACTAATCACGTTATTAAATCTAATACAAAATTTAAAATACAATGTTATTAAATATTTCACAATATTTAAAAATAAAATTGATCATTTTTTTACATATTTTTTTCAAAAATTTTAAAATTTTTTTCAAAATTAATTTATATATATAATATATATAAAAAGAAAAAAAGGATTCAACGTGTCGCGGCCACCCATTGCTTGGACGAGCGCGTGCAACGCGCCCGTCCAGGGATCTCATGCCCGCAGCAAGTGGGCGGTCAAGCAGGCAATGATCCGCCACTTTCCCAATCCCCCGCCCTCTTCCCCGTTCCCCCACCATCTTGCCCGGTTGCCCGCCGTCCAAATTCCATCTCTAACCGAAAACTGGCGGGTAACCTCCCCCTTGCTCGGTTGCCCGCCGGTTGGAGATGACTCTAATTTTGCGGTTGTCCACCGGTTGGAGATGACCTTAATACTTGTATAAACCAAAATTTGATCATTTACATGTTTTAATGTGTCATTATTACATTGTTATGTTTGTCCCAAACAAGAATATGGAGTTGGACAATAAAGTTAAAAAGACAGAGTCAATTTAGGAAATAAATTAAAGAGCATGCTTTGTTATCAATAATCTTATCCAATTGATGGGGACTGGTTAGATGTCATTAATTAGTGTCAAAATTGTAGCTTGTTATGGAGAAGGCGAAATTTCTGAGAAATTTCATGGAAGATATATATTACTCCATATGCTTGTTTTATTAATTCTCTGTTTCTTCACACTGTTTGAGGAACTACACAGAAATGGTATTGAAGAATATATAATTTTAACTTAAATTATCTTCTTCTATTTTTAGGAAGTCTGTAAAATTCAGTTATAACTAACTTTCCTTTAATAGAAAGTTAGTTTAGGCAGCTAGGCAGTTAGGAGTGATCGTCTCTCTATTTATATGTAATTCATCTAGATTCATTGTATCTAATTTTTCTCTTTTCTTCTATCTGATTGTAAAGCAATCTCTCTGTAAACTTTTCTTCAATAATGAAATTTACATTTCTTCATTTGTAATATGGTATCAGTTGTTTTTTTCTTCTTCCGCTTATGATCCAAAATTCTATATTGAATTTGATCCAATCTTTTGATCCAATTTCTTCACGAATTGATCAAATCTCAGATAAGTTTTGATCCAATTTGATCCAAGTTCTACGTAAATTGATCTTTGATCCAGAGTTCTACGTGAATTGATCTTTACTTCAAACTTTCATCTTTCTATGGCTTCCCATTCATCAACTACTGCGTTGCCTCAGAGATCCGCCATTGATGATCCTGCAAGTCCGTTTTTCTTACATCATTCAGATGGACCAGGTATTCATCTTGTTCATGAACCACTTACTAGAGATAATTATGTTTCATGGAGTAGATCCATGTTAATTGGACTCGCGGTTAAAAATAAGGTTGGTTTTGTTGATGGAACTATTCTTGAGCCAGATCCTGCGGTCAATTTTGAACTTCATAATGCATGGTCTAGAAATAATAAGATGGTATTTTCTTGGATCTTAAATTCTGTATCAAAAGACATTTCTGCTAGTCTTTTATATTCTAATTCATGCAAGGAGGTCTGGGATGAGCTTCGTGATAGATTCCAGCAGAGTAATGGTCCAAGAGTTTTTCAGTTACGTAGGGAATTAATGAGTCTTGTTCAAGAAAAGATTCCAGTCACTGATTACTTCACTAAGTTGAAGATAATTTGGGATGAATTGACTCAATTTAGGCCTAATTGTACATGTACTTGTACTTGTGGTGGTCATCAAAGATTGAAAGATCATTTTTCCTCTGTTTATATCATGTCTTTTCTTATGGGGTTGGATGAGTCTTTTGCAAATGTGCGTGCGCAAATTTTGTTAATGGATCCACTGCCTCCTATAAATAAGGTGTATGCAATGATTTCTCAAGAGGAGAGACAGAGAGTTCTTGTTCCAAATCATTCAATGGAATCTTCAATGGCTTTTTCAGCAAGGGGAGAGCCTTCAAAAAGGTTTCCTAGTCAGAATTCTAATTCTAATTCTGGTTTTCAATCTAATCAAGGGGCTGTCAAGAAGTCTGATCGTGGTTATTGTACACATTGCAAGTTTAGAGGTCATACCATAGAAACTTGTTACAAGTTGCATGGTTATCCACCTGGATGGAAGTCTAAGCCAAAGACTAATGTGGTGAATCAAGCTTCTGGTTCAAATTCAACCATTGAGGTTAAGGAATCTAGTGAGTTTTCTCAGATTGGGCATATGGTTAATAATCTAAGTCAGTCTCAGTGTCAACAATTACTTCTGGATATTTTCAATGCTCAATCCAGTTCAAATGTTTGTCATTCAGAAACTCATGATGAGGCTATTGTTTCTTGTGTTAAAGGTATGGTTAAAGGTATTTGTGCTTCTTCTCTACCTTTTCCTGTTTCTATCACTAGTTCTTGGTTGATTGATTCAGGAGCGTCTATGCATATATGTCATGATAAGTCATTGTTTCTTTCTTATAAACCTACTCATACTGCTCAAGTAGTGTTACCAAATAATGATCTTATAAAGGTTACATTGGTTGGTGATGTCATGATTAATCCTAATTTAGTACTTAAAAATGTACTCTATGTCCCTCAATTTAAATTTAATCTTTTATCAGTTAGTGCTTTAGTTGAGACTAATGATTTGGTTGTTTCTTTTGATTCTACAACTTTTACTATCCAGGATTCCAGCCTCAAAATGATTGGCAAGGGTAGTAAGATAGATGGGTTATATGTGTTGAATATTCAAGAGAAATCAAGTGTTTGTGCTAAAGTTTCTGCTCAATTGTGGCATAGCAGATTGGGCCATCCTTCCATGAAGAGATTACATCCTATTAAAACAATATTGAACTGTGATATGGGGAGTTTTAATTCTAGTTTGCCTTGTCTTGTCTGTCCTTTAGCAAATCAAAAACGTCTGCCTTTTTCTTCCAGTACTAATACTTCTTCTTGTATTTTTGATTTAGTCCACTGTGATGTATGGGGACCATTTGCTGTTTCATCATATAATGGATTCAAGTATTTTGTGACTTTAGTTGATGATTTTTCTCGCTTTACATGGGTGTATCTTATGAAGTTTAAATCAGAAGTTAAGACTATTATTCCTAATTTCCTTGCTATGATACAAACTCAATTTAACTGCCAAGTTAAACAATTTAGAAGTGATAATGCTAAGGAGTTGTCTTTTACTCAATTGTTTGCTGACAAAGGTATTTTACACCAGTATTCTTGTGTCCAAACACCTCAGCAAAATGCTGTGGTTGAAAGGAAACATCAAACTTTATTGAATGTAGCTAGAGCTTTGTATTTTCAGTCCAAGTTACCTCTTGAATTTTGGAGTGATTGTGTTTTGACTGCTACTTTTCTTATAAACAGAACTCCTTCAACTAAATTACAGAACAAAACTCCTTTTGAACTTTTGTTTAATAAACCAGTTGATTATGGCATGATGAGGAATTTTGGTTGTCTTGTTTTTGTTTCCACTTTGCATGAACATAGGAAGAAATTTGATTCAAGAGCAAAGGTTTGTGTTTTTCTTGGTTATCCAGTAGGTGTGAAAGGGTATAAAGTGTATGATTTGGATTCTCAAACTGTTTTTATATCTAGAGATGTTAAATTTCATGAACATATATATCCTTTTTCAAATATTCCTCAGAAAAAGTCTTCAACTGTAAATGATTTTGTGATTCCAAAATCTTGTACAGCATGCTTACCTCTTTCAAATTCTGGAAATATATCTTCAGAACTTCATTCTTCCCCACAAACCAGTCATTTTAATCAAGATTCTCTTCCAAATCCCTCTCACTTTCAAACTGTCATTGAACAAAACCTTGATATAAATCAATCAGTTCTTGTTCCCAATCCACCAAAACAGTCTGGTATTAATAATAACTTTCCTCTTGATCAAAGTCTTCCTTCAAATCCAATCATCCAGCAACCTATGAATATCAGAAGATCTTCTAGGCCACAAAGGAAACCTGCTTATCTTGATAATTTTCAGTGTAATAATGTTTCAAGTTTTACAGGTTGTAGATATCCTATCTCTCAAGTTGTTGGTTACTCAAAACTTTCTGAGGATCATAGGCAGTTTGTTCACAATATCACAATGCAAACTGAACCCCAGTTTTTCCATCAAGCAATCAAAATTCCAGAATGGCAAACTGCCATGCAGGAAGAAATTCAAGCATTGGAGGATAATAAAACTTGGAATATTGTGCCTTTACCTGAGGGTGCACATGTTATAGGAAGTAAGTGGGTTTACAAAATCAAACACAAACCAGATGGAACTATAGAAAGATTCAAAGCACGTTTGGTGGCTAAAGGGTATAATCAACAAGAAGGTGTGGATTTTTTAGAGACTTTTTCTCCAGTAGCAAAATATGCTACAGTAAGGATATTGCTTGCTTTGGCTGCTAGTTTAAATTGGGAATTGCATCAAATTGATGTAAACAATGCTTTTCTTAATGGTGATCTTTTTGAGGATGTTTATATGGACATTCCATTGGGTTATAAAAGAGATGTTTACAAAAATGGTCCAAAGATGGTTTGTAAACTTCAGAAGTCTCTTTATGGTTTAAAACAAGCTTCAAGACAATGGAATGTAAAATTAACAGAAGCTATCATTGACAATGGATTCCAACAATCAAAATCAGATCATACTCTTTTCACAAAAGGGACAGGAAGTTCTTTCATTGCTTTGCTTGTCTATGTGGATGATATCATTATTGTTGGACCTAACCTTTCTGAAATAAATGGTCTTAAACAGTTTCTACACAACAAATTCAAACTCAAAGATCTTGGAAAGCTTAAGTATTTTCTGGGAATTGAAATTGCAAGATCTCAAGAGGGCATAGTTCTTTCACAAAGAAAATACACTCTGAATTTACTTGAAGATTCTGGTTTATTGGGATGTAAACCAAATAAACTTCCCATGGATCCAAAACTGGATTTTGATCTAACAGAGAGCAAACTTCTTGATGACATATCCTTATATAGAAGATTGGTAGGTAAATTACTTTATTTAACAATCTCTAGACCTGATATTTCTTTTGCGGTTCACAAGTTAAGTCAATATGTCACTACACCAAAGGAGATTCATTTGCAAGCTGTTTTCCACTTACTTAGATATCTCAAAAATGCTCCTGGCCAAGGTCTTTTCTATTCCTCCAAATCCTCTACAGATTTAAAGGCTTTTGCAGATGCAGATTGGAGTGCATGTAAAATCACTAGAAGATCAGTAACTGGATATGGAGTATTCCTTGGTGATTCTTTAGTGTCTTGGAGAGCAAAGAAGCAGCCAACTGTCTCCAGATCTTCAGCAGAAGCTGAATATAGAGCATTAGCCGTGGCATCTTGTGAGATCATTTGGATAAAACAAATTCTTCAAGACTTCCAAATTGACACATCCAAACCTACTATCCTCTTTTGTGACAATACAGCTGCAATTCAACTTGCCAAAAATCCAGTTTTTCATGAAAGGACCAAACATATTGAGGTGGACTGTCATTTTGTACGAGATTTGGTTCAAAACAAAACAATTCATCTCCTGCCTATTAGGACAGAAAATCAAGTCTCTGACATCTTTACTAAAGCATTGGCTTCTCCTTTGTTCAATCATTTTATGTCCAAGTTGTCTCTGAAGAACATCTATGATCCAACTTGAAGGGGGGATATTGAAGAATATATAATTTTAACTTAAATTATCTTCTTCTATTTTTAGGAAGTCTGTAAAATTCAGTTATAACTAACTTTCCTTTAATAGAAAGTTAGTTTAGGCAGCTAGGCAGTTAGGAGTGATCGTCTCTCTATTTATATGTAATTCATCTAGATTCATTGTATCTAATTTTTCTCTTTTCTTCTATCTGATTGTAAAGCAATCTCTCTGTAAACTTTTCTTCAATAATGAAATTTACATTTCTTCATTTGTAATAAATGGCAATTTTGTGGGACAGGGTTGAGACAATGAAATTTTCTAGGAATTTATGTTTGGATCAATACAAGAATGTCACTTTCTACATGACCTTTATTTATCACTTGAAAATGTTATTACTTCTTGTGCAAATGATTATGGTACGAATAGAAATGATTTGATATAAAACTTCTCAACATGATTATAACGAGTGAATATCAAATTAAGTTCATGTGTCATTTTAAATAGGTATATTATGTGATAAATTAAAAGGGCAAAATATATCCCTGTATTTTATAAAAGAAGCATACTGTCGCATGATACGAGCCGTGATGACCCAATCAAAACGGCATCGACGGCCGTTATAGTGAAGCGTAGAACGCTTGTTATGGGGCAAATAGAGGCACAAGGCCACGTACCCACATGATATTCCGTACCCGAGAGATCGCGAAATGCAAACATGGGCCAATCGTTCTCTTTTTATTTTTATATTTTTACAAGGGGTGTAAAATGCCCATTATTCAATATTACGGAGAGTTAATTGTCTATTTATGCATATCACAGGGGAAAAAGTGAGGCGAATATTTTGTCAAAGAAAACGTTAAAGTGGTCAGTTTTTACATGAAGATGAAGTGTCAGTCGCATTATAGAGTGTGTGTGCAATATCTCCACAAGCAAAGATGTTAAATTTCTTATTATTTTATATCACATGAAGGTAAATTACTCGTTGTTTCATTTAAGAGGAAACATATCACCAATTACCAGTGAAATTTGAGCTCAAACTCGATTTTATAATGTAATTATAAAATTACTCAAAAATGACTTCAATTAGATAACTTACTAAAAATATTATATATTCTCTTCGTATATGATTTTGGAATAGTTAATATCTTGAACTTCGCAACATGATTATATTATAATCATATCATTTTGAGGAATTAATCTAAACCAATTGCCGGTCGAATCTGCCTATTTGATTATTTATTCTCAATTTGTTCGCAAAACAAGCCAGCCAATTACATGAGATTGACTTTAGACATATGATTAGTTGACCGTTTAAAGTTAGTGGCAAATTTATTGACACAATGGATACACTTGTATCTAAGTTTTTTTAGTGATAATTGGCTGGATTGATCTAATTATTTTGCTAAAAATTGATGGAAACTAAGCAAAAATGACTGTCAATTGACATATTACAAGAAGAATAGCTGTCAAATAGTGGAAGAATGTTATAATTCAACTTATTGGATATTACTTCAAATTTATATTTTTATGTTAGTGCTAGCAAGTAGTATTAAAATATGCATGTAATGGAACGTATATATTAGATATGGCCTGATTCACAATTCAAGACTTGGACTGTTAAATTTTCAAACTTGGATATTTTCATCACTGGATCAAGCCTAAAACTTTATTAGACTCGCAGCAAACATTTAATTAATTAGTAAGAATGTCTTGGTCATGTTTTATATTTGACTAAGTTACAAATGGTTAAATCACATTAGTGGTCCTTAATTATAAAGTATTTTACACTTATATTTTTGTTATAAAAAAATTACATTTAAGTCCCTCTTAGGCACTTTTCCGAGAAAAATGCGACCACAAGCAAGTCACGTGACTTTTAATAAGGGTATTTTCGGGATTTATGTGTTATATTATTTTGATTTGATCAAGGTAACAAATTTTATCTATGTAATTTGATCGGAAAAGTGCTTATCAGTGTAACAAATTTTATACAAGAGGAAAGTGTAAATTTTTTTGCACAAGGGATATAAGTAGGGCTGAGCACGGTTCGGTAAACCGACCGAACCGAAATTTCGGTCCGGACCGTTTACCTAACCGAAATTTCGGTTCGGTAAACGGTTCTTGGCCGAGAACCGATCCTTGGGAGTGGTCGGTTCTCGGTAAAACCGGTCGGTTTACCGAACCGAACCGATTGGACCGAATTTTTTTTTTTTTTTTAAATTAGTGTTTTTCAATTAAAATTTTGGAGATTTATAACTTTGTTTGAATGGTTTGTATAAACTTAATATTATTTTTCAAAAACTATTTACCTCTTTGTATTTGATTAAGATTATTTTATGTTTGAGACTTTTATGTTTGAATGGTTTGTAAGAATTTTGATGTTATATTGAATGTTGTGGAATAAATAGAAGGGGGACTTTTTTGTATGGTTTGTGTGTTGTAAGATTTTTTTTTTTTTTGTATATTGTGCAATAAATTGAATTTTTTATTTTTTAAAAATAAATAAAAATTAAACATTCGGTTTTTTTGGACCGAACCGGAACCGAACCGGACCGTTCGGTTTTTTACCGAACCGAACCGAAATTTTCGGTTCGGCAAACGGTCCGCGGTCTGAAAATTACCGAACCGAAAAAATACCGAAGTTCGGTCCGGTTCGGTTCGGTTTTTACCGAATGCTCAGCCCTAGATATAAGTGTAACACATTTTATATGAAAAAGACTTAAAAGTAACTTTTTTGACAAAAGGAATATAAGTGTAAAATACTTTATACTTGAAGGACCCTAAATGTGATTTAGCCTTACAAAACAATAGTATTGCACTTTCAATGATTTGATCTATTTCTATACGCATATCTTATATTTACACAAGATTGACCCCGATGAACTAATATTTCCAATAGTTGTGCAACATAACTAATTCAAATTATTATAATTTGTCAACAATGTTAGAGTTAAATCGATTTATTGATTGGTCAATACTAATACTGTTAAATAATTATACGAAATATTTTATTATATGCCAAGAGGCCCAAGACTCAGTATTTCACGTCATAACTTGTACAAATTGGTATTTTTCGACGAAATCTCTAAAGAACTTAAAACACTATAATTGTATAGGAAATGTAACTAAATGCAACTAAAAGACACGAATGTAATATACATGATTTACCTAAACATTAGGTCTCCTTTCGTGTAAAATTTTAATCAACACACACAAAAAAAGAAACCCTTTAGTTTTGATGTAAAGTTACTAATAGAAGTTGAAAATGTAGAACTTAAAATCCTTTACAAGTTTGCTTAAAGAATAGTAGTTGAGGATAAATGAAGTCACATTTGGATTACTTCAAGAAGAACAAAATTCAATGTTAGAAACTAATTCCTTCTACGTTCCAAATAAAAGAAACCGAAAAAAACATATACGCTCGTTAGAAAAACATATCATGATCATGTATTCATGTGTCGTCCATACAGTTACGATGACTTGAATATACAATAATGTCTCTACCTTGTTCAATGTTAATAGTTTGTTTGGTTGTCAGAAATTGAAGAAAAGTGAGGAAAATATAATTTTTATTTTCTCAAATAATATTTGGTTAAAAAGAAATTTTTTTTATTAATTTTCCTTCAATTTTGCAACAGGAAAATTTATGTACCGAAAAACTTTTCCCAACTTGATAGGAAAATCAAAGGATTTATTTATTTATTTATCATTATTAAGTTTTCTATAATATCTTTGTGAGAGTCTAATTTAGTAATACAAATGAAGTCAACTAATATATTATATCTTCAGTTTTTTAAAATTGATATGAATTTGGTGAATATAAAATATACAATAGAGTCAAATTAATTTATAATAAAGTTATACAATAGTAGTGATTTTTATAATTATTTCTTCATGATTGTTAGTTTTTATTTGATTCCGTAACTCATTTTGTACTTTCAATTTGCTAGAGAATTATATTGATTTTGCCATCAATTTTAATATCTTTTCTTATTTTGAAAATATTTATAACTAAACAAAGATATCTATAAAAAATTAATTTTCCAACGCGACAACCAAATATATACATAAAAAACACTTTCTTTTTCTTTTCCTTTTCATTTTCCTTTATCTTTTTTCTTCTCCTTTTTCTTTTCCTACACTTTCCCCTCATTTTCCAAGCCAACCAAACATGGCAGGAAGGGGTTTTCATAAACCCGCCACACCCGCCCGATCCGATCGAACTCGCTCAAAACCCGTCGGTTTATTTTTAAAATAATCAATTGTGGGTTGGTAGCTTGTAAACCAGTACGGTATGGGTAAGGTGACGGATTTGATGGTTAAAAAAACGAATCATCCGTAACCCGCACTTAATCATCTTTGATGTACTTTTTATTCATGTTTTAATAAGAATGTGAAATAAATCACATTATTAAATGACTAAGAACAAAAAACAAACTTTCTTCAAGTTTTTGTTTATATTAATGTCCATGGTATGAATATGTTCATGGTATGAATATGTTCGTACATAATTTGGTAATAACATTTTTGTCTCGAATTTATCTCTAAATTATAATAATCGACACATAAGTTGATAAGAATATACATTATTGCAAAGTTAAATAGTTAATATATAGCTTTTTTAAGTGTGAGGTTGAAAATGTGTATGTTTGTGGTAATCGATTCAATTTTAGCAATATTATTTTTACATATCTATTGATATAATTACTCATAAACATTTTCAACCCGCCAACAAGCCGGCACCTAACCAACCCGAATTGCACAGCTTGAAAACATAATAAAGACGTCGCAGTTTGCTAATTTACCAACCCGCTTGTGTTGAGTCGAGTTGATTTTTCTATAAAAATCCGCCCAAACCCGCCCGTGTTCACCCCTAATGCCAGGCAAGGAATTACTCATAACACTCAATGTGGCATTTTTTTTAAGAAGACCCGAAGGGTGAGATTTCATTAATCAATAAATATCGTTAAGTACAAGATCATGAATAAATTGCGGCAAAGCATCCGAAGACGGAGAAATGCTATAAGCTACTTTGACTAGTGTATGAGCCACGTAATTATTCACTCTAAATGTGTGAACACAACTAAATGGAAAAAATCTGGAGCTCAACACCTTAGTTTCATTAAAGAAAAGGGGGTGGAAGTCAGTGTTGCTAAGCGGACTCACAATGCCTTGAACAACCTTTTTACATTCACTCATTTCCAAGCCGAAACAAAATTCTTTTGGGCCCATATGGATGGAATGATTTGAAATGGAGGGGGATTTGAAATTCCAATGATTTGATATCCATTCATTTGTAATCTCTTGTTTTGATAATTTTTTTTATAAATTCATTCATTTAAAATCTATTGTTTGGTATATATTATTTGCGGTATTTGAAATTCTCAATCATACCTTATAATTTATTCTATGAGTTAATTCTTGCTCGTTATTTGTTGTTGATATGTGGATAAAATAGCATAAATCAATTTGGGACAAAATTATAATTTTTGAAAATTGAGGGACCAAAAGTGCAAATTCGGATTTCAGAAAATCTGGGGCCGAATTGAAAATCTTAATTTTCTGAAAATTCTGGACTGAATTGCAACTCTGGGTTTTTCGAAAATCTGGGGTCAAGTTGCAATTTTTGAAAATCAAGGGACCAAAAGTGCAACTTTGGATTTCTGAAAATCAGGGGCCAAATTGGAAATTTTAATCTTCCGAAAATTATGGACTGAATTGCAATTCTGGGTTTTACGAAAATCTGGGGTCAAATTACAATATCCAAAAATTGAGGGACCAAAAGTGCAAATTCGATTTCTGAAAATCAGGGTCCGAATTGAAAATTTTAATATATGAAAATTCTGGACTGAATTGCAATTCTGGGTTCTTCGAAAATATAGGGTCAAAATTGAAATTTCCAAAAATTGAGGGACCAAAGTGCAATTCAAATTTCTGAAATGCAAATCTTAATTTTTTAAAAATTCTGGACTGAATTGCAATTCTAGGTTTTTCAAAAATATGGGATCTTAGGGCAATTTCCAAAAGTATACAATGTGGACTTTTTTTTAAAGTGGATTTCAAAGGAATAGGTTTTAGGAAAAATTTCAAATCCACTTAAAATTGAGTTGAAATCCATTGGACTAAAATCCAGGATTTCAAATGAATGAATTTAAATTTTGTATCCAAATAGCCTGATGGATTTGACAAGGGATTTTAAATCCACCCAGCCCAAATCCATCCATCCAAATGGGCCCTTAATTAATCACAACAAAAGCTTATGCTGCCTCGGGTTCATAAGGGAAATCATGTGTTTGAGCTCCCCAGGCCAAGCAAGTCCCAAGATTATTACGGTCAATGAATCCGATTGGGAACTAGGGACTGAGTTTGAGAGCTCTACATATTTTGATTCAAATGGTATGCAGACTTAACTGTAAAGAGTCAATTCACTAACTTTCGAGTGTCCGCATGAGGATCCTCGATGGGGTTATAACTTTAAACGAGTAAAGTCGAGGTAGCCAGCTATCCCCTAAAATTCATATGTTTTCTCCATTCCCAACTCTCCATCGCATGCCCGCTTTAATCAGATTCTTCGTCTCCGTATCATCCCACAAAAAATTCGCAATCATAGATTCTAACTCGCTAATCAAGTAATTTGGAATTTTAAAGCAACTCAGAAGATACAATGGAATGGCTTGGATAAAATATTTTTACTTCACAAATGGGCATCAAAATGGATCATCGTTCTAATTTAATTTATTTATATTAACTTAACTACAGATTAAATTAAAGCACAGTTAAAGTTGCAATTAGAAGTGAAGTAACTTAAATTAAGAATAAATAAATTCAAAAATATTAAATATTTGTACCCTACGTCAGATTATCCAGATAAGAAGTCTGACCAAAATGCTAGTTAAAATGTTAAATTAAAATAATTCTAAATTAAACTACAGTTCATTTAAAAATAAAAATTCAAAACGAAATTCACAACTATAATCAAACAAAAATAAAAAATTATAATTAACCAAAATATTTTAATAATAATAATAAACATTACTAAAACATAACAATTACTATCATTAGCACATTTACATTTTTCCACCTAATAATATACTTTGCAGAATATATATCCACAATATTATACTACCGATAAAAAGAAGACATAATAACACCGAAAGCAAACTTGGATAAAACAACCAACAGATGATTAGTCTAGTGGAAGGGATTCGTCACTACAAAGTAGTAAACTCAAGTTCGAAACCCTTGTTGAGAGAGCTTCCCACTTAATGTGTCCGACGCACCTCAAAATGGATTTAACCTCGGATACCAAAACAAAAAAGAACTTCGACGAAGCATATGAGACGTATATATATATATTAGACGTTAGCCTGAAGAAGTCCATCACGGATTTGAGTTGCAACGTCACGAACTGCACCTGGTCCATGTGGGATGAACACAGCAGAAGATTTGGAGGAAGCACCAATTTCTTTCATTGTGTCGAAATATTGAGTGACAAGGACCATATCCATAACGTCTTTTGCAGTGGCTCCGGGCACATTGACTGAGAAGCCAAGCACACTGTCTCTTAATCCGTCCACAATTGCCTGACGCTGACGAGCAATACCCATACCCGAGAGGTACTTAGCCTCTGCTTCACCTTCTGCTCTCTTTATTTGCAATATCTTTTCCGCCTCGGCTTTGTCAGTAGCAGCCAACCTCATCCTAGCAGCTGTAGTATTGAAAAATAGTTTATAATTTGGAAGTACGAACCAAAAATAGGGACTCGAGATAAATTGACAAGAAGCCATAATAAAATGGATAACTTCTCTAAGTTTCTAATTCATCACAATAACTTCAAAAGCACTCTAATACACCCTCTTCATGTTTATTCTAGTGATGTACACACAATACACCCCTTCATTGTAACCAAAAATAAAAAGAAGAAAAATCACCCCTTCATAAAAAGGGTATTTTTGTCTTTAAAACGGTCAAATTCAACGTAAACCAGGGGGTATAATAAGTATTCCATTAAAATTGGTGATAAAGTCATCTCTGCCATTATAGAGACAAACGGCAGGAGAGTATCGGTAAGATGACGCTTATAGTAGGGGTGGATTTGGTGATTATTGCAACCTCGCGAGTGTTTATGTAATTTATCTAAACCTCAGGCCGCGGTTTGTAGGTAATTATCCCTAATAAATACTTTTACAATATACCTGCATTGATTTCGTTCATTGCTCTCTTAACATGCTCATCCGGTTCGATGTCGACAATTAGCGTCTGAACGATTTCATATCCATAAGCAGACATTGCCTGCAAGCAAGCATTAAAACGAAAAAGTCAAAACCAAAATTCAAGAATTAGCTTCAACCACATCAACTAGAATCACTATATAGACGATGGTTTTACCTTTTCAAGTTCATCTTCAACAGCCTTAGCAATTTCATTTTTCTGCTCAAAAGCATCATCAAGATTGAGCTTCGGCACACTTGCTCTTATCACTGGACAGTCGAGACAACAAACACGACATATTATATTAATTACAGGGATAAATCATTACATAAACCATGAAACAATTGTAAAAGTACCATCAAAGACATAGGCCTGAATTTGACTTCTAGTGTTGCTGAGTTTGTAAAAAGCATCACTTGCCTTGTCTGCAAGGGCACGGTATTGTATCGACGCCACGACATTCACAAATACATTGTCCTGGTAAACAATTATTCAATAGACCATCAATTAGTATAATTTACAGGCTTTAAGTATAAATGAACATCTATAAATCACTCAATAATTAATTAAACCTTTGTCTTGGTTTAGCACTTGACGTCTAATTGCTGGAGGCGGAGGGAGAGTTTACCGGCCATCTGGCTACCGAGAAACCAAGGCAAGCAATGGCAACCTGGCTCCATTACTTTATCAAATTTCCCAAACCTTTCCTTCATTGCAACAGTAGATTGGTCCACTTGAACACAACACATTAAATTTCCCATTTTTCTCTACACAAAACAATGCATGACAAACACCAAAATATTCAGGACAATAAGAATATAAACCAAAAATTGCTATTACTAAATTCTAAGATTCTAAATAACATGTTTCTACATAGGATTTCCAATGTCCCATCACCTAAATTTTATTGAATAACCATAGCATCAACATATACTAAGTTACTAACAGACAAAATTAAGCCCTCCAAAATCCTCAAAACTATCCCATTAGAACAATTGTAAAGAAATACACATCATTCACTCATAAATGGTAATAGTAAAATTCAAGGGTTAAAAAAGAATATGATTTATCAAATTAGAAATTGGGTCCCTATGAATGAATATGGTTTTCACTTTTCATTCAAAGAAACCAAATTTCCATGGAATTCAGTATCTTCAGCTGTGACCCAAGAATCATTTAAAGAGATTTCGAATACATACAATTTTTTCAAGAATGAAAACAGAAAAACGACTTACAGTTGGTCAATGAATGAAATTATGTCTTGAGGCTCAGTTTGTGTGTGTGTTTTGGCCAAGAAGTATGAGTTGAGTTTCTTGAGGTGTGAATTAGTACTAATATTTATATAGAGGTTACAATAAAAAAAAAAATTTGACAGCTTCTTTCTTAGTAATGTCGCCTGTACTATTACCAGCATTTGCAAATTTTCTTTTCTTTTCTTTTTCTGATTTTTGATATTCACTTATAATTGTCACTACATTAATTGAAAATTTATCAATTTGAATTTGAATTTAAATTTAAATTTGGTACGTTATGGAACAAGTCTTTTCCAGTAGACCAAATACTCATTAGTATTTGCCTCGCATTAGCACAATAAAAATTTAATCTTTTGATGTTAGTAACTATAAGAAAAATTTGTTTAAATAATTTCCAATGCAATTAAATTATTTATAAGATAAAATACAATATAATTAATTAGTAATTGATTAAATGTAACAATAGAAGTCAAAAATCATAAAACATGCAAATAGTATTGGTTGGATGTGACCAAGTAAACTTTGACTAAAATTTATAGTTGATGGTTTGTTTGTAGCTGATTTGAGATAATGATTTTAATCATAACTAAAAGTGTGCGTAGCAGCTACAACGTTACACATGATGTGACCAAAAATAAAACAATTATTATTTGTGTAAACCAAAATTTGATCAAACTAATGAAATTTACATGTTTTAACTTTAAATGTGTCACTATTACATTGTTATGTTTGTCCCAAACAAGAACATGGACTTGGACAAAAACTTCACTATAAAGTTAAAAAGACTGTCAATAGGAAAGAATTTAAAGACCATGCTTTGTTATCATTAATCTTATCCAGTTGATGGGGACTGGATACATATCATTAATTAGTGTCGAAATACCCAAGGTGGTTGGGCCAAGTGGTAGTGACTCGCGATCCCCAGAGGCGAGACTCAAGTTCGAATCCTACTAGAGACACCACACTGGGGAGAACCTATATCCTTTGCACTCTTCGGTCCGAGCTGTATATACACAGTCTAGTAGATAAAAAAAAAAATAGTCTCGAAATTATAGCTTTTTTTTTATTTAGAGTGAGTCTCACTTTTGGCCCTCTTGTTATTACTTTCGTCTCTTTTAAATTTTTTGTAGCAGATGCATTCCTTTTATCAATGTAATATATCACATTAGTTTCTCTTATCAATGTAGTGTAACACATTCGTCCCTCTTAATTTTTTTGTAGTAGATTTGTCCTTCTTGTCAATGTAGCGTAACACATTCGTACATTAATTTTCGTCCATTTTAGGATGTATTTTGGATTTAAGAGGGATAAATTTGTTATACTATATTGACAAGAGGGACGAATTTGCTACGAAAAATTTAAGAGGGACGAATGTGTTACACCACATTAATAAGAGAGACTAATGTGATAGATACACTACGTTGATAAGATGGACGCATCTGCTACGAAAAATTTAAGAGGGACGAAAGTGATAAAGTTAAACTATAAGGGGAACCAAAAGTGTAATTCACTCTTTTTTTTTTTTTTGGTACAAAAAGTATGACTTGTTATGGAGAAGGTGAAAGTTCTGCGGAATTTCATGACACTGTTTGAGGAATTACACAGAAATGGCAATTTTGTTGACAGGATTGAGACAATAAATTTTCTAGGAATTTATGTTTGGATCAATACAAGGATGTCACTTTCTACATGACCTTTATTTTATAACTTGAAAATGTTATTACTTCTTGTGCAAATGATTATGGTACGATTAAAATGATTTGATATAAAACTTCTCAACATGATTATAACACATTAATTACTTTGAGAAATCAATCAACACCAATTACCAGTTAAATTTTAGCTCAAACTCGATTTTAATCATAACAGTTGTGTAATTATATATATATATATTTTTTTCAGAATACATTCATTATCAATCATTACATTATGAATCATTTCAATAACTGCCCAAGTACTAATATTTACAAATAATAAACAACTACCAAAAATTAATATTAAAATTAGAGAAATACCCATAATTATAAAACTACTCAAAAATGACTTCAATTAGCTTACATACTAAAAAATATTTATATTCTCTTCGTATATGATTTTGGAATAGTTTAATATTTTGAACTTCGCAACATGATTATATTATAATCATATAATTTTGAGGAATTAATCTAAACCAATTGCCGGTCGAATATGCATATTTGATTATTTATTCTCAATTTGTTCGCAAAACAAGCCAGCCAATTACATGAGATTGACTTTAGACATATGATTAGTTGACCGTTTAAAGTTAGTGGCCAATTTATTGACACAATGGATACACTTGTATCTAAGTTTTTTTAGTGATAATTGGCTGGATTGATCTAATTATTTTGCTAAAAATTGATGGAAACTAAGCGAAAATGAGTGTCAATTGACATATTACAAGAAGAATAGCTGTCAAATAGTGGAAGAATGTTATAATTCAACTTATTGGATATTACTTCAATTTATATTTTTATATTAGTGCTAGCAAGTAGTATTAAAATATGCATTGTAATGGAATGTACTTCCTCCGTTTCATAATATCTGTTGCTTTGAAAAGTTTTTCTTGTGTCATATTATCTGTCACTTTAGATTTTCAATAAAGCATTAATTACTTTTTTTCCATTTTTGCCCTTTATGCTCATAAATTTTCTCAAACATTAGTGGAGGATAATTAATTAAAAGGGTATCTTAGTCTTTTTCATTTCCCCCCGCCCCCCTTAGAATTCAGCTATATTCAATGATTTTCTTAATTTGTATGCATACATGTGAAATTACGGATATTTTAAAACGGAGGGAGTAATAGATATGGCCTGATTCACAATTCAAGACTTGGAATGTTCAATATTCAAACATTGATATATTCATCACTGGATCAAGCCTAAAACTTTATTAGACTCGCATCAAACATTTACTCCCTCCGTTTTTTCTTATTTGTCGTTTTGAAGGATTGCACACGGATTAAGAAATGTAATACATAGTTATTTTTTTTAAGCAAAAACCCTAAAACAACTTTTTAATCAAATAATCACAACATTAGTTAACATTAATTACAAGCATTAACAAAAAGGGTAAAATTAATTGGTAGAAAAATATTAATTTTACATTGAATTCCTAAAACGACAAGTAAAAATGAACAATTTTTTTTTTTTACCAAAGCGACAAATAAAAAAAAATGAAGAGAGTAATTAATTAGTACGAATGTCTTGGACATGTTTTCTATTTGACTAAGTTACAAAACGGTTAAATCACATTTATGATCTCTAAATTATAAAGTATTTAGCTCTTATATACCTATTGTCAAAAAAGTTACATTTAAGTCCCTTTTTTATAAACTGTGTTATACTTAATAACTCGTGCAAAAAATTTATACTTAAGTCCCTCTTAGGTACTTTTTTGATGAAAATGCAACCACATGCAAGTCACATGACTTTAGTAAGGATATTTTCGGGTTTTATGAGTTATATTATTTTGATTTGATCAGGGTAACAAATTTTATCAATATAATTTGGTCGGAAAAGTGCCTAGTATAACAAATTTTATATAAGAGGGAGTGTAAATTTTGGCACGAGGGATATAAGTGTAACATATTTTATATAAAAAAAACTTTAAAAAATGTAACTTTTTTGACAAAAAAGATATAAGTATAAAACATTTTATACTTGAGGAATCATAAATGTGATTTAGCCAAAACAATAGTATTGCACTTTCTAAGATTTGATCTATTTCTATACGCATATCTTATATTTAGATAAGATTGAACCCGATGAATTAATGTTCCAATAGTTGTGCAACATAACTAATTCAAATTATTATAATTTGTCAACAAAACTTGTTAGAGTTGAATCGATTTATTGATTGGTCAATACTACATACTGTTAAATAATTATACGAAATATGCCAAGAGGCCCAAGACTCAGTGTGCTTCACGTCATAACTTGTACAAATTGGTATGTTCCGACGAAATCACTAAAGAACTTAAAACACACTTTGTATTGGAGATGTAAACATTCAACCTCGTTTCTTTGCGGGCTGACTCATTTGGTGCCACAACTTCAACAACAGTAACAATTTTGGTGCCAATTGAGGCCCAATTTCAAAATTGGCCCGAAATCCACACGTACGGGCCACGTGACACGAAAATTGGTATTGAGCCTCATTTGACACAAAAATTGCTATTTGCTACAAATGTTGAAGTCGTGACACCAAATGTGTCATTCCGAAAAAATACGGGATAGAAACGTCAGCCATCTATAGTTGTGACACAAAAAATGCAATAATCCTTTAAATCATGTAAGTGTTCGGACTAAGTCATTAATTTAAATTACATTTGTGCAAGCAATACTAAAGTTTATTAAGAAATTGTTAACCCTAAAATCGACATGTTTGATTTAAGAAATTTAAATATACTCATCTATCTATCTATTTGCATGATCTAATTCAAGCAAGATATATGAGGAACCATTTGGCCTCGAGCTTTTCCATAAACGTTGCTACATTCATATTGTGCCTCATTTTCACCCATCGGAAAAATGGCCATATCATCAATAACAATGTCTCTACATGGATGTGACTCACTACATTTCAATGTCACTGCAATTTTCCTCCTTGATGTTCCCAACATTTTACTATAAGTAACATTACTAATCTGCACGGCTGATTCCTGTAAAATTAATTTAATAGATTAGAATTACTCCACTCGTTTACATTTATACAATAATTTTTTTCTTCATGATAAACAAAATTAAGAAAAACTAACACTTGTTATGCATTCCTCGTGATCACAATAGTATTGATCGATAATAATCGGATTGCTTGTCTCGTGGAATAGAATCCTCTCGAACACAAAGTTTCTTGCGTAACCTCTCCCTCCCTGATTAAATGAAAAAAAAAAAAAAACATTGTTACGGATTTATTAATTAGCTAAACATTGGAAAATAAAGGATTAATTCTTACAAGGCAAAATTTTAAAATAGTCCTTTAACTTTTAGTCTCTTTCAAAAAATAGTCCTATTCATAACAAGTTTCGTCCTTTAAATTTCAATAACTTTCAACTTTTGTCCTGCAGTTACAAATTTCATTTTAATAATTTTCAATTTTCGTCCTCCAATTACAAACTTTTTCTCGGGTAATAGGACCAAATTATAATTGTAGGACGAAAATTGAAACTTAGAGGATCAAATTTGTTATTCATATGACTAAAACTAAAATTGAGCGAATTATAAGACTATTTTTTAATAAATACTAAAGTTACGATACCGTTTTAAAAATATTTCCATTCCTACATATATAAATAAATAGTTTTGAATTTAATTTCTACCTGCCAAGTTTTTATTCTAACACCATTTGTAGCTCCGATTAGCACCGAATCACTGACCGTAACATATTCGACTTCATCATTTGCCTCGTCCTTCCCTAAACTCCCAATGCTGCAATTCAATAAGAACAAGATCATAAATTAATGCCATAATTTTTCTTTGGTAAATTACGGATATCCCCCTAAGGCAAGATCTAATTATAAAAATTTCCCTCAAATATTGGATTTTACCAAAATCCTCATCAAATCTATCATTGGGAGTTTTGTAATATCCAATACGTGAGGGGATATTTATAATTATGCATTACCTTATAGGATATCCGTAATTTACCAGAAAAAAAAAATTCACAAGTTTCAACCTTATGCCATGACCAGGTCCACATATAATATTGCTAACTTTCAGATTCGATGTTCCATCACCTATTGAAATGCAATCATCCCCTACATATTTAATTTTATTCAAAATTGTTAATACAAATTAATTGGATTAATTATTAAATTAAAATTCAAAATTCTATTTTCACCGGTCCCAATTTGGCAATGGTCGATAGAAGAATTAGTGCACCCCATGACGTGAATACCATCAGTATTTGGACTTTTTTCCGGAGCATTTATTTTAATATTTGAGACCGTTAAGGATCTTAAGCTATTAAGGACAACGTGCATTCGAGGACTGTCCTTAAAATTCAGACCACTCCCTAAGAAAACGTTATTTGCGTTTGAGATCTCAAGAACCTGTCATTTAAATTGTTTGTAAAAAAATTAATTTATTCCTTTCACAATTTAATAAATATAATAAAAAACCTAAATTATTGATAAAAGTCGAGAATTGAAACATACCGTCGGTCTTTCTTTGCCCTGAGAAACATAAAAAGAATAAAAGTCATATTAGAAACTTATATTACAACTTTCTAGAATTAATGTCAATTTGCATCCCATAAAATGCATAATGTTCAAGTAACCCTCCTGTGATCTGAAAATAAGCACTTTACTCCCCTATGAAAATTTTAAAGATCAATTTACCTCCTCCAACCAAATAGTGTAACTCACTTGTCAAAATTGAGATTGAGTATGAAAAATATCTTGCAACACGAGGGAGGTGTAAATTGCCACATTTATCATAACACATGGGAAAATTATCATATTTATCATAATACAAAGGTAAACTGCCACATTATCATAAAACAGGGGTAGAGCGTTATGAAACTTGTATAAGATTAAGGGGATAAAATGCTCTTTTTCAATATCAGAGGGTATAAATTACCATTAACTCCAACTTTCTATAACACACTACATAAGTTCTAATCAAAATACTACAATATTAAATGACATTTATCGACTATATATGTCTAATTAAGAGACTTACATTTATATTCCACCATTTTTTACCATGGCCATCAATTGTGCCATGTCCACGAACTTTAAGGCCATCGACTTTGTGAAAATAAATCCATCGATGACAATTATCATCTTCACATTTCCAATTCGAGGGTTCAATAGGTGCTACCAAATTTCCATCTATCTACAACATTCAATTAAGAAAAAAAATTCGTTTGTACCAAAAAAAAAAAAAAAAAAATTAAGAAAAAAATAATAATATAGTAGACTAATTAAATTAAAATTTCGAAATTTCCATAAGTATTAATTAACGAGATTCTGACCTGGACAATAACACCTTTTGAATTGCAAGGGCCATTGAAAATCAATGGTTGTATCAAAAAAGTTTTATATGAAGGAACATGCATGGTTGAAGACGATGAATCCGATGCACAAGTGGATTTCCATGCTTCCAAAAAAGCCTTGAAAAAAAAAAAAAACTACAAGTCAAATTTTTATATATACTACCAAAATTAATCTTGATTATAATACATAATATACATTGGAATTTAATCTAGGAAACAAAGATTTTAAACTAAAATACCATTACTTACATTTGTATCATCGGGTTGGCCATCACCAACTGCACCATAATGTAGCACATCGAATACGGGGTTATCGGACTTGGTTACGGCTAGTAAAGAAAGAATAAACACAAAAAACAATGAAAAAGAGGCTTCCATTGATTTATGATCTTGGAAGAGAAAAAAAAAAGGATTTTTTTTATTACTTAATGTAATTAATTAAATATTTTGAATGATAATTTATGAATGTTAAATACTAGAGTTCATGTCGTAGTGAAAGTCTTGACCCTGTAGACTCATTGTGTAACAATGCTGGCATATTGGGTAATCCAATCAAAAGCTTTTACATATATACCTAGCCGTAGTCATCAGTTTAGCAAAATTTCAATCTAACTTTTATAGATAAGTATTTCAATGGGGGTAATAGAAAATAAATTTCGAAACATAAATTCGCTATATAATTTGATTGTATCTAACTCAACCTCAACTTAATTATAAACGCTTAACCATGGATTAAAATATTGTTTCGAGTGTATGTTTCGATCAGCTAAATATTGAAAAAAAATCGGGACTTTTCGAAAACGTTTCGGAGACACTAGGAAAAATTGTAAAATTACATCTTATTTACGTTTCGCTTAATTCAAAAATGGAAACATTTCGATGTTCTTGACGGAAAAGATGAAAATTTTGATCCATGCACTTAACGTGGTGTGTACAATTTCTATTAGTAAAATAATCTTTTTGGCAATTTTGAATTTTATATTTAAATATCAAACAGTCTAAGATGTAAATTGAGCTCCCGATAAGAATTAGCAACTAGGAATTACTTAAAGTACAAGAAGGGTAAAATAGGGAGTTCTCGTGTTGTCCATTTGGCTAAGCTAAATGAAGGAAATAAATAAAATTTTGATTAGTAAAAACATAAAACTTATATAGACATTGACATAAAGATATTAAGGGAAAAAAAAAATATTAATTTGCATAATAAATTATAATGGAGGCTCCCTTTATTTAATTTGTATTAAATATATCATAGATTTATATACAAAAGGGGATGTAGCTCAGATGGTAGAGCGCTCGCTTAGCATGCGAGAGGTACGGGGATCGATATCCTGCATCTCCATCTTTTTCACTTTTTTTTTTTTTTTTTTTTTTTTTTTTTTTTTTTTTTTCAGATTTCAGATTTCTGCTTCCCGTTCTGAAATTTTCCTCTTTTCAAATCAATCCCTTCTCTATGATATAATTACGTGATGCACTCTTAATTTTTTTTTCTTCAACACTTTAGGTATTTACAAAACATGCCCAAAATTTTACATGCTTAAAGAAGAAACAATAAAATAACAAGATTTAAACTTTAATAGCCTTCTCAATATTCCTTTCATGATAATTTGGATTAGATCTATAAAAATCTTATCTCACATCAACAGAAAAGTGTGAATATTGTATAGGACCTCGACATTTTTTTCCCTCTTTTAAGGTTTCTCGAAATTCAGACTTTAGTCATGAATTAATCATTTTTAATGTACTGTTGACATATAATTCTTTAAGCGATGATTCAAATTTAAGTTGATTATATTATATATTTATATGGATCAGTCCCTTCAATTGGACTCGATCTCATTTGGCACAGGACAAACAATGGTTTACTCTTTTTTTTTTTTTTTTTGGTCATGTATTGAAGCTTTACTACTTATTAATTATAAGAACTTTATCATTTTTGAAAACAATATTAGTAGACATATGAGTCTAAGTAAAAAAAATTCATATGATATCTAAGTCAACTTCGAAGTGTTGAGTAGTCTGAATTGGCAACGAAATCGGTTTAATTATAAGAAGAACTTGAAAAGTTAAAAAAATTGATAAGCTAAAGATTTATTCGTTCAATACATGCTACTTCTGAGAAAATATATATTCAAATTCTTTCCAAATTATTGTATTAAATTAATTTTCAGTAATTAAATTTGAATGTTATTTTGTTTGTTAAATTTATTGTTCACGGATATTTTAAGAAGAGTTAATGCCAATATACCTCATGCCAGGCAAACTTCGAATTTGTGGCCCTTAGTTTCACATATATATTTTATTTAAAAAAAACAATCTTGCTTTATAGAAAAATATTGATAATACGATAAACAATCTGATTACATAAGAAAATAATTAAGTTCGTTAATATAACACACACATGACACACACCTAAGCTATTAATAAATATCATTACTTAAATAGTATTCTCCTAGCATTTTTTGAAGCAAAATCACTAATTACACTTTCATAATCAATCTTCTTTACCATATCCTTTCAATCAACAACATGGGGAAGAAAAATATGTGAGGAAGAGGAAGAAGATAGAAATTGAGGGAGATTAATTTCAATTAATTTCAGCACAAAAAATAGAAATTGGGGCAGATTGATACGCGAGGAAGAAGATAGAAATTGGGGGAGATTTTTTTCATTTAATTTCAGCACAGAAATACAGAATAATAAATGAGTTATCCACATCAACACTCCAAAATCTCCACTACAACACAAAAATAATAAATTGGGGGAGATCCAATGGCTAGCATTTTACTACTTAATTTTTATCATGTGGCTCCAATGAAGTTGCACCCCATGAAAATAAAATTGTATGTTCGTCTTCTCTATCCCAAAATTTCTCAAATCGGGTCATCTTCTTCCCCAAATTTTCCCAAATCTACAAATCCTCTATAAACCTAATTTTCTAATCGGAGGCCCTCTCGGATCGGTGGCCCTAGGCGGCCCCCTACGTGGCCTACCGTTAGGGCCGGCACTGCCTGATGCCTTATGCATAATTTTTAATTAATTCTTCATTGAAATTTTTAAAATGATCAATCTATCTCATTCCATTAGAGAGTGTAACCACTCACCAAAAATTGAGTGTTGTAATGAAAAGTATGGTGTAAAAATATAAAATTACCTTTCTCCATGTAAAACAATACATGAAGCAAAGTGTCACATTTATAAATATACAGAAGGGTAAACTGATACATATAAAATAATATAAGGGAGTAAACTGGTCTATATAAAATAACATAGGGGGTAAATTACTTTATTTCATTTTTTGAGGTTTAAAATAAGTTTAAGTATATAGTATATAATGGAGAGTATTCTTGTCAAATCATAATACTTTTATGGTTTAAAAATGTTAGGGAGAAATGTGAGCCTTTTATTCGAATATAGGGAGATCAAATATACTTTTTTAAATTATAAAGGGTCAATATTATGAATATTACTAGATAGTAAATTGCTATTAACTCATTTTAAGAATGGAGCATTACATAGAATTAAAATTTTGAGTTTTTTTCCTTAAATTATTGTTCACTTCAACATGTTCGGCCCGTCAAATAGATTAGAAACAAGCAATCCAAATTTGAATCATCAAAGGGAAAAAGCCCAATTTAAATGTAACACATACATGGAGTCAAGCCCAATTGCTAAATTCAGTTTTTGTAGTATCAATATTTCAAATTTCAATCGTTAACCCAATAAATCTTTAGAAATGTTATATTTTATATTATATAATAGGGTTAATTACAGGGACCTCCCCTGATGTTTGGTGTAATTCGCTTCCAATCCCCTCCAAGAATCATAATTACAATGACTTCCCCTAAGGTTTCAAAAACCTTACAAAACTCTAACGGACACTAACGGAGTTAGACGGAATCTATGAAATGACTTAATTGCCCTCTTCAATTTTAATTAAAAAAAAATAAAAAAAATCTTCTTAACAAAATGTCTTATTTACCCATGCCCTGATGCATAAAATTACAATAACCTCCCCTGAGGTTTGGTGTAATTCGCGTCCAATCCCCTCCAAGAATTATAATTACAATAACCTCCCCTGAGATTTCAAAAACCTTACAAAACCCTAACGTACACTAGCGGAGTTTGGACGAAATCTGTGATATGACTTCATTGACCTCGTCAATTTTAATTAAAAAAAATTCGATTAACAAAATTTCCTATTTACCCTTACAATGATGCACAAAATTATCATATTACCCTTGTAAAATTTAATTATGAATGGATATAAAAAATCATAATTGCACATTGGTACCTAAACTTTAAAAAGACTAATTTTATACATAAAAGGAATAAAAAACCTAGCCTTAACTCTAACCCCTCACGTCAACCGACTCGCCGTCCCTACCGGCACCTCTCCTTACAGGCCGTGCCACTGGTGACAGATTAGAAGGAGAAGCCAGACTGACGGCACGACCTGGGAAAAGAGGTGCCAGTGGGTGGGGGTTAGGGATGGTGAGATTTTTTTTTATAATTAATATATATTAAAATTATTTATTGATTTACTAATATTCGTAAATATGTATATAAGGTATTATTTTCTATTTTATAGTAAAATATTTTATTAATACTTAATATTATGTACAAGTAAGAAATATTTAAAAAATATATTTTTTATAATTATTTTACTAAATTGGGTACTTGAGTGAGTAATTTTAATTTTTGTAAAAAAAAATTAGCTAAAAGCTTACGAATTTTTAATTATGAACATGTGATCATCTTTATAATGTCTAATAATTTTTGTTCAAGTTTTTTTACTTCTCATGATTAAACCCAATTCATTAATTTATCCTTGTACTTTAATTATGATTTTTTTTTTAAATTATTAATATTACGGGTTAATTACATTTTTATTTATGTTCTGCAGTTTTTTTCTTATAATTAACCATAATTTATTTCAAAAAATATGAAAAAACATCGATATGCTATTATATTTTTATTTTAAGAATATATATATACTAATTAATAAACTGATTATAAGTTTCATGTGAATTTACAACATTTTCATCCATTCATAATAATAATCCTTACAATGAACACCCTCCCATATATCAAACATAACTAAGGGCATAATTGTCCACGAAAATTGCTACAGTAATATCAAGGGTAGAATGGGGTTTTCAATAAAATTAGGGGGATGACGACAGCAAAAACTAACGGATGTAAGGTTTTTGAAACCTCAGGGGAGATCATTGTAATTATGATTCTTGGAGGGGATTGGACACGAATTATACCAAACCCCAGGGGAGGTCCCTGTAATTAACCCTATATAATAAGATATATATTTTTAAATGGAGAGAATTGCATTTTTGGTATTGAGCTATATGTCAATTCCCACCTTTGGTATTGAGCTTTATGTGTCCAACACATTAGGTACAAAGCTTTAATAAATTGTGACACATTTGGTACAACCGTTAAAAATTGCCGTTAAGAGGTGACGTGACAGTTAAGTCTAATTGCAAAGTTGATGCCATTACTTATGTTGACTGATAATTTTACCCCATGACATTTAAGGTTACCAAAAAAGCCCCACATCTCAAAATTCAGTGACGATTTTAGTCCACATTAAATTGACTCGAATAAGACCATGTGCGGACCGATTTGAAAATTTTACTTATTTTATTTAAATAACTAATTTGATTTATAAACAATATTAATTAATTAAATAATACTTTAACATAAATATCACCAAAATTAAAAAAAAAATATTCTTTTTACATATAAAATTTATTTAATAGCATTAATCTATTTAATATTTATTAAAATAATAAATTATATAATAAAAAACTATTTAATATTTATTGAAAAAATAATAATAAATAATTATAATTTAAAAAAAAATTCCCAACCCCACGGCCTGGGAATTGGGGTAAGGGGGAGGGGAGGGGTGTGGGTGGGTGGGGTTGGGATTTTTTTTTAAATTATAATTATTTATTATTTATTAAATTAATAAATATTAAATAGTTTTTAATTATATTATTTATTATTTTAATAAATATTAAATATATTAATACTATTATATAAATCTTATATTTAAAAGGAATATGTTGTTTTGGTGATATTTATGTTAAATTATTATTTAATTTATTAATATTGTTTATAAATCAAATTAGTTATTTAAGCATGTAGTCTTATTCGAGTCAATTTTGAAATTTGTCAACAATGTGGACTAGAATCGTCATTAAATTTGGAGATATGGGGCTTTTTCGATAACCTGAAATATATGGGGTAAAATTATCAGTCAACATAAGTAATGACATCAACTATGCAATTAGACTTAACTGCCACATCACCACTTAACGGCAATTTTTAACGGTTGTACCAAATGTATCACAATTTGTTAAAACTCTGTACCAAATGTGTTGGATACATAAAGCTCAGTACCAAAAGTAAAAATTGGCCTATAACTCAGTACCAAAAATGCAATTATCTCTTTTTAAAAGCCTTGACTTAAGTTGCTGGATCTCCAAAATAATAATGAGATTGTGAGGCACACGATCACCAGATGTCAAAGGTAAAAAAGTCTTCAAGAAAATGGTAGAATTAATTATGTTTCAGATATTCTTCTTCTTCTCCTCCTTTTCTAGATATTATATTTAAATTATGGATCTAAGTTTTCATAATAATTTTAAATATCTAAAATTCTTCTAAATAAAGATATCTAAATTAAGTTTTTAGTCAACCCTTTCTTTTTATCCCAATAAAACAAGATCTAAGTATTGTTTTTTTTGGTATCAAGATCTAAGTTTGACTTTGACTTAACTTGTGAATATAAATGGTGGTAGACTACATCACCATATGTTGCATAGTTTATCACGCTTTAATTATTTCTTCAAAGAAGCAAATTGAATATTTGCACAAAATCAATTATAATTTATAACCTGTATATTTTATTTACATTGCATTGCAATGTGAAACAAGAAACAATTCCAATCAACTATAATATCGAAGTTGTATGGAACTAATGTATGATATTAAATTGATATATACTAGTTTATCTTATTCTTTTCTTTTTCCTCTTTTGGACATTTTCGTTAGTTTGTTTGTTTTATAAAATGTGATCTTGATTAAAACAATCAATCCTTTGAAAAATTAACAATATATAATCGATGTATTCTTTTTTTAGAAAAATGTTGAAATTTTGAACCTCAAATTATTATCTAGTTATGGGCCTTGTTAGTTCACAATACTTATCGTTTATGAAGAACATAATCTTCTTAAGTGCAAAAAACAAAACAAAAAAATAATAAAAATGGAAATTGATAATTATTTTTCAAGATTAAGTTATACAACTGACATATATATAACCGGACAATGCTATAAAAGCAGACGAACTTATATAATGCGAACATCACACACAGTGACCTAAACTTGTCAAAAATTATCATTTCTTTTCGACTTGTTATAAATTTATTTTAGGAAAGTCCTCGCGCGCTTAAATATAATAATTGAGTGAAATGCCAAAATACCCCTACACTTTGCCTGATTAGAAAACAATTATTTTTTATTAGCAAAAATCTCCATGTATTATTTTTGTATTGGTAAAAAACTTTGTTCCATGCCGTATACATATTTTGTAAGAAAAATGACAATTATACCTCCATAAAAATTGCAAAAATACCCTTCCTAACTAAAAAGATTATCAATAATCCCTCTGTTAATTACTTTAAAAATTTGCACTAACCCCTCATCTTCACTTAAAAAATTTGACAATAACTTTCCTATTGAATTATGAAGGGATTCTAAATAATTTTTTTGCTAATAAAAAAAGAACACATAGAATTATTTAATAATAAGTGAAATGATAATTACATCACTATACCGGAAAATTTATTTGATCATTAGTAAAATATAAAGAATGTCCAACTAGAAATATAAAGGACTCACTAACAAAGCTAGTATTAAAGTAGAATATGACTATATAACAATAATTTGTCTTCGAACATAATTTGATAATATATAATAGGGTAAACACCACTAACGGTCCTCCTTATCATTAATTTCTTACAGAGTGGTACTTCTTGTGTTTTTTTACCCACGTAGTCCCCACTATGAATTATTTGTTTTACTTTGGTCATTTTCAGGTGGTCTAAGGTGAACTAAAGTGCCAAAATAATTTTATGAGGGACTAAATTGATAAAGAAATAATTTTATGAGGGACTAAATTGATACAAAACAATTTTATGAGAGACTAAAGCGTAACGCTATTAGTAAAAGACCTCTTGTAAGTGACCAAAATGAAATAAATAATTCATAGTGAGGACTAACTTGAAAAAAAAAATATAAGAGAAGTTAATGATAAGGAGGACCATTAATGGTGTTTACCCTATATAATATTAGAGAAATTATATAATGTGCTCGTAAAATAAGTTGGACAATCATATTTGTATCCATTCATGAACTTGTTATATTGAAAATATGGTAAGGGGTTTTTGAAAAAAGAAAAAAATTGAATTGAATAAGTCCCATATGAAATTTCTTAAATAAATAGAGACTTGAATAAGGACTTGGATATATACCAACATTAAGGGCCTATTTCTAAAGGGCAAAGATCGGGTTTTGTAGTGATATGATGTCTTTTCTAGTCAATGAAAAATAAAAAAATTAGTTAAAGAATAAGATGCTGGCGAGATTTAAAATTGAATTAGAAAAGACCCCACCAGTTTTGAATACCATATTCCAAGATATATTTCGGCATAATAAAAATTTTGAAACAAATTTTAACATTTATTAATGCAAAAATGGAATTGATTTTGACAATTTTTTTAAAAATCTTAAGAAATATCAACACTTTGGAAAAATGTTCTCTCTCTCATAATGAAATATGATGTAGATAATGCAATTGCGATGCTTATTCTTGCACATCCAACTGAACTTAATACGAACATCACAATGGTATCACCAAGTACATCTCATTCAAAGGTTGGACTAATAGCTGAGGTGATTAGATGCATCATATACGGAAGGAAAAATAAGCCCATTAACAACTTGGCGTTTTTTTAGAGCTTCAGCTGACGCTGGTCTGCAACACCAATAGTAATGTCTCTTGGAAGCGCATATGTCGCTGTGGGAGGTTCTCAACTCTTTTTCTCTGTAAGTAATCTTTCACCAAAATAAAGTTATGTTATTTTCCGTGCTCAATCTTTTATGCATCTTTTAAATCTACATCACTTTTCATATATGGGAACTACATCGTGGTCGCGTCGACCAAGAAGACAAGTACGTACAAACCCTTGGCGGGAGAGTTAGATACAAAATGGTGTCCATAATATCATACTTGATACTTAGCTTATTGTCTCTAGTAGCATATTGCTACATATTGCAAACTAAGGATGTGTGGAAAAAGGCTCTGGTGGCAGTCGCTATCAGTTTTCCATGGATTGTACTCATGTGAACTGGAAATATGATTATAGAAAGGGCCCTCAAGCCTTATATTTGCCGATCATAGCCATCATATAGTAATGAGTATTTTAGTATAAGGATATTCATATCTAATTAATGTAATACAACCAATATACTTATTTTTCTACGATTTTATAGTAAATTAAGTTTAAATCTTTTATTGTTCTGTTTATTTTATAAAGTACTATAATTGATGAAATATATATATACAAATAACTGGACATGTGCAATATACGTGTACTTTTCTAGTCAATGAAGAATAAAAAAGTAAAACGATAAGTTAATGAATAAGATGTTGACAAGATTTAAGTTAATAAATTAAAAGATAATTCAATATTATTTCCCATAATCTCTGAAAAGAAAACTCATACTTATCTTATTTCTCAAAATCATTCCTTCAAAATCCAAACAAACAACATTACAAAATCGAGATTATTTCTCAAACCTCCTCTACTCTCTCGAAAAAGAGACAAACAAGGCCTAGATATCGATTATATATAGCCGACGAATAATAATTGTAATTGTAATAAATATGTTGATTAACGATCTTTAACTAAATAGATGATTATCAGTCTAGACATATCAATATTTATTTTTGATAAGAGGATTCACATTCAGACGAGGAGAAGTTATACGGGAAACTGATCCTGATACGAGTTTGAACGCCACGGACGAGAGAGTTTAGTTTGATAAGAGAAAGACTTACGGAGAGAGAGAGAGAGAGAGAGAGAGAGAGAGAGGAAGTCGTATTTTGGTTTCAAGGGTTTTTCAGTTTTCCTCAAGATTTTTGGGGAAATTGTATTTCTTTATTTTGTTGTATATTTTTTTACTCCAGTTTTCATGTAAAATGTTTCCTGACTAAAATACCCTACAAACAAACAAGTAAAATATTTTACCCATGATTTTCACTCATTTTACTCAGTGTTTTCCACAAACCAAACACAACCTAACTAAATAGATGATTATCAGTCTAGGCATAGCAATATTTATTTATATAAATAATTATCGATTAGTGGTTTATACTAGACTTAATATACAAATAAGAATGGGTATGATCAAACTCGATATGAACTTCATATGATGTAGCATGTATTAATGATTAAATTCCAGATTATCAAATTTATTCCATCTTCCTTTGAATTTCTTTTTCTAAATTTTCGATCTTAATTTTGTTAGCAGGGGAAGTGTTGGGAGATGTACCAGAAGATCAGGTGATCGTGACGATCCCCGGTGAAATTGAAGAATAACATGAATCAAGGTAAGTGTTAATTCATAAATATCATTGAGGGGACAAAGTGAACAAATGGAGGAATTATCATGTTAGTTTGTTTTGATCTGGTGAGACACGTGTCAAGAATCTAACAGAAGATTTGAAGCCATTGCATGACAAAAAAGTTAACTTTAACAGAAAGTAATTAAGTTCTTTGAAAGAAAAAATATACATGCAGCGGAGAAGAAATTAACTTGCCTTGTGAGGAAGTGCTTTCATGTTGGTGAATTGGGAGAGAAGATGGTGAATTGGGAGAGAAGATCCTTGATATTCTGTAGCTGGATTTATGCAGAGGAGGTTGGAGGACGGAGGAGGAGTGTTAGTGGTGGTGGGTGGAGGAGGAGGAACAGTAGTCATGGTGGGAGGAGGAAGATGAGAAGTATTTTGGAGAAGACGATAATTAGTTTTGAAATGAAAATATCATATTGGGTCAGAGGAGAATAATCATTGCTCTCTTGTAGAAAATCTGCAACTAGAGACGAACTTGCACTTTGCCCTTTGAAGTTTTGGGAAAATTTATTTTCACCCCAAAATAGAATATTGAGCGTTTAAGTCCAATTTTTTTTAATTTTTTTTGGTTTTAAAAGTGTCAAATAATTTTTTAAGCTTAATTTAACTATTTTAAATTACTCCTATGGACATAAGAAATAATTAAATTACACAATTTTGCCCAAAATAGCATTTAGTTTTTAAAAGAAAATGTGGCGTAAAGAAATAGGATCATAAAATACCCCACCATTTTAGAATACCATATTCCAATATATTTTTCGGCATAATAAAAATTCTGAAATAATTTTTAACATTTATCAATGCAAAAATGGAATTTATTTTGATAAATTCTCTAAAAATCTTAAGAAATATCTACACTTTGAAAAAATATTCTATCTCTCATAATGAAGATGTGGTTAATGGAATTTATTTTGATAAATTCTTTAAAATCATAATAAAAATATTAAGAAATATCTACGCTTTGAAAAAATGTCCTATCTCTTATAATGAAATATGATGTAGGTAATGCAATAGCGATGCCTATTCGTGCACAACCAACTGAACTTAATACGATCACCACATTGGTATCACCAAGTACATCTCATTCAAGGGCTGGACTAATAGCCGAGGTGATTAGATGCATCATATACGGCGAAAAATATGTGTCTATTAACAACTTAGCGTTTGTGAGAGCTTCGTCGACGCTGGTTTGTCCACACCAGCAATAATGTCTATTGGAAGCGAATATGTCACTTTGGGACCTTCTCTACTCTTTTTTCGTAGTAAGTAATCTTTTATCAAAACAAAGTTATGTTATTTTCCGTGCTCAATCTTTTAGGCATCTTCTAAACCTACATCACTTTTCATTGGGAACTACGTCGTGGTCGCGTCGACTAAGAAGACAAGTACGTAAAAACCCTTGGTAGGAGAGTTAGATACAAAATGGTGTCCATAGTATCATACTTGATATTTGGCTTATTGCCTCTGGTAGCATATTGCTACATATCGCAAACTAAGAATGTGTGGAAAAAGGCTCTGGTGGCAGCCGCATTAATTTTTTCATGGATTGTACTCCTATGAAGTAGAAATATGCTTATAGAAAGGGCCCTCAAGCCTTATTTGTCAGTCATAGCCATCATAGTAATGAGTATCTTAGTCTCGGGATGTTCATATCTAATTAATGTAATACAACCATTATACTTACTTTTCTACTATTTGATAGGAAATTAAGTTTAAATTTTTATTATTTTGTCTATTTTATAAAGTATTATGGTTGATATTACACTAAATCTTAATATATATATATATATACATATGTAAATAACTGGAGATGTGCAACATACGTGCAATATACGTGCACTTTTATAGTCAATGAAGAATAAAAAAGTAAAACGATAAGTTAAAGAATAAGATGTTGACAAGATTTAAGTTAATAAATTAAAAGATAATTCAATATTATTTCCCATAATCTCTGAAAAGAAAACTCATACTTATCTTATTTCTCAAAATCATTCCTTCAAAATCCAAACAAACAACATTACAAAATCAAGATTATTTCTCAAACCTCCTCTACTCTCTTGAAAACGAGACAAACAAGGCCTAGATATCGATTATATATAGCCGATGAATAATAATTGTAATTGTAATAAATATATGGATTAACGATCTTTAACTAAATAGATGATTATCAGTCTAGACATAGCAATATTTATTTATATAAATAGTTATCGATTAGTGGTTTATACTAGACTTAATATACAAATAAGAATGGGTATGATCAAACTCGATATGAACTTCATATGATGTAGCATGTATTAACGATTAAATTCCAGATTATCAAATTTATTCCATCTTCCTGTGAATTTCTTTTTCTAAATTTTCGATCTTAATTTTGTTAGCAGGGGAAGTGTTGGGAGATGTACCAGAAGATCAGGTGATCAGGATGATCACGGGTGAAATTGAAGAATAACATGAATTAAGGTAAGTGTTAATTCATAAATATCATTGAGTGGACAAAGTGAACAAATGGAGGAATTAGTCATGTTAGTTTGTTTTGATCTGGAGAGACACATGTCAAGAATCTAACAGAAGATTTGAAGCCATTGCATGACAAAAAAGTTAACTTTAACAGAAAGTAATTAAGTTCTTTGAAAGAAAAAATATACATGCAGCGGAGAAGAAATTAACTTGCCTTGTGAGGAAGTGCTTCCATGTTGGTGAATTGGGAGAGAAGAGCCTTGATATTCTGTAACTGGATTTATGCAGAGGGGGTTGGAGGACGGAGGAGGAGTGTTAGTGGTGGTGGGTGGAGGAGGAGGAACAGTAGTCGTGGTGGGAGGAGGAGGATGAGAAGTATTTTGGAGAAGACGATAATTAGTTTTGAAGTGAAAATATCATATTGGGTCAGAGGAGAGTAATTATTGCTCTCTTGTAGAAAATCTGCAACTAGAGACGAACTTGCACTTTGCCCTTTGAAGTTTTGGGAAATTTTTTTTTTCACCCCAAAATAGAATATTGAGCGTTTAAGTCCAATTTTATTAATTTTTTTTGGTTTTAAAAGTGTCAAATAATTTTTTAAGCTTAATTTAACTATTTTAAATTACTCCTATGGACATAAGAAATAATTAAATTACACAATTTTGCCCAAAATAGCATTTATTTTTTAAAAGAAAATATGGCGTAAAGAAATAGGATCATAAAATACCCCACCATTTTAGAATACCATATTCCAATATATTTCTCGGCATAATAAAAATTTTAAAATAATTTTTAACATTTATCAATGCAAAAATGGAATTTATTTTGATAAATTCTCTAAAATCTTAAGAAATATCTACACTTTGAAAAAATATTATCTCTCTCATAATGAAGATGTGGTTAATGGAATTTATTTTGAAAAATTCTTTAAAAATCATAATAAAAATATTAAGAAATATCTACGCTTTGAAAAAATGTCCTATCTCTCATAATGAAATATGATGTAGGTAATGCAATAGCGATGCCTATTCGTGCACAACCAACTGAACTTAATACGATCACCACATTGGTATCACCAAGTACATCTCATTCAAGGGCTGGACTAATAGCCGAGGTGATTAGATGCATCATATACGGTGAAAAATATGGGTCTATTAACAACTTGGCGTTTGTGAGAGCTTCATCGATGCTGGTTTGTCCACACCAGCAATAATGTCTCTTGGAAGCGAATATGTCACTTGGGGACCTTCTCTACTCTTTTTTTGTAGTAAGTAATCTTTTATCAAAACAAAGTTATGTTATTTTTCGTGCTCAATCTTTTATGCATCTTCTAAACCTACATCACTTTTCATATATGGGAACTACGTCGTGGTCGTGTCGACCAAGAAGACAAGTACGTAAAAACCCTTGGTAGGAGAGTTAGATACAAAATGGTGTCCATAGTATCATACTTGATATTTGGCTTATTGCCTCTGGTAGCATATTGCTACATATCGCAAACTAAGAATGTGTGGAAAAAAGGCTCTGGTGGCATCCGCATTAATTTTTTCATGGATTGTACTCCTATGAAGTAGAAATATGCTTGTAGAAAGGGCCCTCAAGCCTTATTTGTCAGTCATAGCCATCATAGTAATGAGTATCTTAGTCTCAGGATGTTCATATCTAATTAATGTAATACAACCAGTATACTTACTTTTCTACTATTTGATAGGAAATTAAGTTTAAATCTTTTATTATTTTGTCTATTTTATAAAGTATTATGGTTGATATTAACTAAATTTTAATATATATACATATGTAAATAACTGGAGATGTGCAACATAAGTGCAATTTGCGTGCACTTTTCTAGTCAATGAAAAAAAAAACAATAAGTTAAAGAATAAGATGCTGACAATATTTAAGTTAATAAATTAAAAGATCATTCAATATTATTTCCCATAATCTCTGAAAATAAAACTTATACTTATCTTATTTCTCAAAATCATTCCTTCAAAATCCAAACAAACATTATGAAATAAAGATTATTTCTCAAACCTCCTCTACGCTCCTGAAAGCGAGACAAACAAGGCATAGGTATCAATTATATATAGTCGACAAATAATAATTGTAATTGATAATAAATATATTTATTAACGATCTTTAATTAAATAGATGATTATCAGTCTAGACATTGCAATATTTATTTACATAAATAATATCGATTAGAGGTTTATACTAGACTTAATATACAAAATAAGAGTGGATATGATCAAACTCAATATGAACTTCATATGATGTAGCAAGTATTAATGATCAAATTTTGGATCGATCAAATTCATTTCATCTTCCTGAGAATTTCTTTTTATGATTTTTTCGACCTAAATTTTGTGAACATGGGAAGTGTATGTACAAGAAGATCAGGTGATCGTGATGATCCCTGATGAAATTGAACAAGAACATGAATTAAGGTAAATGTTAATTCATAAATATTATTGTTAATCAGTAAAGACCAATTATGTTATATTATTAAGGATTTTTTTTTATCTAAATAGTAGTACAAAAGTTTCTTTAAGCATTGTAATATTCCATTAGCATAAGTACGTACTGCATGATAACTATCTAATACATTCTATCGAATTTTCTCGTGACATCGAAGCTCTAAGTTTAATGAAAGAGTGCATATCCACTTAAATAACATAAGTGAAGTAATTAAAAAGAATAATGCTGCTAAGAGACATCAGTTGCTAGAACAAGTTTCAAATGAAAAGTGAGCAAATTATACCATAAATTTCTACCACACTCAATATCTAGCCAAATATAATTTATTTTGATAAATTCTTTAAAAATCTTAAGAAATATCTACACTTTGAATTTTTTTTATCAATCATAATGCAATTGTGATGCTTATTCATGCACAACCAATTGAACTTAATACGAACACCATATTGGTATCACCAAGTACATCTCATACAAGGGCTGGACTAATAGCCGAGGTGATTAGATGCATCATATACGGCGAGAAAAATGTGTCTATTAACAGCTTGGCATTTGTGGGAGCTTCAGCCTACGCTATTCTTCCCACACCAGTAATAATGTCTCTAGGAAGCGTATATGTTGTTGTGGGAGCTTTTCAACTCTTTTTCACTATAATATTCTTTTACCAAAATAAAGTAATGTTATTTTTCGTGCTCATTTTATGCATCTTCTTAACCTATATCTATTTACAGATATGGGAACTACGTCGTGGTCGCGTCGACCAAAAAGACAAGTACGTACAAACCCTTGTGAGAAGAGGTAGATACAAAATTAATCTTTTTGTGTCCATAGTATCATACTTGATACTTGGCTTATTGCCTCTGTAGCATATTGCTACATATTGCAAACTAAGGGAGTGTTAAAAAAAGCTCTGATGGCAGCCGCAATCAGTTTTCCATGGATTGTACTCCCGTGGATCGAAAATGTTCTTATAGAAAGGGCTCTCAAGCCATATTTGCAAGTCATAGCCATCATATTAATGAGTATTTTAGTCTCTGAATTTTCCTATCTAATTAATGTAATACAACCAATATACTTACTTTTTTACTATTTTATGATAAATTAAGTTTAAATCATTCATTGTTTTGTTTATTTTATAAAGTACTATGGTTGATCTTACATTAAATTTAAACATATATACAAATATAAATAACTGGACATGTGCACCATATGTGCAATATACGTGCACTTTTCTAATCAATGAAAAGTAAAAAAGTTAAACAATAAGTTAAAGAATAAGATGCAGACAAGATTTAAGCTAGTAAATTAAAAGAGAATTCAATATTTTAAGATAATAATAAATTTTCAATAGAATTCAAAATTCAATCTAGTTTATCTTTATCAAAAAATTTGGTGATTAGTTACAAACTGTTATTCTATCTCTCATAATGAAATATGATGCAGATAATGGAATTGAGCTTCCTATTTATGCACAACAATCTAAACCCAGTATGAACAAAACATGCATAGTAGAATCACCAAGTACATCTCATTTGAGGGATGAAATAAGAGCCAAGGTGATTAAATGCATCAAATACAACGGAAAAGATGTGTATGTTGTCAGCTTGGTTAAAACGCTGGTCTGGACACACCAGAAATTATGCTCTTGGAAGCACATATGTCGGAGTGGGTGCTTTTTCACTTCTTTTCACTGTAAGTAATCCTTCACCAAAACAAAATTATGTTATTTACAATACTCAATCTTTTATGCAGCTTCTGACCTATATCATTGTACAGATGTAAAACCTATGTTGCGGTTGCGTCGAGCAAGATGACTGGTACTTACAAACCCTTGGCAGGAGAGAGATGTACAAAATTCATCTTTTATGGTCTTTATGGAAGTGTTTTGGCTCGGTTCACGATTTTGGTTTTGAAAAAAATGGTTTCAGTGGTTTCAGAACCTTTAAAATCCCATTTGAATTGAGTTTGGATATTGAATTTTGTGGTTCATAAAAAGTTGAAACCTCATTTGAATTGGATCGGGATGTTGGGGTTTGAGGGGGGAAAAGTATGTGGTCAAATCAATGTTTTTTTTATAGGGTTTGAGGGTAAGGAGTTGGTAGGTGAAATCAAGATTTGTAGGGTTCATGCTTTCAAATGTGTTTTAAAAGTTTGTGTATGCGTTTGTGAATAAGTCTAGGTTGAGTTAATGGGCTTGCCAAATTCTATTTACAAGAGTTCTGGCTTAGTTTCACGAGATCCGCAAAACAGTCCCAAAACTCTTCCAAGTTGGCCCATAAATACTTCAATTACTTAAAAGAAAAAATGTTTTACGTTTAGTAAAACAAAAATAGTAATTATATTATATCCAAAACTTTATTCTAAATTGGAACAAATATTGTTGGATATAATTAGAGGTTTTGAAAATCTTATACTCTACAACATAGACAACATTTTCTGGCAAGATAAACCCAATCGAACGATAGTATGAATTTTAACCTTAAATAAACTCTCTTTGAAAGTTGTTGGTTAATATTGGAGAAGGTTTTGAAGATGACAAAAAGGGTAATCCGGAAGTCATCAACTAAGAACTGAACAGCTTAGTGAAACCTATCTCATGGTCTGGAAGCTAAGTGACCGAATCAGCCGAGTGGGATATCAGGTATTATCAGCCGAGTCAAGACAGATGTGTTCGTTCTTGAATCAGCCGAGAAGCCATCATCCGAATGATCAGCAGAGTGATCATCAGCAGAGTATATCCACCAGCAGAGTGAAGACGGTCAGTAAGCTTGTCAACGGCTAAGAGCTGAGTGCATTAAATGCGACTGACATAAAGCAAACATCCGTACAGCAGAGTGTACATTGCAACAGTTGCAGGGAGCCGTTCCGCGTGTCAGGACCTGAACTCGAGGACTGTAGATTCCTGCCAACCTTCAACGGGCAGAAATTTCAAATCCGAGGAGTATAAATAGAAGACATAACTGAAGATCTAAAGTGAGCTTGCACAACTCAAGATCATATCATAAGAGCAAAATCCATCAGTTGAGTCATCTGATCATAAGCGAAGTCATTTGTTAACAAGGCTTTTCGTTGAAGAACAGAGAACTTAGTTGTCTGTCTGAGTGACTTTCAGCTGTAAAATAGAAGGAGTGTATATCCATCTTTGTGAGTGATATAACTTCTTAATATAGGATTTCTGAGTGATTTTTCGTACTGAAAATAGCGTGAGGAGTGTAGATCCGTCTAAGTGAGTGATCTAGCTTCAGAGTATAGGATTTCTGTGTGATTTCCTACAGCGCACTTGTGGCTTTTCATTTGTTGATCAGCGCAAGCATTGTATACTTGATTACTTTGTGTTTTCTAGTATAACCCAAGATCTTCGTGACTTGGAAGAGTGGACTAAAGGATTTTTATCCATATAACCACTATAAAAATCCTGTGTGTTTGATTTATTTACTGCTATACTTTGCATATTTCTGAAAGAACTCAAACATACGATTTAACCAAAAGATTTTAAAAGGAGTTATAAAAACTGGGGATAAAATCTTTTGAGTGAGAAAACTTAAAGAGGAACAGCTTGGTGAAAAACACTTGGAATATCCGCTGCCAACTAGTTTCTAAAACTCTGATTTAACATCTGAAATCAGCTGAGTGAAAATCAAATTAGTGGTTAACTCTGCTGATAAAGCTTTGTGCGCATCAGCTTAGTAGTCTTATAAATCTCGATCAGCTTAGTCTGCTGATTTGAAAAGTTAGAGAAAAAGTTTTAAAGTTTTCAGAGGTCTATTCACCCCTCCCCCCCTCTAGACCTCATTGACCACTTTTGGGACCAACAAGTGGTATCAGAGCAGATTGGTTCATTTGAATCAGTTGCCTGATCAACGAACTTGATCCTTAGTGTGTTTTTCAAATTTTTCAAAAAGAGAGCATATTTTGAAAACCAAAAACTTTTTGAAAAATGGATGCCATAAACCATGTTCCTCACATTGGTCCTATGAGCTTTAAAAACTGGAAAATCAGAATGGAAATCTTTCTTGCTGCTTATAATGATGACATGTTTACATGTATTACACAAGGACCATTCAGATTCCACAAGACTGTGAAGGTTGTTGGCCAACCAGATCAGATAGTTGACAAAGAGCTGGATGAGTTGACACCTAAAGAAATCAAGTTAGTAAATCTTGATAAAAAGGCGAAGTTCATCATGTTCAGAGCTGTAGACGAAGACAATTTCCAGAAGATCAAGCATCTCAAAACTGCCAAAGAGATGTGGGATAAAGTCTGCGAGCTAAGCGAAGGAAGCAACGCTATTAAAGAACACAAGCTCAGTGTGGCTCTTGAGGAGTTTGAAAATTTCAAGATGAAGTCTGGTGAAACGATTGATCAGATGGATACCAGGTTTACCAAAGCTCTGAATGAAGTTCTAAGGTTTGGTAAAGAATTTTCAAACAAGGAGATCACAACGAAGGTTCTCAAGGCTTTGCCACCTAAATTCAACATGAAGGTGACAGCCATGGAAGAATCAAGGGATTTAGAGAAGATTTCTCTTTCCGAACTGTTCTCATCTCTCAAAGCTTATGAGTATCATATGCCAAGATTGGGATTAGAAGTGTCAACCAGTTCAGACCCTACTGCTGCTCTAATGGCGTCAGACAAGTCAAGAAAATCAGCAGACAAGTCAAAACAGAAGACTGTGCTGAGTTCAGAAATAGGATACACTGCTGACGACGTTACCCTGCTGCTGAAAGATTTTGAGAAGTTCTACAAGAAGAAAATGAAATCAAAATCTAAAAATGCTACTTCATCTTCTTCTGATCTTTTTTAGGAAAACAGGGGTTCCTCCAAAGCAAAACTTAAAGACAGCGACGAAGAGGAGTATGGACTCTTAATCAAAGACCATCCAACCTCATCATCTGAGAAGTTTGCTAAAAAGGAGAAGCGTGCTATAAAGGAGCGTAAGCTTAGTAAGAGCAAAGCAAAGTTTGCTGATGCAGCAAAGCTAATAAACTCCTGCACATCTTATTCAGACCGTCAGTCGTCTGATAAAGATTTGAAGAAGTACCTGAGACCATATGCTTAACTTCCATATAATTTAATGATTCTGAAAATTGGGGTAACTTCTGTTGATTTATGTAATGTACTATTTGAATCGATTGAATAAATGCTGAATTTCAAATTCAAATATTGTTTGTACATTTGCCAAGCTTAATGAAGAGATGACTCTACTGAAAAGAGCAAATCAGTTCACTGAAACTTCAGGTTGAAAAACCTCAAGAATCAGCTGACTACCAAAAAGCTTGAGCATGAGAATGAAACTCTAAAAGCTGAGTATGCAATGCGTTTTGAAGATATAAATTAACTTAAAAGAAGTAATTGCATCATTCTCTAAAACAAGAAGAAATCAGAGGCTTAAGAGAACAAGTCTACTGATGCTCAATAGGTTAGAAAACCTAGTAAGCTACCTAAGACTAATCAGACTACTAAAACCCATCAGCCAAGTAAGCTGAAATAGGCTGCTGATAGGAGTAATTTAAAATAGTATCAAGTCTGCTGAATCTAAGGAGAGTTATTAAATAACTCGGGTAAGAAATTGAGGTTAAAAATGAACTATCTGGCAAAGAATTTGAATCACATTCTGATAAATATTACTATCTCATGCACTGTGCTTATTCATATTATCATGTTGATCATGTTCACTGTACTGATTGCCATCCTCATTTCAATATGCATGCTTATCACATATTTCATGCATCTTACCTTGCTTATGAGCTATGTTTTAATCATGACCAATAAATGGTATCATCATGAGAAGTGGTATCATCATGATAAAACATAAGTCACTAGATCATCACATATTTATACTAACCATGCTGGACCCAATAAACAAGGGGTACCAAAAACAGTCATCTGTTTTGCAGGTGAAACACATGTGAGATGACAATTGGTATAATTCAAGTGGTAGACTCTACATTTGGAGATTTCAAGGAACGTAAGTTTGGTGAAAAGTTGAAGATTATCAAAGATTAACAAGTGGTTTCAGAGACCAAGTGGTATTAGAGACCATCCACTGTTTGCAACAAGTGGTATCACTATTCAAGTGGTATCAGTCAACCATGTGACAAAAGAAATTGGTTCGTTGACTTTGGATTCATAAGTTGAGGGGGAACTTATCAGAAGACTAACCCAGAACAGCTTACTGAAATTCAACGGCTGAGTGTCTTTGAAGAGAAACTCTCATCAGACTACTTGACCACGGATTCTTGAACTTAGGGGGAACGTGTACGACTAGCGGTACTCCTAGATAAAAGATGAAGTTTTCATAAGTCAAAATGAAGCTATCAGAAGACTGATTCTTATCAGCCGACTGGAACTCAACAGCCAAGTGACATTCAAGAATGTACTACACCAAGTGGTATCAGCAAGTGTTATCACATCAACAAGTGATATCAGCTGACTAATCTAATTTGTATCCATACAAGTAGTATCAGACTACAAGTGGAATCAGACCACAAATGGTATCAAGTAGTAAAAATTCTTGTAGTTAGGGGGAAATTTTCTAGCTGGAGTGATAAACAGCAACAAAGACTACCTCGATCAGCCAAGTGCTTACCGACCTGTCTTCAGCATACTAGTTTGCAATCTTATGGAAAAGAAGTTATCACAAATCCTAAAAAGGGGGAAGGATAAAAATGAGAAGTAAAGATGCAACTAAAGTTGTGGTGTTGATGACAAAAAGGGGGAAGATGGATGCAACTAAGAACCCTTTAAGCAGAAGATCAGAAAGGGAAAAAGAACCATCACATGCAAGTGGTATTTTTTTTAAAAAGTTGTATCGGACCAAAAGAATTTCCATCTCAAGGTATGAAGACTAAATCTGAAGACTTAAGATTGGTTCTTAGTTGAAGGTTTTGTCATCATCAAAAAGGGGGAAATTGTTGGTTAATATTGGAGAAGGTTTTGAAGATGACAAAAAGGGTAATCTGGAAGTCATCAACTAAGAACTGAACAGCTTAGTGAAACCTATCTCATGGTCTGGAAGCTAAGTGGCCGAATCAGCCGAGTGGGATATCAGGTATTATCAGCCGAGTCAAGACAGATGTGTTCGTTTTTTAATCAGCCGAGAAGCCATCAGCCGAATGATCAGCAGAGTGATCATCAGCAGAGTATATCCACCAGCAGAGTGAAGACGGCCAGTAAGCTTGTCAACGGCTAAGAGCTGAGTGCATTAAATGCGACTGACATAAAGCAAACATCCGTACAGCAGAGTGTACAGTGCAACAGTTGCAGGGAGCCGTTCCGCGTGTCAGGACCAGAACTCGAGGACTGTAGATTCCTGCTAACCTTCAACGGGCAGAAATTTCAAATCCGAGGAGTATAAATAGAAGACATAACTGAAGATCTAAAGTGAGCTTGCACAACTCAAGATCATATCATAAGAGCAAAATCCATCAGTTGAGTCATCTAATCATAAGCGAAGTCATTTGTTGACAAAGCTTTTCGTTGAAGAACAGAGAACTTAGTTGTCTGTCTGAGTGACTTTCAGCTGTAAAATAGAAGGAGTGTATATCCATCTTTGTGAGTGATATAACTTCTTAGTATAGGATTTCTGAGTGATTTTCTGTACTGAAAATAGCGTGAGGAGTGTAGATCCGTCTAAGTGAATGATCTAGCTTCAGAGTATAAGATTTCTGTGTGATTTCCTACAGCGCACTTGTGGCTTTTCATTTGTTGATCAGCGCAAGCATTGTATACTTGATTACTTTGTGTTTTCTAGTATAACCCAAGATCTTCGTGACTTGGAAGAGTGGACTAAAGGATTTTTATCCATATAACCACTATAAAAATCATGTGTGTTTGATTTATTTACTGCTATAATTTGAATATTTCTGAAAGAACTCAAACATACGATTTAACCAAAAGATTTTAAAAGGAGTTATAAAAACTGGGGATAAAATCTTTTGAGTGAGAAAACTTAAAGAGGAACAGCTTGGTGAAAAACACTTTGAATATCCGCTGCCAACTATTTTCTAAAACTCTGATTTAACATCTGAAATCAGCTGAGTGAAAATCAGATGAGTGCTCAACTCTGCTGATAAAGCTTTGTGCGCATCAACTTAGTAGTCTTATAAATCTCGATCAGCTTAGTCTGCTGATTTGAAAAGTTAGAGAAAAAGTTTTAAAGTTTTCAGAGGTCTATTCACCCCCCCCCCCCCCCCCTCTAGACCTCATTGACCACTTTTGGGACCAACAAAAGTTTTCCTTCTAATACCATCAAATAAATAATAATGTGACATTAATAATTTTCAGTCAATTAATAGCCAAGACATAAGTTTTCGAAGCTCCATGACTAAGAGGTCATGGATTCAACTTCCACCAATGTGGGTATTTTTTCTAGTTTAATGCTAGCATTTATAATTAGTTTGCTTTGATACTATTGTAATAGATTTGATTTGATATAGTGTTTGATGTAACGATGTATTAACACAAATTATCCTTGAGGTTTAGTGTCATTATATTGATCACACTTCATGTCTGAGAAGCTACTCTAACTACCCTTAATGTATTGGATTAATTGCAAATATCCCTATATGATGTTAAGTTCATCATATAAATGTTAGTGTTTAACAATCTGTGTAATAGAAATATACTCAATTTATACTTCTTGTAGTAACTATAAAAGTAATTAAGTATAAACTATAATTATAATCCAGTATAGTTCACTAAACTAATATAGAATATTTATAGTACTATATTCAAGGTTTTTAAATAGAACAAAGTACGTAGTGGAGCAGAAACTTATTTAAATAAAATTGATGTTTGAACTTGAAATTTAAATAATACTACAACTTTATTTGAGAAGTTTAAGTAATTGTAATGAATAAAATTGAATAAAGTAATCAGAGTTTCATAAGTAATTATACTATTACGTATATGAACAGAAGAATTTAATTACCAAAACAGTATGCAACGTTTTGAAATCGGATTTAGTTGTGTAACAGAGAGACCAAGTTTATTTAAATAAATTTGAAAAACTTAGTCTTACGAGGCTTTTAGAAATGATTTTTAATTTGCAAATATGAAAATTAAATTAACTCACTAATTAATAACGGAAAAGAAATGAGATGAAAAAAAAACTGAGGTTGCGAATGCAATTTCCTTAAGACAATATTTCCGGGCTGCCTACGGTGCACACAGTCGATTCCCGATAGTCTCCCAAGATACAACAGTCTGATGCTCCTTGTTTGCACGAACAAAGAACCCACGGAGAACTTTGAACAAACAGAACTTCGACGAAAATTATTTAATTTGAGAAGTAGAGAAAATAATTTGTACTTTATTTGTTGAAAGAATAGTGTGAGGAATTGGCCAGATTCCTCTCCTATTTATAGCAATTGAAAGTTGTTGCTGGAGGGTCACAACAGTTCGGATTTAAATTAAACAATGGTTCGGTCCGAACGGGTGCCACCCATTCGGTTCAAAATCCGACCAGACACACCCTTTTATTCAAAATTGGGCGGGCAACACGGATCCTTCTCGGACCTTCTAGAAACGGGTCTCGCGGATCCTGTTCGGATCACATGCGGATCCTGTTCGGATCACATGCGGATCCTAATCGGATCACCCACGGATCTTTGTACAAAGTTTGGACTTTAATAATTATTGGGCCCAGATATAACTCTAGGTCCATTCATACAAAAGCCTTTCCACTTTGAAAGCTAGGTGCCCTTTTTATAACAATTTTGTAGCTCAACTTTCTCCTTCTTTTCCATGTGGGATGGAGAGACTCAACCTTCTCTTCTCATTTCATTCATTAAGGTGTAATAATTAACTTTGGCTAATTAGACTCAATTTAATTAGCTATAATGAATCCAATTACACCAACAATCCCCCACATGAATGAAATTTCTCTTCGCACGAGACACAACATGTCGAAGTAATCTTTAGGAATAATAATGCATCGGGATAGGTGAAATATTTCATCTTGAACCTTCCCTAGTTGAAACTTATCGGATTTACTTAGCCAATCGGTGAAATATTTCATCTTGAACCATCGGCTGTTGGTGTAAACCAAGACAATAAGCTTAACACATTATTATACCGATTTGTTACTTGTTACAAGTTCTCGGTTGTGTTCATTTCGGTCCTGAACATTCTTGGTAATGCGAGTGCTTTAGAGAATTTCAGCCTATAAAGAAAATCTCAACGAGCCGACCCAGCTCACACTTACATAGGTGACCGCTTCTATCAAGAGTATCCTACCATACTCCACTTGTTTTTTTAAAACAAGATATAGATGTCATTAAAAGCGTTTGCTTAACCTTTAAAATAACGCGGTAGGTCTGAACTTCTTGCATCATAGAAATGGGATAGAGTTAAAACTCTTAAGTACTTTGGTTTTAAGTTAGCCAGGACTGGTTGGTCTATTGAACTTGGTCCGTGGGATCTCCAGTCGCCAAGTTAGGTTTCCGTACAAGGTAACTTAGTCTAATTTAGGCTTTAAGCCCATTCCCCTCGATGCACATTCTACTCTCTCGCCAGATAAACCTTTAGTAAACGGATCCGCGAGGTTTTCTTTTGACTTCACAAAGTCAATGGAAATTATTCCATTTGAGAGTAGATGCCTCACGGTATTATGTCGACGACGAATATGTCGTGACTTACCATTATACATAAAGTTGTGAGCTCTATGTAAAGCCGCTTGATTATCGCAATGTATACATATGGCTGACACAGGTTTCGGCCATAGTGGAATATCTTCTGGAAAGTTATGAAGCCACTCAGCTTCTTCACCAGCTTTATCCAAAGCTATAAACTCCGACTCCATTGTGGATCGAGCTATACACGTCTGTTTAGAAGATTTCCATGAGATTGCGCCTCCTTCTATTGTGAATACATACCCACTTGTAGATTTTGATTCTTCCGAATCAGAGATCCAGTTTGCATCACTATATCCCTCGAGGACAGCTGGAAATTTTCCATAGTGTAATGCATACTCTGATGTATTCTTTAGGTATCCAAGCACTCTCATTAGTGCTTCCCAGTGAAGTTTGCTTGGATTACTCGTATATCTACTCAATTTATTAACTGAGTAGGCAATGTCTGGCCTCGTGCAATTCATAATATACATGAGACATCCAATTATACGAGCACACTCATTTTGTTATACACTATATCCTTTGTTTTTGTGTAGCACCACCGATGGAAGAAAAGGATTGTTAGTTCCTTTAAATCCATGTTTCTTAAATTTCTCAAGTACCTTTTCCACGTAGTGTGACTGAGATAATTTAATACCATTCCATGATCTTGTTATTTTAATTCCCAAAATAACATCGGTTTCGCCGAGATCCTTCATATCGAAATTATTAGTTAATATTTTCTTCGTGGACTTAATTAGCCCCAAATATTAACATATCGTCAACATAAAGACATACTATGACAGTCGCTTGTCCGTATTGTCTTATATATACGCACTTGTCGCATTCGTTGATGCGAAAGCCATTTTTAATCATGACACTGTCAAATTTCTCGTGCCATTGTTTAGGAGCTTGTTTAAGGCCATAAAGAGAACGGACAAGTTTACAAACTTTTTCTCTTTTCCTTTAACAATGAAACCTTCTGGTTGTTCCATATAAATCTCCTCATTTAATTCACCATTAAGGAAAGCCGTTTTAACGTCCATTTGATGAATCTCAAGATTATGTATAGCTGCTAGAGCTATTAATAGTCTTATCGATGTTATCCTAGTCACTGGTGAATAGGTATCAAAGAAGTCTATCCCTTCCTTTTGTCGATACCCCTTAGCTACTAATCTAGCTTTATATTTATCGATAGATCCGTCGGGTTTTAATTTCTTTTTAAAAATCCATTTACATCCAATAGGTTTACTTCCCGTAGGAAGATCAACCAATTCCCAAGTATTATTACTTAAGATGGATTGTAACTCACTGTCTATCGCCTCTTTCCAATGCGCTGCATCGGGAACAATCATAGCTTCTTTATATGTTTGAGGATCATCCTCAATCATATAGGTTAAGAAATCTGGGCCGAAGGATTTAGCTATTTTAGCTCGTTTACTCCTTCTAGGCTCTTCTATGACTTCCTAGTTGACTGGAGAATCATTTCCTTCAGAAATTGATTCGTATGTCCTCTTTTGAGAAGTGACGTTTGAGTCCTTCTTATGTTGAAATATATTCTCATAGAATATCACATCTCGAGATTCAATAATTGTGTTAACGTGAACCTCACTATTTTCAGATTTAAAAACCAAAAATCTGTAAGTACTGCTATTCTCAGCTCGACCTATGTAATAGCAATCAACGGTTTTAGATCCAAGTTTTACCTTTTTAGGTCTTGGAATCGCCACTTTAGCCAAGCACCCCCACACTTTGAGGTATTTGTAGCTAGGTTGTCTTCCTTTCCATAGCTCATATGGAATAGCATCATTTTTCTTGTGTGGGACTCGATTCAAGATATGATTCGCCATTAAGATGGCTTCCCCCCACAAGTTGCTAGGTAAACCTGATCTTAGAAGCATGACATTCATCATATCTTTTAAAGTTCGGTTTTTCCGTTCAGCTACCCCATTTCATTGGGGTGAGTAAGGTGCAGTCATTTCATGAATTATCCCTGATTCAGCGCACAATTGCTGGAAAGGATATTCATATTCACCTCCTCTATCATATCTAAGAATTTTAATTTTCTTATTCAACTGATTTTCAACTTCAGCTTTATATTGTATAAAGGCATTTATTGCTTCTTTTTTCTTATGTAATAAATACACATAGCAATAGCGCGTACAATCATCAATAAATGTGATGAAGTGCCTTTTACCTCCACGAGTAGGAGTTGCCTTTAAATTACACAAGTCAGTGTGAATTAGCTCTAAGGGTTGTGAGCTCCTTTCGATTGAGTTGAAAGGTTGTTTGGAAAATTTTGCCTCTACACAAAATTCACATTTATATGACTTATCTACTTCAAAATTAGGTATTAAACCTAAGTTAGCTAATTTTTTCATTCTTCGAAAATTAATGTGACCTAAACGGTCATGCCATAATGTAGGAGACTCAAGCAAGTAAGCAGAAGTAATATTATTATTAATAAACTTGTTTTCTTTGCCAATCACGGCTACATTTGCCTTAAAAAGGCCATCACACATGTAACCCTTTCCTACATACATACCCCCTTTGGTCAGCACAAATTTATCTGACTCAAAGGCTAAACGGAATCCATTCTTAGTAAGGATAGAACCGGAAATAAGATTCTTCCTAATGTCAGGAACATAAAGTACATTGTTAAGAGTAACATCTTTTCCTGAAGTAAACTTCAGCACCACCTTTCCTTCTCCTTCTACGACGGAATGAGCGTCATTTCCCATGAAGAGCATCTGCTTATGTTCAGAATCTTTGTAAGTAGTGAACATGCTCTTGTCGTAGCAGATATGACGGGTAGCCCCAGTATCCACCCACCATCCTTTGGTATAGGTAGTTAAGAATGCTTCAGAAACGACCGCTGCCAGATGCATGTCGTCCATGTCAGAAGCCGCGAGGTCCACAGTGATATTTGCTTCATCTTACTTTCCGGTTTTCCGGTGACCGCACTTCTTTGCAAGATGGCCGCTCTTTCCACAGACAAAACATATCCAGTTGGATTTCTTCTTTTGGTTACCCTTGTTCCCTTTGTTAGGTGGATTAGGCTTTTGCTTCTTACTCACTTGAGAGTCTTCCACAATGTGAGCCTTAGCTCCCCCGGGATGAGGCATTCCCATAAAGTTCAAACCTTTGTCGGTGATCATGCTGTTCTCCTGTGTCTGGAGCTTTTCTGCAAGATCTTGCACGGTCCATTTTGAAACCGACTTTTTGTGCCTTAGGTGATGTTTGAACCATGTCCATGCCGGATGAAGCTTTCTAATTATGGAGGCCACCTGGTAAGACTCACTTAGTTCATGCCCTTCAGCCAGAAGTTCATTGATCATTGTTTGAAGCTCATTAACTTGTTCATACACAGATTTGCTATCAACCATTCGGTAGAACTGGAATTTGTCCACTAGAAACTTTCTGTACCCTGAGTCTTCGGTTTTGTATTTCCTTGTCAGACCTTCCCACAAGAGTTTAGCAGTCTTTAGGGGACTGTAATGTTGGGATTCGGTAAGATAAACAGCCCTTAACGCAGCGGAAATTAAAATTTTTTAGGACCTCTTAAGGACTCTTGCCAGGATACTAAACTGGTTGTATATATATGAATATTAAACGACAAGAATAATTAGATCCAAATTATACCTGTCTCCTAGCAAATCCAATTGATTAGCAAAGTCGTTGTTCTTTCTCCCTCGGTAGAATCGATCCAAGCCTTGTTGTAGCGCCCCACGTGTTGCGCCTCTACGAGTTGATACACCACAATATCACGAAATATAATATATCCTAATCGGCTAGAACATAGGATATATTAATATCTAGGATTAGAGAACAAGATTGGAACGAAAAACGAAATCGAAAAATTCTTCCAAGTGGAAGTGAGGTTCGGCCGATTTCAAGGTGAGAGAGGGAGAGAGTGTTTTTCTTGACTTGGCTTTTGGCTCTTGATTAGTGTTTTTGAGATATGACATCAAGTCTCCTATTTATAGGAATCTCATAGTCCTAATCCTCCTAGGATTAGGACTCCCAAGTCTTCTAACTCTCCTACATGGGCCATGGCCCTTTTAATTGGAAGACCAAGTCTTCTAATTAATTCATGGCCCATACTTGATTTAATTAATTGGGTCTTTATTTAATTTCACAATTAAATGGCCCAATTAATTTATTTCTTTCTTATTTAATTAAATTAGACTCTAAGTCTATTTAATTAAATATTCCCATGATTAATTAAATCCAATTTAATCAATTAACTCTCAAATTAAATTCCAATTTAATTTCCAGTCTTGATCCAATTCTAATTGGATCACTTTCGCTCCAATTGGGTCGACCCAGTCGACTCAGTCGACCCAGTCACCCCAATCGACCCAGTCGATTTAGTTGACTCAGTTGTTCTTGATTTCCTCGCTTTCGCTTCATGTGTATTGTGTATGCCCCCGTAGGTTCACCACATAATTGGCCGTGGGTTATAATTAAATATTCATTTAATTACTCGAGTATTAAATACTCTAAATCAATCGAACACTCTGTCGACTGATCATTCCAAAATTAGCACCCCTGCTAATTTGGGAATTCTCCCACACTCCACGGTCGATGTCTGGCCACAAGCCCATGGAGCCCAATCACTGGTGAATTAATTCAGTGAACCTTTTAATCATTTACAATTTCCATATACGCTATAATCTCTCCATCGATCGATCTCCCAGTCAATACTTAAGGGCATGGATTTTTCATCGGTTCCCTTTTATTTTGTTTTGACTTTATGCATTCTGATCTCGAAATAATTCTCTTTGACTTAATCTTTATGAGCTACTTACATAAAGCCGTCAGATACCTTGGCCAAGGATTTTACTAGAATTAATTTCTCACAGAAATCCATAGGAGAATTTCCCAACCTATCAAGTCGGGTCAATGGATCCTTTGTTGATGATATGAACCTGCATACGAGTCCCTCTATACCCAATGTGAATCCACAGAGACTTTCTGGGAATCTCCAGTCGGTCGGAACTCACATCTAAGTATAGACGTTCTCGCACCAGATAAACCCTATCATCTCAAGTATTTAGGGATCATTCCTCGTATACTATCGTAAATTGGAATAACTTCAACTCCGATATGCGACTACCGCTTCCATGTTGAGTTATTTCCTTATTGGGGTATTCAGTGCACTTGCCATCCCAGCAAGTCACCCACTTATGTGTATCGACTATCCCAGTCACGCTCGTGGACCCCAGCGTCCTCCAGTTCATCGGAGTATACACATTAGTGAGAGTCTAACCGAATCCAACGATGTCCCATCTCGATTGGATTCTACGACTCTTGAATATGTTCTAGATCACGGCCTTGGAGATCAGTCCACGGGTTGTCCCATAGCCCTGTGATCTAAGGACTTATATCCTTATGCGTAGATAATTATTACATAAGATAAAGATGACCATATAATAAAGATGCATTTATTAATCTAAATTGAATAGTTCCTTTATTTATTACAATAAATGGAAGCCATACAGTTGGCTTGCCGGACACTATTCTATCATGTAAACCTTATAGAGTGTCTCGTCCAAGCAACTCAGTACGTAGTGACGGCACATAAAGTCGTTGAGATTCCATGACTCGATTTGCTTGACTTCCTCAGGAGTTTGATTCTCCTTGGCCACCGGTACCTCATCAGTAAGGTATCTAGTTACGCCTAAAGTCGTTAGGTAGAACTTCATTTTGTCCTGCCATGTTGCAAAATCAACCCCTTTGAATTTGAAGGGTGGAATCAACGGAGGAGTAGGAATGCTTTTTGGTGTCTCCACCACATTGTTGTTTGATGCCATCTACACAGATGTATTAAACGGTTCAATATTGTCTTAAGATTGTTAGTGTTTAACAATCTGTGTAATAGAAATATACTCAATTTATATTTCTTGTAGTAATTATAAAAGTAATTAAGTATAAACTATAATTATAATCCAGTATAGTTCACTAAACTAATATAGTATATTTATATTACTATATTCAAGGTTTTTAAATAGAACAAAGTACGTAGTGGAGCAGAAACTTATTTAAATAAAATTGATGTTTGAACTTGAAATTTAAATAATACTACAACTTTATTTGAGAAAGTTTAAGTAATTGTAATGAATAAAATTGAATAAAGTAATCAGAGTTTCATAAGTAATTATACTATTACGTATATGAACAAAAGAATTTAATTACCAAAACAGTATGCAACGTTTTGAAATCGGATTTAGTTGTGTAACAGAGAGACCAAGTTTATTTAAATAAATTTGAAAAACTTAGTCTTACGAGGCTTTTAGAAATGATTTTTAATTTGCAAATATGAAAATTAAATTAACTCACTAAATAATAACGGAAAAGAAATGAGATGAAAAAAAAAACTGAGGTTGCGAATGCAATCTCCTTAAGACAATATTTTCGGGCTGCCTACGGTGCACACAGTCGATTCCCGGTAGCCTCCCAAGATACAACAGTCTGATGCTCCTTGTTTGCACGAACAAAGAACCCACGGCGAACTTTGAACAAACAGAACTTCGACAAAAATTATTTAATTTGAGAAGTAGAGAAAATAATTTGTACTTTATTTATTGAAAGAATAGTGTGAGGAATTGGCCAGATTCCTCTCCTATTTATAGCAATTGAAAGTTGTTGCTGGAGGGTCACAACAGCTCGGATTTAAATTAAACAATGGTTCGGTCCGAACGGGTGCCACCCATTCGGTTCAAAATCCGACCAGACACACCATTTTATTCAAAATTGGGCGGGCAACACGGATCCTTCTCGGACCTTCTAGAAACGGGTCTCGCGGATCCTGTTCGGATCACATGCGGATCCTAATCGGATCACACGCGGATCCTAATCGGATCACACGCGGATCTTTGTACAAAGTTTGGACTTTAATAATTATTGGGCCCAGATATAACTCTAGGGCCATTCATACAAAAGTCTTTCCACTTTGAAAGCTAGGTGCCCTTTTTATAACAATTTTGTAGCTCAACTTTCTCCTTCTTTTCCATGTGGGATGGAGAGACTCAACCTTCTCTTCTCATTTCATTCATTAAGGTGTAATAATTAACTTTGGCTAATTAGACTCAATTTAATTAGCTATAATTAATCCAATTACACCAACAATAAATATTTGAATTTCAGAAATACAGTTCATCATATAAATATTTGAATTTCAGAAATACAGTTCATCATATAAATATTTGAATTTTAGAAATACCCATGAGTACCATCTAAGAAATCATAAGACTCAAAGATAGCAAATCGATTTCACTCGTTTTTTCTTCAGTTTCAACCATTTTCTTTCATCGATCCAACCTAATTTCACCCTTTTTTTATTTGTTTATGGCCAATTTCACCCTTTTTTTGCATCAAATTTTATTTTGATGATGTCCCCTTATGCGCTGTCAGTTATTGACCGCCGTAAGGGGGTATAATTGAATTGAATTCAATACCTCAGGGGTAGTTTGTATAAAATTTCCAAACATGAAGGGTGACCAATATAAATACGCTAAACCTCAATGGTACTTTATCTAATTGATCAAAAAATTTGTGATATGTTGGCAAGTTAAATGTTGGAAACTTTTCAAAAAAAATTCGATTTTTTTCGAAATTTTTTTGAGAATTTTTTTAGAAACGTGTAAATCAAATAAATATGTTCAAATAGAAACTACTTTATATTTTCATTTTGGTTGACTAAAAAATAGACACTTTTTGATTCATTCAGTAGAAACGTATCGAAATTTGATCTATGGTATAATGGTACATACAAAATGGGAAAGTAACTAGGTTTGGGGCCTTCACAGTGTGTTGCCACCTGTCATCCTAAAGATTTTTTGTTGATAAAAAAGCAAAAATTGTCCTTTAATTTTGACATGAACGCGGAAATGGGACAATTTTAGTTCCTGCAAGCAATTTACATTATTTGTGTTTTAAGTTGCAATAATTTTAGTCCTCTTACTCGCAATTTTAGTCCTAAATTCGTTGGAATTAATATTAGTGTCCATACATTGCCACATAAATAAAAAAATTGAGGCATTATAACATTTTTTCCCTAATAATAGTAGGGATGAAAAGAAATGAAGAAAAATAAGGTGTTATTTTCCCTCCAATTTAAGCTAATTTGACAAGGTGGCGTGGTGAATTACCACTGCGTGACAACCAGAGGGACGGAATCCCCCAATTTATTTGTTTGCGTAGCAATTTATGGACACTAATTTTAAATTCAGTGAATTTAGGATTAAAATAGAGGATAAAATGACTAAAATTACATCAATTTAAAACATAAATAATGTAAATTGTTTGTCGAAACTAAAAGTATCTCATTTCCGCGTTCCTATCAATGTTAAAGGACTAAAATTGCTTTTTGCCGTTTATTTTTTTGTTATAACTACACCTGTCACCCTAAAGTTCTAAGTCTGTATTCTTTTTTCATGAGACTAATGGAATATTATGTATAAAAGCATAAAATAACAATTCCATTGTCATCGATAGAGGTTGATTGGACATGTTTCCTTTATTTCTTGTTTTTGGCTTCGAATTTCATTGTCAATGACAACATCTCCACCATAAATGATAGTCTCCAGTTGCAATATAAATATATTCTCTTCTTCTTCGTCATGATTTTTGTGTATATGTTATTATATTCTGTTGGTGGTGAAAGAGGAACTAATGCAAATTGTAATCGTTGATTTTCCGAATAAAAAACAATATTAAATAGTGAAGTAAAGTGACCGTTTTGTCTTGTCTAATGCCAAATTACTCACCCATTAAAAGTTTACAAAATAATTATATTTATATATTTTCAGATTTTTTATTACTAGGTATAGATGTTACTCTGGTTTGTAAATTATTCGAGTACGATCGACCATAATTTCTTTATTTACTTTAAATATATTTTCTATGCGCGATAGAGAAGATAAAACAAGTTCAAACAAATTGTATAGATATAAATTTGCATACACAAAGATTCGGGATATGAATGGAGTGATGGCGTGTTAAGGTCAAATTAGTACGAAATTTCTCGAACTGATCTCGGAACTTTCAGAGTGAGTGCGAACCGATTAACGCTCCAGGAAGTTCTACTAGGTATCGTCGAGTTGAAAGTATACATGAAGATGGATGAGCTAGAACAATTCGAGTTGGACTCTGAGGGTATTTATAATTGAGAAAGTTACACGGTTTGACATGTTCTAACAGAAATTACTGAAGCTTACCCGCGTAATATGATGGGCGCTACAATGATTTATGTACGATTTGTTTATTTAGGGGCGTACGATCATGTTGAGTGGCTAAGATTGGACAAGATAATTGAGGACGTGACATGTTGCATTTTTTAGGGATTTATGGACATCCCATATGATGCCCATTCTGCTATCATCCGGTCAATGTTTTTGCACTTTGAGCTCATGAATGAGCTCAAACTCACCATTCATTGGGGAGCTCATGGTATTAAAAAGGGGATCAGTTGGTATAATTCTACTTGGACAAACATGGTTGAGTTGGAGCAAGGCTAAAGTTGAGCAGAAGCTGGTTGAGGTCGATTGGGACCTGATTGAGCTCGAGTAAGGCTAAGACGGAGCATGACCTGGTTGAGCGCAAGCAAGGTTAAGGTCAATCGAAACCTGATTAAGCTCGAACTAGGCTAATGTTGAGCTCAAACAAGGTTAAGGTTGAGCAAGACCTGGTTGATCTCGAGCAAGGCTAAGGTTGAGCAAGACCTCGTTGAACTCGAGCAAGGCTAGGATCGATTGGACCTAGTTGAGCTCGAGCAAGGCTAGGGTCCACTGGGACCTACTCGAGCATGATTGAGGTTGAGCTCAATATTGTGGTTTTGACTTCTAACTGATTTGAATATACAAGTAGATGCCACGTATGTGATACGAAGTATGGAACATCACATAAATAAGAAAAATCATTATAGTCAATTCAATATTTTACTTTACAAAATAGTAAAACTAATTCTCTTTAGTAATAACACTAGAAAATTATTATTAACTGATAAAAAAAAATCATATATTCTTACGAGGATACTCAGCTCCATTTTGATAAATTTTGACTTAGTTTCACTTGGTTTTGGTATCAAAAAAATGATGTGTGTGATTTCATTGAAACCTTTGAAACATTATATAGATTGAGTTTGGATGTTTGGATTTGTGGTTTTTGAAAACTTTGACTTGTGATTTGTATTGAATTTGTTTGTTGGGGTTTTATTATAAAAAAAAATTCTCGAGGTTTGAAGAGGGTTAAATAGGTGGTAAATAAGTGTTTTTATATATTGAAAAAAAAAGTGAATATGTGTAAAATTAATGTTTTTATATGTTTAAGATTTATTAGGTTAAAATATATAAGTTAAAACATGAGTTCTATGAAATCTATGTAATCATTTAGATTGATGTTGACCCGAATTTGTGAAACCGCGCGCAAAACCAGACGAAAACCAATCCAGTTGGAGCCTTCAAAATTGAGATGGAGAATTATCACCTTAAAAGAAGAAACCTTCAAGCCAAAATTAGAGAAAGAAAAAAATATAGGGACGGAGGTGAAATTTGAAAAACACTCAAGAGTTAATATTCAATTTAACTCTTTATAATTTGAAAAAAGAATATTATCCCCTTGTAATTTTATGAAAAAAAAATTACGCCTCCCTGATATCATTATATGTGACATTTTAACTTCCTATATTAGAATAATGTGACAATTTATTTTCATATATTATGATAAATAAGACAATTTACCCTCTTTATTATGATACATGTGACAATTTACCCTTTATGTTACAAAACAATTTTCAAATCCCACTCTCAATTTCTCCAGTTGAAAATTGTAAATTATTTCTTTAAAATTTTAATGGAAAATTAATTGAATATTATTTATTTTACATGAGGTAAATTGACATTAATTATCTGCCTCTTGCACTTCTTTTTCAACCACTTTTCACTATTCCCACCCACAGCTGAAAACTGCACCCCGAACATGCCAAGATTCCTCATATATTTATTAAGTAAAGGCCTTTTGCTCATCAGTGGTAAAGTAAAGCCACAATCAAAATTCCCTCCTCTCCATTTCCATCCACAAATAAGTGAATAACCAAAACTACACCTTTATTAAATTTTCCCTTCTCTTCTTCTTCTTCTTCTTCTTCTTCTTCTTATTTTGCCTGAAAGTATTTTCCTTGAAGAAGAGGCTTAGAGAGAAATGATGGGTGTGATGAGCAGTCGGTGTTCTTACACATCCCACATCACAGAAATCATCATCACCAGCTTTTTTCGCCACAAAATTATTTGACAACCAAAAAAAAATCACTTCTTTACACATCCCCTTAAACCCTTTAAAATAAGGTAAAAAGAGAGAGGGGTTGTTTGTTTGTTTGTCTGTTTGATATATTCAAAAAGGGGAAACAAAGAACTGAAAAGAAAGCAGGGGTTTTTCATGGTAGATTCTTGATTACAACAAAATCAGATTATATAGTATAGTTTTTTTTTTACTGCTCTGGAAATTGTTACTATATAATTATAGCTATGGCGGGTAAAGGGTTTATGTATGGCGGCGGCGATGCTCTCAATCACAAGCAGAAACTGGAGATTTCTTCTCATAATCATCCACCTCTTGATTATTTGTTTCAATCTGCTCCTTCAAATTCTTTTCTAGGTATTGCGTTGACCTTTTTTTTTTTTTTTTTGGTATAGTTGACCTTTTTTTTTTTTTTTTGGTATAGTTGACCTTTTTTTTTAACTCATGTGTTATGTTTGTGAAAAGGGTATTGATATGTACACTCTAACAATGTTTTTTTGCCTTTCAATTTCATGGATGTATTTATGTATATATAGACAATCATCTGAGAATTCTTGATTTTTCATATCTGAGAAGGTGTGCTTGTAGATCCACTTGTGTTTATGGTTTATTTGAATTTCTGAAATAGAAGTGCTGTCTACATAGCTAAAAAAATTCCCTCTTTTTCTTGTGTGCATATGTGTATGTTTGGGAAGGTTAATTACTACTTGATAATTGATGATAATATATAGTATTAGGTGATGATGAATCAATTGTTGTTTGATGTGCAACTTCAAAAGGTCTGTTAATTTTCTTATTAGAGATATTGTTATTGATTTACACTATGTATATATTTTGTATGAAATTTCTTTTTCAGGCTCAAGATCTATGGTTAGTTTTGGAGCTCTTGGTGGAGTAAACAAATCAGGAAGCTCATTTTTTCTCCAAGACGAAAATGGAGATGAATACTTGGATGAGTACTTCGAGAACCAACCAGATAAAAAACGCCGTCTCTCAGTTGACCAAGTCCAGTTTCTCGAGAGGAGTTTCGAAACAGAGAACAAACTTGAACCAGACCGGAAAGTCAAGCTGGCAAAGGATCTTGGTTTGCAGCCTCGTCAAATTGCCATATGGTTCCAAAACCGCAGGGCACGTTGGAAGACAAAGCAACTGGAAACAGAATACGAGACACTAAATTCAAGCTACGAGAGCCTTAAAGAGAACTATGATAACCTTCTTAAAGAGAACGAGAAACTAAAAATAGAGGTGAGAAATGAGAATCACTCAATCTCGAAAATCATTGACTTCTAGATTGTTCATTTCTTGAAATGGTCATATGATGTTTGTATTTTGAACCAGGTTGTTAATCTCAAATCCAAAGTTTTGGGTGTGGCTTGTAAGAATGAAGAACAAAGTTCGGCAAAAAGTGATGTGACCGATGTGGAAAGTCCTCGTTTGGCTGATGGGATTCACTCTTCTCTCGTCTTTGAGCTTGATAAGTCGGATTCCTTGCGAAATGGAGAAGATAATTTGAATGAGGAATTATTGCAGCCTGGGTATATATTTGCTAACACGGAAGATGGTTATCATATTCATCCGCCCGCGAGTTCTTGCTACTATGGATTTCAAGTTGAAGATCCTGCATTTAGTTTCTGGTCAAATTGAGTTCTATTGGGTATATTTCTAAGTTTGTTTCTTTTTACAAGAATTTGAAGGGTAGTAGTAATATACTGAATATGAGTAATAAATCCTAACTATGATCTCCAATCTGTCTGTTCTGTCCTTGTTGAAATATTTCATATGTACCTTTTTATGTGATAAGTCTTCTTTTGAATATTTGTTCTATGATATTTTGTATTATTGTGTAGTTTTTTTTTTTTTTGTTGGAAAAGAAGCCTCCAGATCTAAGATTATCTACTTTGGTGATTAGAAAGTGATAATCTACTTAAAATTTTCAATATGAATGATGTGATGCAACATAATAATTGGAATATATTTTTCCTTCAACTTAACAAAATATGGTATTAAAAACAAGCTCTTATATAAAGTAAACTAACCTACAACCCGTGCTATGCACGGATCAAAACTAATTTGTTTCATAAAATTAAAATATGAATAAGTTAGATTATAGTAATTTGTATCCTAGAAATAAAATATTAATTAAGTTTGTTTACATTATTAATTTATTACTATATCCACATTTGTTAATAATTGCAACTTGGGTACTTTAAATATTTGAAAATTATTGTTATATGAGAATTCTAAAACTAACATAATTTTTCTGTTGGGTATATAGATTATAAATAATTTTTAATTGTTTAAGTTGAATTTGTTAAATAGGTTGTTCCATGTCATGTCAAATCTCAATCTTCATTATATTAACTTCAACTAATAATATAAGGCTTAAGATCAAATTGGTAAATAATTTTTACAAGAAGATTAATTCATCAAATGATAATCTTAATAAACCCATATTCAATATCAAAAAGCCCAAGAAAGCCAACACACGGCAAAGAGGGGGCAAGGATATTTACTAATGAATTCGTAAGATTATTCTTGCCAGAAAAACCTTCTTAACCATAATCTTAAATCCTTATATTACTCATAACCCATGTACCAAAACAATATTTAAAACACATGGGGTTTCCGATACATAGTTATATACAGCTCAACACATGATTAAATGATTTAGCCTGTCATTAGGCTAAATGTACACAAATAAAATAATTAAAATAAATACAGAAAAGTAAAATAGAAAATTACCTTGATGATCTTCAAACCAAAGCTTTATTAATTCACAATAATATTTTACAATAGGAAATTTTAAAACTTAATATTACAAGTGCGCGATTAAGGAAGAAGAAATTTAAACAAGTAGTAGTAGTAGTAGTATGAAAGCTTATGGCCTCCTAGAGCTGAGATGCCAGCTATTTATAGACGGGATTCCCGGACTTGAAATCTGATTTCAATTTTCTTCAATACTGTTTAATTACTCGCCCGTGAATTTTTTCGGAAAAGTATTACTTTTCACTATTCATGAACAGTGACTTTTTTACTATTCATCAATGGTGTCTTGTCTTATGTCTTGATCTGCCGACACTTTTGCCAACAGTCTTCTTCATTTTTCTGAATAGATTTTATCAAAAATTTCTTCCAGATCATACGCATTAAATGGATCATCATCATCCTCATAAGGATCCTGTGATTCGCTTGCCAACTCGCAATTTGAGGCGGACGCCATGGACGTATCTGACTTTGTTTCATCATTTAAGAATTCCTTGAAATTTTTCTTCAAATCCTTCTTCATTTCATCCATATAAGCTTTAATGATTTCTGCTTTGGACAAATCTTGTTTTTTCATTTTTAGTTTTCCAGATATGGCCTGAAATGGACTTGAAGTATCTTCCTTGTTCTTGTTTTTGTATGTCAATAATTTGGACTGAATCAATTCTTCTGTCTCGGCTCCGAATACTCTTCCAGATGATGGATCTATTTTGTTCATTTTTGAAATCCATGGAATTGAAAATTCCGTAAAAAAGTGCATAGAAGCTATTAGCTCGTCTGCTTTATGGAAAGTTATTAACTGGGAAATTTGGGGGGATAAATCTATCCATTCAAAATACAAATCCTTCCATTTTTCCAGAAGGATTTTATAAGAGGGGCCGTGGTATGACCACCAATTAACAAACCAATTTGGTATAGGAGATTTATATACTTCTCCGCAAACTTTTATAAACCAAGTGTGTTTTTTCTTGTTATTTTGGTAATATAATACCTTGTCAAAAGCTGAAATATAATCCCAGTAGTTAAATTTTATAGAAACATTTTTCTCAGAAAAGATATAATCTTTTTCCTTGAATGTGGATAAACCCCATTCTTGACATGAAAAAATCTTTTTGATAATGATCTTGCTAAAAGTATAACTTTTCTGATCATTCGAAGCAAAGTGTGTAATTTCACAACTTTCAGTTGCTTTGAGCAAATTTTCATAAAAATTTCTCTGCTTATATGATGTAGCAGTAAATTGAGTATTATCAATATATCGGTTCATTAAAAACCATGGATCATCTTGCCATTTAAGATCGGAATATTCCAGATGAAGTATTACTTCTTTCTTATGATTCTCAGCATAGTTGATATTTTCATCATATTCATTCTCTTGTAAAATATTTGCAAAAGTCTTGGAATTTCCCTTTGATGTGGATGATTCACCCACTCCAGAAATATTTTCTGCAACTAATTTCTTTCCATGAATTTGAGAGATTATGTTCCCTCTTCCTCCTCGACCTCTATAATTTTGAGGCCTTCCTCGAAAGGAGTAATCACGCTGTATCATAACCTGCAAAATTATTTATAAAAATTTGTTAACCTGAGCAATTTATGCTCATACCACTGAATATCTTCATGGTATTTCTCTTTTGCTTTATTAGCATCTATAAATAAATGTGGATATTTTTCAATAAAGGAAATCCTTTCTCTGCAAACATTAATTTTAGTTTTAAGGTAAGAAATATTCTTACTAGTAGAAAATCGGTTTGAAGAACTTGAATAAGAATTTTGATTCATTTATAAAATCCTTGTATTTGTAGCAATCTATGTTGCCAATCTTTTATAACATCATTATAAAATTGTAGCAATCTAAGTTGCCAATCTTTTATAATATCATTATAAAGGATATTATCTAAATCATCACTGTCCTTCATTTTGTTTATAAGTGCAATTCTTTTTTCTTCATATAAATCAATAATTTTTCTATGTCTTCTGACTGAAATTTTGTTGATAATTCTATTACTATTACTTAAGGTATTGACACAGGGATGTCCCTGACATACGAATCCATCTCCTATGATTAAGGGCTTCATTAATCCTGTAAAAATTCACGTGTCAAAAAATCAGGGAGATGGTTATCCTCTCCTTTCTTATAATGTATTTCAAAATCAAAAGGGGCTAAATGAGCCTGCCATCTAGCAAACATTTGTTTAGAGACATCATGTTTAAAGTCTTTATTAAACATATACTTAGCAGATTTGCAATCAGTAAATATCTTGAATTTTTTATTATATAAATCATCCTGAAATTTTAATACACATTTAAGAATAGCGAGAATTTCTTTGGCAATAGTAGCATAATTTTTCTGACTATTATTCCATTTTCCAGAATGAAACCTTACTAAAACATTTGTTTTGTAGAAGGACAAATTTGTTTAAGAATACCTCCAAAACCAATATCTGAAGCATCTGTTTCAATAATTTTTTCCCATGTGGGATTTGCTAACATTAAACAAGAAAGTAATTTAACTTTACTCTTAATTAATTTAACCGCTTCTGTATGACTATTAGTCCTAGGGGTAGGTGTTTTCTTAAGCCTATCATATAAGATTGCTGCATCTGTGGCTAAATCCTTATAATAAGAAGAAATATAATTTAGGCTTCCAAGGAATCTCTGTAGTTGGGTTTTATCAGTAATTATATCTGGAAATTTTGAGGCAAATTCTATACTTCTATTAATAGGAATTATTTTTCCTTTCTCAATATTATGACCTAAAAATCTAATATTAGTTTGGAAAATAGACATTTTCGGTTTAGAAATCACTAAACCATGTTGTATGACTACCTTCTTAAATATTTCAAGGTGTTTAAAATGATTTTCAATTGTTTTTGAAAATACTAAAATATCATCAATATAAACAATAATAAAATCACTATAATGTATGAAAATATCATTCATTATTTTCTGAAATTCAGAAGGGGCATTTTTCAAACCAAAAGGCATTACTTTCCATTCATAATGTCCAAAAGGAACATTAAAAGCAGTTTTATACTGATCTTTACAATTTATTTGGATCTGCCAATACCCTGATTTTAAATCAAATTTAGAGAATATGATAGCATCATAAAGTCTGTCTAAAAGATCCTTTTTATTTGGAATTGGATGTCTAATCCACTTTAAAACTTTATTCAAAGGTTTATAATTTATCACCAGTCTGGGAGCACCCCTTTCTTGCTCACTATATTTATTAACATAAAAAGCTGTACAAGACCAAGGTGAATTAGATGGTTTTACTAAACCTTTTTGTAAAAGAGATTCGATTTCTTTTTTACATAAATCTAAATATTCTGAATTCATCTGGCAAGGTCTAGCCTTAGTAGGTATTTTCTTTTCATCAAAATCTTCCTCATACGGAAGTTCAACAATATGTCTTTTCCTATCCCAGAATGCATTAGGATGGTCATTACAGATTTCTAAGGATAATTTATTATAAACTAATTTTATCTTTTCTTTTAAAGTATTATTTTGAAGCTTCTGTTCTATGGTGAGAATACTTACTTCTTGTTTTAAATAATTTAAATGAGAGACTTTATTATCTAACAAATCTTTTAACTCATGCAAAAGTTTTGGAAATGGTTTTGTAATAAATTGAAAAGTGATCTCCTTTCCTTCAAAGGTTCCTGTAATACCTGAGTTATCAACTCTAGTTAAAGGATAAATTCTATCAATAAAAGGTGTACCAAGAATAATTTGATTGGTAATATTTTTAACAAGTAAGAAACTTGTTGGAATACAAACATTATTCTTACAAATATATGCCAAAGGGATTTTAAATTTTATATCTAATTTTTCTCCTCCAGCATGACTTAGAGAATTAGTAGTTTTATGAAAATATCTTGTAGGAATTATTCCTTCTTGTATAACATTCATATCTGCTCCACTATCTACTAAAGCAATTACTTCTTTTCTAAAATGGTTGTTAATTAATAAAGTAATTTTTATAAACCATTTTTGGGATATAACCATATTTAAATTTGATAAAAAGTTTTCTTCAAAAATATTTTCAGCAAATTCATTTTCACCATACTCTACATGCGTATTAATTTGTTTAACCATTTCTAATCTAGTTACTCTTTCTTCCAATTCTTGATTATTATTTTTAAGATCTATAATTTATTTTTTCAAATTTTTGATTTCATTATTTAAATCATTAACAGAAGTAGGAATTTCAATATTCTGTCTTTCCTTCAATAATTTGTAAACTTTATTCATGGAATATGGTTCCTGGGAAATCATTGGAGTCTGAATCCTATCAGGTTCTTTACTAGTAGAAGGAATATCTTCAATTTGCATCTGATCTATTAATTTTAATTTTAACTCTGGATCCTTTATATGTTTTAAGAATTCTAACATATTTCCAGAGGTTAATACATTGATATTCATATTCTTAAATTGTGACAGAATCTTATAATATTCTTCTTTTTCTTCATTGTGATGATTTTCACAACTTTTTCCCTTAGAATATGGTTCACAACAATAATCAGAATCCTGAGAAGCTATTTCCTCTTCTTCCAATATATTAAATTCTTCAGATGAACTATCATTATTACTAGTTTGTGATTCTTCTAGTTCTGAATCAGAGTTTAATAGTAATTTTTCTAAATTTTCTTTCATTAGATCATCAATTTTTAATTCATTGATTTTCTTCTTCATTCTGCATCTATTAGCATAATGGCCTATTTTACCACATTTATAACAAGAAATTTTTCTTTTGTTTGAAGATTTTTCTTCTTTCCTTTTCTCCTTTTGATCTTTTTTCTTTTTAGAATAGTGCCTTCTTTTCTTATGATAAGAAACATTATTATGTTCTGGTTTCGATTTATAATGCTTAACTTTTCTAGAGGTAGTTGGAATATCCATACCAAATTGATTACAAAATTGACCTAACTGATTTTTCTCAGTTAAGTTTTGTCTTTTAATTTGTTGATTTAATTTTATTTTATTACATAAGGCTAATCCTTCTTGTATGCAAGTACCAATTAGTTTTCCATAAGTATAATCTTCATAGGGTATATTAATTCTATCCCTTCTAAGATTTTTTCTAACTCTTTCAGCAAATAGGTTAGGTAAACCATCAATAAATTTTGATTTCCAATGGGAATTATTACACTCAGGGAGTTACATTACCCTACTTAAGAAAGTATCTTTGTGTGCATTTGATACTCAATATCACGAAATAAATACATCTCACTTGAGATAAATATATATGTATGGTTATCTAAAATTCTGCTTAACAATAAAAAGAACTAAAAAAATCGATATATGAGGAAAAAAGTTATTGTAATAACTATCAAAGGAAAGTTAGAATATTACAAGGGATATAATTAAGTTAATCAAACTAATTAATATATAGGTCAAACATGTAAACCATATATCTCAAGCTTGTGAATATCCTCTTGCCAAAAAAGATTATCTAATGACGAATTATAACTATAAAAAAATGACAATAGAATCAAGTATATATATTTTCCTTTCAGCCATCTTCTCTAATTATAAAATATGTTTATATAAAATTAAAAACAATATTACAATTAGTCATAATTTTGGAAAATTAAGATTTAGTACAAATGTAGCACTGGATTGATATTGAATCCACATATAACAAAGACAAAATTTTAAGATAAATTTGTCAAATTTCAAAATGAGACAATTTAAAACCATAACTAATCAGTCTAAGATGAAATTAAAAAAAAAAAGAAAAGGGAGAAGCTGGAACAAAAACTATAAGAAATGCATAATATAAAAAAATGTGAAAATTCAAAGTGAAATAAACAAATAAAAGATTGATTATATCAAATCAAATTAAATCAAATACGAAACAAAAAAGGCAAAATATGAAAATATTCTATTAACCAAAACAGTGACATTGCAAATTATTTTTGACAAATTTGTCATGATTCAAGATGAAATACATGAAAATGTTATAATATTAATTAGATAAAATAACATAGAATATATACAATCTTCTAAATATTATTTAAAGTCTAACTTCTCTTGATGAGTAAATCCTAAACACATTAAATTTAAGAATATTTTTTTTCTCAAAAAATAAAAGTTAAGAAAATTACTTTACAGTAGTATCAAATTGTTTGTACCAAATTCTCAGCCGATACGCATTACTATCACTCATTCCCTACATCAATCCAAATTTAATGAAAATTAAATTTTAAATGTGTATGATGAAATAGGAAAAAATGAAATCGTAAAAACTTACACTTCTTGTTTAGTACATTCGCAATTGTGCAAATGGATCTACTACACCAAGAAAACTAAGGTTGGCATTCAAGATCCTCTTATTGTTGTACCTACAAAGAAAAAAATGATTAAAAGTATATATGGTGTTTGCAGTTAGAGGAAAAAAATCTATGAAATTTGTACAGAAAATACAACCAATCACATTTATTCAAACTAAAAAAAAAATCAAAATCACCAAAAAAAATGATTCTAGTCAAATATCGTCCTGTTATAATATAAGTTTAGATAGATAGATAGATGAATAAAATAATTTTTTTTTTTTTACTGAACATATATATAAACTTCCAATTTTTAAATTAATATATTGGGTTATACTAGTATAATTAAAATTAAAAAGTATTAACTCAATTAATACACCATATAAAAATAATTTTATATCTATGTTAGTATTATTATTCAATTGTGGCGGCATTTTTGGATGAATGGAATATAAATTTCCTGTAAGTGAACATATGTAAACCAATACCATCATAAATGTCTTTATCTGAGGTTCAACAAAGTTAATTCAAATGATAAGGAAGAAAGTCAAATACCTCGGATAACAGAGTTCATTAAATGCACCTGACAGAGTCGTACAATTGACAGTGCAGAGCAGTATGCAAATATAGCCGTTTGAAGTTAGTGAACAAGATGGTAATCCAAGAATTTAGGGCCTTTTTCAATGGGAATTAAATTCTCATACTCATATAAATAGCGATATGTTTGAAGAAAAGAACAACTTTTTCAAAAACATTTACAAGAATCAAATCAAGCACAACTGAGAACAAAAAGCTGAAACCACTAAGTTGTTCTAAGTGAGCAAGTTAACAGTTGAAGAAAAATCTGCGTGATTTGAAAAGCGACTGAGTGTTGCTAAGTTGATGTTTAGTTTCTGAGTGATCTGAACATCTTGGCTACGTGCTAGGAAAGTTTATGAGTGATTCTTACACCACCCTTGAACCACTATAAATCTTGTGTTCTTTAACTTGAATATAAAAAATACGACTTAATTAGAATTTGTTCATCACAATTTAATTTAAAAATATCTTGTATGAATATAAAAAATACGACTTAATTTGAAAATGTTAGATCTGCTGAAATAACCGCTCAAATGTTAGAGGAAAGACGCATGGGTAGACATAATGAAATAATGGCCGCTAAAGAGAGGGAGGAGCAAATGAGGGTATTCTCACTATGACTCTGCAATCAACATAATTTTGGAGATACAAGAATGATGAAATCCTCCAGAAACAAAGGCGAAAAGACCCCTTACTTGGAGGTTCATCCAATCTAGAAGAAGACGATTTTAGTCCTTTCTATCCAAGCGAATGATCCAAGTTCTTGTAATCATTGTTGTTTTCCATGCATTATTAATACAATGGTGAACCATTGTACAACCATTCTTTTTCTACCTTTTCTAGTGCCACCAATAATTTACTTATATTCATTATATAAGATCAGTGGTGATATGGACATGCACATTTGAAGCTAGATTATAGTTTGTCCTCAAGGCTCCAATATCGTTTCAGATCCTTTAAATAATTCAATAAATGTATAAAATATTCATCAATAGGAACTAAAAGTCCAAACTAAAGCTATATTCATCACTAATAATCTGCATATTAACAATTTTACATAGTTTTTCCTGTGTAAAATTGCATATCCAGCTTCACCAGCCTTTTGGAGTATCTTATATCTCAAGATCATCCAATGACAATTCATTTGCAGTCATCAACTTAAGCTTCTGCAACCAGAAATACAGGCAAAAATAATTGGTGGGTTTAGAGATGAACCATGTTGCAAGTTTAATATGTCAAAATACCAGTTTTAGGAATCATGCTATCATTACACCTAAAACTGTCAGAATGATCGTCAAATGGAGGATAATAGTCATGTACCTTAATAAATTGAGGAGGATCATCAAGACTGGATGACCCTAGAACGATTTCTCGTTGCAATTTGTCTGATAACTTGTGGCAAACTCTTAGCTGCAATAAAACATAGGAATTATGAATGGAAAGTGGAAACATAATATGCCCAAATAAGAGGGGTGGGGAGGCATCTTGTAAATATTACCTCAGACCGTGTTGCCCCCACCAACAATAAACACGAAAATTCGCTGACCCCTCTTCTTGAAATCACCAGAAGCATGCCTTAAAATTGAGTCATTGCAAGGAAAGTAAAAAAATGGGAAAATAAGTAGCTAAAAGGAAAATCATCATTCATCAGATAGAAATGCAGAGGAGAAAGTCAATAATGAAAGGACAAAGCCAAATCTCAGAATATCCGTCATTGGAGTTTCGAGGACCTGCCAACGTAGCCGCTTGTCTGGATCTCTTCAAATAAGGAGTTGGAATATGACCTGTTCTAATAGGTGCTGCCTGAGGAGATGAGGTTCCATGAAATGTTGGACTAGGGTCATTTATACATGGATAGTCATTCGATGGTAGTTTCCTTCACTAAGTTGTTCAACAAGTTCCTGCAAGGGAACAAGAATAATTGAGTATATCAAGATTGGTATTCAGCCCTGTTTTATCACCAAATTTGAATTTTGACATGAGGCTCTTACTTTACAATACAGTTAGAAATCATATCGGACCCATGATAAGAAACCGAATTAACTAGCACCACCCTTGGATAACATCCAAAGAATGGCGACCACCGAACATGACAACAACAATAGAAGAGATTCAAAAGGTTAAAATTATCCCAAGCCCAAAAACTGCTCAACTAGACCAATTTTCGAGAATACAAGGATACGTAAACAGATAAAAGGCACAAATTTTCAGAAAGGTATTAGGACTTCCTTTCAGCTTGAAAGAAGGTCAATCTAGTATATACCGTAGGCAACCCAATTCACTAAGTCAGTAGACATAATTAGTTATCTACATTCTAATCATTCAAAAATTTGTAGATGAATATTTTAGTGAAATTCTCAATGATCTCAAGATTAGGTTTCTTTAAATCGGGGTGAGTCACTACTAGTTTCTCTGCTAATCGGGTATATAAAATGTTAGGAATAAACCTACAACCAGATTTAACAAAAGAGCAAAAATAATGAACACAAGATTTACGTGGTTCACCCAAGATAGGCTACGTCCACGGGCTGCTGCAGATCTTTCACTAAAGGGAGATAATTACACAGTGTTTACAAACACTCAACACTCACAACTCTCTTACACTAAGAAAATTGCTCACTCAATTTTCTCAAAATATCTCTCATAGGAAGCTGCTAAAATTGCTCTCAATTTTAGCCTCACTATGAATTGCTCTCGTGTATCTTGTTAATATATTTTGATGGTGTATATTTCCAGCTGAATGAAGCTGCTATTTATAGCCTTCAAAGGAAAAACATTTGCCGCAAATTCAGTATCCAATTGCAAGACTTTGTGCAAAAAGTCTTGTGCCCATTCCTCTGTTGCAGAGATAACTTCACGCAACAAATTTTGAAGCATGGCCTTTGTCCATTTTTCTCTTTGTAGGGCCCACAATTTGACTTTTATTTGCATGGCACTTGAGTTCTACTATTTGCTAACAATCTCCCACTTGAAGACTGATTTCAATCTGTCTTCACACCTGATCAATGCAACAGCCGTTCCCGATCTTGTCAGTTCTGGAGTCCAACTGAAGCTGAGCATAGCTTCAGTTTATCAACAGTTACTACCTTGGTTAGCATGTCTGCTGGATTCTTACTCCCTTGAATTTTCTCAAGCGTTAATACTTCATCCTCTAACAGAGATCTGATGAAGTGATAACGAAGTCCAATGTGCTTGGTTCTGGAGTGAAATGCAGAGTTCTTCGCCAAGTGTATTGCACTCTGACTATCACTGTAAAGAACATTCTTCTCGTTTCTGAATCCCAACTCATCTAACAAACCCTGAAGCCAAATAATTTCTTTACTGGCTTCTGTCACTGCTACATACTCTGCCTCCGTAGTGGACAATGCAACAATCTTCTGTAACCGTGACATCCAACTGACCGCCGTTGATCCCACAGTGAACACATAACCTGTGGTGCTTCTTCTGTGATCAACTTCTCCGGCAAAATCAGCATCTACGTACCCCTGCGCTTTGACTTCTCCTCTGCCAAAGTACAAACACTTATCTTGAGTGCCTCGTAGATATCTCAAGATCCATTTGACTGCTTCCCAGTGGATCTTACCCGGGTTTGACATAAACCTGCTAACAGCTCCCACTGCATAGCCAATGTTTGGTCTTGTACAGACCATTGCGTACATCAAACTCCCAATGGCTGAGGCGTAAGGAACCTTGGCCATTAAGTCTCTCTCTTCGTCTGTCTGAGAAGACTGATCCTTGGATAGTCGAAAGTAATAGCCAATGGTGTGTTGACTGGCTTACTGTTGCCCATATTGAACCTTTGCAAAATACGACTGATGTATTCTGCCTGAGATAACTGCAAAACTCCTTTTTGCTTATCTCGAGTGATTTGCATCCCAATAATCTTCTTTGCTGGACCTAAATCTTTCATGTACTCTTTTGACAATTGCTGCTTCAAGCTTTTGATCTCGTTCATATCTGAACCAGCTACTAACATATCGTCGACATAAAGTAGCAGAATGATATAACTTGAGTTATACCTCTTGAAGTAACAACAGTGGTCGGCATTGCACTTCTGGAAGCCTTCATTGTGCATGAAGTTGTCAAACTTTTTGTACCACTGTCTTGGAGCTTGTTTCAAGCCATACAAGCTCTTCTTGAGTCTACACACCATATTTTCTTTCTCTTTCTCTGAGAAACCTTCTGGCTGACGCATATAGATCTCTTCATCTAAGTCTCCGTGAAGGAACGCAGTCTTCACATCCAACTGTTCTAGGTAAAGATTTTCAATAGCAACAATACTTAGTACCGTCCTGATAGTATTAAGTTTCACAACAGGAGAAAAGATCTCGGTGTAGTCAATTCCTTCTTTCTGCTGGAATCCTTTGACTACTAGTCTGGCTTTGTATCGTTTCGAGCCATCCTGCTCTTCTTTCACACGATACACCCATTTGTTATGAAGGGCTTTCTTCCCTCTGGGTAACTCAACAAGTTCCCATGTCTGGTTGGAGATCAAAGACTTCATCTCGTCTTTCATGGCAAGCTCCCACTCGTCGGCATCTCCGATCTGACAAGCCTCATCATAGCACTCTGGTTCTCCGCCATCTGTCAACAACACATAGTTCATGTATCTCCTGTTAGGCACATGTGGCCGAGAAGACCTTCTCAATACAGGAGTTGGAGAATGTGGTTGATTTGCATCCTCCTGCTCAACACGTTCATCTGGCTCAGGATTTTCTATTGTTTGTTTTGTCACAGAACTGACTGGAACGTCATCTGCTTCTGCATAAACTGGCTCAATCTCAATTGGGTCAGTGGCATTTGCCAAATGCCTATCTTTGTACATAACTCTTTCATTGAAGATTACGTCCCTGTTGTGAATTATTTTTCTATTTGCATCATCCCAGATGCGATACCCGAACTCATCATCACCATATCCAAGAAATGTACACTTCTTGGATTTTGGATCAAGCTTATTCCTGCCTTGATCACTGATATGCACGTATGCCATACAACCAAAAACTTTGAGGTGTGATAACTTAACATCTTTACCACTCCATACCTCTTCTGGAATTTTATGCTCCAATGGTACCGATGGACCTCGATTAATCAAATAAGCAGCTGTGTTGACTGCTTCTGCCCAGAACATTTTGGGTAGGCCTGACTGCATACGCATTGTTCTGGCTCTCTCGGTCAACGTTCGATTCATGCGTTCTGCTACACCATTTTGTTGAGGTGTACCCGGCACGGTTCTTTCCATCTTGATCCCGTGCTCATAGCAGAACTTCTTGAATTTCGAGGCTTCGTATTCTCCACCATTATCGGTTCTCAGCTTTTTGATTTTGAGATCTGTCTCATTTTCTACCATGGCTTTCCATTTTCTGAACGTGTCGAACACTTCAGATTTATGTCTCAAAAAGTAAACCCATACTTTTCGAGAGTGATCATCTATGAAAGTCACGAAGTAGTGTTTCCCACCAATCGATGAGACAGTCGTTGGACCCCATACATCAGAATGAACAAGCTCCAGCTTTTCCTTCTTTGGGGTTCTGCCACTTGTCTGAAAGCTAACTCTCTTATGCTTTCCAAGTATACAGTCTTCGCACATGTCGATGTCAATCGACTGTAGATTCGGTAGCTTTCCTTTGGAGTGCATAACCTTCATTCCTTTCTCACTCATGTGACCAAGTCTTTGGTGCCACAAGTTTGGATTTTGGTTGATTGCTGCAACTGCAATCGAACAACACCCTTTTGCCGCCATGTAAAGAGTGCCGCTCTTCTTTCCTCGTGCTACCGCCATTGCACCCTTTGAAATCTTCCAATCATCTCCATGGAAGATTGTAGTATAGCCTTCACTGGCTAACTGACCCACAGAGATTAAGTTTTTTCTCAGGTCCGGAATATGTCTGACATCCTTCAGCTTCCACTCAGACCCGTTCAACCTAATTTTCACTGTTCCTTTACCAACAATATCACAAGGTTGGTCGTCGCCAAGATATACTTTACCGAGATTTCCTGACACATACTCCTCAAAGAGTCTTTTCTGCGAAGTAGCGTGAAATGATGCTCCAGAGTCTAACACCCAAGACTCTTCTTTGCTCTCCAAAGAGCATATCAACACATCATCTTGTGTTGATGTCGAGGCAACATTGGCTTCGGTCTTCGCTGCCTGATTCTTCGGTGCACTCTTGCACTGATTTTTGTAGTGTCCGATCTTTCCACAATTCCAACACTCAACAGTCTTTGAGTTTTGGGAATTGCTCGGATTTCTCGACCTGGATCTCCCATTCTTTGATCTTCCTCGATGGTTTGATCTTCCACGATTGTTGTTTGTCGATCGCCCTCTCGACTCCGTCGACAATGCAGAGGGGGTTGAAGTTTCGGCTGACTCTCTTCGACGAATCTCTTCGTTTAGAACGAGATCACGTACATCGTCGAATTTCAACTTATTGCTTCCCGATGAGCTACTCACAGCCGTGACCGTAGCATTCCAACTTTCTGGAAGGGAGGACAAAAGTAACAACGCCTGTACTTCATCGTCAAACTCAATCTCGACCGAACTCAACTGAGTCGTGATTGTACTGAGCTCATTCAGATGTTGGGCCACCGATGCCCCTTCGGTCATCCGCAAATTAAATAACCGCCTCATTAAATGCACTTTATTTGAGGCCGAAGGTTTCTCGTACATATTTGAGAGTGCCTTCATAAGACCCGCCGTGGTCTTCTCCTTCGCTGTGTTAAAAGCGACATTGCGAGATAACGTCAACCGGATAACTCCGAGAGCTTGTCTGTCAAGGAGTTTCCACTCATCATCCTTCATGGATTCTGGCTTTTCTTCTTCGAGTGGCAAGAATAAATTTTTCTGATACAAATAGTCCTCTATTTGCATTTTCCAGAATCCGAAGTCCGCACCATCGAACTTCTCGAGTTTCATTTTCCCTTCGTCTGCCGCCATTACTCCCACTTAAATCTGGTTGGCCCGGAATAAAAATTCCTAGGCTCTGATACCAGTTGTTAGGAATAAACCTACAACCAGATTTAACAAAAGAGCAAAAATAATGAACACAAGATTTACGTGGTTCACCCAAAATAGGCTACGTCCACGGGCTGCTGCAGATCTTTCACTAAAGGGAGATAATTACACAGTGTTTACAAACACTCAACACTCACAACTCTCTTACACTAAGAAAATTGCTCACTCAATTTTCTCAAAATATCTCTCATAGGAAGCTGCTAAAATTGCTCTCAATTTTAGCCTCACTATGAATTGCTCTCGTGTATCTTGTTAATGTATTTTGATGGTGTATATTTCCAGCTGAATGAAGCTGCTATTTATAGCCCTTCAAAGGAAAAACATTTGCCGCAAATTCAGTATCCAATTGCAAGACTTTGTGCAAAAAGTCTTGTGCCCATTCCTCTGTTGCAGAGATAACTTCACGCAACAAATTTTGAAGCATGGCCTTTGTCCATTTTTCTCTTTGTAGGGCCCACAATTTGACTTTTATTTGCATGGCACTTGAGTTCTACTATTTGCTAACATAAAACTTGTGATCCTACTGCATTTATGACCAAGGTAGTTTATGTACAGCACTTTAATTCTTCTACTCATTATCTCATTGTACTTTGGTAGTGCTTTTACAAAAAAAAAAAAGGATTTGAGGATTGGGTGCTGCTTTCCGCAATCCGATGCTCAGGGGCAATTTCCAAGGTTCTTCACTTCTAAAAGACATAAATGATGAGTTTCTAAAATTTCTCCTTGTATATTAACTTTTGAATCTGATTGTCACAAATTGTAACAGTAGCTATTATTCCTCTCCTGCAAAGAATAATTAAACACTAAAAGGTTGTCCAACATCACCAAAATTTATAATGTACCTCTATAATAGGGTAAAAACGTGAAAATTGCAATGCCACATTTTTGCCATAGCGGTCTCTCCGGGCAGCATGCTTCTTCTGCAAAAAGGGGAAAAAAGGAAAGAACTAATAAACAGCACTATTAATCATTTCAACGAGATATTCATTACCTTGTGAACATCAAGATTACTTGAGCTCCTTTTGGTGTCTGATGATGCCTCGAGCAATCTCAAATTATAAACAGCAATCCTATCGTCTTGGGATAATCTAGCCACCTACAATGCATGCATCAAGATGCTAAATATCTTAGTATGAATAAATACATGGTCGCTCATAGCTTGACGAGATTTTGAAGTTAAAGATTACAATTATATGTGAGTAATAGAATTAGAATATGAAATGGAGATTTGTGAATGGACCTGAAAGATTCACAAAAAACTGTCTCATATACTTTCATCCAGAATACAAAAACGAACAAATCGACATTTTGTCCAGATGTAAATGTACAAACGAGTCTAGAAGAGGTATTCACCGCAGGATAAAATGATTATGCACTGTGTGGTACAATATATATGCCCAAGAATACCATCCAAACTTAGATAGGACACGCTAACCATTGATTTCACAGAATACTATATTCAGACCCCAGAATCCTTCTCTTAGCCAATTCAATGTGATAGCAGTTATGGCTTCAACTGTTGGGTGTAATGGCACTTGAAGTTTAAGCCAAAGACAAAAGAATGTTGATTTTTAGATGTGAATAGCACAAGGATGGTTCTAGAACATCTTTGAGGCAGTTGGAGTTGCAAAAGAATTGTACTATTGTTTCTATTGAATGACCAACTCACCTATAACTTAGGCTAGTAGAGAAGAGAGACATTTAATAGTTATTTCATCCAACATCCCGCCGATGAGGCCTTAGCTAATTAGTTAAGGATGAGGCTCCATCACCAAGAGGTCATGGGTTAAAAAAAGGACCAAGGAGAGACATTTAATAGTTATTCTTTTTATGAAGCCTAGCACATATAACTATATTTTATTAATGGGTGGCAGTGAGAGATTGTAACTATATCGTATGACCATTTCATCTAATAGCTCAAGTTGATGGGATGGAGAGAGACATTTAATATTTTGGAGAGACACAAACACATTGAGGTTGATCTTCTCAATAATTCAAATTTGAGAAGTGAAGAATGACAGTTAACTGAACAATTAAGTGATAAAAAGCACTAACATCCATCAATTCTGTAATTTTTCCATCGTCAAACATTTCAGGATAAACAGCTGCATAAATCATCAATAATCGCAGCTTATTTTCACGGGATACATCCTGCCAAGAAAATTATATTTATTAGTACATCAATGTAAAAAAAAATATATAGATATGTTGATGTTAATTTGCTCAAACAACAACTCACCCCTTTAAGTCTAAGAAAATTCATAAGTTTTCGGTTCCTGCATCTCCAAATATAAGGTTCTGCTCTAGTTCCCCAACTTCTTCCAGTCCCCATTCCCCAATAATTTTGAAATTTTTCCCATAATCTGGTGAAAAACATATATTAGATAGAAAATACATAATAAATAACCAAATGATAAAAGATACTTGTACAATAAGAAAAGATATTTGCTACTAGCGAGGTTTCAACACACAGCCTTAATGAGAGTGTCATATTTATTCTTATGTGGCATCAGCAGGCAAATTTAAATACGAGTTGCACATGCTACACTATTTAATGTAGCAATTCACAGTTTCTGGAAATGCTCATAGGTTACATGCTACCAAAATGAGGATATCAGGAGTGAGTAGCAGACAGTTACCCATTAAGTCTACAATTTCTTACAAATTACCATCTTGGCAGAATTTAGATTCAGATGACAAATTACATATAAATAAAGAATACTTTTGGTAATCATATTTACGTGTCCATAAGGTGACAAATAAATTCACAAGTATACAAAGAAAGACGGATAATCAGCCCCTTAGCAAATAAGCTCATAGCAAATATTAATTAGACCCACTGAACAAACAATAGTGGTTATTTAACACCAATTAGACGGTGACATTTTGGTTATTTCGAGAAAAACTATTTGATATTTGCATGAACAAAATAAATAAGTAAAGCAACTGCAGTTGGGAATATACGAGAGACTCACATCAACATGAAGGGAGAGCTTTTCTATTTGTTCAATATATTGAGGCAAAGCTTGAACCATCTTTCGCAAGTCCCGTGTAGACAATTCACCGCAATCTCTAGAAATTATAATCTATATAAGAGAAAAAAACAGAAGATATGGAGCAAACAGGCACTATTAAAAAACAGAAAAGAACAAAGATGACTTGTACAATATTTTAAATCCTAACTGTTGACCTATACCATTACGGTATTGTCAAAGATCAACAAAACTAAATATCGAGAGATAATAAATTTATCACAAATCTATTTAGCAGACAAACTGAGTTTTTTTTTTAATGAATAATGCAAACTGTGTTGGCTGTCCAAAAGGCCAAGATACATGAGATGACATCTAATAACATACTGTTAGTAGAGAATGTTCTAAAAAGCTGAGGATATCATTGACAAAATAAATTGAAATAAAAGTAACTTAGAAATCATAATATCAAGCGTTTCACTATTCCTAAATCGAATTAGAAAATAAAAAATAACTATAACGATGACCAGGCAGCATATAATTAAGCAGACAAATTATGACAAGCAACTTTTACACATCATAAAACAACACTAGTACATATACTCCTGCAGATATCTTATATTCCATGTATGAAATGACATTATTATTCTTTCATGGCAGAAATAAAAAGATAGAAAAATGAACATGGATTTCTCTTTACATGGAGAATTATGTAATGCTAAACATTCAATTTAGATCACAAAAAGATTTGAAGAACTCCAGTTAAAATAACTAGGTATTGATATCTACACAGATGCATGTTTCGACCAACCTTGAACCGATTTGTGCAGCTCTGTTTTTTGATACAAATTTTGTCATCTTCTCATCCAATCGTACACCAGCCTGACTTAGTAAATCATTGATTAAGATAATCTCACAGAATGGTCTCTCCAAAAACCAAATAAATAAATTTATGCTGCAAATTCTACATACATCAGATATATGTGCATGGCGGAGCTCTAGCCAGATAGGATCGTGATCTTCCAAAAGGACGTCTTTCTTCTCAGGAGGCCACCAGTTTTGTTTTGAACCTGAACAATATTTATCCCTTAAAGCAGCTGAACAGTTTAAAAACAATATATATCAACAACTTAAGATAAGAAATTGGGCCCAGACCTCATGGACATATTTATTCCCTTCCATATTCAGTAAATCATGGCACATGGCATCATACGTCCATTCATGCGTAATTGGAGCAATCTGCATATGAAATATGAATAACTCATGCACCACAATATGAACTGGGATCCCACTTGCATTTTGATGTTTAAAAGAACAACTAGATAGCTTGGAACCTGGTCTATTGATCTATCTAGGATAAGCAGCTCGCATGTCTCTGACTGGGGGAAGTAAGGAAGGTTGGATTTATATTTCATAAGACAATTCCAAACAGCAGCAGCAAGCTTTGTAGGAATTATATCACGAACAGTTGTCAATGTTGTAGGATCAAGGGATTTGGCAGCACGGTATCGCACAGTTGGAAACTCCTGTAACAATAATACAAATATCTATGATGTCCTATTACTTGTGTTGGAACCCATCAATCAGAGTTTAGATTACAAACCGCAGTGATGCAAACACTGTAGCTATTCGGGTGGCCATCACGTTCAAACATGCATCTCCTTTGCGAGAAATTTCTTCATCCCCAAAAAGTTCCTCAAGAACTCTCTCATTATCGGTGACAAAACCCTATAGTTATAACTTAAACTTAATTATACTGATTACATGCAGCAGAAAGTCTATATTTCCCACTAAACAAGAAAATTATACCAGAAAAGGCCACTGTAGAAAAAACATCTAAACATAAAGATATATCCGTAAGCATGGATTGAAAACAAGCTAAATGAGCAGTTCTTTTGTCTCTCTTGCATCTCTGGTTTTACAAGTTCATGCCTCATGTCATTTACTAAAACTTGAATATGTTTTCCAGTAAATAATTTAATGGTGCTATGTTCAATACATGTAAACAATTCGACATAATTAGTTTCATCCCTCCATTTAATCGGAAGAATAACTGAATGTTAACAGGTACAAATGACTAACAAGAGTCTACGTGATAATATACCTGGCTGTCTATGGCAAAATACTCCAAGTTCATCTGCACAATTGAGGTCCAAAATGAGAAAACCATGCCTAACTCTATCATATATAGCTTGGATCACAATAGATTTAGAATGTAATACAACCTCTCTTAATGCACCAATACGAGATAAAACGCTTCCATCTCTCTTTATGTGACTAACCAACTCTCGAGTAACCGGCGAGCTAAAGAAGACAAATGCCCTAGTAGCAGAAATAAAGGAAAGGAAAAGAAAAAAGGAAAAAAAAAAACAAGATGAGTCTATTAGTATTACTTTTCTGAAATAATGTTATATGGTAGTTCAAGGAAGGCGAGGCAGAAATACAAACCTGTAATTGTAGAAAATAACATAGTATAAAGATATAAATGTTTGACTTACTTTCTGTATAATGGAGATCTTCCAGCCATATCAGAAAGGAATATGAATATGCTGCAAATAAAAAAAACAATTAGAAGAGAGCAAAAAACAGGGAGATATACAAATAAAACCAGAAATTGGTTATGCTCAAGTTAAAAATAACAAAGATAATTTCAGAAGCAAGACTGAGTATATCATTGAAAATTATAAGTTTTCATGTACAATCACTCATATCTGCTGTGCGTAAAATCTTAAGAATTATATGAAGAGCAGCTCTGAAAATGTCAGAACAAAAAAATTGTAAATATAAGAACTAAAAAGAATTATACGCCAAATCCTTTGTAACACAAAAAGATATGTATCATAAGAAAAGCACCACAATGGCATCAAACTTATCACAGAAATAACAATGGCCATCAGGACAAACAAGTTTGTGACGGCTTGGTTGCCTACTGTATCTAAACCCCAACCTATTACTCAGCTTAATGATTCAAATATAAAAAGTAGAACATAGAGAAGTGAAAAGTTATTTACTTTTCTTTGGTTGGCTGGATGAAATATATGGCGTCTATGCTTGGAAATGGCTGTCTTCGTTTGTTTATATCTTCCACCACTGCAAAATAAATGCAACTTGGTGACTTCTCGATATTGGCACTGTCATTAAGCATTTAAGCATTTAAAACAGATGAGCTATGCTAACTCTGGTTTGGCACAAGCCATTAGAGAAACTTTTAGTAGATCTACTATACCGATCCACATCACAGAGTCGGGAGCCTGTTTCTGCTTCCAAAATTATTTACTAAAGGTTTTTGGGGACACCTTCAGCACAAACATCTCAAGCTAAGTCTGACATGCGATGGAAGCAGAATGTGAACTAAAACGATAATAGGTTGTATAGTCTAGAATAAGAGTTACTCTCCAATCTATGTTCTCATATCAAGGAAAATGTGTGGTTAAATTCTCAATATAGGAAAATCAATGAATCAACTTTGGTAAACAGTGCAAAATATAAGAATTGACACAATATTGTCAAGAAGAAATAACACTTGTCTTGGGGGTAATAGCTAGGTGGTCTATGTTATTTAAGGACACTAGCAGAACACACAAGACTCTGAGGCAAATATAACTAACTGAAGGGAATGCTTTGAAAACCAAGTTTATGATTCTAATTCTCAAAAAAATAAATTCTGAAGTATTAGTAGCATATAAAAATTATGTTCCATCTGACCCGAATTTACGCTGCCATAATTTGGTTCCCCTAAAGCAAGGATATCACACCCCCAACCACTACTCTTTCAGAACATAAGCAATTAAGAATCAAATAATCAAAGCCTTAACTTTTTCAACTATCCTCTAAAACATCTTGACAAACCAAAGGAACCAAAAGCTGGCCTGGAAGGAGGAGATTTTAATATTGAATAAGGTAAGGTCGGATATTGGGTTTAAGTCTCAGGCACCTGAAGCGGTCGGACAGTTCAATAAAATTACAGCAGCAAAATTGGTAGTTTTGTCCGGATACTTCAACTTGGAAAATAAAAAATATAGGAAGGACAATCTACCTAAATAGCCAATCAGGTATCCGGGGAAAAATAAAAACTGAACTTCACCCCAGGCCCTAGCCTCCTTCACTGTGAGTCCTGATCTCCCTCCCTCCCCCCCCCCCCCCCCCCCCCCCTCTCCCTCACATTCACCATTATCTTTTTCTGTCTTTTCTCTTCTCTCCACTGCCACCCTGTCTTCTGTCTTCAAATCCTTCCTGGTGAGTCCTGAACCCCCGCCCTCACCTATACCATTCTCCTCTTCCATTCATTTCTCTTCTCCCCACCGCCACCCTCTCTTTCGTCTTCCGTCTAAATCCTTCACCTTGAGCCCTGACCCACCACCCTCACCTTTATCATTCTCTTCTTCATTTGAATTCTCTTCTCTCCACAGCCACCTTGTCTTCTTTCTTCCCATCTCCATAGTGTTGGCTTGTCTTAGTTGGTGTGTTTCTCGCAGTCGATGTGTACCGACAGTGAGTAGTGGTGTACGTGTGTCTGCTATATATATGCAGCTCACGTGAGTTTGAGATTGGGAGAAGCAGAGAGGGGTTATCAGCCAACTAGCACCTCTAGTGAGGTTAAGGATAAGGTGACATAGGAGAAGATAATAATGCATATGCAGTACTCCTACGGGATCAATTAAGCAAGCAATAAGCAACTATAAAATTTATATGAGAAAAGCTCCAATTGTCACCAACTCAAAATTGTAAGCTTTCTATTATATCCTACACCAGACTAAGAACATATTAGTGTTAAATCCACAAGAAACACGTAATATGAATGTAAATAAACATGAATGAGATATTGCAAACATAAGGTTTTGAGTAGAGATCATATTGTTATCATAACAAGTGGTGAAAATATAGTGCAAAATATAATGTTATAGGTAAAAAGAAGAAAGCTACAATTGTTTTGAGATTGGCCTTCTATATCTTACATGAAACTCCTTCCTCTGTGATATCTGCCATCTTGCATGCGTAAGACATTATTTTAACAGTTACCTTGTCCATGATGAGTACCTTCAGGTCAAAGGGTCAAAAATGGAGAACAACTAAATCCTATTGCTATGACTGAAGGAACATAAGTGAGCGAGAGAATATCAGCATATATAAAATGAAAATAATACAGGGGTATTATGTTTTTATACTAGTAAGCACAAAAAAAATTGATATCAAAAGGAGAACATATGTAATTGATAGCGATCTTAGGTGGCAAATAGGACTATTTAAATTCTCTGTATGTAACAAACATATTTGACATGTATATTAACTTTTTACTGCCCCTGTCATACACATTTTGCTCCTATTTATTTTCTGGGAAGTCCCAAACAAGTCTATCTAGCCTAAAATTGATGTTTTCCTCAAAACTATACCACTAATTCTCAAACTGCACAAAATTGTAAAATGCCTGAAAATTTCACTTTGTCACACTCTTACCCAAAACCCCGTTTCAAGTCAAAAGGGGAGCGAGAATATTAGATGGAGGGATTATTAAGATTTAAAAATACAGAGGCAAAATTGAAGGAAGAGGTTGGGTTTAACAAACAAGCAATGGTCTCTAAAGGTTGCCTCAATTGAATGACATCAGAGTTCAGACTTAGAAAGTAGAAACCTAGGCAAATAGACTTTCTTTGTTACTAGGATAAAAAAAAATATATTTAGTCTCGGACATGGGTGAGAAACAGACAATAAAACAGTGCAGTTCAACAAGTAGACTTTATAGCAAAATGGATCTTCACCCCTGAAGAACAAATAAAACTCAAACAACAACTTTCCTCTAGAAAATTGACTCCACTAAATACCTTTCTCATACTCGATAACATCCCAATTGCTATCATTTTTCTTCTTTATGGTTTCTCACATCATACCTGCTCAGGTATAACTAGATTATTTTTTTAAATAAAATGTGTTTCAGTCTGGAAGTACAAACATCTAATGTAGTGATCTTGGTTTACAAAAATCTGATGAACCTGTACCTAGGGATAGCTATGTATTAAATCCAAGAATGCGAGAAGATTTTGTTAGAATCTAAATTTCAATTAAAACTTCCCATTTTCCATTAAACAACTTCTTGTTGAGCAATTCAAGCCAAAACCTTAACAGACTGTCAGTTCTCTGATGGTAACTCTGCAACTTTTATCCAATTACACAATAATAGATATGCATACACAAGTTAATTATACTTTCCAACTTGACTTTGAGGCCATCTCCAATGGAGATGGCCGGGGCCGGGGCGGGGTCGGGGGCGGCGGCTGGAGTCATCTCCAGTGGAGGCGGGGCGCGGGGCGGGGCAGGCGACGGGCTGGAACGGGGCAGAGGCAGGGCTCCTCTGAGCCCTGCCTGCGGCCCGTGGCCGCGTGAAGAAGAAGAGACACGCGCCCCTCTTTAAGTCAGGGGACGCCACTTGGCGTCCCCTGACTGGTCCGATTTATTTTTTTTTCTTTTTTTAAAAATTGTTTATTTAATAAATTAAAATAGAAAAAAATATATATATACTTAAATAATTAATAAAATTAATTTTCCCTATTAAATTAAATTAAATATGTAGAATTGAATTATTTAATAAAATTTATTTAGTATATTTATTGTATATTTAGTAGTATTTAATAAATATATGTAGTCACCAATTTTTAATTTGATTGTTTAATATAATAAAATTATTTTTTTAAAATTAAAATCATTAATAATTTATTAGAATTGTAATTAAATTTATTTATGGAAAAATGATTCATAAATAAATAGCCCATTTTATTTTAATATCTTTTATTGTAATTAAAAATTTAATCATTTAACTACAATACAAAGGCATATTGGAGGAACAAAAGAAGAGAAATACAAAATAAAAATATTCTTCGGGACTTATTTGGAGATTCATCGAATGAAGGAACCGACTGGTTTCAGAGGAGAAATCAGTAAAATGTTATATTTTCGTGTGTTTGTCGTTTATTTAATCCGATTTTCTTGTATTTCCTTTCTTGTTTGTTGTATTTCCTTTCTTGTATTTCCTTACTTTTTTGTTGTATTTCGTATTATGTATTAATTTTAATTTACTTAATTATTTACTCTCTTTAATTTTAATATAATTAATAATTTAATTACAAGTACTAATAATTATTACTATTATTAATATTAATATTAAAAACAAAATTAAAATCAGAATTATAGGTGAGAGTGGGCAAAGGAAGAAAATGGAATTAATTCCATTCCGGAGCCCTACCATTGGAGACGACCAGGCAGGGCTCGGGGGGGGGGGGGGGGGGGGGGGGGGGGGGCTGCCCCGGGGCTAGCCCTCTCCATTGGAGATGGCCTGAGTCCCCTACTTTGGCTGAAATGCGCAAAAAAATACTTACAACCGATAAATAAATTAAATAATTCATCAAGTGATAAAATTTTATAGAAAAATGCTATACGACAAACTTAGATAAACTGAATTTCAGATTCATACCCACGTTGACACAAATTGCTTGACAGAGGAAAATCAAGAGTCATGAATAAGTTACAGGGCGGACCTACATAGGGGCTAGTTGGGTCTATAGCCCACACTCAGATCTATAATATATATTTATTAGTAGTATTCTTAACATAGCAACTGCATTTGCTCACTGTATAGGGTATACAAAATTTTGAATGACGTCCGGAGTTCGACCCCCGGATGCTACTTTCTTGCACTTTTTTTAGTTTTTTTCCTTTTGTAAGAAGTATTGTTAAAATTTATATTAGTTTTAGTTACAATAAAAATGCATTTGCTCATTGGTTTGATTATGCATGTTTATCAGCATTGTCCTGAGTTCAAATCCCAGGAGTGACATTTTCTTTGTTACTTATTTTAAAGTCTTTTTTGTTTCTTAGCAATTATTCTTTTATTCTATTTTATTTTCTCAACAATTATTCTTTTAATTTCTTTTTCTTTCTCAATAATTGTTCCTTTAACTTCTTTTTCTTTCTCTATAATTGTTCTTTGATTTTTGATATTTCCCAATAATTTTTTAAATTTTATTTCCTTTTTAATAATTATCAAGAGAGTTGATTTTTTTATTATATTTTTATTTAATAGATTACTACATAAACCCCCTCCCCCCCAAAAAAAAAATATTGATCTAGCTCTGCCCCTGGCTATTATGGACATATTTCAGAAAATTAAAAATCGGTGCGATTAATTGTGAATATAATTGTTGTCGTATGAAATTGTATTTCGATTATTTAATTTATCCTAGAATCTTATAGGCCCATGTATTAAAGTTTCATTTTTTACGTATGTTTCGGTCAGTTGTATATTAGAAACTTTTCGAGATTTTTTGAAAATTTTCGAGAAATCTTAGGAAGAATTGTAAATAAAAAAAAATATGTTGTTAAAGTAGAAACTACTCTATATTCTCGTTTTGGTTAACTCAAATACAAAAACTTTTTGGTGTTTTCGGGGGAACTTATAAAAAATTTCATCTATGCTTAGCCCCCACGGACCTGTATTCCTGGATCCACCCCTGCTTTGCTGTACATAAACTATTTAAGACTGATGCACTTAATTTAAGATTGGAAACCTTCTGAAAAATACTGGAAACCTTCATTAGTGACAATTAAAATATTGATACAATTGAGACCTCCATCTCTATTTTCCAAGTCAAACATTCTTTATTTCATGAATAACTTCAAAATATACTCTATAGGGTGCTTTCATTTAGAATTGTCAGTGTAAAATGCTTATTAAACCCCTCCCTACCAATTCATAATTCCAAATCAGGAGCAAAATTCACTCCATCAAAGAGAAGAATCTCAAGGCTAATATCTCAGAGCGATATGTGATTCGATTCAAACAACAACAACCAGAATTAAACTCCTGAGCTATACAAACAGCAAATTATAAAAACCTTGATTGCATAATCACAATGTTCCGCTTGAACTTATTCCATAAATTTACATAACTAAAATTCAATAACAAAAAAGTTAGCCGGTAATACGTGTGGATGTAAATTGACTTACTGTCGCGGCTAATTTGGCGAAAATTTCTGTACGCTCTGCCTTGCGACGACGTCTCTGAATCGGAAATCAACATAGGTTATGAATTAGATGTAACAAAAAGATGTTTTTCCTTCCTCAATCAGTTGATCGATGACAGAATTTGTAAGTTAGATCGGAATTTCTGTAAAGAGGAAGGGGAATTTATATTTGGGTTTTGCATGGGTTTGCCTAGGCCTGTCAATTTCACAGGGTTCTGTTGGTTTAAACTAGGCTCACGTAATTTTTCGGGCTTCGGGTTTATATCGGGCTTGCTTACTCAAGCAAATTTTACATGGCAAATTAAAAAATACGCATTATTAAAATACATATAAATAGACTAATGTTACTTAATGCACAAGATTATATAAATTTCATACTTGTAATCCATAATATAAAACATTAAATAAAGTTTATAAAGTCTCTCAGCTCTCGATCTATTTGATCATATATTTTAACTTTTCATTTTTTCCTTTTTTGTTATTTGTTTTTCCCTCTAGCCCGCAAATACGTTAATTATAATTGATATTTGGAGAGAATTGCATTTTTGGTACAGAGCTATAGGTCAATTCCCACTTTTGGTACATAGCTTTATGTGTCCAACACATTTGGTACAGAGATTTAACAAATTGTGACACATTTGGTACAACCGTTAAAAATTGCCGTTAAAGGGTGACGTTGCAGTTAAGTCTAATTGCAAAGTTGATGCCATTACTTATGTTGACTGATAATTTTACCCCATAATATTTCAGGTTATCAAAAAAGCCCCACATCTTCAAATTTAGTGACGATTTTAGTCCACATTGTTGCCAATATTCAAAATTGACTCGAATAAGACCACGTGCGGACCAATTTGAAAATTTTACTTATTTTATTTAAATAACTAATTTGATTTATAAATAATATTAATATATTAAATAATAATTTAACATAAATATCACCAAAATTAAGAAAACATATTCTTTTTAAATATAAGATTTATATAATAGTATTAATATATTTAATATTTATTAAAATAATAAATTATATAATTAAAAATTATTTAATATTTATTAAAATAATAAATAATAAATAATTATAATTTTAAAAAAAATTCCCAACCCCACCCACCCACCCAACCCAACCCACCACCAAATGTGTTGGACACATAAAGCTATGTACCAAAAGTGGGAATTGACCTATAGCTCTGTCCCAAAAATGCAATTCTCTCCAAATATCAATTATAATTAACGTATTTGCGGGCTAAAGGGAAAAACAAATAACAAAAAAGGAAAAAATGAAAAGTTAAAATATATGATCAAATAGATCGAGAGCTGAGAGACTTTATAAACTTTATTTAATGTTTTATATTATGGATTACAAGTATGAAATTTATATAATCTTGTGCATTAAGTAACATTAGTCTATTTATATGTATTTAATAATGCGTATTTTTTAATTTGCCATGTAAAATTTGCTTGAGTAAGCAAGCCCGATATAAACCCGAAGCCCGAAAAATTACGTGAGCCTAGTTTAAACCAACAGAACCCTGTGAAATTGACAGGCCTAGGCAAACCCATGCAAAACCCAAATATAAATTCCCCTTCCTCTTTACAGAAATTCCGATCTAACTTACAAATTCTGTCATCGATCAACTGATTGAGGAAGGAAAAACATCTTTTTGTTACATCTAATTCATAACCTATGTTGATTTCCGATTCAGAGACCATAGTTATTAAAGCCCCTCGCCTTGCTCGCTATTGCCCAAGGCGAGGCGAGGCTCGCCTCGCCTCGCCTCGCCTTGTCTCGCCTCGCTACGCCCATCCCCGAAAAGCCCTTCCAAGGCCTCGCCTTGGTCGCCTTTGCGCCGCCTTAAGGCGGTGCAAGGCGGCGCTTTTTGGGGACTGGCCCTTTTTCTTAAAAAAAAAATTATTTTAATTAAAAAAAATACCTAATTTGTCAAGAATCAATCTCTCTCTTCGACTCACTCTCTATTCCACTCTCTCTCTACCAAACCTTAACCCCAATCCCGTCTCTCTTACCTGAGTTGCCGCCGCCGTCCGCCACGCGAAACCTAACAGCCGACTGCCTGCTCCCGCCTCCCCCTTAGATTCTAGAGAAGTGATTTATGAATCTTCACTTATTTATGAAATATGAATTATAAAATTTATTATATAGTCTTATATTTGAGAATGTTGGCACTTGGCAAGTAGAAAATGTTGGCACATGGCAAGTAATAGTGCATTGACCATTTTCAAAATGTTTCTTTTAAGTCATATTTGAAGAATATTTCCTATTCAAGTAATTTAAGTAATTGTATAAGATACATTTAATTAATAATTTACTTAATTTGCTATACACTTATAACATAATTAAATTATTTACATACTACATATGACAATTAAATTTGACACTTAAATTTGGATTTTGGGATGTTGCATAATGAAGATTGAATATGTTTATTATATTGTCTTTAAAAGCCTTTTATTTCATAATTATTGTTGATAATTTGATATATACTGAAAATTTTATATACAAGAGCCTTATTCCCAAAAAGCCCTCGTTTTTTGCATCGCCTCGCCTTGAGGCAAGGCGAGCCCTCATTGCCTCGCCTCGCCTCGCCTTGCGCCTCAAACAACTATGTCAGAGACGTCGTCGCAGGGCAGAGCGTACAGAAATTTTCGCCAAATTAGCCGCGACAGTAAGTCAATTTACATCCACACGTATTACCGGCTAACTTTTTTGTTATTGAATTTTAGTTATGTAAATTTATGGAATAAGTTCAAGCGGAACATTGTGATTATGCAATCAAGGTTTTTATAATTTGCTGTTTGTATAGCTCAGGAGTTTAATTCTGGTTGTTGTTGTTTGAATCGAATCACATATCGCTCTGAGATATTAGCCTTGAGATTCTTCTCTTTGATGGAGTGAATTTTGCTCCTGATTTGGAATTATGAATTGGTAGGGAGGGGTTTAATAAGCATTTTACACTGACAATTCTAAATGAAAGCACCCTATAGAGTATATTTTGAAGTTATTCATGAAATAAAGAATGTTTGACTTGGAAAATAGAGATGGAGGTCTCAATTGTATCAATATTTTAATTGTCACTAATGAAGGTTTCCAGTATTTTTCAGAAGGTTTCCAATCTTAAATTAAGTGCATCAGTCTTAAATAGTTTATGTACAGCAAAGCAGGGGCGGATCCAGGAATACAGGTCCGTGGGGGCTAAGCATAGATGAAATTTTTTATAAGTTCCCCCGAAAACACCAAAAAGTTTTTGTATTTGAGTTAACCAAAACGAGAATATAGAGTAGTTTCTACTTTAACAACATATTTTTTTTTATTTACAATTCTTCCTAAGATTTCTCGAAAATTTTCAAAAAATCTCGAAAAGTTTCTAATATACAACTGACCGAAACATACGTAAAAAATGAAACTTTAATACATGGGCCTATAAGATTCTAGGATAAATTATATAATCGAAATACAATTTCATACGACAACAATTATATTCACAATTAATCGCACCGATTTTTAATTTTCTGAAATATGTCCATAATAGCCAGGGGCAGAGCTAGATCAATATTTTTTTTTTGGGGGGGGGGGGGGGGTTTATGTAGTAATCTATTAAATAAAAATATAATAAAAAAATCAACTCTCTTGATAATTATTAAAAAGGAAATAAAATTTAAAAAATTATTGGGAAATATCAAAAATCAAAGAACAATTATAGAGAAAGAAAAAGAAGTTAAAGGAACAATTATTGAGAAAGAAAAAGAAATTAAAAGAATAATTGTTGAGAAAATAAAATAGAATAAAAGAATAATTGCTAAGAAACAAAAAAGACTTTAAAATAAGTAACAAAGAAAATGTCACTCCTGGGATTTGAACTCAGGACAATGCTGATAAACATGCATAATCAAACCAATGAGCAAAGGCATTTTTATTGTAACTAAAACTAATATAAATTTTAACAATACTTCTTACAAAAGGAAAAAAACTAAAAAAAGTGCAAGAAAGTAGCATCCGGGGGTCGAACTCCGGACGTCATTCAAAATTTTGTATACCCTATACAGTGAGCAAATGCAGTTGCTATGTTAAGAATACTACTAATAAATATATATTATAGATCTGAGTGTGGGCTATAGACCCCACTAGCCCCTATGTAGGTCCGCCCTGTAACTTATTCATGACTCTTGATTTTTCTCTGTCAAGCAATTTGTGTCAACGTGGGTATGAATCTGAAATTCAGTTTATCTAAGTTTGTCGTATAGCATTTTTCTATAGAATTTTATCACTTGATGAATTATTTAATTTATTTATCGGTTGTAAGTATTTTTTTGCGCATTGGCAGGATTATTATTTGAAATGCTTCGTTCAGCCAAAGTAGGGGACTCAAAGTCAAGTTGGAAAGTATAATTAACTTGTGTATGCATATCTATTATTGTGTAATTGGATAAAAGTTGCAGAGTTACCATCAGAGAACTGGCAGTCTGTTAAGGTTTTGGCTTGAATTGCTCAACAAGAAGTTGTTTAATGGAAAATGGGAAGTTTTAATTGAAATTTAGATTCTAACAAAATCTTCTCGCATTCTTGGATTTAATACATAGCTATCCCTAGGTACAGGTTCATCAGATTTTTGTAAACCAAGATCACTACATTAGATGTTTGTACTTCCAGACTGAAACACATTTTATTTAAAAAAATAATCTAGTTATACCAGAGCAGGTATGATGTGAGAAACCATAAAGAAGAAAAATGATAGCAATTGGGATGTTATCGAGTATGAGAAAGGTATTTAGTGGAGTCAATTTTCTAGAGGAAAGTTGTTGTTTGAGTTTTATTTGTTCTTCAGGGGTGAAGATCCATTTTGCTATAAAGTCTACTTGTTGAACTGCACTGTTTTATTGTCTGTTTCTCACCCATGTCCGAGACTAAATATATTTTTTTTTATCCTAGTAACAAAGAAAGTCTATTTGCCTAGGTTTCTACTTTCTAAGTCTGAACTCTGATGTCATTCAATTGAGGCAACCTTTAGAGACCATTGCTTGTTTGTTAAACCCAACCTCTTCCTTCAATTTTGCCTCTGTATTTTTAAATCTTAATAATCCCTCCATCTAATATTCTCGCTCCCCTTTTGACTTGAAACGGGGTTTTGGGTAAGAGTGTGACAAAGTGAAATTTTCAGGCATTTTACAATTTTGTGCAGTTTGAGAATTAGTGGTATAGTTTTGAGGAAAACATCAATTTTAGGCTAGATAGACTTGTTTGGGACTTCCCAGAAAATAAATAGGAGCAAAATGTGTATGACATGGGCAGTAAAAAGTTAATATACATGTCAAATATGTTTGTTACATACAGAAAATTTAAATAGTCCTATTTGCCACCTAAGATCGCTATCAATTACATATGTTCTCCTTTTGATATCAATTTTTTTTGTGCTTACTAGTATAAAAACATAATACCCCTGTATTATTTTCATTTTATATATGCTGATATTCTCTCGCTCACTTATGTTCCTTCAGTCATAGCAATAGGATTTAGTTGTTCTCCATTTTTGACCCTTTGACCTGAAGGTACTCATCATGGACAAGGTAACTGTTAAAATAATGTCTTACGCATGCAAGATGGCAGATATCACAGAGGAAGGAGTTTCATGTAAGATATAGAAGGCCAATCTCAAAACAATTGTAGCTTTCTTCTTTTTACCTATAACATTATATTTTGCACTATATTTTCACCACTTGTTATGATAACAATATGATCTCTACTCAAAACCTTATGTTTGCAATATCTCATTCATGTTTATTTACATTCATATTACGTGTTTCTTGTGGATTTAACACTAATATGTTCTTAGTCTGGTGTAGGATATAATAGAAAGCTTACAATTTTGAGTTGGTGACAATTGGAGCTTTTCTCATATAAATTTTATAGTTGCTTATTGCTTGCTTAATTGATCCCGTAGGAGTACTGCATATGCATTATTATCTTCTCCTATGTCACCTTATCCTTAACCTCACTAGAGGTGCTAGTTGGCTGATAACCCCTCTCTGCTTCTCCCAATCTCAAACTCACGTGAGCTGCATATATATAGCAGACACACGTACACCACTACTCACTGTCGGTACACATCGACTGCGAGAAACACACCAACTAAGACAAGCCAACACTATGGAGATGGGAAGAAAGAAGACAAGGTGGCTGTGGAGAGAAGAGAATTCAAATGAAGAAGAGAATGATAAAGGTGAGGGTGGTGGGTCAGGGCTCGAGGTGAAGGATTTAGACGGAAGACGAAAGAGAGGGTGGCGGTGGGGAGAAGAGAAATGAATGGAAGAGGAGAATGGTATAGGTGAGGGCGGGGGTTCAGGACTCACCAGGAAGGATTTGAAGACAGAAGACAGGGTGGCAGTGGAGAGAAGAGAAAAGACAGAAAAAGATAATGGTGAATGTGAGGGAGAGGGGGGGGGGGGGGGGGGGGAGGGGGAGGGGGAGGGAGGGAGATCAGGACTCACAGTGAAGGAGGCTAGGGCCTGGGGTGAAGTTCAGTTTTTATTTTTCCCCGGATACCTGATTGGCTATTTAGGTAGATTGTCCTTCCTATATTTTTTATTTTCCAAGTTGAAGTATCCGGACAAAACTACCAATTTTGCTGCCGTAATTTTATTGAACTGTCCGACCGCTTCAGGTGCCTGAGACTTAAACCCAATATCCGACCTTACCTTATTCAATATTAAAATCTCCTCCTTCCAGGCCAGCTTTTGGTTCCTTTGGTTTGTCAAGATGTTTTAGAGGATAGTTGAAAAAGTTAAGGCTTTGATTATTTGATTCTTAATTGCTTATGTTCTGAAAGAGTAGTGGTTGGGGGTGTGATATCCTTGCTTTAGGGGAACCAAATTATGGCAGCGTAAATTCGGGTCAGATGGAACATAATTTTTATATGCTACTAATACTTCAGAATTTATTTTTTTGAGAATTAGAATCATAAACTTGGTTTTCAAAGCATTCCCTTCAGTTAGTTATATTTGCCTCAGAGTCTTGTGGGTTCTGCTAGTGTCCTTAAATAACATTGACCACCTAGCTATTACCCCCAAGACAAGTGTTATTTCTTCTTGACAATATTGTGTCAATTCTTATATTTTGCACTGTTTACCAAAGTTGATTCATTGATTTTCCTATATTGAGAATTTAACCACACATTTTCCTTGATATGAGAACATAGATTGGAGAGTAACTCTTATTCTAGACTATACAACCTATTATCGTTTTAGTTCACATTCTGCTTCCATCGCATGTCAGACTTAGCTTGAGATGTTTGTGCTGAAGGTGTCCCCAAAAACCTTTAGTAAATAATTTTGGAAGCAGAAACAGGCTCCCGACTCTGTGATGTGGATCGGTATAGTAGATCTACTAAAAGTTTCTCTAATGGCTTGTGCCAAACCAGAGTTAGCATAGCTCATCTGTTTTAAATGCTTAAATGCTTAATGACAGTGCCAATATCGAGAAGTCACCAAGTTGCATTTATTTTGCAGTGGTGGAAGATATAAACAAACAAAGACAGCCATTTCCAAGCATAGACGCCATATATTTCATCCAGCCAACCAAAGAAAAGTAAATAACTTTTCACTTCTCTATGTTCTACTTTTTATATTTGAATCATTAAGCTGAGTAATAGGTTGGGGTTTAGATACAGTAGGCAACCAAGCCGTCACAAACTTGTTTGTCCTGATGGCCATTGTTATTTCTGTGATAAGTTTGATGCCATTGTGGTGCTTTTCTTATGATACATATCTTTTTGTGTTACAAAGGATTTGGCGTATAATTCTTTTTAGTTCTTATATTTACAATTTTTTTGTTCTGACATTTTCAGAGCTGCTCTTCATATAATTCTTCATATCTTCCTTCAATTTTGCCTCTGTATTTTTAAATCTTAATAATCCCTCCATCTAATATTCTCGCTCCCCTTTTGACTTCAAACGGGGTTTTGGGTAAGAGTGTGACAAAGTGAAATTTTCAGGCATTTTACAATTTTGTGCAGTTTGAGAATTAGTGGTATAGTTTTGAGGAAAACATCAATTTTAGGCTAGATAGACTTGTTTGGGACTTCCCAGAAAATAAATAGGAGCATAATGTGTATGACAGGGGCAGTAAAAAGTTAATATACATGTCAAATATGTTTGTTACATACAGAGAATTTAAATAGTCCTATTTGCCATCTAAGATCGCTATCAATTACATATGTTCTCCTTTTGATATCAATTTTTTTTGTGCTTACTAGTATAAAAACATAATACCCCTGTATTATTTTCATTTTATATATGCTGATATTCTCTCGCTCACTTATGTTCCTTCAGTCATAGCAATAAACAATTTTACAATTGTTTTGCCCTTAAGGGTGATTTTTCTTCATTTTCTGTCTTTTTTCACAATCATTAGACAAATAACACATTGAATCTAAAAACATTGTACATTTCAATTAAGCAAGAATGTGACAATTTTAATCCAAACAAATGTAAAACTTATAACTATTTAATTAAGCAAGTTTCTAAATATATAGTATAGTTAAACTCCTATACAACCTATTTAATTAGTAATTTTTATGTAAACCCAATTTCTCAGTCTCATTGTGGTTTCAATACTTGAAATAGCAGGCAACAGAGTATAAAATAAAGTACCTATCTGAATGAAGGCATTGTTCTTTGCCTAACTTTCTTAAAGACCTATTAGCTTTCTTCATTTCCAACACCATAACTACATCCAAAATTACCAACATATCATCTTCTACAACATCAACAAATTCATATTACATTCTTTAGAAGCTTCAATTGCTAATAAATGCTAAGTAATGATAATGAAACACAGAGGATGCATAACTCATAAGTTCGACCAAATTATCATCATCATAAGAAAGCAACACTTACTATTCGTATATTCAGCATAGATCAGCCATTCCAAGAAGTTGGTATTAACATTGTCGAACTAAAATTGCAGCAAGAGATGATTGATCGAAGCAACTAGAGAAAAATATATACCACTATAAACTTGCAATAACGAGATATATAGCATCTACATATATACGCCTAACGATTAATCACATTAAAAACAAAAGGACCAAACTATGTTAAGGTTGCATATCTATAACTTTTAGAAGACTCCTTTTTTTGTTTTGTTATGATTTTAACCTTCTAAGTCAAAACACTATCCATCCATGAAATTCACGAAAACCCTTTACCGATCTTCTGGATAGAAAGAGACATTTTCCTCCTCGACCCAACTGCACTAATTCCCATATCCTTAAGAACTACAAGCGTCAAGAAAGGCAAAACATCATCATCCACCTCATGAACTTTGAATATACTTTCCTAATCCCAATTGATTCAACCACATTGACAATCTCAATTCATATTCTTTTCCATCACTACTATAACCAAACCAATGAAACAACAAGAAAAACATAATCCAACAAAACACAAGTAGGCAAATCTAAATTACAAAAACCTTCAAATCACCCAATAAAATTAATCAAAATTGTAATAATTAGGCAAAAGGGGAATAAAATTCAAACCACAAGAATAGAGTGAGAACGGGTTGGGCTGTGGGGAGCAAGGGCTGCGGTGTACGGGCTTGGAACGGGTGGATCTGCGGCGTACGGGCTCAGGGTCGCGGCGTACTGCCTGTGCTATACTTTTTTTTTTTTTTTGACAAAGTGTATATACTATACTTATTATATTATATTAGTATTTTATCGCAGATTGTGATTGTAATTTGTAAGTCCGATTTTTTAAAGAATTTTTTGCTAAAGAGTTTTAGGGCAAGTTTCTTCTAGCTATTAAAGAATTAACTAAACGTTTGATTCAGTTTTCAAAATTCATTCCAGACCTGTACACTGTAACATTAATTACTTGTGGGAGGCCCCCGAAGTATGACCAGTAGTTTTTTCTAATTTATCTTCTGGCCAAAAGAAATAAAAAATTCTTAGGGACTGTTTGTTTGGTGTTTGGAAAAATAGTTTTGGAGAGTAGTGGAAGTTTGTAAAATAATCTCGATTTGCGTAATATTGTTTGTTTGAATTTTGAGAGAGTGGTTTGAGAAATAAAGTAGATGTAGATTTTTTTGGAAGAGTAAAATTGTAGGTGTAAGATGTGTAAGACTTTATGCCAAATTATTTTTGTTATGTGAGATAAATTGGGTAAGATATAAGTTACTTTATGTCAAATCATAGTAGAGTTTGTATAGGTTTTGTTTAGAAATAAGAAAATTATTGTTTGTTTGGCTTTTAAGAGAATCATTTGAAAAAATTGAAAGATGAAAAATTTATTTAAGAAATTAGAATACATGTTTGTTTGACATTTTTCAAACACAAAATAATTTTGGGAATTGCCAAATAAACATACCCTTTGTGTTATAAGCACATGCATATTAATATATTATTAGTTACATCCTTGTGCTCTGGGAAAGACCTAGTTTTAATGAAAAATGTAGAAAAGGAAAAAAAATGTTTTTGTCTTACATGATATTTCATTAAAAAAATGCCTTCATGTTTCAGTAAGCAATCCCTATTGTGAATCATCGAAAAACTTTTATTGAATAAATGAATGAAATGCACTTTTCATATGAATTTTTTGCAACTTTAATATATTTCATACCAAATCTTTCAAAATGATACATTTGATACCAAAATTGATCAATTTTTCACATTTAGTTTCATCGTTAATTTTTGAATGAAAAATAACACGTTAAGTCACAATTTCAACTCTCAGAGGAAGGTATTTGCAATTGGTCAAGAGGGATTTGCAATTATCTCTCGCCATCTCCACCACCTCAATTAATTTTCAATTTCTCGGCGATTCCGACCACCATTAAACCTCTCTTTGGTGGCTATAGCTTCGTCTGACCTCCTCTATAAAGTTCATATACTATTTCATTATTTCAGATCCATCCCGTCGCTTGTATTTCAAATCTACGAATTTCAACATTTTCGGTTTTCGCTCCTCCTCTGGCGAAGGAGGTCGACCCACCGTCTAATACCTACTATCGTTCATTCCCCTTGGTGTTGCGGTTCTTTTTCCACCAACCTCATCCATTTTCATCAAGTATTGAAGAAATCTCCAATTTTTAAAGTTTAGATTACTATTCATCATCTTTCCCATTATTTCATCCAAATTTTTTTTTCCCTTACTGCATATAACTTTGGTATTATGTAGCTTGTTTATTATGTCCAGTTTGTTGATTTAGACATTGAATATTTCCAATTGATGCAAATATAATTGGCCATGTAGCTTACCATCTATAAGCTTTTTTTTCCCTTAAACTCAAACTTGGAACGGATCGCCAAATGATTAGAGGAAGAAAATAAGTTCTTCATATTGAAATGCATCCAGCAAGTTATGGTGGTCTTTGTGGTGGTGCTGGTGGAGGATTTGGTGGTGGACATGGAGGAGGGGCCGGTGCTGGTGGTGGATTTGGCGGGGGAGTAGGTGATGGTGCAGGTGGAGGAGTTGGTGGTGGTGGTGCTCAGGTGGTGGAGAATGGAGATGTAGAAGATAATTGCCAAGGGTCCCCTGATTAATTGCAAATACCTCCCTGAAAAATTAAAAATTGAACTTAACGGACACATGTTTTTTTTTCATCATAAATTTAACGGTCAAAATAAATGTGGAAAATTTTGGTCAATTTTGATATCAAATGTGTTATTTTGAAAGGTATGGTACAAAATATATAAAGTTGGCAAAAATTTAGTATGAAAAGTGCAATTCCCTCCTTTCATAATTTACCCCTGCAATAATATGTATAACGTTCAATTTTTTCCATTGTGATTAGGAAAATAGCACTTTATCTCCTATAATTTTATAAAAGTTTGAAATTTTCACAAAAATTGGGGTCGATAATGAGATATTACAAGTTATGCAAAGATGGGAGTATAGATTGAACATAAATTGTGAGAGAAATGGAGTGCTGGGGTTTGGGATATTCAACTGTGAGTGTGGGAGAAGAGGACTAAGGGAAGATGGAATTTTCTTTTTTACGTCATATCCGATTATTGAGTGGCAATTTTTCGTAAACATGTATAAACTCCAGGGGCAATGTTATATATTTTTATGCAATTTAGGCCACATTATATAATTGTTGGGTTAGACCATCAATTATAATCGGGATAATTAGAGGGGTTGGCCCACATTTGTCAAGATTAGGCCGGGTTGCCCAATTTTTAATCGACCCAACCGAACATGTAAAGGCCCCCGATTACATGGACCGATTGTGTTTATTTGGGCCTAATCAAGACATTCGAACTGAGCCTAAGATGATTCAAATGTAAATATTACAAATAGTACATATAGTTTCAGTCATAGTTATTAAAATTGGGTTGTGGGCCCGGTCCGGACACACCCCTAAATATTAGTGCTCCAAAATCCAGTTCGAATCAGGTTGAACCGGCCCAGAACAGGCGAATGGTGGGCCAGTTTGGACCACGGTTCTTGATTTTTTTTTTAATTTCCTTAAATGATAAAAATATTTTAACAAAATTTGTAGAAGGAGAAATTTAAACACTTAACCTCTTGGAATAAGTAAGGGATGAAGCCACTTGGGCTACACCAATTTCTGTTGTAATTTTTAGAATACAAATTGATAAATATAAATTTTTGTAACCTAATTTATTTATAGATTGGTTTATGATAATTAACTTGAACTGACATCTTACACATTATTAATGAAAATAATAGTTTTTAGTTTTAGAACATAATTTTTTATTATTTTTTCTCTTTGAATATATATATATCTTGAATATCAAGTGATTTGTTTTACTTCTTTTTTTCAACTAGATATTTATGATAAATAGTTACAAAATTTAAAAGCCAAATCGATATATTATGTAAATTTGATTTTTGTATACTTGACTTTAAAATTAATATATACATAATCATATTCTAAAATTATTAATCTTTTAGGTGGTTGTATCTTTAACTTACATTTATATATATTTTAAATAAATATAATCATTATATACTTATATGGACTTATTTTTAGTATAATATTTAATATATACATAACCATATTCTAAAATTATTAATCTTTTAGGTCGTTGTATCTTTAACTTACATTTATATATATTTTAAATAAATATAATCATTATATACTTATATGGACTTATTTTAAGTATAATATTTACATTACAGATATTATATGTAACGGCCCAGACAAAATTTTACAAATATAACTCGAATATAAAAAAAAAAATTGACAAAATAAAACGAAAATTTAATAAAAACAGTTTCAAAATCCATCTTTTAAATCACAAGGGCCATTAAAAAAAATCTTTCGAAAGCTTTTAGTCAAAAGGGTGACACCAACTGCGACTAGCAGTGGTCCAAGACATCAATTAAATAAAATATTTATTTATGTTACAAATAAATTTTTCAAGTACGAAAACATAGTAGAATGAGAAATTTTAGAAAATCACAGGACGAACACTTTATGATACGTTACTTATTTTGACCAACAAAAAATATGGGACTTCACTTCGAGGACCTATGCCCGAGCTGAACCAGAAAGACACCCCGAAGTACGATCTTCTATTACCTGAATACTGAAAAAATAGTAATGTTGGTCCCAAGTGGTCAGATGAGGTTTAGAGAGGGGGGGGGGGGGGTGAATAAACCTCTTTAAAATTTTTACCTTTTAAAATCTCGAACTTTTCTGTCAGCAGACTAAGCTGATCAAGAATTGTAAGCAGACTAAGCTGATCTCGCACAAAGCTTTGAACAGCAGAGTTGACCACTCTTCTGATTTTACTTAGCTGATTTTGTCAAAATCAGAGTTTCAAAATTAACTATCTTGCAGCGGATTTGTCAAGTGTTTTTCACAAGTAGTTTCCTTAACTTAGAAAAAGTTTTATCCCCAGTTTTAAACAAACTCCTTTTTTTAAAACTTTTCAAACAGTTAACCTTTAAGTGTTTTCAGTATGCTGTTATAAATATGCAGAAAATAATGCAAGTTAAAAACACAAAGGATTTTTATAGTGGTTATATGGATGTAAATCCTTTAGTCCACTCTTCCAAGTCACTTAGATCTTGGGTTATACTAAATCACACAGATTACAGTATACACTTTTTACGCCAAACAACAAATGAAATGGCCGTAAGTTCACAATAGGAAATCACAAAGAAACTCCTATCCTCTGAAGTGATATCGCTCACAAAGATTGATATCTACTCCTCACAACACAACCTAACAAAATCACTCAGATTTTACAAGTATTTTCTGTTTTCTCTCTATTTGCTTCGTTAACAAATGACTCAGCTGATGAGTGTTCTGTTCTTGAGTTTTGAGACTTAGAAAAGTTCTGCTTCAGATTTTTGCTCTCAAAGTGTGTTGTCTCTCTTCTTCAACTCACGAACTGAACTATTTATACTTGGAGATTTGAATTTCTGCCCGTTGAGAGATCGACAGCTGTTCAAATCCTCGAGTACTGGTCCTTTCTGTAGAAACGGCTACCTGCGACTGAACACTGTACACTCTGCTGTACTTGCTGTCAGATCGCATTAAATGCACTAATATGATACGAGATTTCTCTTCAATCATTTGTCATTAATACCCTTCCTCTTCAGCATTTATTACTCCAAGTGCATTTATTACCGTTGCACTGATCTTCTGATCTACTTCCACTTAGCTGATCGAAATTACTCGTCTGATGTATACTCGGCTGATCCCAAACTTGAACTAATCTGATTTGAGTCGGCTGATTGTCCACCAGTCTGATTTCTTCTTCAGCAATAGATCAGTAGTCTTCTGGACCATATTTGACTAGTCTGAAATACCTCTTCCTTGGTCAAATATCTTCTAAGGTTTGCACTAAGTTTCCACTTAGCTGATGACTTTGGAAATCATCAAAACCTCCCTTCACTTCAAAGTCTTCATCTTCATCCAACAATTTCCCCCTTTTTGATGATGACAAAACTTCAGCTAAGTATCTGTACCTAAAACTAAAGTTGAGTCCTCAAAAATTTCTGAGATAGAAATGATATGTTGGAAGCTTGAACTTTTTATAGATTTGATCATTTAAGGATTACAGTACAAGTTACAAGCAAAAATTTGACTTAAGTGAAAAATTACAAGTAAAGAAAGCTGGTTACGAATTTTTTTTTTTTTTTTTTAACAGTTGACCTAGTCTAGTAAACTAGTCTAGTCCTCAGCTTCTTCATCTTCTTCTTCATCCTCCTTTTCATCAACTTCTTCTTCAACCTCATCACTACTGTCTTCATCTTCACCAGATGTGAAAGCATCAGCAAGACCTTTTAATTTTTCTTTTCTTTCTTTAGCTTCAAATCTTGCTCTGATGTCTTCAATCCTCTTCACTTTCATGTCTGGATTAAGCTGTTCTTCAGCAGAGTACTTAGAGGCAGCTAACTCCTTGTCAGTTTTAGCTACTTCCTTGGGCTCTACTTTATCATCAGCTCCATCTTCAGCTTTCTCTTCAAGTACTTCATCTTCTTTTGGCTTTCCAGCAGCAGCCCGTTGGTCTCGTACTTGACTAGTTGCAGCAACATCAACAGCTAACTTAGCTGATTCCTCTTCCCCCTTTTTGTCAGCATCAGCAGGGTTGAGTTGATCAGGAGTTATGTTGACCGCAGCACAAAGCTTCTTGATGTTTCTATCCAGAACTTGTTGTTCAGCGCAGTGATGACTTAGAGTAGATTGCATGCGAAGTTGATTCTCTTCCAAGCGAAGTTGATTAGCCTTTAACTCACCAGATTGGTCATTCAGACAGTCAACATTCAACTGAAGTGTTGACAGTTCAGTTTGTGCTTTGTTGGTGACGTTTGTAATCTCTTGCATTAAAGCAACATTCTTTTCAGATTCTGCTTCACCAACTTGTGTCATGACCCTAACGACCCTTGCAATGTCAGTTTCATTCCTTTGAAGAGCAGTGTGGAGGTGACCTACATCAGCCTTCACATCTTCAATACTTCTGTGCATGCTCAAGATACTTTGAGTAATTGCAAGTGAGTTATCTGGAGGTAGAGGAAAATCTTCAATGGCATCCTTAACCATCTTTGCAGTCTCTTCCTGCATTTGCTTCATCATCAGCCGATTTCTCCCTTCCATTTCCTTTAAAGAATTTTCAATCAGCATTTGCAATGATTCCATTAGTGAAGAATGCAAGTCAGCAGTAGGAATAGAGGTGGATGCTTCAACAGGTTTTTTCTGTTGAATATCAGCTTCATGAAGAACAAGACCAACTTCAGTCTTCTGGTCTTTCCCTTGTTCTTCTATTGCTGGTTCATCAGCAATGTGAGTTATCGTAGTACCGTCAGCAGACACTACAGTCTTCTGACGAATCAAGTCAGCTGGAACAAAAGGTGAGGTAGACTGTTTAACACTCAGCTGTTCTTGAAATGTACTGATCTCTGAGCCATAGGCAATATGCTGTAAACTTGGTAAAGTGGGCGCTTCACTTGATGAACCAGGTTCATATCTTGACCGTTCAACCCATTTTTCCAAAGTTGTGTAAACAGCAATCTTGACTGCTCTATCCACGACGTCATCAGTAGGACTTGGTTTATTTGGCAATGAGTTCTTTATAGCAGCAGCCTCTTGATTTACAATGACTTTAGTAAAGTCATGTAATATATCTCTGACAAAGTCTGAATCCAACGCCTTGGCCCCAGAAGTTGTTTGCAACCAACTTAGGACCCAACGTCCTTCATCAGCAAACTCCTTCCAAGCTAGAATCTCTCCTTCAGACTTGGTCAACCTATACTCCCTCCATCTGTTATATCTTACCTTTTCTGGGAGAAAGGTGGTTCTTGATTGAAGCAGCTGATTCATCCTTTCCAGCTCAGCTTCAAATTTCTTGAAGGCAGCAGAGTCATTTTCAACAATTTGACGTGCTCTTCTGACTTCAGCTTTCTTCTTTTTGATTGGTTCTGCCCTTGGTAGAACAAATTTTCCTTCCTTGGGCTTTTTGCCAATAACAATGCCTCCTGACCTCCTTGGTCCATAAGCATCCTTCTTGCTCTCTTCTAAGGCCTTTGCCAAGTCTGCTTCTTCCTTGGCAGCCAGCTCAGCTTCTGTCATTTTCTTGACATCAGCTTCCTTTTTACTTTCTTCAAGAGCTCTCTTCAGATCAGCTTCATCACGTTTTCGTTGTTCAGCCTCCTCACGCTTTTTCTTGTGATAAGCTGGCACTTTTGCCTTGCCAGTTCTCTTTCTTCTGGCATTTCTTGATTCGACAACTGGTGCTGCAGCTGTTGATTCTGGTGGTGCAGTTGCTATTGGTGGAATAGCAATTGGCTCGAGGATCTGCACTTCAGGATCCTCTTGAGGTTTTGCACCCTCAGCTGTTGGTGTAGGAATCTTTTTCACTTGATCAGCTGACTTCTTCTCAGCAGACTACTTCACTGATTCAACAGGCCTCTCAGCAGATGGAGGGCTTTTTCTAACCACTTCAGAGAGTTCTTTTTCTTCATCAATAAACGTCATCCTCTTTCTGATGGTTTTCTTTGTATGAAGAACAAGAGCAGATGTGGCAGTATCTTTCATTGCACTCCTTGTTCTTTTAGCCACATTTTCAGCTGGTAGCTCAGCTGAAATTGTCTTGTCAGAAGATGTCCCAATCGACATCTCATCAATTTCCTTAACTGTTTCATCAATAACAGAATCCACAGCATCCTTTCTTTTAAGCACAACTGTTCTGGCTTCAACAGCAGGCTTTGCTGTTTGAACAGCTGTCTTGCTCTTCTTGCTTTTATCAGCAGGTTGTTCTGGCTCAGAAGCCTTTCTTTTCTGTTGCTTCTTCTCTGGCACAACAGCAGGCTCTTTCGACCTTCCAGTTTTCACTGCGTCATAGATTTTCAATTCCTTTGCCTTATGAACATCCTTGCCATTAGTCACTTCACACCTCAAGCTGACTAACAGATGACTAAGGAATATTCTGTGCAGAGTCAGACCACGCACTTTGTGATCAGCAAGCACATACCAGATGAAGTTAGCCCAGTTCACCTTCAACTCATAGTAAATGGCTATCATAGTATGAAACCTCTTCATTGGTATACTGTCCAAAGAGAAAGTGCAGTTCTCTAGGACCTTTGCAACTAAATCAGCCATCCGCTGAAATTCGTCCTTCAGCTGATTCTTCTTGATGCTTCTAGACCAAACTTGTCCCTTCTTTGAAGCCAAATTCCAAAAATCTGCTTCAAAAGGCTCAGCTAGGGTTGCGATTTCAGTAGATCCTTCAAGAGATAATCCATACTTCTCATTCAGTAACTTGGGGGTTACACAGATGTGTTTATCCCCAATCTTGGCTTTAATCTCCAGCTTTTCAAAGTCAACATCGTCCTTTGAACCATAAAATTCTATCACTTGCTCTTTGAAGATCATATCTTCATGAGCCTCCATGAAAGTAACTAGAGTAGCCGCCTTGAATTTCTCCAGAATTTCTTTCATCAGTTGTGTTCCAGTCGCATGATACGTCAGGTAATTCAGGAACATACCTTCAGCAGCAGCTTCTTTTGCATTTACCTTGGAACTCATTTTCCTGAAAGAGATTGAGGAAAAACGAGAGTAGATTTGCAGTTGAATGAATGCAAAAATGCTCTGAATGCTTTTGAAATTTTTAGGGTGCGTAAAAGCTTAGTAAGCTGATCAGATCTGGATTTATAGATGTTAGTTCTTGTCGATTTCCGTGAAAAGTGGCAACCGTTAGATCAGTTACTGTAAAAATAGATCGTGCGATCATGATACGCGGATTTCAAAATAGCATTTAATATGTCAGACAGGCGGGAATTTGAAACGCCACTTGTCTGTTACTTATAAAAGTGTGTTTCTGATAAAGCGTTTTTGTACAACACTTAAATATAAGTTGACATAAATAATAACAGATGAGTAAAGTACTTATCTGATAGACGACTTGTCTGATACAATATATCACTAGTGAAAGCCAATATCTAGTGATCTTCCTTTGCTGTTTGTCAATCCAGCAAGATAATTAATCTTCAAACCTTCAAGAATTAAGAACAAATCTTCTGATTAAAACACTTCAACTAACTGTCATTGAAGATTTCATCTTTAAAACAAGGGTACCGCTAGTCTTACACGTTCCCCCTGAATTCAAGAATTCATCAGTCAACTAGTCTGTTGAGAGTCAGTCTTCTTGAAGTGTAACACTTGTTGATATCAGATTAGTAAGCTGTTGAACCCAGTCTTCTGATAGGTTCCCCCTCAGCTTATGAATCCAATTTTAACAAGCCCAATTCCGCTCTTAGAGTGGAGAATCTTGCTTCATTCAGTGGTTTGGTGAAAATGTCGGCAATCTGATTGTCTGTATGAACATACTCAATAATAACATTTCCTTTTTCAACATGGTCTCTGATGAAGTGATGTTTGATCTCAATATGCTTAGTCCTGGAATGACTAGTAGTATTCTGAGTAAGTGAGATTGCACTTGTATTATCACAGTAGATAGGGATTCCACTGGTCTTAAGATTATAATCTTCTAGTTGATGCTTCAACCAAAATATTTGTGCACAACATGCTCCAGCAGCAATGTATTCAGCTTCAGCAGTAGATATGGACACTGAAGTCTGTTTCTTACTCATCCATGAGATCAGACGACTGCCTAAAAATTGACAAGCACCCGTAGTACTCTTCCTATCAATTTTGCAGCCAGCAAGGTCAGAATCTGAATATCCAATAAGTTCAAATCCTGATTCCCTTGGGTACCACAATCCCAATTCTTGAGTGCCTTTGAGATACTTTAGTATTCTTTTAGCAGCTAAGAGATGAGATTCCTTAGGATCTGATTGAAATCTCGCACAAACCCCAACAGAATACATAATATCAGGTCTGCTAGCTGTTAAGTATAACAGTGACCCAATTATGCCTCTGTATTTGGTGATGTCAACTGATTTGCCACCTTCATCCTTGTCCAGACGAAGTCCAGTAGACATAGGAACATTAACAGATGAACTAGTTTCCATACCAAATTTCTTGAACAGATCTTTTGTGTACTTTGCTTGATTAATAAAGATGCCATCAGGCAGCTGTTTGACTTGTAATCCAAGAAAGTAATTTAATTCTCCCATCATGCTCATTTCAAACTTGTTTTGCATCAGCTTAGAGAATCTTTCACACATCTGTTTGTTAGTTGAACCAAAAATAATATCGTCCACATATATTTGTACCAATAATATATGTTTATCCCATTCAATAGTGAACAAAGTTTTATCTACTTTACCTTTACGAAATCCTTTAATTAAAAGAAAATCAGATAAAGTATCATACCATGCTCTTGGAGCCTGTTTCAGTCCATAGAGAGCTTTCTTCAGACGATACACTTTGTCTCCCTGTTGATATGCTTCAAAACCAGGAGGTTGTTCAATGTACACTTCTTCTTGCAATTCTCCATTGAGAAAAACAGACTTCACATCCATCTGATAGACAGTGAAGTTCTTGTGAGCAGCATAGGCTAGGAACAATCTGATTGCTTCAAGCCTTGCAACTGGTGCGAATGTCTCATCAAAATCAATGCCTTCTTCTTGGCAGTAACCTTTGGCAACTAGTCTTGCTTTGTTTCTGGTAACCATACCATCTTCATTCATCTTATTTCTGAAAACCCACTTAGTGCCAATTACTCTTTGATGAGTAGGTCTGGGAACTAAGTACCAGACTTCATTCCTTCCAAATTGATTCAACTCTTCTTGCATAGCTTCAATCCAGTGAGAATCACCAAGAGCTTCATCAATTAATTTAGGCTCAATTTGTGAAAGAAAACTTACAAACATTGTTTCATTTGCAGTTGACCTTCTTGTTCTAACTCTGTCAAGGGGATCACCAATCACTAGTTCAGGTGGGTGATCTCTTAGCCATCTGAGATCAGGTTGCAAATCTGGATGTTGTCCTCTAGATTGATCTTGCAACACCCCTGTTGGAGTCTCAGTAGTAGTCTGTTGAACAGTTGTAGTCTGTTGAACAGTCTCTGGTCTGTCAGCTGTTTGCAACTCCTCTATTAGACAATCAGTAGACTGATTTTGAACAGCACTTGAGTTAACAGCTCTTGTTAAATCAGGTAGTATGATGGGTACATATTCTTCTTTTCTTTCAACACTCAATTTCTGAAAGTCAGCAGATATCTCTGGGTTTGCACTTTGATTCTTTTCAGATGATTGACTTGGTTCATCAAATACTACATGAATAGATTCTTCTACAAGTAAAGTTCTTTTGTTAAACACTCTATAAGCTTTACTAACAGTAGAGTAACCTACAAAAACAGCTTCATCAGCCTTCTCTGCAAATGCAGTAAGGTGATTTTTTCCATTGTTCAAAACATAACATTTACAACCAAAAATCCTAAGATAATGTAAATTAGGCTTTCTGTTGTTCCATAGCTCATAAGGTGTCTTGTTTTGACTTTTGTTGATCATACACCTATTCTGTGTATAACATGCTGTGTTTGTAGCTTCTGCCCAGAATCTTTGGGGCAGCTTTGCTTCAGCTATCATTGTCCTGGTAGCTTCTTTTAGAGTTCTGTTTCTCCTTTCAGCAACTCCATTTTGTTGAGGGGTTCTGGCAGCAGAGTACTCATGATTGATTCCTCTGGAATTACAATACTCTTCAACAGTAGAGTTTGTAAACTCAGTCCCTCTATCTGATCTGATCTTCAAAATTCTTTGACTCTTCTCATTCTGGATCAGTTCCATCAGATTAGTAAGATGTTCCTTGGTTTCACTTTTTTTCTTCATGAAAATCACCCAAGTAAATCTTGAAAAATCATCCACAACAGCTAGGCAGTATTTCTTTCCACCGTTGCTGATTGGATCAATAGGGCCAAACAAATCCATATGTAGTAGCTCCAAAATTCTGGTTGAAGATTGGTGCTTCTTGCTTTTGAAAGATGACTTCACTTGTTTACCCTTCTGACAGGCATCACAGAGCTTGTCTTTGCTCATGACTGTCTTTGGAATTCCTTCTACCAGATCATTCTTTATCAATCTGTTGATGGTCTTGAAATTCAAATGATTCATTCTTTTGTGCCAAAGCCAACTGATTTCACTTGGTGTAGAGGCCACTAAGCAAACATTAGAATTCCCGTCCACAGAATTCCAGTCGACCACATAGATGTTTCCCTGTCTTCTTCCAGATAAAATAACCTTCTTTGTTCCAATTTGTTCAACATAGCACTTATCTGATGAAAACACTACGGAAAATCCCTTGTCACAAAATTGACTTATGCTCAGCAGATTGTACTTCAGGCCATTTACATATGAGACGTCAGATATCTCTATGTTTCCTTTGATAAGCTTTCCAACAGCTACAACCTTGCCTTCTTTGCTGTCTCCAAAAGTAACTCTTGGACCATTCACATCAACAACATCTGCCAGTTCATGTATGTCTCCACACATGTGCCTTGAACAACCACTGTCCAAGTACCATTTCTTTACTACTTTACTCCTACTCCTAATCCTAACCTACAAAACAAAATAAAAATGTTTTAGGTACCCTTTATTGAGAGGGTCCTGGTGGATTAGTGTCACCTTTGACAACCCAAGATGTTGAAGTCTTAGGCTTCTTAGGATTTAGAGTTTTAGCAGGAGCATGAGCAATTTCATTTTCATCATAATTAGCAGGCATGTTATGTTGATAATCATTATGATGATGATAAGGCTCATAAGCAGGATAAGATGCATGATAAGCAGGGTAAGCATGCATTGGTTGGTGAGCAGGATATGCAGCAAAATGAGGTGGATAATGAGGTGCAGCATAATATGGTGGATAAGCAGGTTGCACATAATAAGACTCATTTCCATACCAAGCATTATTGTTATAATTTCTTTGCTTCTTGGGTCTGCTCTTAACTTGCTCTTTAACAAACGACTTAGGTTTACTAGTCTGATTGGTTTTACTCTTATCAGCAGACTTCTTGGGACTACTCTGCTGTTTGGTTTTACCAGTCTGTTTTTCATTTTCAGGCTTTTTACCCTTCTTAGCCTTAAGAGTTTTTATCTCCTTTTTCTCAATCTCAGGTGAAATGGGTTTAGCAGTCTGAACATACAAGACAATATTACTATTATCAGCATATATAAATTTTTCAGCTTTGTTCAGTTCTAAACTTTCTTTTACTAAGGGAGTGCTCTGTTCAATAGGTTTCTCTATTTGCACAACAGATGACTTAGGAACAGACGACTTATTATATAAGTTTATTGTAGCTTCGAGTTCCATAATTTTTCCCTTATACATTTCACATTCAGTTCTCAGAGATTCACATTCATGTGAAAGCTTTTTATACATGGCTGATTCTTCAGGTTTTTCAACCTTAAGTTTCAGTTTAGTATTTTGCTTTTTCAGTAGAATCATCTCGTCCTTATGCTTAGCAAGCTCATTTACAACATCTACTTTGTTGTTCATCATTTGCTCAAATGAGCTAAACAGTTCAAGCTCACTTTCAGAGAGTATTACCTCATTGTCAGAATCATCAGATTCCTTTGCCATGAGACACAGCAGTACAGGTGTTTCGTCAAAAACAGAGTCATCACTTGAAGTGCCAGATTCTGTGTTTGATGAGTAGATGGCTGCCATCTTTTCAGCTTCAGCCAACAGCACCTTGCTCTTTTGGTATCTCTTCTCTCTTCTCTCTCTTCTTTGTTTCTTTTCCTCTTCTGTGTATTTCTCTGCTTTAGGATATGGACAGTCCTTGATAAAGTGTCCCAATTTCCTGCAATTATAGCACATTAGTTTGGATTTATAATCATCCTTACTATCATGAGAAAATGAGGTAGGTTTAGAAGTAGAAGCATTGTTATATTTGTTCTTCATTTTTCTTTTATAGAACTTTTTGAACCCGTTTAGTAACAACGCAACATCGTCAGCCGTGTACTCCTTTTTACTCAGCACTGTGGCCTCATCAGATAAGTCCACTTCCATAGTTCTCCCGGCTGATCTTCTGTATTTCTCTGCAGCAACCAGGGCAGCAGTGGGACTAGAAGTTGAGGTCTCTTCTATACCCATCCTTGGCATTTTATACTCGTACGCCTTGAGTACAGAAAACAGCTCCGTCAGAGAGATCTTCCCCAGATCCCTCTTCCATAGCTGTGATCTTCATGTTGAATTTGGGTGGTAGCGCCTTCAGGACTTTGAGAGTAATCTCTTTGTCTGTGAACGTCTTTCCCAGCTTCAACACGTTGTTTAGCACTTTGGTAAACCTTGAACTCATCTGTTCAATGGTTTCTCCAGGCTTCATTTTGAAGTTCTCAAACTTCTCCATGGCAACACTTAGATTGTGTTCCTTGATGGCTTCATTTCCTTCACTCATATCCCTGACTTTGTCCCACATCTCTTTTGATGTTTTACAGTGTTTGACATGGTCAAACCTTTCATTGTCCAGGGCTTTAGTCATGATGAAGATTCCAACTTTATCAAGATTTCTCAACTTGATTTCTTCAGGTGTCATCTCTTCTTCATCTTTGTCCACGATCACTTCTTGATCATTGACTTTGATGGTTTTTGTGATTCTTATCGGACCTTTGGTTATGCATCTATACATATTATCATTATAAGCAGCAAGGAAAATTTTCATGCGTATTTTCCAATCCTCAAAGCTCATACCGCCAATGTGGGGAACATGGCCGATACAGTCCATTTTTCAAAAAGTTTTATTTTTCAAAAAGATGCTCTTTTGAAAACTTTTGAAAACATTTGAAAGACACTTGTTGGTCCCAAGTGATTCAGATGAACCACCTGCTCTGATACCACTTGTTGGTCCCAAGTGGTCAGATGAGGTTTAGAGGGGGGGGGGGTGAATAAACCTCTTTAAAATTTTTACCTTTTAAAATCTCGAACTTTTCTGTCAGCAGACTAAGCTGATCAAGAATTGTAAGCAGACTAAGCTGATCTCGCACAAAGCTTTGAACAACAGAGTTGACCACTCTTCTGATTTTACTTAGCTGATTTTGTCAAAATTAGAGTTTCAAAATTAACTATCTTGCAGCGGATTTGTCAAGTGTTTTTCACAAGTTGTTTCCTTAACTTAGAAAAAGTTTTATCCCCAGTTTTAAACAAACTCCTTTTTTTAAAACTTTTCAAACAGTTAACCTTTAAGTGTTTTCAGTATGCTGTTATAAATATGCAGAAAATAATGCAAGTTAAAATCACAAAGGATTTTTATAGTGGTTATATGGATGTAAATCCTTTAGTCCACTCTTCCAAGTCACTTAGATCTTGGGTTATACTAAATCACACAGATTACAGTATACACTTCTTACGCCAAACAACAAATGAAATGGCCGTAAGTTCACAATAGGAAATCACAAAGAAACTCCTATCCTCTGAAGTGATATCGCTCACAAAGATTGATATCTACTCCTCACAACACAACCTAACAAAATCACTCAGATTTTACAAGTATTTTCTGTTTTCTCTCTATTTGCTTCGTCAACAAATGACTCAGCTGATGAGTGTTCTGTTCTTGAGTTTTGAGACTTAGAAAAGTTCTGCTTCAGATTTTTGCTCTCAAAGTGTGTTGTCTCTCTTCTTCAACTCACGAACTGAACTATTTATACTTGGAGATTTGAATTTCTGCCCGTTGAGAGATCGACAGCTGTTCAAATCCTCGAGTACTGGTCCTTTCTGCAGAAACGGCTACCTGCGACTGAACACTGTACACTGTACACTCTGCTGTACTTGCTGTCAGATCGCATTAAATGCACTAATCTGATACGAGGTTTCTCTTCAATCATTTGTCATTAATACCCTTCCTCTTCAGCATTTATTACTCCAAGTGCATTTATTACCGTTGCACTGATCTTCTGATCTACTTCCACTTAGATGATCGAAATTACTCGTCTGATGTATACTCGGCTGATCCCAAACTTGAACTAATCTGATTTGAGTCGGCTGATTGTCCACCAGTCTGATTTCTTCTTCAGCAATAGATCAGTAGTCTTCTGGACCATATTTGACTAGTCTGAAATACCTCTTCCTTGGTCAAATATCTTCTACGGTTTGCACTAAGTTTCCACTTAGCTGATGACTTTGGAAATCATCAAAACCTCCCTTCACTTCAAAGTCTTCATCTTCATCCAACAAGTAAACACGGAACGCATAAGTTGATTGTTCAACTTAGTGAGGCTATGGTGCCCAAGGCCATATGAAGTGCAATGCAAGCAAGCTCAATCATACATACATAAAACAAAATCAACATAACCCAGGATAAGGAAAGAAACAGACATCGTAGCAAATAACAATATATTATAGATACCAGAGGTCGTCGATGCCGTCTTCTCTTACCCACCATGCAGATCAACCAGACACACCAGTAAGGAGCGACCTTACACAGACAGATGCATTGACATGTCGTTGCTAACAGTCAGAAGTTTGACTTCACTCCCCAAGCATACCTCCATACTTGGTTCGTGAGTCTGGTCAACAGTGAGGCCGAGGCAACCCTGTAGCCATCTACTACCCAGGTTGCTCCCAACCGCCGTCCACCGAAAATTTGGGGCCCCAAACAGAACAGAATAGAGCAGACAGACCAAAACAAAACAAAACAGAACAGAGCAAAACAAACCAAAGCAGAATAAAACAGAACAAAACAAAACAAACAAAACAGTAACAAATAGTAATTATAACATATACATACTATTCTAGTATAATTATCAAAATAAATCCACCTAATCATATGAACATATCATTAAGACCTACAAACATTAGTCATATATAATTCCAACTAAGCATGCTCATGTGTAGTAAAATTTCACAAGTAATAGTGTATACCGTACTTGACCAAAATAAAATCCATAAATACAATCAAAATTTCATATATTTTATTTCGACTAAACATGCTCGTGTGTAATAAAAATTGACAAATATTAATGAGTATCATACCTGAAAAAGCAAAGCCATACATACAATCCGTATTTATTGTTTTATTCTGACTAAGAATGCTCATGCTGTACGACATAACCAATAAATCTCATGATATACAATTAATGAAGACAAAACACATACGATTTATATAAACATAAGTTCCTTCACCGACTAAGCATATTCATGTATAACATAATTTAAAATGTATCAAACATGCATTCTTTCATATTCATCCAAACATGACATACAATCATACAATTGAAAATTTTATATAATTTATAAGTAACCATGCATAACCACATTCAAAAACTCATGCCAAAACTCAACTACTAACACATAAGGACTCAATACCACATTACACAACGCTCACCTTTCTCTGTTAGTCGGATAGAGATCCGCCTTCGACTCCCAAATAAATTCGAAACTTCAATTGGAGACCGGATATGGAATCATCGTTCCGAAATGAAGTCGCTGACCGGAGCAGCCACCATTGACCAACCGTTGACCGACACCGAAAAATTAGCCGAACTCACCATGCCACTCCTCTTTGATCCCAGAACACAAATATGGAGTCGGATCTTCGAAAAATTGATCGAAAAACATTCATGCAAAGAAACCCATTTCAAGGCCGCCACTTGCCGCCGCCGTCGTCACTTTTCAGACCATAATTTCCGTTGAATAATGGTACCAATAGAAAGCTCTCGTCGAGGAGATGAATTTTGACTGCTCATTCACTCAATTTGGTTAAGAAATGAGGAAGTTATTAACAAAATAAAGAAGAAGTTTGTAAAGATTGGTGAAGTAGAGAGAAAAATAACTCAAACCCCCCTTCCTTTCTTTAAATCTTTTGCTGCTGAAAATGTATCCATGTATGTGTGAAATTAAAGAAGAATAATGGTTATTCTTCATAACTCATAAGCAACCAAATGGAGGATGACTCCACTTGGTGTTTCCATCGACATGCAACAGGACAAATGTCCTGTTGCTTAATTTTTTTTTTAAAGAATTGCATCTTGACCCTTGAACTTTATGAAATTAATATTTTAACCCCAATTATTTTAGAAACAACAAAAATGGGTTTAATTTTAAAAACATTATGATCAATATAGTTTCTAAATAATTGCACTACTGACCCAAATAGTTTTAAAACTTTAATCTCCAATATCTTCTATTTTCATGGTCATTTTAGTTTTATATAAAATCACAACTTCATTTGTAAATAAAAACTTAAACTTTCTCAAAATACATAACCTCAAAAATATTTTAACTAAACAAAAGTAAAACTTTAGGAATTTCTGAAAAACGAAATTTTTGGGTATTACATTATAAACATAAGTTAGATAAATATTATTCCATATAATTTTATTTCTAATGTATTTAATTTTTCTTCATATTTTTAATCAATTATATGATATTGTTTAAATTTTTATGTACATAACATATATTTTTATAACCAATACTATACTAATTATATAATTATGATATCATACCGGTTCAACCAGCGGCCCGATCGATCTAATCAGTAAAATCGGTGGTCAGTCGACTCACCGGTTCCTTGTCCGGTCCGATTCTGAACCCATTGATTTTAGTACAATTGTAAGTACAACTTCCATACAACTTTTAGTCAAACGCAAATGTACAGAGATAAATTATCAAATGCTAGAAGCAAACTATCATAAAAGCAAAAGCAAAACTACAAATTTGTTTTGCTCTTTAATTAAATTTTGGTGATATGAACCACAAGGTCATCTGCAGGCTTTGGATGTGAAAGATACACCATTCCAGCTTTAGGATTCACCAGTTCCCATCTGAAAATCAAATCGAAAAATTAACTCACAATCTTATTATAACTTAGCTAAATGAAATATAATTCAAGAAATCTAGTTACTTGTATCCAACTACGAGATGATGAATTAAAATAGCAATTTGTAATCGAGCAAGCATGTTTCCAGTACAGATTCTCGATCCTCCTCCGAATACTAAATACGTTCCTGCCTTTGCTGGTTCCTGATCGAATTCAGTGTAACATAAATTTCACTATTAATTAAAAGGTGCCTTTAATTTAATTTAGTACACTATATATATATATGTAAATTTGCTTACATACATTCCATCTATCCGGATTAAAACACATTGGATCATCAAAATTATCTGGATTTGTGTGTAGGTATCGGATCCAACACACAATCTTCCATCCTTTTGGAATTTTGTAACCTTTGTATTCCACATCATTTTTAGTAGTCCGAAAAATAAATGCTGCAAGGTTGGCCAATCTAATTATTTCTTCCACCACCTATATACATATTATATATATTCATCAGATATATAAGAAACTTTGTAATAAGATACTCTGTTAGCCGAATGACATATGATTGCCAAACAATTATCGTAATGTTTCCTTGAGTTTTAATCTTAACAGGCCAAATACTTATCATATTAAATATGTTGGAAGAACAAAACCTATTTGTGAAGAAGTAAAGCCCTAGAAGAAAAGGACAAGTCGAAGATTAAATTGAAGACCCATGCACCACTGGAAGGTCCCAACTCTCGATACGAGAAAATTGAGGTCATAGGTTCAATCTATCTCTATTTATTAAGAGCGAAAATTATATCTTAGCCCAAACTATTTTCTAAAGTTTTAAATTCATTTTGGCCCAAAGTCTTATAACAAAATGATGATTCTTTTAATTAGGTCATAGTAATATATCAAAATCAGCCCATCCACTTTTGAAATATTTTTCAAAACAATTTTCACCTATTTTGGCCGAAAATTGCGTGTCACTTTCTTGCTTACATTATTTACTCATCTTTCAAAAGAAGCAAGATCTCTTCTTTATTTTAATCGGCCATATTTAAAAGTCAACCTTAATTCAAAATTATTTCCTAAAATCCCTTGGCCAAAAATCATTCCATTTTAATTGATCTTGTGCAAATCTCACAAATCTTTTTATAAGGAAAAATTCTCTTTAACTTGACATTGAACATATGCTCATTCATTGAATCACATCTTTGTCACATCTATTCAAAATCGGCAGAATATATCTTTATATGTGACAAAATCATCTTTGTTTTAAAGGAAAGATTTATTAAAGAAAATCTTGCCCATTTTAAATATTGCTAGCTCACCTATAAATTGAGCTTCATTTTAATCAATTTAACATACAACTTTTTCGAGAAAAATTTAGCATTCATTTGAAAAATCCTTCTTGTGTTTTTAGCCTTAATTTGCGAAAATACTTTTTTGAAAATAAAAAATCTTTTTAATCTTTGCTCTTGAGAATTTTGAGATACTTTGAGAGGTTAAGAAAAAGATTAGTGAGCATACTTGTATACATCTTACTCGAGAGGAGTGTCAATTATACTACTTCAAATTATCATATACTTGTAATAGTGCGATAAAAATATTTCTAGCAAGCACTTGTTGTGCGATAGTTTGATACCTAGCAAGCACAGTTTAGAGCGATAGGTGTATCCTAGCAAGCGAGAGAAAGATTTGTATCTTATGATCTCGTGTGGCGAAGGTTCGTCCTGCAAGCCACGTTTATAGTGAATTTTACCCAGGGGTGCTTGAAGAGAGGAAGTAGGCCATTCAAGCACGAACCTCTATAAACACGATAATCTTGTTCTTGTTTTATTTATTTTTCGTACTTTACTTTTCTGGAACATTGAACTTAAGTATATCGGAACCACAAACATAAACTTATTGGAAAAACATACTTCAGATTAAAGGTACTGGAATATTAAATAATTTTTCTGGAACGAAATACTTTGTGAAAAATAATTAACAACCTAATTCACCCCCCCCCCCCCCCCCCCCCTCTTAGGTATCATACTCCACCCGTCCCATTATTTTTACTCCATTAGTTACAATATCGGGTCAAACTTTTCAATCTTTTAAGTGAAACCTTTTAAATATTAATATATATGGTGTTATCATATCAACTTATTAGTAAAATATTAATTAAATTATTTATTATAATTATTTTAAATTTAATCAAGTTGACTGGTTAATATATACACCCAGTGATAAAAAAATGGAACGAATAAAGTACTAATGAGAAATTAATTGACCATGCATGTTTAAAGCGAGAGAGAGAGAGATTTGAAATGTATATACATACCTTGTTCGTATACTTACAACTTGAAATGTCTTCATATGTGACGAAATAGTCTCCATTCCTTTTGTTGGCTATCGACATATGCTCTTCCTGCACAAATAATTGAATGATATATATTTATCAAACTTCATTATCAAAATAAATTAAAATTAGAGTGATTTTTAACTAATTAATTACCCGAAGCTTTTGGAGAACATCAGGGTATTTGGCAAGATAATAGAAAGCCCACATTATAGCAAGAGACGTAGAGGTATATCCTGCTACAACAAGGCTCACAATATTATCAAGAATCTCAGTCTCACTTAATTGTTTCCCCTCTTCATCTTTCATTTGCATTAGCCCTTCCAATAAATCATTTTTTCCACTTGAAACACCAAATTTCTTCCTCTTTTCCATCTCTTCTCTAAATATCGCCACCGCCATCTTGCGACTCTGTTCCATAAATAGATTAACATTCAATTAGACGCCATTATATAATTCTGATACCATATTGAATGTCAAACTGCTTCAGCTGTCAGATAAAAAAAAACATTAAAATATTTATGATGTACCTTGAGGGCGCGGTGAAAAGCGGTTCCCGGGAAATTGAGAGGGTAAGCTCTAACTCCAGCAAGAAGATTAATAAACAAAACATCAAGTGTATCCAAAACAGGGCCAGGTTCAATGCTTGCAAAGAACATGCCAATGTTTGCAAATGTAATCTTTTTGGCTTCCTTAAACACAGTGATTGTACCACCCTTTTGTTCAGCCCATGATTTGAGGGCAGAGGCTATACGGGGTTGTACCATGAGGGCGATTCTACGTAGAGCATCGGGTTGATTGATGGCCCTTACGACAAAGCTTCTGACTCGGGTGTGTGAGGCTCCTTGCACTGTTACTAGATAATTGGCTCCTACAATCTCAATAGAAGGCCATTCTGAAGGGAAGTTAGACTCTGTTTGTAAAAAAAAATTGTTTGAAGAAGGAGTGCAAGCTATAATTGCTGGTGAACCAAACAGGTGTGTTCTGTACAATCCTTCTCCATCACCATACCTGATCATGAATAAAATGTAAAAATTAATTTCATGTTCCTCCTTCAACTATTTTGAGTAACTCGTTTTATCTCATCAACAATTAATTTCATCACTTTATCCCCTCCAACTATTTATCCTTCACATTTTGTTGCGCCAATTCGCTAGCTAGTTTCAATAAATGTTTCATCAAATAACTTTTAACAAGAAACTTCAAATTTCCCCTGTTATAAACACTTTGCATCATTCATCTAGAGGAAACTTAAACGAATTATAATTGCTAAAAAATATGTCGAAGTGGTGGCAATATGAATCGGATCTTTGGAAACATTTCAATATGATCGGATTCGGTTGAAATTTAACAAAGTTTGAAATTACTATGGATTCACACATGGAATATGTGGTTCTAGTGTGAATCCATAGTAGATTCAGAAATGGATCCGCATGATCCAACAATTGATCCGCAGTGGATCCGATATGAATCCATAGTTGGATCCATTTAAAAAATTAAAAAGTAAAATTTTCAACTCCACAACCCCATCCCAAACTACTTACCCCACCCCACCTGTTTCAACTCATTTCTTCACCGTTCGTATATATTTTTTCACTAATTTTATCGATTAAAACCGTTTTCGACCGATTTAACTCATTTCTTTCTTCATCGTTTGAATCGATTTTTTTACTAATTTCATCGATTTAAATAGTTTTGACCGATTTAACACATTATTTCACTAATTTAATCTATTTAGCCCATTTTTTCATCGTTTTAGCCCCTTTTTTCATTAATTTCATCGATTTAAACCGTTTTGATCGATTTAACTAATTTGTTTACCGTTTGCATCGATTTTTCACTAATTTCATCGATTTGAACGGTTTTTGACCGATTTAACCCTCTTACTAATTTAATCGATTTGAATTATTTTTTACCGATTTAATCCATTTTTTCATCGTTTTAGCCTGTTTTCCCACTAAATTTCATCTATTAAAAATCATTTTGACCAATTTAACAACCTATTTCTTCATCATTTGCATCGATAGTTTCACCAATTTCATCAATTTAAATTATTTTTCACCATTTTTATTCATTTTCTCACTAATTTCATCAATTTTAAATTATTTTTGACCAATTTAACCTATTTTTTCACCGTTGCATCCATACAACAACATATTAGTTTTTATCAGTTTAACCCATTTCTTCATTGTTTTCATCAATTTTTCACTTATTTCACCGTTTAAAATCGTTTGTACAATTTCAACATTTTCAATAATTTCATCGATTTAAACTGTGTTTAATCAATGTAAATACGTTGAAAAATGGGAAACATGGTTTAAATCGATGAAATTAGTAAAAACAATTGGTGAAAATGGTGAAAAACATATTAAGTCGTTCAAAATAGCATAAATAGATGAATATAGTGAAAAACGAACTAAAACGGAGAAAAATGGGAAAATTGTGAAAAAAATGGTTAAATCGATCAATAATAGTTTAAACAGATGAAATTCATGAACACAAAAACACGGTGAATAAATTAGCTAAATTGGTCAAAAAAATTTGAATCGATTAAATTGGTGAAAATTCAATGAAATGAGTCAAAAATCGATGTAAATGGTGAATAAATTGGTTAAATCGGTCATAGATGATTTAAATAGATGAAATTAGTGAAAAAATCAATTCAAACGGTTTAAATCGATGAAATTAGTGAAAAAAGGGTGAAAACGGAGTTAATTAAATTGGTCGAAAATAATTTAAATCGATGAAATTAGTGATAAAGCTGATTAAGTAGGTCAAAACCGTTCAAATTGATGAAATTAGTGGAAAATCAATTTAACAAACGATGAAGAAATGAGTTAAATCGGTAAAAAAATGGTTTAATCGATGAAATCAGTGGAAAATGGGTTAAATATGTCAAAATCGTTCAAATCGATGAAATTATTGAAAAAATCGATCCAAGCGGTGAAGAAATGAGTTAAATAGGTTAAAAAGTGATTTAAATCGATGAAATTAGTAGAAAAACAGGCGAAAACAAAGGAAAAAATGGCTAAATCGTCAAAAACTATTTAAATCGATGAAATTAGTGAAAAAACGGGTTAAATCGGTCAAAAAACCTTTCAAATCGATGAAATTAGTGAACAAATCGATGAAAAAAATCAATGCAAACAGTGAATAAATAAGTTAAATTTATGAGAAAACGTGTTAAATTAGTAAAAAATATATTTTAAATCGATGTAATTCGTGAAAAAATCTGAAAAAAAGACGAAGAAATGGGTCAATTGATGAAATTAGTGAAAAACGAATGAAAATAATGAATGGGTGGGGTGGGGTGGGGTGGGGTGGGGTGGGGTGAGGTAAGGTGGGTGGGTGGGTTGGGGTGGATTAAGGGTAGGGTGGGCTGAGTTGGTGAGTGTGGGTGTGGGTGGGTGAGGTTGCGGGTGGGAATGAGTGAGACCATGAGTTGGAAAGTGATGTTTGCTTATTGTGTCTAATACTATAATTGGGTCAATTTATTAAAAGTGATGTTTGGTTATAATTTTGATCCAAAATTATAATCAGTTCGCATATGAATAAAAGTGTTTGGTTCACATGTTTCTATCGAAGATATATTATTGGATTTGACAAATTATCGTTCTTTTACATATTTGTTACTAACTACTAACTAAATACTTATCAGTTCACTTCCATCGTCATTTTCATTTGGCGATTTGGGCAAAAACTACTGGTATATAAAACTTTTTCTTCTCATCTCTAGATCAGTCTTAATCATTTAGTTCCAATTACATCGTAATTTTATGATTTTATGTCGAACCGGGTTGTATTATTTGAAGTAAAAGGTTAATTCAACATAATCTTAAAGTTAGTAAAAGGGTTGATTGTTATGCAAAGTGACTAATCAGATTTGGATTTTCTGGATTGCATTATGATTTCGAGTATTGAGAGAAGGATGAGATCAAGGATAGTAGAGGCAATTTTTATAACAAGTTATTCAAGGAAGAAAAGAAAGAAGAATCCCCGTTAGAATTTTGAAGACTAGAATTTTTGTAGAGGTAGATTATTCATTGGGTTTTTTGCAAGTTAACTCCATGTGATATGTCTAATGAGCAAGTTATCTCCCTGTGAAATAAAAATAGGCAATTTAACTCCCTGTGAAATGAAATAATGAGCAATTTATCTCCTTGTGATATAAAAAAGGCAATTTACCTCCCTGTGAAATGAAATAATGAGCAATTTAACTCTCTGTGATATGAATTAATAAGCAATTTAGAGGGAGGTAATGTGCTTCTTTTATAAAAATACAGGGAGGTATTTTGCCATTTTTTTTATCATAGTGAGTTAAATTGCCTATTTAAGATATCACAGGGAGGTATTTTGCCATTTTTTTATCACAGGAAGTTAAATTACCTATTTAGAATAACACAGGGAATTAATTTGCTATTCACTCATTATTCATACCATGAGAGTAAGTAACTCTCAGCCTCTATACTACAGATGTTGGATGCTAGGGTTCTTCTTGCCGGAAGAGACGAAGAAATATACGTACATAATAAAATTTGATACATAGAGAAGACATAATATAATTTTTTACTAATTTTTGAAGATTAAAATCGTAAATTAGAAATCTTATGAATGAGAGATTGGAGTAGGAGAGCCCCAATTGTAATCTGTCAAGGTAAAGGGATGATCCACTTTTTCGGGCCGACCCGATTTCTAATCAATCAAACCAAACATTTGTTTTAAACAAGATTGTTTTTTGAATCTAGACTTATTAGATAAACCGAACGGCTCCTAACTTTACAATATTTATTAGATTGAGATATAGTAAGCCCAAACATAAATTAAAATATAGATATTTAATCAATATTTTGCATCTACAAACACAAGATAATTTTCTACATAAGATATAATGTATGTTTATATTACAAAACATACAAGCACAATTTTAAATTCACCTAAAACCTTTTAAAAATAATAAGAACTAAATTTATATTAATCAATATAGGCAAAATTGCAGAAAAAGTCCCAAATTAATCAGTGATTTTGGATTTTCGTCCCAAGCTATATTACTTAGCCAAATTCATCCCGTAATTTTATATTTTTTTTGGAATATCATCCCACTTGCCACACGGCTGCTTACGTGTCACGACGTGACAAATATTAGCATAAACAATTATACAAGATTGCAGAATTCGTCCCAAACTAATTACAAATTTTGGTTGTTCGTCCCAAACTATATAAACTCGCCGACTTCCGTCCCGTAACTGAAATGACATGGAAAAAAAGAATTCGTTCCAAACTAATTATGAATATTTATTATTTATTAATACAAAAAAAATGCACAAATTTTTCCTAATGAACTGAGATAGGATTTTTTTTCTCAAAAGCGCACGGGAATTTCGAAAATCCATACTATTTTTCTCTTAAAAATTATTAATGGCAATTTACTTCCATGTGATGTTCATAATGTGCAATTTACCTCTCTGTGTTATGATAATGTGACAATTTATCCCCCTGTGTTGTGATAAATATGGCAATTCACCTCCTGTATTATAATAAATGTGGCCATTTGCCCCCTTGTTATAAAACACTTTGCATGCCCACTCTCAATTTATACAATTGAGTTACACTCTCTGGTTCAAGAGGATAAAATATTTTTTTTAAATTTTCACAGGGGGTAAATTGCTCTTTTTCAAAATACAGGGGGTAAAGTGAACATTATATTAATATTACAGGGGGTAAATTGCCATTAGTCCCTTAAAAAGTAAAAGATGAATCGTCATTTTCATTAAATTAGAAATTTAATAATGGACTAAATTAATGCAAAATGACAAATTGTGAGACGAAATTCGGCGAGTTAATATAGTTTGGAACGAAAAACAAAAATTTGTAATTAGTTTGAGACGAGTTCTGCAATCTTGTATAATTGTTTATGCTAAAATTTGCCACGTCGTGACACGTAAGCAGTCATGTGGCAAGTGGGATAATATTTCAAAAAAATATAAAATTACCGGACGAATTTGACTAAGTAATATAGTTTGAGACGAAAATCCAAAATCACTTATTAGTTTGTGACGTTTTATGCAATTTTACCATCAATATATGTACCTTTGGCGTTTGGAATTGATGAAGTCATCAGGGCGGCGAAGGAACTTGAAGTACCAAAGAAAAGTCAACATCTCTCCAAAAAATGGTATTCCCATATACCCCGGAGGAAGCTTTGCGCCGCCACCACTAGAGTGGCGGCGGAGACTGATCATCATCGGCAGAGCATACCAAAAGTCATTCCACCACCACAATATCCACCCTACTAATGGCAAAATTCCAATCACTAGTGCATGAAATTACCTGTTGTCATTTCCATTTTATTTTCTTATGATCAGTTAGTAAATCGACACACATATAATATATATATATAGTGCATGAAAAATTATTCGAGGAAGATTATTCCCTCAAATTGAAGTTGCATATAGACAAAACTAATTGGGGATTATTGCATTTTTGGTGCCACAACTATAGCTCACTGGCGTTTCTATCCCCTATCTTTTCGGGCTGGCACATTTGGTGCCACAATTTCAACATCAGTGGCAATTTTGGTGCCAATTGAGGCCCGATTTCAAAATTGGCCCGAAATTCCCCCATGTGCGGGCCATGTGACATGAAAATTAGGGATTTTGACCAGCCAACGCCTTTTTCATTTGAAAATAAAATAAAATTTATTTCCATCCACCAAGAACTAGGCTACTTGGATTTTTTATTTGGGGAAGAAGAAGAAGGCCGGTAACAATTTAATTAAGGGAATGTTTGGTGAATTTTATAGGAAAAGTTAGGATTTTGAATTTTGATATTTTTTTTAATGAAAAAGACGTTGAATGGTCAAAATTCTTATTTTTCATGTCACATGGACCGCACATGAGGGAATTTCGGTCCAATTTTGAAATTGGGCCTCAATTGGCACAAAAATTGTCACTGATGATGAAGTTATGGCACGAAATGTATCAGCCCAAAAAGTTACTGGGCAGAAACGCCAGTGGGTTATAGTTGTGGCACCAAAAATATAATAATCCCAAACTAATTGCTATTTTTGTACAATTATTATATACTAGTATAATTAACGGATCTTCAGGTATATATGTAGTGAAGATCCGTTTTAATATTATTGTACCATGATATAGCGAAAGCGCCTTGTGTGCTACAGAAAGACATCAAGATTTGTTAATGAATTGATTTTGGTCCGATTTCAATGTATTTTGGTTTCAGGAGGCGGGATCTTTGTAGCTCGATTTAGAACGAGTTTGAATGTTGGATTTTGAAAGTTTTGAAGGCTTAAGATATGATGATTTGAATTGAGTTTGGATGTTAATGTTTGAATAAAAAGTAGATAGTGTCAACTGCCAAATAAATATTTTTATAGAGTTTAAGATGAGAAAAATTAAGTGATATAATATAATAGTTTTTATTTTATTTTGGGTTGGTTTCACTTAAGCCTAGTTCAAGAGTGAATACCAATTAACTCACCATGTTACTTTTAATAGGCAATTTACCTATGATGTACAAAATAACTCTTTGTGTTTTTGTAAAAGGAAAAAACGGTCTCTTTCTTGATTTTTAAATTTTTACAAGAGGGTATAATATCCATTACGCAATATCAAATAGAAAGTAAAGTGCTCATTTATACATATCATATGGAGTTTGATTGTTCATTTACGCATATCACATGGAGATAAAGTGAAGCGAATATGTTGTTAGTGTAGGGTTAAATTTTTCATTTTTCATTTTTCATATGAAAATGAAGTCTCAGTCTAATTATAGAGCGTGTGTGCAACACCTCTACGGGTAAGGAGTTAAATTGTTCATTATTTCATATTACATGGTGGTAAATTGCCTATTTTCATATCACAAGAAATTAAATTGCTCATTATTTCATATCTCAGGGAGCTAAATTGTCTATTTTCACATGTAAATTGCCTATTTTCACATCATAGGGAGTTAAATTGCCTAATAAATATATCACATGGAGTAAAGTTATCAAAAAAAACCCCTAGTTCAAACACAAGTTGAATTTTAACTTTAAAAAAAAAAAAAAATATTTCACAATGCGATGAAACCAATTAAGCAGCCAAAACAAAAAATGCTTCGCCTTAGGAGTCGTAGTCTGATCACTTATTTCTTCTCTTTATGTCTATATGGAAATGGAATTCGCACTCCACCCCCCCAACACCAATTTTGTTTATAATGATATACCCAGCCAGATTTAGACAAATAGTGATGATGAGGCTGTTTGTCATCTTAACCTCTACCTACTAAAAAGACAAATACATTTCTATTTTCATTCCAAACTTGAGAAAATGACAATTTAAGTGCATGCATCAAATTTTAAATTTGTTGCACAAGTTCATTTCTACCTAATATTAGTCTTGATTTTCTCCGATTGATTTGTTTTATAAGGATATATTATGGATAATTTTGGTATGACGAATTTATAATTTTGCAATTCGAGTTGTAATAGTGATTGTAATACAGTATAATTAATTTTAGGTCCTTAGTTATATGAAAGTAAATATTTTTCAATTAATAATTTTAATATTATTACATTTTAGCATACTAGTCTTGTTTTTTTTTTTTTTTTGGGGGGGGGGGGTGGTTTCTCATGGTTATTAAGATTTTAGACTTGAATTAATCCATTTTGAGACACACCGGATCAGACACAATAAATGGGAATCTTTCCCTACATGGATTCAAACTTCGGTTCGCGACATTGTAATTACTAGTTCCTTCCAAATTCCAATAGACTAATCACTTGGTGCATAGTCTTGTTTCACGTGAAAGTATAAAATTCTAATTTAGCTCATTTTTCTTATTAGTTTTATTATTTTTGTAATATAGTTTTGTATTTCATAAATATAAAAAAAAATTGATATCTTCATGAAAATAAATTTATTGGATATATAAGGCTAGTTTTGTAAATTCTATATTTTGATAATCAATGTTTCATGAGTTTGGCCCAGCGGTGGGAGCTCTTAAAAACACTTCTAGACCTCCATTGTGATTTTTGAAGTGTTTGGCTCCAATTATAGAAATTACTCTTAGTCAATCGTGATTTTAATGATGTTTGACCCCCAATATCATAATCACTTTTCAGATCTCCAGAAGTTAAAAATCAACTTATTTTAGAAGCTACTAAAATGTTACTTTTGCAAAAGCTATTATTTTATAATTGAATTATATCATAATCAATTATCATCAAAATCCATTTTAATAAACTTAATTCTTCTATAATTGTACTTATCATTAATAAACTTAATCCATTTATATCATAATCAATTATCATCAAAATCCATTTTACTTGTACTTATCATTAATTTTCATCGTCATTTAATGCCTTTGAAAGTTTTAAAATCTTCAAACTCTTAACAACTCAACGAGTCATCATACATAGATCATAACAAACTTTTATAATTAGATGCATATCACAACTAATTACTCTCCGAGTTATATGTTTTTAATAAGTCAATCAACATGTAGTATCCACTTCTTCAAAAGTTGAAGATAATCAAAATATAATAATTAAATTAAAAGTGAAATGGAACTTGAAACAAATTCCTCTCCCTCTACTGAAAAAGCCAATCAAAAGAAGAGCCCCGGAGGATGGAGGGCAATCAAATACATTATTGGTAATTTAATAATAATTTACATACTAACATATTGTTAATTTCTTCTTTAAATTTTTTATTTTTTATTTTTATTTTTTTTTATTTTTTTTTTGTGAAATTGAAGGAAATGAATCTTTCGAGAAACTTGCGTCAATGAGTTTGGTGGCCAATTTAACAATGTATTTAAGCACAAAGTACAATTTGAGTGGTATTTTTTTGGTGAATGTGGTACAAATATGGGCCGGTAGTACCAACATATTATCAATAGTTGGTGCCATTGTTTCTGATGTTTATTTAGGAAGGTTTCGCACACTCCTCTTTGGCACTATTCTTTCACTCTTGGTATGATCATCTCATCTATCTTTTTATTTTTATTTATTTATTTTGATTTTCAATTTTTTTTTTTGAAAGATGGAATGCGAATAGATCCATCCATGTACATACGATGCAAAAACCTCTCGTGTTTAATGACTAGAAAACGTATTTGTTAATTTTACTAGCAAAAATCGTCCTCTTAAAGAAGGTCAATGTCTTGTGGCCTCGTTAGGGTTCGGTTGTGTATTCATTTTTTTTTAAAACACGATGGTCTTTTTGCTAATTAGTACTAAAAATAAGGTGGGTATTTGAAATTTACTTATTAATACAAGGGGATATTTGCTTGTATTTTAACAATATAGGGGATACGTTTAAGTTGATGTTTCTAGGGGTATTGTGGTCATTTTAGACGTGGTCAACCAGAATATTCAGATAGGATGCAATGAGCTAATAAATACAATACAATGTAAATCTTGCTTATAAATTAAGGTGTGAATTTTTTTGGTTAGTTAGAAACTTTATAGTGGGAGGTTTTTGCATTTCCCTCTACAAATAAGGGTCTTGACTTTTGCAAACTATTGTAAATTTACTTACATTCTTCACCAAAATCCAATAAAGCACATGTTTATAGATTGTTAAGAGTAACTTTTGTATACAAGGTTAGTTTAATTTTATTTTTCCCTTTGTTAATGTAACCTAGTTGTTTATATATTAAAGTTACTTATTGCCATGTTTATAATTTTCATTGTATCATCTTTTGTAAAATCCAATATATACTATGTTTCATCATAAAATGGCATTGAAATAATATTTCTAAGTATGACTTGGGTGCAGGGTATGTTAGGTATGACTCTAACTGCAGGTATAAATAAACTAAGGCCTCCACCCTGCCATGATCAGCAATCACAATGCATACAGCCCCATAATATGCAGCTTCCCTTCCTTTTTATGGCCCTCGGACTTGTAGCTCTCGGGGCGGGTGGTATAAGGCCATGTAACATTGCATTCGGAGCCGACCAATTCGATACAAGAACCAAAAAAGGAAGAACCCATCTGGAAAGCTTCTTCAATTGGTGGTACTTTTCCTTCACTATCGCCCTCGTTATAGCCCTCTCGGGAGTCGTTTACGTTCAAACCAACATCAGCTGGCTAATAGGCCTTGCTATCCCCACAGCCTGTTTTGTAGTCTCGATCACCATCTTCTTGATTGGTCGTCACACTTACATATACAAGAAACCCGAGGGCACCGTGTTTGTCGACATTCTGAAAGTGGTAGTAGCCGCGTTTAAGAAACGAAAGATAGATTTGAAATCGGGGAATAGAGAGTATTCGTTCTATGACCCTATTGAGGAAGCGGAGTTTGATGATGTCGACAAATCATTGAACAAAGTTAAGAGGTTCAAGTTTTTGGATAAGGCCGCTGTGATTACCGATGATCCAAGTGATGAATTGGATTCACGACGAAAGCCTAAAAACGGTTGGAGATTGTGTAGTGTGAATCAAGTCGAGAATTTGAAGTGTTTAATCGGGATTTTACCTGTGTGGATATCGGGGCTCGGGTGTTTTGTTGCTATGGATCAGCAGAGCACGTTTGGCGTTTTACAAGCGATTCAAATGAACAGAACGATTGGGAAAATTTTCGTTATCCCACCTGCTTGGTTAGGGATAACATCGATGATTTCCTTGTCCATTTGGATATTCATTTACGAGCAAATATACATACCGAACGCTAAAAGAATCTTGAAAAGGGAATCTAAGTTAACAATGCAGCAGAGGATAACCGTAGGCATTATCACGTCGATTTTGTGTATGGTAGTGGCAGGTATAGTTGAAGAGAAACGCCAAGAATCAGCTTTAAAACGAGGCACATTTGTTTCACCTCTTCACGTAGTAGCCCTCGTGCCTCAGTTCGTGCTTTCTGGGCTTACGGAAGCTTTTGCTGCCGTGGCATTGATGGAATTCTTTACGTTACAAATTCCGGAGAAGATGAGAAGTGTGGCGGGAGCGATTTTCTTCCTTACTCTTTCGTTCGGAAGCTATTTGAGTTCATTGATCGTTAATGTTATTCATTGTGTGACTAAAGGGAAAGGGGGAAAGGGGTGGCTCGGAGGACATGATCTTAACGTGAATCGACTGTCGAATTACTATTACATAATTGCTGGTTTGGGAGCTGTTAATTTGATTTACTTCACTTTCTTTGCTAGCAATTTTGTGCATTGTGGAAAAGCAAACAAAGTGGCTGGAGAAGAAGAATTGGAACTGGAAAATAATATGGGAATCAAAGATGAAGAACAAGGATTAGAACAAGAGAACAACAGAAGTTGAAATAGTAAGTATTAGTAAATATTAGTAGTTTTTATCAAAAAAAAAAAAGTAATATTAGTAGGAAAAGAGGTTTGATTTAATTTGTTTCTTTGAAAGAATTTAATCCTTTTTTATAGTTGATGAAACTTTGTTTATTTTAGTATCAGCTAAAAGTTTGGATGCAGGAAATTCTTATTGTGTCACAAGAAATGTACTTTTTCATGATCAATTCGAGTTTGTGGTGTTTTTTTTTCCCACTAATTATTTAAAGGTAGTTATTAGATTCAATTCATGAATTTATTCAATTTTGATTTTATGTTTGACATGTTGAGATTGAAGGAAATACTATTTTTTTTTTGTAATTGAATTCTCGACATATGATATATCAATTAAGAACTACATAAAAGGGGAGTGAATCGCAATTTTCGTCTTCCTTATTGGTTGATTTTTGCACATTTGTTCATCAATTTTTTGTAGCAAATATCAATATAGTGTATCACCGGTTTATTTTTTGGCTATTTCACGGCGGAGACGGTCTCACGTGCATTACTCTAAGGTTTAATATTAGGTGAATACATAAAAATGTCATCCAAGTAATGCACGTACTTTGTACGTGAGGCCGTCTTCGCCGTGTAATAGTCGAAAAATGAATAGGCGATACCTTACATTAATAAGAGGGATATATCTGCTACGAAAATTTTAAGAGGGACGAATGTGCAAAAGACAACCAATAAAGAAGACGAAAATTGTGATTCGCTCTAAAAAAGGGCACTTTGATTAGCTGTTAAAGTTATATAGTATTTTCTATACCATCTACAATAAATTATTTTCTTAAGTTTGCACTTGTATCTTGAAATTAGAACATTAATCATAATTTGAAATAGAAATAACTTCATAATATGTCAATTTGGTGATTGATAAGCAGTAAGTTTTTTTTTTTTTTTTTGTTGTTGATGAATCAGCAGTAAGCATATTTCGTGATTCACAGATTTAGAAAATTTGAGGAATGTAAAGTGTAATATTCAAAAACCTTTGGGCCCATATTATACGAATTGTTAGGCTGAACTTTCCAGTAAATTAAATAAATCGTTTAAGGCCCAAAAGAGCTTGGTTTATGGGCTACTACTATTTAAGCCCATCAATTGATAAGAACATGGCCTCTCGAGTCAAACATGACAACATAAAAAGACACGAGAACTTTTTTGAGTTTTTTTATATAAGAAAAGCAATTAAATTTGTTATATAATACCTAAATTCCTTTCTTCAATAATATTAGTGAGACACAAACTTTTGTAATTTTATGTGACAAAAGAATAACATGTTTTTATAGCCATAAGAAAATGATAATTCAAAAGATTGAACAATTGCATCGGACAATCAGGAGACATTTTTTTTGTTTTTCAGAAAAAGAACAAAAAAATTAGAAACTATTGTATATTTTTCAAATAGAAAAAGTAAACATTAGAGGTGGAAAACCAACAGTTATACGGGTAATCCTGCAAGCCTACAGAAACCACAAGTTCGACCGAACAATTACTTTCATGAAAAAAAGGTTGAAAATATTGAGTTTGACAAAAGTATAAAACCAAAATCGATTTTTAAAGTTTAGTGTGGAAGTATTCAAAACAAAGCAAAAGTTAGAGTAAGTTAAGAACGAATAATTTTATCATTTTATCCAAACATTATATATTAAGCGTAGTTGTCCAAAATATTTTAGGCCCCCGCCCCGAGTAAATGTCCCTAGCTCCACCCCTGGACGTTGGTAACAGAATAAAGGACTTAAATTGACGTTGATGACACAATAAATAATGTAATTTAACATGATACCACAATAAAAAAATTAAATTTAAAACCCAACTACAATAGAGGATTAAAAACAAAATTTTGCCTATTTTGATTTTAGTAACATGGGTATATATATTAATAATATTATCGTACCAAAAAATAAAATGCTGGTATTTTCTAGTTTAATACTACTTCAAGAAATTACAACTCAAAACTTAAACCAATTTTCATCATATGCTGCAAATGTTCTGAAACCCAACTCATAAAATGTAAAGCAAGACCCATTGTAAGATTGTGCCTTTACATACTTCAGGTAAATAGCTTTCTGATTCCCTTGTAAAAAAACTCTATCATTGCACATATTATTAAGATTTGAAAATACAATTCTAACTTGACAAACATTCATATTGTAGATAGAAAAACTGGAGAAAAGGAAAGGAAAAACTTTATTGAACTATGTTGAAAAACAATTACAAAACTTGAATGAACTGAACGAATGAAAAATTACACAATACCACTATTTATAATAACTATCCTAACGGCCTAAGAAAAGAAAGAGAGAAAAAGAAACAGAATAATAAAAACGTATATAAACAAAACATGACTCTATTTACATTGTAACTAATAGAACGGTAACATTGAAACCTAATTTCCAAAATGAAATTGGGAAAAACCAGCTGCAACTTCACTTTGATTCCTTATTTGCAAACATAATATTTGCAGGTAAATCTTCATTCTCAAATGTTGTTCTATTGATTTCTGATACAGTAAATCTCTCCTAAGTTGATATAAACGTGGTCCATTGCCTAGTTTGAACCTTTCCTTTAATTCTGCCCAAAGATTAGTAGTATGATATTGAATATTGGATTCAATATCTGGAGAAACAGCATTTAAAAGCCAAGAAACAACTATGGTGTTGTTTCTTTCCAAGTAATTCATTAGTATGAGATATGTGGTTGGTTTAGGTATGGAACCATCCACGAAGCCAAGTTTGTTTTCGACAGTAAGACTCATAGTCATTGCTCTACCCCAGGACTGATAATTGTCCTCTGTTAGTGGTTTATTGGCAAGACTTAATCCTAGGCCATCAGCATGATGTAAGTAGTAAGGGCTGGAAGGGTCCTCAACTGATGGCCGGTTTCTTGATGATGTGGATTGAATAGTGGCTTTTGAATTGTCAGTCATAATGTTGGGATGATGGTGATGATGAAAAAAAGGAAAAAGATGTGATCAAGAAAAGGAAAAGAATGGTGTTATTTGATGTAAACTTGAAGGGAGATTTGGAAATCTGAATCTGTGAATAAAAGTGATGATGGAGAGATTAACAGTGGATGTGTGAGTATGTATTGTAGATGAAAAAGGAAGAATGAAGTCTGTAAAAGAAAAAACTGGATCTTGATGGCAAGAACTGGAGAAAATTGAATAAAATTTGAGAGAATAATAGTATGAATGGCAGCGGATTTAAATTTTTACTACTGATACCATATTAAGATTTGAAGATACAATTCTAACTTGACAAACATTCATACTGTAGATAGAAAAACTGGAGAACAAGAAAGGAAAAACTTTATTGAATTATGTAGAAAAACAATTACAAAACTTGAATGAACTGAACGAATGAAAAATTACACAGTACCACTATTTATAATAACTATCCTAACGGCCTAAGAAAAGAAAGAGAGAAAAAGAAACAGAATAATAAAAACGTATATAAACAAAACACGACTCTATTTACACTGTAACTAATCTAACGGTAACATTGAAACCTAATTTCCAAAATCAAATTGGGGAAAATCAGGTGCAACTTCACTTTGATTCTTTCTTTGCAAACAGAATATTTGTAGGTAAATCTTCATTCTCAGTTGTTGTTCTATTGATTTCTGATACATATCAATTGGTCCGATCCAATCTGTTAATTTCATAGGGAGTGCTTTTTTCTTGATAAAGATTGAATGTTCTCTATTAGTTGAGAAATTAAAGATGTACAATTTTTTCCAAAAGATGCACTAATCAAAACAACAATCAGGTATATCTTCCTAAGCCAATTATATGGACAATTTGTGAATTCAACTAATCTGGGAAAATGTACTAGCAGAGTTTCAGAAACACACTTCACAAACATATACTACTAACTCGCAAAATTGTATAAAATAGGATATATTATTTAATTTACTTATCATATAATTAAAATAAATAAAATTGGTTTATTTCAGAATAAAAATTTCAACTCTGGAAAAGTGAAGTTGATCTAAGTTTGCCTTGGTCGTTTCGAGTTTTCAAGTTCAAAATTTCAAAACTCCAGCTCTTCGTAAAAATATGTATAGCCCATGTTTCTAAAAAATGCTAACAATTAAAACACATTCCAACACAAAATCAAAAATTATAAATATACCTTAAGTTTCGTGTGCCTTCTCCTCCTGCTTGACCTCTTGCGCCTCTGTGATCTCATATGATTTTTATTCCTTTGCATCTTTCTCTAATAGATCATCTAAGGATGCCTGCAAAAAAGATGAATGAAATAACTTCAACTCATCTTTGTACTAGCCGAGTTTCAGAAACACACTTCACAGACATATTCTACTAACCCGCAAAAATGACTTCACTAAGTTTTGCATCTATTTAAGTAAAAAATGTTAATTTAAAGATTTGTTAGTACAATATAATTATAAGAAAACTAACAATTTGCAAACTACATACCTTTAACGATCTATTACAGAAGGACTTTACAAGAGTTTTAAACAACAATTCTACAAAAATTGGAAAATGCCCAAATCAGGGGACAACGCAAAAATCAAAATAACAATAAAAGATATCTTTCTAAGCCAACTACATGGACAATTTGTGAATTCAAGACATGGTTAAACACTAAAATACTTATGTGATCACTTTAGTCAATATATAATTGGAAATTACAAATTCACACACGAAGACTAGTTTGATCAAGAGAACAAATATGATCCCTAAACTACCTAACAATTAACTAATCAGTAACCCAACAAAATTTGTAGAAGGCATATCAATTGTAGATCCATACATAAACAAAACAACCCTTACATTCAAAAGTTTTAAAAATCTGGAAAAAAAAAAACATAAATTTAGAAGATTTGAAACTCTTAAAAAATCTAAAACAAGTCATAAGTTTTGAAAATCCCTCAATTCAAATGGGGCCTTAGTTTTCACCAGCTAACTCAAACACCTTCAATTGTAACTTACTACTTGAACAATACTTATAAACGTGATTTTGTGGCTTGCATCCATACGATAACTAGTCCAACTCCAACTCTGATGCCCACTTTACTTCTTCTTAGTCATGTTTGATTCCCTTGCAAAAGGCCTAATTAATTGAGTCACATGACCTACATGTGACTCAATTTGATAAAATTAAGAATTTCGGGTTGATATGTGACTGTGATTGTCAAATTAATTTACTTAAAGAATTTAATTGACACTCAAATCTTAGAAGGACTTTGATAAATAACAACTCAACAAAACAACATCCATAACGTAGGTAACTATTCTTTTAGCCACGTGCACTTTTCTAGTTTAAATTAAGTAAACGTATATAATATACATGATATTTAATTATATTAACAATGTATATAATAGTATATGTTATTTAATTTACTTACAAAATAAATAAATAAACAAATTGGTTTATTTCAAAATAAAAATTTCACCCTAAGAAAAGTGACGTTGATCTAGTTTGTCTTGGTCATTTCGAGTTTTCAAGTTCAAAATTTCAAAACTCCAGTTCTTTGTAAAAATATGTATACCCCATATTTCAAAAATATGCTAACAATTAAACCACATTTCAACACAAAACCAAAAATTATAAATATAACTTCGATTTCCCGCACCTCCTCCTCCTCCGTGATCTCTCATACGATTTTTCTTTTATTGCATCTTTCTCTGATAGATCCTCTAAGCAAGCTTGCAAAATTAGTGAAAAAACCTCAATTCATTTGGGAAAATGTACTAGCAAAGTTTTCAAAAACACACTTCACAGAAAGATTCTACTAACCCGCTAAAATAATTTCACTAGAGGATTAAAATTGATTGAAAATCGTAGGAAGATGTAGCCTCAAGCTTCCAGCTGCTTAATCCTTGTAACTGCTCACATGAGACTTGCATCTATTAAGTAAAAAATGTTAATTTAAAGATTTGTTAGTATAATATAAATATAAGAAAATTAACAATTTCCAAAACACATACCTTTAACGATCTATTACAGAACCAGGTTCGACTTTACAACGAAAATTGAAAATGCCGAAATCAGGGGACGACACATAAATAGCGGAAACAAAATGACATAATAAATGAGGATTATTGTCGCCGATGACCTAATACTCTTGGCTAAGGCCACCACGAAGAATGCGAGATGCATACGACGAGTCTTAGATGACTTTTGTGAGTCTTCTGGGCTAAAAGTTAGTTTCCACAAATCAAAAGTTTTCTTTACAAAGGATGGCGGAAATAGAGTTAAAAGAGAAATCTCTTCAATCTTGGGTATCGGGCGGACAAACAACCATGGTAAGTATCTTGGAGCTCCTCTTATTCATGGACGTGTTTCTTCGGGGCTGTTTAGGGGTGTGATTGATAGAGTTGCTAGTAGATTGTCGGCTTGGAAAGCTAAACTTCTTTCTCTCGCGGGTCGGGTAACTCTTATCAAATCGGTTACTTCAGCGGTGCCTAATCATTTGATGCAAACCACTTGGTTACCTTCCTCCGTTTGTAACCATCTTGACAAAATCAACCGGGGCTTCCTTTGGTCCTCGGACTCTTCCCAACGAAAACTACACCTCGTGGGTTGGCATAAGGTGACCAAAAGCAAAAGAAATGGGGGTCTTGGAATCAAAGAGGCTCGTAAAACTAATATGGCGCTTCTTGCCAAAATTGGTTGGAAAACTTTAAATGGGGAAAACCGGTTATGGGGTGACACGTTACGATGTAAATACTTGAAGAACTCGAATTTTCTCGAATATAACATACGAAACGGTGACTTGAGTACGTGGAAAGGGATTGTTAAGAGCATGAAGGAAATGCGAAATTGTATTAAGTGGAGACTTGGAGATGGGAAATCAATTTCAATATGGCATGACATTTGGGTGGGGAAAGAGTCCCTACATTCTTGGCTTGAGGGTAATATTCGGGAAGAAGAAATGGACTACACTGTTTCGGCTCTTTTAGATGAGAATAGAAATTGGGATAGGAGCAAAATTCGAACGGCTGTTCCGGCGGACATTTGGGAGGAAATTCGTTGTATAACTGTTCCTATGGATCATAATCGAACTGACACTCGGGTTTGGGGTGGCTCGCCTAATGGGAAATTTACATGTAAATCAGCTTACTCTAATCTGAATCTCATGATGGATTCATAATCGAGTGAAGCAAATGATATATGGAATTGGATATGGAAACTTCGATGCTCCGAAAAGATGAGGTTGTTTATTTGGTTATGCTCGCACAATAGTTTGGTTACAAACTTAATGAGATGTAGAAGAAATCTTTCAGTGACGGATACATGCTCGAGATGTACAACATACCCTGAATCCATTACACATGCCTTAAGAGATTGTGCTTGGTCTAGAGAAATATGAGGGTCTGTTATTGCACCTACTCAATTCCCCAAATTCACTCAAGTCAACACAAACACATGGTTGAAAGATAATTTAACGAAACTGAGGTTTGACAACATTATCCTTCCTAATACCCCCTGGTATATTATGTTTATTGCTGTTGTTTGGCCCATTTGGAAGTCGAGAAATAAGTTTGTCTTTCAGAATTTTTGTGAGCCTGTGAAACAGGTTATTTTTATTGCTAAAAGTTTGGCTGAAGACCTTATGAGGATCTCCAAGAAGAAACCAAAAGGGGAAAAGAAAACTACATCCAGTGTCAAATGGAGCAAACCTCAACAGGGATGGCATAAGCTGAATACGGGTGCCAGCGTTCGGGGCTCCAAAAGTACTGCAACAGCAGGGGGTCTCATCCGGAATGATTCGGGAAATTGGGTTATCGGTTTTACTTGCAAGCTGTGAGACATTTCTATTACCCTTGCGGAACTCCTGGCGGCTAGAGAAGGACTTAAATTAGCTTGGGAAAGGCGCATCCAAAGAATTGAAATTGAAGTAGATTCTGAAACTGTCGTGAACTTAATCAAAGACGCGGATATTGATTGTCACCTATTGGGCAACATTATTATGGATTGTAGATCTCTCATTCGGATGCCTTGGGATTGCCGAATTACCCATATCAAACGGGATGGAAACGAGTGTGCGGATGCATTAGCAAAGATGGGCCACGAGATGAAGGAAAACATGCTCATTATGGAAGAGGCTCCTAATGCCTTACTGCCTCTACTCTTTGAGGATTTAGTGTAATTTTGTTGTGTTGTTCTATCTTCTGTCCACCAAGAAAAAAAAAAAAAAAAAAGTCCATAGAAGCATATTCAAATCTACTTTTGAAGACACTACATGTTTATATATTTATTTTTTAAGGAGTAGTTTGAGAAAATTGAAAGATGATAAATTTATTTCAGAAAGTAGAAAATATGTTTGTTTCGCTTTTCCCAAACACGAAAGAATTTTTGAAAACGCCAAACAAACAGGCCCTACATGTTTATTTATTCATTTTTTAGCTTATACAAATACCCAAAAAATTAACTTCTGGACATTTTTATAAAGTTTCTATGTTCTCTATTACTTTTCCCTTTTTTTCTTTAAGATAACTAAGCAAAAACATAGAGGTCTCGGTTTTAAAAAATTTGTTCCGGTGGTTTCGTTGAAACTATTGAAACCTCATTTTATTAGGTTTTGGATATTGGGTTACGTGATTTTGAAAAAGTTAAAACCTCACTTAGATTGAACTTGGATATTGGGGTTTAGGGGAAAAAGTAGGTGGTAGGTATCAAATCAATGGGGAAAAAGTATGCGGTAGGTGTTAAATCAAGATTTTATAGGTTTTAAGAGTTTGGGTGTAAGTTTATAATGAGTTTTATAAAACTCCACTTGAAAGAGTTCTATTGTAATCTATAGCTTCATAAAGAAGATGAATGAAAGAAATTGTTCTCTGTTCTTGATTGAAAACAGAGAGAAAATATGTGGAAAAAATAATTCTGTATATATGAAAAAATAGAAAATAGAAAATTGTGTTTTACAAGTCTTGATCCCTGCCCTATGTATACAACTAAAAGTCCTCAACCGACTAGGAAAAGAAAATACACTTCTAATAATATTTACAAGACAAACACGCTTTAACTAAGGAAAGAATAAATACAAATCCCTAAATTAGAAATCCCCAAATTGATTTCCAATTGAGTTTTCATGAACTGATCTTCGCTTCTTCTTCTTTCTCAGGTTCTGACCAAATCAGCTAATACACCCCCCTCAAGTTGAGCCGCAAATGTCAATGAGGGACAACTTGGACAAAAGCTTGCGAAAATGAGGTAAGAGTAATGCCTTTGTAAACACATCAGCTAATTGGTCTTCTGTACGTATAGGCATAAGTTTAATCAAACCTCTAGATACTTGTTCCCTTGTAAAATGACAGTCAATTTCTGTATGTTTTGTCCTCTCGTGAAATATAGGATTGCTTGCTATATGCCTTGCTGATTGATTGTCACAAAAAAGTAAAGTAGGACTTGATTGATGAATCCCAAAATTCTTTAGGATTTGATGTAGCCAAATAACCTCACTTGAAACTGATGCCAAAGCCCTATACTCTGCCTCATCAGAGGATTTTGAGACAGTAACCTGTTTCTTGGATTTCCAAGAAATCAGAGAATCACCCAAAAAAATGCAAAAGCCAGTTATTGACCTCCTTGTATCTGGACAAGATGCCCAGTCTGCATCTGCATATGCCTGTAAAATAGTGCTAGAATTTGCTGGATAGAACAATCCCTGAGCTGGTGAACTTTTAATGTATCTTAGGATGTGATGAGCAGCTTGCAAATGAGGTGTTCTAGGTTGAGAAACAAACTGACTAAGCCTATGAACAGCATAGCTTAAGTCGGGTCTAGTAATTGTGAGGTAGAGCAATCTGCCAATAAGTCTTATGTAGCTAGTTGGATCTGACAGAATTTCACCATCCTCAGAGTTAACTTCAGTTTAGGATTCACAGGTAGAGAAAGGGGTTTAGCTCCTAAGTAACCTGTATCATCAAGAATTTGTAAGGCATATTGCCTTTGAGATAAAACAATACCCTTGGCAGACCTAGCCACCTCCAGACCAAGGAAATATTTAAGATTACCTAAGTCTTTCAATTTAAACTTACTATGTAAATAAACTTTTAAATCAGAAATAAGTCTAGGAGATTGACTAGAAATTACAATATCATCTACATAACGAAGAAGAGCTAGAAATGTATCACCTGAGCCCTTAGTGAATAAGGAATAGTCAGATTTAGATTGTTCAAATCCATAAGCAAGTAGGCTGTCCGTAAACTTGTCATTCCACTGTCTTGAAGCTTGCTTTAGACCATAAAGAGATTTATGTAACTTACAAACCATTTTAATAGAAGAATCTGTCTTCTGATAACCCAAATGAAGCTCCATAAAAATCTCCTCATGTAGATCCCCATTTAAAAATGCATTGTCCACATCCATTTGACATAATTCCCAGCCTTTGGATGCAGCTAAAGCTAGTAGAACCTTGACAGTAACCATTATTGCCACTGGTGAAAATGTTTATGTGTAATCAATTCCAGCCTTTTGAGTGTAACCCTTTGCCACCAGCCTAGCTTTGTACCTGTCTACGGTCCCATCTGCATGTCTCTTAATTTTGTACACCCACTTACATCTAATGGGTACCTTGTTAGGAGGTAAAGGGACTACTGTCCAAGTGTTATTATTTTCTAAAGCCTGTATTTCAGTAGCCATTGCTGCTCTCCATACAGAATTTCCTACTGCTTGGTGGTAATATGTAGGTTCAACCTCAGAAGAAAAATATAAAGTTTTTATAGTTAAGAGAGAGGTTGTTATAATGCAAAACATAGGATATTTAACAGAAATATTTTTAGTTGTAAAATTATCAATATCAGAATGTATAGAATTACAATGGTAATCACTATGGTAACTAGGTTTCTTAGAAGATCTAGTGGATCTATAAGGAAGAAGATGCATCAGTAGAAACATCAGCAGAAATATATGATGGGGTAAAATCAGGATCAAAATTAATATTATCAGAATTATCAAAGAAACTAAAAGAAGAATAATCAGCATTATGAGTAGGAGGAATTTTTTTTTGATATATTTGAATCTAAAGCAGCAGATGAATTATTTAGAGAATGAAATGGAAAGGTTTCTTCATGAAAAATAACATCCCTTGAAATGAAAATTTCACCTGTTGTGATATCAAATAACTTGTAGCCCTTAATGCCCATAGGATAACCAATAAAAGAGCAAACTCTAGCTCTAGGGTCAAATTTATTTCTGCCTTGCTTAATAGTGGAAGCAAAGGCCAAACATCCAAAAGTTTTTAAAGAAAGATAATCTACAGGAAGATTATATAATAATTCAAAAGGGGTTTTGTAGTTTAAAACTTTAGAAGGTGTCCTATTTATTAAGTAGGATGTAGTGCTAATACATTCTCCCCACAAAGATATGGGGACTTTGGATTCAAAAAATAATGCCCTTGCAATGTTCAGTAAATGTTGGTGTTTCCTCTCCACAACAGAATTCTGTTGTGGGATTTCAACACAAGAATATTGGTGCAGAATGCCAAGTTTGTTAAAAAGTGATGTAAAAGATAATTCAGGTGCATTGTCACTTCTGAATATCTTAACTGAACTATTGAATTGGTTCTTTGCCATAGATAAAAAACTAGGTATAACAGTTGAAACATCAGACTTTTTATGTAATAAGCAAACCCATGTAAACCTAGAAAAATCATCAACCATAGTAGCAAAGTATTTTTGTCCAGTTAATGTAGGGACATGGAAAGTTCCCCAAATGTCACAATGTATTAATTCAAAAATCTTAGAACTAGTAGAAACAGATTTAGGAAATGAAAGTCACTTTTGCTTGGCTAAAGGACAAATATAATAAGGATCAGTGTGAGAATCAGTACAACTAGGATTGGAATCTAAATCTAATTTGTTCTTTATTCTAAACATAGCCTTAAAAGGCATGTGCCCTAGCCTTCTATGCCAAATCACACTGGACAGTTTGTTGCAATGAGCTTGAGTAGGAACTGAAAATCTGTTTTGAAGGACATAGAGGCCATCTATCTTCCTACCCTCGCCAATCCTCTTCCCTTGTAGGTCCTGAATTATAAAATATTCATGTGTAAAGTTTATGGTCATATCTTCCTGGATTAGTAATTCACTAATAGAAACAAGATTAAAATTAAAGGTTGGGACATAAAATACATCTTTAAGAGTTAGAAAGGAATTAATACGTATGTCACCCATTTGAGAAACTGAAAAAACACTATTATCAGGAAAAATTACATAAGCATTACTAACAGGTTTGAGGGAAGAAAAAAGTGAGCTATTGTAGATATATGCTTAGTAGCACCAGAATCCAAAATCCAAGTATTAGGATTAGTTTTCTGTTGAAAATTAAGAGAAGTGGAGCATATACCTGAAACACAAGAGATGTGTGCAGAGTCATGGGAAGCTTCTGTAGGAGTATGGAAATTTAAATGTGTGCTGAACAGATTCATTAAGTGCTGACATTGTTCTAAATTTCGACTCTGGAGTAAGGGTGTTAGTGGATTTTGTGGATTCTGGTTTGGTGGAATGGACTATGGAGTGGGAAGCAGAGGTGAAGAGTTGGTGAGATTATTGATTGGGTTTTGTTGAAAAGAGTTAGGCCTAGGCTTAGAACCAGCAGGAGGTCTATAACCAATAGGGTAACCATGAATTTTGTAACATTTATCAACTGTGTGTCCTTTAAGGTTACAATGAGTGCATATGGGAATGTCTTTCTTTTTAAAAGAAGGGTTGAAAGATGGTGCAGGGGTTGTAGGAGTCTGCTGAAATTGATTGTAAGGGCGTTTGGGTGGTTGTTGGAAATTAGAACTGTTAGGTGAGGGAAATTTAGATGCAAAGGCCATAGAAGTGGACATGTCAAAAGCGGTATTATGGCCAACCAACCTCTGTCTTTCCTCTTGAGTGACTAAAGAAAATACCCTGTCAATGTGGGGAATGGGATCCATTAAAAGGATTTGGCTTCTTAGATTGTCAAAAGAGTCATTTAAACCAAGTAAGAATGTGAGAACAAAGTCCTCTTGATAATGATCATGTATTTTCTGTGGTCCACCACAATCACAAGAGTTTAAAATAGGCCTATAGTTGGCTAGTTCATCCCAAACTGCCTTGAGTTTTGTAAAGAACATATTTACTGTCAGATTGTCTTGATGCAAATTTGCAAGTTCCCTTCTGAGTTGAAGCTTTCTTGGGCCATTGCTGTGTTGAAACCTTGTTTTTAATTCATCACATATGTCTTTAGCATTGTTGGTGTACATAATGCTTGAATGGATATTAGGAGAAACGGAATTAAGAATCCAAGAAACCACCACATCGTTGTTTCTTGACCAAGATATTTGTAATTTTTCATCTGCAGGCCCTGGATCTTGAAGGGTACCATTAATAAACCCAAGTTTATGCTTGACATTCAAAGCCAAGAGCATGGAACGTGACCATGAGGGATAATTGTCCCCTTTAAGTTGTTGCTGAACGAGAATCAACCCCGGGTTGTCGGATGGATGAAGAAAATAGGGGTGGGATGGATCCTCCATTGGAGGTTTAGGGCGAGTGGAAGAAATTGTAGAACTGATTGAAGAAGAGGAAGAAGACATTGGAGAAGAATGATCAAGAAAATCTGATCAAGAAGGAGAAGAACAGGAAACCGAGATCAATGTATAGAGAATTTTTCTGAATTTTTGGAATTGAATTCGTAGAACGCAGCGGATAACAATAAGTAATCAAACTGCTGATACCATATTGTAATCTATAGCTTCATAAAGAAGATGAATGAAAGAAATTGTTATCTGTTCTTGATTGAAAACAGAGAGAAAATATGTGGAAAAAATAATTTTGTATATATGAAAAAATAGAAAATAGAAAATTGTGTTTTACAAGTCTTGATCCCTGCCCTATATATACAACTAAAAGTCCTTAACCGACTAGGAAAGAAAATACACTTCTAATAATATTTACAAGACAAAACACGCTTTAACTAAGGAAAGAATAAATACAAATCCCTAAATTAGAAATCCCCAAATTGATTTCCAATTGAGTTTTCATGAACTGGTCTTCGCTTCTTCTTCTTTCTCATGTTCTGACCAAATCAGCTAATAAGTTCTGACTCAATTTCGCGAGACCCGCGTGACGTGCCAGAAATCTTCCAAACAAATTACTCTTAAAATATGCATTTGCACTTGTAGTAAGATAATATTATTTCCATTAGTTCAGCACGTACATATTAGTTACTTTGCGTCAACAATATGAAATCGAGGTTATTGTTATGAAATATGCATATTTTGTGGATGCCATTGGTAATTTACCATTCAAGAGATAATGTGGCTATGCATGATTCTTCCACTTGGTGAATTAATGAGCTAACACATAAACTTATATGTGGCAAGACATGAAGGATTAAGTGTGACACCCATCACTTTTCTTTGTAAGACATGTATAGTCTTGAACTCCTATAAATAGATGAGTTCATTTCATAATTTGTACAATAAGATGAACTACAACATAAAATGAGATAAAAGAGTTGAGGAGCTTTCTCTACATATTTCTTTGCTTACTACAATTTGTTCATATTTTTATCCTAAGTTTTATAACAGTTATATGTATATTTGAGCACCTTGTTTATTGAGTTGTGTTGTGAGAATGATGTGCATATTATTTTATTATTATATAAGGTTCTTTTTCAAAGACATTAACTAATTAATATTCACTAATTAAACGTATACCAAGATGTCTAAGAGCCCGTTTGGCCGTGCGTTATAACGTCCAAAATGTGCGATTCCAAGTCAAATGCCCAATTTTGACCGTTTGTCCGTTTTTTGCGATTTTGTATTTGCCGATTTGGAACGTTAAAATGCCACGTTGAAGAGAAGCTGCTCCTTGGCAGCTTTTGGCAGCGGACCTTTGCAATATTATTATTTTGTCAATTTTGTCCTCTATTACCCCGTGGGCCATGGCCCCATCTTGATATATTGTTCTTTTTTTCTAGTGAAGACCTTCATATAAGATGTCTCTTTCTTTTCTTTTTTAAATTAATGCATTGATTAATCTTGTGAAATTTGTAATTCCCACACAAAAAATATTATTTTATTTTTTAACCTATTTCTATATTTTGACGTTAACAAATGTAATAGTTCAAGTATAGTTTCAGGTTATTTGAATTCTTTGTTATTACTATTAATATTTTTTTAATTATCTGGCCATGTTTTCAATTTTTCATACTTAATGCAATAATTATTTTACGTAATATGTAATTAATTTATTATATATGAGATTAATTTTAGTAGAATATGTAAATCTTAAATCACTTTGAAATCTTGTATCCAAACGCTTAGTCGATCTTTTGGATGATCAATTATTCTATAATTAATTTTGTCATAATTGATTACTAGCATTTACCCCGTGCTATGCACGGAATCACTAAATTCTTATTTAATAGTTTATATGTTGATTCTAATAAGTATAATGTTCATTTTGTCCTTCATTTGAATTAGTGATGAGTATTTCACCGTGAATCAAAATTTCGTTTCGAGTATATGTTTCGGTTAGCCAAATATTTGAAACTTTTTGGAAATGTTTCAGAAACATTAAGAAAAAATAGTAAAAAAAAATTACTAAATTAAGAAAACTAAGAGTCTCAGGCAAACAAATAGCTTCAAAATTACACATAATCCCGTGTCATGCACAAAGTTACGTTAAAATTATTGTTTTAAATAATAATTTTATGGTAGGATATACTAATATGAATTATCTAACTCATATATAAAAAGAAATATGGAATGAATTATTTATATAAATAAAATTAATGATTAAGCTCAATTTTTGACATTTACATATAGTTTTGGATAAGTGTCAATATTTATAAAAGCGATTAATTGATTTAATTGAATATGTAATTCAACTGACTTATAATGTAAATAAGTAATAAGTCATGTTTATTGACAATTTGTAGGCATACAATTACTATATTTGCTTGGTTGTTTTCTTCGAAGTGTTTTCCATGATTATAGTAAAAAGGAGTCAAACACAAAAGTATATGACATCTATATTTTATAATTAGTAAGAAAAAAATTCCAATAATTTTTTTTTCTCAAAATATAAAAAAATCCAAATTTTAGGAAATTAGGATTTGTTTAGATGAACTATGTAGATGGGGAAAACAAAAATACATTTAGCATAAACATATATTCCAAAAGATAAAAATAAAAAATAAAGTGCAAATTTATTGATATCCGGAATAAAAAATGAAAAAAAAAACGAAAATTGACCCTGCAAAATGAATAAATTCAAGATATTATGGTAAGAAAAAAGAAAGTAAAAAATCATAGTGACTTAGAAAATAATATCATTAAAAATATTATATTATAGTTTTAATTAATTTAAAAGCAATGGAAACACGAAGTTGGCTACCAAACACATGTTAGGTGCATATACAAAAAAAAGGTAAACTAAAATAAATTATGTAAAATAAGGAAAAAGGAACAAATGGTGAATATAGATATTGGATTAGAGAAATTGAATATAATCTTGGTATCTTCTAACAAAACATAAAGTGAGAAATTGAATATAATCTTGGTTTCTCCTGATAAAACATAAAGAGAGAATCAAATACTGAAAAACACATAAGAAACCCAAAATATCATTAAACAATATAATGTTAGAAGAAAACATATAAATTAATCTAGAAATAACTAACTATAAAAAATATATGAAAAAAAAAAGAAATTCACATTATTAACTGAAACACAAAAAATAGAAGTTATTGAATAATAAAAAATATATTAAATGAAAAGCTAGAGTTTTTTTTTTTTTGCTGGCTACATTTCCATCTTCAATTCTCCATTTTCATGCGTCTTTCTCCCCAAATGATTGAGCGAGATCAATCTCCTCTAATGCAATTTAGTTCATTGAGATTTTGGAACAAATTAGCCTTTGAATCGGATACGGTTTTGAAACCGGAATTAGCTCTCTAGAACATGGTTTCATGTGTAAAACAATTTCAGTTAATTCCTTTGACTAAATTGATTACATGGTAAAAAAACATATATATATATATATATATATATATAATCCATAAATATACATATAAACACGCTTTTCCATATATTAACATTATAACTCTTTTAGTTTAAGCTAATTAACGATGAAAATTATAATTAATTACATATATTCCATAAAATATAATAAAAAATCTACAAAATATTAAATTTGGTAAATCGACCAATTATACTTTTTCTTTGTAAATAAAGGGTTTTTATATCAATTAATCAATAATTATTCCACTTCTATAAATATGTACATGTATGTGTATATTTCTTTTCAGTTAATTTATGTTAATAATGTTAATATTTGGTCAAAGCTTTAAAGATAGAATAACACTTTTTATGACAACATTATCATTACATGATATATGGTTTATTTAGAGTGAATTTGCTTACATAAAACAATTAAATAAACCTCAATATTAAACCTAGAAATATTAATATAAAAAATAGACAAACATTAAAACGGTAGGAGACCAACCTCTGAAAAATGGAATGGAGGTAATGGAGACTTTAGACCTGCACTTTCATAGTTATCATTTATCAACCTACAAATAACACAAATCAAATATAAAGTTAGGATTTCATCATATTTACACAAAATTAGCAAGTTCTTTTACATAAAAAAATCGAATATAAATCACAATAAAAATAATATGTACACCTGTAAAACTGTGAAGTATATAAACAAAGAAATATAAATATATATAAACCATGTCTGACTATTTGTACATGCTATGTATAGTTTGGATAAGAATAAATGAAGAATATATATAACAATGGCAATAATTCGCATTAATTAGGTAATTAATTTCCATAACCGTAGGAATTAATTAGTAGAGAAAAATGGTGCTTTTCTTGGTCAATGCCTATTGCCATGGTCATGTATCTAGACAATTAAGCAATGTACATTTTTGGGGAATGAATTTAGGCTTGGATAGTTGTTTGAATCTTAAATTAAGTTATGATGGTTAATTACCTTAAAAAAGAAAAGAAAATTTACGTTATGATGATTATTAGGGAAGTGATTTCAGAAATTCCAAAATTAAAGGCTGGTTTATAGGGATTTTTAAACTTAAATTGAAACAATGAACCAATTAAATCAATCTTAAATTGATTAACTTGGAATAAATATTCCTTTAATTTGAACTGAAAGTTGCCGAAAATATTTTAGATTAATTTGTCTATACGTTGCCGAAAATATTGCACTAATAAATTTATTGAAATATATATTCCTTTCAGTATTTTAGATTAATTTGTCTATACGTTGCCGAAAATATTGCACTAATAAATTTATTTCCATATAAACACTAAACCCACACATTGCCGAATTTATGGTGTATTAACTATTCTTATTTCTTAACATTTCATTGGCTTATGTAAGTTAAATGAATTAAATTAACACTTAACAAATTACATTTTTAAAACAATAAAAAAAATTCAAAATTCTAAGAAAAGAGAATTGAGTCAAAGTTACATGATTTTGGTCAAAAGACCATTCTCCTATATATATATATATAAGATAAGATAAGATGTGATAATCAATTTTACAACGGTCAGGCCAAACTCCCCCTAAATATTCTATCTTTTAGTCACTACCATGCCGTCAGTTAGTTGTATTATTCGAATTCAAAGTCAAGCTTTCGTGGCCTATTAAGAAATAATGACAAGAGACTCGTTTGGATTTTTTTGCTCATCAAATCTCATTTTGATATCATGGATTTCGTGTCAAATTGATTCAATTACCGAATTACTCTTTCAAGAAATATGAGACATTGTTTCAATCAAATCATATCAAACAACCAAAGAGATTTTTTATTGATAAGGAAAAGAAAAAAATGGGGATTGGATTAACTCCAACAAAATATTGGATATATAGCAAGTAGTGATTCAATTGATGACTAAGATAGAAATTTGGTTCTTGGATACGTTTAGAAAATGTCAGTGTGCAAATTTGTAATTTTTGACATCAAATTACAGGGTTAATTAGGGGTGAGCGCGGGGCGAGTTTGGGACGTGTCGGGACTAGAGACACGGGTATAGTAAATTTTAGGATTGACGCTTTAAATTCCAAACCTGTCCCGTAGTAATATGGGTTATTGAAGGAAGATCAAGCTTCCAATAAATCCTGCAAAGAAGAGAGAAAATTGAAATTAGTAGCAGAAGAAATTGAAGATAGCAAAGGCGGTGAAGAAATGTTTTAAATTAACTTAGGGATTTAGTATATTAGATTGGGGATAATTTTATATAGAGATAGTAAATATATGTATAGTCAGCGTATGGTTTAGTTTAGTCAGCACATTTCTTTTCTTATAAATACCCGGGTTCAACTCCCACTTTGTACACTTAATAATTTTTTCTGTTAATATACACAGAGTTATTTTTTCTTTCTTCTTCACTCTATTTTTTCTTTTCCAGATTATTGAATCTTCATATTCAATTTCATAATCTGATTTCCAGATTATAATATGGGTACCCGCTTTAAGGGTACCCGAATTATTACGGGACGGGGCAGGATGGAACGGATCGGGATTGCGGGTTCCATACTTTTCTTACACAAAAATTCTCCACTTACCTAATAAAAGTAAATTACATAATCAATTTCTCGTCCCTTTTCTTTTGCTAAAATGAATCATTTTTATCTCTTATTTACATAAACATAACAAATTAAGATCATTTCAAACATATCCAAATATGATTTAAAATTATATACTGAGCAAATACCAAAATACGATCTAATGCATTTCTCAATAAAAAATTAATCCATACTATCTCGGCCAAATACTAAATAATTATTTAAATTCATAATGTATTATGTATGTACTAGAGTGGTAAGATTTTAAAAAAAATATTAGTTGTAATTAAGTAAAGTGTAAAATATATATATATATATAAATTCCAAGGCAAAGGTTGATAATCTGGAGTTTTTCAGCGCCCGACATATTGGCAGAGACAGAAATCGCGTGGCACACGAAATTGCACGTCTCTCTTTTAAAGAATTCTATGTTTTAGACGATTTACCTGTATTGATTCTTGACATTATTGTCTCTGAGCTTGCTTGAATGAAAGTTACCGTTTTCTCTATATATAAAAAAAAAAAAAATTCTATATTCGGTTTGTGTACGTGCGTCCTACCAATGGCTCAGATTTATGCAGTGTTTTAAAAATCGGACCGAACTGGCCGGTTCGACTGGTTTAACCGGTAATCGGCTGTCAATCCAGTCCGGTCAATCTTTCAAAACCACCTTTGTTCACGATCAATTCGAACCGAAAAAAATCGATAAAACCGATATATCAATGAACCAATTGAACCACTACGAATTTTTACTTCTCTTCCGCAACTTTTACACTTCAAATAAACTCTCACATCTCTTCTATTTTTCATTTTAATCTAAACAAAATCAACAAGAAACCCAAAATCTTTTATACAATAAGTTATAAAAATATATTTGAGCATCAATTTCAGTGAAAAAACTCATGATAATTCCCCCAACTTCAAGTATTTTTTATGTTTTTTTTTCAAATAAATGTTTAGGTGACAATATTCATCAATATTTTCTCTTTTCCATTTGTGATTAGTAATAAAATTATTGTTTTTGATATGGTATTTATCATAGTTTGAACTATTGCTTTGATATCATGTTATCATACTTGTAATTTTGTTGCTATCATTCATTCTCAACTCAAGATATGTTGGAAAAGAATTTGTGAGATAACATTTAGCTTATGAAAATAAACTTGAAAAGATTGATAAGAATTTATTTTTTTAAATAGTTGATAACATACATTAAAATTTAAATTAAATTATTATTTCGTAATGACGTCATATCGGTTGAACCAGTAGTTAAAACGGTTAAATCGATCTACTCGATAATCAATAAGATTATCGGTTCGATGTCCGATCCGATTTCTAAAACTTTGGATTTATGTCAGCACACTTAATTTATAATTAATATATTAGGATATAGTCATGAGCTCTATTTTATGTCTGTATATGGAGATAGATATATAGATAGCTACAACAGGTACATGATTGTGGAAATCAAAGCAGTGAAGCACACATATCGAATGAGTTTGCTACATGAGATAACTCATGCAGGCTAGCTACATATATACTTTCTCCGTCCCATTTATTTTGTTTTATTGGTACATTCAATCGGTGAATTTGCTTAAAATTATAATAAATTATTTAATTAATATATTTCAATAATAAGTTGATAATATCATGTGACACCATATATTAATATTTAAAAGGTTTAATACACCATAAATGTGAATAATGTAATATGATAAGTCACTTAAAAGATTGAAAAGTTTGACCGGATACTGTAACAAAAAAAACAAAAAAAATGGGACGGAGGGAGTATGTTTTATTACATTATTATTCGTTTAAATTAATTATTAACCTGTTTATATTATTATATGATTACATGCTTAACTAATTTCATTCTACCTTCATCAAAATGTGAAATATTCAATCACTTTTTTATTTATTTTTAGATATAAAATAATCCCAAAAAATTGTTGATACACTTCGAATATTGCAGTGATAGTGAACTATTTTGGTATCAAAAAATATAAAACATTAAAGTCATCGAAAAGATTAACAGAGATATGAAAGTTAATTTTTTAGTGTTTTCAAACTATGAAAATATGTATCTAAAAGTTAACGGGAGAATTGCATTTTTCATCCCAAACTTTTATCTACTTCATATATTTGGTATCATGTTTTCTGAAAAAAAAACACATTAAATACCATGATTTCACCCCCCTCGACACATTTCATTTTTCCTTCAATTTTTTGGACAGAAACAACCATTAGGTCATCAAAATGGCACGCTTATGTGCTCTATATAATACCTGAAAATTATTATGGCATGATTCCTTGTAGATTACGAGATATGATTTAATTTTGATTAATATCCCGAAACGTTATTAATTTTTTGTAGATCTTTTATTGCGTTTCATGAACTGAAACTTGTACTGTTAGAAATCTCTCGTCAAGAGCATGATACCAAATGTATAAAGTAGGTGAAAGTTCGTTGGAAAAGTACTAGGGACAAGTAGTGTAAGTATATCTAGAAGTAGGCCAAAGTCATGTTTTACGTTTGATTTTTTTGTGAAGAAACAAAATAAGATAAATTGTACTTCCAAACACTTCAAAAATAACTTCTTTTTTTGGTCCTAAGGACTAAAAAGTGCTTTCCTTAAGACACTCCCTAAGAATAGCTTGGATGGAAGTCACTTTCAAACATAATTTGGTTGAACATCTAATTGTGAATGAGTGAGAATACTTCTTTTGTCGCTATCGTTTCTTCTTTTGTTGCTTATTTGAATCATAGAGGTGATTTAGGATAAATTTGAAATAGCTTGACAAATCATATAACTAAATAAATGTCGACAAATTGAGTATAGGGTAGATAAATAATTATTACCTTAAAAATGATAAGTGAAATTGAATATGGTTAGTGATATATATCACATCACTGATTTTTTTTTAAATGGAATTTTGAAAGAGAAAGATTTTACTCCTAATTAAAGAAGTCTTAAGAGTGAAATGTCCTGAAAAAATAAAAGAAAATATAGGATAAATTAGTTAAATGTATCTCTCTCTTTTGTAGTATCTAATGACAAGACAATATTATTGTCCAACATTTAATTAATCACATTGTATATCATTCATGTTTATTACATATATGTATATAGTCAAAATTAACTATTGCACAATAATTGGTGTATAAATTTAATTATTCATAAGTTATATAATTAATTAAAATCTAATATATTTTTTAAAAAACATATTTTAGTAATTCATACAATTTACAAAATAGATTGAATTGTTGAAAGTTTCAAAACGTACAAAAAAAAGTATAAAGTATACAAATTCTTGAAAAATATATATGTCATCATCTTTGAATGTGTGCTGCATTATTAGCATGTACAGAAATGACATATATAATTGTCGTCTAGCTTCTGTTTGAAACAATATCAGAAGTGGTTTTGGCCGGAAATAATGTGCCTACCCCGATGGATTCAATCCACTGGGGTGCTGGATGAGCGACAAGTGTATATGAGAAGACAATTTTTTGTCCTCTTATGCACATGTGTTTATCATCCAACCCCTATGGATATAATCCACCGGTATAGGATGAATGTAACCGTTTTGGCCATTGTTATATTAACTTAATTGGTGAAAGCAAAGGAAATTGTGACTTCCTCTTCAAGAAATTTTCATTTATTTAAAATTTCTTCACTAGAAACAACAAATATAGTAGCTAGAGTTTTTTCCTTTCTACCAAAAGAAAAAAAGAAAGAAAGAAAACAAATATAGTAGAGGAAAATGCCATGCACTCAAAATGAAAATTTAACTCATATATTCGTCTTTAGATGCAACTTGGCATTTATAAATTTCGAAGTCTTTGAGATTGACATATATCTTCTTTATAAATAGCTTGCACCACCCTTGTACAACTTCAATACATTCATCAACTACCAAAAAAAAAAAAAAAGAGAAAAATTTAGGCATTAAGAAAAATATATAGTTCTTTTTGGTAATTTAACATGGAGGAGGAGAAGAAAGAAATTTGTTCTTCGGCTAAAGAAGAGCCAAATTATAGAGGGGTCAAAGCCATGCCTTTTGTCATAGGTAAAAAAAAAAAAAAAAAAAAAAAAATTGAGTTCTTGATTTTTCTCTTTAAATTGTACGTTTATGTATTATATAATAATATTTAAATTTCCTAAATATTAATTTCCAACTGATTAATTTGAATAATTAACTTGCAGGTAATGAGACATTTGAGAAGCTAGGAACAATTGGAACATCATCAAATCTCTTAGTATACCTAACAACAATATTCAACATGAAGTCTATTACAGCCACAAATGTAATCAATATTTTCAATGGAACTTGCAATTTCGGAACCTTATTGGGCGCTTTCTTCTCCGACACTTATCTTGGTCGATACAAAACTCTCGGCATCGCCTCGATATGCTCTTTCCTAGTACGTACTTCATAAATTTAACCCTTTTTTCAAATTAGCAAAAAAAAAAAAAAAAAAAACTCATTTTTTCATGTTAAAAATCTCGATTTCAGGGTATGTTGGTATTAACACTAACCGCGGCATTTCCAACACTACATCCTCCCAAGTGTGGAACCGAGCAAAATAGCACGTGTATCGGACCTTCATCGGGTCAACTTACGTTCCTATTTAGCGGGTTCTTGCTATTAGTCCTAGGGGCTAGTGGGATTAGGCCATGTAACTTGGCCTTTGGTGAGGATCAATTCAATCCAAATACGGATTCGGGGAAAAGGGGTACAAATAGTTTCTTCAATTGGTATCATTTCACCTTCACTTTCGCGATGATGATATCTTTAACGATCATCGTATACGTGCAATCGAACTTGAATTGGGCGATCGGGTTAGGAATTCCGACGTTCCTAATGTTGTTATCTTGCATTTTTTTCTTTATGGGGACAAAGATTTATGTGAAAATAGTACCTCAGGGCAGTCCTTTAAGAAGTGTGGTCCAAACATTAGTTGTTGCATTCAAGAAGAGGAAATTGGAATTGCCTGAACAACCTTGGACCTCTCTTTTTAATTACATTCCTTCGGATTCAATCAATTCCAAATTTGCTTATACTGAGCAACTCAGGTAATTAGTGAATTAAAAATTTCCAAATTTATTTTTTGGATCATTTTTTCTTTTGTAATTTATCTATCCCATAGCTTGTGTTCACTCTAACTGAATATTAATTGAGATATTTTAGTTGAGGACAATTTACGTATTGTACCTCAAAAGTTTTCAATTTTTACATGTAACCTCCTTAAAAGTATAACTTTTGCATTTAACCCCCTAAAACTTAATTATCATTTACATTCATCTAATTAACATAAAATTAAAGCATATTTAAAAATGTAATCAAAAGTTAATTTAGACTAAATTGGAAATAAAATTCGAAATGTTTGTAATTTTACGATGATTATCAATCGTAGACAATGGACTCATTGATCATGTCTTCATTATTATTTTCATTATTTTTTCAAGTTGTGATTTATATTTTATGTAATCAGTATTTTTATTTTGTCCACGTGTGTTGACTTAAATATGATTCTTAAGATTTTGAATATGATATTTTTATCCATAGTTGTCAAATTAATTTGCAAAATTTATTTTAATTAAATAATTGAAAAGAAATCCTAATATTTAAAAATAAATAAACAAATTAGAAGTAATAAGTATATTCAATATTTATATAATAAAAAAGATTTGGGTTCCCAAACCCTGAGCTCAACTTTGGGCTCAGTTGGGGGAGTAACGAGAGGTGGACATTTTGCATCTCCCCTAATTGAGTGCTCAACTATGACTTATTTTTTGAATTTTTTGAATTCAAATTGATTTGAGTCATCATTTGGGCTCTCCATTGAAGATGTTATTATATAACTATAAAAGGGCATGCACTAAATCCACCAAAATTATGTTGTTAACCCATTAAAAACCTAAAAGATGTTGGTTTAAATTTGAGAGTTTGGGTGAAAATATTTACTTTTATGGGATTTAGTGCGAAACATTTTAACTTTTGGGGGTGAATATGAATTATCCTTTAATTAACGATTATCTTTTATCCCCACACGCTTGGCACTCACAATACAACTGTGTATAAAGTAAGTTAACAAGCATAGTTTTTTTTGGAACACAAAGGTGTATTTGTTAATTAAAATAACTTTAGGGTGTATTTGATAATTTTAACTAATACAAGGGGTTGCATTGCAAATAGCTACTTTTAACTCATCAAACACTTGTTATGCTCTGTTTTTCAGGTTGTTGAGTAAAGCAGCAATCCTAACTGCAGAAGACGAAATTAACCCCGACGGATCCGCTTCAAACCCATGGAACCTCTGCAGCTTACAACAAGTCGAAGAGGTCAAATGTGTAATTCGGGTCATACCCATTTGGATATCCGGCATAATATACTACATCGTTATAACCCAAATGCAAACCTATCTCGTTTTCCAAGCCCTCCAATCCGACAGACGCCTACATCACGGCGGCGGTTTCAAAGTCCCCGCCGCCTCGTACACTGTCTTCACAATGTTGAGCCTCAGCATATGGATCCCCATCTACGACAGAATCCTCGTACCCTTTCTCCTTAAAATCACAAAAAAAGATGAGGGTATCACAATCCTTCAAAGAATCGGAATCGGAATGGTTTTAGGCGTAATCACGATGTTCGTATCGGGACTGGTTGAAAATCGTCGGCGAAATTTGGCTTTTGATAAACCGATTTTGGGTTTTGCTGTAAGAAAGGGTGCGATTTCGGCTATGTCCGGTAACTGGTTGATACCGCAATTGGTTTTGACGGGTTTGTCGGAGGGGTTTACTATTATTGGAGAGGTCGAGTTTTTTTACAAGGAGTTTCCTGAAAACATGAGAAGCTTTGGTGGGTCTTTTTTGTTTTGTGGATTTGCGATGTCGAATTATTTGAGCAGTTTCTTGATTTCGATTGTGCATAAGACGACGAGGGTTGGGGAAAGGGGGAATTGGTTGGATGAAGATTTGAATAAGGGAAGATTGGATTATTTCTACTATATGGTTGCTGGTTTGGAAGTTGTGAATTTGGTGTATTTTGTTGCTTGTGCTAAGTGGTACAAGTATAAGAGGACTGAAAAGAGTGGAATGGATTTGGAATTGGAGAAAATTGAGACTCAAAAAAATGTGGTTTAGTGTACATATTTGAATAATGATGTAGTATTGCTTGCATATCTTGTGTTTTAATTTTAAAACAAGGTTGTAATAGTATAACAAATTCCTTGAAAAATAGAGGAGTCGTTGTGAAGACATAATTCATGATGTAGTTGTGTTCTATAAAATAGTTGGGTTAATATCAAAGGTGTTTGGACCAAGTGATAGCGGGTTGTGATTTCAGCGACGAAATTTAATTTAAATTCTACTAGAATCACCATACTATGGAGGACTTATATCTAATGGCTCCTCCGGTTCAAGTTGTAAATATACATTTAGTAGAAGTAGATATAAAAAAATAGTGGCTTAATAATTAATAGTGTAACATCGTTATTTTAGGCAAGATGTTGGGTTTTCCGAAAATTTGAAAAGGATCCAAATAAAGTGGAGGCAATTTTAAAATTGCCCTTATAGAAAATTTTAATTAGATAAATGCCATTAAATTTTTCAAAATTGTAAATATGCCATTGGTTTAATTAAGTCACATAATTAAGTTAATTAAATCTCCCTAATTAAAATAATTTAAACAAACTATTATCTATACCCCAACATTTTCAAAAATTAAAATCAAACCCCATTCAACCATTTTTCATTCTCTATTTACAAACCCTAACAAAATTCTCTCACAAAATTCTAAATTTTCACACACATTCATTCAAATCAAAGAGGAAAAGGAAGAACAACAACATTTAGTTTCATTTTTAAGTGAATTTTTGGGTGATTTACCGGCAAAACGCGCAAAAGAACCTGGAATTTTTTTCGCAGTATGTATCTCACCGCGGTGAGATATACACTCACCGCGGTGAGTTTATATACTCACCGCGGTGAGATATATCTCACCGCAGTGAGTTTATATACTCACCGCGGTGAGAAATATACTCACCGCGGTGAGATATAAACTCACTGCGGTGAGACATTTTGCCTCTCCGGAGACTGGAGACCAAACTCCAGTCTCCAGTCTCCAATTGGAGTCTCCGGAGACTGGAGTTTGATATCCAAACTCCAGTCTCCAATGTGTCCATTCATACTGGAGACTGGAGTTTGGTCTCCAGTCTCCAATTGGAGTCTCCGGAGACTGGAGTTTGATATTCAAACTCCAGTCTCCAATGTGTCCATTCATACTGGAGACTGGAGTTTCGTATGACAAATGCCAAAAATCAAAATAACATATTTGGTTGAATTTTAAATGCTTTTTTTATTAAGATAGTTTGTGAGTTAATTTTAGTTGTTTACTTGTAGGAATGGACAAAATTATACTTTATATTTGGTATGGCGGTGAATTTAAACGCGATACGCATGGAAGATATAATGTTCCTTTTGGTACGGAAGATATAATGTTCCTTTCGGGTCATAAATTGACAAAATCTTACAAAATTGACCAAGATGTACGAAGTTGTGATTTACGGAGGATATAATGTTACTGTAAGTGTTACTTCTCCTTTCGGGTCATAAATTGACAAAATCTTACAAAATTGACCAATATGTATGAAGTTGTGATTTACGGAGGATATAATGTTACTGTAAGTGTTACTTCTCCTTTCGGGTCATAAATTGACAAAATCTTACAAAATTGACCAATATGTACGAAGTTGTGATTTACGGAAGATATAATGTTTCTTTCGGGTCATAAATTGACAAAATCTTATAAAATTGACCAATATGTACGAAGTTGTGATTTACGGAGGATATAATGTTACTGTAAGTGTTACTTCTCCTTTCGGATCGTAAATTGACAAAATCTTACAAAATAAGTTGTGATTTAGGGGTTAGGGTTAAGTTAGGATTATGTGAGGGTTAGGGTAAATGTGAGTGGAGACTGGAGTTTGGTTATCAAATGCCAGTCTCCACTCACATTTACCCTAACCCTAACCTAACCCTAACTTAACCCTAACCCCTAAATCACAAATTATTTTGTAAGATTTTGTCAATTTACGACCCGAAAGGAGAAGTAACACTTACAGTAACATTATATCCTCCGTAAATCACAACTTCGTACATATTGGTCAATTTTGTAAGATTTGGACAATTTATGACCCGAAAGGAGAAGTAACACTTACAGTAACATTATATCCTCCTTAAATCACAACTTCGTATATTTTGGTCAATTTTATTAGATTTTGTCAATTTAACACTTATAGTAACATTATATCTTCCGTAAATCACAACTTCGTACATATTGGTCAATTTTGTAAGATTTGGACAATTTATGACCCGAAAGGAGAAGTAACACTTACGGTAACATTATATCCTCCGTAAATCACAACTTCGTACATATTGGTCAATTTATTGAAATTGCAATTTGACCCCATGTTTTCAAATTGTGGATTTGTAGTTTTCAGATTTATATGTATTCATATTATTGTGTTCATGAATTGTGTGATGATGTTGGCTTATGTGAATTGTTTAATCGTTTAGAATTGCATTTTGACCCTGTATTTTCAAAAAATACACACTAATAACAAGAAACCACACAATAATAATCAAATATTATATAAATACATTAAATATTACAAAAAATATTTTGAAGGTCTCTTCTTCCTTTAACATTCTCGGATACCAAAGAATATTTTGAGACATTCTTGATGAACAATTGACCACTTCGGGCAAGCCTTCAATGCTCTCCAACATCCAAAACTGCACAAAAATGGCCTAGATTTAAGGAAAAAAATAAAAACATATTCAAATCGAAAATTGAGTGGACAAAACAAATATGCCATTAAAACATAATTTTTTTTAATACCACTTTATTATAGTGGAATGGAGGTAATTGTGGAAGGTGTGCGTCGGTATTATGCCATATCCCTATAAAACAAATATGTCACTAAAACATAATTTTTTTTTTCAATTTCGAGTTTGAATTCAATGTTCTCACTAAAACATAATTTTTTTTTTCAATTTCGAGTTTGAATTCAATGTTCATGAATTCTGGAGACTGGAGACTGGAGACTGGAGACTGGAGACTGGAGACTAGACTGGAGACTGGAGATTGGAGACTAGACTGGAGACTGGAGACTGGAGACTGGAGATTGGAGAATGGACTGGAGAGACTGACTGGAGACTGGAGACTGACCAGTCTCCAGTCTCCAGTGGAGACTGAAGACTGGAGACCATCATTTGGTCTCCAAATCAAAATGTTCACCGCGGTGAGCTTTAATGCTCACCGAGGTGAGCATAAAACTCACCGCGGTGAGCATTAAAGCTCACCGCGGTGAGCATTATGCACACCGCGGTGAGCCAAGCTCACCGCGGTGAGTTTTATGCTCACCGCGGTGAGCTATAACATGGCGTCTGAATCTCCAGACGCTGAAATAATTTGGATTGAAAAAAAAAATTAAAATTTACGGTGTATGGGTGTGGTGCTTGTTCTAGGTTCATCTCCTCGCCTTCAATGTCGTTATTATGTGCCATTTTTTGAGTGAGAATTTGTGAAGAAATTGAAGTTGGGGAAGAAAGGGGGAGAGCTCTGTTCCATGTTCGCAGATTTAGATCTAAGAGAGAAAGAGTTTTTTTTTTTTTTTTTTTAGTAGAGTTAAAATCAATAATTAAAGAATGGAGGGTGTATTTTGCAATTTTTTTAAGTTTTAAACGCCTTCCTTATTTAAATTAGGAATTAAAAAAAAAAAAAAAAAAAAAGGAAAAATGCCGATGGCATTTTTCTAATTAAAGTTTTTGGTAGTGGCATTCAGCCAAATTCCCCAATAAAGTGATTGCGTTTGATAGATCCAATCGGGTTCTAAGAACAATGGATTAGATCCAATATCACATAACACAAATAATAGGGCCCAATTAAAGTGATTGCACTAGAGTAGATCCAATTGTTGGGTCCAATACCCAAAGAATATACTGCAAAAATCTTACAGTGTATACGCTACATATGGGATTGTGTGCACCAAACACAATAATGCAGTATTGGTGGGAGATCCAAAATAAAGAGTAATAAAAAGACATTGATATTTGATATTTTATAATAAAACAGACAATAAACAAAAATTCGTGACAGTTCATTCTCTTCCCACGAGCCATGTGTCTCCTCATCTTTCCACAAGCTTAAACCCTTCTACCAGATCCAAATCACTTGTCCAAAGTGCTACATTTTAAAAATACACTTTTGTTCCTAAATTTTCAAAATATATACACTTTTAGACCTATCGTCCTTGAAACCAAAATTGCTAATGTGGCAGTTTACCCTCTATATTATGATAAATTTGATAATTTACCCCTATATGTTACAAAATAATTTTGCCTACTCTCAATTTCAAAAAGTGAGTTAAAATGACTGAATATTAGAATTCACCACATGGATTGGGCTAAGTCCACTTACATGGCTTGGGCCTAACTCAACCTCAAAAGCTAGCTTGTAAGGTGGGGATTGCCCAAGACCTTATAAGGTGGACTTAACTATTGTTTTCAACCAATGTGGGACATTTAGTCTCAATACTCCCCCTTCACGTGTGGGCGGGCAGAATGTGTGGGTGAAACAAGCCCAACACGTGACATATGAAAGCCCAACCTTGTGAATTTGCGACATGTGGGTGAAGACCCAATACAGGAATAAAGACACTCCGGGCCTTTGTTAACCGGAGGAATAATGAATCTCCAAGCCTTGAATAATTGGAGGAATAATGACAACCCAGGCCTTTGTTATCTGGATGAATTGTGTGGGTAGATATTGAAGCCCATCATGCGTACAAGGAGGAGCCCATCACGAAAGGAGGTGGCCCACTTTAACCCGGGGCTCTGATACCATATTAGAATTCACCACATGGCTTGGGCTAAGTCCACTTACATGGATTGGGCTTAACTCAACCTCAAAAGCTAGCTTATAAGGTGAGGATTGCCCAAGACCTTATAAGGTGGACTTAACTATTGTTTTCAACCAATGTGGGACATTTAGTCTCAATACTGAAAAGAATAAATTTAAAATGCAAATTTTCGGCCCTATTCAAAATATACAACAAATTCAAGATGAAATATCTGATTAGGTCCAAATTTAAAAACGATCAGTCATTTTTTTAAAACAATTAATTTATCCTTTAAATCTTGTTGTTACATTCATGCTTGGATTAACTTCAACTCTACGGAAAATTACTATGATTATTTAAGTCCCTTTTTCGAAAATTATTTGTTATTTTTAAAATCATCTTTATAAAAAGGGTAATTAACATAGACACCCCATGACTATTATCTTAATAACAAGAACCTACCCTCTTATTTCAAATATTACAAAGACACTCCCTCGATCAAAAATTGAATTATAAAACTCCACATTTCTAGGATTTTTTCCTTCTTTTCGGGATAGAACATCAATTGCAACTATTCGATAGACGACTTATTGGGATAGATGTAGATGAACAATACCCCCTAGAACCATATAGAAAGTTTTCTACTCGTACAGCTCGAGAAAAAATTAACTACTTTCAGTTTATACCAAAAAAAAAAAATAGAAAGAAAGAAAGACGTCCATGGAGTGGTGGAAGTGCTAACTTCTAGTTTTGCTTATTTACAATAATGCCAAGAAAAAGTCAATAGAAGCAGATTCAAATCTACTTTTTAATACACCACATGTTTATTTAGTCATTTTTTAGCTTATGCTCTATTAATTTTGATTTTTTTTCTTTAAGATAACTAAGCAACAACACAAACAATTAGAAATCAGTAACTCTTAGAATATGTATTTGCACTTGTAGTAAAATAATATTGTTTCCATTATTTCAGCACGCAAGTACATATTAGACTTTGCGTCACCAATATAAAATCGAGCCCATGAACCTCGATTTATGTATATATATATACTAGTCTAAAACTCGTGCTATGCACGATTCCACTACAAAAAAATTAAATTTTAGTGATAAAATTTTATGTGACAATGTTAAAATTGTCACTTCTTATATATATTAAGTGACAAGAACTCAAATATTGCCACTATAATGGTTTTCATTAACGGACTAGTGACAAGAATTATAAAAAAGTTGTCATTGTTGACATTTAGCGATACCCCAAAAGTGATAACTAAAAAGTTGTCATTAAACCATAGTGACCATATTTATTGTCACTAGGTTGTCACTAAAAGGGTGTCGCTAATTATCAATAGTGACAGCTTAAGCCACCATATATTTGTCATTAATAGCTATTAGTGACAACTTAAAAATATATGATGTCACTATTGCACTTGTCACCATTAATATTATGACAAAATTAATATTTTTATCACTAAATGCATATAAAGAGTGACAATTTTTACATTATCACTTAATTTTTTGTCACTTAAGCTTAATTTTCTTGTAGTGTTCAAATACACAGAAAAGGAAAAGAAAAAATTATCTTAAACTAAAAGTTGTGTTGTATAAATCAAAATTAATAATTAATGATTGTCATTCATAAAATCAAATATTTTAAAGCATTAGTACGTGATTCGTTTGAGAATTAAAAATTAACACCTTATTTTTTATGACTTTTATGAAGTTTTTGACACTTTTAAAGATTCAAACAATTAAAGATTTTTTTTTTCTAGGGATTATATCTCTTGTCTAGATTTGTGTCACAAAAAACACAAACAAAAGAATCACGAAACTTCTTTTTTTCCTTTTTTTTGTTTAAATATTGCTTATGAAATTTGTTTATGGATTTTTTTTTTGTTTGGGAGTAAGTCGAAATTAATTCTTAAGCTCACAAAATGCTACATATATTTATATAGAGGTGTAATACTACTACTCATATTCTCATAGTTGGCATAAAAAATGAATAAACGGAGATGTAAAGCTAAGGATAATAATAATAAAAAAAAAAGATAAATGATGATTAAGATCTAACATTCTTAAAATAGGATATTAGTATATTACAAAAATTAAGATCATCCAAAATAAGAAAATACGGAATTTTTTTTTTTTTTTTTGAAGCTACATGATTTAAAGATATTAATCAACTTTTAGAGTTCACATATATGCTAAATTTGTGTAAAATGAAAAAGGAAATTTGAAATTTAATTAGCTATTATTTTGTACAATAAATACTAAAATAATGAAGAAATTCAACGTGTGATAATTTAGAGAACAAATATAAAAAAAAATTAAATATGATTTTCCTTTCATCAATGTTGAAAAGTATGATGTTCAAGCACAATAACTAATTAATACATATAATATATGAAGGAAATATGAAGATAAATACTATTACGAAATACTAATATTTAGGATGCAAATAATCTACACATATGAAGTATTCCATGATAAGTAATAATGGAAGAAAAAATATGTACACCAAAAACCATTTAACCAACAATATAATTTATTATATTTCTAAACAGGTTTAAGTGGTAAATACATGACAAAAAGCATTTTGAGTGTAAATTATAATTTTGGCATAAGATAACACAAAAGGTATTGTAGAAATTAACCAAGATCTAGACCGAGAAAGTGGTCATGCATAATGAAAATTAATTTTTACAAACAAATTTATTTATGCTTGCTATGGCTGAACGAACATAAACAATTTGTTTGGTTTAAATTATAACTAAATCGACAAAAGTACATAATTATATAATTTCTTATGGAAGGAACATATAACATATGACAAAATACATAAAAAATAAAAATTCAACTGTAATGATTTAAAGTTTAAAACAAATTAGTCAGCTCAATTTGTTTATCACACAAGACCAAAAGATGAAAACTAAAAAACACGCAATGAAATAATAAAAACAATTAAAAAAAATCAAAAACTTATAAATCATGTATGAAAATTAATAAATAATAAATATATATGAAATTTAACTGAACAAACATATAGTAGAAAATACGAAGGATATTAAAATATGCATGTTTTTATCACATAAGATCGTAAAATTGTACAAAAGAAAAAAAAATGAAATTATTTCTATAAAAATAAAAATACAAACACACACTAAATTAAAATATAAAAACCTTGTACAACATGATCTATTGTAATCGTAAAAAATGAGGAAAAAAAAGATAGAAAAATCGAAAGCTTATCACATATGATCATAAAACTAAACAAAAGAAAAAATGTAATTATTTCTACAACAAAAACAATAAAATACGAATAAACACGAAATTAAAATATAAAACCTTTTATAATCATATAAAAATAAAAAGAAGAAGAGAAAAATCGAAAGCTTCAAAGTTTCTCAAGTTATAGTTATGAAGAAGAAAATTAAAACAATGACTTTCATGGAAGAACCAAAGAGAATATCATTTCTAGTATTCAAAAAATTAATATAAAAGAAACATCCTTATATTCTAGCTCAATAACTCTTGCATCTCTATAATTGTAGCTTATTTAGGGGAGAAATTTTAGGAATTAATAAAGTTTTCTATTATTTTTTTGGTAAAATTATATGTGGGAGTATGTAATTACAAAAATTGGTACTAATTGACATGATTTATGCAAATTATAGATATAATTACCTAAATGATAACATTTACAATATAAATTTTATATTGGTGAATTCTTAGAATTTTGAATTATTTTAATTTTCAAAGAAAAAATTATTGGTTGAACATTTATTGGGAATTATAAATGCTAAGTGTGTTTACATACATAAATTGCCGGAAGTGGTGATCCAATCAAATGGGTTGAACACAAGAGCACAAAATTACAGACTTATATTAGCACAAAATGAGGGATTTGTTTGATTATGAAAAAATTAAAACGAAAATCTATGAACCTATATGGTAATATATTAATGGTAAAATATTAATGCTATATAAATGATAGTTGAAAGCTAAGATATAGCATACATGTTTGCAGTATTTTAGCTTTCAACTATCATTTATATAGCATTAATATTTTACCATTAATATATTACCATATAGGTTCATAGATTTTCGTTTTAATTTTTTCATAATCAAACAAATCCCTCATTTTGTGCTAATATAAGTCTGTAATTTTGTGCTTTTGTGCTCAACCCATTTGATTGGATCACCACTTCCGGCAATTTATGTATGTAAACACACCAAATAAGGAGTAATTGTATTTAGCATTTATAATTCCCAATAAATGTTTAACCAATAATTTTTTCTTTGAAAAATAAAATAATTCAAAATTCTAAGAATTCACTATTCAGTCAAAATTGATGGATTTTGGTCATAAGACCATTCTCATATATATATATATACTAGCCTATTCCCGTGCTATGCACAAATTACTTTAAAAAAAAAAAACGAATCAGTAGTACTCCATCATATCATTGAATTTTCATATTATTTAATAAAGTAAGTGTCTTTGATAATTATTCTTAAAGCATCTGAGTAAATCCATATTCATAAAAAAAAACATTTAAAAAGTTGATCATAATTTGTGCTTAAAATAGTAATAAGCTAGCGTATTCTCCGTGCTATGCACAGACGAAAAATAAATATTTTAAAATAAATAATATGTAAATTAAAGCAAACTTTGACTATTACATACTTTTTACACTTGAATTGTTATATAATGCCAGAAAAGTTTAAAAAAAACGATATTAATAAATCTAAATCTACCATTCATGTAACTTTCGTAATGAATATAAAAAATATTTTTTGTAAAACATAGCAGCTAAAATGAGCTATTGATATGTCATATGTGGGTGGAAACTAATATGTAATTTTGGAGGGCCAAATGCTTAATTAATATGCAAAAATAACCATCTAATACAACATCCTTGTTCGTTCCGAGCCACTACATCAATGTTCACGTAACGATTCTTGGTGAATACCCATGCTATGCACCAACTTTTTAAGACAATATTAGACCAATATTGTAACATTACAAATATATTAAAAAATAAAAAATAAAATGCACAAACCAATATTTATGTATCTTTTGGTTACGATTCTTGGTCAATATAATTGATTTACTTAGTTATTGTGATTATATAAAAAATTACATGACATAAAATGGGGTAAATTGTGAATATCTACTGCTATAAGACCTAGCCAGGATTTTAATTATTAAAATCTTTCCACGTATTAAAAATTGCAAAAATACCCCTCCATTTAACAAAATGTCAAAATCGTAAAGTAATATGTGAACTTCCGATTATAGCCTTATATTTATTTGTAAACAAAAATGAAAAATAAAAATATGCCATAACCCCTTAAAATTACACATCTAACCCCCTAAAATTAAAAAATTCTAATTTAATTCACAAAATGACTTTAATATTAAATAAATTATTAAAGTAAAATAATATACTAAATAAAATCTAGCTAACTCTCAATAATTTCCTACAAAACTTAAAAAAAACTTGAAATTAACAGATAATTAAAAAATATGTTGATAGCAGTCATCAAGGACAGGTCTTGTATATACTTAGTTTCATAAGAGTAAAGCTTTAAACACATGTAAATAATTTTGTATATTATGCTATCATCTGTGCAAAATTAACTATGAGCCAATAGTAGTTTTGTTAATTACGATCTTACCAATATGAGAAACATTGCACTACACGAAGTAGATGGTTGTTCTTCTGATTATGTAGGGGAAAATTGTTCCATTATGACTGTCATAAGAACCTATGCAAAAGGAAAAAAGAACGTACAAATATTACAAATATAAAAGACAATAAATCACGATGCCCAACATTTGAACGGAATTTAATAATAAACTTAAATTTTCACCTCCAATATGTGAAAATGATATATGAATCTATACAGAAGGAAAAACAGAAAAAATATTACAAATATGAAAGAAAATATATCAATGTCCAACATTCAAACGAAATTTAATTGTAAACATAAAATTTCACCTTCAATATATCAAAATGATATGAAAAGTTGAGAACTGAGAAGTGTGTACATAAGAGTTTGTATTTGGTGGATTATCTCCCACAAAAAAAACCTTTTGCATGATGTAAGAATCTCAATTAGATAAATACTTAGAAACTTCCTTAAATTATGGTAGATTTGTAACGGAATTCAAGCCTCATAAATAATTTATTTGTGTATTTGAATAAGTTTTGAAAATTAAGAAATAATTAATTAAATGTAATTGTCAGCAAAAATGGAAACTTTCCATTTTATCCCTAAACTTTCAGCTGTAACCCATAATGTAATTATCAAGGCAATTATTATTTATGCCAATATTACTCCTTTAGATTTAAGTTTAAAAATAATTATACGCCAATCAAGGGATTAACATTAATTATTGTAGTAAAGATTAGAAGAAAAGGATGTAAATATAATTATTGTCTTCCAAAAACGTTTGTAACATATACTTTCAATAATTAAGGCAATTAATGAATAAAACTCATTTGATTCAAATTTTAAAAAAAAAAATTATGAATAACAAAAAACTCAAAATTCTAAGAATTTAGAATTTGAGTCAAAAGAGCAGGATTTTGGTCAAAGACCATTCTCCTATATACAAAATTACAGACTTATATTAGCACAAAATGAGGGATTTGTTTGATTATGAAAAAATTAAAACGAAAATCTATGAACCTATATGGTAATGTATTAATGGTAAAATATTAATGCTATATAAATGATAGTTGAAAGCTAAGATATAGCATACATGTTTGCAGTATTTTAGCTTTCAACTATCATTTATATAGCATTAATATTTTACCATTAATATATTACAATATAGGTTCATAGATTTTCGTTTTAATTTTTTCATAATCAAACAAATCCCTCATTTTGTGCTAATATAAGTCTGTAATTTTGTGCTTTTGTGCTCAACCCATTTGATTGGATCACCACTTCCGGCAATTTATGTATGTAAACACACCAAATAAGGAGTAATTATATTTAGCATTTATAATTCCCAATAAATGTTCAACCAATAATTTTTTCTTTGAAAAATAAAATAATTCAAAATTCTAAGAATTCACCATTCAGTCAAAATTGATGGATTTTGGTCAAAAGACCATTCTCATATATATATATATATATATATATACTAGCCTATTCCCGTATTATGCACAAATTACTTTAAAAAAAAACGAATCAGTATTACTCCATCATATCATTGAATTTTCATATTATTTAATAAAGTAAGTGTCTTTGATAATTACTCTTAAAGCATCTGAGTAAATCCATATTCATAAAAAAAAACATTTAAAAAGTTGATCATAATTTGTGCTATAAAATATTAATAAGCTAGCGTATTCTCCGTGCTATGCACAGACGAAAAATAAATATTTTAAAATAAATAATATGTAAATTGTTATATAATGCTAGAAAAGTTAAAAAAAAACGATATTAATAAATCTAAATCTACCATTCATGTAACTTTCGTAATGAATATAAAAAATATTTTTTGTAAAACAGAGCAGCTAAAATGAGCTATTGATATGTCATATGTGGGAAAATGGCATGAACTCAAAAATTAAAATTTGACTAATATATTCGTCTTTAGGTGCAACTTGGCATTTAAAAAATTTGAAGTCTTTGACATATATCTTGATTATATAAATAGCTTGCACCACCCTTTTACAACTTCACTACATCCATCAACTTAAAAAGAAAAGAGAGAGAGAGAGAGTTCTTTTTGGTAATTTAACCATGGAGGAGGAGAAGAAAGAAATTTGTTCTTCTGCTAAAGAAGAGCCAAATTATAGAGGGATCAAAGCCATGCCTTTTGTCATAGGTATTAAAAAAAAAAAAAAAAGGTCTTGATTTTTCTCTCTAAATCTTACATTTATGTATTAATAATATTTAAATTTCCTAAATATTAATTTTCAACTGATTTATTTGAATAATTAACTTGCAGGTAATGAGACATTTGAGAAGCTAGGAACAATTGGAACATCATCAAATCTCCTAGTATACCTAACAACAACATTCGACATGAAGTCTATAACAGCCACAAATGTAATCAATATTTTCAATGGAACTTGCAATTTCCGAACCTTATTAGGCGCTTTCCTCTCCGACACTTATCTTGGTCGATACAAAACTCTCGGCATCGCCTCTATATGCTCTTTCCTAGTACGTACTTTATAAATTTCACCTTTTTTCAAATTAGCCAAAAAATAATAAACTCATTTTCTTGTGTTAAAAATCTCGATTTCAGGGTATGTTGATATTAACACTAACCGCGGCATTTCCAACACTACATCCTCCCAAGTGTGGAACCGAAGAAAATAGCACGTGTATCGGACCTTCGTCGGGTCAACTTACGTTCCTATTTAGCGGGTTTGTGCTACTAGTCCTAGGGGCTAGTGGGATTAGGCCATGTAACTTGGCCTTTGGTGCAGATCAATTCAACCCAAATACGGATTCAGGGAAAAGGGGTACAAATAGTTTCTTCAATTGGTATTACTTTACCTTCACTTTTGCGATGATGATATCTTTAACGATCATCGTATACGTGCAATCGAACTTGAATTGGGCGATCGGGTCAGGAATTCCGACGTTCCTAATGTTGTTATCTTGCACTTTTTTCTTTTTGGGGACAAAGATTTATGTGAAAGTAGTACCTCAGGGCAGTCCTTTAACAAGTGTGGTCCAAACATTAGTTGTTGCATTCAAAAAGAGGAAACTGGAATTGCCTGAACAACCTTGGACCTCTCTTTTTAATTACATTCCTTCGGATTCAATCAACTCCAAGTTTGCTTATACCAAGCAACTCAGGTAATTAGTGAATTAGTAATTTCCAAATTTATTCATTGGGTCCTTTATCTATCCCAAGAATTAAATATATTTTTGTAGTTAACCCCTCTGAAATTTAATTAGGAAATCTAAGTCATGGGTGGTCCCTGGTAAAAATATCTTAGAGTTAATGACGATTTACCTTCTGTGATATTCGTATGTTCAATTTACCTCACTGTAATAAAAAAAAAATATTTTACCCTCTGTAATCTTATAAAAGTTTCACACCGCCTCCCATACATTTTTATATTTGACACTTTACCCTCCATGTTATGATAATATGGCAGTTTATCTCCACCCCCCCCCCCCCCCCCCCCCCCCCCCCGTGTAATGATAAATGTGTCAATTTAAACCCCCCGGTAACAAAATAATTTTTATGCTCACTCTCAATTTCGACAAGTAAGATACACTCTCCGAATAAATGAGGTAAGTTGCTTCTTTAAATTTTCACAAGTGTGGTAAAGTACTTTTTTTCAATTAACGGATGGATATTATTCATATCACATGGGATAAATTGTCGGTAACCCAAAAATCTATGTAGGTTTTAGAGGGCATAGATTTCCATATATGGCCTCATCGCAATTCGCAAATATTCACTCAATTTGTCAAACCACGCCCTGAGTGACGAGCCCAAATTTACACGCACTAATAATATGATGTTTCAAGTTCATATAATTACATGGGTACTTGCATAGTCATATATTTAATATGCTCATTTATATAATTATAAAAGTCATGCTCTAAATCCACCGATATTAGGTTGTTACCGGCAAAATTTATTTTTTGCCAAGTAACTGCATTTCAAAATTGGTCATTTATTGTGGCACATCGACAATAATCATCCTTTATTGTGTCACCATCATCAATTTAAGTCCTTATTGCTGGAAAATTTTAATTATCGCCGGAAATCATCAATTTATGTCTTAATTGACCGAAAAATTAATTTTTTTTGTCAAAAATCTCTAATTTATGTCTAATTTGACCGAAAAATTTAATCTTAGCCAAAAATATCATTTGTCGAGTGACACTTAAAAATTAAAAATTTCATATTCTGACTCCACAATTTACAAGACCAAGCCATGTGATATGTCAAATATGACATAAATTGATTTTTATTGCGATAATTTAAAAAAATCGGTGATAAGGACTGAAATTGATAATGTTGACACAATAAATTATGTATATTGGTCGCGAAATACTTTTAATTCTAAATATCCTTTAATTAACAATTATCCCCTTGTGTTTATCTTTAACCCCACTCGCTGGTATCCCAAGTGCTCATAAAAACTCATACCGCAAAATGACTTATGTACCTTCCATTGAGATTGAAATATAAACCAAATTCATAAATGTCTAGGCGGAATATTAAATATTTTCTTAAGAATTAATAAACTTTATCTTCATATAATAATCTCTTTCAAATTCTACCATCATAATATTTGCATCCATTCGGACAAAATATAACTGCGTATAGAAGAATCAAAATGTCTGTTAAGTTACAAATAAGGCCTTGTTATGGGATTTTCGTGAAACACATAGGAGTATCTATTAATTAAAATAACTTTATGGTGTATTTTATAATTTTAATTAGTACAGGGGTTGTTTTGTAAATAACTCTTCTTAACTTCTTTTGTTCTTGTTTTTTTCAGGTTGTTGAGTAAAGCAGCAATCCTAACAGCAGAAGACCAAATAAACCCCGACGGATCCGCTTCAAACCCATGGAGCCTCTGCAGCTTACAACAAGTCGAAGAGGTCAAATGTGTAATTCGGGTCATATCCATTTGGATATCCGGCATAATATACTACATCGTTATAACCCAAATGCAAACCTATCTCGTTTTCCAAGCCCTCCAATCCGACAGACGCCTACATCACGGCGGCAGTTTCAAAATCCCCGCTGCCTCGTACATTGTCTTCACAATGTTGAGCCTCAGCATATGGATCCCCATCTACGACAGAATCCTCGTACCCTTTCTCCGTAAAATCACAAAAAAAGATGAGGGTATCACAATCCTTCAAAGAATCGGAATCGGAATGGTTTTAGGCGTAATCACGATGTTCGTATCGGGACTGGTTGAAAATCGTAGGCGAAATTTGGCTTTTGATAAAACCGATTTTGGGTTTAGTTGTAAGAAAAGATGCGATTTCGGCTATGTCCGGTAACTGGTTGATACCGCAATTGGTATTGACGGGTTTGTCGGAGGGGTTTACTGTTATTGGAGAGGTCGAGTTTTTTTACAAGGAGTTTCCTGAAAACATGAGAAGCTTTGGTGGGTCTTTTTTGTTTTGTGGATTTGCGATGTCAAATTATTTGAGCAGTTTCTTGATTTCGATTGTGCATAAGACGACGAGGGTTGGGGAAAGAGGGAATTGGTTGGATGAAGATTTGAATAAGTGGAGATTGGATTATTTTTACTATATGGTTGCTGGTTTGGAAGTTGTGAATTTGGTGTATTTTGTTGTTTGTGCTAAGTGGTACAAGTATAAGAGGATTGAAAAGAGTGGAATGGACAAGGAAATGGAGAAAATTGAGACTAAGAAAAATGTAGTTTAGTGAACATATTTGAATAATGATGTAGTATTGCCTGCATATCTTGTGTTTTAATTTTTAAACAAGGTTGTAATAGTATAACAAATTCCTTGAAAAATAGAGGAGTCATTGTGAAGACATAATTCATGGTATAGTTGTGTTTTATAAAATAGTTGATTAATATCGAAGGCGTTTGGACCAAGTAGTAGGAGGTTGCGATTTTCTACAGCAAAATTCAATTCGAATTTTTCTGGAATCACCACACTGGGGAGGACTTATATCTAATATGCTAGTCCCGTTTGAATTGTAAATATACATTTAGTAGATATAAAAAAAAATATCGGATTAATAATTAATAGTGTAACATCGTTATTTACGCAAGATATTGGGTTTGGCTATAGGTAGTTCCAAAAATTTAAAAAGGATCCAAATAAAGTGATAGAATTTGATAGATCCAATCGTTGGTTCTAACTTCTAAGGCCATCTCTAATGACTCTTCAGCCTAAGTTCAGCTTCCCCTCAGCTTCAGTCTAGCTTTCCCTCAGATTCCAAGTCCAGCTTCCCCTTTCCTTTTCATAAGTTTCAAATGACTCAGGGCCAGTTTGGCCTAGAGGTTCGAAAAGCAGTTATAGGAGAATTAATTTTACTAAAATTGATTTTGACAATAATTGATTATAATAAAAATTAATTATAGAATAATTGCTTTTATATAATAGCTTTTGCAAAAGTAACACTTTAGGAGATTCTAAAATAAGTTGATTTTTTGTTTTTGGATACCCCAAAAGTGATTATGATATTGGAGGCCAAACACCATGAAAATCACGATTGACCAAAAGTAATTTTTATAATTGGGGCCAAACACTTTAAAAATCACAATAGAGATCTAGAAGTGCTCCCACCGCTGGACCAAACTCATCCTGATCAATCTATCCATTCCATTTAATTCCAATTCTCATTATTCCCCACTCTCACTTAATAATAATAATAATTATAATAATAATAATACGCAAAAAAAAATTTAAGAATACTTCTAAATTAATTGAACATTGGCATTAAAATCGAACTTTAAAATCGTCATAATAAAATTTATCTCAAGAGTAATCCAACATTTATTAATTAATTAATGTCAAAGAAAAATGTATTTAAAATGGATTAGAGATTTAGATTAGGGATGTCAATGGGGTGGATCTCAATCCGGATTCGTCCGAATCCGGTCCGATTTATTAGAATAATTGTTCGATTAGAGATTCGATGGACTTGATCCGATTATAAAGATTTGTAATCCGAAGCATATGGAGCGAATATGAATTTAGGTCGATCCGATAAAGATCTGTATCTGACAATAAATTAAAAGAATGATATATATACATAATGTTTTATAAAAGTAAGTACCATTAATAATATTTCACCATCAATTATGAAGATAGTAATTTATAACCCGTTTATAAATTTATTTAAACCAATATTTCATCTACAAATATGAATATTAGTAAAGAAAGTTTGAACATGTGAGCTAAAATTAAATAAATTGAAAAGTTAATAAACTTGTTTTAGGAAAAAATATTAATTTAATTTTTTAAATGAAAATTTTATTGGATCTGAAAAAAATCTGATATCCGGTCAAATCCGACCAAGATCTATTAAATTCGAAAAATCTAGATCTGTGTACAATCTGAATAAAATCCAAATTCAACATGATCCAATCCAATATAAATTGAGCCAAATATGAACGAACCTGATCCGACCAGAATCTGATCCATTGACATCTCTAACTGAGATCTAACATCATCATAACACAAATAATAGGGCCCAATTAAAGTATTAGAGTAGATCCAAGTGTTGGGTCAATACCCAAAGAATATATATAGTCCGTTTTGTGACAAAAGATGAGTCTCCAAAACTTTAGGTATTGAGTTTGAATTCCACTAAAGTGTGGGTACCTTTTTAGTTTTACATTAGTTTTTATTATTTAATCATTGTAATCGACTTCATTATGCTAAGTAATCAATCGATATTCTGATACAATGATGGTAATTCACAGTTTTCCATATTAAAAATTATACTCCATTTATCTTCAAAAAAATCAATTTTTTTTTTGGCGATGCCTAAGATAAAGGGTAAACACCACTTTTGGTCCCTCTTATCATTAACTTTTTACAGAGTGGTCCCTCTTATGTTTTTTTTCCCACTTTAGTCCCTACTATGAATTATTTGTCTCAGTTTAGTCCCTTTCAAGTGATCCAAGGCGGTTCCGGTAACATGTGATATGCACATGAGGGCAATTTCATCATTTCAAGTAAACTAACAGGGATATTTTCGTCTTTCTAATTTAAAAAAAATATTTAATCTCTTCCAAACTAGGCTTTCATTCCAATCCAACTTAATCGTCCATTTCGTTCCAAACTAAAGTTTTCTCCCAAAATCTTCTTCAAACACCAAAATTGCTCACCAATTAAACAATATCTCAAATAGTCTCAATAGTGAACGGACGAAAATGCCCTAAAAAATATTCATATACATGTCACGTGTTATCGAAACCACCTGATAAGGACTAAAGTGAAACACATAATTCATAGTAGGGACTAAAGTGAAACACATAATTCATAGTAGGTACTAAAGCGGGAAAAAAAACATAAGAGGGACCACTCTGTAAAAAGTTAATGATAAGAGGGACCAAAAGTGGTATTTACCCCTAAGATAAATATACCTCTTTTTCTGAAAATTTAATAGATTTTCCAAAAATAATCTTCGTTTGATTCTAAAATGAAGCCAGGTTCTATAAAATTATTCCCACTCCAATTTGATCCAATGGGGCTAACCCATTCAAGTCCAATATCTAAAAGTTGAGATCCAATTCCGACTGGACTGGTCCATGCACCCTACCAGCCCAAAATTGGCAAATAGCCCTAAAGGCATATTTTACATTTCATTCTTTCTCTTTTTTCTTTTTCTTTGAGGAAGCATTGTATTATTCATTGTAGGAGTATATTATAGATAGTAAATACATTTATAATAAAATGTCGTGCAACACTTGCTTCAAGAATATATACTTATTCAATATAGAACATGACAGAATTTTCTTTGATTTAAATAAGAAGAATTGATGTTTATTCAGTCGATCTAAGTTGATAGCTCTTAATTTAGAGTTAATTTTATAATTAATATACATTGAATTAAAATTGAATAACATTTATATTTTTGATATTTTTAACTTCGATTCGAGCTCAAACCAATAAAAACTAAGATCGAACAATTTACATAAAAATATTAAGTTAAAAGTTGACTTAAGTTTGGTCCGCTTAAAAATTAGAATATATATAGTTCGAGCAAATTTTCAATATTTTCATAAAAAAGTTGAACTTTTAACTGTTTTTCGTTTTTAGTCAACTGTAAGGTTGTCGTGGTCAATAGCGGTTACACTCTGAAAAATAAATATAATATATACAAAATATTTCATAATTGTGAAAAATTGCAGATCCAAAGAAAATTGCTTTATACCGCAAAAATCTTACAGTCTATACACTACATATGGCATTATGTGCAACAAACACAAGAATCGCATAGTAGTATGTATTTATATTTGTGTGACACGTAGTCTTATATTCTACAACCTCTATCTCTAAATTTTCATTCTTATTTTATTTTCATTTTGAGATGTTCCAAAATAAGATTTTCTTTCTATAAATAAAATTATTTTTCTCAAAAATATTCTCTCACATAAAATAATGATTTGACACAACTAGTTCGCAACCATTAATTTTAAAGGTGTAAAAGTACAAATACCCAAAAAAATTGTTTTTCCAACTCTTATTGTCTGACATAAAACTCCGTGCAAAAAATAAAAGAAGTGACAGAAAAGGAACATACGAGTAATATTTTAAAGTTAACGACTAAAAGATTAATATAATTATATATAATTATTATAACATAACATTGTCATGAATGTGGCGTCCAATTTGATAAGTGATAACTATGGGAGATTAAAAGAAAAATTGGCAAAGTCATCTTTAGGCAGCTGATGGAGAGAATTGCAATTGTGGTACCAAACTATATATCGATTCTCACTTGTGGTACCATAAAAATCGAGGCCGACACATTTGGTACCACAATTTAAGAAATTGAATCACTTTTGGTACCACCGTTAAAATTGGACGTTAATTGATGACGTGGCAGTTAAGTGTTATTGCAAAATTGGTACCATTGTTTATGTTGACTGACAATTCTACCCCATAACATTTTAGGTTGTCAAAATAACCCCACATCTTCAAATTTAGTCCACATTGTTGCTCAATTTCAAAATTGGCTTGAATAAAACACATGCGCACCAATTTGGAGATTTTACTTATGATATTTACATATTAATTTAACTAATTTAATTTTATAAATAATATTAACAGACCAAATAATGCTTTAATATAAATCCGACAAAATACTAAAAATAAAGCATATTTTTTTAAAATCTAAAATTTATATAATAATATTTATATATTTAATATATATTAAAAATATAAAGTTATATATTAACAAAATAATTAAAATTCAAAAAAAGAAAAACTAAAAAAAAAATCCCAATCCCCCACCCAACCCCATCCCCCCCGTAAAACCCCCTCCGCCCAACCACGATCCCAGGCCGCCGTCGGCCTGGGATCGTCTGTCCCAGGCCGCCGGTGGCCTGGGATCGCCGGTCCCAGGCCGCGGTGGCCTGGGATCGAAGGCGGCCTGGGTTCTGCAACAGATCCCAGGCCGCGGGTGGCCTGGGACCGGCGATCCCAGGCCACCGGCGGCCTGGAACAGATGATCCCAGGCCGACGGCGGCCTGGGATCGTGGTTGGGCGGAGGGGGTTTTACGGGGGGGATGGGGTTGGGTGGGGGTGGGGGGTAGGGATGGGGATTGGGATTTTTTTTTTAGTTTTTTTTTTTTTTGAATTTTAATTATTTTGTTAATATATAACTTTATATTTTTAATATATATTATATATATAAATTTTAGATTTTACAAAAATATATTTTTATTTTTTAATATTTTGTTGGATTTATATTAAAGTATTATTTGGTCTGTTAATATTATTTATAAAATTAAATTAGTTAAATATAATAAGTAAAATCTCCAAATTGGTTCGCACGTGTTTTATTCGAGCCAATTTTAAAATTGGGCAACAATGTGGATTAAATTTGTCAGTAAATTTAAAAATGTGGAGTTATTTTGACAACCTGAAATGTTTTGGGTAGAATTGTCAGTCAACATAAATAATGGTACCAATTTTGCAATAACACTTAACTGCCACATCATCAATTAACGTCCAATTTTAACGGTGGTACCAAAAGTGATTCAATTTCTTAAATTGTGGTACCAAATGTGTCGGCCTCGATTTTTATGGTACCACAAGTGAGAATCGGTATATAGTTTGGTACCACAATTGCAATTCTCTCGCAGCTGATGCATGGTGGATGGTTAAAAAATAGGACGATGATTTATCCTCTTCTAAGGCTTTATTTTTCCTTTATGTCAAGTTTCCAAGTTATTTATTAATTTTAATATGATTTTATATATATATATATATAATATGAAAATCTTCTTTAAGTGCAAAGATACAAGTCTATGTTCTAGTTTCCACTAATTGTAAAGTATGGGTTCGGTCATTATTGAAGTGATAAAATCTATATATGTTTAAAGGAATTTTTTCTCTTTAGGATGGATCCTCTCTAACTTTTGTGTCAAAAGTATAATATAACATATAGGAGAAGATAATGTAGCCAATTAGGCAACAGTTTATTGGTAAGATTGAGGTCTTAGAACCAAGATATTATGGGTTCAATTCTCAGTAATGTAGAATTTATTTTAATTAAATACAAATGTTTGATGATTGATTTTATTTGTAATTCAATAAATATCTGATGATGTAATGATATTTAATGTGATAATTTCTCTAAAAAAAAGGAGATAGTGTATTATAGATAATATATGAATTAATGGTAATTTACCCCTTGATTTGCATAACATTTAGTTTACCTTTATGTGATTTGAAAAAGAACAATTCACTACTAGAAAAATGAAAAATTCCTACCGATTTTGGGAAAAATCGGTCGGAAATACAAGATCCCAACTGAAATTCCGACCGCAAAAATCAGTTGAAAAAAATTGAGTTAGAATTGAATTCCGACCGAAATTTCCAACCAAAATTGCGACCGGTTAAATCAATGAGAATAATTCACACCAATTATAAATCGGTGAGAATATATCCATACCAATTTTAAATCGATCGGAATATAATTCCCATCGATTTTAAATCGTGGGACTAAAAAAGATTCTCACCGATTTAAAATTGGTGAGAATCTTACAATTTCAGGAATAATTGAAAATCATGCATTCCATGAGGAATAAACTGACATTATCTCGATTATAAAATGTGATATTGTTTTACATGCTCCATCATTGCATGATATTCTTTGAATTTAGTGAGGTATTTTATTTTTTATCGTGCAGGGATGTAGAATGTGCTGGCAATGGTTTGAACATTTGGTGATTATCATTTGCCTATATTTCCCATTTATTATAATTTTGTTTTGTTAAATATTATAAAATAAGTACAAAAAAAATTGTATATCCAACCCAAATCGTATCTTAAATAAATAAAAAAAATTGATTTGTTATCCCAACTCTCATTCGATGGTAATGCAAGAGTAGTTCACAAAGGTTAACAGTTGTATAATTATGGGATACAAATTTGTCCTCTAAAATTTGATTGCTTGATGAACCTTAATAAAATTCCACAATCATCGCACTCCCTCTATTATAATTGAACATTATAAATCACTATAATATTTAATTGATATTTTGATATCAAATATCTCAAGCATTTTTGAACTGTCAACATTTCATCTAAAACGATGATAAGTACAATTCCAACTTGTGGGTTACATCCTAACCAAATTTGAATTCCAATTCAATTTAGTCATTAATATCTTATATATATATATAAAAATCTAATACTAGTAAAAATGAAACACGAGTTAGATCAAATCCAAAAGAATAAGATACAAAAATGTCTTATATATTCATAATGTGAATTTTTTTCCCCCCACATGATAGACAATCTTGCAATTTTAATATCATTAAACACAAAAATGCAAATTTGATACCACATATTAAGTTTTCATTGCAACTTTCATACCAAGTCCAGTTTTTCTTTGGAGTTAATGGCAATTTTATAAAAGTTTCACACAGCCTTTTATATGTGGCAGTTTACCCCCCTATGTTATGATAATGTGGCAGTTTACACCCCTATGTTATGATAAATGTGGCAATTTACCTCCATATGTTACAAAATACTTTCCATGCCCACTCTCAATTTCGACAACTGAGTTACACTCTCCGGCTGAAAGAAGTAAATTTAAAAAGCAAATTTCCCTATTCAGAATATACAACAAATTCAAAATAAAATATATGAATAGGTCCAAATTCAGAAACGATCAGTCATTTAAAAAAAACAACTAAAATATCCTTTAAATCTTGTTGTTACTTTCATGTTTAGACCAACTTCAACTCTAGTAAATTAATTTATAAAGTTTTAGCATAATTAGCTGAAATTGTAATGTATGTCATTTTCACAATAATATATAATGGTACTTGGACCAATTCTCAATTTGCACTAATATGCGTTGGTTGGTCCGTTGACTAACTGCAATTATTTTCCTGCTCCAGCCAATCACAGTTACATCCTTAGTCCATATTGCAGTATTTAAATCAATGGTCTTAGGTATCTAAATTAAGTGCATCCTCATAGCTAAAAAGTGTACATTTAAAAAAAATGGAGAAAATTGAGAAAGAAAGCATGAAAATAATGGAAGACAAAACAGCAGTTACAGAAATTAATGAAGATGAACCTCAGATCAACTACAGAGGAGTTAAGGCCATGCCATTCATCATAGGTGAGTCCCAAAAAAAAAAATGTTTCTTCAAATCCATTTATTCATTTCTTGTAATATATTATTAATATTGTTCTTGAAAATTGTTTTGATGGAAATTTGTAAGGGAATGAGACATTTGAGAAGCTTGGAGCAATTGGAACTTTATCCAATCTGCAGGTGTATCTAACCACAGTTTTCAACATGAGTCGCCTTTCAGCAACAACGCTTCTTAATGTGTTCAATGGCACCACCAATCTTGCTACCTTAATTGGAGCTTATCTTTCCGACACTTATTTTGGTCGTTACAAGACTTTGGGATTCGCCTCCATCGCTTCTCTATTTGTATGTATAACTACTTTGTCCTATTACGATTTTCATGGATAATGTGCATCAATATAGTCGTAAATAATAGTTGATGAGACCTTATCCTGATGACAAAGCTGATGCCCCAAGACTTTAGAGGTTATAATAAAAAATAAAAAAAAAAAAAATTAATCTTTTTTTTCCTTTTTTTGGTGTAGGGTTTGTTGTTGGTGAATCTAACAGCAGTATTCAAGAGCTTGCACCCACCCCACTGTGCACCCGACACCCGATGCATTGGTCCAGACGCAGGCCAAATGGCCTTCCTCTTATTCGGTTTTGGCCTAATGATAGTAGGAGCCGGTGGCATTAGGCCATGTAACTTTGCATTTGGGGCCGATCAATTCAATCCCAACACTGAATCTGGGAAACGAGGAGTCGACAGTTTCTTCAATTGGTATTATTTCACCGTAACATTTGCAGAGATCGTGTCCGTGACGATAGTAGTTTACGTGCAGTCGAACGTGAGTTGGTCGATAGGACTAGCGATTCCTACGATATTTATGTTCTTGTCATGTTTCCTATATTTTGTTGGTTCAAAAATGTATGTGAAAGTGCTGCCGGAAGGGAGTCCAATGAGTAGTATAGTTCAAGTCATGGTGGTTGCTTTCAAGAAAAGGAAGTTGAAGTTGCCTAAGGAGCCATGGCTTCATCTTTTCAACTACACACCACTTAAATCTATCAATTCCAGGCTGCCTTACACTGATCAATTCAGGTAATTAAATATATAAATTAGTACTACATTTGCGAATTTGTTTTTAATCAATCAATTAGGACACATCTGACAAACAATTATCAATTATTCAATATTTTTTTATTAGAACAATAAATGCTGGGATTTAAATATATTTTTGTGGTCAAAGATGGGCCAACTACCCACTTAAGAGCACAATTCAACTTGAATGACGATCTTTCAAGTTTTCTCTTCGTCAATGCATATATGCTTGAGTTATATTAATAATTTAATACTAAGAAATTTTAATATATTCAACTTTTTAATTTCTAATAAAAATACATATATTAGGGCAAACCAAATGATGGGGCCTAGGGGAGGGCTCCGGAGCTCCCCAGCTGCCCCTGCCCCCAGCCCCAGCCCCTGTCTATTCAAATCCAATCATGGGGCTTTCTACTCCATTTAATTATTCCCCACTCTTACCATTATAATAATTATATAATTATAATACTAATACTAATACTAATAATAGTAATAATATAATTATATTATTAATAATATTTAAATATATAAATTAAGAATAATAATAATACTAAAAACATTCATTAAATTGCCAGAGTACAAATATATTGCAAGTTATTAAATTTCATGTTGGTGATTTAATGTGATAAATATATTAACAAAAATTTCAACACAAAAAACATGTTTACAAAAATATTATAAATAAAATATGAATTTGAATATTTTTGTCTAAGTGTTTAAATTATATTTTCAAAGTAATTGAAATATTATATTGTTCAAATATATATATATAGCCACCAATATTCTAATTAAATGATTTAGTTGTACTTGTCATTTTTTAAAATAAAATTATAATTATAATTCAATAAATTAAAATGTCATAAAAAATATGAACAAAAAAATTTGAACTAAAAACTATATCACAAATTACATAAATATACTATACTATTAAATAATAATACACAAACCTAAACAAAACTAAAAAACAAAAAAAACAAAATATTTTAATCTGGGCCCAGGGAGAATAGTGAAAGTTTGTGAAATAATCTCGATTTGCGCAATGTTGTTTGTTTGGGTTTTGAGAGAATGGTTTGAGAAATAAAGTAAGTGTAGGTCTTTTTTGGAAGAATTATGCTGTAGGTGTAAGATGTGTAAGACTTTCTGTCAAATCATGTTTGTTATGTGAGATAAATTGTGTAAGAGATATGTTACTTTATGTCAAATCAGAGTATAGTTTGTATATGTTTTGTTTAGAGATAAGAAAATTGTTGTTTGTTTGGCTTTTGAGAGAGTAGTTTGAGAAAATTGAGAGATGAAAATTTTATTTTAGAGAGTAGAAAACATGTTTGTTTGGCATTTTTCAAACACGAAATTTTTTTGGGAAACACCAAACAAACAAAATTTTCAGGACTTAATGGCAATTTAACACCCTGTGATATTTATAATGTTCAATTTACCTCCTCGTGATTGAAAAATAGCACTTTACCCTCTGCAATCTTATAAAAGTTTAACTCTACCTCCCTGACATTTTCATATGTCGCACTTTACCCCCATGTGTTATGATAATGTGGCAGTTTACCCTATGTGTTATGATAAATGTGGCAATTTACCTCCTATGTTACATAGTCACTTTTTATACCCACTCTCAATTTCGACAAGTGAGTTATACTCTCAGGTTGAAGGAGGTAAGTTGTTTCTTTAAAAGTTTTACAGGGAGATAAATTGACGTTAACTCGAATTTTCAGCTTTTAGATTCTGAAAAAAGCTAATTACCTCCGATTAATGAATGGTTTTAGCTTTCGCTTAAGTAAAATATCGACCCTGACTTAATAACTTTTGAGCTATTGTCAGACATATGCATTATGTTGGTATCTTTTCCACTGAATTCGAATCTGGCTTCATTTCACTAGACCAAATAGAAGTTGATATTGAATCTGCTCTATGATATGAGTCACATATTCTCACATTATCTAGGATTAGGAACTTAGGAGAATTTCTTTTACTAATTTGTATCAAATCAGTGCAGTAATTGATAATCTTAATCTATTTTCTCATCAGTTTCTTGGACAAAGCTGCAATCCTAACGGCCGAAGACCAAATAAAACCGGACGGATCGACATCGAATCCATGGAACCTCTGCAGCATACAACAAATCGAAGAAGCAAAATGCGTAATCAGAGTAATCCCGATTTCACTAACCGCCATCTTATACCACATCGGTGCACAACAACAATACGTAGTCTTCCAAGCACTCCAATCCAACAGACATCTCGGAAACACCAGCTTCCAAATACCCGCCGCGTCTTATGTCATATTCGCTATGCTCAGCCTTACCCTTTGGTTACCGATATACGACAGAATCATCGTTCCATTTCTGCGTAAATTCACAAAAAGAGGAACAGGCATATCTGTTCTTCAAAGAATAGGAATAGGCTTATTCATAACTATAATCGAGTCGCTTATAGGCGCGTTTGTCGAAGAACGGAGAAGGGCGTTGGCTCTTTCAAACGCAAGTGGAGTTTCGACTATGTCTGCAATGTGGCTTGTACCTCAGTTGGCCTTAGGTGGATTGGCTGAGGCTTTTAATGCTATTGGACAAATTGAGTTTTATTACAAGCAGTTTCCGGAGAATATGAGGAGTATCGCGGGGGCGTTTTTCTTTTGTGGAAGTGCGGCTTCGAATTACGTTTATAGTTTCTTGATTTCGACTGTGCATAGGAAGACTGAGGGTGCATTGAGTGGTAACTGGTTGCCTGAAGATTTGAATAAAGGGAGATTGGATTATTTTTACTACTTGGTTGCAGCATTGTGTGGTTTTAATTTTTGCTACTTTCTTGTGTGTGCTCATTGGTATAGATACAAGGGAACTGGAGATCATCATACAATGCAAGAAATTGAAATATTGGAGGTCAAAAAACATGAGGAACATTCTGCTTGATGGATGCTAGATTAATTTGATATAATTAATTAAGAGCCTTTTTTTTTTCTTTTTTTTTTTTTGAAGTTGTCATTGTGTTGGTTTAAGAATTGGGAAAGTTTAGATAAAAATGTTGGTTATGACGTTCGTAATTTGTTTTGTAGCATTTTTGTGTTTCATAGTGGATCAAAATTTCGTGAGTGTATGTTTCGGTCAGCTAAATATTGAAAACATTTCTAGAATTTTTCGAAAACACTAGAAAAAGTTATATAAAAAGTTACTAAATTAAGAAAAATAACAAAATTTAAGGCAAAAAGATAGTTTCGGAATTACACCTTATTTTCGTTTCGATTGATTAAAAAATGAATTTTTTTTGATATTTTCAACGAAAAAGATAAAAAATTTTGATTCATACTTTCATCTTTGGGATGAGATGCCTTTGTTTACCTTTTAAGTTCATAAACTTATGTCTTTTCATTTGAAAAAGAAAGAGATGAAATGTCTTTTCATTTGAAAAAGAAAGAGATGAATCATAGCCCATAGGAGGTCTTATGCAAGAATTGCAAAAAGTTAAGCAACTTTTTTCATGCTCATGGAAAATGATACCAAGATAAATTGTTCCAAACTACAAATAGAAATAGATACTAATGACAAATATCCCTCCTTTAATGAGCTAAATGCACAAATATCCTTTGTACTTTGCCTAATTAGCAAAAAACCCTCACTGTTATTTTTATTAGTAAAATCACCCATATATTCTTTTGTTATTTGTAAAAGAATTGAATTTTTTTCACAAATCAATAGGGAGATTATTGCTAATTGTTTGAGTGAACATGGGTTTCTTGTCGATTTTTAAAGTTAACAGAGTAATTATTGTCAATATTTCGGGTGAATGTTTTTTTTGCATTTTATGGTGGGTATAATTGTCAATTTTTGAGCAAAATATGTAAAAGTGGATTTTCACTAATAAAAACTTACACTGGAACGGCTTTTATAATAAAAATAGGCAAAATTACAGAAAAATCCCAAACTAATCAGTGATTCTGGGTTTTCGTTTCAAACTATATCACCTCACCGAATTTCGTCCCGTAATTTAATATTTTTTTTGGAATATCGTCCCACCGTTAATTATGAGACGGAAATTACACATGTGTCCGTTAAATTGCCACATGCTTGCTTACGTGTCATGGAGTGACAAATTTTAGCATGAACAATTATACAATATTGCAGAATTCGTTCCTAATTACAAGATTGAATCATCATTTCCATTAAATTAAAATTTTAATATTGGGACTAAATTCATGCAAAATAGTAAATTACAAGATGAAATTCAGCGAGTTGATATAGTTGGGACGAAAAAACAAAATTAGTAATTAGTTTGGGACAATATTCTGAAAAAATAAAAAATTACGGGACGAAATTCGGTAAGATGATATATTTTAAGATAAAAATTCAAAATTATTAATTAATTTGGGACGTTTTATACAATTTTGCCATAAAAATAACACAAATGTTTTTTTTTTTGGCTAATTAAACAAAACATAGGGGTATTTTTCCATTTCACTATTGGTTTAAAATTGAGCTCGTCATACACAAGCCCACATATCTTCTTGTCAGGTTGTCTATAGGCTTTCAGTATTTACATTTCAATTGGGCCCATTTGTTAGACCCATTCCCCTTTATCCTTCTTATAGTTTCTTTCTCTTATTAGAAGAAGACGACCGACCCACGTATTACTTCTTCGGATCCAAGTATCCAAATTATGAAACCGATTTTTCAAAACCAATTTTTCAGAAAAGAGTAAAATACCTAATTACAAACCCTAAACCCCTCCCCCCAAAGAAAGTAGTCCTAAACCCCTTTCTTCTCCACATCACCACCCTCATCCCCTCCTTACCCCACGCGCCGCCTCGGCCCTCCCCGCCGCAGATATATTGGCATTTTGTTTTTGAATAAATATAATTCGACTGTGAGGTTGTTACGCAAAAGTAGAAGACAGAGATATGGCGGGAGAGAAGAAAAGTGAGGAGAGAAACGATCAGGGGCACAAGTCCCATAGGGTTAAAAAATCGGGAGCCTCCGTGAAGAAGAAATCGAAATCCAACTCTAATTCGAATGAAGGCCTTACCAAAGAGCAGAAGAAGCTAAATAACCCTAAGGTATAGCTTAAACTCTGTTCTGTTGCTGTACCTTGATGAATTGTTGTATTTTCTTAATTGATTGGATGAATATATTCAAGTAATGCGTCTTACTTTTGCTGCTTTTGAATAAGTTTTGATGAATACGGAATTTCATCAACAGTAAAGCTAAGATATTAATGAAACTATTTTGGTGTCTGTAAGCACACAGCAACATCTCTGTATGTTAATAATTTATGTTTAAAGCATCAAAGTTATTGGTTGTGGTTGATTTCTATCTCTTGATATGCTCGGTTAACAAGCAGAGGTTTGTTTTAGGCATTTGCATTCACTTCATCTGTGAAAGCCAAGCGGCTGCAATCGCGAGCTACAGAGAAAGAGCAGAAAAGGCTTCATGTCCCCACAATGGATCGCACTATGGGAGAACCTGCTCCTTTTGTTGTTGTGGTCCAAGGACCTCCACAGGTTTGTGTGCATGAAATTCTACTGTTGCTTGGTTATTTATTACAATCTCTTTTCACGGTGGGTTCTGAAAAAATAGAATATATGTGCTGTACTGTAGGCTGGGAAGTCACTGCTGATCAAGTGTCTTATTAAACATTACACAAAGCAGAATTTACCTGAAGTTCGTGGTCCAATCACCATTGTATCAGGTTAATTTTGATTTATTCATTTTGCTTTCTTCCCATGGTTTATTTGTGAGATAAAATTTGCTCAGAAGCTGAAAGAAGGAGAACGATATACAGATAATTTTTTTCATTATGTTGATACTCCCTAATTGGGACTTGGGAGGAGGACATAGAGAGCAATATCCAAGATTGAGTTGGTTGCAATAGACTCTACAAATAACAATACATTATATGTTCTCGCTAGTCCATAAAACAATTAAAGGATAAGTAACTAATGAAAAAGGACTGACTGCCTGCTGATTTATGGGATTTCTTAGGATTTGAATTTGGGGTTGACTTTTTCTTCTTTATTGTTTTTTAATGGAGAGTGATTTCTTATTTCTTGGCCTAGGCAAAAAAAGGCGACTACAGTTTGTGGAGTGCCCAAATGACATCAATGGGATGATTGATTGTGCCAAGTTTGCTGATTTGGCTTTGCTCCTCATTGATGGAAGCTATGGTTTTGAAATGGTGAGATTCCATCAGAATGTAGCTTTTCTTCTAGTGTAATCTTTGTTTTAAATAAATAACTTTTGGATATTAAAAAGGGTTCTTTGGACTCTGAAATGTGGGCCTAGAGGCTACATATTTAGATAGATAGATTTGTTTGTTGTTTTAGTTTCGGCAACCTGTTAAAAGGATATCTATTCCAGCACCTTAATGGACTAACTGAAAAAATGATCTTGGTAGGAGTTGATTGATTAATTCATAAGTGCCTATCTTACAGTGCCTTGTTCCATATTTTTCATTGATCTACCTGCGATTGTAGGAAACTTTTGAATTCCTTAACATATTGCAAAATCATGGATTCCCTAAAGTGATGGGTGTTCTTACACATCTGGACAAATTCAAGGACGTAAAGAAACTTAAGAAAACAAAGCAACGACTCAAACATCGATTCTGGACCGAGATCTATGATGGTGCCAAGTTATTTTATTTATCTGGCCTTATTCATGGAAAGTAAGTGAAGAGATGTTTGTTTCACCTTGATTTTGATAATTGAATCTTTACTACTTCTCAAGCTTATACTGCTTTCCGATGGCTTGCTTGTGACCAGGTACACAAAACGTGAAGTGCAAAATCTGGCAAGGTTTATTTCTGTCATGAAATTTCCTCCCTTGTCTTGGAGAGTTTCTCATCCTTACATCTTGGTAGATCGTATTGAGGATGTTACTGCCCCTGACAAGGTGCACATGAATAGTAAATGTGATAGAAATGTTACCTTGTATGGCTATTTACGCGGTTGTAATTTGAAGAAGGGAACAAAGGTACATAACTCTTTCTGGTTCATGTTTTATGTAGTTTCTGCATCAGCAGATTTTTTGTGTTGATTAGCTGGATACTTGTAGCAAGCAGTTCTCTACCTATTTATGTCTATCGGATTAGAAATTAAATTTGTGCCTATTTATTGTGTTATTCAGTTACCTGACTTGTTTGGAATTGAATATATCAAAATAAAATGTTTTGGTGGCGATAATTCGCTTATTCACAGTATTTTAATTCTTCTCTGTTTCAGTAGCTTTAAGCCTCATATTTGTATTTTTTCATTTGGTATTTGGATACAGAGCCTACTTTTTTCTTTTTGTATCTTTGTATAATTTATACTCTAGTCTATAGTTTGACAAAATATTTCATAAAACAGGCTCATATTGCTGGTGTTGGTGATTATCCTTTGGCTGGAATTTCAGAGCTGGCTGATCCTTGCCCATTACCATCAGCTGCCAAAAAGAAAGGATTACGTGACAAGGAGAAGCTGTTTTATGCTCCTATGTCAGGACTAGGGGATCTTATTTATGATAAGGATGCCGTCTACATAAATATTAACGACCACTTTGTGCAGTTCTCTAAAGACGATGGAGATAATGCTGAAGGGATTAACAAAGGTCTATACACTGTATTTATTTAAGAAATATTTTCATCATCTTTGCAATGTGTATGCTTTTGAACCACTCTGATAGATAATTTCTTCTTTATGTGATACATTACATAAGCTTTCTCTAATCTATCTGACTGCAATTACGCCTTCAGGGTTTAGGACAAGCAAAGTTCTTTTATTCATTCTCCTTGCCGTTCCTTTATTGTTTCCGAAAGTTTATCTACGTTGGTAGATATTTGATGCACTAATTTTGTTCATATACGTGAGATAAGCTATAGTACCATGAAAATTGTTTTAAGAATAACATGAGCCATTTCACCAATCTTCTGTTATTATTTATTGAACCATGACAATGACTTCAACCATCTTATACCTTTTTCTGTTTTTATTTACATTTCCTCCCACATTTGTGTGCTCAGTCTGTATTTTTACTGCATGTATATATAATGAAGAGTTAGAGTGAGTACATTCGAAGAGAATAATGATTTAAAGTCTAGCTTAACTTCTTGCAGCTAGTTTCTTTCTTCTCATCTAAATCTTACTGTTTCAGGAAAGCAACGTGATGTTGGTGTCGAATTGGTGAAATCATTACAGAACACAAAGTATTCTGTTGACGAGAAGCTCGAAAAGAGTTTCATGTCAATTTTTGGAAAAAAACCTGATAATACTGTGGCTAATCGTGAAGCTGATATGCAAGAAAAAGATGTTGAATTTGGTGAAGAAAGTGATACTGAAGGTGAAGATAGTGATACTGAGGGTGAAGATAGTGATACTGAGGATGAAGATAGTAAAAAAGACTCCACATCAGATCAACCCCCACCTAGCCAAAGAAACTTTAAGGAACATATTGACATCCTTGAGGGAAGGGTGAGGAGAAAAGCTGTTTTTGAAAATGACGGGGATAAGGTAAATCTTTGGCAAGCACATCATACGTATGTGCCTGCTTTAGCTTTCTCATGTTTCATTTCTGTTTTTTCTCTATCTATGAAGATGATAGAATGGGCATTCTAGGAGGCAAGCGCCATAAGAGAACTTTAAGGAGATCCAGCAAACATCAAAGCATTAAATGGAACTTGGCCTTGTTTCTCAGGCATAATATGAGTCGAGTACATCATAGCACAGCACACTGCTTCTTATCATAGAACTGAGAGTATATGTAAGCAGACTAGTAGCAATATGGCGTCTAATTAAACTAGGTTAAGTAACAGTCAGCCGAGGAAGTTGCATAATTTAATTATGTCCTAAAGACTAACTGCTTCAGTTTTTAGAAAATGACATAGTTTAGGTGTGGAATCTGTTGTAAATAGTGCACATAAGAATAAAGGTAATTAAGAACAGAAATTTTGAGCTCCATTCTACGACATGAATCATAGACAAAGTGGGGGACTCATTATGGAAAATCGAAGAACTTTTTTCTTGCCAGAAGATTAGCTTACGTGATGAGTTGTCTCTCTGTTTCTCGTCCACTATTATAAAATGTCTTAGAGCAGCAATTTTTTAATCCAGTTAATATCTTTAAATCAAAGCAATGAACTTATATAGTTGAAAGAATTTAGATTGCACTTTTGCTTTTACTCCACAATCTAACACTCAGAGAGCTCAATGAAATATTTTTTTTTAGCATTTCTCGAAAATTGATGAATTGTGATCTACCTATATGATGTGCAATTGTTGTCATTAGTACTATCACTTTTTAGGGAATCTTCTATCTGCCATGGTACTTAGTTGAATGGACCACCTCTGTATGTTTAACTTAGAATAATTTTAAAAGCAGGATTCTGATGTAGATGAGGAAGACGATGATGATCAGGATAGCAGTGATAACGATGACACAGAAAGAGATGGCGAGGAAAATGTATCTTCTTATGACTCTTCAGCAGATGAAGAAGATCATGGTATGTTCATCTTTGGGTTTGGAGTCTCGTGATTGATATATGTGATTTGAGAAGCACTATCCCATCTCCATTACCCCTTTTTTTCCCCCGCTTCTTTTCTTCTCTATTGTCAATAAGTTTGTCATTGCTTCTTAAAGAAAATGAAAGACTAGTTCCTCGTTAGTTAATGGTTTCTCTTGCAGAAGATGAGATGGGAAATGCTTCCAAATGGAAAGAATCCTTGGCAGAACGAACTGCCTTGAGAAAGAACATTAATCTTATGCAACTTGTATACGGGAAACCTGCATCAAAATCGTCGAATGACGTGGAGGACATCAGTGAGGAGGAAAGTGATGATGATGATGATGATTTCTTTAGGCCTAAAGGTGAAGGGAACAAGGTATGCCCAATGAGATGTTGACTCTCTCCCTCATCCCTGTCGCAAATTGTTCGTTTGAGTATTAAACTGAACTTGACTACATTGTGTTGTAACTGCTCATCCTCTTAATTAATTTCAGAAATCTAAAGAAGGAAGCGATGACAAAGATGTTGATATTGATGACTGCTCAAAATTTTTAAGTGATGCAAGTCAAAAAGATTGGAACAGTGAAGTTGCAGTTGCAAGTATTCGTGATCGTTTTGTAACTGGAGACTGGGTCAAGGCATCCTTGAGAAATCATCCCCTGAGTGGTATGGCAGGTGATGTAGATGATGACGCGGTCCTTGGAGAATTTGAAGACTTAGAAACAGGTCAGAAGTATAACAGCCAGCATTTAGGTGATCTTTCCGATGGTCACATGGAAGGTGACTTGGATCCCGAGGAGCGAAGGCTATTAAAACTGGCAAATCGTGCAAAATTTGATTCTGAATATCCTTCTCTTACGACATGAAATCCTTTTTACTTGTGCTTTTTCATATAAATGCTCTGAGGCTAGGCATGCAAGCTAATTAGTGGCATTTTTAGTGCCACGGTAAATTGCCAAGTACATTTCTTCGATACAAATATGGGGTTCTTATGTTATGGGTAAACTAGAAATCTGTGTCTTTTGTTGGAATTATTAAGATATTTTAAAGTTTGTGGTTAAGAATATTTTTGGCCTGGATATGCTTATTGGTTTAGAAATACCTATGTTGTTGTGATGCTAATAAGGTTTTAGGGCACTTGCTATATATTCATGGAAAATATTTTTAAACTTTTGCATCCTTAATTCTATTTTACACTAGAATATTTTTGGCATGGATATGTTTATTGGTTTAGAAAAACCTATGTTGTTGTGATGCTAATAAGGTTTTGGGCCATCACTTGCTACATTTTATGGAAAATATTTTTAAACTTTTGCGTCCTTAATTCTATTTTACAATGGACGGTTCCGAGTTGCCTGATGAAGATGATGAAGGAAATAACGACACCAAGTCCAGTCGTGGTCAAAGTAATGGAAGTGGGTACTTTGATAAGGTAATCTATCTGGTACTAAACTCCACAATCAATGTGAAAACATGAGATAATTGCTGACTCTCTATTCCTGTAGTTAAAGGAGGAGATTGAACTTCAGAAGCAAATAAATATGGCTGAACTAAATGAACTGGATGAGGTCACTCGTGTAGAGATAGAAGGTTACAGAACTGGGACTTATCTTAGACTTGAATTTCGTGATGTTCCCTTCGAAATGGTTGAAAACTTTGATCCTTGTCATCCTATCCTTGTTGGTGGACTTGCACTTGGTGAGGAAAATGTTGGATATATGCAGGTTAGGAACTGTACTGAGATGTTATTTGGTGTTTCTTTCTTTTAATGTTTTATTTAATTTTCAATTTTCTTTTGTGCCCTTCATATCTAATGAGTTTTTGTTCATACATTTTTGTCTCTGAAGGTACGACTGAAGAGGCATAGATGGCATAAGAAATTACTTAAGACCAGAGATCCCATAATTGTTTCAATTGGATGGAGGCGCTATCAAACATTACCTATATATGCTATTGAGGACCAAAATGGTCGTCATCGCATGCTCAAATACACACCTGAACATATGCATTGTCTTGCAATGTTCTGGGGCCCACTTGCTCCCCCTCATACTGGGGTTGTTGCTGTACAAAGTTTATCAAACAATCAGGTAAAACAATCCTATATCCATCTTACTAGCAGTTACAGAGTTGTTCCTCAAAATTGTTCTACGATGTCACTTATCCTCTCAATTATATATCAGTACTTTGTTGATATGTGACATGTTTTGTCCATGAAACTTCAATTGAAACACATCCCCATGCAGTTGACTTGGTCGAGCCAGATATTTATGGTTGTGTTGGTCCTTAATTATCAGTTCATGCTTCAGTTTCCGATGCTAAATTCTTATTAGTCATTTTCCATTCAAATTGCTGTATCAGGCATCCTTTAGGATCACGGCAACTGCTACAGTCCTGGAGTTCAACCATGCTTCAAGGATAGTGAAAAAGATCAAGCTAGTTGGCCATGCCTGTAAAATCTTCAAAAAGACTGCTTTTATTGAGGACATGTTCACTTCCGATCTGGAAATAGCTAGGTTTGAGGGTGCAGCAATAAGAACAGTTAGTGGAATTCGTGGGCAAGTAAAGAAGGTACTTCTTTTTACCCAGTATTGTAGCTTGTCTCGATCTAGAATGCTCGAACATTTTGGAAGTAACTTTTGCTGTTGTTTTGATAATATAGGCTGCAAAAGAAGAGATCGGCAACAAGTCGAAGAAAAAGGGTGGATACATAAAAGAAGGCATTGCTAGATGCACCTTTGAGGATAAAATAAAAATGGGGGACATTGTGTTCTTGCGTGCTTGGACTCAGGTTGAAGTACCTCAATTTTACAACCCTTTGACAACGGCTTTGCAGCCACGTGAACGGACTTGGCAAGGGATGAAAACAGTTGCTGAACTGAGGAGGGAACAAAACCTACCTGTGCCAGTAAACAAGGATTCACTTTACAAGCCAATTGAAAGGAAACCGAGAAAGTTCAATCCACTTGTTATCCCCAAGTCATTACAGCAAGCTCTACCTTTTGCATCTAAACCTAAGGATATAGCTTCTCGAAGACGTTCACTGCTTGAAAATAGGAGAGCTGTAATCATGGAGCCTCACGAGCGGAAAGTGCATGCGCTTGTTCAAAGCCTCCAACTCATTAAAAATGATAAGGTATTTATTTATTATTTACTCGGGACCAAATAAATTGCTTGCTGGCTCCTGCAATCCTAGTCTAAAACTTTGAATGACCTTTCTTTGGCAGTTGAAAAAACGCAAACTCAAGGAAGCGGGAAAGAGGAAGGTTCAAGAAGTGGAGCGTGCAAAGGAAGAACAACTATCGAAGAAGAGACAAAGAGAGGAACGTAAGGGAAGGTACATTGAACAGGAGAAGATGAAGAAGAAAGCACGAAGAAATTCAGATTAGTGAATATCTTTACCGACTACTATATAATATGGTGAAAATGAGAGACATCGTACAAGTTCAACACGAGACGAACAAATTGTGTTCTTTTTCCTCAAAAGTCTTGCAGAGATATAATGTACACTTTGAACAAATAATCCCAAAGAAAAATGTATTTGCCTTAACCTAGCAGGCAAGGTGTAACATTTATTTATTATGTACCATCAACAGTTATTGTTTATTTGGTTATACTCATAAAGTTCACTTTTGTTTATTTTGTTGCATACATGAATTGCAACTTTTTTGAAATGCTTCTAGGTTTTTTGCAATATAAAATAGAAAAAAAAAAAAAAAAAGGTTTGAATGAAGAAAAGAAAAGATCGGTACATATTATATAACTAAAACACTTAATATTAAACCCTTTTACAAACCAAATCCTCTTAACCAATTTGATTAGGTTATCAGTTGCCTGATGTATCCGGATTCAAACTGGGTCCAATTATTAAAATCTCAGAGTTCAGATTCAATTAAAAAAAATTGGGAAATGAAAATTTAGATCTAGTTAATATATGCAAAATAAACTCGTAATGAGTTATACTTCCAATTTATCGAAAAAATTATTAGAAAAAAAATCATTGCTGACATAGATAGAACCGGGTCGAAAATTTTGGACCTAGTCCATGGGTCATACTAACCGATTTATTCTTAATGGGCCGAAGAGCTATTAACCGCATTGGCCCAGCCCCTATAAATTCTATTATGCTTCTCCACAAAAACCCTAATTACATAGGGGAGGCGGATTTCAGCGTTTCAGAGCTTTTCTTCCCATCTTCGCGGCGGCTTTCTCTACTACATTTTGAAGATGAAGGTATCATATATCGCTCTCTCTTTTTCTCACATGCACACATGCAGCTCCACCATGAAATATTCTGCCGTTTAAAATTTTAATTTTGGTTTTCTTTTTTGAATTTTTGGTAGTTCAATATAGCAAATCCGACGACTGGTTGCCAGAAGAAGCTCGAGATTGATGATGATCTGAAGCTGTATGTTTTCGTTTTTGCATAATTTATTTACCAAATTAAGTTTTTTTTTTCTGTTTGCTAGTTCTGGTGATTAGTTTTATATGTATTCGTTACTAAGGTTGAATTTATTATCATCGTCAATTTTTAGTTTTAGCATGTCTAAGAATTCTATTTAATTGAACTTAGATTCATATGTTGTAGTTCTCTCTTTGCTAGTTAATAACCTTAAACCTTTTTTTTCGTTGTGTACTAATTTGCTGCTAATTCTTAAGATAATGCAACCTTAATAGCTGTATTATAAGAGCAAAAGTTTCTAGCTTTTGAGATAGAAAATTAAATTAGCTTACAGTTTTTGTAGGATATGATTTAATCAATTTCACTGACACGGAGTATTTTCTCAACTGCCCATGTTTAATCCTGTTGCCATATGTTTTCTTATATTTGTAAATTGCAGGAGGGCATTTTACGACAAGAGGATCTCGCAGGAGGTCAATGGAGATGCATTGGGCGAGGTATGCTCTCGTTCTCTGTAATCATTTTAACTGGTTTTTTCCACCAATGATTTTGCACTTGTAGATTGATGATTGTTTATTCTAACATGGTTATATTTAATTTCAATTTCAGGAGTTCAAGGGGTATGTGTTCAAGATCATGGGAGGCTGTGACAAGCAAGGGTTCCCCATGAAGCAGGGTGTGTTGACTCCTGGACGTGTCAGACTCTTGCTGCACAGAGGTATGTGAAGTGTGTTGAATAATCTATTGTTGTGGTGCCTGAGCTTGATATAATTTAAGAATTTGATGGTTGCTTGAAAAAGGTACTCCATGCTTCCGTGGTTTCGGAAGGCGTAATGGAGAGCGCCGAAGGAAGTCTGTTCGGGGATGCATCGTGAGCCCCGATCTATCTGTCTTGAATCTGGTAATAGTAAAAAAGGGTGATAATGATCTCCCAGGGTTGACCGATGTTGAGAAGCCAAGAATGAGAGGTCCAAAGAGGGCTTCAAAGATCCGCAAGCTTTTCAACCTTACCAAGGATGATGATGTTAGGAAGTATGTCAACACATACCGCCGAACATTCACAAACAAGGCTGGTGAGTTATGTCTGTCTCCACTTTTTAGCAACAATGATGAAGCCAAACTATTTTTTAATATTTTGACTGAAAGCATTGGTTTCTCTTTATGATGACAGGTAAGAAAGTAAGCAAGGCTCCTAAGATTCAGAGGCTGGTCACTCCATTGACTCTGCAAAGGAAGAGGGCTAGAATTGCGGACAAGAAGAAGAGGATTGTCAAGGCCAAGGCAGAGGCTGCTGAGTACCAGAAGCTTCTAGCAAGTCGATTGAAGGAACAGAGGGAAAAGCGTAGCGAGAGTTTGGCCAAGAAGAGGTCTAGACTCTCTGCAGCCTCAAAGCCATCCATTGTTGCCTAAATACTCTTACATGCTTAGGTACTTGTTTTGAGTTATGTATGTCATTGCTTGGTGTTATTTCCTTGCTGAGAAATTTTGTTAAAATGTTGCTCAATTTACTGCTGCTGACATTTTGTTTCTGATTATGATTTTAAGCTATTATTGGTTTTGGTTGGAGAATTGAGACTAGAAGTTTATTATAACCTTGAATTTGTATTCTGGATTCTACATAATTAGTGTAAGCATCCTGCCAGCCCTAATCGAAATGTAAAATCGGGGTAACAAAAAAATAAAAAATCACTATAAAAAAATTATTTTCTTACTTTTAAAATTGTAAAAGTATTTACATGGTTTTTCTGTGACATTTGTTATAGAATAGATAAAATGACTTATAAAATTAACTTTTTTTTTAAAATTCAATGGTAATATGTGTTTATAACTTTTGATATAAAATCCTTCTTTCTAAAAAACAAATACTATAAGTATTTTGAATTTAATTATATAACTAATATACGTCAATATAGTTAATTTTACTTGTCATTAAAATTAATAAATAGATTAGACATAAATGTAGAATATTAATGCTCTCGCAACTATATTATAAGAGAGGTTGTTTAGTAAAGTTGAAATTAATCAATTTTTGATATCTAGATGGGTTCGTTAATTGCAAAATTTGTATTTGGTACCAAAAATTCGAAAAGTGTGATTTTAGGCATTTTTTGTAAATTATATATAAATTAATTTTTAAAATTTGTAGTTTGGTCAAAATTCATTAAATTAAGTTACATATTAACCTTAATTTTAAACTGATCATAAATACCATACTAAGAAAAAGAAGAAAAAAAATTGACAACTCCATGTGCCTCTGGCGTCTCCAAATCTTAAATTTATTGTATTGTTGTAAAATTATAATATCATAAAAAGTTGGGTTTGTCTAAAATGAAATTTTGTGAGATGGTGAGCACATGAGATAGTCATTTTTCTATTGAAAAGTGTCTTATTTTGTATTATTTTTGAATCATCTATGTAATGACAAATATATCCTATTGTGTTTTGTACTACAATGTTATTAATTATTAGGATAAATTACAAAAATTCTGATCAAGTAAGATCTAATTTCAAAATTCTTCTCAAGTATTGAAAATTACAAAAAAGAAAAAACCATCCATTTAACGAAACATCAAAAACCCTATCGAAAGAATTGAACTTCCTGTTATACCCTTATGATTTTCTTTTCTAAGTAAAATTACATATTTAACCATAAAATTTTAATTTTAATTTCCTTAAATTTAGAAAGCATAAAAAAAACACCCCCTAACCCCGTCACCCACCATATCAATTTTGTCTTCTTCAATTTTAATTTGTATAATAATGGATGGGAAATAGACTTATCAATTATCAATATTATTGTTTATATGTCTCTATCTCCATCACAAATTGCTACTCCTAAACAAGAAGAGAGTACTCCATCCAGGTTCCGTATGCCTTCCTATTTTCGGCTATTTCCACCTTTTGGGGAACAACCATGGTCCGATCTCCCAGGCCGGGAGAGGTGGGGGTGTAAGTGATGGTACTTAAGGCCATTTTCAATGGTGGGGGCAGGGCCGGAGCCCTGGGGCTGCCCCTGCCTGGTCGTCTCCAATGGCAGGGTTTCGAAACCCATTTAGGCCATCTCCAATGGAGATGGCCGGGGTCGGGGCTGGGTGGAGAAATCGTCTCCAGCGGTGGGGGCTCGGGGGCGGGGTGGGGAACGGGGCGGGAACGGGACAGGGCCGGGGCTCCGCGGAGCCCTGGCCGCGGCTCGTTCCCACTTGGGATTAATGAGGAAGAAGAGGGGCGAGATTCACGCGCCTCTCTTTAAGTCAGGGGACGCCACTTGGCGTCACCTGATTGGTTCCCTTTTTTTTTAAATTTCTTTAATAAAAATTGTTTATTTAATATTTTTAAATAGGAAAAAATAAATTATTTAAATAAATAAATATAAAATTAAATTTCCCTCCTAAATTAATCAAATATGTAGAATTGAATTATTTGATAAAATTTGTTTAGTATATATATTGTATATTTACTAGTATTTAACAAATATATGTAGTCACCAATTTTTAATTGAATTATTTAATATAATAAAATTTATTTATTTAGAAATTAAAATCATTAATAATTTATTAGAATTGTAATTAAATTTATTTATGGACAAATCATTAATAAATAAATTCAACATTTTATTTTAATATCTTTTTTCTAATTAAAAATTTAATCATTTAACTACAATATTGGTGGTGGCTATATAACTTTAAAAATACCGAAAGACCTATTGGTACAAAAAAAAGCCAAGAAGGGAAAATGGAAGGCTTCGTCGAGTAGTCCATATGCTAATATTGACTTGGAAAGGGAAAAAATTCAAGCCATGAGAGAATCTACACTTCTCTAGTAGAGGCTGGACGAGAGAGAATGCATATGGAGATGCTTCAACGTCAACGGGAAGAAGAAGCAACGAGAATGTCAACGACAATGTCAAGGGAGGAACGGATTATGTTGATGGACTGCTCTTCATTCACTCCAGATACAAAGGCGTATTGGAAGAATAAAAGAAGGGAAATACAACAAAAAAGTCTTCCTCGGGACTTATTTGGAGATTCATCAAATGAAGGAATCGACTGGTTTCAGGGGAGAAATCAGTAAAATGTTATATTTCCGTGTGCTTGTCGTTTATTTAATCATATTTCTTGTATTTCCTTTCTTGTTTGTTGTATTTCCTATTATGTATCAATTTTGATTTTATGATTATTTACTCTCTTTAATTTTAATATTTAAATATAATTAATAATTTAATTATATTAATAAAATAATTATTTTATTATTAATATTAATATTAAAAAAAATTAAAACTGGAATTATAGGTGAGAGTGAGCAAAGGAAGAAAATGGGATTAATTCCATTTCGGAGACCTGCCATTGGAGACGACCATGCAGGGCTCGGGGTGGGGGGCAAGGGCAGACCCGGGGCTCCGGAGCCCCGAACCCCCACCCCACCACTGGAGATGCCCTTATTTCCACTTTTTTTTTCTTTTCCACTCTCACTATTGTAATAATAGTTTAATTTTGTTTTTAATATTAATATTAATAATAATAGAAATATAATAATAACTATAATAATAATATTAAAATATTAAAATCAAAGAGAGTTGATAATAATAAAATTAAAATTGATTCAAAACACGAGCCACAACATTAAATAAACGGCATACACAACAACAAGAAGAAAATTAAATTGTTTGTCTAAGAGTTTAATTATTATTTCAACTAATTCGATAAAAATATAAATATATAGCCACCCATATTGTAATTAAATTATTTAATTTTTAATTACAATAAAATAAATTTGATAAGTATAAAAATTCATTCGGGTCTTTGCGGAATTATATTCTACTCAGTTAATAGATTAAAACGGTATATGATATGTCTAAATCGGAGTTCGGGTGAATGAGAAATTGATTCTCAAAGATCACCCTTTGAAGTGGAAAAAAAAGAAATAGAAGTGGTTTTATCCCACCTTGGAATTGAAAGGAAAAATCTTGAGGTTTACATATGATTTCACAATGTATTTGTATAACAATCTAACTACCAAAAGTCTCTTCACTCACGCGCAGAGGGGGTGCAAATCATGGATCGAAATTCACTTCGGACCTTGAAAAATTGTGCGAGCCCGCGACCTGCGGACACGAATGCAATCCAATTCTCTAGCTTCCAGACAAGCCCAATTTTTGCATATTCAATTAAAAAAAAATGTTTTTACTAAATAATTCAATTATACACATTTAATTTAGGAGGAAATTTTAATTTTATTAAATTTTCCTTAAACAAATTAATTTTAAAACCTTAAAACATTAAAAATAACAAAAGAAATAAAGAAATTAAAAAAAAAAACCACTTGGCGCCACCTGGCTTAAAGAGGGGCGCATGTCCCTCTTCTTCCTCCTCAATCTGCCCCGTTCCCGCACCGCCCCCGAGCCCGCCCTGCAACCCCACCCATTGGAGACCACTTCCCCTCCACCTCGGCCTCTGCCCGACCCCGGCCATTTCCATTGGAGATGGCCTAAGTATTTAACAAATATTTAAAATTCAAATGTCCAACTGCCACGTTATCGTTAGACATTTTGATCAAAAATTGTGGTTTAGATTTTGTGTTTGACATTTTTTAGTGGTTAAAAAAGGATATCTCATGCAGACATTTGTTCGACAAAATTTCAATTTAGAAAGACTATAAAAAGTTTTATAAAAAATACTAAGACGCAAGAAAATAGAAACAATGATACTATCAATTATAGTAGTAATTTTTAGATTTATCAAGAAAAAAAATATATACTAAAAGTCTATAGATTATCAAATTTAGTCATTAGATCAAGTTGATCTTCATCGTCCTTTTGATAAGGTGGTTATATAAATAGGGCAAGACCTCATTTGTAAAATACTCAGCGATAAATTACTTTAAAATGTTCTTACAATAATTTTACTCTATTCCACTATGCCACAATTCACATTTCTATTTTTGGGGGCCCTAGGCACCGGCCTAAGTTGCCTAGCACTTGGATCGACATTGCTTGTTTTACAAATGAAATAAATTAAGTGCATTTCTAGTGTCAAGCACAATGGTTAAATATTTAAAGCTAGCTACAAACTTGAAGTATTGTGACTTAAAGTAGGCCTAAAAAAAAAAAAAAAAACTAGGCCTCACACTTGGATCCGTGTAATATCAATTGATTTAATCTCAACCCTTTATTGTTTGAGTTGGATCTGATCTGAGTCATTCATTCATTTAAGAAGAAAAAAAAAGGAATAAAACCTCTATGGATCCGTGCGTACCACTTAAATGTAATCTTAGCCATTGATTGATTTGAGGTGGATCCGTGTAAGAAGAGATCTGAGCCCTCCATTCATTTAATCAGATAAAACACAATTCACTCACTCATACATTCACGGAATCTCTCTCCTCTTTCTCTTCACTATTCACTACACTATTTCTTTTCACAGCGCGGCAATTTGTTTTCCTCATAGCTGAAATGGTAAGAATTACCGAAGACCCATGATTAGAAATTAATGGCTATATACATATTTGGAAGGATATGTTGTAACATCTGTTGCGAAAGGTATGGGCGAATGAGATCAAGTGTAGGTGTGGACATTTTCTTCGATGATAGGAACAATCTTAATTCAAACTATGTCATGTTGAGTGAAATGTGGGTATTAATTTTCTTTTATTAAAGGAATGTTTGTAGAATCAAATTTGTTCAAGGTTTCTTATTCGAAGAAGTTGAATATGGATAACTTCAAATAAGTGTGAGAACGTGGGAAACTGAGAATTCTTTTTTCTTTTTTTATTCTTAACTAAGGTTAAACTGATGAAATAAACACTAACCCATACTTAATTAAAAAGGACATGTGTCAATATTATGTTATATTAATGTGATACCTAGTGGGACACCCACTCGGGACAGGAGATCCACGACGATAATAAAGCAAGGTATAAATTTTCTTGTTTTTACTAACATATGTTGATTATGTAAATTCAACTCACAATAAGATTTTGTAGTGATATTTCTTTATGCATAATATACCAGAGTCTAGGGCTGAGCATTTGGTCCGAACCGAACCGAAGTTTGGTTCTAGGCCGGTTCGGTCCTAAAGATTTTGTAGTGATATTTCTTTATGCATAATATACCAGAGTCTAGGGCTGAGCATTTGGTCCGAACCTAACCCATACTTAATTAAAAAGGACATGTGTCAATATTATGTTATATTAATGTGATACCTAGTGGGACACCCACTCGGGACAGGAGATCCACGACGATAATAAAGCAAGGTATAAATTTTCTTGTTTTTACTAACATATGTTGATTATGTAAATTCAACTCACAATAAGATTTTGTAGTGATATTTCTTTATGCATAATATACCAGAGTCTAGGGCTGAGCATTTGGTCCGAACCGAACCGAAGTTTGGTTCTAGGCCGGTTCGGTCCTAAAAATTCAAGGACCGTTCCGGTTCGGTACAAAAATCGATCGGTCAGGTTCGGTCCAAAATTTGCCGAATGTTATGCTAAACCGGTTTTTCACTTAGCAATCTTGACGGTTCGGTCCAGATCAATTAAGCCTTGAAAAAATCCAAATTATTCAATTTTCACAAAACTAGAAAAACAATGGCCGAACAAATTGCTTCTTAATTACAACGGATGATTGCAGCATAAATAATTAAACGCATAGACTATTCGGCAACTGAATTTTTTGTGAACCAAAGATATGATGATCAGAAGGGCTTTCAACAAAGACAACAACACCACATTTGGCTACATTAAAACCTTCCCACAAAGAAAAATCAATAGTTCCAGAAATGGTTTTATATGATATTGTCATCTCTAACCCGGGCTTCTGTAGGTGGCGGAGGAGTGGTTGCTGACCTGGTGTGGTTCAGTAATCAACACCGGCGGGGACGCTGTAGGCGGCAGAGGAGGATGACTGGAGGAGTGGGCTGCTGTGGTTCGGTAATCGACGCCGGCGGGGTTGCTGTAGGCGGAGGCGGAGAGTACGTAGGTAGAAGGAGGATGGAGAAATTGGAATTGAGAATTTTAATTTGGGAATAAGAAAGGTGCTCGGGCTGTTCAGCATATTTAAAAAAAAAAAAAGTAACCGGTACAATCGGTTCGGTTCGGGAAACCGACCGGTTTAACGAAAATCGACCCATATAAGGAGTCGGTTCTGAGACGAGAACCGAGTATCGAACCGATTTTCCGGTTCGGTATTCGGTCCGAACCGAATTATTCGGTTCGGTTCGGTTCGGTCGGTTTACCGAACCGTGCTCAACCCTACCAGAGTCATACCATATTATGTTTAGATGGAGCTCTGGGTACACCTAAAATTTTGCCCTATCGATTATAGTCTTTAAAACCCATCATATTGCACTAGTCTCAAATCTCAATTTAAAACGAAGTCCTAAATCAGAAACGAGCAAAAGACAAAAACACCTCCTATGCTTTGTCTAACTCCCAAAAATCCCCCTATATTATTTTAACTCCCAAAAAATCCCCTGTGTTTGGTTTTAAATACCACACTCGACCCAAATAGTATATACTTATAATTTTATTTTTGACTTTAGATGGAATGACAAGATTACCCCTATGTATTTGTTTTTTTTTATATTTATTTATTCTATTTGAAAAATTAAGTATATACTACTTGGGTCGAGTGTGGTATTTAAAATCAAACATAGGGGGGTTTTGGGGATTTTAAATGACACATGAGTTTTTTTTGGGAGTTAGATAAAGCATAGGGGGTGTTTTTGTCTTTCGATGTCAGGGATAAAATTATCATATCAAAAGCAAAATGTGAACAAATACTTGCAATTTTGGCGTTTGAAACACACTCTCTTTTTTGGGGGTGTATTTGGCACTTATTTGAGATCACAGGGGTTTTTTGGGAGTTAAAATAATGCAGGGGGATTTTTGGGAGTTAGACAAAGCATAGGGGATGTTTTTGTCTTTTGCTCATCAGAAACTCATCAGCCGAAGCATGCAACTCCCCCCTCTTGATTGTCTGTCTGTTTGCCTTGCCTAGTTTGTTATCTCAAACCGAACCAAAAATCCAAAACATTTAATTCCATTTCAAAACTTTCCCCCACTCTCCTTTTAACAATAACAATAACAATAATGATATAATAAGAATAATAAAAATAAAAATAATAATAATAATAATAATAATAATAATAATAATAATAATAATAATAATTATTATTATTATTATTATTATTATTATTATTATAATAATTATTATTATTATTATTATTATTATAATAATAATAATTATTATTATTATTATAATAATAATAATTTTTTTCATATTTTATTATTTTGTGTGCTAAATTAAAACCTTTTAAAGTGAAGTTTCTTAAATTATAATATTCTAAGTTAAAAAAAATTAAAGTTAAGTTTTTTAAAAACTACATTTCCTAAAAATAAATGAAACTTAATGAATTCTAATGTTTCTCCTTCATGTTTTATACTACTAGAAGCCCATTAAAAAATGATCTTCAAACCAATGTGGAATAATAACTTAATCTACAAAGAAGGAACCAATAGTTTTTTTCCCACATTGGTTTAAAGAAAGTGTTGGACTGGGCTTCTAATAGTATAAAACATAAAGATAAACACATATATATACATATTTTTTACAATGAATGAAAAATGAATTTGACCATTTTTTTACACAAGTATTACAAATTTTTTACATATATTTTACACACATATAAATTAGGTTTTATAAATAAAACTTTAAAAAAAAATTAAAGGGTGACTGTCGCTGCACGCATGCGTCCTGGAGCGCAAGCAGGCAGGCAACTCCCCCGGAATGCCTGCCTGTCCACCTGGGGGAGTTTCGTCTCAAGCCGACGCACTGATGTTGCTTGCCTTCCCGGCTCGGCTGGAGATGGCCTCATATTGCATGTTTGTACAAACAATCCGTGATTTTCTTTTTGGAGAAAAACTAGAGAAACAAAAAATTCAATCAAATAAAATTGTATTACTATGGTTCGAGAGAAAGTAATAGTATCTAATCGGACTTGAAATTTGCGTTTTGGGTACCACATGATAGACCACCTTATAATTTTGGTACCATTGGACACAAAAATGCAAATTTGATACCACAATTTAAGTTTTCGTTACAACTCTCATACCAAGTCCAATTTTTCTTCGGAGTTAATGGCAATTTACCGCCTATAAAATGCATCATGTTCAATTTATCCCCTATAATTTGAAAAAATGCACTCTACCCCTTGTGAAAATTTTAAAGAAGTAATTTACCCCTTCAGCCGGAGAGTGTAACTCACTTGCCGAAATTAAAAATGGGCATGAAAAGTGTTATGTAACATAGGTGGTAAATTGCAATATTTATCATAACATAGGGGGGTAAAGTGCCACATATTAAAATATCAGGGAGGCGGTGTGAAACTTTTATAAAATTACAAGGGGGTAAAATGCTCTTTTTCAAATTACAGGGAGGTAAATTGAACATTATGAATATCATAGGGGGGTAAATTACCATTAACTCCAGAGAAAATTGGTTTTGTATGAAAGTTGCAATGAAAACTTAAATTGTGGTATCAAATTTGCATTTTGTTATCCAAAGATATCAAAGTTGCAAGTTGTCCTATCGTGTAGTTAAAAAAGAACAAATTTCCCCTACTCAGACACTACGATGCAAGTGTGCTGAATCAAATCAAGAAAAAATACTAATCAACTTTATCATTTGGCTTGGCAAAATGGGTTTGGACCCGCGGGTCGGCCCGTGACCCGTCCAGGTCCGTCTAGACCCAACCTATTAATTTTTATGTTTGTTGGGTTGGATTGGTCTTGGATCAACCTTATAATTAATGGGTCTCCTAGTGGGTCAGTTAATGGTTCTTAAAAAAAACAAAAGAAAATAAATTAATGGACCCAATATAAAAGTAAGTTGGTCACCATCTTTAATTCCAAAAAGAAAATCACATTATGTCTTGTTTGCTATCATAAAATTGAAGGCAACTAGAATCTACTTTTCTTATTTTATAATTACTAATCCATTGTTTGGAGAAAAAAAAATTAAATTATTAAAATATCTTAAAATCATTTGTCTTTTCTATACCAATTTTTTTGGCTACTTTTGACTAATAAAATATTGTTATCGACTCTCGAAAGGGTTTCATATATTCTCTTTACGTAATATATTTGTTATTTTTCTTACGTAATATATTTCTTATATTTCTTAGATATAAGGTAATAACAAAAATTATATTTTCAAATCATGTAATTAATGTCTCCTAAATTGCATTAATTTTATTGTTTCAAATCTCGGCGTCAATTACTTCCATTTTTAACCCACGTTACAAACACTTTTTGTGAATTTTTTTTAAGGCAAAAAAAAATAGACTAAAGGGTCAGCCTGCAACCCAACCTGATCCGACCCGATAAAGACCCAACCCATTAATGACCCATTACCACATACGCATTAATGACCCGATCAGTTCCGACCCAATCCGGCCGTTTGCTACCCCTATTTATCATGTGCACTTTGATTTCCACTAATGAAAGGTCAAGTTAATAAGCCGGCCTTTTGCAAAGAGAAAACTATTACCATTGACTTCATCTCAAATCAACAAATCAGTATCCAAAATACACCAACTCTCAAGAGTAATATTATACAATGTCAAGAACTGATCTAGGAATTTCAAAGTAAACAAAAAGCTACTAGACGCAAGCTTAGCTAAATAGTGCGTCGATTTGTTACATTCCCTAACTATGTGAACATTGAAAAAATATTGTAGCATCCATATTCACTTTAACGCATCGAGTTGGAAGAGTCCATCTAGCAAGTGACTTGTTCACTTGTGTTAGCCGGAGTTGGTTTGCTGAATTCTGGAATCTTCCAAAGAAATCGAGAGAACATGAGCAAAGGTTATGCTGACGGTTGTATATCTGACCCCTTTCAGAGCAGCTTATTCGACTGTACCAAATCCACCAACATTGAATATCGAATCGTCCGAAATCCTTTGTATCTACTCCAGATTTGAATTCACAATGCCAATATGTTCTGGTACATCAAGATCACCACAATAGGTAGCATATGGAATTTCGAAGAGAGCCCATACTTGTCTAGCATACAAACATATAATTTAATTATTATTATTATAACCCCCCCCCCCCCCCCCTCCCCACCCCTCCTCAAATCTTAATCTACCAACTCTAATAACCCTAGAACCTCAAATAATTAGGAATGTGATTAATTGAGTCAGGTCTACTCGATGCCCGATGACTCAACCTGGTTGTATTTAGGTTAACCCTCTTACATTGTGAGACAGTTTGAATTTGAGCCCTTGTATTAAATATTTAAATCAGATAAACTTATGAGTCGAGTTTGAGCTTAGTGAGACTAAACCCGAATAAAAAATCCGACCAAATAAATATTTGAAATACTTCTATAATTAGTTTATTAGTTATTGTTTAGTACTAATTATTTAGAAAAAGAAAAGATTGACAAAAGTACTTCTTCATGTCCACTGAAAGTGCATTTTCAGCAATAACTTTATATGTATTGTATTAGTTTTCCATTTATTTAGGTGTTGAACTGATGCAGAATTTTACATTTGAGCTTACTCGGTGATGAAGATTGTATGACCGTGATTTTTTTTTTACTAGTTTTTATGCAAATGTTGTATACAAATATAAAAAAAATGAGCTAATACCAATTTATCCCTTTTGTGAAATGTATAATGTTCAATTTACCTCCCCGTGATTTGAAAAAGAACGCTTTACCCTCTTGTAAAAATTTTAAAGAAGCAATTTACCTCATTCAGTTTGAGAGTGTAACTCACATGCCGAAATTGAGAATGAGCATGAAAAGTGTTTAGTAATATATGGGGTAAATTATCACATTTATCATAACACATGGGGATAAATTGTCATATTTATTATAATATAAGGGGGGGTTAACTGTCACATTATCATAACATAGAGGGATAAAACACATATAAAAATACAAAGAGAGGCGGTGTTAAACTTTTATAAGATTACAAGGGAATAAAATACAATTTTTTCAAATCACATTAAGATAAATTGAATATTATGAATATTAGTGGAGATTCTGGTGCATTAAGCAAAATAAATCTCTTAATATGCATTTTAGTATACACACTACTTTTTGTGAATAATATTCCATAGTATGAGCTAGTTAGGTATTAATCCGATGTAAACACAAAGTCCAAAAATATACATAAACTTAATTTAAAATTGTAACAATCAAACCCGATAATATATGAATTTGAATCCGTCAAAAACCGGCCCTACAAATAACCCCTAAGGCCTAAACCATTATAACGCCATATACTATATATATTAATTAAGTACATATAAGAGCGTAAGTCTCTAGCTATAGTAGATTTTGGTCCGTCGTCCATTTTTTTTTTTTTATTTTGAGGGCGCCTTGTCAAAACGACGTCGTTTTCTCCTATTAATTGTCAATTTTTTTTTCCCAGTCTCAAAACGTTGTCGTCCGTTTGTTCCAATGCTATATCAAAACGACGCCGTCCTTGCTCAGCTTTAAATATTTTAAATTCAAAACCGCCTTCCTGTTCACTTTGACGAGACAATTTCAATGGAGTTACTTAGCACTGCTTTCGGTGTTTCCAATTTAGCTCAATTAACGGTGAATTTGAGCTTCATCGTTCACGGTCATTCCCTGTACTTGCCACGTAGGTGGTGTTGTTTCATTCAAGAAGCATGGAATTTCGCTCCTTGGTACTTGGTGCTGTCTTTTTTTTTTTTAAATTCCGGAGGCGGTGAATTTTTTCTTATTTCTGTTTTTCTACTTTCTAAGGACAATACACTGTTCTTCTATTTGCTTTATACATCTAACATCTGTGAGTTTCATGTTAATTTCATGGCTTCCTTTTACATATGATTCTTGTGTATATTTCTCCGAGTATTGTTTTGTTTTTTTACATTTGTGTGAGTATATGTTGGAGACTTTTCACGGCTCAGAATGCACGGCTATGTAATTTTACTCATACAAATAAATTTTTTCTTCAATTAGATGGTGAGAATTATTTGTGGTAATTTTTCAGAGTATGTTTGAAGTATTTGGGAAGATTTTAAGAAGTAATGCACAAACTATTTTTTTTTAAATTATTATTTAATTTGTATGTGCAAGTACAATTTAACATATAGTTCACTCAAACAAACTCTCAACAGAAATAAAAGATATACTCCTACTGCATATAGTGTTCAAACTATGGATTAGAATTTCCATATGTTTAGGTTTGTTTAGATTAGTTTCTACTCATGTATTTGATTACAATTTTTCCAAATGTCTCTTAACCTGAAAAGTTTTTATATTTAACTTAGAAATTTTTTTTTTTTTGGATGCTTTTGTAATTGTGTTTTTTTTTTTTTTTTTCCTTATGTTGTCTCACTGTATTTTTTTCCAGGGTTTTGGAGCAGGTATTATTTGTTCTTTTGTTTTCTGTAAATTTTTTTTTCTTTTCGGTTTATTGTGGGGATTTCATTTAACTGTTTCTTTGTCTTTTGTATTTTGTTCAATGGATTAGGTGATTTCTCTGTTCTACTTCGACCGACGTGTTTACAAGGTAATTTTATTTTGTATGTTAGATTTTTCTAATTTGTTCTTATTTATTGTTTTCTTACATTATTTGTTTGCTTGAGTTGACCTTATTTTATTTGGGTTTGTGGGCTTTGTTCTTCCCTATATTTTTAGTCTACATTATAGTTTGATTTGTTCTAGATTAATTTTATTTCGGTCTGATATGACTCAAATGCAAACAAAAGGGGGTCATCTTTTGAGGAACTTTTAGGAAAAGGATTAAGGAAGAAATTTCATATCTTTGATTACAATTTTCCCAAATGTTTCCTCACCTTCAAAGTTTCTATATTTAACTTAGTTTGTTTTTTATTGGTTTTGTAAGTGTGGTTTTTTTTTTTTCCCTTGTTTGTCTCACTATATTTTTGTTCAATATTTTGGAGTAGGTATTATTTGTTTTTTTTTTTTTTTTTTTTTTTTTTTTTTTTTTTTTGGTTTACTGTGGGGATTTCATCTAACTGTTTCTTTGTCTTTTGTATTTTGTTCAATGGATTAGGTGATATCCCTGTTCTACTACGACTGGCGTGTATTTTTATTCAGGATTTAGGAGCAGTTATTATTTGTTCTTTTTGTGGTGTAAATATTTTTTTTTTTTTTTTTTTTGGTTTATTGTTGGGATTTCATCTAACTGTTTGCTTGTCTTTTGTATTTTGTTAAATGGATTAGGTGATCTCTGTGTTGTACTTCGACCGACGTGTTTACAGGGTAATATTAGTTTGCGCTCTTTCGTGTTTTTTCCCGTCTGGTGCTCTTTCGTGATTTTTTTAACCATGGTATTTTGTACTTGTTCTTCGGCTCAGGTCTTTGGTTGTGTAAGTTTATTGTTTAGTATTATCCAGTTTGTAGTATGGATAGTGATGAAAGTAAGAGGGGGCTCCGGCCTAGCGTTCCTTTTCGATTTTTCTTAGCATGGTATTCTGTACTTGTTTCTCTGCCCAAGGCTTTTGTTGTGTAAGTTTATTGTTTAGTATTATCCAATCTGTAGCATGGATAGTGATGAAAGGAGGAGGGAGCTTCGTAGGGAGCGAGATCGTAGGAGGTATGCTTCTCGTTCCGATGAGCAAAAGAGTGCTGCATCTGCAAGGCGGCGTGCGTTATATGCTCGTAGGGTGTTTCCTCGAAATTTGTCCCCGAATGATGTCTTGGTTGATTCAGAGTCCAATCCCGTAAATCCTTCTCTTTTAGATTCTTCGGTAAGCTTTCAGGTTCCTGCGGTAGTATGTGAGGATGATTCTTTTGTCCTGTCGATGCCTAATTCTGTGGAGGCGGAGTCTTCTGCTCAGTTATTTGTTAATACAAATGGTACGGAGGCAGTTGTCGAAGGAAGTCATGCACGCAATGTACCTGCTGGTGTTGGTATGTATTATTTCTATTATTATTATTTTATTATATATATATATATATTTTTTTTTTTCTTCTAACCGTTGTTTTAGAAGCCTGAATTTGTATTCTGTTGCTGCCAGTTGATTGATCATGAGTATGTGTCTTACTTTAGTTGTGCATGTTAGGTTCTAACGCCCTCGATCGGGTGACTGATGTTCACTTGCGCATTCCTCCTATTTTGTGCCCTATTATTTCGGGTTCTTCTTCCAGGGTGTTTGAACCTGGAGAGAGTTCGCGATCCTCTGTTGGCGTTCTTCCTGGTTAGATTTATTTGTAATATATGGATTTTTTGTCGTTTTATTTACGCTATTTCTTGCGTAGCTTACTATTTTGTTTTTCTGTATTAGTAGTGTCTGCGCCATGTGGTTCGTTCCCTACAAATGTATTTCTTTATGCCGATGAATCTTTGCTCAGTACTTTATTCTAAAATTTTATTTTGCTGTAAATTTTTTTTTTTTTTTTTTGGATTATGTGTTGCTTATTGTTGTACAATGATTTCTTCTTCCTCACTAATTTTTTTTTTTTTTTTAATTTCATTTATTTATTAATTTTTTTTTTCTTTTCGTCCAACGTTTTCCATGAATTTTTTCTCGCATGTGTCTAATTCTTTTTGATTAATTGTGTTTTTCTTATTTTGCAGATTCTACTGTGCCTCCTGATCCACAGGTTTTTGTGCGTCGTCCTCGTCAAGCTTCGCACCGGTTTACTAGAATTGGTGACGTACCTACTGTCCCATGGAGTCTCCCTGCTGTAGGTCCATGCATTCATTGTGGTGCTCATCGTTTTTTTCGTGAGGGGTCGGCTTTCTGTTGTTTGAATGGCCAGATTTGTCTTCCCGAAACTGAAGTCTCTTCCATCTTGCATTTTCTTTTTACTGACTTGTCGGAGATTGCCTGCGAGTTTAGGCGTCGGGCGCGTACTTACAATAACGCTTTTGCTTTTACTTCTATCGGTATGTCTACTGATGCTGAGGCTTGGTGGGCACGTCAGGGTAAGTATGCTTTGAAGGTATTTGGGCAGGTCTTTCATTATATGAATCCTATTAGCGGCTCGCCTAATACTAGGGATTTGCTCCAGCTTTTTTTTCTGGATAGTGTTGCCGAATTGGATTCTGATGTAATTGCTTCGAGGGGTCTGCGTGCTGATGTGATGGATCTCATAGTGCAGGCATTGTCAGTTAATCCTTACACGAGGTTTTTCAAGCGCTTGCGTTCTTGGGATGATTTACCTAACGCTCATGTTGTCCTTAGGGGTGACACTAGGCTGGACCCGAGGACGTATAACTTACCAACGGTGGATGAGGTTGCTGCAGTTTGGAATGACACAGGCGAGGGGGATTTAGGTCGTGAACGTGATATTCGTGTTTACACTTCTGGTTCCCAGGGGCGTCAAATTAAGTACTTTTACAGCTGCTATGATCCTCTGCAGTATCCAGTTTTATTTCCTTATGGTGAGCCTGGTTGGCATTCTGGGATTAAGAAACGTAAAGTTAATGGTACTTCTTCTTCTTCAGCTCAGCTCCCGCTGTGTGATGGCATAGGTTCAACTGACCCTTCAACGTGTACTTCTGCTGACGACGTTCTGCTTCGTGAGGATCAAGGTTTACGTTGTTACTTACTTACTTAATTGCTGCTTTGTAAAAAAAAATTCATTTGCTATCGATTTTTTCTTTGTTCTTTTTTTCCTTTTTTGTATAGTTGTTATAAATAGATAATCTTGCTTCTGCTTTTCTAAAAATACATATTCTCTTCTTTAGTTTTGCAGGAGAACAGGCACTCCCGTGATAATGTGTCATGTAGAGAATTTACGTGCTACCGAGCACAAATTCGGCGATGTTCCAGGTCTTATCTTTTGCACTCCGGCAGATTGGGCCATCAGTTTTGGATTGATTCTTATATCAAATTGGAGACTTCGCGTTTTGATTATTACAGGTCTGACTATACTCAACATCAGTACCGCGTTGAATCTTTACAGGGGATTGTTGATTCGATCTGTGTAGATGGTGAAACAAATCCTGCTAATGTGGGTATGAAGGTTTACCTTCCATCTTCTTTCATTGGGGGGCCTCGGGATATGCGGAGGCGATACGTCAATGCAATGGCTTTGGTTCAAAAGTTTGGGAAGCCTGATATTTTCTTGACTATGACCTGTAACCCGTCGTGGAAGGAAATTGTGGATAATCTGATTCCTGGCCAGCTTCCTCATGATCGGCCTGATTTAATTGCACGGGTCTTTAAGGCTAAACTAGAAGAATTGAAGGACGAAGTCATAAGGAAAAAATTATTTGGTGCTGTTGCTGGGTATGTGTATACTGTCGAGTACCAGAAAAGGGGTCTGCCGCACGTTCACTGGGTTATAATCCTCATTTCTGGACACAAAATTGTTTCTCCAGAAACTTACGATATTATTATTTCAGCAGAGATTCCAGATAATTTGCATCCTTTTCTCAGAACGTATGTGCTTCATCATATGATGCATGGGCCTTGTGGCGCCGCAAACCCGGATAACGTTTGTATGCGGGATGGTCAATGTAAGAATTACTACCCTAAGGAATTCACAGATGTTACTGCACACGGTGGAAGTTCGTATCCTTCTTATAGACGGCGTAATGATGGTAGGACAGTTTTAATTCGCAATGTTAGATTAGATAATACGTGGGTCATTCCTTATTGCCCACGTTTACTTGCAAAGTTTGACTGTCATATTAATGTTGAGATATGTTCGGATATTAGGTTGGTGAAGTATTTGTATAAGTATGTTTACAAGGGACATGACAAGGCTGCTTACCATGTTGTTGCAAGCATTGGTGCTGATACGTATGATGAAATTCAGGCTTACCAGTCCGCGCGATATATATGTGCTCCTGAGGCTTTCTGGCGTATCTTTGGATTTCCAATGTTCGAGATTTATCCTCCTGTTATAGTTTTGCCAGTTCACTTACCGGGTCATCAACCACTTAGATTTGGTTTAACTCAATCGTTAGAGAAATTGGCATCGGATCCCCAGTTGTCCAAGACTATGTTGACGGAATTCTTCTGGATGAATTCTAATGACCCGGATGCACGTCGTCTAAATTTGTTGTACAAGGAATTCCCAGAGTATTTTGTATGGGATGGTACTCGTAGAAAGTGGAAATTACGTCGGAAGAAGACTGTCGTAGGACGGCTTTGTACGGTGAGTCCTTTCGAGGGTGAGCGTTACTTTGAAAGGTTGCTGCTTATGCATGTAAGATGTCCTACTTCTTTTGATCATCTTAGGGCAGTTGCTTCTGGATCTATAGGGACGTTCAGGGAGGCAGCGGAGTATAGGGGTTTGCTTCAAACTGACAACTATGCGGACAGCTGCTTAGAGGAGGCTTCTTTTTACCAGATGCCGTGTAGCTTGCGCAAGTTGTTCGCTCTTCTACTTGTTTTTGGTGTTTGTGGAGATCCACAATTATTGTGGGATAAGTACTACGGAAGTATGTCCGAGGATTTTGCACGATTGCCTGTTGCAACTGCTTTTGAGATACAGCGGAGAACTGTTGAAGATATTGACAATTTTTTGTCGTCCATGGATAAATCTATTTCAGACTTTCGTTTACGTTTTTCGGTACCATATGTGCCTTTACAAGAAAGGATGAGTCGCGATTATGTTTTCGAGCAGAATATGTATGTTTCCGAAGAGGATCGGATGTCGGCTAATTTTCTTAATACGAATCAACGGATTGCTTACAATAAAATAGTAGAAAGAGTACTTTCAGGCAACGGGGGTGCATTTTTTATTGATGGTCCTGGTGGAACTGGGAAGACTTATTTGTATCGTGCTCTCTTAGCTTTTGTTCGCTGTCGAAAAAAAATTGCCTTGGCTGTTGCGACCTCGGGTGTTGCTGCATCTTTATTGCCTGGAGGGAGGACTGCTCATTCTAGGTTTCAGCTTCCTTTGAATACTGATGACAAATCTGTCGGTAGTGTTAGTAAGCAGGGTAGTTTGGCGAAAATGATAGTGTCTGCAGAGTTGATTGTTTGGGATGAAGCCACGATGGCGAATCGCTTTTCAATTGAATCCTTAGATTCTATGCTACAGGATTTGTGTAGTTGCAAGTCTTTGTTTGGGGGTAAGGTTGTCTTGTTTGGAGGTGATTTTAGGCAGACTTTGCCCATCGTACCTAGGGGAGCTAGGGATGCTATGATAGCAGCGAGTATTGTTAGTTGGTCAAAGTGGCCTTTGGTAATTAAGCTGCGGTTGCATGAAAATATGCGAGCAAGGGAAGATCCTGATTTTGTTTCGTATTTGATGAGGATTGGAGATGGTTTAGAGCCTCTTATTTTTGGCGACTATGTTGCTATACCTCCTCATTTATATATACCGTTTACAAGTGTAGAAGAATCCTTAAATATGCTTCTAGGTTATGTTTTTCCTTCGTTAGAAAACTCCTACTTAGATCCGCGTTCTTTTATTAACAGAGCCATATTATGTCCAAAAAATGATACTGTCCAAGAAATCAACGATATGTTGATGGATAGGTTTCCTGGAGAAGTTAGGCAATATGTTAGTTATAATACAACTATAGATTCGATGGAGCAAGTTGAGTACGAAGATTACCTAAATGGTATATCTGTTAGTGGTCTTCCACCACATCTTTTAAAGCTTAAGGTTAACAGTCCTATTATGCTCTTGCGGAACTTGAACCCAGTGGAGGGCCTTTGCAATGGGACAAGGTTAATATGCAAAGAATTAGGGCAAAATTTTATTGGGGCTGAAATTGCTGTTGGGGAATTCAAGGGGAATCATGTTTTCATTCCTCGGATTCCATTGGAGTGTACTGATAAAATTAAGTGTCCAGTTAGTTTTAAAAGACTACAGTTTCCTGTAAGGTGTTGTTTTGCTATGACTATAAACAAAGCACAAGGTCAGACGTTAGATTATGTTGGTATTTACTTGCGCGAACCTGTTTTTTCTCACGGTCAATTATATGTTGCCTTATCAAGGGCCAGGAATGGATCTTCTGTAAAAATACTAATTCATCCGGGTTCTGAAAAGGCTTCAGCGCAGGGCTTTACTAAAAATATAGTCTTCCCAGAAATTTTTTTACTAGCACAAGGTCTCTTTTAAGTTTGTGAATTGTACTTTATTCATAGGTGTAATTATGTTTGCTTGTGGTAGAGTGTTTTTGGTGTACTTGCCATGTTTATCCGCCTTTTTTTTATAGTTGTTTTGTTGCAACTGATTTTTTTTGGCACGGTGGAACAGGATGACGCGTAAGGATTATGTTTATATTACTGATGTTGTCCCAGGGAAACAAAATTGGCAGGTTAAAGTGGTATTGTGTGAGAAGTCTGAACCTCGTACTTCTTATTCTGGTGGGACACGTTATATGCGAACAGTTCTACTTGACGAAAAGGTTTTTTGAGTCTTCATTATTTTACTTCTTCCTTTTCTTTTGTTTTTTGCTTTTGTTTGTTATGGATTAGAAAGATAATTTTTTTTTTTTTTGTTATAAAGTTTACAGTCTTGTAATTGTGTTTATTTTATTTGATTGGTTATGTAGGGGCAAAAGGTTGTCGCTACTGTTTTTGATGGGAACATTGAGCCTTTGAAAAAGAAACTGGTTTTGTATCAAACTTACCTAATAAAAAATGCTAGAGTACGTCCATTGGATCACAGATACAATACTCACGGCTATTCTTATCAGTGGACCCTTACTACGCAGACTTGTATTACTCCTGTTACTGACCAGCCAATTCCCCGGGCTGCTGTTAAGCAAAATTTTGTTTCCCTTGGTCAATTGCAGAAACCTAGCATTCCTGGAGATTTAATAGGTATCAGTGTTTACTGTTCTTTCTTTCTGCTAACGTGTGTCGTTTCTTTTACTTGTTGTTTGGTGTCAAATAAATGCTTCTTTTTTCCTTCCAAGATGTATTGGTGGTCGTTATTGATAAGGGAATTAAGCGTAATGTGGGCTCTCTTGGAGATGGAAAGATGGTCCGGGATCTTGGCGTCATCAACGAAGAGTTTGTTAAATATTGCTCACTTTTTGTGGTTATTTTGAATATCGCTTATTTAATTGTTATTTTTTTAGTATGCAGTCATTTTTTTTTTTTTGTTCGTTTTGCAGCAATAGGCCAATGGCGTTGACTCTGTGGAATAATATAGCTGATTCTGAGGGAAAATTGATTGATGAAACCATGGAGAGTATGCCAGTGATTAAAGCAACTGGTTTATGTGTTTCTTCTTTTTATGGTAATCTATGTTTCATTCGGTTGTAGACACTTGATAAATACAATGATTTTTCCATTCGCTTACTAAATTTCATGGAATGTAGGCTTATCCTTGCGCTCGACTACGAATACATCTATAGTGGTGGACCCTCAGATTCCGGAGGCTCAGATTTTAAAGAATTGGTATACTATTTTTTAAATTCATATGTAATGATATTTAATTTGAGTTGATGTTACCATTATTTAGTTACCAATTTTGATTTCAGGAGGTCAGCTAACTTAAAACTAATTAGTGATGCAATATCTGAGAAGCGTTATTTAGCTTTTGATGATTCTATCACTATGATATCTGAGAAAGATGTTACTTCCTTAGCTGACGTCGTCTCAATAAATACGGTAAAGAACAAATTAGGTTCTTATTTTACTCTTTTTTTTTTTTTTTTTTTTTTTTCCTGTACATTGTTTTGAATCTATTATTCCTTTAGGTGTTTAAATTTCTTGTACGGGTTAAGGTGTCCATAGTTGACGGGTCGCAAAAAGTATACTACATGTCTTGTAACGAGTGTACAGGAGGTGTGGACGCAGAGATGGGAGACACTTACATCTGCACGCATTGTTGTAAATCCGCAATTGCTATTCCAAGGTATTTTCTGTGCTCTTGCTGCATTTAGTAGCGTCCTTGTATATATTGACCCTCTTTTGTTGAAATGGACAAAGGCATAAAATATCTATCAAGATATCAGACGATAGTGGATCTTTAAATGTCGTGGCTTTTGGTGATTCGGCTGAGAAGATAATTAAACATAGTGCCAAGGAAAGCATGGAAGCTTACGAAAAGGTTTAGTTTACTGTTTTATGCTTTCTCAAATTTTATGTTGCGGGAATATACTTTTGTTCTGTGGTAATGGGGCTACGTAAATTTAAAATCATGTTTTATGTTATTCTTGCAGTGGTTTTTCTTCTGCTTAGTTACGTAATTATATGGTTGGTTAGAATGTTGTCGTAAATCTTGTCTCGTACATGCTATTGCTTTGTCCCTGTACTATTTTCTTTTATAGCAGTTATGTTTTCTTGAACAGATATTCTGATTTTCCATATGTAGTGCGTTTATGAATTTTCGCTTTGTTATAGGGTATGTCTGTTGATACAGACCATGTGAATTCGCAATTAGCGGACACAGTATTCTTGGCAAGGATACGGAAGCGTGAAAGGGGTACTCGAAATGGTGTTGAATTCCAGTATACGGTCATTAGTATAGTTCCGGAAGGAGACATCCAATTTAGCACTCCTCCGTCATCTGTGGGCTATCATAGCGATAGCAAAGATCATAATGGGGATTCAAAGGGGAAATCTGTTTCAAAGGCTCTTTTCTGTGATGGTATGTTCTAGATTTTTATTGAATTTGGGCATACATTTGCTCAAGCTGAGAATTCTTATGGAATTTGTTTTGTAATTGTGATTGGCTATGTCAGATGCCGTTGAATCAGGTGATGCTACTTCTTCTTCGACGAGCACGCCTTGAATATAGGATGCTACAAGTTGATTTTCTAAATATTTTTACTATATAGATGTTCAGCACCCATTACACCTGTTATCTAATAATTTTATTATGAATATTGGGATGGTTTGTTATGTAATACATATACATTTGTTATCTGATTACAATATTCGTTTGGTATATTGTTACATAATGATTTGATGTTTAATCAAATATGTTTGTTACATAAAATTTACATTGAACAATTACTTTTGTGTTTTGCTTATGTACTTTTGCTTGTTTCATAATTAAAGTGCCATCTTGTTATTTTAGAACTTTCTACTTTATTTCACTTACCTAATGCATTGTACAGTTTCATGCTAATCGTGGAGAATTTAGATTGTTTTAGAACGTTGTTTACAGTACAGAAAATTAAATACTTAATTTTAATAACATCAATAATAACAAAATCTTTTAATATATGGGAACTGTAACTTTAAATAAAAGTTTAATAGCATACATGATTTTCGTTAGAACTAATTAAAAAAGGATACCGTTACATGAATACTTAATACATTTGTATTGTTACTCTGAATTGGGAGTGGAGAGCTTCTCACCTTTTTTGTTTTCGTCTTTCTTAGTGTCTTTATACAAGTTGTATAATTATTGAACAAACATCATATCTGCTTCAATACTGTATCACAAAATATCCGTTGTTTCAAATTATTTTACTTAAATTTACATTTTCGTATAGATAAATGAATTTTTTTTTTTGTTTTAATATCGAAGATTCAAAACTCTTGCTCGGATTTTGTAGTAGTAGATGTGTGTTTGTAGTGTCGGTTGTTTGGTGAATTTGATTTTCTTCTTTCTCGTTATTTTTCATTTTCTTTTTGAATATCTTTGTTGGTGATTTGAATCTATATTGCTTATATAGACAATATATATCTTAAGGTATTTGGGTTACAGTATTATATGTCATTCTTCTTTGGGAAGTACACTTCATACTTATAAATTTCTTTTATGTTTTCTTTTTTTATTTTTTGGGTAAAGTGAATATTATTACCCTGTGATTTGAAAAGTTTATAAGAAACTATTTTATGAAATTCTTTTAATTAAGTTTCTTAAATTACTCATTACATAATAATAAGATATTATATTTTTTATGATGAGAAAAAGGCATATTACTACTCTGTGATATAGGAAATTTGTAAAAAAATACATTGTCAATTTTTTCCTTCATTAAACTTTATTGTGTTTGCAGAGACTTTGTAAATTATACCTATTTTTTGTTAGTCAATAACACTGTTAATTTTTACTTCAATTGTGTAGATTTGTCGTTACATATTATTAAAAATTTATATTTTTACGATTACAAGAACTCTCGTTAATTTCTTTATCTTTTTTTTATATGGAACAAACGTACAAAATTATGTGTGAGGTTTAGAAGATACAATATTATGGATATAGTATGTAAGTATAAGAGAGATTGAACCGTCATTTAAATGTATGATAATTTTTTGAGTAAACATTTAAATATATTACTTAGTTTTTATAAATACTAAGTTTAGGTTGAGTGTCATGAAATTTACCAAATTCCATTTGGAAGAGTTCTTGTTCAGTTTTGCGAGAACCGCGTAATCGGGGCAGAACTCTTCAAAATAGGGCCTAAGGGCCGTGTTTGACTGAATTTTTGTATACATAATTGAGGAATTCTTGATGAATTTGAGGCAACATTTTAGGCTGTTTATGAATTTTTTTTTGGGTTTTTGGATAATAATACTGATTTCGTTTCTTAACTGATTTTAATAAATACTTTACCGTCCCTTTTTGAAAACTCTTTCCAATGGGTTTTTAATACTATTTTTTTAAAGCAATAATTGTTATTTGTTTATCACAATACGAGATACTCCCTCCATTCTATATTACATGTCATTAAGTTTTTTTCGTAAATATTAAGGATTCAATTACTGCTTTGAATTTTAGAAAAATATAATTGTACTTGGTAAATTTACCTTGATTAGTATTAAAATATTTTGCAAATCTCCATAACCTATCTTTCTATTCCAATTTTTAATTTACAAGGGTACAAATGTCAAAATAACATTTAAGTTTTTCTTGGATTCTTAAAGTTACATTTATTATGGAGCTTTTTTTTCTCTGTAAAAATACATATATAACTGTGGTAATATTTTTGGAAAACTGATACTCATTAAACCATTGAGTTTTTTTAATACCTTGCGCTGTAAAAACGACAAGTTTAAATATGTTTATAAAAGATCGGTAAAAAATTATCTTGTCGTCTATATCGATTTCATTGTCAATTACCAATTTAGTCCAATGTTTCTTTAACTGCGACGTTGTCGTTGGTAGTAACCAGTATTTGTTTCCATTTTGTACAACAACTATTTGTCCTCGTACTTCAGTTATGATTGTCGCTATTTTTTCAGGAAAATTCTGCATTTATTAAGTATTCGTAAAAATAATATCTATAAAACAGTAATAGAAAATCCTTGTAAGGCATAAATTGTATCTTGTTAAAGAGTATACTTATGTGAGTATGTAAGAAAAAAAGTATTCGTATGTTGTGTGAAATCGGTATTTTTGGGTTTTCATAACTGATTATGCCATTTTCCGGTTCTCTTGCTCTAAAAGATGTTGATTTATATTCTTGTACTAAATCTTTTATGAAACTTTTTCCACTTGCAAAATTGTAACTAAAATATTTCTGCATTAACTCTTCAGTTGAGAAAATTATTATGTTTTCTGGATCTTCGTTTAACTTAAAAAAAAAATTACAATTTTATCCTTTTAATTCGAAACTCCACATATTTTTTCGAATTTAGTATTTATTTTATTCGTATACTTAACACTAAAAAATTCATGAAAATTAATATCTTCTTTGCCTATATAATAGAATATTTACCTATTTATAATGTTACGGAAAAAAAATCTCCAATCAATAAAATTTATGTAATTTGTGTCCACAATAAAAAAATTATTTATTAAGTTACACTTGTAATATATACGGATTTCGAAAAAAAAAAAAGTGTAAAACATATATGCTTATTACTTTTTTTCGTCGTATTTGGAATTTACATAGATTACTAACCTTTTTTCACAGTGTTAAGTATTATTTTGGTTCTTATGATCAGTTGCAATGGCTGCTCGTAAATTCTCCTTGTGTTGATGTGAAACCCCAAAAATAACTAACGGGGTGTAATTCGTCATTTCTAAAAGTTAAGATATTTGTATGTAAAGTTTTAATTTTAAACAAGTTCTATTTTAAAAATTTAATGTTTAACATCCTCAATTAGTCAATTATGTGTTTTATTTATAATTAAATGTTTAATAAAATTTAACCAAATGAAATTGAATATTTGTCTAAAATCAAATTAATGATCAAACTCATTTAGATTAATGTTTGAATTAAATAAGGTCTATTAAAATAAAGTATGTAAATTATATAATGGGCCAAGTTTTTTAATCCAATTAGATTTAATAAACTAGGTTTATTGACTAATTAGAAGGAAAAAGAGAAAAGAATGAAAAGAAGATAAAAGAAGAAGATTGCAACTCGTCACCCTTATCCGCCGCCGCCGCCGCTGCTGGAAATTGGAACCACCGCCGCTGCCACCAAACGGAGTCTCGGTCATCGTAGGCCTTCGCCATAGGTAACTCTATCCATTCGTACTTTTTATTTTTCTTTTCGGCGTCGATTGGTGATACGGGTAAGGAAATGCGAACCTTGGATTTGGGACGGGGAGGTGGCGGCCATGGCTGCCATGGTGAGGGAGGAGAATGAATTGGTTCGGATTTGGGGAGGGAGTGACCGTGCATGGCTGGTCGGGGAAAGAAAAAGGAAGGCGGAGATGGTTGAGGCGTACGGGATTCCGGTCGAAAAGTTGGACGTAGAAGACGAAGTAAAAGTGGTGTAGGGAGGTGGAGTCAATCGAGGCTGGTTCTGGATTTGAGGAGAGAGGTGTCGTTCGGAGCTTGACGGGGAAGACGAAGGCATGGCGGAGGCTGGTGGTGTTGCTGGAAATTGGCCGATGGAGTTGCCGGCGGGAATGGTCAAGGAAGAAAGTGAGTTGAGTTGAGCTGAGTGGACTGTGTTGAGTTGACTGGGTCATGAGTTTGGGCTGAGTTTGGTATATAAATTGGATCGGGTTTGGGCTTACGAATTAGGACGAGTTTGGGTTGGTTTTTAGACGGGGTTTGGGCTAGAATGGGTTGGAGCTTAGGGTCGAGTAGAACGGGCCGGGCCGAGAAATTTGGGTTTTTGGACTAAACTTATGCCAATTGTTTCGGTAGATGAAATTAAGCGATAATGGGTTCGGGCCTAGTTAATTAAGAATTAAGAATGTGGTGAAATCTTTAATCAAACAAATAGTGAGGGCCCGATTAAAATTAGTGGGTATTAATTTAACTAAGTCGTTGGGTTTAAATGAAAGTTTGAATGTTAATTGGACCAAACATGTAATGTAAACTTTTAGAATTTAATTATTCAAATTACTGAGTGTTTATCCGTGACCAACTACAGGTTTTTAATCCGGTGTTTGCGAGTTGTCCTCCTAAAGCGTCTTGGTTAATCAGGTGAGTGTTCTTGTGCGAGTCTACCTGGTGCTGCTTGAAGTGGCTTATTGGATGAATATTGACTATTACGTGTATGTTTTATTTGCCTTGTGAGTTTTGAACTGCGCCTGTGACTAGAAATTTGTGAATTACTGTTGTGCGAGTGTTGATGCTTTGTTTTCGTTTATCGTTTGCATCATTGGGTCTGATCACATTCATTCGAGCCCTCTATGCGGTTGGATGAGATGTCATTGCATGAGTCTTTTATCACATTCATTCGAGCCCTCTATGCGGCTGGATGAGATGTCCTTTTATCACATTCATTCGAGCCCTCTATGCGGCTGGATGAGATGTCTTTTTATCACATTCATTCGAGCCCTCTATGCGGCTGGATGAGATGTCCTTTTATCACATTCATTCGAGCCCTCTATGCGGCTGGATGAGATGTCTTTTTATCACATTCATTCGAGCCCTCTATGCGGTTGGATGAGATGTCTGTGCATGAGTCTGATCACATTCATTCGAGCCCTCTATGCGGTTGGATGAGATGTCTGTTGCATACATACGTGTGATGCGTCTTTGGTGTGCGTGTTTGAATTGATTCTGATTGTGTTGCTTGCTTGCTGCTATCATGTACATTTGCACACGGCCTCACTAAGTTGGATGATCAACTTACCACTCTTTGTGGATTACATTTTCAGGTATTTTCGACAGTTGAAGTGTGTGGTAGTTGGTGATCCGGGATCCGAGTCGGTCGTGTCCTGTATTTTTTGGAAATCTTGTTTGAATTATTTTAATTTGGAGATTTCAAATGTGATTGAATAATATTTACGAGTTTTTAATTGAATTGTTTAAATAATGATGTATTAAGCTGATTGATAAATTGTTTACGATATTTAAACTAATCCAAGTTTTAAGTTATGTTATCCGCCGCTAGTCTACTTTAAATTACACGTTTGGTTAATTGGTTTGTTTTGGCGACCCGATTCCAGTCGAGGGCCGTCTTTGGCCCGAGGACGTAGCTGGAAAAAACGGGGCGTCACAGTTGGTATCAATTGTGAAACCCCAAAAATAACTAACGGGGTGTAATTCGTCATTTCTAAAAGTTAAGATATTTGTGTGTAAAGTTTTAATTTTAAACAAGTTCTATTTTAAAAATTTAATGTTTAACATCCTCAATTAGTCAATTATGTGTTTTATTTATAATTAAATGTTTAATAAAATTTAACCAAATGAAATTGAATATTTGTCTAAAATCAAATTAATGATCAAACTCATTTAGATTAATGTTTGAATTAAATAAGGTCTATTAAAATAAAGTATGTAAATTATATAATGGGCCAAGTTTTTTAATCCAATTAGATTTAATAAACTAGGTTTATTGACTAATTAGAAGGAAAAAGAGAAAAGAATGAAAAGAAGATAAAAGAAGAAGATTGCAACTCGTCACCCTTATCCGCCGCCGCCGCCGCTGCTGGAAATTGGAACCACCGCCGCTGCCACCAAACGGAGTCTCGGTCATCGTAGGCCTTCGCCATAGGTAACTCTATCCATTCATACTTTTTATTTTTCTTTTCGGCGTCGATTGGTGATACGGGTAAGGAAATGCGAACCTTGGATTTGGGACGGGGAGGTGGCGGCCATGGCTGCCATGGTGAGGGAGGAGAATGAATTGGTTCGGATTTGGGGAGGGAGTGACCGTGCATGGCTGGTCGGGGAAAGAAAAAGGAAGGCGGAGATGGTTGAGGCGTACGGGATTCCGGTCGAAAAGTTGGACGTAGAAGACGAAGTAAAAGTGGTGTAGGGAGGTGGAGTCAATCGAGGCTGGTTCTGGATTTGAGGAGAGAGGTGTCGTTCGGAGCTTGACGGGGAAGACGAAGGCATGGCGGAGGCTGGTGGTGTTGCTGGAAATTGGCCGATGGAGTTGCCGGCGGGAATGGTCAAGGAAGAAAGTGAGTTGAGTTGAGCTGAGTGGACTGTGTTGAGTTGACTGGGTCATGAGTTTGGGCTGAGTTTGGTATATAAATTGGATCGGGTTTGGGCTTACGAATTAGGACGAGTTTGGGTTGGTTTTTAGACGGGGTTTGGGCTAGAATGGGTTGGAGCTTCGGGTCGAGTAGAACGGGCCGGGCCGAGAAATTTGGGTTTTTGGACTAAACTTATGCCAATTGTTTCGGTAGATGAAATTAAGCGATAATGGGTTCGGGCCTAGTTAATTAAGAATTAAGAATGTGGTGAAATCTTTAATCAAACAAATAGTGAGGGCCCGATTAAAATTAGTGGGTATTAATTTAACTAAGTCGTTGGGTTTAAATGAAAGTTTGAATGTTAATTGGACCAAACATGTAATGTAAACTTTTAGAATTTAATTATTCAAATTACTGAGTGTTTATCCGTGACCAACTACAGGTTTTTAATCCGGTGTTTGCGAGTTGTCCTCCTAAAGCGTCTTGGTTAATCAGGTGAGTGTTCTTGTGCGAGTCTACCTGGTGCTGCTTGAAGTGGCTTATTGGATGAATATTGACTATTACGTGTATGTTTTATTTGCCTTGTGAGTTTTGAACTGCGCCTGTGACTAGAAATTTGTGAATTACTGTTGTGCGAGTGTTGATGCTTTGTTTTCGTTTATCGTTTGCATCATTGGGTCTGATCACATTCATTCGAGCCCTCTATGCGGTTGGATGAGATGTCATTGCATGAGTCTTTTATCACATTCATTCGAGCCCTCTATGCGGCTGGATGAGATGTCCTTTTATCACATTCATTCGAGCCCTCTATGCGGCTGGATGAGATGTCTTTTTATCACATTCATTCGAGCCCTCTATGCGGCTGGATGAGATGTCCTTTTATCACATTCATTCGAGCCCTCTATGCGGCTGGATGAGATGTCTTTTTATCACATTCATTCGAGCCCTCTATGCGGTTGGATGAGATGTCTGTGCATGAGTCTGATCACATTCATTCGAGCCCTCTATGCGGTTGGATGAGATGTCTGTTGCATACATACGTGTGATGCGTCTTTGGTGTGCGTGTTTGAATTGATTCTGATTGTGTTGCTTGCTTGCTGCTATCATGTACATTTGCACACGGCCTCACTAAGTTGGATGATCAACTTACCACTCTTTGTGGATTACATTTTCAGGTATTTTCGACAGTTGAAGTGTGTGGTAGTTGGTGATCCGGGATCCGAGTCGGTCGTGTCCTGTATTTTTTGGAAATCTTGTTTGAATTATTTTAATTTGGAGATTTCAAATGTGATTGAATAATATTTACGAGTTTTTAATTGAATTGTTTAAATAATGATGTATTAAGCTGATTGATAAATTGTTTACGATATTTAAACTAATCCAAGTTTTAAGTTATGTTATCCGCCGCTAGTCTACTTTAAATTACACGTTTGGTTAATTGGTTTGTTTTGGCGACCCGATTCCAGTCGAGGGCCGTCTTTGGCCCGAGGACGTAGCTGGAAAAAACGGGGCGTCACAGTTGATGTCGGGAATGTAATAAAGTGCAGAACACAACTGTATATTTGTCATTCAAGTTTTAAATAGAGTTAACTTTTTTTCCCTTAATGTTGTTGTTACATTTCTATATAGTTTTTTAACAGTGTATTAGTTCAAGAAATACTTAAATTCAATACTTTGTCCTTACACATATGGGTGGAAAAGGATATATTTATGATTGACAAAATCAATCTATAATCTTGAGTATATAGAAATATATCCACTTCCATCCGTATGTAAAAGAAAAAATATATTGGTCTGCTACATAATCAAAATCTTCTAAAGTAAGATCCTGTACAATATAATTTTTTTTATACTAATTTATTTTTTAAGTACGTCTAGCCTATTTTATTTCTAAAGTTAAAGGTTATGAAACAGGATTTGAGGATGGTTGGAATAACGCCTATTTTCTTACTAATCGCTCATTTGCAAGTTGATCAAAAAGTATATTTATTAGAAATATGTTTCGCTCGAAGCTTCCCAAAAAAAATTATTTCTATTCCCCAATCTAAGAGCATTTCTACTTCTCCTCTCTTTAAACGTCATTTAATTTTATTAATTCATCCATTACACAAATGAATCTTGAAGAAAATGATTAATAAGGGACTACATATTAATTTGAATGACTGAAGTGTAACAAAATTTAGACTAGGGACAAAAATGTGACAATTGCCAAAGACGAAGGACCATATTGATGATTCAGACATATTTTTATTATTTTGGATTATTCGAAAAGAAAATACGAATAAAAATTTTGCAATAAGATTCGTATTCAACATAATTGAAATTGTTGATTTTATTTAAATTTATTGTAATTATTTATTCCGGAAAAAAATAAATTTTTTCCAATTATTTTACATATTTAAAGTGATATTTTATTTAAAGCACGATTATTTTTAGTCTTGTACGATTTTACCTTAAATTTGGCTTATGCCACAATTTTATTAGAAAGATTAGAGGAAAACAAATTAATGTTTAAATTAGTACCACCTATATTACCCAACGTATTTGTGCCTAATTATGTTTAAGTATTTATCTCATGTATTTTTTTCTTTTTGACTTAATGAATTTTTTAATATTTTTGGTAATATCAATTATTTTATTAGAATAGATATATATATATATATAGATCACAAGAACTTCTGATCTTCCATCAGCCCTTTCACAGCTCAGAGTTTCATTGAAGAAAAATAAGTCTAAATACCTTCTTCGGGTTTCTTATTCTTATTGTATTATGGATCTATGGCTAGAGTTAACTAACAACTAGATGTAATGATTTTAACTTATCACATGAACATATATAAAACTCATTTTTAATAAAAAAATTTGAATTGTAGTTCAGTGTTTTGTCACGATACATTTTGTCTAATATTTTTAAATGTTCACTCAAATTGTCAAATTATGGGACCCACTTTTTATTACAATTTGGTATAATAGCAAGATAAACAAAATTTGTCCTATATGCTAATTTTAGCCCCCAATTATTCCGTTTGAATTATTTTAATACTCTATATAATTTGTCGTCATGGATCTAAACCACGCTGATTTTGAAGAATTGGTGTCATGTATAAACCATATTACAGGTAATTCAGAAGTTTACTGAAATATTTACGTTTAAAATTAGGTAAAATTGTAATTGTTTATAAACTTTTAGTAATTACCAATATTTCTATTTAGATTTTACACAATAAATAACATATTATCTTTTATTAATATAAAATTTATTAGTTAAAGAAAGTGTATCGCCCAAATTCGGAGACGTATTTTTACAGCAAGTTGGAAATTTAAATGTTTGATTATTACAGTTTCGACTATACACAACAACAGTATCGTGTGAAGTCTTTAGAAGGGATTATTTACTTGATTTGTATTGATGATGAAACAAAGGTTGCTAATGTGAGCAAGAAAGTGTTGCTTCCGTCTTCGTTTATTGAGGGCCTCGGGATATGCGGCGACAATATGTCAACGTAATGGCTTTGGTTTAAAGTATCGGCGAATCAAAAGAATTAATCTCACATGGTGTCGTACGAATTTGGGAATTCGCTGGGGAATCTATATGTACGTACATATGTGAATATGTGAACGAAAAAATAAAACAGAGGACCCGAATTTCCTTCACTTTTAGCATGTAAATGTATATATTTTAATAAACACCTCCCAATTTTAGAAATTACGTTGCTTATTCAACAATGGAAAAAGAATCCCACCAATGTTAACTGATCTCGGGGCTTCTAGGGTGCGGGCAAGGTAACTCGCCCTCACATGCGGGACGGCCCTGAAATCATGCCATGTGGCGCGCGTAACTAATATGTAACTCGGCGAGTTGACTCGGTCTAACCGCCTGTCATATAAAAAGACGGCTTTACCCCCAATTTTGATAATAATTGACTTTGACAATTTTGCAAATTGACCCCTATATTTTGCGATTTTACGAATTGAATTATTTTGCTTCTAAAAAATATAAAAAGACCGCCAGTCATATAAAAACACCGCTTTATCCCCAATTTTGATAATAATTGACTTTGACAATTTTGCAAATTGACCCCTATGTTTTCCGATTTTACGTATTGAATTATTTTGCTTCTAAAAAAATATAAAAAGACCGCTTTACCCCCAATTTTGATAATAATTGACTTTGACAATTTTGCAAATTGACCCCTATATTTTGCGATTTTACGAATTGAATTATTTTGCTTCTAAAAAAATATAAAAAAACCGCCTGTCATATAAAAAAACCGCCTGTCAAAATTGGGGGTAAAGCGGTCTTTTTATATGACAGGCGGTTTTTTATACTTTTTTAGAAGCAAAATAATTCAATTCGTAAAATCGCAAAATATAGGGGTCAATTTACAAAATTGTCAAAGTCAATTATTATCAAAATTGGGTGTAAAGCGGTCTTTTTATATGACAGGCGGTTTTTTTATATTTTTTTAGAAGCAAAATAATTCAATTCGTAAAATCGGAAAACATAGGGGTCAATTTGCAAAATTGTCAAAGTAAATTATTATCAAAATTGGGGGTAAAGCGGTCTTTTTATATGACAGACGGTTTTTTTATATTTTTTTAGAAGCAAAATAATTCAATTCGTAAAATCGCAAAATATAGGGGTCAATTTGCAAAATTGTCAAAGTCAATTATTATCAAAATTGGGGGTAAAGCGGTCTTTTTATATGACAGGCGGTTTTTTTATATTTTTTGAGAAGCAAAATAATTCAATTCGTAAAATCGCAAAATATAGGGGTCAATTTGCAAAATTGTCAAAGTCAATTATTATCAAAATTGGGGGTAAATCGGTCTTTTTATATGACAGGCTGTTTTTTTTATATTTTTTTAGAAGCAAAATAATTCAATTCGTAAAATCGCAAAATATAGGGGTCAATTTGCAAAATTGTCAAATTCAATTATTATCAAAATTGGGGGTAAAGCCGTCTTTTTATATGACAGGCGGTTTTTTTATATTTTTTTAGAAGCAAAATAATTCAATTCGTAAAATCGCAAAACATAGGGGTCAATTTGCAAAATTGTAAAACTAAATTATTATCTAAATTGGGGGTAAAGCGGTCTTTTTATATCATAGCCGGTTTTTTATTTATTTTTAGAAGCAAAATAATTCAATTCGTAGAATCGCAAAATATAGGGGTCAATTTGCAAAATTGTCAAAGTCAATTATCAAAATTGGGGGTAAAGTGGTCTTTTTATATCGTAGCCGATTTTTTTTTATTTTTTTAGAAGAAAAATAAGTGAAAGGGTAATTTAGGTATATTGTAATTTAATTAAAGTCAATAATTACAAATTCATTTTGACCAAGTTACCTAATCAACAACCAAGATCAATCTGAGCCAAATGATCGGCATGATGAGGCTTCCCGCATGTGAGGGCGTAACTCACATGCCCGCACCCTAGAAAAATCCAACTGATCTTCCTAAAGACTTGAAAGTTCAAGTGTGCATAGAAAAGCTATATTTAATTGTAAAAAATCCAGTCTGATTTTCCTAACTTTTAGTAAAATTAAATATATTATTTATTTAAATATACGTGTATATATGTATGAAAATATGTGAATATATGAGCGAACAAATAAAAGGGAGGAGTGGAGTTTTTTTCACTTTTGGCATGTAAATATTTATATTTTAATAAACACCTCCGAAATTTATAAACTACATTACTTATTTAACAATGGAAAAAGAATCTCATCAACATTAATCGATCTTACCAAAGCCTAGAAAGTTCAAGTGTGCATATAAAAACTAGATTTAATTGTAAAAAATCCAATCCGATTTTCCTAACTTTTATTAAATTAAATACTTTATTTATTCACATTTATATGTAATATCTACTAACAGTTATTTTAAACTCAATATGTTACAAAGTCGGATATTGTACAATTATAGTTAAATAAAATATTACATAAATGTCTCATTATAATGCAATGTTATTATATAAAAGTTCAAGTAATAAAGTTTCTTATTCGTTAATTAATAAAACTCGCTAATTATGAGATATTGTTATATAATTATTTAATAATTACTTCCTTTCTCTTTTTTGTATAAACCTATGTATCGAAAACATCAAAGTTGTTTACTAAGCGTACAATATATTGTAATCTGTGAACTATATATTCAAAGCAGTTGAAATCTTGCCAAAAAAATTATAAGTTCACCTATAAAAACTGGAAATAATATTTATTTATAATATAATTTGTCATGAAATAAACTTGGAAAATAAATTACTTAGATGATTAAATCTTAGTACTAAAGCATATATTCTTATTACAAAGTAATAAATGGGTCGACCCACGAATAAGCTAAAAATGAAAACATTGTTACCCGATTATAGGTTTCCCAATAAAGGCCCACGTACATTAATTTAATTAAAAAAGTGGGCTAATTCGTGTTATTTTTTTTCCCTTTTATACCTGGCCCATATCTATTCTTCCTTTAGTTATAGCAATAAATTAATTATCACATTTCTATATTATTTCCTATTTAGAAAATATTCTTTATCAATTATATTTTTGTTAACGTAAATGAAGAAGAATTGTTTATATAATATAGAATAATCATGAGAAAAAAAAATTATTTCAATAAAGTCTGAAGAATAGTAGTAATAATAACTAAAAAAACTTGGGAAATACCCATTCAATTTTTCATTAAAGATTAAACCAACAATTTCCAGAAAAAAATCAATAATACTATAAGGGAATATATAAGCATGTATGAAGACGTTAAAATTTATTATTATCTTAAATTTATCTCTCGTTTAAAAATTCAATTAATCAAAGTATAGGTTGCGAAGAATGTTCACTAAATATGATTGGAAGTTCGTAAAATTTAATATGAATCATATATAGACAGTACTTTCATACAATAATCATTATCTGTCATGTGGACAATCTTATGTAAATAATTATTCTAAATTTCACAATAATTTAAGAAGTTCAACTTTATAAATTGGTCTTGCACTAAATATTTTTACAATATTGCCTTGTCTAAATAATATAACATAAAAAAATCGTCTCTATTATAACACATATTCGTTAATATTAATAGTTTAAATATTTGAATCAAATTTCACAAATCCATAAAAATACGTATTAATAATTAATTGTTAGAATATAGATGGTATCAAATATTATAATAAATATACGTAATTAGAAATATATAAATACTAAGATGAAAAAAAAATTACTGAAGAATATGATAGAGACATGAATGTATAAATAATATCAGCGTACTTTGAGTGAGTAATATTGATTTTAGTTCAAAAGCAAATTATATTTATCTGTTATTAAAATACCATATCCAATATTTATAAAAATCATATAGGACACAATTAAATAAAAAAAATTCTAGATCAAAAGTTAAATGATTTTCCTATTTAAAGTAAAAGTATTTGGGCCTTTGCGAACATAAATTTGGAAAGCCCAATCGGAAATATAAAACAAACAATATTTTCGTACCAATAAAATAGTCCAGTAGTACATTAATTCAGGCAGAAGAAAATAATCATCACAAATGTCGATATTAACATCAATATTTTACGTGTGTCAGTGAGATTATTCAGGAACATTCATTCCCACGACATATTGCATTTTCTGTGCGTCTGCTCATCTTCCCACAGAAGATACAAAGTCCAGGTATGGCAAAAATCTGGTAAATAATTAAAAAAATAAAAAAAAATTAAACTGTTATTTCACCTGTAGATTTTAGAGAAATATTTACCTTCCTTGTTGAAATGTTTTTGTTTGTCTTATTTTTAATTTGAGGCAAGTTTATTTACAATAATTACGCTGCTAAAATAGCTTGATAAATTTGTTTTTGAATACAGGTACCTTGTAGATATTCCATAGTAAAAATTCTGTAAATATCTATTGTAGAAATCTCATTTCATAACATAGGTACATTGAAATAAAAAAATGTATGATACTACATTTTGCTTAATTTTTTTTGTTCTATTTTCAGATAATATTATATACAAAGTGTAGATATCAATAATCTTCTTATATAATAAACAACTGAAATATATTTTGATTTTACGTTATTTTATTATGTTGAAATTTTTATATTTTTTAAGTAATTTAAAATAATCTTATTGTCACAGAATATTTGATTGTATTTCTTCCTATTTTGTTCTGCCACCTTAGAATGTAGTTATTTTAATTGATCTTTTATATCATAAACTGAAATTATTTTGTCCATATTGCAGATTATTAACAAAAATCCTATTGCAATATAATCATGCAGGTAAGTCAATAAAATATATTATGATATTAAAAAATATATATATATCTGACTATGAATATCATTTTTGTAGCAACAAAGAGGTTTCACACCAAGAACTTATGTCTTCAATGAATCTCAGGTAAATTTCATTCTATAATCTCAATAATGTAGAAAAGGAAAAATTGTGAAGGCCTAAACCTGTTTGATTTTTCAACTTTGTACTGGTAAAGATATAACTATGAACTACCAGTCAATTAGTATAACAAACAGACTAACCACCTTTTATCAGTCATCATTCATAATGTCAATTATTTTCCATCATTTTCTGTATTTTTCATTTTTTTCTTGTTGAGGTGAGTATATATTGTATTTGTCATATGGATATGGTTTCTTATAGTTCCAATTTGATGTCATTTGATTAGTATACTTCTCATAATTTGATCAGACACATAAACATAGTCCTCCAGCTTTCAAGTATTTTGCTAAGATTATTATAGTTAATAATGATTAAACATCATGATAAATGTTTTTAAGGCAACTAACATTAAGAGAGTTAGGAATTTGTCATATATTTCTTGTGACAATGAAGATATATCAGTTTTTTATTTTTTATTTTCTTTATTTTTTTGTATGAATATCAGTACTTACATTTTGAATATATTGTTTCCTTCTGTACAGACAAGAAAAAGGGCAAACAAGTGTGAACTATATCTGTTTTACGAAGGTTATTTTTTCCGCAAACAAGGAGGAGGAATAGGGTATTCGGCTAATCCTGGAGCGATACTGATGAACATAGATGTAAAGAAATTCAGGCTGCAACATTTAGTACATGTGATTTACAAGCTCGGAAAGTATATACCAGAAGGGCTTTGGTACAGGGTACCAAATTCTGAATTTAGTGACGGTTTGAGAACTATAAGCAATAATAAGGATATCCGCACTATATTTGACCTTCTAATGGCAGCAGGGACTTACAAAATGTGTATCTATGCACAAGAAAAATTAGTACAGCTTAATTCAGAAAGACATCTTATTCGTGCACTACCAGGCGCTGTACCACGAGTGTTTAACAAGGTCAATACCATGAAACCATTGAAGATCATAAAAACAATGTCGAAGAAGGAGGATGCTTATGATCATATTTATCAAATAAGTCATAGGTGTACCTTTGAAGAAAAAGAATAAACCAGGAAAATATGAAAGGGTGATTAGGCTTTAAATCGCCATTTTATTTTGTGAAAAAACTTTCTTGATGTGTAATTAATACTCGTATTTTGAGAAATATATGTATATAGAAGTTATTTGGAAAAAGCCTTTTTTTATATAGTTAAACTATTATTGATATATGTTGGCATTTGAATTATGTGTAATCACATTTCCTTTCCAGCTAGTGGTATGCTTTTATGCAGTTATGGAGTCCTCATTATAAAAAGAAATCACATTCATAATGCTATTAGCACTTGAATTAATTCTTCTAATTTGCTGTTTCTTTAGAAAAATAATGGCTACAAATTGTCTTTGCATTGAATTAATAGCACTCTTAGGTTTAGCAATGTGTTGTGTTGTTCACTACGTTAAACCTTTTGAATTTGTTACCAGTGAGCCTTTCGACTTGGTCACTAATGTGCCTGTGCCGGAGATAAATGATCTTTTGGACTTCATCACCAGTGTGCCTATCGACAGTTTGCCAAAAAGAATACATTATTATTCAGAACATCATTTTGTATACCATATTGATTTTTCATCCCACATTGATATGAGAAATCAATATAACACACTTTATAAACAATTGAACAATTACAATGGAATGAGATGTTTGTTTGCTTAATGTAATACATTGAAATATCAAATCACACGTATTACATTAAGCACACAGGCATCTCTTTTTAAGATTTTAGAACTATTTTATTGTTTGAACTAAAATAAATATGAATTTGTCATAACAATTTATTTTACATAAATGTTTACAAATTTATCATAAATCTACAAAATCTAGCAATTAATGACTTCTAGAACGAAAAAATGTCAAAATAAAACCTAATTCAAAGACCTGATTTTATACAGGACTTTTTTAACGAGTCTTTTTAAGATTTTAGAACTATTTTATTGTTTGAACTAAAATAAATATGAATTTGTCATAACAATTTATTTTACATAAATGTTTACAAAGTTATCATAAATCTACAAAATCTAGCAATTAATGACTTCAAGAACGGAAAAATGTCAAAATAAAACCTAATTCAAAGACCTGATTTTATACAGGACTTTTTTAACGAGGAGAGGTACGAAAACGAAATTTCACATCTTCAAACTAAAAAAAAAAATTATCTAAAATTACATGTACAAATATAAATATTATGAATTATATACACAATTGAATAAATAAATCACATCTAATATTAGATCTATAATATTGTATTCATATAGATCTTTCGCTATACCAAAAAAACTATATAATATATGTTTAAAATTTCATAACATTGGGATTTCCGATTTTGTATTTCTAAAAATACTCAATAAAACAAGCTCCAAATAACCACTATTTTTTGTTTGGCTTTACAAGGCTAAAACAAATTTGGTTTTTACAAAAAGGTTTTGTTAATGAACATTAATTAAACATATAAAATAATATGTGTTGTAGAAAGTATGTTAAACATTAAATAGAAACACAGTTTAATATCTTAATACAATTTTAGTTACGAATTTCATATGAATAATAAACTTCGTCCCCTTGTTTTTTTTTTTTTAATATATCATTTCTCATTGGGAATGTTATATATGATATTATGATTAATAGTTAATTTGTGCATGGAAATAATCATACGAGTAAATGGTATAAATTAAATTTTATCAAATGATATGTTTATTTTAATATTATAGGAATGAATATATATTTAACTTTAATAAATTTATTCAGTTCAGCTGACTTTCTTAATAAATAAAAAGGTAATTATACAAACTTTTTTCTTATCAATAATTTTTCTAACTTTAATTCATAGCACATGTTCAGATTACCCATAGCTTTGTGTATAGAAATAATTGTACGAATAAATGGTACAAATAATGTATTATCAAATAATATATTTAATTCAATATTATAGGAGTGAATATATATTTAACTTTACTAAAATTATTCAGTTTAGCTTACCTTCCTAATAAATAAAGTAGTAATCATTCAAATTTTTTTCTTATGAATAATTGTTTCAACTTGAAATTAAATAAATTTTGCTTATCCAAAATCCAATTTCCACAACCTTGTTTTGTAATGAGGCCCATTGTTAATGGGCCGAAATCTTGGCTTTTCTTAATATTTTTTACAAAATTGTTATCCCACATTGGAAGAAAAGATCAATATAATACATCTTTTATACATTCAAGTAATTAAAATGAATGGTTGTGTTTGTTTCTTCATTGTAATATGTTACAATGAATAAACATATTAACTGTAACATAATACATTGAAAAAACAAACATCTCCAACTTTTGTGAATACAATATTTTTTAAAGTGTTTTTGCACTTTGAAATTAGAGAATTTTAACATTTTGTAATCTAACTTAGAAGAGAGTTTAACATTTTTTAATAAAGTTTTTCTTACATTTATATATCTTCTTTAACAGTGTATTGCTTCAGGAAATTGATAGTTCCATATATTACAAGATTCAAAATAACCATTAAAATGTTGCTCCAAGAACAAAATAGAGGATTTTATATTATATTTTTTTTTCGTACGTATAATATCTATATTCCTTGAGAGTTTTTTTTGGATCTCTAATATATCTGTTCTTTTTTAATGAAGCTTTTAAATTTTCCATGTATTACATATTATGGTAATTAAAACAAGTCTACAGTTTATTCCTTGCATTGTAGAAATCATATAACTTTTTTATTTTCTCTATATTATATTATATATGCCGTATTGAAAATTAAATAACATAACTTTTTGAATCTTAATTCATATTTTCTTACGGATAGATATTCCCGATATTTTATAAAACAAATAGTTTTACATCATAGAGAACATATTTTCACATAAATGATATAAATTAAAATATCAACTTATAATATATTCGGAAATAGTACCTTCTATCGAACTTGCTTGGAAGACATTTCTTTTATCTATTTTGCTTAGAAACTTTGTTTAAAATAATATGTGTTCTGAAAAGTATGTTAAACATTAAAAAGAAATACAATTTAATATCTTAATATAATATTAGTTACGAATTTCATATGAATAATAAACTTCGTCCCCTTCTTATTTTTTTTTTTAATATATCTTTTTTCGTTGGGAATGTTATATATGATATTATGATTAATAGTTAATTTCTGCATGGAAATAATCGTACGAGTAAATAGTACAAATAATATTTTATACATGATATATTTATTTCAATATTATAGGAGTGAATATATATTTATCTTTAATAAATTTATTCAGTTTAGTTGACCTTTTTAATAAATAAAGAGGTAATTATATAAACTTTTTTCTTATCCATAATTTTTCTAATTTTAATTCATAGCACATGTTCAGATTATCCATAGCTTTGTTCATGTAAATAATCATACGAATTCCAGAATTTTCTAAGAATTAGCATACGCGTATTTCTATCTTTGTTTATGATACTAGAACTAAATATCGAATTCAACAAAAAAAAAATATTTGTTTTAAAAATAGTTCAATTTGTCTTTTCCATTATTAAAATATTAACTTCATTTTGCATAATAAATTACGATTAAATATGTTTCTCTTTTACAAATTTGGAATAATATACTACAAAATATTTATTTATAATGTTTAAAAAACAACTGCATGAATAAGATATTAATAATAAACACATCTAATATCTGCTTATTCCACACGAAAAAAAATTAGTCGTGTATTAAAAAAATTGATTACTACTGCTCCAGTATTGTACAAAGTAGGAACAACTAAATTTTGCTTATCCGAAATTCAATTTCTACAACGTTGTTTTGTAATGATGTCCATTGCTAATGGGCCAAAATCTTTGACCTTTGTAATATTTTTTTGAAATTTTTTATCCCACATCGGAACATAGGATCAAAATAGTACATCTTTTATATACTCAAGTAATTAAAATGAATGGTTGTGTTTGTTTATTCACTGTAATATATTACAGTATTACAGGAAACTACTGAAATATATTACACTGAATAAACAAGCATCACCAACTTTTGCGAATACAATATTTTTTAAAGTGTCCTTGCATTCTGAAATTATAGAGTTTTGACATTTTGCAATTTGACTTAAAAGAGAATTTAACATTTTTTAATAATGTTTGTTTTTACATTTTTCTATTTGTTTTAACAGTATATTGGTTCAGGAAAACGTTGGTTCCATATATTACAAGATTGAAAATAACCATAAAAATGTTGCTCCAGGAACAAAATAGCGGATCTTATATTATATTATCTTTATTTCCGTGAGTATAATATCTATATCCCTTGAGAGTTTTTTTTGGATCCCTAATATATCTGTTCTTTTTTACTGAAGCATTTACATTTTCCATGTACTACATATTAGGGTAATTAAAAGAAGTCTACAGTTTATTCCTTACATAGTAGAAATTATATAAATTTTTTATTTTCCCTTTATTATATTATACATGCTGTATTAAAAATTAAATAACATAACTTTTTGAATATTAATTAATATTTTCTTACAGATAGATATTCCCAATAACTTATAAAATAAATAGTTTTACATCACAGATAACATATTTTCACATAAATTATATAAATCAAAACATCAATTTATAATATATTCGGATATAGTACCTTTTCTCCAACTTGCGTGAAAGACATTTCTTTTATCAATTTTGCTTAGATACTTTGTTTAAAATAATATGTGTTCTACAAATTATGTTAAATATTTAATAGAAACACTATTTAATATCTTAATATAATTTTAGTTACGAATTTCATATGAATAATAAACTTCGTCCTCTTGTTTTTTTTTTCTTTAATATATCATTTGTCGTTGGGAATGTTATACATGATATTATGATTATTAGTTAATTTGTGCATGGAAATAATCATACGAGTAAATGGTAGAAGTAATATTTTATCAAATCATATATTTATTTCAATATTGTAGAAATGAATATATATTTAACTTTAATAAATTTATTCAGTTTAGCTGACCTTCTTAATAAATAAAGAAGTAATTATACAAACTTTTTTCTTATCAATAATTTATCTAATTTTAATTCATAGCACATGTTCAGATTATCCATAGCTTTGTGCATGGAAATAATCGTATGAATAAATGGTACAAATAATATTTTATCAAATAATATATTTAATCCAATATTATAGGAGTGAATGTATATTTAACTTTAATAAATTTATTCAGTTTAGCTTACCTTCGTAATAAATAAAGTGGTAATCATTCAAACTTTTTTTTTTATCAATAATTGTTTCAATTTGAAATTATTTTATTTATAATTAGGCTGGTAGATAAAAAAAAAGAAATTAATGTGTATAGTATTACGGTATTTCTGGGGAAATAAAAATTAAATGCTATTTATTCTTCACGATTTTTTAATAGATTTCTTTCGGATTTCTTTTGTAAGCTTGGATGTAAATATTTTATGTTGAGAAATAGTTAGAAACTATTCGATAGATTTAACCGACAAAAATTATGTTGGAACTTGCATTTTACTTGTTCCAATAAGGTCTGAAAGTTTCGTTTATCAATGTTGCTTTTTCTAGGTACTTGAATGAGAATAATGAGCAGTTCTTGGTGAACTTAACGATGTATTCTGAGCTGTTCTTCATATTTACAGAATATTTATTTGTGATTTTTTATTTGGGTTTTTAATGATAAAACTGATTTTGCTATTTAATTAATTTTAGTAGATGCATTACGGTGCATTTTTTTAAATTTCTTTTAACGAGTTTTTAAGAACATAAAATTATAACAATAATTGTTAGTCCTTGTTTGTCATAGTATGAGATATTTCATCCAATTTGTATTACATGTGCTTAAAAGTATTAAAATTATTTTTCAGTTTATGTTCGGTTCTTATAGTTTTGTTTCTCATAAGAATATATATATAGTAAATATTTTATGCATATATAAAATGATTTGTTTTATATTTCTATTTCTTCCAAGCTTTATATTCGGTAATAAAGAAATATAAGTTTTAAAATATTAAATTTAGTAAAAAAATTGTTTCCATACATTAAGTTTAGTAATATTTTTTCTTTCCATTGTTCAATTTTAGTAAGTCTATTTGGTAAACTGATCAATATTATCCAGAATCTACTGTTTTAAAGGATCTATTTTGGAACAGGAATAGTTTACTCAACTAAAATTTTATTCACGGATTGATTTGATTGGTTGATTGAATTGTTTTGAGGCTTAATGATGATTGAGCATTGAATTGTTCTATAATAATATAATATTTGGCTATATTACAGGATATTTACTTAATTATTCTAATTTTTTATATGTTATATATATGCGACTCCTATACTACATAAATTAACTTCCATTTAATAATAAATCACATCTAATGTTAGATCTATAATATTGCATTTACATAGATATTTGGCTATATGAAAAAAACTATATAATATATACTTCAAATTCCATAACATTAGGATTTCCAATTTTGTATTTCTAAAAATACTCAATAAATCAAGCTCCAAAGAATCACTAATTTTTCTTTTATTCTAGAAAGCTATAACAACTTCAAAAAAAATATCACATCTAAGGAATGCATCAAACGAGTAAATTACCCATTTGATAAAGCACAATTCCAGAGTTTTCTAAGAATTAACATAGACATACTTTTATCTCTCGTTATGATACTAGAACAAAACATCGAATTGAAGAAAAGAAAAAATTATTTAAAAACAGTTCAATTTGTCTTTACTATTATTAAAATATTAACTTCAATTTGCATAATAAATTTCAGTTAAACATGTTTCTCTTTTACAAATCTGGAATAATATACTACTAAATATTTATTTATAATGTTTAAAAAACAACTTCATGAACAAAATATTATGCCCACTGTTAATGGGCCAAAATCTTAGTCTTTTCTAATAGTTTTTACAAAATTGTTATTCCACATCGGAAAAAGAGATCATTATAATACATCTTTTATATACTCAAGTAATTAAAATGAACGGTGGTGTTTGTTTCTTTACTGTAATATATTACAATGAACTTTGTAATATATTACAGTAAAGAAACAAACATCACCAACTTTTGCGATTACAATATTTTTTAAAGTGTTTTTGCGCCCTAAAATTATACGGTTTTGGTATTTTGCACTCTAATTTAAAAGAGAGTTTAATATTTTTTAATAACGTTTTTTCTTATTCTTCTATATCTTCTTTAACAATGTATTAGTTTAGGAAAAGGATGGTTCCATACATTACAAAGTTGAAAATAAGCATGAAAATGTTGTTCCCGGAACAAAATAGGGGACCTTATATTATATTATCTTTATTTCTGTAGGCATAATATATATATTGTTAATATATCTGTTCTTTTTTAATGAAGCTTTTACATATTCCATGTATTACATATTAGGGTAATTAAAACAATTCTACAGTTTATTCCTCGTATTGTAAAAATTATATAAATTATTTATTTTCCCTATATTAAGAAACTATAAAGAGGTATAGCACTTATTTACAGTACATAGTTGTGAACTTTGCTTTTTCTTTACATGTGGTATTGAAAATTAAATAACATAACTTTCTGAATCTTAATACATATTTTTTTACAGATAGATCATCCTGATAATTTATAAAATAAATAGTTTTACATCATAGACAACATATTTTTGCATAAATAATATGAATCAAAACATCAACTTATAATATATTCGGAAATAGCACCTTCTCTGGATCTTGCGTGAAAGACATTTCTTTTATCTGTTTTGCTGAGGATCCACAAACGCTGTGTCCAAATTTTTAATTCGTACTCTGTATCGAACAGTGCTTCCCACATAGATTCATAGTGGAATTGGGGATCCATGATAAAAAGAACATCTGTATTATGTTCTGCTATTAAACTGCGTAATTTTGTTATAAATTCTCTGAAAATAATATTTGCCCCGTTCACGAATATGATAGATATTTTTTTTTCATTATTAGGGAAGTTTTGGCTTTCGTTACATATGTGAATTTTATAAGTTTGACAATTACTATATAAAATGGGACTATGTATAGTCACACTTATAGCTGATATATCATATGCAGAAAATATAACATGATCATTAAAAAAACCTTCTTCCAGAAGAATTATCAAACTTCCACCATTAAAAAAACTTATATTACTACCAGACTCATTGTAATGATACATAGTGTTTATTTATGGAACTATAAATATATGTGTACAAGTGAATGAAATAATAAAGTTAATAAGAAATTCCCCAAAATAGAAGATTTTTCTTACTCTTATAAGAGAAAATTAATTAAAACAATTACGAGATCACTACAATATTTATATGATATATTCACATAAATCGGAAAATGCTTAATTTTTTCGTCTGTGTAACTTACTATTCAAATAGTTGTTGTATATGCCCAGATATATTCGGATATGAAATCTCTGATATGTATAATCTTCAAATAAAAAAAAAAAATTATTAGTAATCGTTCTCGTTTAATGTGTAAGTTGAATGGGATGGAAGATGGCAATGGTCCTTTATATAATATTTAGGACATTGAAGATCCATATACAAAAGAACAAATTGCTTATAAAAATAATGTTTATCCGGAATATTTAATCTTATATTAAATGAAGTTTCTTGAATACATAATTAAATATATTAAATGCATACAAAAACAAAAATTCTGTATCAATCACATGGTCTTCTGACAAAATATTAATCATAAGTGTGAAGTAGCTCTTTATCGTAGAAATAAGTCCCAATAGAACGTGTCCATTTCTCATCCAAAAATAAAATTGTAGAAATAATAAAATTGCACAAAACAACTATTGATTTCTGTTATTAATTTTAAATGTATTCTATTATATATATATAACGAAGTTTATCTGACCTATTGGGCCAGACCATATGAAGTTTAATATATAAGGAAATCCATTGATTAATATTCTTAAAATAATTAATATTGTATTAGTATTATGTCGTAATTTACTATTTATTTTCTATATACAATGATGTTTAATGGTAATAATTACTATTCGCTTCTAATTTGTTTTTACAGATTTACATTTTATTGAAGAAAAAACAATAATAAAAATTTTTATACAATTGCTAATTATTTTTACTACTTTGTATTATACTTCATATTTTTTAAGTTATGAACTTATATATTTTATTGCTACAGTATAAAGGGGACAGCTTTAACATCACATCTACTATTTAACTAGAATAGAAAATACATTATTACAATCTTAATATATCTCTACTATATATATACTAAGTCCGTGTCACATAATTTTTTTATTAGCAAATTTTAGTAAAAATGATAAATGATACAATGCTTCGTCGGATATTTATAGAGAAAGTGAAAAACTTAGATCCTGAAATCATAACAATTTCTTCAACTCAAGAATTACTGGAAGAACATTTTGCTTGCAACCTTGCGAGTAAGAAAAATTTGATAGAAGATTTAGTGGCAGAATATAAATCAACGGCTTTGATAGCAAGTGAACCGGAAAATGGGATAATCAGTCACGAAAATACACATGCATCGAATTTGCACAACATACGAGGACTTTTCTTTTTACAAACTAACGTAACTATGCTATTCAGCAAGGTACATTTTATGCCTTATAAGAAATTTATATTGTTGTTTTATAGATATTTTTCTTACAAATTTTTAATAAATGCAGAATTTCCCTGAAAACATAGCGACAATCATAACCGAAGTACCAGGACAAATAGTTGTTGTTCGAAACGGAAGTAAATATTGGTTACTGCCAACAAGAACGTCACAATTGAAGAAATGCTGGAATAAACTATTGACTGACAATGAAGTCGATATAGACGATAAGATTATATTTTATAGGTCTTTTATAAATGTTTTTGAACTTGCTGTGTTCACAGTTCACGGTGTTAAAAAAACGCAGTGGTTTAATGAGTATGAGTTTTCCAAAAATGTCACAACAGCTTACAATAGTCAAGTTGAGATACCAAATTTTATGACTTCATGGATACCAACTTGTAGACATGAATTTTCACAAACTGGAGCGTTCTACATCCATGTGTTGGTGAAATCAGATCATCTGGTAAAAATACTAATTATGTTATATAATTATTGTATAAAAATATTAATATACTATACAATATTATAATATTTGTTGTTGTTCTTTAGATGATACCCAGTCAATTCATTCATACAGCAAGATTACACGGAAAAAAACAAATTAAATTGAAGACTGGAAGAAGAAGTTGGGAAGTCACATTGAATAATACAGGCTTTGAAAGAGGCTGGACAGAATTTTACGAAGATCATAACCTTACTCACACGACGATTTTCTTTTTTCTTACAAAAAATCACTCATTCAGAGCTGTTATATTTAACGATAAACACGATGAAATCTTTTATCCGTGGTATAATACCACATCTATAACATGTGCTTGACTATAAATTTAGTTCTAATAAAAAATCCGTCTTTATTGTTCTTGTATTTTATATTGTATTTTGTAAATGTAATCTTAAAATCCCGGAATTCTTACATATTGTATTTCAAATCTATTAATATCTTAATTTAATATAGTTCACGTCTTTTATTACACATACATTAGATTTTGGAAAGAAATAATTACGTTTGATTTCTTCGATGTATTTTACTGTGCAAAATTGGAACTTGTGACTAGAATTGTGTCATTATTTCTTGTATCGATATATGTAAATTTATGATATTCATACCTCACTTTTGCATGATGAATATGAACATGATAATGTATAATACTAGCCATTGTATTTCGTGACTTAGCTAAAATGTTCATCCACGTGTATCAATCTTTATAGTGTCGGAAGTGTTTATCTAAATTATTATAAATAAAGAATTTTTTGGTTTTCTTCTTTTTTTTTTGTCGGCAGGATTTTAAATTGTATTTTAAGAACATGTATCGTCACTTTATATATATATATATATATATCAAACACTTTTCATTCAAGGAAAAAAAAAACTAAATTTAACCTACATCACAGCTAATATATTCATAACACATACATTAAAACTTTGTTACAAAATATCTATATTCAATACTTTGTTCCTATACATATTGGTGGAAAAGGATATATTCATAATTGAGAATCCCAGCCTATAACAGTAAGTGTGCAAAAATATATCCAGTTCCATCCGTATGTATAAGAAGAAATATGTTGTTCTGTCGCCTTATTAAAATTTATTCAGGTAAGATCTTCAACAATTTATTTTGTCTTATTTGAATATCGTTTGAATTACGTCCACTCTTTTTATTTTGCAATCTTATTAAAGGGTATTTTTATCGGACAAAATTTCCTATGGAGGCTTGTCAAAAAAATATTTTCTATTTGAATTACATTTTGCTTTCTTAAGTGATCTATTTTTTTTTTTTTTTTTGATATCATATAACTTATAGCTGTAGATAAACTTATGGATCTTCTTTATTCTTCTCAGTTTTTCAATTTAATTTTACTTAAATGTTATGTTAGTATATAATATTTTATTTCTTTCACTTCATAAGAATTTAAAAAATTGTTCTCCCAGAAAATTGAAATTGTTGAGTTTAATTAGGTTCATTGTAACTATATATTCGGGAAAAAAAAAAGTATAACATCAAAATAATGTACTAAATTATACTTAATTATGTCTAAATATTTAGCTCCTATATTTTTTTCGTCTTGGCTTATTGACATTGTTCATATTTTTTATAATGTTATGTAATAAAGCTTCTACTAAATATCTTCACTTTTAGTAGCGATCACCTTGAAGAAGCTCAACTGTCAAGATGAGGTTTTTGACTTGCAATTTTCCTGCATAATTATTAACTATATCATAACAATTCCATGTAGTTTATAAGATTATAATGTATTTTTTTTTACAAGACATTATCATATTCCATTATAAATGATTGTTCACGACATAGGTTATTATTTTCCCTGGATGTATGATCTTATTCTATTTCTTACTCACAATTTAACTTTAACAATGTAGATTTTGTAAATTACATACCTTTTGAAGTGTTGTTAATCACTGATATAAATTTCTGTTGGAGATGAATGACTGATTTTTAGAAACAAAGGAATTTCTCTTTTCCATACTGATGGCACAGGACATATTTGGGAAAATCTTAAAATTTAATTTTTAGAAATTTATTTGAAATATATCCTTTGCCATTAATATGTATAAGAATGATGCTTTGTGTTTAAATTTTTCTTCAATGATGTATGGGTAAGAAATATTAGTATGCTTCCTTATGAAAGCATATCCGGTGTATATATAGCGGAAATATGAGTTTTTTTATTTTAAATATAAATCAATATTTTATTTGGTAATATGTATTAGTAATTTACGTTAAAAAAATATGAAGTATGGGCCTAACTGATCCACCAGTTCTCCAATTATAGGCCGGTTTTGAGCGGTTCACACTGGTTTTTGAACTCCTCAGTTTTAGAGGTGTGTTCAAACTGAACAGGCTATTGATTTGTCATTATACTGGTCGGGTTGACCGATCTGATTTTAATGACATTGGTTGTGAGAAATAAGAGTCAATGTCAATTTATCACCATATGATATCTAAAATGTTCAATTTTTTCTCCTTTGATTTGAAAAAATGTTTTACCCTCTATAAAATATTTAAGGAGCAGTTTACCTCCTTCCATAAGAGATTATAGCATCAACTTCATGATAACCCATATTTACACTCAAGTCTTTTCTTTCCATTTCTATTTAATTGTAAATAGAATAACGGAAATCTCTTCCAATTCATTGTTATTGTACTTTGTTAAATAATTGGTATGTATCTCAAAATTATTCTCTGAATAGATTGAAATACTTGTGATGTAACAAAGAATATCCAATATTCCTGTAGTAGCTTAGTTTATTTATGATTCATCTTTTATTTTATTCTCTTATATTGCCGTATATATTCTGTTAATTGATTAATGAGAATGTGCAGAAGATCTATTTGCCTCCAAAGTTCTTTTTTTCAGAACTCATTATATATAATAAGTTGTTTAATAATTCACGATTTATTGTTACATTATTAATTTATCAGATAAAGGATAATTATATATATAAAATTAACAGATATGAAATGTGATACCAATATAAGTATATAAATAAGACTTATATGTAATAAATTACGTTAGTTTGTTACATTAGGCAAGTAAATATGACCTTTTAATTTTTTTCTATTGAGTTTATGCATAAAAAAAGTATACATTATTACTATTAACGTTTCAAGCGTGAAGTTCACTAAATAAATATGACTAATGATGGTGGGTCTTTTGTTGACCTAAATAGATAATCCAATCTTATTTCATTAATTTCTGAAAAAAAAAATAAAAAAAAGGAATTTATGTAAATACGTACAAAATTATTTTACATGGCCTTACTAAGGTGTCATGGATAGAACATAATTAAAAGCTACTAAATTATTTACATGTTATCAAAATATTTCAACATAATACCATTTTAACATATTAATACAATTACTTCGTATTTTTTAGTTAACAAATAGTTGAATATCGTATAATAACAATATATTTGTAAAAAATAATTTATCATAATAGCAAATTCATTAATCTTGAATAGATTACGTGTAAATTGAAATGTATTTTACATAATGGGTAATTTAAATTTTTCGGCCTATGAATAATTTAAGTAACCTATTTTTAATAAGCTATAATGATTACTCAATTAATGTAAGGGCAGAAAAAATTTCTTAATTTTAGTGACACCAGAAAAATATTAATAAGCTTATAGGTTAATGAATCTGTTTCATTTTAACAAGGCCAGATCATAAATTAAATTGTATAAAATTCATTTAAAGGCATAGCATACATGGACTTATATTCATTAAAATGAAGATCATATTTTTTGAAAAAACCCCACTAAAACGAGTTTGGTAAACCGACCATACGCATTACTGAAAAATAAATTGTCACTCTTAATAACTATAAAATTTAATAAATAAAATTAGTTAGTAAAGTGTAACAAATTATAAGTATGTACATAGAAATTTAGGGTAATTATTTCCTTAGAATTTGTGAAACATGCACATATAAAATACACTATTATTTGGAAATTCATTTTTTATAACATATTGAACTTTCATCCCACATTGAACTAACAAAACAATATAACACACCATATAAACAATTGGACAATTACAAGGGGGTGAGATGCTTGTTTGCTTAACGTAATACATTGAAAGATCAAATTACACATATTACATTGAGCATACATCCATCGATAATTATAAAATATAAGTAAAAGATCATCTTAAAATATACATAAGAAATATATTACACGATTAAACATTTAACTATTAAATATTTATAAGCTTACAACATTACTTTATATTTTACTATATTTAGAATTTATTGTTGTCCTTCTTTATTTTAAGAAAAATAAATCTAATTACATTTTGTATTTAAACAGCCATGCTGATTCCATTATTAAAACGCATTTATTAGACAAAAGGTAGATATGAACTATGGTGATTGCCACAATGATCCATGATAACTAAAAAGATCACGCAGCCATCTTATAGAAAACACATCATTCAAAGTTTTTCCTATTAACATTTAATAGTAGGATAACAAGCTGCTATGGTGCTAATGAAAATCAAAGAATTGTTAGATTCTAGAATAACAAGGAATCCTACAAAAAAATACCACATTTAAGGAATGTATTAAACGCACAAATTAACCAATCATAGATTGACAAAGTAAAATTTCAGACTTTTCTAAGAATTAGCATCCACATATGTCTATCTTTGGTTATGATATTAGAACGAAACATCAAATTCAACAAATATTTTTTTTTTTACAAACAGTTCAATTTGTCTTTAATATTATTAAAATATTAACTTTATTTTGCATAATAAATTTCGGTTAAATATGTTTTTCTTTTATAAATTTGGAATAATTTACTGCAAAATATTTATTTAACTTTTTTAAATAACAAATTCACGAATAAAAATTAATAATAAACATATATAATATCTGCCTATTCTACACGAAAAAAAAAATGCCGTTTATTAAAAAAATTAATTACTATACACAGTTTATGTCTTAGATTCCTGTATTGTTACAAGACTCAATTAATACAAGTATAGGTTGGAATAACATAACCAAAATATGATGGAGAATATGTGATATTTGCTTCGGTAATATTATGTAAATAATTATTGTAAATTTGACTAAAAAAAAAAGGATTAATAATGGACTATTAGACTATAAATGTTATCAAATATCGTAATAAATATACGTAATTAACAAAATAGAAATACTAATATTAAAAAAAAAGTAATGAACTAATATAACAAAGACATATTATGTATAAATAATATTATCATACTTTGAGTGACTAAAACTTAATTTTTTTTTTTTTTGAAAAAAATTGTATTTATTGTTTATTAAAATACTATATCTCATAATTATAAGAATCGTATAAAAGACGAACAAATATAATTGTTTTATGATGAAAAGTTAAATGAGTGTCCCGTTTGCAACACAAATATTTGGGCCTCTGAAATCATAAATTTGGAAAGCCCAATTCGAAATATAAAGCAATCGTTTTTTTTTTATCCCAAAAATGGCCCAATACTATATTAATCCAAGTAAAAGAAAATAATGATAACAAATGTCGATATTAACACTTTTTCCTAACGTGTGTCAGTAAACTTATCAAAGAACATTCATTCCTATCAAGTTTCTTCATTCCGGAGTGACTGTTCATCTTCTCAGAGAAAACAGAGATTCCAGGTATAGCAAAAAAATGGTAGATAACTTAATAAAAAAAAAATTTTACTGTTATTTCGTTTGTAAGTTGCAAAGAAATATTCACTGTCCTTATAGAAATCTATTTGTTTGTCCTGTCTTGAACCAGAAGCATGTTTTAAAATTAAAAAAAAAAATTTATTAGTTAGTGTGAAAACTTGTACGTGTTAGACAATTTTGGAAAGAAAAACATGTTTATTCAGGTTAATCTCTTTGATAAGTTTGTTTCTGTATAATGTGCAAATATATCATAGAATACACTCCCTAAATATCTATTGTGGAAATTTTATTTCATTACCTAGGAACGTAGAAATATTTAAATGTATGATACTACATTTACCTGATAGAAAAAAAAATTCTTATTATTTTCGAATAATAGTATATGAAAAGTGAAGATAGGAATAAAGTTTTGGTATGATGAACAACTGAAATACACTTTGCTCATTCTGTTGAAATTTATTACATTTTTAAGCTATTTAAAATAAATTTATTGCAATTCAATATTTGATTATATTTCTTTCTATTTTATGTTGCCATTTTATTATTTTCTTGTTCGAATTGTTCTTTTACATTATAAACTGAAATTAATTTTTTTATATTGCAGACTATTAAAAGATATTTTATTACAACATAATCATGCAGGTAAAGTAATTAAATATATTATGATATTATAAGATATATTTATATCTAATTATCAATATGTTTTTTGTAGCGACAAAGAGGTTTCACACGAAGAACTTATGTCTACAATGAATCTAAGGTAAACTTTGTTTTATAATTTTACTGATACACAAGAGAAAAACTTGTTTGATTATTAAACTCTGACTTTTGCTGCTGTATTATTTGTACTGTGAGATTAGGTTTTGTTTATTATTAGACTTCATGCAATATGCTCTTGAAGTAAATAATAATACGAAATTTAAGAAGTTAACATACTTTTCTTGTGAACTATAAAGATATGTTACTTTCCTATTCTTTATCTTTGATTTGTTCTTGTATGCATATCAAAGTACTTACACTTCTATTACATTGTTTCCTTCCATACAGACAAGGAAAAGGGCAAATCAATGTGAACTATATCTGTTTTATGAAGGTTACTTCTTCCGCAAACATGGAGGAGGAATAGGCTATTCGGCTGATCCTGGAGCGATACTGATGAACATAGATATAAAAAAATTCAGGTTGCAACATTTGGTGCATGTGATTTACAAACTTGGAAAGTATATACCAGAAGGCCTTTGGTATAGGGTACCAAACGCTGAATTTGCTGATGGTTTGAGAACTATAAGCAGTAACCAAAATATCCGCACCATATTTGATCTTCTAATGGCAGCAGGGACCTACAAAATGTGTATCTATGCACAAAAGAAACTGGTGCAGCTTAATTCAGAAAGATTTGCTATTCGTGCATTACCAGGAGGCGTACCCCGAGTATTTAATAAGGTCAACACAATGAAATCATTGAAGATCATCAAAGGAATGTCCAAGGAAGAGGATGCCTATGATCACATTTATCAAATAAGTCATAGGTGCATCTTTGAAGAAGAAAAATGAACAAGGAAAATATTATGGGATGTTTAGACTTTAAGTTTGCATTTTATTTTGTAAAAAATACTTCGTAATATGTAATTATTACTCTTATTTTAAAAATGCTATGTACAATGCACTAATTGATAAATTCCTTTTTTTTTATTGTTAAGTTATTATTGTTGAATGTTAGGATTTTAAGTATTTTTAAACATTTTAAGAAAGCTGAAAGGATATTTACATATTTCACTTCAAAAGCATAATATCTATTACCTTAAGAATATACGCATAAGTTTCAGTTTATTTTGAACTTTTTTATTGTTCAAACTGAACAAATTCATAAATTTTCATCATAATTTAATTTACACAAAAGTTAAAAAAGTTATTAAAAAACTAAGAAACAAGCAATTAGTAGAGACATCAATTTGATAATTCGAATTGTGTTATACCCTCCTCACTCTAAGTGACTGCCCTGGTTGACAAAAGATTTATGGAAGCCTATTCCATGAACAGGCTCGAATGTCTTGCGTAGTAATTTTTCTCCCGATAGGTCAATACATCGTATATAATTAAACAAGTTATTGAAAGGTGACTAAAACACGAGAAATAACAACTATCTACTAAAGTAAAGGTAATTTCGGAAAGTTTATTTAATGCGAGATCTACTTCACGAAAAACAATACAGATACGAAATCTTAGATCTTCAAAATGAAAAAATATTAATATTAAAATACATGTGCAGAGATAATTACTATAAATTATATACATAATCAAATATGTAAATTACATCTAACGTTAAATCTATAATCTTTTATTCACATAAATTTTTGGTTATATTATTGGTTTACCAGTTTATACAAATGTAAAAAAAAATTTATAATTTTATTAACATCAAAACGAAAAAAAATTAACTTACGGGTGAATAAATATGTTTCAACAAATGAAGCCCATAAATTAAACTTAATAAAACCCACTTACAAGCATAACTAACATGGACTTGTGTATATTAAAAGGAAACCCATTTTTTTTAAAACGGCCCATTAAATTGAATTTGGTAAAACTGACATACGCATGACCAAAAAAAACAAATATCATCCCAATAGTTATAAAAATTAATAATTAAATTTATTTAATAAAGTACAATAAATCATAAATATTTAGAAATAAATTTTTGGTAATTATTTTCTTATAAGTTGTAAAGTATGTAGATAAAAAATACACTAATTGAACAAGGCCAGTTTATAGCTTCAATTTTAGAAAACTAACTTACAAACATAGGAAAGATCATCTTATGTATATTAAAATAAAATTTATTTTTTTAAGAAATGTCCACTAAAACGAATTTGGTAAAACTGATATACACATGGTCGGAAAAAAAAATGTCACTGTTAATCGTTATAAAAATTAATAAAAAAATTTACTTGGTAAAGTACAATAAATCATAGATATTTAAAAATAAATTTTGGGTAATTATTTTCCTATAAGTTGTAAAGTATACATATAGAAAATACACTATGATTGAGTTTACATTATTTTTTACATCATTTTTTACATCATGATTGTAGGATGTTTGATTTTACATAATGATTTTAATTTATTTTATTATATATATATATATATACATATATATATATATATATATTTTTTTAAGTTCCTATTAAATAAAAATATGGCTCAATATTACATCTATGATGCGAATAAGTTTATTTAGTTCGATCAAATTATGAAGGATTTGTAACAAAGTTGATTAGGATTTATTTAATTTTGAACTTAATATACAGTAACAATTGATATACATAATTTGTAATCGCGGTTTAGTGACTTGGTAATCTTTTGCATTGATGAACGAAAATATAGAGTAGTATTATATCAATATATTTAATTTTTTCATAATTCTTAAAACTTTTTTTATTTATGATATTTAAATTTTCGTAAGAGTCTTTAGTTAATATATATAACTGACCGAACCTACCATAGGAAATTTTTTATCCATAGATGCCATCAACTTATATATGTATTATATAATAGTAATCCCTAATGGGCTAATTATTTTAATGTTTGGTATTGGGTCCAATGAAAGCTGAGAATTAATTTTTTTTGGGCTGATCCAAATAACCTGTTAAAGGTGGACTGTTATTATTTTAATGGACTTCTCTGTTAGTTATAAACGGAATATAAAGGCTGGACTAATATAATTACTGAATCAAAAAATATAATAATAACTATATAAATATAGATATGTTTGTTTAACTAAATAATAGGACAAACTTAGAATGAGTTTAGCCCAGCAGTGAGAGTTTTTAAAAGCACTTTTAAACCTTCATTGTGATTTTTGAAGTGTTTGGCCTCAATTATTGAAATTGCTTTTAGTCAATCGTGATTTTAATGGTGTTTGGACCCTAATATCATAATCACTTTTGGGATCTGCATTAGCTAAAAATCAACTTATTTTAAAAGCTACTAAAATGTTACTTTTGCAAAAGCTATTATCCAAAAGCAATTATTTTATAATTGAATTTTATCATAATCAATAATTGCCAAAATCCATTTTAGTAAAATTAATTCTCCTATAATTGATTTTCGAATCGCTAGGCCAAACTCACCCTTTGTAAATATTAAAATCACTGTTATGTAAAAAAATTTATTCTTAAAAGGTTATGCTAATTTTTTTTTTGCTAACTGCTTCTTTTGGTATTTTCGTTATTAATGTAAATTATGATTGAATCATCAAATTCATTCCAAGAAATCATACAATAAAAAAATCTCCGGTGAATTTTAAATGGGAAATTTTATATTATGTTGTTTACAATTTATTGGATCCATGGAAAAAAAATCTATCAATAATTGTTATAGTTTAAAAATATAGGTTTACCTTTTAAGATCTCCAACTGTTGTGCCAATCTCACCCATATACTATTTGTCTTATGTTAATAGTTATTTGGGAAAGTACAAATTCATTGTTTATAGTTCATAATTCATAGTATTTAATTTTGAAAACAAAAAATTTTAATACAAGAAAATTCAGAATAAATTTTATTTGGTATTGAATACAAGCAGATATGGAAAGACTCTGACTAACATTAACCTAAATTTGCCTAATTCATTAAATTTCAATTTCTTAAATTGAACTTGGGCTTCTTAGACTTGTCTAAAAACTTTAGGATTCAACTTCGGTGAAGTACGGACAAATGAACAATGACCTCAATAAATCCAAATTAATAACATATTCTTTTGCTTTTCTACAAAAGAAAAAGAAAAAGAAAACAATGGCACAACCTGAATGAAAATTTTAACAAAGAGAATCTCATATCATGAAAATCATAGGTTAAATTTTTTGATTAATTCGCCCAAAAAATTTGTCCTAAGTGGAATGGGAACTAAGTTAAGGTGTACTTAATAATTTTATAGCACTACCTATCCACCACTACATTTTTTTTGAACATAAATGTAAAAACAGGAAAAGAAATTAATTTTTTTAACTTTTACCTACACCTTTGCGCAAAAATTCAAATTCTTCTCAAGTAGCTAAAAAATACTCTAATGGCTCCCTTGCTTTACATTTTAAAATGAATTCTTTTTTTGTCTTTCATTCACCAATCCAAAGTTTCTTTTGTGATCGAATGAAATAAATTGAAATTTTGTTTGTTTCGTACTGTTTTTTAAGACATAAATATTGTTAAGAGCTCTTATGGTATGGAAAAAGTTCGTGACGTTTAATTAGATTCCGGATAGATAAATGAACTAAGAATATGCCTTAAGGACCAATGGTTAACAATGGTTGTAACGGATCGTTTTGTTGGAATAAGCAATAATGAAATCATAGTCTTAATAAATGAGGCGGAAAGGGGGAGTGATATTGATCCATGAGAAGTTCAACAAACTCTTGAAATAGCACAAGCTAATTTGAGAAAAACTTAACGAAAGAGACAAATAATTGAAGCAAATCTAGCTCTTTGATGAGCTAGGACGAGAGTAGAGGCTATCAATTTGACGGGAAGGGAACTAATTAAATAGAGAAGAAAATTGGTGGGGGGAAATCAATGTCCTTTCATTATTCGTTTTTCGCAAATTAGGAGAAAAGTAGATTAGGTAAAATTGTAAATACTCCCTGCAAAATTGCAAATATCTCCCGGAATGGAAAATGTCTGTATTATTGCAAATTCCCCTCTGTATAATTGCAAAGATTATAGTTTATATTTTCAGCTTAAAATCAATAGTCAAAATTGTAACATTTTAGGGGTGAGGAATTAATTATAACAATTTTTTTTTTATAAATCAACTGTACTTAGAAATTTGACAAAAGAATTACAAAATTATGATTGAGTATGATTTTCATAGATAAAGAAGATCGTATTTTATTATATTTTGTATCCTTTCGAAAAAGAAGCAAAAATGTTATCGATCATATGATTTATTACGGTTTCCTCAAATTAAGAAGATCCTATATGATTCCATCTAAAATTTAACGATGATATGAAAATTGAAAAAGGTTGATTGATTTGGGTATGAAATGTATCATTCTAAAAGGTGTGGTATGAAATGTATAAAATAGGTAAAGGTTTGTTATGAAAAGTGCAATTCCCTCTTTAGTGGTACCAATAGTGCAAAGTGACCTATTGTATCAAATATGCAATTTTTCCGTTTCTTCCCCATGTAGTTTTATTGAGAAGTAATGATATATATATATACACATATATATAATTTTATTTCTTTAGTTGTTTCACTTACTTAATAAATGTCTAAAATTTTTGTTATAGCTTGTTTGTCATAATTCAAACTCTATAAATAATATATAGAAAATATTCAATGAGGCATCTTTTGTGTTTGTTATATTATAAATTAAGAGAACAATTTTTTATATATTTAGGTACTTTGTGTGCAAAAACTTTTTATTTATCTCCTTTTCTTATAGTTTAGTGCATTTTGTATAGAAATAACAATAATGTATGTACAAATAAATTATTTGAAGTACACAGGCTTAAAGTTGTATGCAGATTACTAGCAATATTGCTTACTGAACTAACCAAAATATTGCAGAATTATCTTATAGCTAACGATTATTGAAAATTTTAATTCATAAATAACGGCGTTACAATTTTATCTACATCATCCGGAACTTACATACTCGTATTTTATTACGGAAATAAGGGATGGATTTTGATTTAGTCTCTCCGACCTCAAAAATCAGAACCCATCTATATAATATTATTATCATATAATCTATACACTTTAGTTATATAATTAATTATTTTATTAATTAATTAACATCATATAATAAATGAATTTTCTTACGTTATCTTAATATATTTTTTAAATATTTCATTAATTATTAATAATCAATATTATGGGTCGTTATATAATTTTAGGTTTTTAGTTGTTCTAAGAATTTATAACTTTAGCGTAATTTAAGTGTGAGTTTTCAAAAATTATTTTGGTATCAACTATATATAATATTTGGATTAGATTTTTCTTATTCAGAGTTGATAATGATCGAATTTTATCAATGTCTTATTATGTGATTTCTCTTTGTGGTCGTATTTAAATATATTTGAGATAGTCATTATGATAAATTGATGATATATATATTTAATGCAAAATTGTTTAAAAGTTATACAAAAATGACGGTATATAATTACGTAAAATTGTAATATTATTTGTTAGGTGGATGAAAAATTGATAGATAAAAATAATATCGTACTCATAATACTGTCCCGTCTTATCCCGCAATAAATTGGATATCAACCTTTGAATACCCGAATTATTACAGGTTATAAGCGTCTATACCGTAAAATCGATTTTTAACGGAATGAAAAAGACGTATATGGTAGAATCGTAACCACATAATACAACACTAATCGAAATGCATACATTTGTCTCATACACTATGGGGATGGTGATAAAAGATATATTTTACATCTCAGAGGGGCTATAATTGGAGATATTATTGTTTCTGGTACAGAAGTTCCTATAAAAATTGGAAATGCCCTACTTTTGAGTGCAGTTTTAACTATTAATTTACGTGATTTGAAGTAACCAATTAAGTTTACGACGAAATCTATAAATCGATAACTTATCTAATTTGAGTACCTCTATAAGATAGACTTCAGCAGAAAACTGGAGAGATGACGATATATAATTACGTAAAATTGTAATATTATTTGTTAGATGAATGAAAAATTGATAGTTAAAAATAATATGAGATTCGTAATCCCGTCCTATTTTGTTCCACGACAACTCAGATATCAACTTGTGAATATCCGAATTATTACAGTGCAGGTTCAGGATGAAAAATATCAATCCCAAAATTTATTATTCCTTTATCTCTAACTCTGAACCATTTCGAAACCCACCTCTTGTTGATCTCTAATAATAATTGCTGTTAACATAAAGTAATTTTTTGCAAGAATTCAAAGATTTTTTTCTAAAAAAGTAGACTACATATCCAAAGAAAAAATACTTAACTACATTAATGCACCTTTCCATTTTTTGCAAATAAGAAAACAAATAAAGCATTGTTAAATTAATTTTACGTAATAAATATCTGTTAAAAACATATTTATTTCACAACTTTAAAATAATAATGTACACAAATTGTATTTCCAGTTTTTTAAATATTACTTCATAAACAACATACATATATAATTTCTGGTTACTACACTCGTCAAAAAATTATTCTCTCTTAAAAATGTTCAATATCATATACAGTTCAAATCATAACAAGAAAATTATATGTAAACATCCATGTAACTGCTATGATGAATTCCGAAGTTCCATAAAGCAAATATGCAGACAATTACAAGAAATGTTCTATCACCGCTCCACTATTGAAGAAAAACAGATATATTAATAATATTTTCTTCAGATAACTTTACCTCTATATAGATGAATGATCTCACATAGTCAATTCAACACTCCAACATCTGAACTGTAGAGAAACCATTTTCTAGACAACATCAATTCATATCTCCTCTACTGCTGTGTAAATCCGATTGTGAAAGATCGACCATAACTCATTTCCTTCCGACCATCTCTATATTCTTAAATCTATTTAAAGACGCACATAAGTAGAATACAACATAATATAAGACACGAGAAAAAGCTTACTGTGTATGCAACTTACAAATTTTCAAGTAATATAGCAAAGTACTTGACTACGCAGTTTCCAGGTACGCATAAACGTTTTACAAACTCTTGTGTAATAAAAATAGTTTATGTTAAGTAAGCTACAAATGTAATTTAACAGTTCAAAATCTGCATATCTTGTTCCTATCAACTACTAAATAATTAAACCGCATTTCCTAAATAGTAAGAATTTTTGAACATTACTTCAAATTTTATTTATTTGAATAAATAATTGAAAATTAAAATGTTATCGTATAATTTTTATGAATAAATTGCAAATGGAATATAACTGTTGATAAACCATATATTTTACTTTAATGAACTATTAAACAAATAAACTATAATTACTAAACAGTAAGTGCCATTCAATTTTACTTAAATATTGGATATCAATTTGTTTTTTTAATGTTCATGGTGCTTACTCATACTCAATCTATTAAATACTTTTACTTAATTGAGAAAAAAAAAGATAATTAAAGTATTACTACATATGTACTGCATGTCCAATTTTTATAGGAAATTTTTTTTTTTAGATAAATGATTAATTGACAATTTAATAATTATGTATGACTAATTAATTAGAGAAAGAAAAAGGTAAATCTTTATTCTTAAACTATAGCAATTATTGATTGAATTATTTCCCATATGTTCAAGAAATTGTAAATAACAAAATATAAAATTTTTCATTCAAAATTTACCGCAAAGAGATTTACTAAAAACTGTTTATGATTTCTTTAATCGAAATATATGATTCAATAATAATTTACATTAATAAGTGAAATACTAAAACAAACGGTTAGTAAATAAAAATTAAACATAAGTACTTATGTATAAAAATATTTTCACAACAATGATTTCATGATTTGCTAAGTTTATTTTATTATATTTGTTGATACATTAATTATATTTTATGAGGCCCTTGTTTTCCGTTTCTACCTGACGAACAAGCCCATGAAAATTAGAACAGTACACTATTATTGGATTATTTGAACTAGCCCAAGAAAAACTAATTTTCTATTATCTGACTTTCAATTAAAAGAATGCCAATTGAACTTTTGTTGTACTCAATACAAAATCGTAATGTAATTTCTTCATTACATTATGAATTAATTGGAGAATCTTACGTAAAAAAAAGTATTATAAATAGAAAAGGTTTAAAAAATTATGAAAAAAATTAATATATTGATATAACGTTACTATATATTTTCATTTTAATTAATCATTTTTTTAATTGGTGTTTTGATAAATTATACTTATTCAATATATTAGTATTTCATAAGTAAGTTTATTGTCAACTTTATTTAAATATTGGGCATTAATATTTTTTAATAATGTTGATAATGTTTGTTCATACTCAATTTATTAAATACTTTTACTTCATTGAAAAAAAATACGAGCAATTAAACGGTTACTATATATGTACTGCATGTTCAAGTTTCATGGAGAAAAAAAATATTCATTTACTGCTTAATTAAGAGACAAATTGACAGTCTATTAATTATGAATGAGTAATTAATTAGAGAAAGGAAAAAGTAAACTTTATTATTAAATATAACAACTATTGATTGAATTTTTTTCCATATGTTGAAGAAGTCTTAAATAATATAATATAAAAATTTTCATTTAAAATTCATTACAAATAAATTTAATATAAACTGTTTATGATTTCTTGAAACGAATTTTATGATTTAATCATAATATACATTAACAATGAAAATACTAAAACTTTGACAAAATAAATTGTTTCTATAACCTTTTTTTTTTTTTTTTGCGCAGAAGACGGTATCTACATGATGAATTTGCAGTACATTCATCACATCAGACCATCCTCACGCAATTGGAATGTAAAGGTTATAGTTTGTGATAAAACACAGGCAAGGCTTTCTCCCTCCAGTCCTAATCCTTACCAAAGGATAATTCTAATGGATGAACTGGTAAATTTCTGTCAATTTCTTAAAATTGCTATTCTATATTTTATCCAAATAATCCACATAAGTGAATATAAAAATTAATACATTTCAGGAACAAAAAGTTACTGCAACAACATATGGATCCGACATCAACACAATTGGAAATAAACTTGAACTATACAATACTTACATCATCTCTAATGCTTGTGTAACATAGCAACAAAGCAAATATAACATATACAACTACCCATTTCAATGGACTTTGAAATACTACACTAGAGTCCGATTCCAGAAGCACAACAAAATCGATCCTTCAATACTGAATTACCGTTTTGCATCACTTCGAGGTCTTAGCAACTACATTGACAAGAGAATACTGATAGGTAAATATACATTATCTAGATAAAATTATTTCATGCAGTAAACTGATATGATTGTTTATGTTGTCCTAGAAAAGGCTACAGACACCAGGCAGTCTATTTTGGCTCTTTAATAGTACAATAGTCATATGGCATAAATTTTCCTAGCCCTCTAACAAATTGTTTATTATGGCAGATGTTCTGGCTGTTGTGGTAGAGAAAAAAGGTCAACATCATATAAACATTTATGAGGAACAAATGTTGAAGAAGGAATACACAATTATGAATGAAGAGTAAGTAATAGACAGCAAATTCACATTTTTTCTCGTTTCCGGTTTACACTTTTCATACTTTTGTTAAAACATTATACCATTTATTATCTAATATGTTCTTTCTTATATGCTAAATTCACTAGAGGTGCAATTGTTCTACTAACCTTGTGGAACAACATAGCAACGTCTGAAGGTCCACTGATTGACGACGCCAATGAAATATTCCCAGTCATACGTGCAACAAGCTTAGCAATCTCGTCATTCCGAGGTTTGCATACATACAAAATTTTAAAAATATAAATATTTTAAGGAACAAAATAATTAATTGACATAGCTTACATGTCAAACAGGTGGTTCACTAGGATCTACATCATCCACAATCATAGCAGTCAACCCACAAATACCAGAAGCAACAAATTTGTACAACTGGTGAGCTATAACATCAATATAAACATAAATATATAAAACAATAAGGATACATACCTGTTTAAAATTTTATTATATTATACAGGCGCGAAAGAAATTTACTGAGTTTGATGAGTGGTACTTTCAAATTGCCAATGTATCAACCAAGTTTGAATTCACGTCATTCACGGCAACTACAGATCGTACCTATACAAACAGTCATCACAGAAACCCAGGTTTATAAATTGTTCCTACATACTGAGAAGCCATAAACTATGAAAAAGTTTCTACCTAATTACATTTTATAAATCACATTTCTGTATTGTTTTACATTATATTTCTAATAAAATCACAAACTACAAATTCAAAAATAACTTTACTTCATTTTTGCTAACAAATTACCTTAAATGTACTTACAGGAGATTGACTTCTTAGTAAAGGTTCATTCAGCAAAAGTTTTACCTGCTCCTAAGTATTTTTTTGTGAGCTGTGAATATTGTTGCTCAAGTATAAAAGGGATTGCTGGATACCTTTACAATTGTTCTTCATGCGGGAAGTTTAACAGGCCAACTCTAAGGTTAAATATCTAAATACATTTAAATTAAAATATAAAGTGCACTATATTAATATCTATTGTTAAATTTTCCGACAGGGAAAAGATACGCTTACGCATTTGTGATGGCACTTCTACTTTAAATGTTGCTGCATTAGGTGAAAAGGCTTCATATATTATAGGGTTTAATGCCTCAACATTAATGGATTTTTACAATAAGGTATCACAATATTTACATTTATTCAAATACAATACTCTCATATATATTTGTAAGAAATGCTATCCTACTTCTATATTGCAGAAACTCCAGTTCCCACTTGATTACATCAACAACATACTACAGAACAAGTGGTTTTTAATCAAACTACAAAAAAGGAATCGTTCATACAAAGGTCAAATGCAAAGTCAGTATATACTTAAAGATATGAAATTTCTTGGAAACACTGACTGCATTAATGTATCTCCATTGGATAATGAATTTCCTATTCAAGGTAACATTACTAAATCCTTTTTTTCTTATTTTTTATTATCTACTTATTCATTCATTGATTATCCTACTCCTTATGTTACCATATACAAATTTCCAAGAAATGATAACAGAACAATCACCAATTAGTCAACCATCATCAAGCAACACGAGCCTCACTGATCATATGCTCGTATATAACAACAGTAAGTTTATTCAAGTTTAATGTAAATTTTGATAAAATTACGAAATTTATGCTGTTTCTCAAAAAACAGGTTGCATGTTAACACATAGAGTCACAAATGAAGAACGAAGCTGCTTGGGAAATGAGCTTGGGAATATAAATACTGTTAATTTACCATATTCACTCTACTGATGTTACAGAACATCACATTTTCAGACTGGAAATCCAATTTCAGTCATCCTGTTTCGTAATTATGTCTGACTTATCTATTAACATAATGGATATCCTTTTTGTAAATCCTAAGCACTTTAATATCAGTATTTTGTTTTGACTATAACTTATAGAGTGGATGTAAATATATTCTATTGTTAATACATAACAGCACAGGATATATCTGAGAATATATACATTCACTTCACCACATTATCAAATACGTACAAGGTAAATTGTAAAAAATAATTTCTTATTTACAAACCTTATATGTATATGATAAGGAAGCTGCCTTGTGCTTCTCATCTCCACAGCAATTCTTGAAGATATTTCAGGACTGGTTGATCGATTCCACTGACATACTAAGATTCACTGTGAAATAAAAAATCAGTGGAAACAAACTATTGAAGGAAGATCAATCTTTAAATAAATTCTGCAAATAGATTGGGGATAATTTATTGAAAGCAGATCAAGCTTCAAATCAATCCTGCAAAGAAGAGAGAAAATTGGAGTCAGTAGCAGAAGAAATTGAAAATACCAAAAGCGGTGAAGAAATGTTTTAAATTAATTTAGGGTATGCTTCAATTTTCCACAATCAATTAGTAGGAACACAAATATCCGATTCACTACATTAGCAAATACATATATTTTAAACTACAAAAAATCAATTTTCATCCACAAACCTCAAACGTATATGATATGGCTGCTGCTATGCTTTTACCATCTCTGCAACAATTTCTTGCGAAAACATATTATACCCTCCAAATTAATATATAATAAAATTATAACATCGAAGATATATCAGGGCTGGTTGATCGATCCCACTGATATACCTTAGTTTCATTATGAAACCAAAAATCGGTGGGAACAAACCAACCAGACTTGATGTATCTAAAATTTCCTTGCATCGTTTATAATGTTTATTTTTAAAAGAAACGAAACAAATGAGAGAAAGAGGATTTAGGGATTTCAGCTCTTTTATGGGCGCTCTTTTTTTATTTTTCTTTTTAACCTTATTAGTGAATTCTGTTAACTAAGAAATATAATCTGTATTATTTTTTTTAATTGTTAATTGTTAAAATATGTCTAATTTATACAATTAGAGTGAACAGATGTAATAAAAAAATTTTTTTTATATTCATTATATAAAAAAAAAAAAAAAAAATTCTTTCTGAAATAGGTGATATGAGATTGGGCTACTTCAATCATATAATGCAAAAGTCCACGGTAAATGTATCCATTATTATTTATCAGACATTTTTTAAGCCCAATTTTTAAAGTTGGGCTCAATCATCATTTAAACCTTCAATATCGATACAGGGCAACAGCACCGCGCTATGCGCGGTGCGGGACCCACTAGTATATATATAGTTACACATATATATACATAACATACTTTGTTAGCGTCACCTCCGATCGTTCTTCTCCGAGTAAGTTGATTCCCAATAATTATACTTCTTTGATTTGTTTCTAAAGATTTGTTCAATGATTACTTCGAAATTTATGTATGCAATTGTTTATTTTTTATTTTGAGAAGAATTTTGTGCATGCAGTTAATTAGTTTCCAATTGGAAAATCTGATATGGAACACATGGACATCGCTCCTCGCTTTAAACCCTCGCCGCCTGCGGATTTCACCATCGCCGCCGCCGATGGTGGTGCTTTTAACCCGACAACTCCCCAGACCATTCCCCGAAATCCCCAATTTCGGATTTAGAAGGAAGTATCAATGCGATAAAGGTTGAATGCGAGCGGGCTCTTACTGCATTGCGGCTTGGGGACCACACAAAAGCCCTAAGTCTGATGAAGGATTTGTGCTCCAAACACGAGAATTCCCCGCACTCGGCCTTGATTCATCGCGTTCAGGGGACTGTTTGTGTGAATGTGGCTTCGATTATTGATGACCCCGCTGCGAAGCAGATGCATTTGAAGAATGCGATTGAGAGTGCGAGGCAGGCCGTGAGTCTGTCCCCTAATTCAATCGAGTTTTCCCATTTTTACGCAAATTTGTTGTATGAGGCCGCAAATGACTTAAAGGATTTTCATGAGGTGGAGCAAGAGTGTGATAGGGGTTTGTTAATAAAAGACCCTGTAGACCCTGCCAAGGAGAGTTTGCAAAAGGAGAACCACCAGAAGATTGCTACACCCGAGGCTCGTGTTGCCCATGTTCAAAATGAGCTTCGGTCTTTGATTCAAAAGACGAACATTGCGACTATTTCATCTTGGATGAAGAATATCAACCCTGGGGGGGAAAAGTTTCGATTGGTTCCGATCAGGAGAGTTCTTGATGATCCAATGGTTCAGACAAGGAGGCCGAACGAGGTTAAGAGGCCGACCAAGACACCTGAGGAGCGAAGGAGGGAAATTGAGGCAAGGATGGCTGCTGCTGAACTCTTGCAGCACAAGTCAGAGTCCCCTCTTTTGGGCAGTGATGTGGATAGTAGTAACAACAATTAAGATACAAACATTACCTAAACCAAGAATGGTAAACTAGTATGGCTACGATTTTTTTGAAGTGTTTTTAGTGATTTCTTTTGCGGCGGGATTTTGATTTTTAAAACTAGTATGTCATGGGAACAATAGTTGGATTTATGCACATTTTATTAAATATGAAGTCTTTGGTAATATTCGTTTAGTTTATTAGAAATGTTGGTTATTTATCAACTCTCTCCTGAAATGCTTGATGTGATTTTCATTTTGTTAAGTTCAAAATGGCAATTAGGGATGATATTTGGACCCGTTTTGCGGCAATATAAACTGCTGCCTAGCTCCTTTCCTATTAAGATAATAACATTTGATGCCTTATAAAAGATACCAGTGACCAGTTATTTATGCAGCTTGCCAAATTTGTAGTTTTCTTTATATATTTTCTAGCGATCGTGTAATCTTGTTGCTTCATTTATGGGGGATTGTGCTTCCTGAATTTGTCTTTCTTGGCGTCGTTGGTCTTTATATAGTAAGCACACACTCTTATCTATTTCAAAATTGATGTAGCTATGTTTCTTGGTAGGCTAAATTGCAATAGATACGTGCATCTTGATATTTAGTATGATCATATTGCTCAGACGTCGTGATTCTTCTGCTCTTTTTTGGGTTCCTTAATTCCTTAAACATGTATACATACATATACACACATATATGTATATGCACGACTTATTGTAGTCGAGTGTAATTTTCTATGTCAATCACTTGTGCTACGAACAAAGAATATCGGTACTCTTTCCCAGTCAAGTAGATCCTTTTTCCTAAGTGGATCAAGATGTAGTGTAACAGCAGATTGAAGATTGTGCACTTGCTCTGAAGATGAGACTTAGTAAATTTCCAGGAGACATTGTGGGATCAAAAGTGCAACATTTGCAAGGATCATTTTCAGTACTATCAAAAGCTTCAGCAGTAGATTCAAGACAAGCTAATAAAAGTACCCGAGAACGGTTCTCTGTCACAAGTATTTATTACGTCTCGCTCAATAGTAACGCCATTTTCTGTTAATCGTAAGATCGAGGAACGTGGATTAGTGAGTTTTTAAACTTTATTATGTATGTGTAGTGTAGCTAAACTCGAATTTTTGGCTGGTAATTAAATGTGATGCGTACAACATTCATGGCTATGATAAGAGGAGAATGTTATGTTTGTTTTTCAATAATTTATTTATGATGAATTAGTTGTTGAAAATGCAAAATTGAGTATCAAATAATAGCTAGGTAACTTTTTTGTTTGAGATTACTAGCTAGGTAACTAAAGTAATTATTTGATATTGAATAGTTAAATCTAACAAATTTGTATAAAACTTTATGTTTGAATTTTTTGAAATTTGATATAACTCCGGCAAAATTGCAAAAAAGGTCCCAAACTAATTAGTGATTTTGGATTTTCGTTTCAAGCTATATCACTTAGCCAAATTCGTCCCGTAATTTTATATTCTTTTGGAATATCGCCACACTTTTTACATGGATGCTTACGTGTCATGAAGTGGCAAATTTTAGCATAAACAATTATATAAGATTGTAGAATTCGTCCCAAACTAATTACAAATTTTGATTTTTCGTCCCAAACTATATCAACACGCCGACTTTCGTCCCGTAATTGAAATGACTTGGGAAAAAAAGAATTTGTCTCAAACTAATTATAAAAAATACACAAATTTTTCCTAATGAACTGAGATAGGATTTTTTTTTCTCAAAACGCACAGGAATTTCAAAAATCCATACTATTTTTCTCTTAAAAAAAAAGTTAATGGCAATTTACTTCCATGTGATATTCATAATGTTCAATTTAACTAATTGTGTTATGATAATGTGGCAGTTTACCCCCCTGTATTGTGATAAATGTGACAATTTACCTCATGTATTATAATATTTACCCCCCATGTTATAAAACATTCTGCATGCCCACTCTCAATTTATGCAATTGAGTTACGCTCTCCGGTTCAAGGGGATACAATACTTTTTTAAAATTTTCATGGGCGGGGGGGGGGGGGGAATTGTTCCTTTTCAAATTACAGAGGATAAATTGAACATTATGAATATCACAGGGGATAAATTGCCATAAGTCCCTTAAAAAAGTAAAAGATGAATCGTCATTTCCGTTAAATTAGAAATTTAATAATGGACTAAATTCATGTAGAATGACAAATTGTGAGAAGAAATTCGGCGAATTAATATAGTTCGGGACGAAAAATCAAAATTTGTAATTAGTTTGGGACGAATTCTGCAATCTTGTATAATTGTCATACTAAAATTTGCCCCGTCTTGACATATAAGCAGCCATGTGGCAAGTGGGACGATATTCCAAAAGAATATAAAATTACGAGACGAATTTGACTAAATGGTATAACTTGGGACGAAAATCCAAAATCACTGATTAGTTTGGGACGTTTTCTTCGATTTTACCTTTAACTCAACTCGATATAATAAAATAGAGTGAATAGAAAATTAATTCTCTGTGTTATTCTAAATATACAGTTTAACTCCCTTTAATAAATAAAAAGGCGAAATACCTCCCCATGTTTTTATAAAAGAAGCGCACTGCCTCCCTCTTGATTTTTACATTTTTACAAGGGGGTAAAATGCTCGTATGCAATATCACAGGGAGTTAAAGTGTCCATTTAAGAACATCATAGGAAGTTAAATTGTCTATTTATGCATATCACAGGGTGGTAAAATGAGGTGAATATGTTGTCAAACCTAAGGTTAAAGTGGTCATTTTTTACATGAAAATAAAGTCTCAGTCGCATTATAGAGTGCGTGCAACACCTCCACTAGCAAGGAGGTAAATTGCTCATTATTTCATTTTACGTGGAGTTAAATTGTCTATTTTCATATCACAGAGAGGTTAATTCTCATTTAGACATATCACACGAAATTAACTTGCCAAAAACCCTAATAAAATATTAAAAAGGAAGTTAACCGTCTCCTTTATCTTTCAAACACTGATTTTGTTTTAAGAATGATATATATAAACCAACATAAATTACTCTCACCATTTCCTCCTTTTTCGGTTATCCACTAAACATATTTTAGGGAGGTAAATTACCAAAAAAAATATGAGATTTTGTTGGAGTTTAAATTGTCTTTTCAGCATAAGAATATCGTCTCGGATGCATTTTTACGCCCGTGAATCATTGTGCGCGCTAAGGAGACATATTGCCCCTTTTTTATTTCAAAAGGGGGTAATCTGCATAATTGTTAACAGTGATATAGATATATAGTTCTTTATATATATCTTATGGGGTAAATTGCTAAAAAAAACTACTAAAAATGTAAAAACATAATTGAAATATCAAATTACTCGAGTATGTTTAGCAATGTGGGTTGCAGTGAGATTACGTTCACAAGTTCAAATACAATATCAAACTCGACAAAAGATCAAACGAAAATTTAACATTATAACTAGAAATTATACCACCTTTTTCTTTTTGGCATTGTTGTATTATACTATTTTAGTCAAACTAGAAGTTATATTTATCTTTTGCTACAATAATATTCTGATACCCAATTCTAATATTTTTGGATCACGTTTCATATTTTATTGACTACATTTGAATACCCATTATTCGTTAATTAATAAAATAAAAAAAGTAAGAAATTGGACTCTTGAAGTTGTCCAACATCTGCTCCATCAAAGCTCAAGAGCCTGTTTGTTTGGCGTTTGGGAAAGTAGTTTGGGAGAGTAGTGGAGGTTTGTGAAATAATCTCGATTTGCGTAATGTTGTTTGTTTGGGTTTTGAGAGAGTGGTTTGAGAAATAAAGTAGGTGTAGGTTTTTTTGGAAGAGTTGGGTTGTAGGTGTAAGATGTATAAGACTTTATGTCAAATCATGTTTGTTATGTGAGATAAATTGTGTAAGAGATAGGTTACTTTATGTCAAATCAAAGTAGAGTTTGTATAGGTTTTGTTTAGAGATAAGAAAATTGTTGTTTGTTTGGCTTTTGAGAGAGTAGTTTGAGAAAATTAATGGATGAAAAATTTATTTCGAAAAATAGAAAACATGTTTGTTTGGCATTTCCCAAACACGAAAAAATTCTGGGAATTGCCAAACAAACAGGCCCCAAGTATTTTGTGTATAAATAAAGGTTTTATTACATTTTGGGGCCCAGTATTTCCTTATTTTTAAAAGCACTAATTGAATTTTTTATCCTTTTTATGGTAAATAAACAAGTTTAGTGCTTTTATTTTCATGTGGAGGTAAATTGCGATTTGTTCAAGTAATTGGACACAAGTCTTTTCACTTTCCAATTTCAGTGATGGATGCCTATCTATATGGTATTGGGTAGGTTTCATATTAGTTTGAAGGCTTTATTTATTTTATAGTCATGGACCTTTGCTTGCCCCAAATTGTACTATTATCAAGTCATGCTTTATAATGCACAATAGAGTTTTTCTTTTTTCCTCAAGGTTATTCGATATTGAACATGATTTAATCTCTTTTGTTGCACGCTGACATATTATGTAAGAACTTCTCCCAACGAGATTCAAACATGAGTTCGTCACATTGTGAAGTTAGGACCTTCAGCTAAATCAAATATCATGTGGTACACCAACATGTGATTGGTCTAGTAGAAGTGACTTGTCACTACAAGGTAGCGAACCCAAGTTCGAATACTTTTTGGAAGAGTTTAACACATTATGAGCACGACGCCTCTCGAAGAGAATAAAACCTTGAAAACAAAAAAAAAAAATTATCATGTGATACTGAATTTTTCTTTCTACCATTAGAATAAAGCCAAATATTGTTAAAATAAGTGAAGTTTGGTGAACCCATTTGCAGACATGATGGTTCGAAAAGGGCATCATCAACAATAGCTTTTAGAAGATCTTAACTATCAAGTATTCTCGTGACAAAATTAAGTTGCTCTTTAGAATTATGCATCATGTATGAGTTCGAGAATATTTTCAAGTTTCATTATGGGTAAGGTAACACCTTTTAAAATAATAAATTCACTAAGCATGTAGAGGTAATTTTTTTTTTTAATTTATAATGATAATAAAGTTTTAGACCTGATTTAATTCATTTTGAGGGGCAAATATTATATGGGAAACTCTTTCAACAGAGATTCAAACCCAAGTTAAACAATAATTAAGAGTAATAACTCGATGAAGCAATATGAGTAATTTATTTATGCTAGTATTTAATTATAAATCAGTAAATAAACACAAATTAATTATGCATTCACTTATATATTTGGATCTTCTCTATGAATTTATTGTAATTCTATGACGACCTATCAAACTATGCTCACGTGGCATATACGACACTTTTAATTGATCATAGTCGTAGTTATTGCCTAAATCAAGTTAGAATAATCTACCAACTTATAAATCTTATTTTTGACATTTAAAGTGATCTGCTTAATTGCCAAGCTCAACAAAACAATGAAAATCTGAACACTATAAAAACATTTTCTTTTTACTTTTTATAAAAGAACCAAATGAATTTATATATAAGATGTTTTCGAAGCCTTTTTATTATTTTCTTTATTGTTAATATAAAAAGAAAATCACTTGCAATCGAAATATTGTTAAAAATAAATATAATAGTGACAAAAAACCATTTTCCCAATTTCTATTCCTCTATTAACAACTAGAATATAGAATATAGAATATAGAGAAATTTATTTCCCTTCCCATTCCCCAAAAGGATAATTCAAAAGGAAATTATCTAAAAATGAAAATTTTATACAAAAGGAAAACACTTAACAATGAAGGTAAACTTCATTTCAAAACAAAAAAAAATTACTAGAAAACCTAAATAATTTTATTTATTTTACTATTATACTATTTAATAACCCCACCAAACATCTCCCTTATCAAAAACACTAAAATAAAACTACAGTAGAAAGAAATTCTGCACATTTTCCAAATCCCCACCCCCCCCCCAACCTCAACCCCTACTAGGTAGGTGTGTGTATATTCTCTTACACATACACACAGTCCCCATCTATACTTACACAGATAGATACATACATATCATCTCCGATCGTCTTCTCCAAGTAAGTTGATTCCGAGCGATTATATACTTGTTTTGTATCTATAGATTTGTTGAAGGTTAAATTCGAATTTTATTCATGCGGTAGCAATTGGAATATCTGATATGGGGCACAAAAAGCGAAACATCGCTCCTCGCTCCAAACCCTCACAGCCGACATCACCGCCGGCGGATTCCACCGCCGCCGCCGCCGATGGTGGTGCTTCAAACCCCGACAACTCCCCAAACCATGCCCCGAAATCCCCAATTTTGGATTTAGAAGGAATTAGCAATGGCGATATCAATGCAAACCCTTGTTCACCTGACGCTTCGGTAAAGGTTGAATGTGAGCGGGCTCTTACTGCATTGCGGCGTGGGAACCACACAAAAGCCCTAAGGCTCATGAAGGATTTGTGCTTCAAACACGAGAAGTCCCCGCACTCGGCCTTAATTCACCGTGTTCAGGGGACTGTTTGTGTGAAGGTGGCTTCGATTATCGATGACCCTAATGCGAAGCAGAGGCATTTGAAGAATGCCATTGAGAGTGCGAGGAAGGCCGTGAGTCTGTCTCCTAATTCAATTGAGTTTTCCCATTTTTACGCAAATTTGTTGTATGAGGCTGCGAACGACGGAAAGGATTATGAGGAGGTGGTGCAAGAGTGTGATAGGGGTTTGTTTATAAAAACCCCTGTAGACCCTGCCAAGGAGAGTTTGCAAGAGGAGAACCAGCAGAAGATTACTACACCCGAGGCTCGTGTTGCCCATGTTCAAAATGAGCTTCGGTCTTTGATTCAAAAGACTAACATTGCATCCATTTCATCTTGGATGAAGAATCTCAACACTGGGGAGGAGAAGTTTCGGTTGATTCCAATCAGGAGAGTTCCTGAAGATCCAATGGAGCTCAGATTGGTTCAGACAAGGAGGCCAAATGAGATTAAAAAGGCGACGAAGACACCTGAGGAGCGAAGGAAGGAAATTGAGGTTAGGGTGGCTGCTGCTAGGCTCTTGCAGCACAAGTCAGAGTCCCCTCAATTAGGGAATGATGTGGATAGTAGTAACAACAATAACAAGGGGCTGGATTCTGGTTCAGCATCGGGCCAGAGAACAGGAGAAAGAAGGAAAAGTGGGAATGTGAGGAAAAATGCATCTTCAGATGAACGGAGGGATTGGGTTCGGTCATATTGGAACTCAATGAGTGTGGATGGAAAGAAAGATTTGCTTAGAATAAAGATTTCAGATCTAAAGGCACATTTTTGTTTATTAAAGGATGGATCCCCTATTGAGGTGCTTAATGAAGCTTTATCTTTTGGTGAAGCAAATAAAGTATGGAAGTTTTGGATGTGCTGTCGCTGCAATGAGAAATTTGCTGATGCTAGTTCATTCATGCACCATGTTGTGCGCGAACATATGGGAAGTTTGTTGCCAAAAATGGAGTCAGTTCTGCCCCAAAATGTGGAGAATGAATGGGCTGAAATGATTCTTAACTGCTCTTGGAAGCCGTTGGAGTTAAATGCTGCAGTTAGGATACTCGAAAAACAGTCAAAATCTCTGCAACCAGATTTGCTTGATGAGTCATACCCTAGGATTGACGTTGATGACTCAAAAGAATGCTTTGTTGACACTTATTGCAATGGATATGAGTGGGATTCATCTCCTGGGCAGAAGAAATCGAGTGACATTTGCAATGGTAGTACCCAAGATAGCAGGGAGTTTGAAGATGTTGAGTGGATGGACTGTGATGGAGATCAAAGCAGTAAGGAAAGTTTACTTCATGAAAACTGGCCTTTGTCGGATGACCCTGAGCGTGCAAAGCTTCTAGAAAGAATCCGTGCTGCTTTCGAGGACCTCATCAAACACAAGTATCTGGCAGCGAGTCATCTTAGCAAAGTTATACACTTTGCAGTGGAGGAGTTGCAGGGTCTTGCTTGTGGTTCTCAACTTCTCAACTCTAACGTGGACCAAACACCTTTATGCATCTGCTTTTTGGGTGCTCCAGAGCTTAAGAAAATTCTGAAATTTTTGCAGGAAATATCTCAATCTTGTGGTCTAAGTAGATATTCTGATAAAAGTAATGCCACAGATGGTTCAAATACTGGGGTGCAGGGTGTTGACATTACAGAGAAGATAATTTTTAGCCAAGATGCTTCATATTTGGTTCTTGATGAGCAATATCTTCCCTTCAAGATTACTCGCTCATCATGTGATGGTGCTGTTAATGGTGATTCCACTCTGGCAACTTCATCCCATCTCAGCTATGAGAATGGCGTTAAACTCGATTCAGATGCATTGTTGTCTTGGATATTCAGAGGTCCCTCAAGTGGTGAACAATTGGCATCTTGGGTACGTGCAAGAGAGGAGAAAGCCCAGCAAGGTCTAGAAATTCTCCAGGTACTTGAAAAAGAATCTTACCATCTTCAGGGAACGTGTGAGAGAAAATGTGAGCACTTAAGTTATGAGGAGGCATTACAGGCTGTGGAAGATATTTGTTTAGAAGAAGGAAAGAAAAGAGAGCATGCAACAGAATTTGTTCGTCGAAGTTATGAGACGGTGCTTAGGAAAAGACAAGAAGAGCTCATTGAATATGACAGTGAAATTAACATTATTAGCAATAGATTTGAGTTGGATGCTATTAGAAATGTTTTAAAGGATGCAGAGTCCCTGAACGTCAACCAATATGGTTTTGAAGAAACTTACAGTGGTGTGACATCTCATCTTTGCGACCTAGAATCTGGTGAAGATGATGATTGGAGAACAAAAGACTATCTGCATCAGGTTGACTCTTGCATAGAAGTTGCAATACAGAGACAGAAAGAGCAAGTTTCTATTGAGGTTTGGCACCTTTAGTTCTGCTTTTGTTATTTGTTTCAGATTACTTATTTTCTGTGCAGCTTTATCTCACATGTCTCAGCTATTCAGATCAGCAAAATAGATGCAAGACTCATGCGAGCAGTTACAGAGATGCAGCAGTTGGAAGTTAAGCTTGAGCCTGCGTCTTCCTATGATTTTCGAACAATCTTAATCCCTCTCGTGAAATCATTTTTGCGGGTTAGTATTTTTTGAAGTGTCTCTTTGTTAGCTACCCAATTCTCCTAGTACATTTTGCTGATGAGTTGTAGGTTTTTCATTCATCTTTTTGCAGGCATGCTTAGAGGATCTGGCAGAGAAAGATGCAACAGAAAAATCAGATGCTGCCAGGGAGGCATTTTTAGCCGAACTTGCTCTAGATTCCAAGAAGGGTGTTGGTCCAGGAGTTGATAATCCAAAGCACGTGCATGAGAGGACAAAGGATAAGAAAAGGAGTAAGGAGAACCGAAGAAACAAAGATTCAAAGGTTTGCCGTGTAATCAGACTTAGTAGTTTATATTTTTGTCAAATAAGAACCACACAATGACTTGGAATATTTTAATGGTTCTCTGATTATTGCTTCTGCAGGTTACGAATGGTGATGAGTCCCACGAACCGACTGCTGAAGAGTTGTATGTCTCTTCTTCCCTTGTGTCTCGTGAAGCATATTTTTGTCCATGTTCTCCATTTATTTCTTACAAAAATTTTAGTTCATCACTGTAATGTGGCTATTGTTATCTTGCTCCAGATTGCTTCCAAGTGCTCATGATGAGGAGGGTCAAGGTTCTGAAATTGATGTTCCTGATACTGATGATTATGCCATACGACTACAGGAGGAGGAGTACAAGCGCAGGTTGGAACTTGAAGCTGAGGAAAGGAAGCTTGAAGAAACTTTGGAATATCAAAGACGAATAGAAAATGAGGCAAAACAGAAGCATCTTGCCGAGCAACATAAAAGAATTTCACAAACTACTGTGGAGAAGGCAGAAAATGATGCAATATCTGAGGTTTACTTGAGGCACAAAGATGATGATAATGATGTCATTGAGCAACGGACAGATATGAAGGTTAGGTTACCCTGTTTTTCTAGGATGCCCGTGTATGCTGTATAGTCTGTATTCTTGTCGGTAATTACAGTTAGAAAAATGCTTTGGTTCTAGTTAAAATTCAAAAAAGTTATTTATCCGTGTCATGGAGAAACCGGAAATACCTTTTAGTTAAGAGATCCCAAAATGACTTTTCTTTTGGAACCTTGGGTGCAGAAGGATGGATTTGATAGCATTTTAGAAGGTGTGGCAGAAAACACAACAAATGGAATTATGCTGAGAACTGGTAGCCATCTTTGTAAATCTCCTGGACATCTGTTTGTACCTTTTCATTTTATAGTTTGTGCCTACTCAAATTAATAAACATCACCATGTAATTCCTGCAGGCTTGCCAAATGGAGGTATTCCTCAGGATGGTGGTCTGTTTTCTGATAGACGCCCAGGAAGGAGAGGTAGACGGCATAAGGGTCCAACAAAATTGAATGATGGAAAGCCACAGACGCCTGAGAAGGAAGATAGTGATGCTGCTCAGCCTAAACTTGGGCAAAATTCCCCTGGTGATGGTGGTATGTACTTATAACCGAAGGAGTATGTCTGCTGTCAATTTATTCATTTTATAAAGTGGTTTTTTTTCCTCTACTTTTTTGGGTGAGGTACTGGATTGACTTCTAGGGCTAATTATGTAATTATTTAATAAACCTGCTATTTATTAAATATTCTCGCTTCCTATTTCAATATAAGTCTATATTTATCTATGTATGTATGCATGTGTTTAGCTTTAACTTTCTTTATTTTTCCTTCTACTTTCGAGGTTATGTATGTGGGATGTTCAGGGAGTAGACGGACCGTTGTACAGATTAAATGTCTAAGAAACAGAATCTTACTTGGATAGAACTATTCTGCCTTACTAAATAATGCTGATTTTCCCTTTTGGTTTTAAGATCTAAGTACATAATTAGTTTGAATTATGCCAAGTGTTACTTTGCCAATTATTCTTGATTTTCCCATCTAATACCTGGACCACATGATGGCTGTGTTAGATTGTAAAATCTCTTGTGGGACTTCCTGCTAGGAAAAAGGGTTTAAGTTCTTTTTCTTTTGAGCCAAAATACTCAGAAACCCCTCCTCCCCCCTCCCCCCTCCCCCCTCCCCCCGCCCACAAACCCACACAATGGAAGAAGAAATAATTGAGAAAAATCATCTAGAAAGATAATCAATTGAAGTCTGTTAGTTTGCTGTGGTTAGACAAACCAACTTTTGAGAGTTATTGGAATGTGTAGCTTTTGTTACACTCAGGTTGTAGGGTGTTTATGGCAGGTTCTCATTTTCAGTCATATGCAGTGCATCATGTGCTATTGTACCTTGGTCTCTGTACTCGTGACCTCTTTGACAAGATAGAGATGTTATTTATTGCCTCATCAGAAATGTGATTTTTTTTTTTTTGGCAACCAGAGCAACTTCAATTATTTTTTGCGGTTCTTAGGAATTCTGTATGATGCTATGATTTATTGATAGTTAAAATCCGAAATAAAATAAAGAAGCTGGGACGTCCCCAAATGATTTGGTTTTTAATTAGTGATATTATGATTTGAACTTTGTTAGGAAATGCTTTCGGTTACCTGTTTTATTTTTGATAAGAAAGTTGGACGACTCATAAATTTTATTAAACCTCGTCATTATGGAAGAGCATCACAATAACCTATGCTTTTGGTCTTAAATTTCCCTTCTATAGGAAAACTGTGCCTCACTATAAGCTGAATAAATCTGGGTGACCCTGTGCCCTGTGGTGTCTGTATTCTAATCATGGTTAAGTTTCTTGTCAAAGTTAGGTTGGTATTGCATTACTCTTTTACTGGCAGTCTGTTTTTCTTGGGGGGTAAGGTGAGAAATTGTTATCAGGTAGATAAAAAATACTTTGTCCACAATCATAATACAAACATTTCGTGGTAACCTGTAAGTAGCAGTAATTTTGCGTAATCTTATTGATGCTAAATCCTGATAATCTGTACTTGGTTTGCTGTGAGGTTACAGAGAGTATTGCTTATTCTTGTTAAGGATGCTTCCGTAAATACTTTACACACTATTCATGCACAAATCATTTCTGCTGCTACTTATTATTTGTAATAGTTGTAGTTAGATATTTGCATTTTTATTATGGGACAATGATCTTCATTGGTTCTAATTATGGTTGAAAACTGAATGACCTCATTTTGTAGATAATGGAGCAAAAACGTTGAGACAGCTTCAGGCAGAGGAGGACGATGAGGAAAGGTTTCAAGCTGACCTTAAGAAAGCAGTACGGCAAAGCCTTGGTATGTGTCATCTTTTCTTTTTTCGTTTTATCTTCTTTTATTTTTGATTTTTTAAGCTAGTTAGTGACAGGATTAGCCAAATTTATTTAACTGCTTTCATTTCAAGTGAACAAGAATTTGGGAAGAAGGAATTCATTTTTTGCTTTTTATCCAATACACTCATGACTTCTATTTGGTATCTGTGGAAGTATAATGCTTCGAATTATATTGGCGAACTTGCTTATCTTTCTTCCTTTCCATTTGGTCTTTTGTTCCCCTTTTTCTGGAGTGCAACTGCTGAATATGTGGAATTAAGCACAAGTTATGAACTACTCACATTTGAATTCTGAGCTAGATGCGTAATATAGTACAGCATGCATATCACTAGTTATATTTGTAGGTAATTTTTTATACTGTTCTATGGTTATTTATTCTTTGACAAAACTTACCTGATCATGTTTTCCTTCAATAAGGTCCCCAAATATTAAATCTGGAAGATAGGCAGAGTTGACTTATGAATTTCTTTTTGTGTTTACATTTAATGCCCCATCATTTATTGCTCTCAAGACCAATCCCTTCATTATTCACGCAAATTAGGCAGATGAAGTTATTGTACCCATTTATACAAAACCTGCTTACACAGTTACTTTATTGTCTAATTTTTTATAGATACTTTCCATGCACTTCAAAAACCTCCTTTGCGATCGAATTCAGCAATGGCACACAAGGAGCTCCCCGAAACCAGTGACTCTTGTGTTTCATGTGATGGAATTACGACAGAAGTTAATGGAATGGATACATATGGAACAGGGTTGAAAAATGAAGTTGGTGAATATAATTGTTTTCTTAATGTCATAATACAGGTTGGTATCGAAAGCACCTTTTTCTTCAAAGTTCCATGGTACTCATTTCCTATTAGTCTTCAAAGTATTATCTTTTTTGAGCTTGTGGTATTCATTCTTTTTTTCCATTCAGTCCTTGTGGCACTTGAGACGGTTCCGAGATGAATTTTTACTGAGATCATCGTCACAGCATGCTCATGTTGGGGATCCTTGTGTTGTATGTGCTTTATATGATATCTTCATTGCTCTGAGCACGCCATCTACAGATATCCAAAGAGAGGCTGTTGCCCCTACCTCTTTGAGAGTTGCTCTAAGCAACTTGTATCCTGATAGTAATTTCTTCCAGGAGGTATATCCCACAACTGCTACTGTGTTTTTTTCCTCTCTTTTTTTCTTTTTTGTTCTTGATTTTAGTACAATATATACTTGATAATATTTTTTCAACTCTATGAGATCATATCTATTTTTTACAGATTTGTGTAACTTGTGGCAATCCTGCAGGGTCAGATGAATGATGCTTCTGAAGTGCTGGGGGTAATATTTAACTGTCTTCATCGATCGTTCAATGGTGCATCTGCTGTGAATGCTACAGATTCTGTAGATAGCAACTGCACGGGCGGCTGGGACTGCTCCAATGGTTCTTGTATCGCACATTCAATTTTTGGAATGGATATATTTGAGAGAATGAACTGTTACAACTGTGGCTTGGAGTCCAGATATCTGAAATACACATCGTTCTTTCATAATATCAATGCCAGTGCTCTCAGAACAATGAAGGCATGTCGGTCAACATATTTATAATAATGTTAAACTGCCAGTGGTCGGGTTCAATTGAATTTTTACTAGATGTTTGCATTTAACTAAATTGTTAATTTATCCAATGCTGTTAAGTAGATTATTTACTTTGTACCTTTTAGGTTATGTGCCCGGAGAACTCCTTCGATGAGCTTTTGAACCTCGTTGAGATGAATCACCAGTTAGCTTGTGATCCAGAAGCTGGCGGCTGTGGAAAGCTCAACTATATCCACCATATACTCTCCACACCACCACATGTTTTCACAACAGGTGACTTTCCAGATCTTCTGTAGTTACTATTACTCCTTCATTTTTAATTTCTTTTCTTAATTAATTTATTATCTTCTGTGTGTACCACAATTGGGCGCCCTCTGCTTTAGTCTATGTGCTAATGTTTTTCTTGTTCTGTGCCTTGTAGTCCTGGGATGGCAGAATACTTGTGAGAGTGTTGAAGATATAACAGCAACATTAGCAGCCTTATCTACTGACATTGATATAAGTGTCCTGTATCGTGGTCTTGATCCAAAAAATAAGCATTGCTTGGTTTCAGTGGTATGTTTCTCTCAATATACTATCATCTGTTAAACTTTGTGAGAAAGTGGAGGGAGCTTTATTATGCTGCATCTTACAAAACGTTCCACGTAAGAAAATTAATAATTTATTTTTTCGACAATTTTTCAACTTGATTCACTGTTAGGTTTGCTACTACGGGCAGCACTATCACTGTTTCGCCTACAGCCGCGACCATGACCAGTGGATCATGTACGATGACAAAACTGTGAAGGTACTTACTTGGAACTGTCGCCCAGATATATTCTGTGTTTGTAACATGTACTTGATCTATATTTTATGCACGAATAGGTAATCGGTAGCTGGAATGATGTTCTTACTATGTGTGAAAGAGGACATCTGCAACCTCAAGTCCTCTTGTTTGAAGCTGTAAACTAGTTGTTGTTCTATATGGAAGGGATTGATCGGCCATTGTTCATTCTTGGCTCTAATTCTGCATTTCCTGGTCATTGAGCTAAGTTGTCAAAACTGGATATGTTGATATAAAGCCCATTGCAAAATCTCAATCAACAATGTTGAGTTAATATACGACGGGGATGCTATGAAACATTTCCATGTGGTTCCGGTTGAAGACGCAGTGGATAGTACTGGAACTTGTGGTGGATTCTCAATGGCAGTACTGCTTGGTGTACACAAGAAAATCTTGTACTTAGATGAAGATATGTGATTGAGTATTTTCCAATACAAATAAAAGTCTTTTTTCTATGTAAAGAGCAGATTGGATCTGTTACAGTAGTTCATGCCTCCTTTGGGAAAAAGTTTTGTTTAAGGTAATTCTATTTTCAACTCTTGTATGACATGAGAGATTATTATGCTTATAGCTTCAAAGAAATGGTTGATGACGAACAAGTCCTAGAGGTAAGTATTAGGAGAAAACGACAAGTAAACTCTTTATGAGCATTAATGATCCAATTTATGTTCTATTTTTTATGATTTTTTTCCTTTATTTCCAGCCCAATTTATTATTTTAGGTTCTACACCTAACACCCTTATGATATTAGTATGATTTTTTATGATGGTAAATTAACAATAATTGAATCTGGAGGAACATTATGTAATTTATGTTGGATGGGTTTTCAGATGCATATACGGTATACCTAGTCTCATATGTAATTTTACGTCAAGTACTTTTGAATATATTATATTGATTGGTCTTTTCTAGGATGGAACAGTGACCAATTGGAGAAAGACATGTCAATGATGTATACGACTAACCAAGAAAAAGATATTGTATATGTTCGTAAGGCATTATCTTTTTTTATAGAAATATATAGTGTATATTTATATTGTCCAAGGTAAGAAGAATATAAGGGTCTATTTGTTTGGAGTTTTTCAAAATTATTTTGTGTTTGGGAAATACCAAATAAACATGTTTTCTACTTTTTGAAATAAAATTTTCAATTATTTTCTCAAATCACTCTCAAAAGCCGAACAAACAATAATTTTCTTATTTTTAAACAAAATTTATACAAGCTCTACTATGATTTGATATAAAATAACTTATATCTTAAACAATTTATTTCACATGTAAAAATGATTTGACATAAACACATCTTACACCTACAACCTAACTCTTCCGAAAGAACCTACACCTCGTTTATTTTTCAAACCACTCTCTCAAAATCCAAACAAACAACATTACGCAAATCGAGATTATTTCACAAACCTCCACTATTCACACAAACTACTTTTCCAAACACCAAACAAACAGGCCCTAAGTAACTCAAATTCTCTCCATCTATTAGTTGATATTTCAAATTTTCAATGTCTTAACAAGTAGGCCGGTCCGACATATTAGAGGCCCTAAGCGAAATTTAGAATGGGGGCCCCATCTTTTTACAAAATGAAAACATGTATTACTAAAATTTATATTCTCAATGTAAAAATATATATTAAGTATTTACATGTTCTTTTTTTTAACATATTTATTATAGATTAGATAAATAACAAATCAACTTAATTTTTTTTAAATTCAACATTTAAATTCATTGACTCAAGTTATATATAACTAACAATTCCATGCCCCAAGTTATACCCATAAAACTCTGACACATCCAAATGACAAAGTGGCTAATCAGAGCTCACATATCAAGGACAAAGAGATTTTTGATAAAATATGTATTGTATCCAAACAAAACAAAGAAGAAAAAAGAAAAAAGAAAAAAAAGGGATTTTTATTTCCATAATTGTATATGATTGCAATGATCATTATATACTGATTTGGAATCAAATTACAAATTTATCTATTCAAGTAATTATGGAGAGAACTTCAAGGTCGGAGAAGGAGAAGAAATATATTACTCGGCTGAATCAATATCTGATTTTCTTAATTAACTGAGCATGAGGAATCCTTGCCAAGAGATGAACAGTCGAGGGAGGGAGAATTATAATTTCGATTACATGTTTGGTTTGATAAATCGATTTATAATACCAAAATCGATAAGGAATAATGTTAAGTAATTAGACTAGTAGTCTTGTACTAAATACTGATTCAGTATTCAATACAAATCGAATATTCGATTTTGATACGGTCCGATCAATTTACCAAACCGTGCACAACTATATTCCTCATGACTACTATAATAGATAAGTAATTATGCTTAGACGGAAACTCAAATAAAACTAAAAAATATTTGATTCACTTAGTAAAAGTTAACTTAAGGTATAGATAAGCAATTATGCTTAGACGGAAACTCAAATAAAACTAAAAAATTATTTGATTCACTTAGTAAAAGTTAATTAAGGCCACGCTCCAGCCATGCGCCTGACATATTCGAATCCACACATGGCTCTGGATTCTAAAATCTTCCATATAGATAGTTCTAGATATTTCCTCACTTATTTAGATAACTAAAATTTTAGATAAGCTCACATATATATCATGTAGTTATCTAATAAAAGTCTCTAGATGATCATTCTTAGCTATTATATCAAGTTGATCTCCACCGTCCTTTTGAGGAGATGGTAAATATAAATAAGGGCAATATCTCATTTGTAAATTGTCTAAAAATTTCAGAACTCACTTTCTTACTTTCTAAATAAATTGACTTGATTTCAAGAATTCTTACAACCTTATTTAATTTTATTTTATTCAACTTACACAACTCTCTCGTTAGATAATTTATGTTTGAAAAAAAAATTTATTTATTAAGTTGAAAGAAACTAAACATATATACACATTTATAAATTATTGAGGCCCCTATAGAGTCGGGATGTGAAAAAACGTATAATTAGGAGATTCTTTTTACTTATTTTTGGTTAGAGATTTATTTCTTTAGAATAAGGCCTATATTAGCTTAGTTTCTTTTTATGTTTGAGTGTCCCATAATTTATGGGATCTGTTCTTCTAGTTTCCTTCTATAATAGCTAGGGCTATTGTATATATTTAGTTGTACGATATTGATTAAATCAATTAAGTTCCATTATTCATTCTTGACAGCAATGACCTAAATTGCCTAGCTATAGGGCCGGCCATGATAACATGTCAAGTTCCCTCTTTCGAATGGGCTTGTGAATCCGATGAATTGAAGGCGTGAAGATTTCATACTTTACATTCCAAATGGCGAGTGAAAAAGATTCAACGACTTGATAATAACACGGCTTATAACTTAGCAAAATGGTGTAAACCGTAAACAATGAAGTTGGAAATGATTTGATCCCTTCCCTCATCCCCGATGGTGTTTGTGATTTTTGTAACTCAGATTCCCCAAGAACCTCTCTAACCAACATTTTATTGTTTCTTAATGCCTAATATATCACGTTTGAACCTATCTAGTCCATCCATCTAGCCACAAAATAAGTGTATTACTTATGCATTGTAATTAGTCAATGTTTTTAAAGTGTAGTACAATATCAAAACATGTTGTATTTATTATGTGAATATTTCGTGTTTGACCAAATTTAATTTGAGCAGAAATTACTCTATAACATGAATTCTAGTGGTTAGACAATAAGAAAATAAATTAGTTTTTGTCACCAAGAGTTATATTAAATGTTATTTAGTCTTCACATTTTTTTTAAGAAAAGGAAAACATAATAACTATTTTTACTTTTATAACTTGTGATGTATTTCTCTATTAGATTTATCTTTGTATTTTAATAATAATCAAATAGATTCAAATAAATTTTTCGATATTATAGTTAATGTAATGATATGTTTCACTGCATGAAAGTAAACCTACTTATTAAGAGAACTTAACCCACGTGTTAAAAAGTAACAAACCTTAAAAAATCACAGAGAGAAAAAACACCAAGTATTTAATAAAGCTTCACTGAGACTTAGCCATGACCACCGATCCCCCCGAAAAATAGGAACACCCACTTTTTTCTGAGCAAAACACCACTTGTCCCTACACTCTGCATTCCAAAGAAACCTCCCCAACATTTTCGGGCCTTAAGTTGGGGGAATTATTCACTGCGCATAACATGCTACAAATCAATTTATTTATTTTAACAATACACGGTTAAAACAACTCTATAATAAATTAAAAATTAAAAAAAAAAACCACCACTTCAACAAAAACTTTAGATCATCATGTAATGTAATCTTATTGGTTTGTTGCACTCCGAACAACTGTAAAAAACAATTTCTCCGATCTTGATTTTTTTTACTCGTTCTTCCACTCCCCCAACCAAAATCCTCAATTATCATACTTACCAGTTGATCAGATAAATTTCCCCATTTTCATAACCATTTTTCCATCAAACTTGAATTCAAGAATTGGATGTTTGATAATAATGACCATTAAGAGTGGCACCGGCCAGGCCTGCGCTGCTTGTAAGTACCAACGAAGAAGGTGCACCCCGGAATGCCTTCTGGCCCCATTCTTCCCTGCGGATCAACCGAAAATGTTTCAAAATGTGCACAAACTATTCGGTGTAAAGCACATCCAAAACTTACTCAAAGAGCTCGACCCCGATCAGAAAGCCATGGCCATGAAGTCCATCAAATTCCATGCAGCCATGCGCGATAAGTATCCCGTCTATGGCTGTCTTGTGGAAATACAACAACTCACTTACCAAATTCAACTGGCAGAAGAGGAACTTCAGGCTGTTCTTCAACAACTCGCGTATTATAGACAGCAGAATCAACAAGAAGAAATGTCGCCTACAAATGATTACCTGACACAGTTACAGTTAGGAATGGAGCCTCCGGGGAATAATAATCCTGTGTCGTTTGTTCATCAAGATAATCCCACACAGTACAATGCTGTCACAGCATTGCCTATTAATGTACCACCACATGCTTCGTATTCCAACAACGGGGATGTTGATTATAATACAAATTATTTGGATTCCAAGGAGAATAATGTTGTCGATTCCTTGTGGATTCAACAAGCATATAGTTATAGCAATAATGACAATAACAATTCAATGGTCATGCAACCACAATTGACTACATCTAATCCAGAAGAAACAAATCAAGATTATAATGAGATGCATCCATTTTTCGACAATATTGATGATAGACAATCCTTCATCGGCTCCAAGGAAGTGTATGAATCTAGGTATCGTTATTCTTTCTCGTTTAAGACCACTACTCTGTTAGATTTTTTTATTGCTACTAAATCGATCTATTTCTACCCATGTGCAGCTTGGAATCATCACAGAAAGATTCTAGACAGGCGGTTGAACAAATGGCTGAGAATGAACTGAAGAGTGCTGCAGCATGTTTTAGCCTTACCCAAAATCAAATTGAAGGATGTTCCATATGAGTGGTTTGATCTATTGTGGTCCAATTTTGTTTTACTATTCGCATAAACTTCGTAGAGTTAGTCTGTTAGCTTATTTTTATTCTCAAAGTGATATTTGTTCCTCTGAACACTAATTACTCGGCATGCTTAGTTTCCTGAGGGGATATGGTGAAATCTTTCTTCTTTTTCCCCACAAAATTTAATTGAATTCGAGGTAGAAAGATTAATGTCTTATTCATTTCTCACCCGTGGATCATGGTTGTCATTCTGACAAAAAAATTATACGTCTCCTAAGATGAATGCCATTACAAAGTGGACAGTTATGCAAGATGGTAAGCTAGATTGTGTCAACTTCACTCCATTTCCTTGTGTATTAAAATTCAGACTTCAAGCTATTTGTCAGAATATGAAGGAAATACAATGACAAGATGATCTTATAACGATTCTCTTCCGCTTTTGAAAAATCAGAAAAATGCATTTACAAAGAATCATTAATAGAAGCTATCATACTAACAAATGGAGACGAGTATAAACAACTTCAAACTAAATCACATTTTCAAAATCTCTCCACTGGAGAATAACGGTGATATAATGGCTTAAGATATCTTTTTCTCTATTGAATGATTAAAAAGTTTCATACAGGCTGCACGAATTATGCAGGAGTTATATCTATACGTGGTAGATTTGAGGAAATACAAACTTGCCAAGGATTTGAGTCACAGAAGCCTGGTGTTATATGAACCACAATGAGAGCACTTGTGATAGAGCCAGTGGAAAGAGGCAGTTCCTTTTTTCTCACAATCGTTGCATAATATAACCTGCATATCGATTGCACTGTCAATTTATATAGCTTTATCCTAGAATCTCAAACAATATTCTAGGAGAACATAATCAACCTGAATCTGGCAAGAATACTCTTCTGGAATTTTCTCTTCAGCTAACAAAGCATCTAACATACCGAAGTACACCTGAAAAGGAGACAAATGGTTTTTTTTTCTCTTAGCTCCACCATATGCGAAACTATTAACCAGAGTGGATTCAACATGATAATACGAACATGAACAGTAAATAAGGCTTTCTATTCAAATTAATTTTTGTTTCAAGACTTATAGGCATATGTTCTCTAATATGTTAAACTATAAGGTTATGGTGTCCTAAATAGCAAGAGAATGATAATCATTTATATTATGTTATACAGCCAACAAAAAGAATTTTGAGACGTATTCTATTGAAAGCCAACACAATGCTCAGATGAATAAGATGTGGCACTGGTAAAATAGAGTGGTTCACTTACTTTTTATTAATTTCATCGAACTTGGCTAGATATCGAAGTTAAACAGAGAGAAATAAATGAAGGGAGAAAGGACAAAGGGATAGATATAATTGTTCCCAAGCTAAATACAAAGCAAAGAACAATTAGATAGTTTAGCAAGTATTTCTACTTTTAAGTTAAGATACCTGATCATATTACTGAATATAACTAAGTTCATAATATATGGTGACTGGTCTCATATAATATCTGTTATATACTATACCATCAACTAGTTGATACTCATCTGACAAATTATATATGAAATATCCTTGGAATGTAGACATTATTCACCGTCGAGCTCGCCTCACATTTCCAGTAGAATGAACTCATAATATTGGATCGCCAATTTTTTTTTTATTTGGCTTGGTTCATTACTTGAGACAATCTTTTAGGCATAAGGACCCCCTGGTTGGCTTTTCTTTATGCTTATTTCCTTACATGGTCTATATATATGTAGTTATATATCGAATATCAATTTGAAGCGCAACGAGGTACACACTATAATGGACATTGTCAGTATTATAATTCCAACAAAAATGAATTCATTTTCTTTAATCAACGGATTTTAGAAGTACAGAAAATCTAAGTTTGTGCTTTTGCAATGAGCTAAGCTGACTCATTAACTAGCTTCTTAGTAACATTAAACTGTGAATTACGATGAGTAAACAACTCTTGTTGCAAACAAATGAAAAAAAAAAATTCATTCGCCAAGAATGGTTGTAGCTGCTCGCACAAGAATTGTAACAAGAAAGGATATGAACTAACCTGCATGTCACCGAGTGACTTGCTACAAATTGGGCAGATATAGTGAGAACAAGTGTATTCCTGGAAGCAGGATAAAGACTCTGAGATTTCAAATATGGAAGATAATCTACCGAATATGAAGAAGTTAAAAACTTAAGCGGAGTTAGATACCTGAAAACATGCCGAGTGCATCAAATGTCCACATGAAAGTGCCTTTACTGGAGAGTTCGAAGTGAATATGAACTCATGGCAAATTGGGCAGTTATCCTCAAGGCACTTCTCTCTACATACATGTACAAATAGAGACCTCGACATACAAGCATTACATTTCATACAGTGGAAGTAATCAATGCCCAATCCCTTCCCAACTCGGCACAAATTGCAGTAAGGGCAATGGTATATTTTCCTGTTAAAAAATTTATGTCAGAATCATTCAGAAGTTGATTGCTGCCGGCTGAAGAAATATATCGGGAAGACTTGCCAAATTATGGCCTTGAAGATTGGGATATGAATCTCTTTCTTCATATTATTTGATATTTTTTATGTTCCCTCTTTTGATTTGAAGAGGTTCAATTTATCATATTTTATAAGATATTATCTAGTTCAAAAGTTTAACTCCAACTCCGAAATTTAAAAAGAAAAATCAAGTTTGACCTCAATCATTATTAATAGTATGATTGTTTAGAAAAAATTGAATTTATAAAGGATAAGAATGATGAATTAATAAATAAAAAATTTATTCAATTAGTTTAGAAAACTATGTACTTAAAGTCTCAAAGTGATGCACATAAAGATTTGAGTTCTTTTAACAAAAGTTTCCAATTCAGTTATAACAGCAAGACTGAGAATTAAAAAGTTAGTTAAAGATGTGATGTAAGCATGGCTGCCTACTCAGAATATGTGTCTTTCGAATAAACAAAACTTCCCCTCATTTGTTGTGAAGGTTTTGCAAGAGATATGTTAGGTCAACATAAATTTCTGCTGACATTATTAACCTAAACTTTCCTCTGTATGTAATTGTATATTCATAAATCATATGGCAGATTCAACTACTTTTGCATAAGAAATAGATTTTACTCAAGACCCATGGAACAATTATTCTGCATAATTCTTTATTAAATCTCTAAATAACTACTCCTTTTGTCTGCACTATCTACAACTGCCAGTTGATATTGCCAAAAGAGATTTTGAAAGAGACATTCTTAAATTGAAATATTCATTAAAATATTTTGTCCCATAAGTAAAAATATAAGTAAACTTATGTATTTATATAAAGACAAGGATGAATATGGTTAATGGATTCCAGTTAAGTTGCTTGCAGAGTCTTTAAACAATGGGTATGTTTAAATACTTTTGCAATTTAAAACTTCAAGGTAAAGGACTTTTTCAGCCATCGCTTGACACAGATGTGGTGTGAAGATTTTGGAACTTGTAATAGAACAATGAAGAGTAGAAAGCTAATTATTCACCGAAAATGGTTGACTTCATTAAGTAACTCACCTTTCATCTTCAAACAATTTGCAAATTGTGCAATAGTATCTTGCCATGGAGAAGCCATTGCAAGATGGATTTGCACATTTTGGGCCAATTGGCTGAACAATCAAGCATTTCATGCACATCATTTGTGTTATAGCTTTTCTGCATCAAAAATTAGCAAGAATGAGAATGCACATCAACATATAAACAAACGACTAGAGACTCTAATTCATGCTTGTGTAACCTGTCCACAGTATGATCTGTTAGTTCATCATGGCAACGTAGGCATGAGTATAGCTTCTTGCAGCATGGAGCAAAAAGTTTGCAATTCCTCTTGTAATGCTTGCAACCAAAAGTTAGTTTGAGAGTGTCTTGATAAGATGGACTTTGACCTGGAATTTCTCCATTATCATTTGCCAGAGCAGCTACTTGATTAGACATCTTTTGTGTTACCATCCAACGACTGTATTGAATCAAAGAAACAAGTCAAACCATAGAAAAGCATGCATCATAAACATATATAATTATCTAGGAGAATTAAAATAAGTGAACTTATTTAAGAAAGAACTTCCCGGTTACAAGTTATAAGGGTTACCTAAATGCATTCAAGATAAAAAATAAAAAAAATAGAAATAAAAATTAATGTTTATCACATCAGATAATGATTTTATCGTTGTCACTCTATAAAAATTACTTAGCGGTAGGCCCTCAAAATATTTGGACACAGAAAAAGCAACTATATGGTTACCTCGTTATCAAATTCTGGATGATATATGATTTCTTTTGACTATCTAAAGTAGAGTCACGAGATACTCTTCTTATTGTAGCTTCAAGCTCCTCCTGATTTATGCATAGAGGGTGCTCCTGATGGCTCAAGTTCTGACATTCTTTCTCATGTAGCTCTCCGTCATCGTGGCATCTGTCATTTGTCTCGTTAGATCTCTTCTTGTCAGCCTCGCTCGGATATTGGTTTGACTCTTGAGATTGACTTCCATGTTGACCTCCACAGGCAAGTGTTTCTCTTTCAACATTGCATGATCCTGAATGCTTAAAATCTTCTAAAGAACTTGCTTTTATTGTCCTTTCAAGCCCATTACCATCTTTCAGCAGATACATTGAAACAACTTCCAGTGGGTCAACAGCTAGTGAAGAAGAAGGTCTTGATCCATCTTCGACTGTGGATATATTGTATCTTGTCATATCTTCCCACCATTCTCCTAGCCACTCACCAAACTTTGTATATCTTGTAACCTTGAGCCATAAAGACATGATGGAATGCTGTTCATCAGAAGTTAAATATCCCATTAACCAGGGTATCATTTGTTGTAGAATTTCCGCTGTTGTTCTTCCAAGCATGTGTCCTACAACCTTTTCTTCTTCCTCAATAGAGAAGAATTCTTTAAACAGAGGAAATATTTCAACTTCTTCACGGGATATATGATCGGATAGTACTTTATGCATGGACAAGCACGAATCATGGAGCTTTAAACACAACTGATAGTGCTTTAGGGTAGTTCCATTGCTTCCCTCATCATACAATTCGGAGATCTCATTTAGGATTCTAGAAGTTTTTCCGAATTGTATGGCTTCCAATTTATGGTCAATGCAGTATGAGTGGCTGATGTTTTGAAGTGCTCCTTTTGATTCCAGTGCGGGAAAAGCAATTACATCCTCTGAATTACTATGAATTTGATAGATGTTATGCAAAATTTTGTAACGTTTCTGAAACTCCGAAAGAACTCCAACATTTACAGCCAGCTTAGCTGATAAGGAAACAAGATAATCAAGATCTTTGACGAGAGCTCTATGGATATAAAGTATATGGTTCATTGGTCTTGATGCAAGGGTTTCATAGGTAGCAAAATCAGATTCTGCAAGATTCTTTTGAATGGGTGGTATTCTTTTAAACATCTGAGAAAAGAATATGTGCAGATTCATCCCACTAGGATGAATTATATCATGCTCTTCAGTTTTGATAGAGAAAGAAGATGAGGGGATAGCGGCACTTCTCCTATTTTCTGTTTCTGAATTCGGATCAAGCAGCTCACTAGAGATTACAGCTTTTGCCCTTATGTGCTTAGCCAAGTAAAAGCTCTTATTGTTGAACATTTCTTCCAGATTTTGCCTAAATTTTTCAGTGGAGCTTTTCCCTGAACTACCTATTCGAACCCATTCATATAGTAAAGATGTAAAAGTTTCATTGATTTCAGAACATCCCACTTTCATGTTCTTTAGAATTGAGTTAAAGTGATTCTCAGACAGTTGAACGGTGAACCAAGTAACCGTGCACCTTAGTAACCCAAGTGGCATGACACGAAGGCTTGTGTAGAGTAACCACAGCTGCACTTCGCGGGTGCAATTGCTGCTAATAAATGGGAAAACCTGGAAGAAACTGAAGAATAAAGTTACTGAAGCAACAAAACTACAACTCTTATACATGAATATCAATAACAATAATAATTGAATACATCTTATTAAATAAATTTACAAGGAATAATGGACATATATGAGTTCCTTTTAAAATACGAATACTGAAACATTAAATTAGCATGATCACCTGGACAAATTACTAGCCTTTCATAGAAAATTTATCTTGTTAATTCATAGTTTGCTTTAAATGATTTAAATCAAACTCACCCATATATGCAAATAATATAGTTTGAACCTATAAATTAGATATACAAGAATCTATAACTCAGATCAGAAAAACATTAAAGTTATACTCCATTCTGTAACCCTGAAAGGCTCAATCTACACCGATATGAGCAATTCGGGGGACGGGGGTTACAAGAGCAAAGAAAAGTAAATTGTACCTCAGACTCCAGATAAGTAAGGTTTTTGCTGAACACCCTTACGAGGGACTCCAATTCTTTACATAGCATCTCCACGAAGCTTCTTGTACCATGACTTTCATAGAATAGCAACCTTTGAAGACCTTCAATCTGATTGTCATCAATGAGTTGGCTGCAAGGAGATAGGCTATCCGTTGCAAGTTGACTTAGCAATGGGTAAAATATTTTCTCTAAAGAATTGCTGCAATCAAATGAGAGACAAAACATTTCAACCTCAATTAAGCTGGAGAGCTATACTGAAAAGTTATTTTAACTATTGTTTTGGTTACCTATAAAATATGAGGACATCTGTGATAAATTTCAGCTGCACAACGACAGAAGATATGTTTGAAAAACAGTTCGAGCTTCTAATTTGATATAATTCTTCAATTATTTGATCGAACTCTCTTATCAGAGCAGCATGCCAAAGAGAAATACCCTTGATTGGACATTCAACACCATTTGCTTCCTCAAATTTCTGTTCTGGTTCACCATGAATCTGAGGTGGATACAGCTTAAGTATATCCTTAGAACTGAATATTCCATTTAAAATTTGATACCCTTTTCCATTTATATTATAGGAATCAGAAGATGTACTCTCCTTATGCTGGAGCCATGAAACGACCACCTATGGAGATAAAACAATCAATTCAGCAAACTTAACCACATAGCTTCAGAAAATTTAGCTTAAGATCTACCTCTAGAAGTAGTCTCTCTTTAGGTATGATAAGCTTTATGCAATTTAGAACATCTAGTCTTTCATCTGAAGAAAGATAAAAGGTCATCCATGGGAAAAAGTCCTCAAGCAATATGATGGGAACACTACAGATATACTGCCACACAAGCTGAGATTGTTCTTCGCGAGTAAATTTCTGTTTCAGCAAAGGAAAAACCTGCATCATCATGAGCAACAGAAAAGTCAGGAAAGAAATCTTAAAGCAAGAGAAAAATGACCAAACAATATTATTGAATAACCACCTCATCTAAAAAGTTAAATTGTTCGAGATGAAAAACATTTAATGGTTTATATCTCTAACAGTTTTAAGTAATAAAACTGTTTCAGAAAAGTAGCATAATGATATGGGTATAATAGCTATTGCAAAATAAACATTCAATCAAATTCACTCAACTATAGCTTCAGCTGCAGTCGTTATCAGTTGCACAACATCATAGAGTTATGCCATATTGTTTTTTTCAACTGCTTTAACCCTGGACTCGAGATGTACAAGAAAATTTAAGTTCCAGAATTTGATAACCAGATACCATATTGAATGACCACATCATTAAGAAGGCTTAATCTGTTACAAAGAAGAGGTCTTCCATATATCTCAAACAATTTTGAGTATTACTAAGCATAACTTTGTCTGAACTAGGACAAAATGATTAAGATATTATAGCTACTGCCAGTAACTTAATCAAAGTCACACAACTACGACTCGAGCTACAGCCTAGGTCAGCAGCACAACATCGGATAATTATGCCATATTGAGGCTGACAACTACTTCAATCCTGGACTCAAGATATTTATGTTGGGATAACTTTGAATATAAGAAAATATTAAGTCCAAAATCTATAAAGATTTCACACATCTGTCAGGAAGTTCTTGATCTTGGAGGATCCGATACAGAACTTTCTGATTGCACCTTCTTGTCGCTGAAATATCACGAGTTGGTGGAAAAAATAAGATAATCGAAGTTCATGTTCGATCCGGGCTCTTCGCACGTGCACTAATTTGGTCATAACTTCTGCTATGGTTATCAGAATCGCGATTTAGACCCCGATTACTGAAACCTCTCGAGTCTCGATGGCGCGCACGCACATGGACAATTGCTCCATTAATGTCTTTTTCGATCCCCAAATTTTATTGTTTTCCCTTTCATAAATGTTTTTTTTTTTTTTTTGCCATTTTTGGTAAGTTTAGTTTCATTAATTAGGAGGTCGAGGACTCAGTTTGGGCCAGATTTTGGTCACTCCGTACATTGACTTTTTATTGTTTTCGGAGTTTGTGATATTTGGCATATTTGTACTTTACAACTTGTGGGTTGAGTGTTCTCTCTAGGGTTCCTGTTCATGCTTTTCTATTCGTAATTTTGATATCCAGATTGTGCCTACATATTAATCTCTAATCTGTTAAGGCTTCAGTACTGGGTAAACATAAAGCAAGACTTCAGTTGAAAGTACAATATTATCTCCACAAATTACATTGTAAAATGACTTCCTTTATGTATAATGTATGAGGGATTCAACAAGTAAAGCTTATTAGTATATAAATATACTTTAAATCAAATGTGATACATATAGTTACTATAGAAAGGTCGGATTTTAAGCTAATGATTTCAAACTTTTCAGTTTCAGTATACACTGACAATAAGTACAAACCACAATATTAGCTGCTTAATGCAATATAGCAAAATCAATCCTAGTTTGGAAACTAAACTTCTCATGAATTTTTCTATTTACGTGAATTATAATAGCTAGCCTCTTAGTTCTTACCTCACCCAAAACTGCTTATTATTTTGATGAGGTCTCTCTAAATCACTAAACACTGAAAGAGATACCAGGTAATTTGGACACAATATAATGATTCCATGAGATTGTTTTGATTTGAGTGAAAAAAAAAAAAAATAGCTCAGCAAAAATCTACCACAGAATAGACCAAGGAATTGGAGAATTTGAATTGTACCTGCTCCTCTTCTTTCAGCATATGCTGACAAATCAAGGCCTGGATAGTACCTATGGAAAAAAGAAGCTCTTGAAAAATCTGAGGAGCTACTTCTTCCGTGTTCATTAGGAGATCCAAGTGATGGAATACAGAGTTGAAGTTATCATCAATTGACTTATGTTCAAGTGAATATGTTGACACCACATTCTGTACATGTGCATCTAAAGCCAGAAAGATAACCTGTTAGGAATGAATAATTAACTTCGGAATTTTTGAAACACTTCCATGCTCAAAGTATCAGCAGAAATAAGAAGATTATAATGGAATTTTACGATATGTATGCTGAGGCAAAAAAAATCAAAATATGAAAGAAATATCTATTGTGGAACACCTTAATCGTCCTTTGCCACAAGGAAATGGGCAAGAAGACGATGCCTTTTATATTTGTGTGCACATAGAAACAAATTATTTTTATATTTTTACGTAAACAAGGTCATCTGAAAGGATCACAACTCTATATGATATATATGGAGGGGTCTGCTTCAGGTTAGGCTCAAATGATCTGATCCAACAGCTGATTACAAATCAGAACAACTATGGCCTAGTACTTAAAAAGTACCAATAACTTAAATCGGGGTTGCTTAACCTGAAGAAGACAGTAAAGAGGAAAAGGTATGGATATAAAGAAAAGTCTTATAAAGTTGATTTATTAGATAACACAGAGCTAAAGTTTAGCATTATCAGGTAACGTTGAAGTTGACATATTAGATGATACAAGTCTAAATTTTTGCATTACAAATTCCGTAGACAAATTTCTCAAACCATGAACAAACAATGTCGCTTAATTTATGTCCCAAAGTCAACTTTCCCCACATTTGCACCAGAAATGAATGGACAGAATAGAAACTTCCTTTATAGATACATATGCACAATTAAGAGCTTTACAGTTTGTAATTATTCGTATACAACATATAACATAATCAATAACACCAAATCTGAAATTAAATCAAGCGTTTACTACTACAAAATTATAACCTAGATAAAGAACAATTAGGCATCACTAGTTACATATCTAAAAGTATCAAAAGAATTAAATAATTTCGAATTTTAGTTCAACTAACCTCGTCTTCAGCTTCACAATGGTACTTATATACAAGCTTCAGGAACTCCAATCTTCGGAAAAGGTCAACTACAAGTTCGCGGCTGTAGACGGCAGGGTCCGCCGCGGAGCGGCGTAGAGAAGCGAGCTCGTAACGAAAAGCCTTATGAGAAACGACAAGGAAAAGTACGGGTGCATCAACGAGTTTAACTCCAGCAAGGGAAGGCGGCAGCGCCGCCGCCGCCCAATCCTCCTCCTTGTCGGGTTCTCCGTCGTCCATTCACTGACGCGCCACCACCACCTATCATAAATGGCGAGGGAGACCAAAGGGGAGGAAGCTCCAGCATTGAGATTTCGTGGCAATTTACTTACTTTTGCAAGAGCTTCTCCAAATGGAGAAGTACTTACTTTTGCTTTTGCTTCTCCAAATTGTGTTGAAAATTAAGCAGATTGTGTTTGCAAAGTTACAAAAAAAGCACAAAAAAGCAATGGAAAAAGTGTTTGCAAGACAAAAAATATTTTGTTTGTTATAAAACTTAGGAGAAAAAGGGATGAACAAAGTAATATGTAAAGGGAGATATAAGATTATGTAGTTGTTCTTGTTCTTATTCTTACAAAATGATGAATGAACTCACCTATTTATAGGAGTTCAAGATTACACATGTTATACAAAGAAGAGTGATGGGTGGCTTCATATATGTCTTACAAAGGAAAGTGATGGGTGGCTTCTCATGCATGGTGATACATGGCTATACTTAGAAGCATCCATTTGTTCTTGCCTTGCCACACTTATTCTTGCTTTGACACATATTTGTGTTATGTGTTAATTCCTTATGCAACCAAGTGCAAGAGTATTGTCTTGACATCATACAACTTGTAAATTGCAATGGCATCCATAACTTAAGTTAAATTTCATAATACTCCCCCTTGGATGCCCATTGCTTCTGGAGTATGACTCGTTAAAACCTTGTCAAGAAAAACCCATTGGGGCAAAAACTTGGACGAAGGAAAAAGAGTACATATCCATATGGGGCTTATAAGCGTGTAACACTGCCTCGTTAAAACCTTGCCAAGAAAAACCCATTGGGACAAAAACTTGGACGAAGGAAAAAGAGTACAGTGTAAGTGTCGTTAATTACACGCTCCCCCTGATGCTGACATAAGATCCACAAGTCGCCGCATTCCAATGTTGTAAACCATCTTTCTGAATGATGTAGTTGGCAATGCTTTAGTGAATAAATCAGCAAAGTTGTTACATGACTGAATCTGAAGCACGTCTATATCACCCTTTTTCTGAAGTTCATGGGTAAAGAAAAACTTTGGTGATATGTGCTTCGTTCTGTCTCCTTTGATATATCCATTTCTTATTTGAGCAATACATGCGGCATTGTCTTCATATAATGATGTTGGTATATTCTTTGTTGAAGGCAACCCACAAGATTCTTGAATATATTGAACCATTGATCTCAGCTATAAACATTCTCGACTTGCTTCATGCAATGCCAAAATTTCAGCATGATTGGAAGAAGTGGCTGCTAGAGATTGTTTAACAGATCGCCATGATATTGCTGCGCCACCACAAGTAAATACATATCCACTTTGTGATCTACCTTTGTGTGGATCAGAAAGATAACCGGCATCTGCATAACCCACTACATGTGGGTCGGAATCTCTAGAGTAAAATAAACCCAAATCAATCGTTCCACGAAGATAACGCAAAATATGTTTAACTCCATTCCAGTGTCTTCGTGTTGGTGCAGAGCTATATCTTGCCAGCAAATTAACTGAGAAAGCGATATCTGGCCTTGTACAATTTGCAAGATACATCAAGGCTCCAATTGCACTTAGATAAGGTACTTCAGGACCAAGCAATTCTTCATTTTCCTCCCAAGGACGGAAAGGATCTTTCTTTATATCCAAAGATCGGACAACCATGAGACTGCTCAATGGATGAGATTTGTCCATATAAAATCTCTTCATAATCTTTTCTGTATATGCCGATTGATGAATAAATATTCCAGTTGATAAATGTTCGATCTGCAGGCCGAGACAAAACTTTGTTTTCCCGAGATTTTTCATCTCAAATTCTTTCATCAAATAGTTTGCGGTCTTTGTGAGCTCTTCAGGAGTCCCCACAAGATTTAAGTCGTCCACGTATACCGCAACAATGGAAAATCCATTCTCAAATCTTTTAATGAAAACACATGGACAAATTGGATTATTAACAAATCCTTCCTTTACGAGATAATCACTGAGCCGATTATACCACATCCGGCCAGACTGTTTTAATCCGTACAAGGATCGTTGCAATTTAATTGAATACAGTCCATGAGACCTTTGATTATGAGATCCTTCAGGGATTTTGAATCCTTCAGGGATTTTCATATATATATCACTATCAAGTGATCCATATAAATATGCGGTAACCACATCCATGAGACGCATGTCCAGTCCTTCAGAGACTGCAAAGCTAATCAAATACCGCAACATGATTACATCAATCACAGGGGAATATGTTTCATCATAATCAATTCCAGGTCTTTGTGAGAATCCTTGTGCAACAAGTCGTGCCTTGTATCTCACAATCTCATTTTTCTCATTCCGTTTTCGTACAAATACCCATTTGTACCCGACCGGTTGCACGTTTTCGGGCGTGCGAACTATCGGTCCAAAAACTTTGCGATTTTCTAGCGAGTTCAGCTCAGCTTGAATTGCATCTTTCCATTTTGGCCAATCATTTCTATGTCGACATTCATCAACCGATATCGGTTCGGGATCTTCGGGATCCTTATTTATAATATCTAGTGCGACCCCATATGCAAAGACATTGTCTACAATTACTTTCTTTCTATCCCAGTTTTTTCGGGTATTTAAATAATTCAAAGAGATCTCTTCAAATATCGCCTCTTCAGGAGCATTAGTTTCATTTGCCTCTTCCGGGGCATTTCTTAGTTCAGACTGATCAGTTAATTTTTCTATAGCGCTTTGTGTTGAAACAGTTTCCTCTCCAGGAGGAATACATACTTCTGGTATATTTTTCCTTCGGGGATTCTTGTCTTTTGCACCAACCGGGCGTCCACGTTTCATTCGTGGTTTTTCAAATTGTCCTGCAGGGATATGTCCTTCAGGGACGTCAATCCGTGCTGGTGCATTAACAGCCGGTATATAAGATTTTGTTATTTTCTTTGTATCAACAAATACATCCGGCAATTGATTTGCAACATTTTGTAAATGTATAATCTTTCTTACTTCTTGCTCACAAGTATTTGTACGTGGGTCATAATGAGACAAAGATGGCACATTCCATTCTATTTCACGCCGTTCTTCAGGAACTGGCTTCTTATCTCCCCCTAACGGCGGGAAAACTGTCTCATTAAAAATACTATCAGCATATCTTGCTTTAAACATATCACCCGTCAGGGGCTCAAGATATCTGATAATAGACGGGGAATCAAAACCAATGTAGATCCCAAGTCGTCTCTGTGGACCCATTTTTGTTCGTTGTGGCGGTGATATTGGAACATATACCGCACATCCGAAAATTCTCAAATGAGAAATATCAGGCTGCTGGCCTGTCACAAGCTGCAATGGCGAATACGCCTCGAATGAACTTGGTCTAATCCGGACCAGTGAAGCAGCATGTAATATTGCATGTCCCCAAACAGAGGTGGGTAAATTTGACCTCAAAAGTAAAGGTCTAGCAATTAATTGCAACCTCTTTATAAATGACTCAGCCAGGCCATTTTGGGTATGAACATGTGCAACAGAATGTTCAACATTAATTCCAATTGACATGCAATAATCATCAAATGCCTGAGATGTAAACTCACCGGCATTATCAAGACGGATTGTCTTTATCGGATAATCAGGAAATTGTGCCCTCAATTTTATAATTTGAGCAAGAAGCTTGGCAAAAGCCATTGTACGCGTTGATAGTAGGCATACATGAGACCATCTTGAAGATGCGTCTATTAGGACCATAAAATAACGAAAAGGTCCGCAAGGTGGATCTACAGGCCCACATATATCTCCATGAATTCGTTGTAAAAACATTGGGGATTCAACACCAATCTTCATAGGAGACGGTCTGATGATTAATTTCCCCTGTGAGCATGCCACACACACATTTTCTTGCGGCAAAAGAATCTTCTGGTTCTTTAAAGGATGCCCGCTTGAATTCTTTTTTATTGACGCATCATAATTGCTCCCGGGTGGCCAAGTCGGTCATGCCAAAGCGAGAAAAGTTTTGAATCATTGAACTTCTGGTTCAATACAGCATTTGATTCAAAAACTCTTATGGTCGCATAATATAAACCCGATGAGAAAACTGGGAGTTTTTCATTTACATGCTTCTGGCATGAAACATGCTTCTGGCATGAAATCATGGATGTTATACAAAGATATTCCATATTTCCCTCATTCATGGTCTCAATATGAAATCCATTCAAACGTATATCTTTGAAACTTAACAAGTTTCTTTTGGATTTCGGAGAGTACAACGCCTCTTTTACCAAAATATTTGTACCCCCGGGCAATATTATATTTGCTCTTCCGGAGCCTTCAATTAATTTTGTAGTACCACAAATTGTACTTACATTAGCCTTTGCTAATTTCAATTTTGAGAAATATTTGTCATCTCGAAGAATCGTGTGTGTGGTTCCACTGTCAACCAAACAAATATCTCCATTGTTCACGCTCACATCAACGTTATTTTTCATTTTTTTTCTATAACATAAAGATAATGAGATATAAGTTAGAAAACATGCCTTTTATACATAGGTCAAAATTTGTATATATTTAGATATATATATACACATAATAAAAAAAAACATTAAGATACATAATACAAAATGACAAGTTCATTTTCTATTGCCATCAAGTAATTCATCGTCATGAGCACTGCTGGGCTCAATGAGAAAATCGGCAACATCCAAATGAGTGGTTTCAACTGTATTGATAAAATTAGCTTCTTTTTCTTTTTCTTTTATAGAAGCTTGATAAAGATCAACAAGATGTTTTGGCGTACGACAGGTACGAGACCAATGTCCTTTAACTCCACACATATAGCAAGTATCATTTTTGTACCTTTTAGTACCCTTCCCTTTTTCATATTTAACACCACTATTGTTTCCCTTTGAGTGGTACGGTGCAGTCCTTTTATTAGGACCACCTCGGTTCCTTCCAGAGCCGCCACTATAACCACGACCGCGTCCACGACCACGACCACGACCACGACCACGATAGTTTCCATAATTACTTGCATTCACTTCTGGGAATGAAGCATTTGCATTTACTTCTGGAAATGCTTGGGAACCGATGGGGTGGGAGTTGTGATTTTTCATCAACAATTCATTATTTTGTTCAGCCACAAGAAGGCATGAAATTAATTGAGAGTATTTCTTAAAATTCCTCTCACGATATTGCTGCTGCAGGAGCATATTAGAGGCATGAAAAGTAGTATATGTTTTCTCTAACATATCTTCATCAGTGATATTATCTCCGCACAATCTCAATTGAGATACAATTTTGAACATTGCAGAGTTATACTCATTCACTGTTTTAAAATCTTGCAGCCGCAGGTGCATCCACTCATATCGAGCTTTTGGGAGTATCACACTCTTTTGGTGATCATATCTTTCCTCCAAGCTCTCCCATAGGGCAGCGGGATCTTTCATCCCAAGATATTTAGATTTAAGCCCTTCATGGATGTGATGGCGAATGAAAATCATAGTCTTTGCCTTTTCTTGTTCGGTTGCCGCATTTCCCTTTTTGATAGTATTTCCGAGGTTCATTGCACTCAAATGAATGCCAACATCAAGAACCCATGTCAAATAATTCTTTCCGGAAATGTCAAGGGCAGCGAACTCGAGCTTGGTAATATTTGCCATTTTTCTATGGCATAAATATAGTAGGCTCAAGCCGAAAATATACTCAAAACTTCGGGTTTGAGTTTTTCGCCTAGACTTTCTTTCAAGTCTTAAAATTTTCGAAGCTTTCTTTCAAGCTTAAACTTTAAAACTTTATTTCAAGCTCAAAACTTATTAGGCTTTCTTTCAAGCCGAAAACAATTTGTTCATATTCGAATTTCAAGTTATTTATACTACGTATAATAAAATATGCATATTAATTCGAATTTCAAGTTATTTATACTACGTATAATAAAGTATGCATATTACTTGTTTGTCGATTTTAATCCTTTCGGATAGAGGCAATTGCTACTTTCCTCAACCCTTTTTTTTTTTTGTCAACTTCTGATGGATGCCGTGTCACCTACAAACGTTGTAAGGACGATCCGAACGGTCAGAATGAAGAGGCTGGTGTGAGGAACCTTCGATTAAAATTTGAGGATGATCCAACGGTGGAAATGGTCGGAATGAGTGAAAAACAGAAGCTATTTTGTGCAAATCCGAAAATCTGCCTTTCAAAGTGTTTGCCTCATTTCTTTCTTGTTTGTGTGATATATTTTAGTGGTCAAGCTAAACTTCGGGAAATCGAGTTATGGAGCAAATTCGTGCTGATAACGTGTTATAAAACTTAGGAGAAAAAGGGATGAACAAAGTAATATGTAAAGGGAGATATAAGATTATGTAGTTGTTCTTGTTCTTATTCTTACAAAATGATGAATGAACTCACCTATTTATAGGAGTTCAAGATTACACATGTTATACAAAGAAGAGTGATGGGTGGCTTCATACATGTCTTACAAAGGAAAGTGATGGGTGGCTTCTCATGCATGGTGATACATGGCTATACTTAGAAGCATCCATTTGTTCTTGCCTTGCCACACTTATTCTTGCTTTGACACATATTTGTGTTATGTGTTAATTCCTTATGCAACCAAGTGCAAGAGTATTGTCTTGACATCATACAACTTGTAAATTGCAATGGCATCCATAACTTAAGTTAAATTTCATAATATTGTTAAAGTTATTGGGTTTGTTGGTCAAAAGACAAAATTACCCCTAACATTTAACACTCTTATCAATTAATTAAAAAGTTTTCTCCTCCAATCAAGAAAACGTGTCTACTTCTAAAAAAATATTTATTCTCCTCAAAAAAAATTTACAAATCGATTTATTATGTGCAAAATAGACCCAACATGTACAAATTTTTTGGTCCATATATGCAATTGATAATATGAATCAATGAATTAACATGTACCAACTTGAAAGGAGTAAAAGCATATTTCAGCAAGTTCATGCCTGAATGTGCTTGACAACTTTTAAAAGACTCCATGGAAATAAAGTAGTAAAATAAAATAAAATAAATTATCGAAGAAAACCATTAATAGAGCACTATCAGAATCATCAAAACCAAAACATTCATGCAAATAAGATCAACGGAATAGTGTTTGCAATGAAATTGTTAGGTTACTACCTTTTATATTTCAAAGACAAATATGCCCTCAAGTTTTAACACGCTTTTGACTTTCACTTAACAACACGACACGATTACTGAAGAAACCCTGCCACTTTATCCTAAAAAAATAAATTTAGATGTTTTTAGCCTCCCACCCTAAATCACTAAATCACCATATCACCAAAAAATATAGGGATTTTTTTTTAGCCTCCAATGGTGGTCAACCACCATTTCACCATTTCACCAAATCCTATTTTTACACCAATTTTTTTGGTGAAGGAATTTACATCTCCCACCATTCCACCATTTCACCATTTTTTACACCAAATCCTATATTTATCACCAAATATAGGAAAATAAATAGGATTTGGCATAATTGTCCCTATTTGATTAATTAGCATCTAATTGCATGATTAGCAACGTATTGACATGTTTATTATGATTTATATGTATTTAACTATATTTTAAATATTTTATCGGCTTTTATTAAATATATACATTAATTATTATTAATAAAAAATTATTGTTAGTAAAAATAAATATTCTTTACATTATTGTTAATTAATTGTATATTTTTAGGTATAATAATCAATTAATTTATTGATTTCTATAAAATAAATACACTAATTATCATTAATAATTAAAATGCAATAAACGGCAGCAAATCCTTTAATGAAATACATAGTTAATAAAACGACAATAAGCTACATTTATATTATTAAACCTAAATAATACATGAAAATAAAATACATGACGACAAACTCCTTAATGAAACACACATTTAATTAAACAACATTAAGCAACATAAAAAGATAATAAACGAAACTAGAAATAATACGAAATTGAAATACTCATAAAAAACAAAAATGAAATTTTCGTTCTAATAACTTTCCCACTCGTTACGATTATTTCGTTTTGCAATGTTGTTTTTTCTTTATCAGTTTGTAATGTTGTTTAATTATGCAAGTGTTTATGAAAATGTTGTTTATGTTATGATCTTATTATATGTATAACATTTTGAGTTAATTGTGTTACATGTTTTAATGATTTTTCATAACTTATATAGCATAAAATTTAATTAACATAGTTATAAAAATTTAATACTTTTAAAAATGATTCGTAATTGTAAATAGCACTTTAAAATTGATAATATTGTGTTGAAAATTTAATGAAATAAAATTATGATAACCATCAAATTTATTATTTGGTGACACATTTGGTGAAATACCATGGGAGATCAAACCAAATCCTATTCTCTAAAAATGGTGAAATGGTGAAATATTATTATTTTATAATTTGGTGTAAATTTTGATGAAAACCATGGGAGGCCAAAAACACCATTCTTTCACCAAAAATGGTGAAATGGTGAAATGGTGTGCTAACCATGGGAGATCAACTCATCTCCATTACACCAAATATAGGATTTGGTGAAAAAAATAGGGATGACCATGGGAGATGCTCTTAGGTTACTACCTTTTCTATTTCAAAGACAAATATGCCCTCAAGTTTTAACACGCTTTTGACTTTCACTTAACAACACGACACGATTACTGAAGAAACCCTGCCAATTTATCCTAAAAAAATAAATTTTCAGTAAAAATAAATTTTCAATAAAATTAAATTCAGAAAAATCTGATTCGGAACAAACTCATCCAAATAGTTTGTGTCCGAATATGATAAACACATGAGAGAGGATGGAAAAATAAAAATGGATGTGATATTATCTTTGTGAACCAACAGCTGTGCAAGGAGAAGAAATGAACAGTGAAAAAAAATGGCAAAGAGTGAGTAAGAGAGAGAGAGAGAGAGTGCGTGAATAAAATTAGGAGTGATTAATGAAAATATAATTCAAATTTTATTTTGGTTAATAAAGAAAGGACATGAGTGGAATATTTGTAAAGTTTGTGGGGTTAATCTATATTTAACTATTTCGTAGGGGTTTATTTGCCACGGTGGACGATTCGGACGTTTCACCAAACGGTTTGTGGCGCGAGCCCCGTTGTTGATTGTTTGTTTCCGTACGATAGATTATGTGTCCAGGTGGAGGGTCGTGGTGCCAACTGGATTATGCCACGTTTGCTTGGTGAATTATGTGGAGTATCTGGAGGCGCGTGGTGTCGTCACACCGGATAGTTTTGCTTTGAATAGCTGATGCCAGTCATGTGGAAGAATGTGGGCGCACGCGCCTCTTATAATAAAATCAAAATTTATTTGAAATTGTTTTTGTCGAACCAAACACAATAAAATCGTAAAATAATAATATTTTAATCAAATTAATTATCATACAATATATCTTCAATTATTTAGTTCAAACGGACATGATTTGACACTTTATTTATCTATATTTTTCCACCAAAACTCAAACATCCAGAACAAATTAAAACCGCAACTCAACATTAATTAATATTAGTTTACATTGAAATTTTTCTAACCAAAATAAATTCAACTCGTATTCCAATTGTGTCAAACAAATTTCGAGAAAATCTTTAAAATATTCAATTAAAATTCTTCATTTTAGACTTACAGTGGAAAGATAAAAGAATATTGTCTATTTCAATTTGTGTTGAAGAAAAGTTATATTATTATATTTTGTATGGGAAAATTGCTTTTTTTTTACCATAGGATAAGCTAACTTGCATTTTGGTACCATTAGATACGAAAATACAAATTTGGTACCATAGGATAGGTTTTCATTGCAATTTTGGTACCAAAACCAATTTTTCTACAAAGTTAATGGTAATTTACCCACTATGAAATGCATAATGTTCAATTTACCCCTCTATAATTTGGAAAAAAATTAATTTACCCCCTGTAAAATTTCTAATGAAGTAATTTACCCCCTTCAGCAGGAAAGTGTAACTCACTTGCCGAAATTGAGAGTAGGCATGCAAACTATTTTATAACATAGGGGGATAAATTGTCATATTTATCATAACACATGGGGTAAAATGCCACATTAGCATAATAAAAGTGGATAAAATGCCGCCTATAAAAATATCAGGGAGGCGATGTGAAACTTTCACAAAATTTCAGGGGCTAAAATGCTCTTTTTTAAACCACGAGGGGGTAAATTAAATATTATTCATTTCATATGAGTTAAATTATCATTAACTTTGGGGGAAAATTGGGTTTGGTATCAAAATTGCAATGAAAACCTATCCTATGGTACCAAATTTGCATTTTTGTATCCAATGGTACCAAAATTTCAAGTAAGTCTATCCTATCGTACCAAAAAAGTAATTTTCCCTATTTTTTATCGTATATACTAATTAATATATATTGTAAAAGAATAAACGAAATCAAGTAATAATAATTTTTTTACAATCTGGTCTATACGAATTAGGGGACAAATAGCACATTTGAGAAACCAAATTTCTACAATTTGTTTGTTTTGGAATATATATCCTTCATTTTTAATAACGTAAACTAAGGAGATTAAAATCGGGACTTATTTATTCTCTATTATGACAAGAAATTTGGGGTAATTATTGAAATCACGCCAATTTGTTGTTTATCGGGCTACAACAATTCACCAACTCTTTTTCCTTGCCTCCCGAACACATGTACAACCTACAACTTTCATCGTATTGTGCTATCCAAAGAGCAACTCCTCTCAAAATCTTACTAAAAAAGGTATTGAATTGGAATCTCATTTTAAGGATTCTCGTGGTTACGGAGGTTACAACTACAGGAGAACTAGAAACGGAGAGCTCCCCCCACCCATCCGCCCGACTCTTTGATCTTAATAACGCTGATTTTAAGAATGAGTGATTTCCCATACTGTCTTAGTTGAGAACGGATAGCTAATACGTTCCACTTATCGAACATGGTTCTATATATGGTCTATCGTAATGATTTTGTGTGAGTTGTTTTAATCTTTTCTTTTTCACTTTTCATAGGCTACTCTAACAAACAAAGTTACGAATTAAGAACCTGACACATTGAAAAATATCCAAATCATCTCATTATAAATACCTCAAATTCGGTATAACTAATAATTGTCTTGAGAAGTGAGCGAGTACAAATTCAAATACTATGGCGAGTGAGGCAGGCGCAGCAAGTTTGCTTGGTCAGGAGGCGGTGAGGATCCTCTATACCACTATTAGTGTACCATACTTGTGTACCACTAATAAGTAATTGCCACATGTATATGTGTCAATTATTATAATTGTTACATGTACATGTGGCAATTACTTATTAGTGATACACAAGTATGGTACACTAATAGTGGTATAGAGGATCTTGAGCCGTCAGGAGGAGACAAAGGTTTGGTTCACGCCCGGGCCTAGAATTCTCCGTCACGGTCAACTCTGTCGGGACACGTGGGCGTGTCCAGCTTAAGTGCGGCACGTGCCCTACTCTTGCTCACACGTTCTCTTCAAACTATTGACTTTGAGTGCATGGGCTTGAACTAGCCCATTTGCCATTTAAAAATCTTAGTTTTAAAATTAACGTAAATCCAATTTAAAAATATTATTCATCGCATAGATGTTGTCATCTATTTAAATACAAACATAGGCAACAATAATGATGGTTTAGTAGAAAAGGTTTGAGTCACAAAAATTGTCCCAACTTTTCCTTAATATTTTATGAAAATCAGTAAAATATAAATAACAAGAAATGAAGCTCAATAGTGCGTCATGGGATGCAAGAAATAATTTTCCTTAATATTTTACTCATTATTCATTAAAATCCAATAATCAAACTTAGTCTTGGTGTTTAAGTCAAACTACGAGACACGATCTCAAAAGTTGCAAATGAATTCAAATTGTTTGATTCCGCAGAGTTGCACGTGTTGGAGCAGAATCTACAATTTCATAAGTTTTAAACATATCACAAACTCAATAAAAAGGAAAAATTGCATTTTTTGTGCCACAACTATAGCTCATTGGCGTTTCTACCCTGTATTTTTTTGGGTGGACACATTGGTGCCACAACTTCAACCTCGATGACAATTTTGGTGCCAATTGAGGTTCAACTTTAAAATTGGCTCGAAATGCCCCATGAGTAGGCCAATTTTCATGTCACGTGGAGAAAATTTCAGGCCAATTTTGGAATTGGGCCTCAACTAGCACCAAAATTACCACTGGTATTGAAGTTGTGGCACCAAATATGCAGTCCACAAAGATACGGGGTAGAAATGACATCGAACAATAATTATGACACCAAAAATAAAATAATCACGATTGACATATAACGTTATATGTAAAACTAATTATATCATTCCAAATATTTATATGTTAATAATATATTATTATCTTTGTTATAATTATCATATATTATGACAAAAATATTTAATCCTAAATGTATTCAAGAACATTAAGAACAGTAAATTAATGTATTAATGTATTAATGTTTCTATGTTTTATAATTTTTCAAGATCTCGAATCATTTGTTGAATGCGACTCTTAATTTTTTTTTATTAGTTTACCTTTTCACCTTTTATTGGATAAAAACACAACGTAACTTTATTCTCGTCTAGTTGTCATTTTCTCATAACATAGAAAATTTATCGAGTCTTGTATTAGAAAAAATCTCGCCCCCCAACCAAAAGCCTCTAGTTTCACCCCTGTCAACAATGGCGTTATCAATCTTAACAAATAACATCAATTACATTTCATACTTAAGTAGATTAAAAAAAAAGGTCACCCAACCAACAAGAAGTGGACAAAGAAAAAGGTAAAATAAAAGTTGTGGGCTAATTTGACTCTAATTCACTAAAATAAACCAACTTCTTCCGGAAATTGGTATTCATGTCTTTATATTTCGGTAATTAATAAGAAATTTGTCTCTCATTTAAATGTTCTAAGATTTTTTTTCATTTCTATATTATTAATATGATTACATGGATCATATACACTGGTACACATTAATATGGTCTATAGATTAATATAGGAATTATTGCATTTTTTGGTGCCACAACTATAGCTCGTTGACGTTTCTACCCCATATCTTTTTGGGCTGACACATTTGGTGCCACAACTTCAACATCGATGGCAATTTTGGTGCCAATTGAGATCCAATTCCAAAATTGACCCGAAATCCCCCACATGCAGGCCACGTGACATGAAAATTGGCCCGCACGTGGGGATTTCGAGCCAATTTCGGGATTGAACCTCAATTGTCACCGATGTTGAAGTTGTGACACCAAATGTGTTAGCCTAAAAATGTACGGAGTAGAAACGCCATCGAGCTATAATTGTGGCACTAAAAATACAATAATTCCCAATAAAAAATGACCATATTAATTAGAATGTATTTATGTAACTGGAACAATAATGTGTGACCATATAACAAGAGGTTTCTTGGGAGAAAGTTTTTGCAGCGACTATTTGGGCCATTTGGAAGTCCCGGAACAAGATGGTTTATGAAAACAAATTTGAGCGCCCGCAACAAGTAATCTTTGCTGCCAAACAGATCGCCTTGGACATGGATACATCGTTAATACTGCTGGAGAGCATCACAAGGAAATGAAGCTTGTCAAGTGGAGAAAACCAAGACAGGGGTGGTACAAAGTAAACACGGATGGCAGCATCTTGACTAAGGAACACAGTGCCGAGGTTGGTGGACTTATTAGAGATGAGAATGGTAAATAGATTGTTGGATTCATTAGGCATCTGGGAGACGTTACAATCACTACAGCTGAGCTTATGGCGGCTAGAGAGGGCCTCTTATTGACATGGGAGAGAACACTAAGAAGAGTGGAATTGGAGCTGGACTCTGAAGTCGTCTTGGACCTAATCAAATCGGCGAAAACGGATTCACACCCCCTTGGGAATATTATCGAAGACTGCAGGCGACTCATTAGAATGCCTTGGGAGTGTGCCATCAATCACACTATGAGAAGTGCGAATTCTTGTGCGGATGCGCTTGCGAAGATGGGACACACCGGATTGAGAGAAACTCAATGATGGGACAACCCTCCCCAGTCTATTTTGGAGTTGTTAGAAGGGGATAGTTAGTTGTGTTGGTTTTGCCTTCTGTACAAAAAAAAAAAAAAAAAAAAAAAAAAAAAAAAAAAGGAGTTAGTCTGCGATTGTGCTGGGCTAACCAAACAGCTTATCCTAGGTGCAATTAGGGCTGTCAATGGGGCGGATTTCAATCCGAATTTGACCGAATCCGGTCCGATTTATTAGGATAATTGTTCGATTAGAGATTCGATGGACCTGATCCGATCCGTAATCCGAAACTCATGGAGCGAATATGAATTTAGGTCGATCCGATCCGTTACAGATCCGTATCCGACAATAAATAAAAAGAAAAATATATATATACATAATATTTTATAAAAGTAAGTATCATTAATAATATTTCTACCGTCAGTTTAAGTAAGAAGGTAGTAATTTGTAACTCGTTTATAAATGTATTTAAACCAATATTTTCATTCTAAAAATATGAATATAGTAAAGAAACTTTGAACATGTTAGTTAAAATTAAATAAAATTGAAAAGTTAATAAACTTGTTTTAAGAAAAAATATTAATTTAACTTTTTAAATGAAAATTTATTGGATCCGAAAAAGATCCGATATCCGGCCAAATCCGACCAAGATCCGCTGGATTCAAAAAATCTAAATCCGAGCATAATCCGAGCAAGATCCGAATCCGACATGATTCGATCCGATATAAATTGAACCAGATCTGGACGAGCCTGATCCGACCAGAATCCGACCCATTGACAGCCCTAGGTGCAATTAGTTAAGCATAATAGGCCAAACCAAACGGGCCCTAAATCTACTGTCCACTTTTAGAAAAATTGGTGCAATCTGACAAATAACTTTAAATAATTTTATTGGGCCTAATTCTTTTTCATCTTTATCACAGCCGGACCCCATGAATCATGATATATGAAGCCCAACAATTAAGTTGACATGCAATGATTGGGCAGAAATGTTCCTGAAATAAATTTTTAAAATGCCTACTGGCTATTGCATCTTCCCTTGTAAAACCTCACATTTTAAATGCATCATTGTATCTTGGTACAATAAATTATATTTGATACTTTTTAAGAATCGAACTTGAATTCCAATATTTTGAAAGTTAATATTTAAAATATGTGAGTTGAATCATTGTTTATTGTTAAACTAGATTAACTTGTTAGATTTTTTTTTTTTTAATTTATTTCACCCATTTTCAATCGGGTCAAATTTACTTTTTGTCTTCTCAAGTGAAAAAGTGAATTACATTGTTTCATTCAGTAGATCAGAGTATCTATTTAATATTAGTACATTTTAATAAATTAAAAACTATAAATCTTTTATAATACTCTTACATTAAGTCAAATCCACTTTTGACTTGTACTAATTAAAAGAGCTTAGTCGGGCCATGGATTAGGATCCGGTGGTTGCCACCTTTATTTGCAAGCTTGCAGCCTACTAGTGAGCCTCTCTCCTCCAAAAATTGGGCTTAATTAACGAGCTAATGTCAATTTATCCTCTGTGAAAATTCTAAAGCTTATGTCTACTGTGGTTGCCACCTTTATTTACCCATGATTTTAAAAAGAGCACTTTACCCTCTGTGAAAATTCTAAAGGAGCAATTTAACTCCTTCAGTCGGGAGCGTAACTCACTCTCCGAAATTAAGAGTAGGCATAAAAAGGGTTTTTTGTAAAATAGGGAAGTAAATTGCCATATTTATCATAACAAATGGGGTAAATTGTCATATTTTATCATAACACAAAGGAGTAAAGTGTCATATATAAGAGGGGTAGTTTTGTGAATTCGTATTTTTAAGTCTAAAAATGCTAGGGAGACGGTGTGAAACTTTTATAAGATTATAGTGGGTAAGATGCTCTTTTTCAAATCACGGGGAGACAAATTGAATATTATACGAATCAACGGGGAAAATTGCAATTAACTCCTTAATTAACTAGATGTGAACTGTTAAACTTATGGAGGGAACTTCTCAAATTTTATTATTTATCCAGGGTGAATCATTTTCTTCAAAGCGAGTCTACAAATCAAATTAAGCAAGTTAGTGTTTTGTAAAATGTTTCAGGCTATTTTTGCATTTAGAAGACTTCTACAAAAAAAATTAACTTAGATGGTTTCGAGCTTCAAAAAATAGCATGAAATTAAAACATTGTCCTTTCTTCAATGACTTGCAGTCTCATTTCCCTCTACGTTTGAATTTAAAGAAGGAAGAAAATTTGAAACATTCAAATCTAGAAAAGCCCATCTGTCTTTTTCAAGAATAAAAGAAACAAGTACAAATGTACAAATCAACACTTTCTTGTAATGCTAAAACCTTTGCACATTTTGCCAGATTACATGCATATGAATGTACATAATATACAAGATAGATTACATGCATATGAATGTACATAATATACAAAGATGATGAAACATAAGCCAAACTAATTTACGCCACATCTCATGCCCTTCTGTCTACGTTTAATAATCCGAGTGTAAATACCCCTTGTCTTCACAAACAAAGCCAATGCCACCAAAAACCCAAACAAACTAACACATGCCAAAATGAAGAAGGAAAGCATAAAACAATGAGTTCCACTGCAAGAATTTCCCATTTCAGATCTCTCTTTATCATAAATGTAACCAATTACCCTCACGGAAAATATGTATGATCCCAAAGGACTAGCTACTGCAATGGTATTAAATATAGTCCCCATATGTTGCACACCAAATATCTCAGAAGTAATTGTAGGCATCAATGACCATTGTGAACCATAACACACACCTACTATTACTGAACCAACATACAAATTACCCGGGAAACCCGACCCAATTATAATGTGGCCTGCTGACATTGTAGCTAAAGTAAGAGTCATGAACAATGGCCTTGCCCAGCCTTTTCTATGCAAAAATACATCGGACATGTACCCGCCCCCAAACCGACCAAGAAAATTCCATATGCTCCATAATGAAACCAATGTACTTCTCTCCCTTAGTGTGTAACCAAGTGATTCTCCGATTTGGCTAATATTGTTTATTGTAGCCAATCCTGACCCCATCCCACATAGCATTGCAACAAATAAAAGCCAAAAGTTTACTGTACACATTGCTTGTACAAGGTTCAATTCTTCTCCAACATCAAGAATGTTTCCTGAGGTTGTGGCCTCATGAATATCTGTAGGATTTTCGGTCATGGAACTTTTTTTCGGCTTTACTGACACAGGGCCGTCGATTAATGGGGTCTTTAAAGTGGGAAAAGTTTGGGATAGTCTTGAGATATTATCTTTATGTTCTTTGATTACGATATGGATAGGTGAGGATAGAAGAACGAGGAGAATGGCTAGTGCAAAAGCACGCTGCAATTGAGATAAAATGAAGATGTTGTCCAAGACTATCAAGAACATAAGATAAGCCGCGACAATCATGGCAATCAATGAGAAACCATTCAAGTGTTTTTTGTCATCTTTAGAATGTTGTTTGTGTTGGACTCTCACTAAGAGCATTAGGACAAGGGAGAGAGAAGTAGGAAGTACTGCAAGCATAAGCAAGAAAGTGCTTGGTTTTCCGGCAAATAATGTTTGATATATTTGTATAAGTACTGCTCCACTTAGACCAAGGAAACCCTGCCAAGAAACAAAGTACACGGGAAAAGTGAGTGAAACTAATTAAATCATTATTGGTGGATTGAAAAATCTGTGATTTAAGATTATATATGCAATTAGAGTACAAGTTTAAGACATGTTTAAATATCCAATAAATGGGAAACCTAAACGAGGTTCAGTTTCTACCTTCTACAAAAGACATATGTTTTAGATACAAAGAGGAAATGGATATTCGAACTCGTTTGAAGTAGTAGTTCGTAAATCTCTGAAAATTGTCACAAACAAAAACCTTGTTTATGTGGCAACAAAAAATTGTCACTTTGTATGTTGCCTTCTAAGGTAACTCAAACTTCTGTTTGATTGTCACATCATGAAATCACAAAGAATCATTCAGTAGAAAAAACACGGAATAATTTAATTTCCACGAGTAATCTTAGAGTTGAATTATATACTCTATTGTCTATGAGAGTGAGGGACACAAGTTGCAGATTCTTTAAATCAAGAGCTGGGCCTTGTGGATTATATTGGCAGAATTCTATTTTATAATAACTTAAGCTAAGATTTACAAATCATAGTTATCAGACTGAAAACATTCCGTAATCCATGTGATCTGTATGGTTTGCAGTATAAAATTCTTCCTGTCATTCAAATATATAAGATGAATAGACCCAGCAGAAGATAACATTATGCATAAAGAAAGCTTATAAATTGTACTTGTACTTAAAAAGAAAAACTAAACACATTCAACTATTACAACCAATACAACAATTATCAAGTCTTTTATATAATTAATCAGTCAATGTAACTTTATACTTAATATTACATCTGTTTTCTTCTTTTAATCCATTATATATGACCAGTATCAGGTATCAACCAATTAGATTATTTTTCAAAATGTTCTATTAAGTAATTTAGTTGATTTAATCATAAAACAAAATTGATAAAACTAATAACTATTTAAAAATATTTAACATCACAAATCTGAAGTAAATTAACAAGCTAGTTTCAAGGATATTATCCAGTTCAACTTTGTAAATTATCAATAGTAAAAGCTAACCGAGCTTAATTGTGACGCAATCAGAAAAACTTGACTAAATTTGAATGTATAATTAACGTACCTTCATTATACCAACAACAGTACCATTATAATCAGGGAAATTCTGCACAGCGGTTACAACATTGGCCGTATTGAAAAATGTCTGAGCGTGAGCGGCGAGGAACATAAACAGGCACATCACAGGCACGTTCGGCCGGGAAATAGATCCGGTGACGGCGAGCCACACGAAGAAGTAACCCACGAAGCACTGAATTGCTCCCGCCGCGTGCACCACCCACGGCCCGCGGAGAAGAGACGGCGTAGGGCGGCCATGAAGGCGGGATGTGACGGCGGAGTAAAGGAGGCCAGAGAGGAAGCCGGCGTTGGCGCCGATGTCCTTGAAGACGGAAATGGTGTCAAGCGTTGATTGATCATACCCTTGGCTTGATTTAAGGATTGGGGAATAGATACCGAAGGCGTACGATGCACCGCAGCTGCACTGGATCCAAATGCTTGCCACCGTCGCTACCCATCTGCTGACCTCCATTTAGTTTTGGCTTTTTCCGCAAAATGCAAATAATAATTTGAAATATTGAACTAATTCCTATCACATATTTGTGTCGCTATTCATGTGGAGAAATGACGTCCATGAAATTCATACACATTGGTTTTGGTCTCACACGTCTAATTATCCAATCACAAAATCAATTGGGCCTGTTTGTTTGGCGTTTGGGAAAGTAGTTTGGGAGAGTAATGGAAGTTTGTGAAATAATCTCGATTTGCGTAATGTTGTTTGTTTGAGTTTTGAGAGAGTGGTTTGAGAAATAAAGTAGGTGTAGGTTTGTTTGGAAGAGTTGGGTTGTAGGTGTAAGATGTGTAAGACTTTATGTCAAATCATGTTTGTTATGTGAGATAAATTGTGTAAGAGATAGGTTACTTTATGTCAAATCAAAGTAGAGTTTGTATAGGTTTTGTTTAGAGATAAGAAAATTGTTGTTTGTTTGGCTTTTGAGAGAGTAGTTTGAGAAAATTAATGGATGAAAAATTTATTTCGGAAAATAGAAAACATGTTTGTTTGGCATTTCCCAAACACGAAAAATTTCTGGGAAACGCCAAACAAACAGGCCCAATTCATTTTACTTGTCTTGTAGTAATTTAATTAAATGAGTATGGTGAAAATCAAAATTGGATAAGAAATAGTCCTTTATTTAGATGGTCTAAAAAATTAGTGACACATGTGATTTTAATTTAGATTGGATTGGGATTAATTTAAAAAAAAAATTTGTCACGTGTTAACATATTTGTAACTGAATAATAGTAATTGTACTATTTTCATTGGTAAATTATACTATAAATTAATCATAATGTATTTAATTATCGAAATCTCATTTGTAACCTTAGTTGTATTTGAAATAACAAAGAAGTAGCATATATTAGGTGCTATGCACATAAATTAAAATTTAAGACAATATTTTAAATACTAACAAAAGGATAAAATTATAAACAAAATAATAATTGGATTTCTCATTGATGTGGTGAAAAAATGGGTAAGGGTAAAATAATCATCTTCTTCTCTGGAGTTAGAAACTAATTTATACAAAAAAGAAATATGATTGAACTTCCTTTGAATGCCTCAAGTCTTTTCCTTCAAATCTCACCTTTACACTTCCAAAATGCATAAAATGACAACTTCAAGAGTTTTTTTTTTTTTTTTTTTTTTTTTTTTCGCACTTGCATTTTTTTATGAAAGTTTAAGGGATATTTATAGTATCAGGACGAAGTTGGAATAAGAAAAGTCTCATGAACCTGCAAAATGATTCAAATGCCCCTTTTCCAAATATCAACTATGGAGGTGTTAAAATGCGCTTTACTAATGTGTCATGTATGTTACATTTAAATTATGATGTGGTGGAAAAATGGCTCAGAGCAAAATTGGTTTTCCGTCGTGCTTTCTCCTTCTGTGAAGTTAGGAACTAATATGTAGTAAAGACGATTGAGCTTCCTTTGAATATCTGGAGTCGTTTCCTCCAAATATCACCTTTACAAAATGCATAAGATCACCACTCCAACATTATTCTTCCCACTTCTTGTTTTATGATATTATTTCTTGTTTGCCCAAAAGTCCTCTTCTTTTGCTTCACTGGCTTTGTTGTTGGATCTATTGTGTGCACCATTACATCAGGGTTTATCCCCTGCAGGTCCGTTGCTTCCCATGCAAATATATCCATATTCTTTCATAGGAATTGGATTAGTTGCTCCTCCTAGTGGCGGAGCGTCTTGTAGACTGGGGGGGGCGGTCGCCCCCCCAAGAAAATTCTGGAGCTTATATATATGTATATATTTGCAAGTCAATTGCCAAATAAGCTAACTAGCCAACTGGTAGGCTTCAGCCTATTTTAAATCATTTCCTTACGCCTGTGTTCGAAACCTATAGGGAACTTTTTCCCTTTTCATATTCAGTTTATTATTTTTCTTTCTCAATTCTTTATACATATATTCTCTCTCAATAAATATTTATTTTATTATTTCCTTTCTCAATTATTTATGCAGTTTGATATTATTTCTCTATAACAAAGGTTTTAGTATTAAAATTGGTAAATTTCATAGCATATAATGAACTAGATTTATATTTTAAAAGTTTTCATGCTTTATTAATTCTCCAATATTTTGAACCATTTAATTAATGAACTCTTAAAAAACATTGCTCGTTTATATTTTCATCTTATGTTGGATAAAAAGTTGCTAGAACTTTTTTTTAAGTTTTATTGAATAAAATTTTAGTATTATTTTATTTTGAGTTAGTAATTGTCATTTTATCAAAATATCAAAAAACTATCAAGTTTGTTATCAAAAAATTCTCCGCCCCCCCTACAAAAACCGTCTAGCTCCGCCACTGGCTCCTCCACTTGCGAATCAATCTTGCTTCCAATATTGGTAGTTTTAAAGGGATCTCCCGGGATGAACTTTATTACTTTTAATTCTTCCATGGCTTCTACCGGTAATCAGTGATTTTTCTCTTCTTGATTTCTACTTCATCCTCCTTTATTGTTGCTTTTCTCCAGTATTCCCCTGACAATCTTGGAAAGTGGCATTATCCTTGATCTTCTTCTTACAATTTTTCAATGTAATGGCATATCCTTCTCTAGCCATCATTTGATCGGTTATAACTTCTCTAATCCCACTCGCAGTAGGGAACTTCATTTTCATGACATAAACCGCTTTAAAGAGATAGAGGTGAGTCTTCCCAATATGATTTTGTATGAAGATGTGTCTTCGCTACTAGGAATTTCACCATCTTGGTTATCCTTGCAGGGTAACTACCAGGTGGGATGGGAAGCATGGCTTTCCCTATTGCATCCACCACCTCTCCACTAAAACCTGCTAGGGGGGGTGTGTACCCCTTTGGTTATGCGTTATCCATCCCCATCTTCTTGAATGCATCCTAGAAGATAATATCTGTCGACATTCCGCTATTTATTATAACTTTTTTATTCATAAATTTGACAATGTTGCAGAGATAACCTAAGCACCATTTTGAGGCGGCAGTTGTCCAAGAATATATATACATATACATAATATTTTATTAAAATAAATAAAATTTGTAAAAAAAAAATACTATCAATTTATGAAGATATTAGTTAATAATTCATTCATAATTTCATCTAAAAACATTATGTTTAGTTAATAAATTTTTAATATATGAGCTAAAATTAAATAAAATCGTAAAGTTAAGAAACTTGTTTTGTGAAAAAAATAATGAAGTAAATTATGAAAGTGAAGTTTTTTGGATCCGAAAAGATTCGATGTCTGACCGAATGCGATCAAGTCCCGTTAGACGTGAGAAATTTAAATCCAAGCAAGATCCAAGTTCGACCCGAATTCAATCTGACACAAATGAATCTGAATCTAAATCTTGGTTGAGCCTGATCCATCCCAGATTCGACCAATTGACAACCCTAGATTCAGGTCAATCCTACTCATTAAATTTGTATCCAACAATACACAAGAAATTTATATATATGCATAACATTTTATTAATAGTAAAATTAATAATATTTGAACATCAACTTTAGAAGACATTAGTTAATAATATACTCATAATTTCATCTAAAAATATGAACATTATTTTAGAGAGTTTAAACATACGAGATAAATTAAATGAAATTCTAAAATTAATAATATTTTCCAAAAAAAAAATAAAAAACAACGTATAAATAGGGAACCTTTTTCTTTATTTTTTTAAATAGATCAACAAACCCGAATCCGAACACAATTAGGAAAAGAGAGGAAAACAAAATACGAGGCAATTTTAAAATTGCCCTTATAGAAAATTTTAATTAGATAAATGCCATTAAATTTTTCAAAATTGTAAATATGCCATTGGTTTAATTAAGTCACATAATTAAGTTAATTAAATCTCCCTAATTAAACAATAATTTAAACAAACTATTATCTATACCCCAACATTTTCAAAAATTAAAATCAAACCCCATTCAACCATTTTTCATTCTCTATTTACAAACCCTAACAAAATTCTCTCACAAAATTCTAAATTTTCACACACATTCATTCAAATCAAAGAGGAAAAGGAAGAACAACAACATTTAGTTTCATTTTTAAGTGAATTTTTGGGTGATTTACCGGCAAAACGCGCAAAAGAACCTGGAATTTTTTTCGCAGTATGTATCTCACCGCGGTGAGATATACACTCACCGCGGTGAGTTTATATACTCACCGCGGTGAGATATATCTCACCGCAGTGAGTTTATATACTCACCGCGGTGAGAAATATACTCACCGCGGTGAGATATATACTCACCGCAGTGAGTATATAAACTCACTGCGGTGAGACATTTTGCCTCTCCGGAGACTGGAGACCAAACTCCAGTCTCCAGTCTCCAATTGGAGTCTCCGGAGACTGGAGTTTGATATCCAAACTCCAGTCTCCAATGTGCCCATTCATACTGGAGACTGGAGTTTGGTCTCCAGTCTCCAATTGGAGTCTCCGGAGACTGGAGTTTGATATTCAAACTCCAGTCTCCAATGTGTCCATTCATACTGGAGACTGGAGTTTCGTATGACAAATGCCAAAAATCAAAATAACATATTTGGTTGAATTTTAAATGCTTTTTTTATTAAGATAGTTTGTGAGTTAATTTTAGTTGTTTACTTGTAGGAATGGACAAAATTATACTTTATATTTGGTATGGCGTTGAATTTAAACGCGATACGCATGGAAGATATAATGTTCATTTCGGTACGGAAGATATAATGTTCCTTTCGGGTCATAAATTGACAAAATCTTACAAAATTGACCAAGATGTACGAAGTTGTGATTTACGGAGGATATAATGTTACTGTAAGTGTTACTTCTCCTTTCGGGTCATAAATTGACAAAATCTTACAAAATTGACCAATATGTACGAAGTTGTGATTTACGGAGGATATAATGTTACTGTAAGTGTTACTTCTCCTTTCGGGTCATAAATTGACAAAATCTTACAAAATTGACCAATATGTACGAAGTTGTGATTTACGGAAGATATAATGTTTCTTTCGGGTCATAAATTGACAAAATCTTATAAAATTGACCAATATGTACGAAGTTGTGATTTACGGAGGATATAATGTTACTGTAAGTGTTACTTCTCCTTTCGGGTCGTAAATTGACAAAATCTTACAAAATAAGTTGTGATTTAGGGGTTAGGGTTACGTTAGGATTATGTGAGGGTTAGGGTAAATGTGAGTGGAGACTGGAGTTTGGTTATCAAATGCCAGTCTCCACTCACATTTACCCTAACCCTAACCTAACCCTAACTTAACCCTAACCCCTAAATCACAGATTATTTTGTAAGATTTTGTCAATTTACGACCCGAAAGGAGAAGTAACACTTACAGTAACATTATATCCTCCGTAAATCACAACTTCGTACATATTGGTCAATTTTGTAAGATTTGGACAATTTATGACCCGAAAGGAGAAGTAACACTTACAGTAACATTATATCCTCCTTAAATCACAACTTCGTATATTTTGGTCAATTTTATTAGATTTTGTCAATTTAACACTTACAGTAACATTATATCTTCCGTAAATCACAACTTCGTACATATTGGTCAATTTTGTAAGATTTGGACAATTTATGACCCGAAAGGAGAAGTAACACTTACGGTAACATTATATCCTCCGTAAATCACAACTTCGTACATATTGGTCAATTTATTGAAATTGCAATTTGACCCCATGTTTTCAAATTGTGGATTTGTAGTTTTCAGATTTATATGTATTCATATTATTGTGTTCATGAATTGTGTGATGATGTTGGCTTATGTGAATTGTTTAATCGTTTAGAATTGCATTTTGACCCTGTATTTTCAAAAAATACACACTAATAACAAGAAACCACACAATAATAATCAAATATTATATAAATACATTAAATATTACAAAAAATATTTTGAAGGTCTCTTCTTCCTTTAACATTATCGGATACCAAGGAATATTTTGAGACATTCTTGATGAACAATTGACCACTTCGGGCAAGCCTTCAATGCTCTCCAACATCCAAAACTGCACAAAAATGGCCTAGATTTAAGGAAAAAAATAAAAACATATTCAAATCGAAAATTGAGTGGACAAAACAAATATGCCATTAAAACATAATTTTTTTTAATACCACTTTATTATAGTGGAATGGAGGTAATTGTGGAAGGTGTGCGTCGGTATTATGCCATATCCCTATAAAACAAATATGTCACTAAAACATAAATTTTTTTTTTCAATTTCGAGTTTGAATTCAATGTTCATGAATTCTGGAGACTGGAGACTGGAGACTGGAGATTGGAGACTAGATTGGAGACTGGAGACTGGAGACTGGAGATTGGAGACTAGACTGGAGACTGGAGACTGGAGATTGGAGAATGGACTGGAGAGACTGACTGGACCAGTCTCCAGTCTCCAGTGGAGACTGAAGACTGGAGACCATCATTTGGTCTCCAAATCAAAATGTTCACCGCGGTGAGCTTTAATGCTCACCGAGGTGAGCATAAAACTCACCGCGGTGAGCATTATGCACACCGCGGTGAGCCAAGCTCACCGCGGTGAGTTTTATGCTCACCGCGGTGAGCTATAACATGGCGTCTGAATCTCCAGACGCTGAAATAATTTGGATTGAAAAAAAAAATTAAAATTTACGGTGTATGGGTGTGGTGCTTGTTCTAGGTTCATCTCCTCGCCTTCAATGTCGTTATTATGTGCCATTTTTTGAGTGAGAATTTGTGAAGAAATTGAAGTTGGGGAAGAAAGGGGGAGAGCTCTGTTCCATGTTCGCAGATTTAGATCTAAGAGAGAAAGAGTTTTTTTTTTTTTTTTTTTTTTAGTAGAGTTAAAATCAATAATTAAAGAATGGAGGGTGTATTTTGCAATTTTTTTAAGTTTTAAACGCCTTCCTTATTTAAATTAGGAATTAAAAAAAAAAAAAAAAAAAGGAAAAATGCCGATGGCATTTTCCTAATTAAAGTTTTTGGTAGTGGCATTCAGCCAAATTCCCCACAAAATACTCTATCCGCAGCATAAGCCTCCACAAAATCTTTCAATCAATCGAATTGAATCACAGCAACGCAGTCTGGAATCCTTCAAAAAGAACAAAATCAATTAACGGAATTAATTCCTGAAACGACGACACAATGGTGAAGACGACGAAGGGTGGCAAAACAATGAACCCTACCGATTCTTACCGTAAAGAGCTTCGGAAGAAGGAATTGAAGAGGGTAAGCTTTTGTATATTTAATTCGTTTACATGTTAATCCAATTTTAATCCTGCCGGATTCTCTATTTTAAAAAGAAAGATGTGATTTTGTGTTTATTATTTTTTTCCTGGAGTGTTTAATTTTGGGAAGTTAACCTAGTTTGTTAAAAGCTTTCAATTAAAACCTAAAAATATTTTTAAAGAACTTTTCTGTATGGAGAATGCCTGTGATTTTGAGTAATTCAAGTATAATGGTTACTTTTAGCTGAGTATGAAGTAGAATTTTGCATTCTAATAGATTTTGAAATTGGAATCGATGTTATTGTGCAGAACAAAAAGGAGCGGAAGAAGGTGAGAGAAGTTGGAATCCTAAAGAAAGATCCTGACTCATTGAAAGACCAGATTCAGAAGCTGGAAGCAATGAGTAAGTTGTCAAAAACAATGCATTTGTTTTGAATCATTATTGATGCCTTGCACATGTAGCAACATGACTGAGATATTTTAGCCTCTGCATTAGCTTGAGCACCTATGACTGATGTTTGTTGCGGTCTAAAATTGAGCAATTTCTTACTTTTTATTAGCATTTAAATCTGTAGTTTAATACTTGCAGAGGCAGATGGTGCTTTGGACAAAGCTAGAAAACACAAAAAGAGACAACTTGAGGATACACTCAATCTTGTGATGAAGAAAAGAAAGGTAATTCCCTAATTTATGGCATCTTGTGTATTGCATTTTCCATTATTCTCATAGGATGAAATTCCATTAAATATTACTAAAAATTAATGTGCTTGCGAGACTCATAGGTGATGTATTTGTATTTAGAGAATCGGTCATATGACAAATCTATATTAAATTGGAACTTCAGAATGGATTATAAAATATACTTTATAACTTATGAACTGATGGCCAGATGTGCGATGGTATCATTGTTTTGTTTAGAAGTTATGGCTACTGAACAGCGGTAGACTATATTGGCGCAGTTTAAAGTTTATAGATGTGATTTAAAATCAAGTCATACTCGCTCTATTCCTTATATTTTCTTGTAATCGAAACATTGTTTTTTTGTTTTTGTTTTTTGCTGTTAATCAAAACATTGTTTTACTTGTTGAAAATATGTTCATTCAGTTGAATAGTTTAGTGTACTGCACTATAGAATTGTTCATGCGCCTCTTTCATAAAGTTCATACTTGGAATAGTTTTCTGAAGACATAGTATGATAAAATGTCTTACAATATCCCTTATTAAGAGTTGACAATAGTATCTGAAGCACGATAGTAGAAGAAAGTAGAGTTAGTTAGGTACTTATGCAAATATATCTGGAGGCTGTTTTTAGATTGTGAAATGAGTTTGTGCAACATGCTACAGCATGTTTAATTATGATATGGGATCTGACCATCCTTGTGGATAATATCGTCGCTAAAGTTGCATTCATCGTACACTTATCATAAATGTATTGACTAGGCCCCCCTAGAAGTACTAGTAGACTGCATTTTGCTCTCCTCTACTCACGCATGATGATTGTAATAATGCCATCACTCAACGGTCAATTTTTCCTAACAAAACTGTTTGGAAGGAACTGCAAATGTTATTCTCATGCTTTATACAAAGTGACCATTTTAGTAAGAGAGAACTGGAATTCTAACCGGCCAGTTCAAAATCCAATGTAAAAAGAAATGCGCAACTTGGTAGCTCTATGCACAGATAAAGTCAAAGAATATATACAGCTGAAGCCATCAGTGAAATAAATTGATGCATATTTAGGTTAAACATCTAGACAAGAATGCACAACTCGAACCTGTTTTACTTGAGAGTTCAAACTTCTGCACCAGATCTTTCCCAGATAAAGCAATTTGCAATCAAGAAATTCATTGTCAAACCTTTAGAAAATTGACCAACAAATTTGGCTGAAAACTCCTCCTAATCTAATTTTACGGCTTTAAGTAAAATTCTGTCTTGGAGCCCCAAATAAATCAGAATGCATTCTTTCCCTGTAACATATCAGATAAATTAGGAAAAACAGTTAGATATCAGTTTTAACAAGGTTAGGGTAAGAAACGGGGGTTATCTTTTGATGATACCATTTCGTGTCACAATTCTTAGAAAACGAACACATAGATGCATGCATATGACTGTGTCTGGGAGATATATAGGGCCTGTTTGGTCTCGCTTTTCAGAGTGTATTTTTTAGTGCTCTCTGAAAAGCCAAACAAACAACATTTTTTGCTTTGAGAAAAAAAGTTATCTTCTCTCAATTTTCACAAATAAATCTCATCTTAAGAAAATTCTCTGATCTCTAAAAATACCTACACAAACTTTACTGACATAGAGTAATTGATACACTATTTCTCTTCTTTCCATAATCTCAAAAAAAAAAAACCTACAAAATCGTATTTCTGAAACCACTTTCACAAAACCCACACAAAGAACGTTACGAAAACCGAGACATTTTCTGAAATCTCAATTTATTTCTGAAACTACTCTCAGACATGCGAGTCAAATATTCCCTTCATCTCTCTCTCTCTCATTTTCCCTACAAAAATGCTATTTTTTGTGCTCATTTGATTGATGGCGCACTTTCATCTGCCTGTACTTGGTTATTTTCAAATAAATTGTCTTGTCATTAGCAGTTTGTGATTTGTGTCTTTTACAGGAATATGAAGAGAAAATGAAGGAAAAAGGTGAAGCACCAGTTATGTTCAGGTGAGAAACCCCCCCTCCCCCTCGGTTCTCCTTCAGAATTAATTTATTTAATCTTAATTTATGGATATTTATAATGAAATCTTTGTTGAAAGTTTGGCTGTGTTACTGTTTCTGCAGTCATTTGGGACCTGTTCGTAGGCGAGGTACTGCAGAAGAGGAAGAAAGAATCAATCATCCCCAACCTGAAGTAAGTTTTTTCACTTTTGTAACTTTCATGGTTCATTATATCTGAACTCTTCTGCTGATCTGTCAACCCAAATTTTGCAGGACTCTGTCTATTATCACCCAACTCTGAATCCTTCTGGAGCTCCTCCACCTGGGAAACCTCCGATGTTCAAGTCAACTATAGGTATATTTCGGTCTTACATAAATGTCATCTTACTTTCCCCGTTTATATCTCTAATTTTTCTTCTTCCAATTATTTCACTGCTCACCTATCAGACTTTGAAATTCAGGACCCAGAATACCCTTACCAGAAGCTTCAGCAAGTAATGTTGCATCATCGTCAAAATCGGAAACTGATGATGCCACATTATATGATTCCCTCCTACCTCCCCCACCACCTCCTTTGCCTAGCACGGGCTTAGATTCTGGAGATCCCTCTATTCCGCCCGCGTCTTTGCCTTTGCCGCCTCCGCCTCCAATGCCTCCGCAGCCAGCAATGACAGATATTAATATGTCACTGCCTCCACCACCTCTGCCTCCACCGCCTCCTCCTCCTGGTCCACCGCCAAAGGAACTAGTTGTTGCTCGTCCTACACTTCCTCCACCCCCACCTGTCCTCCAGTCTGCTCAACCACCTCCCGCTGGTACATTTGGAAGTGAGAAGCCAGCAAATTCAGGTGATTCGATACAGGTATACTTTTCACACACCAAAATCAAATGTTAAGTTTAACTAGATGACATAATATGGAAACCAAGCATATATTTGATTTCTAATAGTTTATCTTATGAAATTATTGTTTTTTAGCACAAGTTTAGCTGATGTTTACAATGTAATGATTATATTTTAGATGCCAACTATATTTCCTCCACCGCCTCCGCCTCCGCCAGCAGGGCTGCCCCCTAAGAATCAGCATGAAGGCTTGTCTTCTGAAACTGATACAAAAGCTCCTGCACATGCCGAGGATATTCTAAAAATGGCTCCACCACCACCACCACCAATAAGGCAACAGCCACCGATGCCTGGAGCTGCTGTGGGGACAAATTTCCAGCTCGAGGTACTGCCTCCAGGCATTGCACGCTTTCCACCACCACCGCCACCTCCAAGTGAGATGCGCCCACCCCCAATTTCTGGACAACACATGCCCCCTGGATTCATTCTCCCTCTAATACCAAGACCACCTTTTGGTCCTCCTCCTGGACCTCCACCAATGATGAGACCACCACTTCCACCTGGTCCACCTCCTATTCCACATGATGACTTCATGGCTAGACCAACTGTACCTCAAAAGCCATCATATGTTAAATCAGCTGCATCAACTGTTGTAAAGAGGCCTCTAGCACAGCATACTCCAGAGCTTACAGCTATGGTGAGTATATCTTCTTTTGCTTATGCTTTTCCATTACTCTGTGCTGCTATATGTTCATTTTCCTTCTTTCTGTTGTTTAGTTATTTTTATATTTGGTGTATCTGAATTGTTTTCGTGCTCCATTTGCAGATTCCTGCATCTGTACGCGTGAGGAGAGAGTCTGCGCTCGCAAAACCAAAGCCAAAGACATCATCAACTGTTTTGCCTTCCAACAAGCCCGTAGTAGCTCCACCTGTTGCGAAGAAAGAATCAACTTCCTTATCCTCTGCGGCAAAACCACCGAGTATTGATGACTCGTACACGGCATTCTTAGAGGACATGAAGGCACTTGGTGCTCTTGATAGTTGAGGTGAATAACAAATAGGACTGCGGTGATCAGAGGACGATAGCATGTACAGGACTTCCTATCATGATTCAGGACTTTATTTTGGCGAAAAGCACTGTTTTCGATTTCTGTTGTGCTAACTTTATATTCCTGAATCGCAGTTAACTTATTATGGTGCTTGGAGTCATTGCATAGTGCAGACTCACATTGAGATAGGCGTAACATTTTCAACTTTATTGCCTTATTTATCTTCCTCAATAGACCTAAGTTTAATTGTAAGGCTTAATTCCAGCAGTCTATCTTTATTGCCATATATTTTTCAATAGACCTAAGTTTAATTTTATGGGTTAATTCCAGCAGTCTATCTCTATGTTAGCCTGGATAGAGTAATAGTCATTAAGTGCATCTTATAACCCAGCGTGAAATGATTTGGACCATTTGAAGTATGACATTTATAAGCTTTATAGTTATAATATTTCTATGTATGTACATTTATTAAATTTAATCATCAGTGATTTATATATATATCAAGGCGACATAGGAGTATTATATTACAGATATTCACGAAGAAAAATATTAGATATTATTTTTTACGGGTGAGTTTGGCCTAGAGGTTCGAAAATCAATTATAGAAAAATTAATTTTGCTAAAATAGATTTTGAGAATAACTGATTATAACAAAAAATAATTATGGAATAACTACATTTGTATAATAGTTTTTGCAAAAGTAACATTTTAGGAGCTTTTATAAATTTTTTATTTGAATTTTTCATAGAAGGGTGAAATGTTCATTTTCAAATCATAGGAAAATAATTTGAATCACTCCATTAAATTGGGATTAGCCCAACCAAAAGTTCAAAATAAGATGATTTTTAGCTTATTGAGATCTCAAAAGTGATTATGATATTGGGGTCAAACACTTTGAAAATCACGATTAACCAAAAGTAATTTTTATATTGGGGCCAAACACTTTAAAAATCACAATAAAAATCTATAAGTGCTCCCATCGCTGGGTCAAAAATCATGTGTTTTGAACTCTAACCCTGAATAATAGGTACCGTATTTGGTTTACTAAACCCTGGTAATTTCACTGGGTCCAATGGTATGTACTCCATATAGTATGTATTAGGGCTGTCAATGTATTACACGACGTGTAGCGTCTAAATTTTTCAAACGGAACCTCACGTGTTAACACGAAAGACAATCAATTAGTTTTGAAATATTGCAGATTTAGACTGTTAAACATTGATTATTAAGAAACTAATCTTTCATCTTTAGACTCGACATAATTATACTTATATTTAGGACATTCAATTTGTTATTTTTCAGAATAATATTTTTTTTTTCCAGTTTTTCAAGAGTTACCCTTTCGAGGCGTGTCGGACATATAAAGTGGGGACCTCTTCGAACACGGATTCGAACCTAAGTCCGCTACTTTGTAGTGACTAGTCCCTTCCACTAAACCACTCACCTGTTGGTTTTTCAGAGTAATATAATCATACATGTTTTAATCTTTTAGTCAACACATTTAATTCTTTATATTTTGGGCGGTACAAAATTTCACCACCTCTACATACATGGTTCAATAGTTCGTTCTCTATACTTATCGCATTAATAATAAAGTTCATTTTCATTTTAGAGAAACAAAAATTATCCAAAAGATAGTGAACCAAATAAGGTTCGAGTATATTATTAAATAAATTTGACTCAAATATTTCAAGTACATGCATTTTAGTTTTTAATGGGCTAAGAAAATAAATATTTCAATATTTTGTATGAAGATACATAGAAATGATAAGCTAAAATGTGGACTTAAATTCTTCTTAGCAAGAAAGAAGACCTAAAATTCGTCACCTTCCCTGAATATCAAATTTACCAGTTCTACTTCTACCCAGTACTTCTTTTTTGAGAAAATTTACCTTTTCTTTTACCGCAGTCGCAAATTCACAAAACCCATTTCTTCCCAAATTTCCCGCTGCGTCTTTCTCTTCTCCTCAATTTCCCACTCCCCATAACTTGAAAAACCCACCAAAACCCATTTGTAATTTATCGAATGGATGTTTTCTAACAAATTTTTCTTTTCTTTTCTGCAGCTTCCTCTTGTAATTTAGTTATTACTGTCATTTTTGTTGTTTTGCTAAAAAAAAGAAGGAAAAACTCCAGCTTTCTTCTTCCCCCCCTTTGGTTTTGAAAAACTATTACTGCTAGGTTTCTTCAATGCAAGCCTACGATCTCCCATGAAACCCTACCGTAGTCCCTAGCACACCTGTCCCTCCACCATGTCTGAGCATTCCGCAAGAACGCCGGAAAATAAGAAGTCCCATGTTGAAAATAACAGTTTGAGTACTACTAATGTAGTGGGGAGGAGGGAAAGGCCTTCAAGGGCGTGCACGCAGCGGGCGGCAGCGAGGTTGCAGGCTGCAGTCGAGGCCGAGGCCGAGGCTGCATTGGCTGAGGCCGAAAGAAAGAGGAAGAAAGCTAAGAAGGTGACGGTAAGGTTGATGGATGAATCTAAGGAGGAGGAAGAAGAGGATGAGGGGTCATGTAGTAAGATTGTCACTGAGCTGGTTGGAGAGCCTGAGCCATCACAGTTACTGAGGTGGAATATACGGTCCATGTGGCAGTTAGCTTCCATTCTCAACTTCTTGAATGTAAGTGTCATGAGCTTGATTGATAAATGAAGAAAGATTTCAACTATATGTTGTGAGGCGAATGAGTATTTGTTGTTATTGTTGTTGTGAGGTGTAGGTTTTTAGGCCCTTGTTGAATGTTAAAGTGGAGTTTTCTGCGGAAGAGTTTGAGATGGCTTTGATTAGTCCGAATAATACGTTGGCGGATATCCATATGCCATTGTTGAAGGTTAGTATAGTTTGTTCCTTTATGGGGAAATGGTTTAATGAGCTTCTGTTGTATAATAGATTTTGTGGGAATTAATTTTCGGTTTAGAGTAATAGTTGGTTTTAATATCGTTGGCTGTTAGAAATTTAAATGTCCTTTCCTAGAGCTTTTGTGCCAAATTGGCTTTTGAGTTTTGACATTATTGTGCATATTTTTTGGTTAGTTTGATATTCTGTTGAAATTGGCTTTTGAACTGCAAGCTGTTTGTAGTACTATTTTGATGAGAACCTACATGTCAAGTTACTTTTAAATGAAGATGTTTGTTGGATTTTTGATATCATGAGACAATTGAAGAGAGAAGACAATAAATAATGTGGCTCGACCATTGAATCTACATCGACGAAAAGGGCTAAATTCAGGAATGATATACACTATCATTTAATTGCATTGTCATCTAAATCCTAACAGTTCTCATCAAGTTGAAAAAGGAAGCATTAAAATGTTGAACTTGAAATAGATAGGATTTGTCTTGTGGAATGTGAAACTTCAAATTGTAGGGCATAAGTATCCCACTGTGAGAAGAAATATAATTAGATACAATATGAGATATTGTCCCTTAACCCTTATGTTGGCTTCTAAGATGCACTTTGTCTTGGGTCCACACCATTTTGGTGAGAGCCTAAATTTCAACTTACTTTTCGTTGAAGTTTTGATGCTATTTATTTGGATAGCAGAAATACTTTTTAATTTCCTTTTTATATTTAAGATATGCATAATGCATAAATTATTAATTATTCTTCATGGGACTATTAGGTGGTCTGCGCCAATCTCCACGAGTTCAAAGTCATTAAGGATGTTAAATTCGTATTTTTTATTTTAGGATATTGACTGAGAGTGGTCTATTATAAATATGAGGCTGGGAAGGATATATTAGGGTGGCCATCACGTGCCAATACTTTTGGCTAGTTGCTATTGTGCTTTGCATTTTTGTCTTGAGTTTATTTTGCATTATTGGTGCTGCATATGGTAATGCTTTGTCTTTTTTTTTTTGGGTTTCCCAAGGGTTTTAATCCCTTTCGAGGCGGGTTGGGCACATATGTGGGTACCTCTCCCAACAGGGATTCGAACCTGAGTCTGCTACTTTGTAGTGACTAGTCCCTTCCACTAGACCAATCACCTGTTGCATATGGTAATGCTTTGTCTAGTAATGAGGAGGTTTCTCTTCAACAATGATTAGGAGAGGATGGAGATTGCTGACTAATGGAGCTCTTTCTTGGTTTTTGCAAGAAAGTTCCCTTGAGTTGAGTGTGCTTACTATTCAGTCCTCCAAGTAAATTTCCTCCAATGGGGCTGTACAAAACTGAACCTTGGGCCCCTTTTTTTGGCCATTTGAGTAAAGAAGAAATTCTTCCCTACTCAACATTTATGCATCTTGGAGACAAAATAGGTCTAATAATTTGGATTCTAGGTAATTATTTGCAAAACATTTCTCTAACAAGTGGCGTGTTCGTTTAAAGATATGCATAAAAATACCACTGTATGATCTTGCATGACTTGAACAAGAATGAGCTTGTCTGGCAGTGGTAAGGGGGATTGAGGTGCTTTTTTGATCTGTGAAGATCTGATACTTGGTATTTGTCATGGGAAGTAGATATTTTGGACCTTTTCTTTAATCATGATATTGATTAAGATGCCCGATTCAGATTCACTCTAATTGGATTTAGAGGAGATTGTGCCTATAATGAAGGTGCTTTAAGGTGCTTCAGGTGCTGGGCATAGTGGTTGCTCCTCTTTCTTTCTATATCTTTTAGTTCTGCTCTCTCGTTAGTTGAGGATAAGTGGATAACTGTTAAGTATAAAACATGGAAATTATTTATAATCAAAATAGTTATTGCTGTGGGGAGTGTGGACTTATTTAAGTATTGATACAAATATATCGATTATTGTTAATCTTCTTCTCAACTTCATTGTTGGTGCTAGTATTCATTGCTTATCTCTTGATAAATTTCATCGGGGAATCACTGTTTGATGCTTCAAGATAATGTCATCATGTTGTTCTTTAGATATGTCTGTGCCCTCATGATCATATATTTATACTCTCTGAGAAGTTACTATAATCACATATCGTTACATATCACTTGTTGACGTGATAGCAGGCAGTCTTATGTAGTTCTCTTGCTATTTCTCTAGGCAATTTCTCCTGTCACTAGGATGGCACTCGGACATAATACCTGGGTTACCGTTTTATGCAGAAAGTTCAGAGACTGGTGGCATTGGGTAATAATCTGTTTATTCAACCTTGAACTTCTTTTAGTGAATGGTTTAATCGGAACCCATCTTTGATGGATATTTTTGTTTGGGTGCTTATTGTAGGTTGCGGAGGGAGATTTTCCTATAGTTGCGTCTCATGGGTGAGTAGAAATATATCTCAGAAGGTCTAAATATTCCTACTGATACATGAGTGTGGGAGGCACAAGTTTTGCATGTTTATGACTATGGATTTTGGGTTTCAGGGATGAAATTGAAGCATACAAGGCACTTGATCCTGGGGTTAGAGTGGTCATTTTGAAGGCATTATGTGATATTCGTGTTCAGGTAACAGTTTTATATTTGCTCCCATAATCTTTGTTATTTATGCTTTGTCTCATCTATCTTCTCACTCTGCAGCAAGAAGATATACGAAGCTATATGGATGATTCCATAAAACATGGTGTTCAGCTTTCATTATTTCGCAAAGAATGTCTAGGTGGTGATTCGCATGGAATCTCGTATTGGTAATGTATACTTCCTTGTTTCTTTGCTAATGATAGATTTTTTTCTTTTTTGCACTTGAGGAACTTTTTGGTCGACCATCATTAATTATTAAAAAGGACCAATATATTTGCTTTAAATCATTTTCTTCTCTTAATTGTTTATTATTCTGATTGGCAAGTTTTATGAAATTGTTTGTTCTTATGTTAGGTATGAAGAAGATCCCATCATTGGTCATCGACTGTACAGAGAGATTAGAAAAGTTGAGGTGACAAAAGTAAAAGGAAAGAATGTTCCGCCAATTCCTCATTCATCTTATCAATGGGAAGCAGTTGCAACTAATCTTGATGAATTCCAAATTGTTTCCGTAAGTCTTTACTGTGGTCAGTTAATGTTGTAATTAATATTTCACCGTAGGTTAGTTAGTAGGTGTACATGAATGCATTCATATTTTACTACTACTTTCTAAATTTTATAAATATTGAATATACCGAAAGCATACCTTTATTTAGATGCATTTTGGCCTTTGAAGTGTTTTAACTTAACTTTTTATACTACATTTCTTTTCAACCTCCTTTACAACTTTTGCTTGCAGGAGAAGCTCTTTTCAAGTAAAAATAGAACAGAGGTTTCCGTAGGGAAGAAATTGAAAAACATCATGCTTCCTGAAATTGAGAAAGTCCACAAGGTGGGCTAGCTACCGTTTATTGAGCTAAAAAATGATTTACATTACATACATTTTCTTTTATATCAGATGCTCATCTCTTTGCAGTTTGTCAATCCTTTTCTCGGATTAAGTTGTGATATCTTCTTATGATATTATAGATAGTCCATATTTTTCTCTCTGTTGTTATTAGCACTAAGATTTTTAGAGAATTTTTTCGCGCAGAGGAAGGAGAAACTGTTAAAGAAACAACACAGACAAGCACTCATGCTTGATGATAGCTTGATGCATATGGATGGTCTGGCCGGACGTTCTCGACGTGATAGAAAAAAACCTGTCACTTATACCTTTGGTATTTATTATATTTTTCTTCTTTCGTTTATTTTGAGTCGGTAGTTTTTTGTCCTTCAAATGCTTTAATCTGATAATTGTTAAAAAATTGTCAAATTTTATTTCTGAGTCAGACTATTACTACTTATGTCTTTTACAGATGATTATGATAGATCCATTAGTGAGGCTATAAAGGTGACCAAGTATGAACCTTTTCAAAGAAGAGATCCTCCTCTTGTAAAACTCGAAGTTTCTAAAAATGGAAGACGGGATTCTCAATATTCTCGTAATGTCACATTCAGTGCACTGTCTCCCAATTTGACTGACGAAGATGAATTTTATGAGGATGATCAGAAAAATGAAATACTTGATCGCAGGTTTTACTCTATCTGTCTGTCTGTCCTCGCTCGAATTTATTTATTCTCAAAATTCATATATTTAAGAAATATAGCACATTCATTTTCTTCTTATGATTCCTGTTGTAGCAATCGCCGAAGGCAGAGGCCTCAAAGGTATTCCGCGAAAGAGTTTGTGGAAGCTGTTTCAGATAACGAAGCAGATTTTTACAGTGATGATGATATAGTGGGTGAAGTTGTATATGATGATGAATACTACTTAAAGAAAAGAAAAGAGAGGGAGATGCCAAGTAGTAGCTCAGAAGAATATCACCTTGACGATTCAGAAAAAACAGAAGACGAGGAAGAAGAAGATGATGAAAATAACTTAAGTAGTACGAGTGAGGGGAGCGATGGTCCTCCCCATAGTAGATTCAAAAAATTGCCTAGGAGGGAAACTAAATTGAGGAGGGTCCAGTCGGAGGGTCTTAGGCGAAGTAAACGAGCAACCAGAAATCGTCTGAATTATAGGCAGATTGAGATATTGTCTGAATCAGAAACCGAATCAAAATCAAATGCTGCATTAGACAAGGTGCAGTATAATAACAATGCAATTGAGTTTTCAATGGGTGGTCAAGATTATGAAAATAATATCTATAAGAATGAGGTGCATCATATTCCTAAGTCGTTTGAGGAAAAGCAGCAAGCGGATGATGATGAAGAAGAAGAAGAAGAAGAAGAAGAAGAAGAAGAAGAAGAAGAATTACTTATAAAGAAAAGACGTTTTCTTGATTTAAATGAGCTTGCTCCTCCGGGTTCTCGATTTGACGATGGTCCCAACCCAACTCTGTGATGAGGGATGAAGATAAAGATGACTTCTAAAGTTTTTTGGGTCACATCTACTGATTTTTTGTATGATAAAGTAACAACTTTATAATTTGAGCAATAGTCCTGATGCAGTTAGTTTATTCAATGTTTGAGGAGCATGATGTTGTCTGAGAAAGCCATGTAGATTTAGTCAATTTTTCACTATGTCTGTCTGCATTTTTTGGAAAATAGGAAGAAGAAGAAGAGAATGCATGATTGGAAATTGTTGAGTTCTTAGTCTTCTGATGCAGTCCATTTTTGTATAATAACTAACACCTTTTAACAAAAAGATTTTGATTGGTTTTAATGGTATGGACCTTTGGGTCACCCAGTCCATTTTTGTTGTGAAATCGTTTTAGTTCTTGTTTGTACTAGTAAGTTCATCTCCAATCGAAGTCATCCCCCTCATGTTCTTTTGACCTCCCATTTGCCTTTGCCCTTGCCCTTTCGACCCTTCTTTTGATCCACCTAGAAATTTATCTCCAACCGAAGGGCAATCAACATCCATTTAATTCAATTTCACAACTTTTCCACTCTTACTTAATAATAATAATATTAATATTTATTAGGTACACAATAATAGTATTTCACGGAAAATCAACAACGACTAACATAATTAACGGAAAACAACAATAATTATTATTAATGCACTTGGAGATGAAGGGAAAACAACAAAGATTAAACACCGATGACCAATATTCGAAATAAAGATGCTAATGACCAACTTCGAAAAGACTTAGTCGAACACGTGTGGACAACATGCGGGGCATTTTCGGTTTAGGTGTTTCTTCGTATGCAAAAAGCTGTATTTTTCGTATAAATTGTGTCTTAATGAAGTTTAAATTTTAAATTAATGGTGAAAAAATTGTAAACTTTTTGTAAAAAAAGTGTTAAAAAATTTTTAAAAAAAATGATCAACTTTATTTTTGAATATTTTGAAAGATTTAATAACATTATATTTTAAATTATTTGTTAGATTTAATAATGTGATTAGTTTAAATTTTGAAATTTAAAATTTATCTACACTCATAAAATTCATACAATTAAAATATAATTAGAATTTAAATATTGTTGGTTTTAATTTTAAATCTTAAATTTGAAAAATACAAAATATCTAGTACCCCCCAAAACTCTTTTGCTCGCCCGGTTGCCCTCCCTCTTGCCATCTCCAACCGAAAATCTACTCCCCCTCCCCCTCATCTTATTCGGTTGGAGATGGCCTAATACTCTAGTTTGAATCAATTATACCTACTCAATATTTGGAATTTTTGATAGTTCACAGGTGAAAAATGATAATATGAATTGATTTTGGTTCATCCAAATGCGTGAATTTAGGCCCTATTTGGATGAGTTTTGGTTTAATTTTGTGGGTCTCGGTTTAAAAAAATTGGTTTAGATGGTTTCGGTTAAACTATTGAACCCCATTTGGTTATATTTTGGATGTTAGGTTTTTTTGGTTTTGAAAAAAATGAAATCTCACTTGGATTGGATTTAAATGTTAGGGTTTAGGGAAAAAAGTAGCTAGTATGTGTCAAATCAATGTCTTTTCCATAGAGTTGGGCAAAAGAAGGGGGGGGGGGGGGGGGGTTGAGTAGATGGTAACTGGTAAGTATCAAATCAAGGTTTTCTAGATTTCAAGAGTTTGGTTGTAGGTTTGAAATATGTTTGTGATGAGTTTTGTCAAACTTCATAGAAGCGTTCTAACTGAGTTTCACGAGACCCGCGATACTGGGCCAAAACCCTTCCAAACAAACCCTTAGTCTTTCAAAATTAATACTCCCTCTGTCCCAAATTATCTGTCGTTTTAGAGAAAAAAATTTATCCCAAATTATTTGTCACTTTAGGATTTCAATATACTATTAATTACATATTTTAGGTATATAAGAGAAAAAGTAAGAGAGAGAGTGTAAAACTTGAATAATGTGTAAATAACCAATGGTTGCGATAAATAAAAAATAAGGGTATTTTAGGTATATAATTTATTTTTTTCCCTAAAATTGAGGCTATTTAGTAGGTACCTTAATATGTAGAAAACATAAAAAACGACAAATAATTTGGGAAACTTGTATATTTTTTATCTTTAAAAAACTGCAACAAACATACTTTAGCAGTTACTCACCTGTTTTTATCTTAAAAAAATTCAACATCGAAACTGTATCACATTTCTAAATCTTTCTTAAAAAAATTTAAACATTATCTCGTCATGAAAATTCCTACCAAAATAAACCATATTATATTTTAAATTGTTTCACAAACAATATAAGAGAAATTCAAAACATTGTCAAAATATATCTAAATAAAATCTCTCAATTTTAGTGTATTCATGGTCTATGAAAGACTTGGTCTACACAAGAAATTTTCGTTACCAGGTGTTTTTACATTCATTCCTCTTATTTATGAAGAAAGATTCCTCCAATTATTGAAATATTCTTTTTGGTCCTTGTGATTATGAAACATGTGGTTGTAGTACATTCCAATTTCCAAACTTCCAAAAGGTAGAAACATAAAAAGACAAGGCCTTTCCTACTTCAATGAATGTCAAGCAATGGGATTTTTGATAATGCTAAAAAGATAAATTTTTGGGGTACCCTAAAAGTCTCCATTACATCTAAAGAATTTACAACATATCATACTTCTATCACTGCAAAAAAAGCAGGTCGATCGAATAATGTTGCCAAATAATCATAAGTAACTTACTCGAGAGTGTCCGTCACCTCATATTGCAACATATAGGTCTTCCGTGCTGTTTCAACTTGTTCCATAGACAGATCATCTGCCGTGGGGACTGATAATGAGCGATAATATAATCTTCTATGCACCCAAACTGGCAGAATTTCAAGCTATGAACGTACTCTACTGCTCTTCTCGAGCTATTGAATTTCTTCACCCACATTCCCATGCTCACATCTTCCATTTTAAACAACTGCACTCACATAAAAGGATGATTAATTACGTTCTTGAAAAGAGAGCCAATATAATGGCGTTTATGATCCTTACCCTTAACTTATGTTTCTCAAAGTCTGAAACAATGAAGTTTGCAATGTCAGATGAGATAATATAGCCTGGCCCATTTGCGTAGTCCGGGTAATGTTCCTCCGGCCATTCCTGATCAATCGCAACAAAAAGAGATAAGTATATTGCATATTGATCGAAATTAACTAACTGTGTGAATGAAAGAGTAAAATAGTATTAGCACCTCATATGTAACTGCCCATTTACCACTGCGTAGGGGCTTATGATAATAATTTATATTTCCAATGTAGAAGCTCTTATTCTTGGCTACTTTCTTAGCTTGGTTTACAATTGCATCGACTCTCACAAATGTGTCGTCATCACATTTGAGTATATATTTTGCAGATACAGTCCTGACCCCATATTCACAAATGGCAACTGTTTTGAGAACAACAAGGTCGTAGTTGTCTACGTAAGGTACAAAGACGATGTCTCCAAAGAAATCAGCTTCTTTCTTTACTTGTACATTCACTTCATTTCTTGAATGCAGAGCTACAAAAAAAGGAGCAACGACGTTTGAAGATTTGATTAGCTTATGCTGCATCCAAGATTTCCTCACAGCCATTCTCTCGGTAAAGTGGTTGCCGGCTGAAAGAATACCGATGAACAATTCAACTTGTCTTTTAATCAATGTTGGACTCTTCCATCTTTTGGACATATCAAGATGTCTTTCAGGAGAAAAATCGTTAGTGGGGTGTGAAGTGGGCAATGAACCAGCAACAATTGAATGGACTTCTATATCCCCAGCCAAAGATAATCCAGTCGCATCCTCAAGCATAAATCCCTATGTTTATATATATACAAATCAAATAAACATTCATTTGACCAAAAACAAAACTTAAAAAAGGGAACGAATTAGTTAGTACTCACAACTCGGTATGGAAATGAGGTGAGATGCCTCCCGTTAACGTAGATATGGTAACCCTCCAAGGCAGCACTAAGAGTCAACACAAATAATTTCTCTTCTACAAAAGGAAATGGCCAATCAAACGACATCTTTTTTGTCCTCCCTCCTCCTATTAACCGGTTTAGCCACCATTTCGCCCCCTTCGATTTACCCTCCGATGTTCCATTATCATCATCATCATTCCGGATCCACTTTTCACATTTCACCATTCCATCAACTAAAGTAAATTGCACAATATACATACATACATTAATCAATGACTATGAGCAAACAAGCATTTGAACAAAAACAACAACAACACAAAAAAAATCATCAAAACTAACAAAGAAAGAGCACAATACCAGTGTCCTCGTGATCCTCGGACTTGGAACCTTGGCAACGCTGAGAAGTACCCCACTGCATCCTATAACAAGTGTTGTGTTCAATGACAGGTTTCTCACTCCAATCACCCTTCAAACGCGGATTAAAATGAAGGATTCTTGGGGGATCCTCGCCTTCCTCGACTGTCCTCAACCCCAGCAACTCCATCATAAACTGCGATACCATCATATACTCCCCGTTCTTCAAATGCGCAATCTTCGGGTTCGTCTCCACGTGGGCCGCCCTCGGTTTCCCAACTAAAGTTATATGTGACCCCAATGTCAACCCACAAGGCAACACCATCACTTTCGAAAACTCATCCCCTCTTATCGATATCGAATCCGGGCACTTCTCATCAACCTTACTACTAGAATTATTATTATTATTATTATTATTATTATTATGAGTATGATTAATCAACCCCCCTAAACTATTTGTTTTTGTTGTTGTTGTATTGTTTTTCACAATCAATTCTTCCCAGAGCTTCCGGCCTTGCTTAAGGGCGTGTTTGGCAGACTTCAAAATCCCACTTTCCTGCTGCAGGCTTATATTATTATTAATAATGCCGGCGGTAAAATTTAAACCGGAAAACGGCGTCGTTTCATGATGGGGGCGACGAATGTGGGCTGTTTGTTTTTCCTCTAAATTTTCTTCGCTGAAAAGCTTTGAATTGGTGGTGGTGTGTGAAACTGAATCTAGCCCATTTTTTAACAAAAAGGGGGCTTCAAAACTTACCAAAAACACGTAAAAAACACCTAACAAAATCACCGTCTTGAGTGATCTTTTTCGGCTCACTGAAAACAACACCTCTAAATTATTCCCTTTTTTCATTTTTGTTTCAAGCAACAAAAATGAAGGGAGAAGAAGCGTTTCAGTGTACAACAGAATTTTACACTGTTACTACATATATATATATATAGGAGTGTATGTATAATGTATGTATCGTATATGCAGGGAAAGAGAGAGGCTTTCTTTTGTTTTCTTCTGTCACTGTAATTAAGAAAAGAAATTCCATTTTTCGATTTTATATTAAAAGGAATTTTATTACTGGAATAGTATAATATTAATCTCTTTTATTTAAGTAATAGTATATTTTATAATTAGTTTGAATTAAATTAATAGTAAGTAATAATATGCCAGTTTAGTATGTACATATTCTGCTGCATAGTAAAATTAATATGATTTACTATTTGAATTAGGAATTATTTGGTAAGGCGGAATCTGAGAATTAATTTAGTCTAAAATGTTACAGTATATTTAAGTAAGATTTTCCATGTTTTACTAAATGGAAGTTGTTTTCAGATACTTACCTAAAAAAAAGGGTTGTTTTCATATACTCTGCTAACAAATAGGGGCGTTTCAGTAATATGATAATCCATCCGTTTCAAATTAATTGATACATTTGTTAAAATTATTAATTGTCACATTTGGTTTCTCAATATATCTTTTTTTAATTTTAACATTTTTTACTTTTAGGTTTATACAATAAAATAGAATGCACAAAGATCAGTGACATGTATTAAACAATCATTAAAAGGATATTTTTGGTATTTTATCTTAAAAAATGACTTTCCTAATATGTGTGAAAATACCAAATGTGCCAATTATTGAAACGGAGGGAGTATTATATTTGCTAGCCTTCATAAATGTATTTTTGGTATTGGTAATTGTTTTAATACATTGTTCAGTAAAAATAAATAATTCAGTTTGTTGAACTATAAAATAAAGTATTAATTTATTTGACTAATTTATTTTATGAGTGAATCATACTTTTCGTCCACCTAATGGACAATCTTTTGCACATTCGTTTCTCCTAAATTTTTCTTAGCAGTATATTCCTCTTAATAATATAGGATATCACCGATTCATTTTTCGGCTATTACTTGGCACAAACGACCTCACATGCAAAACACCACATAAATGACATTTCCGTCCATTCACCTAATATTAGACCTTCAAGGAATGCACGTGATTTGCACTTGAGGCCGTCTCCGTCATGTAATAGCCGAAAAATGAATCGGTGATACACTACATTGATAAGAGTGATGTATCTGCTACGAAAAATTTAGGAGGAACGACTGTATAAAAATCGACCCATTAGAAGGACGAAAAGTGCGATTCACTCTTTACTTTATTATCGTATAAGTATTTAGTAGATTGGAGTATATATGTTAATAAATAATTTTGGTATTCGTTATATAATCGAATTGATGGGTGTGTTTCATTTATATATATATATATATATATATATTTTTTTTTTGTTAACCCAGGTTTAGTCCTGGACCACCCATCACTTGCCTCTCAGCAATGTGCGGAAGTAAATCGCGGGATGTGCCTGAGTTGGTCAGTTCATTTATATATTTCTCATTATGCCAATGCATGCTATCATAGACACAATTAAAAGGTAAAATCTTTTAATTATTTTTACATCAAGTGCTTTAGAATGCCAGCTACTTGTTCCATTTCTATGCATCAGTTTTTTCTGCTTTAGGTTAAGTGATAAGTGAAGAGATTCTAGATTAAGTCTCATCCTCACTCATTTTTTATTTTTTTGTCATTACACGATTAGATCCGTTTAATTACTGGCAATTAACAACGTATAGAGAATATTCATTATCAATACAAAATATTCATTAATATCAAAGATTTTTGGTCAGATTCGAATACAAGATTTTTAGAGTCTTGAGACCACAAAAAGTAGTAAAAAGTTTATGTGTTGGTATTTTACTGTTAGCGATCTCTAGAGTATTTTTTTATTTTTTTATTTTTTATAAAACTAAATTCCCTAAATAAAGTATTTACACAAAATTATATTCTTATATTTATTGAATGATACGAGATCTTTGAATCTATATAGACTGATTTTGACTTGGTTTTAGTTTCGAAAATATGATTTCGATGATTTCAGTAAATACTTTGAAACATCATTTGAATTGGGTTTGTGTAGCTTCGTTGTTTTAAAAAAATTAAATATAATTTGATTGAGTTTGAATATTGGACTTTGAGGAGAAATCCGTGCCTACCATCTGAGGTGGTGTCCTCACCCAAAAAAATGTATGGTATGTTTGGGGAGAGGGAAGGTACCTACCTCAGGAGATAGCATCGAACTTTCCAAGTCTGAGGGAGGAAATGAGTGGTATGTGTCAAATCAACCATTTTGTAAAAAAAGAAGTGGCCGATATCAAATTAATGTCTTTTATATGTTTCAGATTTATAAGATTAAAATTTTTAGTTTGAAACTCGAGTTTTGCGAGGCAAAATCCAATTCATATAGGCCTTGTATTTCTAAACTATCACTCTATGTAGGATTGCAAATTAGATCAAACTATTAGATATTCAGTTTGAGCTCATTTGGTCTCAGTTCGTTAATAATCAATCCAATGTCAAACACAATTTCAAGTTCAATAAAAAAATCAAATCAAGTTTGGACTACGCCTCTTTCAACAACATTCACACCAAATGGAATAAAAATAGGAATAATCTCACTTTGCCCTCTAATCCTTGAACGTTTTCCTATTTTGCCCCTAGTCTTCGCGAGTTCCCACTCGGCTATTAAAAATGTCCCAGATCCACTACCTTTGGACGTACGCCGCTATTTGTTCAAAGGTTGGGTGACAAAGTGCGAAAACGTTCAAATGTTGGGTGACAAAGTGGAAAAACGTTCAAAAGTTGGGTAGCAAAATGATAAAAACGTTCAAGGTCACATCATTAAAGCTGGACATAATATTCTGTTAGATTCTAGTTTTTTGCATTTTAGGGAGCTGCTAGATATATTTAATAGCTGAGGGGATTAAGTGAGAACTCGTAAAGATTAGAGGGTAAAATGAGAAAATATTCAAAGATTAGGGGACAAAATGAGATTTCCCACTATTTGTTTATAAAACTTGAAAAACGATTTTATATAGCCTAATTATATTCTACCAGTACAAAAACAGAAAAAACTTTAAACTAGACAGCAATCACCCGGGAATAAACACACACACAGAGAGAGAAAGAGAATAAAAAAATGGTAGCCATATCACTTTACAAAGGGAACCTCCACAAAGTGCCCGACGTCCCCCGTCGATTGCCGGCGCCAACCCCCAAAATCTCTCTCAAAGACTTCAAGATCCTCCTCCGCCGCCGCTCCAGAGCCCTCTCTCGTCTCCGCTCCTCCGCCACCACCTCAAACCCTAACCCTAATTCTGACCATCCTAATGGTCATTCGATCCCCGCTGTTGATAACACTAGTAATAATAATAATGATAGAGAAATTGATTTGCCAGCCCCGGAGGATCTGAAGGAAAAGGAGGTGGAGGAGAAAGTAATTGAAGACAATGAAGATGCTGTGAAGAAATTGGTGGATAAAGCTGATTCATTGGTGGAGGAGAAGAATGAAGTTAATGTCAAGAATTTGGAAAGAACGGAATCCCCGTCGAATCCGGTGATTGAGGTATTGAGTCATTTCCCCCTTTTCAAATTTAGTATGGATTGTTGTCCTGTTTATCGCCAATCTATTTACTTTTATGCATGAATAGGTGTGTTTACCTTGTCTTGTTTATTTTTTGGTGGGTGAATAATTTGTGCTTATGATTTGTGTGCAGATAATTGTAATTGTATTAAATAAAATATGTTTCTACCTGGTAAATTTTTCTGTTTTCTGTTTTCTGTTAATCTATCACCAGAGTACTTCTGGCATGTGGTTTCACTATAAATTACAAGAATAATATGTCGACATTCCTTTATTTTGGGAAAAGGCTGCCCTTCCCTGTTGTAGAGATTGTCTGATAAACTTTCTGGGATGTAGAGAGATAGAAACTTGAGCTAGTTGCATGGAGCTTGTGTATGCTTTTTAGATCAAGTTCTGTTTCTCTAAATGCAAGTTTTGTATGGTCACTTCCCTTTTCCATCTGTTAACTTCGTCTTTTACAAAGAGCTATTTTAAGAACCAAAAACATCTATTCGTAGCTTTCTGGGATTATCAATTTTGGATTTTGACTAGTTTCATTTTAGTTGACATTCTTTCATTAAGTTTACATGGTTCTTATAAGCGTCAGCGTGGTTATCTATTTAACACAAACTTCAGTGAATTTGTGCTGTTTGGTGCAAGAAAGAGTTGGAATTTGGAGAATGTAGAGGCCTTCTCTTATGTACAATTTGAATCTGGAGAGGTTGTTATGCCTCATTGGAACATTTTAGTGATCTGTGTGATGCGCACTCTCTTTCTTCTTTTTCGTTAAATTTGGTCATACTCATGCTATATGCTTATGCGTATTTTAAATATATGCCAATTGATTTCTAACATCGAAAACTAGTAATTCTTTTGAAACAATAAAACTGATGTTGAAATACCTGTTTCTTTTATGCCTGTTTTTCTTTTCTTGGTAGAGAAACAACCCAGAAGATGCAACAAGTGATAAAGAGAAAAGGATAAAGGAGGTGAAGGAGAAGTTGGAAATTCTGAATGAGAAAAAACATAGTTTAGTACAAGTGCTGAAACAGGTGAACATAGTTTTTCTTGATATTGTGAGGGAGTAGCTATTATGTAAGCTTCAGAGAGTTTACTCTAAAAAACTTGTTCTAATATTTTCCGGAAATGATGCGGTAGATTGTGGTTGACAGATTCTGAATGCAGAAGAGCAGTTAAAGAGACAAAATAGTGTGCCAGGGATGTCTGGCCGGCCACCGCTTCCACTACAAGTGGACACCACAACTGATTCTGGGTCAATGACTAGGGTCAACACCCCTAGAATGGGCTCAGATGGAAATCCTTGCGGTGATATAGATGGAGGAGAAGCTGATGATGGTTCAAACCATAACTTACACTCTCGTCAGGTGCCTCGCTTGAGCAGTACCTCGCCATCTTCTGATTCTCAACAGAAAAAGCCTTCCTTTAACATGGTAACTTTTTACGAGGTTCTTTTTAAAAAAAATTTATTCCTCGGTTATCCATGTATTCTGATACATTTTCTCAGCCAGCTTGTTGTTGCAAACGGTAACTGATGATCTTTGCTCTTGCTCTGGGGCCAGGGCTTCAGTAATATTATGAATATTAACACCTCAAACTACTTTCATGTTCTTTTTAATAGGCATATCTTGATAATCTCTCTGAATGAGTAGGTGTTGGTTATTTAAAGTCTTTAGGGAAGTCAATGAGTTGCGATAGCTCTCCATTATTACAACTGGATTGTCATTTTTAGAGGCTGAAGCTCCTCTTCATTTTATGTCGCTACAGTTGTGTGTATATGAGAGACATGAGTGAGAGGGATGTAGAAAATGGGTGCATCAGTGCATGTGCTGCCGCTTAAAAAACTGATGTGGGTTGTGGGTGTTCCTCTACTAATCTATTACATAGTTTTAAATTTCTCACCCAACGGCATTAAAGGGGAAGTAACTAGAAGTGAGCAATAAGGTACTAGGGATGCAAAAGTTGCTTATTACCTGTATAATGCCGTTATTTCAATAATAAAAGTCAAGACAATCGAATATCATGAAGTGCAATTGATTGATTTTCTGTAATAACCTATATGTAAAATGATACAACTTTCTAATTATTAGATAATTTTTAACAATATATGTTAATTTTTGGATATGCATTTTGTTATATCTTGGATCTTAAGGCATGGAGTGCACTAATTTTCTTTGATGGGAACAGGTGCCTCACAGTTATCGGACAACACTGGGGATTGGTGCTAGTCCTTCGAGGTTTGCGCCTGCTGGTCAAGGACATTCCTCGGTCTCAGCATCAGTAACAAGTTATATAACCTCCTCTCCTTCTCCTGCAGCATCAGGCAGCACGTCAGTCTTTCGAGATGTTCGGCTCCCAAGTCCATGGAATTAGCATTAATAGCTTTTGGCAGCATGACATACTCCTCCAAAGGTTCTTAGTAATTATAGAATCCTTATACAGAGTTATGGAAAAAATACCTGTAACCAGGGCAGGCCCGACATATTAGGGGGCCCTAGGCGAAATTTTAACTCAGGGCCCCTTCTGTGTAAAATGTTAATAACAAGAAAAGTAGTGGGAGATGTTTTCAGGATATATTAAGCTCCTAAGTGTCAATGTGGTTTGTTGAAACGCTGAAGGTGTAATACTCCTATTATTTCATTTTAATTGTCACATTTGACATTTTCACAAAGATTAAGAAACTATTTAATAGTTACTCTTTTAAGATAAAATGTTGAAATTACTCTTTTAATGACTGTTTTAATAATGCCATTAATTTTTGTATACTATAATTTATTGTGTAAGGTTAGAAATAAGAATTATGACTTTTTATACACCTTCCACTCTCATTTAATGCAAGATTTTTTTAAGCATTTTACTTATTGAAGTCTAAAAATCAAAATTGCTTCAGGTTTTGGTGTCATAAACCACTCAGCTCCACCATAAATGTATTATATGCTAGTAATCAAAATACAATTCCTAAAATTTCTGAAGATGTTCAGTTTGTTTTCTTTTTACTTTGCAATGCCAGTAATCAAATCTGATGTAATGATGTGATGAATGTTTTTTGAGCAAAAGACAAAAACACCCCCTCTGCTTTGTCTAACTCCCCAAAACCCCCCTGTGTTATTTTAACTCCCAAAAATTCTCCTGTGTTTAGTTTTAAATACCATACTTAACCCAAGTAGTATATACTTATAATTTTATTTTTGACTTTTGGTGGAATGACAATATTACCCCTATGTGTTTGTTTTTTTTTAAAAATTATTTATTCTTTTTGAAAAATTAAGTATATACTACTTGGGTCGAGTGTGGTATTTAAAATCAAACATAGGGGGTTTTGGGGATTTAAAATGACACATGGGGGATTTTTTGGGAGTTAGACAAAGCATAGGAGGTGTTTTTGTCTTTCGATGTTAGGGGTAAAATTGTCATATCAAAAGCAAAATATGAACAAATACTTGCAATTTTGGCGTTTGAAACACACTCTCTTTTTTGGGGGGTGTATTTGACACTTATTTGAGATCACAGGGGATTTTTTGGGAGTTAAAATAATACAAGGAGTTTTTGGAAGTTAGACAAAGCATAGGGGTGTTTTTGTCTTTTGCTCATGTTTTTTCTAAACAAAGTTGAGTTCTTTTTTTCCTATATATATATTTTTTTTAATTTTGTAAATTCAATTTCTTGACTAAAAACCAAATTAAGTGTACTAACCTTTTGCTATTTGATCAACATCAGACACATCTAAATTAAGATTTTGTAGCCCAAGTCTCGGTCTGAGTTGTGAATTTCAAAGTTACGGTCCGATTCGACACCTATACAATTATTATTGGGCTTTTGCCCGGAGTCCAAGTACATCAACTTGCCCAAAGCCCATAGCATCACATGCTGTGAGAACTACAATGAGGACAAAGTGGAAGAGTGTAGAAGGGACTAGTTCGTATTTATATTCGAATTTTCCTCTGGAATATGTCTAATGCGTCTCGAAATAAGTTAAATCTAAGTCTAAAATCTGAATAACTTCGGAAAATATAAAGAAAAAAGTGATTCTTTATAGTATACTTGGTCATATATGTAACATGGCTATAATGATCTTTCTAGAAAAATGAAAAATCAATACATTTGTCTTAATGGCAATTTACCCCATGTGATATTTATAATGTTTAATTTACTTCATTGTAATTTGAAAAAGAGCAATTTATCTCCTATGAAAATTTTAAAGAAGCAACTTACCCTCTTGAGCCGGAGAGTGTAACTCACTTACCGAAATTGAACTGTCATATTTATCATAACACAGGGGGGAGGGGTGTAAAGTGCCACATATAAAAATATCAGGGATACAATGTGAAACTTTTATAAAATTACAGGGAGTAAAGTGATTGAACATTATAAATATCACAGGGTGGTAAATTGCCATTTAACTCACTATTTTTATATTAGTTTGAGAGATGAAATTTTCATAGTTGTCTCTAAAGTGAAAATTTTATACTCATAAGTGGGTTCAATTTCAATCCAACCGGGAAATTCGCACTTGAAAAAACGAGATCACCAATAATATTTGTGACTATAGCATACGGTCATAATTTGTCACAAGGGCTCATCTTCTATGTGAAAAATGGGGATAATAGTGCTACATTATCAAGAAAAAGAGAAAAAAGTCTCTTTAGACATGTTAAAAAAATATAGAAACCAATCCAAACTTGACATTTTCCAAGATGAAAAGGGTTGATGATGAAGCTTTTGTTAGAATTATTATTCTTGGCAGTCTAATAATGTGGACTTACATGTTGATTAATTGTATATGATAGGCTATTTCATTTATGTGCCTAATTAATTGTGATCTACTAATAATAATTATGTGGCACTTAAGAAATATTAGTTAATTAAGTATGGACTCTTTATATGTGTAGAGACCTAATTGGACTGTAACTGTTCTTGATGGGCTGACAGTTAGAGTCCTACTAGAGTTAGGGTTAATACTCTCCTATATATAGGGTTATGGTCCCTAAGCCAATTCACACTTTTAACTTTCATCTTCCCCATCTAGAGAAAGCATAAGGCAATAGTGAATAAGGCTTAGAAGACCACAACCCCCAGAATCCATCTTTGTGATTCTTCCGCTACTCTATCAATGGATTCATGTACGCGTCTCTTTAATATAAACGTATCTTACTTAATCATCTGCGAATAGGTCCTGAGATATGTATGATTCTATGGTTTACGTATTTCATGTTTTCATAGCATATCTGTGAAAATCTATCAAGTGGTATCAGAGCCACCTTTCGTTAGAGGATTAGAGTCCAAATTCGTTTATATGATTTTTCTGAAATTTTTGGTCTTCTAAACTCATTCAAGATCTAGATTTAGTTTTTTATTCATGCTTAAATTATGGTGTATTCATGCTTTGTGTGGAAATTGTAAGCATGATTTTGTGTTTATGTTGATTGTTGATTTCATATCATAATCACGTATTTAAGGTTTGAATTTCTTTGGAAAAATCGGATTTTGATTTAATATGAGTTTATTAAAATAATCAAAATTGCGGCACATTTTTTTTTTTCTCTTGTTGAAAGCATGTTATGTATTTGATTATGTTGTTTGGAATTTTTTTTCCTCTTAAACATCTAATTGCCGTGAATAGATTCAGCCATAGTGGGTAGCTTTTTGGATTTTTTTTTCTTTTGAGCATCTAATTTGGGTGAATAGATTTAGCCATGTCACGTCAAACAATTTTGTAATGAGGCCTTCAACTCTATGAAGTGATTTGTTAAGGTTGAATTAATGGTTTTGGGCAGCGAGATGTACTAATTTTGGGCGTAATTTTATTGAACTATAATATTGGATTATAGTTAATTCCTTTTCTTAGGCCGTAAACCATTGTTTGCTGTTTTTTTGAAGCGAATGAATTTTTTTTTACCTTGTGTTAGTGCTCCAGTTCATTCATTCAATTAGTGCTACAACTTTTCAATTATTGTTACAGCATTTAAAAGAAAAGGTTATATGTTTCAAGTACGGGAACATGTATTTTTATGGGCCTAGATTTAATTATTTGGCCGCTTAGCATGGACATTATAGTCATTTTCTTTGGGCTGCATAGCCCACTATCTAATTCCGGGGTGGGGCATTTTGGTAATTAAAAAAAAAAAATGTCTTTTTTTTGGCAATACTTGATATGTCCATTATTTACAATTGATTCGATTGAACCGACATGTTGCCAAAGTAACCCCTGTTGGGTAAAATTGATCAATTTTGATTAAGGGGACATAGTTATCCATGTGAAACAATCGGCCCAAAGGAAGGTTGTTTTGACCGGATAATGTTTGGCTTTTACCCCTGAGGTATGCTAATTAATCGAAAATATTTCGATTGAACCAACACGTTGCCAAAGTAACCTCTGTTGGGTAAGATTGAATAATTTTAATTAATTTAGCATAGTTGTCCATGTGAAACAATCGGCCCAAAGGAAGGTTGTTTTGACAGGACAATGTGTAGTCTTGAGTATGTGTTACATTCGGACTATCATGCTTTTGTTGTGTCGGCCCAAAGGAAGGCACACCATTATGCCGATACTAGTATCAATATTTAAGTCTATGTTAAAAGGGTACCACTTGCGGATTATTATTTTATTCCAAAGACTAAATAATAACGACGTGCTAGGTATCTTAAGATGGGCCCACCAACTTGTGTATGCATTAATAATTATTTTAGTTCATACATGACTTTAATAAATTAATTTGACTGTTTTTCATTGTCTTTTCGGATTTAGTGTCTTCAATGTCTTCTGTAATAACTCCCAACAACATCCCTGTGCTTAATAACACAAATTTTGATAAATGGAAAGAGCACATCATGATAGTGCTCAGTTGCATGGACAAAGACCATGCATTAAGAATCGAACGCCCTGCCGATCTGACACCTGAAAGCACTGATGCTGAAAGGGTGGCTCATGAAAAGTGGGAGCGATCGAACCGCATGAGTCTGATGATGATGCAAAACTCCATTCCGGAAACCATAAGGCGTGATATATCTGAGGATAAGGATGCAATAAAGTTTCTGACGCAATTAACGGACCGATTCACTTTTAGTGAAAGGGTTGAAGCGAGCACTATTATGAAACAGCTCGTTTCCATGCGCTATAAGGGCGAAGAAAATATTGAAGAATATATTATGGTTATGTCCAGACTTGTATCAAGACTAAGGACCCTTAAGTTGAATTTGTCTGATGACATATTTGTGCACCTGGTCTTGATCTCACTTCCTGCACGTTTTGGTCCCTTAACTACCTCTTTCTATGCCCAGAGAGAGAAATGGACATTTAATGAGCTTATAGCTCAGTGTGTGCAAGAAGATGAGAGACTGAAACAAGAAAAGACTGACAATATTCATTTGGCATTCATATCTAATGGTAAAAACGCCACCATGAAACGAAAGAGGGATAAAGGTAAAGAAACTGCAACTCCTCCTGGAACTTCGCAGCCCAAGAGCCAAAAGGGACATGATTCGGCTATTACCTGTCACTTTTGCAAGAAGGCTGGCCACTTAAAGAAATTATGTCCAGAATACGCCGCTTGGCGTGTAAAGAAAGGTAAACTTCTCAACTTCGTTTGTTCTGAAGTTAATTTGGCTTTGGTACCTTGTGACACTTGGTGGATAGATACGGGAGCTATTACTCACATATGTGTCACATTGCAGGATTGCCTCCAGTACCGAGCGCCAAATGATGATGAAAGATACATCTATGTGGGCAACGGGAACAAGGTTGCAGTGGAAGCTATAGGTGTCGTTAGGATTTATTTAAGTTCTAGTTTATTTTTTTTGATTTAGAAGAAATTTTTATTGTACCGTCTTTTCGACGGAATTTAATTTCTGTTTCATGTTTGGACAAATTTGGTTATTCCTGTTCATTTGGAAATGGATTATTTACTATTTCTTTAAATTCAAAAGTTATTGGTACTAGAACTTTAATAGATAAAATACACAAATTGGACACCTTATCTACCAATAACGAAAACCTGCATTCAAGTAACTTAGGTGCTAAAAGAAAATTAACTAATGAGAATTCATCATTATTGTGGCACAAGCGTTTAGGATACATCTCTCAACAGAGAATTCGAAGGCTTGTGTCTGATGGAATTCTCGATTCCCTTGACTTAATGGACCTTAAAATCTGTATAGAATGCATTAAGGGAAAACAAGTAAACAATCGAAATAAGGGTGCATATAGAAGTAGTGAACCTTCAAGAGTTGATACATACCTACATTTATGGTCCGTTCTCTAAGGCTTCTTTGAATGGACATTCGTATTTTATCAGCTCTATGGATGATTACTCTCGATATGGTCACCTTTACTTAATCCATGAGAAGTCTCCATAATTGGTGTGAATGACATGGCCTTTTGCCAATGACATAATGACATGGTGAGAAGTATGATTAATCACTCTTCTCTGCCAGATTCACTTTGGGACAAGACTCTTAAGACTGCAGTGTTCATACTTAATTGTGTACCAAGCAAGGTAGTAGCTAAAACTTCATACGAGATGTGGACATATAAGAGGCCTAGTATTAGGCAATTGCATGTCTCAAGTTGTCCAAATGAGGCTAGGTTTTATAGGCCTAACAAAAAAAAATTGGACTATAAGTTTATTGGTTGCTACTTTACAAATTATTTAGAAAGATTGAGGGGTTACAAGTTTTATTACTCCTCAAATAGATCCTTCTTCGAAATAGGAGACGCCAAAATTATTGAGCATGCTTACTATAGTGGGAGCATTAAGAGAAACGATGTAGTGTTTGAGGGGGAGAGTGTGTAAATATTCTCGCAAAAGTTACAGTTGACAATGATAAGGTAACCATTCCTATCAAAGTTCAACCTGTAAATCAAGATTCGTATCAAACACTATCATTCCTCCACTCACTCCCACTACTCTAGTTTAGCAACCTCAACCTAAGGAGCCGATAAGGAGATCCACAAGAAAAATGAGGCAATACTGGGAATTTATGTTGTCTATTTTCTTAACATAAATTTGACTTGAGGATGGAAAATAATCCAACTTGGTCGAATCGTTTAGGATCGTCATGGCATTAGTAGCTAAATATGATTTAGAGCTACAATAAATGGACGTTAAAACAATTGAATAAACGATATGTAAACTTAAGAAGTCCATTTATGGCTTAAAGTAGGCGTCCCACTAATGGTACCGGAAATTTGATCATGTGATTACCTCTTACATTATTGAGGAAAACACCATTGATCAGTGCCTATATCTCAAGATCAGTGGGAGCAGGTTTATCATCATGGCGTTGTACGTAGATGATATTCTACTAGCAAGCAGTGATGTAAGACTTTTGCATGATACCAAGAAATTTCTCTCGAGTAAATTTGAGGTGAAAGATCTTGGTGAAGCATCTTTCGTTCTGGGAATACATATAGATCATGATGGATCTAAATGTATATTTGGTTTATCCCAAAAGGCCTACATTGATAAGGTGCTTAGCCATTTTGGCATGCAAAAATGCGCACCGAGAGATGAACCTTGAGAAGAATGAAATGGGGACGAACCCATATACATTTGCCGTTGGGAGTCCTAATGCGTGTGAAGAATATACGCATTCTGATATTGCTTGCCTACGTACTTGGGATGCAAGGTAGATAATTATATGACTCAATTATGGATCATTTGAAAGTGGTCAAACGAGTCTTACAATACTTGTAAAGGACAATTGATTACACGCTTATAATATCAAAGATCAGATTTTTCTTAAAATCACATATTCTCTGATTCAAACTTTGTTGGTATAACTACTAATCATGCCATCAATGATCGGCCCAAAGGAAGATCATTGATTTGCCGATTAATAGATATACATATGGTGATAAATACATCAGTACAGTATTTGATCACTAAAGGGGAGTGCCACTTACAGTTGATATTTATGTCCAAAGACTAAATATCAGTGTTGTTTTAGGCATCCTATATGACCTATCAAATGAATATCTGGGTATTCGGGTGTCAATAAAGCATCTTAGTATAAACTCTATAACTGTAGACCCATTCACCAAAGGTTGGCCGCCTACGGTGCTTCATGAGCGTATTGCTCATATGGGTGTTCCTGGAATTAATGATATATTCGATTAGTGGGAGTTTGTCCTTAAGTTTTGTGCTTTAAAAATATTGTTTTGATTTTATTCTGTACAGACTTTAGTTTTGTGATTCAAATGAAATTATTCATTTCATTTTGAATACCCTGAAATAAGGTCAAGTTTTGTGACTTTCTACTAAGGTTAAACATTTGGTAAAGAAAGTTGACTCTCGGAGTCATTAAGTTGGACCAGTTGGAAATTGACATGATATAGATCACATAAGATGTAATTTCCATGCTACACATCCATACGTGATCTATGTTGTTGATTATGTTGGTATCGTGACCATTGAAGGTTTAGTCATGAATTCATGCGACGAATGCCGCTTTGATCCTATATTAACATAATTGATGTACAAGATTGTTCGGGATATTTCGTAGTTGAAATAACAAATTTTGTGCACACTTAGGCTTATACAATCTAAAGAAAACATTGTAGTCCAAGTGGGAGATTGTTAGAATTATTATTCTTGGCAGTCTAATAATGTGGACTTACATGTTGATTAATTGTATATGATAGGCTATTTCATTTATGTGCCTAATTAATTGTGATCTACTAATAATAATTATGTGGCACTTAAGAAATATTAGTTAATTAAGTATGGACTCTTTATATGTGTAGAGACCTAATTGGACTGTAACTGTTCTTGATGGGCTGACAGTTAGAGTCCTACTAGAGTTAGGGTTAATACTCTCCTATATATAGGGTTATGGTCCCTAAGCCAATTCACACTTTTAACTTTCATATTCCCCATCTAGAGAAAGCATAAGGCAATAGTGAATAAGGCTTAAAAAGACCACAACCCCCATAATCCATCTTTGTGATTCTTCCGCTACTCTATCAATGGATTCAGGTACGCGTCTCTTTAATATAAACGTATCTTGCTTAATCATCTGCGAATAGGTCCTGAGATATGTATGATTCTATGGTTTACGTATTTCATGTTTTCATAGCATATATGTGAAAATCTATCAGCTTTTATTAAATGTTGTCCACCACATTTCATATTCGACTTGCCATTTTGATGTAACAATAAAATATTTTTGATGGCACGTCATATTGCCTATCTCTTTAATTGGACCAGAAGTGATGGAGGATAAAATCAAGAATAAGAATAGTCACAAAACTCTATACCAAATCTCAAACTTTAGTGCATGTGCTAAATACCCAACAAAGCACAAAACCTAAAGGAAGGAGTTAGTCACTCTCACAATGTGAACATCACTTGTTAGAATATAGTATATCTATTATCATTAAAATATATGCTAAAACTTTACTTATGATACTAAGTATTTCCAGACATTATATTCGACTAGGATGTTTATGGGCATTATAGTAACATAAATTTGATATACCATATCGTGTATTATTTATGTGATCGTATTTACATGTGATTCACGTGGTTAATAAGTCTGACTAAAGTTAAAAGGAAAGTCTTTTAATCGGTTTGCAAGTATGATCGACTACATCGATCGACTTTCTTAATCATATATCTCGATCACGATTTTATAAAATGAATTTCCTCGACAACCCTAAAAGCAAGTAAATGTACCAACGACAGACCTGTTCTAGGCCGTTGATCCTGGCCAAAGCTCCTAATAATTTGGTCATCTCTGACCTATTAAAATGGCATCTCAGATGACCTGCCACGTCTTCAACAGTGAAAAAATCCTCCTGAAACACAGGAGTAACCAAACACTATCTGCATCTCCTTTACTCGAGCCAACCCAGGTAAAATCGAATGACTCATTTCTATTTCGGGTAATTTACATCCTATAAGCACCCCACATCTATAATATCATGTACACATTTATCATAATACTCATGTGTTGCTCGACGGAAATGCGTGTTCGAATTGATCTAACTTAGGCATTGAAAAATCTTTGTTGGGATCAATATCGTGAGCCCTAACAGACATCTTTGAATGCAGGTCAAGTTAATCAAGCCAATCGATGAAATCTCTATTTTGACGTAAGTAGCTTTCACGTGACAGTTCACCATTGATTCACTCGAACGAGTTATCCATCATCAATCTCACCACAACAATTTTGTTCAAAGTGAGTAAAAGATATTTCCTTTTTTTTTTTTTTTTTTTTTTTTTTTAACTTTTCTTTTCTAAGTACTCCCAAGTAGAAGACTTGCAATTTTTTGTGTCCACATTCATCATATAAAGAAGAAACTTAATATTTGCATTTATGGTAATAATCAACGTTTACGTAAAGGAATTGGGTTAGAAAGGAACTATAAGATCCTCATAATGGAACTGCCATATTGGGCATATTTGAAGATATACTTTCTCTAATGACTGTAAATGTTTGTTTTGAACTATCTTGTGGGAGGCAAGTTAGGCACAATGGAAGAGAAAAAAAGAAGGATTACGACAATAGCATATTAAAGAGAATTAAGCTTTTTTTAAGCTCAAAATTATATCATAATTTATTTACTTGATAAAGTGGAGATCACCTAACCTTATGTCTATCCTTGATGTTGATGGTTTTAATTGCTAATAAGTATAACTATATATTTAAAAAAAAGAGAAAATCCATCTTTGCCCCCTAACCTATGAACGTTTTTCCATTTTGTCTCCTAACCTTCGAACGTTTTTCCATTTATCCCCCTCATCTACTAAAGGGGTGTTTGCAAATGCTTTTAAAAAGATTTTTTTTTGCTTTTTTTGTACTTAAAGCACTTTGATAGTGTTTGCGAGTAGGTGCTTCTACTTTGCTTCTTCAGCTGAAAAGTAGGTAAAAGCAGGTTGACAAGAAGCTGCTAAGGAGATGCTTCTTCCATTGCTTCTTCTAGGTGGCATTTTTGTAATAATTAAACCTGTTTTTTTTTACATATTTGCAAACACCTCCTGCTTTTGAATAAAAGTACTTTTTTTTTAAATATATCTCATACAGCCTCCTAAGATGCAAAAAACTAGAATCAATAGAATATTTCATCCAACTTTAATGGTATGGGTTTGAACATTTTTCCATTTTGACACACAACCTTTAAATGTTTTCCTAGTTTACCACCCAACTTTTGAACGTTTTCGCACTTTGCCACCCAATGTTTAAACAAATTTCGTCAGCAAACATCCAAAGGTAGTGATCTGGGACATTTTTAATAGCCGATGGAGTTAAGTGGGAACTCACAATGTAACGCCCCAAAATTTTCGGACCCTTTTGATTGGATTTTTAACCCAATTTCATGTGCCACGTTTTATTCTTGAAGTTAAGCATTAATTTGAACTAAAATATACAATTTAATTAAATCTTGTGACCTTATGAGCTTTGAAATAATTTAAAAACATAAAGTTACTTTAGAATAATATTAAGACCTTTTTGAAATTTTTGGGCTTGGTTGCGCGAAAATTTTATGTTTGGGGGCAAAAATGCACTTTCCCAAAACTTCAAGGGGCAAAGTGCAAATTTGCCCCAAGTTGCAGATTTTCTGCAGGAGAGTAATCATTTTCTCTCCTTGCACACTCCTAGGGCTGTCAAGCATGCCCTTGGGTAGATAAACTCATCCACCCAAGGTTGACATGCATTGGTGGAAAATGTGGAGTAATAATACATTAATAATCTGATTTCTTAGCCCAATAAATATCTCCCTCAAGCCCACTTTATCTTCTTTACAACTTAAAATACTTAGATATAGAGAGGGAAAGAGAAAACACATTTAGAAAGAGGATTTTCGGATATACACAGCACAGCCTCGGTTTTTCGACCATTCCGTCTTCATCCACCGTTGGATCATGCCCAAATTTTGCGTGAAGGTCCTACACACATGGGGCTACATATTGACCGTTCGGATCGTCGTTTGGATCACCCGGAGTGAATCGGCAGTCGTCAGAAATTGGTGGAAAGTAAGGATTTGAGGGCTTTTGTTATGAACCACCACCGGAGCCGCCACCACTGCCATCGGAGACGCCGCCACCACCTTCGGAGGTCTGGAAATGAAGAGAGCTTCATCCTCTTCGTTGCTTTGGGTAAAAATTCGTCTATGCATGTGTTCTTTAATCTTTGTGATTTTACTTTCTTCTCTTTAAAGTATATATTGAAGAACTTTAGTTTATCCATGTAGTTTTTGTGAAAAGTTGTTAAGTTTAATTTTATATAAGATATTTAATGTGACTTCACTTTGGTTTTGTTTAGATATTGCTTATATGTTTGGATCTTGCTTTATTTTTGTAAGAAAGTTAATGTTGTTAAATTTCAAAACTTTGGGGGTATTTTTGTAAGGTTTTAAAAGTTTAAGGGTTAGGGCTGTGATATTTTTTTGGGAGTAAAAATGGACTGAAAATCTCTATTTTTGTTTGATATTTGGTATGAGTTTACTTAAAAATGATTTGTTTTAAAGTTGCTCCGAGTTGTTTGCAAAAAGGGAGTTTTTGAAACTTTTGGGGTTATTATTGTAAATCCGAAAATAAGGGGGTAAAGGCGCTGTTTTGTCGTTGTTTTTACATAGTTACTTTTACAAACTTTTGATTAATTGATTTGATGTAGTGCTTTGTTCACTTTTGTTTTAAGATTGAAATTTGTAAATTTTACCGAAGAAAATTTATGATTAAAGAACTTTTTGTTTCTCATTGTTAGTTGGTGAAAAGTTATTAAAACTTATTTTAAATCTCAGTTTTATAGTGAAAAATATGCTTGATTATTTTTAAATATTGCTTAGATGCTTGGACCTTGAATTATTTTCAAGAAAGTTGATTTTCTTAAGTTTTCAAAACTATAAGGGTATTTTTGAAAAAATTTAAACTTGTGGGATTTTTAAAGCTTTGATTTTTGAAGTAACAAGATACTTAATACTCTGTTTTTATTTGATTTTCGATATGGGTTTAGTTAAAAATCATTTGATTTAAAGTTTGTTCCAATTTTTTTGCAAAAATAGATGTTTTTTAAAGGTTAGGGGCTGAATTGTAAATCTGAAAAATAAAGGTAAAAATTTGCTGTTTTGGCGCTGTTTTATGTAATTAGTATTTTGAGTTTTGAAAATAATTACTCTTAATTGAAGTGATGTCGTAAGTTCTAAGCACTTTTGTGTGATGTGTTAGTTTAGGAAATCCTTGTGTAGGATTTTCATTAGTTAAGTTTAAGTAAGGTTGTTAGATAAATTCTAAGTCGTATACGTACTTGCTCAGGTTTCGGATACGCTTCATTTGTGGAGTTTAGTCGCTATACTAAGCGACAAAGGTGAGCGCTGTGTGTTCATTTGTGTGTCAGTCTGATATGCTAGTAGGTCGAGTCTAAGCATGTACATTAGCTACGAATAATCCGAACACGTGCTATGTTACTCTCCTTGTATATATTGGAAATAGGTTGACTTGTATGAATCACTTGGCATATCAACATGATTACCCTAATACATGCTACACCCGAATCTAGATCTACTTAGTTGTGAATATGTTCACCTAGCCATATATCTAAATTGCTTTCGGTGAATAGTTATTGTTGGTAAAATGTTATATTTGTTTGATATGTTATGTTCCGTTTGTTTCCGATTTTGTGTGGGCCCTATTTGTTTGGTATATGGACCCGAGGCCAACCTGGCCGGCAAGGGCCGGCAGGATTGTCACGGTTACCCGTAGGCCTGGCCTTACAATCCAAGTGGGGAGGAACACTTGGGGAGTAAGGACAAACTTTGGCAAAGACATGTCGATGCACTTCAGATAGTAAGGTCGCTCCTTACTCGGTGTGTTTGGATGGACATCAGACTGAGGATGGAGGGTAAGTGGAGGACGGCATCAACAAATTCTTGGTTATGTGAACTCCGTGTTTCTTCCGTCTTGAATATATGCTTAATTTGCTTGATAACATGATTACGTTATATATTATGTTGCATCCACGCATCACCATGCAAATTCGCACCACAGCCTCACTAAGTTGGACGATCAACTTATGCGTTCCATGTTTCATTCTTTTCAGTTTCAGGTGTTCTGGAAAATAATAGTCGGGTTGCGGTTAGGTCATCACGGTTCCGGTCCCACCCTAGTATTTGGGAGATTAGTTATATTTTGTTATCGATTTATGTTCTTTTTCGATTTTGTTTTAAACCTTGTTTAGAATATTTGAATCATTAAAGTTGATTATATTTTCATAAAAGAGACAAGATTTTCATAAATTGCTTATTTATCTCGCTCGGTTATTTTTGTTCAAATCTTTTGATATGATGTGATTAAATGCTTCCGCTTTAAGCTCCTACTATGATAATTGATTTTACTTTTTCATCAAAAAAACTTAGTAATTTAAATTGTTCTTGCTTTGTTTTAAACCGCTTCCGCTTAAAACTTTTTATTTATCGTTTCTGTTTAAAAAAAAAAAAAAAAGTTTCGATATTTTAACTCTTTTTCAAAATAATAATAATTTGACCGACTGTTATTCGACGGACCCGCGGAGTCGGGCCGTCACACACAAAGGTTAGGGGACAAAGCGATGAAACATTCAAAATTAGGGGGCAAAGTGGAATTTACCCTTAAATAAAGGGTAAACACCACTTTTGGTCCCTCTTATCATTAACTTTTTACAGAGTGGTCCCTCTTATGTTTTTTTTTCCACTTTAGTCCCTACTATGAATTATTAGTTTCAATTTAGTCCCTTTCAAGTGGTCCAAGGCGGTTCCGGTACATGTGATATGCACATGAGGGCAATTTCATCATTTCAAGTAAACTAACAGGGATATTTTCGTCTTTCTAATTTAAAAAAAATATTTAATCTCTTCCAAACTAGGCTTTCATTCCAATCCAATTTAATCGTCCATTTCGTTCCAAACTAAAGTTTTCTCCCAAAATCTTCTTCAAACAACAAAATTGCTCACCAATTAAACAATATCTCAAATAGTCTCAATAGTGAACGGATGAAAATGCCCTAAAAAATATTCATATGCATGTCATGTGTTATCGTGTTTCTTCCTGAAGAGGACTAAAGTGAAACACATAATTCATTGTAGGGACGAAAGTGAAATAAATAATTCATAGTAGGGACTAAAGCGGGAAAAAAAACATAAGAGGGACCACTCTGTAAAAAGTTAATGATAAGAGGGACCAAAAGTGGTGTTTACCCAAAAATAAAATTAGCGACAACCGACAATTAATTTAAATACTCGTAATATGAATGTGAATATGAACTCAATCCCAAAGCCTCCTATTCTAAGAAGTCTAAATTACTTTTGCCGTAAGTAGAAGTTTACAAGAAAACATAGGAAGGAAAAAAATCAAGTGCTTTAATTATAAAACTAAAAAGGTTTTTATTCAAAAATTAGATATTATTATTTCATTGATTTAAATTTCACAATGTTCACATGCACATTGATGATCTACCGTAGCTAACGGGGCGTTTAAATGCCATTCCCATATGCTAATTGGTCATAGTTCCCTGAGCACGACGTTCGATAAAACATAGCCATCGAGACGCTTGTCGAATATAACACTTAATTGGGTGTGGGCTAGTCGCCCCCCTAGTGTTGCCGAAATAGAGTCGGGTGCAATATGACACTGAACAGACACTGTGTTCGGACACGACGCCCAAGCAAGGATCGAACATAGTGCGGATGCAACACCCAAGCGCCTCCAAACAAAGTGCCAGGAAGCAACAATCTGATGTGATGAAGCCTACGCGTAGCCCATACACAACCGCTAGGTGGTGACCTAATAAAGTATCAACAAGGGGTGTCACGGGATGGATTTGAGACGAGTTTGAGACTAGATATATGAGTAGAGTAAATTATGGGATTGACCCAAATCCGTGTCGAAATAATTCGGGTATTCACTTTTGGGTACCTGAATTATTGTTGAAAACTGGACGAAATTTTGGATTTCATATTTTAAAAAAAAAATCAATTCACTATGCTTACATAATCTTTTCCATCCCTTTTCTTTTGTTAAACCGAATTACTTTTTATCCATTATTTACATGAAACTTATCACCATAACAATCATTTCAAACATATCGATAATGTTTAAAATTATACAATGAGCAAATACCAAAATACGACCCAAAGCCGTGGGATGTCGTGGGCGTTGGCATGAAGAAAGAAGGAGAACCGGGAGAGGATTTGAAATTATGAATTGTTGAAGAGTTTCTAGAACACTGAATTTGAGGTAGAATAGTAAATGTAAAATTATTATGTATTAACTATGTGATTGTTGATGTAGAAGAATAGAAGACTAGATTGTTGAAGACAAGATTATTTGAAGTTTAAAATTGAGGCAGAGAGCCGTAAGGCCCGTAACTAGGATTAAAAAGGAATTTTAGATTAAAGTAAAAAAAAAAATTAATTAAATGATGTTTAATTAATCAATTAAAGGAATTTTAGTTGTAGTTAATTTATCAAAAAGATATAAACGTGTTCGGATATTTGGGATTGAAGAGGTCAGTCTCAAACCCTTTGAGTATTCCTGCAACAAAGTACGGGTTTTTTAAGTTAGGGTACTAAAGCCCGAAATACCCGTTCCCTTTGAGTTTTCCAAAAAAGAGGACGGGTTAGATTTGGATTAACTGAACCCAATGCCCAACCCTAATCAACATAATAATGTAGAAAGTTATACAAGTGAAAGCAGTCGCTATGATATATATATTAGTCATATTCTTATAACTTTTTATAACGGTTTGTCCCGAATATGTTGGAGTTCGGCCGTTTCATCATTTTTGACAATCTCATTAATTTAAAAAAAAAAAAAAAAAAAAAAAGAACAATTATTGCAACAAATAACAATAATTTTTTTTGCAACATTGAGATCATTTGATACGTAAATGCACATTTAGTTCTACAATTTAAATATTTATTATAATGTTCACACCTCCGTCAAATAATTGGACAGAACTGGATGGAATCAACCACATGTACCGCATGTGACCGTTATCTTGTCTTTTAATTGGAGGGAAACATTATCATTTTTCCTCCAAAAGTGAGTGAAACGTGATTTTTTTCTTCTTCCAAAAGACGAGATAACAACCACTTGATGTGCACATGGTCAATTCCTGTCCAATATTTGATGGTAATATGAACATTGCAACAAATATTTAAATTACGGTACTAAATATGCATTTACGTATCTATATAACCCAAAGTTGCAAAGTGCCTTATTATATGGCTATGGTACCAAATATGCAAATTTTCCAATAGTTTTATAAGCGCCACTAGGTCTAGAGTGACACTAATTTTTTTTTTTTTTGTACAATTTAACTTTCTTTACTACTTAAATGGGAACACTATGTCTAGTGACACTACTCTTTTTCTTGTACAATTCTACGGGTGAGTTTGGCTCAGCGGTGGAAGTTCTTCTAGATTTCAATTGTGATTTTTAGAGTGTTTGGCCCCAATTATAAAATTACTTTTGGTCAATCTTGATTTTCATGGTGTTTGGCCTCCAATCTCGTAATCACTTTCGGGGTATCCAAAAGCTAAAAATCAACTTAGTTTAGAAGCTCCTAAAGTGTTACTTTTGCAGAAGCTATTATACAAAAACAATTATTCTATAATTAATTTTTATTATAATCAATTATTGTCAAAATTTATTTTAGTAAAATTAATTCTTCTATAATTACTTTTCGAACATCTGGGCCAAACTACAAGGAATATCCCTCACAAAAGTATATTTGGTTTCAACATGGAGTTATCAACATAAATTTATGGAGAGAATTGCAATTGTGGTACCAAACTATATACCGATTCTCACTTATGGTACCATAAAAATCGAGGCCGACACATTTGGTACCACAATTTAAGAAATTGAATCACATTTGGTACCACCGTTAAAAATGGACGTTAACTGATGACGTGGCAGTTAAGTTTTATTGCAAAATTGATACCATTACTTATGTTGACTGACAATTATACCCCTAACTTTTCAAGTTGTCAAAATAACCCCACATCTTCAAATTCCAGGCCGGCGGTGGACTGGACCGGCGATCCCAGGCCGGCGGTGGCCTGGGACGGCAACAATGTGGACTAAAAATGTCAGTAAATTTGAAGATGTGGGGTTATTTTGACAACTTGAAAAGTTAGGGGTATAATTATCAGTCAACATAAGTAATGGTATTAATTTTGCAATAAAACTTAACTGCCACGTCATCAGTTAACGTCCATTTTTAACGGTGGTACCAAATGTGATTCAATTTCTTAAATTGTGGTACCAAATGTGTCGGCCTCGATTTTTATGGTACCACAAGTGAGAATCGGTATATAGTTTGATACCACAATTGCAATTCTCTCTAAATTTATGTTAAAATCAAGAAATTAAACTTTCGTTAGTGATAATTTTCTTTAATCAAATTTAAGTATTTATTTTAGTGTTCTTAATTTTATATTGGTGTATTTATTTGTAAACAATTAATTTTATTTTATAATCAATTATTGTCAAAATTTATTTTAGTAAAATTAATTCTTCTATAATTACTTTTCGAACATCTGGGCCAAACTACAAGGAATATCCCTCACAAAAGTATATTTGGATTGTGATGTATTTATTTGTAAACAATTTTACAAATACACAAACATAAATCTACATAAAATCATACATTTTTTAAAATATACTTAGAACCAACTAACTTAAACACTAAAATATATGAAATTATGTTCATATTTACAAAAAAGAAAACCAAAATTAGTAATATCTCAAAGAATATTAGAAGAACCAAATTACAAATTCTCTCAAAATTTTCCGTTGAAATTGACCTAGATTTATTGGTATTCAGAGTGTGAGGGTACACTATTTTTTTTTGAGACCCAAGGGTAAACTTGTTAATATTAATTTGTTTGGCTAATACAAAAGAAAAATGAAACTAATATTACAAAAGAATTAATTATCAAATAATCAAAGAATTATGAAAGCGTTTAAATGTAAATTGGAAAGAATTTATACTCTATTATACGAGTAATGTTTTTACATTATTTTTTTTAGAATAAAGTTTTTAGTTAGCAGTTGCTAACATGCGCAGTAAGCGCAGCACTTTATCACTCACCCATTCTCTACCTAAGGCTATATCTGATAGTAAAGACATTTTCTCAAATGCCACAAATAAAAATTGAAATTACTCAAAGGCCATTAAATGTTTAAAAATTTCATAAAAGCCACATGATTAATTAACCAACTAAACTAAATTAATTAACTCTTCCTAATTAAACTAAACTATAACAAATATACCCCAAAATTTTCAAAATTCAAAATCAACCCCACCCAAAATCAATTCAATTTTTCTCCCAAAATCAACCTCAAAGCCTAACCCATTTCACACAAATTTCACACAAATTTCACTCAAATCAAGGAAGAAAAGGAAGAAGAACAACATAAAAGGTAAGCATTTGCAAGTTACTTGAATTTTTGATGTATTATTGAGTGATTTAGTTCGCAAAAATGAAGAAAATTTTCGGACTGCACAAGCCCGTTTTTGGCGTGTGGCGTGTGGCGTGTGGTATTTTCCAAATGCCACACGCCATGAAGATAAACATGGCGTGTGGCATTTGGCAAATTCCACACGCCACACGCCAAAGCATGGCGTGTGGCATTTGGCAACTCCACACGCCACAAGCCAAAGCATGGCGTGTGGCGTGTGGAATTTGCCAAATGCCACACGCCATGCTTTGGCGTGTGGCATTTGTTCCTTGCCAAATGCCAAATGCCACACGCCAAAGCATGGCGTGTGGCATTTGGCAAATTCCACACGCCACACGCCATGCTAGCAGTTTTCGAATTTAAGAATGCATTTTTTATTTAGATAGTTTGTGTATTAATTTTTATTTTTATTTGTAGGAATGGACAAAATTATAATATATCTTCGATATGGCGGTAATTTTACACGCGAAATGGATGATAAATGGTGTTGGAGTGGTGATTTCAATTCTGTGAAAACGATAATGGTGGATAGGAGAATTTCGTTTGAGGAACTAGTTGATAAAATTTGCGAGAAGCTGAATTTAGATCGGCATACTGATATTTTTGAGATACTGCGCAAATGTGTTGATAACCAAATAGTGAAAGTATCAGATGAAGAAGATTGGAAGATAACAAAGCACTATGCCCATAGTTCTATTGATTTAAATTTGTACTTGATTTTTTCTCCGAGAGAAGAAATTATGAGGATAGAGTCAACTCCGGGGAGAAAAGAGAAAGAGAAATCGAAGAAACTTATGACCCAGGGTAAAGGAAAAAAAATCATGGACAAAGTTAGTTTCAGTCACCAACTTGATGGATGTGTTATAGGAGGATCAAGTGCACAAGATGATGTTGATGAGGAGATCATTGCCTCTAATCCAACTTTACGTACAGTAGAGGAAGTTGAACCACTACGTTGTTCTCCTGCATATAGTCAGTGGACTCGGTATGGTGGTGATGATGTAAATGGTGAACACCGTAACGTTGACAACGAGTGTGGTGATATGGGTGGTGATGTGGGTGATGATGTAGGTGGTGGTGATGTAGGTGGTGGTGATGTGGGTGGTGATGTGGGTGATGATGTAGGTGGTGGTGATGTAGGTGGTGATGGTGAAGCGCCTAGCCATGAAGAATTTTACGAACCACCTAGTCATGAAGGCTTTGATAACGCTGATGATGTTGTAAGAAATTATTCGGCATCAAATTCCAGTCAGGGGAGGAGTGATGAATCTGGATCGACAGTTGGTCAACGGTTTAAAAACAAAACATAGTTTGACGATGCACTTAATGAAACTGCTGTACATAAAAAATGGTAATTTATATCGTATAAGTCTGACTCTAATAGGAAGATAGCTCTGTGTAAGACTAATGGTTGTCCATGGCGTTTATATGCGACTAAGGAAGCGAAGTGTGATGAATTTGTTATTCGAACATATAACAACATTCACACTTGTGGGATATCGAATAGAGGTGCCGGTCATAGACAAGCAACAAGTCGTATGGTTGGTTTACGGACGTCGGGATTATATCTGAACGCCAATGAAGCCCCATAACCAGATGCACTGATAAACTTCATGCGTGCCGAAGAAAATGTTAACATTAGCTATCAAACAGCTTGGAGGGCGAAACTAGTTGCTCAATCGCAAATTATGGGTACATTCGAAGAAAATTTTGCCAATCTACCCATCTATGCTTACATGATTGAGCAAAAAAATCCTGGCACGCGCACTCGCATCCATACGGACTCCGAAAATAAGTTTAAATATTTCTTCATGGCTTTAGGAGCGGCTACTCGAGGATTCCATTTCCTAAGAAATGTAATTGTAATTGATGCAACATTTATGGGGCAAAGATATAAAGGAACCGTTCTAATTGCAAGTGCGACGGACAGTGAAAATCGTTGTTATCCAATTGCATGGGGGGTAACTTATGGCACCGAGGATGCAGCGTGTTGGACTTATTTCCTAGAGTGCTTGAGAGAGGGTGTACCAGACAGAAACGATCTGGTTATTGTTTCAGACAGGGGCAAAGGGCTTATTAAAGCGGTAAAAGATGTTTACCCTTTAGCTGATCATGGGGCATGTTACTACCACCTCAAAGATAACTTGCTAAAAAAGTTTAGGAAAGATGGGGTAGCCGGGTATTTTTACAAAGCTGCTTTCGCGTACACTGAGAGTGAGTTCGAAAAATATTTTGGTTACTTGAAAACCAAGAGCCCAGCATGTGCAAATTGGCTACAGAACGAGGTGACGTTTGAGAAATGGGCGAGAATCCACCATCGCGTGCCCAGATATGAGGTAATGACGTCTAACCATGTTGAGGTCCTTAATAATCGGATCAAAGATGCCAAATATTATCCCATATGTTACTTTCTCAAATTTATTGTTGATTTGATGGGAAAGTGGTTTAGAGAGCGTCGTGATGAGGCTGAGCAATGGGTGTCTGTATTTACCCCATCGAATGAGAAGTTGATAAATGAGCGATATGAAAAGGCATATGGGTGGCGCAAATGTAAATTAGGGTATGAAACATGGAATGTGGAATCTACCGAGTGGTCTGGAATTGTGGATTTTGCTGGAAGAACTTGTTCATGTGGCGTCTTTCAGTTTGAGCAAATACCGTGTGAGCACACAATTGCAGCTCTCATGGACAAGCGACCAAGAGATAGTGGTCAGTATGTGTATGAGCTTGTTAGCCCATACTACACGGTCAGAAATACGCGTCAAGCATACTATGAGCTCATAGACCCCGTTCCATCGAAAGACCAATGGATGAACATCCCCGATGATGTTATGGCGAGAGTAGTGTTACCTCCAGACGCCGTCATAACCCGTGGAAGGCCTAAAATGTCACGATATGTATCATCCCTTGAAAATTTGAAGAAAAAAATACAAGTGCTCAATTTGCAAAAATACCGGTCACAACGCATCTAGATGTCCTCAACACGGCCAAAGTTCGGGCAATAATGTTTAGTGAATTTTGTAAGTTGTATTTGATGTTTATTGAACAATGTTTGATGTAATTGATGTTTACTATTGGCATGTACTTGATAATTCGTGTTCTATGCAAATTCGTATTGAATGAACATTTTAATTTTGTGCAACTAATGAATTGAATCGCAATTATAATTTTTTTATAAATTTTGGGGGTAAAATTGTAATTTACGAAAGTTATGAATAACCTCGTCGCGGCGAGAAATTGGAGGCAGAGAGATTGCAAAACTCTCTGCCTTTGGCGTGTGGCATTTGACAAATGCCAAATGCCACACGCCAATGAATGTGGCATTTGACATTTGTCAAATGCCAAATGCCACACGCCAATGAATGTGGCATTTGGCATTTGACAAATGCCAAATGCCACACGCCAATAAAACCCCAACCCTAAAACTATAACCCTAACCCTAACCCTAACCCTAGCTTCGTATATCCTCCGTAAATTGTAAGATTTGGTCAATTTATCACCCGAAAGGAGAAGTAACACTTACAGTAACATTATATCCTCCGTAAATCATAACTTCGTACATTAACTACGAATTTTTTAACTTTTCAACAATTTATCACCCGAAAGGAGAAGTAACACTTACAGTAATATTACATCCTCCGTAAATCATAACTTCGTACATGTTGGTCAATTTTTTAACTTTTCAACAATTTATCACCCGAAAGGAGAAGTAACACTTACAGTAATATTACATCCTCCGTAAATCATAACTTCGTACATGTTGGTCAATTTTTTAACAAATCATCACGATTATCACCCAAAACTTTTCAAAAATTACAATTTTACCCCCAAAACTTTAAAAAATTCATTATTGCGATTGAATTGTTAGTTGCACAAAATTAAAATGTTCACTTACTACGAATTTGAATTTAACACGAATTTGCAGTTTGGTCCATGACTTTTCAAAAATTACAATTTTACCCCCAAAACTTTAAAAAATTCATTATTGCGATTCAATCGTTAGTTGCACAAAATTAAAATGTTCCCTTACTACGAATTTGAATTTAACATGAATTTCAAGTTTGGTCCATGACTTTTCAAAAATTATAATTTTACCCCCAAAACTTTAAAAAATTCATTATTGCGATTGAATCGTTAGTTGCACAAAATTAAAATGTTCACTTACTACGAATTTGAATTTAACACGAATTTGCAGTTTGGTCCATGACTTTTCAAAAATTACAATTTTACCCCCAAAACTTTAAAAAATTCATTATTGCGATTCAATCGTTAGTTGCACAAAATTAAAATGTTCCCTTACTACGAATTTGAATTTAACATGAATTTCAAGTTTGGTCCATGACTTTTCAAAAATTACAATTTTACCCCCAAAATTTACAACTTCAGGTCCCTAACCTAATTAAATATTACAAAAAAAAAAAAAAAACTAATTACTTAGTAGGTTTTTTGTTCTTGTCAGTTGTGACATAAGGAGAACTTACAAGCCTACTAGGCCATCTTAGCCTATCTTCTCTTCGTTTTTGCATTGGTTCACTCTTACACAAATCATCATCATTATGGACTTCGAGATCACCATGAAGGCAATTATCTTCCGCATTATTACCCTCAGAATTCGTAGGTTTACTACTACCCAAATCATCACCCTGAAAATGCGTATATTAATAATTCATATCAAACATTATCCAAAACCAATTTGTGCAACACAATCCAAAACCAATTTGTGCAAAATCCAAAACCAATTTAATAAACACAAATCCATCATTTAGATAAATACAACACCAAAACCAATCTAATAAACAATAAATTCCAATAATGTCTCTAAAAAAAATCCAGAAAAATAAAATTCAAGACAACAACTAAACCTGATCATCATCATCTGAGGCTCCTCGGTCTTCCAGAATCATTTGATGGACTGTATCCAGAGTTATTTGCATAGATTCGAGCTGCCCAGTAAGTCTTTGATCTATCTCGTTCTGCTGATCTCTGAGGCCCTGCACCATCTCGTTCGTGTGATCTCTGAGGCTCTGCATCATCTGGTTCTGATGATCAGTAAGTCTCTGCTCCATATCACGTGCCCAGGCAGGAACGTCTTCATATCTTGGTTCCGAAGACGATGGTTGTGCTTGAGCTTGAGAAGTAGAGGCACCATCTTTGCTTCTTCGGACACGCTTCATACGTCGGCGCACAGGAGCAGAATCAGGAGCATCGACATCTGGGGCATCACCTTCTGCGGGAGCAGAATCAGTTAGGGCAGGTGGCCGGTTGGGGAATTCGGGAGCTCCCTCATCATCCCGAACAACCACATAAAGCTCTCCGAAAAACTCAGTTAATCGGCAATAACTAGGAACGCGGCTATTCGGCCTAATGCCATCGGATAACTCTCTAGCTGATACATAGTATTCCATCTCCAACTCCGTGTCATCCGGCCGTAGCCGTGGGATTACAGCCTGAAAAAATAAAAATATACAAGTTATTTAGAATAAATATTTCAAGTGATATGTCGGAAAAAAATTATTAATAAAAACGAATAACATACATGAACATTCTCAAAGAACTTGTCTATGGCAAGACAGTTGGGCCAATTACCGCCCCCGATATCCCAACGTAACATTCGCGGATGTCTCGGAATAGCTGGGCCGTGCCTTGGAGAAAAATTGCCCCATCGACCATGCCTTCAATGGCTTCCAACATCCAAAACTGTTCACATTGAAAACATTATTCAACACATCCAACATTTACGAAAAAATAACTAAAAAAAATACATGGAAATCAAGAATTGATTTTACAAACATACCAGTAAAATGTGTGGGAAGCCGCCCGCATTCCATCTACGGATGTCTTCATTGACACAGGTCATATGTGTCACAATACCATCAAAAGTTTTGGCCCATATCTTCTCTCCCCAAGGGTATCTCTCGCAAATCGCGAGATCGTCACATACCTTTAATATATACAAATTTACAGTTTTGTTATTTTTAAAACTTTAAAGAAATAATAAATTAAAATTAAAGTTTACTTACCGCGAATGTTTTGTTTTCAACCAATTTCATGGGCCGAAGGGGTACCAACAATGCCGATATCACCCAGACGAAGATTAACTTGCATACGTCCTCGTGATTCGCATTATTGCGACCCAACATTTCAATGATCCTCGTTTTGAGAACATGCACAGTAACCTCCTGCTGCCCCCACCTGCCAAAGTATCGGTTCTTCAAGTTACTCCCTTTTTCGATACTTTCGGAGTCAGCATCACTCACTCCCCCAAATCGCAACCCCGATACGAGGCTAAATTCCTCTACGCCAAATCTGACTGGTTTTCCATTTACCAAAAACCAGTATTCGTATCTACTTTTTCTTTGCAGTCGTTCGCATACTCGGAGGATCATACCATGCAACACAGATGACTTGAATTTGCCGTTCCCGGTTAGGCGTAGAAAACTCCCAATCTGGGGGTACTCATTTATAATCAGCCAATGCTCGGGTCTTAGCATTCTTACAATCTCCGGAATCTCGCTCCATGCACATCGCTGTGTTACCAGTCCATTTACGACCACAGTATCGTAGTGAAAGCGAGGTAATTCCGGTAGGGCCGATGTGGGTAAGGTAACGTATCCCTACAAAACAAACAACAAAAAAATGTCAAAATAAAAGTTATGTTCTGGCGTGTGGCGTGTGGAAAACACACGCCACACGCCATGGATTAATTCATGGGTGGCGTGTGGCGTTCCCAACAGCCACACGCCAAACCTCGCGGCGGCGAGGTTTTTCCTCGCGGCCGCGAGGTATCACCTCGCCCCCGCGAGGTTTGGCGTGTGGCGGTTGGGCGTAACACTCGCCACACGCCATGAGTAAATTCATGGCGTGTGGCGTGTGTTCTTCCCAACCGCCACACGCCATGAATTTGCTCATGGCGTGTGGCGGTTGGGAGCACCACACGCCACACGCCATGAATTTGTTCATGGCAAATTCATGGCGTGTGGCGTGTGGTGTTCCCAACTGCCACACGCCATGAGCAAATTCATGGCGTGTGGCGGTTGGGAACACCACACGCCACACGCCACACGCACACGAATCAGATGGGGAATTGAATTGAGAAGGAAAGGCTCAGATCTTACCCCAAATGGTCATTCTCGATCGTTTCTGTCACCATCATCGATGATTCCCTGGTTTGCCATTTCCGATTTGCTTGAATTTGAGAGTGTTTTTGGAATTTGAGAGTTTTGTTTTGTTTGAATGTAGAGAGTGAAAGAGATGGAGGGTTTTTTTTGTTTTTGTTAGGTTTTGATTTTAGGGTGGGTATTTTTGTTTTGTTAAAGAAAAGAGAGGGGGTAAGTTGCAATTATTATTAGAAATTAAGAATTATTAAGAATTTTTCTTTTTTTTTTAAACTGAAAAAATGCCTTTGGCATTTGAGTAATTTCTGTTTTTGAAAATGGCATTTCGGAAAATGGCTCTCTGATAGTATCTACTTCCTCTAGACATTTTCTCAAATGCCACAAATAAAAATTGAAATTACTCAAATGCCATTAAATGTTTAAAATTTTCATAAAAGCCATATGATTAATTAACCAACTAAACTAAATTAATTAACTCTTCCTAATTAAACTAAACTATAACAAATATACCCCAAAATTTTCAAAATTCAAAATCAACCCCACCCAAAATCAATTCAATTTTTCTCCCAAAATCAACCTCAAACCCTAACCCATTTCACACAAATTTCACACAAATTTCACTCAAATCAAGGAAGAAAAGGAAGAAGAACAACATAAAAGGTAAGCATTTGCAAGTTACTTGAATTTTTAATGTATTATTGAGTGATTTAGTTCGCAAAAATGAAGAAAATTTTCGGACTGCACAAGCCCGTTTTTGGCGTGTGGCGTGTGGCATTTTCCAAATGCCACACGCCATGCTTATCTTCATGGCATGTGGCATTTGGCAAATGCCACACGCCATGAAGATAAACATGGCGTGTGGCATTTGGAAAATTCCACACGCCACACGCCAAATAATGGCGTGTGGCATTTGGAAACTCCACACGCCACACGCCAAAGCATGGCGTGTGGCATTTGGCAAATTCCACACGCCAAAGCGTGATGCCACACGCCACACGCCAACATGGCAGTTTTCGAATTAAATGCATTTTTTATTTAGATGGTTTGTGTATTAATTTTTGTTTTTATTTGTAGGAATGGACAAAATTATAATATATCTTCGATATGTCGGTAATTTTACACGAGAAATGGATGATAAATGGTGTTGGAGTGGTGATTTTAATTCTGTGAAAACGATAATGGTGGATAGGAGAATTTCGTTTGAGGAACTAGTTGATAAAATTTGCGAGAAGCTGAATTTAGATCGGTATACTGATATTTTTGAGATACTGCGCAAATGTGTTAATAACCAAGTAGTGAAAGTATTAGATGAAGAAGATTGGGAGATAACAAAGCACTATGCCCATAGTTCTATTGATTTAAATTTGTACTTGATTTTTTCTCCGAGAGAAGAAATTATGAGGATAGAGTCAACTCCGGGGAGAAAAGAGAAAGAGAAATCGAAGAAACTTATGACCAAGGGTAAAGGAAAAAAAATCATGGACAAAGTTAGTTTCAATTACCAACTTGATGGATGTGTTATAGGAGGATCAAGTGCACAAGATGATGTTGATGAGGAGATCATTGCCTCTAATCCAACTTTACGTACAATAGAGAAAGTTGAACCACTACATTGTTCTCCTGCATATAGTCAGTGGACTCGGTATGACAACGAAGGTCGTAATGTTCGTTATGACCGCCGTAACTTTGACGGCGAAGGTCATTATGGTGGTGATGATGTAAATGGTGAACACCGTAACGTTGACAACGAGTGTGGTGATGTGGGTGATGATGTAGGTGGTGGTGATGTAGGTGGTGGTGATGTGGGTGGTGATGTGGGTGATGATGTAGGTGGTAGTGATGTGGGTGGTGATGTGGGTGATGATGTAGGTGGTGGTGATGTAGGTGGTGATGGTGAAGCGCCTAGCCATGAAGAATTTTACGAACCACCTAGTCATGAAGGCTTTGATAACGCTGATGATGTTGTAAGAAATTATTCGGCATCAAATTCCAGTCAGGGGAGGAGTGATGAATCAGGATGGACAGTTGGTCAACGGTTTAAAAACAAAACAGAGTTTGACGATGCACTTAATGAAACTGCTGTACGTAAAAAATGGCAATTTATATCGTAAAAGTCTGACTCTAATAGGAAGATAGCTCTGTGTAAGACTACTGGTTGTCCATGGCGTTTATATGCGACTAAGGAAGCGAAGTGTGATGAATTTGTTATTCGAACATATAAAAACATTCACACTTGTGGGATATCGAATAGAGGTGCCGGTCATAGACAAGCAACAAGTCGTATGGTTGGTTTACGGACGTCGGGATTATATCTGAACGCCAATGAAGCCCCAAAACCAGATGCACTGATAAACTTCATGCGTGCCGAAGAAAATGTTAACATTAGCTATCAAACAGCTTGGAGGGCGAAACAAGTTGCTCAAGCGCAAATTATGGGTACATTCGAAGAAAATTTTGCCAATCTACCCATCTATGCTTACATGATTGAGCAAAAAAATCCTGGCACGCGCACTCGCATCCATACGGACTCCGAAAATAAGTTTAAATATTTCTTAATGGCTTTAGGAGCGGCTACTCGAGGATTCCATTTCCTAAGAAATGTAATTGTAATTGATGCAACATTTATGGGACAAAGATATAAAGGAACCGTTCTAATTGCAAGTGCGACGGACAGTGAAAATCGTTGTTATCCAATTGCATGGGGGGTAACTAATGGCACCGAGGATGCAGCGTGTTGGACTTATTTCCTAGAGTGCTTGAGAGAGGGTGTACCAGACAGAAACGATCTGGTTATTGTTTCAGACAGGGGCAAAGGGCTTATTAAAGCGGTAAAAGATGTTTACCCTTTAGCTGATCATGGGGCATGTTACTACCACCTCAAAGATAACTTGCTAAAAAAGTTTAGGAAAGATGGGGTAGCCGGGTATTTTTACAAAGCTGCTTTCGCGTACACTAAGAGTGAGTTCGAAAAATATTTTGGTTACTTGAAAACCAAGAGCCCAGCATGTGCAAATTGGCTACAGAACGAGGTGACGTTTGAGAAATGGGCGAGAATCCACCATCGCGTGCCCAGATATGAGGTAATGACGTCTAACCATGTTGAGGTCCTTAATAATCGGATCAAAGATGCCAAATATTATCCCATATGTTACTTTCTCAAATTTATTGTTGATTTGATGGGAAAGTGGTTTAGAGAGCGTCGTGATGAGGCTGAGCAATGGGTGTCTGTATTTACCCCATCGAAAGAGAAGTTGATAAATGAGCGATATGAAAAGGCATATGGGTGGCGCAAATGTAAATTAGGGTATGAAACATGGAATGTGGAATCTACTGAGTGGTCTGGAACTGTGGATTTTGCTGAAAGAACTTGTTCATGTGGCGTCTTTCAGATTGAGCAAATACCGTGTGAGCACCCAATTGCAGCTCTCATGGACAAGCGACCAATAGATAGTGGTCAGTATGTGTGTGAGCTTGTTAGCCCATACTACACGGTAAGAAATACACGTCAAGCATACTATGAGCTCATAGAACCCGTTCCATCGAAAGACCAATGGATGAACATCCCCGATGATGTTATGGCGAGAGTAGTGTTACCTCCAGACGCCGTCATAACCCGTGGAAGGCCTAAAATGTCACGATATGTATCATCCCTTGAAAATTTGAAGAAAAAATACAAGTGCTCAATTTGCAAAAATACCGGTCACAACGCATCTAGATGTCCTCAACACGGCCAAAGTTCGGGCAATAATGTTTAGTGAATTTTGTAAGTTGTATTTGATGTTTATTGAACAATGTTTGATGTAATTGATGTTTACTATTGGCATGTACTTGATAATTCGTGTTCTATGCAAATTCGTATTGAATGAACATTTTAATTTTGTGCAACTAATGAATTGAATCGCAATTATAAATTTTTTATAAATTTTGGGGGTAAAATTGTAATTTACGAAAGTTATGAATAACTTCGTCGCCGCTAGAAATTGGAGGCAGAGAGATTGCAAAACTCTCTGCCTTTGGCGTGTGGCATTTGACAAATGCCAAATGCCACACGCCAATGAATGTGGCATTTGGCATTTGTCAAATGCCAAATGCCACACGCCAATGAATGTGGCATTTGGCATTTGATAAATGCCAAATGCCACACGCCAATAAAACCCTAACCCTAAAACTATAACCCTAACCCTAACCCTAGCTTCGTATATCCTCCGTAAATTGTAAGATTTGGCCAATTTATCACCCGAAAGGAGAAGTAACACTTACAGTAACATTATATTCTCCGTAAATCATAACTTCGTACATTCACTACGAATTTTTTAACTTTTCAACAATTTATCACCCGAAAGGAGAAGTAACACTTATAGTAACATTACATTCTCCGTAAATCATAACTTCGTACATGTTGGTCAATTTTTTAACTTTTCAACAATTTATCACCCGAAAGGAGAAGTAACACTTACAGTGACATTATATTCTCCGTAAATCATAACTTCGTACATTCACTACGAATTTTTTAACTTTTCAACAATTTATCACCCGAAAGGAGAAGTAACACTTATAGTAACATTACATTCTCCGTAAATCATAACTTCGTACATGTTGGTCAATTTTTTAACTTTTCAACAATTTATCACCCGAAAGGAGAAGTAACACTTACAGTGACATTATATTCTCCGTAAATCATAACTTCGTACATTCACTACGAATTTTTTAACTTTTCAACAATTTATCACCCGAAAGGAGAAGTAACACTTATAGTAACATTACATTGTCCGTAAATCATAACTTCGTACATGTTGGTCAATTTTTTAACTTTTCAACAATTTATCACCCGAAAGGAGAAGTAACACTTACAGTGACATTATATTCTCCGTAAATCATAACTTCGTACATTCACTACGAATTTTTTAACTTTTCAACAATTTATCACCCGAAAGGAGAAGTAACACTTATAGTAACATTACATTGTCCGTAAATCATAACTTCGTACATGTTGGTCAATTTTTTAACTTTTCAACAATTTATCACCCGAAAGGAGAAGTAACACTTACAGTGACATTATATTCTCCGTAAATCATAACTTCGTACATTCACTACGAATCGTTAGTTGCACAAAATTAAAATGTTCACTTACTACGAATTTGAATTTAACACGAATTTGAATTTAACACGAATTTGCAGTTTGGTCCCTAACTTTTCAAAAATTACAATTTTACCCCCAAAATTTACAAAAATTCATTATTGCGATTGAATCGTTAGTTGCACAAAATTAAAATGTTCACTTACTACGAATTTGAATTTAACACAAATTTGCAGTTTGGTCCCTAACTTTTCAAAAATTACAATTTTACCCCCAAAATTTACAAAAATTCATTATTGCGATTGAATCGTTAGTTGCACAAAATTAAAATGTTCACTTACTACGAATTTGAATTTAACACGAATTTGCAGTTTGGTCCCTAACTTTTCAAAAATTACAATTTTACCCCCAAAATTTACAAAAATTCATTATTGCGATTGAATCGTTAGTTGCACAAAATTAAAATGTTCACTTACTATGAATTTGAATTTAACACGAATTTGCAGTTTGGTCCCTAACTTTTCAAAAATTACAATTTTACCCCCAAAATTTACAAAAATTCATTATTGCGATTGAATCGTTAGTTGCACAAAATTAAAATGTTCACTTACTACGAATTTGAATTTAACACGAATTTGCAGTTTGGTCCCTAACTTTTCAAAAATTACAATTTTACCCCCAAAATTTACAACTTCAGGTCCCTAACCTAATTAAATATTACAAAAAAAAAAAAAAAACTAATTACTTAGTAGTTTTTTTGTTCTTGTCAGTTGTGACATAAGGAGAACTTACAAGCCTACTAGGCCATCTTAGCCTATCTTCTCTTCGTTTTTGCCTTGGTTCACTCTTACCCAAATCATCATCATTATGGACTTCGAGATCACCATGAAGGCAATTATCTTCCGCATTATTACCCTCAGAATTCGTAGGTTCACTACTACCCAAATCATCACCCTGAAAATGCGTATATTAATAATTCATATCAAACATTATCCAAAACCAATTTGTGCAACACAATCCAAAACCAATTTGTGCAAAATCCAAAACCAATTTAATAAACACAAATCCATCATTTAGATAAATACAACACCAAAACTAATGTAGTAAACAATAAATTCCAATAATGTCTCTAAAAAAAATCCAGAAAAATAAAATTCAAGACAACAACTAAACCTGATCATCATCATCTGAGGCTCCTCGGTCTTCCAGAATCATTTGATGGACTGTATCCAGAGTTATTTGCATAGATTCGAGCTGCCCAGTAAGTCTTTGATCTATCTCGTTCTGCTGATCTCTGAGGCCCTGCACCATCTCGTTCGTGTGATCTCCGAGGCTCTGCATCATCTGGTTCTGATGATCAATAAGTCTCTGCTCCATATCACGTGCCCAGGCAGGAACGTCTTCATATCTTGGTTCCGAAGACGATGGTTGTGCTTGAGCTTGAGAAGTAGAGGCACCATCTTTGCTTCTTCGGACACGCTTCATACGTCGGCGCACAGGAGCAGAATCAGGAGCATCGACATCTGGGGCATCACCTTCTGCGGGAGCAGAATCAGTTAGGGCAGGTGGCCGGTTGGGGAATTCGGGAGCTCCCTCATCATCCCGAACAACCACATAAAGCTCTCCGAAAAACTCAGTTAATCGGCAATAACTAGGAACGCGGCTATTCGGCCTAATGCCATCGGATAACTCTCTAGTTGATACATAGTATTCCATCTCCAACTCCGTGTCATCCGGCCGTAGCCGTGGGATCACAGCCTGAAAAAATAAAAATATACAAGTTATTTAGAATAAATATTTCAAGTGATATGTCGGAAAAAAATTATTAATAAAAACGAATAACATACATGAACATTCTCAAAGAACTTGTCTATGGCAAGACAGTTGGGCCAATTACCGCCCCCGATATCCCAACGTAACATTCGCGGATGTCTCGGAATAGCTGGGCCGTGCCTTGGAGAAAAATTGCCCCCATCGACCATGCCTTCAATGGCTTCCAACATCCAAAACTGTTCACATTGAAAACATTATTCAACACATCCAACATTTACGAAAAAATAACTAAAAAAAATACATGGAAATCAAGAATTGATTTTACAAACATACCAGTAAAATGTGTGGGAAGCCGCCCGCATTCCATCTACGGATGTCGTCATTGACACAGGTCATATGTGTCACAATACCATCAAAAGTTTTGGCCCATATCTTCTCTCCCCAAGGGTATCTCTCGCAAATCGCGAGATCGTCACATACCTTTAATATATACAAATTTACAGTTTTGTTATTTTTAAAACTTTAAAGAAATAATAAATTAAAATTAAAGTTTACTTACCGCGAATGTTTTGTTTTCAACCAATTTCATGGGCCGAAGGGGTACCAACAATGCCGATATCACCCAAACGAAGATTAACTTGCATACGGCCTCGTGATTCGCATTATTGCGACCCAACATTTCAATGATCCTCGTTTTGAGAACATGCACAGTAACCTCCTGCTGCCCCCACCTGCCAAAGTATCGGTTCTTCAAGTTACTCCCTTTTTCGATACTTTCGGAGTCAGCATCACTCACTCCCCCAAATCGCAACCCCGATACGAGGCTAAATTCCTCTACGCCAAATCTGACTGGTTTTCCATTTACCAAAAACCAGTATTCGTATCTACTTTTTCTTTGCAGTCGTTCGCATACTCGGAGGATCATACCATGCAACACAGATGACTTGAATTTGCCGTTCCCGGTTATGCGTAGAAAACTCCCAATCTGGGGGTACTCATTTATAATCAGCCAATGCTCGGGTCTTAGCATTCTTACAATCTCCGGAATCTCGCTCCATGCACATCGCTGTGTTACCAGTCCATTTACGACCACAGTATCGTAGTGAAAGCGAGGTAATTCCGGTAGGGCCGATGTGGGTAAGGTAACGTATCCCTACAAAACAAACAACAACAAAATGTCAAAATAAAAGTTATGTTCTGGCGTGTGGCGTGTGGCGTGTGTTTTCCACACGCCACACGCCATGAACAAATTCATGGGTGGCGTGTGGCGTGTGGCGTGTGTTTTCCACACGCCACACGCCGTGCTTGTGGCTTGTGGCGTTCCCAACCGCCACACGCCAAACCTCGCGGCGGCGAGGTTTTTCCTCGCGGCGGCGAGGAAAAACCTCGCCGCCGCGAGATTTGGCGTGTGGCGGTTGGGCATAACACTCGCCACACGCCATGAGTAAATTCATGGCGTGTGGCGTGTGGTGTTCCCAACCGCCACACGCCATGAGCAAATTCATGGCGTGTGGCGGTTGAGAACACCACACGCCACACGCCACACACACACGAATCAGATCCCGAATTGAATTGAGAAGGAAAGGCTCAGATCTTACCCCAAATGGCCATTCTCGATCGTTTCTGTCACCATCATCGATGATTCCCTGGTTTGCCATTTCCGATTTGCTTGAATTTGAGAGTGTTTTTGGAATTTGAGAGTTTTGTTTTGTTTGAATGTAGAGAGTGAAAGAGATGGAGGGTTTTTTTTTGTTTTTGTTAGGTTTTGATTTTAGGGTGGGTATTTTTGTTTTGTTAAAGAAAAGAGAGGGGGTAAGTTGCAATTATTATTAGAAATTAAGAATTATTAAGAATTTTTCTTTTTTTTTTTTAAACTGAAAATAATCCTTTGGCATTTGAGTAATTTCTGTTTTTCAAAATGGCATTTGGGAAAATGGCTCTACTTCCTCTACCTCACATCACAGACTGTGTCTATCTATATCTATTATATTATACAGTACTATCACTCATTGTTCTTTTCTATTACATTCACCACAATTCTCAAATCTTTGCGTCGCTAGAAAAAATGGATCCGCCGTTGGTAAACGAAGCGTCATTTACGGCCGCATCCAATCCGTCGTCATATAGTCTGGCGGAGCTTCTGTCTTTTCCGATGGGCGGAGGTGGTGGCCTAGGGCTCACAATGGGCGGGGGAGCATTAGGAGATGGTTCGCTGGAGGAATCGACGGTGACGGAGCAGAGCGGAAATGGCGGTGTGAAGAGGAGAAGAGATAACAATAATGTTGGTTATTCATTCGATGATGATTCATCTAAGCTTGTTTCCACTAGTAATGCTGCTAATCATGATTTGGTAATTACATTTCCAATTGATTAAGTTATTAATTTTGTAATCTGATTTGCTCAAATTAGGGTTATTGTCTGATGATTAATGCTTTCTTTTGTGAATTTGAAGCAGAATGAGTCAAACGGTAAACGAACTAAAGGAACAGGATCCAGAGATGATGAAGATTGTGGATTGAAAGTGGAAGCGGAAGCGGAATCGAATTCGGGGACAAGTGTTAAGCTAGTAGAGGAGAAGAGTAAACCTGAGCCACCTAAAGATTACATTCATGTTCGAGCAAGAAGGGGCCAAGCTACTGATAGCCACAGTTTAGCTGAAAGAGTAATAATTTCAACACACGGATTTTTGATATTTAAGTACATTTTAATCAGTTTTGTAGTTTCTGACTGTTATCTATTTCTAGGCTCGAAGAGAAAAAATCAGTGAGAGGATGAAGATCCTCCAAGACTTGGTTCCCGGATGTAACAAGGTCGTTCAGATTTCTTCTCTCGTATGTTAATTTGTTGTGCGAAGAATGCTGATGAGATTCATTTTTATTGTCTATTTGAATGTGTTACTAGAAATATTGGTTGGTTATTTATAATTTTTTATTATAAGAGTCGAAAAGTATATGCTTTAAATATCATATTGTTGCTATGGAGATGGGATAGTTTTGATAAATTGAGCCTTATTTTGGTACAGTAAAAAAATAAGAGCTGAAAAATGGGACAAAATAGTATGTCACTTGCTGTCTTCAGATGGTTTACATAATTGATTTCATTACTCATCATATGGTTTTAGCATTTAAGAAACAAAACTGATGTTTAAATTGTTTTACGTCTTCAGGTCATTGGAAAAGCTTTAGTTCTTGATGAAATAATTAATTACGTCCAGTCCCTACAGCATCAAGTTGAGGTAGATTTCTATCTTGCTTTTTGTTTATCTTATCTTTCTGGCAGTCATGTTTCTTTGTAACTCTGCCTTTTTTCTTTTTTTGGGCTTTTATAGTTTTTGTCGATGAAGCTTGAAGCAGTTAACGCAAGGCTAAGTCCAACGATAGAAGGTTTTCCTCCCAAAGATGTGAGTCTAAATTTATCTAGTTATTACAGTTGAGGTGTGTTTGCTTCAGTTTTTATAATTAGGTGGTTTACATCGGTAATTATTTAGTTTATGGTTAGATATAAATGAACCAAGTCTAAGATCATTGAACTGAATCAGAATAACACCTCTGCACATACTGGCATATGGTAATTATTCAGACATCAAACCTAATTACACGTGGGGCCCAGTTTTCTCCGTCCTGTTTCAGTAAATATCTTCTTGGCAACTATCACGGTCACACTTCATTGCATTATTCAGTTTGGAATATGTATCTTTTGTTGTTTGTGCAATGTCTGAATATCGAGTCACTTGGGTTGCATAAATACCTGAAAATTTTGTTTCACTTATTTATAATGAGCAGATGATGTTGTCACCTTGTTTCATGTTCGAAAATACTGTAGCTTAGAGAGTATAACTTCCAAATATGTGTTTGCAGCTAACAACACCAACATTCGATGCCAGTGGAATGATATTTGGATCGCAACCACCAAGAGAATATTCTCAAGGTACACAAGCCGAGTGGCTTCACATGCAAATTGGTAATGCTTTTGAAAGAGCAACATGACGCGACACACACGGGCATCTTAATCAAAGTAACTTACATTTGTTGTTTCTCTATTACCATCCTTATGTACAAGAGTAGTTGTCAGCTTGTAAGCATTCTATAACTATTAGCCAAGTCACATTGCCTGTGTAACCAAATAGTATTGAACTTCGATTCTAGATATACGTTTATAGGTTCGATCTCAACATAATTTAGTTGTATTTTGTACTAAACAAAACTAATGTAAAGGTACTTCAATTAATAAATTAGTGTAATAAGTTTTGTTCCCTTCACCTGGCCACTTATATCAAGTTTAAGCTCAAAATAATATCATTGCAAGATCTTCTCAAAATATTAATGATTTGTAGTTGTAGCGATTTTCATCATATGGCTTGATGAACGAGACAATGTGAAGTCTCCATATTGGGGGATTATATTGCTACGTGCTAGCACCCAAAAAAAAAAATGGACATTTAATAAGTGAAATTGATGGTTTGTTCATAGAAGGGGTGTGATTGCTGAAAAATAAAAAGTTTTGGGGGTAACTGTCAAATAACAATAATTTTGGGGGTGTAAGTGCAAATACCCCTTTATAGTATTATCAGGCAATCAAGTTAAAAGTGATGGTTATTTTCTCATTTCGGTTGACTTGTATAATTATGATATGAACTTGCTTTTAAGAAAATAATGATTGGTCTAATTTTTTACTTTGAACGACTTTTCTGCAATTGGTTAAAAAATTTCTTTTTGTATTAAAAGTTAAATAATCTATAAACAACAATAAGAAATCATAAATTATATAAAACGATTGGTGAATTTGGGCTTACAGTAATACTTACCAGGTGTTCGACCCCCAATTGGTTAATTAGAGAAGAGAGAATGGGCCAAGAAAGAAGGATCAAATCTCCACTATATGGCATTAGGGCTGTAAATGGGGCGAATTTCAATCCGGATTCGTTCGAATCCGGTCCGATTTATTAGGACAATTGTCCGATTAGAGATTCGATGGACCTGATCCGATTATAAAGATCCGTAATCCGAAACTCATAGAGCGAATATGAATTTAGGTCGATCTGATCCGTTACAGATCTGTATCCGACAATAAATAAAAAGAAAGATATATATACATAATATTTTATAAAAGTAAGCATCATTAATAATATTTCACCGTCAATTTAAGAAGATAGTAATTTATAACTCGTTTATAAATTTTTTTAAACCAATATTTTCATTCTAAAAATATGAGTATAGTAAAGAAACTTTGCACATGTAAGTTAAAATTAAATAAAATTGAAAAATTAATAAACTTATTTTAGGAAAAAAAATATAATTTAAATATTTAAATGGAAATTTATTGGATCCGAAAAAGATCCGATATCCGGCCAAATCCGACCAAGATCCGTTGGATTCAAAAAATCTAGATCCGAGTACAATTTGAGCAAGATCCAAATCCGATAGAATTCGATCCGATATAAATAGAGCCTGATCCGACTAGAATCCGACCCATTGACAGCCCTATATGGCATATGTCACATTATTATAAAGGTTTTATTTAATCACCATTGATGATACTGGTGTATAAAGTTATACAATATATAAGCATTCTTTTAATTTGAAATCTATATTAATAATGTTATTAATTGGATTCAATAGATAATCATTGATCTAAAGTAGTAATCTTCTATTATCCTTTTAAGATTACATAATAGTAATTAGTTTGGTTAACAATATAATGTACTTATAATATGTAAAGAGAGAATTGCATTTTTGGTACCTCGCTTTAGGTCAATTTCCACTTTTGATACATCATTTGATGTGTCTAACACAGTTGGTATCACGTTTTAACAAATTGTGACACATTTGATACATCCTTTAAATATCATCGTTAAGTGGTGACATGGCATTTAAGTCTTATTGCAAAGTTGATGCCAATACTTATGTTAACTAACAATTTTAACCCATAACATTTCAAGCTATCAAAATAGCTCCACATCTTCAAATTAACTGACGATTTTAATCCACATTGTTGTCAAATTTAAATTGTTTCGAATAAGATCATGTGCAGACCAATTTTGAGATTTTACTTATAATATTTACATAATTAATTTAATTTATAAACAATATTAATAAATTAATATAAATCTGGAAAATAAAATAATTCTTTTTTGATTCTAAGGCCATCTCCAGTGACTTCAGTTCAGCTTTCCCTTCCCCTTCTCCTTCCCATTTATATAGTCATCTCCAGTGATTCAATATTTCCATTCTAATTAATTCCAATATTCATTCTTCCCCACTCTCACTTAATAATAATATTAATGATAATAACAAATAATAAATAATAATAATAATAATAATAATAATAATAATAATAATAATAACAGATAATAATAAGCAAACCGATCTGGGAAATAATTTTTTTAATTAATTAAATTAAATTTGAGTGAGTAATAATTAAAACTAAATTTAACTTTTTTAAAATAATACACAAATTAAAGGATTTAAAAAAAAAAGGTTTTCATTAAATTAAAACAAAATAAATTAAATTTGAGTTTATTAAATAACAGTTATATTTTTTAATATAAAATTAACTTTTTAAAAATAATACAAAAATTAACTAAAACTAAAATTAAATAAGAGTTACATTTCATTTAATAAGATATTTAAAGAAATTACATTTTTTTTAAAAAGGGTTTTTTATTAAATAAAAAATAAATTAAAAAAATAAAGGGAACATCAGGTGGCCGACCTGCTGCTGGGTGGGCGAGTGCGGCACTCGCATGCCCAGCGAGTGCTGAAACTCGATGGGTCCCCTTGCCTCACAGCCCAAACGGTGGATCCAAGCCTCAAGGCAGTATTGCCTTTCCCACCCCTTGCTTTAGATTATTTCTAATTTTATCACCCTTAAATCCAACTTCCCCTCCCCTCCCCTTTAATCATAGGAGGTGGCCTAAGATTTTATTTTATAATATTTATATAATTAATATAATATTATAAACATTATTCATTCTCCTCGGAATCGGTAGTTGAATAATCATCTTCAATTCGCCACTAACCGATGGTCAATCTTCCGCAAGTTGGGCACTGTATATTTCCTTTCAAGTTGACATTCACAAAATTATAAAGGACTATGCTAGCATCACAGCCCATAATATAAAATTGCAAAAAAAACCCATAATTAATGATCAAACCAAAATAAACCCTATTTATAAAATAATTCTTCAATTTCAAACCATATCTACGAATTTTGCCAAGAAAAACTTGAAAATATTATTTTAAAATAAAACCCTAAAACCCTAAACCCTAACCCTAAACCCTAAACTCTAAATTAAACATTATGTAATAAACCCTAAATTATAGGCATTGCAAGAGCTTTTAAATTATGAGTTTATATTTTTATTATAATTTTCAAGATATTTTATATTCAAATATTGATAAATGATAAATTATCATTTGGAAAGTAATGAATTATTTTTTATATGAGTAATATTGTATAATTTATGTGCTCTTTTGTAATTTTTTAAAGTTGAGTGGGTTGTTAATTGATTAAAAAGATTATTTGAAGAAAAAAACCTGTTAAACAAGTAGTAGGTAACACATTTACCTTCAAAAAAATAAAAAATGGACTGTACAAAGGGCTGTGAAGTTTGAGGTTGTGATATAATCATTTTCCAATTATAAATACTATGTATAAGAAAATTTCAACAAATTCACCATGTATAATTCGCTAGTTACTGTTGTGAAATTTTGGTTTTACACTAAATTTAAATAAATCATAGTTTTGAAAATAAACAACTGATATAATTTTATAATATGATATTTGACATATAATAATTAAAATATATAAAACGACTGGCCTGTAGAGGAGTCACGCCACTAGACGCTGTCCTAAGAAAGTGATTGCCTCCCCTCGTGCAGGTATTGGAGGCTGATCACAATCCCAAGATAAAACCCAAATGGCCTCGCCGGCATCCTCATCTGTGAGCACGTTCACAGGAAGACAAAGAACCATACCTTATCTCTAGTGCCCAATAACAATATAGAAAGTATTTTATGAATGCAACCTAACTAGTGAGTGTGTGTGTTCCTAAGACCCTAGGACACTCCTATTTATAGTGTTCATGGGAGACCTTAATGGTCAAAATATTAAGGGCCACATAATGGCACATTAAGGGGATGTTAATGCAATTGATGTTACAAAATTTATTTTAATTATTTTGAAGTTTAAAAACTTCTAAAATTCCAACAATCCCCCACAAGTTTTTAAAACATCAAAATATGCATATAAAATAATTGGGCACTAAAATACTATGCAATGGGTGCAGGAGCCTTCCGGGCTTGAACCTACACTTAGTGTTGATGATTTTCATTTGAGGAAACCATAATGGCGCAAGCGCTTTGAATTAGGTCCCTTGGTCAAACTTCAATACATCACACACACAGTATCGACATCGGTCTTAGTTCGCGGGTTAGCGCGTTAACGGCCATGCGCTCGAATCTTGATTCTCATGAGAGTTTCTAGGGTCAGCCCAAACCCATAGCCACGGCCCCATGGCAACTCTCACTTAGGTGAAACCTCCAAGGGTACGTGCGACCTATACCCTGCGGAATTCCCGCCTCGATCTCATTAAGGGTTAAACCCAACCGTAATATCACACTATGAAACACTATCACCATAGGGATGGGAAGGAGGTGCTCTCCTATAAATTAGTGTTAAACGAGTCACGCATTACAGGTTGTTCCTACCCATTGAACCTTCTTCATGGGATCTCCAATCACAAAGGTTGGCTTACTCCTGGAGGTGACTCCCTTACGGGCTTACGCCTATCCCCCTCGATGATAAATGATCTAGCCTTTATAGCTAATCATGAGGCAAATTTTCACCTCGTGAAATTTTTATATTTTGCCTCTTTAATTTTAAATTTTTTTTTTCATCTATTCAATCATAGGCGATATGCATCGCATTATGATTTTATTAATAATTCTTTTGACCTCATGCACGTGCACCTGTTACAAAATCAACTCCACAAAAGTGGTTAATAGATTAACAACAGTGAAATCAAAAGATGATTATCACAACTTCCTTTTATATTTTAGGAGTTTTCACCTTGTTCTAACATAAATTTAATTTCGAGCCTTTCCTATAATGAGAATAATTCTCAATCTCCTCTTTCTCATTGTGAATTTACGAGGTTGAGTCTCATAGTTCATACTAATTTAGACAACAATTATGTAGGCTAAAAATTCATCTTTGATAAAATTTATATTTCATGATCAACCCCCACATTTCTCAAGATAAGGTGAAGAAAACAATTGAACAATATAATTTCATATTCAGATAAACAGTTATGCTCCAAAATAAAGTTTAATTATATGCACAACTCTTCATAAAAGACAAATACATGGAGCCAGTATTTAGATATGATAGATATCACATAAGTTTCCAGAACCCCCACAATTAAGGACTTATAATTCAAGATTAAATTAGACAATAAATTATTACTTAAATAGTTTCTTCAAAGAAACCTTCATGTTTATTGAATTTTTGGATTAAATTAATCCTTCACATAGCAGGGCATTCCTAGATATCATGGAGAAGTCAAGTTAAATATAAGTAGACGTAACCTCTAATACCTCATTATTAGGGACCCTTCATTGTTGCACATAATATTAGACAACTATATACCACATGATGTTATCATAAGATAATTTCATACATTAACTCATATTTAGAGAATTAAATTGGTTTTAAGGACGAAAGTATTAAAAGTAACTCTCATGTTATTCATTCAAGATGTTTTCATTTATAACATTAAAAGACCTATCACCCATTGGAAATGCATTAAACTCTTTTGCAGTAATGATAGACAATAATGTGGTTCAAATAATGAATAACTTATCATGTCAAATGTTGTAATCAAGGTATATAAACACATACATACCTAATTGTGCCAATGTTTATTACATCATTCAAAGCATTATTTCAACTATGACAATTATAGACATAATATTTGCCATCAACTCTAAATTCTTTAGGCATAGAACGTTGAACAACAATTCTACCGGAACATGTATAGCATGTAACTTCCAACTCACATTTAACCGATATTAAATAGCTGAGCTAGCTTTAAGATCTTGAGTCACCAATCTTAATTCCACTAATATCTAAATAGGTTAAGAAACAATATGACGGAGTATAATATACTCTGCATATTCTTTTCCTTTATATATATTTAAGATATGATTAATATAATAACTTCCACATTTTGAGAATATCAAGAGTAGCATGCTATTTTTGTTTTAGAAGTGTTGTTAAAAGTAACTCCCACAATCTCTTTTGTCAATTATTATGTTTTTTTTTTTTTTTTTTTTTAACATAAAATCAGTTAAACTGAGGCCGTTTATACCTTATCACTTAAGTAGGCATAAAATAAACTAACAAGCATGTCAAGATTATTTATTTTTTTAATTTTTAATTCCAAATTGTGCATAGAAACAAAAAATCTTCTCGACATACAAACTGTAAGACTTATCTACATTATATTCATTTCTTCATCCAAGTTATATAATAACTGATTTTGTTTTTAATTCAATTAATATCATTTTCAGCATATAATATACAGTATAAGCATAGAGAAAACATATATCACCTCTACATGATAATCTTGTAGTAATAAATTCACCATCAAATGCCTGCATTAAATTATCTTCCTCCAAATATATAACTGTGTGTTAATTGCATTGATTTCTAGGCACTCAAATGCTTTTATAACAATTCAAAAGCATTGATTTTGCCATTGAAAATATATGTAACTCCTATTCAATATAAGTGGATAATAATTCGGTGCAAATAATGAATTACATTAAATTTCACATTCCACAGTTAACATCTTATCTCATATGTTATAAAGAAAGGATTAACTGAATAAGAACCATACCTGGTTGCCCAATTATCCAAGTGCTTTGGTTACTAATTCATTATAGATTGAACCAACAATATTAGACTAAATTACTTCAGAATTTGGAAGAATACAATATTTAACCTTCTAAATAATGACATTGATTATCTAGCAATCAAAGTTTTTTCTTTTCCTTTTAAATTAATAATGTAACAGCCACATTGGTTCATCAAAAAGTCCACATTGAAAAGCCATTAAATGCCATGATGTAACGTACAAAATTAATATTTCAAATTCAATCATAGTTTATAGGCATAAAATTCTTTTTAGTATAATTGCTCAGTACATTTCACTAAATGCCAATGAAAATAAATTTAAAACATAATTGGGTTTAACATACATAAACACACAATTAGAATCATCAAGAATATCCTCAAGACCTCAAGCAACATTTAAATCTGACTCGTTTCAGAATTACATTACATTACTTTATTTTTAAAATATTTTCTCTCTAACATTGAAACTATTATTTCTATATTATATTACCTTCATATTTTATCTTTTCTATTAAATCGAAGAATTAAACAATAGATCCCGTTATAGAACATAATCTGACTGTATGCATTTTTTCTTAAGCTTTACATTATCCTATTCTCATTATGAAGCACACCCACTATAGATAAATATATAGGTAATAGGAATTAACATTAGGTGATTCTCAAGGTTCTCTAATGTGCCGAAGATTACCTGAATAATTATAATAACAATGGAAAAATCACACTTTAGTTATCTGTGACATATACAAGCTTTGATATACAAGGTTTCATCTTCTAATATCCAATGTATGAGGTTCCAAAATTATAAACTCACAAAATACAAAATTTTATGCAACATATTTTAATCAATCAGTCAAACAAAATTTTATACATTAATTTGACGTGTTATTTTCAAATGATGATCGCTTTAACACTCATATATCACGTTTAACACAAAAATAATCAGATTCACATAGGCCAATTAGCAAGTAAACTGATTATGTCCAAACCATGAAAACACATCAGGATTCACCTCTGAATTAAATAAAATAAAATAATTTGGATTACAAATCATACCTGGCTTTGAGTCTCCAATTAATTTCATACCTCTAAAATTCTCTCACAGATATATACATGCTCTTTTTTATATATACCAAATTTTTTTACAGTAACTTGATCACTTTTCAAATCACCTCCAACTCTCCGAATTTCAACAAGCAAACCCAGCAAGTTAACTTCTTCAGTTGATTAGTCCATCTCCAGCAGGTTGTATTCATATGCAAAATAACACAATAAATTAAATTAAATTGGTAATCTAAATTTCACCGTTCATACACAAATCACAAAAGATCACTTTCTTAGATTGTTGTGAAATTTTGGTTTTACACTAAATTTAAATAAATCATAGTTTTGAAAATAAACAACTGATATAATTTTATAATATGATATTTGACATATAATAATTAAAATATATAAAACGACTGGCCTGTAGAGGAGTCACGCCACTAGACGCTGTCCTAAGAAAGTGATTGCCTCCCCTCGTGCAGGTATTGGCGGCTGATCACAATCCCAAGATAAAACCCAAATGGCCTCGCCGGCATCCTCATCTGTGAGCACGTTCACAGGAAGACAAAGAACCATACCTTATCTCTAGTGCCCAATAACAATATAGAAAGTATTTTATGAATGCAACCTAACTAGTGAGTGTGTGTGTTCCTAAGACCCTAGGACACTCCTATTTATAGTGTTCATGGGAGACCTTAATGGTCAAAATATTAAGGGCCACATAATGGCACATTAAGGGGATGTTAATTCAATTGATGTTACAAAATTTATTTTAATTATTTTGAAGTTTAAAAACTTCTAAAATTCCAACAGTTACTCCCTTCATTCCACATTAAATGACGTTTAGGCTATATTTGGTTTACGGATTTCAGTGAGTAAAATTATAAGTAAAATGCAAATGAATGAGAAATGGAGCTCAACGTTGCTTTATTGGATGGAAGAGAAAATATTTTTCTTAGCGTTTACTCACTGAAATCCAAAATTCAAACATACTAAGTTTTTTTCACAAGGATTTAGGAATCAATTTATACCTTAAGTTTTAGAAAAATAAAAGTATAGTTGGACAAATACTCTTGAGTAACAATTAAATTTTTTGTAACTCTCCATAATCCACCTCTCTCTTTTCCATACCTTTGAGTCCAATTTTTATTAAAGAAGGGTAAAAATGTCAAAATAGCATTTAAGTTTATCTTGAATTTCTAAAATAATATATATTGTGGAATTTCGGGTTTTTAGCATTTTGCACCCTAGAATTATAGGATTTTGGCACTTTGCACCCTGACTTAAAAGTTTTGGCACTTTGCACCCTAAAAATATAATTTATTTGGCACTTTGCAGCGTAGTATGTGTTTTAGCGAGAAAATTCATTGGTAGAAGGGTAGGATAGTTATTTCAAATTTATTTTCACTCTGCACCCTTAAAATATAGAATGTTAGCATTTTGCACCCTAAAATTATAAAATATTAGCATTTTTCACTCCAATTTAAATTTTTTGGCACTCTGCACCCTAAAAATATAATTTGTATGACATTTTACACCCTAATGTATTTCTCTTTAAAATGATTATTTCTATGCACAACAATCATAAACTTGTTATTCTAAATTTACTTTACTTTATACTAACTTATTTTTAACATTTTCTCTCAGTAAAATTGAGATTAAAAAAAAGGCATTGTCTTCATTTTATTTTCAAGTATCCTCTAGATAATTTATTTTATATCTAAAATACACGTTTACATATCTAACATGTTATTTGCATTATTTAGATTATCATATTAAGTCGGGATTGAAAATGCCAGAAATTATATTTTTTGGGTGCAAAGTGCCAATATTCTATATTTCAGAGTGCAAAAAGTCAAAATCTATACTTTTAGGATGCAAAGTGCCAAAATTATTCGAAAATAATTATTATACCCTTCAATCAATGAATTTTTTCTTCAAAACACACACCAGGGTGCAAAGTGCCAAAAGTGCAAAGTGCCAAAACCTTATAATTCCAGGGTGCAAAGTGCCAAAAACCCTGAAATTTCTTTTTCTTTCTAAAAAGACATGTATTGAGGAATGAAGGGAGTATATATTTTAAATATCAACATGATCAAATGTAAATAATCATGTAAAGATATTTGAGTAAAAGAAATTAATTAGTAAAGATAAAATGAGAATATTCAGTTAGTACAGTTTTGCTTCACAAACTTACATGAATGAGTATATAATTATCAATACTAGGGTAAACACAACTTTTGGTCCCTCTTATCATTAACTTTTTACAGAGTGGTCCCTCTTATGTTTTTTTTCCCACTTTAGTCCCTACTATGAATTATTTATCCTAGTTTAGTCCCTTTCAAGTGATCCAAGGCGGTTCCGGTAACATGTGATATGCACATGAGGGCAATTTCATCATTTCAAGTAAACTAACAAGGATATTTTCGTCTTCAAATAAAATGAATGTGATTAATTAAACTTAAAGTGACAAAAAAAATGTCCAATTTAATTTATAAAATATTCTCGTGTTATCTGAGATGTTGCACACATTTCGTTGCACTGCCAAGCCGTTAATTATATTTTAAAATTTTCTCTTTTTACTCTTAATATGTTGAAAAATAAAGCATTGTAAAAACCATAAAACCCCCTCATGCTTTAGAAAATCTACGCAGAAAAACCTTCCTATATTAATTTTATTGCATAAAATTAGTTTGTGTTTTATAAAATGTTGCACGGGAGCCCTTTTCCACTAGGTCAATTTTTCCTCAATACACAGTTTTTGGATTTATGTCTAGATAATTAAATCAAATGGAACTTATAGCATTTTTTTGGGCTCAAAACGTACACTACTTTAATTAATATGTCACAAACCTAAATGGAAAGCATCGCCACATTAATTGAAGCTTGACCAAACCTTTGCCAAACATAGTTGAAGCTTCTCTTATGCATGTTGCCAAACAATCATCATTCATAGCAAAATGGATTCATTGCTATTTTTTCTTCGACACCTTCAACATAAATAAACGCAGACACAATAAATAACAAAAAAAATATTAGTGTGATAATTAATTTGACACCTTATAAATGTATGGCTAATTTCTTTAATTATCTATATTTATTTATACATATAAAAGTACGAGTTTGGCGAAGAAAATTTCTTCCCGTTTTCGTGAAGACTAATATACCCCTATTTAAATTAAATTGTAACATTTAATTTTATGGAAAAAAGGTTAAATAAAAGAATCCTAGAAGTATAATTAGACAAAAGTCTCTCATACATCAACCTTATTATAATTGTCTTTTAAGGCTTTACAACTCCTTAAAATGTAAAGCAAAAATTTGAAAAAACCTATTACTTTATATTTCTTCGAAAAGTTCTTAAAAAGTTATTATCACTTATTAAAAATCTTTAAAAAAAAAAATGCAACATTTGTGCTGCATGCCAAAATGAGTCAGAACATATCTATCTATATACATATAAAAGTACGAGTCTGGCGAAAAAAATTTATTCCCTTTTTTGTGAAGATTAATATACCCCTATTTAAATTATATTGTAATATTTAATTTATGGCAAAAAGGTAAAATAAAAGAATCCTAGAACTATAATTAGACAAGAACCTCTCATATATCAACCTTATTATAATTTTCTTTAAAGGTTTTACAACTCAATAAAATGTAAAAAAAAAAAAAATTGAAAAAAACTATTACTTTATATTTCTTTGAAAAGTTCTTAAAAAGTTATCACTTATTGAAGATCCTCGAAAAAAAAGAAATGCCATATTTGTGCGGCATGAATAAAAAAACACTATTTAGTTTAACTAAAAAAAATACATATAATTGGCTTAAGCCAAAATGAGTCAAAACATAGAAATGGTTAAAATCGGTAAGAACGGGTAAAATTCAATTAAAAAATATATGATAAAAAATGGTAAATCAAAGGTAAAATGGGTAAAATAGAAAGAAAAAAAAACAAGTTAAAGTAGAAAAAATGTGCAATTGATAAAACAACAAGGTAAACTGGCAAAAAATTGACAAAATCGATAAAAAAAATGAATGACATCGGCTAAATACGGGATAACAAAAAAAAAGGATTAAATCGATAAAAGAACAAGAATAAAAAAAATGAGTTAATTGGCAAAAAGGTGAAATATGTGAGAAAATAGGTTAAATCAGCAAAATAATAAGTATAATCAGACTAAGATTGAGTTAAACCAGAGAGAATGAGTGAATTTATTAACAAATGTGATAAAAACGACTAAATTTAACTAGAGAGAATGAATGTATTGATTAAGAAATGTGATGAAACACAAAAAACGAGTAAAATCAGTGAAAGAACGGGCTAATTAAAATAACAAAAAATAAATGATAAACTCAATGTCAAAGCAAGTAAAATTAATATTTCTTTGAAAATTTCTTGAGAAATGATCATTTAAACCTCAAAAAAATTAAAGAACCTAAAAACAAAAGGCCACCTTTGGGTTAGTTAAATTAAAAAAAAAAAAGTACTATTTGGTAGCTGAAAAACTTATAAATGACTTAAGCCAAAATAAGTCAAAAACATAGAATGATTAAAATAGGTGAAAACGGGTAAAAGTCTATTAAATAATATATGATAAAAAATGGTAAAATCAATGGGAATATAGGTTAAATAGAAGAAAAACGAGTTAAATAAAAAAAAGGTGACCATAACTGATAAAAAAATGAATGATAACAAGAATAAAAATGAGTTAAATTGGCAAAAAACGAAGTTGAAATAGGTAAAATTAGCAAAAAAAAATAGGTAAAATCGATTAAAATTTGGTTAAACCGGAGAGAATGTGTGAATTGAAAAGTGAATGATATTGACTAAACATGAGATAACAAAAAAAAAAGGAGGGGGATCAAATCGCTAAAAGAACAAGAACAAAAATGAGTTATATTTGCAAAAAACGAAGGTGAAATATGTGAGAAAATAGGTTAAATTAGCAAAAGAATAGGTAAAATCGACTAAAATTGGGTTAAATCGGAGAGAATAGGTGAATTGATTAACAAATGCGATATAACATAAAAACAGTGTAATCGGTCAAAGAACGGGTTAAAATAACAAAAAAGTGCAATCAATATTTCTTTGTACAATTCTTAGGAAATTATCAATTATCAAAAAAGCTAAAAACCATTAAAGATCCTTGAAAATAATGCCACATTTTTGTTGCATGAATAAAATAAAATACTATTTAGTTAACTGAAAAATTTATAATTAGCTTAAAACATAGAAATGGATAAAACTGGTGAAAACGGGTAAAAGTTGATTAAAAAATAGATGATAAAAATTGTAAAAATGTGGGAAAATGGGTTAGAGCGAAGAAAAACGAGTTAAAACTTAAAACAACAAAATGGTAAAATCGATAAAACAACGGGATAAACCGGCAAAACTCAGGTAACCCGGTAAAAAAATAATTATATCAGCTAAACACGGAATAAAAAAATTGGTCAAATCGATAAAAGAACAACAAAAAAACCGAGTTAAATTGACAAATAATATGAAATAGTCGTCAAAATAGGTCAAATTATAAAAAAAAATAAGTGAAATCGACTAAAATTGGGTTAAACTTGAGAGAATGAATGAATTGACAAATGGGATAACCCACAAAAAATGGTTGAAATCTATGAGAAAACGAGTTAAATAACATTAAAAGAAAGAGAGAATTGTATTTTTGGTACTGAGCTTTAGGTCAATTCCCTCTTTTGGTACTGAGAATTATGTGTCCAACACATTTGGTACAGCGCTTTAACAAATTATGACACATTTGGTACATCCGTTAAAAATTGCCCTTAAGTGGTGACGTGGAAGTTAAGTTTAATTGCAAAGTTAATGTCATTACTTATGTTGACTGATAATTTTACCCCATAACATTTCAGGATACTAAAAAAACCCCACATCTCCAAATTTAGTGACGATTTTAGTCTGTATTGTTGTCAAATTTTAAAATTGACTAGAATAAGACCACGTGCAGACCAATTTGAAAATTTTACTTATTTTATTTAAATAACTAATTTGATTTATAAACAATATTAATAAATTAAATAATATTTTAACTTAAATATCACCAATATTAAGAAAATATATTCTTTTTAACTTAAATATCACCAAAATTAAGAAAACATATTCTTTTTAAATATAAGATTTATATAATAGTATTAATCTATTTAATATTTATTAAAATAATAAATCATATAATTAAAAACTATTTAATATTTATTAAAATAATAAATAATAAATAATTTTAATTTAAAAAAAAATCCCAACCCCTTTACGCACCCCCCCCCCCCCCCCCCCCCCGCGGCGGTCTTTGGTACCAGAAATAGTTGAAATAACAAAAAAAATGATAAACTTAGTGTAGAAGCAGGTTAAATTGATAAAATATGTTTACTCGATAAAATTGAGAAAAAATAGTTAAATGGAGTTAAATTGGTAAAAAATTGGATTAGGCAAGTAATTAAAAATGCAGTAAGAAAACAGGTATAACCAACAAAACTGGTGAAATCGATTGAAAAAATGGGTTAAACATGTGAAAACTTGTTTAGGTAGAAAAAATTGTTTAGATGGAAATATCAAGGTCAAGGAAGAAAAAAATTGATGTTGTCCATTCCTTCAAATGTTAGTTTTAGAATTATAGTTATGTAGACATGTAGTTTTAGGTTAGAAATGCTTAGTAATTATAGTTCGTTTTTTATTTTCAATTTTTTGTTTTAGTTATTCATAATTATTGGTAACAACATAGTAATAATTAAATTGATTTAGTCAAAAAAATTATGTGGTGTGTCATTAAAACCATAATATGATGAAAAATTATTATATGATTCAACTAACTTAGGAATTAGTTAATCACGTGCAACGCACGTGTACTTTTCTAGTGACAATAAAAATACGAAATAAGAAAAATTAAGTGATATTGCTATTTTTTCTTCCACACCTTAAATATATTTATAGATTAATTTGAATTTACCCCATGTGATATGTGTAATGTTATTAATTTACCATTCTATGATTTGAAAGAACACTTTCCCCTTTTGTAAATTTTAAAAGAACAATTTACCTCATTTCATTGAAGAATGTAACTCGTTCGTCTAAATTTGGATGTGTGGGTGGGTGAAAAGTGTTGCGTAAAAAAAAGGTCACCATTTTCCATGTAAATATTACTAGCTTATTCCCGTGCTATGCACAAAACCAAATAATTTATTTCATTTTATATCAAAATAAATTATAATGTGTTTTGATCACTACAATTTTTTATGCCCTGATAATTAACTTGAATACCTTTTTACAATGCTAAAATATTTGTAAATGTATAATTTAATCAAAATGAATGTTTCATATATCTTTTTCTTCGTAGGATATGGACTAAGAAGATTGACAATGCTTTAACTCAATAATATGAAGGGAAAATTACTTAAACTATCCCTCAAATTTATTGTAAATAAGTTTGGGAAATTACAAAATACCCATAGGTATTGGATTCATTACATGTAATCCTCTTACATGTTAATTTATGACGCCACATGTTGAGATGTCATCATAAAAGTAATTTTTATTCGAGAAATACCTATGCTATTCTTTCTTTCTTTTTTCTTAAAAAAAATATCTCAACTGCCCATCATGTTTAGTGGAACTACATGACCACCCTCAAACTTTGAGAGATTACACAAAATACCTCAAAGGTATTGGATCCCCGCCTTCATCTTCTATGCGACAACATATCGATCGTGGCGGGCTAGCTGCTAGCGCCCGGAAGGCGAACGGGGGAGGGGAAGGGGAAGGGATGAGTTTGTGTTCTATGCGGGTGATGGAGATGTGTTGGGGGTTGAGGACGACCGGGATAGATGTTTTTCCTTCTTAAAAGATTAATGAATATATTTATTTTAAAAGATTATAAAATAAATAAATTTTCAGGTAGCAAAATAAATTTTACATTTACTGTAATTTTAAATTAGGAATATTTATTTATTCATTATCAAAATAAATATTTTTTTTATTTTGTTAAAAATTATAAATGGCTTTTTCATTTTATCTTATCTTAATTGTATTCATAATAAATACCATTTGAACTTTTTTTCTTACTATAATCTCGTGCTATGCACAAAATGACATGAAATTATTATCCTAAATAATACCTTTTGGGCAAGATTATTATAAAATGACATGAAATTATTAATGATATTTTAGGGCGCCGGATGAGCAAATATCATCATAATTCTTTATATCTCAATTAGTTATGTATTAATTGATAGGTTGATAGTTTACGTTTGTTTTTAAATTTGACTCCAAACTAAATTATACCGATAGTCATAACAGAGATGCAAAACACAAAACAAAAATATATTTGTGATAATTACAAAATTAGAAATTATTTGAATATAAGATAATCAAAAGAAGAAAAATAAATGACTTTTTTTTTTCTCAATAAACACGTTAACTTAAAAAAATATAATAAGACCTACTAAAATTAAGGAAAGTAGTCAGATGCTACACTCCACATGACCAAAAGATATTTACTTTTTTGAGAAAAAAAACTTCATTAATATTCAAATCAAGCATAAATAATCAAACCAAAAACTAGTGATATTGAACAGAAAGCTTAGAAATGTAACTCTATAATGGAGAGATAAATGAGTATTTTTCATGTTTATTCAACAAAAGTATGTATGATACGAAAATTTACATTTATTTAAATTTGTACAAAAATAACACCGCTAAATTAATACAAAAAAAGGAGGGGAAATGTAATTACATAAATGAAAAAAGAAAAGATACAATCAATTTTCTGCAAAAATGAAACAAATTCCTTTTTCCTTGGTCTGAAACTGTTACAAAAAAAAAAATGGTCAAAGACACAAATAAGAGTAAATTGATATAAATCATCAATTAAGCCATAAATTAAAAATAATTCAATCAACTATTTCAGATAAAGCAAAAATACCTTTGAGTGAATTCAGATCGGTTACTTGGTACTCAAATGCCAAACACGCAAGAGATTAACTAAAAAGGAAAAAGAAAATACAATATTAATAATTAAAAAAATGATAAAATAAACAACAAAAATATGTTACTTACTTGATAAACATGTAATGGATATGCTAAGAACTCTGTAAACCAATTACATTGAAAAGAAGAGAAATATATAAAATTAGTGAGGTGAAACCATATAAAAGAAGGCTAGATTGTAAGAACTTATTAAATAGAAAAAAGAAATAAACTAAAATCGACAAAAAGAAGATGATTGGTACAACATACAACTTTGAAGATATGAATATCAATGGGTATTATATATTCATATTTGAAAAGATATAATTAAGGTTGATGGCATAAATTACGGGTTTAATTAGCAAATGATTGTTTAAAATGATTTATTGTCATAAATTGTGGGTTTAATTAGCTGCTAATTGTTTAAAATGATTTTAATACCATATTCAAATCACATATGACATAAATGTGTTAGGTTGTATATTGTTACCTAATAAACTATTTAAGCCGGATTTCAAAATTTGAATAAGTAAATTAGGAACTATAATGTAATTAAAATCTCCTATTTTATTGGCAAAATTTTTGGTAACTGAAAATGCAGCTAATGATAAGGTATGTACGACCGTTACAAAATTTATCTTTCCTAGTATTAAGCCTACAATTCGGGAAATTTATATATATTTTTTCAACTCACACTACGTTGATGTAGATTAATTAGGTTATAGAGAGTAGTGAACTTAATAAATATGAGAGTTCTAATTGACCAAACATTAAATATTACACTAATAAAAATAATTCAAAATTACCAGAAATTAGAATTTGGTCCAATTGGAGTCAAAGACCATTCTCCTATATATATCAAAATAAATTATAATGTGTTTTGATCACTACAATTTTTTATGCCCTGATAATTAACTTGAATACCTTTTTACAATGCTAAAATATTTGTAAATGTATAATTTAAACAAAATGAATGTTTCATATATCTTTTTCTTCGTAGGATATGGACTAAGAAGATTGACAATGCTTTAACTCAATAATATGAAGGGAAAATTACTTAAACTATCCCTCAAATTTATTGTAAATAAGTTTGGGAAATTACAAAATACCCATAGGTATTGGATTCATTACATGTAATCCTCTTACATGTTAATTTATGACGCCACATGTTGAGATGTCATTATAAAAGTAATTTTTATTCGAGAAATACCTATGCTATTCTTTCTTTCTTTTTTCTAAAAAAAAATATCTCAACTGCCCATCATGTTTAGTGGAACTACATGACCACCCTCAAACTTTGAGAGATTACACAAAATACCTCAAAGGTATTGGATCCCCGCCTTCATCTTCTATGCGACAACATATCGATCGTGGCGGGCTAGCTGCTAGCGCCCGGAAGGCGAACGGGGGAGGGAAAGGGGAAGGGATGAGTTTGTGTTCTATGCGGGTGATGGAGATAAACTGTATGAGGGGATAAACTGTCATATTGATAATCACACTGAAAGGGTTAAACTTAAAATAGTACATGAGGTAAATTAATCGATATAAAATAACACAAGGGTAATTGCTTCAATTTTTTTTTTTTTCAAATTTAAAATCATTCTATGTATAGAATATAACATAGGGGTATAATTGTCAAAATCATACTTCCTCCATCCCATATTTTGTTATCCTTTGATACAATTGACCAGTCAATTTGACTAATTATATAAAATTATAATAAATAATTTAATTAATACATTTTATTAATAATTTGATAATATCATATGACACCATATATGTTAATATTTAAACGGTATTTTACACAACAAATGTGAATAATTTAACATGATAAGTCACTTAAAATATTAAAAAGTTTAACTGGAAGTAAAAATAATGGGACGGATGGAGTATTTTTTTAAGGTTTAAAAATATTAAGAAGAATGTGTTCTTTTTTATTAAAATATATAAATAAAATGCACTTTTTTAGATTGCATAGAGTAATTTAATACCCATGACAAGCGCAGCGACGAAACCGATGACGATAACAAATATGATAGAATACTTGATCAATGCCATTATTAACGGGGAAGGTTGCAATTTGCACGCATAATATATATATATATATATATATATATATACTAGGGTGTCCGCACCGCGCTATGCGCGGTGTTGGGTGCCCTGTTATTTTTTTTTATCGAAAATGTTATTGAACATGTTTTTGTTGATGGTATTTCAATTCTATAGTACATGATAAAAATATATTTTTTTATTTTATAATTGATTTTTCATGTTATTATTTGGATGCAACCTAATAGAGAAGGAGATTCAAAATTTTACACAAACATTTAGGAATGACAATCCTCATTCTACATTGAACAGAAAATTCCCACCCCTCTTATATTTTTTTTTTTTTTTTTGTGAGAGATTGCAAAACGGCGTCGTTTTGTTGGCTGGGAGTTTAAAAAAAAAAAAATTTAAGAGATTGCATAACGGCGTCGTTTTGTTGGCAGAGTTTAAAAAAAAAAAAAAAAAATTTAAGAAAGAGCAGGCAGGAGACGGACAACGTGCATGCACTGTAGAAAATTCCCACCCCTCTTATATATATGTAATATATTATCTTACAAAAAATAATGAGAAAATAAAATTTTCGTTTTCCTTGCACGTGCTGCTAATCTTGTTACTTTATAGAGTGATTCACTCAACTCTATTCTTGTGATTGCTAGTCAAATCCCTGTTTTTTATTGGACCAGCGAGGTCGACCTGATCATGCTAGGAAAATTCTTTACACTTGTCTCAAATGAAAAATTAAGAAAATTTCAAGACTCGGCAACAAGGCAGCTCACAACCTCACAAAATGGGGAAAACTTTATAACTGGGTCTGTTGTTTTTGTTTTCCCGATTATCCTAGAATTTTTGTAACAAACTTATTTCCAGGTTTTAATGGTTAATTTGCTAATAATCAAATATTGATAATTAAAATAAAAACTTCCACAAAACATGCAGTAAATTAAATTAAAACTCCGGAAACCAGCCACAAATCCAGTCTATCACTAAACAATAAACCCTAACTACTTTCATTGAACCCAATTTATTCACTTAAAAAGAGTCAGTAATGTAAATGTGCTGCTGATCAAACTGGCTGGCTTGCAGAAACTCACCAAGACAAAAATACACAAAAGCATTAATACAATCATACTCAACCTTATGAAGAAAATCAATCTCTGTTTCCAGATCCAACATCGCGTCCATGGCCTTGTCCAAATTCTTACGAATCTCCACCTCCTCCTCTTCGTCGAGAGTCCTTTTAAAGATATTAGTACACAACTCCACAGTCTGGTCCAGAACCAAGGCCGCAATTTGCTTCACACTAGCCTCCTTCAAATAGCTCCTCTGGTACAACGTCGCCGCCAAAGTCCCCAAACTCACGGCGTCCATATCATCAGGACAGATCCCGTATCTTCTGCCAAATGTATCCAAGTTGGATTCGACTTCGGGACCTACAAATGTGTGCAAAGAATCGACTAGGAAATACCTTAAGGGTTCTGGAATTGGGGAGTTGTTAGGGTTAGGGAGTTTGTAAACGAGGCAGAGGGGGCCAAAGCAGACCACAAGACTGGCTAATGGTTCTGAGCGGTAAATTATGCCGACGGAGAAGAGTCGACTGCGGCTACTAGCTATGGATTCCGTCATTGAGACCCAGGCGGCTACCTCATCTGGGTTGTCGGTGACGGTGCTGCGGAATAATCCATCGTAAGACTTCGCCATCTCAAGCTTTTTAGGTTACACTATTTTTGAGAAAGGAGACACACATATATATATATATATAGGTAGGACTGTCAATCGGGCCTTTTGAGCCGATCCTTAAATGGCTCAAACTCAAATACTGTCGGGCTTCATAAATTTTCTAATTTATTTTTTTATAGATGGCTGAGATCAAAAGTTCATCGAATGACCCGGATCAATGGAATTTGTTTGAATATATATATATATAGGTATATTGTGTAAGGAAGAAGTGAAAGTTGAGGTACATTTGGTTTACTTAATTTATGAAGTTTATGTTATCATGTGTTTTAACTTCAAAGAGTAGTTAAAATTTATCGTTCTTGGCTGCAGTCGGGTGGGAATTTTTTTAAGTGTTTTGAAAACTGAGGTTGTAGATTTGTGACGCTTTGACTTGGATTTTTTTTCAATGACATTTTTTGTAATGCATATTTTTTAAAAGACAAAAAATGAATAATATTTTTTAACAAAAAAAAAATTATTTTTTTGTAACATTGAAATTGCAAGAATTCATATCGGGATCACATAAGAATTTCCCACACCATTTGAGGAAATAAACCTTCATAAATGAATTGTTATAATATCAATTCAGTGAATAAAAATTTAAATTTAGTAATCCATGTGTGGTTGTAAAATTAATAATAATAATAATACTAAAGAATAAGAGAGATCACAAGAGAAATAAGATGGGTAAACTTTGTATTATTTATTCTATGTTTTCATACAGGCAAATATCTCATCTATTTATAGCTAAATATTTTCACGAGGGAGGAAATAAAATACATAGCTTACATACATCTATTAATTACAAGGTCACATGCATCAAATACATTGTTGTAAAAGAGATCAATAATTTCCATGCACGTATTCATAGCGGTGTGGCATCCATATTCAATTGACTTATAACACTCCCTCTTGGATGTCACTTATAAGGAATATGCCTTATTAAAAAATTTACGAGAAAAACCTAGACAAGGAAAAAAAAGTATATATCCATATAGGTCTAATTAGTGTTTAACACTGCCTCATTAAAACATTGACAAGAAAACACTCATCTGAACAAAAGATTGGACAAATGGAAAATAATATGGTGTGTAAATTATTACTGAGACGCTCCCCTGTCATTGTCCCAAGGTCCACAAACTAAGGCAGTCTGATAATATAGTTTTGTAGCCATTAGGATAATTATTTAAAAAGGTGTGTATTAGATAACTTGTTTGTAGGATAAGCTAATGAAAGGATTTTTTATTTTTTCATAACCAACATCTAAAATAAAGTTGTCAATCTATATTAATTTGATATGACCAATAATCAACCATTACTTTGAAGAAAAAAAAAAGAATATAAAAATTATTTTAACAACTATTATCTAAAAAAATTTACCTGCTTTCTTGCATACATAATCTCAAGAACTAACCAGATTGCTCGTACAGAGCGTACTCAGCGGCTAAGTAGCAGTGAGTTCCTACAATTGTGCCAATTTGAAATTTTTAACTTTTGCGCTCATATTAGAATGTAACAATATGTTTGTTGGCTTAATGTCTCTATGATATATAGAAGACTTAACTCCTTAGTGAATATAAGATATTGCATTGCCTATGTTAAAGAAAAAAAAAATTTACCCTATAAAAAAGTTAACGAAGAAATTCAGCCGTATAGTGTAACTCTTTGCCAAAACTGAGAGTAAGTATGGAAAATAGTTTGTAACATAGGTGAATAAATTTTCACATTTATCATAGCACGGGAGGATAAAATGTCACATTATCATAATAAAAGGGGATAAAGTGTCGCCTGTAAAAATATAAGGTAGGCGTTTTGAAACTTTTATAAATTACAGGGGATAAAGTGCTCTTTTTAAAATCACAAGGGGATGAATTGAACATTATGCATTTCGTAGGGTAAAATTTTTTATAGGGGTAAGCATGGAAAATAGTTTGTAACATAGGTGAATAAATTTTCACATTTATCATAGCGTAGTCTCTGCCAAATGTTTCCAAGTTGGATTCGACTTCGGGACCTACAAATACGTGCACATATTCGACTAGGAAATACTCTAAGGGTTCTGGAATTGGGGGATTCTGAGGGAGTTTGTAAACGAGGCAGTGGGGGCCAAAGCAGACCCGAAGACTGGCTATTGGTGCTGGGCGGTAAATTAGGCCGACGGAGAAGGGCCGAAGGCGGCTACGCCATATGGAATCCGTCACTGAGACCCAGGCGGCTACCTCATCTGGATTGTCGGTGATGGTGGTGTTGAGGAATTCATCGTAGAAATTCGCCATCTGCAGCTTTTTAGGTCACACTATTTTTTAGAATGGAGACACACATATATATATATATAGGTAGGACTGTCAATCCGGCCTTTTGAGCAGATCCTTAAATGGCTCAAACTCAAATACTGTCGGGCTTCATAAATTTTCTAATTTCTTTGGCTCAAACTCATCCCATTTAACTTTTCGGGTTTCGGGCCTATAATTTCATGGTGCAAAATGCAAAACCAAAAACCCTTTTTTTTTTGCATTTTTACATTATAGATGGAAAATTAGAGTATTTTCATAGTTTCCTTATTTATGAGATGCATGCGGTATTATTTGCAATAGCTCTAATTTTCTTATCTGCATTTTTCATTTACTTATTTTTGAAATTTTATTGTGATTAATGCATTTATTTTCTTCATGTACTTCACTTTTCACAACAACACAATTGTCATAAGCAGCAGCATGGATAATTATTTCATTGTTTTCTTTGTTTCATATGTTATTTTTAACCTTTTTTTATGGCTATAGAGAAATCAATATTTCCCTGTTCATTACGTTTTGTCTAATTTTCCCCACAAATGTCAAGGGCTCCATTTTGAAGAAACTAGAAGATTAAGGGCTCCATTTTGAAGAAACTACAAGGTCAAGAGCTTTGAAGTTGGAAGCAAAATAAGATACGGAATATAACATAAACCATAAGGTTTGTACTTGGCTTCGGGTGCATCATTTATTCTTAGGTTGAAAGGTTATAAATAGGGCTTAAATTCGGGTTTTTGGCATTTTGCACTATGAAATTATAGGGTTTTGGCACTTTGCTAGTTACTCCTTCCATTCCATTAGATGACGTTTAGGCTATGTTTGGTCTACGGATTTAGTGAGTTAAATGATAAGTAAAATGCAAATGAACAAGAAATGAAGATTAACGTTGCGTCACTAGATGCAAGAGAAAATATTTCCCTTAGCGTTTTACTCACTGAATCAAAGTAGTTAAGATTTTTTCACAAGGATTTAAAAATCAATTAATACCTTAAATTTTAGGAAAATAAAAGTAATGTTGGAAAAATATCCTTAAGAAGCAATTAAAATTTTTGTAATTCTCCATAATCCACATGTCTCTTTTCCATACCCTAAAAATGTCAAAATAGCATTTAAGTTTATCTTGAATTTCTAAAATGAAATATATTGCGGAATTTCTTTTTCTTATTAAAAAGACATTTATTGAAAAATGGAGGGAATATATATTTTAAAAAATCAACATGATCAAATGTAAATAATCATATAAAGATATTGGCAAAAATTCGTTTTCGGCACAGTAGAACTAGACGTTTTTCAATTTTGGTACCAATTCTGACTTACGTTTTCAATTTTTGTACTTCCGTCAGTTGACTTAACGGTCAACTGACGGAAGTGCCAAAATTGAACCACTAGTTCGACCGGTGTGACGTCATTACGAAGTAGTAATTTAACTTAAATTTTAATATATATAGTCAACCTTAAAAAAAATCAATTCTTATCTAAATTTTTCCAAGTTATTTTCATACCTACATGTCATATCACAAATCACAGCTAGTAGACCACAAATCATTTCAAAATAACTAAAAACAAAATAAACACATGTAATTATGACATTATAAATCCAATATAACATGTTCAAACAAGAATTATCACATCAAAAAAATCAACAAAAAAATAACAAACTCCAAAATAAACCATCATATATCTAAAACATTGACTTAAATCAAATAAGCGCCAAATATCCAAACTTAAAACAATGATAACATAAAATTAAAACAATAATTCAAACTATGATAAACACCATATCAAAACAATGATTTGTATTACTAATCGCCTAAAGAACAGAGAAAATATTGGATAAATTTTGTCACATAAATCCTTTTATAAAAGAAAACATGACAATATCTGAAATTTGGGAATAATGAATGAGTAAAAAATCCATCACTTTTTTTTTTGTAAGTGAACTCGTGGTTTCACCGGTTCATTGGTTTGACCAGTTTTTTCCGGTTCGAATTAGTCAGGAACAAGACTGGATTTGGAGGGTGATCGGACCGAAATAGTCGGTTATCGGTTAAACTGGTAAAATCGACCGGTCCGATCCCATTTTTAAAACACTGATCTTGTGGGAGGCAAGTTAGGCACAGTGGGAGAAAAACAGAAGGATTTTGACAATAACATATTAAAGAGAATTAAGCTTTTTTTAAGCTCAAAATTTATATTTGGTAGGGTGTATGGGATTAAGGTGGATTAGATCGGAGGCGGATTGAAGGTCATATTAAAAATAGAGTTGGTAGATTTGATCGTGTCATATTAAATTGAAGCAATCAACCGTAATATATTTGGTGGAGTTATGAGTTTAAACATAAATATTTAATATATTTTCACTACTTAATCCAAAATTACCCTCATTAATTTTTAAATTATTCAATTTTCTTCCACCATCGCTTTATCTGAATTCAGAAGGAAGTGGATTACAATGAAATCTAGTAAATTTGGATAAATTGAAGTTACCGTTAAAAAAAATCCAACCCATCGTTCCTAATCCTTTATATAAAGCGGGATTTCGACTGAATTTTCCTGGGCACGTGCCAAGAAAACTTAAATATGCATTTCATGCTCTGTATCAAATCATGATGCCCTACAATAAAATGGTGAGGAAAATGTTGTATCAATAACAATCATTTATTAATTGAACACATTATGTTAGTTAATATATGTCAATTAATCGAAGCCATTTGTATTATATTTATATCAGTATGAGCTGATTCAAGGTTCAGTGTTTTAGTTCGAACGCCTCCTTGTTAATTATAAATTGATATATATTTTGGTTTGTGATTTATTCTGTGGAATGCGTTTTCATTTTTCAAAGGAGGGAAAAACACTTTTGATATCAAACTTTATTCCAAAAAACACATTTGGTACCAAGCTTTTTCAAAAAACACATTTCATACCATGATTCACAAAATCTTGACACATTTAGTTTTACCGTCAATTTTCGGACGAAATTCAGCACGTGCCGCTCATGTGCCCGTTAAGTTGACAATGGGATGGAGAATATGCACGGGTTTTAAAGACCCACACATGAACGACACGTGCTAAATTTCGTCTGAAAATTGACGGCAAAACTAAATGTGTCAAGATTCACTACAAAAATAAGGGTTTTTAGTGGCGAACATTTTTATCACTATATGTATTAAAGTTATCACTACAACTAGCCAGTGACAACTTTTAAGGTCTTCACTTGTTGACACAATAAGTCCTGTCACTAAAAGTTATAGTCGCGACTTATATAGTTCATCACTGTAACTTAAAGCTTTAGTCACGTAGAAAATTATCACTATAGTAGATGTTATAGTTGCATACCATACTTCGTCACTAAAACACAACAATTTAGTCATGGACAACATTACATCACTATAACAAAGAGCTTTAGTCTCACGCATCTCTTTGTCACTATAACACAATAGTTTAGTCGCACACCACTATTCATCACTATAATACAACATTTCAGTGATATATATACTTTGCGACTAAAGTACAACATTTCAGTTGCAAAACAAATGATTATCACTAAAGATTAATTGCTATTTGTAACAATTTTTTTACTATCACTAACTTCAAATGTAGTTGCCACTATAGCTATTTCTGATATAATTTTTAATTAAAAAAGAATTGAAAATTTTAATAGTTTGTGATGAATTATATTCATGGCTATTGGAAGTGACAACACAAACTCAATCAGGTGATGACACTATTTTTTTCATATTTTTTTTTGTTTGTTATTTTCACACATTTGCATTTGTATTTTCAATTCAACAAGGAATAATATTGCAAAAGATATTTCACTAGTAAAAAGTTTCTAATATAAGGAACTTAAGTTAAAATATAATTCAGTACTTACATTAAAGTGATAACATAAAACTAGAAACCTAATAAGCATCACTACTCACAAATCTACTAACTAATAAAGTCAAAACAATTAAACTAAAAATATAATAAGCAGTACTAATCACTAATCTACTAACTAATAAAATCAAAACTAGAAATCTAATAACCACCACTAATCACTAATCTACTAGTTACTTGTTGCTTGGGTCCATCAAATAGCAACCGCCTCCATCACATCAGGTTCTTCAAACCTGTAAAGAATGAAATAAATTATATTTAGATAATGTCAATATTACAAGTAAAACCAAAGATGTGATAAATTCAAGTAAATCACTACAAGAAATGTATCAAGACAAACATATGAAATTGCAGTGGATTAAATGAGATACAACCATGCAAGAGACTAAGCGAAGATTAATATGTATCTCAATGGCTATACAAGTAGAGTGATATGGTATAAAAATTATATCATATGATACAACAATACTATATACGAACGAAGTACATATAAAGTTTACATTGCATTAAAAAAAAGGAAAAAACCAAACAATCCCCCAAGTATCCAAATTTTGGAGCACCATAACTTCATGTATCTCTAATTGGTAGCAAATACGACACATTCCAACAAAAATATCTATGTACTCAACATAACATAACATGTGGTATATTCCAGTAAAAGTAAAACAAATCAAAAAGTTATATGAAAACTATAACAATCTCTCAGAATATTCTACTAGATAGACATAGTTGAATACATAGAACAAATTACTAGAGCAAAAAACTGAAGATAAGAAAAGAGATTTGAGAACATGAATAAAATTGTCAAGAATGGTATTTGATTCCAAAGTGTAGCCAAACAATAGACCACATATGTCTGCATGCAATTTCATCCTAGAACAAACCTTGACCCAACCATCTATATGGAATAAATATCATTGGCTAACATATTTGCATATACATCATTTAATTCTTAAACAGTAAAAAGATTATTTAATAGCATTTGAGTCATCAAACTCTTTAAGTGCAACTAACAAATTATTAATTTCATAACAAACTTAATAAACTAACATTATAAATAGAAGAATAGATTTTCATATATTTAAACGGGTAACTCACATTATTTGGTAGAGTCTGACCAAATTGGCCCAAGTTTTGAAGGATGGCAGGAAGTTGATTTTTGAGAATAGCTTGCACTTGAAGTTGGACTTAATTTTCTTGATTGCTAACTAAGGAATCAATTGTCTTCTTTAACGACTCCAAAGAGTCTTTGTTTTCTTCAGCTTGCTTCTTCAGTTCTTCGTTTTCCTTTTGCAGTTCCTTGTTTATAGATTGACCTCTTTTAGAAGGTGGTTTCAATCCATCCCCGCAGCCACGTAGTCGACTAGATTTCTCCGGTCCCAGCGCCTTTATAAAGGCTTCATCTTCAGTCAAGGGATCCTGACCATCTTCAGCCGCTTCATTTTGGTATCTCACGATATCTTCCTGGAGATTATATATTAGTATTGACACTTATCCATTGTGATATAAAATCAATGGTTAACTTACATAAGCTTTTCGTGAAGCCTCGTCGACCCAAGCTTTCTTCTTGTCATTATATCGAGTTATTTGCCATGCACAAGTTCGTGTTGGCTCTTTCCCGGTTTCAACATCACGCTGTTATTTAGATGTATAAGTTTTGTAAATGAAAAATAATTTAGTTCAAGTATAGGAAGATTAAAGAACTTACATCCTCATAGCAATATTGTGCTGTAGATTTTGTTCCACAAGAATGGCTCATCTTCAAGCTCTTTCGGTTCTCCTTATTTCGATCACTTTTATCCTGCAAGTTGAACTCTTGTTTAACATTTAATAGAATTACATTTATATAATTTAATTGGAATAACATTCATTATTTTAGTGTTTTAACAATCAATGAGGAACAATCAATGCAATATTACAATGTTTTTTACATAAAGAAGTACATAACCATTTTCTCATTATTGTGAATAATATTATTTTGTGTATGAAATTATGCAAATCAATTACCATATACACATCAAGTTACAACAATAGAACCCAAATGAACAAGCCAAAACTTTGAAAATGTGATGAACTTTTAATTTTGTTGTCTTATTTTGAATGTATGTATCTTTGAGGGATACTTGAGATTTATATTTTTGACATTGATCTTAATTTTTAAGACATTTTTATTATTTGCATGAAACAATAAAAATTTATATTGACAAAGAATGATAATTTTTTGAATTATAATTGTATTTTAGATAATCTAAAAATATATATATATGAATATTACATAATAATAAAGTCACACCGGTTATACCGATCGAATCAGTGGTCGACCCGATCTAACCGATCGAACCAGTAACCAGTAGGCTTCCGGTTCAATGACCGGTCCGATTTTAAAAACACTGGGTATGTAATGTGTTTTTTGAAAAAGCTTGGTACCAAAAGTGTTTTTTGGACTAAAGTTTGGTATCAAAAGTGTTTTTCCCTCTTTTTCAGAGATTTGAGAAGAATTTATGATATTTAATAATACGTGAAAATAGGTAATATGTAAATTTGAGATTACAAGTGGCATTTCACCGAATCCATATTCACCCGGATTAACTAATCCGCCCATGCCTGGATGGATTATAATCAAGTCGTAATACCGGGTCGTAAGAATATAATCCATTTGACCCGGTATTTGAGCAATGCCACCAAATGACAGATTTTTTACATATTCCTATTATCTGATGGACGGTCGATTTTCTCTTGTTGAACGTTCTTTTATTTCTAAAGTCAATTCTAGACATTTGTGTTACACTCTCAAACAAACAATTTTTTCCAACTGCAGAAAAACTCAAGACATCTCAAATAATCCTCCAACGCATTCTGCCGAATATTCCCTAAAATAACTCTTAGAAATCTCAATCAAGAGTCGTGATCTCTTACAACATCTTCTTCGTTGTGATGTCGTACGACATCTTCTTCGTTGTCCTCGGAATCGGTACTCGAATAATCATCGTCAAATCGCTAGTCACCAACGGTGACTCTTCCGCAAGTCGGGCACTGCATATTTCCTTTGAAGTTGAACCAAGAACCAATGCAGTCTGATATAAATTCACAAAATTATATATACTATCTATAAGAAAATTTCAACAAATTCACCATATATAATTTGCTAGTTATATGTTTTAAATATCAACATGATCAATTACAAATAATCATGCAAAAATATTTGGGTAAAAGAAATTAAAGAGTAAAGATAAAATCATGAGATTACTTAATTAGATAATACTACACAGTTTGCTTCACAGACTTACTTGAAAGAGTATATAATTATCAATACTATCTTCAAATAAAATTAATATGATTAATTAAAAAGTGACAAAAAAAATGTTCAATTCAATTTATAAAATATTCTTGTGTTTTACAAAATGTTGCATGCATTTCTTTGCACAATCAAGCCGTTAATTATATTTTAAAATTTCTCGTTTACTCTTGATATATATAGACAAATTAAGCATTGTAAAAACCATTAAAACCCACTTATGTTTTAGAAAATCTGCGCAGGAAAAACCTCCATGTATTAATTTTATTGAATAAAATTATTTTGTGTTTTATAAAATGTTGCACGGAATCCCTTTTCCACGAGGTCAATTTTAATGGTCGTAGCAACATGCGTTTGGGAGACACGTCCATTCATGATTTTCTCACAGTGTTGGACATAAAATTCATTATGTGCAATATTTTGTATAACACAAGGGGATGTTATGCAATTAAATTAATACAAGGGGTGTTATGTGTATATTTCTCATAACACATTTATGCTTTTAACTCTTATTCTACACCGAACTCGTTTTTCTCAATACACAATTTCTAGATTTATGCCTAAATTAATAAATCAAAGGGAACTTATGGCATTTTTTTGCGCTCAAAATTTAATAAAAACCGAAGAAGTATAAGTCACAAACCTAAATGGAATTGAGGAATCATTTAATATATATCATTTAACACGCCCCCTCACGTATAGGCGGTATTCATTTACTCAAGCCTAACACGTGGAATTTAGAAATGGGTGGCGGAGGGATTCGAATACAGGACCACTTTGGGTCTGAGCTCTGATACCATGTTAAATGACCAACTCATATAAAAGCTTAAGCTGTTAGAGAGAGGAATCATTTAATATATATCACTTAACACATGGACACATCGAGGCTTGGCCAAACCTTTGATGTTGTTGTCTTTCACCTCCTCCAGACAAACAATGCATTGAACGATCGAGACATGATTGATCAATAGAAAAGGGGGGAGCCATGAATTATGTTGTCTTCAAAAACCCTAAGCTAGATGGTTTATTTATGTATTTGCAATAGAACTGAAAGATTTGACAATTGGCAGATTAATTGCAAATAATGTTACATTTGAGACGTTTAATATCTAAATAAATAATTTAAGTTGAACTCAAAGAAATTTATTTACGAGAATAGAGTCCTTTCCCCACATTGATTAGGAGTTCCAGTTTGAACTAGCTAATACTTCTATGACCCTCTAAATTTGTGACATGTTCATTTAGTTTTCTTCTTCTTCTTCTTCTTCTTATTATTATTATTATTATTATTATTATTATTATTTTGCATTATAGGGTTGTTTTTAATATTGTTGACAAAATAAGTTGGGACTCATGGTTGAGTTGAGCTTACCCGATCCAATTTTAAATATTCATATTTATGATGATATCTTTAATTAATTGAGTTATATTTACGAAGGTCAAACTCAATTGAATCTTTCAAAATGAAACTCCTATGAGTTGTTTCATAGAGCTTACCCTAAAGACAAAATGGTGTATGAATGATATAAGATACTTAGCTTGCAGAAAAAGATTGTGATATAACTAAGTTGGACAATCCTGAAATTTGATTTTAGTACAAAGGCTAATATTGACATTGGGGTGTTTTATCAACCACTAGGATTTTCAAACAACTTAGCCAAACAAAACCTTATGATGAATCCAACCAACAATTTTGGTACATGTTCAAGTAAATATATTGGGTGCTAGCTAATTCTTATAAGAAAAGAAAAAACGTCAGCAATTCAACCAACAATTTTGGTCCATGTTCAAGTAAAAATAGTTTAATGTATGTTTGGTGCTATATGCTGGATAAAATGACTGGAGCAGAATGAATGTGAATTGACTTTACCTGGACAAAATATGAAACCATCATTGTTGGTAATTTGACAAATGCATATGTACTAACAATTCTTTCTACATTGCTCAACAAATCAACCAGACATAAAATGCAAGAACATAACCTAGCAAAAGATAGTGTAATATTTTCAATTAGTACATACATCAAAGATTTACATATGATAACCTAACTCACATTCTTGATTTCATGTTATAATCTGCAAATGGTAGGCAGTAGCAAGCTTAAGGAGCCTCCTGCTTACAAACTACAAAGCTTCCTGGATTGATAGTAATACTCTTTGTGCAATTATCGGTCTTGTAGATTCCAACAAGTCGATCAGCCAACTCAAACATGTTATTCCGGAGGCTGCACAACAATAACTACTATAAAAAACAAATAAAAAAATTCAAGCACGTCTCATGAAAAAATGGTTGCTTAGAGTTCACCTTATGATAATGAATTGCGCATCTTTAGTACGGTCTTTTACATAATGCCCCACAATTGATACATTCTTGAAATCTGTCACACAAATGAACATTCCAAGAAAAAACGAGGAAAATAAGTCAAAACAAAAGGTTAAAATGGGAAAAGCAGTTCAAACTATAAAGCGAGAATGTTGACATAATTTAAGATGCGTACCTAGAGCAGCATCAATCTCATCCATCACATAAAGGGGTGTAGGTTTGTAGTGGTGAAGTGCAAAAACAAGAGCTAATGAGCTGAGTGTCTGAATGTGAGAAAACGGAGAGATATGTCAAGATAAAATGTCGCTAGATTTTAAAGGCAAAAGTAAATGTTTCAGGCTAGGCTCACAATACGTAATATCTATGTTGCACGGACACTCCATAAATTGAACAAATGAAGTGTCCGAAAAAATGGGAGACGCATGTCGGACACGGTCATAGGGTGTGTCCAACTCGGTCTGAACACGGCAGGGTCATTTTTGCAATTTTAAAAAGTGAAACAAAAGAAAAAAGAATAAACACTTACTGAACTTAAGTCACTGCCTTTGTTCTCCAAAAGAAGAAAAAGAAACGTTCCCTCTAAAAACTCTCTATTCTCTAATCTCAATTTTCTGATATTGTATAGCTATATTTAATAATCGGATTATCCGTGCACAATACCATTCTCTAATCCAGAAAATCATTCCTTTGGTATATCAAAGACTATCAGATATTTTTCAACTATGCACTATATCAAGTTAAACCCTATGTTGCTCAAGGAATGGCCAATACAATATCTGATATTTTTCAATATAACAGTGGGTTTAGCTGTATATTCATTCTCTCATATTTTTCATATTTATAGATACTGAAGAACAAAACAATAATGTTATTGCGTAATTGGAATTTAATAAGCATTTTAGTAAACAATATTATTGCATAATTGTCATGTATTTAAAGTGGTTTATTTGCTCATGAGACTTAATAGGATCTATTTTCTTCTTATGTATTAAAATATTAATTTATTTTAATATCCGTGTCAATCCCATGGCCGTGTCTGTGCAATATTGCAACCTAGCATATTATGTAATGGTAAAAGTACCTTTTCACCACCGGATAAGTTAGCAATATTCTTCCAGCTCTTTTTGGGTGGTCTGACACTGAATACAACACCTTCAGAAAAGGGATCCAATGAGTCTACTAACTCGAGTTCTGCGTCACCTCCCAGCGTAATCATCTACAGTAAGATCATAAACAACTTTAATGAGCATGTAAAGGCATTTGCAGCCATGCAGAGAAAGCTTTCACCTTTCACATAAAAGAGAAACATGAATACTAGCTTTAGCATATACATCAAGGTTTTATCAACATCACACTGTGATTAAACAAGAATTCATACAACAGAAGAAATCAAGACATTCTCAAGCCACTTAAATAATGCAAAAAGACTATATGTCCAAAAAGCAAATAACATTCAGCTACAGCAAGAGGTAATAAATACGCATGGTAAATAAGATCCAGAATTAGTGTCATATTAACCTGATACATTTCTTTCAGTTTCAATGATATCGTGTTGAAACCAGCCATGAATTCATCTAACCTGAACATTAGAAGATAATTTAACATTGTTAGCTCTAAGCCTCTAAGAAATTTAAGTGTTCAAATAATCATCACAAAATAAATATTGAAGGTTTACCTTCGCTTTCTCCATTCATCATATTGCTTCTTTATATCATCACGCTCTTGAGTAACTGAATTAAGATCTTCAACTCGCTCATTGTACAAGGATACTTTTTTCCGGTACCTAATTAATTGGTAAACATTAGGCCAAAAAAATAATAAATAAAAAAGAGGTAGATATTTGTTTCCTAATCACACATATATTGGCAGAGGTTTATGCATCATACTCTGATATTGAGTCGAGATTTGGGTTCATGTCTTTCAGCTGAGCTTCAAGAAGTGCCACCATCTCAAGAGCCTTCTTAAGGTCACTTGTTTTACCGAGAGTTTCATCAGCCAATGTTGCTTGAAGCTTTTCTGGGTCCACTAAATCTTTCTGGATCCTGTTCCAATAAAAAGTGTACTCAGAGCAGTAGTGGCAGTACTGGGGGAAAAAGAACCACATAGTGATAGAATGATAGGGAGGGGGTCGAAAGCATCTTCTGAAATCATAATGCTTTAATCCAGACAAAATACTTACTGCTCCATGTGCTTCAAGAGAGCAGCTTGTAGATCATCAAGCTTTTTCTTGTAACCTTTCCCATTTATTTCCAACTCTTTGCAACATTTCTTCTTATCTTGTAACTTGTATTCAGCATCCACCTATCCAGTTATATTGGATTACAAATTGAAAAACTAAACAAAATTAGATGAAAATAGATACTAAATTGTATCAGACCTCAGATGTCCGCAACTCATCCACAATTTTCTTCAATTTTTCATAGTCAGATTTTGCCTGATCCAGGACATCTTTGTGTTGGTCAATTAACTACAAATACAAAAAGTTAATTATCAGTGAAAATATCATTTAGCTATTTGGCTTAAATAGAAGTCACTTCAAGCACAAAGATAAATCTAACCTCCTGAGTTTTCTTATAGTTCTCTTGAACAGCATAAGCTTTCTGTTCAATTTCTTTAAAGGTAGACTGTAATTTCTCCTTTTCCTCGACAAGCCGTTCTCTCTCTTTTCTTGAATCTTCAATCCCCTTTGTCAACTTCTTAATCATTTTTTCGCCTGTCTCTATCTGAACTTTACGGCGGTTGATCTCAGTATTGTTTTTATCAATATCCTGACAAAGAGTTTAGATAAAAATAAGAGATGTATGAAAGTAAGATATGTTCATCAGGAATATAATACCCATATATATATTATACTTTGTACTTACAGATTGAATTTTTTTAACAGTTGACTTCTGGTTTTTCAATCTTTCTCCGCCAGCATTTTCAATTTTATTCTGGAGCTCCAAAGCCTACAAAAATGACAGAAGATTATGGAATCTGGTGATAAAGAAACTGACACTTTCTTCACCATGTTTAAGTGTCTCATAATTACATTCTGATTGAAAAGTGAGTATTTTGTGTATTTATACATGTTTATCTATAAATTAGCAGTGAAGATTATTTCATTAAATACCATGCTTTCAAGTGTATTTTCACACCACAACATCCAAACAAGTGCAGTTATTTTCGAAAGGGGCTACACCAGGAGAGGAGACATTTATGCTCACATTTAGAAATTAAATATCGACAGTAAATCAAGCACTGAGAAAGAAAAATGACAGAAATTAGTATGCAAGCTGCCAATGATAATAGAGATATTAGGATACAAGTGACTCAGGGAGTATTTCTGAAAACTTGTACATGGAAATAGCAACAAAAAAAACTGGAGAAGCTTAGATAAGCAAAATGGGTTGTTTGCGAAAAATGTTGAAAATGTACATCGAGTAGAAAAGAGTGGTTGCACAATTAGCAAAATTAGTTTAAACTACCTTTTCCTATTCAAAAATCCAAGCTGCCCTTGGAATTTTGAAAGTGGCATTATCTAATAAAGTTTGAAAAGATAAACTAAAGTAAACACAGTTGTTAATCTATTCAGAAGTTAAAGAAAATCAAGTACAGAAGCAGCTAAACAAAACAGTAAGTGCGCTAATCCAGCCAAAAGCAGAAACAAATTAATATTCAGTGTTCGCAATTGTTCTCTAACTAGCCAATTAAAGATGCCAAAACAAATTATAACCTTCTCCTTCAGCTGTTTTGAACCATGTATAAGCCGGTCGATTTCTTTTTCTTCAGAAGAGATAATGTTCCCCAGCTCCTTTAGCCTATCCACTTCATCCTTGTTTGGCTTGGATGCAGCCTTAAGGGCATCTAGCTGTTTTTCTAGATCCCCTAACACCAACTTTAGACTGTCAATCTGTCATGAAAAATAGTTTGAAATACTATATAGTTTTAAATTGCATATGAACAACCAAAATTACAATTATGGACAGCAGAGCCACCTCTTTTTGGCCTTTTGCCAAATTCATTTCTAGGTGTGAAACCGCTTTTTCTGAAACCTGGTAACGCTTCACTGCATCAGCCATTTTGCTTCTTATAATACCTAAGCTTTCAACCAACGCAGACAGCTCCTTTTCAGCATTTGCCACAGCTTCTCCAGAGACACTGGCAGCACGAATGGACGTCCCCATTTTACCTCCACGTGGTTTACTCCCCCCACCAGTCATAGTACCAGATTTTTCAAAAAGAGCACCATCAAGTGTCACCACACGCCAGAGCTCCTTCTTTCCACCATAAGCAAGGCGGGTCGCCTACAGAGGAAGGATGAAGATAGAATAAAAGTTGTGAAAAATACTTATACAATACAATCTATCATGTTTCAAATGCACTCATAAAACAATTAGTAAATACAAGCTTATGAAATTTTCTCAAAACAATCATCTGAAAAGAAATTTGCAAGAGATCTGTGAGAAGATTGTGTTTTATTAATCCTAACAAAACAAAGCATTTGAACTTTTAGCTTCCACTCAAGCCTCATCAAGAAAATCATCTATACATTAGTTTTATCGAAATACCTACCTGATCAATATCTTTTGCTACCACTGTGTTCCCAAGTGTCGCAAAAAAAGCAAGTTTCATCCTCTCATCCTTAACCTTGACCAAATCAAATAAGCGTGGAACTCCTTCGGGTGTAACTGTTTTCTCATTTAATCTAGGAACGTGATTGACCTGTTTCTCCTGCAAGGAATCAAAACATTTCTGTAAGTATGTCAAAATAAATCTGAGAGTACCTTTAACATTATACACCCACAACCTGCAAACTGTTTACTTTTTATTAGACTGAAAATGAAACATGACGAAGAAATGAAGAATGTTTACGTCGGAAGAACAATAGCTAAGATTAAAATTCATTTATGCAGCTTAAGCTTATTCAAGATTAATGTGAACTCCAGAGGAAACTAACAACTATTTAACTTTTATTTGGGCAATTACTATAATACTATTATGTATTTGAAAGAACAATGACAAAGCAGTTTGTTCAAATAAAATAAAGAACAGAGTTTTAATAGGCATAAATATGCAAGATTCCAATTGATAATGTTTTAGAAAAGGAATCCATATTGAAATTGATTACAATGGGAACCACACAATGGCGTACAAATTTAAACCTACAGAATAATGTCTCTATTTCAGAAGAATTCTTGGACTGGTGTTTAAGACTTCAGACAATTTATTTATAAGGTCAAAGCATCACCAGAAATTTGGATCTATTTAATCACGCTGGCTGCAACTGGGAATTCAAATTGACAGCAGACAACCACACCATCTAGCTTTGAATAAATGAGATTTAACTAGTTAATAATTCATTACTAAATGATAATATTATAACTTCATCCACTTAAGATAGTACTCTAACATATCCACTGCAGTTCAACTACATAATTAATGCAAATCCCGAGTGACTTCTAACTACTTATGAATTGGGAGTCCGGTCCACCGAGCCAGGGCAAAAACCCATTTATATCTAGTCCCACCCATGCCTAGTCCAAACCCGATCTCCTCAAACCTAATAAAATCCTAAACCTATAAAGGACATCGATTGGACACCTAGTCACCTACCACCTACTTTTTCTCTTTCAAAGTAATTGATTTGACAATTACCGCCTATTTTTCCACCCAAACCTGAATATTTGAACCGAATCGAAATGATAAAAAAACCCACAAATCCCAACATCCTAACCCAATCAAACTTGGTTTTCAAAAATTTCATTGAAACTATGCAAACCAATTTTTGAAGCCAAAACCGGACCAAAACCAATCTATATAGACCGTATCATGCTGAATTAGGTGAAGTTAAATCATTTATTACCAGGATCATAAAAGTAGCAACACCAAGGCTTTTGCTACGAAGTAGCTCCACACAAGCTTGTGCTGCAGCAGTTGTTTCCACAACAATATAATCAAGTCCAGGACAGGCAGTTGATATAGCAATATCATATTTTGCTGCAAGGAATTTGAATTATTAGAAAGAACACCAAACAAATTCAACAAAATAACAATATTACTATAAAAACATCAAATTATAGGTAAATAAGGCCGCCCATCAATCTTTCATCCTTATACACATGAGAAACATATAGTACTTCACTTTTTCAATATAACTGCAATATTAATTAGATACTAGTTTACCACTTTGACATTTAGTATGAGCATTTCACCATGGACTGGCAACCTAAACCGATCTGAGTAAATGATTGTTAAATAAAGGATTAAGGAAATGAAAAGAGGACTAAAATTCAATGTTGACTCTCACAAGGATTGATCAACACTATTCCTTTCTACTTTGGTCATAATTCTTGAAAATAGATGGGGAATAATGAGAGAAGATTAGAAGAATCTTCATATACAGTTTCCAATATAATGGCATTATTTTTCGAGTTCAACTTCTGTGGCTACTAAACATTTCCAAACTGAGAGCATTACAAAATGGGCCGCTAAGTGAAAGTGGCTTCAAAGAAGTCTAAAATCAGTAGCAACATTGCATTTAAATAAGATAAGCTTTGAAACCTTATGAAGTCAAGCGTCATGCACAAGTCATTATCATTTTCGGGGAGCTTTTAAAAGCCAAAACAAAAGTTGATGGCTACAGGTCAGAAATGGCAATGTAGTATCTTTCACAGTCAGCCAAGATTCTACCACCTTACCATGTGAAACATTGAAGAGCATGAGGTCCACATAGAGGTATTGAGCTTGACAAAACTTATCCTTTACTCAACTAAAAGGTGGAGTACCACATGGAGAGAATAATATATGTACGTCCTTGTAGAGTGGCTATTTTCTCAAGAGAGAAATAACGTCCTCGTGTTTTAGCTTAATATACTCAACAAAAACACACAAACAACGAGGTGCTCACCATCAATTGCTCCTAAGTCTCCCATTCGACCATAAATGCCCGGTATATGATTTGTTTCCTTAGCTTGAAGTATTGCTTTTAAGACAGATCCCTGATTCTTTTCAGATTCTAGAACGGATAAAAGATCTGACACCTTTTGTCTTGCAGCCTGTTCTAGAGGAATCAAACTCTCTTGATCTTCAAGGCATTTCTGCATTGTCCAAAAGCCCATTGTCAGAAATTCTAGAAACATGAAAGCAAGACTAAGATCAGAAATCTTACTTGCTCCAATTTCCGAGCTTCAGATGCTTCAAGTTTGTGCTTCTCTAGCTCAATTCTAATATCATTTACACTTGAACCCTTTGTCTCAATTTTTTCTCGTAGCTCAAGAATCTGCCTCTGTGCACCTTCATAATCAGCACGACCAGCTTCATGCTGTAATATGAATATCAACATTGGTAATGATTTCTCTTAAGAAATACAACTGCATAATAAAGAAAAATCAGCCAGAAAATCTTTAAAATTATGTTTTCAAATACGACATTAAAAGAGGACAAAAATCAGCATATTGGTCTGAGATCTACAAACCTAGCAATGAAAAGTCATTTGAACATCTATGGCTAACTAAAAATTTACCCTGCTTTTCAACACTCTGCTCAGTGACCAGGAAAAAGACATGCTATGATGCCCGGAGAGGTTTCGCAGAGGCTATAAACCTAAAGTATGATTACACTCTTGACTTCTGAAAATGAACCACTGCATTAACATATTCTTACAAAGAAAATCAAGTCTCAAAAGAAGGAGAAACACCCAGTTCATAGCTCAATTGCATAAAGGTGACATGCTATCATAGCATGGATTAAAATTTTGATACGTTTCCACCAAATAACCGAACAGTTTCTTTTTAGAGTTAATTAAATGAAAATATAGAGTAGTTTATACGTAAACATGTTTCTTTGATCTACGATTTTTCCAAATATTTACCGAGAATTTCATAAACGTTCCTAATATTTACCTCAAAGAAACATATAAAAGAAACAAAATTATAGTCCATGTAGTGCCTATTTTTTTCTAGGCTTATGGTATTCTTTCATTTTGTGGATGACAGCAGATTAACATACGTTCTTTGAATATAAAATCAACTCAGTCATCACTTTTTACGGATCAGTTCTTTTGCAACTGATATATCTTACTACTTCTAATTCTGAAAAAATATCGCTAATCCTCTATTAGTTGGTGTTTATCAGCTGCATCTCATTTTAGATATTAGAACATATTTTTAAATGCATGTATAAGCCATAGTTTTGTTCGGGAGATGTTCTGTACAGCTTACCTCAGGCCTTCTTTTTATACTTTTGTCCAAATTACCACTGAAACTTGGAGAAAATTAACAACTCCTTCCCTCATATTTTTTGGTTCATGGTGTGATATACCCCCATTTCCTCCTAAAACTTGGTTACAAGTGTTGTGTGCCCAAGGTTTCTTCACTTGCCACATGCACATTTTGTCACTGCAGTAAACATATATCCTGAACCTCGTGTAATTTACCAACACGAGATGGCATTTGTGCCACTTCTGGTTACATGGGATTGCCTCTGTTACCTCACGATTTTTTCATGTAGATAACGCAGAGTAAATGGGTATTAATGGAACATAATTATTTTGATAAATCATGTCTCCCAGAACCTACTAATGCATGATATCCATGCCTTAACATAATTAAGTTCAATGTAAATTTCTAGGAGACAAATAAACTCTGCACAAGGACAATGTATACTTTTAAATTACTGTAAAATTCAGTAAATAGACCATGTACATGAGATAGGTCCTATATGGAGGCTCCCAAGTTATCAGCAAAATGTGAAAAGCTTCAACCTAAAGAAAGGAAACCAAAAGAAGAAAAAAAGGAAAAAAAAAAACATGTCCAATTCATAAGAGAAGTACACCTGATCACATTTCTAAAAGATCAGAAGACCATATGTAATGAATGGTAGCACTCATACAGATAACAAAGGTACATATAGAACATTACCAGGATACTTTAGGCTCAGAATGATTATTAGATGGAAGTTTATACTGTAACAGTCAGTCTCAACAGTATCAACAAACACTAAAATTGTAGTCTTCAAATACTAATAACATATTACAGTAATTTCATATAATTTGAGAAGACTTCATAACGTACTGGATAATAATATGTGCATGATTATATGAGATTATGAAAGAGAGAAAGTGTGCAAATAAAGGAAATGGTTGAATCACGGCAAGTTGTAACTAAATGTTCGGAGCAAAGACTTAATTATTGTACCAACCTCACCTTTTTATTTAGAAGACTTTCCTCAGTTATTGCAACTTCAAGTTTTCCTCTATGCTCAATCAATTTCTTTTCCCAGGGTTCTAGTTCAGTACGAACATCAGCAAGCTCAGTGCGGAAAACTTCAGTTTCAACTGTTTGCAACAAAATAAGGAGCAAGTGAAAAAAGTTACATGTCAATATATAAGAGTAATGGAACAAATGATCAAGTTATTGTCATTATGTCACCAATGTATGTAAAAAAAGTCAAATTATTTTCACCAACTAATTATAATGCCCCATCCAGGTAAACACACTTTAACCTATTACCAATGGCCCTTCGGAATCTTTTCTAGGAAAATTAAATTTCTATGTCTTCGTAATGATGTCAATTCTCTATATACATGTGCTCATAAATATGAACTTCATATGCATAAATGTAAGGTGTTGCCCTGAATCATAGTCGTTAAGATCACACGGCACAAAGTTGTTCTGAGCTTAAAAGCATGTGGCCTAAAGCGAGGCAAGTGAGTGCTTCACTAATATAGAGTGCACAACTGAATTGCCTCTTTTTTAGTCTGAGAGTAGAAGACCCGGGGGAGTGGGGCAGAGGCACATAATAAAGTACTAAGCATAAAATTATATAAATGAAGACTCAATACCCCTGGAAACCTCAAGTGCTCACATAAAAAATAGTGAGATGAATTTGAATTGCCATGTATATGAGAATATTGTTTTTCGATTATAAAGCGGAACCTTAAAAGGAACTCAATAGTCAATAATCATGCAGAAAGCCTCCCTATACATGATATGCAGCATAAAAATCAAAATTATGTAAATACAACATTATCCACCACGATTATACAATCAAAACCAATAGTGATAGTTCTCAAATTTTATCCAAATATATAAGTTGGTTAAGATAACATGCCAAAAATAAACAACAAATTGTTACAAGGACAAAATGTCTGTTACACGACAGAACCAGAGAGGGAGATAGAGTAACAATACAAAATATCTAGCAATTCTGTATTTACACGGAAAAATCTGTAACACGTGTCCAAGAGAAGCATACATTACATTTAGAATTAATTCTACGGATTTGGCAAAAATATTTAAGCAACAGCAGTACCTTTAGAATTTTCTTTGATTTCTTCCAAGATTTTCTCCTCATCCACTAAAAGTTTCTGTAGTTTGGGAAAGTCTTCCTCAAGCTGAGGAATCAAATCCTTAGAGTCCTCACACTCTTTAGTGAGATCAGCAATTTTCGTTGTATCCTATAATGAGCGAGAAAGTAACAATTTTCAAAAAGAATGTAAAATAAGAATTATGTTTTTTCTTTTGAGAAGAGAATTATGTTACTTAATATAGGATATTTCTTCTCATACCTTTTCAAGTTTATCATCAATCTTTTTTATCTTTTGCTTTATATGCTTAGACTCTTCGCGATGTTTCAAGTCCTGCCTTTCGAATTCCTTGAACTCATCCTTGGAACGCCTAATGTCACTATCTAGTTCCTGATATTTCCAAAAACAGAAAAATTGTCCAAAAATAATTAACAAGTTGAGCAGGTAATTTACTTGATAGATAAAGTGCAAACCTCTTGTCTCTTCATATACTTCACATGCAAAGCTTCGAGTTCTTTCAATGTTCCGGTATTTTCTTGAATTTTCTCCCTGCAAAAGAAATCTTTTAATTTAAATCAGAGTTTTAATTGCCTATGCAATACTTCAAACTTGTCTTAATGTCTAATATACAACCTTTCAGTCTTTACATTCTCTTCCAAATTTGCAACAATCGCTTGCAATTCCGCCATTTCAATAGCATTGCTTTCAGAAGCTAGCTTCGTGGCTTTCTCTTTCCATTTTAAGTGTGACAATTCTTTAAGCATGTAAGCCTCCGCTTCATTCTTAACACCCTGGTAATATGAGAAATATAATTTTAAAAATTATTAGGCAAATCAAAAACAGTTGTTAACTTCGGGATTTATGGTAAAGCTTTACCTCGAGGCTCTCTCTTTCTTTCTCAGCTAACTTAACCATTTGAACCACACCAGACCTCTTCTCATTCAGCTCCTCCAGCCTACAGGATATAACAGAATTAGACAACAAGGAGTCGCAAACAAGTTCAGATTCTCCAATCAGTTCAGAAAAAAGACAATTACTGATTCTCTTATTATTAAGCTACTTCACATCCAATGGGACAGATGATCACAGGAATTTATGGTTGGATTAAGTAGACAGCTTAATGTCAAATCAACAGTTTTATTCTGAAAAAAACAAGTATTCTGCATTTATCCCAAGGATTTTCAAAAAACCAAAGTATGTCTAGATGTTCCAAGCCTCCACATAAAAGGTGATGTGAAGTTTCACGAAAAGAAGAATGTTTCCATAGTTCACACATCTTCTCAACATATATGTTACTCCATTCATATGCACAATATACTGAGAATATTCCTAATTAAGAGAATGTGGAGCATATGCATAATTTCATTATCATGTTCAGATTTTGATCAAGCAAAGAAGATTTCCTGAAAATTTCTGCTAAAAATCAAACACATGCAGTTGAACACCAGCTTTAGTGGCATGTTGCTTCATCTAAGTTGCAATTATACTATGCAAAATGAAATGACAAATCACAAACTATTGTAGTTTACAAAATCCATATGTTGGGGGTAACGAGTGGTCCTCCACGATGCAGCTCATCACTTACTGTTTAAATGACTCGTCAATCTTCTCTACATATTTGTTAGTTCCAATGATATCCTCGAGATACTCGAGAAAGCCTTCATCATGTGGTCCTTGTGCCTTTGGCTTCATTAGGGATATTTGTTCTACTTCGCCCTGAAGAAAGCCAACACTTTAGTATTCAAAACAGAGACAAATAATACAAACTTATGCATAGCATATACATATATTCTGAACTAGATTTGAAAGCCGATATGCTTAAACCTGAAGAATCAAAAAGCGATTGTTATCCAAGTCAATGCCTTTCCCTTTCAACAACTTGGTGACCTCAGTAAAATTACTTGCTCGATCATTAATATAATACTTGGAGGAGTTATCCCGAAACGCAACACGAGTGATCACAAAATCACTTCCTGAAACAGCTTCATAAGTCTCTTCGTCCTATATACAAAGAATTGAGAGTTCATTTCCAAAATTAGATACAATATATTATCGAAGACCACCTTCTCACATGCAACACTAATGAAAGGCAAATAAAACAGTGTACCAAATCGATAATCTCCTGAAAGTGAACCGACACACCAGCACTGTCCAGATTCTGATGGTTGGTGGAATTGTGAATTAGCTCCGACACTTTATTTAGACGCATCTGCATGTGTTATGTGTTACAATCACACATACAAAATTACTCCATTTTTTACCTGACCATCAAACATTTGTATAGATCAATTACTCACCTGTTTAGCTCGCTTTCCAAACACAAATAGCATCGCATCTATGACGTTACTCTTCCCGCTTCCATTAGGACCGACAACGGCCGAGAAACTCTTAACATCACAAAACAAAAGGCACTAATTTCAAAATAATGCAACAAAATTAGGCATAAAAAGATAGAGAGAGAGAAACCCTAACCTTGTGGAAAGGGCCAACGCGCTGTTCGCCCGCGTAAGATTTGAAATTCCTCATCACCATTTCCTTGATAAATAACCTTGGACGAGCTCCAGATGCCGGCTGAGTAGACTCGCCGGCGGCGGTTTCCGTCGGTTTCATCTCTATCCCCATTAAAAATTTGGTAGGAAAAGAGGAGTCGGGGATTGGAAAGAGCGTCAGGTTTTGTTATGCTCTAGAGTCCGTACTACCAGCACTCAACACTTTCACTTTTTTTAAAAATACTTCTGAATTGGGCGAAAATGTTCGGGCGGGAAATCGAAATTTCATTGTGAATTTTAAATTGCCATATAATATATCCATGATTATTCTTTTTCTCTTTCTTTTTGGAGAACGACGATAACATCCATGATTTGGGAATGGGTCGGTATTGTACTGTTAACGGGTCGGGTGCTTGCAAACGTACAATTATAATTTGGAGTTGGGAGAATATCTTAATATGGATTCAAGTGGAGTTATTAGAAAAGCATTTGTATCCAATCTAACCTAATTGGTAAATATATTTATGTCTAGCATATAAACCACTAATCAAGTAATTAGAATGAGATTCGTGACAAACTCAAATTCGGATATTCGAGATTCTCTTATAATATAATGAGTCTGACGCGTCTGGAAAATAAATTAAGTCAAGTTAAGACTTGAATATTTGGAAAGCCAAAAGAAGAGGGGAAAAAATCAGGGAAAATTGCACTTTTAATCCCATGAGACTAGACTCTCAACATCTTTGGTTTCATATTTTATAAAATTGTACTTTTAGTCCTAGATTATTAGAATGTTTTACTATTTGGTCTCATGGTATCCTTTTAGACCAAAAGTGTTAAATAAATCATGATTGTGCCAACACTTCGAGAGGATGACAAAGTTGGTGGGACTACGACACAATATTTATAGAGGTTCAAAGTTGGGGTGATCATACATCATCTTTTAACCATAGTGGAAACATTATTTACGGTTGTGAGTAGTGGTAGATGATTTATCACTGTTTTAAACCGTGGTTTGTATTTTGCACAAACGACTAATTAGCCGTGGCGGATACATAGCAAGCAATACTCTATTTCCTAAAGTGGTAGAAGATCTTCTTAACACTTCTTGATATATGTGGTTTTCTTGGTCATGAACCAAAAAGGAATTGATTTATGATTTTAGATGAAAGTATAGATCGAGAAGAAACAAGTGGCCGTGTTTAATAGAAAATATGGAAAAATCTTTTTAAATATCAAATATGCAAGGACTAACAGTTCAAAATAGTTTTTCCAACGACATTAACGTGGTTGAAGATGTTGAGGGTGCGAAGTGAAGTAATTAAGGGGTTGAGTGTACAAAGGCCGTGTTTAATAGAAAATATGGAAAAATCTTTTTAAATATCAAATATGCAAGGACTAACAGTTCAAAATAGTTTTTCCAACGACATTAACGTGGTTGAAGATGTTGAGGGTGCGAAGTGAAGTAATTAAGGGGTTGAGTGTACAAAGGCCGTGTTTAATAGAAAATATGGAAAAATCTTTTTAAATATCAAATATGCAAGGACTAACAGTTCAAAATAGTTTTTCCAACGACATTAACGTGGTTGAAGATGTTGAGGGTGCGAAGTGAAGTATTTAAGGGGTTGAGTGTACAAAGTGGAACAATTAATTTTTTGGGTACAAAGTGATAAATTGACTTAATTATGAGGTGCAAAATGAATTTAAGCCAAAATAACACTATCCCCCGTAAGGTGAAAATGGCATTCTCATTGTCAAATTACAAGCATGTCATATTTGATATGATTGATATGTACGAGTCTAGAATCGAGGTGGTTTAACTCCACAACATACCAAGTAATTGATGTAGTCAGCAATGTAGTCAGCAATGCAGTGAACTCAAGTTCAAATTATTGTTGGGAAAGTTCTCACTTAATATATTCGACGCGTCTCAAAAGTAATTAATTAAGTCATGTATAAGAACTTAATACTCTTAGGGAAAAAGAAAAAAAAAAACTCTAAAACATTCTTGCCTAAACCATACATGAAAGTAAAAAGAAATATAGATGAATAGTTATAGCAATGCTAGATATGAATTTTGGAGAATAATCTTATTTATTAATTAAGACACAAAAGAACAATATGGTGCTCGTACATGTACACTGATCAAATGTCGTAAAAAAAATTCAAAGGACACTAAGCATCAAAATAGTAACTTGGAAGGCATAAGTAAATGTCTCTTAGGATATACATAAATGTCCCGAAATGGTGTTATGGAATTTTTTTAATATCTTAGAATATTAATTTGTGTCTTGAAACAACACTTACAAAAATATAAAATATACAATTGTACTCGAAAATAATAGTTTGGTAAGAATTTTAGAGATACTTAAAAGTCTTCGGTAAGAAAATGGGACTACGTGAAACTATGTTAAGTAGGGCTGTCAATGGGCCAGACTCGGACCGGATCAGGGCAGACTCGGACCTGATCAGGGCAGATTCGGATCCGAGTTCGATTTTCGTGTCTTCTATCTGGATTCGGATCCGAATTCGCGCGGATCTTGAAAAGTAGCAACCGGATTCGAATCCGATGGATATCCCGGATCCGGATAAATTATCCGGATCCGTTTAGCATATTTAGTAAAAAAAAATCACTTGTAAATTCCACCACCATGAATTAAAAATGTAATATTTTACTTATTTCATGAAAACTATTGTCTGAAAATTGTAAAAGATGGAATATGATGGGCAAATATAAACGATAAAAATTAGAACAAAGGAATAAACAAAAATATGAATAAAAAAAGATAGAAACTGGGAAAAAGAAGAAGAAAATCCAATATTGAGTAATGGAAGAGAAGGAAAAAATTGGAGGAAAAAGTAGAGAGAAAGTGGCGGCTACTACATAGATGACTGGTTAGGGTTTTGATTTTTCTAATTAAATAGCATAAATTAATATGTTGTATGCCCAATGAGTTACTAGGGTAGTCCAACATCACCTCTCATGCATTTCTTTTAAGATTATTTTTAATATAGTAAAAGATTTTAGTGGAACATATATAATTTTATTTTTATTTTGGTTTAAATACATAATATATAAACAACATATGGTAATATATATCGGATACGGATTTGTAACGGATCGGTGCCTAGATCCATATTCTCTCCATATAATTCGGATTTACGGATCTTCTTAATTGGACCAGGTCCATCGGATCCCTAATCGGACAATTATCCTAATAGATCGGACCGGATTCAGATCGAATCCGGATTGAAATCCGCCCCATTGACAGCCTTAATTTTAAGTGTCCTAAATTTCTAAGTGTCCAATATGTTATACATTGTGACATTATCTTTTATATCACAATTTATACACATAAGTAAACTAAATCAACTATTCAAAGTGATTGAGTCAAGTGGTAATGGTTTGCGATCCCTAAATATAACTCAAGTTCGAATTATACTGGAGACACCATATTGTGATGTACTTTATACTAAATGCATTATTCAATCCTTATGTTGTATAAAAATGTTCAGGGCAAAGGTGGAACAAGCCCTTCAATCTATAACAATATCACAATAATAAAATAAGGTCTGCACACAGATATGGAGATAAAAATTATATTGTATTTGTAATAGTGAATTGGTTCTCCTTTGTTTGGAAATTGAGCGACCTATTTATAGGTACATACGGGGGTATAATAGTCTTTCTAGGAAAGACGTTACAAGTAATAAATACAAAGACGTTACAGACGTTACGAGAGTTTATGATAAAAACGTTACAAGACTTAAATGATAAAGACGTAACAAATCTCTCATTTATGTCAACTTAGTGTATAGCTGTGTAATCTCTTAATTGCCATTGGGTACAAAATTTGGACACATCAAATCCGAACTGTAAATACACAATTTAGTAAATAAAAAAATAAATCAACTAAAGTTCAATTACTAACATTAGGAACTCATTTATTAAAAATGGTAATTTCTTACTCATAAATAAGCAAGATAATTATTAAATTTAGATGTGTATCATTTCTTTGGCTTGCGCACAGCGTCATGACCATAATTGAGTAAAACACTTTAAATAAATAAATCTCCAATAATACAAATCATTATTTTACTTATTTGCAGGGCCGACTCTGAGTGTAAGTTGCACATGCGGTCGATAAGGGTCATCGACGTGCAATGCCCTTCGATTTTTTTTATATATATAAAAAAATAAATATGTATATAGTGTGAAGAGGCGATGCAGCTTAGTAGAGCGCTTGCATACGGGGTACTAGGATCAAAACCCTTCATCTTCAAATTATTGTGTTTTATTTTTTATTTGTGGAGCCCGTATTTTAGTATTGAAAGCCCAAAGACACTATTGAAGTTTTGAAAAGCAGGTCAAATACTAATACAAATAATTTAGCGGAACCCCATATTCTAGGCTAGTTGACCCATAAGTTAAGATAGATATTGTCTAAATAAAAAAGAAAAAAAAATCTTTATATTTCAATTTCAAATTTATTGGAGTTGTAAGTCTTGTGACCAAGGAATCCATAAGAATATATCAGAATTTAAATAGTTTAGTGTTCAATCTTGCATATCTAGTCATCCTTTCCGACAAATTTAAATAAATTATACTTATATTTTTATGTCATTAATGGATGTTATGTGACGTTACTTTAATATTAATTTGTTGCTTCATACTCTAAAATTAATAAATTAAATAAAATTTTATTTCGTATTACCGATGTTTTTTACAAAACGAGATGTGTTTTTCTAATTAATAGTTTTGTTTTAAGTTTAATAAGTTGTTTTAAAAAATTGTATTAGTTATTAACATAATACAGGTACACGAAAATTTAAGGGCCACATTTTTAAAATCGACTAGGACCACCGAAAACTCGGGGCGACCCTCCTTATTTGGATGGAAATTAAAGAGGGAATTAGAATCAATAAGAAATAGAAAGTTCATACATGCAAACCGCGTAATTAACATAATAGTTAGGTATTTCCCAAAAAAAACATAATAATTAGGTAGACAAAAAAATTGTTGTAATATTACAACAATCCCACACCATCATAAATTACTATATAAAGCAAAGAAAGATACACTAACAATTAACGAGGAGAAAAAAATGAAATCCTCATACATCTACAATTTTTGCTCACACTTTCTCATATTTCAATTTCTCATTCTTACAGACAATTTTTTCACAAAAACAAATGGTGCATTGCTCGAAAACGTCTGCGGTCAAACGAAATCCCCCCCGATTTGCTTAAGTATTATAGGTGCCGTACCAGAAAGCCGAACCGCAAACTTACCCGAACTTCTAGAAATCGCGGTTGATTTGGCAGAACACTACGGCGCAAACACTAAAATAAAGATTCACGACTATCTTGTATTCACCACGGATCCTAATCTTAAGAACCTTTTTAGACAGTGTGAAGAATTTTACATTGAGGCTTTGAATGCATTAGTAACTGCAGTAAATGACCTGAGACAGAACCAATTCGGTGATATTAAGATTGAAGCAGTGCGTGTAACTGATAATGTTGCTAAATGTGATGCTTTATTCAATAACAATCCCCCATTTGCTAAAGAAAGTAGAGAAGTGGACGTTCTTGCTAATGCTATGGCAATTATTGCTAGTAATTTTTAATAATTAATTATATATGAAGTTTACGATTTGGATCATTATTTTTTTAAAATAAAATGGTGCTCAAATAATTTGAGTGAAATTTTTCATGGATCGACGAATTTCATTCAGTTGGGTGTGGATTTGATTTTTTTTTTTTTTTTTTTTTGAGATGGTATCGAAATTAGTACATTGGTATCAAAATAAACTAATTAGAAATACTAGTATTAAACTAGAAAAAATATCCACATTACCTCATCGGCTGATTTTATTGATGAGAATGGTCTAAGAGTGACACAAATTATTAGAATCTCCTACACCAATAAAAAATCTGAATTGAGACTCCCATTTGGAAATTAAATTATCTTAATTTTAAAAGATATGAACTCTAACTAAGAACATGTGAGGATTCAAACAAATATGTTGTATGTAAATAAATATAAATACTAGAAATCCTCGTACAAATACTCAATTAAAATATATTTGCTTGAAAAGTCATTTAAAATATAGAGAGAATTGGTAATGAGTTTTATGTCAATTTCGACTTTTGGTACCAAACAAATCGAGGTCAGCACATTTGACACCATAATTTAACAAACCGTTCCTCATTTGGTACCGTCGTTAAAAATTACCATTAAATTGATGATGTGGCCATTAAGTCAGTTGTGATTATTGTGAAATTGATGCCATAACTATGCTCGTTGATAATTCTACCCCATTAACATTTTGGACTTGCAAAATAACCTAACATTTTCAAATGTGTTAGCAATGTGAGTCCATATTGCTGCCCAATTTCAAAATTTGCTCGAATAAGACCACATGCGGACCAATTTGAAAATTTTACTTATTATATTGACAAATAGATTAAACTAATTTGATTTTGTTACAATATTAATAAACTAAATAATATCTTAATATAAATTCTGAAAAATAAAAATATTGAATTATCTAAAATCTATATATTATTAAACCTATAACCTATTTAATATTTATTAACTAATAAAGTTTATTTATTATAAATAAAATTATTATAATTTTTAGGGGAAAAAAGTTGAAAACCCTAAGACTACCCCAATAACCAGGACATCAATCTTTGAGAGTGTATGTGGATGGGTTTTCGCCCGATCTCGTGGGTTTCGTGAGACCGAGCCAAAACCCTTTCAAATGAGTTTTCGCCAAACCCATAAAACCATAAAAAACCTATTTACAAACTCATACTAACTCTTCAAACATATAAAACATTGATTTGACACCTACCACCTACTTTTTTCCCTGAATCTCACTAAAAAAAATATTAATTTAACACTTACCACCTACTTTTTCCCCTAAACCCCAACATCCAAGCTCAATCCAAGTGGGGTTTCAACTTTTTCAAACCACAAAACCCAACAGCCAAAACTCATCCAAATGAGATCTCAAATGTTTCATCAAAACACCCCAAACCATTTTTTTTAAACCGAGACCTGCGAAACCGAGCCAAAACCCATCCAAATAGAGCCTGAGGGATTTCTGTTTGGCAAATGTAACGCCCCAATCCCACATTGATTGTGGATGAATTGTTTAAATGGTTGATAAAGACTTGACCCATTTGTACTTGTCAACATGAGCTTAAACATTTAGGACTAATGGATTAGAGTCCAATGTGTTGACAAGGCCAGAAGTGGATCATGGTCTTTATAAATAGTATCAGAGCCGACGAGGACATCGAATATTTGAGTTGGGGAGATTGTAACATCCCAATCCCACATTGATTGTGGATGAATTTTTTAGATGGTTAATAAAGACTTGATCCACTTCTACTTGTCAACATGGACTTAAGTATTTTTGGCTAATGAATTAGGGTCCAACTGTGTTGACAAGTCCAGAAGTGATCATGATCTTTACAACAAATATTAATTACACACAACTTTACAAGTGCGAATCTTGCTATCAAAAGAAAAAGAATGTTATATTTATAGATTAATTCTAGTTCTCCCAAAATTCATATTCATACAAGAAGTATGAGCACTAGTAGATGCATCATCAAAATTGCATGCTCAAGCTAACTCCAAAAATTAAAACCAAAACAAACAACAACAACAAAGAAAAAACAGCTTACATTTAGCACATACTACATAATATTATCTACTGCACATGCAAGCAAATTAAACCCATCAATTTATGATCTAATTGACTACTTTTCACCATGAGTACTCTTTTAATTATTCTTCTAATTGCATTCTTCTTCTTCATCTCATCACCTTCAGCCACATCCACAAACCAAGACATCATAGTCGCCACCGAAGAAATGCAAAAAGCGAATCACTTCACCTTTGTTATGCTCCTCAACATGGCGCCTCCCGACCAAATACCACAAAACATCACTTTCCTAATGCCTAATGACCGAACATTGTCCAAAACCAATTTAGCTGAAACCTCAGTCCTCGATTTCTTGCTCCAACACTCTATCCCTTCTCCTTTGCTCATCGATCATCTACAACACTTTCCTACGGGTTCCATGATCCCGACTTCTAGACCAGGTTTGATGCTCAAGGTTACAAATGATGGGAGGAGACGTTTTTTCCTAAATAATGTCCGAATTATTAGTCCTAATATTTGTACTAAAGGATTTTCAATAAGGTGTCATGGCATAGATGAAGTTGTGCAACCTACAATGATTCCTCAGCCTAACATACCACCACCAACTCTTACTACTTGTCCTAATACCACGACGAGCCCGCCGTGGGTGGCAGCGGCCCCCCTTCCGGGTCCCTCACCCCGACCTGTTGCGGTACTGACGGCCCCACCACCATCAGTTAGTCGTACAAAATCAAGTTCTCCTAGAATTATTCATGATTTGGTAATGACATTTCTAATGTTGTTGCTATGGTTATTTATTTAGTGGATCGGACAAACTTTGACATAGATACATTCACAAAATCAATCTATTATGTCTATGTGATTATGTTATGATGTTCAATTGTAAGAATTTATTTCCATTCAAAGCCAGACAATTATTTATATATATAAAAAATAGTGAAATATTGTAAAAACTAGCTACTTTCTCTGTCAAGTTAGAAAATTGATTAATTTTACTAGAAAATTAAACCTTCCCCTGAGAGAAAGTTAATGCCGTATGATCCACAACTCAGGGCTCGGCTATGTATTCAATATTGCAATTTTTTTGAAACACATAGGTGAATTTGCTAATTGGAGAAAATGCACGATCGATAATATTTCGTTATGCGAAACATGCACAAAATTACTCTGAGAATTAATTTATTGTACCAAAACCCCTTGTACTTTCACAAATTCTATATAAAGCACCAAATAGAGTTAATGGTAATTTACCCCCTATGATATTCATAATGTTCAATTACCTCCTTGTGATTTGAAAAAGAGCAATTTACCCCCAATAATCTCATAAAAGTTTCACACCGCCTCCCTGAAATTTTTATAAGTACTCCATGTGTTATGATAATGTAGCAATTTACCCTCGGGTTGTGGCAATTTACCCCCCTATGTTACAAAAATACTTTTCACATCCACTCTCAATTTCGGCAAGTGAGTTACACTCTCCGGCTGAATGAGATGGATTGTTTCTTTAAAATTTTCATAAGTGGGTAAAAAACTCTTTTTCAAATCACAGATGACTAAATTAAATATTATGCATTTCACAGAAGGGTAAATTAGCATTAACTCATACTAAATATAAGACGAGTATTTGATTTTAACCATTTAAATACATAAGGGAGGTATTTGACTAGTTTTACCAATATAAAGGACTTTTTGTGATATTTTAGACGATATCAAATAGAACTTTCTCCAATTAAAATTTAGAGTACAGTACAATATAATTGATGAAGGAGAATTAGAAAATAATAAAGTAGTAATTTAATTTTGTGGTGATCACATTATAAATTAATTAATTAAATTGGTTGGCAGCAACAGAGTATTTCCCCACCTCCTTGTTTGGGAACAACACAGGCTCCATAGTTGAAGCTTCTCTTTATACATGTTGCCAAACAATCATAATCCCCAAACGATTGCGAACATACTGCATAGCAAAATGGATTCACTGCTGCTTTTTCTTCCACACCTTCAACAAAATTAAACACACAAAAAAATAAAAATAAAAAATTAGTGTGATAGTTAATTTGGCACCTTAATATATGGCTAATTTCTTTAATTACGACAATAAATATTATGAAATAAGACAAAATAAATGATATTAATGGATTCACTGCTATTTTTTTCTTCCACACCTTAAATATATTTTATAGGATTAATTCGAATTTACCCCACGTGATATGCATAATGTTATCAATTTATCCTCCTATGATTCGAAAAAAAAAAAATTCCTCCTATGTAAATTTTAAAAGAACAAATTACCTTTTTCCATTGGAGAATATAACCCATTCGTCTAAAATTGGATGTGTGAGTGAAAAGTGTTGCGTAAAAAAATAAAATTACCCTTTTACATGTAAAATATTACGAAGGGATAAAATTTCATATTGATAATCACACAAAAAAGGTTTAAATTGATACATATAAAGGTAAATTAATCCATTTAAAATAACACAAAGATAAATTGCTTCAATTTTTTTTTTCAAATTAAAAATTATTCTATGTATATAGTATATAATAGAGGGGTATATTTATCAAATCATATGTTTTTAAGATTTAAAAATATCAAGACTAAAGTGTATGTTTTTTATATATTTATAAAAATATAAATAAATTACATAGAATAAATTAAATATTATGAATATCAGAAGAACGAGATTATATATGTATATAAAATTATAAATCAATACCCATGACAAACGCGGCGACGAAACCGATGAAGAGAACAAATATGATAGAATACTTGATCAATGCCATCATTAACGCGGAAGGTTGCAATTTGCAGGCACAATAATATGGAAATATATATTATATTACCAAAAATAATAAGAAAAGAAAAAGGTGAATAGAAGTGGTTTATTCTTATTGATACGTTAACAGTATAATATATATATCACTTGATATTACAATGCAATGAGATAACGAATCATGCTGCAGGATCCGCAAATAAATGCCAATGGTAAATGCTCCAAATAAAAAATCATGACTAGATTTCAAAAATATTTTTAGAAATCAAATTATGAATATTTTTCTAAATCTAATATATTTTCCAAATCGAACACGTAAAAAGTTCAACTACATATGGACACACATCTTTTCTCAAATAAGTGAAGACTATACTAAATTACCACGTTACTTTTATTAAACTAGATTTTTTTTTCCAAATATTTCTAGTGTTATCTTGTGGCAATTTTATTGGCAAAAATTCAATTCTGATACAAGGTTAAAGTTCAATTTTCATACAAAGTTGTCAAAAAACATATTTCCGCTATAAAATTAACAGAAGTTTCCATGGTCCTTTAAGTACGCACGTGAGAAGTACAAAGTGAGGTAATTTTGTAGGAAAAATGCAAAAATAGTACCATAACTTATGTTCATTAACAAATTTACCCCGTAATTTTTTGGACTGACAAATTTACCCCATAATTTATAAAAGCCAAGCAATTTTGGTCTCATTTTGGCCCGATTGCAAAAATGGGCATCACTTGTGGGCCTGATGACATAAAATTGGAGATTTTGACCTAGAATTTTACCAAAATTGCATATTGAACCACTAAAAATTAATTAATTACTATTTGGCTAAAAAAAATTGATATTTTATTTTATGGTAAATTACATAGGCTTCCCCTAGCTATATGCATAATTACAAAAACTCAACCACAAACTTCACCAATATAACCCGTTTTTCATCATTTTTGTCGATTTTTCAAATTTCACAAATTTAGCCCTTTTTTCACCATTTTCATCGATTTTTCAACAATTTCACCAATTTATCTTATTTTGACCGACTTAGCCCATTTTTCACCATTTTCATCGATTTAAACAGTTTTTCACCAATTTAGCCCCCATTTTCATCATTTTTATCTATTTTTCACCAATATAGCCCGAGTTCGACCGAGCCCCCTTTTTGTGCAATTAAAAGGAAAATTAAATTAGACTATATATGATACAATTGATCAATTAGATCATCTTATCACATAATTAACATGAAAAAGGTTGAAAATTTTGTTTAAATCAAAGAAAACAATGAAAAAGGGACTATTTCGGTCAAATATGGGCTAAACCGATGGAATTGGTGAAATAAACGATGAAAATGGTGGGAAAATAGGCTAAATTGGGGAAAACATAGATGTAAACGGTTAAAAATTGGGCTAAAATAGTCAAAAAAGGGGGCCAAATTGGTGAAATTTGTGAAAAAAATGATTTAAAAAAAGGTAAAAAAGTGAAAAAAATCGATGAAATCAGAGAAAAGCGGGTTGAATCTGAAAAAAAAAAGAGCTAAATTGATGAAAAATGTGTTAAACTAGTGAAGTACAGTTTAAATCAATGAAATTGGTGGAAAAAATGGGTTAAATCGGTAAAACAATGGCTAAATTGATGAAATTGGAGAAAAAAAGCGGTAATAAATGGTGTAAAACAGGCTACATCGATGAAATTGGTGAAAAATTGATAATAAAAAAAGGGTGCAAAGGGGTGTTAAATCGGTGAAAAACAGTTTAAAACGGGCTAAATCGGTGAAATTGGTGAAAATTTGATATAAACGGTGAAAATTTTTGGATAATTTTACAATTTTAATAATATTTGGGATAATTATGCAATTATCAGTTTTTAAATTTAGTCAAAATACAAATTTTTTATTTTTGGGGTTTAATAAGTCAACAACACGTGCTAGGCACGTGAGTTTTTCTCCCACTCAGTTAGATTTAATGGTCCACGTCGCACTTCGGTTAAAAAGCTTAACGGAAGTATGTGTTTTGAAACGTCCATCTATTCTACAGTATGGTTTTTGTTAGTTTGATATGAAAAGTAGATTTTGACCTATTCTATTGTATGACAATTGACCTTCATGTAAAATAAAAATGGGCATATTACTCCCAAATCCCAATGATCAAAATTCTAAATGACTTATGTTAGGCCATCTCCAGCCGAAGCAGGCAATAGCCCCCTCATGCCTGCCTGCCTTGCCTAGTCTGTCATCTCTAACCGAACCAACAATCCAAAACATTTATTTCAATTTAAAACATTCCCCACTCTCAACAACAACAACAACAACAACAACAATAATAATAATAATAAGTGATCTTAGTAAACATTTCTTCGAATTAGGTGTTTCTTAGTAATCGCATCTGTTAAGTTATTTAATTGATCTTTAAATTGTATTTTTAAATTAAGTTGCAATAATAATAAATATAATTAAGTCATAATTTTATATTCATACTATATTTTTTTAACCTAAGACATATATAAATTAAAAAAAAGTGACAAAAAAAATAATAAATTTGACTTCGATTACTATATAATAATTTTTATCATTGTTAATAATATTTTTTCTTTTCAAAACGTTAATAATATTTAATTTATTGAGCGATTATAATTGTACTTCACATTGAATGATTGAATGGATCCATTTATTTAAGATGGGTCAATCAAGCATGCTTTAGTAAGATTGACTATTGGGAAAGAAAAAATATCACATCCTTCAAGTGTATTTTTTAGTTTTAATTTTAAAGTTAATTAATTTAAATGTATTAAAAATATATAAATTTTTTTAACACTTATTAATTATGATTTAATGTTTTCTTCATCTTCAAAAAAAAAAAAAAAAACTTAACCATAATTTTCAAAGATATAATGTTTTCTCCTTCATATTTATACCACTTGAAGGTTACTCAAACACTATATTCAAACTAATGGGATAAGGAGAGTTAAGTTTTTATCCCACATTGATTTGAAAATAGTGTTTAAGTGGTCTTCTAGTAGTATAAATATGAAAGAGAAAAAATATATCTTTCAAAATTATGGTTCAATTTTTTTTTTTGAAGAAAACATTAAATCATAATTAATAAGTGTTAAAAAGTTTTTATATATATTTTTAGGGATTTTTGCACGTCACCCCCCAAAAAAGTTTAATTTTCGCACTTTCCCCCTATGATTGAAACAACATGACAGTACCCCCTAGAAGTTGATAAGTGAGTGCACTTTGCCCCCTGGTCAATAATTTGTTGGATTTCAAAGGGCAGAAATGTAAATTTGGGGTTTAGTGCAATAATTTTAATCTTTTGGGGGGCTAAGTGCACAAAATATTATTAATTTAAGTTATTAAAATATTAACATTTCAAAGCAAATTTTCATGGAATTCTTTACCATGATAAATCACATCGTAATCTAATTTTAGTCTTATAACATATTTTTTATTTTAATTGTTTTACTTTCAAACTTCTTTGATTTGATTAAAACATTTTTACAATAGAGATGATTTATCTGTAACAAAAATAAATAAATAATTAGGACTAATGAAAATTTCATTTTTTTAAATTTGAATTTTCATATAAAAATATAACTAAATATTTTTTATTTTTTTAAATTGCAAGTCACATTTGGATATTTTAAAATTTTGTGCACTTAATCCCCTTAAAATTGTTTGTTGTTGCAGAAAACCCCCTGAGTGACGTTTTTACCCTTTGAAAATTACTTAAAAATGACTAGGGGGCAAAGTGCACTCATTTATCAACTTATAGGGGGCACTGTCATGTTTTTTCAATTATAGGGGGGAAAGTGCGACAATGGAACTTTTCTGGGGGGTGACGTGCAAAAATCCCTATTTTTTACACATTTAAGTTAATTAAATTAAATTTTAAAACATAAACAATAATAAAAAATAAAAATAAAGCTTGGATGCGTGCGTGCAGCGCACGCGCGCGTCTAGGAGCAGCCTGCCTGCGGGCAGACAACTCTCCTAGGAGGCCTGCCTACCTTTCGGAGGAAGTTTCGTCTCCAGTCGACGGGGGGGCTGTTGCCTGCCTCCCCACTTCGGCTCCTTAGAGAGTATAGTTCACACATCCGCAATTGAATGCAAAGGTAAAAATAGTTGCGTTAATACAAAAATACCCCTTCCTACACATAAAAACATGGAGGTAAATTGATCCAGATGAAATAACTCAAACGGTAAATTGATTCTAATAAAATGAACACAGGGGGCAAGTAGTTCTAAGTTTATAATTGCATACTATTTGGGAGGAGAGAGAAAGTTAGAATCTTTTACAGAAAACATAAAGAGGTAAATTTACCATTATTACAAATATATATAACGGGGAGTTAATTGTCGTTGACTCTGAAAATATATGTAACTTTTTTAGCAATGTTTGTTCTTCAAGCAATTGTCCTCCAGATACTGACCTAGTGGTAAATTTATTCATTTTTAAGCTTCATGGATTCATTGGGGCCAATAAAAGCAATAGTGATTTTTGTTGGGATTCAGTAACATAAACAGTCCCATACGCAGCGGAAATTAAAATTTTTAAGGACCTCTTAACATAATATTGCCAGGATACAATCTGGATGTATATATATGAATAAATAAATAACGAAAATAAAACTTTAAGATTAAAGTTCTACCTGTCTCCTTGCAAATCCAAGCCTAGCAAAGTGGATGCGTTTCTCTCCTTCTTTTGCACCTTTGATCCCAAGTTAGTTTAGTGCCCCACGTGTTGTGCCTCTACGAGTTGATACACCACAATATCACGAAAACCTTAATAATCCTAATCGGCTAGAACATAGAAATTATTAAGATATAAAACTAGAGAACAATTTGGGAACAAGAATTAAAAATCGAAAACTCCTCTAAAGAGAGAGAGAGTTCGGCCGAATTGTGAGAGAGGAGAGGGAGAAATTTTTTGCAAGACTTAATTTTCTTGTGTTCTTCTTCTATGTAAGATATGATGTATATTCTCATATATATAGATATCTTATAACTCCTAATCCTACTAGGACTAGGAGTTTAAGTCTTATCTTATCTCCTACATGGGCCATGGCCTTTTAATTGGAAGACTCATGGCCCATTCCCTATTTAATTAATTGAGGTTTTATTTAATTTCACAATTAAATGACCCAATTAATTAGTTACTCTCTCATTTAATTAAATTAGACTTAAAGCCCATTCAATTAAATATTCCTATAATTAATTAAATCCAATTTAATTAATTAACTTACAAATTAAATTTTAATTTAATTTATAATCTCGATCCAATTCCAATCGGATCTCGTCTGCTCCAATTGGGTCAATCCAGTTGTTCTTCGTTTCCTTGCTTTCGCTTCATGTGTATTGTGTATGCACACGTAGGTTCACCACATAATTGGTCGTGGGTTATAATTATAAATTTAGTTAATTACTCGAGTATTAAATACTCTAAATCAATCGAACACTCTGTCGACTGATCATTCCAAAATTAGCACCCTTGCCAATTTAGGAATTCTCCCACACTCCACGGTCGATGTCTGGCCACAAGCCCATGGAGCCCAATCACTGGTGAATTAATTCAGTGAACCTTTTAATCATTTACAATTTCCATGTACGACATGATCTCTCCATCAATCGATCTCCCAGTCGAGACTTCAGGGTATAGACTTTTCATCGGTTCCCTTTTCTCGTCTTGACCTTATGCACTTTGGTCTTGAAATAATTCTCTTGGACTTAATCTTTATGAGCTACTTTCATAAAGTCGTCAGATACCTCGGCCGAGGGTTTTAACAGAATTAGTTTCTCACAGAAATCCATAGGAGATTTTCCCAACCTATCAAGTCGGGTCAATGGATCCTTTGTTGATGATATGAACCTGCATACGAGTTCCTCTATACCCAACGTGAATCATCAGAGACCTTCTGGTAATCGCCAGTGTGTCGGAACTCACATCAAAGCATAGACGTTCTCGCACCAGATAAACCCTATCACCTCAAGTATTAGGGATCGTTCCTCGTATACTATTGCAAATAGGAATAACTTCAACCCCGATATGCGATTACCGCTTCCATGGTTAGTTATTTCCTAATTGGGGTATTCAGTGCACTTGCCTTCTCAGCAAGTCACCCACTTATGTGTATCGACTATCCCAGTCACGCTCGTGGACCCCAACGTCCTCCAGTTCATCGGAGTATACACATTAGTGAGAGTCTAACCGAATCCAACGATGTCCTATCTCGATTGGATTATATGACTCTTGAATATGTTCTAGATCACGGCCTTGAGGATCAGTCCACGGGTTGTCCCATAGCCCTGTGATCTAAGGACTTCTATCCTTATGCGTAGATAATTATTACATAAGATAAAGTTGACCATTTATTATAAAGTACATTTATTAATCTAAATTGAATAGTTCCTTTATTTATTACAATAAATGACAACCATACAATTGACTTACCGGACACTATTTCTATCAATTTTATTTTCCGTTGACGTTTTAGAGTTTTCAAGTGATAACGAAGAATTATCAAAGTGCAACATGAACACTTTATTATAAGATTAAAAAAAAACATTAGAGCATGTTTATTTCGCTTTTCAGAGAATATTTTGGTATTTTTTAAAAAGCCAAACAAACAATCTTTTTTACTTCTAAAAATAAAATTATCATGTCTAAAATTTTAAAAATAATTTCATCTTAAAGAATTCTTTTATTTGAAAAAACTCCTATACAAACTCTACTTTGATTTGACACAAAATAACTTATCTCTTGTGATATTTATCTCACATAACAATTATAATTTAATATAAAGTAAACTATCTCTTACACTATTTTATTTTGTTTTCATTATTTTTAGAAAAAACATATTCATTTCTAAAATTTATGCCTACTATTTATTTTATGGCAAAATCACACTCATCGTTCCTCAAGTTTAAAGTTTTTTACGCTTTCGTTCCTCATAGATAAAGTGTTACGCTTTCGTCCCTTTTAGATATTATGTGTTAAACCGATCACTTTTCCAACCAATTTCCGACAAATATATACCATGTGCAAAACACGTGCATTTTGGTAGGGGTATTTTTGAAATATCATATTTTCTAATATTTTAGTGTTACACTTACGTTCATCATGTTAACATTTTGTTTTATATTCGTGCCTTTAAGAATGTACAATGGTTTTTCTTCCAAATTTTATTGCATAAAATTAATTTATTGACTCCATTTTTATTTTTCACCCCACAACTTCCATTCTCGTTTTTTATTGTACAAATCTTTTGAGATGGTTCGATGCTTCTTGAAGACTTAGTTTAGCTCATTTTCTTGTTCTTTTTGACAAAAGAAAAAGTTTTAGCTAGAATATATCTTAATTAGGTTAGTGTAGAATATTTCTATTCGCAATATTCATGCATATTACTACATTAGTTAACAACTTAACATACATTCTCTCCATCCCATTATTGTTACTCCATTCCTTACAGTCAGGGGCGGATTCAGGAATTTAAGGGAGGAGGAGCTAAAGTATATTAAAAAAAAATCAATCAAACAATCAAACTTATATTTATTTACGATAAAATATATGAAGAGATACAAAAAAGAGGAGACAAAGTTTAATAAAAAAAATTACCTCTATAAGTTATTTTTATTACATATGATACCACGTTATGACGGAAAAACCGTATTATAAAGAAAATAAAATATTGTATTCTTTTAAAATTATTAAGAATTTTTTATTCAACTAAGTAAATTGAATAAATAAAAAATAAAATCGAACTACAAAAACAATGATAGTTCATAATTTTAAAATTATTATTAAGAAAAAAATCTAAAAAACACATAATATCGAAAAAATTACTAATAATACATACAACATTGAAATATTATTGAGAAGGACAAAAAATTAAAAGAAGACAAAAAATGTCCATCACGGGGTTTAATAACTAGAACTCAATTTGTTTCTTTCACACTATCACCAAATAGCCACTACAATTGTTATGCAAGGATTTAATCAGTACTAATATATAGTTCAGAAAATCTGAGGGGGTCTATAGTCTCCCCTTGCCCCTCTATAGATCCGTCTATGACTACAGTGGTCAAACTTTTCTATCTTTTAAGTGACTTATCATGTTATATTATTCATATTTGTGGCGTATTAAACCTTTTAAATATTAATATATATGGTGTCATTTGATATTATCAACTTATTAGTGAATTAATTAAATTATTTATTATAATTTTTATAAATTTGATCAAATTGATTGATCTACTGTACCAAAAAATAAAGAAAAATGAAACGGAGGAGGAAATAATTAAATAATAGGATGCAGAGTACATAGACAAAAGCAAAATTAACAGAGAGAAATTAATTAGTCATACCTCGGAAATTTTTTGTCTAGAGACGTGGTCTAAATTAATACTAGACCTTCATGTCTGCGCATTTCTTAAATGCAAGCTTAATTTATTTCTAGATCATACCTAAATAAGAATTTTCCCTCGTATCTTCCTAGCTCGATAAAACATAGTGACCCTATTTGGAAGGGTTTTGATTCAGTTTTGCAGATTTCAATTTCAAACAAATGGTTTGCGTATTTTCGGTGAAACATTTGAAATCCCATTTGGTTAGGTTTTTGATGTCGAGTTTTGTTGTTTTAAAAAAAACTGAAACCCACTTGGATTGTGTTTAAATGTTAGGGTTTGAGGAAAAAAAATAGGTGATAAATGTCAAATTAATATATTTGTTATAGAGTTTGGGAAAAAAGTAAATGGTAGGTGTTAAATTAAAGTTTTATAAGTTTTAAGAGTTTGAACATGAATTTTTATATAAGTTTGTGATTCATGAGTTTTGTTAAACTCCATTTGAAAGAATTCTGATTCAATTTCGCAAAACCGACAAAATCAGACCAGAACCCATCCAAATAGGTCCAATAATTCAATTTATATGTTCGTTATTTACACGTTTCATACAAGCGTAGAGACTTAACACAATACAAGCGTACACGAGAATTTATAATAATACTAATACTTAACAATATATAGGTGGACGGACGGGTGAGATAATTCATTCACATGTTTTACATTAATCAATTACTATATAAAAAAATAAAATTGACCGACAACAAGAAGGGTAGGTCAGTAGGTGTGGGTTTTAAGTGGGTCGGGTCAGATGAAAACGGGTCAGCTCAGTAGCTGCAGCTACTTGTTCTTCTTTCTTTTCCCTCCTCCCCCTACCACCACACCCTCTACCTAACCCCAACACCCACCCCATCTTCTCTTCTTTTCTTCTAATAATTATATTTATTTATTTACATTGAATTACATTTTCTTCCCCCATAAATTCCAATTAATTTTCTTCTCTTCTGTTCTTTCTTTGAAATAATTAAACAGAGTAATAATCATATCAATTGCAGGCTAGAAAGAAAACAGAGCATTCAATCAAGATCAAAAAAAAAAAAGGAAAAAAAGATGATTTCAGTTGCTTCAGTTGAAACAACTCAAAATCCAGCTGATCAGATTTCTTCCAATTCCAATTCATCGGTTTTACAATCTGCAGAAAACCATGTATTTACATCCAAGCTTCCAAACATCCCGATTTCCAATCACCTCCCTCTCCACACCTACTGCTTCGAAAATTCCACACAGTACCCCGACAGGATTTGTCTCTTGTCCGGCAACTCCGGAAAATCCTACACGTTCGCCGAAACCCATCTCATTTGCAGGAAAGTCGCCGCCGGACTTTCAAACCTCGGGGTAAACCGAGGCGACGTCGTAATGGTACTTCTCCAGAACTGCCCTGAATTTGTTTTCACTTTTATGGGCGCTTCTATGATCGGGGCCGTCACTACCACCGCAAATCCTTTCTACACGACAAACGAAATTGTCAAGCAATTTAAGGCCTCTAAATCGAAGCTCATCGTCACCCAATCCCAATATGTCGACAAGCTTCGCGACCCTGCTTTGGGCGATGATTTAATCATAATCACGATTGACGAGGGGACGAACGAGAATGAATTAGATCGATGCCTGCATTTCTCTGTTCTAGCGGAGGCAAACGAGAACGAATTCGTACCGCCGCCTGATTTGGAACCGGAGGATGCGGTGGCGCTGCCGTTTTCTTCGGGGACGACTGGGCTTCCGAAGGGAGTGATATTGACGCACAAGAGCTTGATTACGAGCGTTGCTCAACAGGTCGACGGGGAGAATCCGAACTTGTATTTGAAGTCGGACGACGTCGTTTTGTGCGTGTTGCCGCTTTTTCACATATACTCTTTGAATTCGGTATTGTTGTGTTCATTGAGAGCGGGGTCCGCGGTTCTTCTGATGCAGAAATTCGAAATTGGGTCGCTTCTGGAGTTGATACAAAGGCATAAGGTGTCGGTGGCGGCGGTGGTGCCGCCACTGGTACTGGCATTGGCGAAGAATCCGTTGGTGGATAAATTTGACTTGAGCTCGATACGGATGGTGCTTTCCGGAGCCGCGCCCCTCGGGAAGGAGCTTGAGGCTGCGCTCCTAACCCGTTTGCCCCAGGCCGTTTTTGGTCAGGTACGAAATACCTAACTAATTTCACGTCATCTATGTGCACCCGTGATTAATTAATTATCTATGGGGATGGATCTTTTGTGGATTCATTGTATACATGTGACACGGAAAATATAACATAAAATGGCATATAAGTTTATTTGTCGTTGTCTATAACGTAAGTTGAGCAAACCAAAAATTTCTTTAATTAGTTGCATAAAAAAAATAGATTCAATTTCATTGATTGTTTTGTCCCAATTGTGTATTACTATAATTGTATCATTTATTAGTGATAACTTATTTCTTGCACCTAGTCTATACTTAGTTGGTACTTATTTCTAAATAGTAGAACTATTTTAGGCCGGTACAAAGCATAATAAACACAAGTAAGGATATCAAATATGTGCACAAATGTAATGTGTTCAATCATATTTCAAAAGAAGGAAAATTCCTATTTTTTTCCCTTAGTCTTTAAATGTTTTTTTAGTTTTGCTTCTTAACATTCGCAAGTTCTCACTTAACACCCTCAGTTATTAAAAATATTTTAGGCAATCACCTTAAGATGCTAAAAAATAGAATCTAACGGACTATTCCGTCCAGCTTTAGTGATGTGTCTTTGAATGTTTTTCCATTTTGCCGTCCAACTTTTGAACGTTTTCGCACTTTGCCACTCAACCTTTAAAAGTTTTCTCATTTTGTCACCTCAACCTCTGAATGTCTATCTTGCCCCTGACTAAAATCACGTGGAGTCTTAAAAATGGAATATTTTCACAGATACCGCCAGCAAACGTCCATGGGTAATGATTTGGGACATTTTTAATAGCTGAGAAGGTTAAACGGGAACTCGCAAAGATTAAACGACAAAGTGAGAGAACGTTCAATATTTAAGAATTAGATCAGATAAAAAACCTGAATATATAATATTATTGGAAATCAAGAAAAAAAGAATTCATTATTAGTGTTTGGGTTAGCTAATTGATAATTAGATAATATTGGTTGACCAAATCAAGAAAAAAAGAATTCATCATTAGTGTTTGGCTTAGCTAATTAATAATTAGATAATATTGGTTAGGTCAACCAGTGAAAAATTTGGGTTGGTGAAAATGCAAAATTTAGATTTTCCGCCCTAACTAACTTGGAGTTAGGTGGGGTGAAAGCTACCAAATAATCCAGGTCCTACTTCTATTTCCGAAATTAAATGATCACCTAATTCATTGCCCATGTTACATGTTACTACATGTTTCACGTTTATTATGACTTACTAATTATTAATATATTATTTCATTTTGAGAAAAAGGGGGTCTTGTTCTTTTTCCAATTGTTCACACGTCTTTGGGTGTATCCCAGTCATTGGTTGTCTACCAAACTACTAAAAACAAGAAAAAGAAATACTCAAAAACAAATTAATACTAAAAAAAAAAGACTTCATTTAAATGTTATTGGTGGTTGCCTTATATTCTCCACTAGGTCAAACAATTAATGGACTAATTCATCTAATTATACTAGTATTCAATTTCCTAATCACCAACTTGTAGGTTGATTTTGACTCAACTAATGATGAAGGGTTTTTTTATTTTAATTTTAACAAAAAAGTTTAGATTTAATTTGTTCTATCTATGTTCAACTAGTGGCATTGGTATTACTTAAATGAGAGAGGATCCACATTATTTTTTTTTCATTCTTAGTCATTAATGGAAGCCAACTAACTTTCCCGTACGTAGTATGGTACCTAATAAATAAGACCGACAACATGTTATTTAATTTTACAATTTATTTTTATTTATATATATATATTCCCACTACCTTACTTAAATGTTGGTTGAAAAGTAGTGTCCAATAATAGTACATGCAATATGTTGCTAATTGAATAATTCGGTAATCTACTCTTAATACTTTGTTGCGTAAATATTGGCAAAATTTCAAAATTAGACCTGTAACTTAATTTGGGATCCTTTCAAAATAGTCCTCTAATTATATTGAATACATATTTAGTCCCAATAGTTACTTATTGACCAAATTTTCAATTTTTGTCCTATAGTTACAAATTTGGTCATCTAACTTTCAGTTTTCGTCTTGCAATCACGAATTTTTCTCTAGTAATATGACTTAATTGTAATTGCATGACAAAAATTTAAACTTATTCAAAGTTAGAGGAACAAATTTGTTATGCATAAGACAAAAATTGAAAATGAATGAAAGTTAAAGGGCTAAATGTGCGTTTACTATAGTTACATGACTATTACAGGACCATTTTTAAAATTTTGCCGATATTTATTTGTCATATGTCAGCCGATCGACTAGGTTAAAAGGGGCGTGCGCAATTTTGTTAGAAATTGAAATCTACTTAAATGGCTACTTAATTGATCACTCTATTTAGTTAGTAGCAGTAATAAATACTATCATTTAATTTAATGGTGTTGGTACCATATGTAGGGCTATGGCATGACAGAGGCTGGTCCAGTTTTATCAATGTCCCCATCCTTCGCCAAACAGCCATTACCAACCAAATCCGGATCCTGTGGCAACGTTGTCCGCAATGCGGAGCTCAAAGTGGTCGACCCCGAGACCGGTCGCTCTCTCCCCCGCAACCAGCCCGGTGAAATTTGCATTCGTGGACCTCAGATCATGAAAGGTACTACTTATAAACACAACTTTGTAAAATTTTTGGGAATTATGTCAACTATTTATTGAAATATAACCTTTAATATCTAGGGTATTTGAATGATGTTGAGGCGACTGCGAGGACGATTGATGTGGATGGTTGGCTCCATACTGGCGACATAGGTTTTGTCGATGACGATGAAGATGTTTTTATCGTGGACAGAGTGAAAGAACTCATTAAGTTCAAAGGCTTTCAGGTACTTAATATTGGTCGTACATATTTCTTTGCAAAACGATGATAGTCTTGCCATGTCAATTAAGGTCTAGACCTAGACCCTGAAACTATGGAGTGGATCCGGACTAATCAGATCCATTTGACAGGGCTTAGGTCCAAACCTAGACTAGTCCAGGTTGGGTCCGTGTGTACCCAATTTTGGACGAAGACCCATTAATTTATTAAAAAAGTTGATTTGACATATTTTCTTGAATTTCATGCAATTCAGGTACCACCAGCCGAGCTAGAGGCACTCCTCGTAAGCCATCCCAATATAGCCGATGCAGCTGTTGTACCGTAAGTAGCCATCAAACGTTATATATTTTCCCTACAATATGAGCACAAATATTAGTATTTCAATCAAATCATGTAATGTGATTCAATTTATTGATAAAATTAATAGGAAAAAAGACGAGGCTGCCGGTGAAGTTCCGGTGGCGTTTGTGGTTCGATCAAATGGATTCGAACTAACAGAAGAAGCTATCAAAGAATTCATTGCCAAACAAGTGGTTTTTTACAAGAGATTGCACAAAGTCTACTTTGTCCATGCCATTCCCAAGTCTCCAGCCGGTAAAATTTTAAGGAAAGATCTTAGAGCTAAACTCGCTGCGACATCCTAATTAAATCGATCTACGTCTTAATAAATTATATATGCATTTTTATGAACATTATTATCAAAATGGTAAATTATTGTTTTTTTAAGATTAATTATTTAGTGTATATGTGTTGCCTCATGTTGTGTCAAGTCGAGATATATAACATGTTAATTGCATGTTCCTCAAAAGTCAAAACAATGAAGTTGTTTGCAAAATTGTAATTTATCCTATTTTTGGTCCACGTATTATGGTTTGAAACCGTAATATGATCTATAATCTATTGTATTGAATCAATTTTTTTTTTTTTTTGTCGATATTTGAGTGTTGATTCTTTACGTTATTACCCATTCTAAACATAGTTAACATGCACTTAATTATGTCCTTCAAGTTATCTTTATTAATCTCAATCTAGAATACAAGGAAATGCACAACTTGCCTATATGCATTGTAGTTGTTTTTTCTTGATCCATGAAAAAAAGAAACTCAGTTTGTTGAAACTTTTGGATTAATTATTTAACAAATTAAACTTGTTAATAAAGGTCTAAATTGAGTTTCAGAGAATCAATTTTGACCTTTATTGACATGATTTTCATCAAAGACGACGTATATATTATCTGCGTGCATGTCCAGTGGAGTATAGTTTTCTCTTGAACATACAAATCTGATTTTCAAAGAACATTAGGTGGAATATTAATTTTTTTTAGATGATAAATACATCGTTATATCAATCATAGTATCAAATCACTTTAATTGATATCAAAATACAAAGATAAACTAAATACAAAGACTAGTATTAAACCAGATAAATACCCACATTAGGACCACCTACATATTTATCGGTACATACACTAGTATAACAATATAACACCAAAATGTGAATAAAGAATATTTGTTATTATTGGTCTTCTAATTTTTAAGATATTTTTTATGAGATTTTCTATAATATTGAATTCTGGTAAATTGAAAATGAGTTTTGGAATTATGTTCTTTTGAGTTTTTTGTTTAGAATTTAAAAGTTAAATTTTATAAAATTATGTTTTATTGAGAGATATGATATACTTTTTGGGTTTCTCAAGGGAAATCATGTCTTAAACTTGATTGAATCCATTTTGAGACGCATCAAACATATTGTACGTGAATCTCTCCATGGAATCGAACTTAAATTCGCCACTTTTTGTGCAATTTCACTAAACTAATTAGATGTTGTACAAATATAACATATTGTAATTTTTCTTTCTACAATTTTTGACTTATCACTGTAAATAATTGACATTAATAAATCAACTCAGTTTAATTTATCAATAACATTAACTAATCAACTCAGTTTAATTTAAGTATTTTGATTTATTTTTAGTCATAAATTTGTATGAGTGGTATATATATGCAATCATTAATTTTTTTAATAATTTATTTATTTATTTTAGACTAAATAAAATGTTATTATCTAAAACTAATAAATTTTATATTAATTATCCTAATAAAATCCATCCTATTCATTGTCCCTCTAATACGTAAAATCATGATTTTTTATATGGCAGTGCGTCTGCTCAATCAAAATCTAACATTTTTTGATGTTTTGATGATTAATTTAAAGTGAAAATCAAGCAAATTAGGTTTTGAATGGTACCTAATCCCTTGATGCATAACATGTATGTTTATTTGTCGGTTATATCCCGAATTTATACGAGATAAAAGAAATTTAGGTGGAGGAATATGATTTACCAAGAAAAAAGAAGTTTTTTAGAAAGGTCTATGAATATTGTTCCTTTAAAAACACATCTTCGGATGTTACCAGAATGGATAAATTGTTTGAAACTTTTTCTAGAGTTTAGAGGTCCTGAGTTTGGTTTGAATACCGCATAAAATATGGATATTTTTCTAGTTTACTAATAGTGTTATTATTAGTGAATATTCTTTATATTTATTATCTGGACATTTTTTGCACCATAAATAAATTCACAATCGAATAGGTGATTTTAAAAGAAAGAAAAAAAAAATACTATCTCTGAAAATACATTTTTACAGAGTGTCGGACCAAAAGAACAAGCTCGACTTTTTTTCATATAGTCTTTTAAGTTGGACCGGTCCTAAAAGAAAAATAGAAGTTGGACCGGTCCTGAACCGTAAATAAAGTCTGACCGGTTTTCATTAAAACCGGCATCAAGAAAAGTAGAAAACCGGCATCTACAGGAAAGGGAAAGGAAAAGAAAAAATTCAGAAACCCTACATAAACCCTGGACTTGAAGCCTTTAATTAATGGCGCCTTCGCCAAAACCCTATATTCTTGTCCAACAAGCCAATTCTTAAACTGTTAAAATCCCCACATTTACTCAATCTTTTAGTTTTAAGTAAATAAAATTGTCGAGAAATGGCAAAAAACAGTGCATCAGGGATTTTAGCAGCCATAGCCTACGCGACTTTTGGTGTCGATCCGGCTTATGCAAATGGGCCATTTAAATTTTATCCATTTTCTACTCCTCCGGCCGCTTCAACAGCTCAGAAAGCGCCTCCGGAGGAGCCGACGACTAAGACGTCAGATGAGCCCGAGCCAAAACGAGTTCATAACCACAACCCAAGGACGACTGCTGCAGGGTTCGACCCCGAGGCATTGGAGAGGGGTGTTAGGGCTGTGGCCAGAATTTCTAATTCTCAAAAACCTAAGGAGGTTAAGTTTGGGGTTAATTTTTTCAGTATTTTAATTTTATAGTGGACACATGTTTTTTGTTGAAAGATCTAAATTTGAACTACTTTTTGGTGTTTCTGTTCACTTGTTCTGTTTCCTGATTTGTGAGTAAACTTGATTGTTCTGGAAAAAAATTAATTAAATTAATATTTTTTTTTGTATATCAAAGTTTTAATTAATGTGCTGCACACTCATTGTGGGAGTAATTTTGCTGATGCAGATATTTGAGTTGATTAAAAAGGAAGAAGAAACAAAACATCAAGAGTTTGCTGGAAAAGTAGCGGAGTTTAAGGCAATGCAAGCTCAGTTTGAATCTGTAAGCTTTCATGTTCTCCTAAGCTATTTTCAGTATCTGAATGATTATCTTTGTGAATTAAGTAGATGTGTCATTAAAGAAGAAAACTTACCATTTTCATTGTCTTGCCTTCTTCTACATGATCGTTGTTTTTATTATTGATTGCCACTCGTTCAAGAGCATCTCAGTCTCCCATCATCTTGGTTTCCATTTCAAGCTAAGGTGTGTAATGGCTCATTGGTGTTCGCCAGTCACTTGATCTATACTGCACAACGCAAGAAAGGCTTCGGTTTTACTGCTGTCGTTATGTTCATAAGTTCATTGATAAAATCGGGGAGGTAGTAGGAAAAACATGGCTTATTATAACAGATAACCATGAATTGACATTGTCATACTGGCCTACATGTGTTTTTATTGGTTTGTGATTGGGTGGGCCAGGTAGATTATGACTCATATTTTCTTTTTAGGTATCATCAGTAAAGGTATTGGAGCTTTGAATTGGGATTAGGATTATTTTCAGACCAAATTAAATAAATTAGTAATCAACTCAGCAGTTCCACGAGTCCAATTCTAAATATTCAAATACATTATGATACTTCATCTTAATTGACTAGATCGTCATTCATTGAATTTCTGGTTTTGGCAGGAGAAACAAAGGGTGATGTATGAAGAACAGAAAAAGCTAGCTCAGCAACAGGCACAAAATAAAGCGCAGATGGCTCGGTATGAAGATGAATTGGCTAGGAAAAGGATGCAGGTACGTGATCCTTTTGGTGTCTGTAGTGTGCGCGCACAATAGTTCCAGTAAATTATACGATCGATATGAGTTTTTGCAGACAGAGAATGAACATCAAAGGGCAAGAAATCAAGAACTTGTAAAAATGCAAGAGGAATCTTCTATGAGACAAGAAGCTGCCAGGCGTGCAACTGAGGAGCAAATACAAGCACAACGTCGCCACACTGAAAGAGAGAAAGCTGAGATAGAACGTGAAACTATCAGGGTGAGGTCTATGGCAGAAGCAGAGGGAAGAGCCCATGAAGCAAAGCTTGCAGAGGATGTTAACAGACGCATGCTAATTGAACGTGCAAATGCTGAGCGAGAGAAATGGGTTTCTGCGATTAACACTACTTTTGAACATATTGGAGGTTATTATTCTTTTTCTTTTGTCCAGAGGAAAGCTACGACACTATAAGTGACCTTGCTATACGTAAAGAATAAATTTTCTGTAGCTAATGCTTTTTGCTGCCATGCCTTTAAATTGATCATCTCGTGCCTTAAGTTAAACTAGCTTTTGACTTTGGTTCTAGATAGATGATTCTTTTAAAGCTTTTTCTAGTAACACGGTAGTTATATCACTTGTTTTGAATTTAGTTGGTTGCTTACTTTATGCTAAATTAAGTATTAGGATAGCCATAATGTTATTATATCCTATCAAACTTCCAGTTATCGCTAACATTTTAATAGAATTAGGGTAACCTAATCTTTAACAAAGGTTGTTCCATCATATTGAAACCTTGGCGCTGCCTTTGATTATTCCTTTAAATGCAGGGGGTCTACGAGCAATTTTAACAGATCAAAACAAGCTGGTTGTAGCTGTGGGAGGTGTAACAGCCCTGGCAGCCGGTATTTACACTACAAGGTACTGGGCCCAACTGGGTTCTTTCTGCCGTATATAGTAAGTAATAGGATATCTGTAATCGGCCCAATGTAAAGCAATTGCTGCTGCGACATGATTATCAATAAAAGTTCCGATTGATTGACCATTTTCACATCTCAGCTCTTTCTCGAGTTACAGTGTGTACATATTTAATAATTTGAGTGTTTAACTTTTATGCTATTAGCTTTTGACCTGGGAATTAATTGGAATCTAGGCAGTTGCAAAACCAGGAGTCTTGAATTTTGAGTGGATCTCCAAGAGCTTAGTTGCCAAGCACACTATCTTTCTGATTTTCTAATAGAAGAGCCATATGGCTGAAAGAAAAATGACAAGAATTTCCAGTTGTAGTTAAAGGAGACATTTATTTCAGTAGCTGTTTAGGTTCTCAGCTATTTCAGTCCGTGTGAAAAATCTTCAGTTGATGGTAAGAAGAGTGAAGAGATAACAGAATAACAATGAAAATTATAGCTCATAAGATGTTGACTTGAAGGGATAGTCTAGATTATGAAGTCTAGAAATCTGCTGTTGAACTTTTCCAACTTTTACCCTTTTCCAGTGATTTAAGTACTCATTAAGTTCATTACTTCTGATGAATTTCTTTATTAACAATATGAAAATTTTGTGAACCATTATAGTAGTTGATGTGTACAGCCCATGTCTATATATTAGCAGCATTTACTGTCCTTGAGACCTAAAGTGTGTTAATGTCTTTGTTCAATTAGCATTGAAAATAGCAGCCCATGCCCATCTCTTCATGATTTGGTGGTGTTTACTATTATGATGATATGCCAGTACTACTTTTAGCATTGAATGCTGATGTGCCTTTCGCATTTCAGGGAAGGTTCTAAGGTGATTTGGAGCTATGTGGACCGTATATTAGGGCAACCATCTCTTATAAGAGAATCTTCACGAGGGAAATACCCATGGTCCGGCTTGCTTTCACGTGCAATGAGCACGATCTCCAGTGGTGCTAACAGAAGCTCTTCTAACCCCAAAAATGGAATTGGGTTTGGTGATGTCATTTTACACCCTTCTCTTCAAAACCGTATTGAACATTTGGCAAATGCAACAGCAAATACAAAAGCTCATCAGGCACCATTTAGAAACATGCTTTTTTACGGACCACCAGGAACAGGAAAAACTATGGCTGCTAGGGAGCTTGCCCGCAAATCTGTATGTTATCATAACCTCTAAACATTGGTTTGCTCTTAATAAGGAAATATAAGTATTTCCCAATTCCTAAGTTATTATGATTTTGGGCTTATATTATATAGGGCCTTGATTATGCATTGATGACGGGAGGAGATGTTGCGCCATTGGGCTCACAGGCTGTCACAAAAATACACCAGTTGTTTGATTGGGCAAAGAAGTCCAACAAGGGTTTGTTGCTTTTCATTGATGAAGCAGATGCATTCTTGTGCGAGTAAGTAATTACAATTTCCTGAACAAAAGAACTTTCATACTCCATAACCTTTCTACTTACTCCTGTTGATCTTATTCAAAAAAATTGCAGGCGGAACAAAACTTACATGAGTGAAGCTCAAAGGAGTGCACTTAATGCACTCCTATTTCGCACAGGTGACCAGTCAAAAGATATAGTCCTTGCTCTTGCTACAAACCGACCTGGTGATCTTGATTCAGCTATATCAGATAGGATCGATGAAGTCTTGGAATTTCCTTTACCCGGTGAAGGTGAGCGCTTCAAGCTTCTCAAACTATATTTGGACAAGTACATAGCACAGGCTGGGGGGGCAAGAAAACGAGGCCTGTTTTCGCGTTTGTTTCAGGAACAGCCGAAGAAGATAGAGATTAAGGGAGTTAATGATGACATTATTAAGGAAGCGGCTGCAAAGACTGACGGGTTTTCTGGAAGAGAGATAGCAAAGCTTATGGCAAGTGTTCAAGCTGCGGTTTATGGCAGTAAGGATTGTGTATTGGATTCTGCTTTGTTCCGTGAAGTGGTGGATTATAAAGTTGCTGAACATCAACAAAGAAGGAAAATTGCCGGAGGTGCTTAATTAATCAACTTTTTTGATTAATTTTGGATAGTTTAGCTTAGATTCCAATGAATAATTGCATAATATTATTTATACTTTTGATTTGCTCTAGTGAAAATATCTTGTTGTGAAAGAGAAGATACAAAGGGTTATTTGCAAATTATACCCTCTTCGTTCTTGTGGGAAAATTATACCCTCTGTGCGTTAAGAGCTAGAATTGTAGTAAGATTTCCTTCAAGTTAGAATTGTACGGAATATTCAATTATTTCAATATTTCTTAAAATTGAGATGGAAAAACCAATCATGACTTTATTTTTAACAAAAAAATAAAAATTATTGATCCTCTATCCATATGGACCATATCTTGAGAACCTCAATTTTTCTTTCTCTGTATGATTCGATCTGATACCACTCCAATTATTCCTTTTACTTATTTTACTCGGTCATTGAAAGAGAATTCAGTATATATATTGAGCTTGCCACAAGGAAGAACATGAATAGGTGACGATAAAAATTAAGACCTGGCAATGTAGTTGACCTCAAACAAGCAACAAGATTCAAAAGTTTATTTTAGCCCTCTCAAAAATGTCGTTTCTTACATATTGGATCTTTCAAATTTATTTTTGCTGGAGATTGAATCAATACAAACACAAAAATAGATTGAGTATTCCTTTGATTGAAAGAGCTCATCCATTTCACCAATTTTCATAGTTATCAAACCCGTTGAAAGATTTTTCAACGAGTTTTGATATTAGTGATCTATAAAGGAGCTCACTTTTTTCTCTTTTGGTTTTGCAACCCGAATGTAATCAATGAACCAATAAGAAGTGAGAACGTAGGCTAGTGAAAAAAGTCGAGACGTCAAGACTACAATGTTATGAGTTCAAATCCCACCAAATATCTAGTTTCTTACAATCTTACCAATGGTGAGCTATTTACCGTTGTATTTGCTAGTGCAATCAATCGTTCATGTAAAGATGTAATTTACCTTTCACTCAAAAAAAGAAAAATGTAATCAATGAAAAAAGATTTTCTTCATTCCTTAGAGCAAATATTCACATTTCCTTGTGTAGAAATTTATAACCAGTTTTAGTTAGTCCCATTTCCTGTGACATTTAGACAAACTGTTTTAAGTTGAATTGGTTTCCATAGTTACATTTTACGAGTCACTTTGCATCAAAATAAAAATAAAGATCCCCCAAAACATTGAATAATGTTTAAAACTTTACAAGAATTTGCTTTCAAGTCCATTTGCTCATATACTTCCCACATATGGCTACTTACCACGATCATCGATTTCTTCACTTTTTCTCCTTGGTAATAAACAAGGGTAATAAGATCTATCATTGCAAGTGTCCATGGAAAAGTAGTCCTTAAAAACAACTGTATACATTATACAGAATACAAAGGCTGGCACTGTTCGAAAGCTAAGAAATCTAGATAAGATAATTAGGTAAAGACAACTTCCTGGACTCCGTATAGTGTACTTTCACACTTCACTCTACCATGGTATCAACCGAGGCTTCTCCAACAAGTTTGTTACTTCTCTTGTTCTTACCTGTAAAAGAAATCGCATAGTTGAAGTCCATGTCAAGCAAATTTGATTATATGTTATCAACTAAGCATAAAAAGAAAAAAGGGATACAGAAAACAATGAATATGTGAGGCAACAAAGAAAACCCTGACAAACTTCTTGGATGAAAACACTCACCTTTCTTCTTCAATTGCTTGACTCTAAGTTTTGACCTCTTCATCGGAAATTTAACAGTAGGCTTTTTGTCATCATTCGACGTCCCTAAATTCCAATAAATGATAAGATTTTCCATCAAAACCCATTCACGTGAAGTACAAAGAAACTCGTATATTCCTTGTTCATGAAAATAATTAAAGTTTTGGTGCCCGCTTCTTTAAATAAGATAAATATTTTCAGAATTACAATGATTACCTACATTAATGTAACAAATAACTAATGACAATGTTAGTAACATAAAACAATTACATGAAAATACTACATATTATCGAAAGATCAAACAAGTGGCTTACGGGCATATAGATGATATTTATGAAGAATTTTTACAAATGACTAGATTGTTAATATAACATTGTCACCTTAACTTTAGTTAGCACTCAATTAAATCAATCAATAATTAAATTGTCAAACGACCTTAATCTTAGTTAGGAACACAACCCAATTAACTCAACCAATAATTAAACTGTCAAATGAATAGATTGTTTACATAATACAGTCAGCTTAACCTTAGTTAGCTAACACAACTCGATTAACTCAATCAAGAATTAAAATGTGAAAGCGCATACCATCAGCAGCAGCCATCTCTATATCTTGCATAGTAATTAAACCTTTTCCCAAAGCCTCCTTTTGCTCCTGTTTTCATATTAATAGCATGTCATGAAAAATCCAGAAATTCTATGCATATATATAGATATGAGTATGTAATACAGACCCGGCGCCATTTTTTCAAGAGCTTGCGTTTGCGCTTTCCGGAGATGGTGAGGGGTTGAGGTTTCTGATGCAGCTTCCCCGTTTTTGAGTCGCCGTGAATCAGCCTCTTCCGATCGGCGACCGCGGCTCGCCGCCGCTTTTGCACGACGTTGAATTTGGCCATCTATTCTCAACCAATGTCAATTTTCCCTCTTCTTAAACCCTAATTTGATGAGTTTATTAAATGGGGAAACGACAACTGGGCCGAACTTGAAGAATAGAGAATTGAGCCCATAACTAAGCTTTACGGGCCTGCTTCTTAGGGGGTGTTTGCAATAGTTTCTCTATCTGGAAAAGCAGTTGATTTTGCTTAAAGTAATTAAAAAGTACTTTTAGAAAAAAGCATGGGGTATTTGCAAAATAAGGTAAAAAACAGATTAAAGCAATTATGTAGGTGTTTGCAATTTCTGAAAAGCAGAATATAGTAAGTCTTTTGTTTTATATGAATTTTATTACAAGTCCTATTTTACCCTTAACTTGGTATGTTCATACATTAATTTTATTTTAAATGAATTTTATTACAAACCCTATTTTACTCTTTACTTGGCATGTTCATAAATTAATTTTGTTTAATTTTTGAGAACGTCTTTTTGTAAGACACACGTAAAGCAACTAAGATCAAAACAAACAATGTTATAATTATATATGTAAACCATTGGCTAAACTTTATAAATCAAATGAATCAAACAAAATTATTATAAATCATCAATTAAGTTTATATTTAATTATAATGAATCAAACAAAATCAACTAAATATTAACTAAGTTTAAATCAAATCAGAATGAATCCTTTAGTAAAATAGAAATAAATCAAACTAACAATAAGCTATTAGTTAAATCAAAATAAACAAACAATAAAAAAATAAACAAACAAGTTGAGCATAAAAAACTAACTAATTTCAAGTTACCATTATAAAAAAGCTTATAATTAGCAAACAAACAAAAATAATAAAACCCTACATAAAATTAAAAATGGCTACAACAATGCACAAAGCTAAACTAGAAATTAAAAAAAATAAAATACATATATATGAACAACATATTCTGAATCGAAGAGGACACACAAACAAAAATAACTTTTTTGTTGTAAAAAATGAATATAATATTTTTTATAGTCATTATCCGCAAGAATATAAATAAAATTGTGAAAAATAAAACTAAATAGCATCAATTACATAAAATAGAAAATGAGGGTATTGTTGGAATTAAGAGAAAATATTAAGGATATAAATGTCACAAAACTACTTCTATTTTATTACAAGAATGCCATCAGCCCCAAAAGCAGGTCATGACATGCTTTTCCAAAACCAGCTTCTAACTGCTTTTTTGTTGAGAAGCAAAAGCAAAAGCAGAGTTTGCAAACACTGAAAAACCGCTTTTCGAGGAAAAAAAAACTGAAAAGTACTTCCTAGAAGCATTTGCAAACACCCCTTAATATGAATGTGGACTAGATAAGTCAAAGGAATGATGAAAGAGTTACAAATTTTGTATTTAAAAGTATATAATTTTTTTTATTAACTATTAAACTGTGTATTTAAATCTCGTCGAACAATACATGTATTGGTTATAGGCCATTTCCAGTGTGGTATCTTCAGTTAGATTCGAACTTGAGTTTCGTCTCTAAAGATCACAAGCCAATACCACCTTGAATAAAAATTAATCTGTATTCGATCTTGAGTTTCGCCTGATGAGTTGAATTGAAGTAGTACAAAAATAAAAAATCAAACTCACATAAGGAGTATTCAAGAATCAATCTGTATGTTCTTCTAGAGGTCGAATGATTTCACCAAAATTACATTGAAGTACTGTTTTTTTTTTTTTTTTTTTTAAATTTGTTATTTCCTTCTATCAAAAGATCGGTAAAATTTTATTTTTGGCTTTCTAAAGAGGATGCGTATCAAAATTGACCATTTATTGTGGTACCTCGACAATATACGTCCTATATTGTGTCACCATCATTAATTTCAGTCCTTATGGTCAAACTTTTTAATTTTAGCAAGTAATCATCAATTTATGTCTTATTTGACTAAAAAAATTATCTGGAAATTTAATTTTGGCAAAAAAATATCATGTTACCAATGACACTTAAAACTGGCGATTTTGAATTTTGACTCCAAATTTTGCAAGTCCAAGTTACGTGATGGGTCTATAACTTCATTTTTTGATTAAAAAACGGTTAAAGGACCTCTGGTTACCAAATATCTCGAGATACCATATGGGAATTCGAAAAACAATTTGCTACAAATTGGATGTATCAATTGATGATACGCTTTTAGTGAGATGAAAATCAAAACAACAACAAAAACAAGCATGGCATTTAACAAATTATTATGCATAAAAATGCTGAAATCAAAACATCTGATTGAAAAGGTGCAACATGAATCGGGGTCCGATCGTGTGTTCAAAACTAGGTAAAAACAGAAAATACAAACAAATATACAGTATGGTCTCTACAACGATTACCTTTCTCGCTTCCTTGTTTAAAATTTAAACATATTTTTAACGTCATATTCCAAATTGGTACTAACTCTATGTAAATTTGAGGAAATATTTTCATGTAGACGGATTATCTTACATTATAGTTCAGCTTTAAATACCAAGGACATTTAATGTCAGGGGAGGCTTTTCCACACACTGTTGTTCGGACTAACTAGATCAATAGGCTCTTCTCGTATTATTTACTTGTGTACGACATCTTATGACTTTGGATCAGACCCTTATTTGTACAATTCTAGATCGATATTATTAATAAATCAGTATTTACCCCATTTACTTGATCTTATTGGTTCTTATTTATTGTTTTTTGTAATATGACGAATTACGGTAAAAAAGAACTATATTAGATGTATTATAGATTTATGTCATTATATTACCTATTCAATATGCCAACTCCCGGAATTTAAATCTATATACATATTATGTTAAAAACTCCAAATTTAAAATGTTACATTATTGTTTGATCTCACATTCAATCTCTAAAGTTTAATGTCGATCAACTCCATATCAAAGAGTAAATCCAATGTGTTATTCCTAATTGGCAAATAGCTCTATGTGTTATTTTTATATTAGCAAAAAGTTACACACATTAACGAGTCAGTAACATTAACCCTGATGTCGCGCGCATTGTATTTTACTCGCCCTAAGTATGAGTATTCCTCGTGATTTATAGGAAAAGTGACAAATATATCCCTATATATTATTTTTTCTTTAGAATAAAATGTGAAAACTAGATCATCCACTTAAAAAATTAGTAATAATTAACCTTGTAAATTTAAAAATTAGCAAATAATCCTCTGTAAATTTAAAAAATTGGCATAACCCCGTTTGATTAAGTCTTAATTTTCTAATGAGTGTAGTGAGCTAATAAATTGATAACACGGGAGTTTTCCTTGAACGTGAAGCTGCGGGCTACATTGCTTTCCTTTCCTTAGCTCTCACAGAACTCTCTTTTTTCCCACTAGATATAAGAAATAAAGATACGGAAAACGTAGCAAAAGATCAATAAAACTTTGAATAGCTATATTTTATAATCTTACCATTGACATTGACATTTGCCTTTCCTTTCTTACCACTCTTGCACATCAAAGAATTTGATTAAAAACAACTTAAAAGAAAGCCTAAAACTTAGATGTTAAAATCACACATTATATAATTAAATCAGTTCATCTACAAAGTGAAACAAAGAGAGAGTGGATTTGTTGGAATTTTAGAAGTTTTTAAACTTCAAAATAATTAAAATAAATTTTGTAACATCAATTGCATTAACATCCCCTTAATGTGCCATTATGTGGCCCTTAATATTTTGACCATTAAGGTCTCCCATGAACACTATAAATAGGAGTGTCCTAGGGTCTTAGGAACACACACTCACTAGTTAGGTTGCATTCACAAAATACTTTCTATATTGTTATTGGGCACTAGAGATAAGGTCTGGTTCTTTGTCTTCCCGTGAACGTGCTCACAGATGAGGATGCCGGCGAGGCCATTTGGGTTTTATCTTGGGATTGTGATCAGCCGCCAATACCTGCACGAGGGGAGGCAATCACTTTCTTAGGACAGCATCTAGTGGCGTGACTCCTCTACAGGCCAGTCGTTTTATATATTTTAATTATTATATGTCAATTATCATATTATAAAATTATATCAGTTGTTTATTTTCAAAACTATGATTTATTTAAATTTAGAGTAAAACCAAAATTTCACAACAATCTAAGAAAGTGATTTTGTCAGTTTTAATTTGGAAATAAAATGGTTGATTGATATTTCAGAAGTCACTCAACGTTGTTGCCTAAAATTAAAAGTTTGGCTTTTAACAGTGGAATTGCACACTCAATTCATGTAATTGTTATCGATGCATTTTGTACATGGACATATTTTAGAAGCCAAATGTAAATGGCTGTTTTGTTTAAATTTATAACATGATAAAGTCAACACCAGTCTATACATTTTTATGAAAAGAAAGCTCTATTGTCATATCAATTTAAAAAAAAAAAATTACATAGTGCTCATTAAAGTGATTGACCGTTAAATGTATTCTAATAAAAAAAAAAAAATGTGATTTATCTTTAAATATCACTTATGCTGTAAAGTGCATATATTAGTGTATATATGCAATAAACGTTGTTATTTTGTATGGTTCAATTTTTGAGTAACATTTTGACAATTTCTATACGAGATAAAAAGTTACTTAAAAACTAAGATCTAAAACCGTGACCAAGAGATTTGTACTTAGAGTATTGTAGTTTAAATCGGATTAATATTATTAAGTACTTGTATACTTATTATGTTTTGTAATCTTGCAAGGTGAAGCATTTCAGAAAGTTTGATAGAAGGGAAAGACTTTCTAGTTGTTCAAGAGGGACTTTCTGGTTGTTCAAGAGGCACATCTAATACATTCAAGTGGTATGTGTTAAAACCCAAATGGACATGTAATTTCCTTTAAGCGGTTTATAACGTTTCCCTTTAATTATATGGTCTTAACAATATTATTGTTTGACGACCATATCTAAAACAAATAGTTTGAAATTAGAAAGATACTTGTTAATATATGTATTTGCCAAATAGAAAATTATTAAGCATTCATTGTTGGAAAATGTGTGATGTTACAAGTATCGGAGCATTAAGAATTTAAGGTTATTTGATAAGAATGTGTTTTAATCTTTTAACGGTTATGGAAAGAAAAAAAAAAACGGTGAGCATGCATTGTATCTTATTCATAAATGCATATATAATAATGTACTTTAAGAAAAATGTTTATTAGCTATAGAAGTGTAAGGTTAATTCTTTAAATAATTTGTTGAATACAATTACAGATTTAAGAAATGGCTATAAGTTTTAAACTGTAGCCTATCGAGAGGTATCTGAATAATTGGATAGTGTGCAAGATTAATCTTATACAGTAATTAAATTCAAATAAGTTATAAGACAGAATAACTCTTTCGATTAGGTCTATTAAAGAGGTATAATATATAAATGACTATTAACGTCCAACTTTTATTATGTTTATTGCCTTCAATTTATTGTCTATTTTCCTAAGCAATATATAATGCCCTTATGAATTTGATAAGGATTTCTAGTATGATTTTTCAATGCTAAACTTTAGAGTATACACATAGAGGAGTCGGCTCATTTTGACATGGAACATGTGATAACATAAAATTTGAAGGCTTAGCAGTATATTAGATGTAATCCTAGATTTAATCTTGAATCATATTATCAAATGAAGATAAGAGATGATGCATTATAAACATGCAGATGGCTAATGTAATCCACTTTAATTTTATTGTGTGTTTATGATTAATGTCTATTTATTAGTCAATAGATTATCTTGTGATTGAGTATTTTAAGGTGACCACTCCATTATATAACATTGAGTAAACATATAAATAGTTGCTAGCTATTTCGACATCTTAAATTCTAGACATTAACGTTAATGTGTTGACTTGAAAACATCTTATTATTTTAATTATGAAATTCAGAAAGGGAAATTGTTTGAAGTTGAAATCATCTTAAAGTGTTTATGTTGACTTAAAAAAAATGCGCGCATTATTGTGTTAATTAGATGCATGACTCTTAAGATGATATTTAAATGGTGATACAATCAATATCAGGCCTATTTTATGTTTTGACTGAGAGAGAAATGAGAATTGATTGGTGTGATAAACTTTGTTATTTTATCATATCATCTTTGAATATATATGCTATTTAGCTTAATAACCTTGTGAAATGTGAAAGGTTGCATTATTATTTAATTTGTAAGATGAACATATCTTGAGAAAGCATGTCAAGGCATGTCTCATGATTAATCAGGTATGAGTTTACTATTGTTTTCTTACATATATTTTGATATGAAAATTTGAGATCTTTACGTGAGAAAGAAACACATGATAATTATAATTATTAAATTATTGATTGTTCTATCATATGAAGGGAGTTACTAGTACCAATTAGAAATTCAATGGTTTCATGCGTATGACATTTTTATAATAAAATAAAAAAAGAAATTATAAAGAAAAAAAAAAAAAATTTATGTCTTCTAGCATAACCAAAACGAATGGTGAAGTTTAAAGTAAAACTTCTATTAGGAGACAAAATCCACAATGTTGCTATTAACAAATAGTATGACTTATAGACATTTTATTAGAATTTATTTTCTAGTGATTGAAATTTTAAGTTGTTATTTTCATTTGTATGTGAAAGTCAATGAGAACTAATTTATTGTGATAACACAGAAATGTGGGGGTTAATTTTGATGAATTTATCAAAGATATACTTTAATCATTTATGATATTTTCCTCCTAAAGGGCTATGAGAAATTGGATTTTAATAATATCTTACGAAGAAAAACCATAACAGTGGTACTTGTGGAAGTTACCAAAATAAAGGAAAAAAAAAATGGCGATAATCTTTAAAATTATTATTGTGAAATTTATTGACTATTTTCTTTGTGGAGTAAATTTTGTAGACAGGTGCACGTGCATGAGTCAAAAGAATAATGAAGAAATCATATGCAACGCAGATCATATGAAATAAAAAAAAAAAAAAAAAAAAAAAAAAAAAAAAAAAAAAAAACATATGTGAAAATTAAAACTAAGAGGCAATGTATAATAATTTCACGAGGTGGAATTTTGTCTCAGGACTAGCTATAAAGGCTAGCTCCTTAATCATCGAGGGGGATGGGCGTAAGCCCGTAAGGGAGTCACCTCCGGGAGTAACCCAACCTTTGTGATTGGAGACCCCATGAAGAAGGTTCAATGGGTAGGAACAACCTGTACTGCGTGACTCGTTTAACACTAATTTATAGGAGAGCACCTCCTTCCCATCCCTATGGTGATAGTGTTTTATAGTGTGATATTACGGTTGGGTTTAACCCTTAATGAGATCGAGGCGGGAATTCCGCAGGGTATAGGTCGCACGTACCCTTGGAGGTTTCACCTAAGTGAGAGTTGCCATGGGGCCGTGGCTATGGGTTTGGGCTGACCCTAGAAACTCTCATGAGAATCAAGATTCGAGCGCATGGCCGTTAACGCGCTAACCCGCGAACTAAGACCGATGTCGATACTGTGTGTGTGATGTATTGAAGTTTGACCAAGGGACCTAATTCAAAGCGCTTGCGCCATTATGGTTTCCTCAAATGAAAATCATCAACACTAAGTGTAGGTTCAAGCCCGGAAGGCTCCTGCACCCATTGCATAGTATTTTAGTGCCCAATTATTTTATATGCATATTTTGATGTTTTAAAAACTTGTGGGGGATTGTTGGAATTTTAGAAGTTTTTAAACTTCAAAATAATTAAAATAAATTTTGTAACATCAATTGCATTAACATCCCCTTAATGTGCCATTATGTGGCCCTTAATATTTTGACCATTAAGGTCTCCCATGAACACTATAAATAGGAGTGTCCTAGGGTCTTAGGAACACACACTCACTAGTTAGGTTGCATTCACAAAATACTTTCTATATTGTTATTGGGCACTAGAGATAAGGTCTGATTCTTTGTCTTCCTGTGAACGTGCTCACAGATGAGGATGCCGGCGAGGCCATTTGGGTTTTATCTTGGGATTGTGATCAGCCGCCAATACCTGCACGAGGGGAGGCAATCACTTTCTTAGGACAGCATCTAGTGGCGTGACTCCTCTACAGGCCAGTCGTTTTATATATTTTAATTATTATATGTCAATTATCATATTATAAAATTATATCAGTTGTTTATTTTCAAAACTATGATTTATTTAAATTTAGAGTAAAACCAAAATTTCACAACAAGATTTTGGGTCTATATCTTCATCATAATCTCTAACATCCTTAAGCCGAGGGCTTATGCAAGAAAAGCAATTCATAATCTCTCTAAGTAAATATATTTTGTTTCCAAAAATTCTCTTCACAAATCAGAAATGTGATCCTTCAAATAAAATCAGAATTTACAATATATATCCCAAGCAAATTAAATTCACCTCAACGACTACCCAAATCAAACTTCATTACCAAATAATACTTTAACATAAATCCGACAAAATATTAATTAAATTTAAAATTTATATAATAATATTAATATAATATTTTTAATATTTTTTATTATTTATTAAAAAATAAAGTTAAACCCATCCCTACTCCCACCCCCTAACCACCCCCCCACCCAAATCCCAGGTCGGCGGCCTGGGATTGTCCGTCCCAGGCCGCTGTCGGCCTGGGATCGCCAGTCCCAGGCCACCGCGGCGGCGGCGGCCTGGGATTTGGGGTGGGGTGGGGTGGGGGGGGGTAGGGAGGGATGGGGTTGGGCAGGGGTGCACATGGTACGGTTTTGCGGGTTTTTTAACAAAATTTGTACCGTACCAATTAGTGCGGTTTTAAAAAAATCAAAACCAAACTAAAGTTTTATGAACCATACCAACAAACTCGGTTTTGGGCGGTGCTGGTACGGTACAGTACGGTTTTGCGGTTTTTTCAAACAAACTTTTTTCGTGCAATTTTTCTTACATAGTCGATTTGTATAAAATGTATGTTATAATATCTTACAAACTATTTTTTTACATTAAATAAAGCATTGGAAAAGAAAATGTTCACAAATTTGACGCTATAATTCGACCTAATTGAATAGATTAATTGGTTAATTATTTGATCATTGTTTTTATTATGTGAAGAAAATTACAATTTGGTATTTGTTGTCTAGAACATTTTAAGTTTTCAACATATAACAAGTTTAATTTATGCTAAATTCGAACATATATTTTTTTAATTGAACGCGAACAATGTAGTAACAATAAACCATGATGGACTATATTATAAATTATAAATAATATAGTGTTCAATAATATTTGAATTATAAATTGAAAAGTAAAAATTTATAAAATTTAGATGTAAATATCAAAAAATGAATAGTTAATTCATGTTTCTTCTCAATTTCGGTACGGTACGGTTTTTTACGGTATGAGAAGTCTAAAACCAAAACCATACCAAAATACTCGGTACGGTTTTCATCCATACAAAGACCTTCGGTTTTGAGAAAAAAAACCTAACATTCGGTACGGTTCGGTACGGTCCGGTACGGTTTTAAAAACCATATGCACCCCTAGGTTGGGGGGTAGGGATGGGTTTTTTTTAAAAAAAATTATAATTATTTTACTAATAATATATAACTTTATTTTTTAATAAATATTAAATATATTAATATTATTATATAAATTTTAGATTTAATTAATATTTTATCGGATTTATGTTTAAGTATTATTTGATCTGTTAATATTATTTATAAAATTAAATTAGTTAAATAAATATGTAAATATAATAAGTAAAATCTCTAAATTGTTCCCCACATGTCTTATTCGAGCCAATTTTGAAATTGGGCAACAATGTTGACTAAAATTGTCAGTAAATTTGAAGATGTGGGGTTATTTTGACAACCTGAAAAGTTAGGGGTATAATTGTCAGTCAACATAAGTAATGGTATCAATTTTTCAATAAAACTTAACTGCCACGCCATAAGTTAACGTCCATTTTTAACGGTAGTACCAAAAATGATGGATTTCTTAAATTGTGGTACCAAATGTGTCGACCTCGATTTTTATGGTACCATAAGTGAGAATCGTTATATAGTTTGGTACCACGTACAAGTGCAATTCTCTCTTTGTCATATTCCTTCCCATTTTTTCACAAGAAACAAACCCTAATCCCAGATTTTAAACACAACCCTTTAGGGAACCGGGAAGGCAAGCAACAGCCCCCCGTCGGCTGGAGACGGATCTCCCCCTGGAGGGCAAGCAAGCATCCGGGGGGAGTTACCTGCTTGCCCGCAGACAGGCCGCTCCTGGACGTGCACTGCACACACGCGTCCAAGGTTTTTTTTTTTTTTAATTATTTTTGTTCTAAAAGTTAATTAATTTAAATATGTAAAAAATATATAAAAACTTTTTAACACTTGTTAATTATGATTTAATATTTTCTTAAAAAAAAACTTAATCATAATTTTGAAAGATAAAATATTTTCTCCTTCATATTTATACTACTAGAAGACCACTCAAACACTAGTTTCAAATCAATGTGGGATAAAAAACTTTACTCTCCTTATCCCACATTGGTTTGAAGATAGTGTTGAGTGACCTTCAAGTAGTATAAATATGAAAGAGAAAACATTATATCTTTCAAAATTATAGTTAAGTTTTCTTTTTTGAAGAAAACATTAAATCATAATAAACAAGTGTTAAAAAGTTTTTATATATTTTTTACATATTTAAATCTAAATTAATTAACTTTTAAAACAAAAACAATAAAAAAATAAAAAATCTTGGACAAAAATATTTATGGTTATATAGTAATTGATGTCAATTTTTTCTAATTTATATATGTCTTAGTTTAAAAAAATATAGTATGAATATAAAAATATGACTTAATTATACTTATTATTATTGCGACTTAATTTATAATTCAATTTAAAGATCAATTAAACAACTTAACATATACGATTACTAATAAACACCTAATTCGAAAATGGCTCGTGTGTTTCCCACAAGTGTTCGACTAAATCTTTTTTCAATTGGCTATTGACTTCTTTATTTCAAACGTTTCTACGACACATCATATATGATTCCAAGTTGATGTCGCCTGATCTTGTGGATAATTCTACGGTTGTAGTAGTTCTTTTTTTTGATTGATCATAAAATTTTGCACGAGCCCTATGAGATCTACGAGGATCGGTCTCATGATTATGTTGCTTTAATTATGTTTAATTGTTGGTGTTTTCCTTGGAAATTATGTTTTGTTTTAGTGTGTTATAGTTGTTTTTTTTTCCCACTCCAAGTGCATTAATAATAATTGTTGTTGTTTTCCATTAATTATGTTTACTTGTTTTTTTATTTTTATGAATGCCTTATTATTATTATTATATTATTATTATTATTATTATTATTATTATTGTTGTTGTTGTTGTTGTTGTTGTTGTTAAGTGAGAGTGGGGAAAGTTTGAAATTGAAATAAATGTTTTGGATTGTTGGTTCGGTTGGAGATGACAGACTAGGCAAGGCAGGCATGCAAGCAGACAGGCAGGCATGAGGGGGCTATTGCCTGCTTCGGCTAGAGATGGCCCAGGCAGGCAGGCAATCAAGCATGAGGGGACTATTGCCTGCCTGCCTACCTTGACTAGTCTGTCATCTCCAACCGAATAAACAATCCAAAACATTTAATTCAATTTCAAACTTTTCCCACTCTCACTTAACAATAACAATAATATTATTATTATTATCGACAGTAATAATAATAATAATAATAATAATAATAATAATAATAATAATAATAATAATAATAATAATAATAATAATAAAGAAGTCAATAGGCAATTGAAAAAAGATTTAGTCTAACACTTGTGGGCAACACACGGACCATTTTCGAATTAGGTGTTCATTTGTAATCGTATTGGTTAAGTTGTTTACTTGATCTTGTAATTGTATTTTTAAATTAAGTTGCAATAATAACAAGTTTTGTTAAGTCATATTTATATTCATATTTATATAACAATAACTATATTTTTTTTAAACTAAGTCGTAGTTTATCAAAATACACCCAATTTTTTTTACAAACTCACATAAATATTTTAATTTATTTAAGAAAAAAAGTGACCAATTACATAAAATTGACTATTTTGTAAAAACTTTTACACAAACTTTTAAGAATTTTTACACACACATATACATGTTTTATTATATTTTTAAAAAAGTGACCAATTAATTTTTTTATACACACATATATATATAGTTAATATAATTTAATTTTTTTAAACACATTTTAAATTATTTTTTTAAATTAAAAATTAAAAAAATATAAATATAGGGTGTCCGCCACCCATTGGCCTGGAGCTTGCTTGCCCCCCGATTACCCTCATGCCCACTTGCCCTCCAAAAAAATTTCCATCTCCAGCCGATGACCCCCCTCATGCCTGCCTCCCCCTTCGGCTGGAGATGGCCTTACATAGATCTTTGCAAAACTACGAATTATCACCACATAATTTCAAAAGCAAAGACATCCAAAAGAATTTAATTGGACAAAAAAACGAAAAACAAGTATTGTATCTTTATTTATATTTATATTTGAAAATGGAAACTTTAAATCAAACACACCAAACCCAAAAAATTAAGAAGAGCCTAGAATTGGAGGGGTCCTTTTTTATATAACCAAGAATAATAAATGCAATATTATTTTTTATAAGGAAAAAAACCCAATTCCTTTTTTACTTTTTGCCTATACCCGTTTTAGCGCCACATTTAGCGGTAATTCCTTCCACTCTCTTTTCGAGAAATTATTTAGTACAACCTGTAACGGACCACCCGTCGGGAGGCCGTCGTGCGCAACAAAGGGACCCGGCGGCAATGCATGGCCTGGTTTAAGCTTTGCCATCCTTGGAGGTTCTAGAATTTCCTACTACTCTCTACATAGAATAGCCTTGTATATAGTAGGAGATTCTAGATAGTTCCACAAGCTTGTACATAGTTCTACACATTGTAGATAGATGAAGAATGGTCTAGAGAATAAATCTCAACCGTTTGATCAAGTTGATCACCACGGTCCATTTAAGGAGGTGGAACTATAAATAGGGCAACTTAGCTCATTTTGTAACCATCCAAGTTTGAGTGAATCAACAAGCATTCTAAAGTTTCCTTGAAATTCCATTTCTCACTTTCTTACTTAATCAAGAGTTAGACTGACTTAGCAAAATCTGCAAGGACCGGGAAATATCGCAAGGGGCGTTTCGAGGCAAGGTGCCACACGACACTTGAAAGAGTCAAGTCCATGACAAATCGCTGCACCATATCATCAAGTACATGTGATGCAACCCACCAATGCATTTGTGACATGTGGAGTGGTAAACTCACCTCATGATCTGGCAATGTGAACAATTTTTTTAAAATCATATTTCTTTGGGACATGGCTAGAACATGGGGTGATGTGGATTATCACTCCACGTATTACAAGTGTATTGGTTTGCTACATCACATGTACTCGATGATGTGGCGCAATAATTGCACTAAATAATCTTTCTTCTTTTTCCTTTTTTTTCCCCCTAAAATTAAAAATTTTAATTTATTCTTGTGTGTAGTGTGTGTGCATTTTGGGAAAAAAGAGCAATTAAAGCACTATGACTGTATGTGGATGGGTTTTGGTCCAGTCTTGCAGTTTCACGAGATCGGGCCAAAATTATTTTAAATGAATTTTTGTCAGATCCATGAAACTCAATATGAATTTATTCAAAAAAATTTATTCAAACTCGTGAAACTTATAAAACATTGATTATACACCTATCATCATTTTTTCTTTCTCCAAACTCTCTAAAAAAGACATTGATTTGACATATACCACATACTTTTTTTCCCAAACCCCAACATTCAAAATCTAACCAAATAGGGTTTCAAAGGTTTCACCGAAACTACCCAAACCCTATTTGTCAGTTATAATCTTTTAATTACGTTTATTTTTAGTGATCGCGAAAAAAAAAGGGAGACTAGATTTGGATCCGTCTGAAAAGTTGGCTTCACATCGGGATTATTGCAATGAGATCATTTGAGGATTTGTCTTTTGTTTTTGGATAAATTTGTGCAAATCTATCATCATATTAGATTTGGGATTAGCTTATTTTTTCAAATATTATTGTAGGGTGGAGCCCATTACTATTAAAAGTTAATTATGTTGTCACGAATTCATTTGGTAATAAAGACCGGGTGGGGTTTGTTTTCTTATAAATTTTTATCTCTTGTCTGATAGTTTGGATAAATTTGCTTTTATCTTAGTTTAGTTGTTTGTAAATGTTAAAAAAATTCTTGTAATTATTTTATAGTCGGTAAAACAAGCTTTTAGTATAGAGAAAATTGTATTTTTCATACTAAACTTTTACCTATTTTAGATATTTGGTATCAAACCTTAAAAAAAGACATATTTAATACCAAAATTGAAGGATTTTTTTTTTCACATTTGCTGGAGCTTTAATGGTGATTTTTGTATGCTTAAAATTATGTTCCAAATTTTTTACCATAGCATACTTATGTTCCGTATATCATATTTGAAAATTATTGTGGCATGATTCTTTATAGACTATGATATATGATTTAATTTTGATTAATATCCCGAAACTTTGTTAATATTCTGCAGATTATTTGTTGCGTTTCATGAACTGAAACGTGTACCACTAGAAGAGCTCGTCAAGAGCTTTCTAGTCATATTATAAAGAACACAAAATTTAGAACAAATATAACTTTTTAGATAAATATCATTTATAACTTTGAACCATATATAACAATTCAACTAAAATTGAAAACTCAACATAAATGGCATCGCATCTAAGAGATGAGAGAATCTAAGGTGGTTGGGTAAAGTGATAGTTATTTGCGATCTCTAGATACAAAATTCAAGTTTAAATCTTATTGAAGACATCACACTGAAGATGATCTATATCCAATGCAGTATTCAATTCGAACTGTAAATACATAATTTAATAAATAAATAAAATCTAAGAGATGAGGAAGAGTTTTTTATTTGGTTTGAGGTTTTTTTGAGTGCAAAGGGTTTTGGCCTGGTTTGGAATATTTAAGCGCTCAAGGGTTTAAAAATAGAAAAATGGCAATTTGTTGGGATCAAAACCCCGTATATAGGAGACTATACTCGGCGCTTTTAAACCAACGGAATTGAGAAAAAAGCGTCGGGTATGGCCATTACACCCGGCGTATAGAGAAGCGCCGGAAAATGGCAACATGTTGTTGTGTTAAATTAACTAAAAACTTTCACTTTGTAGAGGACATCGATCATAGAGCTAGGTTAGATATATAAATAAAAAGATTATTAACTTGAAATTTGAAAAGGGTCTAAAAGTGCATACTTGATACTTCATGAGGAAATATAACTGCTAACTTAAAGAGTTTAATTAAGATCATATTTTCTTTGAAGGTTTATCATAATGAATTAGGAACGTTAAATGAACGTATACAAATTTGTTTTAGTTTAATTAAGGGTGAGTTTGGCCTAGCGATTCGAAAATCAATTATAGGAGAATTAATTTTACTAAAATGAATTTTGGCAATAATTGATTATGATAAAATTCAATTATAAAATAATTGCTTTTGGATAATAGCTTTTGCAAAATTAACACTCTAGTAGCTTCTAAAATAAGTTGATTTTTAGCTTCTGGAGATTCCAAAAGTGATTATGATATTAGGGGCCAAAACCATTAAAATCACGATTGACTAAAAGCAAATTCTACAATTGGGGCCAAACACTTCAAAAATCACAATGAATGTCTAGAAGTGCTTTTAAGAGCTCCCACCGCTGGGCCAAACTCACCCTAAGATCATATTTTCTTTCAAGGTTTATCATAATGAATTAGGAACGTTAAATGAACGTATACAAATTTGTTTTTATAAATGAGGAAATTTCATTTTTCATATTATAAACTAGTACTGTTAGAAATCTCTCGTGAAAAACTTTCCAACCATATAAAGAACAAAAAAATTGATCTTGTAACGAAGGAGTTAATTATGGCGGAATTCGTCCAAAAATTGACAGAGAATGGAAATGTGTCGAAGGGGGTAAAATCATGATATTAAATGTGTTCAAAAAGTCAAATGGTAGTAAATATATAAAGTATGTGAAATTTTGATATGAAAAATGTAATTCCTTCTTTTTTAATTTAGTATGAAAATTGCAATTCTCTATTTTATGAATTATCTACTATAAGTCTTGACCGAACAAATTGGAATAAAAACCAGGTAGTGCTAATTGTACATCACTTTTCAGTACCTTTCATCACACATTATTATAATATAATTACTCCCTCCGTTTTTTATTTTTATTTTTTATCGTTTTGGATAATTGAGCATAGATTACGGAAGGAAAAATTTGTTTTTTTGATACAACATAATAGGTCAACTTGCAACTTTGGTAGTATTGAACACGAAATTGTAAATTTGGTACTACATGATAGATTTTCATTGCAACTTTGGTACCAAACCCAATTTTTCTCCAAAGTTAATAGCAATTTATCCCCTATAAAATGCACAATGTTCAATTTATCCACTGTGATTTGAAAAAGAGCAATTTAAAGTGATCCTTTTCAAACCATATGGAGGTAAATTGAACATTATGCATTTTATAGGGGAGTAAATTGTCATTAACTCCGAAGAAAAATTGGGCTTAGTACCAAAGTTGCAATAAAAACCTATCATGTGGTATCAAAGTTGCAAGGTGACCTATCATGTGGCACCAAACAACCAAATTTTCCGATTAATAAATGTAATAAATAGTAATTTTATAAATTAAAAACCCCAAAATATCATTTTAATCAAATAATAACAATATTAATTAGCATTAATTACAAACATTAAGAAGAAGGGTAATATTGATAGAAAAATAATTTTACATAGAAATTCTAAAACGAAAAATAAAAGTAAACAATTTTTTTTTACCAAAGCAACAAATAAAGAAAAACGGAGATATCTAATTGATACAGAAGAATAAATATAGAGGTAAAATAGATTCTTGTCCCTCATTTCTATTATCGCGAGGTACCAGTTCCTTCAATCATCAGATTCATATCTTTTATAATATTAGGAAAGTGCACATTCGTTGTAAGTGATTTATTAATTGTGAACGTTAATTGCATTATATAATGACTTTTTATCGTATTATCATCTTAATGAAATACGTAGTTTTTTTCAATTAAATCGCTGTAATATTAAGCTTTAAAAATAAAAACAAAAACTATAATTGCTAAGCATTTTTAACATAAAATGATATATCTATATAATTATTAATTTAAAACAATCATTAGAACAAACCAACAACATAAATTCTTTTATTTGTTGATCTTAATATTTCGAAATGCTAAATACTCATTTGATTTGACACATTCTTTGTCTTTTTTTCTTTAATTCATCAAGCGATTCTTTGTCACTTAACCTTAAGTGTGATTTAAAAATTTATTATAAGATTTAACTTCAAATATACCAATGAACAATTGAGAAAAACCAAATTAATTAAATAGTGATTAATATAAGAATCAAATACAATAAATTATTAAAAATTAAAAACTGAAAGAACCAATATAGAAGAGAGTCCAACACGGGTCCCTAATCAGTCCATCTTTTTTTGTTTTTGTTTTTTTATTTTTGACGCATTTGTAATGTGTCAGATACAAATTAGGTTCATGAGAATCGAATCTACATATTCCTCTTATATGACATACATGATATATCACGTTGTACTATTTTTTTTGTTTCTTCTTTATTAATTTTAGTTTTACTTTTATTATTATTATTTAATTTACTAACTAAAACAAATATTATCATTAAGTTATATTACCTGCTACAATTACTTTCAATTATTTAAAAAGATAAAATTATTACATCAAGTGACCCTAACACAATGTTTATTGTTAGTTCTCACTATATTATTTTGACATGTTATTTATGAAAGTTTCAATCATTTATTTGTCATTAATTACCATATATATATGTTGTATTCATGTCTGTTTAAAATGTAAATCATAGTTTTCATTTCTATGGAAATGGAATTGACAAACAAGAGATACTATTTATCGAAATATGGACAAATGGAAGTGTAACTCCGAACGAAACATTTCATGAAGCCTCTCGGAATTTGATTGATTATATATCAGCTATGGAATATCACATCAAATTCTTGATCATATTAATGAGTAAGTTTTGAGGTTTTTTTTTTTTTTTTTATGTAATTAATTCTTATACTACAACTGCAAATAATAATTCCTTGAATGGAGCCAAGCAGAATAATGATTATTCTACATGCCTGTTTTCGTCATTAATCTATAGAACTAGAATGTGGAAAAATTAATTCAAGATGAGTAAAAACCCGAAAGAGAAAATGCTCTTCTATTTTCTTAGTTTCAATAAATAAAATAAGTTCACAAGTCGGACTTATATAGCCAAAAACTAAATATATATATTGACTCCTAAAGGAAACACAGTAAATGAAAGATACTCCTTCGGCAATAAATGAAAGATACTCCTTAGGCAATAAACTAACTCAAAAATTGAAAACTAATCCACGTGATATGATTCTGTTAAATCAAATATTTTCTATTCAGATTCTCCTGCATCAGTCTCGAAAAGAACTCGCCCTCTAGTTCGAATTGAAAGCAAACATGAACTTGAGAATATTCGACCTTGAATTTTGATCAACCTTTTAGTTAATGTAAAATGAGGTTTGATCTTGAAATAAAGTGAAGTTTGTATTCTCAGAAAAATATTATTGTTAAAAGGTAATTATTTTTTCTTGAATGCTTGAATCTTAGAATTTATATTTGTAAAAGTAGTAAACTTTCAATTGTTTTCTTTCTTATTAGGAATAAGTTGAAACATTAACTTCTGAAACATTAATATTATTATATAAATATATTAATACTATTATATAAATTTTAGATTTAATTAATATTTTGTCGAATTTATGTTAAAGTATTATTTGGTCTGATATTATTTATAAAACTAAATTAGTTAAATAAATATGTAAATATAATAAGTAAAATCTCTAAATTGGTCCGCACGTGTCTTATTCGAACCAATTTTGAAATTGGGCAACAATGTGGACTAAAATTGTCAGTAAATTTGAAGATGTGGGGTTATTTTGACAACCTAAAAAGTTATGGGTATAATTGTCAGTCAACATAAGTAATGGTATCAATTTTGCAATAAAACTTAACTGCCACGTCATTAGTTAACGTCCAATTTTAACGGTGGTACCAAAAGTGATTGATTTCTTAAATTGTGGTACCAAATGTGTCGGCCTCAATTTTTATGGTACCACAAGTGAGAATCGGTATATAGTTTGGTACGACAATTGCAATTCTCTCCCCCACATTTTCCTGTCCATTTTGAATACCTAAGAGCCGTTTCTCTGTTTCTTGAACAATTGCCCCTTTATAACAACTAAAAAAATCATCTCCTGATTTCTCCCAGGACGTTGTACAGTAGAGTACAACCCACAACTAACGAAAGAAATTGTATGCCCTGCTGTGATAGTAATTTTAATTAGGGAGTATGATGTAAATGTAATAACTTTAATGCAAATAAATACCAATGTTATTAAAACCGGACCGGACCGGCCGGTCCGACCGGTTCGACCGCGAACCGGAGGATGGTCCGGTCCGGTTTACCCCCTAAAACCGCCTGACTCAAAAACCAGTTTGAACCGGGTTGAACCGGTCCAAAACCGGTGAACCGGTTCAACCCGATTTTGTATTTCCTTTTTTTTTTTTTTTTTTTTTTTTTTTTTTAATGTTAAAAATAAACTAAATTTTTTTGTACAAGGTGGGATTTGAACACCTAACCTCTTACATGAAAAATAACTTCCTTACCATTTAAGCTACATCATTTTTATTGAACTTTTAGTACAAAAATTTATTATAAATTAGATAATTAACTCAAATTAACATTTTACACATTATCAATGAAAATTAATACTCAAATAATAATTTTTTATTATAATTTATTCTATTAAATATTTCTTTCCAATATTATTTTTAGGATAAAGAGTCAAATCGATATATTATGCAAGTTTGATTTTGAATATTAGACTTTTATACATAACCATATTTTAAAATTTATGAATTTCTTAGTTTGTTGTATTTTTAACTTACACTTTTAAATTTTTATAAAAAAATATAATCATATTATATTTATATGAGCTTAAAAATTAGTATCATATTACCGTTATGATATAAGTTAGATAAATATTATATGATTTAATTTAATTATATTATATGATTTAATTTAATTATATTATAAGATTTTGTATATTTTTAATCAATTGTAGGATAATGTTTAAATTTTATGCATATTGCATATACTTTAAAATTAAATATATTTATTACATTATTATGACGTCATCCGGTCCGACCAACGGTCCGACCGGTTCGACCAGTAAAACCAGTGGCCAGTCGGCTCACCGGTTCACTGTCCGGTCCGGTTCTGAAAACATTGATAAATACCCACTTTTTCTCCGTCACCTTTCCTTGAAATAAACTCTTTGTCCTCGGTTTCATCGCAACCCCTTTTAATATATATATGTGAGATCTTTCATTTCTGAATAATAGTATTTTTTTATTCATTTTTCTTGTATCCTTACATTCTTCAAGTAATTTCCATGTAATTTGATTTTAAGAGTAGTTAATTCTGGGGTTCCTTTTTTTCTTCCTGTTCTGTATTCTGAGACATAGCCATTATTTGATTTGTTATTTATCATTCTTTTAATTTGGATTGGGCATCTTTGTTGATAGACTTATATTGTTAGATCTAATTCTGTTTGCAAGTTATTATTTGGTTGGTGTTGTATTTGATAGTTTCCAGTTTATGCTGGTCTTCTTGAAAGTGGATAAAATGAGAACTACTCGATTTTGGCTGTCTTAGTTTATCAAAGTCTTCATATGAAATTGCTGATTTATTTGAATTTTTTTTATGTATAGAGACCATCATCAATGTGTGTATTTTATTGTTGTATTTGATATAATACAATTTTGATGATTAAATTGTTTAACTACAGAATGGCTGCAAGTTCATTTCACCAAGTATTTAGAAGTCTTCAATCTCAAAATCACTTAAGTTATTCCAACTTCAATCAGGGGAAATAAAATTCTTCATTTAGGTTTATTTCAAAGGGATTCAAACTAGATATCAATCTTTTAAGAAGAGGAACTTACTGCTCTAAAATGAGAAGTTTTTGGTGTTATTAAAAGAATTAGCAATATACCTGTGGACGTGATTTACACTTCGGCTCTTATTCGTGCACAAATGACTGCTATGCTTGCCATGACCGAACATAGACGCAAGAAGGTATTTTTTTTTTTTCTAAAAAATTAACGGTAAAACAAATTATATTTGTGTTTTGTGTGTTTTCTGATCAATATTGTTGAGACATATGTTTCCTATGGGGCATGTACATACATGTTTAGTCTGTTGACTTTCGTGTATCTCTTTATGTTTTAAGCTCGTCATATTTGATCATCTTCTAGGCTTAACAGTCAACATACTTGTCCAGTCAGACACATTTAGTCCTCTATTCGACACTATTAATCCCTTATCTTTTGGATCAAGTTCGTCTGCTTCGGAACTTAAAAGACTTTGTTTGAGAGAGTGAATTTGGTGAACTTGTGTCTTCAAGATGACATTTTATGCAACTAATACAAATGAACAAATAATTCTGCTATAAAATCAAAGACTAAGGTTGTGTTTGCAAACAACTTATAAGTTTTTCTTACCTCGAACGCATCAATTTGTTGGGATTCGGTAAGATAAACAGTCCTAAGCACAGCGGAAATTAAAATTTTAAGGACCTCTTACGGAATCTTGCCAGGATACTAAACTGGTTGTATATATATGAATATAAAACGACAAGAATAATTAGATCCAAGTTATACCTGTCTCCTAGCAAATCCAAGTAAGCAGCAAAGTCGTTGCGTTTTCTCCCTCGGTAGAAATCGATCCAAGCCTTGTTGTAGCGCCCCACGTGTTGCGCCTCTACGAGTTGATACACCACAATATCACGAAATATAATTTATCCTAATCGGCTAGAACATAGGATATATTAATATCTAGGATTAGAGAACAAGATTGGAACGAGAACGAGAACGAGATCGAAAAATTCTTCCAAAAGGAAGAAGTGGGTTCGGCCGATCACTAGGGAGAGAGAGGGAGAGAATTTTCTTGACTTGGCTTTTGGCTCTTGATTAGTGTGTATGAGATATGACCTTAGGTCTCCTACTTATAGGAATCTCATCATACTAATCCTCCTAGGATTAGGACTCCCAAGTCTTCTAATTCTCCTACATGGGCCATGGCCCTTTTAATTGGAAGACTAAGTCTTCTAATTAATTCATGGCCCATACTAGATTTAATTAATTGGGTCTTTATTTAATTCCCAATTAAATAGCCCAATTAATTTATTTCTTTCTCATTTAATTAAATTAGACTCTAAGTCTATTTAATTAATTATTCCCATTATTAATTAAATCCAATTTAATTAATTAACTTACAAATTAAATTCCAATTTAATTTCCAGTCTTGATCAAAATCCAATTGAATCACATTCGCACCAATTGGGTCGACCCAGTCGACCCAGTCGACCCAGTCACCCCAATCGACCCAGTCGATTTAGTTGACTCAGTTGTTCTTCATTTCCTCGCTTTCGCTTCATGTGTATTGTGTATGCCCCCGTAGGTTCACCACATAATTGGCCGTGGGTTGTAATTAAATATTGATTTAATTACTCGAGTATTAAATGCTCTAAATCAATCGAACACTCTGTCGACTGATCATTCCAAAATTAGCACCCATGCTAATTTGGGAATTCTCCCACACTCCACGATCGATGTCTGGCCACAAGCCCATGGAGCCCAATCACTGGTGAATTAATTCAGTGAACCTATTAATCATTTACAATTTCCATATACGCTATAATCTCTCCATCGATCGATCTCCCAGTCAATACTTAAGGGCATGGATTTTTCATCGGTTCCCTTTTATTTTTGTTTTGACTTTATGCATTCTGATCTTGAAATAATTCTATTTGACTTAATCTTCATGAGCTACTTTCATAAAGCTGTCAGATACCTTGGCCAAGGATTTTACCAGAATTAATTTCTCACAGAAATCCATAGGAGAATTTCCCAACCTATCAAGTCGGGTCAATGGATCCTTTGTTGATGATATGAACCTGCATACGAGTTCCTCTATACCCAACGTGAATCCACAGAGACTTTCTGGCGATCTCCAGTCGGTCGGAACTCACATCTAAGTATAGACGTTCTCGCACCAGATAAACCCTATCACCTCAAGTGTTTGGGGATCATTCCTCGTATACTGTTGTTAATTGGAATAACTTCAACTCCGATATGCGACTACCGCTTCCATGATGAGTTATTTCCTAATTGGGGTATTCAGTGCACTTGCCATCCCAGCAAGCCACCCACTTATGTGTATCGACTATCCCAGTCACGCTCGTGGACCCCAGCGTCCTCCAGTTCATCGGAGTATAAACATTAGTGAGAGTCTAACCGAATCCAACGATGTCCCATCTCGATTGGATTCTACGACTCTTGAATATGTTCTAGATCACGGCCTTGGAGATCAGTCCACGGGTTGTCCCATAGCCCTGTGATCTAAGGACTTATATCCTTATGCGTAGATAATTATTACATAAGATAAAGTTGACCATATAATAAAGATGCATTTATTAATCTAAATTGAATAGTTCCTTTATTTATTACAATAAATGGCAGCCATACAGTTGGCTTGCCGGACACTATTCTATCACAATTTAGCGTGTGAGAAATTAGCTTCAGCTTCAGGTTATCTCAAAATAAGTTATTTTAAGCTCATAAGTTGTAAGCTTCTCTTGAGGTGCCTCGGATTATACTGAACTTAACTCACATTAATGCTAGAGTTCGCAAACACATCCTACTAAAAGTGAAGATTAAAGTGTCACATATGTCTAGCTCAAAAGATAAAGGACTTGATATATTAATGAAATCTGTTAAAATGAGGACCTAATGTGTCAGCAAAAGAAAAAAAAAACATTTTGTCAAGGCTCGAAGGTTTTGCGGACTAAATATGCAATTTTGTCATTTACATTCTTTTAAGTCAAGTAAAAGTTTCAGGCTTTGAGCCAAAAAACATTACATAATTTTGATGATTCTCTTAAAGACATCTATGAATGCAGGTTCCTATAATTTTGCACAATGAGAGCGAGCAAGCGAAAACGTGGAGTCAAATTTTCAGTGAAGAAACTAAAAAAAAGTGCATACCAGTTATAACAGCATGGCAACTAAATGAAAGAATGTGAGTAAACTCTCAAGGCTCGTCTCCTTTGTTAAACCATATCATATGATCTATGACCCATGAGTTACTATATATATAGGTATGGAGAATTACAAGGCCTTAATAAAAAGGAAACAGCTGATAGATACGGAACTGATCAAGTTCATGAGTGGCGACGAAGTTATAATATACCCCCACTTAATGGCGAAAGCTTGGAAATGTGTGCCGAAAGAGCTGTTGCTTATTTTAAAGAATATGTAAGTAAAAATCAAAGCTTAAAGTTATTTTTATCTAGTATTTTACTCGGTAAAATTCCAAGAACCAAACATGGCCTTAATATTTAGTGAAACAGATTGAACCCCAACTTCTATCGGGGAAGAATGTCATGATTGCGGCTCATGGGAATTCAATGAGGTCTATCATTATGTATCTGGAAAAGCTTACGTCTCAAGAGGTGGGATTTCAAACCAATGGGTTCTTCTTAATTCTACCGTTACTTTGTATTTCTTATGCTTATAAGTTACAACCAATGGGTTCTTCTTTTTAAAGGTTATTAGCTTGGAACTATCGATTGGAATACCGATGCTCTATATTTTTAAAGAGGGACTATTTATTCGTTGAGGTAGTCCTGTTGCTCCTACTGAAGCAAGTGTTTATGCCTACACTAAGGTATATGAGATTTTTTCTATTTCAGATGTTAATTTAATTTTATGCATCTTCCAACTCAGAAAAGAACTTAGTCGACTTTCACTTGTTCATATTTACATTTATCTCAACTCCTATGTTCAAACCAAATGCAGAGTTTGGCCCAATACATGCAGAAGTTAGATGAGAGGTTCCAATCGTAAAAGGAGGTACGAGGAAGTTTATGAGTTTTCTACATAATCCGTAGAAATTCTTAGAAACATAATTGCAATTTGGTTCTAGATTGGAATGGCTGTATATTATCCATAATGTACTTTGTGCCATCTTTATGGTTTAATACAGTGTTTTGTGATAGATTGTGATAGTAATGCAAAAAGAGACTCGATGAATGTTGTATCATCTAGTTAGTTGTAACTTGTATGTATGTCTTTTATGTATTGTACCTCCTATAATTACATATTTATATTAAGTTCTTGGCATATTGTGATGGTGTTTTTTTAATTGGTTGAAACTTGAAAGCCCCAATATTATTTTTATTAGTACAAAACCTCTAATTTTAAATCTTAATTTTCAATTGTGGGTTTTTGCTAAAAAAAAATGTTAATACATGATTTTTTACTAATAAAATATTAATATTAATATAGCGGGTTTTTTTTTTTTTTTTTTATAATAATAACACAAAGTGTTTGCATTTATTTTGGTTTCCCAATGGTTTAATCCCTTTTGAGGCGTGTCAGATACATTAAGCGAGAACATCTCCCAACATTGATTTGAACATGGATTGACTATTTCATAGTGACTAGTCCCTTTCACCAGTATTTTCAAAAGCGGACCGGTCATAAAATCGGAAGCCCTACTGGTTACTGGTTCGATCGGTTAGATCAGTGGTTTGATTGGAATAACCGGTGTGACGTCATTATTATATATATATATATTTTACTATCTAAAATACAATTATAATTTAAAGAATTGGCATTATTTGTTAATATAAATTCAAATTATTTCATGCAAATAATCAAAGTGTTTCAAAAACCAAGATCAATGTCAAAAACATAAGTCTCAAGTATCACTCGAGGATTCATACATCCAAAACAAAACAACAAGATTAAAAACAATCAACCAATATCCAAAACATATACTAAAATACCACACAAAGAAACAACATCTCATGTCTCAAAAGCAAACACTATACAGGTATAATGGTTAATGGAACCATCAATAACAAACAAATCTTATAATCACTGGACAAATTTGGAGCTCCTGAATATATATATAACTCACATTTGTTCTATATAATTAGTAGGCTACCAAAAACAAGAAACTAATAAATGTTATTCCAATTGAAGTATATAAATTTAATCATATTATAATGTTTAACAAAATATATCTACATTTTAGAAAATAAAAATTACCTCAAATTAGTGAGAGAAAATCAATTAGAGGATGGATATTGAAGAAGACTAGACCACTTGGAGAAGAAAGGTTTTGATTCTCTATTGCTATTTGTGAGGAAGAAGAAGAAGAAGAAGAAGAAACGGCTTCTTGGAGAAGAAAGGTTTTGTAGAAATTGGTTGCGTATAAATGGTAAGTTTTAATTATTTTTTCTTTCTTTTTTTTTGGCATTAAGTGAACCGCTGGTTCACTAGAACCGGAGGTTCACTTTGCCGGTTCTAGGCCGGTTTTGACCGGTTCAAACTGGTTAATTTTGAGAGTGGTTTTGAGGAGTAAGTCGGACCGGACTGAGGACCGGTTAACAGTTAAACCGGGCGAATTGGCCGGTCCGGTCCGATTTTAAAAACACTGCCTTTCAGTGGACCAATCACCTGTTGATTTGCATTTAACTCAATTAATATGATTGCATATGAAAACCACATGTTTGATTCCACTTTGCACACTTGAATTAGGAAAATTTGGTATTTTGCACCCTAAAAAAAATTTATTTTAATTTGCACCCTACAACCACTTTTATGTAACAATAATTATAAATTGTCTACACGAAGACAGTTAGACAAATCAGCAAGCAAGCTTCAAAACTCAAAAGCATTATTATATTTCATTTATATATAACCTGAAGTGAAAAAACTGAAAATAAATAAATTATACTCCTTTATATAAGAAAATATATAAAAACGTATTTCATTTATCTACTGTCACATCATGCGATCTCTGCCTCTGTCATATTTCAACAATTCTGAAACTTTTGAAGTCAATTGATGAAGATAAAATTAGTAGTACTATAAACTTGAAGAAAATAAATTTACAACAACTGAATGTCTGAATATGGAAAAGACAAATCCAAACTGGTCATGAAATAAAACATATGTAAAAAAAATCATGACTTGCAAATTTATTTATATTTCTCAATCTCAAATTCAACTCAATCAAGAGAAACAGAGCCAATACATACATATACAAATTTAAAAGCATTAGTTTAATTTCTCATCTTTGATTTAAAAGGCCAGCATCAGCTGCTAAAGAAACCAATATAATAAAGGAAAGAAATTACGCCCGAGAAAGCTGCAAAATAGGATACAAGAAAACCCCACAAAAATGCATCTCGAAATGTGTCCTCTGGTTAAGGAGTTATTGAAGCTGGTGGCAATCTTCGAGGAGTGAAGCAACTGTTCTCTAATGGTGGTCCACAGAGGAGTGGACTACCTTCATAACTGCTTTTCTCAAACGTACCAAATTGAGCTTGCATATTTGGTATACTGCCCGATGAGTCGTTAAAAGCAACTGAGAAAACCGATAGGAAGTTCAACCGAGTTAGCTCTTCAGGAATTTGACCAGACAATTTGTTGCAGGAGATGTCCAAGCTTTCGATTTCCTTCATGTAAGAAAGTGATGTTGGGATTAAGCCAGTTAAATCATTCTGAGATAAGTTGAGAGTGTGAATCCCTGTTAAGTTTCCGAGCTCATTAGGGATTGGGCCTGTGAGTTTGTTCTGTGAAAGATCAATGCCGGACATATAATACACAATACCCCCTTTGTATGACTCGGACCTACTCTTTGACATAAATTATATTTCCTCTTCCACATCTATTGTTGAGAATGCTATCGACATAAGGTCAGAAATGAGGATTCCATTTCCATATGTAAAACTATCATCAATTACTGATCCATAAGAATACGAGTGTCTGAAAACTGTATTACCATAATCACTTTTGCTCCCAAAAGGAATTTGATACAAACAAGTAGGTATACGCCCTATAAAGTTATTCGAAGACATGTCTAGTATAGTAAGGTTTTTTAGGTGTCATATTTGAGAAGGAATGAAACCTTGAAGATTGTTTCCTCTAAGTAAAAGTATCCTAAGACTTGAGAGTGATCTTATCCAATCGGGATTAATCTTTCCTGATAACTCATTATCTCTGATGTCAAGAGTTATAAGCCGGGATGATGATAATCCAGACAAAGCATGTGGTATCGATCCGCTAAACTTATTCCCTTGCAGATGCATATATTTCACAGTTGACCGGTTCATGCAAGAAGGGATCATACCTTGAAAATGGTTCCAAGACAAGTCTAAAAAGGCTAGGTATTGCAATCTACAAAAAGTAGCAGGTACAAGGCCATGGAAGGAGTTTCTAGAAAGAACAAGAGAACTCAAATATGTAAAGTCTCCTAGCCAATCAGCAGGAATTTCACCTGTGAATAAATTGTCATTTATTTTTATAATACCAATGCCTGGTATGGTGCTATTAAGATATCTGTGTGAAAACAAGCCTCCTGAGAATTGATTGTTATCCAAATACAAGGACTATAATGACGTAAGGTTTGATTTTTCAGGAAGTAAGGGACCTTACAAGGCATTACTTGATAACTTCAAATATGTTAGTGACACGCATCCCATGGCCAAATGTTGTGGTATTACACCAGAGAAGTTGTTATTGGACAGGTCTAACATTTCCAAAAATTTCATATCCCCAATGGAAGCAGGAATATTACCTTGAATATAATTCATTGATAGGTTAAGAACACGCAAACCACTAAGCATACCGATGAAGTTTGGAAGCTCTCCATGGATATGATTCACAGATACGTCAAATTGCTTCAAATTAGTTAAATTTAATTTTGTACCTGGATACATGAGTGGTAAAGGAGGACCGGAGAAGGAATTGTTTGTGAGGCTTAGTATTTGTACATTTGTCATGAGTAGCCAAGTTGGGACCTGTCCCACCAAGTTATTGTGACTGAGGTCGACATATCTTAACTCATATTGATTTTCAAGAAAACTTGGAATAGTACCCGTGGGCTCATTGAGTCTACAATGTACCAGAACAAGCTCTTTCAGCTGAAACAGAGGAACCCAATTAGGTGGATTTTCTGTGTCTACATTCAGTTTATTTTTATTAGTAAAATCTCGATAATCGTTACCTTGAAGTATGAAGACTTCAAGTTTGGAGTTGGCACTCAATGAGCTAAATGTGAACGGACCTTCCAACTGGTTGCCAGCAAGGGATACATACTCCAATAATTTGAAACTTTTAAATATCGTCCGAGGAATTTTCCCAATAAAATTGTTATAAGAAAGATCGAGGAGTTTCAGAGACGTCAGGTTGCCAAGACACGAAGGAATAACTACACTTAATCTATTCCAGTTGAGATCTAGCTCTACAAGGTTCCTTAGTCTGCACAAACCTATATATAAGAAGACTACAATATTTAATATATATATATATATATATATATATATATATATATATATATATATAATAGTGGCTTGTTGTGTGCAAGAAAATTAACTAGCACAAACAATTTAATAAGTATATGGACACAAACAATAAGCTTTTCTGATGGAATTTTCCACGGAGTCAAAATTCAAATAGGATCTGATCCCAACTTTTTGTCCTACCTTTTATGAAAAAAAGGAAAAAGAACGAGACTAGCTAGGTAGAGTAGAACAACTTTAATTCAAGGAAAATACTCGGTCAGATATGATGGCTTAGGGCTGTTTGTTTGGCCTTTGGGAGAGTGGTTTGGGAAAGTGGTAGAGGTTTGGGAAATAATTTCGATTTGCGTAATGTTATTTGTTTGGGTTTTGGGAGAGTGGTTTGAGAAATAATGAAGATGTTGGTTATTTTGGTAGGTATATGTTGTAGGGAGTTAGTTAATTAGGTGTAAGATAATGTAAGATTTTATGTCACATCAGTTAGTTATATATAATTAAATTTATTGGTGTATATATATTATATGTAATATATGTGTTAAATAATATTTTATAATTAATTATTTATGCTTTTTAAAATAATAAAAAATAGGAAGGCCCACTTCTACCACCGTATGTGAAATGAGAGAGAGGAGAGATAGAGAGAGAGAGAGGAAATATATGTGTAGCCCGTAGGGTTTTTTCATAGGAAAAGTGGGCTGCAGCCCAAGTTTGGGAAATTGGTTTCAGAAATGTGCAAATAAAGTCAAAGGTTTGGAAAATTTATTGGGCTCTTTGTCTCACATCTCGAAAATGGGAAATAATTTTCCCAGATGCGAGACAAACAGGCCCTTACTGTTTTTTCTTGATTGGACCTATTCGTATGTCCCCAGTGAAGTTTTAGTAATTTAATTGGAGTAACAGTAAACAATTAATGAGGTGGAAAAATGTACCCGTGATTCTATGGAAAATTTTGCCTCAGTCCCACTTGGTATATATATAGGTATGGAGAATTACAAGGCCATAATAAACAGGAAACAGCCGATAGATACGGAACTAACCAAGTTAATGAGTGGCGATGAAGTTATGATATACCCCCACCTAATGGCGAAAGCTTGGTATTGAGACTAAATGTCCCACAATGGTTGAAAACAATAGTTAAGTCCACCTTATAAGGTATTGGACAATCCTCACCTTATAAACTAGCTTTTGAGGTTGAGTTAGGTCCAAGCCATGTAAGTGAACTTAGCCCAATCCATGTGGTGAATTCTAATATTTGGAAATGTGTGCCGAAAGAGCTATTGCTTATTTCAAAGAATATGTAAGTAAAAATCAAAGCTTAAAGTTATTTTTATCTAGTATTTTACTCGGTAAAATTCCAAGAATCAAACATGGCCTTAATATTTAGTGAAACAGATTGAACCCCAACTTCTATCGGGGAAGAATGTCATGATTGCGGCTCACGGGAATTCACCGAGGTCTATCATTATGTATATGGACGAGCTCACGTCTCAAGAGATGGGATTTCAAACCAATGGGTTCTTCTTTTACCGTTGCTTTGTATTTCTTATACTATCGACTGGAATATCGATGCTCTATATTTTTAAAGATGGACGATTTACTCGTAGAGGTGGTCATGTTGCTCCGACTGAAGTAAGTGTTTATGCCTACACTAAGGTATATGAGATTTTTTCTATTTCAGATGTTACCTCAATTTTAGAGCAAAAGATAAAAACACCCCCTATGCTTTGTCTAACTCCTAAAAACTCCCTTGTGTTATTTTAACTCTAAAAAAATCCCCTGTGATCTCAAATAAGTGATAAAAACACCTCATATGCTTTGTCTAACCCCCAAAAAACTCCCATGTGTCATTTAAAATCCCAAAAACCCCCCTTGTGTTTGATTTTAAATACCACACATACTTAATTTTTCAAAAAGAATAAATAAATTTAAAAAAAAAACAAATACATAGGTGTAATCTTGTCATTACACTAAAAGTCAAAAATAAAATTATAAGTATATACTACTTGGGGCGAGTGTGATATTTAAAGCCAAACACAGGGGGATTTTTGGGAGTTAAAATAACACAGGGGGGTTTTGGAAATTAGACAAAGCATAGGGGGTGTTTTTATCTTTTGCTCTTAATTTTATGCATTTTTCAACTCAGAAAAGAACTCAGTCGAATTTCACTTGTTCATATTTACATTTATCTCAACTCCTATTGTCAAACCAAATGCAGAGTTTGGCCCAATACAGGCAGAAGTTAGATGGGAGGTTCCAATCGTAAAAGGAGGTACGAGGAAGTTTATGAGTTTTCTACATAATCCGTCGAAATTCTTAGAAACATAACTGCAATGTGGTTCTAGATTGAAATGGTTGTATATTATCCATAATGTATTTTGTGCCATCTTTATGGTTTAATACAGTGTTTTGTGGTAGATTGTGATAGTAATGCAAAAAGAGACTCGATGAATGTTGTATCATCTAGTTAGTTGTAACTTGTATTTATGTCTTTTATGTATTGTACCTTCTTTAAGTACATATTTATATCAAGTTCTTGGCATATTTTGATGGTATTTTTCAAATTGGTTGAAACTTGAAAGCCCCAATATTATTTTTATTAGTACAAAACCTCTGCTTTTAACTCTTAATTTCCAATTGGGGGTTTTTGCTAAAAAAATGTTAATACATGATTTGTTACTAATAAAATATTAATATTAATATAGCGGGGTTTTTATTTATAATAAAACACAAAATGCTTGCATTTATTTTGGTTTTCCAAGGGTTTAATCCATTTCGAGGCACGTCGAATACATTAAGTGAAAACATCTTCCAACAGATATTTGAACCTGAATTGACTATTTTATAATGACTAGTCCCTTTTACTAGACCAATTACCTGTTGGTTTGCCTATAACTCAAATTAATATGATTGGATATGAAACCACATGTTTGATTCCACTTTGCACTCTTGAATTAGGAAAATTTGATATTTTGCACCCTAAAAAAAGTTTATTTTATTTTGCACCCTACAACCAGTTTTATGTCTTTACTTTGCACCTCCAACTACTTAAACATAGTGAATAAGAAAGGAGATGGTATATTATTCTATGATGAGGAAAATTACAAACTTCATCAATAATATTTATATATAGTCTACATGAAGACAATTAGACAAATCAGCAAGCAAGCTTCAAAACTTAAAGGGTCTGTTTGTTTGGTGTTTGGGAAAGTAGTTTGGGAGAGTGTTTGTTTGAGTTTTGAGAGAGTGGTTTGAGAAATAAAGTAGGTGTAGGTTTTTTTGGAAGAGTTAGGTTGTAGGTGTAAGATGTGTAAGACTTTCTGTCAAATCATGTTTGTTATGTGAAATAAATTGTGTAAGAGATATGTTACTTTATGTCAAATCAGAGTAGAATTTTTATAGGTTTTGTTTATAGATAAGAGAATTGTTGTTAGTTTGGCTTTTGAGAAAATTGAGAGGTGAAAAATTTATTTCATAAAGTAGAACACATGTTTGTTTGACATTTCCCAAACACGAAATAATTTTGGGAAATGCCAAACAAACTGGCCAAAAAGCATTATTATGAATAACCTGAAGTAAAAAAAAACTGAAAATAAATAAATTATACTCCTTTATATGAGAAAATTTATAACAGCGTATTTCATTTATCTACCGTCACATCATGCGATCTCTGCCTCTGTCATATTTCAACAAGTCTGTAACTTTTGAAGTCAATTGATAAAGATAAAATTAGTAGTACCATAAACTTGAAGAAAATAAATTTACAACAATTGAATGTCTGAATATGGAAAAGATAAATTCAAACTGGTCATAAAACAAAACATACATAAAAAAAATCATGACTTGCAAATTTATTTATATTTCTCAATCTCAAATTTAACTCAATCAAGAGATCACATAGCCAATACATACATATTCAAATTTAAAAGTGGGACACTTAATTTCTCATCTTTGATTTAAAAGGCCAGCATCAGCTGCTAAAGAAACCAATATAATAAAGGAAAGACATTACGCCGAAGAAAGCTGCAAAATAGGATACAAGTAAACCCCTAAAAAATGCATCTCGAAATGGGTCTTCTGGTTCAAGAATTATTAAAGCTGGTGGCAATCTTCGAGGAGTGAAGCAATTGTTCTCTAATGGTGGTCCGCAAAGGAGAGGATTACCTTCATAACTGCTTTTCTCAAACGTACCAAATTGAGCTTGCACATTTGGTATTCTGCCCGATAAGTCGTTAAAAGCCACTGAGAAAACAAATAGGAAGGTTAACCGAGTTAGCTCTTCAGAAATTTGACCAGACAATTTGTTGCAGGAGATGTCCAAGCTTTCGATTTCCTTCATGTAAGAAAGTGATGTTGGGATTAAGCCAGTTAAATCATTGTGAGATAAGTTGAGAGAGTGAATCCCTGTTAAGTTTCCGAGCTCATTAGGGATTGGGCCTGTGAGTTTGTTCTGTGAAAGATCAATGCCGGACATATAATACAAAATACCCCCTTTGTATGACTCGGACCTACTCTTTGACATAAATTCTATTTCCTCTTCCACATATGTTGTTGAGACTGATATATACATTACGTCATAAACCTGGATTCCATTTCCATATCTAAATCTATTATCAATTGAATATCTATAAGAAATTGAGCTTGTAAGAAATGCATCATCGCTTAGTCTTTTGCTCCCGAAAGGAATTTGATACAAACAAGTAGGTATACGCCCTGTAAAGTTATTGGAAGACAAGTCTAGTATAGTAAGGTATTTTAGGTGACATATTTGAGAAGGAATGAGACCTTGAAGATTGTTTCCTTTAAGTAAAAGTATCCTAAGACTTGAGAGTGAGCTTATCCAATCAGGATTAATCTTTCCTGATAACTCATTATCTCTGACGTCGAGAGTTATAAGGTGGGATGATGATAATCCGTACAAAGCATGTTGTATCGTTCCGCTAAACTTATTCCCTTGCAGATGCATATATTTCACAGATGATCGGTTTACGCAAGAAGGGATCGCATCGTGAAAATGGTTCCAAGACAAGTCTAAAAAGACTAGGTTTTGCAATCTACAAAAACTGGCAGGTACAAGGCCATGGAAGGAATTTCTAGAAAGAACAAGAGAACTCAAATATGTAAAGTCTCCTAGCCAATTAGCAGGAATTTCACCTGTGATTAAATTGTCATTTATTTTTATAATACCAATGCCGTGTATAGTGCTATTAAGAAATCCCTGTGAAAACAACCCTCCTGAGAATTGATTGTTATCCAAATACAAGGACTCCAATGACGTAAGGTTTGATTTTTCAGGAAGTAAGGGACCTTGCAAGGAGTTATTTGATAGCTTCAGAACTCTTAAAGACATGCATCTCATGGCCAAATGTTGTGGTATTACACCAGAGAAGTTGTTATTGGACATGTCTAATATTTTCAAAAATTTCATATCCCCAATGGAAGCAGGAATATTACCTTGAAGATAATTCATTGATAGGTTAAGAATACGCAAACCACTAAGCATACTGATGAAGTTTGGAAGCTCTCCATGGATTTGATTCACAGATACGTCAAACTGCTTCAAATTAGTTAAATTTAATTTTGTATCTGGATAAATGAGTGGTAAAGGAGGACCAGAGAAGGAATTGTTTTTTAGGCTTAGGATTTGTAAATTTGTCATATTTACGAGTAGCCAAGTTGGGACCTGTCCCACCAAGTTATTGTGACTGAGGTCGACATATTGATTTTCAAGAAAATTGGGAATAGTACCATTGAGTCTACAATGTGCCAGACCAAGCTCTTTCAGCTGAAACAGAGGAGCCCAATTAGGTGGATTTTCTGTGTCTACCTTCAATTTATTTCTATTAGTAAAACCTAGAGAATCTTCAAGTTGAAGTATGAAGACTTCAAGTTTGGAGTTGGCACTCAATGAACTAAATGTGAATGGACCTTCCAACTGGTTGCCAGAAAGGGATACGTACTCCAATAATTTGAGATTTTCAAATATAGTCGGAGGAATTTTCCCAACAAAATTGTTATAAGAAAGATCGAGGACTTTCAGAGATGTCAGGCTGCCAAGACAAGAAGGAATAACTCCACTAATTCTATTCCAGCTGAGATCTAGTTCTACAAGGTTCCTTAGTCTGCACAAACCTGTATATAATATAAGAGTTTCAATAATATAATAATGGTGACTTGTTGTCTGTCAAGTAAGCTAACGAGGACAAACAACATAATAAGTAAGTATATGGACACAAACAATAAGCTTTAATTTCTTTCTCTATTGTAACTATCTAGAACAAAATTTGGTTTCATGGGATAAAATACCTACCTTGTAAGGGCAAACCCAATGCTGGGGGGCAGAGGGAGATCTCCGGAGCTCCCCAGCTGCCCCTGCCCCCACCTCCACCTCTCACTAATTCTGCCACATAATCAGAGTGAAACTTAGCCAATCGTGAATCATGTATCTATTAGATTCATCCGATCCGAACATGTATATATTATTAATTAGTGCTACATTATTTTTTATTTACCTTGAAAATTTGAAAAATTCCCTTGAATGCTGAAAGACTTCAAGGAGTTTAATGTGCCATTGCCAAAGGACGGAATATCGGTGAGCAACTCAGAAGCCAATTTAAACATTTTCAATTTGCTTAAGTTCAGTATACCATGGAAACCTGTATACAAATATTTAATTATATGAAAATTAAAAACAAGAAGAAACTGAATGATCGAATATATATTATAAGAGAAAAGAAAGAGACAAAATTTACCTTTAAAGAAATCTGAATCTATTGAAAAGTTGTGCAATTCTTGAAGAGGAAGAAGCAAAAAGGAATTCAGGTACCACAAGCCCCTCTTGGCGTCGAGTTCCTGACTGTGTATAATGAGGTCGAGTTGTACAACACGCTTAGAGAGGAGGTCGCACTTGACATTGTACCACTTGCAGCAGTCCGTTTCTTGTTCACCCCATGTGGAATACTCATAGGCGGAATCAAACTTTGGGGATTTGAAGATTTCTTCTTTCAGTTTCAAAAGCCCAATTCTCTCTTGTTCGATGCACCCAAAAGTTTGGAGAAGCTGAACAAGTGCTAATGACCCAAACACTAACCAAAAATATGATGATTCCATGCCTAGCTATATATTATATGCTAGCAGCTAAATGGAGTAGTATATATATATAGGCCAGCTAGCTAGGTAGAGTAGAACAACTTTAATTCAAGGAAAATACTCGGTCATATATGATGGCTTACTGAATTTTCTCGAATGGACCTATATCTCTATTAAGTTTTAGGAATTCAATTGAAGTAAATAATTAATGGACCGGGAGGAGAAAACGTATCAATCATTTTTGTGGAAAATTTTGCATCAATCCACTTGGTATTAAATTTTCATGGACGATTGCCAAAACTAATTGACTTTATTTTATTCTCTCTGAAAAAAAATTATGGATGAATGGGATAGGATCCATCATTGTCAGTCAACCTTTATTTATGAAACAAGAACAGCTACCAAGTTAAGGCTACAAATTAACTAATTAAGACGGAAACTGAGAAAGGATACATAGCCACTCACATTTACACTCACATTAAAGACATTCTCCCGAGGTAATATTTCTGCTATATCCTGACCTAAGATATGATTGTCATTCTTCTCCTTTAATTTACAAATTACAATTGAGTTCATCATCTATATATATATATATATATATACTAGGCTGAGTGCTCCACGCTTCCACGCTCGTTGCCCAAACTTGTTGGGTTGTTTAATTATTTTAAGTAGGGGGAATTTTTTTAAATGTTTTGAAAACTGAGGTTGTAAATTTGTGACACTTTGACTTGGGTTTTTTTCCAATGACATTTTTTGTAATGCATATTTTTTAAAAGACAAAAAATGAATAATATTTTTTTTAGAACAAGAAATTATTTTTTGGTAACATTGAAATTGCAAGAATTCATATTGGGACCACGCATGAATTTCATTTGATATTACTAATTATCAACCATTAGTTTGAAGGAAAAAAAAGAACATAAAAATTATTTTAACAACTCTTATATAAAATAATTACCTGCTTTCTTGTATACATAATCTCAAGAACTAACCAGATTGCTCGTACAGAACGTACTCAGGGGGCTAAGTAGCAGTGAGTTCCTACAATTGTGCCAATTTGAAATTTTCAACTTTTGCTCTCATATTAGAATGTAACAATATGTTTGTTGGCTTAATGCCTCTATGATATATAGAAGACTTAACTCCTTAGTGAATATAAGATATTGCATTGCCTATGCTAAAAAAATATGCTCTTATTTTGGGGCCAAGTTGATGTCGTATTTAATCCTATCTTTTATGGGAATAATTATTTCTCCAAATTCCCATTTGGCATGTAATCATAAAGTAAGTACTTTTGGTTTTTCTTTTCTTTGTAGTTACGTTCATCAACATATCAACCTTTGGTGTGGGACAACATTTTTATGATTTAAAGTTGAGAGAATTTACTTTTTTTGTACCATAGGATAAACCAATTGAAAAAAAAATTTACCCCTATAAAAATTTAATGAAGCGATTTACTCCTTTCAGCCGTATAGTGTAACTCATTGGCCAGGCATGAAAAATATTTTGTAACATAGGGGGGATAAATTGACACACTTGTCATTGCACAGGGGGGTAAAATGTCACATTATTATAATACATGGTAAAATATCAAAAATATCCTTCTTAGTGACTCTTGAGCTTCTCAACCTAGATGTAAGAGAAGGACAAAATTGAAAAAAATTGCATTGAAAACTCAAATGTGCCAATTAATATGAAACATAAAAATTTGGCAAATGTGCCAACTAATATGAACCGGAGGGAGTATTATAATACTGTAGCACCTACTATATAGTAAACATATACATCTATATCATTATATATACTACACAGATGTGTATTATAAATGTACGTATGCATTAATATACAAACATAAGAAGATACAAAATACATGAATTATAATTTATTTTTTTTGTAATTATTAGCCTAATAAAACTATAACTTAATATTGTTTCATGAATTATTATTCAATATTATAACATCAAAAATATATATATAATAACATTGATATCCATCTAATAATTTAAATATACATTCTATTAATTATATCTATTTAAATTCTATTATAACTATTATAAAATTACTACACCACAATCTCAATCACCATATCCAATATAATATATTATTTCAAACTCTATAAAATCATTAATTTGACAATTTCATCAATTTTTCTCCCTCAAACTCCAACATTCAAAACCAATCAAAACCATATCTCAAATTTTCAAAACGGGATAATTACAGGGACCTCCCCTGAGGTTTGGGGTAATTATTGTCCAATGCCCTCGCAATTTCATAATTACATCCACCTCCCCCGACGTTTCGAAAACCTTACATTTTGATGACATCATCGATGAATTTTTATTGAACTTCCTATTTTACCCTTGAGGTTACTGTATCTATTTTGTTGGACAATTATACCCTTGTTATGTTTGGTACATAGAAGGGGTTTCTTTGGAATGTATATGTATAAGTATGGGTTCAAATGTTATAAATTTATATGAAACTTATAATTAGTTTATTAATGTAAAAGTATTCTTAAAATTAAAATATAATAACACATCAATATTTTTTTCCAATTGTTTTCATAATGCTTTTACAGTTAAAATACAAGGAAAAATAAATAAATTATGGTTAATTATAAGAAAAAACATTGTAGAACATAAATAAAAATGTAAATACATTCAACTTCACATTTAATCCATAATTTTAATAATTTCAGTTTTTTCTCCAAATTAAAGTAAAATAACAAATGAATTAATTAGGTTTAAAATAATAAATGAATTTTAATAGTAGTGTATATGTATTCTTAAAATAAAAATATAATAACACATCAATTATTTTTTCCAAATTTTTTTCATAATGATTTTACAATTAAAAGTTAATAAATTATGGTTAATTATAAGAAAAAATTATTGTAGAACATAAATAAAAAATGTATATACATTCAACTTTAACGTTTAACTCGTAATTTTAATAATTTCAATTTTTTTCATTATTAAAGTATAAGGATAAATTAATGAATTACGTTTAATCATGGGAAGAAGGAAAAACTTGAACATAAATTATTAGACATTATAAAAATGCTCACATGTTTACCTAAAAAATTCTTAAACATTTAACTAAAATAGTTATTATAAAATTAATAATTGTTTTACAAAAAATAAAAATACGCGATTTAATAAATAGTTATTATAAAATTATAATTTTTTTTTTGATATTTCTTACTTAAATACAATAATATTAAAATCATATCTTATTTATATAAAAATACTAATCTTGATAAATCAATAAACTATTTTAATATAATTTTAAAAAAAAAAAAAAAAACCCTAACCATCCCTAACCCCCCCAACCAACCCCGCACCCGCTGGTCCCCAACCCCGCAAATCTCCTCCCAGGCTGCGCCATCGGCATGGAAGGCCTAGGGTTCGAACCAGGCCGACGACACGGCCTGGGAGGATATTTGTGGGGTGGGGGGTTAGGGTTAGAGTCTTTTTTTATGTATAAAAATTAATATTTGCAAGGGTATTATTGTAATTTTGTGTATCATTGCAGGGGTAATATTATAATTTTGTGTATCATTTCACTTCATTTTGTAAGATTTTTCAAATGTGGGGGGAAGTGGAGTAATTATGAAATTGTGCAGGGATTGGGTAGTAATTAGCCCAAACCTCAGGGAGGTCGATGTAATTATCCCTTGCAAGGGTAAATAGGACATTTTATTAATATATATATTTTTTATTTTTTTTTTAATTAAAACTGACGAGGACAATATGGTCATTTCACATCATTTTGTAAGGTTTTTCAAATGTGGGGGGAGGTGGATGTAATTATGAAATTGCGAGGGGATTGGACAATAATTAGCCCAAACCTCGGGGGAGGTCGATGTAATTATCCCTTTTCAAAACCCACTAACTATTATTTTATTAATATTTTACCATCATAATATTCCAACCAAAATCAATTCAAGTCGTGTTTCAATTGTTTCGCCAAACACACTCAAACCAATTTTGAAACACTGAAACAAAGCCAAACACAGCCAAAATCGATCCAAACGAGCCGTAAGACTTTGAAGTTGTTTTACAAACTAAGTAAACTCAATTTTGAAATAGTGTAATTTTTATGGTGTTTAAATATAAGTATAATTACTGTTAGAAATATACAAACTAGAAAAAACGAATATTGCTTTTGACAAATGTATTCCAATTATATCAATTTTTTTATTTTACATTATGAGGATATTTGTAATTTCTCATAATTCATTCTTATCTCGTGTTATTGTATGTAGTTCGTCTTCACGCTCACTAAGTATGTGACTGTAAATAATAACTTGTTATAGTAAATTCGATAAGAAATTAATATCATTTTAAAAATTGATCATAATAATACTTCATGTATAAAAAACTATAAAGAATAAGTACATTATATTTTTTTTTTGTTCTAAATCATTTCGAGGAGTGTATGCCATATAAAATGGGAAACTCTCCCAACATAGATTCGAACTTTAAAAAATTTATCAACTTGAAGGCAAATGTGACTTTATCTTTTCCCTGGTATGTTTGGTCTAAAAGAAGCAGATTTTAAAATTATTATATACATTTTCTTTCCTATTTTTCGACTTATACAATTCATATTTTTATTATTTGTCTCACGTAGCCATATAACTAACTCATTGAGGAAATTGCACTTTTCATATCAAATTTTCACCTACTGTATACTTTGGTACCATACTTTCTGAAAGAACACATGCATACTATGATTTCAACCACCCCCCCCCCCCCCCCTCTCGACACATTTGCATTCTTCATCAATTTTTGGTTAGAAACCGTTGTTAAGTCACCAAAATGGCACACTTATGTGTCCTATATCATATCTGAAAATTATTGTGGCGTGATTCCTTGCAAATTGTGTGATATGATTTACGTTTAATTAATATCCCAAAACTTTGTTAATTTTTTTTCTGATTGTTTATTGTGTTTCATAATTTGAAACTTGTAGCGTTAGAAAGATCTCGTCAAGAGATTTTCATACATACAAAGAACACGGAATTTGTCCTTGTAACGAAGGAGTTATTGTAAGTTTCCATCCATAAATTGACGGATAAAAGAAATATATTGCGAGGAGTGAAATAATGATATTAAATTTGTTTTAGAGAAAGCATGGTAGCAAATGTATTAAGTAGGTGAAAGTTTAGTATGAGAAGTGCAATTATCTCCGAACTAATTTAATACTACTATAACTAATATATTTTATGATAAATTGGAAGCGATTCATTTGAAGCTGAATAAAAAATTAACTTGAACACTTAATTCGATTAAAATGGTTTAAATAGATGAATTTAGTGGGGAAAAACCGATGAAAACATTGAAGAAACATTTTAAGTTGATAAAAATAACAAATGAGTTAAATCGATAAAAAAGGGGTTTAAATCGACAAAACGTGAAGAAAAAAAAGAACTGAAATGGTGAAACAAGGGGTCAAAAATATTTTAAATCGATAAAATTAATAAAATTGAAAATAACGGGTTAAATCGGTTCAATTCGATTAAAAATAATAATTCAAAAACAGATAAAAATTGGGAAAAACAATTTATATTGGTTTAAATCTAGTTTTATTTCTCAATAAGTTTGTTTGTAGAGTTGGAATCGAATAAAATTATTAAATGAAGAATATTGTTTAAGTTTGATTTAATAAATTAAAAGCTAAAAGGGTAATTGAGAAAACAAATATCTCAAATCACATATACCAACTAATGAATTTTAATTGGAAAAACACTGCAGAAAACGTTTCAAACTAATTAGTAATTTTGGGTTTTCACCCTAGACTATATCACCTCATAGAATTTAGTCCCATAATTCAATTTTTTTTTGGAATATAGTCCCACGGTTAATTATGAGGCCAAAATTGCGCATGTGTCCATTAAATTGCCACTAGGCTGCTTACGTGTCATGTCGTGGCGAATTTTAGAATGAACAACTATACATATTGCAGAATTTGTCCCAAACTAATTACAAATTTTGATTTTTCGTCCCTCCCGTAATTTATCATTTTACATGAATTTTGTCCCACTATTAAATTTCTATTTTAATTAAAATGACGGTTCAATCTTTTACTCTTTTTAAGAGAAAAATAGTATGGGCTTTCAAATCATTCGTGCGTTTTTGAGAAAAAAATATCCCGTGTCATTTCATTAGAAAAAGATTATGTGTTTTTTTAGTATTAATAAATAATAAACAAAAGATTTCAAATAATTGGAATTTCAAAGAGGTCGTAGGTTCAATTTTCATCAATGTGGGTTTTCTTCTAGTTTAATACTAATGTTTGATAGTTAGCTTTCTATGTAATTCTATTATAATCGACTGAAATTTTTGATTAAATGATATTGATATAATGATTGTTTCACCAAAAAAAACATTGGAATTTTAAATCAATTCGTTTGCAATCCCTCTCAATTTTATATCCTCTCATTCAAATGGGCCCATAGTAAGCTATGTATGTCAAATCAAAGTAGAGTTTGCTTAATTTTATTTTAGAAATAATAATTTTTTAAAATATATTATTTTTAAAAATGAGATATAAACTTAGTACAAGTATTTTATCTGAAAATAAAAAATCATTTGTTCAATTTTTTAAAGAACACATGCTCTCAGAAAATCGAAGCAAACAGAACCAAAAATATTTTCATATTATAAATGTGATTATAAATATAAGGCAAATTTATTTTAGATAGATAACCACAAGCCTTGAGAAATTACATTAAAAAAATTATTAGGATAGAAATGTACGTATACTAGAAAAGTTTAAGAAAAATGTATAAAAGTATGTTATGACATATAAAAAATGATTATTGACAATGATGTTGTAATATATGAATAAATAAAACTAAATTTGATTACGCCCAATATGAATTTTCTTTCAAATATAAATCTTTCAGATACCTAGGAAAAATATGTTGCAACAAACTGGATTAGTCTTTTATTGAGAAAAACATATTTATTTCATAAGAGAAAGTAGCTACAGAGGCTACATAGGTTCAATCATTTTGTTAATTTGCTTTTCCGCAATTGCTAGTCCATGTGCTATTCTAAGAGACGGATAATTCTTACCTAGACTAGGTCTATAAGCTTACTTATAGACCTTGTAGTCTAGGTTTTGCCACCTCATTTAAAAATTAAATTAAAAACTTAATATTGTTAAATTTTACTAACTTAACCTAATCGCACTAAACTAGAGTTAAAATGGAAAACCAAACAACGCTTTGTGGGTTTATATTAGATTAAGCGGGAGATTAAAGCTGAGAAACACTAATATTTTTTGTGAATTTGTTCTTCTCTCTTATAATTAAACTAAAAATATCTCAGAATCTCTTCTAATTTTTGGAATATTAATTTTTTTTTGTAAATATTTTTTTTCTTCAACTTGGGACACTTATTCTTTATCACTTCTATCAATAGACGGGTAATGTAAGGTAGTGTTCAATATTTCTGAATCACAATTTGTTACAGAAAATGAGAAATGGACTCTATAATGAGTTTATTTGCTCTTTGTTAGAGAGATTCAAAGTGCATATCAATTGTTTGACAAAATGCCACAAAATTTTTTTATTTTTATTTTTTATGAACAATTGCAACTAATGCCATGCCATCGCCACCAAGTGAACAAGGAACTGAAAATTTTCCCAGATACTTACATCTCTATTCAGTAATTGTAATTAAATGTAGTATTTTGAATTGTGAATTGGGTATGTAATGTTTCAGTAATTGTAATTAAATGTAGTATTTTGAATTGGGTATGTAATGTTTATATATTGCAACATTTATATTAACATATCTTCAGTACTTATATAATTCTTTTAAATTATTTTTCGGGATTTATTAGGTGATTTCTCTATAAGCATCTTTTCAGTAATTATATAATCCTTTTAATAATTTTTCTAAATTTTTATTAGGTGGTTTGTCTATAAAAGTCAATGCATTAGGTTATATAATTTAATCACAGCGTTTTTTAATTTTAATTTACTATGTGTAAAAAAAGATAATGATGAATAATTAAGGGGAAATGTTAAAAGAAAATTTGCTAAAAAAAAATCTGTCAAAATTTTGATGGGATCCACAAAGTGATGTGCTGTTTCTCCCTAACTCTAGTTTAGTGTGGTTATATTGATTTAGTTAAATTAATAATATTGATTTAGTTTTAATATTAAATGAGGTGGCAAAACCTTGACCACAAGGTCTATAAGTAAGCTTATAGACCTGGTCTAGGTAAGAATTTCCCCTAAGAGACTAAGACTAATGTACATTATTTTGTACGTAAGTTTCATCTCATTTTTTTTATTTCGTTTTATCATTTTATGTATTTAATGTGAAAATTAGTGAAAAAATAAAGTAATTCTTTGATGATTTGAAAAGTATAATCATGTATTTCTCGGTGTCTAGTCTCGTATAGAATGAATATTAATTATATTATGCAATTAGCATATAAGGCTCGAAAGGCAGTCAATAAAATTTATTTTACAAAATCATCAGTTACTATTATGGATTATTGCATTTTTTGTGCCACAACTATAGTCCACTAGCGTTTCTACCCCGTAACTTTTCGGAGCGGCACATTTGGTGCCACATCTTCAACATCAGTGGCAATTTTGGTGCCAATTGAGGCCCAATTTCAAATTTAGCCCAAAATTCCCCCATGTGCGGGCCATGTGACATGAAAAAAGAGAATTTTGACCATTCAACGTCTTTTTCATTAAAAAAATACCAAAATCAAAATCCTAACTTTTTCGATTAAATTCACCAAACATTCCCTTAATTAAATTGTTTCCCGCCTTCTTTTTCTTCTTCCCCAAAAAAAAACATCCAAGTAACCTAGTTTTTGGTGGATGAAAATAATTTTTTTTAATGAAAAATACATTGAATGGTCAAAATCCCAATTTTCATGTCAAATGGCCCGCATACGGGGGAATTTCGGCCCAATTTTAAAATTGGGTCTCAATGACACAAAATTGCCACTGATGTTCAAGTTGTGGCACCAAATGTGTAAGCCTGAAAAGTTATAGGTTAGAAACGCAAGAGAGCTATAATTGTAGCACCAAAAATGCAATAATCCTAATATAAATTGGTCTACACGGCATTAATCATTTCCAAAAGGGGATAATTACATCAACCTCCCCCGAGGTTTGGGCTAATTATTGCCGAATCCCCTCGCAATTTCATAATTACATCCACCTCCCCTAACGTTTGAAAAACCTTACAAAATGATGTGAAATGACGATATTGTCCTCGTCAGTTTTAATTAAAACAAATCATATTAACAAAATGTCCTATTTACCCTTGCAAGGGATAATTACATCACCTCCCCTGAGGTTTGGGATAATTATTGTCCAATTCCCTCGCAATTTCATAATTACATAAACCTCCCCCCATATTTCAAAAATCTTACAAAATGATGTGAAATGATACACAAAATTACAATACTACCCTTGCAAAAATTAATTTTATACATAAAAAATAAACTCTAACCCTAACCCCCCCACCCCACCTCCATCGTCCTAACCCCGTAAATATCCTCCCAGGCAGTGTTGCCGGCCTGGTTCGAACCCTAGGCCTTCCAGGCCAGCTGCGCGGCCTGGGAGGAGATTTGCGGGGTTGGGGACGGTGGGTGAAGGGTTGGGGACCCGCGGGTGAGGGGTTGAGAGGGTTAGGGATGGTGAGGATTTTTTTTAAAAAAAAATAATAATTTATATTAAAATAATTTATTGATTTATTAATAATAGTTTTTTTATATAAATAAGATATAATTTTAATATCATTTTATTTTAAGTAAGAAATATTAAAAAAATATTTGTGATTTTATAATAACTTTGTTATTAAATCGAGTATTTTTAATTTTTGTAAAACAATTATTGATTTATAATAACTATTTTAGTTAAAAGTTTAGAATTTTTTTAGTAAACATGTGAGCATTTTATAATGTCTAATAATTGTTGTTCAAGTTTTTTTTTCTTCTCATGATTAAACGTAATTCATTCATTTATATCCTTGTACTTTAATTATGAACAAAATTGAAATTACTAAAATTACTGGTTAAATGTTAAAGTTGAATGTATTTACATTTTTTATTTATGTTTTACATTATTTTTTCTTATAATTAACCATAATTGATTTACTTTTCCTTGTACTTTAATTGTAAAAGCATTATGAATTTTTTTTGGGAAAAATCATTGATATGTTATTATATTTTTATTTTAAGAATACATATACACTACTATTAAAATTAATTATTCTTTTAAACCTAATTCACTCATTTATTCTTTTACTTTAATTAGGAAAAAAAATTGAAATTATTAAAATTACGGGTTAAATGTGAAGTTGAATGTGTTTTGTTGCGTTCCAAATACTAATACGCAAACTACGCAAATATACGGTCGTTACAAGTAATATAAAACGATAAGTACATACCGAGTATCGAATCCCCACGAATGGGTAAAAGGTGGGAATAAACGAATCAATCGACGGCTTATTTCAGTTATGAACGCTTGACACAAACTTATCAAACCCAAATATATGATAAGGGTGATTTTATTTAACTACTAGCGGTAAAGTAAATCTAACTACGAAAGCAAGTAAATTGGGGAGTTAATTATGCGGTAAGGAGGATTTATAAGCAATCAATTAAAGCAGATAAATCATGCGGTTGTTAGGTTAGCTATGCAAACAATCCTAGGTTTAGTTGTTGTTTGTGAGTTCTAAATTAGTTAAGTCTCCCTGTCGGTCTCACTTAACTCTATCAATCTACCCAAACTCTCCATCTCCGGATCAATCACAAACATCGTTGTCACTTGATGCTCTCAGATGGCTCAAAGGCGTACCGCTGTCACCCGGGACCTAAGACAACCCAAATCCCCGAATAAAGAGAATCTAAGTTATTTGACGCATTCACGAACGAACTCATTATACAAACACGGACCACACTAGGTATATGCCTATCCTAGGTAGAAATCCACAAATCGTCACTCGCCTAACCTTCAAAGTCCTATGTCTAGGATGCATTCAAGGTAGAATTAAGTCCGATTACATGATTACGGCAAATCAAAGTACTTAAACAATAATCTACTACAATCATTGGCCAAAAGTGCGATAAAACAATAAATCCAACAATTCAAACATAGCCCAACATCAAAACATAATTAATCAAACGATAACAATGACTCGACAATTAATATATTATGCTCGTGTTGCTACTCAAGGATTCAAGGACGTTCGTATGTATCTTCCGAGTTGCATACAAACCTATCGAGTTAAACTAATCCAATTTATGTCTAAGTGGATTAAAATCTAATCGATGCATTAAACTCAAACCTTAAACGAATATGAAACGACATAGGTATATGTCTATCCTAAAATCGAATCACAATCCAAATTCATAATCAAATCCTCAAAATCACTATGTCTAGCAATCAAGAATCAATAAATCTCATCTAAAAGGTTGTCAAACCATAAGATGAACGATAAGGACGGAATCGGATTAACGAACACATATAAGCACCATACTAATCATCAAGACATCATTTAATCAAACAATAACATAAATATATATAAATCCGGAGAATTCAAATCCTCAATCATTCATCCAAAAAGAAAATAACAATATTCATCTCCTAATCATAAACAACTAGGAAATGGAAAGATATCACCTAATCGGAATAAAGTCGAGAGATGGATTCTCCTCCCTTTAATCACCACCTAATCACTCCCCAAGGGTGGTGATTAACTCACCCCCTTGGTGGAGTCTTCAAATACAAGAAAAAGAAAGAAAAAGTAAAGAGAGAGTTTAGGGAAGCTTGAGAGGAAAAGGGAGGCAAGGTATGTGTGTGTGTGAATTGTGAGCTCCTCTTGACCCTCTTAACCTAGAAAACAAGACCAAAAAGTCCCCTAAAGGGTTATGAAATACAAGTGGGGGAAAAGGGGGAAAATACAAAAAGCCCCCTGTTTTTCCCGCAGAAAATAGCTGCTGGAACAGGGGCTTCGCGGCCGCGAGACTGAACCTCGCGGCCGCGAGGAACATGCCGTAAGTTTTCTGCACTGCCACACTTCCTTCCGAGCAGCATATCTTTTGATTCCGAACTCCGATTGTAGATCCGTAAAGTCCGTAGCGTAGATAACTCACTCATCTATGACATATCCAAAATTCAGCTCATTTGGATCATCCATAAAATATATATGTACGTTTTAGTGAGAAGCTATCTACATTCTTCTACGATTTGCTTCGGGTTCTCTTTTATTTGAAGCTCTTTCTGCGCAAAGGCTTGCATCAACGGCCACCGAGTCTTGATTTGATGGAATTGCATTGAATCATATCCTCTCGGACTTCCCTTTAGCCTTGCTAAATTCTCAAACCTACAAACAGAACAAAAACACGACAAAAAACGACGAAAACAAAAGAAAACACACAAAAGCCCAACAAAGGACCAAAAACGCAAAAGAACACAAAAACAAGCAAAAGCACGCAAAACTCGGATCAAAACAAGATATTTTGGGCTTAAGGAGATAGGTAATAACGACGTTCTCACGGCGTTATCAACACCCCCAAACTTAAACACTTGCTCGTCCTCGAGCAAAGAAAGCAAAAACAAATACTAAACATGCATGCCTAAGATCCAAATGCCAAAACTTAACACTTTCAAATTATTTCTCAAACAAGCTCCACGTGTGTGTGTGATGACTTCGGCTAGGTTCTATTTTAGGTGAATACGCCCCAATAGATTAAAATCATCGGTTCTACTTGCATGGGCTCCTCACGTTAACATAGACTAACTCCTAACCTTAGGTTTCAAACCTTATGCTCCAATCACATCGTGAAACTAAGTTGTAGGTAATTTAAGAGTGTTTTCCCCTTTGTTGAACTAATTAACAATTTTAGTCCCTAGATCTTTCTCACATAAATGCTTTTCTTTTGATTTACAATGATAATATAGCATTTCGTGCTTTTACAATGATATTACAACACAAATCTAGCACTATTGATGGTTGCTTGTGCTTCTAAATATTTGACTTTGTGGGCTACTAGCACCATTCCTTTTCTTTGTGCATTACATATGAACTTTTCACTACAAACCTTGCACTATTACAACGAAATAGAGGAATTACATAAATGATTCATGAATTTCATCAATTGAAGGCATAGCCTTTCTTTTCTCTCATAGAAGAGCATACATTTTAGCAACTTCTCTACTCATTTCTTTTAAGAGCTAGGTGTTCAAAGGTTTTTCATTCTTGAAAATGGTTCACTCCCCCAAACTTAGGCCATTTTGTTCTCTTCACACTTAGTTTTCAAACTAAAGTTTGGAGAGAATCTAAGTTACGCAAGAGGAGTCCTAGATCCTATTATCACTAAAGTTCTTTATCCACCTCAAATACAACCTAGCCTTAGCCAATGTGCTCAAATTTTGTAGAAGCATGTTCAAATAATAATAAGAATTTGAAAAAATTTGGCGGGTCGACCTAGCATGTATGCAAGTACTTGCGACCTCTCTCCCCCAAACTTAAAACGCACAATGTCCCCATTGTGTGGATTTAGAAAAACGGAGTGAGGTCGACACGACAACCACACAAGCACACAGAGGAAAGACAAAAAAAAAAAAACAAAAACAAAAACAAAACAAAGAAAACAATAAGGTAAATGATCGAGCACGACTCTATCCAATTCAAGCAAGCATGGATAATTAAAACTAATCAAGTACGGACATATATATATAGCATTGTCAGCGCAAAATAAACCAAACGGAATGCAAAAATGTAAAGGTTACGCCCTTTTTGTCGATCATGGAGTACGTGCATCCCGTGGTTAACTTCCGTCTCGAATCCTCAATCATGCTTGCCATTACTTCTTTATCATGCACAATCATCACCTACAACACAACACAAACAAAAACAAAACAAACAAAACAAGATGAAAAAGGGAAAGAATGCTTGTTTTAAGTCACGAGCTTGACTTGATACGAGGGATGGTTTGATCGTCACCAAAACTACTCCCATCGTCCATGATTCCCCAAAAAACATAGGCTCATCAAAATCCTTAAGTTCTTCGCAATAAATCAATCGAACCTCGCAAAGAAACAAAAAGATCAAGATTAGCACGAAGTATCAAGCTATCAAACACAAAACTAGCCATCAATACCGTCATTTACTCCACACGTTACCACATTCCCCGGCAACGGCGCCAAAAACTTGTTGCGTTCCAAATACTAATACGCAAACTACGCAAGTATACGGTCGTTACAAGTAATATAAAACGATAAGTACATACCGAGTATCGAATCCCCACGAATGGGTAAAAGGTGGGAATAAACGAATCAATCGACGGCTTATTTCAGTTATGAACGCTTGACACAAACTTATCAAACCCAAATATATGATAAGGGTGATTTTATTTAACTACTAGCGGTAAAGTAAATCTAACTACGAAAGCAAGTAAATTGGGGAGTTAATTATGCGGTAAGGAGGATTTATAAGCAATCAATTAAAGCAGATAAATCATGCGGTTGTTAGGTTAGCTATGCAAACAATCCTAGGTTTAGTTGTTGTTTGTGAGTTCTAAATTAGTTAAGTCTCCCTGTCGGTCTCACTTAACTCTATCAATCTACCCAAACTCTCCATCTCCGGATCAATCACAAACATCGTTGTCACTTGATGCTCTCAGATGGCTCAAAGGCGTACCGCTGTCACCCGGGACCTAAGACAACCCAAATCCCCGAATAAAGAGAATCTAAGTTATTTGACGCATTCACGAACGAACTCATTATACAAACACGGACCACACTAGGTATATGCCTATCCTAGGTAGAAATCCACAAATCGTCACTCGCCTAACCTTCAAAGTCCTATGTCTAGGATGCATTCAAGGTAGAATTAAGTCCGATTACATGATTACGGCAAATCAAAGTACTTAAACAATAATCTACTACAATCATTGGCCAAAAGTGCGATAAAACAATAAATCCAACAATTCAAACATAGCCCAACATCAAAACATAATTAATCAAACGATAACAATGACTCGACAATTAATATATTATGCTCGTGTTGCTACTCAAGGATTCAAGGACGTTCGTATGTATCTTCCGAGTTGCATACAAACCTATCGAGTTAAACTAATCCAATTTATGTCTAAGTGGATTAAAATCTAATCGATGCATTAAACTCAAACCTTAAACGAATATGAAACGACATAGGTATATGTCTATCCTAAAATCGAATCACAATCCAAATTCATAATCAAATCCTCAAAATCACTATGTCTAGCAATCAAGAATCAATAAATCTCATCTAAAAGGTTGTCAAACCATAAGATGAACGATAAGGACGGAATCGGATTAACGAACACATATAAGCACCATACTAATCATCAAGACATCATTTAATCAAACAATAACATAAATATATATAAATCCGGAGAATTCAAATCCTCAATCATTCATCCAAAAAGAAAATAACAATATTCATCTCCTAATCATAAACAACTAGGAAATGGAAAGATATCACCTAATCGGAATAAAGTCGAGAGATGGATTCTCCTCCCTTTAATCACCACCTAATCACTCCCCAAGGGTGGTGATTAACTCACCCCCTTGGTGGAGTCTTCAAATACAAGAAAAAGAAAGAAAAAGTAAAGAGAGAGTTTAGGGAAGCTTGAGAGGAAAAGGGAGGCAAGGTATGTGTGTGTGTGAATTGTGAGCTCCTCTTGACCCTCTTAACTTAGAAAACAAGACCAAAAAGTCCCCTAAAGGGTTATGAAATACAAGTGGGGGAAAAGGGGGAAGATACAAAAAGCCCCCTGTTTTTCCCGCAGAAAATAGCTGCTGGAACAGGGGCTTCGCGGCCGCGAGACTGAACCTAGCGGCCGCGAGGAACATGCCGTAAGTTTTCTGCACTGCCACACTTCCTTCCGAGCAGCATATCTTTTGATTCCGAACTCCGATTGTAGATCCGTAAAGTCCGTAGCGTAGCTAACTCACTCATCTATGACATATCCAAAATTCAGCTCATTTGGATCATCCATAAAATATATATGTACGTTTTAGTGAGAAGCTATCTACATTCTTCTACGATTTGCTTCGGGTTCTCTTTTCTTTGAAGCTCTTTTTGCGCAAAGGCTTGCATCAACGGCCACCGAGTCTTGATTTGATGGAATTGCATTGAATCATATCCTCTCGGACTTCCCTTTAGCCTTGCTAAATTCTCAAACCTACAAACAGAACAAAAACACGACAAAAAACGACGAAAACAAAAGAAAACACACAAAAGCCCAACAAAGGACCAAAAACGCAAAAGAACACAAAAACAAGCAAAAGCACGCAAAACTCGGATCAAAACAAGATATTTTGGGCTTAAGGAGATAGGTAATAACGACGTTCTCACGGCGTTATCATGTTTACATTTTTATTTATGTTCTACAATGTTTTTTTCTTATAATTAACCATAATTTATTTATTTTTCCTTGTTCTTTAATTGTAAAAGCATTATAAAAAAAATTGGAAAAAAAGGTTGATGTGTTATTATATTTTATTTTAAGAATACATATACACTAATAAACTAATTATAAGTTTAATGTAAATTTATAACATTTGAACCCATACTTCTACATAAACATTGCAAAGAAACCCCTCCTATGTACCAAACATAACAAGGGTATAATTGTCCAATAAAATAGTTACAGTAATCTCAAGGGTAAAATAGGAAGTTCAATAAAAATTCGACGATAACGTCATCAAAATGTAAGGTTTTCGAAATGTCAGGGGAGATGGATGTAATTATGAAATTGCGAGGGGATTGGGCAATAATTACCCCAAACCTCAGGGGAGGTCCATGTAATTATCCCTTTCCAAAAGTAGAAGTCTTGAAGACATACTTTAACCCATAGCAATATCACAATTACGTAGCAAACAAGCACTAAAAACAATCAAAAGGTTGAAAGAGGCGGGAACTCAAACTCAACTCAACTCATAAAAACACACGCACAAGGTTTCAAAAAAAGAGGGAAATGGCAATAATACCTGGGGTTTGGTAGATGCAGTGGCGGACGCACACAGGGGCAAGGGGGGGCTATAGCCCCCCCTGGAATTTTTTTTTTTTTTTAGTATAGTAGTGGGTGTATTTTTTTTTTGAACAAAATAAATAAATAAATAAATAAATTAGCCCAATATGCAATTTCTAGCCCAAATATAATTTTAATATCACACAACCCACTCTAATAATAACCCATTCTACCCAATTTTTAAGCCTCATTGAAAAGCCCAATTCTTCTCTACTCCCAACATCTCCAAACCCTAACCCTAGCCACCATTGCCACCTCCTACCACTAGACAGCCGTCGCCTGCCGCCTGCCGCCTGCCGCCTGCTGCCCGCCGCCGCCGCCGCCGCCGCCGCCGCCTCACATCCGGCCATCCACCCAACCCAAGTCCCAACCCATTGAAGTCTTGAACACAAAAAGCCCCAATTGTGAATGTTAGTATTTTTTTCTATATATATTTATGATTGTGCAATTGTGCTTATGTAATAAACTAATAGTGTTATATATTCATTATTGATGTTTATATTCACTTCCCAAAATCAATTTTTAGATTCAAGATTTATTTTTGTGCTTAAAGTTATATACTTGTTAAGATTTTCATAAGTATTAGATTAAGATATGAGGATACCTATTATATTAAAATAATATGATAATTAAATCAAGATGCAATAGAGTTAATAGTATTCATTTACATATCAAACACTAATCTTAGATGGTTAATAGTTTTTTTTTATTGAAATGTCAAACACTAATATTATATTCTTAATAGTATTTTATTAGCATTTATTGGTCTATTGTGATTCAACCTCTCTTGTTTTATCAAATGGAATGAAAAATAAGTCTTGTCATTATGATGTCTCTATTATATTTAACTTCTACTTATTGAGTGTGTCATTATTCTTGAGATAGTTATGTTTTGTACATTTTATGGTGTTAGAAATATGGAGAGATACTTTAAGGCTAAACCTACACCTCACGAGGAGTCTTCAAGTAACGTTCACATTCAAAGTGACCCGCATGAGCTTCCAAACTTTCATATTGAAACGAACTTGCCCGAGCTTCCGAGTGATCCCGGTCTACGACCTCATATAACTTTATATGATTCTAACATTCGAGAGAGAGTTCGTAGAGCATACTTGCTCAAAGGTCCATGTCAACCACGCAACCTTGAGTTTCGGCAAACGTTAATATGAGGTCAACTTAGAAGATTTAGTCCTTCTTGGTATAGTGGAAATGAAAATTGGTTGGAGTATAGTGAAAACAAAGATGCCGTATTTTGTCTTTGTTGTTATCTCTTCAAACCCGAAATTGGACACCAAGGAGGTGGGGATTCTTTTGTTACCGAAGGATATTCAAATTGGAAAAAGAAAGAAAAGTTGACACAACACGTGGGAAAAGGTTGTAATAGTATCCATAACCAAGCATGGGGAAAATGTCAAGCATTGTTGGATCAAAAACAACAAGTTGAACCTTTGTTACTTAGGAAGGTTAATGAAAATAGCAATGACTACCGAATTCGATTGATTGCATCAATCGATTGCATTCGATTTCTTCTTAAACAAGGACTTGCATTTCGTGGACATGATGAATCGGAATCTTCAAGCAACCAAGGGAATTTTCTTGAGCTTTTAAGCTTTTTAGCGGAACAAAATGAGAGTGCTAGAGCCGTTATTTTACGGAATGCCCCGGAAAATCTTAAGTTAACGGCTTCATCAATTCAAAAAGACATTGTCAAAGCTTTCTCAATTGAAACTATCAATGCTATTATTAGAGAGCTTGGGGATGGGTTATTTGCTCTTCTTGTCGATGAATCTCGTGATATATCTTGTAAGGAGCAAATGGCGGTTGTTTTGAGATATGTTGATTCACGAGGATATGTGAATGAACGTGTTATTGGCATCAACCATGTTAAGAGTACTACGGCTCTTTCTCTCAAAGAATCAATTGATGAATTATTTGCTACACATGGATTGAGTATTGATCGATTACGTGGGCAAGGTTATGATGGGGCAAGCAACATGCAAGGTGAATTTAATGGATTGAAGGCATTAATTCTAAATGAAAATCAAAGTGCATATTATGTCCATTGCTTTGCACATCAACTTCAACTTGCTCTTGTTGCGGTAGCAAGGAAATGCCCTTATATGGCCGGACTATTTGATTCGGTTACTATGGTGGTCAATATTTTTGGAGGCTCTCCTAAACGTCGAGATTTTCTTCTTGACAAGCAATACGAAAAAGTAGTCGAGGCTTTATCAAATAATGAAATTGAAAGTGGTCAAGGTCTCAACCAAGAGAGAACTCTCATTCGTGCGAGTGACACACGTTGGGGATCACATTATGGTACTTTGATGAGTGTAATTCACATGTTCTCTTCCGTGATTGACATTCTTGGCTTCATAGTTGAGGAATGCACCGATAAGAATGGGGAAGCAAGCAATCTATTGATAATACTTCAATCATTTTCCTTTGTCTTCAATTTACATTTGATGACGTTGGTATTAGGCATCACTAATGACTTGTCTCAAGCTTTACAAAGAAAAGATCAAGATATAGTGAATGCTATGAGATTAGTCAAATTAGCTAAGGATCGTCTTCAAGAGACAAGAGATGATGGATGGGGATCTTTGTTGGAGGAAGTTATTTCTTTTTGTTCTAAGCATGAAATTGAAATTCCTTCAATGAGTAATGTCTATGTTCCATATGGGAGGCCAAGGCGTAGGATTGAACAAGTGACTATCGAGCATCATTACAAAGTTGAGAGATTCAATTCGGTGATAGATAGACAATTGCAAGAGTTGAACAACCGTTTCAATGAAGTAAACACGGAGTTGCTTCTTTGTGTTGCATGCTTAAACCCATCCAATCACTTTGAGGCTTTTGACAAAAGAAAAATTGTTCGTCTTGCCGAACTTTATCCAAATGACTTCTCTTTTCTTGAGCTCTCAGCCTTTCCCAATCAACTTGAAAATTATATTAGGGATGTTCGATCAAGTGATGATTTTTCTAGATTGAAAGGGATTGGTGATCTTGCTAAGAAGATGGTTGCAACTAAAAGACATGTCGCATTCTCGATGGTTTACAAACTTGTGACATTGGCGCTTATTCTACCCGTTGCAACTGCATCAGTGGAGAGAGCTTTTTCGGCTATGAAGATAGTAAAGAATCGACTTCGTAACCGAATGGGCGATCAATGGCTAAATGATAGTTTAGTTGTCTTTATAGAGAGAGACATATTTAGTAGTATTTCAAACGATGCTATCATGGACCGATTTCAAAAGATGAAAAATCGTCGTGGTCAATTATTAAAGTAAATATGTAGATATTTTGGGTTCTTTTGGGACTATAACGGGGTATCATATGTAATTAAAATATCTCGTGGGGTTTATTTTTGTCAATCTCCACCTCCCCATTTTTGTATTGCGTCATATATTTTCTCGTGAATAATATAAACTTTAATTTTAACTGTTTGATAGATTTTTATTTTTTTTTGTATAAGTTTAGCCCCCCCTGACCAAAAATCCTGGATCCGCCCCTGGGTAGATGTGATGCAGAAGTTTGTGCAGACGAACCTGGCGGCGGCGGCGGCAGCGGCGGAGGATCTGAGGCACGTTAGAGGAACACTTTCACTGATCGGACGATATAAATGGAGAAATAGTAAGCACAAAAATATATAATCAAAATTTCCAATATAAGGCCAATTTTCTCAACCAATTCCCAAACTTCAATCAATCACCAAATTACTTTATAACAAAAGAGAGCAAAAACTGAAGTACATGAATCAAACACGCCTGCCACGAACTCCTAGTAAATAAAACCCGAATTACAACAAAATTTCATTTTTGGCTCTAAAGTGGTTGCATTTTAAAATTGGTCTTTTATTATGCCGGAACTCATCAATTATGTCCTGTCAGAACGGAAAATTTAATTTTCGCTAAAAATATCTTCAGTCCAGTGACAGTTAAAAATTGGAGATCTCATATTCTGACTCCAAAATTTGCTAAGTCCAAGTAACGTGATAAGTCTATAATTTCAATTTTAATGAAAAAACGATTAAAGTTCCCCAAGAAATCGAAGATACGTAATTTTATTTATTAAAAAAAAAAAAGGGTCAAATTCACAATAACATTTGCCTCACATTTTCTCTATACATCCAAAAATGTCATCCTCTTATATGAAATATACTATATTACACGGTCAATTCAAATTTCACCATGTAATGATATTTTAAACTAATATTTATTTTGTGAATTTGACCAATTTATTTCTTTATGAATAAAAATAGGTATCCTTAATTTTTGGGGTACTTTAACCCTTTTTCATAAAAAAAATTGAAGTTATAAACCCATCACATGACGTGGACTTGCAAATTTTAGAGTCAAGATCTTAAATCCCCAACTTTTAAGTGTCACTCTACACATTATATTTTTGACGAAAATTAAATTTTTCGTCAAATAGGACATAGATCGATGTTTTTCGGGAAAAATAAAAATTTACTTTTCGAATAAGACATAAATTAATGATTTCTGGTGATAATTAAATTTTTCCAATAAAAATGACTGAAATTGATGATGGTGACACAATACATAACTTATATTGTCGAGGTACCATACTAAATTGCCAATTTTAAAACGCATCCACTTTATAGGTAAATTTTTGCCCACGAATTACACATTAAAGCCAAGATAGAGCTAGTTCAATAAATCTTCTCACTAAAAGCAACGAAATAAAAAACGTAACACTTAAGCATGCACGTTTATTTTATATTAATGTGCAAATGTTGGAGTTTTTATGTGTGAATGAAATAAATAATAGTAAGAGATGTGTCTATTCGGTCCGAAGAGGTACCCTTTGGACTGAAACATTGTGTCCTTTTCCAAGAGGCACTTTTGTGTCTATAAATATGAGACAGAATCTGGCCAATTCTGTATAATTCAATTTCAACGAAAAAGGAAAAACACTACTCTCTCTCTCTCTTACTTCCGTAAAAAATTAGTCCGAAATTTCTGTTTGTTCAAGTTCGCCGTGGGTTCATTATTTATGCAAATAATGAACAACAGACTGTTGTATCTTGGGAGACTACCGGGAATCAAATTGTATGCACCGTGGCAGCCCCGGAAATATTGTCTTAAGGAAATTTGTTTCCACAAGCCTCAGTCTTATTTCCTAGTTATGTGTTGATTAAAGTGTTCTACGAAAAGGTAAGTATAATTTACATGCTTTAATAATGCATGGATTTATTTGTTAGAATATTATTTGCTATAGTCTATGTTTTGTGAAATATAGAAGTGCACAGATTGTTAGACACCAACAATCTTAAGACAATAAAAAATCTGTTTAATTAATCTGTGTTAATTAATATCGGTAGTGGATTTTTAAAAATCAGTATGCATGATTATATGAGTATGTGTACTTCTGCAATTCTGTAATTGGATAATATATGATTATATAACGCATTATTGTCATATGTGGAATATTATATCTATGTCATAAATCCTCGGTGGAGATAATATCATTGCTAGAGAATATCTAATTGACATTTGAAAACTTCATGAAATAAGAGGAAACCAGATTGTGGAACTGAGTTGACGAAATGGAAAATGAAAAAGTGTCATTTTTTTTTTAAGTGTGTTTAATTCTGAGTACTCTACATAATTTGCATAAATTTTATTTATGAATCGGGGCCTTCTTATAGTACTTCGAGAGGACATTTCAGTTTCTAAAATTTTGTATGTTTTAGAAATTTGAATTTCGGAACAATGTGAAGAGGTGTGTCTTCACACCTTTGAAAATTCATATTAACTTTTCAAAGTGTAATGTCCATTTTTGAGGAAAAAGTGAAGTGTCATTTGAATATTTGGTAAAAGATGCATGTAAATTTGAATGGTGCTCTGCACCGCATGGACCATTTCATGATAACCTTTCAAATTGAGCGGTTACTATTGTGATTACAATTGCTAATATATGTGATTTAGCATTTGGAGATTATGAAAAGAAAAGTACGATTTTTTTTAAAAAAAAAAAAAAAAAAAACCAGTTAACATATTGGTCATGCTTATAATTATTACGTGTGGTATATTTGAATTGCGAATTAAACATACAGACAAATCATGTGCTCAAAAATTTGATTATATCTATTTTTTGGAATTACTAAAATAAAAGATGTTTTCATATTTATGAATGAATTATTTTTTGTGTACAATTTTTTTTTTGTGCACTAATCTTTGTTATTTGAAGTAATTCATACGTTATGTCATTATATGAGATAATGATTGTAATTAAAAATGTCATGGGCATCAAAATAATAATCTCATATGTGTATGAGTTATCATAATGATTCATAGCTCGTGTACATTTATTTTAATTAGTGCGACTTATGCATATGCGGGGTATTTTGAAAGCTTATGGAATTACTAATAATCCTTATGTGAAAATAAATGATTAATTAGTATTTACTCTCATATCAAAATTTTATTGAGAAAATATTGACAATTTATTTTTTGAAAATAATTATACTTTATTTGCAAAATAATTATAATTTATTTTGATGCCAATATTTTATTTGAGTAAATATTGGTAACTTGTGTATGAAAAGAATGGAGTATAACTTTGTGAGAAATAATTATAATTTATTTTCATGTCAATATTTTATATGAGAAAATATTGATAATTTATTTGTGGAAATAATTATAATTTATTTTCATGTCAATATTTTATATGAGAAAATATTGATAATTTATTTGTGGAAATAATTATAATTTATTTGCAAAATAATTATAATTTATATCAATATTGAAAATATTGAAAATTTATTTATAAAAGTAATTATAATTTATTTTTTGATTATATCATGTCAATATTTTATTGAGGAAATATTGATAATATTTGTAATTTATTCGCAAAATAATTATAATTTATTTGTGAGAAATAATTATAATTTATTTGTTTATGAAACAAACGTGTAAGAGTTCAAAACTTTTGAACTAATTAATTGTGTGATTTTGAAATCATTACTAACTCGTGGAGTTTGAGAATGTATTTAATCACATAGATATTATTGCGCTATTTATTGAGTTATAAATACGAGGCAATAAATGTATTTGTGAAATACAAAGAGATGCATTTGTGAAATAAAAATCCGGATAATGGAATAAGAAAATTAAATTCTTATATCCAAATAGTGGGGGTAAATACGAATATATTCATGTACACAAGAGTGTGTTAAATTATGAATAATTCGTCAAATGATTTACCTAGCTCAACTCAATTGAATTTGTAAGCTAAATAACAGAATTTTAAGATGCGGTTAAACGTCAATCTTTAAATTCGGGTTTACTTGACAACTTGTGGGGGAAAGCTCATTAGATGTCAACACACATACTAAGTCGTGTTTCACACAAGAAAGTCAAATATCATTCCATAGGAGTTATGGAAGGGAAGAAAACCAAATACCTTAAAATGTGGGGGGGGGGGGGGGGGGGGGGGGTACTTGGGTCAGATTTCGATTTCACAATCGAAAAAGAAAATAACTTAAAAATATTAATTACTACAAACTTATGCGATAAATAGTAGCAGTTCATATTTTTAGTATTTAAATCTGAAATAAATGTAATCATGTGAACTGAGCCACGTGATGTAACATTCATTGAGAATGTAAGAAGGATTTCAGTAAGTGTGATTTACTGATATTAAAATATGATAAAGTAATATTATTTATTATATTACTTACATAAACTTTTTTACAGTTTATAATTATAGTTAATTATAAATTATTTATTCTGTGAGAATAAATACTATAGTCTAATCCATTTTAGACTAGAATATTATTTTAAAATTTCAAAGAATATTTTTCGAAAATATTTAATTGATTTTGACCAATATGATCAATTTTGTGAAGTTTATTAATTATAGACTAATATATTCTGCGAGAATATACATATGAGTCGATCTCTAAAGAGGTCAATCTCCTACTCCAACATGAGTTTGTTGACGAGTTGAAGAGACAAATGAGCTAAAAGCTCGAAGTTCTTTGATTCGGATATTCTAACTTATATGTTAGAGGATTAACTTCAAACATATAAATAAATTATACCACATTCCAATATCGTGGATTGGAAAGAGACGATTGACAACGAGTTACATTCATAATTGGTAGACCTCGAGAAGTGAACCCATTAGATGTAGACGGAGTTTTTAAGTTCAAGAGTTTAAAAAACTTCGATAAGTCAATCAATAAAAATTAGGCTGGACGTTAAAAATGTTTTCTTTAATGGTGAATTAAATGAGAATATTTATGAGGAGTAACCAGAGGGTCTCGTTGTTAAAGGAAAAGAAAACATAGTTTGCGAAACTTTTATATTTTTCTTGTTAACCTTTAACAAGCTCCTTAACAATGACAAGAAAAATGTGATAGTGTCATCAACAAATTTGGACGTTCATATTAATAAATATGACAAGTGTGTCCGTATAAAAAAATTGGATAATTGAGTATCGCGGTTTGTTTATACGTAATTGATAAGTTAATATTTGAGACTAATATTGAGAATATTAAATCCACCGAGAAAATATTAACTTATGATATGAAAAACTTCGGTTCAATCAATTATGATTATGAGGTCATGTAATGACATTAAATTACCTCAAGCACATTGCGTGGATGAATGATATATAAGTTAAATACTTATGAAATTAAGGGATTTCATAATTTTATTTAATTCATATCTTATGTGCTACACGAGAACAAATGTGATAGAATATCACAATTTGAGTATGCTCATAAAATTAGATGTCACACATATATCGTAAAATGCAAGAGGCCAGACATCGTCTCTTAGGTTAATAAACTAAGGAGATACATGAGCAATCTTAGCAAGATTCGTTGGGATGCATTAATGAGAATGCTTGAATCTTCAAAGAATACATTTGTATGTGCATTCTATTTTGGAAAAATACCAAACGACCCAAGAGGGGAATAGTAATGCAAATGAAACTTCTGATTTTGAGGAATCAAAATTCATAAGCGGATATGTATTCAATTTAGGAGTCACCGCTATTTCTTGAGAATCTTCCAAACAAACGGATATAGCTCAATCAACTATGAAATTAGAGTGCATAGCATTGGATAAAGCTATTGAAGAATTTGAGTGGTTTCACAAAATTCTTGGAAGATATTCTAATATGACTGAAAATTGTGTTAGTCATACGTATAATGCGATAATCAAGCGGTGATACATAGAGCTCAACAAAGTCTATGTATAATGGTAAAGTCACGACATATTCATTGTTGTTGATACAATACCGAGAGACATCTACTTTTAAATAGAATGGACTTTATGAAGTCAAGAGATAATCCTAATTCCGGATATTAAAGGTTTATCTAGAGGGTAGTATGTGCATCGAGGGGAATGGGCCTAAAGCCTAAATTTGACTAAGTTACCTCGTACGGAAACCTAACCTGGCGACTGGAGATCCCACGGACCAGGTTCAATAGGACAACCAGTCTTGGCTAACTTAAAAGAAAGCACTTAGGAGTCTAGCTCTATCCCATTCTTATGATGCAATAAGTGCAAGCCTACCGCGTTTATAAGGTTAAGCAAATGCTTTTAATGACGTCTATATCTTGTCATAACAAGTGGAGTATGGTAGCATACTCTTGACAGATGCGGTCACCTATGTTAGTGTGAGCTGGGTCGGCTCGTTGAGAATTTCTTTATAGGCTGGAATTCTCTAAAGCACTCGTATAACCAAGAATGTTCAGGGCCAAGACGAACACAACCGAGAACTTGCAACAAATATGTTTAGTACTGTGTTAAGTTTGTTGTCTTGGTTTACACAAACAGCCGACGGTTCAAGATGGAATATTTCACCGATTGGCTAAGTAAATCTGATAAGCTTTAACTAGGGAAGGTTCAAGATGAAATATTTCACCTATCCCGATGCAGTATTATTCCTAAAGAAATTTCGACATGATATGTCTCATGAGAAGAAACTCGAAGAACAATTTCATTCATGTGGGGGATTGTTGGAGTTTTTATGTGTGAATGAAATAAATAATAGTAAGAGATGTGTCTATTCGGTCCGAAGAGGTACCCTTTGGACTGAAACATTGTGTCCTTTTCCAAGAGGCACTTTTGTGTCTATAAATATGAGACAGAATCTGGCCAATTCTGTATAATTCAATTTCAACAAAAAAGGAAAAACACTACTCTCTCTTTCTCTTACTTCCGTAAAAATTTAGTCCGAAATTTCTGTTTGTTCAAGTTCGTCGTGGGTTCATTATTTGTGCAAATAATGAACAACAGACTATTGTATCTTGGTAGACTACCGGGAATCAAATTGTATGCACCGTGGCAGCCCCGGAAATATTGTCTTAAGGAAATTTGTTTCGACAAGCCTCAGTCTTATTTCCTAGTTATGTGTTGATTAAAGTGTTCTACGAAAAGGTAAGTATGATTTACATGCTTTAATAATGCATGGATTTATTTGTTAGAATATTATTTGCTATAGTCTATGTTTTGTGAAATATAGAAGTGCACAGATTGTTAGACATCAACAACAAATACATACCACACCAATATTTCATTTTACGGATTTTAAGTAGAAGAACAATGACGCTGCAAAATGTCATAATTGGTCTGGTTTAGTTTCTCTCCTATCCCGCAGCTGATTTTTTTGTGGAATTTTCGTGTGACAAATATTTTTAATTCTCTTATGGTCTATTTGGATGGATGGATTTGAAATTTTTTGTCATATTCATCAGGCTATATGGATACAAAATTTAAATCCATTCATTTGAAATCCTGGATTTTAATCTAATGGATTTCAACCAAATTTTAAGTTGATTTGAAATTCTTCCTAAAACTTAGTCATTTGAAATTGAAAAATTGTTGATCCCACATTTTCGAAAAACCTAGAATTGCAAATTTAGTCCAGAATTTTCAAAAAATAAAAATTTGCAATTCAACTCCTATTTTCAGAAATTACAATTTTGACCCTAAATTTTCGAAGAACCCAGAATTGCAATTCAGTCCAGAATTTTAATAAATTAAAATTTTCAATTCGGACCCCGATTTTCAGAAATCAGATTTGCACTTCTGGTCCCTCAATTTTTGGATATTGCAATTTTGTCCCTAGATTTTCGAAGAATCCAGAACCGCAATTCAGTCCAGAATTTTCAGAAAATTAAAAATTTCAATTCGCCCCCTGATTTTCAGAAATTCGAATTTGCACTTTTCGTCCCTCAATTTTTGGAAATTACAATTTGACCCAGATTTTTTAAAAACCCAGAATTGCGATTCAATTCAGAATTCTCAGAAAATTAAAAAATTCAATTCGGCCTCAGATTTTCATTAATCCAAATTTACAATTTTGGTCCCTCAATTTTCAAAAAATTATAATTTTGCCACAAATCGATTTATGCAATTTTATTCAGATATCAACAACAAATAACGAGCAAGAATTAACTCATAGAACAAATTATAAGGTATGATTTAGAATGTCAAATACCGCAAATGATATATACCAAACAATGGATTTGAAATCCTTTGTAAATAAAATTATCCAAACAAGAGATTTCAAATGAATGAATTTCAAAACATTGGAATTTCAAATCCATTCATTTGAAATCGCAATTCATTTCAAATCCTCCCATCCAAATGGGCCCTTAATGGTTAATCTCATTGCTTATTTAAAAATCTCTAGACCAGCACATGAAGTTCAACTCAAATTCAATAATTTCTTACATAAATTTTCTCAAAAAAAAAAAAAAAAAAATTAAAAATATCCTATTTAAATAATTGGGTGATTTAAGCTCAAACCCATGAGGTGTACCATAATTATAGAAAACCCTCTATGGTTTCAAAAATTATAAGAACACCCATTAAAGGGGGGGTTTTTTATAAACAATTTCTGAGGTTCCTTTTAAGGATTGTTGAAGTTATAAGCGGTGTTCTTGTGCATAGTCTAAATAGGAGATGATCTCCTTGCAATTTCTCAAACATCAAGGGGTTTCTTGTAAAAAGACGAAACCAGGGGATCCGGCTGTAAATCACCCTTAATAATTTAATTGGATTTTTTTGCACTTTGCAACCTCAAAACATGAGAAATAGGCACTCTGCACCCTCGAAACACAAATTTAGCATTTTGCACCCTTGAAATAGGAACAATTCAACACCTTGCACCCTCTCTTATTTTTCGGCAAAGATGACCACCAGAATAAAAAAACCTAGGGACAAAATAGGTTATTCATTTTTGGATCTTTGACACTTTTCACCCCCGAAATAGAATTAACACTTAGCACCCTCGAATTAAGAACAACTCAACAACTTGCACCCCTGAAACATGATAAATGGACATTTTGCACCCCAAAATAAAAAATTAACACTAAGAACCCTCAAATTAAGAAAAACTCAGTAACTAGCACCTCCTCATTTTTTCCGGTAGAGTTGACCACCAGGTCAAAAAAATCTAGGGCAAAAAGGTAATTCAATTTCTATTTCCATAAAATTTACAAAATACGATTGTGAATACTAGAATACTCATTTCTCTCTTCATCTTTCTTTTCAGCAATATACATATCCATATTGTAAATATGGATTAAAATTTTATTTTTGTGATATGATTCGGTAAATTTTATGTATTAAAACTTCCTAGAAATTTTTCGTTTTCTTTTAAAAAAATTCAAGGACATTTGAAAAATTGGTAATTAAAGAAAATTGTCAAAGATCCAAAAATGAATTATCTTTTGTGACTCCAGATTTTTTTTACCCGGTGGTCAACTTTGCTGGAAAAAACAAGGGGTGCTAGTAACTATGTTTTTTTCTTAATTTGAGGGTGCTAAGTGTTAATTTAGTGTTTCGGGGGTGCAAAGTTCTAATTTATCGTGTTTTGGAGGTGCAGGTTGCTGAGTTGTTCTTAACTTGAGGGTTCTAAGTGCTAGTTCTGTTTTGGGGGTGCAAAATGCCCATTTCTCGTGTTTCGGGAGTGCAAAGTGCTAAAGATCCAAAAATAAATTACCTATTTTGCCCCTATGTTTTTTGACTCTGGTGGTCAACTTTGCCGGAAAATAAGGGAGGATGCAAAGTGCTGAATTGTTTCTATTTCGGTGGTGAAAATGCTAAATATGTGTTTCGAGGGCGTAAAGTGCAAAAAGCCCATTTATTCGCCCTCACTCTTTTTTTTTTTTTAACATCACTCTCCAACTTTTTTTTTTTGAGAAACATAAAAGGGAGGGAAGTCGAAAAACTGTTTTTTGAGCCCTCTCTTTCTCTCTCTACAATTCCCGTCTGCTTCAATTTAAAGCTTTATTCCTTTTCTAAAAATGCCGTACTCTTCTTCCCTCCCTCTCCCTCTATTTATACTAGTTTTTTTCTGCATTTGTATAAACTAGGGTTTATCAGTCCTTACAGCGAGTTTGATCTTTCTGCAATGGCGGCGGAGAAGCTACGTGATTTTTCTCAGCCGATGGATGTGGCTTTGCTCGACGCTACTGTCGCTGCTTTCTATGGGACCGGTTCTAAAGAGGAGGTCCGAAGCATTTTGATTTTTATTTTTTGGTTTTTCAATTTTATTTGTTCTGTTTTACCATGCATTGAGTTGTGCTTGTATGTACTCTTCTTTGCGACTATGAGGAAAATTGGATTAGCTAATTGTTTCTCTTTTTTCATTTTTTGTATATGTAATTACTCGCCTCCAGAATGAGCAAGAAGTTCTGTTCTGTCATTCGGTTAGATTGTAACATGATTGAATATTTTAGAGATTGTTTTTTATTAAAATGGAAGTAAGAGTTCCGAAATGAACTGTAGATTACATCAATAGGTAGGGTGGATGTAGATAAATGAGGGATAAGAGAATCAATTTGAACAGCTGGCTAGTTTTTTATATTTTTATGCATTGAACAAGAAGAGCTAGCAAATGCTGGTCACTCTTGGATTTAAGTTGTAGCAGCTATCAAATTTAAGTTCAATAATTGCTTCAGAGAGATGCGATGGATAATAAATCTGTAAACGGACTTCGTGATGTTTTTCGTTGAGTATTTCCAATTTCACGCCTTTCGAGAGTGGGTTCCGACTTGGTTCAATTACGCCAGTATATCTCTGTACAGAAGAATCTTGCTGCCGTTTTTCTCTTTACAGATACTATTTTATGATAGATTAATTCTGTCGTATATTATTTTCTCCGAACCGGCATGTGCTTGCTATTGCTTGTGAATTTGTCTCATTGTAATTGTTACTTGGAGTATTTTTGTCATGTTTTTATATTTCAGGATTGTTTTTTACTGTTAGAATTTATGTGTAAATTTGCCTTGTATAGAGATTTAGCTGGCATAATAAATTCCTATCGACGTTGATGCATTTAATGTCGATTTAATTTCAAGTAACTATTAGTTTTACTTCCAGACCATAACTAACCTTTTTAGTTTGTTTTCTCTTGCCTATTGTGACAGAGGACTGCTGCAGACCATATCTTGCGGGATTTGAAAAATAATTCAGATATGTGGCTTCAAGTGGTTCACATTTTATCTCATACACAGAGCTTGAAAACCAAATATTTTGCCTTACAGGTTTATCAAATGCTTTTATGATAGTTGTTTATAGTTATAAAAAAAAAATCTCGTTTTTGTCGTTCTCTTCTCCAATTACTATGTTGCTTGTAGATATTGACAGATTGACCTCTTACTCCTCTATTACAGGTTCTCGAAGGTGTTATTAAGTATAGATGGAATGCTTTGCCTGTTGAACAACGAGATGGCATGAAAAACTATATATCTGAAGTTATAATAAAGGTTATTTAGTCCACGATTTTCTCGCGTTGATTTAAGTGTTATTTTTTCCTGTTGAGTTCCTGTTTTTTTTTTTTTTTTTGGGTACAAGTTGAGTTCCTGTTTTAGTTGTAGAGTGTACTCACTGAAAATAGCTGTGTATTAGTGACAAGATGTTTATTGAAATATTAATGTTCTCATACTTTCTTAAATTTGTATCTATTTAGTGAAAAGAATACTAATTTTATCACAATAATGATTTTGACCAATACAACCGTGGCATTTTTTTTTTAAAATTTCCCTCTAAACTATTATTGATAAGCATAACTTAATGAAAACCACTTACGACAAAACTTGTCAGAAAATTTAAGTATTTATCAATATATTTTTGTGTCACTAAGCGACAACTTAAGGAGAAATCTTGCACTATTGTTTGTGATGATCATTATTGTGACAACGTTCAGATTATTGTCGCTCAATATATGTAATATGGATACTGATATGTTCACCTTAATTCTTTTAGCTATCAAGTGATGATATCTCTTTAAGGCGGGAGCAGTTGTATGTTAATAAATTAAACATTATATTGGTTCAGGTAATGTTGTTCAATATCCAAAAAGTACCTATCAATAATGCCTATATGGCTACATATATATATATATATATATGTGTTTTTAAATAGTCACCAATAAACGGATCCTTTTGATTGGATTACTCTATGTAAAGATAATAATGTGTTCTGTATATTCAGATACTGAAGCATGAGTGGCCAACCCGGTGGCGAAGCTTCATTCCCGACCTGGTTGCAGCAGCAAGAACAAGTGAAGCCATTTGCGAGAATTGCATGGCGATTCTGAAAGTAACTATTGTTACCTCCTTCTGGAATTTTTAACTAATTACTTCTGTTTGACCTAAACATATTATTTGTCAGCTTCTAAGTGAAGAGGTCTTTGACTTCTCAAGGGGTGAGATGACTCAAGTGAAGATCAAAGAGTTAAAGCAATCACTGAACAGGTAACCATGTGATGCATTGTCTACATTTGGGTTTATTTAACAGATAATTATTCATTGCCCAAAACCTGGCATATTTTGCATTCCTTATTGCTTGTATCATGTTTCCCATATGAAATGGTGTTTAACATGGTGATTTTGATGCGTAGCTGCTTATATTTTTTTCCGCTTTACATTTCTTAGATATTAAGATGTTTTGTTATCTGCAGTGAGTTCCAGCTCATTCATGAGTTATGCTCGTACGTATTGTCTGCATCTCAAAGAGCTGAGCTTATCAGGGCTACTCTGGCTACATTGCATGCTTTCCTTTCGTGGATTCCATTGGGCTATATATTCGAATCACAACTGGTTTGTATTTCTTCCTTTCATTTGGTTGTTGTGGAATGAAGGAATGGAGCAGTGATTTTTCGATTTGAAGTTTTCTGGAATCTTTTGTTGGCAATATGTGTTTCTGCATTCAATTACTACTATTTAATTTTATATATTTTGTATTGTTTGACAGCTTCAAACACTTCTAAACTTTTTCCCGATGCCGGCTTATCGCAATCTCACTCTTCAGTGTCTGACAGAGGTATTTTTCTTCCCTTATCACCGTGGACCTAATTGAAAGCCTATTTGGTCCTAGAAATATTACTGATTGTCGTATGTCTTGGTCTTTTCAGGTTGCAGCTCACAGTTTTGGGGACTTTTACAACATGCAGTACATCAAGATTTATACTATATTCATGGTGCAGCTGCAGGTAGTGCAGATATCTCTGTGTGCAATAGTGCATTATGATATTCACTCCTTTATGTTTCAACGTCAATCAATAATTGGCTTATTTGTGTTTTAAGTTAATTTCTGATGTATCTTTGTTGCCTCTTAGACCATCCTTGCACCTACTTCCAACTTTTTGGAGGTTTATTCGAACGGTAATACTGAGGAACAGGTAAATTTTGGAAAGTAAGAAAACTCAATTTTTCTTTAATCTTCCCACTTGCACATAGACTCCTAATCTGCTGATTTTTTCAGGCATTTATTCAAAACTTGGCATTGTTTTTCACATCATTTTACAAGGTAATTCAGCTTATTCTTTTGAGGAAGTAGCTAAAACAAAGGCTTAGAGTGAACCCCAACGATTCAACCGTTGCCATTATATATTGAATAATGAATAATCTAATGAAGAAAAGTACTTGGACATGAATGAAATTTGTGTTTTTCATTATTTAATCTTCGAACCAACAAAATGGAAAGCTAATTTCTCATACTTTTAAGATTTATATAATATTCTTGGACAGCTGACATATTGGTCCTTTGGTACAAAACTTGTTCATAGTTTCCAAATCATTACATCATTTCGTGTGATCATTGATTAACCATCATAGAAAAGATGTAATGATTTGGAAGTATCTCATTCACATGAATTAGTCAACTTGATCTGTTAAATTTACAAGGTAATTCCCCTTATTCTTTCGAGAAAGTAGCTAAAACAAAGGATGAGAGTGACCCCTAACGATTCAACTGTTGCCATTATATATTGAATAATCTAATGAAGAAAAGTACTTGGAACCCTTAAGATTTATATAATATTCTTGGACAGCTGACATATTGGTCCTTTGGTAGAAGTTTGTTCATATCTGCGGTCAACTTAAAGATGGTTGTTGCATCGCTTAGTGTGACCATTAACCATTATAGAAAAGATGTAATGATTTGGAAATATCCCATTTACATGAATTAGTTGACTTGATCTGTTAAATTTAGCTTAATTATGTGGTAAATTGCTGTTGGGCATGCTCGGTCATCTTAAGAGCAAGTTTTGTGCATTGCTCATTCAGATGTAGATGCCAAAATCTTCTTTTACACTATTTAGGTATCTGATCAGAATGGTCAACCCTATGTTTAATGTTCCATTGTTAAACTAAGAGGGAATTGGTTATTGCCCTTCATGTTCCTACATTGGCCTGCTGCGGCTGATGGACCTTATGTTCCCTGAGTGCAGTCTCATATACGGGTGTTAGAATCTTCTCAAGAGAACATAAATGCACTACTCATGGGCCTTGAATATCTCATCAACATTTCATACGTGAATGACACTGAAGTATTTAAGGTGTTGTTTTTGTTTTTTCTTTATAGTATCCTACTTTTGTACAGTGCTATATGCAATATCTGAGTTCTTTTGTTTCAGGTTTGCTTGGACTATTGGAACTTCTTAGTTTGGGAACTGTTTGAACCTAAACTTACTCTAATCAATCCAGCAGCAACTGCAAACAAGATGGGACCGCAGGTACTATGATAGATGAATCTCTTCTTTCCAGTCTTAATTCAAGACTTCGAATCTTGTTATCTTGTATGCAAGGCTGGTAATCTTTTTTTCCTTCTCTTGTTAATAAATTACAATCATATAGGTTTTTCTTAATAGATCAAGAGTGTGAGATGAGTGGAGATTATCTTCAATTGCTATATTGATGGAAATGTTAAAAGTAATGACCAGGTAGAGGCTTCTTTCTCACTAGTGTATTTACTTACAATTGATTTGCATGGTTAAACATTACATGGTTTTCAGATCACTTAGGTGGATCTATTTTCTTACATGTGAACTAGTCAACATTAAAGAATTGAGGTTTCATGACATTCAGATCGGAAGGAAAATATGAACACAATAGATTGTATTCCATATGACATGTAGATTATTTGCTGCCTTGCGAGAATCCTCATCCTCCTATTGAAAATCTTAAGTGTTGCACTTTTGATCTGGATTCTAATTAACTTGTATGTTTATATGCTGTTGTATGGATTGTACATTTGAGTTTTCATTAACTTAATTATAGTATAAAATATCTGGAGCTGCTTCTTTGCATAATCTTTCAGTAGAGTATGGGGATATACTATAGTTGATGGACTTGGTTCACTACTAATGCAGCGATGTCAACTTTACGCTGGTCCAATGTCAAAGTTGAGATTACTGATGATCTGTCGCATGGCTAAGCCTGAGGAAGTTCTCATTGTTGAGGATGAAAATGGAAATATAGTTCGTGAGACTATGAAAGACAATGACGTGCTTGTGCAGTATAAGGTTCTTAACTCTATTCTTGACTTACATAGCTAATACATGTCATGTTTCTATGGTTTTCTTTTGGAATCATTCTTTGGCTCATATCTCAACGGTTCAATATCTCAAAAACTTGTAGATAATGAGGGAAACGCTGATTTACTTGACACATCTTGATTATCAGGATACTGAAAATGAGATTTGTAATTTTGTCTCTTTGGATGTGTGCTTCCGTCGGTATAAATTTTGATATGTAATTAGCTTTACACTTAATCAACCCCATCTTTTGTTTGAATAAATGTCATTCATGGGTACATTTCAGCCCTAACTGTTGTATTGTGTGATTTATGTTTGATGGTATCTCTTACATCATAACCCTAAGGGTTATTTATAGTGAATAAACTTCTCCCTATAAGGAAAGAATATCACACAATAATTCTTCACCCTTATTTGGATCTTAATTACCTAAACAATCATAATATTAACCTAATACAATATTCTATAACACCCCCTTCAAGCTAGAGCATACTATGCTCTAAGCTTGGTACAAAAAGGAATTTATAAAAAAAAATTGTTAACACTTGCAGCAGTTGTTGATCATCAATGGTGAGCCAAACGTGAATCCTCCAGATCCACACAAAACAATACCGACTACCAATTTTGATGTCTAAACAAACACCGTACACCACGGTGACAAACAATTGGTAACACTATCAGTTCAAACAAAAAGTGTATCCACAAAACCGTCGATCACACTTCACTAAAAGACAACCGATAGAGTCCCGGGAGTCAACAAAACAGTACACCACAATCGTAGCTACTGCAAATTCCACAAGATGACAACCAACTACCACAATGTCGATCAACAATTCAATGATTCCAAAATACTAACAACTCAACAAACCCACCAACGGAACAAATCCAACACTCATCCATCGAAGAACTGATAAAAGATCTACCTAAGATCAGTGAACAAATTTCACTCACACTAATTGTGAAATCCATCAATGAACGTTGGCGGAAGATGGCAGCGAAAGATTGAGACAAACATGAAATCCGGGGCTGGGGACAATGGACAAATCAGTAACAAAGACGGAAAGGGCATGACGGTTGACGAGTGGTTTCTGGATGACGAATTGACGATAGCGGACAACGAGAAAAAACAAAGGCAAGAAGAAAGAAAGACACAACAAAAACACAATACTAAACTTTTAGTGGACTTTGGGGGGGCCGTGGCTGCTTATTAAGGGTGGAGCCGCCGCGGCCAGGGTTTCACTCACTCTCAAACCCTAGATCAGTATCCGCTTTGATAACATATAAAGAAAGACAAAGTTGGAGGAAGATTGAATTCTCACTAATAATCAATATGTTTGATGGTATCTCTTACATCATAACCCTAATTTATAGTGAATAAACTTCTCCCTATAAGGAAAGAATATCGCACAATAATTCTTCACCCTTATTTAGATCTTATTAGTTACGTGCTTCTGACTGCTATTTACCTCCACATACTTGAATTTATGTTTTCCACTTGAAAGTTCAGATAATGAAATTCGTTAAATTGAAGGTTTGCCTCAGTTTTACTTGAACACATTTATACAATTTACATAGTGCAGCATTTGGAAGGACATGCTATGTAGTACTGTCATGGATCTTATCTTGCCCCCTAATACCATGTTTTCTCTGAGTGATCCATTGAATGCTTGATATACTTTTTTTTTCTTGTTGCTGTTATTGTGTGATGGATTATCGGTTGATAATTTCTTTTTCTGTGAGTATGTTATCATTATCATTCTTCCATTTGAAGCACTTCACTGCCTACAACCATGTCTTTGAAAAAAATATTAACTGCTGGTTATCCACATAGAATAAAGGGCGTGAAATTTTATGCTTTTGAACTGTTTCAATCTCTTAATTTAACTCTTGGAATCTACAGATGCTTAAGAAATTAAGCAAACAGCTAAATGGAGAGGATTGGACCTGGAACAACCTGAATACGGTGTGTTGGGCAATTGGATCTATATCTGGGTCGATGGTGGCTAAGCAGGTAAGAAATTTCTTCTAAATTTGTGCTTTGCAAAAATATAATTATGATATGGATATATAATGCTAATTTTCTGCACATATACGAAGCACTATTTTGTGTGATATATTGCCAAGGGGGGAAGTTGTTCTATGCTATAGCGTAAGGTACAAAGCAAGGCTTACATTCATCGAAGTAAAGTTTGGGATTTAAACAAGAAATAAAAAACTGTTGAATAAATATACTGCGTGGGCCTAATCCATTTTCCAGTTTTTTGCATGCTCATAGGGTGTTACTTTGTGCCATATATTGCTGAAGTAAACAATGGTTTGAGGCTATATTGGTCTCATCCATGGATCAAAATTTCCATCGTTTCCGTTGAAAACATCGAAAAGTTTCCGTTTTTTAACCAAACTAATTCCAAAATTATTTATTTGCCTTGAGACTCTTATTTTCTTAATTTAGTAATTTTTTTTTACAATTATTCCTTAATGTTTCCGAAAAGTCTCGAAAAGTTTCCAATATTTAGCTGACCGAAACTTACTCTCGAAACGAATATTGATCCATGGTCTCATCCAATTATTCTTCTAAATATCTTTGTATTTCTAGTTTAGTGGTTCGGTTGATCCCTTACTTTCATGCGTGGAGATAAAGCTTTTCTCAATGTTACTTTATTATGTACAAATGTCTAACAATGTGACTGGTCGTAGTTCTAATTTATGTTTCATGATGTATGCGGTTTAATTTGTATCATTCTCGATTCAGACTATTGGATTAATCTCACGTATTCAACGGTTTACTTAATATATTGATGCAAAATGCTTTTACTTTCACAGAGTTCATTTGCTTTCTTGGTTGTGGAGCACTTTTCCCCCTAATTATACTACCAATATTCATAAATGTTTTACTTTTGACAGGAAAGCAAATTTTTAGTGATGGTCATTCGTTATTTGTTCAAACTCTCTCAAATTGCCAAAGGGAAGGACAATAAAGCTGTCATTGCCTGTAATATAATGTGAGGATATTTAATTTTTTATAAGGTACAGATGCCATATGTGATGCTGCGTGGGGTGTTTAAGCTCAATCAGTATCATTCATAAAACTCTTTGTTAATTGGAATTAACTTGGGGAATTAATTATGAAATTGATTTGGTTGAAAGTCACTCCCTGAGTTTTTTTGTTTGTTGGGTGTTCAGGTATGTTGTTGGGCAGTACCCAAGAATTTTGAGGGCCCACTGGAAATTCTTGAAATTTATTGTGAAGAAGTTGTTCGAGTTCATGCACCTAACTCATCCCGGAGTTCAGGTTAAATACCAAATGTGCATTTCTCTAAATTAATATAGATGACGCATGCATGATTTGATGGAAGTGATCTTTATTTTCTAGGCTTAAATTAGTTTTCCTTCCTCGTCCTGTAGTTCAACCATGGTGGAAGGATATTATTCTTATATTATTTTATTTCTTTTTGAGTTTTCTAGTCTTAGTTGATGTTGTAATTTCTGTCTCTGCTTATTTGCAGGACATGGCATGCAATACATTCTTGAAGATTGTGCAGAAGTGCAAGCATAAATTTGTTATTGTACAGGTTAGGGTTCTATTAGATATTGCCCGTGGTAATGAGTTTAGTATGAAATTATTGACTCTGAAACAAAGAAATGAACTACATATGCTTCTGTCTCTCCTTTATTCAGGTTGGAGAAAATGAGCCATTTGTATCACAACTTTTAACAACTCTTCGAACAACCATTACAGATCTTGAGCCTCATCAGATACACTCCTTTTATGAATCAGTATGTCTTCTTCATATAGCATATACCACTTGAATTATCTGTAGTATTCTTGACATAAGGTTAGGCATGAAAATAAGTTTTTGCACGGCCTTATATATATTAGGTGGGTAATATGATCCAAGTGGAATCCGATCCCCACAAGAGAGATGAATATTTACAGAGATTGATGGAGCTTCCTAATCAGGTATGATTCCCTCCTGGACATCTCTGTTTCAATAAGTTTCTTGTGTTAGTTATGTTTATTTGTGTCTTGCTCTCTTTGTAATTGTTCTCCTCACTCCCCTGCAGAAATGGGCTGAAATTATTGGACAGGCACGTCAGAGTGTAGATTACTTGAAAGATCCAGATGTGATAAGGGCAGTGCTGAATATATTGCAGGTTTGATTTCTGAGTAAGCATTGAATATGCATATGTATTGTAATTATTCATTTGATTAAAAATTAAATGTTACATTGCTGAAAACCTATGAGCTAACTCTCAAATTCACCAAAATGTTTAGCTACCTATGCATGTTTTTACTCCAAAAATGTGTGTTTTAACTAGTTTATTGTGATTCTCCACATTCTTTGATCCAGTAATAGTCTAATGATGTATGAAAATGTTTGATGTCCACATTTTGTTCCTGACAGTGGAGAGTTACATATGTAGCTTACCCTTACGTGATTTTTCTCTTGAAATACAATTCATTCATATAAGTCGGATCCTAAAGTTAAATACACAAAATGGTGGACATGTTAATACTCATCAACAAATAATCAACTCCTCAAGAACAATTTGGATAAAGATATCAGAGGCCTGTGCACTTGTTGTGGCTTGCTATGTAGAAGTAGATCTAAGGAATTCATAATTTAGTTAAATGTGGTTGGGCTCATAGAGGTGTACTGGACTTTCTTCTTAACTAATATAGAATAATTTTTCCTTATATTTGTATTGTGTATGCATTAGGCACATCAATCAAAAGTCAAGCCAGTCAAACTTTTGTTGTATCACTCTTGCCTTGATGTATTACAAGGTTTTATTCTTATGGCTTAGAGCTGTACAACCGTTCTTAATTGATATGTGCGGCAAGACAATCCAAGTATTTCTTTTTATTCAGTTCCAGATTTTAGGTGATCGAAGCTATGTTATGCTGAAAAGTTCTCTCTTTTGTTTTGGGCTCATTGAGCTAGAACATGTATTATCTTAAGGATCAACCTTATTATAGGTTTTTGTAAGTTTTCATATATAGTTTTTCTGAACTTTATTCTTCATATTTGTTCTTAATACTTACTCCTATGCTTGTCTTCGTTGCTACAGACAAATACTAGTGCTGCCACCTCTCTTGGAACATATTCCCTGCCTCAGATTACTCTTATCTTTTTGGACATGCTCAACGTGTACAGGTTTGTCTGAATTTTATATTTTCAGAAGCTCCACACTTGTCTAAAAAAATTCTATTTGTGACACTATTTCGATGATTAAATTTTTTTTGCATTTTCGCAGTATGTATAGTGAGCTTATTTCAACCAGTATTGCTCAAGGAGGCCCCTATGCTTCCAGGACGTCACTTGTGAAACTTTTTCGGTGAGTTCTTAATATTGGACCCTCTTTCCCCTAGCTTTTGATATATTGATATTGTGTCCATCTTGTCCGTTTTCAACAGCTCAGTGAAGAGGGAAACACTAAAGCTCATTGAGACATTTATTGACAAGGCTGAAGATCGACCACATATTGGCAAACAGTTTGTGCCTCCAATGATGGACCCTGTGCTTGGTGACTATGCTCGGAATGTGCCCGAAGCAAGGGAGTCAGAAGTTCTATCTCTCTTTGCCACGATAATAAACAAGTATGCCTTTATTTCTTATAGTATTATAGTTGCACATATGTTTGAAGTGGATGTCTGTAACCAAAAGTTTATCGACAACATCTTGAAATCTTTGAATTTCTAAGGCAGCATTGTAAATGTATTTTTCTCATGTAATTGTAATTGTAGAGCAACTATTAATAGGTGTAAATGCATTGTTGCTGCAATTTTGGATGATCTCATCATTCCACGACCATAGTGATTTTCCCTTTGGCCGTAGATGCTTATATACGTAAATTTATTTATTTATTTATTATAGAGCAGTATATGTTTGTGTGGCTACTGTGGTTTCAAAACTAATTTCTTTGCTCTTTACTTGTTAGGTATAAGAAGTCCATGAGTAATGATGTTCCCAGTATATTTGAAGCTGTTTTTGCGTGCACTCTAGAGGTTGGTACATACATTATTAAATATTATTCACAAAGTGTCGTGTTCATTGTAGAGTATATGATGGATTATATGATTATGCCAACACACGAAAAGTATTTCGACTTTGTTATCCTCATACGATGCGCAAATTGGTTTGTTAGCAAAATTTTCTTGCATCCCAAATAAGCAAGTCTGAAAGATATGAACATGTGAAAATAAACAAGTATAAGGTCTTCTATTTAATTATAAATATACATTATATGTTTTGTTTAATCACAACAAAAACAATATCCTGATTTTCAACTATGATGTAGGCTTGTTTTATTGCTTTCAACATGCTACCAGTACAAATTCAAACATTTGCACATGTTTGTTTCTCTTCCATTTCATATTTCTTTCCATTATCATCACCATCCATTACAAAATGGTCTAACGTAAATTTGATCCATGGCAATGCATAAAAGTAACAGACAATCTGAGTTACAATATTAATGCAGACAAACTGATTTACAATTATATTGTTGTAAAACTGAATTACGGTGGTTCGTCGTACTTTTGGTGAATTTATTTGTCACAGGCTTTGGAGACTGTGACAAAGAGATGGTCAACCTTTTATTTCAAGCATCGAACTGCAAAAACTTCGGGATGCTTGATTTTACTGGTCTTATAATCGGTTATTCCATGTGTTTGACTTCATTATTGGTTTCATTGTAGATGATAAAGAAGAATTTTGAAGACTATCCTGAGCATAGACTTAAATTCTTGTCGCTACTGCAAGCCATGGCTACACACTGTTTTAAGGCTTTGATCAACTTGTCCAGTAAGGTATGTCATACTTCACTGCATTGGGTATTGCTTTATTGATATAGGCATATAAAATCCAACTTAACCTGGACATTCAAGTCCAATAGTCTTAATCAAATATTTTCTATCACTATGTTTATGCGCATACGATTTATTCTGGCTTTTCACTGGTTATGTTCAGCAAATCATGGATGCCATCATTTGGGCTTTCCGGCATACTGAACGAAATATTGCCGAAGCTGGACTCAACCTTTTATTGGAGATGCTGAAAAAATTTCAGGTGTGCTTTGGTTATTTACTTTCATATTCTGTAATAATCAATTCCATTAAGACTCTTTATAGCTTTTGCTGTGGTGGCTTTACAGGATTCTAAGTTATGTAATGAGTTCTACGGGACATACTTTTTGACAATAGAACAAGAAATCTTTGCTGTTTTGACGGACACCTTTCATAAGCCAGGATTTAAATTGCATGTACTGGTGCTTCAGCACTTGTTCTGCATGGTAATGTAATGTGCCTTCTCTTACATATTTTTCACTTATCTGACAGGCAATTTAAACGAACAATTGCCGGAGGCTTTGACTTCGCTCCATCCCGTATTGGTTTTTTTTAACAATTTATTGCCAGAGAGCATGCTAATATCAATTGGCATCTTACAATTACAGGTGGAATCTTGGGTCGTGACTGTGCCTCTCTGGGACTTCACAACAGTTGCTGATCCTTATCCAAGTAATGGCATGTTCGTCCGTGAGTACACAATCAACCTTTTGTGTACGTCCTTCCCTAATATGACAGCAGCTGAGGTATTGAACCAAAACTTGCGACCTAATTCGGATACATATTCAACCTGTAACAAATGCGTTTACCTATATTTGGGAATTTTTCAGGTCACACAATTTGTAGCAGGACTTTTTGAGTCAAGAGCTGATCTTTCCTCATTCAAAAACCACATACGCGACTTTCTTGTGCAGTCAAAAGAATTTTCAGCTCACGTAAAGTTTCTTTCTCTTGACCATTTTTCTGTATGAAGCTTCAATCTTTAGTCTCTACAATAGTAGGCAATAGGCATATTAAATTCATCCTGGTCATCGGTGTACTCAATACAATGCAGGACAACAAATATCTTTATGCGGAGGAAGCTGCTGCCCAAAGAGAAAGGGAGCGGCAGCGTATGCTCTCGATTCCAGGGCTCATCGCACCTAACGAGACAGAAGATGAGGTGGTGGACCCGTAAATTTGCCAAAATTTGCTGTAGGTTAATTTTCTGGACGTTGAACTTCAAAAATTAAGTTTGGGCACTTGGAGTCTTCAGAAAAAACTTTATGTCAAATTTTATTAGCCTACTCTATGAACTGAGTTCATGATAACAGCTGTTGTTGTTGTCTAAATATATACTGTCCCAAAATTTTGACTTAAATATTTATTTTTATCCATTTTCATTTACTAACTATAAAATATGTTATCATTAAGTTATAGTAACTGCTACACCTAACTTTCTAGTGATATCATTTTTTTGCAGTAATGAAATTATTACACCTAGTGATCTTAACACATTGCTTGTTATTATTCCTTAATATCAACTATCATTCTTTTGATATATTTTTTATGAAAGTTTCATTCACTTATTTTTCATTAATTAAATATCAGCCCATGAATGTGACATCAGATATGATACACCATCCTTAATCATATTAATGAGTAATTTTTTGTGTAATAAATTCATATGATAAGTATAAACATATTAACTACTAGGATATGGCAAATTAGTCAAAGTTGAAACATTTTCATTTGCGCAAATGTCTTCTTTATGTGATGAAAATTATGGTTTAGTCTATCTTTATTTATTTTTTATATTTATTTTATAACTTTCTCAATTTTGCGTGGAACACATAAAATTTATGATTAGCTTTATTTCATGGATTAACAACAGAATGACTTTTTTCTTTCTTTATTGGTCTTAAGTTAATTTCATGATGAATATATTCATCTTTTATATTAATGTGTAACATAACAATGATTTTTTTTTTAAATATATTTTTCATTAGTTATTTATAATGTGACTAATGTTTAGAATTAACATATATGATTTTATTTTTGTTCAGCTTATCCAAATTTTCTTGCCGTAATTCATCTATCATGCACAAAATATACAAATGAATGAATATAAATTTTTAAGTAGAATAAATTATCGACATGAATTGTTTAATAAATTACTCCTTCCGTCTCATTTATTTTGCTCCATTTTCTACAGTACCCGGTCAAACTTTTTAATATTTTAAGTGACTTGTCATATTATATTATTCACATTTGTGGTATATTAAACATTTTTAAATATTAATATATATGATGTCATATGATATTATGAACTTATTAATGAAATATATTAATTAAATTATGTAATATAAATTTAATCAAGTTGACCAATTGACCGTATCAAGGGAGCAAAATAAATGGGACGGATGGAGTATTAAATTTTAAAACTTCAAACCTATTTGCAAGCAATAGTTGATGAATCGCCATTTCTACCTTATACTAGGAGGTCAGTATTCTAGTTCACTCTCAGAACAATTCCTGCCAACTTTTATGTTGGGGATTATGAAGATTTCTTAGTTATGGTTTATCCATCACTCTTTAACTATTTACTTAGTGTTTGAAAGAGTAGTACGGGAGGTTTGTAATAATATTGATTTGTCTAATGTTGTTTGTTTGTTGATAAATAAGGTATGTGTAGATTTTATTGATTTGTCTAATGTTGTTTGTTTGTTGATAAATATCTAATGTTGTTTGTTTGTTGATAAATAAGGTATGTGTAGATTTTTTTGGATGAGTTTAGTTGTAGGTGTAAGATGTGTAACACTTTATGTCAAATCATGTTATGTGAGATAAGTTGTAGTATAAGATATATGTTACTTTATGTCAAATCAAAATAGACTTTGTGTAGTTTTTGTAAGAAATTATAAGAAAATTATTGTTTGTTTAGCTTTGAGAAAGTAGTTTTGAGAAAATTGAAAAAAGGATAAATTAATTTAAAAAAAATAGAAAACATGTTCGTCTCGCTATGAAATAATTTTGAGAAATGCGAGACAAACAAGCCCAAAGTGTAACAAATAATAATATTTGATATTTATTAAAATGCGTTACGATCTCTGTAAATCTTTACAAATATATATATATATATATATATATATATATATATATATAACCATCTGATTCTTCTACTTGCACATGTGATTCAAGGGCTTGATGCTTGTTCTTGAATCGTGGGTTTCACTTTCTCCTTGATTTATGGATTCGTCGAGTGCATGGATTCAAGGGGTTTTGATAGTGTATTCTTGAATCGTGGGTGACTTCCTTCTTGATTTACGAATGGAAATTGCGAACTTGAATATCAAAGGTTTCTTGTTCATAGAAGATATGCATGCTTTTGATTGGATATGATACATCATCTTGGTCACTTGACTTGAGTTAATTGATTCTCTTTAAAGAGAGCCATAATATGATCTGATTGGTTTGAACATATAGCATGAAGGCAAGATATTGAAAATTAGAACCACTTTCCCCAACTTAACATGGAAATAAATGGTTCTTGTATTTTTGACATTGACAAAGAAGAAAATCAAACAGCTATTACAAACTTCATACAAAAAAAATTCACACGGCCCCTCTTCTCCCATCAATAGTCGCTATGTGAACTGCTGCCGCCTCATGTAAGTGTCTTCATGCACAAAAAGAGGATCTTGAGTATTCTGTGAAGGAGGCGGAAATTGAGGTTGTCCCATTGCAATGCCGCCTTGATTTCTAGTAGGAAAAGATGGATCTGAATTTGGGTTCTTTTCTGCAATCAAGGCGAGATAATAGACAATCCCAAGCATGACACTGGCAAGTGACAAGAATGCGGCTCCACCAAAAACACCTGGTTTGACGACATAACAATAGTAGTTCCCAAAGTACAAATTCTCTTCACCATGTTGTTCATTGAGAGCTGCACCTGTTAGCAACAGAAGGAACGCTATAACGAATGTAAACCTGCATAAGCATAATAAATATGATGGTCTTGGAAATAAATTTCACTTCTTGGAACAAAAAAAGTTAATGACAGATTAAATTTACCAGGATACAACAAAGCAGACGAGCGCAAGAGTCCAATTAAAATTCGATTGATGTGGGCCTTTTCTACAACAAATGCATCCAGTTGCTATGTTGATGATAATTTGAGCAATCATGAGAGATATGGCAGAAGTTAATCCGAGGCCTAGGGCAGGACTTCTTGGATATATACAGACGGAAGGAGAGGGAAATTGGACTTGGTCACCCTGCATGCATAATAACGAAGAACCCCGTGATAGATGGGTCGAGATTTAAATTAGAAAATTATTATGTTATGATTTCAAGAACCATTGATATTGATATACGTAGTTATGATTTCAAGAAGTTATATTCACTTATCAACTATTCTACTTTCAAAATCAAACAAAGGGTCCTTGTTATTTTTATTTTGAAGAACACTTGTACTTAACCAACAACTCAAAGTAGGCTTTTAAGAAGTTTCGTTCCCTCATTAACTTCATGGCTTCGAACCATTGGGGCCCACCTACCACAACAATGATTTACATAGTCCTTAATTGGGTTTATATCGTGCTCAAGTAACTGCGGGAATTTGTCGAGATCCGCAAAAGATGCCCCCGGAGGAAGAAACGAACCAACAACTCACAAGTTTGTAGTGAGCACATAATTAAACACAAAACAGGCACACTACAAACAATGCCCCATATAGAACAACTAATATCCAAAATTCCAACTTGTAGCTAGCTTGATCTGTTTACTATTTCACAAGTGCAAGGTCCCTCATGTCTAAATATATAACAATATGAAATGAGGAGCATTACAAGCCAACAACAAAGCTTAATTTTAACAATGCTATAACAAAAGCAATTAATGCAGCTAATTGTCCCATAATCTATATCAATATTTTATAATTTCAAAAGACACAAATGACCATCTTAATATACACAAATAAGTCACATGAAAAATCCCAACTTTGATGAAATTCATCACAAAACCAAGAGGTTAGCTCCTCTCTTTGCTTAAGTTAGCAAGAAGAAACAAACCTATAAAATAAAAATAAATAAAACTATTTTACAAAAATAAAATACAAAACAAAGCTACTCCAAATAAAGAATACATGTGAACATAGCCAATATACAAAACAAAACAGAGAAGCCTTACATACTAACTAATAAGCATAAATCTACAGAAATAATTAATTAAAGATTTAATCTTACATATATATAGATATACCTTAACTCTTTTAGCTTCTGCGGCAAAGCCTGTAGCAGCTGATAACAGCCCTAGAAAACCCACCACACAACACACCACAATTACCCTTTTCTCCATTCTAATTCTACTTCAATTATTTTTTTCTTTCTAAGCTAAAGGGTGAGAGCAGATTATTCGTAAAAGAATTCTCCGTTTTTTTCGGTGGAGAGGAAAGTGTGACAATGAAGGAAGTGGTAAGAAGCACTGCGCGTGTCCTTTTTTTTCTAATTCTTTTTTTTTTTTTTTTTTTACCATTTGTCTTACTTTTATAGTAAATTCTTTTTTTTTTTTTAATTTCAATAGATTATTTTCAATAAGTTTCATTTAAATTTTGAATTGAACTTGAGATTATAAATACCATTTACTAATTGACAAAGTTAATTTTTTCTCTTTAGTAAACATTTCTTTTTCACAATCTAGTGTACAAGTTTAACAAGTTAACGTGAACTTATCTCATGTGTCTAGCGTCTACCCATTTATAGGGGTGTAAATGAGTTGCATAGTATCGAAGACACACTGTTCAAACTTTGTTTGAATTTTATCGAGCTTGAAATTTTGTGTTTGATTTTTGTTTGATTTCTTAATAAACCGAGCTCAAACGAGCTCGAGCCGAGTATTGAGTAGCTTGATATTTTGACATGTATTTTGTCAATTTTTAGCTTATCAAGCTCGAGCTTCAAAAGTTATTAAATGAAAAATTATGTTCAAGCTTGTTTGATTTGTACGACGATTTGAGCTCAAACGAGTTTTTATCGAATGAACTTGAATCGAGTATCGAATAGCTTAATTTAATTTTCAGCCCTACTCTTGTATGGTGAGAAAATAGTAATATAACATAGTAAATACTAGTTAGCTAGGCCTTTTCAAGACATCTCCAAGACTCCAACCCACCCCGGATGCCCAGGGGCTTCCCCTGGCAATTCTCCAACCGGCCAGGGAAAATGAAAATTCACGACCCTGGAGCATTCCTAGGGGAGATGGGCATCTCCACCCACCCCGGAATGGGTTGGAGATGCCCTAATATAACAAGTTGACGTCAATGTTTGATAATTTTGTTATTTTAAAATTTTAATCATTATTTTAATATGTACTCCTATAAGTTTAAGTAACCTACGTTTCTCCATTAGGAGGATTGATTCATTAATAATTCATCATTTTTAATTTAAATGGCAAATCAGATTTGCCAAATGGGATTGAATGGATTATTTTATAAGCGTTAAAAGAAAGAGATAAATGCATACATGATACCCATACACCCAGCTAGATTGGGCTTGGGTAAATACTTATGCTTAAATCATATATTAAGGCCCTCATTTCATCAAGCCCAAGTGGACTAGATTTGAATCATGACTCATCTCAATGATAAATCATTGTACATGTAAGTTGGCATGACCCATGTAGAAATAATTGTACTCCAGGATTAGTCTAGTGTAAGCTTGGACACCTGGGTTATAAAAAAAAATAATAATAATAATAATAATAATAATAATTGTGCAATAATTGTATTATTTACTGTGAATGCTGACGTTTAGGTGTATTTACTTACTGGTCAAAATATTATCACATGTAGCCTTGATTTTGATATGCATACTTTCTTAGTGATTTGAGGCGCAGAAGAAAAATCAATTATTTTGACACACCAACAAGAACTAAAGACAAATATGTATTTCTACCCAAAAAAAAAAAAAAAACAAATATGTAATTGGTCTAGTGAAAAAGATTAGTCACTAATATGTAGCAAAATTAAGTTTTAATTTTTTTTGGGAGACGTTCTCACTTAATGTGTCCAACCAACGTATCTCGAAAAAAATTAAGTCAACTCTAAGACTTAAATACCCTTGGAAAACCAGAAATAAAGAAGAAGAAAAACTAAGCTTTGCGTGATAATCATCGACTTCACTTAAATCGGCCAAAACAACAAACAAATAACAATATATTCATGGGTGTGTTTGCGTTAAACAAATAACTAAATGAATTTACATGATCTTACTCGTTTTTGTTACTGTTAACAGGGGCGGATCTACTATATGAGTTGGGGGGGCCAAGATTTTGCTTTTTTTTTTTTTAGTTCTATTCATGTATATATATTTAGTTCATTTGAATGCCTTTTGGTTACTTTTAAAAGCTAGATTATAAAATTTTGTAGTTTTAAGTGATATCTTTATTAATAGAATGACTTAATTAATTAAATTATTTTGATTTTTAAACCAATATGATAGCAGTGTATTGTGATATTAGTTTATTTATAATTTTATATGTTCTATATGCGAAATATAAAGTAAAGCTTGTAAAAAATAAGCTTGAAAACAAGATACAAGTTTATTTATTATTTATAATTTTGCTAATGTTTTAATTCATAATGAGAAGAATATTAGTTTTATTTGAGACTATTTTATAGTATATTAATGAATATCGTGTATAATTATAATATAGTGAAAATACATTTTAGAGTATATAGTTTTGTGTCCATCTATTTATATAGATTTTTTTTTTCCTGATAATAAAAGTTGGCTCCCTCGATTCTGGAATTCTGGATCCGCCCCTGACTGTTAACTTCATGAAACAATGTAAGAGTTTGGCCTAACGATTGTATAGTTGCTTTTATAATAATTGATTATAGTATAATTTCTTTTAGATTAATTACTTTTACTAGAATTGATTTAACGTTTGGTTTCTATTTTCCAAAATTGATTATAGAAATGTAAATTTTCATATTAATTACAAAACTAACCTTATATATATGTGAAATAATATTATGCAGTAATATTCCTTAACTTCAATATAAAAAATAATACTCTTTAATATCATAAAATAGAAGACTATAATAAAAAAGAAAAAAAATAAGTAAAGGAAATTAACTTGTTTAAGATATTTTTTTAAGAAACCTATAATGTAATGTAAGAATATGACATAAAAAAAGCAATTAAAAATTAAAAATAATAAGAAGCGCTGAAGATTTATTATTTTCATACAACACAAGATTATACTCAAAATCATGAATAAACAAAGGATATTATTGGATTTTTGTAAATGTTCTGAGGGCATAGTAGACTTTTGGAAATAGAAATCTAGGTGCGGTGACACAAGCAGCCATTTTGTAGCTTTTCTTAACCACTATTTTTTGGCTTTTGTAACGCCAACGTGGAAGTCAAGAAGTTGGACCAAACGGCTCAAGTTTAGCGTTGACAACCCCAAAAGTTGTTTTGGGATGCTCAAACGCAGGGCCAAACGGCCTCTAAATATACAATGTTACTGAAAATTATGAACTTTACACATTTCTCCATTAAAAAAAAAAAGAAAAAAAAATACATCCTCTTGTATATTCTTGGCAAAAATACATTTTTAGTCTTTAAGTTTTATCAAGTCGAAATTTGGGACATTTTTTCTCTGGCATGTAAAATAATATGTTTTTTCCGACCACCTATTTGGGATTTTTACCTATGATTTTAAGACACTTTTTTCTCGAACATACACAAGTAGTCTTTTATGTTTTATTCAACTACAAATTTAGGACAATTACTCGCTTACTCATTTGTATCCGGAGTCTTTGTCGTGTGTATAAAATTAATGTGGCACGTGATAAAATTGGAGATCCCTTTCAATTTCACCTCTTGGCAGGGCAACAATGTAAATGTATTTATTCGACATATCATGTGCCATCGGCGATCATCTGATCTGAGCATGGATCAAAATTTCCATCTTTTTCATAGAAAAATCGAAATATTTATGCTTTTAAATCAATGAAAACAAAAATAATGTGTATTTACGAAATACTATATCTGCCTTGAAAATTTCTCTTTTTTTTACTTATTTTAAAAGATTTCCGAAAACTTTTTGAATGTTTTTTAATATTCATCTTATCAAAACATACATGAAAACGAAACATAAAATACTCAAATCAAAATGGATAACGCCGTTACGGTATTCAGGCTCCAACACCACTACAGTCCACATGGAATTTTCCGAATATTCCCACTTCCTTGTCCGCATTTTCAACTAGTAGACAAGAAAACGGATCTCGAGTTAAAAATAAATGCATAAATTAATATTTTAAGATTGAATCATGTTTGGAGATTGCCAAAACTCAATTTAGTATATATATTATTATATGGATTGAATTCGAGTATGTTAATCTGAAGCTTGATTTACTTTTATAGGTGAATTAGGACTATTGTTATGGATCAGATTTTTCATCTTTTTCGTTAAAAAATATTAAAAATTTTTTGTTTTTAAATCAAACGAAACAAAAATAAGATGTAATTTTGAATTTATTTATTTATCTGGAACTTTCTTATTTAATTTTTCTTAATTTAGTAATTTTTTTTACATTTTTTCCTTAATGTTTTCGAAACATTTTCGAAAAGTTTTCAATATCCGATTTACCTGACCAAAACATATACTCGAAACGAAATTTTGATCTATGAATATTGGTAAGAATTTTTCAAAACTATTTTTAAGTCTATGTCGTAATTTCAATGATGCCTAACTCCCTAATTCTATATCACTTTCAACTAATTATCCTTTTTATAGTGTTTGGTATCCACGTGGTGATAGCTTTCTTGATATATCTAGAAACAATAAGATAATTTTTCATCTATATCTATTTGGGGGGAAAAAATTAAATTATTACAAATGCTACATAGTGTAGGTTTAAGCAACAACAAATATGTGTAATCTTATAACTTTCTCAACTTGAATTAGTGTCATCAATAATACAACAAATATGTGTAGTTATCTTCTAACTTTCTCAACTTAATTAGTGTCATCAATAATATAAAATTTCAGAGATGATAGATGTTTAGCTTATTGGATTAATCTAATTTTGTTGTTCAATCTTATCTGTATATTTACTTTCGCAAGTTATAATAGTTTATGAATAACTGATCAAATGATCAAACCTACTACTTGATCATAATTATAGGGGCCGTTTGGTAGGACATAATAGGAGGTATTAGATCATATTATATGTGTCAATATGGGATAATACAACGTTTGGTGGCATTGCTCTAATACCGGGTCAAATGGATTAAATCCTTATGACCCGGTATTAAGACTAGATTATAATCCACCCAGACATGGGTGGATTAGTTAATCCGGGTGAATATTGGTTCGATGAAATGTCACTTATAACTTCAAATTTACATATTACCTGTTATAACATATCAATAAATATCATAAATTCTTCTTAAATCTCTGAAAATATATTAATATATGCTTAAACTCATAATTCCCCCAAACATATTATAGTTTATTACTTTAATGTAATCTGACTCAATCAAATCTACCAAACGTATTTTTAATTTGACTTTCAATCTAACTCTGATTTAATCTACCTTAATCTCATATACCCTACCAAACGGCCCCATAGAGTATACTACATTGAGTTTTGCTAATGTTGCGTCCTTCAAACAATATTACTAGGAATTCTAAGATTGTTCCGACATTCAACAATATGTTGTTAATTATTTGTACAAATAATAAACTCACGACGATCCAAAACAAATATAAAAGATCGACATAATTTTAAAGAAGATAATAATTCTAATGATTGCCAAAAATGGAATATAAAATCCGTCAGATTATTTCGGTTCGCAAAAACGCACCTCTTACTTTTAACTTTTTAGGTAGATATAACTCGAAACTTGGAGCTATATAAGAAACTCAAAATGTTCAATATGGGATAAACACATTTAAGTTCATTAAATTGGATGTAACATATTTCAAGTTTGCGAATTTAAAGATAATATATGTTCACATTATTTATAATTTTAAACAGATATTATAAAATTAATCTCCTTTCGTAACTCTACATATTCCAATTTAAACCACACAAAATTGATCACATCACGAATTACTATTATGTAGAATATTATTGGTTATATATTAACGGCTTAATGGAAATTTATCCCGTATAATTATCATAATGTTCAGTTTACCCCCATGTAATGTGAAAATGAGCAATTTACAACCCCCCCTCCCCCCCTCTCCCCATGATTTTATAAATGATTCACACTGCCTTCCTAGAAACTTTAAGTCTTGATAAAAAAAAATGAATTGACAGTAATACCCTTGAATTGACAAAAATTGAATTTAAAAAAATGTGGCAATATATCTCTCTGTGTTATTATAAATGTGACAATTTAGCTCTCTGTGTTATTATAAATGTGATATTTTACCCCCTTGTGTAATTTTATGTGGACCATTTTACTCCCGAAAAGGATAATTTTGCTTTTTACACAATATATTTCACGCCCACTTTCATATTTGAGCGAGTGAGATACACTCTCCAACTCAGAGAGGTAAATTGCTCATTAAAAAAATCACAGTCGTATAAATTGCTCTTTTTCAAATCACAGTCGTGTAAATTGAATATTATGATAATCACGTTGCGTAAATTGCCATTAGCCCTATTTTTAGTTTTATTAAATCAACCTAACATTTACAAAAGTCAACAGTTAATATTGCTTTTCAATTTTTTGTGCACAAGTTTTGGGGGCAACCACATTAAATCATTTAAATGTAGACAGAAATATTCGTCCTTGTGATCAATATGTAAGAAGTGGCATTATTATTGGCATTTTTGGGAAATAGTTCTTATCTAGTGGTCGGTGCAACAGTACACCTCTTCCAACATCCATATCCCCGTTCCGTTAAGTGCAAAGAGCTCCCATAAAAGAAAAAGGAAAAACAAATTTCATACTAAATTTTAGTTCAAAAATTTTTATTTGATATTAATTTTTTCGAAAAAATACATTTCATATCATGATTCACACCCTCTTAATACATTTACTTTTGTCATTAATTTTCGGACGGAATTCAACGTGTCGCTCATGTGTCCATTAATGCCATCTCTAATGACTCGAAGTTACAAAAATATGTTTGATTTCAATATGTAATTGTCATGATTGTATCGTATTATTTTATATAAATTATTTTTAAACAGCTAGTATAACGAAATTAATTCATATGTTTTTCACAAATAAAAAATTAAAAACAAAAGAATAGATTGACCAAAATAAATTCATGACAAAGATAATTATTTTAAAATAATACATAAATTATAGGAATTTTTTTTAAAAAGAATTATTTTTGGTGATAAATACAACCCCAAAATTATTAAAACAAATCAATATTAAAATAATAAAGCTAATTAAATTAAATGAAAGTTATATTTTTATAATTAAAAATAATTATCTCCAAATAATATACAAATTTTAGGATTTTTTTTTATAAAAAAAACTCAAAAAAAAAGAACCAAATAAAACCTAAAAAAAAAGGAGCATGTGAGGGAGAGGGTTGGGATGGGGAAGCTCCCCCTCCCCCTCCCCCTCCCCCCGGGCCTGGCTCCATCCAAGGTCACTCTATCTTATTTCCCATCCCCCGCCCCACCCCCCCACCCCCCCTCTCTCAGTCATTAAAGTTGGTTATTTTTGCCCTCTTCCCCCCACATACCCCCTCGGGCGCATCTCCCCAACATGTCATAGAGATGTCCTAAGTTAACAATGGTGAGTCTTTAAAACTTGTGCTTGTTTTCCCTTCCACTGTTAACTTAATGGGCACGTGAGCGACACATGCTGAATTATATCTGAAAATTGATGGCAAAATTTAATGTGTCAAGAGGGTGTGAATCATGGTATGAAATGTATTTTTTTGAAAAGCTTGGTACCAAATGTGTTTTTTAGATCAAAAATTTGTATAAAAAATGTTCTTCCCTAAAAAAAAAACTATGATTCCAAAAGTTTATCCAAGTACATGAAATTTAATCGAATCATATCAATGTTTGGACTAACTAAAAGACTATCGAAATTATTTTAATTATATAGCAGGTACATATACTATTTTTTTTTTTTTTTTTTTGCTTATATAATTGAATTATGAAATACAAGTATAACTTATTCATCTTGTGGTACTTCACGGAACATTTCAAAAAAAAAATGTTACATAGACTAGTTCCATGAAATTAGTTACATAAATCTTGTGATCAAGAATTTATCAATCATCAATTATAGAATTTTGATATTATCAGAGTTAATGGCAATTTAACCCCCTGATATTCATAATGTTCAATTTACCTTCGTATAATTTGAATAAGAATACTTTACCTCTGTAATCTTATAAAAGTTTCACTCCGCCTCCCTAATATTTTTATATGTGGTACTTTATCTACTGTGTTATGGCAATCAACACCCCGGTATTATGATAATGTGGCAATTTATCCCCCAATGTTATGATAAATGTGGCAATTTACTCTCCTATGTTACAAAACACTTTTCATGCCACTCTCAATTTCGACAAGTGAGTTACACGAGGTAAAATTGCTTCTTTAAAACTTTTATAGGGGATAAAATACTCTTTTTTAAATCACGGGTTGGTAAATTGAATATTATGCATTTCACGAGATAAATTGGCATTAACTCATTATAGAAGTATGATATTATCATAACTAATAGAGAAAATCACACTTTCCACCCTTATATTAAGGCCAAGTTTCACTTTTCCCCTGAAATGCAATTTTTTGCACTGTCTATCCTGAAGTTATATTAATGTTGCACTTTTTCCCCCAAACTTTTTTCCTACCACTTTTCCGACCAAAGAGTTAAGGGGAAAAAGTGCAACACTCAAGTTCAGGATGAAAATTAAGTGCAACAAGGGTGTAAGTTTAGAAGGGAAAATACAACTTTGTTGTAAGTTTAGGGGAGCAAAACTCTTCGGCCTATTTGTTTGGTGTTTGTGAAAATAGTGGAAGTTTATGAAATATTCTCAATTTGTGTAATGTTGTTTGTTTGAGTTTTGAGAGAGTGATTTCAGAAGTAAAGTAGGTATAGGTTTTTTTTTGGAAGAAATAGGTTTATGTCAAATCATGTTTGTTATAAGAGATAAATTGTGAAGGAGATATGTTACTTTATGTCAAATCAGAGTAGAGTTTGTATAGGTTTTGTTTAGAGATAGAAGAAATGTTGCTTGTTTGGTTTTTGAGATAGTAATTTGAGAAAATTAAGAGATAAAAAATTAACAACGCCAAAATCAGCTGATAAAAAATTAACAACGCCAAAATTAACAACGCCAAAATCAGATAAAAAATTAACAACGCCAAAATTTGAGAAAATTAAGAGATAAAAAATCTGCTGCAAATGATAATAAAAAATTGTGAAGGAGATATGTTACTTTATGTCAGCTGATTTGGTTGTTTATTGTCGGGCTAATCTTCATGATTTTGGCGTTGTTTTCGCCACTCTTGGTAAATTCTTTCTTTGGTCCGGGCAATGCATGAATGTTGAAAAATCTTTTATCCATTTTAGCAAAAATGTGTGTGCCCCCTTCAAAGAGCAAGTGCATTCCTTGTTTTTGCTCGACGAATGCTCCCACAAGGCTAAACATTTGGGGCTCCCTTTTTGCAAACCAAAGTCTCGGAATCAAGCTTTTGGTGATGTCGTTACTAAGCTCCAAGCAAAGCTCTCGGGTTGGAAGAGCCGAAATCTCTCCCAAGCCGGTAGGAGTGTTCTTATTCAAGCCGTGGCTCAAGCTATCCCCCTTTACCCTATGTCTACGTTCCTTCTCCCCAAAGATATGTGCTATAAACTTGATAAATGTATTCGGAGTTTTTGGTGGGGCTCGAATGATAAAGGTAATAGTTTGATGTTAAAGGCTTGGGATAGCTTGTGTGCTCCTAAGTCCATGGGTGGGCTTGGATTCCGGCGGTCGATCGATTTTAATACCGCTTTGGTCTCCAAATTGGCTTGGAAAGTGGCGGAAAAGGTCGATTGCCTTTGGGTCCGAATCTTTGAATCTAAATATCTTCGGGAAAAAACCTTTTTTGAGGCTTCTTTGGCCGGCCCTCAAGCTTCTTGGCTTTGGCATGATATTTTGCAATGTAGGGAAGTGGTTGCTAAAGGAGCTTGTTATTCTATTTCTTTGGATTCAAGTATTCTCACGTGGACCGATCCGTGGATCCCCACGGCCCCGGGCTTTATTCCTTCTCCTAAGGATGGTCTCGGGTGCCTTAAGTCTCGCTCTCGTTTGGTGAAACATTTAATGATTCAAGGAAGTAATCGTTGGAATTTGGATTTATTGAGTGACCTTTTCCCCCCGAACTTGGTCCATGAAATCCAAAAAATCCACATCTCTTCCTCCCCCGAGCCTAAAAAACTCATGTGGACTCCATCTTCGTCTGGAGCGTTCTCGACAAAATCTGCATATTTTTTCTCCCAAGCTAGAAGATTCGGCTCTTCGGGTTCAAATCTGAACCCATCCTTCAAGCGTTTGTGGGCTTCAAAAATCCATAATAGATCAAAGCTCTTCCTTTGGAAGATCCTTCATAACCTCTTACCGACTCGAGGTAGGCTTCGGTATGTGTTTTATATTGATAATGTGAATTGTCCTATTTGTGATATGGAAGAAGAATCTATTGATCATATTTTCCTCCGGTGTCCGTTTGCAAAAGCCGTGTGGTTCAAATCTAAATGGTCCGTTCGTATTGATTCATTTAGTGTTGAATCCCTTATCGAGTTGCTTAATGATTTGCTTAACCCCAAATCGCGGAAGTTTCCGGTTGATGTGGATCGGTTGGAATTCCTCATTTTCTCGGCCGTGCTCATGGAATCTATTTGGTCTTATCGCAATTCGGTGCTTCATAATAAAGCAGTGCTTGAGCTTGTTCCTTTTATTAAATCTATTGAGAAGAAGGCTTCGGAACATTTCCTTGCTCAAAAGAGCCTCTTTATCACTTCTAAGGCGGCTGCTATTGGTCATACTTGGTCTCCCCCGCCTTTTGGTTTGTTAAAGGTGAACACGGATGCGTCTTTTAAAGACGGTTTTGCTTCGATTGCGATCATCGTCCGCAACTCCAAGGGCTCCATTCTCTTTGCCACCTCCTCTAAGCAACCATGTTTATCTCCGTTAGCGGCCGAGGTCCTCTCGATCCACATTGCTTGTTCGCTTCTCATCAAGTGGGGGATTCTTGAAGTTTGTATTGAAAATGATTGCCTTCAAGCTATTTTTGAAATTTCCAATTCGTGGAAAGTGCCTGATTGGTCCGCTCGGGGACTCATTATTGAAATCCGGAAATTTTGGACTTGTTGGCCTAAATGGAAGTTCAAGTTCTCACCACGAAACTCAAATTTCGCCGCCCACAATCTTGCCGCATGGGCTTTTAACTCCGGTTGGTCGGATTGGTTAACTTGTATTCCGTTTCCTTTAATTCCTCTCAATGTTTGTTGTGATGGGGGTGTACCTCTTTTCGACTTTGTTGTACCGTTTTATTAAGTTTGGTATGAAATTTATTTATCAAAAAAAAAAAATTTGCAGCAGATTCTTGGATTGGGGAAGAGTTTGGTGAAGCCATTTCCTATTTCACTCTCTCTCGCCCTCAGGTATATATATACTTCTTGATAATTCGACCGATCGTTAGTTCAATTTAATTTAATTTAAGTTCTGGGTTTTCTAGTTAAATAATTTTTGGGTTTTCATTTTATTCTTAATTTGTTTTAAAATCCCATATTTACTAGCAGAAAACTTAATTTGTGGTATTCCTAGCTATATATTGTCAAGTCATCTAATGAAATATACTCCTTATCTGTTTACTTTTATTTCTAGTTTTAGGAGACCAATGTAAAATTAATTCATTTCTATTAATTTTACCTTTCTTGTTAATATTTGTAATTAATGATGTGATTATTTAGTTAAAAAGGGTATTTTGGGGGTTTTCTTAAAAAATTACTATTTTTTAATGAAGTAGTAAGTACTATATAGTCCTGCCCCTTCCGAGATTGTTGGTTTATTTGGGTTAAGGTAGAAGGACAAATTGATGATTTTTAATTTTTTTTTTTTTTACTTATTTAACTTTCATGGGATTAATATTGATCATATCCATGTTAATTTTTAGTTTATGTATATGATGATGCTATTGAAATCCTAGCTAGGTGAAAGAGTATGGTGCTAAAATATTCTACTCCGTTTGTCCCTAAATTTTCATTTACTTTTTGGGATGTCCCGAAATAACACTCTCTTTCTATAAATGAAATTATTTTTCTCAAAAATATTCTCTCACATAAAGTAATGATTTGGCACCATCAACTCTCGACCACTAATTCTAAGGAAACATATGTAAAAATATCCAAAACTTTTACCTAAAACTCTGCGTCGAAAATAAAATGACAGAGAAAAATACGACAAAGGGAGTATATTCCTTTGAAAATTACATAAAGGCTGCCGGTCACGTTGAGTAGGTACCAAGTATAAAAACTAATTGGCAAGTTAGATCAATTTAAAAAAAAAAAAAAAACCTAATTGTTTAAAGACAAGAAAAAGGTGAGCTAATTAGGTGTGGTTTGCTGCCCACATCTAGCAACCATTGTATTACTCGAGTCATGATTTTAACTTTTTCAATAATATTACTGCAATTTATATGATAAATGTGGCAGTTATGTAATGTGGCAATTTACTACTTATGTTACATAAACACTTTTCAAGCTCACTCTTAATTTTGATAACTGAGTTACATTATCCAGTTGAAGGAGATAATATGCTTCTTTAAAATTTTCATAAGGGGTAAATTGAACATTTTACATTTTACAAGGAGGTAAATTGACATTAGCTCTATAGTATTATATTATTGACTGTGTTATATGATCTTTAACATGTGACAGACAAAACTATATATACCACATATGTTAATTCTTGCAATAAAGTATCTTATTGTCCTCAATTTCTCCCATATACTTGTGTTTTATGAACTCATTTTTTTATCTTGTTTTTGTTATTGACGTTGTTATTAGTTACCAAGTGCGTTTTAAGTATTTACGGTAGATTAATATCGTACATGTAATTATCAGGAGGAGAGTTCACGGTTCAGTCTCCGAGAAGAACCCAGAGGATCTTGTTCAGTCCAACGTGGTCCCGGACCATGTGATCCATCCCCTGCAACCTGACCAATACTGGGCCCCACATCCTCAGACGGGGGTGTTTTTTCCCGCTAAAGATCATAACCCGGCCTCGGGTGGGGAGAGTGGCTTTCATGCTAGTGCTAGTGAAGACTCGGTGTTGGAGCAGAAAGCTTTCTTCCGCCCTCTCGAGGACTTGGACAAGCCCGAAGTCCATCCTTAATTGAGTCACGAATCCGCCTTTACTATAAATAAATAAGTGTTTGTATGCGTTGAATAGGTTTAATTAAAATCTACTATAGGAAGTATTTATATATATATTTAAAATGTGGTAATTAAGAAAAAAAATTAGAAAATAACACTTGCATTAATGTTGATATGAAACTAATGTGTGCAAGTGGGTGAGAAGTTGGTTATGTTATGCATTGCTTTTGCTATATGTTGTTGTGCTTATGGGTAGATGCTATGTTATTGACATCCCCTTTTATTAGATAAAAGAATTTTTGTGACTTTTGTCGTTCTCTCCTTTATGCTTTTGTACTTTGATGGTCTAGAAGAAAGTGGCATCTTATCTATTTGAGATGAATTCAATTGATGTGGGGGATGATGCAAAGTTAAGTTATGCTTATTTAAATTAGATTAAAGTTGGACCCGTGCAGTAACTTAGATATTATACGCCGTGCAATGCACGGTTTCATTATCCTAATGACACAAATCCATTTTTTTTATAAATCTACTTTGTCAGTGCTAGTTTATAACCAGGACACGTGTCATTAGGAAAATGCATTTGTGCATTGCACGACGTGTATCATCTAAATTTCTGACCCGTGCATTACAACGTCTATCAATAGAACATATTTTAATTCAAATTTAAATTAAGTATTGTATATGTATGATGGGAAGATTCATCAACTAGTAAATTAAACCTATTGCATCCAACATAAATGTAGCTAATAGTTCATGTGGTTGGATCCATTATAGCATCTCCCATGGTTATCACAATTTTTTCCACAAAATCCTATATTGGGTGTAATGGAGATGAGTTGATCTCACATGGTTAGCACATCATTTCACTATTTCACTATTTTTGGTGAAAAAAATGGTGTTTTTGGCTTCCCAAGGTTTTCATCAAAATTTACACCAAGTTATAAAATAATAATATTTTACCATTTCACCATTTTTAGAGAATATGATTTTGTTTGATCTTCCATGGTATTTCACCAAATATGTCACCAAATAATAAATTTAATGTTTATCATAATTTTATTTCATTAAATTTTCAACACAATATTATCAATTTTTAAGTGCTATTTACAATTACAAATCATTTTTTAAAGTATTAAATTTTTATAACTATCTTAATTATAAATTATGAAAAATCATTAAAACATGTAACACAATAACTCAAAATTTATACATATAATAAAATCATAACATAAACAACATTTTCATAAACACTTGTATAATTAAACATAAAATCATAACATAAACAACATTTTCATAAACACTTGTATAATTAAACAACATTACAAACTGATGAAGAAAAACAACATTACAAAACGAAATAATCTTAACTATGTTGTTTAATTAAATATGTGTTTCATTAAGGAGTTTGTCGTCATGTATTTTATTTTCATGTATAATTTAGGTTTAATAATATAAATGTAGCTTATTATCATTTTATTAACAACATATTTCATTAAATGATTTGTTGTCGTTTATTTAATTTTAATTATTAATGATAATTAATGTATTTATTTGATAAAAATCAATAAATTAATTGATTATTATACCTAAAAATATACAATTAATTAACAATAATGTAAAGAATATTTATTTTTATTAAAAACAATTTTTTATTAATAATAATTAGTGTATTTATCAAATAAAAGCCGATAAATTATTTAAAATATAGTTAAATAAATATAAATAATAATAAACATGTCAATAAGTTGCTAATCACGCAATTAGATGCTAATTAATTAAATATGGACAATTACACCAAACCCTATTTCTTTTCCTATATTTGGTGATAAATATAGGACTTGGTGTAAAAAATAGTAAAATGGTGAAATGGTGGTTGACCAACATGGGAGGCTAAAAAAAAATCTCTATATTTTTTTGGTGTTATGGTGATTTAGTGATTGAGGATGGGAGGCTAAAAACATCTAAATTAGGCCGAAAAAATAGAGTTTGGTAAACCATGAGAGATGCTCTTAAATAGTTCTAAATTCGATGACATTTCCTATTTCAATTTTCATCTAATAATATATAGTATTTCTTTTTTAACAATACCTTCATCTTTGTTTTGCCGAGTTCTAAATTTAATTATATTGATGTAACTATCATCTCTTATAAAAAAGGGTTAATTACAGGGACCTCCCCTGTGGTTTGGTTAATTTCGCGTCCAATCCCCTCGGAGAATCATAATTACAGAGACATCCCTTCAGGTTTGCAAAACCTTACAAAACCCTAACGGAGACTAACGGAGGTGGACAAAATATGTGAAATTACCCTATTGTCCTCATCCATTTTAATTACTTCGACATCCCCTGAGGTTTGCAAAACCTTACAAAAATTTATATTTGCATATTAGTCTCTAAACTTTAATAAAAATTCAATTTATCCATAAAAAAGAAAAAAAATATAGTTTATTAATTATGCAAAATAAGAAATATTTTTATAAAGTGTTATATAACATTTTCATATAATTTATTAATAGTAAAAAACAATTTAATAAATACGTAATTAAGATTTTATCTTCGTATTTTACAATAAAATATTAATTAATTGTTTTGTATTTAAGTAAGACATAAATTTATGATTTTATTGTTGAAAATATTAAATACTTATATATATATTTAAGTCTAAACTGAAAATAATTTCGTATCATTTTTTTTAGAAAAACCCATCAATTTAATTAATTAAAAATACTACAAAGATAATTATTTTATTAAAATGGTATTTGAATGGGTATTTTTAAATTTTGTGAAAAAATATTTATTGATTTTTTAGTTAATTTTTTATAAAATGCATATTTAAATACTATATAATTTATCAATAGCGTAAAAATAATTTATCAATAGTAAATATTATTTAATAGTATTGGATCTAATTAAGAAATAAATAAATTAATAATTCTTATTTTATTAAATGGGTATTTGAATGAGTATTATTTAATTTTGTTAAAAAATAATTGATTTTCTTAATTAAAAGTTTATGGTTTTTTTAGTACAGGCTAATTATTAATATTTTAGCATTTTTATAATGCTTTTTGCTGTCCAATTTTTTTTCCCTATTAATCTTAATTTTTATTTATTATCCTTGTAGTTAATTTTTTTTATAATTATGAAAACAAATTGAAATTATTAAAATTACGGTTTAGATATGGATGATTCTTAATATTTTTGCATTTTCATAATGATCCTTTTTATTTATCTTCCATTTTTCTTATGATTAACAATAATTTATTCACTTTTCTTTGTGATTTAATTTAAAAACATTATGAAAAAAATTTGAAATTAATATCTACACAGTAATAAATAATTTTAAGTTTTACTTTTTCGTTGATATTTATATCATTTACACCCAAAACAAACCACATCATTTCATTGAAACCCTTCACATGCAACAAACATAACAAGGGTATAATAGTCCATGAAAATAGCTAAAGTAATCTCAAGGGTAAAATGGGATTTTCAATAAAATTCGGGTGATGACATCAGCAAAAACTAACGGTGGACCGACGGATGTAAGGTTTTGCAAACGTTAGGGGAGGTCTTTGTAATTATGATTCTTCGAGGGGATAGGACGCGAAATACACCAAACCACATGGGAGATCCTGTAATTAACCCTATAAAAAAATTGATATTTATTCTAATACATGTGAAATGGATTGGAAAATGGCTATCACTATCAGTCCCTTAATTGTCTTATGATCTTTGTGTTGGTAAGAAAATCTATACGTAACTTAAGATAACTATGAAAAATTTGTGGAACAAAAATTTCATTAAACTCGAAACTTTATGATTGGTTTATTCGATTAATACACATTAGTAGAATTTTTTTTTTTCGATAAATCATTAGTAGAAACTTTTAAAATACCCATGTTGTATAAGACTTAAAAATAAATATTTAACGTCTATAGTCCAACATGTGAATTCCTACAATAAATTCACCCGAAATTACATGGGGCCTGTTTGTTTGGCGTTTGGGAAAGTAGTTTGGGAGAGTAGTGGAGGTTTGTGAAATAATCTCGATTTGCGTAATGTTGTTTGTTTGGGTTTTGAGAGAGTGGTTTGAGAAATAAAATAGGTGTAGGTTTTTTTGGAAAAGTTAGGTTGTAGGTGTAAGATGTGTAAGACTTTATGTCAAATCATGTTTGTTATGTGAGATAAATTGTGTAAGAGATAAGTTACTTTATGTCAAATCAAAGTAGAGTTTGTATAGGTTTTGTTTAGAGATAAGAAAATTGTTGTTTGTTTGGCTTTTGAAAGAGTAGTTTTAGAAAATTAATAGATGAAAAATTTATTTCGAAAAATAGAAAACATGTTTGTTTGGCATTTCCCAAACACGAAAAAAATCTGGGAAACGCCAAACAAACAGGCCTCATGATTTTCAATTCTGAGAAAAATTGTCAAATCAGATTGCCCACCCAATCTATTGGCAGCAACAATATGATAAGATAAGATCGATAGGTCTTGAAAGGGACCCTGTCCCCTTTGGGTTTTTGCGATTATCTTTGGTCCCAACTCGTGTAAATTACAAGTACACCCCTTTTTCTTTTTTATTAGAGTGAAATTGCATTTACATTAATTATTATATCAAAAAAATTGAGAAAATACGAAGAATGTTCAACTAACAAAATTATGGATTAAGATATTTTCATATTTTGGATGGGATGGGACCCAAAATTTGCGATCGTCAAGCCTTCTCAATTATTGTTGTGTAATATACAACTGACATACCAAAAAAGGCAAATTTCAAGATAATGTGAAAGGAGAAATTGAAATGGACAGAATGTAGCAGGTTGCATTTTGCTACTTTTGAAAATTAAGGGTCGACCTTGCGAAATGCTCTTATTTTAGTGGGAGGCATTTAAGATAACTCGCAAATGTAGTACAATAATTTTTTTTTTTTTTTTTTTTTTTAACCCAGGTTGAGTCCTGGACTACTCATCACTGGCCTCTCAGCAATGTGCGGAAGTAAATCGCGGGATGTGCCTGAGTTGGTCAGGGTTTGTTCACTCTTTATACTCCTGGCCCCCAAGGGAGCCTACTACCATGGAACTTACAACACCAAGCTGCTCCATCCTCCCTTAAAGATTTTTACAACACTTGGCTGCTCCTCCCAGGATTCGAACTCCCCACCCTGGGGGAGTGAGCCCCGGAGTTCACCTCCTTTACCAACTGAGCTGTGCCCCGGGAGGCTAATGTAGTACAATAATTACCTCCACATGTGATTGATTGTGAATGAAGAATTCCCATGTTTTTATATTGTAACAGCCCGAACCTGGCACCTGCCTGCTACGAATAAAATTATAATACAATAACCTTAATAAATTTTCAATAAATGTAGTTCAGAGCTCTAACTATCTATTACAATACACGGATTCTCTCAACTAACTTATTACATTAAACTTCTCATTACAAACCCAACTTTCACTTGACGGATTCTACATACTCTATTGTAGACGCCCAAGAAACCCGTATCAGCTATGTTGTTCATCTCGCTCTTCTGTAAGATTCTGAAAGAGTATTTATTTGAAAGCGTAAGTTGCAAAAATAACTTAGTGAGGCCAGTGCAGGGGTGCAGTTGAGTTTTTATGCACGAAATGATTTATAAATCCATGTACTGCTTATTAAATTGCAAAGCAATTGATATTTCACAATAGTATAGCAGATACGTCAATAACACAGATGATATCACATTCAGTTACCCGTCAGTACGGGCTAAACAACAACTCCACCTCAAAAGAATATGGAACGATCAGGGAATGGATCAATAGTTAGCACGCCGGTTAGAGGAGGGATAAGGTGCTACCTTTCCCTATAAAATTGGCAGACATGTCTTAGCCATAACAGGTGAGTCACTCCCCAAGGGGCTCCAATCCCTGGTTTGTGAGTCCGCCCAATGGCAGAGCTCTGGTAGCTCTGTAGCCCCCAGCTACCCAGAATTATCCAGAGAATACCATCATGCGAGAGCAGACGAGCGCCTAACTATAAACCAAGTAATTTCTAACAATTACCATATACTGCGATCATCGCAGACAATTATAGTCTAAAAGTTCTAATAAAACACATATATGTCACGTACTGCGAGCAACGCAGACAGTTATAGGTTTATCAATTCTACTATGAACAAGTAATACATATTGCGAGCATCGCAGACAATTACTAACATGAATATAATAATCAAAGTCATTTCAAATGAAAATTGCATATATATGATATGATTTTCTTTTGAAGCTCTTTCAGTTTTAAAAACGTTTTATTGAGGCGCTCACCGTTCTCAGATTAGAGATGCTTATCCCCTGTAGATAGTCGACCTCATGACTTGTTATCGCTTTCACCAGCTAACTTGACTCAATAGAGGAATGACATCACTTCAAATCCTTCCAAGTCTTGACTCTGAAGTTGAATTGATATAAGAACAAACTAATTTCCTTTTTACATCTTAATTGACTTCCATAGGCCACTCTGAATTATTACGGCAAGATATGCATACATGTTTTGCTGTTTGAATAATAGGTGTGAAAGTGTGTACGTGTAGTGTGTGTTCTTATTTACTATTAGTAAGTGACCGTGTGTTTTGGGTAAAATGGAATGGGATAATTTTGTGGCATTATGGTTTACTAATTTAATGGTCTTAATAAATTAATGGCTGAACACGTTTTTATGCTATATAATAGCCTTGCCTACATGGAACTCACCCACAAATGATTAGTCATATATACTGCTACGTGGGGTGAAGAAATAGGAATAGGAAAAAAATTAAATTATTGCATGAGTCATGGTGTGGAGATAACTTAATATCCAATTTGGCATATTTCATATTTAATCATAAACTTTATTAGTATTTCATATGAGTCCTATATTTTTTAAACTTTAACAATAAAATATCTCAAGCTATGAAAACATAACACTTAGTCCTAGACTTCTCGATAGGTTGACATTAACTCCACTATTCCAATTACGTGATTTATTATGTCCATAACGAGTTTGAAGGACGTTTTCAATTATTATTATTATTATTATTATTATTATTATTATTATCGCTTAAGTTTCTAGATTTTGTAAACCTTCACTTAAACTCTCCACTATAGTTTGACATTTTATTTTATTTATAATGTACTATACCCATTCATTTTCTTTTACTTCTTATTTTATTTAAAACCCATTGAGAATTTATTTTGCATTTATTTATAAATACGGTATATTACATATACTACAACATGGCATGCACGGGTGCTGCAACATTATCGATATCCGTTAAAAATTCGTACTCGATAATAAATAATAAATTATATATATACATAGTATTATATTAAAATGAGTAATATTAATAATATTGATCATTAGTAAAAGGATAGTAGTTAATAATCCATTCCCAATTTCATATTTGTGCATATTTTTATCTAAAAACATGGATTTTAGTTAAGAAATATTGTATTAAATAAAATCGTAAAGTTAACAAATTTGTTTTAACAAAAAAAGTTCGTGTAAATTTTGAAGTGAAGATTTTTTGAATTCGAAAAAGATTCGATATCCGTCTGAATCCAGCCAAAATTTGTTGGTTTAAAAAAATAATTTGATCCGAGCAAGATTAAAATTCGACCCAAATTCATTTCGATACAAATGAAATTGAATCTGGGTCGAATCTTATCCAACCCAATGACAAGCCTTTGTTAACTAACTTTGTACAGGAGATCACTTTGGTAATTTGCAAGCAAACTTGGATGCGGCATACAAATTTGGCGAGACAGCTTGTGATGTGGTTGTCCGTAACTCTCTTGGCTCAATTGTGTTTGCATCTACTTCGTTCACCTCTTGTTTGAATGCTTCGGTTGCATAGGCTCTTGCAATTCGGCAAGCTTGCTGATTTTTGAATGCAAAATGTGTTCACAATGTGATTTTTGAAAGTGATTGTCTCGTTGTAGTTCAAGCTATTTTATTTTGGGAAGAGAATATATATTGGGCAATTCTTCGATTGTTTTGTAAATTCGCAAGTTGTGGGCTTCTTGGCCTAAGTGGCGCTTCAAATTTATTTTAAGATCGACTAATTGTGTGGCGCATAATCTTGCAGCTTGGGCTTTTTCCCGTGGTCCGAATTTTTGTCTTAACAAGGATTGTTTACCTATTATGTTTTTTGTGACGGTGGACATCCTCGTGTAAGCTGGTTATCTTTTGTCTAATTTTAATGATATGGTTAATTATAGGCAAAATTATAAAAAAGGTCCCAAACTAATTAATGATTTTGGATTTTCGTCCCAAGCTATATCACTTAGCCAAATTCGTCCCGTAATTTTATATTTTTTTTGGAATATCGTCCCATTTGCCACATGGTTGCTTACGTGTCATGACGTGGCAAATTTAAGCATAAACAATTATATAAGATTGCAGAATTCATCCCAAACTAATTACAAATTTTGATTTTTCGTCCCAAACTAATCAAAAATTTTGATTTTTCATCCCAAACTATATCAACACCCCGACTTTCGTCCCGTAATTGAATTGATATGGGTAAAAAGAATTCGTTCCAAACTAATTATGAATATTTATTATTTATTAATAAAAAAATGCACAATTTTTTCCTATTGAAATAGGATTTTTTTTTTTCACAAAAGTGCATGGAAATTTCAAAAATTCATAGTATTTTTCTCTTAAAAAAAGTTAATGGCAATTTATTTCCATGTAATATTCATAATGTTCAATTTACATCTCCGTGTTATGATAATGTGACAGTTTACCCCCATGTGTTGTGATAAATGTGGCAATTTGCCTCCTATATTATAATAAATGTAGCACTTTATCTCCTTGTTATAAAACACTTTGCATGCCCACTCTCAATTTATGCAATTGAGTTACACTCTCCGGTTCAAGGGGATGAAATGCTTTTTTAAAATTTTCACAGAGGGGTAAACTGCTCTTTTTCAAATTATAAATTGAATATTATTAATATTACAGGGGGTAAATTGCCATTAGTCCCTTAAAAAAGTAAAAGATAAATCGTCATTTCCATTAAATTAGAAATTTAATAATTGACTAAATTCATGCAAAATGACAAATTGTGAGACGAAATTCGGCGAGTTAATATAGTTTGGGACCAAAACCAAAATTTGTAATTAGTTTGGGACGAATTATGCAATCTTGTATAATTGTTCATGCTAAAATTTGTCACGTTGTGACACGTAAGCAGCCATGTGGTAAGTGGGACGATATTCCGAAAAAATATAAAATTACGGGATGAATTTGGCTAAGTGATATAGCTTGGGACGAAAATCCAAAATTACCGATTAGTTTGGAACGTTTTCTGCAATTTTGCCTTAATTATAAAAAAAAAAAAAAAAAAAAAAAAAAACTGACCCCATTTTCTATTATACATTGGCAAAGGAATTTTCTCTTGGTCGGCCCAACGGGATCAAATTACTTAAAAAAAAAGGGTGATTTACACTCAGATCCACTCAAGCTTGGACGTATAACAAGAAACCCCCCGTTGTTTCAAAAATTGTAGGGACACCCCCTCTGGTATGGACTATTTACCACAAAATCCTTACGACGTTAAAAACATATGGAATTTGATGACGTCAATAATTTTATACCACATGTGGTGTCTATGTAATAATTTTATACCACAGTGAATGTATTTGAAATATTACAATTACTTCAAGGGGTTACATGTAGCCAACGGTCATATTTTAAAAAATGACCGTTGGATGTTACTGTTGGCCACATATTTTGGCTATTAATATCATTCCAAGTGTTTATTTTTTTGCATTTCATCCAACAAATTTGATAATGTCATCATCAAATTCAAGAGGTAGTGTGAGATGCTTAAAATATCGAAAATCAAAATGTTCAAGTATAGGTTGCGTGAAGAATGCACCCGTAATGGTTGTGGATGCACACCGAGATTTGAAGGTGTATCATCCCTAAATGTGAACATTTTGATTTTTGGTCATTTTTTAAAATATGACCGATGGCTACAAATAATCCCCTGAAGTTATTGTAGTCTTTCAAATACACCCCCTGTGGTATAATATTATTACATAGACATCCCCTGTGGTATATTGTTATTACATAGACACTCCTTGTGGCTATATTCGACCTAGGGTAAATTTGAACAATCAATAAAAAATTGATGATATCATCAAATTCCGTCAGTTTTTAACACCGTAAAGGGTTCTTTGTTAATAGGCCATACCAGAAGGGGTGTCCCTGTAATTTTTGAAATAGCAAGGAATTTCTTATTATACGCCCAAACCTGAGGGAGTCTGATTGTACATCATCAAAAAAAAAAAATATTATCTTTCAACTTACTTTTTTCCTTAAAAAAATGTGGTGTTTATGAGTCACTTTAGAGTTGACTATTAATTAGAAAAGATAAGTGTTTTTATAAATTTACCAGCATTTTTTTGTTTTGAAATATATATATTATTTTGTGTAATAACTCTATTTAGCACTTGGATAACTACTTTTTATGTCAACATGATACATATTGTCATTGACATTGCTGTAACATAACACAGTTTTGAGAGAAGTCACTTGAAAAGAAAATAATTGTATCCATCATCTTTATCTTTGGTTACGTAATTAGCAATCAAGAAATATAAATTGGTTGTGTTCGATTATTCGTATGTATTTCTATTAAGTTTTCCATTATTTCCTTGTTTTTTTTTTTTAATTTCAGGCAATTAATAACAATTAGAAAATCATTACTGGAGCTATTGAAGAGTACCGAAAATAAGATGGTCTTACATATTTTTGAAGTTAAGGGCAATTTACCCCATATGATATTTTTGAAGTTAAGTGCAAATTAGCCCATATGATATACATAATGTTCTGTATATACTCAATACTTCTTTTACTTAATAGTTTAGTGTCTCCAAGATTAAAAATAATCAAATTATATTCTTGTAGGGAATTAGACTTGAATAATCATATTAATAAGGTATATATACAATGACAATTTAATAAAGAATCTAAGTTTTATTTTTATTTTTTATATATATTTGATAACGGTGGAAATTGAAAATTGTAATTACATTGTTATCGTGATTTTGAAGTTTTTTGACAACCTAAACGAAAATCTCTTCTAGTGAATTTCGGATGGTATTTGACCTCTACAAATATAATAGCTCATGAGTGTTCAACTCCTAAAAACTCAATATTCTTAATATATAATATTACAATTTTAATCCTTCTAAAATTATTTATTTTTTTAATAATCAAATTACTAAAAATTAATATCATTACAGTTTTCTTGTAATTTTTTTTTTTTAATCTTAAATAAGTGCTAGAGAGCTACTCCAATTTTGGACCGACAAATAGCCCATATGTAATTGATTGTAGAATGACAATCTCGTAGGCCCAATGGGCCAAAAAGCCCATCCAGAAATCTACTAAGGTTTTCTGTTGCATATATGATAGAAAACCTCAGCTGAAGAAATGTTTAGCAGCAGCTGAGCTGAGCTTCTCCGTCATACGTACGTTCTGCTAATCCATCCGCTGTAAGTATAAACAATTATTATAATTTCAATTTTTGCTTCGATGATTATGCTAAAAAATTGATTGAATAAATTATTTGAATCAAAGGTTCAGTGTATGCAATTCATTTCCGTTTTATTAGGGTTCGTAACATTTTAATTTATTAAGTTCGGTTTGTTGGTAAGGATTTTGTTTCTGATGAACAATTTAAAAGATTCAATGATGTATTTTGTGTTTATGTAAAGCTTGATTTTGACCTGAATTATAATTTTCATATCATGTATGCATCTAATTTTATTGCAAATGTTAAAAATATTGTAGTATAGCTTTTTTCGATATCTCTTATATATTTGAAATGGCGGCTTGCTTTAGTTTTAGGTTTGAGATTTACATTTTTGTTGGTGAATTGTAGATAAATCATGAAGCACAATAATGTTATACCGAACGGGCACTTCAGGAAGCACTGGCAGAACTATGTTAAAACTTGGTTCAACCAGCCTGCCCGAAAGACGAGGAGAAGAATTGGTATTATATTAGTATATTTATTACCTTTTTTTTATTTATTTCTTACACTTGTTTGATTGTTTAAATGAGAGTGTTTTTTGTTTTACTATTTTATAACTCTTGCTTGCTTGCTTGATGTATTTCTCATTCAGCAAGACAGAAGAAAGCTGTGCAGATTTTTCCCAGGCCTACAGCCGGACCACTTCGTCCTATTGTCCATGGACAGACGCTCAAGTACAACATGAAAGTCAGGGCTGGTAGGGGATTTTCTCTGGAGGAGCTCAAGGTGAGTTATTTCACTTAGAAAACCATGTTCAATGTTTCATTACCAGTGTTGCTACGTTTGATCATATGGAAATTGTAAGACTTTTTATGTTAAATCTTTAAAATGTAGCATGTATTTTCCATTCTTTGCCCATCATGAACAACCATGTTAGTGTTATTTTCACCACTGATCATTGCTTTACCATTGATTTGCATGTATTCATAATCATTTGTTCCCATTCGACTCGAGCAAGTTTGATTAGGGATTTGTCTAAGTTTTTGTGGATTGGTCTAATGTCAATTAAATAAGAGCACTTTACCCCGTGTGAAAATTTTAAAGGAGCAATTTATCTCCTTCAACCGGAGAGTGTAACTCACTCGCTGAAATTGATTTGCATGAAAAATGTTTTTGTAACATAGGGGGTAAAGTGCAACATTTATCATAACACACTTACACAAGGGGTAAAATGCCACATTGAAGAGGGGGTAGTTTTGTTAATTCATATGTAAAAATGCCAGGGTGGTAGTGTGAAACTTTGATAAGATTATATAGGGGGGTAAAATGCTATTTTTCAAAATTACAGGGAGGGAACATTATGCATATCACATGGGGATAAATTGTCATTAACTCATTTCTCCATAGTATCGGTTTCTATTGCCAAACCTCTAGATATATTTTTTATTTGCATAAACCAGAGTGCAGGAATCCCTAAGAAACTTGCCCCAACTATTGGCATCTCTGTCGATCATAGGCGCAGAAACCACTCCTTGGAGGGTTTTCAGACAAACGTCCAAAGGTTGAAGACGTATAAGGCAAAGGTTGTTGTCTTCCCAAGACGTGCTCGTAAATTCAAGGTAACAACGATTGTGTTTATCAATGGATACTTCCTTGATTGTCATTTCAAAACTCTGTTAAACAATTTTCTTTTCTCCCACAGGCTGGTGATTCTACTCCCGAGGAGTTGGCAACTGCTACCCAAGTTACTGGTCCTTACTTGCCAATTGTTAGCGAGAAGCCAACTGTGGAGCTTGTTAAGGTCACAGAGGAGATGAAATCTTTCAGGGCATACAACAAGTTGCGTCTTGAGCGGACGAACGAGCGTCATGTCGGTGTTAGGGCTAAGAGGGCAGCCGAGGCTGAGAAGGAAGAGAAGAAATAGTGAGTTTCAGTGTCCAGTGCAAGTTGTTGGATCTATTTTGTTTCTTTTTGGCTACTTGAAATTATCTGGATTTTGTTTTGAGTCATAAATGCTAGTAATTATAGACCAACAAGTTCAGTGTATGGTTTTTACTTTTTCTTGAGACATTACTATGTTTTTACATAATTTTTTATGTTAATTTACCTTTTTGTCATGTTTTAATTAGAATTGTCAATGGGTTGATTTCAATCTGAATCCTATTTTGTTCCAGTCCGATTTGATAGGATATTTGTCTGATTAGAAATCTGGTGAATATGATCCAATTACGTACGTAGATCCGTAATGCAAAATATATGAATTGAATATGGGTCTAAGTCGATCCGATGCACTAAAGATTCGTATCCGTCAATAAAATTTCAAAGTTATATATATAATGTTTCATTCATAATCTCATTTTTATGTTATATTTTCATCCAACATATGAGTTAATTTTGAGAACCTTAATATAAGGACATCTCCAATGTAAAACACACCCATTTCCCTTAGCATTGTCATCTCTCTAATGTATCAATCTTCTCATTTCATTCTACTACAACTAATTTTCTTCCTTATTCTAACTTAATAATAATAATAATCAAAAAAATTAATACAATAATAATCATAAATAAGGGTAAACATCACTAATGGTCCTCTTATCATTATTTTTTTATAGAGTGGTCCCTCTTATGTTTTTTTCCCCATATTAGTCCCCACTATGAATTATTTAATTTCACTATGGTAATTTTTAGGCTGTCCAAGGTGAACTAAAGTGCCAAAACAGTTTTATGAGGGACTAAATTGATAAAGAAACAGTTTTCATGAGGGACTAAATTAACACAAAACAATTTTATGAGGGACTAGTGTAACACTATAAGTAAAAGACCACTTGTAAATGACTAAAATAAAACAAATAATTCATAGTGGGGACTAACGTGAAAAAAAAACACAAAAATGACCATTCTGTAAAAAGTTAATGATAGAGAGGACCATTACTAGTGTTTACCCTAATCATACACTAAATTAAAGTCACATTTTTATTAATTACATTAAAGTTAAAGTTAAGTTTTTTTAAAATTACATTTTATTAATAAAATTAAATTTAAAGAAAAATTAAAGTTTAGTTTAAAAAAAAAAGAAGGTTTTTAGTTATTAATTTATAAAATAAAACAAAAGAAAAGAAAAAAAGAAAAAGAAAAAAATCGTCGGCCACCCATTTGTTGGGCGGCGCGCGCCCAACCAACCAGTAAACCACAGCGGTGGGTGAGGCAAGGGGAGTCCACTTGCCTCACCCACCTCATCCCAACCAACTCCTACACTAAAACCTTGATACATTATAGATGTCCTAAATAACATAGTTTGTCAAAGTTATATGTGAAATAATTTGAATAAGTGGTTTAATATGTTGAGAGTTCATATTTTCTATGTTATTACTTAATTGTTAAGAAAAATTTGTACACATAAATTTAGTTAAATGGTAACAAAGACAAGTTTGTTTTTGCGAAAAATATAACTATGAAGTTAAAAAATGGATGTTCTACTAGATCCAGAAAAAAAACAATATCCGATCGAATCCCGACAAAATTTAATGGATACAAAAATTTCGTATCCGAGCAAGATCTTAATTCGATCCAGATTCATCATTATGACATAAATGAAGCCATATTTGTATTGATCGAAATCCGACCCAAATCCAACCAATTGACCAGTCCTAATTTTAATGCCTTTTATAATATAATGCCTTAATGGTGATTGGTGCCAAATATTTGGGATTGGACTTTGGAGGTTTGGACCGACCATTTGTACCTACAAGCCATTGTTAACTAACAAACTGACCCCATTTTCTTTTTATCCATTGGCACGGGAATTTCTTTTTTGGTCGGCGCAACAAAATCAATTTCAGAATAAAAAAAAGATTATCTTTGAAATTGAATATTAATCAGAACAAAAATGTGTTTTTGAAATAATATTAATATTTAGCAATTGAATACCTATACTTTTTATGTCAACATGAAACTTATTGACATTGTTGTAATACAAACACACAGTTTTGAGAGAGGTCATTTAAAAAGAAAATAATTGCATCCAATATCTTTATCTTTGTTTACGTAATTAGCAATCATCAAAATATAAATTGATTCTGTAAAGATTTCTATTATTTCCTTACTTTTTTCCAAGCAATTATTAACATTAAGAAAATCATTACCAGAGTAAAGAAATGGGGCTAATGACAATTTACCCCCTGTGATTATCATAATGTTCAATTTATCCCTTGTGATTTAAAAAAGAACAATTTACCCCCTTGTGACTTTTTTAAAGGAGCAATTTACCTCCCCGAGTTGGAGAGTGTATCTCACTCTCTCAAATATGAAAGTGAGCGTGAAATGTATTGTGTAAAAAGACGAAATTACCCTTTGGGAGGGGAGGGGGGGGGGTAAAATACCACATTTATAATAATACAGAGAGGTAAATTGTCACATTTATAATAAAACATGCATGGAGGTAAATTGTTACATTTTTTTCAATTCAATTTTTTTTGAATGCTTAAAAGGTGGTTATTATTGTCAATTTAATTTTTTATGAAGGATTAAAATTTTTAGGGAGGCAGTGTGAATTATTTTTTAAATTAAAGAAGGGGGGGTGGGGGGGGGGGGGGGGGGGAGGGTTTAAATTGTCATTAACCCAAAGATAATGAGATGGTCATATAAATTTTTATTTCAATTTGACTATAAATTGACGAAGATATATATATAAAAATAAAATAGTTATATTTCTTCCATCTAAATTATTATGAACCTCTCAACTGGAAACATGAAAGTAGCTCACTTTTGGATGTAATAATAACGTTCTCAACTACCATTTCATTCATTCATTCATTCATTCATTACCAAGATCCAATTTAACAACACACATAAATTATCAAATAAAAAAAAAAAAAAAATAGATAACACCACACATAATATTTATATATTTATATTCATAGTCATATGATATATCTTTAAAATGGCTGCAAATTTTGGATCTTTAAGGCAAAGCTTTGCAGAGAGAAGCGGTAAAGAAAGATTACTTTCAAGAAAATTCTATTCCGACTATGAATTGGTGGATGATTCATCGTCATGTTGTTTGCATCGGATTTTCCGAACCACGGGAGAAAGTTGTACCCTGTGGTGGGACTATGTTAAAGGGACTGTAATCAGTGCATATGAAATGGGAAGATCCGACCCGAGAAAAATTGTGTTTGCTCTTAAAATGGGCTTAGCTTTGTCTATGGTTTCTGGGCTCATATTTTTCAAGGAGCCCTTAAGCTATATTACTGATAATTCAATCTGGGCCATTCTCACAGTTGTTGTTGTGTTCGAGTTTAGCATAGGTAAGTTCACTCATCATTAATTTATTACACTTAATTTTATTTGTATATATTTGTAATGATCAATGTTCTTGTTGTTGTATATAGGGTCGTTTCCACTTCCTCTTCTTGTGACATGTACATAACTTTGAAATAAATTTTCTTGTTCTTGTTAAAAAAAAATGTTGTTGTTGTTGTTGTGTCACAAAGAAATTTCCTTACAATAAAGATAATTTGGTGGTGTTTTCAATTAAATTATTGGTTTAGCTTTTTGTAGAAGCTATAAGCTGCATTCAACCAGCTTCTACTTTTTGTATCTTTTTTAAGAGAATTTTGAGCATAAGCGATTTTAAAAGTGGTTGAAAACATTCACTTTCAGCTTATTTTTTTGAAAAGGCAGAAAATCACTTTTTAAAACGATTGAAAACACCACTTTTGTGATTAGGCATCCTTAATGTTGTTGTGGTTGTGTTTGAGTGTTTATGTTATGACTTAATGTCAGTTTATATCATGTGATATTTTTAATGCTCAATTTACCTCTGTAATTTGAAAAAGAGCATTTTACCCAGTGACAATTTTATGAGCAATTTAACTCCTTCAACTGTAGAGTGTAACTCACTCACTGAGATTGAAAGTGAGTATGAAAAGTGCTTTTGTAACATAGGGGGCAAAGTGCAACATTAACATAGAGAAATGCCACATATAAGACGGGTAGTTTTGTAAAAAAAAAATTTAAAGTTTAATAATGTCAGAGGCAGTGTGGAACTTTTTTAAGATTATAGAGATGATAAAATATTTCTTTCAAATTTCAGGGAGATAAATTGAACATTATGTGTATCACATGAAGTGTTAAATTGTCATTAGCTCGTCTATGTTATTAATTAATGTTGTTATTTCATGTTTATTAATGTAATTGTCTGGTAAATTAGGGGCTACACTTAGCAAAGGGTTTAATCGTGCATTGGGGACGTTCTCTGCTGGAACACTAGCTCTTGGAATTGCAGAATTGTCTAAGATGGTTGGAGAATTACAAGAAGTTTTCCTCGTCTTCAACGTTTTTATTGCAGGTTCGTTCATCTAATCATTGTTAATTTGTGAAAATGCAAAAACACCCCTTAAGGTTTTCCTAACTATCATAAACTCCCCTGTATTATTTTAAGGGAAAATTGCAAATATGGTACCATCAATAGAGCACTTTGCAACATCAAATTAATAATTGGACCAAAATGGACGAAATCAGCCACGTGCATAACGTGATGGAAACGGTATAATTTTTCCTTCAAAACTCAAAAGATGAAATAATGTAATAATTTTCCCCTAAAAAATGAGGAAAATGTGATTATTTTTTCTCCAAAAGACGAGATAACAACCATGTGCGGTGTACGTGGCTAATTCCAACCATTTTCGTCCAATTATTTGACGCGCGGTGGTATGGACATTGCCACCAAACTTTAAATTGTGGTACTAATTAAATGTGCATTTACATATCCAGTGGTACCAATATTATAAAATGTCATATTGTATGGTATCAAATATTCAATTTTCCCATTATTTTTGTTATCAAGAAAACCCCTGTATTCTTTTTTATTAGCAAAAAAATCCCATAATTTCACTCTTTTTTATGGTTTTTTATATGATAAGTTATGCAACTCATTTCTTGATTTATTACAGGTTCTTTAGCTAGTTATTTCAAGTTGTATCCAGCAATGAAGCAGTATGAATACGGGTTTCGTGTCTTCTTGTTGACATTCTGTATTGTACTTGTATCCGGGACTTCTAACTTTTTTAAAACAGCCGTTTCTAGATTGCTTCTAATTGGTGTTGGTGCTGGTGTTTGCTTAATCGTCAATGTTTGTGTTTACCCCATTTGGGCTGGTGAGGATTTGCATAAATTAGTCGTCAAGAATTTTACAGGAGTTGCTACTTCTCTAGAAGGTAAAGTTTTCTTTTAACTAAATGCTCCAGCTATAATGTTTAGTGACGACAAAATTTCGAAAACGGTCCTGTAACTTTGGATCGGCCTTTCAAAAATGAGTTAATAGCAAATTAACTCTTCGTTTTATTCTAAATAGGCGGTTTACATTCCTGTGATAAATAAAATGGCAAAATATCTCTCTCCCTGTATTTTTTAAGAGAAGCACACGGGATAAATGCAAAATACTCCCCTGTGTTATGCTAAACCTGCAAGAAACTACCCTGTGAAATTTTTATTGTGCCAAACTTCCTCGTGTTTTCAAAAACCCTGCAAAAAACACCCAGTTTGTAAAAAATAGGTCGTTTTGGATCGACATATTTCAAGAATCCATTTTTAAAATACTTCAAGTTGATCCCTACAACTTCACGTGGTATATTTTTAAAATTATTTCTTGAAATATGTCGATCCAAAACGACCTATTGTTTACAAATTGGGTGTTTTTTGCAGGGTTTTTGAAAACACAAAGAAGTTTGGCGCAATAAAAATTTCACAAGGTAGTTTCTTGCAGGTTTAGCATAACACAGGGGAGTATCTTGCATTTTCCCCAAAGCACACTCTGCCTCCCTCTTGATTTTTACATTTTTACAAGGGGGTAAAATGCTCATTATGCAATATCATAGGAAGTTAAAGTGTCCATTTACACATATCACAGGGAATAACGCATATTACAGGGGGGTAAAGTGAAGTTAATATGTTGTGTAGGGTTAAATTGATCATTTTCACATGAAAATAAAGTATCGGTCACATTTTAAAGCGTGTGTGCATCACCTCCACTAGGAATGAGGTATATTGCTCATTATGTGATGCACACACTAGGAATGAGGTATATTGCTCATTATGTCATACCGCGGGGTGTTGGGGTTTAAATTGTCTATTTTCATATTACAGGAAGATAAATTGTCTATTAGATATAACTCTCGCCAAAAACCCTTTCAAAAATAGTCATTTAACTATACTAAACGCACATTTTGTCCTTAAACTTTCACCAAATTTCAATTTTAGTCATATCCATAATAAATTTTGTCCTATAACTTTCAATAAGTTTCAATTTTTGTCCTGCAACTATAAATTTGGTCCTATTACCAGAGAAAAAATTTGTAATTACAGGATGTAAATTGAAAGTTAGAGGTTAAAAATTGTAACTGAAACATGGATATTGGAACATATGAAAGTTGGAGGACAAAAATTGTTATGTATAGGATTAAAATTGAAATTGAGTTAAACTAAATGATTAAATGTATGTTCAGTATAGTTACATGGCTATTATTGAGGAAGTACAAAGTTACAGGACTATATTTGAAAATTTTTCCGTTTCCTAATGGATATAAGACAAGGGGATTGACATCCATCTTGATTCTACGTGTAATAGGGTGTGTGAATATGTACTTGCAAGGCGTAGAATACGACAGGATCCCTTCAAAGATTCTACTATACCAAGCTTCTGATGATCCTTTGTACAAAGGATATAGAGCCGTGGTACAATCGACTAGCCAAGAGGAGTCCCTCGTACGTATGTTTGAATGAAATTCGGAAAATAAATACGGGGATAGCTAGACTTACGTATATACCGTTTTTGTGTTAATTTTGATTTCGTTTTCGTTCTTTCGATTGTCGTTTTTGCAGTTGAGTTTCGCTGTATGGGAACCACCCCATGGACGTTACAAAATGTTAAGATATCCTTGGAGTGATTACATTAAAGTTAGTGGTGCTCTTAGGCATTGTGCTTTCATGGTTATGGCGATGCACGGGAGTATACTTTCAGAAATACAGGTACGTACGATGTACGTATTTTATTTAGAAGCTCGTGTTTTGAACGATAAATTGTTTACTTTGTAGGCATCATCTGAATTAAGACAAGTTTTTAAGGATGTGATACAAAGAGTTGGGACCGAAGGTGCTAAAGTTTTACGATTGCTTGGTCACAAGGTAGAAAAAATGGAAAAACTAAACCCGGGGGTAGACCTACTCCAACAAGTACACGATGCTGCGGAGAATCTACAAATGATGATTGACCAAAAATCTTATCTCTTAGTAAATGCGGAGACTTGGGAGCGTGAAAATCGACCTGGAAAATTTGCAGATCCCGAGCAACTTCAGGAGCTTAAGGATAACGAAAGCAAGCAATTCGTGATAAACTCACTTAATGGGTCAACTCAGGCATTATTACGAAACTATGACCCAAATAATCCAAATACAAGCATTAATCTCTCTGTTTCCCATTTGGGTTCTGGAGAAGACGTGCTTAGACAACAGACGATGTGGCCTTCACGGCTCTCACTTATGGGCGATAATATTTTAAATGAACGTGAAGCGAGGACATATGAAAGTGCAAGTGCATTGTCACTTGCTACATTTGCTTCATTGTTGATTGAGTTTGTTGCTAGACTTCATAATCTTGTCAACTCGTTTCAACAACTCAGTGAGACGGCCAAATTCAGTGAGCCCGTGGAGTCCGTTGGCTCAATGGTATAGGCTCCGAGGAAGGTGACTTCATTAAGATTTTTTTTCTTTCTTTTTTTTGTTAATAAGGTTTTGTATGTTTATTGTAGAAAGATTGTCTAGCTTCCAAGATTTTGGTGGTTGAGTATTATATAGTGAAAGCAAGAAAATTAAGGAGGTTGTGTAAACAAATGTTCATTTTCATTTGTGAGGAAGCAACGAGGAGAATATTCGTTTTGTTCCGAGTAAGTTTCAATAGTTTATGAAACATTTAGGCTATGTTTGGTTTCTTGGAATTAAGTGAGTAAAATGATAAGTATAACCAAATTGAACAAATCGTAAAGTTCAGTACTCTATTGTTTGAGGGATAAATGCATGATATTACTCTGTATTATGCGAAACATGCACAATCTCCGTTAGTTACTAACACCGTTAATTTTTGCATAGTTTTATTTGCGTAAAACTTCTTGTACTTTTGAATGTTTGCACAAAACTTCCTGGTCCTTTTAAGAAAGTGGAAGAGAAATAGAAGTGGAAAACGTTTATGAAAATGAGGGAGAATAGAAAATTAATGGTGAGTTTTTTTTTTCCATGGGTTTAATGGTGAGAATAGAAATAGAAGTGGAAAACATTAAGTGGGAACCTCTCCCAATAAGGATTCGAAACTGAGTTCACTACTTTGTAGTGACTAGTCCATTCCACTAGACCAATTAACTTAACATAACGATTTCATAACTCTTTTTAGGATAATTGTTATAGTATAATTATATTTGGGAGAATAATTTATTAAAATTGATTTAACTAGGGTGGTTCTTGAGTCGGCTTCGGGCTAGATCAAGCTTGACCCAAATCCAGCTCCACTTATGCCGGATCAGATTTGGGTTAGATCCGAATATTGCTCGGATCTGAAATTTTTAATTGTATTAGATCTTGTCAGAATCCGGTCGAGATATTGAATCTTTTCCGAGTCTAACTAATAGTCATATTTTTGGACGAAAATATGCATACAAATCAAATTATAACAGAATTATTAACTATTATTTTGATGGTAAAATATTATTAATGGTATTTATCTTAGAAAACTATTATGTATAAATACAAGTATTCAATTTATTGCAGATAAATTGGAAATTAATCATGCATTTGAGGTGAAAAATAACCAAAAAAAAAAACTGAAAGTCAGTGAAAGATGAACCATCAAAGTTAGGAGATTGAAGGCAGATTCTACAGATGAATGCAATGCTCGAATTCTCAGTAACCTCGTGTGGAGCTATTACTCTTACGTTATGATCACAACAAAATTTTAACGTGGAATTGTCGAGGCAAAATAACGTCGAGGGAAACGCTAGTGACCATAAACTGTTGTGTTTCTTTGAAACAAGTTATGCAATCTATTTTAAGTAAAATGCAAGGATAAAGTAAACTAGTTACATTGCAGATAATGTCGACAGGAGTACAAAACAGTCATCGTATTTCGAAAAAAGTTGATCATATATATCGAAGATTCATTAACCTCAACTATAGAAGATCATCAAAGAAAGAAAGGAAAGCGAACGTAAAAAAGAATACTCAAAGACAATCATGCAGACCTCCCTCAATTAGAAGCCCATGCAGAGTGTGTCTGTGTCATCTCATCCAAAAGTAAACCGGATACCGAACTTGGCTTGAAAAGACGAAGCTTCTCCAAGAGTCTTTCAATCAATACACCGCCTGCATATGAAACACCCGAAACCATAACCCCCAAAATAACAAAGTTTAAGACACATTTGAAGTATCGTTTGGGGGGTCTTTGTATGTAGGCCCTTCCAATTGCTAGCATCGTAATGCAAAGAAGAGACGCTGCTGCAACAACCATGAGCTTGAATTCTTTGTCATCACTTTTACGGAACGAGAAACCGTAGACAATTGGAGGCACTAAGCCAAATATGAGGTATGATAGTATTGAAACTACTACGTGAAGTATGAAATTATCTCTTCGGCCAAGAAGTTCTTTGTATCGGTCTCTTTGACCGATTACTTGATTGGAAATTTGATTGTTAACTTGTACTATGCTGTCACAGCGCAGTTCCCATAACTGTAAAAAATTAATAAAAACAGAATCTTGGTTAGTTGGTGTTTGGGAAAAATGTTTATTTTTCAATGTTTGGAGTTTGATAATTACAATAATAATACTAATAGTACTTACATTGTGACATATGATGAAAAGTCCCCCAATTATATTGGCCATTCCCAAAGCTAAAACGTTCACTGTGGATAACATAAGACGAAAATCAGAGAAAAACATAATCATGTTTTGCACTTTTGGTCCCATAGAAAAATCCCTTTTTTTTTCTTTACATTTCTGGTCACATTCAACTGTATTAGTTTTGAACTTTTAGTGCCAAACTGAATGGAAAAGGGTGATAAGATTAAAGGTGCAAAAGAACTAGGACCAAAAGTGCATTTTGTAAAATGTGGGACCGACAGCGCTGGGGTTTGGTCCCATGGATCTTAAAAAGTGTTGCACATTATAAAACCAGTCCAAGAAAAACGAATACCTACGTGTGGCAGCATTACCACCAGCCGCAGATGACACAACATTTAGACTAGTAATGGACTCAGCCAGCCCACCATATACTATGCTTTTAATTATTTCGACTCCAAATTCTCTTCTCACTTCAGTTCTTTCACGAGTTTGAGTCCCCGACATCAATGCACTTGCTGACGCTGTTGCATTGACTATACCTTCCAGAATTTGAGTTGACTCGGCTGGTCGTGTATCTATGGTTATCACCGTATCTTTGCCTGCATCATACATACATATTTCATCATATACAATAACATAAGGGAGATGTTATTTTTATTTTAAAAAAATGTTTTGGGTATCGTTTAATAGTCTACCTTGTGCGACTGAGAGTCCATCTGCAGATGAAATACTATTAACATCCATTGCTTCTCCGGTGTGGACTTCATATGTGGATTTGGTGATTGTATGCTGAGAGACTTCAGTAGAATAGACTTGACCTTTTAAAATAATCATTTATTTTAGGGTTAATTACAGAGACCTCCCCTGTGGTTTGGTGAATTTCGCGTCCAATCCCCTCGGAAAATCATAATTTCAAAGACCTCCCTTCAGGTTTGCAAAATCTTACAAAACCCTAACGGAGACTAACGGAGGTGGACAGAATACGTGAAATTACCCTCTTGTCCTCATCCATTTTAATTACTTCGACATCCCCTGAGGTTTGCAAAACCTTATAAAAATTTATATTTGCATATTAGTCCCTAAACTTTAATAAAAATTTAATTTATACATAAAAAAGAAAAAAATATAGTTTATTAATTAGGCAAAATAAGAAATATTTTTATAAAGTGTTATATAACATTTTCATATAATTTATTAATAGTAAAAAAACAATTTAATAATTACGTAATTAAGATTTTATTTTCGTATTTTATAATAAAATGTTAATTAATTGTTTTGTATTTAAGTAAGACATAAATTTATGATTTTATTGTTGAAAATATTAAATACTTATATATATATATATATATATATATATTTAAGTCTAAAACTGAAATAATTGCGTATCATTTTTTTTAGAAAAACCCATCAATTTAATTAATTAAAAATACTACATAGATAATTGTTTTATTAAAAGGGTATTTGAATGAGTATTTTTAAAAATATTTATTGATTTTTTTAGTTAATTTTTTATAAAATTCATATTTAAATACTATATAATTTATCAATAGCATAAAAAATAATTTATTAAATATGTAACAAGATTTATTTTAGTATTTTATAGTAAATATTATTTAATAGTATTGGATCTAATTAAGAAATAAATAAATTAATAATTCTTATTTTATTAAATGGGTATTTGAATGAGTATTATTTAATTTTGTTGAAAAATAATTGATTTTCTTAATTAAAAGTTTATGGTTTTTTTAGTACAGGCTAATATTAATATTTTAGCATTTCTATAATGCTTTTTGTTGTCCAATTTTTTTCCCTATTAATCTTAATTTTATTTATTATCCTTGTATATAGTTAATTTTTTTTATAATTATGAAAACAAATTGAAATTATTAAAATTACGGTTTAGATATGGATAATTCTTAATATTTTTGCATTTTCATAATGATCCTTTTTATTTATCTTCAATTTTTCTTATGATTAACAATAATTTATTCACTTTTCTTTGTGATTTAATTTAAAAACATTATGAAAAAAATTGAAATTAATATCTACACAGTAATACTTTTTCGTTGATATTTATAACATTTACACCCAAAACAAACCACATCATTTCATTGAAACCCTTCACATGCAACAAACATAACAAGGGTATAATAGTCCATGAAAATAGCTAAAGTAATCTCAAGGGTAAAATGGGATTTTCAATAAAATTCGGGTGATAACATCAGCAAAAACTAACGGTGGACCGACGGATGTAAGGTTTTGCAAACGTTAGGGGAGGTCTTTGTAATTATGATTATTCGAGGGGATTGGACGCGAAATACACCAAACCACATGGGAGGTCCCTGTAATTAACCCTTTATTTTATAAGTATTTTTGGACCAAGATCGAAAAGCTTTAATTTTAAAATAGACAGCAAGGATAAGTACCAGTCTCACTGCTTGTGAAATTTGTATTCGTATTTTTATCTTCAATAACAGATTGGGTTACGATGTAGGCTCCGACTTGTTGCTCTTCATGTGGAAAAGCTGCTGAAATGTTCAGTTTTCCTTCCTTATCTGTTACACATGAATTACTAAGATGAAATTGAAATTAAATGATGACTTTGAATTTCAACATTCTGAAGTGGAAAATATTGAACCTGTGGGGCCACCTAAGTGTAATGTCGGACTCGATATTTCGCGCTCACTTGAATTTTCAGGAGTCGGAGATCCATTGCTTGAAGATATCAGGAAATTTAATCCATCTTGTGAAAATGAAATGGTATCTTCTGCGGAATCTCCATTAGCAAAGTACTCGTATGAGTTTCACGGTGCACTTGGACTTCTTTGTCAGATTTAGATTCCATCAATTGTTCATTTGCATATTTTCCGAACTGTTCCAATGTATCATCTGTCGCAACCAAGGGACATAATGATAAAAATACGTACACTATATATCAAAGGCACAAGAGACATATAAGTGTGCTTAAACATAGGAATTGAGAGGATCAAAAGTCAAAACATTTAAGACTGATAGAAGACCACAACTTTGGAATAGAAACTCTATTAAAATTGCAATGGTAAATGATGAGTCGAACGATGACTCAAATTAGAGTAAAAATTACATAACTAAAATAAATGCTGATTTAGTATTTCACAATAATCCTAAAGATCATATCATATTAGAAAACAAACTTTCTATGAAATCATATCCAGTACCACCAGATGAAGTTAGTTGCACAGTTTTTTGAGCTACGAAAAATTTGACAGATATCTTTCTAACTTCTAAATGGATATTGATTTAAATAACATACCTATCTTCTCTGTTGTTATACCAATAGTTACTTTTCCATTTGACGCGGGTTCTTGCCTCGAAAAATGTAAGATCTCATCTCTTCCTTCTAGAATATCCTTGTTCTCGGCGGTCCTACAACTCCTTCGAATTTTTTTTTTTGTATTAGTATGATCATCATGTAATCAAGCTTACATCTAGGCTAATGTATTAGTATTTGGTATTTACCTTGCTCAAGTGTTGTTTCCTGTTTAGTTGATGCAAATATAGAGGTAAACCAGTTCTTTTTCGTATTTGGTACTTGTTCCTCCCGGACATTTTCTTTCACGCCTTTCTCTCCGAATTTCCGGAACAGCCTAAACCCGTTTCCTGAATGTTCAAATAAATGTTAAATATTTGGTTACTTTTTATCCTAATTTGAAGACACACCAAACAAAACTTACCATTTGAAATGAAAAAGCTAAAGCAAGATAAGCATCTGAATACATCAGGTTCTTCTTTACGTTCATCAACTTCATCTGCTGTTGGCACTCGAGCATAATCAAAATTTTCTTGTACCACAGCTGTTTCTATTTTGTTGCGCTTAACCTCTTCATCAGAAACTTGAATTCTGCGTTTTCTTTTGCGGAGTATAACTCTTCTTGTGATACAAGAATTGCAATTAGGACAGAACAAATCATGTGTGTTTTGCTTCTATACTACTTTTTCGACATCGTATTCAGTTTCTTCCAACTCATCCTCGTTTATTGTGCCATCAACTGCACTTTCTATCTCTTTAGACGACTCAAGATGATGTCCCTCGTGTTTGTTGTTCTCAATTTGCTTTTCTTCAGAATATGTAGTTTTATATTCAACACCTGAAATCATACTTAATTAGCTAACATTAACTAGTTAAATCAATCTGCAATTGGAAATTGTATCTTGTAAAATCTAACAACTATGTTGAAATGTGAGATATTTTGCTTGAAGGTTCTAGAAAGTTCAAGTTAGATCAAGATATATCATCTATAAGCTAGAATAAATTGGTAGGAGAATCTAGATAAATCTAAGTAAGATAAATGATGATAAATCTAGAAAGTATAGATTGTACTAGAAACTAGGATAAAATTAGATATTCTAGAGTGTTCCATAGATAAGTATAAATATGAGTACACTACTCAAATGTGATGTAAGAGGAATCAATTCAATAAAATTTTCCTCTCTAAAAATTACTCTCCTCCAATTAACTACAAAAACAAATAAGATATCAAAAAATCAAGTTGATATCAATTTTACAATTGATTCAACCCTCACAAACCCAACAAGTGGTATCAAGAGCTAATTGATCTTACGAGATTAAGTTCAAAAAATGGGTTCATCAACACCACCAATTTTCAACGGTGAAGACTACGACTATTGGGCGGTAAGAATGAAGGCTTTTCTCGTAGCAATTGAGTTATGGGAAACTGTTGAAAACGGTTATGAAAAACCGGAAGATGAAGGTACACTTACCGCACCTCAACAAAAGAAGAATAAAGATGAATATAAAAAGAATATGAAGGCACTTACATTCCTCCAAGCTACCGTTAATAAAGAAATCTTCATCGAGATAGTCGCTACGACTACAGCCAAAGAAGCATGGGAGATTCTTCGAGAAAAATATCAATGTTTGGAGAGCATTTCAATGGCGAAACAAGAAAGAGAAGAGCGAGGAATTAAGCAACGAATCAAGAGTGCGTTTGTCTCTCGCTTGCAATATATCAAAGACCAAGCCGATTCATTGACGTTGAATTATGTGCTAAGAATGTTAGAGACAGATTTGGGGCTTGAAAAATTTGCATTGGATGCCCACAAAAGATTGATTTGCCTCTACTTAGAAAAGATAATGGATAATGACGACGGTTGCACCTCTGAAACTGCAACTAAGAATTTGGATAAAGATGTGGATATAAGTAATCCAGAAGCACCAATAATGCCTGAACAACATGAATTAAAGAAGGGTCCGGAAAAATCCAACAGTAAAGAAGAAGATATGATGGAAGACTCCTCCAGGAGAAAATCATTTGAATCTCCGAAAAATTCAAATCCGTTACGGATAAATTTGCAGGTTGTCAAATGACATTTACGGAGCCATGCAGTTACGAAGAAACTTCTCAATATGAGAAATGGAAAGTTGGAATAAAGGAGGAGATAAAAAATAACAACATAAAGCAAACGCGGAAGCTGATGGGAGGACCTAAAAACAAGAAGGTGCTTCGTGCAAAAAAGAGTTATAAGACAATGGCAAATCAAAATGGCACAATCAACAAGCATAAGGCCAAGTGGGTTGCAAAGAGAAATGCACAGAAAATGAGATTAAGCTACAAAGATGCATTTGCACTTGTGGCACGTCATAATACAATCAAACACTTCCAAATTCAAAATTTGAGATACTTGGATATAAGCTTGGATTATCAAGCAAAAATCTCAAGGAGGAGTGTTGAAATGTGAGATATTTTGCTTGAAGGTTCTAGAAAGTTCAAGTTAGATCAAGATATATCATCTATAAGCTAGAATAAATTGGTAGGAGAATCTAGATAAATCTAAGTAAGATAAATGATGATAAATCTAGAAAGTATAGATTGTACTAGAAACTAGAATAAAACTAGATATTCTAGAGTGTTCCATAGATTAGTATAAATATGAGTACACTACTCAAATGTGATGTAAGAGGAATCAATTGAATAAAATTTTCCTCTCTAAAAATTACTCTCCTCCAATTAACTACAAAAACAAATAAGATATCAAAAAATCAAGTTGATATAAATTTTACAATTGATTCAACCCTCACAAACCCAACAAAATAGAAGTTGTGAAGTTATTTCATGGCCCAAACCATTTTCTTAAGTTATCTACTGACCTTCAAATTCAAAAGTTATTGTTTTGATATTCATCAGCTTATGATTCTGAATATGGTCGACACTAACACTTCCATTCCCATATGTCCAAGTGCAGATTCGACATTTCCATATTCCTAATCCAGTCACAAAAGAGAGATAAGTGCTCCAATAAGGTTAACCAATTTGATCTTTTTACTTCTTAAGGTAGGAAACACTACAGCTTAGATTAGTTTTTCCGAAACATTTCCGAAAAGTTTCCAATATTCAGTTGACCGAAACATACATCGAAAACAAAACTTTGATTCATGGGTATGATCCCCCATCCCCTATAAGGGCTCACATGGCTTGTTCAAGCAACTTATGTAACGAAACTTTACGGATCTACTCTCGAGTTTAGTCTAAACTGGAAATAATTACACAACTACCCACAGTTCCAAAATTCCCAACAAAGAGTGATCCTCTTTAATTTTTGCACTTTCACTAAACTGACCACACATTTGAGTACTATTTGGTTTTTTTATTTTTATTTTTATTTTCAAGAATATGATCAAATAGTCAATAACCTCACTTAGTCTCCCAAATTAAAATACACAAAAGGATGTACTATTTAACAGAACAATGTTTCATAACTGGTATATGCAAAATAGATACAAAGAATTACTATAAGGGAAGAAAATAAAAGGAGGGGCCCTTGGTTGATTTCTATTTCAAAGACAGGTAGGTTTAAAAAGTGGCCAAGGGGTGGGGTTAAAACAACAAAAACTATTATCCTCAGCATCATAGATTCAATTAAACAAATGGGATTTCAAAGCCAACAAAACAGCCACAGAATCAATTATAAAAATTCAATCTTGAAAAAGCAAAGCTTGCTTAATTACCTTCAATTTTGTCATAGAAAACAAGATTCTCAGATTTTTGCTCCCCATTTTCAGCTTCTGAGCCATTTTCAAGAACCTCCTTTATTTCTTGTTCAATCCCATCTCCATTTTCATTCACTAAAGACTCTTCAACTACATGCCCATTATTCTCTCCATTTTCAGTCATTAAAGACTCTTCAACTACATGCCCATTATTCTCTCCATTTTCAGTCATTAAAGACTCTTCAACTACATGCCCATTATTCTCACTTATCCCTTTATCAATTAAAGTTCTTGATTTTCTCAGTAAAAGAGTAGTTTCCTCTTGTTCTTGTTCTTGTTCTTGATCCTCCGCCACTACTTCCATATGTTTTTGCTCTTCTTTTTCCATCTCCATTTCCAGAAAGACAGAGAGAGAGAGAGAGACTTTGTTTAATTGTAAACTAGTAATTAAGTTACAGGGAAAAAAGAAAATAGTAAATGTAAGTTTATTAGTATTATTTCATAGTAGAATATAAATGCAGCTGAGAGTGTAGAAGAGGGTAGGGAACCTTATCTATAAATAGAGAGTTGACACTTCAATTTTCAATAAATGTGCGAAAAGACAATGGGAATCAAGAATCTTGTTTGCAGATGAAAATATTACAAATTTAGGAGTTATGGTCTGAAAATGGAGCTATAATTGATGGTGACATCTCTCTCTACCATGTGATTTTTTGATCTAGAGCATGTTAAAATTAATTTGGTGCAGTTAGTTGGTTACACGAAGTTCTTGAATTTAGGAAACAAAAATAATTTTATTAACACAAAGTAAAGTTATGGCAATTTACCCCCTATGATGTTTATAATGTTCGATTTATCTCCTATAATTTAAAAAATAGTAATTTACTCCATTCAATTTGAGAGTGTGACTAACTTTCCGAAATTAAGAATAGGCATGAGAAGTATTTTGTAACATAGGAGGGTAAATTGTCATATTTTTCATAATACATGGGAATAAATTGCCATATATAAAAATATCAAGGAGGTGGTGTGAAACTTTTATAAAATTACAGGGGAATAAAGTGTTTATTTTTAAATTACAGGAAGATAAATTGAACATTATGAATATCAAGGAGATAAATTGCCATTACCTCCACAAAGTAATATGCTAGTACAATATTTATTGCACATGTAGACTTTTGTAATAATAATAATTTTTTTATAGTATGAAGAAAAAAGTATGTACTGACTGATTTTGGAAGGATTTGGTGCTATAATTTATTTATTCATTTTGTGTGTGTTCTCACCTACAAAACTATTTTTGTTTGGCGTTTCCCAAAATTTTTTCGTGTTTGGAAAATGCCAAACAAACATGTTTTCTATTTTCCGAAATAAATTTTTCATCCATTAATTTTCTCAAACTACTCTCTCAAAAGCCAAACAAACAACAATTTTCTTATCTCTAAACAAAACCTATACAAACTCTAGTTTGATTTGACATAAAGTAACCTATTCTTTACACAATTTATCTCACATAACAAACATAATTTGACATAAAGTCTTACACATCTTACACATACAACCCAACTCTTCCAAAAAAACCTACACCTACTTTATTTCTCAAACCACTCTCTCAAAATCCAAACAAACAACATTACGCAAATCGAGATTATTTCACAAACCTCCACTACTCTCCCAAACTACTTTCCCAAACGCCAAACAAACAGGCCCAAACCGGCATCCTAAAACATGGGGTACTAGTATAAAAAATATCTTGATAGTTTAAATAGTAAAATGCAAAAACACCCCTATGTTTCTTAATTAACAGAAAATTTGTATATAATTTTTATTAACAAAAATCTCAAGTGTTCATATGTTATTGGCAAAAAAATTTATATATTAATATTTTATCAGCTCATCAATTTAAAAATTAAGAGTTGAATGCAGGAGTATTTAGACTATATTTTTCGGGGGGGGGGGGGTATTGTTCAAAATTTTAAGTGAATTGTGTTTTCACATTTTATTTCAAAGAAAAAATACCATTTCGGGATATAATTGACACTTTCTCTACAAATCATGAAGAACATTCGCACTTAGATCAAGCGAACCACATAACCGCACGAGAGGGGTAAATGACTTTTTACTTATCAACATATAAAGGTTTTTGCTAATATAGAGGCTTTATACCAATTAGAGAAAATAAAGGGGGTATTTTTTGTATTTTACGCCATTTTAAACAAGAAACTATAAAGATAGCTGATAAATCACTGACCTTTTTTTTCTTTTCTTTTTTTAGAATAAATAAATCACTTAGCTACGGTCACTTTTTGTTGTCTTTATTATGTGGAAAGTAAAAAGGTTTTATTACATGTTTATCACGAGCATGTGTTTGAGTGGTGGTCCCACTCACTAACCCATGGTTGGTTTGATGGTTCATGAGCAATTGTGTTTGATTTCAAATTATAATCAATTTTGTCAGAAACCACATTTGTATGAACAAAAAATAGAAAAATAAATGATAATTTTTCACGGATTGAAATTGAATTGAATAAAACCACTAGTCAGCTTTCCAAGCGTTCTAGCGTACATATTTTTCTTACAAAAATGAGTAACTTTTCTACAATGATTTGATTTGTAGAGAATACAAAAGAGTAGTCACTTGTGTCAATTGGGATTTGGGGAGAAACAAGTGTTGAAGTTATTATAGGCAAATTACAATAAGTTGAGAGAAGATTTGTGTATTTTCGATCGGAAGAGGTATCCTTTAGATCGAAATATTGTATCTGTTGTGAAGAGACATTTTTACGTCTATAAACTTGTGATAAAATCTAGCCAATTCTCCAATTCTTATTTTATTTTAAAAACTTGAAGTTCTGTTTGTTTCAACTCGACCGTGAGCTTTTTGTTCATGCTAACATCAAAGCATGAAATTGTTGTATTTTGTGAGACTACCGAGAATATACTATGTGCACCGATGACAGACCCACAAATATTGTCTTAAGGAAATTTGTTTCGACAAGCCTTGGTATTATTTCCTATTTTCATGTATTAATTCAAGTGTTCTCCGGATTAATTCCAACCAAGTAAGAATGATTTACATGCTTTAACAATGTGTGAAAATTGGTCTAGTGGAAGGGACTAGTCACTACAAAGTAGCGGACTCATGTTCGAATCCTTATTGGGAGAGGTACCGACTTAATGTGCACAACCCGCCTCGAAAGAGATTAAAACCTTGAGAAACAAAAAAAAATGTGTGAAATTATTTAGGATATTATTTGTTATATTATATCTTTTGTGTAATATACAAATGCACATATTATGAGACACAACACGAACAAGTTAAGGGGAAATTAAGAATATAAAAAATTGGTATATATAGCAGTAACAAAACGGACATTTTGGTGAGTATGGATGAGCATAACTTTCTAAATAGTAAAGATAAGCTTTAGACTGATTATTCTTCTAGGAGTGTTACAATAACCACAAGATACGAATATTACACTTGCCACATATTTGTTTTGGGATTGGTCAGATCCGATTTGAAATAGAATTTTCTTGAGCTTAATTAATCTACTTACTAGTGCAGGAACCGAAATAAACGAGCTTAGATTTCCAAAAAAAAAAAAGTATACTACTCCCTCTGTACCAAATATTTTGCTCCCTTTTGGTTTTACACGGAGTTTTATATGAGAGTTGAAAAAGTGAAAGTTTTGGATATCTTTACTATTTTACCCCTAAAAATAGTGATTGATAGTGGTGTCAAATCATTACTTTATGAAAATAGGGTATTTTTGAAAAAAAAAAAATCCATTTATGAAAGGAAATATTGTTTTAGGACATTCCAAAAAGAAAATAAGAGCAAAAAATTGGGACGAAGGGGTGGTATCCAGCTAGATCTTAAACCTGACAAAAATCTTTTCGATGCATTTTAGAACATATTACATGGGCAATGATCTCCCAATAAAAATCAAACTTATGTTTGTCACATATAAGGATTAATCTCTTGCATTAAACCAGACATATGGATTGTGATCAAATAAGTGTAATGTATTAATTATTTGATCAATCTGGAACGCTAATTTCAATCCCCTCCCCCCAGTCCCCACTCCCCACTATATTTCCGGTGAGGATCCTCTATACCATTATTAGTGTACCATACTTGTGTACCACTAATAAGTAATTGCCACATGTATATGTGGCAATTATTATAATTGTTACATGTACATGTGGCAATTACTTATTAGTGATACACAAGTATGGTACACTAATAGTGGTATAGAGGATCTTGAGCCCTATATTTCTCTATTTGATTAGGCATTGTACGAACTAATACTATGAACTAAAATTCTGACCCTGTCCAATTTTTAAACAATGAAAACACCACACGTTATTGTCATATTAATTATTAATTGGGTTAATGGCAATTTACTTCCCTTGATATTCATAATATTTAATTTATCCTTTGTGATTTGAAAAAGAGCAATTTACCCCATTTTGAAAAATTTAAATAAGCAATTTACCCCCTTGAGTCAGAAAGTGTAACTCACTTGCCGAAATCGAGAATGGACACGAATAGTGTTTCGTAACATAGGGGTGTAAATTGCTATATTTATCATAATACATGGGGTAAATTATCACATTTATCGTAACATATGGAGGTAAAATGCCACATATAAAAAATGTCATGGAGACAGTCTAAATTTTTTATAAAATTATAGTTGGACAAAGTACTCTTTTTCAAATTATGGGGAGATAAATTAAATATTATGAATATCACAGGAATAAATTACCGTTAACACATTATTAGTTAGTATAAAAAAGCTACACGTTACTATATAGTCAGCTCAACAATTAAATAAATTTGCTTAACCAGTCGCCTTCCTATTTTTGAAAGTGACTGCATTTCTGTTGTTGAGGGTATTAGTAGCAGAGAACCTTCAATGGGGGCCTTAGGTCCAATCCTTGAGGAAATCAAACTTATCAGTAAAGGTTTCAATACTTTTCGGGTTATTCATGTGTTGCGGGAATGTAATAGAGCTGCACACTTACTTGCCAATTAGCTTCTCAAGATTTCCGTTTCAGTCATATTCTTCCTTCTTCCGTTCTGGAAATTGTAAACTCGGATATTGATTGATTTATTACAATCGGTTGTGTTTTTCTCAAAAAAAAAAAAAAAAAAAAAAAAAAAAAAGAAATTCAATTATAGAACCCTTCAACCCCTGTCAGCTTCATACATAATTGTTGTATTTATTTTAATAATATATATACATAAGTCCATTCCATAATTAATGTGATTTTTAGAAATAATGACTAGGTCGGGTTTTAATTTAGGTTTCACCTTCTTCTGTCACCTTCATTTAATTGGCTCTCTTGCTTTACAGTTCTTAATAATGTACATGTCCTCATCTACCCAGCATCATATTATTATTATTATTGCTAAACGAAAAAAAATTAATTGCAACATATCCCCTATAATATTCATATATTCAATTTATCTACCTGTAATTTGAAAAAGAGCACTTTACCACCTTAAAAGTTTCACTTCTCCTCCCGGACATTTTTATATGTGTCAGTTTACTCCATGTGTTATGATAATGTGACATTTTTCCCTTTTCTATGTTATGATAAATGTGACAATTTACCCTATTTGTTACAAAATACTTTTCATGTCCATCCACTCTCAATTTCGGCAAGAGAGTGACACTCTCAGGCTGAAGAAGGTAAATTACTTCTCTAAAATTTTCACAGAGGGATAATTTTTTTTCTTCAAATTACAGGGGATATATTGCCATTAACCCTGGCTTTTCGCCCATTTACAGGGATATCATACCTCATAGTGACATCAAACACAACATTGAATCGAATAATGACCCAATAGTAATATACAAACTTCCTCCATCCATACGAAATCAATTAGCTCCGTTTCACATTCACTCAAACATTGCGAGTTATGCTATTTTTGAATCTAACTGTCTAAACATGGCTATTAATAATTGGGAGTCAAATCTGGATTGGTTTATTGCGAGAATCATTGAGGAGATAAAATATTTTTCTAACTGTTGGCCACGGTCACATTTCAAGTTTACCGTTAGGAATGCAAATTGTACTGCCCACAACCTTGTTTCTTGGCTTTAAGTTTGAAACAAACTCCCCATTTTAGTCCATGTAATATTCCTATTTCTGGTATTTTTTTTTTTTTTTGACAGAGGGTCCCTTGTTGGCTTGTTTAATTTTTCGTGTTAGTTTGAAATGAAAGTTTGTTTATTAAATTTTTTTTTTAAATCACTTGACTGATGGCCAAGAACTGAACTTTTTTTTTGCAAACTATAGTCTCAAACATTCCTTAACAATTGATTAGAATTTAGAACTGAAATAGACTCTTTAAGTCATTAAAAATAAAAAAAAAAAATTTTATCCTTCACAACTGATGGTGATAATTTGTGTTTTAAGGGCATATTAGTAATTAACATAATCCCCTAAATATTAAAATAATTGAAAAGAGTAATATTTATTGCACTCTCCAGAAAGACTAATTTACCCCTATTTATGTATACGGTATTAATTATGTGACTATTCCCCTCCTACATTTTGCCCTATAAATAGGTCATCATACTCATTGGAAAAGGGAGGTTGAAGACAGGGAGAAGAGTAGCTAAAGATTTTCCTCGAAGTTCGTCCCGTGACGTCAGAACGAGATTTGAAGACGATCAAGATAGGATGAGGCAATCCCGGAGATACCCTTGATCATTTTCATGCAACATCATTTTTGGCGCCGTCTGTGGGAAATTTCTGATTGGCACGTTGAGATGGCGAACGAGAACGAGGAAAACCAGTGGGAAAACTTGGAAGAACCAGAAGGACCACCTGAAGGAGGTGGAGGTGGAGAAGGAGGATCAAGAGGCAATCCAACTGGTGGAGGCACCAAAGTCAATCCAACTGGAGGAGGCACTAAAGTCAATCCAGTTGAAGGAGGCGCAAGAGGCAATTTAACTGGTGGAGGCACCAAAGTCAATCCAACTGGAGGAGGCACTAAAGTCAATCCAGCTGAAGGAGGCGCAAGAGGCAATCCAACTGGAGGAGGCGCACGAGGCAATCTGACTGGAGAATGAGGTGCACAAACTCAGATGCCTGACTCTGAAGCAGCGCCTGATGCGCCAAAAATTTAGCAGTGCCTAATACGCCAAAAGCTGAAGCAGCGCCTGAGGCATAAAGAAATGAAGCGGTGTCTAGTGCGCCAAAAACTGAAGCAAGGTCTGATGCGTCAAAAGCTGAAGCAGCGCCTGAGGGGCCGAAAAATGAAACCTCGCCTGATGCGTCAAAAAACTGAAGAGGTGCCTGATGCGCCAAAAAACGAAGCAGGGCTGGAAGCACTAAACTCTGAAGCAGCACCTGATGCGCCATTCATAGCACCCACAATTCAAATGACTTAAGAGATGCTGGATGCAATGGTAGCAATGGTCGCCGCACGAGCAGTCGCACAATATGTGGCTGAGCAGCAACGAGTGCGTGCTTCACCCATGTTCCCTCACAGGGCATCAGGAGCAACTGCGAGAGAAGAACAAAGACCGATGCAACAACAAACTCCATGACAACCTTTGAAGGAGGAAGAAGTTAATAGTAAGGATCCAGCAGGAGAAGTGGAATCCATCAGAAAACCTCACTCCGGGATTAATCGAGACGATGCTCCAATAATAAATGAAGGAAGGAAGGAGCGTGAGGAACATAATTACGAGCAACCGAGGTGAGGAGAAGTAGGAGAACCATATGCAACCATAATTCCAATGAGAAGAAGTCCCTTTGCTCCCGCAGTCCTTTCAGAACCCCTACCACAAGGGTTTATGATCCCAAGCCTCACAGAGTATGATGGAACGGGAGATCCCCAGGAGCATTTAGACAAGTTTGCGGCCAAGGTAGATCTGTATGCAATGAGCGATGCAGCCACCTGCAAAAATTTTCGCACAAATTTAGCCAATGTTGCCCTTACATGGTTTAACCAGCTACCGACAGACACAATTACCAACTTTGAGCAAATGAGGCAGCGCTTCCTTCATCACTTCTCAATGAATAGGAAGACTCAGAAGACTGCAGCGCATTTGTTCACTGTGAAGCAAAGAGCAGGAGAATCGCTGAGAGAATATATACAACGCTTCACTAATGCAGTGTTGGAAGTACCTCAGGTGGATCTAGAGCTTCTCGCCAGTATACTCCAGCAAACACTATTGGATGAACGACTGAAGGAGTCTTTAGCAGGAAAACCCCCAACAACTCTTGATGTACTCTTAGCCAGAGCAGAAAAGTTCATCAGGATCGAGGAAGCATTGGAGGCGAAAATGGAGAAAGGAAGCAAAAGAAAGATCAGAGAAGAGGATAAGAATGATCACCCGAAGCGAAAGGAGAATCGAGAGGAAGAAAGAAAAATTGGATATACCCCCAGGTATGCAGATTACACACCCCTAAATACTACCAGAGAGGAGGTTTTTTCGACAGCAGTCAGACAAGGGTTACCACAATGGCCACAACCAAGGAAAATCTAAACCATCAAAGATCGAACAAGTACTGTCGTTATCATAGAGCTCGGGGCATAATATTGAGGATTGTTATCATCTGAAGAATGAAATCGAAAGATTAATACAGCGAGGTAACCTTCAAGAATTTGTGGAAAGAAGAAGAGGAATAGATAGAAGAGATGTAGCACCAACCACCTCGTAGTCTGGAAGAAACCTCCCACAGAAACGAAGTGGAAAGCAAGAACCTAACAGGAATAGTTCAATGCAAGGAAGATATGATGAGAATATGTCTGGAGCAGGCATTATCAACGTAATATCAGGAGGACCAGCTGGAGGAGATTCAACTAGTTCTAGAAAAGCGTTGATAAGGTCAACAAAAGCATTTCCAGAACTCCCACAACAACCTGAGCAACAAATTCAGCAAGCTGCGGAGAATATTCATTCTATCACCTTTGATGATAAAGATTTAGAGAATGGGCAGTTACCTACCCAAAATAATCGTTCATCAAAAGAGCATTACACCTCTAAAAGGGGCCAAAATAATCGCTCATCAAAAGAGCATTACACCTCTAAAAGGGGCCAAAATAATCGCTCATCAAAAGAGCATTACACCTCTAAAAGAGGTCAAAAAGCTTCTGCTTTACATCGAAGCAAAATAATATAAACCGCTCATCAAAAGAGCATTACACCTCTAAAAGGGGTCAAATAAAAGAAGCACCTTCATATCGAAGGTAGAATAAAGAACTCTTCAAAAGAGTATTACACCTCCAAAACGAGGTCAAAATAATATAAACCGCTCATCAAAAGAGCATTACACCTCTAAAAGAGGTCAAATAAAAGAAGCACCTTCATACCGAAGGTAGAATAAACAACTCTTCAAAAGAGTATTACACCTCTAAAAGGGGTCAAACAAAAATGCTTTCATATCGAAGACAAAATAAGAAGAAACTCTCCAAGAGTATTACACCTCTAAAAGGGGTCAAGCAAAAACACTTTCATTTCGAAGGCATAATAAATCTCCTACAATGACAAAACGTTGTACAAACATCTCAAATGGAAAAGAAATGATGAATAACACATACAAAGGTGAAAAATCACAAGTTCAAAAGCAATTGAGATCAGTCACAAGTGACTAACCAAACATCGAAGAAAATAATCAAAACAAGTGTCAAAGCATAAATAAAAACCAAGCTACATAGAGGAGAACCCACTCCCGAAATCCAAGTGCTCATTCGAGAAATATTGTGCCTCCAATATATATATATATATATATATATATATATATATATATATATATATATATATATATATAAGTAAAGAGGGGAAGCCTCGGCAGGACCCTACCAAGGCAACTGTCGATGCAAGAACGCCTCGGCCCAACAACTGCCGAGGCAAGAACGCATCGGCAAAACTACTGCCGAGGCAAGAACGCCTTGGCAGAACTACTGTCGAGGCAAGAATGCCTCGGCAGAACTACTACCGAGGCAAGAATGCCTCGGCCCAACTACTGCCGAGGCAAGAATGCCTCGGTCGAATCCGAACTGCTGCCGAGGCAAGAACGCCTTGGCAGAACTACTGTCGAGGCAAGAATGCCTCGACAGAACTACTACCGAGGCAAGAATGCCTCGGCCGAACCAGAACTACTGCCGAGGCAAGAATGCCTCGGTCGAATCCGAACTGCTGCCGAGGCAAAAGTGCCTCAACCGAGCCGGTCGAGGCAGGGATGCCTCGGTCGAGCCTAGGTTAAGCTAGCCGAAGCAAGTGTTCCACAGATTCCCACAAATGAATATAAAAAAAAAAGGAGAGAGAGAGAAGGAAAAGAACATGAGAAATATTACTACAACAATGCATTCAATTTTGGTAACAACTACTTCGTGGTGATATTTTGGAGGATTTTTAGCAATGACAACTTCTAAAGGAAAAATATCATGTTGAAGTTTTGAAAACTATAAGTTGGAAACTCTATTTGAAAAGTTAACTAATGAAAGGATTTGCTCTTTAGAAAGAAAAAAAAATGATTATCTTACAATAAAGTCACAACATATTTACATGAAATGATGTTCTATTGAGTATTATTATCACTTAAATTCCACAAGTAAATATTCTTTAATATTTACCTATGGAACTGGGGGGCTTCATGATGGTGATAATTTGTGTTTTAAGGGCATATTAGTAATTAACATAATCCCCTAAATATTAAAATAATTGAAAAGAGTAATATTTATTGCACTCTCCAGAAAGACTAATTTACCCCTATTTATGTATACGGTATTAATTATGTGACTATTCCCCTCCTACATTTTGCCCTATAAATAGGTCATCATACTCATTGGAAAAGGGAGGTTGAAGACAGGGAGAAGAGTAGCTAAAGATTTTCCTCGAAGTTCGTCCCGTGACGTCAGAACGAGATTTGAAGACAATCAAGATAGGATGAGGCAATCCCGGAGATACCCTTTATCATTTTCATGCAACATCAACAACAAATGACCTTAATGTTTTCAACACGTACACCCAATTTCACCAAAGTTATTCCTAACCATCAACACATAAATGTATCATATACAAATCTATACCTTGAACAAGCGCCGAGATCATCAACATCAGACGATACACGAATTTTGTCATCTCAAACCCGATCCTAAATCTGTGCATGCTGACTCAGGACACGATACAAACCCAATCCAAAATCGTTCAATGTTTGATTTGGTTGGGTGGTATTAGACATAACTAAAACTCATGACGGACGCTATAGATAGAAATGATGTGGAAAGTCAAAATATAAGACCAACTATATGAATGTGTAGATGCTAGATTGTTACCTAGTACATTTAGACAATTTATCTACGGAATTCTTACATTTTTGATGCCACAACTATAGTTCTCTGGGATTGCAACTTCAACATTGGTGACAATTTTGGTGCCAATTGAGGCCCAATTTCAAAATTGGCTCCAAATACCCAACGTGCGGGCTAATTTTCATGTCATGCGGCCCACACGTGGGGGATTTCGGGTCAATTTTGGAATTGGGCCTTAATTGGCACCGAAATTACAACCGATGTTGAAGTTGTGGCACTAAATGTGCCAGGAGGAAAATATACGGGATAGAAACGTCGGCGAACTATAATTATGACACCAAAAATGCAATAATCTCCATATTAATGTATACGAGGGAATCGCACTTTTCATATCAAACTTTTGCCACATTTATATATTTCATACCATACTTTTCAAAATGATACATTTGATGCCAAAATTGACCAATATTTTTCACATTTGGGTTGATCGTTAATTTTTGATAAGTATAATCAAACTGAACAAAATCGTAACGTTCAGTACTATGAGGGATAAATGCATGATACTACCCTATATTATGCAAAACCTGTATAAAATTATCTTGTATTATGCAAAATATGCACAAAACTATCCTGTGAATTCTTTTTGTACCAAACTCCCTTGTATTTTCAAAAACCTTGCATAAAACACCCTATATCCGTTAGTTACTAACAATATTAATTATTGCATGATTTTGTTTGCGTAAAACAACTTGTACTTTTGAATGTTTGCACAAAACTTCCTAGTCCTTTTAAAACTTTGCACAAAACTCCATTGTATTTTTGAATGTTTGTGCAAAACTCCTTTGTACTTTTGAACGTTTGCATAAAACCCCCTTGTATTTTAATTATATCTAGGGGTGATTTAGGCAATTCAATTAAAAATTAATGATGTTAGTAACTAACAGTGATTGGGTGTTTTATGCAGGATTTATGAAAGTACAAGAGAGTTTGGTGCAAAAAAAATTCACAGGATAATTTTGTGCAGGTTTTACAAAATACGGGGTAGTATTATGCATTTACCCCATTGTTTGCTGCAAGCATTTTTACTCACTGTTAACATTATTCTATAATGCCTTGCACAAAAAAGAAAAAACTCATGATTAGTACGGCATGACATGGAGTTAAGGTGTAGAATAGAATTAGATAAACAAAAAAATAAATTATTTTGCCCATTGGATGAATTATCAGTACTTTCGATCCCATACTTTATAATATTGCAGTTTTGGTTCCAATTTCTTAAATCATTTTGCTCTTTGGCTCCAATGCATCATGTGGGATCAAAAGTGCAAAATGAAACAATCATATGAGATCAAAAATATTAAATAGAAGTTGTATCGTGGGGCCAAAAAAGTAAACTATTTAAAAATCGGGACCAAAATTTCAATTTTAGCACTGTACAAGAATGATATGCTTCCAAAACCACTCCAGAAATAATCCAATCAATTCAAAAATAACAAACATTAAACTTTTAAGTTCTCAAAAACAGCCAAAAATGTAAGTACACAAAACCACCATTTCAACTGTCACTATCGGATCTGAAATTTTAAAGTGTATTAGATCTTGTCAGAATCCGGTCGAGATATTGAATCTTTTCCGAGTCTAACTAATATTCATATTTTTGGACGAAAATATGCATACAAATCAAATTATAACAGAATTATTAACTATTATTTTGATGGTAAAATATTATTAATGGTATTTATCTTAAAAAACTATTATGTATAAATACAAGTATTCAATTTATTGCAGATAAATTGGAAAGTAATCATGCATTTGAGGTGAAAAATAACCGAAAAAAAAAACTGAAAGTCAGTGAAAGATGAACCATCAAAGTTAGGAGATTGAAGGCAGATTCTACAGATGAATGCAATGCTCGAATTCTCAGTAACCTCGTGTGCAGCTATTACTCTTACGTTATGATCACAACGAAATTTTATCGTGGAATTGCCGAGGCAAAATAACGTCGAGGGAAACGCTAGTGACCATAAACTGTTGTGTTTCTTTGAAACAAGTTATGCAGTCTATTTTAAGTAAAATGCAAGGATAAAGTAAACTAGTTACATTGCTGATAATGTCGACAGTAGTACAAAACAGTCATCGTATTTCGAAAAAGTCGATCATATCGAAGATTCATTAACCTCAACTATAGATGATCATCAAAGAAAGAAAGGAAAGCGAACGAACAATCATGCCGACCTCCCTCAATTAGAAGCCCATGCAGAGTGTGTCTGTGTCTGTGTCATCTCATGCAAAAGTAAACCGGAAACGGGACTTGGCTCGAAAAGATGAAGCTTCTCCAAGAGTCTTTCGATCAATACTCCGCCTGCATATGAAACGCCGGAAACCATAACCCCCAAAATAACAAAGTTTAAGACACATTTGAAGTATTCTTTGGGGGGTCTTTGTATGAAAGCCCTTCCAATCGCTAGCATCGTAATGCAAAGAAGAGACGCTGCTGCAACAACCATGAGCTTGAATTCCTTGTCATCACTTTTACGGAACGAGAAACCGTACACAGTTGGAGGCACTAAGCCAAATATGAGGTACGATAGTATTGAAACTACTACGTGAAGTATGAAATTATCTCTTCGGCCAAGAAGTTCTTTGTATCGGTCTCTTTGACCGATTACTTGATTGGAAATTTGATTGTTAACTTGCACTATGCGGTCACAGCGCAGTTCCCATAACTGTAGAAAATGAATAAAAACAAAATCTCGATTAGTTGGTGTTTCTGAAAAATGTTAATTTTCAATGTTTGGAGTTTGATAGTAATAATAATACTTACATTGTGACATATGATGAAAAGTCCCCCAATTATATTTGCCATTCCCAAAGCTAAAACGTTGACTGCGGATGACACATGACGAAAGTCAGAGAAAAATATAAGCATGGTTCATGTGAATACTTATGGAAAAAATGTATTTCGACTCCCATAGAATTGGACTCTCAACCGTTTTAGTAAATGCTTTGCGCTTCTGGTCCCATAGAATAATTTTTTTTTCTTTACATTTCTGGTCACATTCATCTGTCTCAGTTTTGAACTTTTAGTGCCAAACTGAATGGAAAAGGGCGATAAGATTAAAGGATCAAAAGTGCATTTTGTAAAATGTGGGACCGAAAGCGCTGGGGTTTGGTCCCATGGATCTAAAAATGCAATTTTGAGTACATACAGTTGCAACTAGTGAATATTTACTGATCAGAAATGATGCTTTCAACTATCTAAATTCTAATGCACCTTTAACAAAAAAATGAGTACTTAAAAATACGAAATAAGTTGGATATCATAAAACCGATCTATGAAGAACGAATACTTACGTGTTGCAGTATTACCACCAGCCGCAGATGACACGACGCTTAGACTAGTAATGGACTCAGCCAGCCCACCATATACTATGCTTTTAATAATTTCGACTCCATATTCTCGTCTCAGTTCAGTTGTTTCACTAGTTTGAGTCACCGACATCAATGCACTTGATGATTCTGTTGCATTGACTATTTGAGTTGACTCGTCTGGTCGTGTACCTATGTTTATCACCGTATGTTTGCCTGCATAATACATACATATTTCATCATATTATACAATTAACATAAGGTAGAGACTTCGTATTTTTATTTATAAAAAAAATGTAACTAAAGTTTTGGGTATCGTTTAATAGTCGACCTTGTCCGACTGAGTGTCCATTTACAGATGAAAAACTATTAACATCCTTTGCTTTTCCGGGGTGGACTTTGGATGAGGAATTGGTGATTGTATGCTGAGAGACGTTAGTGGAATAGACTAGACCTGTTAAAAGAATCATTTATTTTATAAGTATTTCTGGACAAAGTTCGAAAATCATTAAATTTAAAATAGATGAGAAGGATAAGTACCAGTCTCACTACTTGTGAAATTTGTATTTGTATTTGTATCTTCAACAACGGATTCGGTTACAGTGTAGGATCCGACTGGTTGCTCTTCATGTGGAAAAGCTCCTGAAATGTTCAGTTTTCCTTCCTTATCTGTTACACATGAATTACTAAGATGAAATTGAAATTATATAATGACTTTCAATTGAATATTATGAAGTGGAAGATATAGAACCTACATTCCGTTGAATTTTCAGGAGTCGGAGATCCATTGCTTGAACCTATAATGGATTTGGAGTTATTGGTTTCAAAACCATAAATCACTTTGATTTCCAATGGATTTAAAATCCTTAAGTAACCATTTTGAACTATAGTTTAAACGTTAGAGTGATGGATTTGAAATCCAAACAATATTGGAGTCATTCGAAAGGCTTTAAATCCCTCCTCAAATCCCTTGATTCAAATGAAGCATAGTAAAACCAATCAGCATGCTAAACAAATAATTGTGTTTCAAAGTTATTGCACAGTTTTTTGAAGCTATGAAAAATTTGACATCCTATGAGATATTTTTCTAACTTTAAATGGACATTTTAATCTAAATGGCATACCTATCTCCTCTGTTGTACCAATAGTTACGCTTCCATTTGATGGGGGTTCTTGCCTCGGAAAAGGTAAGCTCTCATCTCTGCTTTCCAGAGTATTGTTGTTCTCGGTGGTCCCTACAACTCCTTCGAATGTTTTTTGTATTAGTATAATCATCGTGTAATCAAGCTTACATCTAGGCTAATGTATTAGTATTTAGTATTACCTTGCTCAAGTGTTGTTTCCGGTTTAGTTGATGCAAATAAAGAGGCAAACCAGTTCTTTTTCGTATTTGGTACTTGTAACCCGTTTCCTGAATATTCAAAATAATGTTAAATATTTTGTTACTTTTTATCCTAATTTGAAAACACGCCAACAAAAAAAAAAGAAAAAAACTTACCATTTGGAATGAAAAAGCTAAAGCAAGATAAGCATCTGAATACATCAGGTTCTTCTTTACTTTCATCAACGTCTGTTGGCACTCGAGCATAATCAAAATTTTCTTGTACCACAGCTGCTTCTATTTTGTTGCGCTTAACCTCTTCATCAGAAACTCGAATTCTGCGTTTTCTTTTGCGGAGTATAACTCTTCTTGTGATACAAGAATTGCAATTAGGACAGAACAAATCATGTGTGTTTTGCTTCTCTACTACTTTTTCGACATCGTATTCAGTTTCTTCCAACTCATCCTCGTTTAACGTGTCATTGTCTGCACTTTCTATCTCTTTAGACGACTCAAGATGATGTCCCTCGTGTTTGTTGTTCTCAATTTGCTTTTCTTCAGAATATGTAGATTTATATTCAACACCTGAAATCATACTTAATTAGCTAAAATTAACTAGTTAATTCAATAAGCAATTCGAAATTGTCTCTAGTAAAATCTAACAAATAGAAGTTGTGAAGTTATTCCATGGCTTAAAAAGTCAAACCATTTTCTTATGTTATCTACTGACCTTCAAATTCGAAAGTTAAAGTTTTGATATTCATCAGCTTATGATGATTCTGAATATGGTCAACACTAACACTTCCATTCCCATATGTCCAAGTGCAGATTCGACACTTCCATATTCCTAATTTGGTCACAAAAGAGAGATAAGTGCTCCAAAAAGGTTAACCATTTTGATCTTTTTACAGCTTAGATTAGGACATATCACCTTATGGTATGATCCCCCACCCCCTATAAGGGCTCACATGGCTTGTTCAAGCAACTTATGTAATGAAACTTAACGGATCTACTCTCGAGTTTAGTTCCAAAATCCCCAACAAAGAGTGATCCTCTTTAATTATTGCACTTCCACTAAACTGACCACACATTTGTTGGGTGTTTTTAGTTACCATTAATGGAATGGAGTAGCTAATGCAGAAAAGAAAAATCCAGAAAGTAAAGCAATTAATCGCAAAAGCACTACATACCCAAGAACTCAATTACACACAAACACTGATTTTCAAGAAAATGATCAGATAAATAGTCAATTACCTCATCATCTAGTCTCCTAAATCAAGATACACAAAAGGATGTAATATTTAACAGAACAATGTTTCATAACTGGTATATGCAAAATAGATACAAAGAATTATAAGGGAAGAAAACAAAAGGAGGGACCCTTAAAAAAATTTCAATTTTAAAGACAGGTAGGGCTAAAAAGTGGTCATGGGGTGGGGTTAAAACACAAGAATAATATGATATTGTTTACATAAACTATTATCCTCAGCATCAAAGATTCAATTAAACTAATGGGATTTCAGAGCCAACAAAACAGTCACAGAATCAATTATAAAAATTCAATCTTGGAAAAGCAAAGCTTGCTTAATTACCTTCAATTTTGTCATGGAAAACAAGATTCTCAGTTTTTTTCTCCCCATTTTCAGCTTCTGAGCCATTTTCAAGAACCTCCTTTATTTCTTGTTTAATCCCATCTCCATTTTCAGGCACTAAAGACTCTTCAACTACATGTCCATTATTCTCACTTTTCCCATTATCAATTAAAGTTCTTGATTTTCTAAGTAGAAGAGTAGTTTCCTCTTCTTCTTGTTCTTGTTCTTGATCCTCCACCACTACTTCTATATGTTTCTGCTCTTCTTTTTCCATCTCCATTTCTAGAGAGAGAGAGAGAGACTTTGTTTAATTGTAAATGAAAAGCATATAATTAAAAGTAAGTTTATTAGTATTAGTATTATTTTACAGTAGAATATAAATGCAGCTGAGAGTGTAGAAGAGGGCAGGGAACCTTATCTATAAATAGAGAGTTGACACTTCAATTTTCAATAAATGGGCAAAAAGACAATGGGAATCAAGAATCTTGTTTGCAGATGAAAATATTACAAATTTAGGAGTTATGGTCTGAAAATGGAGCTATAATTGATAGTGAGATCTGTCTCTACCATGTGAAATTTTGGGTTTTTGGCACTTCGCACCCCCAAACTATGAGAAAGAGACACTTTGCACCCCTAAAGTATAAAATTAGCACTTAGCACTTTCGAAACACGAAAACTTCAACAACTTGCACCCTCTAGTATTTTTCATGACCACCGAAGTCAAAAGAACCTAAGGGCAAAATTGGTAATTCGTTTTTGAGCTTTGGGCACTTTGCACCCGAAAATATAAAATTAGCACTTAGCACCCCTAAATTAAGAAAAACTCAGCAATTTTGAACCCCTGAAACACGATAAATGGGCATTTTTTATCCCGGTGGTCAACTTTGCTGGAAAAAACGAGAGGTGAAAGTTGCTGAGTTTGGGTGTTAAGTGCTTATTAAATTGTGCATTTCTCATATTTCAAGGGTGTAAATTTTGAGTTTTTTCTTAATTCGAGGGTACTAAGTGCTAATTTTATGATTTAGGGGTGCAAAGTACTCCTTTATCATTTTTTTCGGGGGTGCAAAGTGCCAAAATTCCAAAAATGAATTACCTATTTTGTCCCTAGATCGATTTACTCTAGTGGTCAACTTTGCTGAAAATAATAAATGGTGCAAGTTGCTGACTTTTTCATGTTTCGAGAATACACAGTGCTATTTTGTATTTTGGGGATATAAACTACCTATTTTTTGTGTTTTTGAAGGTGTTAAGTGTCAAAAATGATTTTTTTTATCTAGACTGTGCCATAATTAATTTGGTGCAGTTAGCTGGTTACACAAAACTTATTCAATTGACGAAACAAATAATTGTATTAGCACAAAATAATGTGCTAGTACTATATTTATTACACATCGTGAATGATCATGTAGACTTTTGTAATAATAACATTTTTTTATAGTATGAAGTATGAACTGTCTGATTTAGATTCAATTGACGAAACAAATAATTGTATCAGCACAAAATAATGTGCTAGTACTATATTTATTACACATCGTGAATGATCATGTAGACTTTTGTAATAGGGATAATTACAGGGACCTACCCTGAGGTTTGGGGTAATTATTGATCAATCCCTTCGCAATTTCATAATTACATCTACCTCCCCCGACGTTTCAAAAATCTTACATTTTGATGACATCATCGACGAATTTTTATTGAACTTCCTATTTTACCCTTGAGGTTACTGTAGCTATTTTGTTGGACAATTATACCCTTGTTATCTTTGATACATAGGAGGAGTTTCTTTGCAATGTATATGTATAAGTATGGATTCAAATGTTATAAATTTATTTGAAACTTATAATTAGTTTATTAATGAATATGTATTCTTAAAATAAAAATATAATAACACATATTTTTTTCCAATTTTTTTCATAATGCTTTTACAATTAAAATACAAGGAAAAATAAATAAATTATGGTTAATTATATGAAAAAAACATTGTAGAACATAAATAAAAATGTAAATACATTCAACTTCACATTAAACCCATAATTTTAATAATTTCAATTTTTTCTCCTAATTAAAGTAAAAGAATAAATGAATGAATTAGGTTTAAAATAATAAATGAATTTTAATAGTAGTGTATATGTATTCTTAAAATAAAAATATAATAACACATCAATTATCTTTTCCAAATTTTTTTCATAATGCTTTTACAATTAAAAGTAAATAAATTATGGTTAATTATAAGAAAAAAATATTGTAGAACATAAATAAAAAAAATGTACATAAATTCAACTTTAACATTTAACCCGTAATTTTAATAGTTTAATTTTTTTTCATAATTAAAGTATACGTTTAATCATAAGAAGAAGAAAAAACTTGAACATAAATTATTAGACATTATAAAAATGCTCACATGTTTACTAAAAAAATTCTTAAACTTTTAACTAAAATAGTTATTATAAAATCAATAATTTTTTTACAAAAAATAAAAATACTCGATTTAATAAAATAGTTATTATAAAATCATAAATATTTTTTTGATATTTCTTACTTAAATACAATAATATTAAAATCGTTTCTTATTTATATAAAAATACTAATATTAATAAATCAATAAACTATTTTAATATAAATTATTATTAGTTTAAAAAAAAAGAACCCTCACCATCCCTAACCCCCAACCCAACCCCCAATCCCGCGCCTGCCGGTCCCGAACCCCTCACCTGACGTCCCCAACCCCGCAAATCTCCTCCCAGGCCGCGCCGCTGGCCTGGAAGGCCTAGGGTTCGAACCAGGCTGATGACACGGCCTGGTAGGATATTTGCCGGTTTGGGACGGTGGAGGTGGGGTGGGAGGTTAGGGTTAGAGTCTTTTTTTTATGTATAAAATTAATTTTTGCAAGGGTAGTATTGTAATTTTGTGCATCATTGCAAGGGTAATATTGTAATTTTGTGTATCATTTCACATCATTTTGTAAGATTTTTCACATGTGGGGGGAAGTGGATGTAATTATGAAATTGCGCGGGGATTGGATAGTAATTAGCCAAAACCTCAAGGAGGTCGATGTAATTATCCCTTGCAAGGGTAAATAGGACATTTTGTTAATATTTTTATTTTTATTTTTTTTAATTAAAACTGACGAGGACAATATGGTCATTTCACATCATTTTGTAAGGTTTTTCAAATGTGGGGGGAGGTGGATGTAATTATGAAATTGCGAGGGGATTGGGCAATAATTAGCCCAAACCTCAGGGGAGGTCGATGTAATTATCCCTTTGTAATAATAACACTGTTGGGCCAAGTGGTAGTGACTTGCGACCCCCAGAGGCGAGACTCAAGTTCGAATCCTACTGGAGACATCACACTGGGGAGGACCTATACCCTTTGCACTCTTCGGTCCGAGCTGTAAATACACAGTCTAGTAGATCAAAAAAAAAATGTAGACTTTTGTAATAATAACATTTTTTTTATAGTATGAAGTATGAACTGTCTGATTTAGGAAGATTTGGTGCTATAATTTATTCATTCATGATTTTATGTGTGTGTTATCACCTACAAAACCTAACAGCTACGTCATGCAAAAGATAATATAAAAAATACTAGTATAAATTACCCTCACACTTGACAGTTTAAATAGTAAAATGCAACAACACCCACGTTTTTAATGGGCAGAAAATTCAATATAACAATATTTTATCAAAAAAAAAAAAAAAACTCATCTATTAATATTTTACGATTACATTCATCCTATGCCGATGGATTATATCCATAGGGGTTGGATGATAAACACATATACATAAAATGACAAAAAAATTTCCTCTCATACATACTTGTCATTCATCCAACATCTCAGTGGATCGAATCAATCGGGATAGACACATAATTTCCATATTTTACTAATATATTAGGCCAGTTTAAGAATTAAGAGTTGTCTTCATGGAGTTTTAACTATATTTTTAAAACAATGCTCGAAATAATTTATAACAAGTGAATTACACTATTGTCTAGGAGGGATAAATGTTTTTGACTTATTAATATTAATATATTGATGTTTTTGTTGATATAGGAGGTTTTATACCAATTAAAAAACATAAAGGGGGGCATTTTTGTAATTTACTCCAGTTTAAAAAATAAAGAGAGCTAACAGATCATCTTTTTTTTTTCCAACTTTGTATTGTCTTTATTATTATGTGGAAGTAAAAGCTGGTACAAAAGCTGAAGGTTGGATAGGGAATTAAATAATACAATATACATGTTTATCACGAGCGAGTATTGCGTGGTGGAAAATCGTGGTCCCACTCGGCAAATTCATTTGCGGGTCCCATGAGCAATTTTTTTTTTTTTTTTTGATAATTTGTTTGATATCAAATATGTATGAAAAAAAATATAAAAATAAATTATCTATTCTTACAAGTGTAAAATTAGTAACTTTCTTTGATGACTTGAATTTGTAGAAAATACAAAAGAATAGTGTTATGTTGATGTGTGAATTGGGAGAAATGAAGAAGTTAAGCCCCGAGTTAATTTAGGATGTTAACTTTCTTTTTAACTTTTTTCTAGGAGGAGATACAACCACAAAATAAATATATTGCATTTGTCACATAATTATTTTGAAATTGACAAGACCCAATTTGAAATAAAGTTTCCTTGAGTTTAATAAATAAATTTATTGATGAAAGAACCGGAAGAGACTTGGACTTAGAATATTTAAACCTGATATAAATCTTTTTGAAGCATTTTCGAACTATAAAAATTAATCTCTTTAATTATACCAAACATAAGGGTAGTATTGTATTAATTATTTTGTGCGATCAATTTGAAAGTGCTTCTTCAAAATTCAACCCCCTCCCCCAAATCCCCACTCTATTTCTCTATTTGATTAGGTACTGTACTACATAAATGAACTAAAAATTTGACACAGTCTAATTCAATCAATGAAACACCACACGTTATTGTCATAATTAATTATTATTTAGTACAAAAAAAACTACACGTTATTATATAGTCTGCTAAACATTCAAATAATAAAATTGCTTAAACCGGTGACCTTCCTATTTTCCCTTCAACTATCCATTTGTAAATTGTATGTAATAGAACCCTTCAACGGTTTCAAACCCTGTCAGTTTCATGCATAATAATTGTTGTATTTATTTATATATATTACCAGAAGGTCTACGTGGATTCACGTTGGATATAGGAGAACTCATATGCAGTTTCATATCATCAATAAATGTTCCATTGACCCGACTTGATAGGTTGGAAATTTCTCCTATAAATTTCCGTGAGAAACAAATTCCAGTAAAACCCTCGACCGAGATATCTGACGACTTTATGAAAGTAGGTCATAAAGGTTAAGTCAAAGAGAATAGTTTTGAGAACAGAATACATAAGGTCAAGACGAAGAAAGGGAACCGATGAAGAGTCCAAACTCTTAAGTCTCGACAGGGAGATTGACTAATGCAAGGATCATGTCGTATATGGTAATTGTAAATGATTAAAGGTTCACTGAATTAATTCATCAGTGATTGGGCTCTACTGGCTTGTGGCCAGACATCGACTGTGGAGTGTGGGAGAATTTTCAAATTGGCAGGGGTGCTAATTTTGGAATGATCAGTCGACATAGTGTTCGATTGATTTAGAGTATGTAATACTCGCATAATTAAATGAATGTTTAATTATAACCCACGACCAATTATGTGGTGAACCTACGGGGGCATACACAATACACATGAAGCGAAAACAAGGAAACAAAGAATAAATGGCTCGACCTAATTGGAGCAGGGCTAGATCCGATTGGATTGGATCAAGATTATAAATTAAATTAGAATTTAATTTATAAGTTAATTAATTGAATTGGGTTTAATTAATTATAGAAATAAATATTTAATTAAATATACTTAGAGTCTAATTTAATTAAATGAGATATTAATTAATTAAAAAATGGACTATTTAATTGAGAAATTAAATAGGGCCTTAATTAATTAAAGTGAATGGGCATTTGATTAATTAGAAGACTTGGTCTTCCAATTAAAGGGCCCTAGCCCGTGTAGGAAAAAAGAAGAGTTAGAGTTTATAGCATATTCCTGATTGGATTAGGAGATAAGCTAGACATATATGAGGCCGTTTGGTAGGGTGTATGAGATTAAGGTGGATTAGATCAGAGTCAGATTGAAGGCCATATTAAAAATACGTTTGGTAGATTTGATTGAGTCATATTACTGTAGACACTTAAATTTTATGCCGAAAAAATAAAAATGAAGTCATATTGGAATTATATTAAATTCGCTATTTTTGGACTTTTTCTAAATTAAATTCCAAAATAAGTAGTTAATTTAATTTGATTAAATTCCACCTACATTTTATTGACCAATAAAATGATGCCAAGTGTCGAATTGAAGTGTCTAAACCAATCAAATAATATTTTGACTCTTGGTAGAAGGAACCAATTAAATCATGCCAAGTATTCAAGATGATGTGTCACGACGAATTAAAAGAGTGCATATCTCCTACAAGTGATAAACATTTAAAAGAGTTCATATATCTTAGACAAAAAGAAGTATGTGGGTCTTCTACTACTGAGAGCCAATCAAATTACACCATCTTCTACCTGGACTCTTCTTTCTACCACTATAAATAGGGGTCCTCTCTTAGAAGAAAAACACACATTTTTCTGTGTTGGATGAAGATGAAGACTTTGAAGTAAAGGGAGGTTTTGATGATTTCTAAAGTCATCAGCTAAGTGGAAGCTTAGTACAAACCTTAGAAGATATTTGACTAAGGAAGAAGTTCATCAGACTAGTCAAATATGGTCCAGAAGACTACTGATCTGTTGCTGAAGAAGTAATCAGACTGGTGGACTATCAGCCGACTCAAATCAGATTAGTTCAAGTTTGGGATCAGCCGAGTATACATCAGACTAGTGACTTCGATCAGCAGAGTGGAAGTGGATCAGAAGTTATTACAACGGTAATAAATGCACTTGGTGTAATAAATGCTGAAGAGGAAGGGTATTTATGACAAATGATTGAAGAGAAACCTCGTATCAGCTTGGTGCATTTAATGCGCATTTAATGCGAAGCGACAGAAAGTACAGCAGAGTGTACAGTGTTCAGTCGCAACAGCCGTTCTGCAGAAAAGGACCAGTACTCGAGGATTTGACAGCTGCCGATCTCTCAACGGGCAGATTTTCAAATCTCCAAGTATAAATAGCTTAGTTCGTGAGTTGAAGAAGAAGAACAACACAGAGACAACACGTATTGAGAGCAAAAATCTGAAGCAAAATTCTTCTAAGTCTCAAACTCAAGAACAAAGCACTCATCAGCCTAGTCATCTGTTGACGAAGCAGAAAAGAGAGAAACCATAATATACTTAAAATCTGAGTGATTTTGTTTAGGATTGTGTTGTGAGAAGTAGATATCAACCTTTGTGAGCGATATTACTTCTGAGAATAGGAGTTTCTTTGTGATTTCCTATTGTGAACTTACGGCCACTTCATTTGTTGTTTGGCGTAAGCATTGTATACTGTAATCTGTGTGATTTAGTATAACCCAAGGTCTAAGTGACTTGGAAGAGTGGACTAAAGGATTTACATCCATATAACCACTATAAAAATCCTTTGTGTTTTTAACTTGCATTATTTTCTGCATATTTGAAAGAATAGTTTTAAAACACTTAAAAGGTTAACTGCTGAAAAGTTTTATAAGGAGTTTATTTAAAAACTGGGGTTAAAACTATTTCAAGGTTAAAGAAAACTACTTGTGAAAAACACTTGATAAATCCGCTGCAAGTTAGTTTATTTTAAACTCTGATTTTGATAAAATCAGCTGAGTGAAATCAGAAGAGTGGTCAACTCTGCTGTTCAAAGCTTAGTGCTAGATCAGCTTAGTCTGCTTACTGTTCTCGATCAGCTTAGTCTGCTGAACAGAAAAGTTAGAAGTTTTAAAAGGCAAATTTTTAAAGAGGTTTATTCACCCCCCCCTCTAAACCTCATCTGACCACTTGGGACCAACAAGTGGTATCAGAGCAGGTGGTTCATCTGAATCATCTGACTGATCAACGAGCTTGATCCTTAAGTGTTTTTCAAAGGTTTTCAAAAGTTTTCAAAAGAGCATCTTTTTGAAAAACAAAACTTTTTGAAAAATGGATTGTATTAGCCTTGTTCCCCACATAGGCGGTATGAGCTTTGAGGACTGGAAAATACGCATGGAAATTTTCCTTGCTGCTTACAACGATAATATGTACAGATGCATAACAAAAGGTCCAATAAGGATTACCAAGACAATCAAAATCGATGGCGTAGATACTGTTGTTGATAAAGATGAAGAAGAGATGTCACCTGATGAAATCAAGTTGAAAAATCTTGATAAAGTTGGAATCTTCATCATGACTAAAGCCCTGGACAATGAAAGGTTTGACTATGTCAAACACTGCAAAACATCAAAAGAGATGTGGGACAAAGTCAGGGATATGAGTGAAGGAAATGAAGCCATCAAGGAACACAATCTAAGTGTTGCCATGGAGAAGTTTGATAACTTCAAAATGAAGCCTGGAGAAACCATTGAACAGATGAGTTCAAGGTTTACCAAAGTGCTGAACAACGTGTTAAAGCTGGGTAAGACATTCACAGACAAAGAGATCACTCTCAAAGTCTTGAAGGCGTTACCACCCAAGTTCAACATGAAGATCACAGCTATGGAAGAATCTAGGGATCTGGGGAAGATCTCTCTGACAGAGTTGTTTTCTGTACTCAAGGCGTACGAGTATAAAATACCAAGGATGGGAATAGAAGAGACCTCAACTTCTGGCCCCACTGCTGCACTGGTTGCTGCAGAGAGAACAAGAAGATCGTCTGGAAAAAGCAGAGAAGTGGACTCATCTGATGAGGCCCCAGTACTGAGCAAAAAGGAGTATACTGCTGACGATGTTGCGTTGTTATTGAACGGGTTCAAAAAGTTCTACAAGAGAAAAATGAAGAACAAATATAACAATGCTTCTACTTCTAAACCTGCCTCTAATACTTATGACATTAAGGATGACTATAAATCCAAAATGATGTGCTATAATTGCAGGAAATTGGGACACTTCATCAAGGACTGCCCATATCCTAAAGCGGAGAAGTACACAGAGGAGGAAAAGAAACAAAGAAAAGAAAGAAGAGAGAAGAGATACCAAAAGAGCAAGGTGCTGTTGGCTGAAGCTGAAAAGATGGCAGCCATCCACTCATCAAACACAGAATCGGGCACTTCAAGTGATGACTCTGTTTTTGACGAAACACCTGCACTACTGTGTCTCATGGCAAAGGAATCTGATGATTCTGACAATGAGGTAATGCTCTCTGAAAGTGAGCTTGAACTGTTTAGCTCATTTGAGCAAATGATGAACAACAAAGTAGATGTTGTTAATGAGCTTGCTAAGCTTAAGGACGAGATGATTCTGCTGAAAAAGCAAAATGCTAAACTGAAACTTAAGGTTGAAAAACCTGACGAATCAGCCATGTATAAAAAGCTTTCGCATGAATGTGAATCTCTGAGAGCTGAATGTGAAATGTACAAGGGACAAATTAAAGAACTTGAAGCTAGAATATCTTTGCATAATAAGTCGTCTGTTCCTAAGTCGTCTGTTGTGACAATAGATAAACCAACTGAACAGAGTACTCCCTTAGTAAAAGAAAGTTTAGAACTGAACAAAGCTGAAAAATTTATATCTGCTGATAATAGTAATATTGTCTTGTATGTTCAGACTACTAAACCCATTTCACCTGAGATTGAGAAAAAGGAGATAAAGACTCCTAAGGCTAAGAAGGGTAAAAAGCCTGAAACTGAAAAACAGACTGGTAAAACCAAACAGCAGAGTAGTCCCAAGAAGTCTGCTGATAAGAGTAAAACCAATCAGACTAGTAAAGCTAAGTCGTCTGTTAAAGAGCAAGTAAAGAGCAGATCTAAGAAGCAAAGAAATTACAACCAAAATGCTTACTATGGAAATGAGTCTTATTATGTGCAACCTGCTTATCCACCATATTATGCTGCACCTCATTATCCACCTCATTTTGCTGCATATCCTGCTCATCAAACAATGCATGCCTACCCTACTTATCATGCATCATATCCTGCTTATGAGCCTTATCATCATCATAATGATTATCACCATAATATGCCTGCTGATTATGATGTAAATGAAGTTGCTCATGCTCCTGCTAAGACTGCAAAGCCTAAGAAGCCTAAGACTTCAACATCTTGGGTTGTCAAAGGTGATACTAATCCGCCAGGACCCTCTCAATAAAGGGTACCTAAAACATTTTTATTTTGTTTTGTAGGTTAGGATTAGGAGTAGGAGTAAAATAGCGAAGAAATGGTACTTGGACAGTGGATGTTCAAGGCACATGTGTGGAGACATACATGAACTGGCAGATGCTGTTGCTGTAAATGGTCCAAAAGTTACTTTTGGAGACAGCAAAGAAGGCAAGGTTGTAGCTGTTGGAAAGCTTATCAAAGGAAACATAGAGATATCTGACGTCTCATATGTTAGTGGCCTGAAGTACAATCTGCTGAGCATAAGTCAATTTTGTGACAAAGGATTTTCCGTGGTGTTTTCATCAGATAAGTGTTATGTTGAACAAATTGGAACAAAGAAGGTTATTTTATCTGGAAGAAGACAAGGAAACATCTATGTAGTCGACTGGAATTCTGTGGACAAGAATTCAAATGTTTGCTTAGTGGCTTCTACACCAAGTGAAATCAGTTGGCTTTGGCACAAAAGAATGAATCATTTGAATTTCAAGACCATCAACAGATTGATAAAGAATGATCTGGTAGAAGGAATTCCAAAGACAGTCATGAGCAAAGACAAGCTCTGTGATGCCTGTCAGAAGGGTAAACAAGTGAAGTCATCTTTCAAAAGCAAGAAGCACCAATCTTCAACCAGAATTTTGGAGCTACTGCATATGGATTTGTTTGGCCCTATTGATCCAATCAGCAATGGTGGGAAGAAATACTGCCTAGCTGTTGTGGATGATTTTTCAAGATTTACTTGGGTAATCTTCATGAAGAAGAAAAGTGAAACCAAGGAACATCTTACAAATCTGATGGAACTGATCCAGAATGAGAAGAGTCAAAGAATTTTGAAGATCAGATCAGATAGAGGGACTGAGTTTACAAACTCTACTGTTGAAGAGTACTGTAATTCCAGAGGAATCAGTCATGAGTACTCTGCTGCCAGAACCCCTCAACAAAATGGAGTTGCTGAAAGGAGAAACAGAACTCTAAAAGAAGCTACCAGGACAATGATAGCTGAAGCAAAGCTGCCCCAAAGATTCTGGGCAGAAGCTACAAACACAGCATGTTATACACAGAATAGGTGTATGATCAACAAAAGTCAAAACAAGACACCTTATGAGTTATGGAACAACAGAAAGCCTAATTTACATTATCTTAGGATTTTTGGTTGTAAATGTTATGTTTTGAACAATGGGAAAAATCACCTCACTGCATTTGCAGAGAAGGCTGATGAAGCTGTTTTTGTAGGTTACTCTACTGTTAGTAAAGCTTACAGAGTGTTTAACAAAAGAACTTTGCTTGTAGAAGAATCTATTCATGTAGTATTTGATGAACCAAGTCAATCATCTGAAAAGAATCAAAGTGCAAACCCTGAGATATCTGCTGACTTTCAGAAATTGAATGTGGAAAGAAAGGAAGAATATGTACCCATCATACTACCCAACTTATCTCAAGCTGTTAACTCAAGTGCTGTTCAAAATCAGTCTGCTGATTGTCTAACAGAGGAGTTGCAAACAGCTGACAGACCAGAGACTGTTCAACAGACTACAACTGTTCAACAGACTACTACTGATACTCCAACAGTAGTGTTGCAAGATCAATCCAGAGGACAACATCCAGATTTGCAACCTGATCTCAGATGGCTCAGAGATCACCCACCAGAGTTAGTGATTGGTGATCCCTTGGATAGAGTGAGAACTAGAAGGTCAACTGCAAATGAAACAATGTTTGTAAGTTTTCTTTCACAAATTGAGCCTAAATTAATTGATGAAGCTCTTGGTGATTCTCACTGGATTGAAGCTATGCAAGAAGAGTTGAATCAATTTGAAAGGAATGAAGTCTGGTACTTAGTTCCCAGACCTACTCATCAAAGAGTAATTGGCACTAAGTGGGTTTTCAGAAATAAAATGAATGAAGATGGTATGGTTACCAGAAACAAAGCAAGACTAGTTGCCAAAGGTTACTGCCAAGAAGAAGGCATTGATTTTGATGAGACATTCGCACCAGTTGCAAGGCTTGAAGCAATCAGATTGTTCCTAGCCTATGCTGCTCACAAGAACTTCACCGTCTTTCAGATGGATGTGAAGTCTGCTTTTCTCAATGGAGAATTGCAAGAAGAAGTGTATGTTGAACAACCTCCTGGATTTGAAGTTTATCAACAAGGAGATAAGGTATATCGTCTGAAGAAAGCTCTCTATGGACTGAAACAGGCTCCAAGAGCATGGTATGATACTTTATCTGATTTTCTTTTAATTAAAGGATTTCACAAAGGTAAAGTAGATAAAACCTTGTTTACTATTGAATGGGATAATCATATATTGTTGGTACAAATATATGTAGACGATATTATTTTTGGTTCAACTAACAAACAGATGTGTGAAAGATTCTCTAAGCTGATGCAGAACAAGTTTGAAATGAGCATGATGGGAGAATTAAATTACTTTCTTGGTTTACAAGTCAAACAGCTGCCTGATGGTATTTTTATTAATCAAGCAAAGTACACAAAAGATCTGTTTAAGAAATTTGGTATGGAAACTAGCTCATCTGTTACTGTTCCTATGTCTACTGGACTTCGTCTGGACAAGGATGAAGGTGGCAAATCAGTTGACATCACCAAATACAGAGGCATAATTGGGTCACTGTTATACTTAACAGCTAGCAGACCTGATATTATGTATTCTGTTGGGGTCTGTGCAAGATTTCAATCAGATCCTAAGGAATCTCATCTCTTAGCTGCTAAAAGAATACTAAAGTATCTCAAAGGCACTCAAGAATTGGGATTGTGGTACCCAAGGGAATCAGGATTTGAACTTATTGGATATTCAGATTCTGACCTTGCTGGCTGCAAAATTGATAGGAAGAGTACTACAGGTACATGTCAATTTTTAGGCAGTCGTCTGATCTCATGGATGAGTAAGAAACAGACTTCAGTATCCATATCTACTGCTGAAGCTGAATACATTGCTGCTGGAGCATGTTGTGCACAAATACTTTGGTTGAAGCATCAACTTGAAGACTATAATCTTAAGATCAGTGGAATCCCTATCTACTGTGATAATACAAGTGCAATATCACTTACTCAGAATACTACTAGTCATTCCAGGACTAAACATATTGAGATCAAACATCACTTCATCAGAGACCATGTTGAAAAGGGAAATGTTATTATTGAGTATGTTCATACAGACAACCAGATTGCTGACATTTTCACCAAACCACTGAATGAAGCTAGATTCTCCACTCTAAGAGCGGAATTAGGCTTGTTAAAATTGGATTCATAAGCTGAGGGGGAACCTATCAGAAGACTGGGTTCAACAGCTTACTAATCTGACATCAACAAGCGTTACACTTCAAGAAGGCTGACTCTCAACAGACTAGTTGACTGATGAATTCTTGAATTCAGGGGGAACGTGTAAGACTAGCGGTACCCTTGTTTTAAAGATGAAATCCTCAATGACAGTTAGTTGAAGTTGTTTTAATCAGAAGATTTGTTCTTAATTCTTGAAGATTCGAAGATTATTTATCTTGCTGGATTGACAAACAGCAAAGGAAGATCACCAGATATTGGTTTTCACTACTGATATATTGTATCAGACAAGTCGTTTATCAGATAAGTACTTTACTCATCTGTTTCTATTTATGTCTGCTTATATTTAAGGTGTTGTATTAAAAACGTTTTATCAAAAGCACGCTTTTATAAGTAACAGACAAGTGGCGTTTCAAATTCCCGCCTATCTGACATATTAAATGCTATTTTGAAATCCGCGTATCTCGATCGCACGATCTGCTTTTACAGTAACTAATCTGACGGTTACCACTTTTCACGGAAACCGACAAGAATTAACATCTATAAATCCAGATCTGATCAGCTGACTGAGCTTTTACGCACCCTAAATATTTCAAAAGCATTCAGAGCATTTTTGCATCCATTCAACTGCAAATCTACTCTAGTCTTTCTTCAATCTCTTTCAGGAAAATGAGTTCTAAGGTTAATTCAAAGGAAGCTGCTGCTGAAGGTATGTTCTTGAACTACCTGACGTATCACGCGACTGGCACCCCGTTGATGAAAGAAATTCTGGAGAAATTCAAAGCGGCAACGCTGGTTATTCATGGAGGCCCATGAAGACATGATTTTCAAGGACGAGGTCTTTGAATTTTATGGTTCCAAAGACGATGTTGACTTCGACAAACTGGAGATTAAAGCCAAAATTGGGGACAAAGCTATCTGCGTAACCCCAAAATTACTGAATGAAATGTACGGACTTTCTATTGAAGGGTCTACTGACATCGCAAACCTAGCTGAACCTTTTGAGTCAGATTTCTGGAATCTGGTCTCAAAGAAGAATCAAGTGCTATCTGGAAGTATCAAAAAGAATCAGCTGAAGGACGAGTTTCAGCGAATGGCAGATTTGGTTGCCAAAGTCCTCGAGAACTGCACATTCTCCTTGGACAGTGTACCAATGAAGAGGTTTCATACTATGATAGCCATTTACTATGGGTTGAAGGTAAATTGGGCTAACTTCATCTGGTATGTGATTGCTGATCACAAAGTCCGTGGTTTGACTCTGCACAGGATTTTCATTAGTCATCTGTTGGTAAATTTGAGATGTGGTGTGACTAACGGAAAGGAAATTCATAAGGCTAAAGAATTGAAGATTTATGAACCAGTAAAATCTGGGAGATCAAAGGAGCCTGCTGTTGTGACAGAGTTGAAGCAAAAGAAAAGAAAGGCTTCTGAGCCAGAAAAGCCTGCTGACAAAGGCAAGAAAAGCAAGTCGACTGTTCAAACAGCAAAGCCTGCTGTTGAAGCCAGAACAGTTGTCTCTAAACGAAAGGATGCTGCTGATTTGATTGTTGATGAGACAGTCAAGGAGATCAACGAGATGTCTATTGGGACATCCTCTGACAAGACAATTTCAGCTGAGTTACCGGTTGAAAATGTGGCTAAAAGAACAAGAAGTGCTATGAAGGACACTGCCACTTCTACCGTTGCAAATCCACCTTTCACAAAAAGGACTGCCAGAAAGAAGCTGACACTTCTTGATGAAGATACTGAACTTTCTGAGTTAGCCAAAAGAAGTCCTCAATCTGCTGAGAGGCCTGTTGAATCAGTGAAGGAATCTGCTGAGAAGAAGTCAGCTGACCAAGTGAAACAGATTCCTACACCAACAGCTGAGGTTGCCAAACCTCAAGAGGATCCTGAAGTGCAGATCCTCGAACCAATTGCTGCTGCACCGGTAGCAGTTGCTTTACCAGAAACAACAGCTGCGGCACCAGTTGTTGAGTCAAGAAATGCCAGAAAGAAGAGAACTGGCAAAGCAAAAGTATCAGCTTATCACAAGAAGAAGCGTGAGGAAGCTGAACAACGAAAACGTGATGATGCTGAGCTAAAGAGAGCTCTTGAAGCAAGTCAAAAAGAAGCTAATGTCAAGAACCTGACAGAAGCTGAACTGGCTGCCAAGGAAGAAGCTGAATTGGCAAAGGCCTTAGAGGAAAGCAAAAAGGATGCTTATGGACCAAGGAGGTCTGGAGGCATTGTGATTGGGGAGAAAAAGCCTAAGGAAGGTGATTTTGTGCTACCAAGGGCTGAACCAATCAAGAAGAAAAAGAAGGAAGTGAGGAGAGCAATAGAGATTGTCCAAGGTGACTCTACTGCCTTCAAAAAGTTTGAAGCTGAGTTGGAAAGACTAAACCAGCTGTTTCAATCAAGGACTACTTTTCTCCCAGAAAAGATCAGATACAATCAATGGAGAGAGTATAGATTGAACAAGTCTGAAGAAGAAATCCAAGCCTGGAAGGAGTTCGCTACAGAGGGACGTTGGGTTCTAAACTGGTTGCAAACATCCTCTGTTGTCAAGGCTTTGGACTCAGATTTTGTGAGGGATAGACTGCATGATTATGCAAGAGTTATTGTCAGTCAGGAGGCGACCACTATTAAAAACTCAATTTCAAAGAAGCCAAGTCCTACTGATGATAGAATTGACAGAGCAGTAAAGATAGCAGTCTACACAACCTTGGAGAAATGGGCTGAAAGATCAAGGTTTGAACCAGGAACATCAAGTTCAACGCCTAGTCTACCAAGTTTGAGACAAATTGCTTATGGCTCTGATATCAGTACTTATCAAGAAAAGCTGAGGATCCAACAGACGACATCACCTTTCATGCCAGCTGACTTGATTCGTCAGAAGACAGTTGTGTCTACTGATGGTACTGAGATCATTCACATAGCTGATGAGCCAGCTAGTGAAGAACAAAAGAAAGACCAGAAGGCTGAAGAAATCAACTTAGATACATCAAAGAAGCTGCCTATTATGGTCAAGGACTTAGTTCCTTTAGCTTTGGAGTGGAAAGCTGAAGAAAGTCCTACTCTTCATGAAGCAACTGTTCAACAGGAGGAAGATCCTGCTGAACTTCCACAAGAAGAGGATCCTGCTGAATCATCACACTCTGCTCCTACTGCTGATTTGCATTCCTCGCTGATGGAATCCATCCAGCTGTTGATTGAAACCACTATGAAGGAGATGGAGACAAGAAATCAGCTGATGATTAAGCAAATGCAGGAAGAGACTGCAAAAATGGTCAAGGATGCCATTGAAGATTTTCCTCTACCACCAGATAACTCCTTGATGTTAACTCAGAGCATATTGAATATGAGCAGAAGTCTTGAAGATGTGAAGGCTGATGTAGGTCATCTCCACACTACTCTTCAAAGGAATGAAGCTGACATCGCAAGAGTTATTAGAGTCATGACACAAGTCAGTGAAGCAGAAACTGAGAAGAACATTGCTTTAATGCAAGAAGTTACCAACATCACTGACAAAGCACAAACTGAACTGTCAACTCTTCAGTTGAATGTTGACTGTCTGAATGACCATTCTGGTGAATTAAAAGCTAATCAACTTCGCATGGAAAATACTCTAAATCATCACTGTGCTGAGCAAAGAGTCATGGATTCAAACATCAAGAAGCTTTGTGCTGCTGTCAACATAACTCCTGATCAACTCAACCCTGCTGATGCTGACAAAAAGGGGGAAGAGGAATCAGCTAAGTTAGCTGTTGAGACTGCTGCAACTATTCAAGTACGAGACCAACGGGCTGCTGCTGGAAAGCCAAAAGAAGATGAAGTACTTGAAGAGGAAGCTGAAGATGGAGCTGATGATAAAGTAGAGCCCAAGGATGTAGCTAAAACTGACAAGGAGTTAGCTGCCTCTAAGTACTCTGCTGAAGAACAGCTAAATCCAGACGTTAAGTATAAGAGGATGGAAGACATCAGAAAAAGAATCGAAGCTGAAGAAAGGAGAGAAAAATTAAAAGGTCTTGCTGATGTTTTCTCAAGTGGTGAAGATGAAGAGAGCAGTGAAGAAGTTGATGAAGAGGAAGAGGAAGAAGAAGAAGATGAAGAAGCTGAGGACTAGACTAGTTAATAGACTAAGTCCATATGCTAAACTTTTGTAACAGCCTACTTCAGTTGTATTTTTTTTTCTTAAGTCAATCTTTTTTTCTTGTAACTTGCACTGTAATTTTCAAATCAATCTATAAAAAGTTCAAGCTTCCAACATATCATTTCTATCTCAGAAATTTTTGAGGACTCAACTTTAGTTTAGGTACAGGTACTTAGCTGAAGTTTTGTCATCATCAAAAAGGGGGAAATTGTTGGATGAAGATGAAGACTTTGAAGTAAAGGGAGGTTTTGATGATTTCCAAAGTCATCAGCTAAGTGGAAGCTTAGTACAAACCTTAGAAGATATTTGACTAAGGAAGAAGTTCATCAGACTAGTCAAATATGGTCCAGAAGACTACTGATCTGTTGCTGAAGAAGTAATCAGACTGGTGGACTATCAGCCGACTCAAATCAGATTAGTTCAAGTTTGGGATCAGCCGAGTATACATCAGACTAGTGACTTCGATCAGCAGAGTGGAAGTGGATCAGAAGTTATTACAACGGTAATAAATGCACTTGGTGTAATAAATGCTGAAGAGGAAGGGTATTTATGACAAATGATTGAAGAGAAACCTCGTATCAGCTTGGTGCATTTAATGCGCATTTAATGCGAAGCGACAGAAAGTACAGCAGAGTGTACAGTGTTCAGTCGCAACAGCCGTTCTGCAGAAAAGGACCAGTACTCGAGGATTTGACAGCTGCCGATCTCTCAACGGGCAGATTTTCAAATCTCCAAGTATAAATAGCTTAGTTCGTGAGTTGAAGAAGAAGAACAACACAGAGACAACACGTATTGAGAGCAAAAATCTGAAGCAAAATTCTTCTAAGTCTCAAACTCAAGAACAAAGCACTCATCAGCCTAGTCATCTGTTGACGAAGCAGAAAAGAGAGAAACCAGAATATACTTAAAATCTGAGTGATTTTGTTTAGGATTGTGTTGTGAGAAGTAGATATCAACCTTTGTGAGCGATATTACTTCTGAGAATAGGAGTTTCTTTGTGATTTCCTATTGTGAACTTACGGCCACTTCATTTGTTGTTTGGCGTAAGCATTGTATACTGTAATCTGTGTGATTTAGTATAACCCAAGGTCTAAGTGACTTGGAAGAGTGGACTAAAGGATTTACATCCATATAACCACTATAAAAATCCTTTGTGTTTTTAACTTGCATTATTTTCTGCATATTTGAAAGAATAGTTTTAAAACACTTAAAAGGTTAACTGCTGAAAAGTTTTATAAGGAGTTTATTTAAAAACTGGGGTTAAAACTATTTCAAGGTTAAAGAAAACTACTTGTGAAAAACACTTGATAAATCCGCTGCAAGTTAGTTTATTTTAAACTCTGATTTTGATAAAATCAGCTGAGTGAAATCAGAAGAGTGGTCAACTCTGCTGTTCAAAGCTTAGTGCTAGATCAGCTTAGTCTGCTTACTGTTCTCGATCAGCTTAGTCTGCTGAACAGAAAAGTTAGAAGTTTTAAAAGGCAAATTTTTAAAGAGGTTTATTCACCCCCCCCCTCTAAACCTCATCTGACCACTTGGGACCAACATTCTGAAGGAGCACAAGTTGAAGGAGCAAAATTCTCTCTACGAGACGTTCTTCAAAACCTTTTTCATTAACTCAAGACATTCTTCGAAGATCAAGAAAAATCCGGCGTTTGATTCGAGAACAAGCTAAGAAGCCCTCATTTAAACGTTATTGAAGATCTACAACGGTCCAAGGAAGATCAAATTCTTCAAAATTCAAAGTATCTACAACGAAGTTCAAGACGTTCGTTGAAGAGATTCAAATCATTTCACGTTTGATCCAAGATTAAGCAAATTTGCCCTTGGATTAACGTTATTCGAGCACAAAAAATCATTTTGGAGAAGATCAAATCAACATTTTCCAAGATCAAGTGCAAGAAACATTTGTTTTTCTTTAAGATTAGAATCAGGGGAATCATAGAGATTGTAACCACTTCATTAAATCATTAAATTTTAATTTGTACAATTATTTCTTGTTTAATATATTTTAGACTCGAAATTTGTTGCTACAATTACATTAAAGCAATAAATTGTAATATGTTTGGGGGAATTATGAGTTTAAGCATATTTTAATATATTTTCACTACTAAATTGAACATATTATGTTAGTTAAGGTATATCAATTCATCGAAGTCATTTGTATAATTCGTATAAGAGTAAGAGTTGATTTTTAGTTGAATGCCTCCATGTTAATTAAAAATTGATATAGATTTTAGTTTGTGATTTATTTATGTAGAATGTGTTTCCATTTTCAGAGATTTAAGAAGAATTCATATATTTAATGATATGTTAAAATATGTAATATCTAAATTTGAGGTTATGAGTGACATTTCATTGAATCCATGTTCACCCGGATTAACTAATCCACCCATGCCTGGGTGGATTATAATCTAGTCTTAATATCGGGTCATAAGGATTTAATCCATTTGACCCAGTATTAGAGTAATGCCACCAAACGTTGTATTATCTCATATTGACACATATAATATGACCTAATACCCCCTATTAGGTTCTAACAAACGGCCCCTATATATATATATCTCAAGAAGAGATATAGATCTAAGATACATATCTAACAAATCTTGAAAAGCAAGAAAACTTTCTCTCTCCTCTCTCGCGCGTTTTCTCTCTTCGAAGAAGAGATCTCGATTTTTGCTCCTCTTTTATTCTCTAGTTTAGATCTTGATAATTTCCATGTTCTAGCCGATTAGTATTATCAAGATTTTCGTGATATTGTGGTGTCTCAACTCGTAGAGGCGCAACACGTGGAGAGTTAGATAAAGCTTGGGACCAAAGACGCAAAAGAAAGGTGGAAGTTTGTCAACCAACTTTTGTCGAGCTTGGATTTGCAAGGAGATAGGTAGAATTTTTTTCCAATATAGCCTTCTAGACAAAAGTATTTCCCAATATGACTCAAACTGAAAAGTATTTCCCTAAATGTACCTTTTGTAATAAATCGCAGTTGGCAATTGCGCAGTTGCCAACTGCGATTCATCAGTTTTTACCAAAAAAAAAAATTACTGATAAATCGCAGACTGCGATTTATCAGTAATTTTTTTTTTTTTTTAACTACTAATTTACAATACTATGTGCAATTGTTTGAAACTAAATATTTTTGACATTGGAATCGAGAAAATGTTTAACTTAATTGATCAGCGGATATCATTACAACATCTCTTAATTAAAGATCGTAGTGCTTTTATTTTAGATAGGAATAATTACACTTTCATTCTATCTTTTTGCAGATGTCTTTGACATCCTAACCAAATTTAAGGAATCTTTATATATATAATAAACTACAGATGCATGAGTGGAGTAGGTAAATTAGCATAATTTTTTTTTTTATTCATCACCAACAACGTTTTGCCTCTCAGAAAACCATTTGATCAATCAAGTGCCTTTGTAAATTTATGTACTTATCTCACTATTTGATCCGTTCTGATTTCCAACACAATCTTAATATATGTTTAAGGAATCAAATAAGTTATTGTGAAGGCGAGAACATGTAAACTAGTATATTGCAATGAGCTTATGAGAATAGTTTATATGTAACATGACTCAGTTGACATTAATTATGAAAAAATATAGTTACAAATGACTTAACCTACAACATTTTCTCCTATTTTAACATGGTATTTTGCAATATACTTGTGATGTCTCATAGTATAAAATATATATATATATATATATATATATATATATATAAACATATTCTCGATTCCAATGTCAAAAATATTTAGTTTTTTTTTTTTTTTTTTTTGTAAAAGCTGATAAATCGCAGTTGGCAACTGCGATTCTTTTTGAAGAATCGCAGTTGCCAACTGCGATTTATCACAAAAGGTACATTTAGGGAAATACTTTTCAGTTTGAGTCATATTGGGAAATACTTTTATCTAGAAGGCTATATTGGAAAAAAATTCGAGATAGGTATAGTTGTATTATTAAAGTTTATTTATCGTTTTATATATTCATATATATACATCTAAATTATATCCTGGCAAGATTCTCTAGGAGACCTTTAAAAAGTTTTAAATTCCGCTGCCTGAAAGGTCGTTTTTCCTAAAGAATTCCCAACAATAAAATATAATATAAAACTATATAAATAGAAACTTTAAACACACAAAGTAGTAAAGATTTTTATTTTAGTAAGTTTGTTTCAATTTAAAAATAAAATTCTTTTATATGAATTAAAAAGAGGATAAATGAATTCAATTTATTTGAATAAAATAATTAAAAATCTTAGACTTCAAAATACAAACAAAAATAGAAACTAAATATAAAAAGTTGACTTAATTTTTTAAGGAAACAGATTCGGTTTTGTTTACTAGAGAAGATTTTTAAAATATGATTATATGCTTTAAAAACATAATGAAGTAATTATAAGACTAAATTAACTCCCTGACTTGGTATCGGATATGATAAAATAAAATGAAATAAGACTGAGGTTGCGGATGCAATTTTTTTAAGACAATATTTCCGGGCTGCCTACGGTGCACACAGTTGATCCCCGTTAGTCTCCAAAGATACAACAGTTTGATGCTTCTTGTTTGCACGAACAAAGAAACCACGACGAACTTGAACAAACAAAATTCGACGGATATTTAAAGTAAGAATGGAAGAGAGAAAATAGTGAGTATTTATGCATATTTGCTTGAAAAAATTTCGAAGTGAAGAATTGACCAGATTCTGTTGGGTTATTGGTAACGTCAGAACGTTAAAAGCAGCGGAATTTAAATTTTTTTTTTAATAACCCAAACAAGATCTTTATTCATCTAGTCATACGAAAAGGATTTTGCACAAAAATCACAACAAACATAGGGTGTTTAGCGATTTTACCTTACCACGGGAATGGTGGTGATTTTTCTACTGTCTTCTTTCAGATCTGCAGGATTTGGTTCGGAGAAGCACCCTATGTGTTGTGCCTCTAGCGGTATCCACACCAACTGGATTGAAGCAACTCTCTTGAATCCTCATGCTCAGAACTAGGATGGAAGAGATACCATGCAAGGAAGAAAGAAGACAGAAATTGCGTGAACCCTGTGCAATTGCACAGGGTTCGGCCGAACCCTTCTCTGTAAGAGAGGGGGCGGCGCAAATCAGATCTGGGGAGAGGGGGGCGGCTACTACTTAGTCTAGGGCTTAATTTTCAGCTCTTAATTTGTTTCAAGTGTTAAGTGTGTGGAAGAGTTGTGAGGAGATATCTATTTATAAGAGAAGAAACCTTCTCTTTGTAGATATCTCTTCAAGGTCTTTTCCTTATCTTATAAGGAAATAAGATATACACATATATCTTCTTAGATCCTCCTTGTTTCACATGGAAACAAACTCTCCCTTCTTATCCTTAGCCAGAAATCGCCCCACCCTATACTTGCAAGACTTCTTCTGGGCTTTTAATTAAAAAGGCCCATGTCTTGCAACTTAATTTAATTAACCATTAATTAAATCAGCCCAATTAATCCAATTAATTATTCTCTCTCAATTATTAATTAACACTTTAATTAATTAGTTTTCTTCTTTAAGAATTAACACTTTAATTCTTCAGTTTTGATTTAACTCGTTAAATCAAACTTTCCTTATATGATTTGTTGCAGTCCAATTGTATTGTGTGTGACCCTCTAGGTTCACCATCAATTGGCCGCGGGCCCACGACTTTCGCGATTTAATTTGTGAGCTTATGAATTGCTCCGATTAATTGAACACCTTCAATTAACCACTCAAGAATTAATCTCCTTATTAATTCATGAGTACCCACACCTCATGGTCGATGTCTAGCCACAAGCCCATGAGGCCCAACTTCAGGTGAATTGATCTCAGTGAACCTCACCTCCTATAACTGCCATGTACATACGGTCCTTCTATCGACTTAATTTCCCGATTGAGACCTAGGGTGTGTGAATTGATCGGCACCTCTAATTATCTCAATAACTATACTTTCTAATTCGGGATAATAATCCAGTGTGACTGCTAAATTTGGAAACCTCTTTCCAAATCCGTCACCGACCGCGATCACGGGTTTCTCGGATCTATTATCTAAGAATCGTATAGGAAATTCTCTCGTCCATTACGACGAGTCGGTAGATTCCATCTTGGTACTAACCACTCGCGTACACAACTATAGGCACCCAACTTAGGCACATTATGGTCAGGCTACGTGACCAGTACCTAAATCTAAGTACATATACCTATGCACCGAATTCGCCCTAGCACCTCAAGTCTAAGGACTAAATCGTACACTATTATAAGTCTTGAGAAACATCCCATCACCGATATGCGTCATGCGCTTCCACAATGGGTTTCTCTGTTCGGGTCGTTCGATGCGTTCGATCCCCTATCGAACCACCTACTCATATGCACTGACATCAAATGTCTTGTTCATGAAACTCTACAAATTCACTCCAAGTGAATCATGCATATTCATACAAGTCTTGGCGATTCCTTCGATACCCCGTCTCGTTCAGAATCTATGACTTGGAACGGGTTTTAAGATCACGACCTTAGAGACTGTTTCATGATTGCACTCAATACCAAAGTGAATCGTCCCATAGTCGAATGTGATCTAAGGATTTCATCCAATCGCTTAAATGATTCGCGAGAGATGAAGTTGGCCATTGTTTGATTTACATACTATAAACAAACGTGCGTATTAATACATTTATACTAGAGAAAGCTTACGATAGTCCTAATACAAGCTAAATATATTGGCTTGCAGGGCACTATCCTATCAATCTCCCACTTGCCCCTAAAGCCAATCACAAACGCTTCTAAGATCCATCCTCCAAAGATGTTCTTCGAACTCTTTTCGTGACAAAGGCTTTACTAGTGGATCCACTAAATTATCTTCCGAGTCGACGTGATCCATTATGTACGTCTACTCTACCAATGATTTCTCTAATCAAATGGTACTTTTTCTCTTATTGTGTTTAGATTTCTGGTGAGATCTCTAGTCCTTTGCTTTAGCAACAACTCTATTGTTATCATAGAAGACAACCATGAGCTTCGCAATGCTAGGCACTACATCCAACTATTGGATGAAGTTTTTCATCCAAACACTTTCTTTTGTTGCATTCGATGCTGCGATATATTATGCTTCAGTGGTTGAGTTGGCAACGGTGCTTTGCTTGGAACCTTTCCAACTTACCGCTACCCCATTGAGGCAAAATATGCATCCAAAATTGGATATATATATTGTTGGTTAATTTTAGAGAAGGTTTTGAAGATGACAAAAAGGCCATAATGGTTTTGAAGATCAAAAAGGGTAATTTGGAAGTCATCAACTAAGAACTGAACAGCTTAGTAAAACCTATCTCATGGTCTGGAAGCTAAGTGGCCGAATCAGCCGAGTGGGATATCAGATGGGTATTATCAGCCGAGTCAAGATAGATGTGTTCATTCTTGAATCAGCCGAGAAGCCATCAGCCGAGTGATCATCAAAGTGATCATCAGCAGAGTACTTCCACCAGCAGAGTGAAGACGGTCAGTAAGCTTATCAACGGGAACCAGCTAAGAGCTGAGTGCATTAAATGCGACTGACATAAAGTAGACATCCGTACAGCAGAGTGTACAGTGCAACAGTTGCAGGGAGCCGTTCCGCGTGTCAGGACCAGAACTCGAGGACTGTAGCTTTCTGTCAACCTTCAACGGGCAGAAAATTCAAATCCGAGGAGTATAAATAGAAGACATAACTAAAGATCTAAAGAGAGCTTGCACAACTCAAGAACACATCATAAGAGCGAGATCCATCAGTTGAGTCGTCTGATCTTGAGCGAAGTCATTTGTTGACAAAGCTGTTTGTTGAAGAACAGAGATCATGCGTTGTCTGTCTTAGTGACTTTCAACTGAGAATTGAAGGAGTGTATATCCATCTTTGTGAAGTGATATAACTTCTTAGTATAGGCTTTCTGAGTGATTCCTGTACTGAAAATAGCGTGAGGAGTGTGGATCCGTCTAAGTGAGTGATCTAGCTTCGGAGTGTAGGATTTCTGTGTGACTTCTTACAGCGCACTTGTAGATTTTCATTTGTTGATTAGCGCAAGCATTGTATACTTGATTACTTTGTGTTTTCTAGTATAACCCAAGATCTGTGTGACTTGGAAGAGTGGACTAAAGGATTTTTATCCATATAACCACTATAAAAATCCTGTGTGTTTGATTTACTGTTTGCTATACTTTGCATATTTATCAAAGAACTCAAACATACGATTTAACCAAAAGATTTTAAAAGGAGTTGTAAAAACTGGGGACAAAATCTTTTGAGTGAGAAAATTTAAAGAGGAACAGATTGGTTGAAAAACACTTGAAAAATCCGCTGCCAACTAGTTTCTAAAAACTCTGATTTAACATCTGAAATCAGCTGAGTGAAAATCAGATGAGTGGTCAACTCTGCTGATAAAGCTTTGTGCGCATCAGCTTAGTAGTCTTACAAATCTCGATCAGCTTAGTCTGCTGACAGAAGAGTTAGAGAAAAAGTTTTAAAGTTTCCAGAGGTCTATTCACCCCCCCCCCCCCCCTCTAGACCTCATTGACCACTTTTGGGACCAACAATTGGTATCAGAGCAGAGTGCTCTGGTATTTCAGGTTGCTCTGGTATCTCACCTGATATCATCAAGCAGCATCAGAGTAGGTGGTTCATTTGAATCAGTTGCCTGATCAACGAGCTTGATCCAAAAAGTGTTTTTCAAAATTTTCAAAAAGAGAGCATATTTTGAAAATCAAAACTTTTTGAAAAATGGATGCCATAAGCCATGTTCCTCACATTGGCCATATGGACTTTGAAAACTGGAAAATCAGAATGGAAATCTTCCTTGCTGCTTATGATGATGACATGTTTACATGTATTACAAAAGGACCATTCAGATTCCAGAAGACTGTGAAGGTTGCTGGTCAACCAGATCAGATAGTTGACAAAGAGTTGGATGAGCTGACACCTAAAGAAAACAAGTTGGTTAATCTTGATAAAAAGGCGAAGTTCATCATGTTCAGAGCTGTAGACGAAGAAAATTTCCAGAAGATCAAGCATCTCAAAACTGCCAAAGAGATGTGGGATAAAGTCTGCGAGCTAAGCGAAGGAAACGACGCTATCAAAGAACATAAGCTCAGTGTGGCTCTTGAGGAGTTTGAAAATTTCAAAATGAAGTCTGGTGAAACGATTGATCAGATGGATACCAGGTTTACCAAAGCTCTGAATGAAGTTCTAAGGTTTGGTAAAGAATTTTCGAACAAGGAGATCACAACAAAGGTTCTGAAGGCCTTGCCACCTAAATTCAACATGAAGGTGACAGCCATGGAAGAATCAAGGGATTTAGAGAAGATTTCTCTTTCCGAACTGTTCTCATCTCTCAAAGCTTATGAGTATCATATGCCAAGATTGGGATTAGAAGTGTCAACCAGTTCAGACCCTACTGCTGCTCTAATGGCGTCAGACAAGTCAAGAAAATCAGCAGACAAGTCAAAACAGAAGACTGTGCTGAGTTCAGAAAAATATACTGCTGACGACGTTGCCCTGCTGCTGAAAGATTTTGAGAAGTTCTACAAGAAGAAAATGAAATCAAAATATAAAAATGCTACTTCATCTTCTTCTGATCTTTTTCAGGAAAACAGGGGCTCCTCCAAAGCAAAACTTAAAGACAGCGACGAAGAGGAGTTTGGACTCTTGATCAAAGACCATCCAACCTCATCATCTGAGAAGTTTGCTACAAAGGAGAAGAGTGCTAAAAAGGAGCGTAAGCTTAGTAAGAGCAAATCAAAGTTAGCTGATGCAGCAAAGCTAATAAACTCCTGCACATCTTATTCAGACCATCAGTCGTCTGATAAAGAATTTGAAGAAGTACCTGAGACAATATGCTTAACTGCCGTAGAATTTGATGATTCTGAAAATTGGGGTAACTTCTACTGATTAATGTAATGTACTATTTGAATCGATTGAATAAATGCTAAATTTCAAATTCAAATATCGTTTGTACATTTGCCAAGCTTAATGAAGAGATGACTCTGCTGAAAAGAGCAAATCAGATCACTGAAACTTCAGGTTGAAAAACCTCAAAGAATCAGCTGATTACAAAAAGCTTGAGCATGAGAATGAAACTCTAAAAGCTGAGTATGCAATTTGCTTTGAAAATATAAATAAACTTGAAAGAAGTAATTGCATCATTCTCTAAAAAGAAAATCAGAGGCTTAAGAGAACAAGTCTACTGATGCTCAATAGGTTAGAAAACCTAGTAAGCTACCTAAGACTAATCAGACTAGTAAAACTCATCAGCCGAGGCTGCTGATAGGAGTAAAATTGAAAATATTGAGTCTGCTTAATCTATGGAGAGTTAATAGAAAACTCAGGTAAGAAATTGAGGCAAAAATGAATTATCTGGCAAGAATTTGAATCACATTATGATAATTATTATGACATGCACTACGCTTATTCACATTATCATGCTGATCATGTTCACTGTACTGATTGCCATCCTTATTTCAATATGCATGCTTATCACATATTTCATGCATCTTACCTTGCTTATGAGCTATGTTTTAATCATGACCATCAAATGTTGAAAAACAACAAGTGGTATTATCATGAAAAAAAACATAAGTCACTAGATCATCACATGTTAAAGGTTACACTAACCATGCTGGACCCAATAAACAAGGGGTACCAAAAATAGTCATCTGTTTTGCAGATGAAACTCATGTGAGATGACAAAGATGAGTTGACTGCCTTGCAAATTTCATCAAGCTCAACAAGTGGTCTTACCAGCAAGCATGTACCAACAAGTGTTATCAAATCAGTGGTATCAAAAATTGGTATAATTCAAGTGGTAGACTCTACGTTTGGAGATTTCAAGGAACGTGAGTTTGTTGAAAAGTTGAAGATTATCAAAGATCAACAAGTGGTATCACCATTCAAGTGGTATCAATCAACCATGTGACAACAGAATTGGTTTGTTGATTTTGAATTCATAAGTTGAGGGGGAACTTATCAGAAGACTAACCCAGAACAGCTTACTGGAATTCAACGGCTGAGTGTCTTTGAAGAGAAACTCTCATCAGACTACTTGACCACGAATTCTTGAACTTAGGAGGAACGTGTACGACTAGCGGTACTCCTAAATAAAAGATGAAGTTGTCAATAAGTCAAAATGAAGCTATCAGAAGACTGCTTCTTATCAGCTGACTGGAACTCAACAGCCAAGTGATTTTCAAGAATGTACTACACCAAGTGGTATCAGCAAGTGCTATCACATCAATAAGTGATATCAGCTGACTAATCTGATTTGTATCCATACAAGTAGTATCAGACTACAAGTAGCATCAGTCTACAAGTGAAATCAGACCACAAGTGGTATCAAGTAGTAAAAAAATTCTCGAAGTTAGGGGGAATTTTCTAGCTGGAGTGATAAACAGCAACGAAGACTACCTCAATCAGCCAAGTACTTACCTACCTGTCTTCAGCATACTAGTTTGCAATCTTATAGAAAATAAGTTATCCCAAATCCTAAAAAGGGGGAAGGATAAAAAGGAGAAGAAAAGATGCAACTAAAATTTTGGTGTTGATGACAAAAAGGGGGAAGATAGATGCAACTAAGAACCCTTTAAACAGAAGATCAGAAAGGAAAAAAGAACCATCAAGTAATAAAGTGGTAATTTTTGAAAGTTGTGTCAGACCAAAAGAATTTCCATCTCAAGGTATGAAGACTAAATCCGAAGACTTAAGATTGGTTCTTAGTTGAAGGTTTTGTCATCATCAAAAAGGGGGAAATTGTTGGTTAATTTTAGAGAAGGTTTTGAAGATGACAAAAAGGCCATAATGGTTTTGAAGATCAAAAAGGGTAATTTGGAAGTCATCAACTAAGAACTGAACAGCTTAGTAAAACCTATCTCATGGTCTGGAAGCTAAGTGGCCGAATCAGCCGAGTGGGATATCAGATGGGTATTATCAGCCGAGTCAAGATAGATGTGTTCATTCTTGAATCAGCCGAGAAGCCATCAGCCGAGTGATCATCAAAGTGATCATCAGCAGAGTACTTCCACCAGCAGAGTGAAGACGGTCAGTAAGCTTATCAACGGGAACCAGCTAAGAGCTGAGTGCATTAAATGCGACTGACATAAAGTAGACATCCGTACAGCAGAGTGTACAGTGCAACAGTTGCAGGGAGCCGTTCCGCGTGTCAGGACCAGAACTCGAGGACTGTAGCTTTCTGTCAACCTTCAACGGGCAGAAAATTCAAATCCGAGGAGTATAAATAGAAGACATAACTGAAGATCTAAAGAGAGCTTGCACAACTCAAGAACACATCATAAGAGCGAGATCCATCAGTTGAGTCGTCTGATCTTGAGCGAAGTCATTTGTTGACAAAGCTGTTTGTTGAAGAACAGAGATCATGCGTTGTCTGTCTTAGTGACTTTCAACTGAGAATTGAAGGAGTGTATATCCATCTTTGTGAAGTGATATAACTTCTTAGTATAGGCTTTCTGAGTGATTCCTGTACTGAAAATAGCGTGAGGAGTGTGGATCCGTCTAAGTAAGTGATCTAGCTTCGGAGTGTAGGATTTCTGTGTGACTTCTTACAGCGCACTTGTGGCTTTTCATTTGTTGATTAGCGCAAGCATTGTATACTTGATTACTTTGTGTTTTCTAGTATAACCCAAGATCTGTGTGACTTGGAAGAGTGGACTAAAGGATTTTTATCCATATAACCACTATAAAAATCCTGTGTGTTTGATTTACTGTTTGCTATACTTTGCATATTTATCAAAGAACTCAAACATACGATTTAACCAAAAGAGTTTAAAAGGAGTTGTAAAAACTGGGGACAAAATCTTTTGAGTGAGAAAACTTAAAGAGGAACAGATTGGTTGAAAAACACTTGACAAATCCGCTGCCAACTAGTTTCTAAAAACTCTGATTTAACATCTGAAATCAGCTGAGTGAAAATCAGATGAGTGGTCAACTCTGCTGATAAAGCTTTGTGCGCATCAGCTTAGTAGTCTTACAAATCTCGATCAGCTTAGTCTGCTGACAGAAGAGTTAGAGAAAAAGTTTTAAAGTTTCCAGAGGTCTATTCACCCCCCCCCCCCCCCCCTCTAGACCTCATTGACCACTTTTGGGACCAACATATATTCATCCACATCAGACTGAAAACTCGAATCATTAAATCCTTCGAGTTTTAATTCTCCATTACCACCGTAGACCAAGAACGAATCCTTAGTCTTTCTCAAGAACTTAAGGATATCTGTTACGGTGGTCCAGTACTCTTCACCGGAGTTTGACTAGTAACTGCTCGTGACACTTGAGCAAGTTCTACGTCTGGTCTTAGTACATATTATAGCATTCCACATGCTACCTTTTGTCGAAACATAAGGTATTTGAGACATTCTCCTTTTATCCTCATTCGATGTAGGGCACATCAATTTGGAAAAAGAGTTACAGTGTCTCATTGGAAGCAATCCTCTCTTGGATTCTTCCATACTGAATCTTTTCAGTATTGTTTCTATGTACTTAGATTTGGAGAGTCCCAACATTTTCTTCGATCTATCTCTATAGATACGTATCCCAATACGCAAGATGTCTCTCCCAAATCTTTCATGGAGAATTGCATGGATAACCATGCTTTCGTCTGTGCTGACATTCCGATATCATCCCAGATAAGCAAAATGTGATCGACATATAAAATATGAGCTTCATATAGCTCCCACTAATCCTTTTGTACACTCAAGGTTCATATTCGTTTTTGATGAAGTCAAATGCCTTGACTGTCTCATCAAAACAAACGTGAATCTGAATGGATTCAGACATTGCTACTGGAGAAAAGGTTTCATCAAAGTCTGTTCCAGAACTTTGTGAATAGCCTTTCACCACTAGTCGAGTCTTAGAGGTCAACACCTCTCCATTTATTCCTAGCTTGAAGATCCATTCACTACTTACAGGGATAAAATCCCTCGGGTGGATCGGCCAAGGTCCATACCTTGTTGGAATGTATGGAATCCATTTCGGATTACATGGCCTCTTGCCATGAATGCACGTCTACATCTAATGTAGCTTCTTCGTATATGGTAAAACCATATCTTTCAAGCTTCTTACGAACTTGATCAGATCTACGAAGTACTGGTGTACTAGATGGTTCAGTAGTTTCTGGATTAACTCCCACTGTTTGCGGGGATGGGTCCAAATCTTGGACTTCATCAAGTTCCATGACATTCCCTATTTCCTTTGACGAGGAATTCATCAACTGAGGAACGGGTAGTTAGGAGAAACGATTGTTTCTCATTGTCGTGGAACAGGTATCCAATGGATTTCATTGGATACCCCACAATTATATACAAATTGGATCTACTAGCCAATTTATCTCCTTTCTAGTTCCCAACTTAGGCAGGAGATCTCCATACTCAATAATAAAAGTGCAGAGGTATTTTGCCATACCTTTCTTGGTAAAGCTTTGTAGGCACGGACTTTGAAGGTACTTTGCTTAGTATCTTCGATGCAGCTAGGAGGACCAACCCCTAGAATGCATAAGGAAGCTTAACAAGACTCAACATGGGTTGAACAATGTCTTACATTGTTCGTTTCCTTCTCTTAGACACTCCAATAAGTTGAGGCGTCATAGGAGGAGTTTGTTGTATGAGAACCCCATTCTCAATAAGATAATTGAGGAATTCTTGACTTAAGTATTTGCCACCTCGATCAAATCGAATGACCTTAATACTATGTCTTGTTGATTCTCTACTTCGTTTCGAAATTCTTTGAACTTTTCAAAGGTTTTTTCGGATTTGTATCTCACTAGATACATATATCACTAACGACCAAAGTCATTAGCAAAAAGGTACGAGGTATGAGTAATCTCCTCTTACACTAACCTTTTAGTGGTCCACATTCATTCGTATGGATCAAATCCAAAGTTATTTGGTTCGCTCTTGATTCCCTGTGAAGGGAGATTTGGTCATCTTTCCTATGAGACAGGATTCGCAGGTTGGAAGTTCATCTAAGTTCTATATTTTAGAAGAAACCAACTTTTGAATCCTACTCTTGGAGATATGTTCAAGTCTAGCGTGCCAAAGTTGCGGATTATTATCTTGGTATTAATTGAACTTAGCACATTAATTCAATAGAATTGAGTTAACGGTTTAATTCAATTAATTTGCTTCCTTTCAATTGACTCTTTAATTGATTCATCTCCTTTTTCAGTTAACATTTAATTGAAACGTTGCTTAATTAATTAGACTTTCTAATCAATTAAACTAATCAGTGCCTTTCTAAGATTCAGTGGGATAATTTGACTTTTAGACAACTTGCGTTTTTTCGACTACCTTTATGGTCGATTTTAGAAGAGAACAACTTCTTCTTCATATTACTCTTCTTTGACTTTGCAGTCCATGAAGTGTAAACGATCATGACAGGTTTATCCTATTTGCCTTTTACCAATACTTTGGTCAATTCATGAAATGTGATCAACTTATCAAATAAGATCAGAGTATTTCACGAATCTTTTGAATGAGCGGGGAGGAGAATTTAGGTGGAGGTCAATGCTAAGATCACTTGCAGGCCTACGTTTAATCGATCCAGTTTTCAACTAGATTGATAAAACAAGGACAGTGATCCTTGACATTAGTTCCTTCACTTATTCTCGAATTTTAAAACAACTCCTTAGTGGTCTCGAATCAAACGATTCGAAACTGCTCCTCAAAACAAGCTTTTGAAGTGGAGGTTTGTTTTAGAAGCTTCAGACATACTCCTATGTCGCTTCTTTAGCTCGTTCAATCTTGATGCTTATATGAGGAAACGATCGTTGAGATTCCCATACCCTATAGGTGATTCGTTCCACTTTTGAGACTCAGTCTTATATGAGGAAACGATCATTAATGTTCCCATACCCTACGGGTGATTCGTTTCTCCTTTTAGACTCATCTCGGAAGTGCATCAGGCATAGGCTAGTTATTAAGAACACGATTCCGACTTTCGGATTTGAGGACAATCCTCAAGTTTCTACGCCAGTCGATATTTTGATCCAGTTATTTTATAAGTCGAGGATAAATAGTATAATGGATAATTATAGATATCTCAATATCTATTTTAAAGAGAAGACAAATATAAAGAGGACTAGTCAATGATTAATACTTATAATCTACGAAGGTTGGACTTTCTATCGTAAAAGTTCTCCCACTATTTTATCGAAACAATTACCCCTTTAATTGTTCGGGAAATCCTATTTCCTAGTAGGTCTTGACGTCCCAGCGGACATTAATTGCACCCACGACTCGTGGCCATACAATTAATTCCCTAGGTAGGCATACTTATTGCCAATTGTGTCTCTACACAACCTTCAAGCTATTTTGCCTCGATTTTCGCACCCATCTAGCACTGCTACATCATGAGTGGTACTACTCGTTAAGTCTAACCCAATCAATCTCGATGAGCAACGGGCCCGGTCATGAAATCCCCGTAACTGGTTATCGGTCGATTATACATGTCCCGACCAGTCCCCATCCTTGTCGAGTTTATTTAATAAACAAGAATCGAGAGATTTCACGTATTGTCCCTTTCTTCGCCTCGGGTGCCAGACTCTGGATCACCTTAATCGATAAGTAGACAACATACGCTAGTCCCTATTGATGGAAGGCTTGGATTTATATAAATACTTCATTTTATTTTAACCCAATATGACTTAATATTTAATTCAAGAGGGGGTTTGCTGGTTTGAAAGTTTAAGGCAAACTCTCTCGAGATCTCACCGCTTCGATTATGAATTATCTTATTTACGTTCTAATATTCTAGCGCGCATCACCATACAAGCCAAATAATAGAAGCAATAAATAAATAAAACATAAATAAATAAACCTAGCATGCATTTCTAACACAATATGTTTTCGATCGGGAGCCACCTATGTTTGGGCCATCATTGAGCCAATAATGTTGGCCCAGTTGGTCTATCTAATGGGTTCTTAATGGGCCTAGGCTATTACATTAATAACCAAGCATACTTGGCCTTCATTCTCCATTGGGCTTCCTTCTTGCATGTAATGGGCCTCCATCCTAAACCATTTAATGTAAAGCCCTAATCTATTACATTGGCACAAAAAGGCCCAAATAAAGGCTCGCAGGCCCAACAAAAATCCAAAGCAAAATAAACCAATCACATCTAAGGTCAAGGCTCAGCTCGATCGAAAACCACGTAAACAATTCACGTTGAGCAAAGAAACAAGCAAACACATTTACTAGTTTCCTATCTTACTTCAATTATTTTAAACGCCTTTAAAATTTTTCTCTAGATTCTTACTTTAGTCTCTACTAATTATAGGTAATCTATATTCGGATAAACAAAACCATTTTATGCACAAAAACAGAATAAAAATTTTCAACTTTTGAAAATTGCAATTCGGCCCTCCAACTTTTGGAAGTTGCGATTTGAAACCCTGAAGTTTGGAAATAACAATTTAAACCCAAAATTAAAACTGGGCAGAGGACCGAAAATAAAAATTTTATTTCCAGAAAAATTGTGAATTTGCAATTTAGCCCCTGCAGTTTTCAGTATTTGCAAAACAGCCCCAAAACTTTCGTTAATTGCAAAACAGCCCCAAATTCAAAAATTTCCAGAAAGTTGCATTCTGTCCAGAAAACACACTGTTCGTAAAATCTCAATTTCAGTCCAGTTTTCCAAAAATCGCTAATCGCCAAAACAGCCCTTAATTTTCGTAAAATTCAAAATTGGCCCAAAACGTTTTTATGCAATTTTACCCAAAATCAGATCTACCCATAACAAGTAAGAATCATTAACACGAATATAACATGCAATACAATAAAGCAATCAAATTATATTCAGACCTTTTCGTATGATAGTAATGAATTAGGCTCTGATACCACTGTTGGGTTATTGGTAACGTCAGAACGTTAAAAGCAGCGGAATTTAAAATTTTTTTTTAATAACCCAAACAAGATCTTTATTCATCTAGTCATACGAAAAGGATTTTGCACAAAAATCACAACAAACATAGGGTGTTTAGCGATTTTACCTTACCACGGGAACGGTGGTGATTTTTCTACGGTCTTCTTTCAGATCTGCAGGATTTGGTTCGGAGAAGCACCCCATGTGTTGTGTCTCTAGCGGTATCCACACCAACTGGATTGAAGCAACTCTCTTGAATCCTCAGGCTCAGAACTAGGATGGAAGAGATACCATGCAAGGAAGAAAGAAGACAGAAATTGCGTGAACCCTGTGCAATTGCACAGGGTTCAGCCGAACCCTTCCCTGTAAGAGAGGGGGCGGCGCAAATCAGATCTGGGGAGAGGGGGGCGGCTACTACTTCGTCTAGGGCTTAATTTTCAGCTCTTTGTTTCAAGTGTTAAGTGTGTGGAAGAGTTGTGAGGAGATATCTATTTATAAGAGAAGAAACCTTCTCTTTGTAGATATCTCTTCAAGATCTTTTCCTTATCTTATAAGGAAATAAGATATACACATATATCTTCTTAGATCCTCCTTGTTTCACATGGAAACAAACTCTCCCTTCTTATCCTTAGCCAGAAATCGCCCCACCCTATACTTGCAAGACTTCTTCTGGGCTTTTAATTAAAAAGGCCCATGTCTTGCAACTTAATTTAATTAACCATTAATTAAATCAGCCCAATTAATCCAATTAATTATTCTCTCTCAATTATTAATTAACACTTTAATTAATTAGTTTTCTTCTTTAAGAATTAACACTTTAATTCTTCAGTTTTGATTTAACTCGTTAAATCAAACTTTCCTTATATGATTTGTTGCAGTCCAATTGTATTGTGTGTGACCCTCTAAGTTCACCATCAATTGGCCGCGGGCCCACGACTTTCGCGATTTAATTTGTGAGCTTATGAATTGCTCCGATTAATTGAACACCTTCAATTAACCACTCAAGAATTAATCTCCTTATTAATTCATGAGTACCCACACCTCATGGTCGATGTCTAGCCACAAGCCCATGAGGCCCAACTTCAGGTGAATTGATCTCAGTGAACCTCACCTCCTATAACTGCCATGTACATACGGTCCTTCTATCGACTTAATTTCCCGATTGAGACCTAGGGTGTGTGAATTGATCGGCACCTCTAATTATCTCAATAACTATACTTTCAAATTCGGGATAATAATCCAGTGTGACTGCTAAATTTGGAAACCCCTTTCCAAATCCGTCACCGACCGTGATCACGGGTTTCTCGGATCTATTATCTAAGAATCGTATAGGAAATTCTCTCGTCCATTACGACGAGTCGGTAGATTCCATCTTGGTACTAACCACTCGCGTACACAACTATAGGCACCCAACTTAGGCACATTATGGTCAGGCTACGTGACCAGTACCTAAATCTAAGTACATATACCTATGCACCGAATTCGCCCTAGCACCTCAAGTCTAAGGACTAAATCGTACACTATTATAAGTCTTGAGAAACATCCCATCACCGATATGCGTCATGCGCTTCCACAATGGGTTTCTCTGTTCGGGTCGTTCGATGCGTTCGATCCCCTATCGAACCACCTACTCATATGCACTGACATCAAATGTCTTGTTCATGAAACTCTACAAATTCACTCAAAGTGAATCATGCATATTCATACAAGTCTTGGCGATTCCTTCGATACCCCGTCTCGTTCGGAATCTATGACTTGGAACGGGTTTTAAGATCACGACCTTAGAGACTGTTTCATGATTGCACTCAATACCAAAGTGAATCGTCCCATAGTCGAATGTGATCTAAGGATTTCATCCAATCGCTTAAATGATTCGCGAGAGATGAAGTTGGCCATTGTTTGATTTACATACTATAAACAAACGTGCGTATTAATACATTTATACTAGAGAAAGCTTACGATAGTCCTAATACAAGCTAAATATATTGGCTTGCAGGGCACTATCCTATCAGATTCTTCCTCTATTTATAGCAATTGAAAGTTTGTATTTGGAGGTTTGTGTCTAATAACCATTTAGTCCGAACAGGTGCAAACGGTTCGGTTTGAACCGAACCACCACACCATTTCACTTAAAAATGCTCGCAGATCTTCTCTTCTTAACCGGGTCATCCGCGGATCCTATTCGTTTGTATCACCAGCGGATTTTGGACTTTCAATTAATTGGTCTTTAGTATTTGGATAAAGATATTTGATTTTTCTCTAAAAAAATAAATCTTTTGAAGCCTAAAGCCCAAGCCCGTGCCTCGTGATAGTGCCGGTCGGACGGCGGCACGCGCGTGTGGAGAACATTTGATCACCTAGGTCCCCACCCCTCAAAAATCTTTGGTACCCCAAAGAGGCCCAACCCTTTTACCAGATTTTAGCTATATAACTAGCTAATTTTTTTATCTACAATTCAATGCGGGATAATGTATTCTTCCCTCAATTGCATTCATATTAAGTTTTTATGGGCTCAATCCAAATGGGCTTAAACTAATTGTATCTACATAAAATTCCAACACAACAAAATCAGGTTTTGGATCTTGTACTGTTACAAAATCAATCACGAATTAGCATGGATGCGGAGGAGCTTGCTTCACATATGAAACATTCACAAGCAAGTTTGTGAGCAACTGCAACAAACATCTCAAATCTACAATTCAAAACTGATGTTCATCGAAGGGAAAATGAGTTTGAATAAGGTTACTTAGTCATGACTTATCTTCGAAAAGAAAGATTTCCAACTGGGACTTACAATAAGTTCAAGCCAAGAAAGTTTGGTCCTTGTCGAATACTCAAGAAACTTGGTCCTAATGTTTATTGCCTACTTCCTGATGGTATGAAGATTAGTCCCGTGTTTAACATAAGTGATTTATAGCCGTATTATGGTGATCATAATGATTCAACATTGACCGAAGATGATATCTCTTCAATATCAACGAATTCAGTTCGAGAGTCTATTGATGTCTTGGATACAATGTTAATTAATACACGTCGAGGTACTTATACTCAATATCTTGTTCATTGGACTGGTAAGCCAAGTTTAGAAGATGCATGGATATCTGGAGAGGAGCTGAAAAATATAAATCCATCGCTTTGTTTCGATCTCAATTCGGACTCGAGGGAGAGTTCTTTTCAAGCCGAGGAGAATGATGCAAATGCAGTCTCATAATCTAATTCTACAGATAGGGTGACTTTAAACGCAAAACTACTTTGATTGGCAAGGAAATAGAGGGACTATCATATATGGTTAGAAAGCTATGGAAGTCTAGTTTTCAACAAAAAAAACTGGTTTACAAAAATGAGGTCTGTGGATAAAGTTATGGGTGTTTTACTAAAGGTTGCAAAACTGCTCTCGGGAAACAACACTCCTTATGTCTTCTGGTATTTCTAAGTGTTTTACTTGGTTTATTAGTCTATTTTCAAAATATTATTATTGTTGTCTGATATTTAGATCATGTTTATGATTTTTATGAGTCAATATTAAAGTTAAAGTATTTCCCTAAGTGAATGACTATCCACATACATGAACTACTAGTTACAATGTATGATATGATACATGAATAAGTAGATACATGGATAATTAAGTACATGAATACTTAAGAACATGCTTTGACTAACTAGCATTCATGAACTTTATTTAACTAGATACATGTATTTCATATGCTGTAATTCATCAAGTATTCAACAAGAGTAAAAAAAAAAAAAAGAGATATACTCCAAGTATTTACTTGTTGGTCTTGTTCACTAAATTCACAAAATATCCGACAAGTGGTATCTAGGGCACATTCGATCTAGAAAAGGGGCATTTATCACAATACTTCACTAATGGCAAATTCTAGAGTATCACAAGCTCTTCCTATCTTTGCCGATGAAAATTATGATTTCTAGAGTATCAAAATGAAGACATTATTCCTATCACTAGAACTATGGGATATGGTTGAAAATGGATTAACAAGACCAACGGAAGGAACCTCTACTACTGTTGATAAAAAGGAACAACAAAAAGATGCCAAGGCACTATTTTTCCTTCAACAAGCAGTGAGTGGTGCCATCTTCCCAAGAATAATGGGAGCCACCTCTTCCAAGCAAGCATGGGAGATCTTGCAGAAAGAATTTCAAGGGAGTTGTAAGATCAAAACCATCAAGCTTCAAAGTTTGAGGAGAGAGATGAAAAATCTCAAAATGATGGATTATGAGAATGCTATGTATAGCACCAGAGTGATTGATCTTGTAAATCAAATGAAATCATATGGATAAACTATTGAAAAGGAAAGAATTGTTCAAAAATTCTTAATAAGCCTTACAGAAAAATACGACATCGCTTCAATTGAAGAATCTAAGGATTTATCTACACTTGCCCTCATAGAACTCAAGGGATCTTTGCAAGCACATGAACAAAGATTGAGCAGAAATAGTGGAGAATCACTAGAAAATGAATTTCAATCAAAAGTCTACCTGAATAATCCAGAATCGGGTGATAACAAGAAGGGTAAAAATCAAGGTAAAAACTCTCAAAACAAAGGAAAAGCTAAACAAGTTGATTATCCCCATTGTGGTGTTTGTCAAAGGACAAATCAGTTGGAGAAGGATTGCTACCACAAAGGCAAACCCCATTCTCAAACTGTAAAAAGTTTGGCCACATATAAAAAAATTCCGATTCAAGGAGAAAAATCACCAAGCTAACTATTCAGAAGAAGACCAAGAGTATTTGTTCTTTGCTAGTCAAATTGTGGAAGAAGAAATCAATGATACATGGTTCGCTGATAGCAATTACATGACAACAAAAGAGAGCATTTTCACTCCTATAGATCATTCTATCAAGACTAAAGTCAAGATGGATAATGTTGACTTCGTGGAATCTAAAGACAAAGGCATGGTGTTATTCAAACGAAGAAATAAGCTTCTAAGGAGGCAATATGGATTGAACTCATGGAGAAGGAAATGAAAATGAACAAGGAAACCAATACTTCTAAAATAATAATTTAATATAATGCACATTGGAGGAATTTGATTTATATTCATTAGTATTCTGCAATATATATACAAAAAGCTATGATTAATACAGTAGGCTAAGTCTAAGGCTAGAAAGGTGTGATCCACAATTTGTGGGATACATATTACACTAAATCAACAAAGTAAATATAGGATTATAAACATAAATATACACTTAATATATGAGATTTCCTAATACTCCCCCTTAAGTTGGAGAGTGAATGTTGTGAAGTCCCACCTTGTTGCGTAAACTCACAAACTGATCATTTTCTAAGGCCTTTGTAAATATATCAGCTAGCTGGGAGTGTGAGGGCACAAAAGAAGGTTTAATCATTCCGGCTTGCAATTTTTCTCGTACTATATGACAATCTATTTCAATGTGTTTTGTACGTTCATGAAAAAGGGGGTTTGCCGCAATGTGCAAAGCTGCCTGATTGTCACACAAAATTGTTGGTCCCAAGTGGTCAGATGAGGTTTAGAGGGGGGGGGGGGGGTGAATAAACCTCTTAAAAATTTTTACCTTTTATAAATCTCTAACTTTTTTGTCAGCAGACTAAGCTGATCAAGAATTGTAAGCAGACTAAGCTGATCTCGCACAAAGCTCTGAACAGCAGAGTTGACCACTCTTCTGATTTTACTTAGCTGATTTTATCAAAATCAGAGTTTCAAAATTAACTATCTTGCAGCGGATTTGTCAAGTGTTTTTCACAAGTAGTTTCCTTAACTTAGAAAAAGTTTTATCCCCAGTTTTAAACAAACTCCTTTTTAAAACTTTTCAAACAGTTAACCTTTAAGTGTTTTCAGTATGCTGTTATAAATATGCAGAATTTTAAGCAAGCAAAAACACAAAGGATTTTTATAGTGGTTATATGGATGTAAATCCTTTAGTCCACTCTTCCAAGTCACTTAGATCTTGGGTTATACTAAATCACACAGATTACAGTATACTCTTCTTACGCCAAGCAACAAATGAAATGGCCGTAAGTTCACAATAGGAAATCACAAAGAAATTCCTAACCTCTGAAGTAATATCGCTCACAAAGATTGATATCTACTCCTCACAACACAACCTAACAAAATCACTCAGATTTTACAAGTATTTCCTGTTTTCTCTCTATTTGCTTCGTCAACAAATGACTCAGCTGATGAGTGTTCTGTTCTTGAGTTTTGAGACTTAGAAAAGTTCTGCTTCGAATTTTGCTCTCAAAGTGTGTTGTCTCTTTTCTTCAACTCACGAACTGAACTATTTATACTTGGAGATTTGAATTTCTGCCCGTTGAGAGATCGACAGCTGTTCAAATCCTCGAGTACTGGTCCTTTCTGCAGAAACGGCTACCTGCGACTGAACATTGTACACTCTGCTGTACTTGCTGTCAGATCGCTTTAAATGCACCAATCTGATACGAGGTTTCTCTTCAATCATTTGTCATTAATACCCTTCCTCTTCAGCATTTATTACTCCAAGTGCATTTATTACCATTGCACTGATCTTCTGATCTACTTCCACTTAGCTGATCGAAATTACTCGTCTGATGTATACTCGGCTGATCCCAAACTTGAACTAATCTGATTTGAGGGCTGATTGTCCACCAGTCTGATTTCTTCTTCAGCAATAGATCAGTAGTCTTCTGGACCATATTTGACTAGTCTGAATAAGTCTTCCTTAGTCAAATATCTTCGAAGGTTTTTATTAAGCTTCCATACTTAGCTGATTCTGATGTTTTGGAAATCATCAAAACCTCCCTTCACTTTATGCCTTCTATCTTCATCTTCATCCAACAATTTCCCCCTTTTTGATGATGACAAAACTTCAGCTAAGTACCTGTTCCTAAAGCTAAAGTTTAAGTCCTCAAAAATTTCTGAGATAGAAATAATTTGTTGGAAACTTGAACTTTTATAGATAAGTCAATTGATTACAGATTACAAGATCAAAATGATGAAGTAGCAGAAAGTAAAATTTTACAAGTTTAACAAAAAGATTACAAGTGACCTAGTCTAATAACTTAGTCTAGTCCTTCTTCTCTTCTTGTGTTTCTCCTTCTTCTTCATTTTCAAGGTCTTCATCTTCTTGTTCAGAACTAGAGAGATCTTGTTCAAGCATTTCAAATCTTTTTCTGAGATCCTCTATTCTTTTGTACTTGACGTATGGATCTAACTGTTCAGCAGCAGAGTCCTTGGAAGCAGCAATTTCCTTATCAGATTTTACTGGTTCTTTGGGCTCTTCATCAGCATCGTTGTCTGCCTCAGTTACTTCATTATCTGGTCTGCTTGTATTTTCATCATCAGCATCCTTTTCAGCAGAGTCCAATTTTTCAGTAACGTCAGCTGATAGATTAGCATCATCACCCTTCTTCTTCGTTGTAGAATCTCCATCTTCCCCCTTTTTGTCATCATCAGCAGGGTAGACGGGTTCTTCAGGCAGAACAGGAGTGATGTTAATTGCGTCACAAATCAATCTGATGTTTTTATCCACCGCCAGAAGATGATTTTCCCTCTTCAGTTGCTGCAATGTGTTATATGACTCAATCTTCTTGAATGTAAGATCCACTTGATCACAGAGTTGAATCTGAGAACTCAGAATCAAGTCAGCTGATGTAGTGAATGCTTTCAGCATGCTCTCAGCATGCTCTCAGCTTTTACTTCATGAGCCTCCATTGCATTTGCAACAACCTCATTTATGTCCCTCCAACCACCTGTGTTGTTTTTGACCCTTGCACCAAATGTTTCCACATCCAGTCTGATAGCCTGTACTTCATTTTTGATGTTTGCCATTTCTTCCACTATCAGAGGGCTAGGATCAGCAGCCTTTGGGACCTTTTCAGCAGCAGCAGACAGCATAGTTAAGGCTACTCCTTCAAAGTTCTTCATCTGTTCTCTATGTCTGTCTTCCATTTCCTTCATAGAATTGGCAATCAACTGTTGGATGGACTCCAAGATGGTTGGTTGTAAAGTTTCTGAAGGTGATGGAGTGACTGTGCTTGCTGGTACAATCTCAGGAGTTTTCTCAGACTCCTTGGGTTCATCAGTCAGAGTAGGCTGCTGTTGGGGCAACTTCTCTGATGATGTTGAAATTTCAGCAGTCTTCTGTTGGACCTGTATTGGCTCATTTACCTCTGTAACAACATCAACACCATTATCAGCAACAACAGTTTTATGTGTAAATATAATAGCAGGTATAAATGATGAAGTTGTCTGTTCAGGTAGATCTTCATATGTTTTGATAGCCGGTCCAAAGACGATCTGTTGTAAGCTTGGCATAGGTAACAGTGAACTTGGTTGACCCTTCTGATGTCTGGTCTTCTTTGCCCATACTTCCAAAGTTACAGATAATGCCAGCTTTACCATTCTGTTCTTTAAGTCTTCATCTGAAGCAGGAATTTCAGGAACAGAATTTTGTAGCATCTTGGCTTCAGACTTTGCCAACTTCCTCATCCGATAGTGGATCATATCAAGGAAGTGATCTGAATCCAATGCTTGCCTCAGACATCCAGTTTCCAGAAATTGTAGGACCCATCTTTCCTCAGCAGCAAATTCCTTCCACTGTACGATTTGATCCTTGGTTTTTGTCAGACGATACTCTCTCCATCTGTTGTATCTGATCTTTTCCGTAACAAAGAGACTCTGACGGACCAAAACGTCGTTATACCGCTCAAGATCTGCCACAAACTGTTTGAACATCTCTGGATCATTTTGAACTATGTCCAGAGCATATTTCAGTTCTGATCTTTTCTTCTTTGGCAGCTTAGGTGTTGGCATAACAGCCTTTGGCTTCTTGGGATCTCCAATAGTAATTCCACCACTGTACCTTGGACCTTGGGCATCCTTGGTACTGGCTTCAATAGCCTTAGCCAAATCCTGAGCTTCTTTAGCAGCTATCTCAGCTTCAGACATGTTTTTAGTCTGAGCCTCAAGCTCCTTAAGTTTACGAGCGTTTTCTTTTTCTTTCTTTTTCTTCTCAGCTTCATCTATCTTTTTCTATTCAGCAGCAGTGATCACCTTAACCTTTGCCTTACCAGTTCTCTTCCTTCTGGCGGCAGATGATTCAACTACTTGCAGTGGAGCAGCAGCAATTGGTGTAGGATGAATGAGTGGGACATTCTCCTCTGCTGGCAAAGTAGTCGGCTGTTCATCAACAGCAGACTTGTCAAGAGATTGGTCCTCTGCTGTCTTATCTTCTGCAGCTTTTTCTACTGCATCCACTGGTCTTTCAGTAGCAAGGGTTTCTCTGACTTGAGTGGTTGGAGCAGTAGTAAAGGTAACTCGTTGACCACCCAGAGTTAACTTTTTTTTTGCCTTTGGCTTGGGCAAAACTTCAGTTTGTCGAGGTTCAGCAATTCTCTTCACTGAACTTCTTGTTCTTCGTCCAACCTCTTTTATTTGAACTGGTTCGTCAGACTCAGTTCTTTCTGGAGATGTTTCAGTACTCATCTCATTAATTTCCTTAGTCACCTCAGTGACTATCTTGTCAGCAACATCAGTAGACTCTACTGATCTGGCTTCAACAGCAGGGTTTGCTGTTTGATCAGCAGACTTAGCCTTGATTGTAATTTTGGGCTTCTTGGCAGCAGGCTTCTCTTCTTTTCCTTTTGCTTTTCTTTTAGAAGAGGCTCCAATCTTAACTGTTTCATACATTTTTACTTCCTTCAGCTTGTGAACTGTCTTCCCATTCACCATTGGGCATCCCAGAGCTGAGAGTAGATGACTCATCATCACCACATGTCCATTTCTCTTTAACGCCAGAAGATAAAAATAATGAATAGCCCAGTTTACGTTCAACCCATAGTAGATGCAGACCATTGTCTGGTACCTTCTCCTAGGTAACCCATCTAAAGAGCTCGTAGAACACTCCAAAATCTTCGCAATGATATCAGCAAACCTTTGAAACTCATCTTTCAGCTGAGTTTTCATTAGGCTTCCAGTCATTGGTTCTCCATCCTTCGCACAAATAAACCAAAACTCTTCCTCTTTTTCTTGAGCCAGAGTAAATACCTCTCCTCCTTCATTTTTCAGATCGTAAATTTCATTCAGAACAGCAGGCGAAATACATATAGTTTTACCTCCGACAGTAGCCACAGAAATCATCTTGGTTAGGTCATTTTTCCTAGATTCGTAGTAATCAGCGACATCTTCAGTGAAAACATACTCCTCATGAGCTTCCAAAACTTTCACCAATGACGCCTCTTTGATTTTAACCATGATTTCCTTCATTAGAGGAGTTCCAGAAGCGTAGAACTTCTCGTAATTCAAGTAACGTCCTTCAGCTCCGGCCATTTGAATGAATTTGAAGTAGCTTGAGAGAAATTAAACACTTTTAAGGCAGAATAGATGAGTTAGTAACTTCTTTTTCACTTAGAATAATTTTGGGTGCGTAAGGTTTAACCATTCTGATCAGATCTGGATTTATAGATTTCGAATTGCTTCGGTTTTCGTGTTATACGCGGACGGTTTGATTTGATCTGTCAGTTTTTAATCGTGCGGGCGAGAATCGCGGAATTCAAAATTTATTAATTATGTCAGGCAGGCGGGAATTTGAAACGCCACTTGTCTGTTACTTATAAAAGCGTGCTTTTGATAAAACGTTTTTGCACACCACTTTAAATATAAGATGACATAAATAATAACAGATGAGTAAAGTAATACTTATCTGATAGACGACTTGTCTGATACAATATATCACTAGTGAAAGCCAATATCTAGTGATCTTCCTTTGCTGTTTGTCAATCCAGCAAGATAAATAATTTTCAAGTCTTCAAGAATTAAGAACAAATCTTCTAATTAAATAACTTCAACTAACTGTCATTGAAGATTTCATCTTTAAAACAAGGGTACCGCTAGTCTTACACGTTCCCCCTGAATTCAAGAATTCATCAGTCAACTAGTCTGTTGAGAGTCAGTTTTCTTGAAGTGTAACACTTGTTGGTGTCAGATTAGTAAGTTGTTGAACCCAGTCTTCTGATAGGTTCCCCCTCAGCTTATGAATCCAATTTTAACAAACCCAATTCCGCTCTTAGAGTGGAAAATCTTGCTTCATTCAGTGGTTTAGTGAAAATGTCAGCAATCTGGTTGTCTGTATGAACATACTCAATAATAACATTTCCTTTTTCAACATGGTCTCTGATGAAGTGATGTTTGATTTCAATATGCTTAGTCCTGGAATGACTAGTAGTATTCTGAGTAAGTGAGATTGCACTTGTATTATCACAGTAGATGGGGATTCCACTGATCTTCAAATTATAATCTTCTAGTTGATGCTTTAACCAAAGTATTTGTGCACAACATTCTCCAGCAGCAATGTATTCAGCTTCAGCAGTAGATATGGACACTGAAGTCTGTTACTTACTCATCCATGAGATCAGACGACTGCCCAAAAATTGACAAGTACCTGTAGTACTCTTTCTATCAATTTTGCAGCCAGCAAGGTCAGAATCTGAATATCCAGTAAGTTCAAATCCTGATTCCCTTGGGTACCACAATCCCAATTCTTGAGTGCCTTTGAGATACTTTAGTATTCTTTTAGCAGCTAAGAAGATTCCTTAGGATCTGATTGAAATCTCGCACAAACCCCAACAGAATACATAATATCAGGTCTGCTAGCTGTTAAGTATAACAGTGACCCAATTATGCCTCTGTACTTGGTAATGTCAACTGATTTGCCACCTTCATCCTTGTCCAGACGAAGTCCAGTAGACATAGGAACAGTAACAGATGAGCTAGTTTCCATACCAAATTTCTTGAACAGATCTTTTGTGTACTTTGCTTGATTAATAAAGATGCCATCAGGCAGCTGTTTGACTTGTAATCCAAGAAAGTAATTTAATTCTCCCATCATGCTCATTTCAAACTTGTTTTGCATCAGCTTAGAGAATCTTTCACACATCTGTTTGTTAGTTGAACAAAAAATAATATCGTCCACATATATTTGTACCAATAATATATGTTTATCCCATTCAATAGTGAACAAAGTTTTATCTACTTTACCTTTACGAAATCCTTTAATTAAAAGAAAATCAGATAAAGTATCATACCATGCTCTTGGAGCCTGTTTCAGTCCATAGAGAGCTTTCTTCAGACGATACACTTTGTCTCCCTGTTGATATGCTTCAAAACCATGGGGTTGTTCAACGTACACTTCTTCTTGCAATTCTCCATTTAGAAAAGCAGACTTCACATCCATCTGATAGACAGTGAAGTTCTTGTGAGCAGCATAGGCTAGGAACAATCTGATTGCTTCAAGCCTTGCAACTGGTGCGAATGTCTCATCAAAATCAATGCCTTCTTCTTGGCAGTAACCTTTGGCAACTAGTCTTGCTTTGTTTCTGGTAACCATACCATCTTCATTCATCTTATTTCTGAAAACCCACTTAGTGCCAATTACTCTTTGATGAGTAGGTCTGGGAACTAAGTACCAGACTTCATTCCTTTCAAATTGATTCAACTCTTCTTGCATAGCTTCAATCCAGTGAGAATCACCAAGAGCTTCATCAATTAATTTAGGCTCAATTTGTGAAAGAAAACTTACAAACATTGTTTCATTTGCAGTTGATCTTCTTGTTCTAACTCTATCCAAAGGATCACCAATCACTAACTCAGGTGGGTGATCTCTGAGCCATCTGAGATCAGGTTGCAAATCTGGATGTTGTCCTCTAGATTGATCTTGCAACACTACTGTTGGAGTCTCAGTAGTAGTATGTTGAACAGTTGTAGTCTGTTGAACAGTCTCTGGTCTGTCAGCTGTTTGCAACTCCTCTGTTAGACAATCAGTAGACTGATTTTGAACAGCACTTGAGTTAGCAGCTCTTGTCAAATCAGGTAGTATGATGGGTACATATTCTTCTTTTCTTTCAACACTCAATTTCTGAAAGTCAGCAGATATCTCAGGGTTTGCACTTTGATTCTTTTCAGATGATTGACTTGGTTCATCAAATACTACGTGAATAGATTCTTCTACAAGTAAAGTTCTTTTGTTAAACACTCTATAAGCTTTACTAACAGTAGAGTAACCTACAAAAACAGCTTCATCAGCCTTCTCTGCAAATGCCGTAAGGTGATTTTTTCCATTGTTCAAAACATAACATTTACAACCAAAAATCCTAAGATAATGTAAATTAGGCTTTCTGTTGTTCCATAGCTCATAAGGTGTCTTGTTTTGACTTTTGTTGATCATACACCTATTCTGTGTATAACATGCTGTATTTGTAGCTTCTGCCCAGAATCTTTGGGGCAGCTTTGCTTCAGCTATCATCGTCCTGGTAGCTTCTTTTAGAGTTATGTTTCTCCTTTCAGCAACTCCATTTTGTTGAGGGGTTCTGGCAGCAGAGTACTCATGACTGATTCCTCTGGAATTACAATACTCTTCAACAGTAGAGTTTGTAAACTCAGTCCCTCTATCTGATCTGATCTTCAAAATTCTTTGACTCTTCTCATTCTGGATCAGTTCCATCAGATTAGTAAGATGTTCCTTGGTTTCACTTTTTTTATTCATGAAAATCACCCAAGTAAATCTTGAAAAATCATCCACAACAGCTAGGCAGTATTTCTTTCCACCGTTGCTGATTGGATCAATAGGGCCAAACAAATCCATATGTAGTAGCTCCAAAATTCTGGTTGAAGATTGGTGCTTCTTACTTTTGAAAGATGACTTCACTTGTTTACCCTTCTGACAGGCATCACAGAGCTTGTCTTTGCTCATGACTGTCTTTGGAATTCCTTCTACCAGATCATTCTTTATCAATCTGTTGATGGTCTTGAAATTCAAATGATTCATTCTTTTGTGCCAAAGCCAACTGATTTCACTTGGTGCAGAGGCCACTAAGCAAACATTAGAATTCCTGTCCACAGAATTCCAGTCGACCACATAGATGTTTCCCTGTCTTCTTCCAGATAAAATAACCTTCTTTGTTCCTATTTGTTCAACATAGCACTTATCTGATGAAAACACTACGGAAAATCCCTTGTCACAAAATTGACTTATGCTCATCAGATTGTATTTCAGGCCTTTAACATAAGTGACGTCAGATATCTCTATGTTTCCTTTGATAAGCTTTCCCATAGCAACAACCTTGCCTTCTTTGCTGTCTCCAAAAGTAACTCTTGGACCATTCACAGCAACAACATTTGTCAGTTCATGTATGTCTCCACACATGTGCCTTGAACATCCACTGTCCAAGTACCATTTCTTCACTACTTTACTCCTACTCCTAATCCTAACCTACAAAACAAAATAAAAATGTTTTAGGTACCATTTATTGAGAGGGTCCTGGTGGATTAGTGTCACCTTTGACAACCCAAGATGTTGAAGTCTTAGGCTTCTTAGGCTTTAGAGTTTTAGCAGGAGCATGAGCAATTTCATTTTCATCATAATTAGCAGGCATGTTATGTTGATAATCATTATGATGATGATAAGGCTCAAAAGCAGGATAAGATGCATGATAAGCAGGGTAAGCATGCATTGGTTGGTGAGCAGGATATGCAGCAAAATGAGGTGGATAATGAGGTGCAGCATAATATGGTGGATAAGCAGGTTGCACATAGTAAGACTCATTTCCATACCAAGCATTATTGTTATAATTTCTTTGCTTCTTGGGTCTGCTTTTAACTTGCTCTTTAACAGACGACTTAGGTTTACTAGTCTGATTGGTTTTACTCTTATCAGCAGACTTCTTGGGACTACTCTGCTGTTTGGTTTTACCAGTCTGTTTTTCATTTTCAGGCTTTTTACCCTTCTTAGCCTTAGGAGTTTTTATCTCCTTTTTCTCAATCTCAGATGAAATGGGTTTAGTAGTCTGAACATACAAGACAATATTACTATTATCAGCAGATATAAATTTTTCAGCTTTGTTCAGTTCTAAACTTTCTTTTACTAAGGGAGTGCCCTGTTCAACAGGTTTCTCTATTTGCACAACAGACGACTTAGGAACAGACGACTTATTATATAAGTTTATTGTAGCTTCGAGTTCCATGATTTTTCCCTTATACATTTCACATTCAGCTCTCAGAGATTCACATTCATGCAAAAGCTTTTTATACATAGCTGATTCTTCAGGCCTTTCAACCTTCGATTTCAGTTTAGTATTTTGCTTTTTCAGCAGAATCATCTCGTCCTTAAGCTTAGCAAGCTCATTCACAACATCTACTTTGTTGTTCATCATTTGCTCAAATGAGCTAAACAGTTCAAGCTCACTTTCAGAGAGTATTACCTCATTGTCAGAATCATCAGATTCCTTTGCCATGAGACAGAGCAGTGCAGGTGTCTCGTCGAAAACAGAGTCATCACTTGAAGTGCCAGATTATGTGTTTGATGAGTAGATGGCTGCCATCTTTTCAGCTTCAGCCAACAGCACCTTGCTCTTTTGGTATCTCTTCTCTCTTCTCTCTCTTCTTTGTTTCTTTTCCTCCTCTGTGTATTTCTCTGCTTTAGGATATGGACAGTCCTTGATGAAGTGTCCCAATTTCCTGCAATTATAGCACATTAGCTTGGATTTATAATCATCCTTACTATCATGAGAAAATGAGGTAGGTTTAGAAGTAGAAGCATTGTTATATTTGTTCTTCATTTTTCTTTTATAGAACTTTTTGAACCCATTTAGTAACAACGCAACATCGTCAGCCGTGTACTCCTTTTTACTCAGCACTGTGGCCTCATCAGATAAGTCCACTTCCATAGTTCTCCCGGCTGATCTTCTGTATTTCTCTGCAGCAACCAGGGCAGCAGTGGGACTAGAAGTTGAGGTCTCTTCTATACCCATCCTTGGCATTTTATACTCGTACGCCTTGAGTACAGAAAACAGCTCCGTCAGAGAGATCTTTCCCAGATCCCTAGATTCTTCCATAGCTGTGATCTTCATGTTGAATTTGGGTGGTAGCGCCTTCAGGACTTTGAGAGTAATCTCTTTGTCTGTGAACGTCTTTCCCAGCTTCAACACGTTGTTTAGCACTTTGGTAAACCTTGAACTCATCTGTTCAATGGTTTCTCCAGGCTTCATTTTGAAGTTCTCAAACTTCTCCATGGCAACACTCAGATTGTGTTCCTTGATGGCTTCATTTCCTTCACTCATATCCCTGACTTTGTCCCACATCTCTTTTGATGTTTTACAGTGTTTGACATAGTCAAACCTTTCATTGTCCAGGGCTTTAGTCATGATGAAGATTCCAACTTTATCAAGATTTCTCAACTTGATTTCTTCAGGTGTCATCTCTTCTTCATCTTTGTCCACGATCACTTCTTGATCATTGACTTTGATGGTTTTTGTGACTCTTATCGGACCTTTGGTTATGCATCTATACATATTATCATTATAAGCAGCAAGGAAAATTTCCATGCGTATTTTCCAGTCCTCAAAGCTCATACCGCCAATGTGGGGAACATGGCCGATACAGTCCATTTTTCAAAAATTTTATTTTTCAAAAAGATGCTCTTTTGAAAACTTTTGAAAACTTTTGAAAAACACTTAAGGATCAAGCTCGTTGATCAGTCAGATGATTCAGATGAACCACCTGCTCTGATACCACTTGTTGGTCCCAAGTGGTCAGATGAGGTTTAGAGGGGGGGGGGGGGGGGTGAATAAACCTCTTTAAAAATTTTACCTTTTATAAATCTCTAACTTTTCTGTCAGCAGACTAAGCTGATCAAGAATTGTAAGCAGACTAAGCTGATCTCGCACAAAGCTCTGAACAGCAGAGTTGACCACTCTTCTGATTTTACTTAGCTGATTTTATCAAAATCAGAGTTTCAAAATTAACTATCTTGCAGCGGATTTGTCAAGTGTTTTTCACAAGTAGTTTCCTTAACTTAGAAAAAGTTTTATCCCCAGTTTTAAACAAACTCCTTTTTAAAACTTTTCAAACAGTTAACCTTTAAGTGTTTTCAGTATGCTGTTATAAATATGCAGAATTTTAAGCAAGCAAAAACACAAAGGATTTTTATAGTGGTTATATGGATGTAAATCCTTTAGTCCACTCTTCCAAGTCACTTAGATCTTGGGTTATACTAAATCACACAGATTACAGTATACTCTTCTTACGCCAAGCAACAAATGAAATGGCCGTAAGTTCACAATAGGAAATCACAAAGAAATTCCTAACCTCTGAAGTAATATCGCTCACAAAGATTGATATCTACTCCTCACAACACAACCTAACAAAATCACTCAGATTTTACAAGTATTTCCTGTTTTCTCTCTATTTGCTTCGTCAACAAATGACTCAGCTGATGAGTGTTCTGTTCTTGAGTTTTGAGACTTAGAAAAGTTCTGCTTCGAATTTTGCTCTCAAAGTGTGTTGTCTCTTTTCTTCAACTCACGAACTGAACTATTTATACTTGGAGATTTGAATTTCTGCCCGTTGAGAGATCGACAGCTGTTCAAATCCTCGAGTACTGGTCCTTTCTGCAGAAACGGCTACCTGCGACTGAACACTGTACACTCTGCTGTACTTGCTGTCAGATCGCATTAAATGCACCAATCTGATACGAGGTTTCTCTTCAATCATTTGTCATTAATACCCTTCCTCTTCAGCATTAATTACTCCAAGTGCATTTATTACCGTTGCACTGATCTTCTGATCTACTTCCACTTAGCTGATCGAAATTACTCGTCTGATGTATACTCGGCTGATCCCAAACTTGAACTAATCTGATTTGAGTCGGCTGATTGTCCACCAGTCTGATTTCTTCTTCAACAATAGATCAGTAGTCTTCTGGACCATATTTGACTAGTCTGAATAAGTCTTCCTTAGTCAAATATCTTCGAAGGTTTTTATTAAGCTTCCATACTTAGCTGATTCTGATGTTTTGGAAATCATCAAAACCTCCCTTCACTTTATGCCTTCTATCTTCATCTTCATCCAACAAAAATAATGGCATTGGAGTTGTCTGGGAGACTTTCAAGTCTTGTAGTATACAGCGTAACCAAGTTAACTCTAAACACGTGTTAGCCATGGCTCGATATTCAGCTTCAACTGATGATCTGGAAACGTTGGCTTGTTTCTTGGATTTCCATGATATGAGAGAATTTCCAAGGAAAATACTATACCCTGTAACTGATCTTCTTGTAGCACAACAACCTCCCCAATCGGAATCACAAAATGCTTTCAAGGCTAAATTATTATCAGAAGGAAGTAAAAGTCTCTGTCCTGGAGTACCTTTGATGTATTTGAGGATTCGAATGGCAGTATCCCAATGAGGTATTCTAGGTTCCTGCATGAACTGGCTTAATGTGCGAACTGAATAGACTATGTCAGGCCTTGTCATCCTCAGATAAATCAATCTACCAACTAGTCTTCTGTACTTTGTTGGATCATTTAGCAATGCTCCATCAGTGGGAGTGAGTTTCAATTTTTGCTCCATTGGAAAATTGTCTGGACGTGCACCTAAGAGTCCTGAATCTTGTAGAATGTCCAATGCATAATTTCTTTGTGACATAAAAATGCCCTTTTTTGAGCGGGAGAATTCAATACCCAGAAAATACTTTAAATCTCCAAGATTTTTTATACGAAAACGCTTGAGAAGGAAAACTTTGAGCCTTCCCATTTCATGTAAATCATTTCCTGCAAGGAGTATGTCATCAACACATATGAGAATGGCTGTGAAAGAATTACCTTGAACCTTTGTGAAAAATGAATAATCAACCCTTGATTGTTGATAATCGGCTTTATGAATAGTTTCTGAAAATGTGGAGAACCAATTTTTTGATGCTTGTTTAAGCCCATATAGAGACTTGTGGAGCCGACATACAGTGTTCTCTCCCTGTCGGCAAAGACCAGGTGGAGGTTCCATATAGACAACTTCATGTAAATCACCATGGAGGAAGGCATTTTGAACGTCTAATTGGTGGATATACCAATGGCGTGCAGAAGCGACAGTAAGGAGACAACGAAGAGTTGTAAGCTTTGTTGTTGGTGAAAATGTTTCTTGATAGTCAATACCTTCGACTTAATTGTATCCTTTAGCAACTAGACGAGCTTTGTAACGCTCAATACTGCAATCAGATTTGAATTTAATCGTGTACACCCATTTGCAGCCTATTGCTTTATGGCTAATAGGCAAAGGGACTAATTACCATGTGTTGTTTAGTTGTAGTGCTTCTAATTCTGTCTTCATAGCTTGTAGGACTTATTTTGCTTGTCAAAAAATTAAGTGTCCTGATTTCGCGGACTAGTGAAAGTTAAGATATGTAAAATGCTTGCTGAAAAATTAATTGTCCTGATTCTGCGGACCTGTGAAAGTTAAGGGGCGTAAAATGCTTGCTGGAAATTAAGTGTTCTTACTCCGTGGATAGGAAAATTAAGTGTCCTGATTCTGCGGACCAGTGAAAGTTAAGAAATGTAAATTGCTAATTTTTCCTTTATATGTGTGTTTTCACCTGCAAAACTCCAAAACCAAACACTATAGTTTTTTATTAACAAAAATGCCAAGTGTTCATATGTTATTGGCAAAAAAATTCATATATTATATTTTATTAGCTCATTAATTTAAAAATTAAGAGTTGGTTGCAGCAATTGAATTGTTGTGTTTTCACATTTTATTCCAAATAAAAAAATACCATCTTGGAATATAATTGACATTTTTTTTACAAATCATGAAGAATACTGGGATTTAGACCAAACGAACCACATAACTGCACGAGAGGAGTAAATGGCTTTTTACTTATCAACATATAAAAGTTTTTGCTAATATAGAGGCTTTATACCAATTAGAGAAACTAAAGGGGGTTGTTTTGTATTTTACGCCAGTTTAAACAACAAAGATAGCTGATAAATGTTTTATTACATGTTTATCACGAGCGAGTGTTGAGTGGTGGTCCCACTCACTAGCCCGTGGTTGGTTTAATGGTTAATGAGCAATTAATTGTGTTTGATTTCTTTGAAATTAGCTAATCAATTTTGTGATTCAGAAACCACATTTGTATGAACAAAAAAGATAAAAATAAATGATATTTTTTCACAGAAGCGTTTGGATTGAAATTGAATTGAAGATATAGAACCACTAGTCAGCCTTTCAAGCGTTGCATCGTACATAATTTTTCTTACGCAAACGAGAAACTTTTCCACATTGATTTGATTTGTAGAGAATACAAAAGAGTAGTCAAATGTGTAAATTTTGGTTGTTAGTAAAGTGATGTAAAAGCAGATTTTATTTTTTTCACTTGTTGATTGGATAGCATGAAAGAAAGTTATTATTTTTTCTCTATTTTTTTGCAGAAAAAATTTATGTAGAAAAAATTTCCTCACCAATTTGATGGAGAAAATTCTGAAAAAATCCTAGGAAAATTTTAGAATAATGCAAAAGCAATCCTTGTACTTTGTCTAATGATCAAAAAATCCATTTGTGATTTTTTTTTACCAAAAGCACCCATGTGCTTATTTATTATTAGCAAAACAATACCATCTCAAGCCATAACGATAATTATACCCCCACCATATGATGCAAAAACACCCTTATTTACCTAAAAAATATAACCCCTTGTTAACTTTGATAATGAAAATAAACCCCTTTTAACTTTGAAAATTGGCAATAACCTTCTTGTTCACTTAAAAATTAACAAAAATTTTCCTATAATTTATGAAGGAATTTCAAATGGGTTTTCTTGCTAATAAAAAGAGAACACATGAGAGAGTTTAACATCGCGATCTAGAAGACCGTTGATGACAATAACACATGAGAGAGAGGCAGTGATGGTGCGGTTGCGGCGGAGTTTTGCAGGGACTCGGTGGAACGAGAATAGAAGAGAACTAGAAATGGGGAAAGTGGAAGAAAACTGCACGGCTAGGGTTTTAGTCTTCTGACGAGTTAAATACCAATCGAAAATATCTTTAATTTAAAAAAAAAATTCCTTATTCAAATTCATTTGAAAATTATTATTCACCATTTTAAAATTGATTAGCTTGAGCAATGTTTTATAATTAAAATTGTTCTATTAAAAATGAAAAAGTCGAATGCAATAGGAAAATGGGTGATGTTAAAGAAGAACGAGTAATCAGTCATTAATTCAAAATTGTTGACTAAATGGCTATGTACATTGATGTTATTCGAAATTAGATCGATATATTCTCGATTTTTAACTTTAATTGGCTAACGTCAACATTCTTGACCATAGGGTTATTTACATTGAGATTATTCGAAATGAAATCAATACTTGGCTCGAAATTAATTAATCAGTCATTAATTCAAAATTGTTGACCATTGGTTATGTACATTGAAGATATTCAAAATCAGATCGATCAATTCTCGATTTGTAATGTTAATTGGTCAAAGTCAACGTTGTTGACCATAGGGTTATGTACATTGAGGTTAGGTCGAAATTAGGTCGATCCTCATTTTGTAACGTTAATTCACAAAAGTCAACATTGTTGACCTTATGGTTATGTACAATGAGATTATTCGAAATTAAATCGATACTTGGCTCGGAATTAATTAATGAGTCATTAATTCAAAATTATTGACCATAGGGTTATGTACATTGAGGTTATTCGAAATCAAATAGATCGATTCTCGATTTATAACGTTAATTGATAAAAGTCAACATTGTTTACCTTATGGTTATGTACATTAAGGTTATTCGAAATAAAATCGATACTTGGCTCGAAATTAATTAATCAGTCACTAGTTCAAAAAAATTGACAATAGGAATATGTATATTGAGGTTAATCGAAATGAAATAACATAATTGACCAAAGTCAACATTCTTGACAATATGGTTATTTACATTGAGGTAATTCAAAATGAAATCGATACTTGACTCGTAATTAATTAATCAATCACTAATTCAAAATTATTTACCATAGGGTTATCCACATTGAGGTTATTCGAAATCAAATCGATACTTCACTCAAAATTACTTAATTAGTCACTTATTCAAAATTGTTGACTATGTGGTTTTGTATATTTATGTTACTTTAAATAAGATCGATCGATACTAATTGGCATGGAATTAATCAGTCACTAATTGACCTTTTCCTTTATATATTCTATTTCCCCGCCCTTGAAACAAAGGCTAGCGATGTCACCGGATGCATTCACCTACTAGAGCTCCTTCCTTCTCAATCCCATTCGACTTTAGGTGTGCGGTAATGCGAAGAAAAGAGTTGATTCGCGTGGCTTTTGACAGAACTTTTTTTGAAAAGTTGATAACTTTTTCGTTCTTACTTCCTGTGGATATTTCTTTCTTTCCAAAGCTTTGACCTTAAGAGTTTATTCGAAACGAAATAGATATACAGTTCGTCGAAAATTAATTCAAAAATTTAATAATTAATTTTCTTTTCTTTTAAATGAATTATTATTTTATATGCATTTTTCAACCGGTAACACCCTTCGAAAATTAAATAATTTACTTCTTAATTTTTTAATACATTTTCCGACGGGTAATAACCGTCGGAAGTTAAATATTTTATTTTATAGTAAAAAAATTAAATAATTTACTTTTTATTTTTTTTATATGTTTTCCAATGGTATTTGCCAGTTGGAAATTAAATAATTTCCTTTTTAATTTTTTTTATGCATTTTCGACGGTGTTTGCCCGTCAAAAACTTTAGTTTACATTTTTTTTTAATTTTAATAAACTTTCCAACGGTTTTCATCTTCTTTCGAAATTTCCATCGGAAAAGACTGTTAAATTCTGACGGATTTTATCACATAGGAAAATATTCGTCGGAAAAAAAACTGTATTTTTTGTAGTGGGGGGATATATTGTGTGCACCTAGGACAAAACCGTAAATATTATCTTAAGAAAATTTGTTTCAACAAGCCTCAATCTTATTTCCTATTTTCATGTATTAATTCATTTGTTCTCCGGATTAATTTCAATTAAGTAAGTATGATTTACATTCTTTAACAATGTGTTAAATTATTTAGAATATAATTTGTTATTATATATATCTCTTGGGTAATATATAAGTACACAAATTGTTAAACACCAACACAAAGAAGTTAGCCATTCTGACATGTAAAGATTAAGCTCTTGCATTAAACCAGGGCATAAGAATGGTGATCAAATAAGTGTAATGTATTAATTATTTTGTGTGATCAATTTGGAACTGCTAATTTCAATCCCCTCCCGCCAGTCCCCACTATATTTCTCTATTTGATTAGGCACTGTACGAACTATGAACTAAAATTTCGACCCTGTTCAATTCTCGAGAGATTATTTAATGTAATTGTTGCACCACGTCATCAAGTACACGTAGTGCAGTCCACCACTATACTTGTGACATGTGGAGTGATAATTTACACCACTCCATATTCTGGGCCATGTTCCAAAAAAATAGGATTTTAAAAAATGTGTTCACATTAGCAGAATATGAGTTGACGCAAATTATCATTCCATATGTCACAAATGCATTGTGTACCTGGTGCACCGTTTGCAATACATAATTTTTTTCCAATTCAGACAATGAAACACCACACGTTATTGTATAATAAGCGGGTTAATAACAATTTACCCCCTATGATATTCATAATATTCAATTTATCCCTCTTTGATTTGAAAAAGAGTAATTTTCCCTTTTTGAAAATTTTAAAGAAGCAATTTACCCCCTCGAGTCGGAGAGTGTAATTCAGTTGAAATTGAGAGTGGACATGAAAAGTGATTTGTAACATGGGGGATAAACTGCCACATATATCATAACACAGGAGGGTAAATTGCCACATTATCATAACATAGAGAGGTAAAATGCCATATATAAAAATGTTAAGGAGACACTGCGAAACTTATACAAAATTACAGGGACCGGGGGGGGGGGGGGGGGGGGGGGGGGGAGGGAGGAGGAGGGGGGTAAAGTGCTCCTTTTTAAATTACAAAAAGATAAATTAAATATTATGAATATCACGGAGGTAAATTGCCACTAACTCTATAGTCAGCTGATCCATGTGAACTCTTAAATAAATTTGTTTAACCGGCCGCCTTCCTATTTTTCGCTTACCTACCCATTTGTAAATTGTTTGTATATATGTAATAGAAGTTGTATTATAGAACCCTTCAACCCCTGTCAGCTTCTTACATAATTGTTGTATTTATTTTATTTAATTCTCTTGTCACCTTCATTTAATTGACTTTCTTGCTTTACAATTCTTAATATGTACATGTCCTCATCTACCCAGCATCATAATATTATTATTATTATTATTATTAGCTAAATGAAAAGCCATGCCCATTTACAGTGACAGCATACCTCATAATGTCATCAAACACAACATCGAATTGAATAATGATCCGATAGTAATATACAAACTTCCTCCATCCATACGAAATCAATTAGCTCCGTTTTACATTCACGCATGCAAACGCAAACATATAATTAAATTTATTTTATCAATAAAAATAAAATTAGTCCAAATCGAATAAAAAGTTGGACAAAATTTTCATTATATATCGAATAACAACAAATGACCTTAATGTTCTCAAACACTTACACCCAATTTCACCAAAGTTACTCCTAAGAATCAAACATATAATTAAATGTATCGTATACGAATCTATACCTTGAACAAGCATCGAGACCATCAGCATCAGACGATACAGAAATTTTGTCATCTGAAGCCGGATCCTAAATCTGTTGAAACATATGTAATTTGTATGGTAAAATAACAAAAGAAATTGGGAGAAAACTTTCTTATTAAATGAAATTGCAGAACTGGCTATATATAGCCTTAAGAAATAACAGAAACAAAAAGAAATAGCAACCCACTTTACAAAATAAAATCCTAAGACTGATTCAAAGCTAACAATTTCAACAAAATCTAGGCAGGTTGACTCAGGACACGATACAAACCCGATCCTAAATCGTTTGATGTTTGATTTGGTTGGGTGGTATTAGACAGAACTAAAACTCGAGACGGATGCTTTTTATGGTCTTGAGGTTCTCCAAATCTTTCCCACATGCAATTCCAGGATCAACATAGCACAACTGGAAACATAAAAACCAATTCAATTATAACCAAATCATCATCAAATTAATTATAACGGCCGGGATGATTACTGCAAAACACACTCCAACCTGGTACACCGGCTCTTTCAATGTGTGGCTACCTCTCTTTATTTTTTGTTGCCATCCAACATTATTGATCAGACATTCTTCAAGATATTTTGTTTTCTAGATCAAAATATAAGACCAAATATATATATGTATATATGAATGTATAGAGGCAATACCTATATATATATATGAACTACGACGTCAACACTGGGAACTGAAAAATGTGAATGCAAGTAAATTTTCTTACTATACGAGGTTCGAATATCAATAAGTTATGTAGCTGCATCCCATTACTCTCGCGTGTAGCTTGAATGCCAACAATGGTTCTTGAATGTCCATCATGGTGGAAGTACAATGGCCTGCTCGATCAGGAAACCTTATGTAAAAAGAAAATATATATATATAGTATATCAGCAACTAATCAGAATTAATTTACTCACGCTTTCTCGCTAAGAATCACACGACGATCATCGCCTGATCCATTGAATTTTTTGTCAGAAAAGTAATCCCACACCCACTCAGTGAGAACATGGTGACCTTTCTTAAAGGTTGAAGAAGTTGATTCAAAATCCACTAAATTTGCACGGAGACCAAAGTAACGCAAAAGTGCAGCACATTCCCTGGTTCCAATCCAACTTTCGTTTCCGTAGAATCTGCGATCAAAGTCATGAGTGTCAAAACCTTTTTCCCAAGCAAGTTCTAGCCATCTTTGAAGTGATGCAATATCAGGTACAAATCCGGAACCACCATAGAGAGCCACTCTTGCTTCGTGTCTTTGGCTAAGCAAGTGAGAGCTAAGCATTTGGATATTACGCCACCCGCACCCGCACCCCCACCCCAAAACAGCATCCTCTGACTTAATGCTCTGGAAATGATCCACATGCCCGGATAATATACTTACGGAGTTTTTTGTGTCTAACTTCAAGCAGTTTCTTAACAAAGTCATCAAACTGCCTTCGACTTTGTAGAATATCTCCTTGTGCTGTAACTGGACTAAAGAATCACGTGAGACATTGCGCAGAGAAGAACTGCTCTGTGGGGCATCCATTGCATGCTCCATTTCATGATCCATTGGTGATGTCCAAACTTCCTGCATCAAACGTGGCCGTTAGATGAATAAAATGAGGAAATAAAACAATAAGAATGCAAAAATTACTATAATTCAAACATATAATTGGCACGCAGAATCATATGCATTAATCAGTAGATTTTTTGTTTCATGAGCGCTGCAAGATATACTATACTTGATCGACCCAAATCCATATTCACCTCTATGTATTTCGAAATATGACTCTTCATAATCGATTCATTCTTTTTATCAAAATATTTTTAGAGAGTAGAAATGTAATAGAACAGTACAAATAATTTTCCGCACCTCATCTTTCTCTCCGCACATAGTTCCAATACAGGTACAAATGTCTTCACGAGCTGAACATATTGCGGTTAAGATTGTAGCGCATGCTGTGAAGATTACCCCAATTGAAGTTAATATGGTTGCCAATGACATTGTTGATGGAGGTCGTCTTTGTATATTGGAAGAGCTGTATATATATCACGAGAGATAAATTGGCATTAACTCTATAGTCAGCTGAACAGTTAAATAAATTTGCTTAACAGGTCGCCTTCATATTTTTCGCCAACCTACCCATTTGTACATTGTATGTAAAAGAAGTTGTATTATAAAACCCTTCAACCCATGTCAGCTTCTTACATAATTGTTGTAACTATTTTATTTAATTATATATTTACATATACATATATCCCATCCCATAATTAAAGTGGGCCTGTTTGTTTGACGTTTGGGAAAGTAGTTTGGGAGAGTAGTGGAGGTTTGTGAAATAATCTCGATTTGTGTAATGTTGTTTGTTTGGGTTTTGAGAGAGTGGTTTGAGAAATAAAGTAGGTGTAGGTTTTTTTGGAAGAGTTGAGTTGTAGGTGTAAGATTTGTAAGACTTTATGTCAAATCATGTTTGTTATGTGAGATAAATTGTGTAAGAGATATGTTACTTTATGTCAAATCAAAGTAGAGTTTGTATAGGTTTTGTTTAGAAATAAGAAAATTGTTGTTTGTTTGGCTTTTGAGAGAGTAGTTTGAGAAAATTAATGGATGAAAAATTGATTTCGGAAAATAAAAAACATGTTTGTTTGGCATTTTCCAAACACGAAAAAATTCTGGGAAACGCCAAACAAACAGGCCCAGTGATTTTTAGAAATAATGACTAGGTCTAGGTCGGCTTTTAATTTAAGGTTTCACCTTCTCTTGTCACCTAATTCATTTAATTGACTTTCTTGCTTTACAATTCTTAATAATGTACATGTCCTGATGATCTACCCAGCATTATATTATTATTATTATTATTATTATTATTATTATTATTATTATTATTATTATTAGCTAAATGAAAAGCGATGCCCATTTACAGTGACATCATACCTCATAATGTCATCAAACACAAAATTGAATTGAATAATAACCCACTAGTAATATTTTTAGACATGTACATGCAATCATTACACTTATTTTATTTTATACTCCTAAATGATAATTGGGAAACCGAATTATCCATCTTCTTTATTTTTCATAAGCATATAGTATTAGGAATCTAAAACAATATTTTTTTCAGGGTCAATAAAACTTGCATCAAATGACATATATATATATAATAATAATAATAATAATAATAATAATAATAATAATAATAAAATATCATGCAGGTTAGTTCAGGGCAAAAACAGATTATTCACATGTTGAATCACCATTATATCCAATTAATTTATTTGCTCTGGATTTAGGAGAATTGGTCTGGCTGTATTTAGCAGAACTGCACGTATATATTTCGTTATTTTAAAATCGGTTTGAAATATATTGTATTGGGGTTGGGGGTACTTTCTAAAGGGTAAATTAAATTTCTTTGATGAATATTGAAAGCATCAGATTAGACCCTAAACGTACTCTCAAAACTACCAAAATCCTCTTTGTTAGTATCTTTTCCTCGTAACTGCAATTAGATTGTAAATTTTAGATTTTAGATTTTTATACGAAAATGCTTTTACTGCTTCATGTTCTTCAGCCATTCTTTTTTTTACCTTATTCAGTTTTCACCTCTTAATTTATTTCCAATTACATAATAATATTTATTTTGCAACATTAGATAAGTACTCTTTTTTATAATTAGATAGATACTTTTTCTAACTAGATATGTACTTAATTTAAATCTTCAGAATGGAATATCCGCTCCAAAGGGTTTTTTGCAAGTTAACTCCCTGTGATATGTCTAATGGATAATTTACCTCCCTGTAAAATAAAAATAGGCAATTTAACTCCCTGTGAAATGAAATAATGAGTAATTTACCTCCTTGTGATATAAAAATAGGCAATTTACCTCCCTATGAAATGAAATAATGAGCAATTTAACTCCCTGTAATATGAATTAATGAGCAATTTAGAGGGAGGCAATGTGCTTCTTATATAAAAACACAGGGAGGTATCTTGCCATTTTTCTTATCACAGGGAGTTAAATTGCCTATTTAGAATATCACAGGGAGGTATTTTGCCCTTTTATTTATCACAGGGAGTTAACTTACCTATTTAGAATAACACAGGGAGTTAATTTGCTAATCACTCCGCTCCAAATGTTCAAAAGCTATCCGGGTAAGCCAACTCATATATATCCTTCTCCTAATCAGAAATAAGTAGTTATATGAGACATATATAACCGTTCAAGAACTATAACATGTCATACTTTTGGAAAATAATGCATAAGAATTGGGAAAAAATCGTCACTATTGACATTTAGCGATATACCCCAAAAGTGACGACCAAAATATTGTCACTAAATCATTGTGACAATATTTATTGTCACTAGGTTGTCACTAAAATGATGTATCTAATTGTCAATAGTGACAACTTAATAACCATACTCTTGTCACTAAATGCTATTAGTGACAACTTAAAAAAAGGTCGTTGCCAAGAATTGTTGTCACTAATCACATACAAATAGTGATAACTTTTACTTTATCACTTAGAATATTGTAACTAATACACAAAGCTCTTGTAGTGTGTCGTAGGTTCAACACAATAGGTAAGGTTCGAATTAATTCCACAACGCATCAACAACAGTCAACGTCTGACCATGAAAGAAAAAAATGCAATTTACGAAAATAATACTAATCAGAGAAGAACCTTACAATTTTTTTACTACAATTAAAGGTGAATGCCCAATCTGCCATCGGTCAGGCTAAGGGGGTCACAAGAAGAACATTATTGTTGGAGTTCTCAAACATTCCTTACAGAAATTCATGAGTCTAAATCGAATAAGAACTTCGACAAATTTTTTATTATATATCGAAGGACAATAAGACACAATCAATAGTGCTTTAAATATATATGAAGCTTGTTTAGTTATGATCTTATCGACAGCAATTAATTAAAACTGAAATAGACTCTAAGTCAGGAAAAAAAAAAAAAGCACTTGATCCTTCACAACAAATGACCTTAATGTTCTCAATAATTTCACCAAAGTTACTCTTTAAGTATCAACACATAAATGTAACATATACGAATCTATACCTTGAACAAGCACCGAGATCATCAGCAATAGACAATACACAAATTTTGTCATCTAAAGCCCGATCCTAAATCTGGGCAGGCTGACTCAGGACATGATACAAACCCGATCCTAAATCTTTCATGTATGATTTCGTTGGGTGGTATTAGACAGAACTAAAACTCATGACGGACGCTATCTATGGTCTTCAGGTTCTCCAACTCTTTCCCACATGCAATTCCAGGATCAACATAGCACAACTAGAAACATAAAACCAATTATAACCAACTCATCATCAAATTATAATGGGATGATTAATGAAGATACTGTAAAACACACTCCAACCTGATACAACGGCTTTTTCAGTGTGTGGATACCCCTCTTTATTAGTTTTTGCCATCCAACATTTTTTCTCAGAGATTCTTCCAGAGATTTTGTTTTCTAGATAGAAATGATATGAAAAGTCAAAATATAAGACCAACTATATGAATGTATAGAGGCTAGATTGTTGCACCTATTAGGGCATCTCCTATGTTGGAGTGGGAAGCTGGATTTGGATTTAAAGGGATAGATTTCATCAAGTTAAATGATTAAAGGGGTTGTCAATGCAATTTCCCCTTGATGGGCTGCATCCATCGCCTGGAGGTGTGAGGCAAGGCAACATTGCCTTGCCTCACACATCGATCCAGCACTTGTTGGGCCGGCCCAGCCAGCAGGTGGCCGACAAGTTGACCCTTTCTTTTTTTTTTTTGTTTTTTTGTTTTTTTATTTGTTATTTAATAAAAATCCTTTTATTTTTTAAAAAAAATTCCTTTAAAATATCTAATTAAATGAAATGTAACTCTTATTTAATTTGTGTATTATTTTTAAAAAGTTAATTTTTAGTTTAAAAATGTAACTCTTATTTAATAAACTCAAATTTAATTTATTTTGTTTTAATTTAATAAAAACCTTTTTTTTTTTAAAAAATCCTCATTTTTTACTATTATTGCTATTATTATTATTATTATTATTATTATTATTTTTACTATTATTATTATTATTAAGTGAGAGTGGGGAAAATGAGAATTGGAATTAAATGTAATTGATAGATTGAGTCATTTGAGATGACTTATAAAAAGGAAAGGGGAAGCTGGACTTGGAATCTGAGGGGAAGCTGGACTGAGGTAAGGGGAAGCTGGACTTAGGCTGAGGGCATCACTGGAGATGCCCTTACATTTAGACAATTTATCTACAGAACATGAATTTGGTCTATGTTTTAACAAAATATAAAGAGCGAAAGACACAAAAAATAAACAAGTAAATATTCTTACTATAGCAGGGTCTAAAATTAATAAGTTATGTAGCTGCATCCCATTACTCTCACGTGTAGCTTGAATGCCAACAATGGTTCTTGAATGTCCATCATGTTGGAAGTACAATGGCCTGCGCAGGTAACCTCAGATTAAGTTAATATTGTCTAGTACTCTAATGCATAGTACAACAATCCCTAGTTAAACAGAAAATACATACATATATATATATATATATACATATATATATATATATATATCACAAAAACAACTAATTAGAATTTACTCACGCTTTCTCGCTAAGAATCACACGACGATTGCCTGATCTGTTGACATTGTTATCAGAAAAGTAATTCCACACCCACTCAGTGAGAATATGGTGACCTTTTTCAGATGAAATTTTAAAGCTTTTATTCCCAGAGGGAATTTTTCCTTTTGACAGAAATATGTCCATCGGTCCCTTATCAACCTTTGTATCTCCTTTTCCAACCTTAAAGCTTGAAGAAGCTAACTCAAAATCCTTACTGCAAAAATCCACTACCTTTGCACGGAGACCAAAGTAACGCAAAAGTGCAGCACATTCCGTAGTTCCAATACAATTTTTCTTTCCATAAATTCTGCGATGAAAGTCATCAGAGCCAGGCGTATCAAAACCTTTTTCCCAAGCAAGTTCTAGCCATCTTTGAAGTGATGCAATATCAGGTACAAATCCAGAACCACCATAGAGAGCCTCTCTTGCTTCGTGTCTTTGGCTAAGCAAGTGAGAGCTAAGCATTTGGATATTACGCCACCCGCACCCCCAACCAACATCCTCTGACTCAATGCTCTGGAAATGATCGGCATGCCCAGATAATATACTAACGGAGTTTTTTGAGTCTAACTCCAAGCAGTTTCTTAACAAAGTCATCAAATTGCCTTCGACTTTGTAGAATGTCTCCTTACGCTGTAACTGGACTAAAGAAACATAGTTTCTCCCGACACATGAGGTTATCTTGGCATTACACGGAGAAGAACTGCTCTGTGGGGTATCCCAGAAACTAGGTCCACATTCTGAGGAATCTTCAGCCTGCATAAGAGGAATTTTTTCATATTACTTCATACAAAAGATACCAAGAACCAATTAAAAAAGCCAGCCACTGGACTCAAGTCGTTATACAATCTAACAATTTGTTAATTGTCATCCTATTGCTGTAACTGTCAGTTCTCAACTAGAGCTTACAAGTTACAAGCACATTAGTTATGAATCCTTAATTATGTTTTCATTCCTGCATGCATTTCAGTTCAAACATCCTCGGATCCAAAATGATAATCATTCAAATATCCGTAACTTGAAATCATCAACCCTCAAGGAAAATATGATGCATGTTCTCACCAGCTTACTAGTCCCCTGCTGCCTTATGAGATAGAATAAAGCAGGTACAATACTGTCTACTCAATAAACACTTGTAGCACATAAACTTTGAACATAATTTCTCTTCGTAATACCAGCCTCGTGTCCGACAAAAGATAACACATTACTCATTTTTTGCCTTTTACCATGTACTACTAAATTGAAGGTGCACAATTCTTCTTGTGGCAAATAAGCGAACAAGAGCTCCATTTCACCTAACGGAAATTTTCCGTGCTCCTTTGTAGTTCCTCCCTATCTATCTAGTATTTCCTAAGTCTCCTAACTTCAATAGTATAAATCACAAAGCAAAACCCAAAATAGCAAGTTCAATCAATTGTATTGTAATCACAAAATCAGTTACATAAGAGGAAAAATATGAAAATAAAAGTATACATCAGGTTACAGGGCTTCCATTTTAAACATTGCTGTTACAGATAGTATATCAATTACCACAAATCAGCTGATTTTCACCTCAATTAAAAAAAAAATTAACATAATGAAAGAATAATTCAACAAAACCTAAAATAAGACCCAAAAAAAAAGTACGCAATATACATACAATTTGAGCAATTTGTTGTGCGAACTCGAAATCTGTGGCGTAATCTTCGTCGGAAAAATGGTTATTCGCATGTCTGCAGTATTTAAACTTGAAAAATGAGCGGAAATACAATTTGAATGAAGGAGAATAAATGAATATATATTTATACCTCTCGAGCTCGAAAACTGGAATAATCAGATTGCAAATAGGACAAGCAGAAGAAGACTCCATTAGATATCGATTTAAGACTTTATATTTTTTATTTATTTACTGGGAGTATTTTGTTTTAAATTTCAAAAATGGAGAAAATGAATGGGACTTGACTTGAGCGCGCGCGCGGGCGGGGCGGGGGGGGGGGGGGGGGGGTGTTGTTTATCTTATTATTGTTGAATTCAATGCATAATATATTTTTGTAGTTAAATCTTAGCAATATGTTGTGATATTTTCAAAAAAGAAAAAAAAATCTTTATATGTTGTGATAATCAGAGAACTTCAGTCAACATATTGAGTATAGACATCATCATGTTATGATATTGTTATTTATGAAATTTAATAAACGTAATCAAATAATTAACGTGATAATAAGTATAATAAATTAGGCAATATACGTAGGTTATGTTCTTTTAACATAATCAAATAAAATTTAAACTAAAATTTCATGAAACCAATTTTGAAAAGCTAGAAGCATGAATATGGTACATGGAGCCCAAGTATGTTAATTTCTTTCAACATTAAAATTGGGCCCAATTGTAAACCATTATGATTTATATTTTATAGTGGCCTTGCACCTAAACATCAGTTGTGGGCCCTTGATAAGCAAAAACAAATACTAGTATTGCAGACTTTACAGTATATCTTTTATTGAACAATTAGCATTTTTCACATCAGAAATTGCAATTATTTGACAATATAGTAGCATTTTGCATCTTACTTTACTTTGTCAAATGAATGTAATTTTAGGATGTAAAATGACAAAATTTTAATTATAGAATGCAAAGTGCTCAGAGTTACACCTTATTTTGTTTTTGTTGATTAAAAAGTGAAAACTTTTAGATGTTTTGGACGAAAACAGTGAAAATTTTGATCAATGCTTTTAAGCAAGTCGATTAATTTTAGTTTGGCCGACTCCAAACTTTAAAATTAATTATGATAAGAGTATAAGACGTTAGAAAATAAATATATATGTATGTCAATTTTCAAGTTTGTTATAGTAAGAATTCATTTAGTTTTCTTCATTTTTAGTTATTTTTTATTTCTATTAAGGTCTAATTATAAAGACAAAAAGATATTGAGGTCTTAGGTCTGACTTTATCCCTTTCGAGGAATTTGAGTTTTTGACATTGTGAGGGCTAGTGCCTTTGATTATTAGACCAATCATTCGTTGATAGTAATTTTTTGTCATGACTAGCTCAAGGGCGAAGCGTTTAAGGTTATGAAATTCATTTCTTCCAAATATTACATAGTCTTTATTTTATCATGGTTATGAAAACATTATATATTCAAACATTAATTTATTTATCATTGTTATGAAATTCATTTATTCTAATATTATATAATTAAACACTGATTTAAATGGATGGATTTTGTTTATCATGTAGTGATTTTTTTGTTTAAGCAGGTTTCAAGTTAACTTAATATATGGTATATTTGACATTTTCATGTCTTGCTTAAGCAACATTTATTTGTTTTATGTCTAATCGAATTAGGATCTTGAACATTTTATATTGAGTGTTTAAATATTTGTTTTCTTAGAAAAACTGTTAGTATAATTTTTTAACCTTTTGCTGGATAAATCTTATTCTAGTTCTTGTCATTTTATCAATTTTTTTTTTTTTTTTTTTTTTTTTATCAAAATAGTGAAAAAATATCGAGTTCGTTACACAAAAAAGTTTTCCCCTCCCTCCGTCCTACGAAAATGGTCTAGCTCCGCCCATGTATTAGCTATGTACTTCATGAAAATTTATGCATATAAGAGGATCGAATATAATGTACCTTTTTCACGTATTGGCCACAATCTCAATGTGAAAGTACCTCTGCCGGTTCATGATCGTAAAACTATATAGAAATAATAGTTTAGACAAGTAGTAAAATTGTATTTGTGACGTTGAAAAACTTAATAATACTAATTGATTATCTTTTCCTAAGTTAATTTCAATTTTCAAGCGTCAAGCCTAAACCTAATAACATCGTCCAAACACGAAATCAGTTTGACTAAAGGACAAGGACGTATTATATTATTTGTCGGTTCAATTGGTCATCGTCCATATATTCCAAGTACAAACAATCGGGTTTCTTGGACTTATTTACGCGGATTATGTCGAGGAAAAGAAAAAGTCCAAAGAATTTTTTTCTACGAGATGGCGTTCTTTTTAGATACAAAATCTAATCAAGTCACGGTATTAAATATAAAAAAAAAAAATTAATTTTTTTATATATTATTACATCATAAATTATTTCAATAACTGGAAAAATATAAATAATTACAAATAATAAATTACTATAAAACTCTAATATTTAATTAGAGAAAAACTCACATATATAAGTAGGAGTTGATCATGCCCTCTTGATTCTGGAACCTCAACTTTATCAGTGATTATCACTAAGCTACGTAGGGGTGAGCATGGTCCGGATCATTTACCGAACCGAAATTTTCAATGTCCCAAATGTCAGTTCTCGGTAAAACCAAGAATATGTAAAATGGTTGATCAAATAATCTAAATCTTATCAATAATGGTGAATATTACGCGGGTCTCCAAATCACTTTAATTTGATTATGTCAATGACGTAGTCCTATTCGTTGCGTGTACACCACTTTTTCTTCCTCCCAAGCATCACCTCATAATATTCTATAAGAACCCCTATCTAATTATCATTTAAAAATTATACAATTAACCCCGAATAATTACATATATATACCTCTAATTTTTGGTCATCTTTCAAGAGACAAATGGTTCCCTCCACTAGTACCATACCAAACCAAGAAGTTATTATTTTGCAAAAGAGAAACGAGGATTTGGAGAAAGAGTTGAATAGTAGCTTGGAAAGGGAGGAGAGAACGAAACAAGAGTTGCTAAAGACATGGAAGCGGCTTCGGGTGGCGGAGGAGGGGACGGAGCGACTGATTTGCCAGATCAACGAGTTTGAAGCAGAGGCGATTGTTCGTGTGAGGGAGTACAAATCCCATGCAGCTTTGTTGACGGAACAAATGTATCTTGCACAAAAACTTCATCAAGAAGCTTTGCCCACTAAATCCAAATTATGTATATATTTCTTTCGTTATAAGTATATTATAGTATGATCGAGCATGTAATTAAGCCATTAATGTTGACGGAAAAAAAAAATAGAAGCCCTATGATATAATTTTATTTTTTATTTTTTATTTTTTCATGTATTCTTTGTCACTCCCCTTTGGCTTGGGTTGTAATTAGTTAATTTGTTCGGGATTTTACATTGGAAATAGCTTTGGTATTTATGTACATGTATTTTGGCTAGTATATATGATACAATCTTTTCGCATTCTAATTTATGATTTGATTAGTTAAATATTATAATTTTTTTGATAATGTTTCAAAAATGTTACGGAAATCTGCACTAAGAAAAATTGTAAGAAAAAGTTCACTAAAAGAATATACTTTAAGAAAATTGACCTTTTTAATCAAGATAGTAAAATTTCCCTCAAAAAAAATATTTAAGATAATAAAAAAGAGAAGCTTCCTCTAAGCCAATAAATAAATCAAATGGGAACTCCTTTGCCTCCTTTTGACAATTATTTTGCTAGCTAGCTAGTAAAAAATAGTAAATTATGTAAACAACTACTAATTAGCGTGTGAAGGATCGGATAGGTACTAGAATTCATAATGTGGTTAAATAGGGTGTGAAAGGTTGGACTTGAATTAATTGAACCTTTACTTTTCTAAATTATTATCGTATTTTTAACGGATACTAGCTACTGCATGTTAACATTATTTGCTAAAGATATGATATTTAATTTTGTTGAGGCAAAATTGAAGTTATAAAACACTCAATCATATATGTATAACCTATGAAATTATAAAATATAAATTTATACTGAGGTATTATTCGGAAATTAAGCTTTGGAATAAATTAGTTCAATTAATGTTTTTATATATTCATTGTAGGAGTTCGGGGTAGTTAAAATTGAATTTTGGATGAAGTTTTGATATGATGTCGTTGAACATGCTCTTACATTTTAAATTTTTATAATAAATTATATTAAAACCCTTTGTATAGTTTATTCCCTTATTCCTAATTATTTCCGATAGTCTTTATTTTCATTCCTTTGTCTGTTAGGTTAGTTAGGGGTATTTCAATCTTTTGCACTTTCCTTGTTCTTTACGTTTTCTACAGAGGCTATATAAGGGCTAGCTTCTATTTTTCTGTTATTGACTTTTTTTCTCAAAAAAAAAAAAACTATTTACAGATTTTTCATCAGTTTTTATAAAATTTGAGATGTATTCTCTTTCTTTCTCAAACAATTATTCAAACACAGTAATTATCAGCCATTTTGAAAAATAAAATGAAAAGAAATGATTCGAAAAGATTCATGAAAACCGAATATATATATATATATATATATTCATATACATACAACATCAACACAGGTCACGGGTTATATATATTGTTTGATAATGATTTAATATATTCAAATATATATTTATTAGATAATGATTAATGTAATAATTTATTACTAAAGAAAGAAAAGCTAGCTCCACTCGACTTAATATTAGAAAAATGTAAAATTTATCTCATAACTTATGACTGTTAGCAAGTTTATCAAAAAGTTATTCGGACTGGCACTTTTACCCTTTAGGTCACTAAATTGAAGCAAAATTGGGACTTTTTCAGTCCATTTGAGAGTAAGCTTCACTTGCGGGCTGAAAACTTTTAATTGAAGAATTTTGACCGTGATTTAAAGAAAAAAGAAAAAAAAAATTAATATAGGTCATGTGGGCGACACATGACCCATGCAAAAATCTAAGTTTGACTTTTGGAGGGTTCCTAATCGCTATTTTTGAATAAAAAGCCAAAATCAGATTTGCATGGGTTTATAACTTTTTTCTTAAAACATAGTCAAAATTCTTCAATTAAAATTCATGAGCCCACAAGTGAACCTCTCTCTCTCAGTTAGGTAAAAAAAGTCTCAAAATTTGCTTCAATTTAGTGACTTATGAATATAACAGTCAATCCGAATACTCATAAGATAAATTATACATCGACTATAAGTTATGAGATCAATTTTATTTTTTTACTGCCTTAATATTACCAAAAGAATTAATGTCATTCTAGAATTTGAATAGCCATTTCCTGTCAACGCATTTGGTGACGTTACATAAACAATATACTCCACAAAAATAATACTGGGAGGAAACGCGTCTAGATACACGACATAATTACTAGTACACTTTTCTCCTAATTTAAGTCTGAAACCAAAATGGTTTTTTTAAATCCAGATAAGAAAAAGTCAAATTCAGACCTCCCAATAGAAAGTCTTCGAAATAAAAAATGAAAAAAAGTGTGCGATAATAAATCATCTCCAAGAAGCAAGCAGATACATTGAACCTAGACGCATCCAATTTTTTATTACTCTATATATAAAAACCTCAACACACCCAACATTTATTATTCCCATTAAATCAAAAAAATTCAATAAGACACCATACACCATTCATCTGTTGGGGTTTTATGTGTGAATGAAATAAATAAGAGTAAGAGATGTGTTTATTCGGTCCGAAGAGGTACCCTTTGGACCGAAACATTGTGTCCCTTTCCAAGAGGCACTTTTGTGTCTATAAATATGAGACAGAATCTGGCCAGTTCTGAATCAATTTGATAGTAACCAAAAAAAGGAAAATTAATACTCTCTCTTTCTCTTACTTTCATCAAAATTTAGTCCGAAATTTCTGTTTGTTCAAGTTCGCCGTGGGTTCATTATTTGTGCAAATAATGAACAACAGACTGTTGTATCTTGGGAGACTACCGGGAATCAAACTGTATGCACCGTGGCAGCCCCGGAAATATTGTCTTAAGGAAATTTGTTTCGGCAAGCCTCAGTCTTATTTCCTATTTTATGTGTTGATTAAAATGTTCTACGAATTAATCCTAACCAGGTAAGTATGATTTATATGCTTTAATAATTCATGAATTTATTTGTTAGAACGTTATTTATTATATTCTATGTTTTGTGAAACATATAAGTGCACAGATTGTTAGACACCAACAATCTTAAGACAATATTATTTGTTTAATTAATCTGTGTGAATGCATAATTATTTATTGAGAACAAATCGTGTTTGCCACTTGAAATAAATGAAGAGGTGATTATGATCATTATTTGTAAACATAATACGAAAATATGCTAGATATATAGATTCGTGGTTGTATGACGGTATGAAAATATTGTGATATTAGTTTCGTTTGAATAGCATTCAGAATTTTATTTTCTGTAATTGTGAAAATCAATATTTTTATTCTGGACGAGAGAAATATTGAATTAATTAATTAATGGGCTTAGATTTCCATCAATTTGGAGTATACTGGATATTATAATTCTGAAACATCTTTCGAAACTAATTAGAGATATATCTTACTCTAAGAAAATTTTGGAACGATATGAAAGACTAGCAGTTATTTGAGAATTTCCTTATACAAAAGAACAAATTCTTCTGCACCAGTTTAACTATAACTAGATTTGAGAATTTTAAATCTCTAAACTGGAACCAATCATTTGATGCCATAATGTGGAAATGTGAAATTAGCATTTGACTTGAGTAAATGAGAATTGAAGACGTAGAGGAACTATTTTCCTTTCAAAGCCTCATAATTAATTATTAAGCACATTTGCATGTGAATCATTACTTTAGTGCCGCTTCGTGAGTGATTTAAGAATAGGCACTCTGTCATGAGAAACGGTCTATGTTTAATTCATCGAATAGGTGTTAATGTGTTATTTGTTTTTTGATTGACGTTAACTAGGATATATAAAAAAAAAAAAAAAAAAAAAATTAATATCTAAGTAAGATTTGTTAATCTGCACAAGTGGTATGCGTGTCTTTGTGAATGCCATTGTGTATTTTCTAATTATTTGGCAGCAATTGCTTAAAATCCGACAATTACGGATACTGAAATGAGGTTTCACAAATCCGAATTTGTGAAGAAAGAAAAATTGAAATTTGTGTTAATATTTGGGAATTGTGGATTCCATAAATATTTAACAATTTTTAGATATCAAAAGTAAACTCAACTTTTGAAAATACTGGTATAAATGTGCCTTCACAATAAAATTACTTCCTATATAAATGTATTAATGATGCACTAATTTATTTAATTATTGGGCAAAGTAACTAAGGCGTGTAATATTGAGACATTACATAAGAGTAATGATATAAACATGATTAAATATCATGAGCATCGAAATTATATAATATCATATGTGTATGAGTTATCATAATTATTCCTAATATAAGTGTGACTTATATATATGCGAGGAATTTTAAAAGCATGTAAAATTACTAATAACCTTTATGTGGAGATAAATGATTAATTAGTATTTACTACCAAATCAATATTTTATTTGAGAAAATATTGATAAATTTTATTTGTAAACATAATTATAATTTATTTGCGAAATAATTATAATTTATATCAATATTTTATTGAGAAAATATTGGAACTTTGTTTGCAAAAGTACATTTAATTCATTTGTGGGATAATTCTAATTTGTTATGATACCAATATTTTATTGAGGAAATATTGATAATATTTATAATTTATTGAGGAAATATTGATAATATTTGTAATTTATCCTCAAAATAATTATAATTTATTTGTGAGAAATAATTATAAATTATTTGTGAAATAATTATAAATTATTTGTGAAATAATTATAATTTTATTTGTTTGCAATTCAAATTATCATGTGTATAAGAGTTCAAACTTTTGGATTAATTACGTGATTTTAAATCATAACTAACTCGTGGAGTTTAAAATGTATTTGATCATATATATTTTATTACGATATTTATTGAATAATAAATAAGAGGCAATAAATGTATTTGCGAAATACAAAGAGATGCATTTGTGAAATACAAATCCGGATAATGGATTAAGAAAATGAAAAACCCTTAGATCCGAATTGTGGGGGTGAATACGATACATTCATTTAACAAGAGTGTGTTAAATTGAGAATAATTCGTCAAAATAATTCACCTAGCTCAACTCTATTCAATTGAGTACGTAGCTAAATGGAATAATCAAACCCTAAGAAGGTGCGGGTAATATTATTCTATAAATTCGGGTGTATTGAATAACTTGGGGGGGGGGGGGGGGGGGGGGACTCATTAGATGTCTAACTGCATATTGAATTGAGTTTCACACAAGAAAATCAAATATAATTCCATATGAGTTATGGAAGGGAAGAAAAAACCAAATACCAATGTGGGGGTACTTGGTCAGATATTCGGTTTCACCACCGAAAAAAAAAAAGAGAAAGTTAGCTTATGCTATAAATAGTAGCAATTCATATTTGGTATTTAAATCTGAAATAAATGTAATCATGTGAACTGAGTCACGTGATGTAACATTCATTGAGAATGTAAGAAGGATTTGAGAATCATCTCTTATAAATTGATCTTTCTTTTGGTTCAGATTTATTTGCAGTAAGTGTTATTTACTGATATTAAAATATGATTAAGTAATATTATTGATTATATTACTTACATAAACCTTTTTACAGTTTATAATTAGAGTTAATTATAAATTATTTATTCTGCGAGAGTAAACACTATAGTCTAATCATTTTAGACTAGAATATTTATTTAAAAGTCATAGAATATTTTGTGAAAATATTTCATTGATTTTGATCAAGAGGGTCAGTTTTCTGCGAGAATATACATAAGAGATCATCTTAATTCAACATGAGTTTGTTGACGAGTTGTAGACATTCTAACTTATATATTAGAGGATGAACCTCAAAGCATATAAATAAAGTATGTCGGGTTCCAATATTGTGTATTGGAAAGAGGCGATTGACAATGAATTACAATCATAAAATTGGTAGACCTCGAGGAGTGAACCAATTGGATGTAGACGAGTTTTTAAGTTCAAGAGTTTAAAAACTTCAATAAGTCAATCGATAAAAACTAGGATAGACGAGTATTCAAGTTGTCTTGTTAAAAGAAACATTTTTACTTCTTTTACTCATATTCACTAGAGATTAGGATGATATCTATTTGAATGTTAATAGCTCTAATAGATATATACATAACGAGGTTCTATCAAATGGACGCTAAAATTGTCTTCCTTAACGGTGAATTAAATGAGAATATTTATGAGGAGTGACTAGATGGTCTCATTGTTAAAGGAAAAGAAAACATAGTTCGCAAAACTTTTATATTTTCTTGTTGACCTTTAACAAGCTCCTTAACAATGACACGAAAAATGTGATAGTGTCATCAACAAATTTTAACTTTCATATTAATAAATTTGACAAGTGTGTCCATATAAACAAATTGATAATTGAGTATCGTGGTTTGTTTATACGTAAATGATATGTTAATATCTGAGACTAATATTGAGAATATTAAATCCACCGAGAAAATATTAACTTATGATATGAAAACTTTGGTTTAATCAATTATGATTAAGAGTTCATGCGATGCCATTAAACTATCTCAAGCACATTATGTGGATAAGGTGTCGGATAGATTCAATAATTATGGAATTAGAGTAATTCATAATTCTATTTAATGTGGTCTACACGATAATAAATGTGATAACTTATCACACTTAGAGTATACTCGTAATATTTGATGTCACGCGTATATCGTAAAGCGCAAGAGGTCAGGCATCTCAATTAATAAATTAAGTAGACACAAGAGCAATCCTAGTAAGATTCATTGATATGCATTAATGAGAATGCTTGAATCTTTAAAGAATATAGTTGTATGTGCATTATATTTTGGAAAAATATCCAACGATCCAGAAGGGATATAGTAATGCAAATGAAACTTTTGATTTAGAGAAATCAAAGTTTATAAGCGGATATGTATTCAATTTGGGAGGCACCGCTATTTCTTGAGAATCTTCCAAACAAACGAATATAGCTCAATCCACTATGAAATTAGAGCGCATAGCATTGGATAAAGCTAGTGAAGAATTTGAGTGGCTTCACAAAATTCATGGAAGATATTCTAATATGACTGAAAATTGTGTCAGCCATACGTAAAATGTGATAATCAAGCGGTGATACACAGAGCTCAACAAACTCTATGTGTAATGGTAAAGTCACGACATATTCGTTGTCGTTGATACAATACCGAGAGACATCTACTTTCAAATAGAATGGACTTTATGAAGTCAAGAGATAATCCTAATTCCGGATATTAAAGGTTTATCTAGAGAGTAGTATGTGCATCGAGGGGAATGGGCCTAAAGCCTAAATTTGACTAAGTTACCTCGTACGGAAACCTAACCTGGCGACTGGAGATCCCACGGACCAGGTTCAATAGGACAACCAGTCTTGGCTAACTTAAAAGAAAGCACTTAAGAGTCTAACTCTATCCCATTCTTATAATGCAATGAGTGCAAGCCTACCGCGTTTATAAGGTTAAGCAAACGCTTTTAATGACGTCTATATCTTGTCAAAACAAGTGGAGTATGGTAGGATACTCTTGATAGATGCGGTCACCTATGTTAGTGTGAGCTGGGTCGGCTCGTTGAGAATTTCTTTATAGGCTGTAATTCTCTAAAACACTCGCATAACCAAGAATGTTCAGGGCCAAAACGAACACAACCGAGAACTTGAAACAAATCAGTTTAGTATTGTGTTAAGTTTATTGTCTTGGTTTACACCAACAGCCGACGGTTCAAGATGAAATATTTCACCGATTGGCTAAGTAAATCCGATAAGCTTTAACTAGGGAAGGTTCAAGATGAAATATTTCACCTATCCCGATGCGGTATTATTCCTAAAGAAATTTCGACATGATATATCTCATGTGATAGGACTCGAAGAACAATTTCATTCATGTGGGGGATTGTTGGGGTTTTATGTGTGAATGAAATAAATAAGAGTAAGAGATGTGTTTATTCGGTCCGAAGAGGTACCCTTTGGACCGAAACATTGTGTCCCTTTCCAAGAGGCACTTTTGTGTCTATAAATATGAGACAGAATCTGGCCAGTTCTGAATCAATTTGATAGTAACCAAAAAAAGGAAAATTAATACTCTCTCTTTCTCTTACTTTCATCAAAATTTAGTCCGAAATTTCTGTTTGTTCAAGTTCGCCGTGGGTTCATTATTTGTGCAAATAATGAACAACAGACTGTTGTATCTTGGGAGACTACCGGGAATCAAACTGTATGCACCGTGGCAGCCCCGGAAATATTGTCTTAAGAAAATTTGTTTCGGCAAGCCTCAGTCTTATTTCCTATTTTATGTGTTGATTAAAATGTTCTACGAATTAATCCTAACCAGGTAAGTATGATTTATATGCTTTAATAATGCATGAATTTATTTGTTAGAACGTTATTTATTATATTCTATGTTTTGTGAAACATATAAGTGCACAGATTGTTAGACACCAACATCATCATTTTCTAATCTCATAAATAATAGTATAATTTCTTTTGCACTTTTAGTCCCACATAATAATCAATGGCTCCTAGCTACGCCATTCCCTCCTCCACAACGCAGAAAAAGTCCAAGGATGTGGCTACGCTGCTGCAGCGGAGGAACGAGGAGTTGGAGAGGGAGTTACGAAATAGTTTGGAGAGAGAAGAGAGGATGAAGGAGGATTTGATTAAGTTGTGGGGGCGGCTGAGGGTGGCGGAGGAGGCGGAGGAGCGGCTGTGCTGCCAGCTAGGCGAGCTCGAGGCGGAGGCGGTTGACCAAGCTAGAGAATACAGGGCAAGAGTTGTGAAATTAATGGAACAACTAAATGATGCACAAAGAATACTTGGAGATCATGGTTCATTTAGCAGCACCATTTCGATTGATTAATGACCCTTTTGTATAGTATTTATATGTATTGTAAATTTGTAATTTTGTACCATTGTTGAATTTTTTATTCTTTTAGATAGCTAGAAAATTGAAATTGGAGGATTTTTGTAATGTAAGAGAATCATGTATTTAGTGACAATATATATTATGTGATAGTATGAAAGTTGTAGATCTAATTTGAATGTATTTAATGACAAAATTATTTCACAATAGTAATGGCAACTAGTGCAAATTAAAAAAAATATTTTTAAGTTATTATTATCAACTATCAAAGAGAAGTGTATTATAACTTATGTTGTAACTATTGACAATTAATGACATTTTTTCAGTGACAACTTCGTGATAATAAATATTGTCACAATTATTTAGTGATAATTTGTTGATTGTTTTTTGGTGTATCACCAAATATCAATTTTTTTTACGATTTGGTTACTGATATATTTATAATTAAGATATTGTTACTGGTTAGTTTTATCAAAAGCAGTACTTCAAGTACTGCTTTTGATAAAACTAAGATGCATATATCAAATAATTCTCCAAGGGAACTTTTTTTTATTTTATTTTTTAGAAAAAAACAAACTTTCATTTTAAATTAACACAAAAAGTTAAACCAGTCTATAAGCGGATTCCCCGTCACAAAAAAATAGAAATAGAAATAAAAATATTACATAGGACTAAAAAGAGACGTCAATTTAAACTAAAAGCTCAAGAAACAAAGTTGTGGAACCTAATAGTATGCAAATGCATGACATACGGTTAAAGTCTTTAATCAAACAATAAGAAATTAAAGTTCATTTAAAATCAAAGCATTGAATTAAATTAACACCAAAGAAAATAAATTGTTTTTTAGCTACGAATTAATATCATTCTAGAAATTGAATTGGTCCTAGTTCACACTATTAAATTATTGTGGCTAAGAAAGTCTGGTCCCCAAAGTTAGGACCTAACTTGATATTTGAATATTAGCTAGATCTAGATCTAGTCCACATTCACATTTAAAATTTTGAATAGCTATTTCTTATCAACGCATTCGATGACGTCACATATAAACACATGTAGCGCCCCGCTTCCCGGGTTGGGTCCCATGTGGCCCATCCCCGAGTTTGGGATCGCCCGGCGCGGGATAACCCAACAGAGTTGCTGAATTTTTTTTTTTTTTGAACACATGATGACATAAATAAAGCATGCGATAAATCCAAATTAATATTCAAAAGGCCTTCTAGCTCCGTTATATACGGAGAAGGACAAATATACGGTCATACGGGTAACCCCGCAAGCCTACGGAATACAAACACAATATTCAAAATACATCATTCGTCATTAGAACAAGACGACAACAAAAGAAGCAAAATAGCGAAAGCAAGTAAAACAAAAGGGGGGACAACCCCTCAACAACCGACTGGATCCTGGAAACTGACATAACGACTCAACCATCATGACCCGAGACTCCTGCATCTGAAAAGATTGATAAAAGGAACGCGTAAGTTGATCGTCCAACTTAGTGAGGTTGTGGTGCATTGTGTGTGTGACACATGGATGCTACATAATATATATCGTGAGCATATAAACGAATTAAGCATTTATCACATATATAAAATCAAAGCAAAGAGTTCAAATAACCAAGAGTTGTTGATGCCGGCCTCCACTTACCCTCCATCCTTATTCTGATGTCCATCCAAACACACCGAGTAAGGAGCGACCTTACTATCTGAAGTGCATCGACATGTCTTTGCCAAAGTTCGTCCTTACTCCCCAAGTGTTCCTCCCCACTTGGATTGTAAGGCCAGGCCTACGGGTAACCGTGACAATCCTGCCGGCCCTTGCCGGCCAGGTTGTCATCGGGTCCATATACCAAACAAATAGGGCCCACACAAAATCGGAAACAAACGGGAACATAACATATCAAATAGATATAACATTTTACCAACATTAACAATTCACCGAAAGCAATTTAGATATATGGCCAGGTGAACATATTCGCAACTAAGTAGATCTAGATTCGGGTGTAGCATGTGTTAGGATAATCATGTTGATATGCTAAGTGATTCATACAAGTCAACCTATTTGCAATATATTCAAGGAGAGTAACATAGCACATGTTCAGATTATTCATAGCTAATGTACATGCTTAGACTCGACCTACTAGCATATCAGACTGACACACAAATGAACACACAACGCTCACCTGTGCTGCTTACGGTTCTTGAAAGTTTATCGGTAGAACGGCGATTCCAAATCCTGTACATATATACATAACGTTTAACAATCTAAACACGAACAAGAACTTACGATCGACTAATGAACACTTTAGTCGCACTTATAGTGGTGTCATGGTCGAAACGAGACCATGATTCGACTTGGACTAATTAACCCGGTTTGGGGGTTCCTAGAGCTACGTGGTATGGAAAGCCAAGAATAAGGATTTATAAGAACCCAAGAAAATTCTTTAATAAAAGGCATTCATTTAATTTCAAAAAAATCAAAGTTTATATTAAAGTTATTTCTTTTTCTAGTTTTGAAAACTTTATTTATTTACAGATTTTATTTTTGAATTAATTAATTTCAGAAAAATATTTAATCAAAAATATTTTATTTTATTTTTAAATTATTTATTTTTCGAATAATTATTATTAGAAATTATTTTATTTTAAAATTAATTAGATTTCGGAAGATTCTTTTATTTTATTTAACCCTCTTTTCTTTTTAAAATTATCTAAGTAATATATTTATTTTCGAAAATATATTTATTATTTAAATTAAATAAATATATTTTATCTTTCGGAAAAAAAGGTTTTATTATTTATTTTTCCATAAAAAAATTATTTAAAATTATAATATTTTATTTTCAGAATTATTTATTATTTTTCTTTTTCAGAATTTAATGTTAATGATTTTTTTTTTGAATTAAAAATATTATTTTTAGAATTCATTCATTAACTTCAAAATAATTTTATTTTCGGAAAAAAATGGATTTATTATTTATATTTCAGAAAATAATTATTTAAAATTATTTAACTTCATTTTCGAATTTTTATTATGTATTATCAATATTTTTTTTTTCAAAATTTAATGTTAAATCATTATTAAATTATTTTTAATAATTACAAATTTTATTTTCAGAATTCATTTATAAATTTCAAAATTATTTTTTGATTTATTTAATTTTTATTTTCTCAAATTTATTCTATTTTATTTTCAGAATTTAGTATTTAAAGATAGGTTTCAAACTATTTTATTATGTAAATAATTTTTTCTATTTTTTTCAAATAATAATAATGATTATTTACGGAATTATTAAAACTATGTTTACAATTTATGGATTTATTTTCGGAATCTAATTATGCATTTTATTATTATAATATTTCAAAAATAATTTATTAAAAATATATTTTCTTTTCTTTTTCTTTTTCTTTTTTTTTTTTTTTTTTTTAAGAGGGCCAGCCCAAACAGGCCCTAGTGGCCTGTTGCTGTAAAAGCAACAGGCCAGGGTCTATTGCTTGTGCAACATGCCCAAAATCGGGTCTGTTGCACATGCAACAGACCCGTGCATGGGCTGCAACCGGCCCGGAGGTGGGGTGGCTCCGGCCACCCCATCGGAAAAATGCATATACACCTCCCAATTTTCAGATTTACCGAAATAACCCCAAACAAATAATAAAATTTTTTAACACCAAAATTTTTCACAAATTACAATTCTTTCACAAAAATCTTATAGATCTATAATATGACATATTCTTTTAAAATTTTATACAAGTAATCTTTGAGAATAACATACCTTTTGTTTTCAATAATTTCAAAATATTATTTCATGGAGAAAACATAAATCTATAAAAGCCTCAACAAAATCAACTATCAAATTACATATAAATATAAAACTATTTTTAAACCCAAATTACAATCATCAATAAATCTGAAAATTAAAGTTATTATATAAACTAAAGTTTTATAAAGTGTTTCAAAATCATTTTCATTAGCATAGGACTTAGGGTTTTCTAACAAAAATAAAACTACACTTATAAGAAAGTTTTGAGGTTACCCACTCCTTGCAAGAGGTTCCGGTGGCGGGTGGATGGCGGTCCGGCGACGGTGGTATGGCAGCGATGGTGGGGTCCGGTGGCGGTGCTACGGCAGCGGTGGTGAGGTCCGGTGGCGGTGGTGAGGCGGTGGTGGTGGTGATTTCTCCTTCCACTTCCTTCACTTTCTCACACTAACTTTCACCTCTTCTCACACACTTTTTTCTCTCTAATTCTAACTTAACTATAAAAATTAAGGTGCAAATGAGTGGAGAGAAATCTGAAAATGAAGAGAAAGGTGTTTAAATACACCTTGGGAAGATGGGAGATATCATTACTCCCTAAGAAACAAGTCAATGCATGTCCATCTTGGATAGAGAAGTTTCTCTAACCAAGAGGCATGCTTGGCCACCCCTAGGGCTGGCTAAGAGAGCTATAAAGGCTCTCCTATCAGCTGCAATCAAGTATGGGTCCGATTTTGCATTTTGCCCCCCGAAGTTTCGATAAAGTGCATTTTTGCCCCAAAAATTATTTATTTTCAACATTTAAGTCCAAATATTTTTCAAAAGAGGTATACTATTATTTCAAAGTATTTTTGTGCTTTTAAATCATTTCAAAGTTAATAAGGACCTAAGAGATAATTAAATTGTACATTTAACCCATTGTAACACATAATTTTTAGAAATAAGATATAACACATGAAATTGGATTAAAAATCCAATAAAATACGATTAAAAAGGTCCGAAATTTACGGGCCGTTACAACACATATATACTCCACAAAAATAATACCGGAAACACGTCCAGGTACATCCTTTGTATACATTAAAATTTCCTTTTTGAGAACTATACATTAAAATTTCCTTTTTGAGAACTATACATTAAAATTTCCTATTTGAATATGAAAATGTCTACCAGATTAATTAATCCATGATCCAGAATATTCCAGATAACCAAGAATCAAATTAATTCAGACCTCTCAATAGAATACCCAGCCCGAATAAAAAACAAAAAATCGCACATTGCCCCCTAATATTTGAATATTTTTTCATTTTGTCCCCCTAATCTTTGCGAGTTCCTACTTAATTCTCTAACCTATTAAATATATCTCAGACAACCCCCTAAGATGCAAAAAGCTAGAATCTAACAGAATATTCCCATGACGTGGCTTTGAACGTTTTTCCACTTTGCCAACCAACCTTTGAACGTTTTTTCATTTTGTCACCCAACCTTTGAAAGTTTTCCACTTTGTCACCCAACCTACTCCATTCCTCAAGATGCTCTCGGAATGGTCGGAGCCCCATCCCTCTTGTTCAGGAGCCTCACCCGAGCCTCCTTCACTGCCAGTACTCTCAATCGCCGAAGGCTCGCAAGCGAGCGTGCTTTTTTCTTTGTAGATCAAATTAGACTGAAATGGATTTAGACCTTTGAATGTTTTCACACTTTGGCACCCAGCTGTTGAACAGATTCCGCCGGCGAATGTCCAAAGGTAATGATCTGAAACATTTTTAATAAATGAGGGGGTTAAGTGAGGACTCACAAAGATTAAGGGGCAAAGTGAGAAAACGTTCAAAGATTAGGGGGCAAAGTGGGATTTTTCCAATAAAAAATAGTGGACGATATTATCATCTAAGAAGCAAGCAGGCAGATACATTGAACCTAGACAGATCCAATATTTAAGCCTATAAAACCTCAACGTACTTTAACAATTATACATTTCCCATAAAATTGAAAACATAATAAAACAACGTCCGATCCCATATAATAGAATAGTCATATATATATATATATATATATATATATATATATATATATATATATATAATAGTTAATGGCTCCGGTGGAGGACGCGGCGTCGCTGCGACGGAGGAACGAGGAGTTGGAAAGGGAGCTAAAGAATAGTTTAGAGAGAGAGAAGAGGATGAAGGAGGATTTGATGAAATTGTGGCGACGGCTGAGGGTGGCGGAAGAGGCGGAGGAGCGGCTGTGCTGCCAGCTTGGCGAGCTCGAGGCGGAGGCGGTTGACCAGGCGAGGGAATATAGGGGCCGGGTTATGAAATTGATGGAACAACTTAATGATGCACAAAGGCTCCATCAAGAATCTTCATTTTGCAGCACAATTTCTGATGATCAATTATCTAATTAATTAATTTTTGTATATTGTATTTAATTGTGATTGTAATTTGTAAGTATCATTATTGAGTTTTAATTAATTCTGTCTTTTAAATAGCGAGAACAAGGTGCGATCGAGATTTTTGTAATACATTTGTAACAAATTGTTTAATTTCTCCCCTTCTTCTTGTGATATACAGAGTTGTATTATTATTTCTTAATGCTAAAATTAATTACATGTTTAGTCTCTTAATTTTTATGCAGTAATGAATATAATGATTTACATTTGCTCTGAATTTGACATATTTGGTCGGCAAAAATGCAGATAACGTTCCAAACTCATTTCTCACGAGTTTCGCACCTCTGTTAATTTTTTTTTTTCACAGGGTGTACGGTTAAGTGTTGTCATATTGGCGCTGGACAAATAGATGAAATTTTAGAATCCGACCAAACTAATTGCTGATTTTGGTTTTATTACCTCGCCGAATTTCATCTTGTAATTAAGTATTTTATCCGAATCTCATCGCGTAAGTTCTTCATTTTTCCTTTTCGGTCCAAAATTGAACGGGAGAGAGATAAGACGAAATGTACAAAAAATAAACTAAAAACAGTTGGGCTCAAAAATGGTATTTTTTGAAGCGCGGGGGCTAAAGGATGACTAGTTTAACAAGACCAAAACACAACTTTACCGAGGAAAAATTCGTGCCTATCCCGGTGTATTAAATCCACCGGGATACTGGATGAATGCTACATGGGCATGAAAGGACATTTTTTTGTCCTCTCATGCCCATGTGTAAGACATCCAATCCATTGGGGGAGGATCTAAGTAACTCTTAACCGAGTTTACATCCTTTTGTTTTCAAGATGCAAAATAAGAAACGAAAATTTAAGCCGTATATACTTTATCTTGGAAACAATACATGCCACTAGGCTAGCTAGCCTTATTGTTATTACCATTTAGATGCCTAAAAGAAGAACGAATACTAAAAGAATTAATTGCAACATTTTGCTTCATGTCATTTCAGAAAACACTACTAAATATGTTCCTTATAAATATGCTTAATGACTAATATAACCTTCTTTTTGTCAAAGTTTCTTGTGCAAATACTTGAAACATTGCTTCAAATATGCCAAAAATATGATGTACAAAGGAGCACAAATAAGGCGGCCATTGAAAAAGGTAACTTATGAATAGTAGTTGAAGATGAAACCATCCCTACATTAATATTATTCTCCCCACTTTTTCTTTCTCCAATTGATGGTGGTGTTATTACACTATCTGCAGGTCCCCTCACCCTGGATCATGAAAAGCAACATATATATAGTTAACTTCATATCTATTAGTGTCCAAATTATATTAATCAGGAGTTAATGATAATTTACTCCGTGTGATATTCATAATGTTTAATTTACCTCCATGTGATTAGAAAAATAGCACTTTACCCCCCGTGATATTCATAATGCTGAAAGGGGTAAATTGCTTCTTTAAATTTTTTATGTGAGGGTAAATTACTCTTTTTCAAACCATAGGGGGTAAATTGAACAATATGAATTGATCAGTGGGTTAATATCCATTAACCCAATTAATCACAATTAAAAGAGATTGAAATTTGAGACCATATATTACCCATTATTGGGGCAAAAGATTATGGCATACTCCATAGACTTGCATGTAAAAGTGCTTGTTCCATCATCAAATGCATAGCTATAAGCTCTAGGGCAAGCTCTCTTGAAAATTCCGGAATAGAACGATGGCCTACAAGTCGTTGGATTCGCAAACTGCCCGCTGCAGCAATACTCGTCTAGCCCGAATGCCCCACACGCGCTCTTGCATGCTACCACTCCCCCTTGATTGCCTTCATCACTTCCAATGACTTGAAGTTCTCTAGGACATCCTGCAGTTTCAATGATCAGCACACATTAAATGTCTGTAAAATTGTAAGTATATTATATATACATTTAAGACGGGCAAAATTGCACTTTGAGTCCGACATGACCGAATCCTAGACACTTTGTAAAATTGCAGTTTTGGTCCCAATTTTTTTTTTCAATTTTTTTGTACTTTTAGTATCGCGTGAGCTATACATAATTTCACTTTTGATCACAATACTAAGAAATATTTTGTATTTTTGTTCGCATAGGAAAGTCTCTGTTTAGCACTTCTGGTACAATAGGACTACTCAGTTTTGCAGGCGATAGGGACTAATATGCAAAATAATTTTAAAAATTGGGATCAAAAGCACAATTCTATAAAGTATACCGAATCTAAAGTGTTGAAGGTCCAGTCTTGTGCGAATAAATATTTAGATCATTATGTCATTACGAGATAAATGTAAAAATACCCCTAAGCCTTGCCTAATTAGCAAAAACCTCAAGTGTTATTTTTTATTGGCAAAAACCACCTCCCACGTTGGAATACATATTTTGCAGGAAAAATAACAATTATTACCCTACAAAAGATGCAAAACACCCCTTGTTAACCTAAAAAAATATCAATGATCCCTTGTTAACCTAAAATTTATCAATGATCCCCCTGTTAACTTTAAAAATTGACAATAATCCTACGTTCACTTATGAATGAATTTCAAATGTGGGTTTTTGCTAATTGAAAAAGAACACAAGGGGACTTTTGCTAATTAAAATAACACAGTTTTTTTTTCCAGTTAGGTAAAACACGGGGGTATTTCAAGAAACTGGGATCAAAAGTGCAATTCTATAGATTATACGGAACCAAAAGTGTTGAAGGTCCAATCTTGTGCAATTAAAAATTTAAATCATCATTATTTCATATTACCCATGTTGATATCTTCTACACAGCCAGTGGCATTACATCCACCACCGCGAACGCCACGTGGAGCAGCGACCAGCGGCAAGTTGTAGCCATCAACAATGCTAACGTCGTAGAAATCTTTCCCGTCTCCAATTCCAAGGGTTATTTCAAAGAGGGAAGCCGGTGGAGTGGCGCCAATGCCATTGCATTCGAGCCTACCACCACAGTCTCCAGTCTGGCACAAGCCATTGCCAGTTGCATGATCAAACATGCACCCGGTCCTAGCCCAAATCCGACCAGACCAACCCGGAACACTAGGAATCATAATACTTTGTCCCGATTCTAACTCGAACCCCGTTGTGGGAAGTTGTGGTGTCCCGGAACCGGCTAGTGTGCCCGGCCATATCGTGTAAGGACAATTGTTAGTAACCGTAAATGTGCATGCGAATGAATTTGTAAAGAAGGAGATCAAGATTGTTAAAGATACGAAAAACGTCGTAAAAGATGCCATGGATTGAGAAAGAATAGGTTTGATGCATTATTTGTACCTTGAAGAATTCATTGATGGATGGAATTTAGACATGAGTTGCTTAAGAAAATTCATCAGCCGCAAGATTATGTGTTTGGGTTTAGGATTTCTTTTGTGTTGGTTGGTCTAAATGAGAAGCAATACTTTTCTTTCTTTAATGGAATCTTGAAAAAGTAGATAAAATATTTTTGGAATAATGCATAAAGAATACCGCAGGAAAAGGCTATCCTAAGATTCCAAATTAGATTTTTTAGATTAAGGTTGTGAAAAGAACTCAGAGAATAGTCTTGTCTTCAAGAACAAGTATGTATAATATTATCCACTTCAGCGAACATTACTCCCTTAGTTTTTTTATTAGTCACTTTGGTAAAAAAAAAAAAGTATTTACTTTTATTTGTTGTTTTAAGAGTTCAATGTAAAATTAATCTTTTCTACTATACCAAGTTTACCCTTCTTGTTAATGTTTGTAATTAATGAGAATTAATGCTCTGATCATTATTTTATTAAAAAGGGTTTTTGCTTAAAAAAATTGACTATTTATTACATTAATTTGATACAATTTTTTTTGTAATGTTTTGAATTCAGGACTCGTTCAAACCAATTCCGGTGATTTTCCAATAAGTCCATCACTTTCAAGTTTAAACAACCAAATCTATCCTCAAGTTGATAAAACTTAAAGGCTTGCACTAATAATCCCTTACTTTTGCACCGTAGCGACAATAGTCCTTTTATCTTTTTTACTTTGAACTACTTCCTCTGTCCCAAATTATCTGTCGTTTTAAATGTTTTCACACATATTAAGATAACTAATAAATAGTCTCAATTTTAGGGAAAAACAAATTATATACCTAAAATACCCTTATTCTCTATTTATCTCAGCATTAACTATATACACACTATTCAAGTTATACACACTCTCTCTCTTAAGGGCAAAATAGGAAACTATGTAATTAATACTGTATTGAAATCCTAAAGAGACAAATAATTTGGGACCAAAAAAATTCTCTAAAAGAACAAATAATTTGGGACAAATGGAGTATTACATTTTATTCTCTACTAATTATTATTTTTAGTCCTCTACATTAGTTGTGATTTATAAAAACTACTATTATATATAGCCGATTGCAAAAAATGAAAACATAACAACAAATCGATACAATTTCACAAAAGTTTGACCTATTTGATCAAATTAATATAGTTCTGAAGTAAATTTGTATCACTGCCAATGAGGTTGTAGTCTGTTGGTAAGGCACTAAAACTGATACCTCATAACTAAGATGTCGTGAGTTTAATTCTCATTAATGTGGATTTTTATCTAATTTCAATACTAGTTGTTAACTTGATGGTTATTTTTCTTTGTTATTTGGTTATACCTGAATTGATTTATGATTTGATGTAATTTGTACTTAAAAAAAAAGTAAATTTGATTCAGTGAATTTGTTTAATGAGAAAATTGCATTTTTTGTACTGGGCCTTAGGTCAATTCCCACTTTTGGTACACAGTTTTATGTGTCCAAAACATTTGGTACATCACTTTAACAAATTGTGACACATTTGGTACAACCGTTAAAAATTGTCGTTAATGGTGACGTGGCAGTTAAGTATAATTGTAAAATTGATGTCATTACTTATGTTGTTTTTACCCTATAACATTTCAGGCTACCAAGGAAGTCCCACGTCTCCAAATTTAGTGACGATTTTAGTCTACATTGTTGCCAAATTTTAAAATTGACTCTAATAAGACCACTTGCATTTCAATTTGGAAATTTTACTTATTTTATTTAAATAATTAATTTGATTTATAAACAATATTAATAAATTAAACAATACTTTAACATAAATATAAAAAAAATGAAGAAAACATTCTTTTCAAACATAAGTTTTATATAACAGTATTATTTTATTTAATATTTATTAAATAATAAATTATATAATTAAAAATATTTCATATTTATTAAAATAATAAATAATTATAATTTAAAAAAAACTAAAACCCACCCCACCCCAAACCCTTAACGCCCCACCCCCCCCCCCCCCCCCTTCCCCCCAATTCCCAGGCCGTCAGCGGCTTGGATTCTCCGATCCCAGGCCGCCAGCGACCTAGGAATTGGGGGTTGGGGGGGGGGGGGGGGGTTAAGGGGTTGGGGTGGGGTAAGGTGGGTGGGTGGGTTGGGTTTTAGTTTTTTTTTTAAATTATAATTATTTATTATTTCAATAAATATTAAATATTTTTAATTGTATAACTTATTATTTTAGTAAATATTAAATAGATTAATACTATTATATAAATCTTATATTTGAAAAGAATATGTTTTCTTAATTTTTTTTATATTTATGTTAAAGTATTATTTAATTTATTAAATTGTTGATAAATCAAATTAGTTATTTAAATAAAAAAAGTAAAAAAAATTAAATTGATCTGCACGTGGTCTTATTAGAGTCAATTTTGAAATTTGGCAACAATGTAAACTAAAATAATCACTAAATTTAGAGATGTGGGGCTTTTTTTGTAGCCTAAAATGTTATGGGGTAAAATTATCAGTCAACATAAGTAATAGACCAACTTTGCAATTAGATTTAACTGCCACGTCACCATTTAACGGCAATTTTTAACAATTGTACCAAATGTGTCGTAATTTATTAAAGCGTTGTACCAAAAATAAGAATTGACCTAAAGCTCGGTATAAAAAATGCAATTCTCTCTTTGTTTAATACAAAGATATATAACCAAATGTCTTGAGCTTGAAAGATAAAGAACCGTTGTTATCACTTCTTGAAAGTTAATGGACTAAAAGTGCAAAGTTGCCATTCTTCTAATGTCAAAATCTCAGTAATAACATTAATTATAACAACAAATTAACAATAAAATCTCATCACATCCCAGTCACTGCTTTATGCTCAAATATATTATATTATCTTCAAATTCTAGATAAGAATCAACAATGACAAACTAATCTTAGTAGGATCTGTCTAAAATGAGATTTTGAGGGATAGGGAGCACATGAGATATCATTTATCTTGGTGACACATGTCCCCTTAGAATTTAACTTTAAATAATTTATTTTCTTAAAGACAAATTTATCCTTTTTAATGAGTGAATTCAAAAGACCCCTTGTGTTTTGTCTAACTAAAAAAAAAAAACCTATGTTATTTTTATTAACAACAAAACCTTGTACTTTTTTTATTAACAAAGAAAACCCCTCTCAAGTCAAAATAACAATTTTACCCCACCAAACAAAGCAAAAACACCCCTATTACCTAAAAGGTTACCAATAACCCCTGGTAACTTTAAAAATTGGGAATATACACCCTCCTCCCCATTTTTTTTCTTGAAAAAATTGACAAAATTCTCCATATGATTTTTGAATCTCATATCAAAATGTTGACAAAAATCTTATCCCCAAAAGTTACATGTATTTGCACTTTACCACCCATATGTACAAAATAAACACTTTACCCCCTGAAAAATAAAATTAGTTGCACTTTACCCCCTCAAATGATTTTATGCAATTTTTGTTTGACGGAAACTGTACATGTGCCCCTCACATGAATTTGCAAAGGGTAAATTAGTCACATCACTTCTTACTTGTCCAAATACTTGACTCATGTCTTGTGAACCAAAAATCTAAAGTTAAGTAGAAAAAACTTTATTTGTAAAGAGAGAGGGAAAAATGCACGTCAGTGAAATATTTGGTCGAAAAATCGATGTTGGAACTAATTTACCCTTAAAATACACAAGTGAGACGCATATCTATGTTTTTTGGTGAACGGAATTGGCTTAAAATTATTTGAGGGAAAAATTGCTATTAATTTTATACGTGCTTATTTAATTTATATTTTTGGGTGGTAAAGTTCAAAATATGTAACTTTGAGAGAGGGTGTAAAGTCCATTTTTCCCTCAAAATATTTTAAATGATCTAATACTGATGGTCTTAATTGTCAATTTGTATCTTACAATGAACAGTCATTTGCAATTAACTTTCTATATCTCGCGAAGAAAGAACAAAGTAACATACAAAAAGTATAGGGAAAAAAAGCAGGATACTCATTTGGGTCTGTCTAAAATGAGATTTTGAGGGATGAGGAGCACATGAGATAGCATTTATCTTGGTGACACGTGTCCTCTTAAAATTTAAGTTAAAATAATTTATTTTCTTAAAGACAAATTTACCCTTTTTTAATGAGTGAAATTCAACAACACCCCTTGTGTTTTGTCTAACTAAAAAAACTCTGTACTTTTTTTTTATTAGCAAAAATATCCATCTCAAGTCGAAATGACAATTTTACCCCATCGAAGGATGAAAAAACATCCCCTTAACTTAAAAGATTACCAATAGCCCCTGGTAACTTTAAAATTTTGCAATAACTCCCCTGTTTTTTTTTTTTTTTTTTTTTTTAGATTGACAAAAACTTTCATATGACTTATGAAGTCCACTTTAAAAAATTGACAAAAAGTTTGCCCCCCCCCCCCCCCCCCAAAGTTACATATTGTGGCACTTTACCACCCATACGTACAAAAAAAGCACTTTACCACCTCAAATAATTTTACTTATTTTTTTATTCGACGGAAAATATACATGTGCCCCTCACATGAATTTTCAAAGTTAGTCACAACCTTCTTACAAGTCCAAATACTTCGCTCATGTAAAAGAACCAAAAATCCGAAGTGAATTAGAAAAATATTTTATTTGTAAAGAGAGGGAAAAATGCACGTCGTGTTTTGACTAATTTACCTTTAAAATACATATATGAGATTTCCAAGAATATGTATATTTTCCATAAAAATTGAGGGGCACATGTATATTTTCCATAAAAATTGAGGGGCACATGTATATTTTCCAAGAATATACATGTGCCCCTCAATGTATAAAGTCGGCAAAAGTTTGGTATGAAAAGTACAATTCCCTCAATTTTTTTTTTTATGGGAAAGAAATATGAAATTAATTAGAGATTAGAGAGATTTTTTTAAACATATTAATTAAAGGGTTAGTATGTAATTTAACATATGTTTATTTTTTATAAATGTCCGATGCCACGTCATCATTGAACATTTTGACCAAAAATTGTGGTTCAGATTTGTTGTTGACTTTTTTTAGTGATTGAGATGGGATATCTCATATACACTTATGTTCCATAAAATCTTATTTTAGAAAGACCCTACTTATTTTTTTAATAAAATGTTAGCATGATACTCACATGTATTTCGAAAAATATGCACAAAATTTGATGCGGACTTATAATGTGCTTTTATTCTATTTTCTTATAGTAATAGTTTTACTAGCAAATCAAACTTTTTAATATCTTAGAAAAACCTTAATATATATTGCCCAAAAGAAAACCCCTAAGTGCCACCGCCTCCTCTTTCTTCTCTTTGTTTCCTTATGTTTACCTTCCATCCATTTTCTCTGCATTGCTTTTTCCTTTGCCATTTTTCATTTTTCTTTCTCTTTCTTCATCTTATCTTTATAATTTGCTTTACAATCAAAAGCATCGAGTATATATGTCGATTCGGTTCAGTTCGGTAAGGTATGTTATCTGAAGAATGATTAATTAAGGGTAAACACCACTTTTGGTTCCTCTTATCATTAACTTTTTACAGAGTGGTCCCTCTTATATTTTTTTTCCCACTTTAGTCCCTACTATGAATTATTTGTTTCAGTTTAGTCCCTACTATGAATTATGTGTTTCACTTTAGTCCTCATCAGGTGGTTCCGATAATACGTGACATGCATATGAATATTTTTTAGGGCATTTTCGTCCGTTCACTATTGAGACTATTTGAGATATTGTTTAATTGGTGAGCAATTTTGGTGTTTGAAGAAGATTTTTGGGAGAAAACTTTAGTTTGGAACGAAATGGACGATTAAGTTCGATTGAAATGAAAGCCTAGTTTGTAAGAGATTAAATATTTTTTTTAAATTAGAAAGACGAAAATATCCCTGTTAGTTTACTTGAAATGACGAAATTGCCCTCATGTGCATATCACATGTTACCGGAACCGCCTTGAACCACTTGAAAGGGACTAAACTGAAACAAATAATTCATAGTAGAGACTAAAGTGGGAAAAAAAACATAAGGGGACCACTCTGTAAAAAGTTAATGATAAGAGGGACCAAAAGTGGTGTTTACCCATTAATTAATAACCACAAAAATCCCCTACAAAGTTGGTCTTGACAATTAGCAACCCAGTCCATGTTGTCTTTTTTTTTTTTATATAGTTCAATACTTCATTAAAAAACAAACTTCAAACAAAAGGTTCAATCAAATTAAAGGTGGGATAACCAACATCACAAAAAACATTACAAGGAATTAAATTAAAAGGGATCCTAGACGACCAATATGAAGCTAAGGCCCACGAAGCTAGGTTGTGAGCGGCGAAGTTAGAACCACGGGGAGAAAATCGAAACTTCCACTTAGTCCAACATGCCCAAAAGTTACAGATTTCGAAGATAAGACCACCAGACTCCTTTATAAGGAACAAAGAAAAAAAATACTCCATCCGTTTCAAATTAATTGGCACATTTGATCTTTTCATACGGATTAAGAAATTCAATAATTAATCACTTTTCTAAGATATAATGTCAAAAATATTCTTAAATGACTGTTTTAATTAATGTCATTGATCTTTGTGCATTCTACTTTATTTTGTAAACCTAAAAGTAAGAAAAGATAAAATTGAAAAAAGATGCATTGAAAAATCAAATGTGACAATAATTTAAAACATGAAAATTTTACAAATGCGCTAGTTAATTTGAAATGGAGGGAGTAACAAAAAGAGGATGATAATAGAGGCAAAATTGCAGAAAATGTCCCAAACTAATCAATAATTTTGGATTTTCGTCCCAAGCTATATCACTTAGCCAAATTCGTCCAGTAATTTTATATTTTTTTGGAATATCGTCCCACTTGCCACATGGCTGCTTACGTGTCACGTCTTGGCAAATTTTAGCATGAACAATTATACAAGATTGCAGAATTCGTCCCAAACTAATTACAAATTTTGGTTTTTGGTCTCAAACTATATTAACTCACCGAATGTCGTCTCACAATTTGTCATTTTGCATGAATTTAGTCAATAATTAAATTTCTAATTTAATGGAAATGACGATTCATCTTTTACTTTTTAAGGGACTAGTGACAATTTACCCCCTGTAACATTAATAATATTCAATTTACCCCCTGTAATTTGAAAAAGAGCAGTTTACCCCCCTGTGAAAATTTTAAAAAAGTAAATATCATCCCCTTGAACCGGAGAGTGTAACTCAAGTGCATAAATTGAGAGTGAGCATGCAAGTGTTTTATAATAAGGGGATAAATTGCTACATTTATTATAATACAGGAGGTAAGTTGCCACATTTATCACAGCACATGGGGGTAAATTGTCACATTATCATAAAATAGGGATGTAAATCGAACATTGTGAATATTACATGGAAATAAATTGCCATTAACTTTTTTTTTAGAGAAAAATAGTATGAATTTTCGAAATTCTCATGCGCTTTTGTGAAAAAAAATCCTATCTCAGTTTATTAGGAAAAAAATGTGCATTTTTTTTATTAATAAATAATAAATATTTATAATTAGTTTGGAACGAATTCACCCAAGGTGGTTGGGCCAAGTAGTAGTTACTTGCGACCCCCAGAGGCGAGACTCAAGTTCGAATCCTACTGGAGACATCACACTGGGGAGGACCTATACCCTTTGCACGCTTCGGTCGGAGCTGTAAATACACAGTTTAGTAGATAAAAAAAGTTTGGAACGAATTTTTTTTACCCATGTCAATTCAATTACGGGACGAAAGTTTGGGTGTTGATATAGTTTGGGATGAAAAATCAAAATTTGTAATTAGTTTGGGACGAAAAAATCAAAATTTGTAATTAGTTTGGGACGAAAAAATCAAAATTTGTAATTAGTTTTGGACGAAAAATCAAAATTAGTAATTAGTTTGGGATGAATTCTGCAATCTTATATAATTGTTTATGCTTAAATTTGCCACGTCATGACACGTAAGGAGCTATGTGGCAAATGTGACGATATTCCAAAAGAATATAAAATTACGAGACGAATTTGGCTAAGTAATATAGATTGGGACGAAAATCCAAAATCATTAATTAGTTTGGGACCTTTTTTGCAATTTTTTCCGATAATAGATAAATTTATCTTAATTAATACTTGTAAAGGGTGAATGCCATTATATGATTAGTAAACAGACTAGTCATTATAAGGTAGCGAACTCATGTTCGAATCCTTGTTGGAAGATGTTCCTACTTGTTGTGTCTGATACGCCTCTAAAGTGATTAAACCGTTGGGAAACCCAAAAGTTTTCTATAGTGATTAAACCGTTGGGAAACCCAAAATTTTTTTTTGTAAAAATAGCACTATTGGTCATCCTTGTCTATACTTTTAGCAGCGTCATCTTTCTTAGTTTTTTTTTTCCACCTGAGCCCCCACTACCATTTATTATTTCAATATGCATTTTTTCAGGCTGTTAACGACGATGACAAGCTACATGTGCATATTTTAGCACTATTGGTCCTCCTTGTCTATACTTTTAGCAGGGGATTTATGCATTTTTGGTGCCACAACTATAATTCATTGGCGTTTCTACCCCATAACTTTTCGGGCTGGCACATTTGGTGACACAACTTCAACATTTGTGGCAATTTTGGTGCCAATTGAGGCCCAATTTCAAAATTGGCCCGAAATTCCCCCATATGCGGGTCATGTGACACGAAAAATGGGGATTTTAACGATTCAACGTCTTTTTCATTAAAAATAAATACCAAAATTCAAAATCCTAACTTTTCCTTTAAAATTCACCAAACATTCCCTTAATTAAATTGTTACCAACTTTCTTATTCTTCCCCAAATAAAAACATTCCAAGTAGCCTAATTCTTGGTGGGTGGAATTTTTTTTTCATGAAAAATGTGTTGAATAGTCAAAATCCCCAATTTTCATGTCACATGGCCCGTACATGGGGGAATTTCATGCCAATTTCAAAATTGGGCCTCAATTGGCACCAAAATTGCCATTGATGTTGAAGTTGTGGCACCAAATGTGCCAGCCCGAAAAGTTATGGGGTAAAAATGTCAGTGGTCTATAGTTGTGGCACCAAAAATGCAATAATCATGGTATGAAATGTGTTTTTTGAAAACCCGTGCGTATTCTCCATCCCATTGTCAATTTAACGGGCATATGAGCGGCACGTGTTGAATTTCGTACGAAAATTGACGGCAAAACTAAATGTGTCAAGATTTTGTGAATCATGGTATGAAATGTGTTTTTTGAAAATCTTGGTACCAAATGTGTTTTTTGGAATAAAGTTTGGTATCAAAAGTGTTTTTCCCTCAAATAAATTCATGCATTCAATTTAATTACACATTTTATATCTTAATAGCTACTTCCTAAAAAAAATCTTGTATGTTGGTTTCCCCTGAACTTAGAATGTTGTTGTGAAGATTGAGTCATGTAATGAATTAAGTGTTTGTGGTCAAATCAGTAAGTTAAATCATGATGCATTAAGCTCAGATCATCCACCTAACTTACGTTTTCAAAGTATGTTAAATATAAGTATAATTAATCATTAAGATGTATAATCTTAATTGTAAAAAATAGCAACTTTCAATGTTAACATTTAGGTAATTACAACTGAATAAGTAATGTATAAACTACATAAAAATTTAGAGCCAATAAAGAGCCAATTAAAATTTGGAATATGCATAAATAAATTAAATAAAAAAATAATTATGATTGGGTCAAACTTACCCCGATTCGGTTGGTTTATTACGTGCACCCCCTTCACTATGCCCTTAGAAAATCATAAATACATGTGATTTAATAAAAAAAAAATATAAAAAGCTCACCGTTATTGTTTAAACATTCATGCAACATGAAAGTAGATTAAAAGATTGAAAAATATTTATACATGTGAAATACTAAATCAAAATCCTAAATGTTGTTTGATGAAAGTTTAAAATAAAATTGTAAAAACTTGTCCTTCTTGTTTACCCCAAAATACATAAGGTTTGGCATTTAAGGTTTTTATGTGCAATGTATATCAAACAAAATGTTAGATATGGTGCTTGCTCATGAAAGGCAAACAAAAGATTAAAATATTGAAAAAAGAATATATACATGCAACATAATTCCTTTTAGATGACTTCTGTGCATAGGGGAATATGCTAGTATAAACTTATTACATGAAACCATATATCTTACAATAATAATTAAAAAGAACTGAAATTAATTTCTTTTTTCTGAAATGAAATGCATAATTTATGTTGACTGACAATTTTACCTCATAACATTTCAGGTTGGCAAAATAACCCCATATCTTCAAATTTACTGATACATTGTTGTCCAATTTCAAAATTGACTCGATTAAGTTTTAGAGATTTTACTTATTATGTTTACATGTATATTTACCTAATTTGATTTTATTAATAAATTAAATAATACTTTAATATAAATCAAGATTATCTCCTAATACAAAACCTGGTAGTAAATACAAATTCAATCATCCTCTTCACTGCAAAGAGTAATTATTAATCAATTAAAATTCACCACCATTGATGAACAACACTACCATTCTTCCTAAGCTCGGAAAACAGTTCTGATAACACTGCTCGTAAGAATAATTAAACCTGTTAATCATGACACTCCATAAACAGCTCATCAATCAAACAAATCGCCCCTCTCTCCACAAATTCCCTAATCAAAGTTAATCGTAACCGTTCGTTTCAACCAATCCACGAAATCGAACGCCTGTACTCTACAGTCTACTCACGGCCGATAACTTATTCTCTTCTTCCTTTCCCCCTCAATCCTTCCAAACCTTAAGAATACAACAGTTTCGTTCTTAATCCACGCCGCGTAGTGTACTAGGGTAACTCCTTGTCTCGATTTGTATTGATTGTGGAAATTTTTATCGGCTTCGACTGCGTATATCTCGATTTTTTTATTTTGTTTTGTTTGGGGTATTTTTTCTCGAACCCAGGGGATTTGGGTGGGGGTGGTTTTTTTTTTTTTTTTAAATTATAATTATTTATTAATAATATAACTTTATTATTTTAATTAAAAAAAATATTTTAATACTATTATATAAGTTTTAGATTTTAAAAACATATGTTTTTTTAATTTTGATCAGATTAATATATTAAAGTATTATTTAAATTATTAATATTATTTATAAAATTAAATTAGTTAAATAGATATATAAATATAATAAATAAAATATTCAAATGGGTCCGCACGTGGTCTTATTCGAACCAATTTTAAAACTGGGCAACAATTAATATGGACTAAATCGGCAGTAAATTTAAAGATGTGGGGTTATTTTATCATCATGAAATGTTATGAAGCATAATTGTCAGTCAACATAAGTAATGACATCAAATTTGCAATAAGACTTAACTGACATGTCACCACTTAACGGTGATTTTTAACGGCGGTACCAAATGTGAGTGATTTTTTGTTAAATTATAGTACCAAATGTATCGACTTGAACTTTTATGGAACCACAAGTGATAATCGATATAAAGTTTGGTACCACAAGTTCAATTCTCTCTTCTTCTTTTTTCATTATTTATTGAAAATTGTTGTTCATTTTTTATAATTGTACAATCCACCCTCTAAATATGTTATGTGCAGGACACATGTCATCGGTGGTGCACCTCATTTTTGTCGAAAAAGTGCATTATAAACAAATAATTGATAGTGGGTACCTAGATAAGACCACAAGTGTTATTCACTCTATTGTAAAATTAAGATAGAAAATAATGTATAAGATTTTAATTTGGTAATCTCAAAATAAAATTATAAATGTGTGTCCTAAAAATTTAAGGAAATTGGATACATATAAAGCCATGTGCTAAATTCCACACGTTCTTCTATGTGCTTTTATTATTTCATCTTGATATAATGGGTTTACTTGATGCTACTCTTAAGAGTAGTGCTCTCAACCCTTCATTTCATGACACGTGTCTCTTTTCTTTATTTTCTTTTTCTTTTTTCTTTTCTCTTCCTATGGCTACAGATGCCAACACGTGTCCAACATTATTTTACTAACTATATAGCTATCATTTATATAAGACACTATCACTATTGATACGTGGTTGATGTGTTGACTACTAGTTGTCATGTAGCTCATTGATCTACTTATCGTTCGTAGCACTGTTTAAAAAATTGGACCGGATCGGTCGGTTTGACCGGTTTAACATGTAATCAGGTCCGATTAACCCTCCAAAACCAGTTTTATTCCTGATCAGTTCGAACCAGAAAAAATCAGTCAAAAACCGATAAAACCAATGAACCAGTGGTCCACTTATAAAAGAAAAAAATTTCGCAACGGATTTTTACTTCTCTTCAGCGGCCTTTAAACTTCAAAAATACTGTCACATCTCTTCTTCTATTTTTCTCTTTGAATCAAACCAAATAAACAAGAAACAAAAAATCTTTTATATAATAAGTTATAGAAATATATTCGAGCATCAATTTTATTAGAAAAGTCAATTTTTTCCCGACTTCAAGTATTTTCATTTTTTTTATATAAAAGTATATGTGACAAAATTCATCAATATTTTCTCTTTTCCATAGGTGATTAGCAATAAAATTATTGTGTTTTATATGTTGTTTATTATAATTTGAATTATTGTTTTGATATCATGTTATCATACTTATAATTTTATTGCTATCATTCATTCTCAACTCTTAATTTGTTGAAAAATAATTAGTCATGAGATAACATTTAGTTTATGGAAATAAACTTAAAAAATGGATAAGATTACATACATTAAAACTTAAATTAAATTATTATTTTGTAACTACGCCACACCGGTTGAACCAGTGGTTAAAACGGTTAAACCAATATAACCAGTAACCAATAAGGCTACCGATTCGATGTCCGATCCGATTTTTAAAACATTGGTTCGTAGTGTCCAAGAAGCCAACCTTTTACAGTTGTGTAATTTTCTCAAAAAACTTTCATTTTCTCGTAGATTCTTTTGTCATATATTGTAATTTGATGCTTTTGTAACTTCTTTGTTTGTTCTAGTTCAGCATATTCAGTTTTATTTTCAATAATTTTATTCCAATTTCATCTAAGTTGCTTCTCGTTAGTTCTAGATTGCTTGTGTAAGCTTTTTTTAGTTTTAAAAAATAAAAAAAAAATAAAGAAAAAAAAACTCAATATATTAATATTGAGGTAGAAGATCATAAAGGCATGGAACTAGGAATTGACATGTGTTCATTGAATGTGTCTTTATGGTGGCTGAAATACAATTAATCTTGTTACTTTTTGTTGTATTATGATAATATAATCTGTGTATTTATTGGTAATGCAGTTTGGGTTACCCTAACCCAAAAACGTGATGTACACATTCATAAATTATTTCAAAAGGAAACTTTGTAAATTGTAGTCATTAATGATAACTTTAATCAAATGTAGCAGTATTAATTTTAAGTTTTTATATTACTATATGTTACAGATCTTAGTTTGTCTTAAAATTTATACTGCTACATTTGATTAAAGTTATCATTAATAGTGAAATACAACATAGTATATATGATAACCAAAAATTATGCAAATTAAGAATTAGAAAGAAATAAAATATCCAAAGCTTTCAAGGATATGAAGAAGAAGAAAATTTAGGACTCGTTATAAAATTTAAGTATGTTAAAATATCCAACTTGTTATAAAGTATGTTAAATATAAGTATAATTAATCATTAAGATGTATAATCTTAGACTAGTGATATTGTCAGAACACAAATTGTTGCTGTCAGAGCAAAATTTTATTATTTTCGAAAATGCCCTTGACAGTAAATCTATTGAATGTTTTTATATTTGTTAACGTCTTTGTATCCGTGCAAGAAAGAGTACTTTTTTTTTTTGAGTTCCTATAATTACACATTTTAAACTGCACAGAGGCCAACTCCCCGAAGCTTCTTCCTTTGTACTTTTTCTCGTTCAAACACATCAGGCTGCAAAGGGTAGCCATTATCACACTTAAACTGCAAGCCTGAAACCTATCCACTCACATCAGCCTTCCACTCGCAGATGGAAGAAGACAACACAATAAAATATTTTTCCTTTTATTTTATTTATAATTTATTCTTTTCTGTTTCTTGCTCAATTTATTTTATTAATTGGAGAATAAGTCATTCTGCAATCAATTAAACCATGGTATACGTTACTATTAGAATAAATTAAAGTTTTCAATTGTAGCCTTCAACGAAGGAGTGAAAAAAACATGTTTTGAGGTTGGAAAAAAGATTATTACTATAATTTATTCCAAATAACTTCATAGCAATCCCAAACCAAAATATATGAAGGAAAACACTAAACTTTCAAAAGATGCAATCAGAGATAAAAGCTTTAAGAACTAAACGACTGAGTTAAATTGAAGGTTTAGTTTTAATACTAAGAAAATATAGTTTTGATTTCTCTAAACAACTGAGTTTAATTCAAGGTTCAATCTAATATTATTTGGTTAAATATATCAAAATTCTTCTGGAGAGCTAGAGAGAATTCAGGAGAAAGAACCACAGAAGAAGAAGAAGACGTGAGAAGAAAGAGGTAAATTGTGTTCGAATAAAGAGATGATTAATTAGAGATATTCAAGAGAACATACTTATTACAAAGTTTGTTTGTAAAAATTAATTGTAATTATGCATGGCCACTTTCTCGGTCCAAATATTGGTTAATTTCTAACATACTTATTGTGTTATGAACTTATGCCGTCTCTTTTCTTTATTCTCTTTTTCTTTTTTCTTTTCTCTTCCTATGGCTACAGATGCCAACACGTGTCCAACATTATTTTACTAACTATATAACTATCATTTGTATAAGACACTATCACTATTGATACTTGGTTAATGTGTCAACTACTAGTTGTCATGTAGCTCATTGATCTACTTATCGTTCGTAGTAGTGTTTAAAAAATCGGATCGGACCGGTCGGTTTGACCGGTTTAACCTGTAATCAGGTCTAATTAACCCTTTAAGACCAGCTTTATTCCTGACCAGTTCGAACCAGAAAAAATCGGTCAAAAACTCATAAAACCAATGAACCAGTGGTCCACTTATAAAAAGAAAAAAAAATTCGCAACGGATTTTTACTTCTCTTCAGCGGCCTTTAAACTTCAAAAATACTGTCACATCTCTTCTTCTATTTTTCACTTTGAATCAAACCAAATAAACAAGAAACAAAAAATCTTTTATATAATAAGTTATAGAAATATATTTGAGCATCAATTTTATTAGAAAAGTCAATTTGTCCATAGGTGATTAGCAATAAAATTATTGTTTTTGATATGTTGTTTATTATAATTTGAATTATTATTTTGATATCATGTTATCATAGTTGTAATTTTGTTGCTATCATTCATTCTTAACTCATAAATTGTAGAAAAAATAATTGGTCATGAGATAACATTTAGTTTATGGAAATAAACTTAAAAAATGGATACTATTACATACATTAAAACTTAAATTAAATTATTATTTTGTAACTACGCCACACCGGTTGAACCAGTGGTTAAAACGGTTAAATCGATCTAACAAGTAACCAGTAAGACTACCAATTCGATGTCCGATCCGGTTTTTAAAACATTGATTCGTAGTGTCCAAGAAGCCAACCTTTTACAGTTGTGTAATTTTCTCAAAAAACTTTCATTTTCTTGTAGATTCTTTTGTCATATATTGTACTCCTCCGGTTCATATTAGTTGGCACATTTGCTAAATTTTTATGTTTCATATTAATTGGCATATTTGGGTTGCCAATGCAATTTTTTTCAATTTTGCCCTTCTCTTACATCAAGGTTGGGAAGCTCAAGAGTCACTAGAAAGGGTATTTTTGATATTTTACCATGTAAAAGTGATTAATTATGAGGTTTCTTAATTTGTGTAAAAAGTAACCTTGTGCCAATTAATATGAACCGGAGGGAGTAATTTGATGCTTTTGTAACTTCTTTGTTCTAGTTCAGCATATTCAGTTTTATTTTATTAATTTTATTCCAATTTCATCTAAGTTGCTTCTCGTTAGTTCTAGATTGCTTGTGTAAGCTTTTTTTAGTATAATACATAAAAAAAAAATAAAAAAAAAAAAATTCAATATATTAATATATTAATATTGAGGTAGAAGTTCATAAAGGCATGGAACTAGTAATTGACATGTGTTCATTATTGGATTGTACAGATAATTTGAATGTGGATTTATGGTGGCTGAAATACAATTAATCTTGTTATTTTTTGTTGTATTATATATGATGATCTAATCTGTATATTTATTGGTCAGTTTGTGTTACCCTAACCCTAAAAGGTAACTTTGTAAATTGTAATCATTAATGATAACTTTAATCAAATGTAGTAGTACTATTAATTTTAAGTTTTTATACTGCAAATTATGTTTCTTGGGAATTTGAAGACAAACTAAGATCTAATTATGTTTCTTGGGAATTTGAAGACAAACCTTAACATATACTCCCACTTGCCACATGATTGCTTACGTTTGATTAAAGTTAGGCAAAAAAAAAAAAGTCCCAAACTAATTAGTGATTTTGAATTTTCGTCCCAAGCTATATAAGTTAGCCAAATTCGTCCCGTAATTTAATATTCTTTTGGAATATCGTCCCACTTGCCACATGATTGCTTACGTGTCATGACGTGGCAAATTTAAGCATAAACAATTATAAAAGATTGCAGAATTCATCCCAAACTAATTACAAATTTTGATTTTTCGTCCCAAACTATATCAACACGCCGACTTCCGTCTCGTAACTGAAATGACATGGGTAAAAATAATTTGTTCCAAATTAATTATGAATATTTATTATTTATTAATACAAAAAAATGCACAGATTTTTTCTAATGAATTGAGATAGGATTTTTTTTCACAAAAGCACATGGGAATTTCGAAAATTCATACTATTTTTCTCTAAAAAAAAAAAGTTAATGGCAATTTATTTCCATATGATATTCATAATGTTCAATTTACCTCCCTGTGTTCTGATAATGTGACATTTTACCCCCCATGTGTTGTGATAAATGTGGCAATTTACCTCATGTATTATATATAATAAATGTAGCAATTTATCCCCTTGTTATAAAACACTTTGCATGTCCACTCTCATTTTATGCAATTGAGTTACACTCTCCGGTTCAAGGGGATAAAATACTTTTTAAAATTTTCACAGGGGGGTAAACTGCTCTTTTTTAAATTACAGGGGGTAAATTGCCATTAGTCCCTTAAAAAATTAAAACATGAATCGTCATTTCCATTAAATTAGAAATTTAATAATTGACTAAATTCATGCAAAATGACAAATTGTGAGACGAAATTCGGCGAGTTAATATAATATGGGATCAAAAATCAAAATTTGTAATTAGATTGGGACAAATTCTGCAAACTTGTATAATTGTTCATGCTAAAATTTGCCACGTCGTGACACATAAGCAGCCATGTGGCAAGTGGGACAATATTCCAAAAAAATATAAAATTACGGGACGAATTTGGCTAAGTGATATAGCTTGGGACGAAAATCCAAAATCACTGAATAGTTTGGGACGTTTTCTGCAATTTTGCATTTCATTAATAGTGAAATACAACATAGTATATATGAAAACAAAAAATGATGCAAACTAAGAATTAGAAAGAAATAAAATATCCAAAGCTTTCAAGGATATGAAGAAGAAGAAAAAGTAAGACTCGTTATAAAATTCAACAAAATCATTAAATAAAACAACGCTCGATCATAATATTGAAAATAAAATGAAAAATTGTGAATAAGCTATGAGAAAGGTGTGGAAAAGAAAATGATACGACCAGTCTATATATTATTATTATCAAATTCGAACTCTTACAACTTTCTATAATTGTAGCATGTTTTAAGGATAAATTTAAGAAATAATTAAGTTCCTGATTTTGTGCATTATATTTATAGGAGTAATTATATTTCTTGAAAAACAAGATTTTTTTATTAAATTTTTTTCTAAATTCTAGAAAATTAGAATTTTGGTGAAAACAAGAAATTGAGGTAAAAAATCACCCTTCAAATATATAATGTATTAATTTATTGATGTTGTAAAGATTGAATGAGCATATATATAATTGGTGTTCTCACCATCCACAACTATAAATTTTGTCAACGTTCGAAATATAAAAATCCATTACACATTTTTCATTTCTATGGTTGTTCATAACTTCATGATGATCTTTTTGCAGAAATATTTTGGTGTTTAATTTAAGATTCTCTTTCAATTTTTACGGTGAACGACATCATAATATTTACTATTGGTTCTCGCATTTAAAACTGAACTTCTGTAAAGCTTTTATAAATAATTAGATTAATTGATTTGGTGTCATCTTTCAATCCGCAATTTTCATTTAATGTGTCGAATTCAAAGATTGTAACAATTTCCATATACTATAGCAATGGCCAATGAGCTTCATTTGTTCTTCAAACCTTTTGTACATTAGATCGGTTTGTTTGATGCTAGTCTTGAGAGCACAGCTCTCAGGCCTTTATTTTGCGACACGTTTATATTTAATCCTCTCTCTTCTTTTTTGTTCAGTTCCTTATCAGATTATTCCACAATTCGACACGTGGCCAAAGTTATTTTTTATTTTATTTTTAAATCCAGTCTATGTTTTCTTTCCTTAACCCTGGTTAACTAGGGAGCTTCTAGGGTGCAGGAATGGTAACTTGCCCTCACATGCCGTATGGCCTTTAAATCATGACACGTGTCGCACGTAACTAGTATGTAACTCTATGAGTTGACTCGGTCTATAAATAGACAATTTTAACCTTCTGCATTTAATTTTAAATAATACTTAAAATAATCTTCAATTAACAAAAGACGGTTATATCCTTTATATCAATAAACTTAAAAAATATACTAATTGATTTTATTCCATGATTAATATCGGCAATTATCATGTAATTAGGGTTTAAACAATTTTTCTTCATCACGCATTCTTCTTCATCACGATTACTCTTCGTGATTCTCCTCTGAAGTCACATTCCTGAGTAAGTTTCTTGCCTTAATTTCACGAGAGCAGATTTCAGAAATTGTTGTTCGGCTGTTCTTCCCCTGTTCTTAAGTTTACTGCTCTTCCCGTTGAATCTGCTGGTTTTGTTGTTATATTAAGTGATTAAGTGTAGTATTAGTTGGTAGTTTTTTTTTAATATGGTGAGATTTGATTAATTGGTGGATTTCATAGTTCGGATTATACGGTTATTCTCCTTTTTTCTACTACTGTACGTGAAGTGGTGTACTCAACCCCCAGGTTCTGACCCCGATCAAATTAACCCCCGTAATTTCAGTTTTGTGGAAAAATTAAACAATCAGCTGTCTCTTTGTAGAACTCAGGCCGTTCTCCGATCCCAGGCCACCGCCGTCATGGGATTTGGGTGGGGGGTGTTGCGGTGTATGGGAATGAGTTTTGGGGTTTTATTTTTGAAAAAAATAATTATTTATTAATAATAATAATTTTGTTATTTTAATAAATATTAAATATATTAATACTATTAGATAAATTTTAGGTTTTGAAAAAATATGTTTTTTAATTTTTTGTCGGATTTATATTAAAGTATTATTTAATTTATTAATATTGTTTATAAAATCAAATTAGTTAAATAGGTATGTAAATATAATAAGTAAAATCTTCAAATTGGTCTGTCCGTGTCTTATTCGAGCCAAATTTGAAATTGGGCAACAATGTGGACTAAAATCGTTAGTAAATTTGAAGATGTGGGGTTATTTTGTCAACCTGAAATATTATGTGGTAGAATTATTAGTCAACATAAGTAATTGCATCAATTTTACAATAAGACTTCACTGCCACGTCACCACTTAACGGTGATTTTTAATGGCGGTACAAAATGTGGGTGGATTTGTTAAATTATGGTATCAAATGTGTTGTCCTGAATTTTTATGGTACCACAAGTGAGAATTGATATAAATTTTGGTAGCACAAGTGCAATTCTCTCAAAGAATTAGTCAATTGCTCTCATTGAAGGTTTAAAAATGGTGGAAATGTTATAACTTATTTAATACCATAACGATGATGGTGTAACGAAAATAGAAATTGAAAAGAATTTTTTGTCTCCATTCGAATTTAATTGAATTAGTAAATCCCGTCAATTTTAATTTTATACGAAATTAATCGAATGATTATAGCGATGGAATATAATTTTCTAAGATTTTTCATCAAGTTAGGGATGGTGTAAAAATGATGGTGATTTATGACATAAGAAATTCTTAATTAATTTTAAATAAACATTATATTTATCTTTCATGATTACATGAATTTTGGTTTCAAAGAAATAAGAATTTATTAAACTGTGGTTAAACCGTCTTTTAATTAATAACCGATTATATAATTTTTTTTTAAACCAAAATATTTTTGTTGGGGTAAAGTTGTCTTTAACATATTTCTATCAATTTGATTTTAGATAAATAAGCATTACATTTAAATGAGGCTATACTCGTCATTTACATTATAACTGATTTTTGTATATATTTTTAAATAAAAATAAGAGAAGGGGTAAATTAGGCAAATCAAATTTGAGCTAAAGTCAATGGTTACTAAACATATTTGACCAAGTTACTTTTCAATGGTCAAGATCAATCCATGAAAAAAGAATGGCCGGATCGGCCTTCCCTCACATGTGGGCGTAACTACCATGCCCGCATGCTAGAAAAATCCGGTTAACCACGGTAGGCAGAGTACTTATTTGAACATGACGACGCAAATATTTCTTCTAGGCGGGATAATGAAATTTTCAATTTTGAAATTCTTTTGATAATAGATTAAATGTATTTGGGTTTTATCTCTCCATCTCATTCACAAATTAAAAAAGCTTGAGCCCCCTAGAAATTTGCAGAGGAAGTACTTTCTCCATCAAACTTCATCGTTGCGGCTCTACAGGCGATGATTTCCTTGCAGCTGCTGGTCAAAACCACGTTCGGGGCACCTTGACTCCTTTGCCCCGTCGATTTCTACTCTCCAGTTCGTAACCATCAGTTTTATAATCTCTTATTATTTATCACTTCTGTTTTCGGGATTAATTTTAAGCACACTGTTCCACCGTTCTTCTTAAACTCCAGCTCGAGAAATACGACCCAGAAATGAACCCCAAGTTCATAGGCGAAAAAATGGCTGCCCAACACGACTATCTACAAAATGAGTTTAAAAGTGCTGTTATGGAGAGAGGGAAACGGCAAAGGATATGTCGAGGAGTTGATGCTTGCTTGTGCACACCGATACCAAATCGTTCTTGCAATCACCTCGATGTTACAGGTGCTATTAAGAACTGTTGAATTGAGTTATACAAATAGAGAAGTGTGTTGTTTCTTGACTGAATGTAGCTTAAATTTTGTCATGTGTTGTATATAGAAATTGTATGTAAGCTGTGATTTGGGTGAAATATTTTTGTTTAAATGGGTATTGTTACAAATGGGAACTTATAGATTTAAAAGGGTTTCAGACAGAAACAAAAGCAAATCTTTGCTTCAGATGTTTTTTGGTGTGTGTTGAATTTGGTAGAGGAAAAACTAGAAACGTTAAGAAATGAAGACAAGGGCATTAAACTCTTGTTTGTGACTTCAATGTGTAGTTTCCCTCACTAATGCAAAAGAAAGTACTAATTATTCATAAGTTAGACAATTTTAGTTCAATCCTATGTATCGTGATCATGTCCCAAGATTTTAGTGAGAAAGCTATTAATACCGCGATCTAGGCATCAAATACAATGTAGTAGTTTGTTAAAACCATAAAATGGCTTTGTTTCTCTAGTATCTTGTGAATATTGCTAATGCTTATATGTTATGGACCCTTTCACTCTTCTCTCATTTATAATGACTTAATTGTGGTGCTAAGGTTCAAAATTCGGTGTTGATTACAGTGCTGGCTATTTGCGTGGCGATAATTCTGGAACCCCATGTGCACATAACGTCGGGGTTCCGGTCGTGCTATATCTACCATAAACATCAAGAAGGCATCACAATCGCCCAACTTTTAGCTTATATGATGGAGGTTGTTGGTGGACAACGAGATCAGAAGCTTTCAAAAGGAAAGTTTCAAAGTCGATAAGAATCAGCTAAATATTCTAGCTAAGTAGGTTTTATATGAGTTACAAGACCCACCACTTGCAAATCTGGTCCGAATCATTCATACCATAGGTTTGAGGTTGTATATTACAAGATATTTGTGTACCAACAGAAATATCAATTATTTAAGTTTATAGCCAATATATGAGATTGTTATAAATTGTAACTTTTGAGAAGAATTTGATCAAGTGTACTTCTAAAAAGACACTGCTTATGTTTTTTCGATTTGAATTTGTACATAAAAAATTAGGGGAAATACTTGAGCAAGATTGAAACTTATTTCCACTTATTTACCTTACATTTACATTCTTTGACATTATTCTAGGAGTAATACTTAAATGAAAAAATAGGAGAATTACTTCTTATGCTCACCTCTCAAAGTCCTCATTAAAAGTTTCTTCTCTAGATTAAAATGGTCAATATCATTTATCATGTGCATAGAAAAGATTTTGAGCAAATCTAAAGTGGGAGCTAAATAGCCTATACAGCATGGGGTGAGCATTTAGTATGATTTAGTTAAGCCAATCTAAGCTCTTGCACATTTTTATAAGTACTACATATTTGATAATTTTCTAAAAATCACATGCATCCAATAGCACAATAAACCAAACTAGATTTATTGCTAAGAATTAAAAAGCTAAAATATGTGGTATATAAGATATTGAAGACCTTGCGAATACCAAAACATAACATGGGATTTATAAACTTGTAGAAATAGAACTTTTAATATCATTATAAATATAACAAGAATTACTCATCTAAATACCGAAGGCTAGAAATTGAGAATAAAAGAAACGAAATTAAAATTGGTCTCCAACACTATACTAGATTTTATTGCTAAAGAATGGAAGGCACAAAAGGGACATGTTAAACAATAATGTCCAATAATCTTAAGAAGTTTGGTCAATTAGATGACCTCCAATTTAAGTTAGAATGCCCCTACAAAAAAAAAAAAAAAATTAATGCATTAATATTTATAATATTTTGAACTGAAAATGTAGAAAACAGGGATTAGTTTTAAATCATGAATGGCTCACCCGGATAAATTAGAATCTCCAAAAGAATGTCTTGCTACATGCGCAACCATATTAGATTGTCAGCCAACTCCATGTGTAACAATAATAGCTAAGATGATGTTGTAAATTAATGAAATCATAATTTTATTGAATTGATCAACTGCTATCAATAATGATATTTACTGCAAATGTAAAGAGAGATATTTTAGTACTATTTAGTGTTCAAACAATCAAATACTAAACATATGACTAGTTAACTAAAGCATTAACAAAAAAGGATGTTGCCTTATGTAATCTGCTAAAGTATTTAGAATTTATAGTAACATATGAATTAAGAATAGAATTCATGAAAGGCACACCAGTGATAAATTAAAATCTAAAAGGAATTGTGTCATAAGTTTCCAGTTTTTCCTTGACCAAATTCCACAGTAAAAAAGAACACATGAAGCAAAAGTAGGACACGTGTCGAATTCTGGATTAATCTGATAAGGAACTGAACAAAAAAGAAGAGAGAGTTGTACCAAAAAAAAAAAAAAAAAAAAAAAAAGAAGAGAGAGGATTAAATAGAAACGTGTCGCAACTCTCAAGACTAGCATCAAACAAACCTTTCCCGTGACTGCCAAAATCTAGAAATTTACATCATCATTCTCTGGCATAATAAAGAGATAGGTTGAACAGCTATAGACTTATAGTTCATAAGTCTCTATCTCTCTCTCTACATGTCTCTATATGCACATTTAATTTTTGGGAAAATCCCACTTTCCCCCCTAACCTTTAGACCTTTTTGCACTTTCCCCCCTATCCTTTGAAAGTTTGCAGTTACCCACCCAACCTTTCTTAAAAGTCGCAGATTACCCCCTGAGGCCATTAAAGATGGCATATTATGTCCAGATTCTCTCATGTGCCGGTCACATGCAACTTATCAAGGGCAAAATAGTCGTTTCAGTCAGAAAATTGATAAAAGTTATAACATCAAATCCCCTGTGATTTTCCGGCAAAGTTCACCCACAATTTGTCTCTCCTCAATTTCTTCTCCTCAATTAGGGCTCACAAGGAACAAAATAATTTTCAAAAGTTGGCGACAATTGTGGAAATCATTTAACAAAATAAATAAAAATTTGTTGACTGATCTTAAACAAGGGAGGAGATACACTTCATGTGTTCGGTTCGGCTAAATTTCATGTCTGGGTTTCATCCACCGGTGCCTGTACAAACATATAAGCTCTTGAAGTCTATTACATACATATAAGCTCTTGAAGTCTATTAATACATCACAGCTGTGCTTGAGGGTTAAATTTTCTTAATTGAATATTTGCTCATGAGAAGAATTAGTTTAGTTATTAAAAGAGATTTAAAATTTAACTGTGAAGAAGTCACATTTTTATAGGAATTGAAAGAGTTGTGAATTTTATTTTCTCTTTTCTTTCTACATAATCCAGTGAGCATTCCAAGGGGAAGTGTCATCGGAATAATTTTCCAGCCCATTTTTGGTCGTATTAAGACTTTAAGAGGGCCCATTTCGTATCCGTGAAAGCTTTTGGATATTTTATTCTTTACATCAATGTTAAGTACTATGTTGTAGATAAATTTTATTAATATACCCACATTTTGGTTTTTGTTTGATTTGTATTTCACTATTTTGTTGTAAAATTAATTTCACTTTCTCCTTTTTTGGTTCTTTCTTTTGTTTCACATTTTGACATAATTTGATTATAGATTACTTTGTTTTGAATTTATATTATTTCATTTTATTTTTTAGATTTTTTGTAATATGTGCATTTGTCATCGTTTTTGTTATACAAATAATTAATTTCATCGCCTCTCCTTTTGTTTTGTCTTTTGATTTAATTTGATGATAGATTGATTTCTTTTGATTTAGAACATTTCATTATACAATTAAGATATATATACACCACAAATATGATTTTGAGTGTAAAATTATAATTTTTGCATTTGAATAAAAGAGACGGCATAAGTTCATAACACAATAAGTATGTTAGAAATTAACCAATATTTGGACCGAGAAAGTGGCCATGCATAATTACAATTAATTTTTACAAACAAACTTTGTAATGGTTGATATGGATGAACGAACATAAACAATTAGTTTGGTTTAAATTCTAATTAAAACAACAATATGATATATGACAAATACATAAAAGAATAAAATTTAATACGATATATTTAGATGCACTCGAAATGCTACTCTAATGATTTTCACAAATGAATACAAAGATATTTTTTTGGGACTATTTTTTATATATATTAACAATGGATTAATGACAATTTACACCCCTGTGATATTTATAATATTCAATTTACTTCCCTGTGATTTGAAAAAGAACAACTTACCCCTATGTAAAAAAATTAAAGAAGCAATTTACCCCTTTGAGCCGGTGAGAGTAACTCACTTGTCGAAACTGAGAGTGGACATGAAAAATGTTTTATAACATATAGGGTAAATTGTCATATTATCATAACATAGGGAGATAAATTACCACATATAAAAATATCAGGGAGACATCTTGAAACTTTTATAAAATTACAGGGGATAAAGTAGTCTTTTTGAAATTACAGGGATACATTATTAATATTAAAGGAGGGTATATTGCCATTACCTCTATATACAACACGTGAACTTGTTTTTGGCAAGTTTTCTTTTTCAGTTAGTTATAATTACTCACTACATTTTGGAAAAATCCTGCAACAAACTGCAGGACTCAAACTCTATAGGGACGGGCACCTATATACATACATTTGTATGTATTCAACATCAGTGTTCTTAAAACCGGACCGGACCGGCCGGTTGGCCCGGTTTAACCGCTAACCGGTCCCCAATCCGGTCCGATTTACCCCTAAAAACCAGTCTCCTAATTAACCAGTTCGAACCGGTAAAACCAGCTCCAAAACCGGTAAAACCAGTGAACCGGTAAAACCAGTGAACCAGTGGTTCACTTAAATTTTTTTTTTTTATTAAATTTAGAGATTTTTTGTTATTATTATTTATTTGAACTCTTGTTTAACATTTAATAGAATTACATTTATATACTTTAATTGGAATAACATTCATTATTTTAGTGTTTTAACAATCAATGAGGAACAATCAATGCAATATTACAATGTTTTTTACATAAAAAAGTACATAACCATTTTCTCATTATTGTGAATAATATTATTTTGTGTATGAAATTATGCAAATCAATTACCATATACACATCAAGTTACAACAATAGAACCCAAATGAACAAGCCAAAACTTTGAAAATGTGATGAACTTTTAATTTTGTTGTCTTATTTTGAATGTATGTATCTTTGAGGGATACTTGAGATTTATAATTTTGACATTGATCTAAATTTTTAAGACATTTTGATTATTTGCATGAAACAATAAAAATTTATATTGACAAAGAATGATAATTTTTTGAATTATAATTGTATTTTAGATAATCTAAAAATATATATATAAATATTACATAATAATAAAGTCACACCGGTTATACCGATCGAACCAGTGGTCGACCCGATCTAACCGATCGAACCAGTAACCAGTAGGACTTCCGGTTCAATGACCGGTCCGGTTTTAAAAACACTGTTCAACATCAACATATTTCCCACCACCAACTCAAACTGAAACTTTACATTTATTATTAATTTATCAAAGAAAAAAGAGTTTCAAACCATATTCACCTAATTCATCATCTCCTCCCACCACCACCACCACCACCCCCACTCCACCTCCCACTACCGCTCCTCCTCCTTCTCCTCCCATCGCCACTCTTCCTCCTCCCACCACCTCTCCTCCTCTTCCACCCACCACCACCACTCCTACTGCTCCCACCACCACCACCACTGCTCCTCCTCCCACCGCCACTCCTCCTCCTCCTCCTCCTCCTCCCACCACCACCACCGCTCATCCTCCTTCTCCTCCTCCCACCGCCACTCTTCCTCCTCCTCCTCCCACCGCAACTCTTCCTCATCCTCCCACCACCACCACTGCTCCTCCTCCTTCTCCCCCTCCCACCGCCACTCTTCTTCCTCCTCCTCCCACCACCACCACGGCTCCTCCTCATTCTCCCCCTCCCACCGCCATTCTTCCTCCTCCTCCCACCGCCACTCTTCCTCCTCCTCCTCCCACCACAGCTCCTCCTCTTCCACCCGCCGCCACCATCACCACCACTACTCCTCCTCCTCCTCCTCCTCCCACCACCGCTCCTCCTCCTGCTCCCACCGCCACTCCTCCCATCACCACTCCTCCATCCTCTTCTCTCTCAGTTCACGAACACGGAAGCAGTTCCTCACAAGGTATACATTTACACCTAATTGGCAGTGAATTTCATTTCATCCATGATTAATTAAATTAATTTCTTCTTAAACAAGTATCAGAAATCCTCTTAAAAAAGTTGCATGTTGTCTGTCATATATTAAAAATTAATTAACATCACTCTAATATCCATATTAAAATGCATGCTCTCTGTTTTCTCTTGCCCTAAACATGCATAAAAATATCTCCATAATTAATACGTTTTGATATGTTTGCAGGAAGTCGTCTACGAGAAAGTGATTTATTAGATCATAAATCATCAGCCAAGAACACAAACATGAGTATGACATTTCAATTTTAATTTACTTGATATGCTTTGCATTTTTCAGCTTATTTCAATATGCTATTTTTTGCATACATTTTGGCAGTACTTGCTCTTTCTCGTTTCAATTCTTTCATTATTTGACACCATAGAAAAAAAAAAAAACAAAAATTCAAAGATGTAGATTAACTTAGCTTTTGATTCTCATCAATTTTGGCCCAGTTTGTCATCTGGAGCAGGGCCGGCTTGGGCCCAATCATTTTGGGGCCAAACTAATTATATATACATAGGTTAGCCCATTAAAAAAAAGTTAAATAACAACCCAATTGTGAACTGCAACGCCCAGACTATGTTTCATCTTACATGGGCCCTTAATTAACACTAAGCCCACTTTATTTATCAAATCATACCAAATGGGCCTTTGTAAACTACTGGAAACAAAAATTAAACAATGCATTAGATATAGCTAATAACCGCAGAACATTTATGATTCATAAATATTAAAAAAGAAGAAAAACTTTAAGAATTATAAACACGTTTATTTACCATTATATAAAATTCCGACCGAAAAAATCGGTGGGAAAAAGTCGGGTCGGAATCGGATTCCCACCGAAATTCCGACCGAGCATTTTCCGACCGAAATTCCCACCGATTCAATTTCGGTGGGAATATTTATTCCCACCGAAATTGAATCGGTGGGAATATATATTCCCACAGAAATTTCTATAATGATAATTAATTTTAAATATCAAAGATGTAGATTAACTTAGCTTTTGATTCTCATCAATTTTGGCCCAGTTTGTCTTCTGGAGCAGGGCCGGCTTGGGCCCAATCATTTTGGGGCCAAACTAATTATATATACATAGGTTAGCCCATTAAGAAAAAGTTAAATAACAACCCAATTGTGAACTGCAACGCCCAGACTATGTTTCATCTTACATGGGCCCTTAATTAACACTAAGCCCACTTTATTCATCAAATCATACCAAATGGGCCTTTGTAAACTACTGGAAACAAAAATTAAACAATGCATTAGATATAACTAAAAACCGCAGAACATTTATGATTCATAAATATTAAAAAAGAAGAAAAAATCTTTAAGAATTATAAACACGTTTATTTTCTCTCCTCCTATTCCAATAAATCAGATTACTATTTCTACTCTTCTTATAAATTTCTCTTGACCAAATTTTGGATTTTCAATTTATAATTCTTGTTTTTTCTCATCCTACGATCAAGAAATTCACACTTGATATTTCAAATTTGGATATTGCTCACTTTTAGACTAAAAGTATTGAATTCATACCCAAATACATGCATTCTTTATAGATAGTTCACTATACCTACAACAATTGCTTTTGGTGAAAAGAGTTTATCAAATCTAAAACTGACACGAACCTATTTACGATGAACAATGTCAGTTGTCACGAGAAAGATTGAGAAAATTGGTCACTTTACAAAAACTAGTATATGAATATTTAATCAGTAGTTTAGTATCTACTAAAATAAAATAAATAGAAATTAGATAAAATATTTTTTAAGATGTAGGGCCCCAATTTTAGGTTTTGACTCGGTTTTTCCGAGTTTTGATTTCCAAAAAATTGGTTGGGTGGTTTCAGTAAAACATTTGAAACCCCATCTGGATTGAGTTTGGATGTTGGGGTTTTTGAAGGGATAAAGTAGGTGGTATCAAATCATTGTCTTTTTGAAAAGTAGGTGATATGTTTCAAATCATTGTCTTTTATAAGTTTGAAATTGAAACCTGAGTTTCGAGAAACCTATACACATACCAACATTTTCATAACCGGACCGGATAATGAACCGGTGAGTCGATTGAACACTTGTTTTATTGGTTTGATCGGCCAGTCCCTAGGTAACTAGTTCGCGGAGCGTGGAGCGGGAACGAAAGTGCAGAGCATAAATATTTTTTTTTAAGTTTTGTATGTTAATTATTAATAGTATTTTGCATTTTGTTTTAAAGAATTTATAGTGTATAGATTAAATAAGATTAGGAAGATTAAATTAAGATTTTTATAATAATAAATGGATTTTTTTTTTTTTACAATATAAGGTCGTAAATTCTGCACAAAACAAAAAATTCTTACTTAGACTTGGTCTAGGAACTAGACCTTATGGCTAGAAATGTATTACATAATCTATTATGGAATCGAATGAATAATGTGATGCATATCACAAAATATAATTTTTTTCCTAAACAAGATCTATGAAAGAATTTTTCAAACAATATAATCAACGATATATATGCCAGCCTACAACTCTGAAACAAAAAAAAAAAAAGAAAAAACATCCTACAAATTTCAAATAAAATAACAAATATAAAGTAAAACTAGTAATGGAACTGAAACAGTGACACACTGTATTGTTGTAGTTGCAGTCTTGCAGAAGTAGCACACGAAACATTTTGGGCATGTTTGTTTGGCGTTTCCCAAAATTATTAATTAACATTTCGTAAAATGATTAATTAGCATTTCATAAAATATTAACATAAGGGAGAACAAAGTTCATACAAAGGTGATCTCCGTCACAAAATAACCAACACGGAAGGTCGATTAACAAAATCTAACGACTTATCGACTAGGCTCATTTGGCACAATATTATGGGCCGCAAAATTTGTATTTCTACTTGTAAACTTAAACTTCCATTTAAACCATTTCACCTTATACCGCTTGATGACATCAACCATCGGGTTTGAGGTCCAATCAACTTCATTAGCGTCGGTGTCGAACGAAATAGTATTCAAACGATTACTCTTAAATACTTCCTCCATCTCATTTTTCTTTATCCTTTGGTATAGTTAACCAGTCAACTTGATTAAATCTATAAAAATTATAATAAATAATTTAATTAATATATTTCACTAATAAGTTGATAATATCATATAACACCGTATATATTAATATTTAAAATGTTTAATACACCCTAAATGTGAATAATTTAACTTGATAAGTCAGTTCAAATATTAAAAAATTTGACCGTGTACTGTAACTAACGTAGTAAAAATAATGGGACGTGGGATATAACTTTATCGACAATAAGTGAGTCCATCCAAACACAAGCTTTCTTTAATGCAAAGATTTTCGTAGCAATAAAGTCGAACACATGACAACGGATTGTTTCAATTGATAAGTGAAACTCACTTTTGTGCAATGAAATCTTAGGTTCTTTTTTATTACAGCATCTATCTATAAATTATCATTAAAAATTTAAAATTAGTGGTTTTTAAAAAGTGATGGGCCGGGTAATTGGACTGAGTGGGGGCCCATACCTTATCAACTGAAGATATTGACCGTTTGAGTTATGTGGGGCTCACTGAATGATTAGATCTCAGTTTAAGAAATATTAAAAAATCTTATTAGTTTTATAATTTTATTAAATAATTTATGCCACGTGTTCCCATGTCTCATCGGGGAGTCTATCCTGACTCTTGGCTGCTCAAGAGTCAGGATAAAGCGTGCTCCTGAATTTGTATCTCGTTCCTTAAAAGATGTACATTTTAGTACGATGGTTTAAATGGTGTCCGAACCCCACTAATTAATTCGTACACCAGAATTGACATTTATACCCTTTAATTATTTTTTAATAAAAATATTAAATTGACATTTATACCCTTTAATTTTTTTTAATTAACATATTAAATTGACATTTATACCCTTTAATATTTATTAATTACCCTCACCCACTTAAATTTCTCTCCCAAATCCTAACTTAAACACCGCCGCCGCCGCTCACACACACCACTACCCAGCAATACACTCATAGTTCGGCCGTTCAGCGAATCAGGGGTGATTGATGGCTAATGAGGGTGATGGTGCCGAATTATTTTGGGACTGGTCGCGAGCAGAACGGCCCAGGTGGGAGTGGGCATTAGCTGTTGCAGATTTGTGGAATCATCTATCAGACCAGAAGTTTTGGTGTTAAGATATTTCAAATTTCCATTCCTAGTTTTGGTGTTAAGATATTTTAAGTTTCCATTCCTAGTTTTGGTGAACAGATAATTTCTGATTAACAGGGTGATCATCAGATGGATGTAGAATAGCTGAGACAACGACACCTGTATTTTCTGATGAACAGATATTTTCTGATGAACAGGGTGATCAACAGATGGGAGAATAGCTGAGACAACCACACTTGTATTTTCTGATGAACAGATATTTTCTGATGAACAGGGTGATCACCAGATGGATGGAGAATATGTGAGAGAACGGCACTTTCATTTTCTGATGAACAGACCGATGAACAGATGGATGGACAAACCTAGTACACTTGCTGAATGAATAGCTGAGACACTTGTACGATGACTTGAAGACTACATTTGAAATTGCTGAGGCCACAATTACAGAAGATGATGACTTCAAGACTGCATTTGCCAACAGCTTGACCAACAATATAGTCAACTCTGCTGATACTGTGGATGCCTCTGATCATGACTTCATCACAACAAAGGAGTGTGAGGACATATAAATATTTTTGCACTACCTAGATTTTGCAAGTTTCCATTAGTAGCTTTGTTATTAGATGTTGTATATGAAATGACATTGAAGAGTTTCGAATTTTTTTGTAGAATTGTTTGTGAGGATTATCAATTTAAGGAACCAAGTCTGTTCAATTAGAGACTGCATTTGAAAGTGATATGTGAAATACACACTCTATCTGTTGATATTTAAATGTGAATGTACGATGCAATTGAAAGTCACCAGATAATGATTAATTAAGTTTTGGTTTGCTTATACCAATATGGAATAATAAAAGAAGTTTCTGAACAAATAAAGAAGCATCGAGATGCAAATACTTTGTAAAAAAATGTAAAATTGCTACAAGATACTCGTAGATTGAAGGAACCCAGATAACTAGAAGATGAACAAATCAACAAGTACAACCAAAGATTTTCATTGTCATGATCATCGGAGGATGAATCTGATGCAGTAAAAGGTGCATCTCTGTCATTATCAGCTAATTTCCCACTTAGCTGTTCTCATTCCTTCTGCTTATCCTTATCAGCTAACTTCCCACTTAGCTGTTTTCCTTCATAACATTGGCAATCCTCAGCTGTCTTCTCTTCTCTTCTCTTCTCTTCCTCATTCTCCATTTCATCATCCAAATCATTGTAGTTGTCAATTAACACAAGCCATTCTTCCAAAGATGCATTCTGATCTACAACATTCTCATTTTCTTTGAAAGATGAAACCTCTTGTGTTTCAGGTTCAGGATACATCTTTTCTTTTCCCTTGGCAGACGTGGCTGTTCTTTCCACACCAAGCTGTTCCCCACGACGCTGTTGTTCTAACTGAGCAGGTTCAGAAATAATCAGTGTACCTTTATTCCTTTTGACCAATTGAACCTCACATCCAATTCACTCATAGCCTTTGCAGCTGCCGATCTGGTTTGCATCCCTCTTCTTGGAAAATTTTCTGTGAAAGCTTGATTAAGTCTCTGTTCCTGAATAGATGAGTGGACAATTTACTGGTGGTCTTTACATAAAGACAACATATATTGAGATTGATATTGATATATCGACAAATTATTGCTGAAAATAAATTTTATTTATATGATCAAATGATACAATAATGAACGATAAGCTTGTTAAAACGATTACAAAGAAATCAAAAACCTATTACAAGTTTCTAAAGGATCTAAGCTAGGATCTTGTTGAGAGTCTTGATGGTGTCCATCGAATAAAGTCGTCTTCTTCAAGGTGTAATGTGAATACTTTGTTGCAGACCTTGATTCAAACGACCTCGAGAGGCCCCGAGAAGCTGTCTTCGGGGCTTCCTTCGATGGTGCTGAGGTTGGCCGGGGGTACTTAGCATCGAGAGCATCGAGGAAGAGGAAGCGGTGTGTGAATATTTGCACTTTTGTTCCTCCTCCCTTTTCTCGGCTGCCGCCAACTTGTTTTTCCCTCTTGGCTCAGTGATTCCGGCTCGAGATATCAACGTTCAGATGTATGGTGAAACTGACGAGTTTCTGAACGCCGAAATGCCGAGACGCCAACGGAATCGGCCTCTTCGTCTTACCGAACCCACCCAATCGAACGAAGAGGCCAGCACTTTGGGGAACCCCCTTTACCGAAACCACCCAATCCAAAGGTGAAATTGTTCCTTACTCTATCCGGAGGTCGAGAAGGTCGAGGAGGTGCCAAGATCAAGAAAGCACTCCTCGTCGATTTGATAATAAGGAGATTTACGAGAAGTATATTTGTCGGATTATACTTTTGTTTTTTTTGGTAAAATTTTGTAGGATTATATGTTGGAGGATACATGTTTGGATGTTTTTGGGTATGGAGTTATGTGGTAAATGGTAAGATCCCACTCCTTTTATCGATCCAGGATATCCGATCGAACGGTGAGGGATAATCATGATCAACGGTTCAGATCAGGTGCATTAAAAGCTGCGCCCGTTGCGCTTACCTAGGAGAGCAACGTGGACCGTTCCTTACCTAGTATTTTTTTTTTTTACCTAGTATTTTCAACATATGGGAGAATAGCTGAGACAACCACACTTGTATTTTCTGATGAACATGGTGATCAACAGACTGATGAACTAACAGCCAAGTCATTGGCTGAGTACTTCACTAAGCTGTTAATCATGACATAAGATATTGTGACACAGCACCCTGTGCGGAAATGGAACCACTGAGGAAACAGATTGCTTTGAGAGTGGTAAATATTAATAACCAATATGTTCATGATGCACTAAATGACTTTTAATTGTAGATTCTCACATTATATAAATCAAGCAGATAATTTACCCCTTGACATGCACTCTATCTGTTGATATTTAAATGTGAATGTACGAAGTAATATGAAAGTCACCAGATAATTATTAATTAAGTTTTGGTTTGCTTATACCAATATGGAATAATAAAAGAAGTTCTATAATATAACCCAAATTGTTCACACAAAACTTGTAAGGTTAAAATAATGATTGATAAGAAGAATCTGTTTCATTAATTTTGCAGCAAAACAACAGATTACAAAATGATAGAAACACAAGGAAATTTGAAATTTAGGCTATCTTCTTCTTCTTTTTCCCAGCTCGGCCACTTCCTTCCTCCTTCTCCCTTGTCATCTTCCTTTTCTTTTTATTAGATCCCTCACCATCTTCCCCCTTCCCGAATCCTTTAAATACATTCGCAAACGATTCCTTCATGTCAGCAACATCTTTCCTGATGGATCTCATTTCAGACATGAGATTATCATTCATCTCATTCATCTTCTGCTCCTGTTTTTTAAACAATTCCTTGATAACATCACCAGCCACATCCAACTCTACCCTAAAATTTCGAACATGTTCTTTAACCATATTGAACTCATTGAGTTGAGTGTTTGAATGAAGTAACTGCTCGTTTGAGTTTTTATCAAGGGTGCTCTCTATTTTTCTCAGAGACCTCGTTAAATACTCCTTCCAATCTTCAGAAGTATTCACTTGATGGTTCTCAATATCTTCTGGCATGTTGAACATATTACTTACATGTTCATGCTCTATCTTTTCAGTGTCATCACTTGTAGAGTCAGGCGATGAACTTGAAGAGTCAGGTGATGCACTTTCCCTTCTATAGAGCATTGTGCCTCTTCCTTGTGGAAACCACCTTGAATTTCCAGCATAAGGAGTTTGCTGCGCATCATCATCCGAGGATGATTCTGATGCAGTAAAAGGTTCATCTCCGTCCTTATCAGCTAACTTCCCAGGTAGCTGTTCACTTTTCTTCTTATCCTCAGCTCTCTTCTCGTCCTCATTCTCCATTTCATAATTTTCACCATCATCTGAGGAGTAATATGATGGAGTAAAAGGGTTGTAATCGTCATTGTCATCATCATCCCCATATGTTTCAAATGCAGTAAAAGGTGCATCTCCGTCATTATCAGCTAACTTCCCACTTAGCTGTTCACCTTTCTGCTTATCCTCAGCTCTCTTCTCTTCCTCATTCTCCATTCCATCATCCGAATCTATGTAGTTGTCAATATCCACCAACAAATTTTCCAATTCCTGATCTCGGTTTTCAACCTTCTCCTTTTCTTTGAAAGATGCAACCTCTTGTGGTTCAGGATACATCTTTTCTTTTCCTTTGGCAGAAGCGTCTGTTCTTTCCACACTAAGTTGTTCTCTAGTTCGCTGATGTGGTAACTGCACAGGTTCAGAAATAATCAGTGTACTTCTATTCCTTCTACGAACATTCGCAGCCAATTCAGCTAAGGACTTTGCAGCGACCGATCTGGTTTGTACCACTCTGTCCAGGTCTTGATCAGTTCTCTGTTCTTGAACAGATGAGTTGGACCCAGTAGTGCTGCTAGTTTCCTTTTCTGTTCTTGGCTTCTTTGAAACGGTCTTGTTTCTTGGGGACTTTCCTCTTTTCTTGGTTTTTGAAGTTGGTTCTTTATACCTATTCATCTCCTTCTTGTTATTCAGTTTCTTGCCAACTCCCAAAGTGGCTCCAGACTTACCCAACAATACACTCAGCATTATACCTTGGTAAAGATTTTTCTTATTTACATTGTGACACAAATAATTGAACATTACTTCTTCCCAGTTGATTTTGTCACCGTACCAGATAGCTATCATGAAATGCAGTCTTTCCTTTGATAGACTCTCATAGGATCCTCCTTTGCATTCTAAAATTTTGCTACAGATGTCAGCCATCTTGTGAAACTCAGGTTTGAGTTGTTTCTTTACATGGTAACTCCTTAAAACTTCTCCTTCTTTTGCAGCTAATGCCCAAAAATCATCCATCTTTGGCTGAGCATATTCAGCTATGTCCACAATCCCTTCATTTGGTAGATTGAAGACGGTTCCCAGAGACTTGGAGGTTATCTTGACGGTTTTTCCTCCAACAGTGGAGTTTATGGAGTCTTGGGTAACCTTCCCATTCATGTAAAACTCAGTTACACCTTCCAAGTAGATGTTCTCTCTATGAGCGGAAAGAAACTTCTTGAGACCAGTTGCCTCAATTTTCTCCATGATTCTCTTCATCATAGAGGTTCCAGATTCCTTGTACTTTTGAAAGTTAAGCCATGATCCTTCAACCACTTTGCTTTATCTTGCAACAGATGATTCTCCCTCGACAATGTTGGTGGGCTTAGTTTTTGGTGCCATTTTCAGAGTTGAATATGGAAGAAAATTTCACAAAGATAGTGCTTAAGGGATTTTTGCTCTGACTGTGGGTAAAAAGCATGAACAGATGAGAATGAGCCTTTACCGTTGAATATGCTTTTAACTGCTGTAATGTGATTGGCGGATTCGAAAAATGGACTTCAATTTGTTTAAGCGGGATTAATTGCAGAATGCGCAGAGTTGTCGTGTAGTTAAAGTTGTAAAACGTTCTGACATGGCGTAGTATAAACCACGTTTTTATTTGTAACAGCGCTTAACTTAGCTGTTGAGCCTTATAATTTTTTTTTTGGTACAAATTGAGCCTTTTATTGAATACACAATAGAACTGATCCAAGATGAAGTAAATTTCATTCATAGAAAAAGACCTTAAGGTTATGATACAACCTGCAGATGCAAGTTTATAAAATTATAGCAATGTCAATAGACAGAAGCAATAACTCTATAATCTAGTACAGATCCAATAAAGTATCCAATAACCCTACACCAAAAACTCATCAAAAACACATACAAAAAACCAACAAGTTTAGGTATTTCGACAATAGAAGCATAGACATTGTAGTACAATTCCTTCAATAGACAATATTACCCACGAGATCTAAGCTTGCCAAGCAAATCTGTTGAATTTTGCCTGGTACAGTTGAACAACAACTTGCCGTCGAGCAATGACAGATTCAGCCTGCCATAATGGTAAATTGTTATATTAACGAGTCAATATTATAAGGAACCAATAAATTAAGTGTTGAAATGTTCTATATAATTTATACCTGGCTGAGCTGTTTCTGGATCCCAGTATCAAACATCATTATCAGGCAAACATATATGCCACAGTCGTACCTAATTTTACATTTTAATCTTTTCATTAAAAACATGATAGTTATAAGGCAAAAAAATTACTAAAAATATTGTGAACATTACCCATTTGGTTGTACTGGCACCCAGTCTGGATTTATCCATAACCAACACTGGCCAATGTTTTGGTGCTTGTAGTTTATTGCTGGCCACTTTCTTAACAATATTTGCAAACGATTTATCTGTTTGATTTATAAAATGTGAGAAACCAAAATTAAAAGTAACTTTTTGCATCATGAACTTACTGGATATTATAACATACCACTCTCAAAGCAATTTGTTTCCTCAATGGTTCCATTTCCTCACAGGGTGCTGTGTCACAATAGCTTATGTCACAATTAATCATGTCTAAAATGATAATGAACCAATGTTCATGGCAATCATTAATAGGGATGAATATCTTGTCCAAGAATTCCATTCTTGAGACAAAGTTGTGCTCTGATGTGAAGAAGGCTTTCAGGATTCTTTCATTTGGCATCTCTGCTATTAAACACATTTGCTGCAATACACAAGTTCATAAACAACATAATGAATTATGAGGTATAAAAAGCATATCTATATTTACACATAGCAAATAAAAACAGCAATTGATTGATACAGAACATACGCTAAAAACCGGTGGCATGTACCAACAAGTTTGTCTTGTCCATTCCTCTCTATTTTTCATAGTGCACATGTATGCCACGCAGTCCAGCACCTATGAACAACACAATCATGATATTAATATTTATTTTGTTGGAAAATACAGCACAAACAGAGGATGTGTTTTGCTTACAAGTCAGTTACTTCTCTATTACTTATAAACTAGTATGATCATTTAGTTGATAGCTGAACACGTTTTTATAAATAATTTTACAGACTGTCAAACTGAACAGATTATAAGATTATTAGTACAGTTTTAAAGTTGCCATACACGTGCATCATTCAAAACTTGTAATTATAACCGGTCGTTGGATGAGTTTGGTTTGTACTGTGAAATAATTATCTTAACAGGTTGACTAATTGTAATACCATTAATTGTAATGACTGATTCGGTTGGGTCCAGTGGGATTGTAAACTGTTGACTGAGGATCCTCTGTACCACTATTAGTGTACCATACATACTTGTGTACCACTAATAAGTAATTGCCACATGTACATGTGGCAATTATTATAATTGTTACATATACATGTGGCAATTACTTATTAGTGGTACACAAGTACGGTACATTAATTGTGGTATAGAGGATCTTGAGCCCTTCCCTGCCCCTTTTTCACCCCAAAATTGTCAGAAAAAACCTAATCACGAGACAATTACAAATTTTCTTCCGCTTTTTTGTCTGCACTTTTTGTTGAATTCTGAAAATTTAATGGCACCCAAGATTCAAAACAAGAAATCTAAGGTCGCACAAGCACCAATTCAACACGAGATTAATGGGTCAAAGCCAAAACTGCTGGTCGACGGAATGTGGTTGAACTTACCCTCTTTTAAGGCCAGTTGCAACCCTACCATGTTAGATATAATCGACAAGATAGAGAAGTCTGGGCTCATAAGATTTATGAGCATTCATGGACCTTACATCTATGTTGAAGATGTTACACAATTCTACCTACACGCGAATGTTGTGGGTGATTCCATTGTTTCTATGGTCTCAAACCAAACGGTAACTATCACTCCTAAAGTTTTACATGAATGTTTTGATTTGCCTAATGTTGGTATTGAAGATGCTGAGGCATATGGTACTCTTAAGTTGTTGGAATTCTGGAATTTAGCTGCCAAGGATGGAGAATTGAAGAAATATCCTTTAACCAAGAAGCAACTAAGGGATGAATTTCAAAGATTTGCTGACATAGTGGCAAAGATCCTAGAATGTAAAGGAGGATCATTTGATGGACTTACTGATGAAAGACTATGCTATATGATCAGCATATGGTATGGTGAAAAGATCAACTGGAACAGAGTCATGTTTAACTACATGAAGAATAGTGTTATCAAGAAACATTTCTACCATGGTAACATTCTGAGTGTTCTATTTATGCATCTGGGTGTTACTGTTTCCAAATGCAAGATTCTTCATAAGAGAAAGGAGATGAAGGCGTATATTCCACCTGCCACAAGAGTTGTGTCATCTACTGCCACAGAAGTTAGAGAGCCTGAAAAGAATCTTAAGAGGAGATCAAAGAATATTAATGCTGGAGCACTTGAAACCAAGAAGGTCAAGTTTAGTTTGAAGGAACTTTCTATACCAACTACTTCAATGGAGGTGAAACTACATACTGATGTTCTTGTTGACAATGTAAGTATGGAAAAAACACCTTTGGACGAAGAGGGTTATTTTGAACACTTTGTTGAGTCAGTTCAGATTCCAAGAAGAGAAACCCGGTCAACCAAGCCATGTCAACCTGCTGAGAAGATCTCTAAGATTATACCAAAGAAGCTAAGAGCACCTAGGAAGAGAGGAAGGGTATTTCCTATCGATCAGACTGATGAACAGAATGGTTCACCAACCGAGGTTCAACCACAGATGGAAGTTGGTGAGGCAATAACTGAGTCTGTTAATGATAAAGGTGAGCAAGTTGTTGTGTCTGAAGACCCAGATGAAGCTCTGCCTGCAATTGGACCTATTCCAGATCCTAAGGCAGATTCCCATGGGTGTAGTACAGAGAAGAGCCAGTACTCATCTAAAAATCAAGATGAACTTAGGACAAAGATAGTAAGTACCGCTGCTGCTACTAAGAAAAAATTCTTGAATGAGAATCAAACTGTTGAGGCCACCATCACACATGCTGAGGCCTTGAAAGTTGCTCATGCCAACAGCTTGAGCAACAATGATGTCATATTTTTAGATATTGAGGATGCTTCTGATCATGAACTCACCCCAACAAAGGAGTGTGAGGACAAAGAAGAAACAGATGCTTTGGAGTTGATTAGAAGCTTGCCTGAAATGTATGACGCCTATGCACATAAGGTTGTAGAGATTAATGAGATTGTCCACAGAAGAACTCAGTTCACCGATGAGAGGAGAAGATATGTGAGATGGAGAAACAGCAGGCTAGATGATTCTTTAGAAGAAATGAATAATTGGAGTGACTTTAACAGGGAGGAAATGTGGGTCTTAGAATGGTTAAAGCTTAGTTCAAGAAGACAAGCTGTTGATGCTTTCATATTCAGGGATGCTATATTTGAAAAAATAAGGGAAGTTATGTTTCATATTAGGGATGAAATCCAGGATGAAACCCCAGATTTTGGTCCACAAAGGATGATTAACAATGCAGTCATCTGCACAATCAACAGATGGGCTCAGATGGCAAGGCCAACTTTTGAAGGAGAATCTGCGGATCTTGGTTTTGTACCCAATATTAGATTAATTGCTGAGGGACCTCACGTTAAAGTTCCTGATCACTTGCAATTATCCAAGGGAACAACTGTTGATTTACCTGAAGAATGGGAGCTAGAGGAACAAGAAAGCCATGGAGAATATTTCCAAAGTTTACAGAAAATTAAAATAACAGCTGAGTCACTGGGGAGAATGCAAGTTCTTGAGGAAGCCCAAAGGAAAGAAATTTTGTGTTTAACTTGGAGAACACAAGATGTTGAGGTTGCTGATGAAGAAGAGGAAAAGGAGCTGAGTAAAACTCTTGAGCTTGTGGACTCGTCTGATGAGTCTAGTACTGACTCAATTGTGCAACAGACTTGTACTGCCATTGCAAAGTGCAAGCACAAGATGGTTGACAACACCCCCCAATGTATGGGACCTGTATATATAAGTGATTATTCATCCAGTGATACAGAGAAAGAGGATGAAGAGTTTCGGGATATGATGAATGTTCCTGATCACATTCATAATGCGCAAATAAGTGTGGGGACCAATATGAAAGACCACCTGAAGAAGTCTTTGATAATGACTAAGGATACCATAGAAGATGATGTAGAGCACGGTATCCAAGACTTGGAAGAGAAAAACAAAAAACTGTTATGGGAATTTGAAAAGATAGCAGAGAAGATTTACTTAAAGTCTGTAAATTCTGGATTATCCATTCAGGAGAAGGAGGATTTAAGTAATGAAGCAAATGCTATAAGGAAAGGCATCCATAATAGCTATGACGCAATGAAGAGGATTGAATGTAGAGTCGATAGGAGTATGAAGGAGTTAGCTGATAAACTCGTAATCGCTGAGAAGACTCTAACTCATGTTGTGGGCAATGAAGAGTTAAGGCTGGATGATTTGAATAATAAATTCTTGGGGGAGATTGCTTCAATCAAGAGTGACATCACTGCTATCAAGAACACTCTGGAAACTGATGTCAGCTCTTTGAGGAGGAAGTACACATCCTTAGACAAAAACTTTGAGAAGCAAGTCAAGGCTATGGAAGTTTTTGATTGCGTGAGTTCTCAAGTAGCAGAAATTAGCAACTTTCTGCAACAGAAGTATGGTGACAATGACAATAAGGGTGGAGTAAGCCAAACTAAAAAGAATTACTCTAGAAGATGATTATTTGACCGTTTTTCTACTAGTTCTAAATTTTAACCATAGTTTACACTCATTTGTGATTCGTACTTGAATGGGAAATAAAAGAAGACAAATTTAATACTTGGTTGTAATTATAGGATTTTAGTTGTAATCTGAGACGCAATACTTTTAGTTGTAATTTCAATTAGATGATAATTGTTTGAATTACAGGATTTTAGTTGGCAATTATTATAATGTCAAAAAATTGAATGACTATTAAACATTACCATCCCATGAATGTAACATTCTGGTTTTAAGCAAAGCATGATCTCTCTCGTGCAGAACCATGATCCATAATCAATCACCACCTGACTGTTAAAGCATGAAGTTTAGAATTTTGTAAATGAAATATAGGGATGATATGGAAATTTTGTCCTTGTAAGACTTAAATATACCTCAACGGCAACCCTTCATCCAACAAGAAAGAGCAAATATCATCAGGACTCGACTCTGGAATTTTGTCAAAATCATTAACAGACTCACGATTTTCCTTCTGAACTGAATTAAAAACTTTTGATTCCGGTGTGTGAAAATTTGAGCATGGAGTTAGCATGACCCCAGGCTTCACACCCTTATGAACTGCTTCCTTAATATATGCATATAACTGGCTGTTTAAAGCGTTAGGAAGCTCCATGATTGATTGATAAATCTTTGGAATCAAATCTGCAATGTTTGGTTTACTTGAAATTGCGCTCATTGAAGATTCATTCAAAGTGCCTTTGATTCTTGTTACTTCTCCCTCCAATTCATTTACCCTTGCTAACAACAAATTGAACTTTTGGTAGATGAAGTGGTTGTCAATAGGTGATGATTGGTGTTGTGAGACACCAATACTACAATCAGGAGTCATTCCCCCATAATTCCGTCCATCATTCACCACCTTCTCCTTTCTACGTCTGCTGACTTGTTCATCCTCCTTACTAGGCAGTACGTCATCTATTTTATTGTCAAGGAGAAGTAATCTTGGACTAGATGATGGTGTATAACCTTTGTTTATCTTACATGCCTTTACCAAAAAAATATAGGAGTATATTAAAAGACTTAAAAAATTCTAAAAAATATGATGAATCCAATCATAAAGCTTGCAAGTTAAATCATAGGCATCATTATTTAAACAAATTTATGTACCTTTGCATTCCAGTAACCCCCCATTTTGTGCATGTCGAATGTAAGTAGACTGACCCGTTGCTTTGTCAGGTAATCTACATACGGCAATTCCGTTTGAAGCCTGATATAGTACGGAGTTCCAATTGGCATCACATTTGCCAAGAACAAGACCTGTGATTTAAATTATAATTTCCTGATGTTAGGAAGATATCCTAATCTTATAATTAGTCTTAAATTCCTCAAATAGAATTGGACCATTAGATTTAATTAAGTACCTGCAATGCAAACAAACACCCTGAAACATAAGTTTGTTCTTGATTCTTCCATTGAACAATTCCCTCTTCAATCTTCTCTAGTATCAACCCTGCCCAATTATATTCTTGGATTTTGTCCAAATCCACTAGCAGATTTAAATAATACAAGGGCATGTTGTGTTGACACCCGGGGAACAAGACGTTGGCAAAGAGGAACGCCATATACAAAACTTTGAATTCCTTGCCGGAAGAATAACATCTTTTCAGCTTATGTGTCAAGGATGCAATATCAATTCTCCCTTTTTTGATTGTAAAGTAATCCCCATAAAGAGCACATCCTTCTGATGAATCCACTCGGAACTTAATACCTATATCACAAATTGGGACACCAATTGCTTTATTGATGGCTTCCTCGTTAATATCAATATACCCTTCATGAACATTAATCACATGATTGTCCAAGTTGTAATGCTCCAGTATCCATTTTACCATCACCTTGTCTATACACTCAATTTGAATATTGAGCAGTGACCCAAATCCCATTTCTTGAACACACTTTCTTTGAGTCTCATTTAATATCCTATTAATTTCGATAACTTTTTTTACGGAGGTCCTGTGTTCAAATTTGATCCCCTGAAAACATTAAGTATACACATAAATGACATCAATATTCCAATAGTGTAATGACATAAATATCAGAACCAATAATATGTCAGTAGTGCATACCTCTTTTGGCTCCAAATCCACAACCTTCTTTATAAGATCGGTCTCATGATTTGTTAAGTGCTTGTTCACACCAGTGGATGTGGATTCCAAGAATTTCTTTAAATCCAAAAATTCACAATCATTTGTTGTGTCTCCTATACTTAGGAGAAAACTATCTACCTGTTTGGATTTTGATGTAGATTCACCTTTTGTTAACTTCACAGGTTGAGTACTCTCACGTTCGGTTCCTTCGAATACTAACTTTCTCTTTGAATCCACACAGCTCGGTTGTTTACTCCTAATACATTTGAAAACATTAATGTACGGATATATGCATCATTAATGGTGAAAATATTAAAAAAAAAATATTTTTTGAAGCTGTGCATATCCAATCCTATTTATTGAATAGCTAAGTCCTATTTAATCAGCTGAGATATTCACTAAGCTTTTGATTAATGATAACAGCTTGAGAAACAGCTTTATATATATATACCAGATAACATGTAATAGCATATGAACCAATCTACAATGTATATGTAGTGATATATCTGCTGTATATATATATCCAGCAGATATACATATAAAATCAGGCTCTGGTTGTGTTCAAATGTGGAAGAAGTTGCTCTAAAATTCCCAAAAAAAAATGTTTGCATGCATAGTGTCTGTATATAGAATTTGTAACAGACTTACATGTTTCCTTCCTTTACTTCGGTTGTAGTTGAGAGTGTTTAATGTAAGGAGAATGAGATGTTATTTGCAAATAGAGTTTTTTTACGTTCTTTAACAACTGAAAGGCGAGTGTTGACAATATAAATAGATGAGTACTTGTTATTTCATGTATTTATTTTAGTTTTATTAATCCCAAGATGGTTTCGCTCTGTTATGTCTCCTATAAATTATAGTTATACGTCAGCACTGCAGTAGCCGAATGTCTCCAGTAGCCGAATATTACTATGTGGATTTGACATACCCTTTGATACGGCTGATTTGACACAACCTGTTCGATTATTCATTTCTATTTTGTAAACAGCTGAGTATCAACAGTTGAGTACCATCAGCTGAGCACCAACAGCTGATTAAATTATTAGAAGGCAATTATATGTCAAGAACGAAGTATTGTAAACAGCTGGGTATCAACAGCTGATTATTTGTGAAGAGCGAAGTATTAGTATGAATTGCTGTATATTGTGGGTAGGTAAGGGATGGGACGTTGGGAGGCAGACTGGCAATTAGAGACAGGATATTCTACTTTTTGTGATTGGTCTGCGTGTCCAGATTTACTGTCAATAGTGTTCACTTTAGCTTTGACAAGTATGTAATTTTTATGGAATATCCTTTACACAAGTAATTAAAATATTACACAAGTAATTAAAATAAGTCTACAATAATTGATTATTTGCTGTTAAGACTACAAATTGCAAGTAAATAGATTTAAAATAAATTATTATATAAATAAATAATGTATAAAAGCTTCAGTTTGAGCAACAATTTTTTTTTTAATTAAATATAACAAAGCATTATTAAAAATCCATAATACGATCTATTCTATCCAATATTTCATCCCCATCACCATCCGAATCATCAGAATCATTATCTTCATCGTCCTCCTCCTCCTCCTCCTCCATCTCATCATCATCATCATCTTCATCCTTGTCCGCCTCCTCATCCTGTGGTTCATCATTTTCTTCCTGCTCCGCAGGTTGTTCATTTTGTTGTTCAGCTTGTCGTTGCCTTTCTGCCTCATCTATTTGGGCTACCCATTCCTCCATCTCAGCCGCTAGCGATTCCCTGTAGATAATCATTATTTTTATATGTACATATTGAATAACATTGATTACTCAGCTGTATTGGAAAAAATTGAGAAAAAAGGTTTTCAATTGGAAAAAAAAAAACATTGGACAAACCAGTAAGCGTCATCCTTGTCGTCACCATCAATCTTCTTATTTTGATTGGGATCCATATAAAAATTAGGAATAATATTTGTTGGTCCCAAGTGGTCAGATGAGGTTTAGAGGGGGGGGGGGGGTGAATAAACCTCTTTAAATATTTTGCCTTTTAAAAATCTCTAACTTTTCTGTCAGCAGACTAAGCTGATCAAGAATTGTAAGCAGACTAAGCTGATCTCGCACAAAGCTTTGAACAGCAGAGTTGACCACTCTTCTGATTTTACTTAGCTGATTTTATCAAAATCAGAGTTTCAAAATTAACTATCTTGCAGCGGATTTATCAAGTGTTTTTCACAAGTAGTTTCCTTATCTTAGAAAAAGTTTTATCCCCAGTTTTAAACAAACTCCTTTTTAAAACTTTTCAAACAGTTAACCTTTAAGTGTTTTCAGTATGCTGTTATGGATATGCAGAAAATAATGCAAGTTAAAAACACAAAGGATTTTTATAGTGGTTATATGGATGTAAATCCTTTAGTCCACTCTTCCAAGTCACTTAGATCTTGGGTTATACTATAGTCACAAAGATTACAGTACACTCTGCTTGCGCCAACCAACAAATGAACTGGCCACAAGTTCGTAGTAGGAAATCACAAAGAAATTCCTAACCTCTGAAGTAATATCGCTCACAAAGATTGATATCTACTCCTCACAACACAACCTAACAAAATCACTCAGATTTTACAAGTATTTTCTGTTTTCTCTCTATTTGCTTCGTCAACAAATGACTCAGCTGATGAGTGTTCTGTTCTTGAGTTTTGAGACTTAGAAAAGTTCTGTTTCGAATTTTAGCTCTCAAAGTGTGTTGTCACTTTTCTTCAACTCACGAACTGAACTATTTATACTTGGAGATTTGAATTTCTGCCCGTTGAGAGATCGACAGCTGTTCAAATCCTCGAGTACTGGTCCTTTCTGCAGAAACGGCTACCTGCGACTGAACACTGTGCACTCTGCTGTACTTGCTGTCAGATCGCATTAAATGCACCAATCTGATACGAGGTTTCTCTTCAATCATTTGTCATTAATGCCCTTCCTCTTCAGCATTTATTACTCCAAGTGCATTTATTACCGTTGCACTGATCTTCTGATCTACTTCCACTCAGCTGATCGAAATTACTCGTCTGATGTATACTCGGCTGATCCCAAACTTGAACTAATCTGATTTGAGTCGGCTGATTTGTCCACCAGTCTGATTTCTTCTTCAGCAATAGATCAGTAGTCTTCTGGACCATATTTGACTAGTCTGAATAAGTCTTCCTTAGTCAAATATCTTCGAAGGTTTTTACTAAGCTTCCATACTTAGCTGATTCTGATGTTTTGGAAATCATCAAAACCTCCCTTCACTTTATGCCTTCTATCTTCATCTTTATCCAACAATTTCCCCCTTTTTGATGATGACAAAACTTCAGCTAAGTACCTGTTCCTAAAGCTAAAGTTTAAGTCCTCAAAAATTTCTGAGATAGAAATAATTTGTTGGAAACTTGAACTTTTATAGATATGTCAATTGATTACAGAGTACAAGTTCAAATGATGAAGTAGCATAAAGTAAAATTTTACAAGTTTAACAAAAAGATTACAAGTGACCTAGTCTAATAACTTAGTCTAGTCCTTCTTCTCTTCTTGTGTTTCTCCTTCTTCTTCATTTTCAAGGTCTTCATCTTCTTGTTCAGAACTAGAGAGATCTTGTTCAAGCATTTCAAATCTTTTTCTGAGATCCTCTATTCTTTTGTACTTGACGTATGGATCTAACTGTTCAGCAGCAGAGTCCTTGGAAGCAGCAATTTCCTTATCAGATTTTACTGGTTCTTTGGGCTCTTCATCAGCATCGTTGTCTGCCTCAGTTACTTCATTGTCTGGTCTGCTTGTATTTTCATCATCAGCATCCTTTTCAGCAGAGTCCAACTTTTCAGTAACGTCAGCTGATAGATTAGCATCAGCACCCTTCTTCTTCGTTGTAGAATCTCCATCTTCCCCCTTTTTGTCATCATCAGCAGGGTAGACGGGTTCTTCAGGCAGAATAGGAGTGATGTTAATTGCGTCACAAATCAGTCTGATGTTTTTATCCACCGCCAGAAGATGATTTTCCCTCTTCAGTTGCTGCAATGTGTTATATGATTCAATCTTCTTGAATGTAAGATCCACTTGATCACAGAGTTGAATCTGAGAACTCAGAATCAAGTCAGCTGATGTAGTGAATGCTTTCAGCATGCTCTCAGCTTTTACTTCATGAGCCTCCATTGCATTTGCAACAACCTCAGTTATGTCCCTCCAACCAGCTGTGTTGTTTTTGACCCTTGCACCAAATGTTTCCACATCCAGTCTGATAGCCTGTACTTCATTTTTGATGTTTGCCATTTCTTCCACTATCAGAGGGCTAGGATCAGCAGCCTTTGGGACGTTCTCAGCAGCAGCAGACAGCATAGTTAAGGCTACTCCTTCAAAGTTCTTCATCTGTTCTCTATGTCTGTCTTCCATTTCCTTCATAGAATTGGCAATCAACTGTTGGATGGACTCCACGATGGTTGGTTGTAATGTTTCTGAAGGTGATGGAGTAACTGTGCTTGCTGGTACAATCTCAGGAGTTTTCTCAGACTCCTTGAGTTCATCAGTCAGAGTAGGCTGCTGTTGGGGCAACTTCTCTGATGATGTTGAAATTTCAGCAGTCTTTTGTTGGACCTGTATTGGCTCATTTACCTCTGTAACAACATCAACACCATTATCAGCAACAACAGTTTTATGTGTAAATATAATAGCAGGTATAAATGGTGAAGTTGTCTGTTCAGGTAGATCTTCATATGTTTTGATAGCCGGTCCAAAGACGATCTGTTGTAAGCTTGGCATAGGTAACAGTGAGCTTGGTTGACCCTTCTGATGTCTGGTCTTCTTTGCCCATACTTCCAAAGTTACAGATAATGCCAGCTTTACCATTCTGTTCTTCAAGTCTTCATCTGAAGCAGGAATTTCAGGAACAGAATTTTGTAGCATCTTGGCTTCAGACTTTGCCAACTTCCTCATCCGATAGTGGATCATATCAAAGAAGTGATCTGAATCCAATGCTTGCCTCAGACATCCAGTTTCCAGAAATTGCAGGACCCATCTTTCCTCAGCAGCAAAATCCTTCCACTGTACTATTTGATCTTTGGTCTTTGTCAGACGATACTCTCTCCATCTGTTGTATCTGATCTTTTCCGTAACAAAGAGACTCTGACGGACCATAACGTCGTTATACTGCTCAAGTTCTGCCACAAACTGTTTGAACATCTCTGGATCATTTTGAACTATGTCCAGAGCATATTTCAGTTCTGATCTTTTCTTCTTTGGCAGCTTAGGTGTTGGCATAACAGCTTTTGGCTTCTTGGGATCTCCAATATTAATTCCACCACTGTACCTTGGACCTTGGGCATCCTTGGTACTGGCTTCAATAGCCTTAGCCAAATCCTGAGCTTCCTTAGCAGCTATCTCAGCTTCAGACATGTTTTTAGTCTGAGCCTCAAGCTCCTTAAGTTTACGAGCGTTTACTTGATCTTTCTTTTTCTTCGCAGCTTCATCTATCTTCTTCTGTTCAGCAGCAGTGATCACTTTAACCTTTGCCTTACCAGTTCTCTTCCTTCTGGCGGCAGGTGATTCAACTACTTGTAGTGGAGCAGCAGCAATTGGTGTAGGATGAATGAGTGGGACATTCTCCTCTGCTGGCAAAGTAGTCGGTTGTTCAGCAACAGCAGACTTGTCAAGAGATTTGTCCTCTGCTGTCTTATCTTCTGCAGCTTTTTCTACTGCATCCACTGGTCTTTCAGCAGCAGGGGTTTCTCTGACTTGAGTAGTTGGAGCAGTGGTAAAGGTAACTCGTTGACCACCCAGAGTTAACTTTCTTTTTGCCTTTGGCTTGGGCAAAACTTCAGGTTGTCGAGGTTCAGCAATTCTCTTCACTGAACTTCTTGTTCTTCGTCCAACTTCTTTTATTTGAACTGGTTCGTCAGACTCAGTTCTTTCTGGAGATGTTTCAGTACTCATCTCATTAATTTCCTTAGTCACCTCAGTGACTATCTTGTCAGCAACATCAGTAGACTCTACTGATCTGGCTTCAACAGCAGGGTTTGCTGTTTGATCAGCAGACTTCGCCTTGATTGTAATTTTGGGCTTCTTGGCAGCAGGCTTCTCTTCTTTTCCTTTTGCCTTTCTTTTAGAAGTGGCTCCAATCTTAACTGGTTCATACATTTTTACTTCCTTCAGCTTGTGAACTGTCTTCCCATTCACCATTGGGCATCCCAGAGCTGAGAGTAGATGACTCATCATCACCACATGTCCATTTCTCTTTAACGCCAGAAGATAAAAGTAATGAATAGCCCAGTTTACATCCAACCCATAGTAGATGCAGACCATTGTCTGGTACCTTCTCCTAGGTAACCCATCTAAAGAGCTCGTACAACACTCCAAAATCTTCGCAATGATATCAGCAAACCTTTGAAACTCATCTTTCAGCTGAGTTTTCATTAGGCTTCCAGTCATTGGTTCTCCATCCTTCGCACAAATAAACCAAAACTCTTCCTCTTTTTCTTGAGCCAGAGTGAATACCTCTCCTCCATTTTTCAGACCGTAAATTTCATTCAAAACAGCAGGTGAAATACATATATTTTTACCTCCGACGGTAGCCACAGAAATCATCTTGGTTAGGTCATTTTTCCTAGATTCGTAGTAATCAGCAACATCTTCAGTGAAAACATACTCCTCATGAGCTTCCAAAACCTTCACCAATGATGCCTCTTTAATTTTAACCATGATTTCCTTCATTAGAGGAGTTCCAGAAGCGTAGAACTTCTCGTAATTCAAGTAACGTCCTTCGGCTCCGGCCATTTGAAAGAATTTGAAGTAGCTTGAGAGAAATTAAACACTTTTAAGGCAGAATAGATGAGTTAGTAACTTCTTTTTCACTTAGAATAATTTTGGGTGCGTAAGGTTTAACCCTTCTGATCAGATCTGGATTTATAGATTTCGAATTGCTTCGGTTTCCGTGTTATACGCGGACGGTTTGATTTGATCTGTCAGTTTTTAATCGTGCGGGCGAGAATCGCGGAATTCAAAATTTATTAATTATGTCAGGCAGGCGGGAATTTGAAACGCCACTTGTCTGTTACTTATAAAAGCGTGCTTTTGATAAAACGTTTTTGCACAACACTTTAAATATAAGATGACATAAATAATAACAGATGAGTAAAGTAATACTTATCTGATAGACGACTTGTCTGATACAATATATCACTAGTGAAAGCCAATATCTAGTGATCTTCCTTTGCTGTTTGTCAATCCAGCAAGATAAATAATCTTCGAATCTTCAAGAATTAAGAACAAATCTTCTGATTAAAACAACTTCAACTAACTGTCATTGAAGATTTCATCTTTAAAACAAGGGTACCGCTAGTCTTACACGTTTCCCCTGAATTCAAGAATTCATCAGTCAACTAGTCTGTTGAGAGTCAGTCTTCTTGAAGTGTAACACTTGTTGATGTCAGATTAGTAAGCTGTTGAACCCAGTCTTCTGATAGGTTCCCCCTCAGCTTATGAATCCAATTTTAACAAGCCCAAATCCGCTCTTAGAGTGGAAAATCTTACTTCATTCAGTGGTTTAGTAAAAATGTCAGCAATCTGGTTGTCTGTATGAACATACTCAATAATAACATTTCCTTTTTCAACATGGTCTCTGATGAAGTGATGTTTGATCTCAATATGCTTAGTCCTGGAATGACTAGTAGTATTCTGAGTAAGTGAAATTGCACTTGTATTATCACAGTAGATGGGGATTCCACTGATCTTCAAGTTATAATCTTCTAGTTGATGCTTCAACCAAAGTATTTGTGCACAACATGCTCCAGCAGCAATGTATTCAGCTTCAACAGTAGATATGGACACTGAAGTCTGTTTCTTACTCATCCATGAGATCAGACGACTGCCCAAAAATTGACAAGTACCTATAGTACTCTTCCTATCAATTTTGCAACCAGCAAGGTCAGAATCTGAATATCCAGTAAGTTCAAATCCTGATTCCCTTGGGTACCACAATCCCAATTCTTGAGTGCCTTTGAGATACTTTAGTATTCTTTTAGCAGCTAAGAGATGAGATTCCTTAGGATCTGATTGAAATCTCGCACAAACCCCAACAGAATACATAATATCAGGTCTGCTAGCTGTTAAGTATAACGGTGACCCAATTATGCCTCTGTATTTGGTGATGTCAACTGATTTTCCACCTTCATCCTTGTCCAGACGAAGTCCAGTAGACATAGGAACAGTAACAGATGAACTAATTTCCATACCAAATTTCTTGAACAGATCTTTTGTGTACTTTGCTTGATTAATAAAGATGCCATCAGGCAGCTGTTTGACTTGTAATCCAAGAAAGTAATTTAATTCTCCCATCATGCTCATTTCAAACTTGTTTTGCATCAGCTTAGAGAATCTTTCACACATCTGTTTGTTAGTTGAACCAAAAATAATATCGTCCACATATATTTGTACCAATAATATATGTTTATCCCATTCAATAGTGAACAAAGTTTTATCTACTTTACCTTTACGAAATCCTTTAATTAAAAGAAAATCAGATAAAGTATCATACCATGCTCTTGGAGCCTGTTTCAGTCCATAGAGAGCTTTCTTCAGACGATACACTTTGTCTCCCTGTTGATATGCTTCAAAACCAGGGGGTTGTTCAACGTACACTTCTTCTTGCAATTCTCCATTGAGAAAAGCAGACTTCACATCCATCTGATAGACAGTGAAGTTCTTGTGAGCAGCATAGGCTAGGAACAATCTGATTGCTTCAAGCCTTGCAACTGGTGCGAATGTCTCATCAAAATCAATGCCTTCTTCTTGGCAGTAACCTTTGGCAACTAGTCTTGCTTTGTTTCTGGTAACCATACCATCTTCATTCATCTTATTTCTGAAAACCCACTTAGTGCCAATTACTCTTTGATGAGTAGGTCTGGGAACTAAGTACCAGACTTCATTCCTTTCAAATTGATTCAACTCTTCTTGCATAGCTTCAATCCAGTGAGAATCACCAAGAGCTTCATCAATTAATTTAGGCTCAATTTGTGAAAGAAAACTTACAAACATTGTTTCATTTGCAGTTGATCTTCTTGTTCTAACCCTATCCAAAGGATCACCAATCACTAACTCAGGTGGGTGATCTCTGAGCTATCTGAGATCAGGTTGCAAATCTGGATGTTGTCCTCTAGATTGATCTTGCAACACCACTGTTGGAGTCTCAGTAGTAGTCTGTTGAACAGTTGTAGTCTGTTGAACAGTCTCTGGTCTGTCAGCTGTTTGCAACTCCTCTGTTAGACAATCAGTAGACTGATTTTGAACAGCACTTGAGTTAACAGCTCTTGTCAAATCAGGTAGTATGATGGGTACATATTCTTCTTTTCTTTCAACACTCAATTTCTGAAAGTCAGCAGATATCTCAGGGTTTGCACTTTGATTCTTTTCAGATGATTAACTTAGTTCATCAAATACTACATGAATAGATTCTTCTACAAGTAAAGTTCTTTTGTTAAACACTCTGTAAGCTTTACTAACAGTAGAGTAACCTACAAAAACAGCTTCATCAGCCTTCTCTGCAAATGCAGTAAGGTGATTTTTCCCATTGTTCAAAACATAACATTTACAACCAAAAATCCTAAGATAATGTAAATTAGGCTTTCTGTTGTTCCATAGCTCATAAGGTGTCTTGTTTTGACTTTTGTTGATCATACACCTATTCTGTGTATAACATGCTGTGTTTGTAGCTTCTGCCCAGAATCTTTGGGGCAGCTTTGCTTCAGCTATCATTGTCCTGGTAGCTTCTTTTAGAGTTCTGTTTCTCCTTTCAGCAACTCCATTTTGTTGAGGGGTTCTGGCAGCAGAGTACTCATGACTGATTCCTCTGGAATTACAATACTCTTCAACAGTATAGTTTGTAAACTCAGTCCCTCTATCTGATCTGATCTTCAAAATTCTTTGACTCTTCTCATTCTGGATCAGTTCCATCAGATTTGTAAGATGTTCCTTGGTTTCACTTTTCTTCTTCATGAAAATCACCCAAGTAAATCTTGAAAAATCATCCACAACAGCTAGGCAATATTTCTTTCCACCATTGCTGATTAGATCAATAGGGCCAAACAAATCCATATGCAATAGCTCCAAAATTCTGGTTGAAGATTGGTGCTTCTTACTTTTGAAAGATGACTTCACTTGTTTACCCTTCTGACAGGCATCACAGAGCTTGTCTTTGCTCATGACTGTCTTTGGAATTCCTTCTACCAGATCATTCTTTATCAATCTGTTGATGGTCTTGAAATTCAAATGATTCATTCTTTTGTGCCAAAGCCAACTGATTTCACTTGGTGTAGATGCCACTAAGCAAACATTAGAATTCTTGTCCACAGAATTCCAGTCGACTACATAGATGTTTCCCTGTCTTCTTCCAGATAAAATAACCTTCTTTGTTCCAATTTGTTCAACATAGCACTTATCTGATGAAAACACTACGGAAAATCCCTTGTCACAAAATTGACTTATGCTCAGCAGATTGTATTTCAGGCCTTTAACATAAGAGACTTCAGATATCTCAATGTTTCCTTTGATTAGCTTTCCAACCGCCATAATCTTGCCTTCTTTGCTGTCTCCAAAAGTAACTTTTGGACCATTCACAGCAGCAGCATTTGTCAGTTCATGTATGTCTCCACACATGTGCCTTGAACATCCACTGTCCAAGTACCATTTCTTCACTGCGTTACTCCTACTCCTAATCCTAACCTACAAAACAAAATAAAAATGTTTTAGGTACCCTTTATTGAGAGGGTCCTGGTGGATTAGTGTCACCTTTGACAACCCAAGATGTTGAAGTCTTAGGCTTCTTAGGTTTTACAGTTTTAGCAGGAGCATGAGCAATTTCATTTTCATCATAATTAGCAGGCATGTTATGTTGATAATCATTATGATGATGATAAGGCTCAAAAGCAGGATAAGATGCATGATAAGCAGGGTAAGCATGCATTGGTTGGTGAGCAGGATATGCAGCAAAATGAGGTGGATAATGAGGTGCAGCATAATAGGGTGGATAAGCAGGTTGCACATAATAAGACTCATTTCCATACCAAGCATTATTGTTATAATTTCTTTGCTTCTTAGGTCTGCTCTTTACTTGCTCTTTAACAGACGACTTAGGTTTACTAGTCTGATTGGTTTTACTCTTATCAGCAGACTTCTTGGGACTACTCTGCTGTTTGGTTTTACCAGTCTGTTTTTCATTTTCAGGCTTTTTACCCTTCTTAGCCTTAGGAGTTTTTATCTCCTTTTTCTCAATCTCAGGTGAGACAGGTTTAGTAGTCTGAACATACAAGACAATATTGCTATTATCAGCAGATATAAATTTTTCAGCTTTGTTCAGTTCTAAACTTTCTTTTACTAAGGGAGTGCTCTGTTCAACAGGTTTCTCTATTTGCACAACAGACGACTTAGGAACAGACGACTTATTATATAAATTTATTGTAGCTTCGAGTTCCATGATTTTTCCCTTATACATTTCACATTCAGCTCTCAGAGATTCACATTCATGTGAAAGCTTTTTATACATGGCTGATTCTTCAGGTTTTTCAACCTTAAGTTTCAGTTTAGTATTTTGCTTTTTCAGTAGAATCATCTCGTCCTTAAGCTTAGCGAGCTCATTCACAACATCTACTTTGTTGTTCATCATTTACTCAAATGAGCTAAACAGTTCAAGCTCACTTTCAGAGAGGATTACCTCATTGTCAGAATCATCAGATTCCTTTGCCATGAGACATAGCAGTGCAGGTGTCTCGTCGAAAACAGAGTCATCACTTGAAGTGCCAGATTCTGTGTTTGATGAGTAAATGGCTGCCATCTTTTCAGCTTCAGCCAACAGCACCTTGCTCTTTTGGTATCTCTTCTCTCTTCTCTCTCTTCTTTGTTTCTTTTCCTCCTCTGTGTATTTCTCTGCTTTAGGATATGGACAGTCCTTGATGAAGTGTCCCAATTTCCTGCAATTATAGCACATTAGCTTGGATTTATAATCATCCTTACTATCATGAGAAAATGAGGTAGGTTTAGAAGTAGAAGCATTGTTATATTTGTTCTTCATTTTTCTTTTATAGAACTTTTTGAACCCATTTAGTAACAACGCAACATCGTCAGCCGTGTACTCCTTTTTACTCAGCACTGTGGCCTCATCAGATAAGTCCACTTCCATAGTTCTTCCAGCTGATCTTCTGTATTTTTCTGCAGCAACTAGGGCAGCAGTGGGACTAGAAGTTGAGGTCTCTTCTATACCCATCCTTGGCATTTTATACTCGTACGCCTTGAGTACAGAAAACAGCTCCGTCAGAGAGATCTTCCCCAGATCCCTAGATTCTTCCATAGCTGTGATCTTCATGTTGAATTTGGGTGGTAGCGCCTTCAGGACTTTGAGAGTAATCTCTTTGTCTGTGAACGTCTTTCCCAGCTTCAACACGTTGTTTAGCACTTTGGTAAACCTTGAACTCATCTGTTCAATGGTTTCTCCAGGCTTCATTTTGAAGTTCTCAAACTTCTCCATGGCAACACTCAGATTGTGTTCCTTGATGGCTTCATTTCCTTCACTCATATCCCTGACTTTGTCCCACATCTCTTTTGATGTTTTACAGTGTTTGACATAGTCAAACCTTTCATTGTCCAGGGCTTTAGTCATGATGAAGATTCCAACTTTATCAAGATTTCTCAACTTGATTTCTTCAGGTGTCATCTCTTCTTCATCTTTGTCCACGATCACTTCTTGATCATTGACTTTGATGGTTTTTGTGACTCTTATCGGACCTTTGGTTATACATCTATACATATTATCATTATAAGCAGAAAGGAAAATTTCCATGCTTATTTTCCAGTCCTCAAAGCTCATACCGCCAATGTGGGGAACATGGCCGATACAATCCATTTTTCAAAAATTTTATTTTTCAAAAAAAATGCTCTTTTGAAAACTTTTGAAAACTTTTGAAAAACACTTGAGGATCAAGCTCGTTGATCAGTCAGATGATTCAGATGAACCACCTGCTCTGATACCACTTGTTGGTCCCAAGTGGTCAGATGAGGTTTAGAGGGGGGGGGGGGGGGTGAATAAACCTCTTTAAAAATTTTGCCTTTTAAAAATCTCTAACTTTTCTGTCAGCAGACTAAGCTGATCAAGAATTGTAAGCAGACTAAGCTGATCTCGCACAAAGCTTTGAACAGCAGAGTTGACCACTCTTCTGATTTTACTTAGCTGATTTTATCAAAATCAGAGTTTCAAAATTAACTATCTTGCAGCGGATTTATCAAGTGTTTTTCACAAGTAGTTTCCTTATCTTAGAAAAAGTTTTATCCCCAGTTTTAAACAAACTCCTTTTTAAAACTTTTCAAACAGTTAACCTTTAAGTGTTTTCAGTATGCTGTTATGGATATGCAGAAAATAATGCAAGTTAAAAACACAAAGGATTTTTATAGTGGTTATATGGATGTAAATCCTTTAGTCCACTCTTCCAAGTCACTTAGATCTTGGGTTATACTATAGTCACAAAGATTACAGTACACTCTGCTTGCGCCAACCAACAAATGAACTGGCCACAAGGTCGTAGTAGGAAATCACAAAGAAATTCCTAACCTCTGAAGTAATATCGCTCACAAAGATTGATATCTACTCCTCACAACACAACCTAACAAAATCACTCAGATTTTACAAGTATTTTCTGTTTTCTCTCTATTTGCTTCGTCAAAAAAAGACTCAGCTGATGAGTGTTCTGTTCTTGAGTTTTGAGACTTAGAAAAGTTCTGCTTCGAATTTTAGCTCTCAAAGTGTGTTGTCACTTTTCTTCAACTCACGAACTGAACTATTTATACTTGGAGATTTGAATTTCTGCCCGTTGAGAGATCGACAGCTGTTCAAATCCTCGAGTACTGGTCCTTTCTGCAGAAACGGCTACCTGCGACTGAACACTGTGCACTCTGCTGTACTTGCTGTCAGATCGCATTAAATGCACCAATCTGATACGAGGTTTCTCTTCAATCATTTGTCATTAATGCCCTTCCTCTTCAGCATTTATTACTCCAAGTGCATTTATTACCGTTGCACTGATCTTCTGATCTACTTCCACTCAGCTGATCGAAATTACTCGTCTGATGTATACTCGGCTGATCCCAAACTTGAACTAATCTGATTTGAGTCGGCTGATTTGTCCACCAGTCTGATTTCTTCTTCAGCAATAGATCAGTAGTCTTCTGGACCATATTTGACTAGTCTGAATAAGTCTTCCTTAGTCAAATATCTTCGAAGGTTTTTACTAAGCTTCCATACTTAGCTGATTCTGATGTTTTGGAAATCATCAAAACCTCCCTTCACTTTATGCCTTCTATCTTCATCTTTATCCAACAATATTAATTTTATTTAATTGAAAAGATTTGTGAGTGAATTGGATTGTTTAATATTCAGTTGCTTATATACACAGCTAATTTGGTATTCCGATGAGTTGTGTCGATTCAACTTCACATTTCCATCTTGAATATTGTGTGTAATTACAGCAGATTCGGCTCTTCAAATTCCGTCTAACAAATTCGAAAATAAGTGTATTTGGTATTCCCGCCTTTTGGTTTTAGTACGTGTCTATTAAAATTATGTACAACAATTAGGAAATATTGGACCACTTCTGTTAGATTAATGCACGATTATTTATTTACATTGGATTAAGTAACTTATATTTAAAATGCGAAGTGCACTGACATTAATTAATTACGCTGGATTAGAAAACTTAGATACAAAAATTACGCAAAAGTAAAAACATGATAAAAGAAGATTCATTACACGCTGAAACAGATAAATAACAAATTAAATTAGGGGTTTTCATTTTTTTCGAATTTCAAAGAACCGAGGACTTTCAAAATTTCCGTAATGCTTTTGTTCATATTTTGTGCCTCATCTCTCTCGAATTCGGCTCTCTCTCTAGCTAAACGTGAGGCTTCAACCTCACTGCGTAGTCTTCTTATTTCATCAAGGTCACCCACATTATGTGTGTTACTAGAACTCGAACCTGCTGTGCTTGACGAGGATATATGTCTGGCATAAGCCTCGTGTGCTTCCTCATAACATTTGTAAGATTTGTGTCGAGCATTACTATAGTAAAGTACTTGCTTTTGTGCTTCATCCCAATTTTCGTAGACACCTGGTACACAACCAACAAATACCACATAAAATTTTCCCTGTCAAATGAAACATAGTTGAACCATTAGCCGTAACAAAAAATCCAACAAAATATAGCAAATGATTTTAAATTTTTGAAAATTACCATCTGTTGCAGGGTTTGGTAAGCAATATAATATAAGGTGTATGTTAAATCGACTGGTAATGATATGGTATACAGCTACCATCGCTGTATATATGAATAATTGGGATGGGAAAAATTAATTTTATATGAAAAATTAAATAAAGGTTGGTTTGTGTCAAATCGATTGAAAAGGCTGACAAGTTCATGAGAGCCCACTTGATATTTGGCCATTGAAATGACATTTCACAATAAATTGGAATTTGTACAACTTAGGTGTTATAACAAAATCTCCTTTTTAATAAACAAAGCTACAGACAGTAGGATGGATGGCATTACTCAGCTGCTCATTTAATGACATAGCCGTAAGTAGTAGACTCGATATTCGAAATTTTGGTAATTGAGGGTTTAGGGTTTAGGGTTGAGGCTATAGGGTTTAGGCAGGGGCGGACCCACGTAATTTCAACTGTTCTTTAAAAAAAAAATTCTTAGTAATTGGTATTTGATTTTTGTTCCATCTTAATAAATTTTTTAATTTTATTTCTTTCTTAATTTTTATAATACGGTTTCTTCTTATTTTTTTTTTTTACATTACTACACAAATTTTCACCTCCCCTCATAAAAATAATACTAGCTTTGATTTTCGAAAATAAAAAATCGACAATGTCAATAATTGTGATTGTAATTGGTGTCATTTGAGAATGTAATTAAGATATGTAGAAGTTTTGAATTCTTTTGGGATCATAAATGATTATTATATTTAATTAAAGTAACATGTGGAGGTTATTTTTATCAAACTTCACCTCCTCCATTTTTTATACATATTTTCTCTTGAATGAAATAATTTATAAGTTTGACTCTTTTATTCTTTTTTATTTGATTTTTTTGTATTTCGATTATTAAATTTATCGTATAGTAACATTAGCCCCATGGACTTAAGTTTCATTTCCGACTTATCTTTCGGTTAGTTATAAATTAGAAATTTTTCGAGTAAATCTCGAAAAATTTCGAGAAATCCTTAGCAAAATTGTAAATATAAAGAAAATATGTTGAAGTATGAATTACTCTATATTCTCGTTTTGGGTAACTCAAATATTTTTTTTTTTTTTTTATATTTTCGGTAGAAACTTATCGAAAATTTGATCTATGCTTAGCCCCCACTACCTCGTATTCCTGGGTCCGCCCCTGGGTTTAGGTATTAGGGTTTAGGGTTTATTTCATACAAATTGATCACGTTTTATAGGGTTTAGGGTTGTATGGTTTTTAGGGTTAGGGTTAGGGTTAGGGTTATGATTAGTGCAATTTGTATGATTTTGGTCAATCGCGAATCGAAGCGGAGGACCAACTCGTAAAGTAACATTAACTTCTCCGTTAGTCTCAAATTAGTGTAATTTGTATGATTTTGGTCAATCGAGAATCGAAACGGAGGACCAACTCGTATAGTAACATTAACTCCTCCGTTAGTCTCAAATTAATGCAATTTGTACGATTTTGGTCAATCGAGAATCGAAACGGAGGACCAACTCGTATAGTAACATTAACTCCTCCGTTAGTCTCAAATTAGTGCAATTTGTATGATTTTGGTCAATCGGGAATCGAAGCGGAGGACCAGCTCGTATGGTAACATTAACTCCTCTGTTAGTCTCAAATTAGTGCAATTTGTATGATTTTGGTCAATCGAGAATCGAAACGGAGGACCAACTCGTATAGTAACATTAACTCCTCCGTTAGTCTCAAATTAGTGCAATTTGTATGATTTTGGTCAATCGGGAATCGAAGCGGAGGAGCAGCTCGTATGGTAACATTAACTCCTCCGTTAGTCTCAAATTAGTGCAATTTGTATGATTTTGGTCAATCGAGAATCGAAACGGAGGACCAACTCGTATAGTAACATTAACTCCTCCGTTAGTCTCAAATTAGTGCAATTTGTATGATTTTGGTCAATCGGGAATCGAAGCGGAGGACCAGCTCGTATAGTAACATTAACTCCTCCGTTAGTCTCAAATTAGTGCAATTTGTATGATTTTGGTCAATCGAGAATCGAAACGGAGGACCAGCTCGTATAGTAACATTAACTCCTCCGTTAGTCTCAAATTAGTGCAATTTGTATGATTTTGGTCAATCGAGAATCGAAGCGGAGGACCAGCTCGTATAGTAACATTAACTACTCCGTTAGTCTCAAATTAGTGCAATATTTCTATGAAGGTATTTCTTGGAAATCGAAAATAAGTTTTTCCTTCATTAACGAAAATATGGGGTGAAGAATAAAATTTTTAAACATATAAAATTATTCTATGATTTTATATGTTGTGCATTTGGAGAGTAATAATAATTGCAAGAATAATAAGGTGGATATAGTCATTTATGACAGTTAATACACAATCCCAAACAAAAAAAAGCTGCTATAAACACGTTTGTATTCAGATAGTTATTTTAAAATAAACACTTTCTTAATGTTCATAATAAACACAAACAGAAAGGTTTTATTATCTGGATTTCGAGTTTAGGTAATTAATCCAGTGAGATTGAAGGAAAGTAATTAACCTATATGGTTGCATAAAAACGTACATATGGTAATAGAAACAGATGAGTATCAACAGCTAAGTATATTATTAGAAGCCGAGTATATGAGCGAAGTAATTGTAAACGGACGGGTTTTTTTATTTTTATTTTGATGATATTGCACTAATTAGGTAATAAATTTTTAGTTATTTCGCTCTGTGACTTAATTACACATTTGGTATGTTTAATTAATTTTAATTGAGTTTAATAGAAAAACAAAGAAAAAAATTTCCATTATCTCCATGTGTTGGCCAGTCTTTGCCATTCATATACAGAAAAGCTTTCTCCATAAAATACGAGAATAGAATCCCTCTACTTTCTGATTTCTCTCAAGCCGCAGAGCAAAGAAGGCCAATTATGCCTAGATCCACATTCGCACTGGGGATGCGCTTCTTTATAATCATTTTGGGAAACTTTAATGGATTGTTTGTAAGTGTTTTTTTTACACTGCGATTGTATGAATTTACATCTATGTTTTCTTAAGAATAGCCTAATGCGTGGGTTACTACACGTGTTAGATTCTCCGTTTTTAGTTTAACCTCGAAGTGTTCATTGTGTTTGAGGAAGTACTGATGTTTGGTCCAGCTATTAACTTTACATTTTGATTCTCTCCTTTCATTTTAGTGCAAGGAGCTTGTATTAACTCATCTGTTTGTAGTTTAATTTTTTTATTATTTGATTCCTCGCAGAAAATTCCTCAACAATTTCTCTCGCTTGCCAAAAAAGAGATAAGGCCAGAAAGAAAGGGAATTCTCCTGACTCGCAAGAGGACATATTACTATTGCATAACAGAAAAAAGAGGTCAGCTATTCATGGGCGGTGAAGGGATTAAACAATTATCAAAGGATTTCAGCTTGGTTGCTGATGATGTGGTATTTTTCGAGTACTTTGGCGAGGCCAACTTTGGTTGTTGGGTATGTAGTGGAAAATCTTGTATGGAGAAATCTTTTCAAACAAAGACGCCAATCAACTTCTTCTTAGAGGCGGGCTCATATCCACATGGTCTGGTAAGATGAATAGTTTATGGGCAATCATACAATTGCACTAAATAATGATTATTCAAGTTAATTAGCACACTGTTCTAATTCGATACAGGAGCTTCCAAAACGACTCCATTCAATTATCCCACAGAGAGGTAACTCATTTGCAGAAGCTCAAACACGTTTTGGGATGTGGAAGATCGAAATCAACAACGGCCCTTCATTGTGTATCATGCGGGGAAAGTGTTGGGAATCTTTCTGTGTAGCCCACAGACTTTCAAGGTCAAACCTAATCCAGCTGGAGTATCACGAAAATGGGATATTTAGTGCAATTGTTTACAATATTGATTCTAATTGTGAGCCACCACAAATGATTACTGGAAAGCCATTTATCTTAGGTAGGGGCTATGCTTGAAAGATGATTTGTATTTACTACACATTAAATTAAGCCGTGCTAATTGTTTCGAAATTGCCTTCTGTAAATGATGAATCTGTTTAAGAAAGCATTCGTTTTAATTGTTTCAAGATTGTCTTCTGTTTCGTTGAATCAGGGTCTAGACGCATTCAGTGCCAGTGCAAGACACTGAGTTATGCTCCAGATTTGAACACAAATGCAGTTCAGGCTGATGATTCGCTTGACGAGGATACAATTTCACTTGACGAGTATGATGATGCACTTGACGAGGATGGTGATTCACTATATGAGTATGGTGATGGTGGAATGAATTATGATACGAATGATGGTGAGCCTCTTGATTCCTGGCGGAAAAAAATTACAAAACATATGGTCCCGGACTTTTGTAAAAAATCCCTTCCAAGATTGGTATGTCTATGTTGCATTAATTTCCTCAGTGCATATATGTAAGAGCATGTTTTTCAAAGATTTATTCCGTATTATTTATATGGATATAATGCGTAATCTATATATATATATATATATGTTGTAGAACTTTCCCCGAGACAAATGGATGGCACATCACATGGATTCAAAGAAAGTAGCAATTCTTAAAGTTCCTCAGTATGGTCAACGAACATGGGAGGTGAAGGTGCATACTTATGTGAACAACGAAGATGGAACAACTGATCGAGTTGCACTGGGTCATGGGTGGTCAGAGTTTGCAAATGACAACTGCTTAGTTGTCGGTCTCATGGTTGAATTTCAAATTTTACGTCCCCCTTTGAAGGACCTTAATATTGATAGAATGTACTTGGCTCTGCTTATTTTAGAATAAGTGTTTCATATATTGGCGATGGTACAAAAAAGACTTATTTTAACCTAATTTTGTACTTGTTTTGTGATGGTGCCGGTGATTTTGGGCAGTTTATCTAAAAACACTTGTTAACAACATATGTGGATTTTATTTAAAACGAGTATGCCAAATGTATTTATGTTTAGAAAGCTCATTTAATATTTATGATGATTGAGCATATATGTGCCGACTTGATTGTTAAGTTCATTTGGCATTAGTATATTTACTTTTTTGAATATAGAGCAGTTGCGTAATACAAAAAAGTATATTATTAGAAGCCAAGTATATTTGGAGCATCTAGAAGCCAAGTATATGTGAAAAGCGAAATATTATAACAGCAAATGGTAACAACAGCCGTATATGTTAACAGTAAAGTACAACCAAAAGCTGAGTAAAAATTTAATTGTCTATAGGGACTTTTTCCCGCCTAAACTAACAAAAAACATGTTTTTGAAATCCGTCGATCTTAGCCACTCATCTTAAAACAAGTCCATTGGACAAGATTACCCCTGTTAAGTGATTTGGAAAAGTATAAATACCAGACCGCTTCGCTGATAACAGCTTCTACCACCCACAAATTGAAAAACCCTAAATCAAGAAGAGACTACTGCTTTCATTTTGTTCGATCGTTTACACTCACGAAATTTTGCAAGAGGATTAAATGGCACCTAAACAAGTTTCAAAGGCTACCAAGGGATGTTCTGCTGAATCTACGGATACTGGGTTTGGAAGGCAAAAGGCACTAGTTGAAGGTATGTGGTTGAATTTCGAAGAGTTTGGAGCCTCTTCAACATCAACAATGAGAGCTATTTTGGGAAAAATTAGGGAGACTGGTTTGATGAAATTCTTATCTGCTCATTCAAAGTACATCTACACCGATGACATTCTCCAATTCTATCTTCACACTGAAGTGAAAGAAAACTCAATAGAATCTGTGATAGCTAAGCAAAAAGTCAAAATTGATGCGGCTATTCTGCACCAAGTCTTTGACTTACCTGTTGAGGGAATAGTGGACATTAAGAACTACGCTCGGACTAAGGTCAACTTATTTTGGAAGGTGGCTGCCAAAGATGGTGAACAGATGGGTTCATACATGATGAAAAGGCAACTGAAGGATGAATTCCAGAGGTTTGCAGACATAATTGCAAAGATTCTGGAAAGCAGAAAGGGATCTTTTGATGGTTTAACCGAGGAGAGGTTACACTACATGGTTGCCATTTGGTATGGAGTTAGGATAAGTTGGGCTGATGTTATATTGGACTACATGAAGTCAAATATGGGCAAGAAGAAGAACTTATACCATGGGAACATTTTGAGTGTTCTATTTCTTCACATGGGACTTAGTCTGACAAATGGGAAGAAGACCTTGCATCAAGGCAAGGAGATGAAGAAATATGAACCCCCAGCCATGAAGGGAGAATCTTCAGCGGCTACTGAGGCTGATCACCCAGAACAAAAGACTAAAAGGAAGGCTAAAGTTGAAGTGTCTAATGCACCTGTTCTAAAGAAGGTGAGAATGAGTTCAAAGGAGTCTGGCCCTGCAGTATCTCATGAGGTTGATCAGCATGAAAATGTGGAAACCAACCAGGCGATGGTAGATACAACTTTTGATGAGGTACTGGCTCAACCTCTTTTAGATTATGAAGCCAACTCATTTGCCAGAACTGAATCGGTTCAGATACCTAGAAGAGAAACAAGATCAACAGTGAAATCTGTCAAACCTTTGGAGAAGGCACCCCCGAGAAAGCCGAGATCGGAAAGGTCCGTGAAAAAGTTAGGATTTCATGAACCTGCTGTAGTTGAAAAACAGCTTAGTGAACAGACTAATGTTCATCAGCTAAGTGTGGTGAGAGAAGTTGAGTCAACTGTGAGCCCACAAGCCGAGTCTTCATCTGTGAAAGGAAAAGAAGTCCTGGTTTATGCTGAAAGAGAAAAACAAAAACATGGAAGCAAGTATGCTTTTAGCAATCAGGCAGAGCTAAACAGAAGAAGAGCCAAGAGTGCTGCTGCTACCAAAAAGAAAATGGTCTCTCAAATTGAATTTCAACCAGAGAACTTAACTGATGATCAAGCTATGGATTTAGCACTTGCTGAAAGTTTGAAAAAACAGGAACCAGATCACGCAGGGTCTGAAGAAGGTGAAAATGAAGTTCAAATTGTTAACACCAGAGAATGTGGAGACAAGGAAGAGAGAGATGCTCTTCAACTCGTCCGGAGCCTGCCGGAGATGTTTGATGCCTATGCACACAAACTGGCAGAAATCAATGAAACGGTGCAACAAAGGACTCAGTACACAGTTGAAAAAAGAAGATATATCAGATGGAGGAATTGCAGGTTGGATGGCTCTCTAGAAGAGATGAAAAGATGGAAGCAATTCTCTAAGGAGGAGCAATGGGTCCTTAATTGGTTGAAAATACCCACGAGAAGGCAAGCTGTGGATGCATTCATTTTCAGGGATGCGATCTTTGAAAAGATAAGAGAAGTCATGTATGATGTCAGAAATGAAATTGAGGCATCAACTCCTACGTTTGGACCACAGAGGATGGTAAATAAAGCGATCATTTGCACTATCAATAGATGGGCGCAAAGGGCTAGACCAAATTTCGAAGGAGAATCTACTGACTTGGGGTTTGTACCTAACATAAGGATGGTTGCTGAAGGCCCTTATGTTCAAATCCCTGCTTACCTGAAGGTGAATAAAGGAACATCAGCTGATGATCTTCCAAACAGTCCAAATGAGAATGATGAAGAAGCCACTAAGGAATTGACATTAGTCACTTATAACAGACCAGAGATTATGGATATTTTTGATAATGAAGATTCCTGTAGTGACAATAGAACTGAAGTATCAGCTGATGATGAGGATCAAGTCTTGCTGATTGAGAGAAAAGAAGTCACAAGTGACATCTTAAGGAGCATTTATGTGATTGACTTTGAAGGAGTCAACTTTGACAAAGAATCTCCCTTGCTGCTGACATGGAAGAAGCAAGACGAGGAGACAAATGTCCAAAGAACCATTGATGCTGCCATTTCAGATATAAATAAAGATGTTGAAAGTTTGGACGCGGCTGTTGATGAACAGGCTACTCAAAATCAAAATGAACAGCAAAGTACTGAACAACCTACTCAAAATCCTTTAATGCCCAGCTCCACATTTGTTGGTGATGATCATTCCAGAGAAACTGACTCTGGAATTCGGATGACATTACAAAGAGTAAAACAAGTTGAAGAGTTACTTGCCATGGGCATTAAGGATTTAGAGGAGAAACACAAAGCTCAAGTAGATCAATTTGACAGATTGGCTGAGCAGATTCACTCAAAAGCTGGGAACACCGGATTATCTATTGAGGAAAAGGATGAATTGAGTAATGGAGCGGCTGCAATTCGGCGTGGCATTCAAGACAGCTATGACACTATGAAGAGTATTGAAGGGAAGGTTGAGAAAAGTGTCAAGGATTTAGCTGCCAAGATGGCCAAGTCTGAGAAAAGTTTAACTGGGATGGTTGTAGCTCAAGAACAAAAATTGAATGAGGTAACATACATGTTGATGGGAGAAATATCAGAAATTAAAGAGTCTGTTACTGGAATCAAGACTGATACGGAAGCTATAAGAAGAAGATGTGCAGCTATAGACAATAGCATGAAGAATAATAATGATGACATGGCAGTAATCAAAACAATTAGTTTTCAAGTAGCCGAGATTAGTAACTTCCTCCAGCAGAAGTATGGTGACAAAGACAAAGAGGGAGAAGGAACTAGTCAATCCAAGAAAAAAGTCGATCCTCAAAAGAAGCATCACAGGGACTACAGAAGATGAAGAAGCTACACTTTTTCTGTTTTATCAAGTGTAATTTTATTAAAATCGTTATATAAGTGTGTGAACATTCTGCAATATGCTACGGAAATTAAACTAGTCCAGTTAAACTATTCTGCAACATTTCCAACATTCTGCAAATTAAGCTGTAAATTGATGCAAATTACAAAATTAGAAAAGTATGCTCACAACAGATTACACTGTAAACATTCTTTTGACTAGTTCAATATGCTCACAACAGATTACAGGTACCACTTTCACAAAATTATGTGTCATTTAAATTCCACACTAACATTTTGGTCAGGGTATATGAATCAATTGAATCTATAGTAGTAACTCAAACGTTTGGAGTGCAAAGCAGCCAACAGCTGAGTGCGTACAACAGCCGAGAAAGATACAGACAATCCCGCCTTAATCAAAATGAATAAACATTTGGAGTCCGCCACATGACTTCTATTTCGAAATTAAAAGTAGGACGAAAGGGCACATATTAAATCGTGGCAAGTACTCTTCTTCTTTTCACACAAAGATTCACTACATCTTCGAAGCAAATTACAATCTGGTGTAGAAGAAATATCATTTTTACACTCTGTTAAAATCAATACATCCTAATCTCTAAAATGGCATTAAAATCCGTGTCGAGCCAGACTTCGAGGAATAAATCCCCAATCAAAGAGAGGAAACTCGCAGAAGGATCATGGCTGAACTGTGAAGCGTATGCTGAAAGTGGTACAAATATGATGAAAGTCATCATAACAAGGATTGTGTACACTGTGCTCAAACCATTTTTATCGGCTCACGAAGAAAGGATTTTTGTAAATGAAGTAGTTGAATTCTACGAGAATGGCTATTTGGAATATTATCAAAATGGCTCTGTTCGTGAGAAAGTCATTGTGTCAGAAGTCGCTGGAGAAACTATTGTTGTAACAAAAAGGATAGTAACCAAGACCTTCAGCCTGCCAACAGAAGGAATCACTGACTTAGCCACATTCGCTCAAGAAAGAATGGAAAATTTCTGTGCCCTAACAGCTAAGGAAGGTGAACAGCTTAGAACCCTAACCGATAAAAGGCAACTAAGACCTGAATTTCACAGGTTTGCTGACATTTGCTCTAACATTTTAGTATGCAAGAAATGTTCTTTTGAAAGCTTGCCTAAGCAAATATTGCACCTCATGATTGCAATATGGTACGCTCAGAAAATCAATTGGTCAAAAGTGCTGTGGGACTATCTATGCCACAACGTTAAAGAGAAGAATATGTGTCAAGGAATAATTGTAAGTATGTTGTTATCCCAAGTTGGAGCAAAACTGGGAAAAGGGAAGAGGTTACATCCTAGTAAGGAAATGAAAAACTATTATGTCCCTTTGCAATTGGAAAACACCCCTGAACCAGTGACAGTTGATAACAAATCAAGGAAGGTGAAGAGTACCAACAAAAGAATGGCCGAAACAAGATCAATTGCTACAAAGACCTTGAATGAATTGATAAGAAGGAGAAATACATCTACCATCAAAATCTCAGAAGCCCCTATTGATGAACAGCAAAGACTGAACAGACGACAAGATCCTCAAGTTGCTGCTTCAGCCAAAGGAAAGGAGAAAATGTTTCCGGAGCATTCATCAACTCAGAAGGCTAAGGAACAACAAGAGAAATCACTGGCTGAAATAAGAAACGATGAAATGGAAGTTCTACTCACTTATATTGACAATTACCAAGAGTCTGAAGATGAGAGAGAAAGAAACTTCATTCAGAGAATTGAGGATCTGGAGAAAATTCAATGGAAGGAGTTATCTGGTACTCACTGCACTGCATCAAACTTTAGTAATGATATTGATTCGGCTGTTGATCGTCAAGGAAAGAGGATCTCGATGAAACCACCTCTCGGGTCTGGACCACCAAACTGGTTATCAAAGGATGTTACCCCTGAAGATTCAAACAACAAGGAACTCACTGATGAATCTGAACATATTGGACTTGGACAACAACTGGAATGGAATCATGAGGTGCAAAATCATTTTGATTATACTCAAAGGATATATATCAAGGAAATGGAGAAAAGGATGACTGAAATGAAAGAAGAAATGAAGAAAACCAGAAACAGTGTTGAAAGAATGATTGAGAAGCAAGAAATAATGGAGGAGTTAATGAACAGTCAAATGAAGTTTGTTTATCAAGGAATGGAGGAAATCAAAAGAAATGCGAGGGTGATGTGTACTGAGAATCCCAAAGTTGTTGATCTGATCCAAACCATGTCCACCCACCTCATTGATCTCGGCAAAGTGATACTACATCACAATGATGCTGAAAATAGGGGGAAGGATCAAGGAAGGTAACAAACCGTGATGAAAGTCGATCAAGAAAGAAACTAGAGAAAGAAAAGAAGAAGAAGGAAGACTTTGAAAGGAAAAGTAGAGAAGAAATCAGAAGAAGACATCAAGATGAAATAGCAGAAGAATAAAGAGTGTTGAGCAAGATATTTGGAGCATCTAGCGCCCATAATGTGAAGAAAGATCGTTAAAGGTACCAATACAAGCAAAATTAATAGTGATGGACATTGTAGTACTTGGCTCTGCAATTTTAGATTAAGTGCTTCATGTATTGGTGATGGTTCTCAAAAGACTTATTTTGGTACACATGTATTTTGATTTTGCTTTTGAATCCATGGAGTTTATGTGAAACGGAGGACCAACAAATGTGGATTTTATTTAAATTGCTTATGCCTAATGTATTTCTGTTTAGATGGCTCATTTTTATGATGATTGATCATATATGTACTGATTTGATTGTTAAGTTCATTTGAATTAAGTTATTTACTTTGCTGAAGATCGAACAGCTGCGTAATTCACTAAGGAAGATTTTGTCCAACTCGAATTCGGTGTATTCTGATAATGTTGGTCCATTCTGAGTGTTTTAGTACTTCACTAAGCTGTACTCTGAGTGTTTTAAAGGCTACTAAGGCATGTTTTCTGCTGAATCTACGGATACTGGGTTTGGAAGGCAAAAGGCACTAGTTGAAGGTATGTGCTTGAATTTCGAAGAGTTTGGAGCCTCTGCAATTATAACAAAGAGGGGGAAGGAACTAGTCAAACCAAGAAAAAAGATGATCATCAAAAGAAGAATTACAGAAGATGAAGGAGATTAAGATTTTTCTGTTTTCTCACTTGTAATTTTAATGAAATCTTTCTTTTGATTTGTGAACTGATGCAAAATGCTCACAACATCTAATGAAAACAGATTACTCCTTATCCAACTATAACATTATGTGTCATTTAAATTCCACACTTAGTTTTTGCATTCGCATAGAACAAAATTAGTCAGCTGAAGCAAGAACAGCTAAGTACAGTACAAAGCTGTCGAGTTGGTAAACATTGTACTCAGCTGAATCAATAAAATTTAAGTTCTCATGAAGCAACGAACAGCTGAGTCCAAATCACCTAACTTCTCAGCGATGACTTAGCTGTTAGTAGTACTCAACATACATCATTAATATACAATCATATATAGTACACTGCATATATACAAAAGTCCAATTTCAATTCACTTAGAACTTCTCTGACTTGGCTGTTAATACTCAACATACATCATTTAAATACATTCAAATATAGTACACTGCATATATACAAAAGTCCAATTTCAATTCACTTAGAACTTCTCTGACTTGGAGGAGGAATTGGAAAGTCCGGAAACGAGTGTGCCACACTTCCTGATGCTGCACCCTATATACAGAGTATTATACCATGAGTCCCATTATTTATAAAACACACATATTAATCATTAACTTGAGCTATGCTTACAGTTTGTTGTTGCCATAACAATGTTGTGAATGCTCCTGGCACCATTGGATATGACGTATGGGAGAACAGGGGTAACACACTGTTGTTTGGTTGCATGTTCAACACACCTTTCAGGCTGTTTTCTTGCATATTGAAGATCACTGGGAACTTTGGTAATGAACCATATGATAAATGTTGTAACGCATCATCATTGGTCTGCTCGTTGGGGACTGAACTAGTCTTTGCATTCTCCCTACAGTACTTCTTTTCTCCTTCAGAAGTTGGATGCTTCTTTAACTGACAAGTTGTTGATTTATGCCCAGGAACACTTCATATATATGAAATATAGGTCAATAAAACTTGAAACAAATAAATTAATAACAAAATTTATTGTAATCACGTGTATTGACATACATACCCACATATCCCACATTTTTGTTTCTTTGATTTTGTTGCTCCTCTTGTCTTGTTACTGACAGGGTCGCAAACTTTTTTCATCTTCGTAATTGGTGGGTCTTGTATGACATTATCACAAGATTCATTGTCGTTGTTAACATTATTTTCTGAAGGAACACTACCACACCGAGAATGCATCATTAATTCGTCCTTTGCGGTATCGGCTACCTCCCTAACTCGCTTGAGGGAATTTGAATATCCAGGTTCAGTTTGAGAGGAAACAACGCTCAATACAAGACATTCTGCATTCAATTTGCCAAATCTTTGTTGTTCACTATTGGCAACAGGGATAGGATCAGGGAACTTTTTTCTTAGTACAGTACCAGGCTCTTTTAACCATCTACGCTTTAACATGGACTCAGGGAACTTCTTCACAGCATAGTACTTCAAGGTTGATATAATGTGTCGGCATGGGATGCCCTCCGACTCTAACTTAAGGCAATCACATTGGAACTTTGAAATTCTCTCACCAACTATGACTTTGTTGATTGAAACCCCAGTATCCTTGTTTTCGCGGTAACCGAATATCTCATTTCCACCAGTTTCTTTGATCCTATTTTCTCCCACAACACCTTGTTCGTCCCGAATCTCCTTACGGATCATGTAGAAGATCTTCAAAGTATATATGCTAATAGCATGCTCCTCCAAGCTCTTCAATGGACTTTCTCTAACTTCACGATGATCGTTCTCCGACTTCTTTTGCATTTCTATGAAATCACTCCTAAGCCTTTGTAATGTCCGTTCGTAGTGATCTAGAAAATCAATAATGGTCATCTTGTGTTCAACACTCAACTTGATTAAAGCATTTACAGATTCGGCTCTTTGCGTGGTGGTCATCATGCACATAAACTGCTCACGAAAGTATGCTTCTGCCCACCTTTCCCTAATTTTGTAGGTGTCAACTACCCATTTGTTATTTGATAAATTGTGATTCTCCACAATATTAGCCCAACTAAACTCAAACTCCTCTATTGAGCACTTCCTATCCATCAATGAACAAAATTCATTGCAAAATGAAGAATTCTTAATATTTTTACGAACATTACGACATAAATGCCAACTGCATATCCTATGTCGACTTCCAACAAATTCAGAAACAATAGCAGAACGCATAGCTGCATCTTGATCAGTTAGTACAGATTCTGGAATTTTACCTCCCATTGCCTCTAAAAATGTTTGCAAAACCCATTGATAACATTCAATTGTTTCGTTTTGAAAAAAACAGGCAGCAAATATACAAGTGGATCCATGGTTATTAACCCCTGAAAAAATGACGAGAGGATACAAATACCTATTCGTCTTGTAAGTGCTATCAAATACCAAAACATCTCCAAAAGCCTCGTACTCAGCTCTGGATGAACCATCACACCAAAAAAGTCTAGTAAGTGTTTCTTCTTCGTCCACACAGTACTTGTAAAAAAATCTATCATCCTTCTGCTTTGACTCTTTCAATTTATTAATCACTGTATTCATATCACCTTCCCGGATCCTTTCTGCTCTTTGCTTGTTCAACCAGTTGTATGCAGTCTTCTTTTTAAAGCTGAGTTTTCCAGCACCTCCAGCTATTTGATCCAAGTAGTGGATAACAAGGGATGGCTTAATTCCAGTCTTCGTCATCAAACTAAGCAAAACCTTGTCTGGGGGCGATAAGTAGTTGTGTAAAGGACATGTCAACAAACAATATTTGAATTACATAACACTTATAAAAAAAAATATGTACATAAACTAAAAAAGGAGTAATATCGTACCTCTTCTTGTATACATGTAAATCATGATTGTGATTATCCAAAAATTTAGAAACCATGTATTTGCCCGAAATCCAGTCTCGTGTAACTCGAAAAGTAGCTTTGCAACCAGACCTAGTCAATGGTTTAGATTCTCGTAGCATATGACGCCCTTCTTCCTTTTTTTCACGGAAACCTTCTCGGGTACAAACCCACACCCTATTTTTCACTGTTGGACCTTTCTTTTGAACACTTCTTCTCCTAACATAAAAGCCTTCTACTTTGGCATAACCAATGTAGAATTTTTCAGCATCCTCAACACTGTCAAAAACTAGCTGACTAATCAACTCCTCTTTCTTACATGGATTAACATAATCAGATGAGGTAGGTAATTCGTCTTCGCAATTCGTCTTCACATGTTTGCAACATTCACCTAATACATTGACATAAAGGAATATATTTCAGATGTCAGATTCAAAATTCATTAAACTGTGAAAATGTATAAATTTCACAACATGTATGTATTTATACCTTCAATTACAACCGAAGTAAAGGAAGGAATTTATTTAAACTATGTATGCCTAATATATATTCTCTTTTTTTTAAGAGGAATTTACTAAGCTGTTATACAAAATTTCCAAAAAAGCTTAGTGGTCAGCTGACAAGAAAGGAAAGCTAAGTGAACCCAACTATAATTGAGATAGATAATAATGCAATTATGCAACTACGAAACAATTTCAAACTTAAATCAAACTACCTGCGGCCATTTAAAAATATATTTAATACGGTTAGATTTGATGATGAATTCCAAATCCCTCAAATATTTCCCCCAACTGGAACAATTTGTGAATCAAGCCAAACAATGTTCTCTGAAATTGGAGAAGAATGAATGAATCGCAATGCAGAGAAGATAAGACAAGAAGAAAATGAAATCAAAATGGGGGAAAACAAATTTTTTATTAAGCTAGCAGAACGAGAAGGGATAGAATGAGAGTTCATATTTGTAGGATTTCAGTAAAGGGCATTTTGGTATTATCCTAATTAATTAAGCTTTCTAGGATTTTAATTCAACATGGACCGTCAAAGGGCATTTTGGTATTATAGCCGTTAAGCTGGGTGCGTACAACTGCCGAGTTGGGGGTCGGACAGGGACAAGTGTCAATATTTGAGGGGGCGTCGTTCGTTACTCTGAGCAGCCAATAGTCACTATAGACAATCCCATGTCTCATTATTAATGAGTTTTGAGTTGGCAATATAATAGACCCAAATAAAAAATTAATTAGAGCTATTGTATAAAATGATGCGCTATTTGATATAGGATTATAGTACAATCAAAGTGTGCTATAATACACATCATATATTTATAATAAATTCATTTGCAAATAAATATCGAGAGAATTTAAGTTTGTGTTAGAATTGTAATATGAGTTCCCTATTATTTTTTTGAAATGATTCATATATATATAGTGTCGATCTATAATTCGACAAATCTTAATATTAATCTTGCTAATTTGATATTATTTGTACTTGATAGTTGATGATCTTTTGTAATCTATTAATTGTTAAATAAATTTTCTGATATAATAATATATTTATCGCTTCACTCCAAAAAAAAAAAAATAAGTAATTTGGTTGAAAAGGCAAGAGATCCATTAACTATCTTCCACCAATTTACCACTAATATTATTCTCAATGAAAATTTGGGTGTTATGGCATCTTATTGATATAGCATATGTCATATGATACCACTAATATTATTCTCAATGAAAATTTGGGTGTTATGCCATCTTATTGATATAGCATATGTCATATGATCGTACAAAAATAGCACATGGGATTTGAATCAAATTGTAGACAAAATCGGTCCCATTACATGAGATCTTTGTAAGCTGAAAACAGCATGAGATTGTCATCTCTTTAGCAAGCTAAATAATTAAACAGTAGGCATCAGATTAATTTGGGTTCTTTTAAGTACTTAGTACGTACAATTTTTGCTAAATTTGGCTCTATTAATGTTTAGTTAATCCGATTATATTTGCTAATATTTTTTTGTTTTGGCTTTTTATGAATGTCTACGCATTTGTTGAGATCCACTACTTATTTTGATGTTCCTCCCGCTTTGCAATTACTTTGGTGCAAGAGAATAGTACTCGAGAAGCTAATTATAAGATCATATGATCAAGAAAACTACAACAAATACAAAAGTCATCCCCACTTAATACCCCCCTTAATTGTGCTTTCCTATGTCTATAGAACATGAAAATAGGCCTGTTTGTTTGGCGTTTGGGAAAGTAGTTTGGCAGAGTAGTGGAGGTTTGTGAAATAATCTCGATTAGTGTAATGTTGTTTGTTTGGGTTTTGAGAGAGTGGTTTGAGAAATAAAGTAGGAATAGGTATTTTTGGAAGAGTTGGGTTGTAGGTGTAAGATGTGTAAGACTTTATGTCAAATCATGTTTGTTATGTGAGATAAATTGTGTAAGAGATATGTTACTTTATGTCAAATCAAAGTAGAGTTTGTATATGTTTTGTTTAGAGATAAGAAAATTGTTGTTTGTTTGGCTTTTGAGAGAGTAGTTTGAGAAAATTAATGGATGAAAAATTTATTTCGAAAAATAGAAAACATGTTTGTTTGGCATTTCCCAAACACGAAAAAATTCTGGGAAATGCCAAACAAACAGACCCAAATAGTTTGGGTAAAAATGCAACTATCCAAAATCCTAATTAATTTTAAGGTCGATGTCCGATTTGAATTTTATTGAGTACAATAGTTAAATTGATTATTTCTCAACAAACTATTAGGGCATTGGGCTCTAAAATTTGTTCATTTTTATTTTTCTTACCATTTTCCTCAATCAAATTGAAAGAGTAAACACCTTCTAATGAATTAGAGGTGGTTCGGATGAAGTTAATTAAGGAATGGTCTATTTATGGCACTTGATCATCTTTTTACGACGGAAATTATGTAGTTAGAGCACCACTGATAATTATCTATGGCGAAAATTCTTTTTTATTTATTTTTAAGTAAAATGCCGATCATTTTACATTTATTTGCTAGCTAGATTATGTACGAGACCAAGAATAGTTCTTTCTTAATTACTAGGTTTTGACTGGATTTTGGGTAAAACCCACCCATTGTCTGACCTACTTGACGATAATCTAATGAATTTAATGCAACAATCATAATGATGAGAGGGAATAGAAGCTAAATTTTGAAGATATTAACGGATTCAGATCTTGCATTCGGATATCAGATATTCAACGAATTCGAATCTAGTTTTAGTTTTCCGAAATTAGAGCGCGAATTCGAGCTTAGTCGAGTTTGGATTCGGGTGGACCCCGATCCGGTCTAAGTCCGACCCATTGACAGACTTAGAGCAGAATACCCAAAATTAATTTAAATTGGAGTTTTTTGATTCTATGTAGAAGCTTTTTACTCCAACGAGACATAAAAAATGGGAGCCTATTTTACTAGAATTTTCAATTGTAGACAATGTATACACAAAAAAAGTAGATTGTTAATTTTGAAACTAGAATTATGAAATAAAAATTCAAACATAAATTTTGTAAAATGAGCTACACTTAAATATGATTTTGCAAAATTTATTTTCATTATAGTAGTTGAAAAGAAATCTTAATAATTTTAAAATAAAGAAAAAATAGCAAGTATTCATTTAGTATTCAATCTTGATACATCAATCATCAATTGTTACATCATCAATGACTACCAAAAATACATTGATAAACTCCAATAACTACTAAATTACAAAGATTAGTACTCCATTTGTCCCAAATATTTTACTCATATTTTATTTTGAGATGTTTCAAAATAAGACTCTATTCCTACAAATGAAATTATTTTTCAAAAAATACTCTCTCACATAAAGTATTGATTTGACACCACTAATTCTCTATAAATTAAAAAAAATAGTTACACATACCTAATACCCCTTGGTCCTGGAACCTTAACCATACCACTAAAATATGCCCTCATCCAATTTAAAGTAACGAACTTGCAATCCGCATTGCACATCTGGAGAAAAAGGTTTGAGTTCGAATAAAATATTTAGAAACTTATAACTCGCGATATTATAATGAAATAAACGATACTTGTGGTCATGAAATAGCAAATGCACCTTTCTATTCCACAAATCCTTATATTCCTTTTTTGGTACAAAAGATACTACAAAACTAAACTACATCCTTGATTAACAAAGGCAAATTCTCACACCTCCTTAGTCCAAACACAATCCTGAAGTATGTGGACGATCTATTATTACATCTTTGGCACAATTCCCGTAGTCAGTCTCCTATTGTATCTCAAAGCAGTTGTTGTCAGCGACATAATTTCACTTTTGATACAGATCAGAAGGTTATGATGCCATAAGTTAGAAAGCCAACATATATGGTACTAAAACTTAATGTGAATCGACGCATTTGGTGCTTAATATGTCAAATTTTTGACGGAAATTTCAAGTTTGGACTGAAAATTTGTGGAAAATCTGCAGAATTAGTCCTATAATTAAAGATTGCTTACAAAGTCTACCCCACATATTTTGTGGTCCGAAAATTTATCCCACAATTCACAAGTTTGAAGTATTTCAGTCCCAACAACAAAAATAGTTAAATTATTAGTCTTATTTAATAAATTTTATATATTATTATTAAATCTCTTAAACTAATAAAATTTTATAGTTTAATTCAATGAAAGTACCATCTACCTATTAACTAATTTTAGTCCACATTGTTGACAAATTTCAAAATTAACTCGAATAAGACCACGCACAGACGAATTTGGATATTTAACTTATTATATTTAAATACCTAATTTGATTTATAAACAATATATTAATAAATTAAATAATACTTTAACATGAATCTCAAAAAAAATATTAAGAAAACATATTCTTTTCAAATCTAAAATTTATATAAAAATATTAATCTATTAAATATTTATGAAAATAATAAATTTTATATTTAAAAACTATTTAATATTTATTAAAATAATAAATTATAATTAAAAAACTAAAAATCCACCCACCCAACCCCGTAACCACACCCCTCCCCCGCGGCCTGGGAGGGAGGGAGGGGGTGGGTGGGCTTTTAGTTTTTTTTTAAATTATAATTATTCATAATTTATTATTTTAATAAATTAAATAATTTTTAATTATATAATTTATTACTTTAATAAATAATAAAAAGATTAATTCTATTATATAAATCTTAAATTTGAAATTTTTTTCCTGATTTATATTAATTTATTAATATTGTTTATAAAATTAAATTACTTATGTAAATATTATAAGTAAAATCTCAAAATTGTTCCGCTTCAATTTTAAATTTGGCAATATTGTGGACTAAAATTGTCAGTACATTTGTAAATGTGGGGTTATATTGGTAGCCTGAAATATTATGAAATAAAATTGTCAGTTATCATAAGTATTTGCAATAAGATTTAACTGCCACTTAAATCACCCATTTTGTAATAGCGGGGCTATTCTAAACATTTCACAATTTCTATTACGATTGACTAATTACTGTCAGGTCAAAGGGGTTCCCTGTAATTTTTTAATGTTAATGGATTTCCTGTAATATCACTAAACCTCGGGGGTCTAGTTGTAAATTCACCCAAAATAATAGATGAAATTACAGAAGAAATAAAGCAAATCAAGGTTTGCAGCAATAGAAATGAATTAGCCGTTTGAAAAAGAAAGAATAATTAAGGACTCAGTGAGTTTAATTTAGGGATTCAACTATTCCCTTTCTATTTTATGTTTTTATGTTTGTTATTTAAAAGCGTGAATACGCTTCTTTATTTTTCCCTGCTTTGTGAGTTATAGGTTAGTTATAAATAGGGGCTTATTTGTATAAGGTTAAAGTCAGTTTTTCTAATTGTAATCCGATACAATTTCTTTCAATAGCATTCTACACATTTTTCTTTTCAATGTTCATCTTCAATAGTTTAATATGGTATCAGCAGTAAAACAACAATCCCAAATCAATCCGCTGCCGAATTAATCAACCCAGTTGATCTTCTCCCTTTCTATGTTCTTAGTCTGCTTCTTCTCCAGAAAACTTTCATCAATTCTACAATCAGGTCATTCTCTTTATTGCTTTCAAGAAATCTTCTCTTTTTCTCATATATCTTCAAACACCTGCATTATGTCAACAACAGAAGAAATATCAAACACTACACCACATATACATCCACCAAGAAACCAAATTGAAGACCCAACAAGCCCTTATTTCTTACATCCGGCTGATGGGCCTGGATTAAAGCTTGTTTCTACTCCATTAATGGAGACAAACTACCAATCTTGGAGCTGCGCTATGATTATGGGTTTAAAAGTCAAAAATAGATTCGGATTCATTGATGGTTCCTTGCCCAAACCATCAATTGATCCAATCTTGATCAATACATGGGAACGCAACAATATTATGGTGGTTGCATGGATCTTTAACGCCATCTCTGAAGAAATTACAGACAGCATACTATACCATTCTATAGCCCATGATCTCTGGAAAGAACTAGAGGAACGTTTCTTGCAAGGAACTGGACCCAGACTCTTTTCCTTATGCAGAGATGTTGTCTACCTAACACAAGGCAAGGATTCTGTAAGTTCCTATTACACCAAACTCAAAAAGCTATGGGATGAGATTTCAAACTATAGACCTGAATGTAAATGTGGGAAACTGGAGATCTACTTTCAGCATGAACAACTAATTGTGGGATTCTTACGGGAAAACGAGCCTCGGGCAGCGGAAATATAAAACTTTTAGGCTCCCCTTGGGAATCTTCCCAGGATACAATCCGGTATATATTTAAACTAATATTAAATAAGTATAATAAACGCTACATTAAGTTATACCTGCTTCCTAGCACTTCCGAGCCAAACTCTGATGCTGTAGAAGTAGATCCTAAAGATCCACAAACTCGCCCTCAAGATTACAGTTCCAGTCCCAAGCTTTTGCTTAGCGCCCCACGTGTTGCGCCTCTACGGTTCAGTACACCACATACACATGAAAACCTCAGAACTTCTGATCGGCTAGAACACAGAAGAAACGAGATGCGAAACTCGAAAGAAAAAGGCAAAAGCCGTACAGCTTATTGCACATGTATGGTGGCGGCTAGGGCTTATGGAGAGAGAGAGAGTTTTTCTTTTCTTGCTTTTGAAGAGTTATACAAAGTGAGTACTTAGTATTATGTCTTGTGTATTCTCCAAGACTTAATGGGGCTTATTTATAGATCTTGTAATCCTAACCCTACTAGGATTCCTAACAAGATCTAACTTCTAAATGGGCCAAGCCTTTTAATTAATGCAAGACTTCATTAATTAAATTGTCTTGTCTTTTAATTAGTCTTTGGCCCATCTAAATCTCCAAGATTAGTTGGCCCACTAATTAAAACCCATTTATCCTAATAAATTAAATTGGACTCCTAGTCCAATTAATTAATTCCCATTAATCTTTATTTAATTAAATTAGACTCCAAGTTTAATTAATTAATTCTTCTCTCTCTCCTCAATTAATTAAATCTAATTTAATTAATTATTCTTATCAAATTAAAACCTATTTAATTTGACATCTCGATCTAATCCATCTTGATCGGATTCTCGCGCCCAAATGGATCGACCCAGTCGAGTCCAACATTCTTCGTTTCCTGTTTCCGCTCGATGTGTTTGTGTATGTCCCCATAGGTTCACCACATAATTGGCCGCGGGTTATAATCAAATATATATTTAATTATTCGAGTAAACCGATACTCTAAATCAATTGAACACTCTGTCAATTGACCATTCCAAAATTAGCACCCCTGCTAATTTGAGAATTCTCCCACACTCCACAGTCGATGTCTGGCCACAAGCCCGTGGAGCCCAATCACTGGTGAATTAATTCAGTGAACCTTTATTCTTTACAATTACCATGTACGACTTAATCCTTCCATTAGTTGGTCTCCCAGTCAAGACTAAGGTTATGGACTTTCATCGGTTTCCTTACTTGTCTCGACTATATGTATTCTGGTCTCAAAACTATTCCCTTTGACTTAACCTTTATGAGCTACTTTCATAAAGGCGTCAGATACCTTGGCCAAGGATTTACCGGAATACGTTTCTCATAGAGATTCATAGGAGAAGCTCCCAACCTATCAAGTCGGGTCAACGGATCCTCTGTTGATGATATGAACCTGCATACACGTTCCTTTATACCCAACATGAACCCACATAGACCTTCTGGTAGACTCCAGTAAGTCGGGACTCATATCAAAGCTTAGACGTTTGTGCACCAGATAAACCCTATCACCTCAAATAATAAGGATCGTTCCTCGTACACTATTGTAAATAGGAATAACTTCATCCCCGATATGCGACTACCGCTTCCATGGTGAGTTATTTCCTAGTTGGGGTATTCAGTGCGCTTGCCATCCCAGCAAGCCACCCACTCGTGTGTATCGATTATCCCAGTCATGCTCGTGGACCCCAGCATCCTTCAGTTCATCGGAGTATACACACACGTGAGGGTCTAACCGAATCCATTGATGTCCCATCTCAAATGGATTCTACGACCCTTGAATTAGTTTTAGATCACGGCCTTGGAGATCAGACCACGGGTTGTCCCATAGCCCTGTGATCTAAGGACTTCCATCCTTATGCAATATAAATAAATGCATTTATTAATCCATTTCAATGGTCCTTTTAATTTAAATGCAGCCAAAACAGTTGGCTTGCAAGACACTATTCCATCAATCTCCCACTTGTACTAAAGCCAACTCTTCATACTTCTGATTCCCATCTTAGACAGATGTTTCTCGAATGCCTTTTGAGGCAATGGCTTAGTTAGCGGGTCCACCGTATTATCCTTTGAGGTGACCCGTTCCATCTTTATGTCTCCTCTACCAATAATATAACATATCAAATGGTATCGTCTTAGTACGTGCTTGGATTTCTGATGAGATCTCGACTCCTTCGCTTGCGAGATAGCTCCATTATTATCACAGAAGATAGTAATGGCTCGACAATGCTAGGTACGACGTCCAATTCTTGGACGAAGTTTTTCATCCAAACACATTTCTTTGCAGCTTCATATGCTACAATATTTATGCCTCGGTGGTTGAATTTGCGGTAGTAACCAACTCACCGCACCACCATGAGGCATATATATCCAAATGTTGACTCGAAATCATCTACATCACATTGGAAGCTTGAATCAGTATAGCCTTCCAATTTCAATTCTCCCTCGCCGTATACCAAGAACAATTCTTTAGTCCTTTTCAGGTGCTTCAGAATTGACTTTACGGCTACCCAGTGCTGCTCTCCTGGGTCAGACAATTAGCGGCTAGTTACGCTCAGGGCGTACGCTATGTCTGGTCTTGTACATAATATACCATATTATGCTTCCTTTCACGTAGGAATGTGGTATCTTAGACATCTTGCTTTTCTCCTCAGAGGTCTTTGGGACCATAGACTCAGAGAGAGCAATACCATGTCTCATCGGAAGCAATCCTCTCTTGGATTCTTCCATACTGAATGTCTTCAGTATCTTATCTATGTACTGTGATTGGGAGAGGCCCAGCTATCCTTTCGATCTATCCCAGTAGATCCTTATACCCAGTACAAATGATGCTTCTCCCAAATCCTTCATTGAGAATTGTGTAGAAAACCCTGCTTTCGTTTCGGATAACACTTTTGCATCATATCCAATGAGCAGAATGTTATCAACATAAAGCATAAAAATTCAACTGTACTCCCACTAACCTTTTTGTACACACACTGCTTGAACACGTTTTTGACGAATCCAAAGGATTGGATTATATCATCAAAACGTATGTTCCGGCTTCGGGAAGCTTGCTTAAGTCCATATGTGGACCTTCGGAGTTTCCACACTTTGTGCTCATCTCACTTGGATGTATATCCCTTTTGGTTGCTCCATGTAGATCTCCTTATCAATGTCTCCATAGAAAAAACGATCTTTACATCCATCCGCCATATCTAGTAGTTAATACTACGCTGATATGTCCAACAATATCTGAATGGATTTGGGCATCGCTACATGGAAAATTTCATCAAAGTCAACGCTCGACATTTGAATGTATTATTTTGCGACTAGTCGTGCCTTGTAGGTAATAACCTCTCCGTTCACTCCAAGCTTTCGCTTATAGATCCACTTGCAACCCAAGGGAGCTACTCCCACTGGTGGATCCACTAAGGTATAAACCTTGTTAGAGTGCATGGAGTCCATTTCAGATTCCATGGCTTTTTGCCACCTTCCCAAATCTATGTCTTGCATTGATTCTTCGTATGTCCTTGGATTAGTCTTAGACTGTCCAATTTCATGCAGCAGACTGTAGTACCTCTCGGGTTCCCTACGTTGTCTTTCAGATCTTCGAAGTTCATGTGTACTAGTTGGTTCATTTTCATGCTCGGGTTCTCCCACTGCCTGTGGTGATGGGTCGATTTTATGAACCTTATCTAGTTCTATGTTGTTTTCTTTCTTGTCCAACAAGAAATCCTTCTCCAAGAAGTTAGTTTTCCTAGAGACAAAGGTTGTTTGTCTTAGAGGAACGTAGAACTCGTATCTTATTGAGATTTTGGATACTCCACGAAATGCATAAGATGGATTTTATTTCCAGCTTATCTCCCACTAGCTTATTCACATAAGCGGGAGACCTCATATGCGCATGAATGCATATGAAGGAACAATACCAAAACCCATATCACTTGATATGTTATGGAACTGGCTTCATAGATACTTAGCTCAGTATCTTCGATTTTCTCGATCAAGTTATAATTGATTGAATAAGGAATTTCATGTAAGATTTCCTAATGGACATTTTCATGTCCAGAATGCTCGACAACTGACGATGTTTCGAGCGGGTCTTACATTTTGAGAATCTAATTCTCTATTAAATAATCAATGCCGTATTTGCCAATGCATGTTCGATTTTGAATCGATCCAAATCTCTTACATGCTTTCATTGATTAGGCTCTCTTCTTTATTCCAAAAATAATTTGCAATTGTACTTCACAACGTACTTTTACCCATGAGGGTACAAGAGACGCCTTATCTCCCACTAATGCTTTAGTGTTTTCACACACTTTTAAATGGATTAAATCAATTACAAGTGTTTATTCCTCTTGGTTGCCTAGCAACCAACTACTAAATTTGATTTCCGTTTAAGTAAGATTCGAAAGTCGGTTACTATTTCTAGCGTCCCTGTCAAGCTCGACCTAGTCGAGCTCAATCTTTTGAATCTTTAATTCGGAAATTTATTTTAGTGCTCGTGTATCGCCTTTCGGTTACACAACGACTCAAGTGTGTGGAATCTTGATTATTTATATTTTATTGACTATGCATATTATATTTAGTCGTTATATGAGTATTCATACCCATTTGCTTATGCATACCTTTTGCGTATAGATCTTATAGCGCAACCAGTTCCAACCATTATGGAACCATCACATCCCTTAAGACAAGGGATGGTCTAAGCAAATTCTAACGATCTAAATAATTCATGGCTTTAGATGCATTTAATGCATCAATGAGTACTTCATCGGGTGTCCAACACCCTTATGCATTACTTGACCATAAGGTTAAGTTCAATAAAATTTAATCATCCCTTACGGGATGAGTATGTTCAATTCCTTCTTTCCCTTGATCTTAATCCATGGAAGAACCATTTTGATTGACTTTTCGACTTATCATCCTTACAGAAAAATCTCTTAAGGTTATTTCCCTTCAGAGATGATCCATTCCTCATCTTCCATCTCTCGAGCCTTTTGGGGGCCTTTCAACGAGATGTTCTAACTTTCCATTTAAGGGAGACTTCATGTTTGCCTTCAAGAAAATTCGGGCTTGAGAATCATCCTCAACCCATTGGTGAAACTAATCACCTTTCTTATTTGAAGAGTAACTTCGAAAAAGGCAGTTTGGTGAAACCTATCACCATTCCAGTCGAAGCGTAACTTCGAAAGGATAACCAATGAAATCTTTGTAAGGAGATGAGTCCTTGCTTGGACACGAGAACAATTTCGCAAGTTTTGAAGTCATTCAAAATTCATTTGGGTTCAGTCAATTTATTTGATTCAAGTATGATGGTAAATATTCTAGGATATATCACTTATGAAAAATTATCATAAACATGACGATAAAAGAAATAAATACGCGGCAGATTAATATCAATGCATAATTTACAGACATGGTTTTTATTTGTAAATTACTCCTACTATTTTTATCGAATACTTATGCCCCCACATAAGATTCGGGAAATAAAAATTTCCTAATGGGCTCAAGGCCCAAATGCAATTGCTCAGTACCCACGACTCGTTGGCCATACCAATTGATCCACTTGGTGGGCGATCACGTCGCCGGTTAACCATCGCAGCTAACCCTTGAGTTCATTTAGCCTCGTTTTTCGTTATGGACCCACAACTCGTGAGACATCCATACTTACTCGCGTTAAATCATGTCCAATACTCGTGAAGAGAAATAGTTCAATCCTAGACGCTCCACGACTCGTGAGACAACGCCTAGAACCTTGCTATCCCCTCCCTTGGCACTAAATTGTGCATCGAGGCAATAGACATACCATCTTCCTATAACTCGACCCACGACTCGTGAGACATCGAGATATATTCGTACAATATGCCTAAGACCTAGTAATTGGATAGGCTCGGACCATAAACACAATTATATGCGCCCGTTTTTCGATTTAATATTATAATTGAACTTATAGGTTCAATTGGAGGTTTTATGAAATGTTCAAGTGCGAGGTCTCATCAGATTATCAATTATCTTGTTTACATTTTTCTATCCTAAGCATGCATCTCATACATCAAAGAATAATTACGAAAAAGTAAACATTCATCACCTAGCATTGCACATACGATTGATCGATTGCCCATCCTATGCGATCCATCACGAGCCACGTGATGAACCAATTGGTCAGTCTAGGGTGAAAATAAATGGCCTAATCTTTTACAAAATAAATCCCACGCATACATGGGCCTTCACTTGTAGTGTCCACCATCTTTCAGAATTGGGCCTCCATGTCCTCCAAGGTAATGGGCCTCCATGTAGAAGTAGATCCTAAAGATCCACGAACTCGCCCTCAAGATTACAGTTCCAGTCCCAAGCTTTTGCTTAGCGCCCCACGTGTTGCGCCTCTACGGTTCAGTACACCACATACACACGAAAACCTCGGAACTTCTGATCGGCTAGAACACAGAAGAAACGAGATGCGAAACTCGAAAGAAAAAGGCAAAAGTCGTACGGCTTCTTGCACATGTGTGGTGGCGGCTAGGGCTTATGGAGAGAGAGAGAGTTTTTCTTTTCTTGCTTTTGAAGAGTTATACAAAGTGTGTACTTAGTATTATGTCTTGTGTATTCTCCAAGACTTAATGGGGCTTATTTATAGATCTTGTAATCCTAACCCTACTAGGATTCCTAACAAGATCTAACTTCTAAATGGGCCAAGCCTTTTAATTAATGCAAGACTTCATTAATTAAATCGTCTTGTCTTTTAATTAGTCTTTGGCCCATCTAAATCTCCAAGATTAGTTGGCCCACTAATTAAAACTCATTTATCCTAATAAATTAAACTGGACTCCTAGTCCAATTAATTAATTCCCATTAATCTTTATTTAATTAAATTAGACTCCAAGTTTAATTAATTAATTCTTCTCTCTCTCCTCAATTAATTAAATCTAATTTAATTAATTATTCTTATCAAATTAAAAACCTATTTAATTTGACATCTCAATCTAATCCATCTTGATCGGATTGTCGCGCCCAAATGGATCGACCCAGTCGAGTCCAACTTTCTTCGTTTCCTGTTTCCGCTCGATGTGTTTGTGTATGTCCCCATAGGTTCACCACATAATTGGCCGCGGGTTATAATCAAATATATATTTAATTATTCGAGTAAACCAATACTCTAAATCAATTGAACACTCTGTCAATTGACCATTCCAAAATTAGCACCCCTGCTAATTTGGGAATTCTCCCACACTCCACAGTCGATGTCTGGCCACAAGCCCGTGGAGCTCAATCACTGGTGAATTAATTCAGTGAACCTTTATTCTTTACAATTACCATGTACGACTTAATCCTTCCATTAGTTGGTCTCCCAGTCAAGACTAAGGTTTTGGACTTTCATCGGTTTCCTTACTTGTCTCGACTATATGTATTCTGGTCTCAAAACTATTCCCTTTGACTTAACCTTTATGAGCTACTTTCATAAAGGCGTCAGATACCTTGGCCAAGGATTTACCGGAATACGTTTCTCACAAAGATTCATAGGAAAAGCTCCCAACCTATCAAGTCGGGTCAACGGATCCTCTGTTGATGATATGAACCTGCATACACGTTCCTTTATACCCAACATGAACCCACAGAGACCTTCTGGTAGACTCCAGTAAGTCGGGACTCATATTAAAGCATAGACGTTCGTGCACCAGATAAACCCTATCACCTCAAGTAATAAGGATCGTTCCTCGTACACTATTGTAAATAGGAATAACTTCATCCCCGATATGCGACTACCGCTTCCATGGTGAGTTATTTCCTAGTTGGGGTATTCAGTGCGCTTGCCATCCCAGCAAGCCACCCACTCGTGTGTATCGATTATCCCAGTCATGCTCATGGACCCCAGCATCCTCCAGTTCATCGGAGTATACACACTCGTGAGGGTCTAACCGAATCCATTGATGTCCCATCTCAAATGGATTCTACGACCCTTGAATTTGTTTTAGATCACGGCCTTGGAGATCAGTCCACGGGTTGTCCCATAGCCCTGTGATCTAAGGACTTCCATCCTTATGTTAGATAATTATTCATAAGATGAAGGTGACCATATAAATAAATGCATTTATTAATCCACTTGAATGGTCCTTTTAATTTAAATGCAGCCAAAACAGTTGGTTTGCAGGATACTATTCCATCACTAATGTCAGTCCTCATGGGGTTACAAGATTCATACTCTAACATTAGTAGTCAGATCCTCACTATGGATCCTCTCCCCACACCTAATAAAGCCCTTTCCCTAATCACACAAAAAGAACAGAAATTGGCTATCAAAGCCAATTTCAGAGATCCAAACCCATTCAACTCCATGGCCTTTTCTGTCAAAAATCCTCAAACCTTCCCCCAACACAGACCACCAAATTCCACAGTTCCTAGACCTGCTGGACAATACAATAATCCCAGACCAAACACTTTTTTTTTCCAACAATTCCCAGAATCCAAATACACCAATACACCACAACAAAATCAGCCATACAGATCCTCCTACAATCCTGCTTTCAAAAGAAAAGACAGGCCATTTTGCACCCATTACAATATGGTTGGTCACAACATTGACACTTGTTTTTAAATCCATGGATTTCCTCCTGGATATAGAAACAATTTCCCAAGAAACCCTACCCCAACAACAAATCAGCTTTCATCTACCAATATCAATCAAGAACAACCACCTGCCCTTCAAGACTTTATCAAAACCCTCAACCATGATCAATACAACCATCTGGCTACTCTCTTATCCACTCAATTGAACATAAACAACCCATCAACACATCAAGGTGGCAATAACAACACAAACACATTCAATGTCACTACAACATCAGGAACTTTCTCATCTGCCCAATTTCCCATCTTACATATCAATAAAAATCAATGGATAATTGACTCTGGAGCCTCAAACCACATATGCACAGACATAAAATTATTTTCAAACATTTCATTTGCACACAACACTTCAATATCTCTACCTGATAATAGATCCATTCAAGTCCACTTTACAGGTCAAGTTACTTTAAACAAAAACATTACACTAACTAATGTGTTATATGTCCCTTCATTTCATTTCAATCTACAATCTGTCAGTTCTCTACTACAAAACAAGGAATATTCTGTCAATTTTTTGCATACTAATTTTTTCATACAGGACATCAGATCACAGAGGATGATTGGACAGGGTAGCCTATCACATGGTCTTTACATCTTACAATCTGAGGATACACAACAACCTATAATTTCTTCTTTTTGTAATAAGATTTCTTTAAACACATGGCATTGTAGATTGATCCACCCTTCTTTTCAAAAGTTAGTTACTCTTAAAGATACCTTAAACATTTCTGATGTATCTACTCATACTCATGATATTTGTGACATATGTCATTTAGCTAAACAAAGAAGAATTTATTTTCCTTCTAATAATAATTTCTCTTCTAATGCCTTTGATTTAATACATTGTGACACTTGGGGCCTTTCCATGTTAAATCTCATTCTGGATTCAAGTTTTTCTTAACTTTGGTAGATGATTTCAGTAGGTTCACTTGGGTGTACCTTATCAGTCACAAATCTGAGGCTACTACTATTATCCCTAGATTCATCAAAATGATTTAAACTCAATTCCATACTACTATTAAATGATTCAGGTCTGATAATGAAAAGGAACTATTATTCTCTAAACTTTTCACTGAACTAGGCATTTTACACCAATTTTCATGTGTCCAAACCCCCCAACAAAATTCAGTGGTTGAAAGAAAGCATCAACATATTCCTAACATTGCTAGGGCTCTCATGTTTCAATCTAACTTGCCTATTAACTTTTGGTCTGAGTGTGTTCTCACTTCTATTTACTTAATGAATAGGACCCCCTCCCCTATTTTGCATAATAAACGTCCCTATACCTTACTTTACAATAAGCCTATTAACTACAATTTTTTGAGGACTTTTGGTTGTTTGGCTTATGCCTCAACTCTCCATGAACATAGAACCAAATTTGAACCCAGGGCAAGAAAGAGTGTATTTGTTGGATATGCCCCTGGAGTAAAAGGCTATAAATCGTATGACATATCTAAGGATGAATTCTTTCTTTCTAGAGATGTCATATTCCATGAACACATTTTTTCTTTTAAAACTAACAATGACTCTCCTACTTCAGTTCCTCCTTCAATACAGAACACCTTAGAAGGTCTACTAGACCTACAAAACCTCCATCATACTTGCATGATTATCACTGCAATTCTATTACTCCCTCTAATACTCCATACCCTCTTTCTGATGTACTTGACTATTCTCATCTCTCTAACAATTATAAATCTTTTATTGCAAACATATCATCTATTACAGAACCTCATACTTACAAATAGGCCATCAAATTTCATGAATGGTCTAAAGCTATTGCTGAGGAACTTCAGGCTATGGAACAAAACTCAACTTGGCAGATCACTTCTCTTCCCCCTAATAAAAGTCCCATTGGTTGTAAGTGGATCTTTAAGGCAAAAAGGCATCATGATGGTTCTATAGATAGGTATAAGGCCATATCAGTGGCAAAGGGATTCACTCAACAAGAAGGGATTGATTATATTGACACTTTCTCCCCTGTAGCCAAACTTGTGACAGTTAGAGTATTACTTGCTCTTTCTATATCTAATCAATGGCATTTACACCAATTAGATGTTAATAATGCTTTTTTAAATGGAGATTTGTCAGAAGATGTTTATATGGAGCTTCCTCAAGGGTACACTCCACCTGTTCCATTTAATTTTTCTGGCAGACAGGTTTGTAAGCTCACTAAGGGTGAGTTTGGCCTAGCGATTCGAAAATCAATTATAGGAGAATTAATTTTAGTAAAATGGATTTTGGCAATAATTGATTATGATAAAATTCAATTATAAAATAATTGCTTTTGGATAATAGCTTTTGCAAAAGTAACACTTTAGTAGCTTCTAAAATAAGTTGATTTTTAGCTTCTGGAGATCCCAAAAGTGATTATGATATTAGGGGCCAACACCATTAAAATCACGATTGACTAAAAGCAATTTCTATAATTGGGGCCAAACACTTCAAAAATCACAATGGAGGTCTAGAAGTGTTTTTAAGAGCTCCCACCGCTGGGCCAAACTCACCCTAAATCCATTTATGGCTTGAAACAAGCCAGTAGACAATGGAATTTTAAACTAACTGAAGTTCTTCACTCAATGGGTTTCACACAATCACTTTCTGATTATTCACTTTATACAAATGGTACTCTCAACTCTTTCATTGCTTTGTTGGTTTATGTGGATGATATAATTGTGGCTGGTCCTGATTTAACTCTTATTTCTGAGACAAAAAGGATTTTGAGCACTAAATTCAAGTTAAGGGACTTAGGTCTCCTTAAATACTTCCTAGGAATAGAGTTAGCTTACTCTCATCAGGGCCTAGTTATCTCTTAAAGAAATTACACATTACAGCTCCTACAGGGTACATGTTACTTAGCTTCTAAACCGGTTCTAGTACCAATGGATCCAAATACAAAATTATCACACAATGATGCTATTTTACTTGATGATCCTTCTTCATACCGTAGACTTATTGGTAGACTAATCTATTTGACCATCACATGGCCTGACATTAGTTACACAGTGCACAAATTGAGCCAATTCCTATCTAAACCTACAACTAATCATATGAATGCAACTCATCACTTACTTAAATACTTAAAAGGTTCACCTGGACAAGGTCTATTCTACTCCGCCAATACGAAGAAGTCTGCTGAAGTACAGTCAGCTGATGATCAAGTAAAACAGACTGCTTCTGCACCAACAACTGAGGTTGCTCAACCTCAAAGGATCCTGAAGTGAAGATCCTTGAACCAATTGCTGCTGCACCAGGAGCCATTGCTGCTCCAGAACCAACAGCTGCGGCACCAGTTGTTGAATCAAGAGCTGCCAGGAAGAGAAGGACTGGCAAAACAAAAGTGTCAGCTTATCACAAAAAGAAGCGCGAGGAAGCTGAACAAAGGAAGCGTGATGAAGCTGAGCTGAAAAGAGCTTTGGAAGCAAGTAAGAAAGAAGTTGATGTCAAGAATATGACTGAAGCTGAATTGGCTGCCAAGGAAGAAACAGACTTGGCAAAGGCTCTAGAGGAAAGTCAGAAGGATGCATATGGACCAAGACGGTCAGAAGGCATCGTGATTGGCAAACCCAAGGAAGGACAGTTTGTACTACCAAAGGCCAAACCAATCAAAAGAAAGAAAGCTGAAATCAAAAGAGCACTTGAAATTGTTCAGAGTGACTCTACTGTTTTTAGAAAGTTTGAAGCTGAGCTGGAGAGGATGAATCAACTGCTTCAATCAAAGACCACCTTTCTCCCAGAAAAGATAAGATACAACCGTTGGAGGGAGTATAGGTTAAATAAGTATGAAGAAGAGATCCAAGCATGGAAGGAGTTCGCTGATGAAGGACGTTGGGTTCTTAGTTGGCTGCATACAACTTCTGTAGCGAAGGCGTTGGATTCAGACTTCGTAAGAGACAGATTACATGACTTCGCAAGAGTCATTGTAAATGAAGAGGCAACTGCTATAAAGGATTCTTTGCCAAATAAACCAAGTCCTGCTGATGACTTAGTGGAAAGAGCAATTAAGATCGCTGTCTACACAACTATGGAAAAATGGGCTGAACGATCAAGGTATGAACCTGGTTCAACCAGTGATGTGCCCACTTTACCAAGTTTGCAGCGTATTGCCTTTGGATCAGAAATCAGTACATATCAAGAACAGCTGAGTGCTCAACAGTCTACTTACCTTTTGTTCCAGCTGACTTGATTCGTCAGAAGACTGTGGTGTCTGCTGATGGTACTGAGATAATTCACATTGCTGATGAGCCAGCTAGTGAAGAACAGAAGAAAGACCAGCATGCTGCAAAAATCAACCTGGATACATCCAACAAACTGCCTGCTGAAGTCAAGGATATGATTCCTTTAGCCATTGAGTGGAAGGCTGAAGAAAGTCAAGTTCTTCATGAAGCTCCTGTTCAACAGGAAGAACCTGCTGAAGCATCAACTTCTGTTCCTACTGCTGACTTACATTCTTCACTGATGGAGTCAATGCAGATGCTGATTGATAATGCTATGAAGGAGATGGAAAAGAGGAATCAGCTGATGGTGAAGCAGATGCAGGAGGCTACTGCAAAGATGGTGCAGGAAGCCATAGAGAATTTTCCTCTACCACCAGACAATTTCCTTGCACTGACTCAGAGTATCTTGAGCATGAACAGAAACATTGAAGATGTGAAGGCTGATGTGAGTCATCTGCACACTACTCTTCAAAGGCACGAGTCTGATATTGCAGGAATTGCCCGAGTCATGAAAGAGGTTGGTGAAGCTGAAATAGAAAAGAATGTTGCTCTTATGCAAGAGTTTACAGTTGATGAGGGGTATTTCGCATATGCCACTTTAGGAAATACCTTCTGCTCGAGGTCGGCCTCGATCCCGACCAGAATGGTATTCTCCGACCAGAAGAACATGGTTTTCCGATCAAGCCTGACTGATAGCTCTCGATCAAGTACCCCGACCTTCTTCCCGATCTACTCGTCTCCTCGGGATTACTGTGGGGCCGACCTACAGCTTTATACAGCTGGCCGAGAGGTGTTCTCCTACGGATGGTCTACCTAGCTCATTACTGTTCCTATAAATACGCGGCGCATTTATGACATCAGGGACGGCACAACTTCCAAGACATTCCTTCTGCTCGGACCTACTGTTCGGATTAGGAACTAGCTTGTATTCTCATTGAACTTAGTCTTTTTAGTAGTACGGCATCCCGTAATGCTCGGGTAGACTCGCTTTGTAATTTGTATTCGAACACCAATATCAATATACAGTTTTACGCTCGATTCATATATTGTTATACTCTACTTTCCTTATTGAACTTGAACGAAATACAGTATAATCAATTGGCGCCCACCGTGGGGCCTGCTCGGGTGTTAGATCGAAATATGCCTACTACTAGAAGATTTACGTACAATCGTGGCGAGCCTTCACACGCCGTAGGAGCTCAACGTTCTGTAAACAATGAACCAAGTAACCAATCCCGAGCGGCCCACCAATCTGAGGTGCCGCCGCTCGACCCGCCGAATGATATGCCTATTCATACGACAGTAGCAGATTTGCGTTCCATTATCGGAACCATGTGTAGAGAATTCTTGAATACGGAGAGAGCAGATCGTGAAACTCTGCCGGGTCAGCAACCCCCGGTCGATCAAACTACTGCTCGGGGTCCGATTTCCAACAGGCCAAGGGAAGGAAGTATTCGTCGATCTGCTCTGGGCGAACCATCTGATGTTCGACCCAATCCACCACAAGTTAGAACCGTCGTTCGATCGGGGCAACCTTCTAGGAACATACAAAATTTAGAGGACTCCGTGGTCGGACAAAGTCAACCTAAAGTTGTGGAGAGGTCTAGAAAGCCAGCTTATAGAAAGGTAACTGAGGCTGACTTGGAAAGGATGGTGCAAGAAAGGGTTGCTAAGGAGTTAGAAAAAGAGAAGCTAGTAAAGGAAACCCGACCCACAGGTGTCAGGGCTCGAGGAGTCGAGGCCAAAGAGGATGGGGTCGTGTTCCCTGAAGTGCGGAGCAGGGAATTGAGTACAAATATTATGCGATGCTCGCCTTTCTGTCAAGAAATTAAGGAAGCTCGAGGAACAGAGTCAGTCCCTACAAGATTGCCAAGATATAATGGAACCTCTGACCCCGGGGAGCATATAAACAGTTTCATAAATGTGTTGAATTTGTATGGACACTCGGAGGATTTTTGCTGCAAAATCATGGTCACCACATTCGAAGGGATTGCTTTGGATTGGTTCGGAAAACTACCCCCGAACTCGATCTTCTCTTTCGATGAGTTATGCGATAAATTGAAACATCAGTTTGCTAGCCAAAGGAAACAGAGGTTACCTGCTAATCATTTGGGAACGGTGAAACAAATGGAAGGAGAAACACTGAGGCAGTGGCTGGCAAGATTCAGTATTGAACTTCTGAAAGTTGATACCCCGCAGATTGAATTTCTATCATCGTTGATGTTCGAGCTAACCCGCAATAGCCAGTTCGGGAATGCTCTCTGCCGAAAGCAACCAAAGTCTTTCGAGCGGATTATGGAAATAGCTGAGAAATACATGATCCAGGAGGAAATGAATAAGTTAAAGAACGCACAGAATCCTAGGCCCCCGATCGTGAAGAAACCTGATCGGGCCCCTATCCCTAAACCAAGCGACTACGGAGGGTCAAACGCGCAGCAAAAAGGCTCGGTTTGGCAGAGACTTAAGGTCTATAAACCTCAGGCTCCGACCCACAGATCTAATGTCTACGGTCGACCTGCATCTCCTGATAGGGCTCCGAGGACGGAGCATGAAAAAAGCAACTTTACCAGATTGAATACTTCGAGGGACGAGATTCTGACGGTACTCGAAGAGAGGAATTTGGTCCCTGGAGCTCGGCGTATCACTCAACCTAGACCAGGGACTATGAATCACGATAAGTATTGCAGATACCACAGAGCTCGGGGGCATAGCACCGAAGATTGCTTTCAGTTAAAACAAGAGATCGAGAAACTGATTGCTCAGGGAAAGTTGAAGGAATATGTCAGAAAGGAGAACCATAACAGCCGTTATCGATCCAGGAGTCCTAGGAGGTCCTCCGAACAACACCGTGAGGATCGACAACAAGCAGAGGGCCCGACGAATCGGGTGATAAATATGATATCTGGTGGGCCAGCTGGGGGAAATAGCAGGAATGCGAGGAAAAGGACTGCTAGGTCGATAAAGACTGGTGTCTCGACTAAGAAAGAGGTCATGTCCTTAAGACCAGCGCCCTCGATAAATCAAGTCATTAGTTTTTCCGAGGCTGACAGACCTAGTGACGTGACTTGGGATACTAATGAAGACGACCCTGATTTTTCAATGGTCTTGACCCTGAGAATTGCTAACTTCGAGGTTAGGAGGGTGTTAATCGATAATGGCAGTTCGGCAAACATAATCTCTTCTGAGGCGCTCGACAGAATGAATCTACAACACCCGCGTTTGGAACGAGTATCCACCCCGCTCATTGGGTTCGGTGGATCAGAAATTGTTCCCCTCGGAACCATACTCTTGAGTACTACTATGGGCAAGAAACCTAGAGATGTTACGAAGATGGTTAAATTCCTAGTCGTGAGTACCCCGTTCGCTTATAATGCAATCTTGGGGAGACCGGCTTTAAACGTATTCAAAGCGGTCGTGTCAACTTACCACCAGATGGTAAAGTTTCCCACTTTGGCGGGGGTCGGAGAAATGAGAAACGACCAATGCATGGCATGGGAATGTTACAACACGTCCCTAAACATGAAGAAGCAGTTCGAGCCATTATTGCCCTCGAAGAGAAAGTTAGAAGAGGAAAAGGTATTCTCTGTTTCCGACCTCCCGTTGCCAGATTGTGAAAAGTTGCAGAGTAAAAAAGGAAAAGAGATCGATATGAGCGTACAACCCCCAAATCATAAACAAGTAACGTTAATCCCTGGCTCTCCCGAGAAGTTCACCAGGATTGGGACCGAGCTAAGTCAAGGGATGGAGACCATGCTGATCGAATTCCTTAGAAACAACGCCGATGTCTTTGCTTGGAGTTCTGATGATATAGTCGGAATCGACCCGAGAGTGATCACTCATTCTTTAAATATCGATCCTAAAGCAAAGCCAGTTAGGCAAAAGAAGAGGAATCACGGTCGAGAAAAAGACAAAATCATCAATGCTGAGGTGGATAGGTTATTGGCCGCGAAACAGATTCGGGAAATAACTTTCACTGAATGGCTTTGCAATGTAGTGTTGGTGTCGAAGGGAGAGAAGGTCGACAACAAATGGAGGATGTGTAATGATTTTACCGACCTGAACAAGTTGTGTCCAAGGGACCCCTATCCTTTACCACGGATCGATATGCTGGTTGACTCGACTGCGGGATTCATTTTCTTTAGTATGATGGATGCTTTCCAAGGATTTTATCAAATATTTATGAATGAAAGAGATCAGGATAAAACAGCTTTTATTACCGAACGGGGAGTATACTGCTTCATTGTAATGCCGTTCGGGCTAAGGAATGCAGGAGCAACTTATCAAAGGCTCGTGAATATGATGTTCAAGGATCTTATTGGTGAGATCATGGAAGTTTATGTTGATGATATGCTAGTGAAGAGCATGACTGAGGAGGAACATATAAAGCACCTTGACAGATGTTTCGCAATCCTAAGGAAGTACAGAATGAAATTAAATCCGGCCAAGTGCACCTTCGGGGTAAGGTCGGGAAAGTTCCTCGGTTATCTGGTTCACGAGCGCGGAACCGAGGCGAATCCAGAAAAAATTCGAGCTATAGCTGAGCTACAACCGCCAACTAAATTGTCTGAAGTGCAGAGTCTAATCGGAAAAATAATATCTTTGAATAGGTTTATATCCCGATCAGCAGACAAGAGTTTGCCTTTCTTCAAGTTGTTGAGGAAATCGAAAGGCTTTGAATGGAGTGAGGAATGCAGTAAAGCTTTCGAAGAGCTTAAAAGGTATTTAGTTTCCCCTCCGATGTTGGCAAAACCGGTCGAGGGGGAACCTTTGTATCTGTACATAGCGGTATCAAGTGAGGCAATAAGTTCTGTTTTGGTGAGATTCAGGATTTCGAGCATAAACCGGTATACTATCTGAGTAAGTTGCTTCAAGGGGCAGAAAAGAATTACCTGGAGATCGAGAAATTCGCACTGGCTTTAGTTATTGCCGCACGAAGGCTGCGACCTTATTTCCAAACTTACAAAATTATTGTTCTGACTAATCAACCTCTACGGCAAGTTCTATCAAAGCCAGAGACGTCCGGGAGATTGATTAAATGGGCGGTGGAGCTGGGTCAGTTCGAGATCGAGTACCAACCTCGAACTACAATCAAGGCTCAAGTCTTAGCTGATTTCATTGCAGAATCAACAGGGTCCAGTTCGGGCGACTTGTCCATTCCCGTGGTAAATCTGGTCGAGGATGTTCAGCACAAAGTTTGGGTGATGCATGTCGACGGGTCGTCGACCAGAGAAGGTGGTGGGGCCGGAATTCACTTTCAGGGTCCCGAGGGGGAGGATCTCAGTTATGCGATCACCCTAGATTTTGTAGTCACGAACAATGAAGCAGAGTACGAGGCTTTGATCGCGGGTTTAGAAATGGCAGTTAAAGCAAACATAAGGTCGTTGACAGTGTTAACCGACTCGGAGCTTGTACATAGACAAGTAAAAGGGGTTTATGAAGCAAAAGAGTTTAACATGGTGAAATATTTGAAAAGAGTGAAGGATCTGGCGACAAAGTTCGAAATATTTGATATACAAGCTATCCCTCGAGAAGAGAACTGTTGGGCGGATTTGCTTTCGAAGTTTACTGGCTCGATAGATGGACGGAAGGAAAGAGTGATAACTTGGCTAATGTCCAACTCCCCAGCTATAGACTCCGACCTAGCCCTAAACTCGGAGGTAATGGAGATAGATGTTCGAGAATCTTCTTGGATGGAGCCTTTGAAAGCTTATCTAAGAGATGGTACCTTGCCGGAAGACACTAATCAAGCTCGAAGGATTAAGTATCGAGCCCCAATGTACGTTTTGAACGAAGGTAGGCTTTATAAAAGATCAAGCTCAGGAGTTTTGTTGAAGTGCATTCCTGAGAGTCAGTTCGATCTAATTTTAAAGGAGGTTCACGAAGGTGAAGCGGGAAGTCATTGTGGTGCACGCGCCTTAGCCTTGAAGTGCTCGAGGACTGGATATTATTGGCCCACTATGATCTCGGATTCCATCGATTATGTCAAGAAATGCCATCATTGCCAAATCTATTCAAATCTAATTCATCAGCCCGCCGAGCAGATGCATTCGATTCCGATCTGCTGGCCCTTCGACAAGTGGGGAATCGATATTGTGGGACCTTTCCCAACTGTTAGATCGAGAAAAAACTATGTCCTGGTCGCCGTGGAATACTTCAGTAAATGGATTGAATGCATTGCGCTAACAAAAATTACTCAATTTCAGGTGATAAATTTTCTCTGGAAGAATGTTGTTTGCAGGTTTGGTATACCGAGGATCCTTATTTCCGACAATGGAACTCAGTTCGCGGGAAAACGAATTTTGGAGTGGTGAGAAAGGTTTGGGATCCAGCAGAATTTCACGTCGGTCGGACATCCCCAGGCGAACGGACAAACTGAGGTCACCAACAGGGAAATTGTTCGATCACTTGAAAAACGTTTAGCCGAAGCGAAAGGCAATTGGTTAGACGAGCTTCCAGGAGTAATTTGGGCGAACAGGACTACAGTAAAGTCTGCTACTGGAGAGACTCCTTTCTCATTGGTTTATGGGTCGGAGGCTGTTATACCGGTCGAATCATTAGTTCCTTCTCCGAGGATAGAATCTTATGACCCCGATCAGAATCAATCGTTGCGAGAGATGGATGTCGATCACGCAGATGGGAAACGCGACCGAGCACGCATAAGAATTCAAGCCACCAAGTCTAGCATGGAAAAAGCTTATGACAAGAAAGTCAGGATAAGAACATTCAAAGTCGGGGATTTAGTCCTCAAAAAGGTGGAAGTATCTAAGCATGTCGGAAAACTTCAGCCAAACTGGGATGGCCCTTATGTCGTGCAGGAGGTCGGAAAAAAGGGGTCCTATAAAATTGCTCACCTCAACGGTGATGTTTTGCCAAGAACTTGGAACGCAATCAATCTGAGGAAATATTATGGAAGATAGATGTTATCATTTTTAATCTTTATTGTAATTTCCAGTTTTCTCAAACTTTACTTTCCTCAAAGGTGTAAGGACAATCAATGAAATCTTTGGTTCGAGTTCTAATTGTTTTCCAAGTACCATCACGGAGAAAGGCTAATATTATCGGCCGAGGGTGAAAGCTGTTGCTATGACCCTCCCTCGATAAAATATGATCAAAAAAGAAAATCGGCCGAGGGTGAAAGCTGTTGCTATGACCCTCCCTCGATAAAAAGATGTTCAAAAAATCAAAATCGGCCGAGGGTGAAAGCTGTTGCTATGACCCTCCCTCGATAAAATATGATCAAAAAAGAAAATCGGCCGAGGGTGAAAGCTGTTGCTATGACCCTCCCTCGATAAAAAGATGTTCAAAAAATCAAAATCGGCCGAGGGTGAAAGCTGTTGCTATGACCCTCCCTCGATAAAAAGATGTTCAAAAAATCAAAATCGGCCGAGGGTGAAAGCTGTTGCTATGACCCTCCCTCGATAAAATATGATCAATAAAAAATAATCGGCCGAGGGTGAAAGCTGTTGCTATGACCCTCCCTCGATAAAATATGATCAATAAAAAATAATCGGCCGAGGGTGAAAGCTGTTGCTATGACCCTCCCTCGATAAAATATGATTGAAAAAGAAAATTTTACGTGACTATCTAGTTCACTTAGTAACGGTCGATTAAATTTTAAGTGTTATGATGACGCAGTTCCGCTCGAAACCCGAACAACTTTCAAAAGTTTCTGATTATCTGGGGGACCACTAAAGTTGGGATCATTATTTCCTAAGTTCAATTATTCTTCAAGGGAACCTCTCAACTTTCAGATATTATTTATTTGGACGATTATCGGATAATATTTCCGAGGACAGTTTATCGATCGATAAATATTCTCATTAATTCATCATCAAATTGCCTTTTACGAGCAGAAGACTTGCAATAAGACGATGGAAAGGAAAAATAAAGTGGCAACTATATGGTTTGAAACAATAGGTTCTCATTAATATTTTCGAGCAAGATACAAAGATCAATGAAAGGCAAATGTTACAACTTTATTGACATTCATCGAACAAATTACAAAGTTGTTGAGTGTACAAATGAAGTCCTACTACAACTACTTTACCCTATTCTATGGTCTTTGAGTCTTCGAGCATCTTTCAGTGTTGCCGACCAGGAATACCGCCGAACATCCGATAATTGCACCACAATTTGGGGCAAAGTGATCGAGTTGTATATGTTTATCGTCTTATGATATCTGGTTTTGAAATTAGACAATATGGATTGCAGATTATTGTTTCTGATCTCCATACTTCTCCCAGCGTTCTCGCTACCAGCCGAGCCCGATCACTTCCCCGAGTTGGCGTACAAGGTTGAAATTCCTCATTTTTAGATCCGAAATTTCAACCTTTGGCAAGTCATCTTTTTATGATCGGGAAGCTTGACCCAAAGTGACCATTCTTCAAGGAAGAAAGGAAGAACTTCGTGAAACAAGATAACCCCAAAGAAAGTACTTGAGGTCAAACTCCCTTTTAATTATCTGACCTGCTTTCCGCCCTCAGGTATACCCCTCGAAACCAGCAATGCTAACCCTGCCCAAAATACTCAAGCAAGGGTCAGTCACTTGTTGGTATTTCAAGGGGAGATCCCATTTTCAGGGATCGGAGACCCCCCGATATCCGAGGGTCCCCTTTTTTCCAATTCCACCCATACCAAAAGAAACTGTATTTTTAAGAGGAGATCGGAAGTAGGTTCGAAGCCGAATTTCAAAGGCTTGATCAGGAAGAGGAAAAGATCCGAGCTTCGTCCTCGGATAAAACATTTTTGACAGCAAAGGGTAAAGATTTTCAACTGGGTAAATGCCATATTTATACTAAAAGGATGATTTGATCGACGGTCACTATTCAATGAAACCAACGGCTCAGATTAATTCATTTATCACAAATGACCTTTCCACTTCCCGAGATAGAGGTACTGTTTGGACAGACTTTCTTTGAAACTTAGCTGAAAAAAGAGGAATACTATGACTTGGTCAAATATGCAGTGCAGGAACTTTCCATCTTTAAATTATGCTCGGAATTCGAGCGATCACTCTTAACTCGAGTATAAATTGTTTTAACACTGAAAATGCTACTTGATTGCTTACTCTTAACTCGAGTATAAATTGTTTATACAGTAAATCACTTTATCAGAACACAAAACATAATCGATTAGAAGGAAGAAAAAGTTTATTATTCCAACGAGGAAAACAAGTACAAAAGGAAAAATCTAAAGTACAACATTTAATCGAGCAGTCAACAGAAGAAATCTCTAAACACTTTTCTCGAAGAGAAGCTTGCGGACTTCGACGTTGCGGGCCTCATACCCGGCCTCATAAACTTTTTGATAGGCCTCTTTCTCCCGCTGCTCGTTGCTTTTCTTCTCCTGCTCGACGAGTGACTTCAGCCTGTCCAACTCCTTGCTCAACTCCTCGTGAACCTGGCTCTCCTTCTCCTTCACAGCTTTCTCCGTCTCGGAGGCCAATTTCTGCTCGATGGCTCTGGTTTCTTCAAGAGACCTTGTTAGTGCAACCTTCTTTTCCTCCAGCTCGAGGATAACCTTTGCACGCTGTTCGATTTCTTGCTCGACTTGCAGCCCGAGGGTAAATAACTGTTGTCCGACCTTAAAGGGACAGAAAGTTATTTAGTAAAAAAAAAAAAGGGGGGGGGGAAGAGATAGGACAACACTTACTTGAAAAGGCAGATCCGTGCTCGATCGCGCCGTTTCATTCGCGTTTTTCCCGTCTGGCTCGGCCATGGCCTTACTTTTCACCTCTTCAAAAAAGGCGCTAAGCGTCCGAGCAACCTTAGGGACAGTGTTTTGGGGCTCGGGATTCCCACCCGACGAGGGAGTCTTCTTCTGATCGACGGGAGGGTCATTTATTTTGACCTTCTTTTTGGAAGGCTCAACCACATCCTTATTAGCCTCCGAGGTCAGAACACTATCAGTTATTGTCCTCTTCTCCCCAGTCATTTGAATCAAGGCTGAGGTTGGAATCAGGTCGTCCACGAACGATCTTTTATTTGGAGCAGACTCAGAGTCATCAGAGGTGATTTGCTTATTAGGCCTATCGACCTTCTTGTTACCCTCGGAGCTAATTTTCGACTGAGAAGGGGAGTCCGGAATTGGTATGACCGGCCCTTTCTCGAAGCCAGATGATTTCTTGGCCACAGTTTTGCCAAGGTCACCAGTTGATTCAATGACCGCCTTCGAAGGAGAATCGACCTTATGCTTGCCTCGGTCGTTCTTAGAAGTCTTTCCTGCTTCCGAGGAGGACTTAGGTTCTTTGACTTTCGACTTGGAAGGTTTTTCTTTCTTGACTTTAAGCAACAACCTCGGGTCGATCTTGGAGTTCACCAGGCCTTCCATGATCTGTATGTTCCTAATGCAGAAGAGAGCTCGATTTACTTATCGACCGAATAGCTCCGACGAAGAGTGAATTATAATTTCAGTGACAAAAATCTTAAACTACCGTCTATTTATAAGAAAAAGGAACGTTGCCTTTTTGGGAGCCCAACAGTCGCGAATTTCAAGATTTTCGTGCTCATTTAAGAAGATCGATTGTTTTGATATCGACGTTCTTTCTATGAGCCTTATGGCTCACAAAGACTTTTGTCTAGTTGAGCAGTATGATAAATTAATGGTGAGAGCACTCGGAAAAACAGATAAAGCATATTTTATAGATGATCGAAACAATTACAGGGCATATAATAAACGATCCTACAATCTTACAATCTATTACAAGAAATTTAAAGGTTTGGCTGCGCCTCTTTGCCCTCACCTTCGGAGTTACCCTCGACATCGACGTCATCATCTCCAGAAGCTTCTTGATCGTCCCCATCGGAATTGTCATCAGAGGTATCCGAACGGTCTGAGCTATCTGAACTCGAGCTTGCGCTGGAGGTATCCAAGTCCATCAAGTCAGGGTTGGGCATTGGGACTCCAAATTCTTCCACAAAGGGAGCGAACTCATGTTCTTCCCAGTTGGCCGAGCTCGAGGACTCGGTTCGATAGTCTTCCCCGCTAGAGTTTTTCATGATGTCCATATGCTTTATATACTCCGTCATTCTGTCGGGAATAACCTTTGCTGCGGCCAATTGTTGAACACCTTTGAAAAAGGTAGTTTGAAGGATTTCGCCGACCCTCCCTCGAGCTATGGCATCCAATGCAGGAGACTCCAAAAATTCTCTTATCGAGCTTAGGCGAGAATCTTCTTTGCCCCGCTGATAAGACAGCTCGGAATCAGCCTTAGTCTGCGCAAGCTCCTCTTCAAGTTTCCTAACTTTCTCCTCGAGCAAGCTTTTCTCTTCCACGACCTTCACCAAGTTTTCCTCGACGGCAGGGGTATACTTGGCTTTCATGGACTCCAATTCTGCTTGGACAGAGGAAAATTGATTACGCAGTTGGGATTCCTCCTTGAGCAAGTCCATATAAGCAATATGGACTCGATCGGACTCCTCTTCCAACATCGACACACGATTCACCTCTGTGAGAAAGCAGTCCCCGATCTGCAAGAACAGGCTGGTTAGTACTTTATTCCAAGACTTAAAACAGTTGCAACAAATGTAAAGGAATTTACCGTGTGATATGCTTTGGAGAATTGGCCCAGTACGTCGAGATCGGAATGGCCAAGAAGCTCCTCTTGGTCCTCGGCAAATCTCCCCGCCATGAAAATCTTGATCGCCTTGTCATGTTCATTCTCGCCGTTCGGGGTGCGATCGCTTCGAATTGATCCCCTCTCGGGATAACCCGCTGCTCGGGAACCTCTAAGTTGATCTTCGATGAAATCCACCATGTCAGGCCTACTTCGACCAGGACGGGAAGAAAGGGGCGTTCGGTGTCGACCCCACAGTCCGGTCCTCCTTTTGGCCTCGGGGGCTCCCTCGAGATCTTCCCGAGCTCTCCGATTATAGATCTCTGTCCCTCTAAGCTTCTTCATGGTAAACATGCTATATCCTAAACCAGAAGAAGAAGAAGGACCAGCTTGATGAGGAGGTCGTACCATTCGTATCGGCTCAGCATTCTCGGGCTCCTCTTTGTTTCTGACCTGGTCAGTTTGGGCCGAGCTTCCCCGAGGAGGGACGGCAGTTCTGGGCTCCGGTCTAGTTTGCCTCCTAGGTTGACCGGGTGTTTTCCTCGAGGTAGATGCTACAGTTTTACCGACTATAGAAGCTCGGTATTGCTCCACCATTGTTCCTGAAGAAATAAAGAGATGAAATGTAAGTAATGAAATCCGCTGAAAAACTCACTATATAAGTCACTCGGGAAATACTGTTTTTCCTTACTCAATGTTCGAGGATCATCAGCGACTGCTAGTGGAAAGGTAGCTCGGCTGAGTTCTGCTTTTCGAAGTACGGGTTCCAGAATGAGAAAAGCCGACTGGTACAAATCCGAACACATCTCTTTGACAACGACGTCCGGAATGACCTTCTGAAGCTGACCTAATAGTTCCCGTTTTCCGTACACCCATTCTCGCTCACCTGGCCATCTGTGTGGGACCATCTCCGAGCTTCCCTCAGAAGCTGGTTCTTCAGGACCTTTAATGAAGAAGAACTGTTTCTTCCAGTCAAGAGAATTGCTGGAAGTGATGGTCGATAAGACCGAATGATTCGAACGCTGGGAGAAATACACGAACCCAACGTTCGAGGCGGATGAGGTACTGATCTTGAAGAATTGCCAGAAGCGTCGGAAGTTAGCAACTTGATTCTTGGCCTTCATCAAAACGCTGAAAGCTATCAGATACCCGATCGAGTTGGGAAGAATCTGTGCGGATGCCAGGCTAAATGCATCTAAAACCTGCACGAGTAAGGGAGCAAAAGGAATACGCAACCCATAGTCGAATTGCCGAGCATAGAAAGCTTGACATCCTGCGGGGGGCTTATTCACTCTTTGAGAGGGGGTCGGGATTATTAGCGAGTAACCCTCGGGAAGGAATTTGCCTATCGTAGCTTTGAGGTTCGCCTCGTGCTCTTTCGGATCGTACGCACTTGAGATGTCGTCGACCCGTTTCTCGGTCTTTTGAGCCCGACCTGTGGCTTTGGATTTTTTCGAGACACCGGCTAAGTCGAGGATTCGCACACTGCACCCGCCTCCAATCTCATACCTCATTATCTCATGCTTATCGAACAGTACAGTCAAGTCGTTGCCGTTCTCATTCTCGGAGTCAGTTTTTTCTCCTTCTCCACCTTCCTCACTGTTGGCCTTGGCATTTTGTTCCGCATCACCATCGTGCTCGGAATCTTGTCGACCTGATGTACCCTCTCCAGCGTTCGACTCTATGGCATGCTCTATTTGATTGACGATTCTATTCGTCTCTTCGGAAGAATTTTCAGTGGTTTTGAAGTCATTGATGAGTTCCCCAGTGGATCCCAGGTCGGAATCTGATCCAGAGGGGATGTTGGTTTGAACGTCGGGATTCTGGGAAGTAGACATGATTAGAAGATATTTATTGGAATGCTCGAATTAAAGAAAAATACTGTTTATCGATCTAAAGGCTCCGATCAGCTGCGAATTGTAAAGATGCACTTTTTTTTTTTTCTCCAAGTAAACATATATATAAAGGTTAAAAGGGTAAATTGCAAATTCAACCCCGAGTAACCGCGACGGTTAGGCTCCCACTCTGTAAATTTGAAGATTATCTTTTGTTAATAGCATTTATGGTCCTCCAAGCTTCGGAAATGAGTATTTCTCGACTCAACAGGATAAAATATGTACTCTTTTTCCCTTCGCTCGGTTTTTATCCCACTGGGTTTTTCCGAGTAAGGTTTTTAACGAGGCATATCCAACTCAAGACTGTCCGAGGCCTGTTCTCTACTATCTATTTTTCCGAACTTCAAATATTGCAGCTCTTGGTGAATCTTCGAGGTGAATCTCTCAGGTCAAAAACCTCACCCTTCTATCTTTGGAGCGATTCGGTTTTTCGAGGCTCTCCCAAGGATGATGTGCACTCTTTTTCCCTAGCTCGGATTTTTTCCCACTGGGTTTTTCCGGACTAGGTTTTTAACGAGGCATGTCCGAAAACATCAAGAGATCAAAGTCTTTCGCCGTAATGCAATGTTTACTTCTCCGAGCTTCTGCTTCACTTACGCTCGAGAAGTGGGGGAGTATTGATGAGGGGTATTTCGCATATGCCACTTTAGGAAATACCTTCTGCTCGAGGTCGGCCTCGATCCCGACCAGAATGGTATTCTCCGACCAGAAGAACATGGTTTTCCGATCAAGCCTGACTGATAGCTCTCGATCAAGTACCCCGACCTTCTTCCCGATCTACTCGTCTCCTCGGGATTACTGTGGGGCCGACCTACAGCTTTATACAGCTGGCCGAGAGGTGTTCTCCTACGGATGGTCTACCTAGCTCATTACTGTTCCTATAAATACGCGGCGCATTTATGACATCAGGGACGGCACAACTTCCAAGATATTCCTTCTGCTCGGACCTACTGTTCGGATTAGGAACTAGCTTGTATTCTCATTGAACTTAGTCTTTTTAGTAGTACGGCATCCCGTAATGCTCGGGTAGACTCGCTTTGTAATTTGTATTCGAACACCAATATCAATATACAGTTTTACGCTCGATTCATATATTGTTATACTCTACTTTCCTTATTGAACTTGAACGAAATACAGTATAATCAACAGTTGTCACCAACAAGACACAAAGTGAAATATCAACACTTCAGTTGAATGTTGATTATCTGAATGACCAATCTGGTGAGATGAAGACTACTCCACTGATAGGATAGTGCCCTGCAAGCCAATATATTTAGCTTGTATTAGGACTATCGTAATCTTTCTCTAGTATAAATGAATTAATACGCTCGTTTGTTTATAGTATGTAAATCAAACAATGGCCAACTTCATCTCTCGCGAATCACTTAAGCGATTGGATGAAATCCTTAGATCACAATAGACTATGGGACGATTCCCTTCGGTATTGAGTGCAATCATGAAACAGTCTCTAAGGTCGTGATCTTAAAACATGTTCCAAGTCATAGATTCCGAACGAGACGGGGTATCGAAGGAATCGCAAAGACTTGTATAAATATGCATGATTCACATGGAGTGAATGTTGGATGAAGATGAAGACTTTGAAGTGAAGGGAGGTTTTGATGATTTCCAAAGTCATCAGCTAAGTGGAAGCTTAGTACAAACCTTAGAAAATATTTGACCAAGGAAGAAACACTTCAGACGAGTCAAATATGGTCCAGAAGACTACTGATCTGTTGCTGAAGAAGGAATCAGACTGGTGGACTATCAGCCGACTCAAATCATATTAGTTCAAGTTTGGGATCAGCCGAGTACACATCAGACGAGTGACTTCGATCAGCAGAGTGGAAGTGGATCAGAAGTTATTGCAACGGTAATAAATGCACTTGGAGTAATAAATGCTGAAGAGTGATGAGGGCTATTTTGCACCTATGATCGAATAAGTATTTATCGAGCCAGTTCAGAATCGATCCGACCTACGGGGATCTCAAGGTCGGCTCGACCAGTTAAACTCGTATTCGATCGACCTACTTTGATCGACCTACTGCCCGTCACAGGGGACTTAATGGGCCCAGCGATACTCCAAGGCCATACAGGTTTCCTAGGCCAAATAGGACTCCTAGTTCAGCTAGGACAGTAGGAATATTATAAATAGCAAATCTTACATTATATTGGGGATCCAGAATTTTACCTAACGAAATATACTACAGTTGTTCGCCATTGATATTATTATTGTTTTATTTCGCTTGTTCTTGAATTGCATCATCCTGAGTACTTTAACCAAACCCTTAATACATACAAAACTATTCTAGAGATAAATTACTGAGATTAAACCTAAGACGAAATTAGGTTAAATCAGTTGGCGCCCACCGAGGGGCAGGTTAATTACTCGATCGAAATATGGTCAATCCAAGGAAAAGCGCACGTAATGCAGGAAGAAGCACGAATTCTCGACCTTCTCACGCTATGGATAGCTTGCCTGAAGGTTCCCAAAGAATTAGCGCTAATAACACACAACCTCCGGTAAAGCAACAGAATCTTGATCCTATAGAAGAACAAGTTGCGCCAAACGAGAACATTAATCGGAACGACGGAGCGCGACAAACTCCTACCACAAGTAGGATTCCTAACCCACCTATCCAATCCGTCCCTGCCGCACCGCTTTCCGCTGACCAGGAAAAAATACTACAAATTGCTCAAATTTTAAGTTCGTTTTTTCCTCAAATTCTACAAACCCATGCAGTCGCGGAACAAGTAAGGGCGGCTGTTGGTCCTTCAAGAGCGGCTAACAACGTCAGGGAACCTCGGGTGAATAATGACCACCAGTCAACTCAAGCTGAAAGTCCGGACGCGGATCAACGATCTCAAATATCCCCGCCAAACATATCAGGAAGGAACCTGGGTCGAAAAACTAATCAGGCAAGAGCTAATGCTCGATCTGAACCTCGCCTATCCAAAGACCGCACTGTGATACCGATCGATAACGCGGACGAACCCCCAATTATCAATCATCAAGCGACCAAGAGAATCTCTGAAAGAGATATAGAAAGGATGGTCGAGGAACGAGTCGAACAGAGGCTTCTGACTCTGCAGCAACCTTGGCCTCGTTCCCGTGAAATACAGGATAGTATAGCTGCGTGTTCCCCTTTCTGTTTAGAAATCAGGGAAGCACATGCTTCTGGATCTTTGCCCGCCCGGCTCCCCAGATACGACGGAACCACTGACCCAACCGACTATATCTTTAGTTTCACTAATATAATGAGCTTGTATGCTCATTCAGCAGAATATACGGCCAAATTGATGATCACAACGTTTGAGGGGTTAGCATTGGATTGGTTCGGAAAACAACCACCTAACTCCATCTTCAGCTTTAGAGAATTGTGCAACAAGTTAGAACAGCAATTTGCCAGCCAGAAGAAACAAAAACTCCCCATGAGCTATCTAGGAACTATAACCCAGCTAGAAGGGGAGTCGTTAAGAACTTGGTTAGCAAGGTTTAATGTGGAACTTTTGAAGATTGACTCTCCGAACATTGATTACATCATATCAATTCTATTTGATCTGACTAAGAATAGGCAATTTGGCAACGCCTTGAGTCGAAAGCAACCTAGAACCTTTGCTGAAATCATGACGTTGGCCTCCAAATATATGACACAAGAAGAGATGAACTCTTTTAAGGACAAAAATAAGAATAAAGCATCAACTTCAGGATCAAGGAAACCGGAAAAACCTCCAATGAATAGAGTAACGGAATACGATCGATTTCCCCGAAGAGGGAACGTGTTTCAAAGGTTAAAACCACATTTGGTAAACAACCTAAGTATAACAATCTTTGAGTAACACCGATTGGGTCGGTATAAACTCATCGATCTCCTACATGAACGATCTACAAAAGGTTAAAACCACATTTGGTAAACAACCTAAGTATAATAATCTTTGAGTAACACCGATTGGGTCGGTATAAACTCATCGATCTCCTACATGAACGATCTACAAAAGGTTAAAACCACATTTGGTAAACAACCTAAGTATAATAATCTTTGAGTAACACCGATTGGGTCGGTATAAACTCATCGATCTCCTACATGAACGATCTACAAAAGGTTAAAACCACATTTGGTAAACAACCTAAGTATAATAATCTTTGAGTAACACCGATTGGGTCGGTATAAACTCATCGATCTCCTACATGGACGATCTACAAAGGATAAAACCACATTTGGTAAACAACCTAAGTATAATAATCTTTGAGTAACACCGATTGGGTCGGTATAAACTCATCGATCTCCTACATGAACGATCTACAAACGTTAAACCACATTTGGTAAACAGCCTAAGTATAACTGCAGATTTACGCAAATAAACGAACTAATATTAATATATATAAAATATACATCGGAAAGATGCATAAACTACCCTAGCTACATAAAACAACAAATTCCATTATGCGATAAAGTAAGGAGGTAACAAGAGGACTTCAGCTCGGTTTATCTCTGTATCTCTCTCAGAATTCTTGCCACCAGCTAGATCCGATCGAACCCAGTCGAGTTCGCAGCCACAAAGCTTTGGAATCAGAGAGAGCTTTGAGAGATCATAATGTTACACGGTCGATGGTAGTCAGCATTTCTCGGACATACATTCTCGTTTTAATGAACTAACCAGCTTTTCACCGACCATGTAACTAATAGATCGGAACCCCACAACACCGACCTTTACCCATCTTCATAGGATGGTCGGATGAGGGTAGGCATTCCAATCCATTTCCCTTATTAGGGGTCGGAGATTTCATGGTTTTTGAGAAATCTCCATTTTCCGATTCCGCCAATACCAAGTCGACACGGTGAGTGATTTGTTTGATTCTCGAATTAGGTGGACGACCGCCATTTAGCACAAAGAAGAAGTACATCATTTAAGGATTTTTACTTATGATGGTAATTTAAGGAAGGAAGATTCCTTTTATAGACAGGTTAAGTTGAGATCCTACGGTGAGACTCGCATCCAATCAACGGCTATAACACCGCTTCGGGAATAACGTTACAAAATCATAACCACAAAGCCGTAAATAAAGGAATGGAAATAAATGCGTTTTTGACTCGGTCGAAATAGAGGTATTATATTAGATCGTTGAAGACAATACAACGACTATCATAGCAGAGCTAGTATTACATATTCAATATTCAGCGATCAATTACGCAAAACAATTACACCTACAAAATAACAGAAGAAAGTATTTGGTTTCAGAACGCTTCAAACTCTCCTCGGAACGATCATCTTTTCTCCTACTTTGAGAACAGTGACGAGAAATTAATGTTCAGGCTTATTTTACTGATCGATGGGTACCGACGGGCGACCTAAGCCGCAGGCTTTCATGATGCCACCACCTTGAAAAAGTTGATGCTTCTTCTTTATCGATTAAAATAGAGATCAGAAGGGTCTCATGCTCGACGTCACCAACCGTTTAGAAACAAGTTGATTTCGATAAAGCATAGAATCCTGCTTTCCTCAACTATCGACCTCTATCATACGACGTTATATATGGTCCGCCAATCCCCGGTTGTGAGGTTTGCCCGACCCTCACCATTTAAGCTAGAGATCTCATTTTTCCAATTCCTCCCATACCAAGTCATGACCTCCTCGGTAGATAAATCGACAAATTTGGTGGCCGACAATACTTATAATAATGTATATTCATATTGAAGGACTTCATCTTCTGTGAGATGGAGAGGGATGAAGTGAATCTATTTATAGGCGGAGGATAAAGGATCCAATGGTGTAAATTGAGGTCCTATCAACGGCCCAGATTAAAATCGTTGTAAGAACGGTTCGCAGAATCAGGACAAATAATCGATCATTGAAAGGAAGATACAAGGAATAATGGATTTTATTCAGATCTTTGAGAAGGTCGTTACATTTTACAACAATATCGTCACAAAAAACTACATTTACATTCAAGGATCGTTACAATTATTTCAAACGTTAAGCCTATTTCGCTACTCCTCGGAACGATCTGCTCCTTCAAATCTACCTTCTCCTCGGACTATTACCGCTGCATGAAAACGAGGAACATGCAGAAGTGCGTATATTTGCTGATGTAGGTGAATTACCGACCTCTAAATAAACCAAATGAGGCATACTGCATCTAGGGTCGATCACAGTATCAAGCTAAAAGCACACTACGAAGGGAAGAACTTTGCTGTCATACAATTGAGACAGGATCGTTCTCCTTGCCTTGGGGACAAGTTTTCAAGCATGCATGGATGTAACACCATTTTAATGAACTAACCAGCTCTCGTCTATCTAAAGAACTCTCTGGTTTGATATCTCCACCGTAGTCCACCGTAGTTAAACTGTTCAGAGGTGGCATATTATTTCAGTTTTCGCTTCTTTTCCTACTTCTCCAATGAGTTATTTATACTATGGGGAAATAACCAATCAACGGACAAGGCATACGAATCGTTCCTACAGTTATGGCACACCTACCAAGTTGACTTCTCATCTTTCAATAATATTGCATGAAATTAATTATCAACATACAGGTCGGAGAGGCGCAGAAATTGAACAAAAAGGTTCTTCCGTTTATCAGGCAAAAATATATATTTACATTTTTAAAAAAAAAAAAAAAAAAAAAAAAAAAAAAAAAAAACAGAAGATCTGTTGTCTACTGCTCAGGAGTATGATCGGGAGTAAGACCTTTGTCTACCGTTTCGTGAACATGAGCAGGAATTGTTGGATAACCAAGATAGGTCATCATTTCTTGGGCACGCTGCTCATATCCGAGGGAAAAACCCCTATCAAACTCCAGATCTTTCAATTGAAGAAGATCTGTTTTCTCCTTAGTAAGCTGCTCCTTTTCAGCCTCCAAACTACTATTTACTCGAGCAAGTTCTCCATTCTCTCTAGTGAGCCTTTCAGTGGTAGCTCGGAGATGCTCAACCTCAGTCATCAGCAATCGATGAGCAGCGGCAATTATATTTGTCCGATCCAGGGATTCTTCTCGAGAAAAATAGAATTCGTCATTCTGTATTCCGAGCTGGAGAGCTTCATGTTTAGCCTGTATTGAGAGATATAAGTAAAACACTTAAAACACTTAGATCTTTTTAAAATAACAAAATACGCATACCATCTCTAAACGTTTGAAGATGGACTGGACAAGTTGTAGAGAAGAGTGGTTCTTCAATCTTTCAAGCTCCTTAGGCAAAATAGTACCCATTCCCAGATTCCAAGAAACCCCATCAGGATCGAGGCTTGGTGGAATACTCGCGTCAATTGAAACCCCACCTGATCGGGTTATATCAAACTCGGTTATCTCTTCAACCTGCTCTTTAAATGGACGTTCATCTAAAAGAAACGGGTCGTCTGCGACCTTTTCAATTGCAGAACGACTGGGACCCGACCCAGTTTTCGACGCTCCTTGTGAAACACGAACAGGAGAGACAACCTGAGTGTCTTGAGAGGTCGAAACAACTTGCGAACCTGGATGGGAAAAGAAAGATTCTGGAATGTCTTCCACGGGCCCTCTTAGTTGCAGAGTGGGCTCGATCTCAGAATTGGGAGCAACAATCTCAGAATTGGGAGCAACAATCTCAGAATTTGGAGCAGTATTCACGGCCTGATGGGAACTTTCTTGACCTATGGGTCGATTTGTTATACCTCGATCGGAAGGAGGACGTTCCTCCATTGATTGGTCGATAGAAGAAGGAGAGATAGCTCGAGACTTCCCGTCGTGTGCTATATCATTGATAGGAGCAGGAGAGATAGCTCGAGACTCCTCATTGATTGATGGGTCGACTGGAGGAGGAGATATAACTCGAGACTCCTGGTCGATTGTTGGGTTTACAAGAGGAGGAGAAATAGATCGAGAACCCTCATTCTGATAAGTTTCAAGAACTCTTGGATCAACCAAGGGATTACGGATCGGAAGACCCGTCGAGGAATGCCTAGCTTTCTCCGATGGTGAAGGAATAGACTTCGCAATCTTCGGATGTCCATCAGGTGAAGACGACAATGGGTCAGATCGAGGCATGGCTTTTCGAGGAGAAGCTCCCCCTTGGGAGGATGATTGATGAGGACTTTCCATTCGAGGCTTTTTCCTCGGAGTATCTCGTCGGGAAGAACCTCGCAGAGAGCGTTTTGAAGCTCCAGAAAATAGGTTGGAACTCATGATCAAAGAATCAAAGGTTCTTACGAAGTATCGAGTTGAGAGCTCCGAGCAACAAAAAATAAGAAATTTTATAAGTGGGGACGCGCGGTAAAAACTCCAAAAGATTCACCTTTATATATAGTTAAGGAAATGACAGTTATGTCCTCGGACCTTGGCGCGCACAGTAAAAATTCAAATGTAAGGAAAAAGCGGGTCAACGAATATGTACTGTGATCATCATAAGGACGTAGTATATCTAAGTAAAATCATATATATTATAAAAGGAAATTTACATGTTCTGCAGAGTTCAAAAGATCTACAATTACGACAAGATAAAAGAAGAAATAAAAACGTCCTAACTATGGAAGTTGGTTTCTTTCAAAGGCGAGCCTTCCTTTTCTCCTTCATTCCCCTCGTTGACTTGGTCTCCTTCAACATCCTCTTCGTCGACGATATCTTCCTCTTCATTTGATTGATCCTCCAAGATATCTTTTATTAGCTCGAAATCAGGTGCTGGTACGGAAAATGGGGATCCATATTCATCGACTAAATGAGCCAGAGGATGGCCGCTATAATCAACAGAGGGTAATGACTCAGGAGGATAGTCTTGAAGACTTCGATCCTTTTCGATGGCCATGATTTTGCGATATTCATCCCGCTTATCAGGAATCTGCCCGGACTCGATTAATTGATCGACGCCCTTATAGAACGAGCTCAAGAGCAGACCACCAATCTTTTGATGAATTATGGCAGTATGTAAAGGAGAATTGAGAAACTCTCGAACTATGGGCTCGACGTCTGAAGAATGATGCGCATCTATGACCCTCTCTATGTCAGAAGAATCATCTTCCTTAGTCGCGAGTTGGGATCGAAGAGCATCGATATCTGACTCAAGCTTGCTAACGAGGGTAGCATGCGCAACTCTTTGCTCTTCCATTTCACGAGTCATTTGGTCGACCTGCGCTTGATATCGACTAGAATCCGTCATCATGCTAATAATGTGAGGATTGTCAGTCTCCAGATTAGGATTAGCAAGAGGATCAGATGAAGTGGCAGCAGAAGCTCGAGAATTATCGACCTGAACAAGTTGCTCTTCGAGTTCTTTGACCCTAGCGTTCAAGATTCTGTTGCTTTCCTCGACAAATTCACATTGATCCCTATGCAATGCCATATCATATAAAGCGGACACCAAGGCATTACCCGCCTATGACAAGGAAAATTTATAAATAACCTTCAAATAGAATATTATAGGTTATTAAAAAATCAGAAGAAACTGAGGAATATTACCACTGCGTGAGCATGTGCTGCCCTTGCGAATTGCTCGAGGGGTTTTTTCTTTATCGTCCTGTTAACATCTTGAGTAAAGGTCGAAGAAAGGAGAATTCGAATGGATTTATCGACAACATTCTCCTTATCATCAGACATCAGTGTATCCTTCTCGGAATATCCAGCCGCCCGTTTCCCCTGAAGGTGACTCTCGATCATATCTACCAAGGAAGCTTTATGACCAATATCTCCGACATGAGTAAAATATTCCCCTCCTTTGTCAAAGAACTGTTTTCTCCTTTTAGCTTCTGGGCCGGTAGGATTGCGCTCTGACCAAGATTGACAACCTAGAATACCATGCTGATCCCTAAGAAATTTGGGCGGATAACCGCGACCGGAGCGAGAGCTCGAAGATGGTATGTTTGATGAGGGTTGACCATAGGAAGGAGGAGCTACTCGGATAGGATCAACATCCTCAAACGACTCTTCCTCGATATTCTCCAGATCCATAAATTGATCTCCCCTCCTTTTCCTCGACTCCTTCTGCTCTATGGGGGCCTTACCCCAGGACTTTTTTGAGTTCGACAGAACGGATTTTCCAACCACTGAAAAGCGGCAATTCTCCACTATGGTGGCTGCATTGAGAAGAAATTAGACGTTAGTAAATAACGAGTTCATAGATTCTTTTATAAATAAAGTAAAGATAGGAAATGATCTTACCAAGAGGTCGATCATCCAATGGAATGGGAAACTCCAGAGAACTTAATCCAGCCTTCCTAAGAAAGATTTCTCCGATCAAATAGGCCGATTGATATTTATCCGACCTCATCTGGTCAACTAAAGCAGATGAAAATTGATCATCTGGGGACATCTGTCCGATCACCTTTCGACCGCCATATACCCAAAGATCATTATATCCCCAGTCGTGAGAAAACTCCTCTTTTTCTCCATTCTCGAGAATAGACACGGTCGGAGCTCTAACAAAAAAGAAATTTGATTTCCATTCCGTACTGTTGCTTGAAATGGCGTTTTCGAGGATAGCATAGCCGGGTCTCTGACTAACATAATAGTAACCCCTGTTGGAGGAGCTCGATACTGAAAAACGAAAAAAGTGAAGAAAGTTACGGAACGAGGGCTGTAGACCTCGAGCAACCATCAAAACAGAAAATGCCATGATAAAAGCTATGGCGTTCGGAACGAGTTGAGTCAATGAGACTATGAAAGTCTCCAGAAACTGATGGAGAACTGAGGAAAGAGGAAAACGGAGCCCGTGGTCGAAGTGGGACGTATAGAAAGCTCGACAGTTAGCGGGAGGAGTATTTACTCTCTGCTCGGAAGTAGGAATAATAATCTCAAAATCCGATGGGAAATAACGACCATATTCCCTTTTCAGAAATGGTAGATCTTCTTCTCTCAATCGAGAAGGGAAAAGTTCTACAGGTGCAGAAATCTGAGGTTGGGTCGTTTTAGATTTTTTAGATGCTCTCGACATCATCTCTCCTTCTGGAATAATTTCCACGACTAAACTATCAACTTCATCCTCAGCATAATCTCTGACTTCTTCTGCTTGGGAATTGTCTATTGCCTCATTATCAGAAGAAAGGATATCAGGGTTGGGAATATTAGGAGGAACTTGTTCTCCTACGGCTTGAGTAGGGGAAGGAGGATTCTGTGAAGTCGAAGCCATTTCTCTATGTTTGGATAAAACGTGTTCGAAAGAATGAGTAAATGGGTAAACTATCGATGTAAACTTTTACTGCTGGAAGGATTAGATATTTGGGGTAAAAGTAAATTATTCCATTAATTTCTACTATATATATGGACTGTGAAAAGACAGATTCAACCCTTCGCGTCTCTTCATATTCCCGCCAATTAAAATCATGAAAAGACCCTGCCATTGTCTGACACACATTAACCAAGATACGTGTCTGTACGAAGAAGATTCAATTGGATATGCACTCTTTTTTCCTCATTCGGTTTTTATCCTGAAGAGGGTTTTTCCGAACTAGGTTTTTAACGAGGCATACTCCATGAACAACAAAAAAGATCAAGGAAAAAATAACTAATTCTACTTCTACGAGCTCCAGCTACGATTGCGCTCGAGAAGTGAGGGAGTATTGATGAGGGCTATTTTGCACCTATGATCGAATAAGTATTTATCGAGCCAGTTCAGAATCGATCCGACCTACGGGGATCTCAAGGTCGGCTCGACCAGTTAAACTCGTATTCGATCGACCTACTTTGATCGACCTACTGCCCGTCACAGGGGACTTAATGGGCCCAGCGATACTCCAAGGCCATACAGGTTTCCTAGGCCAAATAGGACTCCTAGTTCAGCTAGGACAGTAGGAATATTATAAATAGCAAATCTTACATTATATTGGGGATCCAGAATTTTACCTAACGAAATATACTACAGTTGTTCGCCATTGATATTATTATTGTTTTATTTCGCTTGTTCTTGAATTGCATCATCCTGAGTACTTTAACCAAACCCTTAATACATACAAAACTATTCTAGAGATAAATTACTGAGATTAAACCTAAGACGAAATTAGGTTAAATCAAAGAGGAAGGGTATTTATGACAAATGATTGAAGAAAAACCTCGTATCAGCTTGGTGCATTTAATGCGCATTTAATGCGAAGCGACAGAAAGTACAGCAGAGTGTACAGTGTTCAGTCGCAACAGCCGTTCTGCAGAAAAAGGACCAGTACTCGAGGATTTGACAACTGGCGATCTCTCAACGGGCAGATTTTCAAATCCTTAGTATAAATAGTTCAGTTCGTGAGTTGAGGAAGAAGACACAACACTGAGACAGCGCATTTGAGAGAAAAAATCTGAAGCAGAAATTCTTCTAAGTCTCAAACTCAAGAACAGAACACTCATCAGCCGAGTCATTTGTTGACGAAGCAAAATAGAGAGAAAACAGAAAATACTTGTAAAATCTGAGTGATTTTGTTAGGACTGTGTTGTGAAGAGTAGATATCAATCTTTGTGAGCGATATTACTTCAGAGGATAGGAGTTTCTTTTTGATTTCCTATTGTGAACTTACGGCCATATCATTTGTTGTTTGGCGTAAGCAGAGTATACTGTAATATGCGTGATATAGTATAACCCAAGATCTAAATGACTTGGAAGAGTGGACTAAAGGATTTCTATCCATATAACCACTATAAAAATCCTTTGTGTTTTTAACTTGCATTATTTTCTACATATTTGAAAGAACAGTTTTTAAAACACTTAAAAGGTTAACTGCTGAAAAGTTTTAAAGGAGTTTGTTAAAAACTGGGGATAAAACTATTTCAAAGTTACAGAAAACTACTTGTGAAAAACACTTGATAAATCTGCTGCAAGTTAGTTATTTTAAACTCTGATTTTAATAAAATCAGCTGAGTAAAATCAGAAGAGTGGTCTACTTCGCTGTTCAAAGCTTTGTGCAAGATCAGCTTAGTCTGCTTACTGTTCTCGATCAGCTTAGTCTGCTGAACAGAAAAGTTAGAGATTTTAAAAGGTAAATTTTTTGAAGAGGTCTATTCACCCCCCCCCCCCCCTCTAGACCTCATCTGACCACTTGGGACCAACAAGTGGTATCAGAGCAGGTGGTTCATTTGAATCATCTGATTGATCAACGAGCTTGATCCTTAAGTGTTTTTCAAAGGTTTTCAAAAGTTTTCAAAAGAGCATCTTTTTGAAAAATAAAAACTTTTTGAAAAATGGATTGTATCAGCCTAGTTCCCCACATAGGCGGTATGAGCTTTGAGGACTGGAAAATTCGCATGGAAATTTTCCTTGCTGCTTACAACGATAATATGTACAGGTGCATAACCAAAGGTCCGATAAGAATCACTAAAACAATCAAGGTTGATGGCGTGGATACTGTCGTTGACAAAGATGAAGACGAGATGACAGCTGATGAAATCAAGCTGAAGAATCTAGACAAAGTTGGGATCTTCATCATGACAAAGGCCCTGGACAATGAAAGGTTTGACAAGGTCAAACATTGCAAGACATCTAAAGAGATGTGGGACAAAGTCCGTGATATGAGTGAAGGAAATGAGGCCATCAAAGAACACAATCTAAGTGTTGCCATGGAGAAGTTTGAGAACTTCAAAATGAAACCTGGAGAAACCATTGACCAGATGGATTCAAGGTTTACAAAAGTGTTGAACAATGTTCTGAAGTTGGGTAAGACGTTTACAGACAAGGAGATCACTGTCAAAGTTCTAAAGGCGCTACCACCAAAGTTCAACATGAAGATTACAGCAATGGAAGAATCAAGGGATATGGGGAAGATCTCACTTACTGAGCTGTTTTCTGCACTCAAGGCGTACGAGTATAAAATGCCAAGGATGGGAATAGAAGAGACCTCAACTTCTGGCCCCACTGCTGCACTGGTCGCTGCAGAAAGAACAAGAAAATCGTCCGGAAAAAGCAGAGACGAGGACTCATCTGATGAGGCCCCAGTACTGAGCAAAAAGGAATACACTGCTGACGATGTTGCGTTGTTATTGAACGGGTTCAAAAAGTTCTATAAAAGAAAAATGAAGAACAAATATAACAATGCTTCTACTTCTAAACCTACCTCTCATTCTCATGATATCAAGGAGGATTTTAAATCTAAAATGATGTGCTATAATTGCAGGAAATTGGGACATTTCATCAAGGACTGCCCATATCCTAAAGCGGAGAAATATACAGAGGAGGAAAAGAAACAAAGAAAAGAAAGAAGAGAGAAGAGATACCAAAAGAGCAAGGTGCTGTTGGCTGAAGCTGAAAAGATGGCAGCCATCTACTCATCAAACACAGAATCTGGCACTTCAAGTGATGACTTTATTTTTGCCGAAACACCTGCACTGATGTGTCTCATGGCAAAGGAATCTGATGATTCTGACAATAAGGTAATACTCTCCGAAAGTGAGCTTGAACTGTTTAGCTCATTTGAGCAAATGATGAACAACAAAGTAGATGTTGTGAATGAGCTTGCTAAACTTAAGGACGAGATGATTCTGCTGAAAAAGCAAAATACTAAACTGAAATCGAAGGTTGAAAGACCTGAAGAATCAGCTATGTATAAAAAGCTTTCGCATGAATGTGAATCTCTGAGAGCTGAATGTGAAATGTACAAGGGACAAATCAAGGAACTTGAAGCTAGAATATCTTCACATAATAAGTCATCTGTTCCTAAGTCGTCTGTTGAGCAAATAGAGAAACCTATTGAACAGAGCATTCCCTTAGTAAAAGAAAGTTTAGAACTGAACAAAGCTGAGAAGTTTATATCTGCTGATAATAGTAATATTATTCTGTATGTTCAGACTGCTAAACCTACTTCACCTGAGATTGAGAAAAATGAGATAAAGACTCCTAAGGCTAAGAAGGGTAAAAAGCCTGAAAATGAAAAACAGACTGGTAAAACCAAACAGCAGAGTAGTCCTAAGAAGTCTGCTGATAAGAGTAAAACCAATCAGACTAGTAAACCTAAGTCGTCTGTTAAAGAGCAAGTTAAGAGCAGACCTAAGAAGCAAAGAAATTATAACTATAATGCTTGGTATGGAAATGAGTCTCATTATGTGCAACCTGCTTATCCACCATATTATGCTGCACCTCATTATCCACCTTATTATGCTGCATATCCTGCTCATCAACAAATGCATGCTTACCCTGCTTATCATGCATCTTATCCTGCTTATGAGCCTTATCATCATCATAATGATTATCAACATAACATGCCTGCTGATTATGATGAAAATGAAGTTGCTCATGCTCCTGCTAAACCTGTAAAGCCTAAGAAGCCTAAGACTTCAACATCTTGGGTTGTCAAAGGTGACACTAATCCTCCAGGACCCTCTCAATAAAGGGTACCTAAAACATCTTTATTTTGTTTTGTAGGTTAGGATTAGGAGTAGGAGTAAAGTAGTGAAGAAATGGTACTTGGACAGTGGATGTTCAAGGCACATGTGTGGAGACATACATGAACTGGCAGATGCTGTTGCTGTGAATGGTCCAAGAGTTACTTTTGGAGACAGCAAAGAAGGCAAGGTTGTAGCTGTTGGAAAGCTTATCAAAGGAAACATAGAGATATCTGACGTCTCATATGTTAGTGGCCTAAAGTACAATCTGCTGAGCATAAGTCAATTTTGTGACAAGGGATTTTCCGTGGTGTTTTCATCAGATAAGTGCTATGTTGAACAAGTTGGAACAAAGAAGGTCATTTTATCTGGAAGAAGACAAGGAAATATCTATGTAGTCGACTGGAATTCTGTGGACAAGAACTCTAATATTTGTTTGGTGGCTTCTGCACCAAGTGAAATCAGTTGGCTTTGGCACAAAAGAATGAATCATTTGAATTTCAAGACCATAAACAGATTGATAAATAATGATCTGGTAGAAGGAATTCCAAAGACAGTCATGAGCAAAAACAAGCTTTGTGACGCATGTCAGAAGGGTAAACAAGTGAAGTCATCTTTCAAAAGCAAGAAGCACCAATCTTCAACCAGAATTTTGGAGCTGTTACATATGGATTTGTTTGGCCCTATTGATCCAATCAGCAATGGTGGAAAGAAGTACTGCCTAGCTGTTGTGGATGATTTTTCAAGATTTACTTGGGTGATTTTCATGAAGAAGAAAAGTGAAACCAAGGAACATCTTACTAATCTGATGGAGCTGATCCAGAATGAGAAGAGTCAAAGAATATTGAAGATCAGATCAGATAGAGGGACTGAGTTTACAAACTCTACTGTTGAAGAGTATTGTAATTCCAGAGGAATCAGTCATGAGTACTCTGCTGCCAGAACCCCTCAACAAAATGGAGTTGCTGAAAGGAGAAACAGAACTCTAAAAGAAGCTACCAGGACAATGATAGCTGAAGCAAAGCTGCCCCAAAGATTCTGGGCAAAAGCTACAAATATACACAGAACAGATGTATGATCAACAAAAGTCAAAACAAGACACCTTATGAGATATGGAACAACAGAAAGCCTAATTTACATTATCTTAGGATTTTTGATTGTAAATGTTATGTTTTGAACAATGGGAAAAATCACCTTACTGCTTTTGCAGAAAAGGCTGATGAAGCTGTTTTTGTAGGTTACTCTACTGTTAGTAAAGCTTATAGAGTGTTTAACAAAAGAACTTTACTTGTAGAAGAATCTATTCATGTAGTATTTGATGAACCAAGTCAATCATTTGAAAAGAATCAAAGTGCAAACCCAGAGATATCTGCTGATTTTCAGAAATTGAATGTGGAAAGAAAGGAAGAATATGTACCCATCATACTACCTGATTTAACTCAAGCTGTTAACTCAAGTGCTGTTCAAAATCAGTCTGCTGATTGTCTAACAGAGGAGTTGCGAACAGCTGACATACCAGAGACTGTTCAACAGACCACAACTGTTCAACAGACTACTACTGAAACTCCAACAGTAGTGTTGCAAGATCAATCAAGAGGACAACATCCAGATTTGCAACCTGATCTCAGATGGCTCAGAGATCACCCACCCGAGTTAGTGATTGGTGATCCTTTGGATAGAGTGAGAACTAGAAGGTCAACTGCAAATGAAACAATGTTTGTAAGTTTTCTTTCACAAATTGAGCCTAAGTTGATTGATGAAGCTCTTGGTGATTCTCACTGGATTGAAGCAATGCAAGAAGAGTTGAATCAATTTGAAAGGAATGAAGTCTGGTACTTAGTTCCCAGACCTACTCATCAAAGGGTAATTGGCACTAAGTGGGTTTTCAGAAATAAGATGAATGAAGATGGTACGGTAACCAGAAACAAAGCAAGACTAGTTGCCAAAGGTTACTGCCAAGAAGAAGGCATTGATTTTGATGAGACATTCGCACCAGTTGCTAGGCTTGAAGCAATCAGATTATTCTTAGCCTATGCTGCTCACAAGAACTTCACTGTCTATTAGATGGATGTGAAGTCTGCTTTTCTCAATGGAGAACTGCAAGAAGAAGTGTATGTTGAACAACCTCCTGGTTTTGAAGCTTATCAACAAGGAGACAAAGTGTATCGTCTAAAGAAAGCTCTCTATGGACTGAAACAGGCTCCAAGAGCATGGTATGATACTTTATCTGATTTTCTTTTAATTAAAGGATTTCGTAAAGGTAAAGTAGATAAAACTTTGTTTACTATTGAATGGGATAAACATATATTACTGGTACAAATATATGTGGACGATATTATTTTTGGTTCAACTAACAAACAGATGTGTGAAAGATTCTCTAAGCTGATGCAGAACAAGTTTGAAATGAGCATGATGGGAGAATTAAATTACTTTCTTGGATTACAAGTCAAACAGCTACCTGATGGTATCTTTATTAATCAAGCAAAGTACACAAAAGATCTGTTCAAGAAATTTGGTATGGAAACTAGCTCATCTGTTAATGTTCCTATGTCTACTGGACTTCGTCTGGACAAGGATGAAGGTGGCAAATCAGTTGACATCACCAAATACAGAGGCATAATTGGGTCACTGTTATACTTAACAGCTAGCAGACCTGACATTATGTATTTTGTTGGGGTCTGTGCGAGATTTCAATCAGATCCTAAGGAATCTCATCTCTTAGCTGCTATAAGGATATTAAAGTATCTCAAAGGCACACAAGAATTGGGATTGTGGTACCCAAGGGAATCAGGATTTGAACTTATTGGATATTCAGATTCTGACCTTGCTGGCTGCAAGATTGATAGGAAGAGTACTACAGGTACTTGTCAATTTTTAGGCAGTCGTCTGATCTCATGGATGAGTAAGAAACAGACTTCAGTATCCATATCTACTGCTGAAGCTGAATACATTGCTGCTGGAGCATGTTGTGCACAAATACTTTGGTTGAAGCATCAACTAGAAGATTACAATCTTAAGATCAGTGGAATCCCTATCTACTGTGACAATACAAGTGCAATCTCACTTACTCAGAATACTACAAGTCATTCCAGGACTAAGCATATTGAGATCAAACATCACTTCATCAGAGATCATGTTGAAAAAGGAAATGTTATTATTGAGTATGTTCATACATACAACCAGATCGCTGACATTTTCACCAAACTACTGAATGAAGCAAGATTTTCCACTCTAAGAGCGGAATTGGGCTTGTTAAAATTGGATTCATAAGCTGAGGGGGAACCTATCAGAAGACTAGGTTCAACAGCTTACTAATATGATATCAACAAGTGTTACACTTCAAGAAGACTAACTCTCAACAGACTAGTTGACTGATGAATTCTTGAATTCAGGGGGAACGTGTAAGACTAGCGGTACCCTTGTTTTAAAGATGAAATCTTCAATGACAGTAGTTGAAGTTGTTTCAATCAGAAGATTTGTTCTTAATTCTTGAAGATTTGAAGATTAATTATCTTGTTGGATTGACAAACAGCAAAGAAAGATCACTAGATATTGGCTTTCACTAGTGATTAATTATCTTGTTGGATTGACAAACAGCAAAGGAAGACTTGTACGAATATGCATGATTCACATGGAGTGAATTTGTAGAGTTTCATGAACAAGACATTTGATGTCAATGCATATGACTAGGTGGTTCGATAGGGGATCGAACGCATCGAACGACCTGAACCGAAAAATCCATTGTGGAAGTGCATGACGCATATCGGTGATGGGATGTTTCTCAAGGCTTATAATAGTGTACGATTTAGTCCTTAGACTTGAGGTGCTAGGGCGAATTCGGTGCATGAGTGTACGTATTTAGATTTAGGTACTGTTCACGTAGCCTGACCTTAATGTGCCTAAGTTGGGTGCGTATAGTCGTGTACGCGAGTGGTTAGTACTAAGAAATGATCTATCGACTCATCCTGATAAGGTGGGAGAATTTCCTATACGTTCTTAGATAATATGTTCCGAGGAACCTGCGGCCGCAGTCGGTTACGGATTTGGAAAGGAGTTTCCAAATTTAGCAGTCACACTAGAATTATTATCCAGAATTAGAAAGTATAGTTGTCGAGATAATTAGAGGTGCCGGTCAATTCACACACCTAGGTCTCGTTCGGGAAATTAGTCTTTGGAAGGACCGTATGTACATGGTAATTATAAGAGGTGAGGTTCACAAGATCAATTCACCTGAAGTTGGGCTTCATGGGCTTGTGGCTAGACATCGACCATGAAGTGTGGGTACTCCTGAATTAATAAGGGAGATTAATTCTGGAGTGGTCAATTAAAAGTATTTAATTGATCGGAGCATTTAATTGCTCGTTAATTAAATCACGAAAGTCGTGGGCCTGCTGCCAATTGATGGTGAACCCAGAGGGTCACACACAATACAGTTGGACAGTGACAGTCATAAAAGGAAATAATTGATTTAAGGAAGTTAAATCAAAGTTGATGAATTAAAGTGTTAATTCAAAGAGGAGAATTATTAATTAGAATATCTAATTAAATTATTAGAGTGTCTAATTAATTAATTGGATTATCTAATTAAAGATATTAATTAAAGTGGTTAATTAATTAAATGGAAGAAGAATTTAGCATGCAATTTTCGGATTGCATGGATAAGGCATGAGGGGCGATTTTTTGGCTAGTAGATAAGTGGAAGAGTTTGTTTCTTGTTTGACAAGTGACAAAGAAGAGATTTGGTTGAATTTTCTTTCCTATTGTGATAAGGAAAGGATTCACCAAATCTTGATGAGATATCTAATAAGAGAAGGACTCTTCTCTTATAAATATAACTCATCATATCTTCCATAAAGTGTAAGAACTAATCCAAGCAATAAAAGAGAGAATTTGAAGAGCTGAAAATCGTGATCAGCCCTAGCCGCAAAAACCCTGTGCCGCCGCCCCTTCTTCTTCCTCTCTTTCATCTGGATCTAGTTCAAGAGCTGGATCCAGTTCCAACTCTTCCTTCATTGATAAATCTCCAAGGTCTAGTTCGTAGCCTGTGACTTGGAGACGTTGCTACAATCCATCTGGTGCGGATACATTCTGGAGGTGAGACAATTGGATCACTGCATCGTGAATCAAACAAGAAAAGCCGGAGGTTACCACCACCGAACCTGTGGTGAGGTATTTCGCATCACCCCCTTTGTTTTCTATTACTGTTTGATTCAACCTATTTCACATAAATAATATGGAGATCGAATTTTGGGACTGATGGGGTGCCTCGGAAAAATTTTAAACTCCGCACTTTCGTTGTTTTGACAACCGGGGCATTCCCAACAGTGGTATCAGAGCCAACTCCATTATTATTATGTAAAAAAGGCCTGAACGTAATTTAATATTTGATATTAGTGATTATTATGTTCTATGTGATGATTCTTGCTGTTATGATATTATGTATGCTCGGATAAATTTGCATGAATTAGTTTGGGCCGATTTTGAATTTCCGAAAATTAGTGGACTGTTTTTGTAAATAGCGATTTTCGAAAAACTGGACCAAAATTGAAAATTTCGTTTTCTGCATGTTTCTGGACTGAAATTGTAATTTTCTGGATTTTTTGAAAACTGGGTCGTTTTTGCAATTTCCGTAAATATGGGGCTGTTTCGTAATTTACGTAAAGTTCAGGGGTCTGTTTGCAATTAACGAAAATTTCTGGGTAGAATATGTAAGTTTCTGTTTTCTGGACCGATTTGCAACTGTCAAAATTTTTGAGGGTTAATTTGTTAATTTCCGAAACTTGAGAGGTCAAAATATAATTTTCGAAAGTTAAGGGACCAAACTGTAATTTTCAAAAGTTGAAAAACAGAATCTGTATTTGTGCATAAAAAGTGTTTTTGTTTATCCGAAAATTAATTTTATCATAATTAGTAGAGACTAAAGTAAGGATCATGGATTATTTTAAAAGGGGTTTTAAAATAAGGAAGATAAGAAATACGTAAAAGTTGTTTGCTTGTTTCTTGCTCTACGTGAACTGTTTACATGGTTTTCGATCGTGCCGAGCCTTGACCCTAGGGTAGATGTGATTGGTTTAATTTTAATTGTGTTGTTTTTATTGGGCCTGCGAGCCTTAAGTTTTTGGGCCACTTTGAGCCTTTGTAATAGAATAGGGCTTTACTGTTTTAAATAGTTTAGGATGGAGGCCCATTACAAGCAAGGTGGAGGCCCAAGAAGGAATGAAGGCCATGTATGCATGGTTATTATTGTAATAGCCTAGGTCCATTAAGAACCCAATTTGATTGACCAATTGGGCCAACATCATGGCTCGATGCTGGCCCACATAGGAGGCTCCCGATCGAAAACATATTGTGATAGCATGCATGCTAGGTGTGAATGTATTATTTTTATTTGTCGATTTATTTATGGCTTGTATGTGATGCGAGCTAGTAATTAGATCGTAAATAAAAGATAAAGCATAATTAAATGCGGTGAGATCTCGAGGAGAGTTTCTTCAAACTTTCAAAACCGAAAATCCCCTCTTGAATAAATATTAAGTCATATTGGGTTAACTATAAAATGAAGTTTTATAAATCCAAGCCTTCCATTAATAGGAACTAGCGTGAGTTGTCTACTTATCGAATAAGGTGATCCAGAGTCTGGCACCCGAGGCGAAGAAAGGGACAATACGCGAAATTCCTTGATTCTTGTTTTACTTAAAACTCGACAAGGGTGGGGACTGGTCGGGACATGTATATCGACCGATAACCAGTTACGGGGATTTCATGACCGGGCCCGTTGCTCATCGTGATTAATGGGTTAGACTTAACGAATAGTAACATTTATGATGTAGCAGTGCTAGATAAATGTGAAAACCAAGGCAAAATAACTTGAAGGTTGTGTAGGGACATAATTCGTAAAAGTATACCTACATAGGGAATTAATTGTATGGCCACGAGTCGTGGGTGCAATTAATGTCTGCCGGGACGTCAAGACCTACTAGGAAATAGGATTTCCCGAACAATTAAAAGGGTTATTGTTTCGATAAAAAATAGTGGGAGAACTTTTTCGATAAAAAGTCCAATTTTCGTTAATTATAAGTATTTTATTAAACCTGTCTGCTTATTGTTGTCTTTTAAATTGTTTATATATAGCCATTCAAAATCCACAATCATGTACGAACAAACTTTGGGACAAATCATGAGTTTTTCACTCTACGAGACAAGCATGGTTGGGTTCGACAATGTTAGAGAATATTGTTCTTACCTAATCAAGATGATGAAACGAATCAAAAAGCTAGGCGCTGATTTGGATCAGAATGATGAGATAGAAATTATTCTCACTGGCTTGTCTTACTCATTTTCTCATTTTGTGCATCATTTGGAAATTCCATGTGATGGGATTAAGACAAATGATTTGTGCAAGTTGTTGGACAAATATGAGAAAGCCCATCTACAGGGACTGGGTCTGAGTGAAGGAAAGGATTGCCCCTTGTGTAAGAAAGATAAAGAACTAAGGATGCTTGCTGGAAAGAAATTCCTGTAGAGAATTAACAACGGTATGACCTAGTTATTTCTTTTTGATGTATGACATCTCATAGACCCTCATATCTGTAAAGTGTTTGCAGGTGATGACGACATTCCCTTGCCCTTGGGAAGAAGGGCATTCCTTGGAGGGAGAAGGCAAGAGTTGCAACAACATATAAGGGAAAAATGCTTCAGGAGTTGGGTCGAGAAGAATCTAGACTTCACTTTTTAGCAAAGAGTTTTACTTAGTTTTTCGTATTAGCATGAGTTTTGGTTTTAATTTTGTTTTTGAGTATTATTTCGAATTTTTGTACAAGACAGCATTGCTTTACCATTATGAATGGAATATTATTTATTTAAAGCTTTTACTTTGTACAAAATATTGATGCTTTACCATTATGAATGGAATGTCTTTAAAGCATAGAAATGAATCAATGATAAACAATTAAAACTTCAAGTAAATTGTATGCTAAATCGAGAAAAGTAAAACAACATGATAATCACCCACATACTTGAAATGCATGTTTTGGACATATTTCAAAAGGGAAGGATTCGATAGGGTGATTTCATTTAAGGCTCTTGAAACATAGAACTTGGATGAACTCGTAAACTTACGAATCTTGTCTCAAAGGAATTATGACAAAAATAAAGTTTGCTAGGCATTCTAAGCATATCAAACAAAAATGGATTTGATCCATAGAGACAAATGTGGAGAACTAAAGGGTTAGTTCAAAAGGACGTTACTTCAAATATACTTGCGATTTTAAACTGTCAAAGCATATGTGTACTTTGTGAAGTACAGTTCTAAAACTGTTGAAATGTTCAAAGAAGTTTTTGAAATGAAGTAATTAAGAGCATAATGTTGAAACCGTTTGATCTAATCAAACTGGGCGAAACATAAGCTATAAATTCCTCGATTATCTAAACGAGAATTGAATACTCATACAGCGAATTAAGTAGGAATTGAACTTGGTTAGACTTAGTTCATTTCACGATAAGACTTCGCTGAACTTCCTTGTTCACTTTTGGGGATAGCCTCCCCTGACTCTTCAAAAAGATACTTAGGCTAGTACCTTTCGAAGTAAGTCCTTACACCGCCGTACCATATACGATATGGCATAATACCCTTGCATGACAAATTGGATGGTAGATCCAATTCGCGCAAATTTGTGGGATATCCAACGAAATCCATTGGATACCTGTTCTACGACAATGAGAAACAATAGGACAATCGTTTCTCACAAGCACTCGTTCCTCTGTTGATGAATTCTTCGTCAAAGGAAATAGGGAATGTCATGGAACTTGATGAAGTCCAAGTTTTGGACCCATCCCCACAAACAGTGGGAGCAAATCCTAAACCTACTGAACCAAATTACGCACAAACACTTCGTGATTCAAATCAAATTCGTAAGGAACTCAAAATTCCATTTTACGAAATTGATAAATTGGATATTGATCCAAGATTACAAAGAAACTATGTTTAACATAGACTCGGGGATATGGCATGAGGCCATAAGATCCGAAATGGAAAGGTTCAACTTGTTTGACTCGCTTAATGGCGGAAGGTTATTCTTCAAAAGCTTTTTAAAGACTAATGTAGATGCCTTCTCTCCATTTTTCAACGTCAAAATCCATTTCGAAATTATTAGCCATAGAAAGGTGGTTTGACTGCCAAAATATGACTATTGGATATGAATCCTGCCTCTCGCAATTTGGAAATTGATGAGAAGATCTTCATTCAAATCCAAAGGTCAATCTATGACTTTTAAAATCCCGTACTTGGAATATGCAATTTGATAAGATGATCAAGACTGTTGACTTCGTCAAAAGGCATATGGATTCCAATTGTGCAAAAGGATCAGTGGGAGCATAGTAAAGTTCGTAACAAAACATGACGACGTTCTGATTATCAAGGACGATAACAGAATATCAAGCGCAGACAAAAGCGTGTTTTTCACGCAATTCTCCATGATAAGATTTGGGAATTACATCTCACGTATTGGCAATACGTATCTATAGAGATAGAGCGAAGTAGATGTTGCAATTCTCCAAATCTAAGTACATAGACTAAATATTGAATAAATTCAATATGGAAGAATCTAAGAAAGGATTAGTTCCAATGAGATACAAAATCTCTCTTTCTTATTCAATGTGCCCTACATATGATAAGTAAAGAAGAGAATGTCTCAAAAGCCTTATGCTTTGGCATTTGGTTTGCATGTAGCATGCAATGTCTTGTACTAGACCTGACTTAACACATGTTGTGATTTCACTAGCTACTGTTAGTCAAACACCAGTAAGGGACACTGGACTACCGTAAAAGCAATCCTCAAAGATAATTAAAGGATATATTGCTGGTCTGCGGTAGTAGTGGAGGATTGAGACTCGAAGGATTTAGTGATTTGAGTTCTCAAGTCTGATGTGGATGATTTATTCTGTCTCGATGGAGCAAAGGTAAATTGGAAGTATCTCCAATTGTCTACCACTGCCAACTCAAACAGAATACATGTCGCGGCATAGGATGCAGCAGAAGAAAGTGTTTGGATAAGAAAACTCATCCAATAGTTGGATGTAGTACCTAGCATAGCAAAGCCTATCGTTATCTTCACTGATAAAATAGGGCAATCGCTAAATAAAAGGAAATCGAGATCACACCAACGATCTGAACACAAACCATATGATTGGATAAATCATAGATAGTTGAGACACATAGAAGGGTTACGTTATCTCAACAGACAACTTAGCAGATCCACTAGTAAAGTCATTATCGCAAAAGGGTTCGAAGGACATCTTGATAAGATGGGTCTTAGAAATATTGTGATTGGCTTTAGGGCAAGTGTGAGATTGATAGGATAGTGCCCAGCAAGCCAATCTTAATTAGCTTGTAAGAGGACTATCTTCTTATGGTCTAATAATTAATACGACTGTTTATTTATAGTACGTAAATTAAACAATGGCCAACTTCATCTTTCGCGAACTTATCTAAGCGATTGGATAAAATCCTAAGGTCACATTCGACTATGGGACGATTCACTTCGGTATTGAGTGCAATCATGAAACAGTCTCTAAGGTCGTGATCTTAAAACACGTTCCAAGTCATAGATTCCGAACGAGACAGTGTATCGAAGGAATCGCTAAGACTTGTACGAATATGCATGATTCACATGGAGTGAATTTGTAGAGTTTCATGAACAAGACATTTGATGTCAATGCATATGACTAGGTGGTTCGATAGGGGATCGAACGCATCGAATGACCCGAACAGAGAAACCCATTGTGGAAGCGCATGACGCATATCGGTGATGGGATGTTTCTCAAGGCTTATAATAGTGTACGATTTAGTCCTTAGACTTGAGGTGCTAGGGCGAATTCGGTGCATGAGTGTACGTATTTAGATTTAGGTACTGGTCACGTAGCCTGACCTTAATGTGCCTAAGTTGGGTCCGTATAGTCGTGTACGCGAGTGGTTAGTACTAAGAAAGGATCTATCGACTCATCCTGATAAGGTGGGAGAATTTCCTATACGTTCTTAGATAATATGTTCCGAGGAACCTGCGGCCGCAGTCGGTGACGGATTTGGAAAGGAGTTTCCAAATTTAGCAGTCACACTGGAATTATTATCCAAATTTAGAAAGTATAGTTGTCGAGATAATTAGAGGTGCCGGTCAATTCACACACCCTAGGTCTCGGTCGGGAAATTAGTCTTTGGAAGGACCGTATGTACATGGTAATTATAAGGGGTGAGGTTCACAAGATCAATTCACCTGAAGTTGGGCTTCATGGGCTTGTGGCTAGACATCGACCATGAAGTGTGGGTACTCCTGAATTAATAAGGGAGATTAATTATGGAGTGGTCAATTAAAAGTGTTTAATTGATCGGAGCATTTAATTGCTCGTTAATTAAATCACGAAAGTCGTGGGCCTACTGCCAATTGATGTTGAACCCAGAGGGTCACACACAATACAGTTTGACAGTGTGATAGGATAGTGCCCAGCAAGCCAATTCTCTTTAGCTTGTATTAGGTCTATTCTGTAATAAACAATCTTTGATTCTTATGAATAATACGCACGTTTATTTATAACTGTATAGAATAAACAATGGCCAAATTCATCTCTCGCGAATACATTTAAGCGATTGGATGAAATCCTTAGATCACATTCGACTATGGGACGATTCACTTCGGTATTGAGTGCAATCATGAAACAGTCTCTAAGGTCGTGATCTTAAAACACGTTCCAAGTCATAGATCCCGAACGAGATGGGGTATCGAAGGAATCGCCAAGACTTGTATGAATATTCATGATTCACTTGGAGTGAATTTGTAGAGTTTCATGAACAAGACATTTGATGTCACTGCATATGAGTAGGTGGTTCGATAGGGGATCGAACGCATCGAACGACCCGAACAGAGAAACCCATTGTGGAAGCGCATGACGCATATCGGTGATGGGATGTTTCTCAAGACTTATAATAGTGTACGATTTAGTCCTTAGCCTTGAGGTGCTAGGGCGAATTCGGTGCATGGGTATATGTACTTAGATTTAGGTACTGGTCACGTAGCCTGACCATAATGTGCCTTAGTTGGGTGCCTATAGTTGTGTACGCGAGTGGTTAGTACCAAGATGGAATCTACCGACTCGTCGTAATGGACGAGAGAATTTCCTATACGATTCTTAGATAATAGATCCGAGAAACCCGTGATCACGGTCGGTGACGGATTTGGAAAGGGGTTTCCAAATTTAGCAGTCACACTGGATTATTATCCCGAATTAGAAAGTATAGTTATTGAGATAATTAGAGGTGCCGATCAATTCACACACCCTAGGTCTCAATCGGGAAATTAAGTCGATAGAAGGACCGTATGTACATGGCAATTATAAGAGGTGAGGTTCACAAATATCAATTCACCTGAAGTTGGGCTTCATGGGCTTGTGGCTAGACATCGACCATGAAGTGTGGGTACTCCTGAATTAATAAGGGAGATTAATTCTGGAGTGGTCAATTAAAAGGGTTTAATTGATCGGAGCATTTAATTGCTCATAAATTAAATCACGAAGGGTTCGTGGGCCTGCTGCCAATTGATGGTGAACCTAGAGGGTCACACACAATACAATTGGACAGTGACAGTCATAAAAGGAAATATTTGATTTAAAGGAGTTAAATCAATTAAATGAATTAAAGTGTTAATTCAATTGGAAGGATAATTAATTAGATGGTCTAATTAATTAAATATTAATTAAAGAGTTAATTAATTGAGAGATAATAATTAATTGGATTAATTGGGCTGATTTAATTAATGGTTAATTAAATTAAGTTGCAAGACATGAGCCTTTTAATTAAAAGCCCAGAAGAAGTCTTGCAAGAATAGGGTGGGGCGATTTTTGGCTAAGGATAAGAACGGAGAGTTTGTTTTCTTGTATGACAAGGAGGATCCAAGAAGATATATGAGTATATCTTATTTCCTTATAAGATAAGGAAGAGATCTTTAAGAGATATCTACAAAGAGAAGGTTTCTTCTCTTATAAATAGATATCTCCTCACAACTCTTCACAAGCTTAAGACCTGAAGAATTCACTCTTGCACTCTAAACCCTAGCCGCTCCTGCACAAGCGCCGCCCCCTTCTCTCTCTGTTCTTCCATAGCTGGATCTAGATCTGAATCTAGATTTGTTCTTCCTCCATTGACAGCCTTCTATCTCTAGTTCGTAGCCTGTGAATAGAAGGTGTTGCTACAATCCAATTGGTATGGATACACTCTGGAGGTGAGACAATTGGATCACTCGTTGTGAATCAGCAAAAAGCCGGAGGTTGCCACCACCTTGCCTGTGGTGAGGTAAAATCGCATATCTCCTTCTTTTATCTATTGTAGATTGTTTGATTCAACATTTTCGCAAACATAAGGTGGAAAATATATCTTGGGTCTGCTGGGGTGCCTCGGAAAAATTTTAAATTCCGCACTCTTATGCGAAAAGGCCTGAACATAAATAAATATATGGATATTTGTGATTGTTATGTTCTGTGTGATGATTCTTGCTTGTTATGATATGATCTATGATTGGGTAAAATCGCATATTAAGATTTGGGGCAAATTTATAGTTTTTGAAACTTCAGGACTTTTTAGCAAATCGCGATTTTATGAAATAAAGGGCTGGAAATTTATTTTCTGTTTTCTGGAAATATTTGAAAAATCTGGACTGTTTTTGCAAATCTGGTCTGTTCGTAATTTTGGGTCTTTTTGCAATTTCCGAAAATTAAAGGACTGTTTTGTAATTTCCGAAAGTTCAGGGGTCTGTTTGCGAAACTGAAAATTTTCTGGATTCAAATTTCAATTTTCTGTCCTCTGGCCGATTTGTAAATTGGGGCTGTTTTGCAATTTTCAAATCTTTGGGGTTAAAAGTGCAATTTCCGAGAGTTGAGGGGCCGAACTGCAATTTTCAAAAGCTGAAAAATCCGAATCTGATTATATGCGGAAAAATTGTTTTGTTTACCCGAAAATTGATTTTTTCATAATTAGTAGTGACTAAAGTAAGAATCATAGGATGTTATTTTTAAAAGGAGTTTTAAAAGTAAGAAAGAAATACGTAAAAATTTGTTTGCTTGTTTCTTGCTCTACGTGAACTGTTTACGTGGTTTTTCGATCGTGCCGAGCCTTGACCCTAGGGTAGATGTGATTGGTTTAATTTATTGTTTGGTTTTTATTGGGCCTGCGAGCCTTAAGTTTTTGGGCCACTTTGAGCCTTTGTAATAGATAGGGCTTTACTGTTTTAAATAGTTTAGGATGGAGGTCCGTTACAAGCAAGGTGGGAGCCCAAGAAGGAATGAAGGCCATGTATGCATGGTTATTTTTGTAATAGCCTAGGTCCGTTAAGAACCCTTTAGATTGACCAATTGGGCCAACATCATGGCTCGATGATGGCCCACATAGGAGGCTCCCGATCGAAAACATATTGTGGTAGTATGCATGCTAGGCTTGTATGTTTTAATTTATTTATCGATTTATTTATTTAGCTTGTATGTGATGCGCGCTAGAATCTAGATCGTAAATAAAAGATAAAGCATAACTTATGCGGTGAGATCTCGAGGAGAGTTACTTTGAACTTTCAAACCTGAAAACCCCCTCTCGAATTAAATATTAAGTCAAATTGGGTACATTTAAAATGAAGTTTTAAAGATCCAAGCCTTCCATCAATAGGAACTAGCGTGAGTTGTCTACTTATTGACAGAGGTGATCCAGAGCCTGGCACCCGAGTCGAAAAAAGGGGCAATACGCAAAATTCCTTGACTCCTGTTTTTTAACTAAACTAGACAAGGGTGAGGACTCGTCGGGATGTGAATATCGACCGATAACCAGTTACGGGGATTTCACGACCGGGCCTGTTGCTCATCATGATTGATGGGATAGACTTAACGATTAGTAACACTTATGATGTAGCAGTGCTAGATAAGTGAGAAAACCGAGGCAAAATAGCTTGAAGGTTGTGTAGTGACACAATTGGTAAAAGTATACCTACCTGGAGAATTAATTGTATGGCCACGAGTCGTGGGTGCAATTAATGTCTGTTGGGACGTCAAGACCTACTAGGAAATAAGATTTCCCGAGCAATCAAAGGGGTGATTGTTTCGACAAAATAGTGGGAGAACTTTTTCGAAACCAAGACCAAAATTCGTTAATTATAAGTATTAGGCATAGATCAGTCAGCTAAACGTTGTCTTCTTTCCATTTGTAGATATTTATTGAACAATGTCTAAAAATCCATTATCTGTCATCCTCGACGCTAATAAACTAAATGGGTCAAACTTTGTCGACTGGCTGAGAAACTTGAGGATAGTCCTCGACTCCGAACGTCGGAGCTATGTACTCGACACGCCTATGCCTGCTGCACCCGCAACATGAGCTACTGAGGAACAACGAACCGCCTATGCTAAAAGGGTTGATGATGATCTTCAGGTTTGCTGCCTCATGTTAGCCGCAATGTCAAATGAGCTGCAGAAACAGCATGCTGGTATACCGCTTGCTAGAGATATACTTCTCCACCTCCAACAGATGTTTGGAGAAAGGTCTCGTACCGAAAGGTTCGCAGCCACTAAGGAGTTGTTTAGTCTCAAGATGGCTGAGGGAAGTAGTGTCAAGGATCACTGTCTGCGTTTCATCAACTTGGTTGAAAAACTGGGGCGATTAGACGTGGAATTGCACGCTGATCTTAGCACTGACCTCCTTCTCCATACTCTGCCTCGCTCGTTCGACCAGTGCGTGTTGAATTTCAACATGGAAGACAGAAACCTTGCTCTTCACGAACTGACCAATCTGTTGGTTACGGCAGAAGCCACTCTCAAGAAAGAGAAACACGTGATGATTTGATGAGGGGTATTTCGCATATGCCACTTTAGGAAATCCCTTCTGCTCGAAGTCGACCTCGATCCCGACCAGAATGGTATTTCCCGACCAGAAGAACATGGTTTTCCGATCAAGCCTGACTGATAGCTCTCGATCAAGTACCCTCTTCTTCCCGATCTACTCGTCTCCTCGGGATTACTGTGGGGCCGACCTACAGCTTTATACAGCTGGCTTAGAGGTATTCTCCTACGGATGGTCTACCTAGCTCATTACTGTTCCTATAAATACGCGGCGCATTTATGACATCAGGGACGGCACAACTTCCAAGATATTCCTTCTGCTCGGACCTACTGTTCGGATTAGGAACTAGCTTGTATTCTCATTGTATTTAGTCTTTCTAGTAGTACGGCATCCCGTAATGCTCGGGTAGACCCGCTTTGTAATTTGTATTCGAACACCAACATCAATATACAGTTTTCACATGCTCGATTCATATATTGTTATACTCTACTTTCCTTATTGAACTTGAACGAAATACAGTATAATCAATTGGCGCCCACCGTGGGGCCTGCTCGGGTGTTAGATCGAAATATGCCTACTACTAGGAGATTTACGTACAATCGTGGCGAGCCTTCACACGCCGTAGGAGCTCAACGTTCTGTAAACAATGAACCAAGTAACCAATCCCGAGCGGCCCACCAATCTGAGGTGCCGCCGCTCGACCCGCCGAACGATATGCCTATTCATACGACAATAGCAGATTTGCGTTCCATTATCGGAACCATGTGTAGAGAGTTCTTGAATACGGAGAGAGCAGATCGTGAATCTCTGCCGGGTCAGCAACCCCCGGTCGATCAACCTACTGCTCGGGGTCCGATTTCCAACAGGCCAAGGGAAGGAAGTATTCGTCGATCTGCTCTGGGCGAACCATCTGATGTTCGGCCCAATCCACCACAAGTTAGAACCGTTGTTCGATCGGGGCAACCTTCTAGGAACATACAAAATTTAGAAGACTCCGTGGTCGGAGAAAGTCAACCCAAAGTTGTGGAGAGGTCTAGAAAGCCAGCTTTTAGAAAGGTAACTGAGGCTGACTTGGAAAGGATGGTGCAAGAAAGGGTTGCTAAGGAGTTAGAAAAAGAGAAGCTAGAAAAGGAAACCCGACCCACAGGTATCAGGGCTCGAGGAGTCGAGGCCAAAGATGATGGGGTCGTGTTCCCTGAAGTACGGAGCAGGGAATTGAGTACAAATATTATGCGATGCTCGCCTTTCTGTCAAGAAATTAAGGAAGCTCGAGGAACAGAGTCGGTCCCTACAAGATTGCCAAGATATAATGGAACCTCTGACCCCGGGGAGCATATAAACAGTTTCATAAATGTGTTGAATTTGTATGGACACTCGGAGGACTTTTGCTGCAAAATCATGGTCACCACATTCGAAGGGATTGCTTTGGATTGGTTCGGAAAACTACCCCCGAACTCGATCTTTTCTTTCGATGAGTTATGCGATAAACTGAAACATCAGTTTGCTAGCCAGAGGAAACAGAGGTTACCTGCTAATCATTTGGGAACAGTGAAACAGATGGAAGGAGAAACGCTGAGGCAGTGGCTGGCAAGATTCAGTATTGAACTTCTGAAAGTTGACACCCCGCAGATCGAATTCCTATCATCGTTGATGTTCGAGCTAACTCGCAACAGCCAGTTCGGGAATGCTCTCTGCCGAAAGCAGCCAAAGTCTTTCGAGCGGATTATGGAAATAGCCGAGAAATACATGATCCAGGAGGAAATGAATAAGTTAAAGAATGCACAGAATCCTAGGCCCCCGATCGTGAAGAAACCTGATCGGGCCCCTATCCCTAAACCAAGCGACTACGGGGGATCAAACGCGCAGCAAAAAGGCTCGGTTTGGCAAAGACTTAAGGTCTATAAACCTCAGGCTCCGACCCACAGATCTAATGTCTACGGTCGACCTGCATCTCCTGATAGGGCTCCGAGGACGGAGCATGAAAAAAGCAACTTTACCAGATTGAATACTTCGAGGGACGAGATTCTAACGGTACTCGAAGAGAGGAATTTGGTCCCTGGAGCTCGGCGTATCACTCAACCTAGACCAGGGACTATGAATCACGATAAGTATTGCAGATACCACAGAGCTCGGGGGCATAGCACCGAGGATTGTTTTCAGTTAAAACAAGAAATCGAGAAACTGATTGCTCAGGGAAAATTGAAGGAATATGTTAGAAAGGAGAACCATAACAACCGTTATCGATCCAGGAGTCCAAGGAGGCCTTCCGAACAACACCGTGAGGATCAACGACAACCGGAGGAGCAGACGAATCGGGTGATAAATATGATATCCGGTGGACCAGCTGGGGGAGATAGCAGGAATGCGAGGAAAAGGACGGCAAGGTCGATAAAGACTGGTGTCTCGACTAAGAAAGAGATCATGTCCTTAAGACCAGCGCCCTCGATAAATCAAGTCATTAGTTTTTCTGAAGCTGACAGACCTAGTGATGTGACTTGGGATACCAATGAAGATGACCCTGATTTTTCGATGGTCTTGACCCTGAGAATTGCTAACTTCGAGGTTAGGAGGGTGTTAATCGATAATGGCAGTTCGGCAAACATAATCTCTTCTGAGGCGCTCGACAGAATGAATCTACAACATCCGCGATTGGAACGAGTATCCACCCCGCTCATTGGGTTCGGTGGATCGGAAATTGTTCCTCTAGGAACCATACTCTTGAGTACTACTATGGGCAAGAAACCTAGAGATGTTACGAAGATGGTTAAATTCCTAGTCGTGAGTACCCCGTTCGCTTATAATGCAATATTGGGAAGACCGGCTTTAAACGTATTCAAAGCGGTCGTGTCGACTTACCACCAGATGGTAAAGTTTCCCACTTTGGTGGGGGTCGGAGAAATGAGAAACGATCAATGCATGGCTTGGGAATGTTACAACACGTCCCTAAACATGAAGAAGCAGTTCAAGCCATTGTTGCCCTCGAAGAGAAAGTTAGAAGAGGAAAAGGTATTCTCTGTTTCCGACCTCCCGTTGCCAGATTGTGAAAGGTTGCAGAATAAAAAAGGAAAAGAGATCGATATGAGCGTACAACCCCCAAATCATAAACAAGTGACGTTAATCCCTGGCTCTCCCGAGAAGTTCACCAGGATTGGGACCGAGCTAAGCCAAGGGATGGAGACCATGCTGATCGAATTCCTTAGAAACAACGCAGATGTCTTTGCTTGGAGTTCTGATGATATAGTCGGAATCGACCCGAGAGTGATCACTCATTCTTTGAATATCGATCCTAAAGCAAAGCCAGTTAGGCAAAAGAAGAGGAATCACGGTCGAGAAAAAGACAAAATCATCAATGCTGAGGTGGATAGGTTATTGGCTGCGAAACAGATTCGGGAGATAACTTTCACTGAATGGCTTTGCAATGTAGTATTGGTATCGAAGGGAGAGAAGGTCGACAACAAATGGAGGATGTGTAATGATTTTACCGACCTGAACAAGTTGTGTCCAAGGGACCCCTATCCTTTACCACGGATCGATATGCTAGTTGACTCGACTGCAGGATTCATATTCTTTAGTATGATGGATGCTTTCCAAGGATTTTATCAAATTTTTATGAATGAAAGAGATCAGGATAAAACAGCTTTTATTACCGAACGGGGAGTATACTGCTTCATTGTGATGCCGTTCGGGCTAAGGAATGCGGGAGCAACTTATCAAAGGCTCGTTAATATGATGTTCAAGGATCTTATTGGTGAGATCATGGAAGTTTATGTTGATGATATGCTAGTGAAGAGCATGACCGAGGAGGAACATATAAAGCACCTTGACAGATGTTTCGCAATCCTAAGGAAGTACAGAATGAAATTAAATCCGGCCAAGTGCACCTTCGGGGTAAGGTCGGGAAAGTTCCTCGGTTATCTGGTTCACGAGCGCGGAATCGAGGCGAACCCAGAAAAAATCCGAGCTATAGCTGAGCTACGACCGCCAACTAAATTGTCTGAAGTGCAAAGTCTAATCGGAAAAATAATATCTTTGAATAGGTTTATATCCCGATCAGCAGACAAGAGTTTGCCTTTCTTCAAGTTGTTGAGAAAATCGAAAGGCTTTGAATGGAGCGAGGAATGCAGTAAAGCTTTCGAAGAACTTAAAAGGTATTTAGTTTCCCCTCCGATGTTGGCAAAACCGGTCGAGGGGGAACCTTTGTATCTGTATATAGCGGTATCAAGTGAGGCAATAAGTTCTGTTTTGGTGAGAATTCAGGATTCCGAGCATAAACCGGTATACTATCTGAGTAAGTTGCTTCAAGGGGCAGAAAAGAATTACCTGGAGATCGAGAAGTTCGCACTGGCTTTAGTTATTGCTGCACGAAGGCTGCGACCTTATTTCCAAACTTACAAAATTATTGTCCTGACTAATCAACCTCTACGGCAAGTTCTATCAAAGCCAGAGACGTCCGGGAGATTGATTAAATGGGCGGTGGAGCTGGGTCAGTTCGAGATCGAGTACCAACCTCGAACTACAATCAAGGCTCAAGTCTTAGCTGATTTCGTTGCAGAATCAACAGGGTCCAGTTCGGGCGACTTGTCCATTCCCGAGGTAAATCTGGTCGAGGATGTTCAGCACAAAGTTTGGGTGATGCATGTCGACGGGTCATCGACCAGAGAAGGTGGTGGGGCCGGAATTCACTTTCAGGGTCCTGAGGGGGAGGATCTCAGTTATGCGATCACTCTAGATTTTGTAGTCACGAACAATGAAGCAGAATACGAGGCTTTGATCGCGGGTTTAGAAATGGCAGTTAAAGCAAACATAAGGTCGTTGACAGTGTTAACTGACTCGGAGCTCGTACATAGACAAGTAAAAGGGGTTTATGAAGCAAAAGAGTTTAACATGGTGAAGTATTTGAAAAGAGTGAAGGATCTGGCGACAAAGTTCGAGATATTTGATATACAAGCTATACCTCGAGAAGAGAACTGTTGGGCGGATTTGCTTTCGAAGTTTACTGGTTCGATAGATGGACGGAAGGAAAGAGTGATAACTTGGCTAATGTCCAACTCCCCAGCTATAGACTCCGACCTAGCTCTAAACTCGGAAGTAATGGAGATAGATGTTCGAGAATCTTCTTGGATGGAGCCTTTGAAAACTTATCTAAGAGATGGTACCTTGCCAGAAGACACTAATCAAGCTCGAAGGATTAAGTATCGAGCCCCAATGTACGTTTTGAACGAAGGTAGGCTTTATAAAAGATCAAGCTCAGGAGTTTTGTTGAAGTGCATTCCTGAGAGTCAGTTCGATCTAATTTTAAAGGAGGTTCACGAAGGGGAAGCGGGAAGTCATTGTGGTGCACGCGCCTTAGCCTTGAAGTGCTCGAGGACTGGATATTATTGGCCCACTATGATCTCGGATTCCATCGATTATGTCAAGAAATGCCATCATTGCCAAATCTATTCAAATCTAATTCATCAGCCCGCCGAGCAGATGCATTCGATTCCGATCTGCTGGCCCTTCGACAAGTGGGGAATCGATATTGTGGGACCTTTCCCAACTGCTAGATCGAGAAAAAATTATGTCCTGGTCGCCGTGGAATACTTCAGTAAATGGATTGAATGCATTGCGCTAACGAAAATTACTCAATTTCAGGTGATAAATTTTCTCTGGAAGAATATTGTTTGCAGGTTTGGTATACCGAGGATCCTTATTTCCGACAATGGAACTCAGTTCGCGGGAAAACGAATCTTGGAGTGGTGCGAAAGATTTGGGATCCAGCAGAATTTCACGTCGGTCGGACATCCCCAGGCGAACGGACAAACCGAGGTCACCAACAGGGAAATTGTTCGATCACTGGAAAAACGTTTAGCCGAAGCGAAAGGCAATTGGTTAGACGAGCTTCCAGGAGTAATTTGGGCGAACAGGACCACAGTAAAGTCTGCTACTGGAGAGACCCCTTTCTCATTGGTTTATGGGTCGGAGGCTGTTATACCGGTCGAATCATTAGTTCCTTCTCCGAGGATAGAATCTTACGACCCCGATCAGAATCAGTCGTTGCGAGAGTTGGATGTCGATCACGCAGATGGAAAACGCGACCGAGCACGCATAAGAATCCAAGCCACCAAGTCTAGCATGGAAAAAGCTTATGACAAGAAAGTCAGGATAAGAACATTCAAAGTTGGGGATTTAGTCCTCAAAAAGGTGGAAGTATCTAAGCATGTCGGAAAGCTTCAGCCAAACTGGGATGGCCCTTATGTCGTGCAGGAGGTCGGAAAAAAGGGGTCCTATAAAATTGCTCACCTCAACGGTGATGTTTTGCCAAGAACTTGGAACGCAGTCAATCTGAGGAAATATTATGGAAGTTAGATGTTATCATTTCTAATCTTTATTGTAATTTACAGTTTTCTCAAACTTTAACTTTCCTCAAAGGTGTAAAAACAATCAATGAAATCTTTGGTTCGAGTTCTATTTATTTTCCAGGTGCCATCACGGAGAAAGGCTAATATTATCGGCCGAGGGTGAAAGCTGTTGCTATGACCCTCCCTCGATAAAATGTGTTCGAAAAATCAAAATCGGCCGAGGGTGAAAGCTGTTGCTATGACCCTCCCTCGATAACATGTGTTCGAAAAATCAAAATCGGCCGAGGTTGAAAGCTGTTGCTATGACCCTCCCTCGATAAAATGTGTTCGAAAAATCAAAATCGGCCGAGGGTGAAAGCTGTTGCTATGACCCTCCCTCGATGAAATTTGATCGAAAAAGAAAATCGACCGAGGGTGAAAGCTGTTGCTATGACCCTCCCTCGATAAAATATGATCAATAAAAAAAAAAAAAAATAATAATCAGTTCACTTAGTAACGGTCAATTAAATTTTGCGTCAATTCCAACTAATGCTCGAAGTGTTCCGCTCGAAACCCGAACAACTTTCAAAAGTTTCTGATTATCTGGGGGACCACTAAAGTTGGGATCATTATTTCCTAAGTTCATTTATTCTTCTGGGGAACTTCTCAACTTTCAGATATTATTTATTTGGACGATTATCGGATAATATTTCCGGGGACAGTTTTTCGATCGATAAATATTCTCATTAATTCATCATCAAATTGGCTTTTACGAGCAGAAGACTTATAATAAGACGATGGAAAGGAAAAGCAAAGTTGCAACTATATGGTTTGAAACAATAAGTTTTCATTAATATTTTCGAGCAAGATACAAAAGATCAATGAAGAGCAAATGTTACAACTTTATTGACATTCATCGAACAAATTACAAAGTTGTTACAAATGAGGTCTTACTACAACTACAGTACCCTATTCTATGGTCTTCGAGCTTTCGAGCATCTTTCAGTATTGTCGACCAGGAATATCGCCGAGCATCCGATGATTGCACCACAATTTGTGTCAAAGTGATCGAGCTGTATATGTTTATCGTCTTATGATATCTGGGTTTGAAATTAGACAATATGGGTTGCAGATTATTGTTTCTGATCTCCATACTTCTCCCAGCGTTCTCGCTACCAGCCGAGCCCGATCACTTCCCCGAGTTGGCATACAAGGTTGAAATTCCTCATTTTTAGATCCGAAATTTCAACCTTTGGCAGGTCATCTTTTTATGATCGGGAAGCTTGACCCGAAGTAACCATTCTTCGAGGAAGAAAGGAAGAAATTCGTGAAACAAGATAACCCCAAAGAAAGTACTTGAGGTCAAACTCCCTTTTAATTTTCTGACCAGCTTTCCGCCCTCAGGTATACCCCTCGAAACCAGCAATGCTAACCCTGCCCAAAATACTCAAGCAAGGGTCAGTCACTTGTTGGTATTTCAAGGGGAGATCCCATTTTCAGGGATCGGAGACCCCCCGATATCCGAGGGTCCCCTTTTTTCCAATTCCACCCATACCAAAGGAAACTGTATTTTTAAGAGGAGATCGGAAGTAGGTTCGAAGCCGAATTTCAAAGACTTGATCGAGAAGAGGAAAAGATCCGAGCTTCGTCCTCGGATAAAACATTTTTGACAGCAAAGGGTAAAGATTTTCAACTGGGTGAATGCCATATTTATACTACAAGGATGATTTGATCGACGGTCACTATTCAATCAAACCAACGGCTCAGATTAATTCATTTATCACAGGTGACCTTTCCACTTCCCGAGATAGAGGTACTGTTTGGACAGACTTTCTTTGAAACTTAGCTGAAAAAAGAGGAATACTATGACTTGGTCAAATATGCAGTGCAGGAACTTTCCATCTTTAAATTATGCTCGGAATTCGAACGACCACTCTTAACTCGAGTATAAATTGTTTTAACACTGAAACTGCAACTTGAATGTTCACTCTTAACTCGAGTATAAATTGTTTCTACAACTAATACCATTCGAATGATCACTCTTAACTCGAGTATAAATTGTTTTGACTAAGAATGCTACTTGATTGCCTACTCTTAACTCGAGTATAAATTGTTTATACAGTAAATCACTTTGTCAGAACACAAAACATAATCGATTAGAAGGAAGAAAAAGTTTATTATTCCAACAAGGAGAACAAGTACAAAAGGAAAAAAAAAAAAAAACTAAAAGTACAACATTTAATCGAGCAGTCAACAGAAGAAATATCTAAACACTTTTCTCGAAGAGAAGCTTGCGGACTTCGACGTTGCGGGCCTCATACCCGGCCTCGTAACCTTTTTGATAGGACTCTTTCTCCCGCTGCTCGTTGCTTTTCTTCTCCTGCTCGACGAGTGACTTCAGCCTGTCCAACTCCTTGCTCAACTCCTCGTGAACCTGGCTCTCCTTCTCCTTCACGGCTTTCTCCGTCTCGGAGGCCAGTTTCTGCTCGATGGCCCTGGCTTCTTCAAGAGACCTCGTTAGTGCAACACTTTTTTCCTCCAGCTCGAGGACAACCTTTGCACGCTGTTCGATTTCTTGCTCGACTTGCAGCCCGAGGGTGAATAGCTGTTGTCCGACCTAAAAGGGACAAAAAGTTATGTAATAAAAAAAAAAAAAAAAAAAAAAGAGGGGGAAGAGATAGGACAACACTTACTTGAAAAAGCAGATCCGTGCTCGATCGCGCCGTTTCATTCGCGTTTTTCCCGTCTGGCTCGGCCATGGCCTTACTTTTCACCTCTTCAAAAAAGGCGCTGAGCGTCCGAGCAACCTTAGGGACAGTGTTTTGGGGCTCGGGATTCTCACCCGACGAGGGAGTCTTCTTCTGATCGACGGGAGGGTCATTTATTTTGACCTTCTTTTTGGAAGGCTCAACCACATCCTTATTAGCCTCCGAGGTCAGAACACTACCAGTTATTGTCCTCTTCTCCCCAGTCATTTGAATCAAGGCTGAAGTTGGAATCAGATCGCCCACGAACGATCTTTTATTTGGAGCAGACTCAGAGTCATCAGAGGTGATCTGCTTATTAGGCCTATCGACCTTCTTGTTACCCTCGGAGCTAATTTTCGACTGAGAAGGGGAGTCCGGAATTGGTATGACCGGCCCTTTCTCGAAGCCAGATAATTTCTTGGCCACAGTTTTGCCAAGGTCACCGGTTGATTCGATGACCGCCTTCGAAGGAGAATCAACCTTATTTTTGCCTCGGTCGTTCTTAGAAGTCTTTCCTGCTTCCGAGGAGGACTTGGGTTCTTTGACTTTCGACTTGGAAGGTTTTTCCTTCTTGACTTTAAGCAACAACCTCGGGTCGATCTTGGAGTTCACCAGGCCTTCCATGATCTGTATGTTTCTAATGCAGAAGAGAGCTCGATTTACTTATCGACCGAATAGCTCCGACGAGTGAATTATAATTTCAGTGACAAAAATCTTAAACTACCGTCTATTTATAAGAAAAAGGAACGTTGCCTTTTTGAGAGACCAACATTCGCGAATTTCAAGATTTTCGCGCTCATTTAAGAAGATCGATTGTTTTGATATCGACGTTTTTTCTATGAACCTTATGGCTTACAAAGACTTTTGTCTAGTTGAGCAGTATGATAAATTAATGGTGAGAGCACTCGGAAAAACAAATAAAGCATATTCCATAGATGATCGAAACAGTTACAGGGCATATAATAAACGATCCTACAATCTTACAATCTATTACAAGAAATTTAAAGGTCTGGCTGCGCCTCTTTGCCCTCACCTTCGGAGTTACCCTCGACATCGACGTCATCATCTCCAGAAGCTTCTTGATCGTCCCCATCGGAATCGTCATCGGAGGTATCCGAACGGTCCGAGCTACCTGAACTCGAGCTTGAGCTGGAAGTATCCAAGTCCATCAAGTCAGGGTTGGGCATTGGAACTCCAAATTCTTCCACAAAGGGAGCGAACTCATGTTCTTTCCAGTTGGCCGAGCTCGAGGACGCGGTTCGATAGTCTTCCCCGCTAGAGTTTTTCATGATGTCCATATGCTTTATATACTCCGTCATATTGTCGGGAATAACCTTTGCTGCGGCCAATTGTTGAACACCTTTGAAAAAGGTAGTTTGAAGGATTTCGCCGACCCTCCCTCGAGCTATGGCATCCAATGCAGGAGACTCCAAAAATTCTCTTATCGAGCTTAGGCGAGAATCTTCTTTGCCCCGCTGATAAGACAGCTCGGAATCAGCCTTAGTCTGCGCAAGCTCCTCTTCAAGTTTCCTAACTTTCTCCTCGAGCAAGCTTTTCTCTTCCACTACCTTAACCAAGTTTTCCTCGACGGCAGGGGTATACTTGGCTTTCATGGACTCCAATTCTGCTTGGACAGAAGAAAATTGATTACGCAGTTGGGATTCCTCCTTGAGCAAATCCATATAAGCAATGTGGACTCGATCGGACTCCTCTTCCAGCATCGACACACGATTCACCTCTGTGAGAAAGCAGTCCCCGATCTGCAAGAACAGGCTGATTAATACTTTATTCCAAGACTTAAAACAGTTGCAACAAATGTAAAGGAATTTACCGTGTGATATGCTCTGGAGAATTGGCCCAGTACGTCGAGATCGGAATGACCAAGAAGCTCCTCTTGGTCTTCGGCAAATCTCCCAGCCATGAAAATCTTGATCGCCTTGTCATGTTCATTCTCGCCGTTCGGGGTGCGATCGCTTCGAATTGATCCCCTCTCGGGATAACCCGCTGCTCGGGAACCTCTAAGTTGATCCTCAATAAAATCTACCATGTCAGGTTTACCTCGACCAGGACGAGAAGTAAGGGGCGTCCGGTGTCGACCCCACAGTCCGGTTCTCCTTTTGGCCTCGGGGGCTCCCTCGAGATCTTCCCGAGCTCTCCGATTATAGATCTCTGTCCCTCTAAGCTTCTTCATGGTAAACATGCTATATCCTAAACCAGAAGAAGAAGAAGGACCAGCTTGATGAGGAGGTCGCACCATTCGTATCGGCTCAGCATTCTCGGGCTCCTCTTCGATTCTGACCTGGTCAGTTTGGGCCGAGCTTCCCCGAGGAGCGACGGCAGTTCTGGGCTCCGGTCTGGTTTGCCTCCTAGGTTGACCGGGTGTCTTCCTCGAGGTAGATGCTACAGTTTTACCGACTATAGAAGCTCGGTATTGCTCCACCATTGTTCCTGAAGAAATAAAAGATGAATTGTAAGTAATGAAATCAGCTGAAAAAACTCACTATTATAAGTCACTCGGGAAGAACTATTTTTCCTTACTCAAGGTTCGAGGATCATCAGCGTCTGCTAGTGGAAAGGTGGCTCGGCTGAGTTCTGCTTTTCGAAGTACGGGTTCCAGAATGAGGAAAGCCGACTGGTACAAATCCGAACACATGTCTTTGACAACGGCGTCCGGAATGACCTTCTGAAGCTGACCTAACAGTTCCCGTTTTCCGAACACCCATTCTCGCTCACCTGGCCATCTGTGTGGGACCATCTCCGAGCTTCCCTCAGAAGCTGGTTCTTCAGGACCTCTAACGAAGAAGAACTGTTTCTTCCAGTCAAGAGAATTGCTGGAAGTGATGGTCGATAAGACCGAATGATTCGAGCGTTGGGAGAAATACACGAACCCAACGTTCGAGGCGGAGGAGGTACTGATCTTGAAGAATTGCCAGAAGCGTCGGAAGTTAGCAACTTGATTCTTGGCCTTCATCAAAACGCTGAAAGCTATCAGATACCCGATCGAGTTGGGAAGAATTTGTGCGGGTGCCAGGCTAAATGCGTCTAAAACCTGCACGAGTAAGGGAGCAAAAGGAATACGCAACCCATAGTCGAACTGCCGAGCATAGAAAGCTTGACATCCCGCGGGGGGCTTATTCACTCTTTGAGAGGGGGTCGGGATTATTAGCGAGTAACCCTCGGGTAGGAATTTGCCTATTGTAGCTTTGAGGTTCGCTTCGTGCTCTTTCGGATCGTACGAACTTGAGATCTCGTCAACCCGTTTCTCGGTCTTTTGAGCCCGACCTGTGGCTTTGGATTTTTTCGAGACACCGGCCAAGTCAAGGATTCGCACGCTACACCCGCCTCCGATCTCATACCTCATTATCTCATGCTTATCGAATGGTACAGCCAAGCCATTGCCGCCCTCATTCTCGGAGTCAGTTTTTTCTCCATCTCCACCTTCCCCACTGTTGGCCTTGGCATTTTGTTCCGCATCACCATCGTGCTCGGAATCTTGTCGACCTGATGTACCCTCTCCAGCATTTGACTCTATGGCTTGCTCTATTTGATTGACGATTCTATTCGTCTCTTCGGAAGAGTTTTCGGTGTTTTTGAAATCATTGATGAGTTCCCCAGTGGATCCCAGGTCGGAATCTGATCCAGAGGGGATCTGGGTTTGAACGTCGGGATTCTGGGAAGTAGACATGATCAGAAGTTATTTATTTGAATGCTCGAATTAAAGAAAATACTGTTTATCGATCAAAAGGCTCCGATCAGTTGCGGATTGTAAAGATGCACTTTTCTTTCTCCAAGTAAACATATATATAAAGGTTAAAAGGGTAAATTGCAAATTCAACCCCGAGTAACCGCGACGGTTAGACTCCCACTCAGTAAATTTGAAGATTATCTTTTGCTAATAGCATTTATGGCCCTCCAAGCTTCGGAAATGAGTATTTCTCGACTCAACCGGATAAAATATGTACTCTTTTTCCCTTAGCTCGGTTTTTATCCCACTGGGTTTTTCCGAGTAAGGTTTTTAACGAGGCATATCCAACTCAAGACTGTCCGAGGCCCGTTCTCTACTATCTATTTTTCCGAACCTCAAGTATTGCAGCTCTTGGTGAATCATCGAGGTGAATCTCTCAGGTCAAAAATCTCACCCTTCTATCTTTGGAGCGATTTGGTTTTTCGAGGCTCTCCCAAGGATGATGTGCACTCTTTTTCCCTAGCTCGGATTTTTCCCACAGGGTTTTTCCGGACTAGGTTTTTAATGAGGCATGTCCGAAAACATCAAGAAATCAAAGTATTTCGCCGTAATGCAATATTTACTTCTCCGAGCTTCTGCTTCACTTACGCTCGAGAAGTGGGGGAGTATTGATGAGGGGTATTTCGCATATGCCACTTTAGGAAATCCCTTCTGCTCGAAGTCGACCTCGATCCCGACCAGAATGGTATTTCCCGACCAGAAGAACATGGTTTTCCGATCAAGCCTGACTGATAGCTCTCGATCAAGTACCCTCTTCTTCCCGATCTACTCGTCTCCTCGGGATTACTGTGGGGCCGACCTACAGCTTTATACAGCTGGCTTAGAGGTATTCTCCTACGGATGGTCTACCTAGCTCATTACTGTTCCTATAAATACGCGGCGCATTTATGACATCAGGGACGGCACAACTTCCAAGATATTCCTTCTGCTCGGACCTACTGTTCGGATTAGGAACTAGCTTGTATTCTCATTGTATTTAGTCTTTCTAGTAGTACGGCATCCCGTAATGCTCGGGTAGACCCGCTTTGTAATTTGTATTCGAACACCAACATCAATATACAGTTTTCACATGCTCGATTCATATATTGTTATACTCTACTTTCCTTATTGAACTTGAACGAAATACAGTATAATCATGATTGCTCACCAATCGAAGGCTGCAAAGCCCAAGAAAGTTAAAAAGAAGAAGAAGGTGTTCTCTTCTAAAGCAGTCACCAAGGTTGTCGAGAAAAAGCGCAAAAGCCCAGAAGACGAATGCTTCCACTGCAAGAAAGCAGGGCACTGGAAAAGGAACTGCCCGGACTACCTGAAAATGGTAGCCAAAGGTATTTTCTTGGTTGAAGTTAATATTTCTATTAACTGTGCATCTTGGGTGTTAGACACCGCAGCGGGTTCTCATATCTGCAATGATTTGCAGGTGATGGGAGCAGTAAGAACACTTAAGCCCGGGGATAGGATCCTGCGTTTTGGAAACGGAGCAAGAGTTGTTGCAGAGGCTATAGGAGACGTGGAGTTAGTAATAGAAAATTTTACTTTACTTTTAAAAGACTATTTGTACGTACCAACAATTATTAAGAACATTATTTCTATTCCGCTATTAGATAATGATGGTTTTAATTTTTCCATTATGAATGGATCTATGAGCATAATTAAAAATGGTTTAATCTATGCTAGTGGTACTTTGATGGATGGTCTATATTCCCTTGAACCTACAAACTCCAACGTTTTGCACATACAATCAAGAAAAAGAAAATACGATAATCACACACCACAACTTTGGCACGCTAGACTTGGACATATCTCCAAGAGTAGGATCCAAAAGTTGGTTTCCTCTAAGGATCTTGAAATATAGAACTTAGATGAACTTCCGACTTGCGAATCTTGTCTCAAAGGAAAGATGACCAAATCACCCTTCACCGGGAATCCTGAGCGAACCAAACAAACATTGGATTTGATCCATACTGATGTTTGTGGACCACTGAGTGTCAGTGCAAGAGGAGGATACTCCTACTTCGTCACATTCACTGACGACTTCAGTCGTTATGGATACGTGTACTTAATGAAGTACAAATCCGAAACTTTTGAAAAGTTCAAGGAGTTTCGAATGGAAGTAGAGAATCAACTTGGACATAGTATTAAAGCACTTCGATCTGATCGAGGAGGAGAATACTTAAGTCAAGAATTCCTCGATTATCTAAAAGAGAATGGGATTCTCGCTCAGTGAACTTCCCCTAGGACGCCTCAACTCAATGGAGTGTCTGAAAGGAGGAATCGAACTTTGTTGGACATGGTTCGTTCCATGATGAGCTTTGCTGAACTTCCCTTTTCATTTTGGGGCTTAGCCCTATTAACTGCTTCGAAGATACTAAACATAGTACCTTCAAAGTCAGTGCCAACCACACCACACCAAGAATGGTATGGTAAAGCACCCGTATATTCGTATCTACGAGTATGGGGATCTCCCGCCTATGTTAAGAACAAGAAAGGAGATAAGCTGGATAGTAGATCTAGTTTGTGCAAATTTGTGGGGTATCCAAAGGAATCCATTGGATACTTGTTCTACGATCCTAAAGAACGAAATACGTTCGTGTCTAGGAATGCCCACTTCCTAGAGGATGACTTCCTCACCAACAGAAATGGGACAATCGTAGAACTCGATGAAGTCCAAGAATCGGACCCATCCTCACAAACAGTGGGAGCTGATCCTGATTTTACTGAACCTACTAGTACACCTATACTTCGAAGGTCTGATCGAATTCGTAAGGAACCAGAGAGATTTGGTTTCATTCACGAAAACGATAAGTTGGATACTGATCCAAGGACTTATGAAGAAGCTATGTCTGACATAGAATCGGGTGCGTGGCTCGAATCCATGCAATCCGAAATGGATTCCATGCATTCCAACAAGGTTTGGACCTTGGTCGATCCACCTGAGGGAACTGTCCCTGTAGGATGCAAATGGATCTTCAAGCGTAAGCTTGGAATGAATGGAGAGGTAATAACCCATAAGGCTCGCCTATTGGCGAAAAGTTATTCTCAAAGGCCTGGAATAGACTATGAAGAAACCTTTTCTCCAGTAGCGATGTCGAAATCCATTCGGATACTATTAGCCATAGCCGCGTGGTACGACTACGAAATATGGCAAATGGACGTAAAGACCGCCTTTCTCAATGGAGACATTGACAAGGAGATCTTTATGCAACAGCCTGAAGGCTTTGCGTCCAAAGGAAGCGAGCACAAGGTGTGCAAACTTCAAAGGTCAATTTATGGCCTCAAACAGGCGTCCCGAACCTGGAACATACGATTTGATGAGACAGTCAAAGCTTTTGGCTTCATCAAAAACGTATTTGAGCCTTGTGTGTACAAGAAGAATAGTGGGAGTTCTGTACAATTCATAATTTTATACGTCGATGATATTCTATTGATCGGGGACGATATCAGAATGTTAGCGCAGACGAAAGCGTGGTTATCCGCGCAGTTCTCCATGAAAGATTTAGGAGAGGCATCTTACGTATTGGGGATACGTATCTATAGGGATAGATCGAAGAAGATGTTGGGACTCTCCCAATCTCAGTATATCAACACAATATTGAATAGATTCAATATGGAAGAATCCAAGAGAGGATTGCTTCCAATGAGACATGGAATCTCTCTTTCCAAGTCAATGTGCCCTACAACTGACGAAGAAAAGAAGAGAATGTCTCTCATACCTTATGCCTCTGCTATAGGGAGCATAATGTATGCGATGTTGTGTACTAGACCAGACGTAGCACACGCTCTTAGTGTAACGAGCCGCTATCAGTCGAATCTAGGCGAAGAGCACTGGACTGCCGTTAAAGCAATCCTTAAGTACTTGCGAAGGACTAAGGACATGTTTTTGGTCTACGGTGGTAGTGGAGAATTGAAACTTGAAGGATTCACTGATTTAAGTTTCCAGTCTGACGTGGATGATTACAAATCCAATTCTGGATACATATTCCGCCTCAATGGCGCAGCGGTGAGTTGGAAAAGTTCCAAACAGTCCACCACTGCCGACTCAACCACTGAAGCAGAATATATTGCAGCATCGGATGCAGCAAAAGAGAGTGTTTGGATGAGAAACTTCATCCAAAAGTTGGATGTAGTTCCTAGCATTGCAGAGCCTGTAGTAGTCTTCTGTGACAACAACGGGGCGATAGCTCAAGCGAAGGAGCCGAGATCACACCACCAATCTAAACACGTAATGAGGAAATACCACGTGATCAGGGAGATCATTGGTAGAGGAGACATACACGTGGATCGTGTCAACTCAGACGACAACATAGCTAACCCACTAACAAAGCCACTTTCGCAAAAAGCGTTCGAGGGACATCTTGTAAAGATGGGTCTTAGAAATGTTTGTGAATGGCTTTAGGGCAAGTGGGAGATTGATAGGATAGTGCCCAGCAAGCCAATTCTCTTTAGCTTGTATTAGGTCTATTCTGTAATAAACAATCTTTGATTCTTATGAATAATACGCACGTTTATTTATAACTGTATAGAATAAACAATGGCCAAATTCATCTCTCACGAATACATTTAAGCGATTGGATGAAATCCTTAGATCACATTCGACTATGGGACGATTCACTTCGGTATTGAGTGCAATCATGAAACAGTCTCTAAGGTCGTGATCTTAAAACACGTTCCAAGTCATAGATTCCGAACGAGACGGGGTATCGAAGGAATCGCCAAGACTTGTATGAATATGCATGATTCACTTGGAGTGAATTTGTAGAGTTTCATGAACAAGACATTTGATGTCAGTGTATATGAGTAGGTGGTTCGATAGGGGATCGAACGCATCGAACGACCCGAACAGAGAAACCAATTGTGGAAGCGCATGACGCATATCGGTGATGGGATGTTTCTCAAGACTTATAATAGTGTACGATTTAGTCCTTAGACTTGAGGTGCTAGGGCGAATTCGGTGCATGGGTATATGTACTTAGATTTAGGTACTGGTCACGTAGCCTGACCATAATGTGCCTAAGTTGGGTGCCTATAGTTGTGTACGCGAGTGGTTAGTACCAAGATGGAATCTACCGACTCGTCGTAATGGACGAGAGAATTTCCTATACGATTCTTAGATAATAGATCCGAGAAACCCGTGATCACGGTCGGTGACGGATTTGGAAAGGGGTTTCCAAATTTAGCAGTCACACTGGATTATTATCCCGAATTAGAAAGTATAGTAATTGAGATAATTAGAGGTGCCGATCAATTCACACACCCTAGATCTCAATCGGAAAATTAAGTCGATAGAAGGACCGTATGTACATGGCAATTATAAGAGGTGAGGTTCACAAATATCAATTCACCTGAAGTTGGGCTTCATGGGCTTGTGGCTAGACATCGACCATGAAGTGTGGGTACTCCTGAATTAATAAGGGAGATTAATTCTGGAGTGGTCAATTAAAAGGGTTTAATTGATCGGAGCATTTAATTGCTCATAAATTAAATCACGAAGGGTTCGTGGGCCTGCTGCCAATTGATGGTGAACCTAGAGGGTCACACACAATACAATTGGACAGTGACAGTCATAAAAGGAAATATTTGATTTAAGGGAGTTAAATCAATTAAATGAATTAAAGTGTTAATTCAATTGGAAGGATAATTAATTAGATGGTCTAATTAATTAAATATTAATTAAAGTGTTAATTAATTGAGAGATAATAATTAATTGGATTAATTGGGCTTATTTAATTAATGGTTAATTAAATTAAGTTGCAAGACATGGGCCTTTTAATTAAAAGCCCAGAAGAAGTCTTGCAAGAATAGGGTGGGGCGATTTTTGGCTAAGGATAAGAAGGGAGAGTTTGTTTTCTTGTATGACAAGGAGGATCCAAGAAGATATATGAGTATATCTTATTTCCTTATAAGATAAGGAATAGATCTTTAAGAGATATCTACAAAGAGAAGGTTTCTTCTCTTATAAATAGATATCTCCTCACAACTCTTCACAAGCTTAAGACTTGAAGAATTCACTCTTGCACTCTAAACCCTAGCCGCCCCTACACCCTAGCCGCCCTTGCACAAGCGCCGCCCCCTTCTCTCTCTGTTCTTCCATAGCTGGATCTAGATCTGAATCGAGATCTGTTCTTCCTCCTTTGACAGCCTTCTATCTCTAGTTCGTAGCCTGTGAATAGAAGGTGTTGCTACAATCCAATTGGTGTGGATACACTCTGGAGGTGAGACAATTGGATCACTCCTTGTGAATCAGCAAAAAGCCGGAGGTTGCCACCACCTTGCCTGTGGTGAGGTAAAATCGCATATCTCCTTCTTTTATCTATTGTAGATTGTTTGATTCAACCTTTTCGCATACATAAGGTGGAAAATATATCTTGGGTCTGTTGGGGTGCCTTGGAAAAATTTTAAATTCCGCACTCTCGTTGTTTTGACAACCGGGGCATTCCCAACACAGTGACAGTCATAAAAGGAAATAATTGATTTAAGGAAGTTAAATCAAAGTTGATGAATTAAAGTGTTAATTCAAAGAGGAGAATTATTAATTAGAATATCTAATTAAATTATTAGAGTGTCTAATTAATTAATTGGATTATCTAATTAAAGATATTAATTAAAGTGGTTAATTAATTAAATGGAAGAAGAATTTAGCATGCAATTTTCGGATTGCATGGATAAGGCATGAGGGGCGATTTTTCGGCTAGTAGATAAGTGGAAGAGTTTGTTTCTTGTTTGACAAGTGACAAAAAAGAGATTTGGTTCAATTTTGTTTCCTATTGTGATAAGGAAAGGATTCACCAAATCTTGATGAGATATCTAATAAGAGAAAGACTCTTCTCTTATAAATATAACTCATCATATCTTCCATAAAGTGTAAGAACTAATCCAAGCAATAAAAGAGAGAATTTGAAGAGCTGAAAATCGTAATCAGCCCTAGCCGCAAAAACCCTGTGCCGCCACCCCTTCTTCTTCCTCTCTTTCATCTGGATCTAGTTCAAGAGTTGGATCCAGTTCCAACTCTTCCTTCACTGATAAATCTCCAAGGTCTAGTTCGTAGCCTGTGACTTGGAGACGTTGCTACAATCCATCTGGTGTGGATACATTCTGGAGGTGAGATAATTGGATCACTGCATCGTGAATCAAACAAGAAAAGCCGGAGGTTACCACCACCAAACCTATGGTGAGGTATTTCGCATATCACCCCCTTTGTTTTCTATTACTGTTTGATTCAACCTATTTCACATAAATAATATGGAGATCGAATTTTGGGACTGATGGGGTGCCTCGGAAAAATTTTAAATTCCGCAATTTCGTTGTTTTGACAACCGGGGCATTCCCAACAATTATCCCACTGCATTTAAGAAAGGCACTAATAAGTTTAATTGATTAGAAGGTCTAATTAATTAAGCGACGTCTCAATTAAAGACTTAATTGAAAAGAAAATGAATCAATTAAAGACTTAATTGAAAGCCAGTTAAAGAGTTAATTGAAAGGAAGCAAATTGATTGAATTAAACCGTTAACTTAATTCGATTGAATTAATGTGTTAAATTCAATTAATACCAAGATAATAATCCACACATATGGCACGCAAGGTTAGTTCACATTTCCATAAGAACGATTTAAAAGCTGGTGTCATCGATGCTTCTTGAAATACAGAGCTTAGATGAACTATCAACTAATGAATCCTGTCTGAGGGAAAATATGACGAAGCTACTGTTTGATGGGCATCTGGTGCGTACCAAAATAAGTTTGGATTTGATCCATGCAAATGAATGTGGTGATAGAAATAGTGTCCGGCAAGCCAACTGTATGGCTGTCATTTATTGTAATAAATAAAGGAACTATTCAATTTAGATTAATAAATGCACTTTATAACAAATGTTCAACTTTATCTTATGTAATAATTATCTACGCATAAGGATAGAAGTCCTTAGATCACAGGGCTATGGGACAACCCGTGGACTGATCCCTAAGCCGTGATCTACAACATATTCAAGAGTCGTAGAATCCAATCGAGATAGGACATCGTTGGATTCGGTTAGACTCTCACTAATGTGTATACTCCGATGAACCGGAGGACGCTGGGATCCACGCGCGTGACTGGGATAGTCGATACACATAAGTGGGTGACTTGCTGAGAAGGAAAGTGCACTGAATACCCCAATTAGGAAATAACTCACCATGGAAGCGGTAGTCGCATATCGGGGTTGAAGTTATTCCTATTTGCAATAGTATACGAGGAACGATCCCTAATACTTGAGGTGATAGGGTTTATCTGGTGCGAGAACGTCTATGCTTTGATGTGAGTTCCGACCGACTGGTGATTACCAGAAGGTCTCTGAGGATTCACGCTGGGTATATAGGAACTCGTATGCAGGTTCATATCATCAACAAATGATCAATTAACCCGACTTGATAGGTTGGGCAAGTCTCATATGGATTTCTGTGAGAAACTAATTCTGTTAAAACCCTCGGTCGAGGTATCTGACGACTTTACGGAAGTAGCTCATAAAGATTAAGTCAAAGAGAATTATTTCGAGACAATAGTGCATAAGGTCAAGACGAGAAAAGGGAACCGATGAAAAGTCCATACCCTGAAGTCTCGATTGGGAGATCGATTTATGGAGAGATCATGTCGTATATTGAAATTGTAAATGATTAAAAGGTTCACTGAATTAATTCACCAGTGATTGGGCTCCATGGGCTTGTGGCCAGACATCGACCGTGGAGTGTGGGAGAATTCCTAAATTGGTAGGGGTGCTAATTTTGGAATGATCAGTCGACAGAGTGTTCGATTGATTTAGAGTATTTAATACTCGAGTAAATAACTAAATATTTCATTATAACCCACGGCAAATTATGTGGTGAACCTACGGGGGCATACACAATACACATGAAGTGAAAGCAAGGAAACGAAGAACAACTGGATCGACTGGGTCGACCTAATTGGAGCAGACGAGATCCGATTGGAATTGGATCGAGATTATAAATTAAATTGGAATTTAATTTGTAAGTTAATTAATTAAATGGGCTTTAAGTCCAATTTAATTAAATGAGAGAGTAATTAATTAATTGGGCCATTTTATTGTGAAATTAAATAAAGCCTCAATTAATTAAATAGGGAATGGGCCATTAATTAATTAGAAGACTTGGTCTTCCAATTAAAAGGCCATGGCCCATGTAGGAGATGAGATAAGACTTAAACTCCTAGTCCTGGTAGGATTAGGAGTTATAAGATATCTATATATATGAGAATATATATCATATCTTACATAGAAGAAAAACACAAGAAAATCAAGTCTTGCAAAAATTCTCTCCCTCTCCTCTCTCACAATTCGGCCGAACTCTCTCTCTCTTTAGAGGAGTTTTCGATTTTGGATTCATGCTCCCAAATTGTTCTCTAGTTTTAGATCTTAATAATTTCTATGTTCTAGCCGATTAGGATTATTAAGGTTTTCGTGATATTGTGGTGTATCAACTCGTAGAGGCGCAACACGTGGGGCGCTAAACTAACTTGGGATCAAAGGTGCAAAAGAAGGAGAGAAACGCATCCACTTTGCTAGGCTTGGATTTGCAAGAAGACAGGTAGAACTTTAATCTTAAACTTTTATCTTCGTTATTTATTTATTCATATATATACATCCAGATTGTATCCTGGCAAGATTCTGTTAAGAGGTCCTTAAAAATTTTAAATTCCGCTGCGTAAACGGTTGTTTATCTTACTAAATCCCAACAGTGGTATCAGAGCCAAATCTGGTTTTATATATATATGAATTTGCAAATTATGTGTTTTAAATCATATCTTTGATTTATGTATGGCTAGTTCTTTTACTATGCATGTTTTAGAACGTAGATCTGTTTAACTTGGAGTTAAAGGAAAATATTTTGATTCGAAATTTTTTTATCATGTTATTTTATCTTGGATTGAATTTAATTAAAGATGTTTTTTAATTAAATAAAGTAAACAGAAAAACAAAAAAAAATATAATTCCAACCGCGGCTAGGCGGTCACCGTGAGCTGCTGCCCGCAGCAGCGTGTCAGCAGCACGCTGGATGCGCGTGCGGCACACGGCAGCAGCCTACGGGCTGTCTGCTGCGTGCTGTCACGAGCAGCCGCGCACTGCCGTGCGCTGCTACGCGCAGCAGCGGCTGCCGCGTACAGCCCACGCGCTGCTCTTTTTGCCACGTGTGAGTTGGCCACGTGGTGGCCTCTGATTGGTCACTGCGTGGCTGATTTTTGGTTGGTCTCTATTTTTGCCTATTTTGGAAAGTTTGAAAATCTTGGAGATTTGTTAGATTAGGAAACTTAGAGTTTTGGATAAGGTAGAGAATCTTGGGAGATTTTGGGATCTACCTTAGTTATCTAATCTAATCAAAATAGGATTATCTTGAGAATCTTAGAGATTTAGATAAGTTGGGAAACTTAAAGATTTTGGATATGATGGGAATCTTTGAAAGATTTGTAACTATCTTAATTAACCAACCTAATCAAGATAGGAATTGTAGATTACTTGTACCTCAAGTAAGAGTTAATTAATCTTAGAGATTAATTGATAATTCAAAATAATTAACTTGGATAAATTTTTGTGAATTAAAATTAAAGGAGCCGATAAATTTACATTTATGCCCTTATGTGAATTTATGCATGTTCTTGAGTGAATGTGTGGATTGATCGACATTGCCCTTAATACCCTGTGTAGTTTTTGGTTTAATTTTATTATGTGTTGTAATTAAATGGGCCTGATTGGTGCCCCTTGTTTGCGCAATTAAAATGTAATAGAATAGGACCATAAGTTAGACTTAGAATAGGCTTGGAGCCAAGAAGACATCATGAAGACTTGGAGATCCACATGGAGGCCCATTACCTTGGAGGATATGGAGGCCCAATTCAAAACATGGAGGCCCAATCAAGAAGGACACAACATTACAAGAAGGCCCATTTATGCATGGGTTTGATTATTGTAATAGATTAGGACATTTAATTTTCACCCTAGACTGACCAATTGGTTCATCACTTGGCTCGTGATGGATCGCATAGGATGGACAATCGATCAATCATATTATGCAATGCTAGGTGATGTATGTGTTTACTTTTTCTGCTTATTCTTTGATGTATGTAATGCATGCTTAGAATAGAAAACGTAAACAAGATAAAAGCATAACCTGATGAGACCTCGCACAAGAATACTTCTTAAAACCTCCAATTGAACTTAAAATTCAATTATAATATTAAATCGGATAACGGGCGCATATGAATAGTATCTATGGTCCGAGCCTATCCAATTACTAGGACTTAAGCATATCATACGAATATATCTCGATGTCTCGCGAGTCGTGGGTCGAGCTATAGAAAGATGGTATGCCTATTTCCTCGATGCACAGTTTAGTGCCAAGGGAGAGGATAGCAAGGTTCTAGGCGCTGTCTCACGAGTCGTGGGGCGTCTAGGATTGAACTATTTCTCTCCATGAGTAGTGGACATGATTTAACGCTAGTAAGTATGGATGTCTCACGAGTCGTGGGTCCATAACGGAAAACGAGGCTAAATGAACTCAAGGGTTAGCTGCGATGGTTAACCAACGACGATGTCGACCACCAAGTGAATCAATTAGTATGGCCAACGAGTCGTGGGTACTGAGAGATTGCATTTGGGCCTTGAGCCCGCTAGGATATTTTAATATTCCCGAAACTTATGTGGGGGCATAAGATTTTGATTAAAATAGTGGGAGTAATTTACAAATGAAATCCATGTTTGTAAATTGTGCATTTAAAATTAATAATTCACGTATTTACTTCTTCTATCGTCTTTTTGTAGAAAACTATAATGATGTCTAAAGAGCTTAGAGCACTTAGAGATTTATCCATCTCATCACTTGAACGTAATATTTTGACTGGACCAAACCTGCACTTCTGGTCGCACCACTTGAATGGACTTTTTGATGCTGAAAACATTTCATACGTTTTGTCTGTACCTCCACCCATTGACATTCCACATGATGTTCCCGATGAGCTACGAAAAAGCATCACCAAATGGAAATTGGATGATAGCTTAGCTCGTGATTACATGTTGGAATATATGTCACTTGATCTGCGGTTACAACATGAGCATATGGTATCCGCGAAAGAGATTCTCTCGAATCTCAAGTTCCTTTATGGGATTCGAGACGGTCGTCGCAGATTCGCGATAACGAGAGAACTTTTGCAAGCAAGAAAGAGACGCGAGACTCCTGTCGGAATCCACGTACACAAGATGATTCGACTTCTTACTGAACTCGATGACATGGGTGTCGTGTTGGACAATGATTTTTGTGTGGATGTAATCCTTCAATCTCTTCCTAGATCATATGACAGGTTTATCATGGACTTGAATCTCCAAAGAAGAGAGATCACTATGCATGATTTACAAGAAATGCTTGAGAAACATGAAGCTTCTTTTGGAAAAAAAAGCGAATCCAAGGGTTGGTGAAAAGACTGGACAGCGATCAAAGTCAAAGAGAGTGGAAACCAGAACTCCTTACTGCACGAGATCAAAGGAGAGGAACTGCAAGGAGTTCTTGGAGAACTCCAAAGGTATATTCCTTTTTTAAGTTAATTTATCAATTAACTATGCATCTTGGGTGTTAGACACTGCTTGTGGTTCTCATCTTTGATGATTTACAGGTGATGGGAGCAACAAGGCCACTTAGGCCTGGGGATTGGATCCTGCGATTTGGCAATGGAGCTAAAGCTGTTGCCGAGGCCATAGGCGAAGTGGAGTTAGATTTAGGTGGTGATAGATTAGTCCTTAGGAACGTTCTTTATGTACCTGGTTTAGTGAAAAACATTATTTCAATTCCTATTTTAGATAATGAAGGTTTTAATTTTTCAATTAATAAAGGTTCCTTTTCATTATTTAAGAATGAACGTTTGTTTATCACTGGTACATTAAAGGATGGACTATACACCATAAAACCACCTAAATTAGTTATGCACATACAACAAAACAAAAGAAAACCAGATAATGAAATTCCAGCCCAATTATGCCACGCTCGACTTGGACATATATCCAAGTCAAGGATTCAAAAGTTAGCCTCATCTGGCGCGCTTGAAATAAAGCACATTGATGAAATGCCAACTTGTGAACCATGTCTTAAGGGTAAAATGGATAAACTGCCGTTTAAAGGAAACCCCGAGCGAGCCACAAGGACATTGGACTTAATACATACTGACGTATGCGGACCACTAAGAAAAAGTGCCCGAGGTGGCTACGACTACTTCATTACCTTCACTGACGACTGTAGTCGTTATGGGTATGTGTTCTTGTTAAAACACAAGTCTGAAGCTTTTGAGCGATTCAAAGAGTTCAAAATGGAAGTAGAAAACCAACTTGGTCACACGATAAAGGCTTTTCGTTCTGATCGAGGTGGCGAGTTTCTTAGTAACGAATTTCTCAATTATCTTGTGGAGCATGGAATATTGTCTCAGTGGACTCCTCCTGCTACACCGCAATTAAATGGAGTAGCTGAGAGAAGGAATCGAACATTGATGGACATGGTTCGATCCATGATGAGTGCCATTGATCTTCCTCTTTCATTTTGGGGACATGCCCTTCTCACGGCAACAAAGATACTGAATATGGTACCTTCTAAATCCGTACAAAAGACACCATACGAGATGTGGTTTGGCAAGGCACCCTCATACACATTCATGCGCATATGGGGATCTCCTGCTTACGTCAAGAAGCCAGTGGGAGATAAACTGGAAACTAAATCCACTTTGTTCAAATTCGTGGGGTATCCAGAAAACTCGATAGGATACGAGTTCTATGATCCTACAAGACAAACTACGTTTGTCTCAAGGAACACGCACTTCTTAGAGAAAGATTTCTTGGTGGACAAGAAAGAACATAACATAGAACTGGATGAGGTCACTGAAGCTGAAAAGGCCGAAGAGGTCGAACAAGCTGACCCATCACCACATGCAGTGGGAGAACAAGAGCGTGAAAGTGCACCAGAAAGTACACCAATACTTCGTAGGTCAGAAAGACAACGTAGAGAACCCGAGAGATACTACGATCTGCTGCATGAGCCTGGACAGTCTCTGAACGACCCAAGGACTTACGATGAAGCTATGTTGGACATAGATTCGGGAAAATGGCGCGAAGCCATGGAATCCGAGTTAGACTCCATGCACTCCAACAAGGTCTGGACCTTGGTGGATCCACCAGTGGGAATAACTCCCGTGGGTTGCAAGTGGATCTATAAGCGCAAGCTTGGAGTGAACGGAGAGGTAATAACCTACAAGGCACGACTAGTGGCAAAAGGATACACTCAAAGACCAGGCATCGATTTTGAGGAAACCTTCTCGCCCGTCGCAATGCCTAAATCCATTCGAATCTTGCTAGCCATAGCTGCGTGGTATAACTACGAGATATGGCAGATGGATGTAAAGACCGCCTTCCTCAATGGAGACATTGATAAGGAGATCTACATGGAGCAACCAAAAGGATATGCATCCAAAGGAGATGAACACAAGGTGTGCAAACTCCAAAGGTCCATTTATGGACTCAAGCAAACTTCCCGAAGCTGGAACATCCGTTTCGACGATACAATCCAAACTTTTGGGTTTATCAAGAACGTTTTCGAACCTTGCGTGTACAAGAAAGTCAGTGGGAGTATAGTTGAATTTCTAGTGCTTTACGTTGATGACATTCTTCTCACTGGAAACAATGTGAAGGTGCTATCAGAAATGAAAGCATGGTTGTCTACACAATTCTCAATGAAGGATTTGGGAGAATCATCATTTGTACTGGGTATAAGGATCTACAGAGATAGATCAAAAGGACTGCTGGGCCTCTCCCAGTCACAGTACGTAGATAAAATACTAAAGAGATTTAGTATGGAAGAATCCAAGAGAGGATTATTTCCCATGAGACACGGAATTGCACTCTCTAAGTCTATGGCCCCAAAGACACCTGGAGAGAGGAGCAAAATGTCTCAAATACCATATGCCTCCGCTATAGGAAGCATAATGTATGGTATGTTATGTACTAGACCAGACGTAGCCTACGCATTGAGCGTTACTAGTCGCTATCAGTCTGATCCAGAGAGCAGCACTGGATAGCCGTAAAGGCAATTTTGAAGTACCTGAGAAGGACTAAAGAATTGTTCTTGGTATACGGTGGAGGAGAATTGAAATTGGAAGGCTTTACAGATTCAAGCTTCCAATGTGATGTAGACGACTTCAAGTCAACATCTGGATATGTGTTTTGCCTCAATGGTGGTGCGGTAAGCTGGAAAAACTCCAAGCAAGATACTACCGCATATTCCACCACCGAAGCAGAATATGTTGCAGCAAGTGAAGCTGCAAAGGAAGGTGTTTGGATGAAAAACTTCATCCAAGAATTGGATGTGATACCTAGCATTGCTGAGCCCATTACTATCTTTTGTGATAATAATGGAGCAATAGCGCAAGCAAAGGAGCCGAGATCTCATCATAAATCCAAGCACGTACTGAGTCGATACCATTTGATAAGAGATGTCATCGGTAGAGGAGACATTAAGATGGAACGTTTCGACTCTGAAGATAATACAGCGGACCCGCTTACGAAGCCAATGCCCCAAAAGGCATTCGAGAAGCATCTGCATAAGATGGGACTCAAGAACATAAGAAGTTGGCTTTAGTACAAGTGGGAGATTGATAGAAATAGTGTCCGGCAAGCCAAATGTATGGCTGTCATTTATTGTAATAAATAAAGATAGATCGAAGAAGATGTTGGGAATCTCTCAATCTAAGTACATAGAAACAATACTGAAAAGATTCAGTATAGAAGAATCCAAGAGAGGATTGCTTCCAATGAGACACTGTATCTCTTTTTCTAAATCGATGTGCCCTATATCAAATGAGGATAAAAGGAGAATGTCTCGAATACCTTATGTTTCGACAAAAGGTAGCATGTGATATGCTATACTATGTACTAGACCAGACGTAGAACCTGCTCAAGTGTCACGAGCAATTACTAGTCAAACTCCGGTGAAGAGTACTGGACCACCGTAACAGATATCCTTAAGCTCTTGAGAAAGACCAAGGAATTGCTCTTGGTCTACGGTGGTAATGAAGAATTGAAACTCAAAGGATTTAATGATTCGAGTTTCCAGTCTGACGTGGATGAATATAAATTCAATTATTGCTAAATATTTTTGCCTCAATGGGGTAGCGGTAAATTGGAAATGTTCCAAGCAAAGCACTGTTGCCATCTTAACCACTGAAGCAAGATATATCGCAGCAAGGAATGCAGCGAAAGAAAGTGTTTGGATGAAAAACTTCATCCAATAGTTGGATGTAGTGCCTAGCATTGCGAAGCTCATGGTTATTTTCTGTGATAACAATGGAGCTATTGCTAAAGCAAAGGAATCGAGATCTCACCAGAAATCTAAACACATTGAGAGGAAGTACCATTTGATTAGATAAATCATTGGTAGAGTCGACGCAAATAATGGATCGCATCGACTCGGAAGAAAACCTAGATGATCCACTAGCAAAGCCTTTTTCACGAAAAGTGTTCAAAGAACATCTTTGGAAGATGGATCCTAGAAGCGTTTGTGATTGGCTTTCGGGCAAGTGGGAGATTGAAAGGATAGTGCCCTGCAAGCCAATATATTTAGCTTGTATTAGGACTATCGTAAACTTTCTCTAGTATAAATGAATTAATACGCTCGTTTGTTTATAGTATGTAAATCAAACAATGGCCAACTTCATCTCTCGCGAATTACTTAAGTGATTGGATGAAATCCTTAGATCACAATAGACTATGGGACGATTCACTTCAGTTGACTCTATTTATTGTTTTGATGCCAGTGCATATGAGTAGGTGGTTCGATAGGGGATCAAACGCATCGAACGACCCGAACAGAGAAACCCATTGTGGAAGCGCATGACGCACATCGGCGATGGGATGTTTCTCAAGACTTATAATAGTGTGCCATTTAGTCCTTAGACTTGAGGTGCTAGGGCGAATTCGGTGCACGTGAGTACGTACTTTGATTTAGGAGCCGATCACTTAGCCTGATCATTGTGCGACTACTTTGGGTACGTAGGATCGTGTACGCGAATGGTTAGCACTAATATGGGATCTACCGACTCAACGTAGTGTGTTGAGAGAATTTCCTATATGTTCTTAGATAATAGATTCCGAGAAACCTGTGGCCACAGTTGGTGACGGATTTGGAAAGGGGTTTCCAAATTTAGTAGTCACACTGGAATTATTATCCGGAATTACAAAGTATAGTTATCGAGATAATTAGAGGTGCCGATCAATTCACACACCCTAGGTCTCGATCGGGAAATTAAGTCGATAGAAGGACCGTATGTACATGGTACTTATAAGAGGTGAGGTTCACTCAAAATCAGTCTTGCAACAACACCACGTGTCATTGTTTCTTCTCTTTCCATGCAATAAACCAACCGCCAACCTCCATTGTTGCTCCGCCGTTTACCTAACAAAACCTTCCAACAATTTGCGAACAGCAAAATGCATCGCCTCAAGTTCTTCTCCCTCAATTACCTTAAATCTACTTACCACAATCACCCCAAACTACCCTTCTGCACTCAAACCCCTCTCTAATCCGCCGGCCCGATAGCCTGCCTCGTCAAAACCCGGTCCGTGATCCGATTCAAAGGACCCGACACCGTTAAATTCCTCCAGGGGCTCGTCACTAACGACGTCCGGAGTTTGGATCACCCACAAGTGGCGGCTGAAAATACTATTACCCCCAATATGCCTGTGGCTGTTGCGCCACCCGTGTATCCCGCGATGTTGACTCCACAAGGAAGGTTTCTTTACGATTTCTTTCTGTACAGACTGGGTCGTTCAGAAGAGAGGCTCGATCGAACAGGGTCGGCTCCCGGACCCGATTCTGGTGAGCTGGAGATTTACGCGGATGTTGATGGGTCTGTCGCGGATGAGCTCTTGGCGACATTAAAGAGGTAATCTTTATTTATATTTTTTTTATTGTTATTATTATCAGAAAATGTATTTGTGGATGTATTATTTGAGTGATTTGGGCCCATTCGGATGGATGGATTAGAGTTGGGTGGATTTAAAATCCCTTGTCAAATCCATCATGCTATTTGGATACAAAATTAAATCCATTCATTTGAAATCCTTTGAAATCTATTGGGCCCAATTTCATGTCCAATGGATTTCAGCCCAATTTTAAGTGGATTTGAAATTTCTCCTAAAACTAGTCATTTGAAATTTGGATTGATGGATTTGAAATGACTAGGGATTTCAAATGGATAGATTTGAAAATCCAATGATTTGAAATCCATTCATTTGAAATCCCTTGTTTGGATAATTTTTTTTACAAAGGATTTCAAATCCACTCATTTGAAATCCATTGTTTGGTATAATACCATTTGAGGTAACTGAAATTCTCAACCATACCTTATAATTTGCTCTATGAGTTAATTCTTGTTGTTGATATCGGGATAAAATCGCATAAATCGATTTGGGACAAAATTATAATTTTTGAAAATTGAGGGACCAAAAGTGCAAATTCGGATTTCAGAAAATCTGGGGCCGAATTGAAAATCTTAATTTTCTGAAAATTCTGGACTGAATTGGAACTCTGGGTTTTTCGAAAATCTGGGGTCAAATGGCAATTTCTAAAAATTAAGGGACCAAAAGTGCAAATTTGGATTTTTGAAAATCAGGTGCCGAATTGAAAATTTTAATCTTCTGAAAATTATGGACTGAATTGCAGTTCTGGGTTTTTTGAAAAATATGGGGTCAAATTGCAATTTCTGAAAATTAAGGGACCAACAGTGAAAATTTGAATTTTTGAAAATCAGGGGCCGAAATGAAAATTTAATCTTCCGAAATTATGGACTGAATTGTAATTCTGTGTTTTTCAAAAATCTAGGGTCAAATTGTAATTTCTGAAAATTGAGGGACCAAAAGTGTAAATTCGGATTTCTGAAAATCTGGGGCCGAATTGAAATTTTTTAATTTTCTGAGAATTCTGAACTGAATAGCAATTCTTGGTTTTTCAAAAATCTGCGGTCAAATTGTAATTTTTGAAAATTGAAGGACCAAAAGTGCAAATTTGAATTTCTGAAAATCAGGGTCCGAATTGAAAATTTTAATTTATGAAAATTCTGGACTGAATTGTAATTCTGGGTTCTTCGAAATTCTGGGGTCAAAATTGCAATTTCCAAAAATTGAGGGAGCAAAAGTGCAATTCGAATTTCTGAAAATAGTAGCCGAATTGCAAATTTTAATTTTTTGAAAATTCTGGACTGAATTGCAATTCTAGGTTTTTCGAAAATTTGGGATCAAATTGCAATTTTTTAAAGGATACAATGTTGACTTTTTTTTAAGTGGATTTCAAATGACTAGTTTTAGGAGGAATTTCAAATCCACTTAAAATTGGGCTGAAATCCATTGGACTAATATTCAGGATTTCAAATGAATTGATTTAATTTTGTATCCAAATAGCATGATGGATTTGACAATGGATTTCAAATCCACCCAACCCAAATTCATCCATCCAAATGGGCCCTTTAAAAAAAGTCAACATTGTATACTTTTCAAAAATTGCAATTTGATCCCAGATTTTCGAAAAACCTAGAATTGCAATTCAGTCCAAAATTTTCAAAAAAATTAAAATTTGTAATTCAGCTACTATTTTCAGAAATTCGAATTGCACTTTTGGTCCTTCAATTTTTGGAAATTGCAATTTTGACCCCAGAATTTCGAAGAACCCAGAATTACAATTCAGTCCAGAAATTTCATAAATTAAAATTTTCAATTAGGACACTGATTTTCAGAAATTCAAATTTGAACTTTTGGTCCCTCAATTTTCGGAAATTACAATTTGACCCCAGATTTTTGAAAAACCAAGAATTGCGATTCAGTTCAGAATTATCAGAAAATTAAAAAAATTCAATTCGGCCCCAGATTTTCAGAAATCCGAATTTACACTTTTGGTCCCTCAATTTTCAGAAATTACAATTTGACCCTAGATTTTTGAAAAACCCAGAATTACAATTCAGTCCATAATTTCGGAAGATTAAAATTTTCAATTCGGCCCCTGATTTTCAAAAATCCAAATTTTCACTTTTGGTCCCTTAATTTCCAGAAATTGCAATTTGACCCCATATTTTCAAAAAACCCAGAACCGCAATTCAGTCCATAATTTTCAGAAGATTAAAAGTTTCAACTCGGCACCTGATTTTCAAAAATCCAAATTTGCACTTTTGGTCCCTTAATTTTCAGAAATTGCCATTTGACCCCAGATTTTCGAAAAACCCAGAGTTCCAATTCAGTCCAGAATTTTCAGAAAATTAAGATTTTTAATTCAGCCCCATATTTTCTGAAATCCGAATTTGCATTTTTGGTCCCTCAATTTTCAACAATTATAATTTTGCCCCAAATCGATTTATGCGATTTTATCCCGATATCAACAACAAGAATTAACTCATAGAGCAAATTATAAGGTATGGTTGAGAATTTCAATTACCTCAAATGGTATTATACCAAACAATGGATTTCAAATTAGTGGATTTGAAATCCTTTGTAAAAAAATTATCCAAACAAAGGATTTCAAATGAATGGATTTCAAATCATTGGATTTTCAAATCCATCCATTTGAAATCCCTAGTCATTTCAAATCCATCAATCCAAATGGATGCAAATCTCTTGTTATCTGTGTATGTGTTTCAAGTGTTAGTATCTATGAATGAAATCTCTACTTCGTGTAGTTGATTAAAGAACTTATTGATGATAAATAACGAAAACTATGATTTGAAACTTCAGGAGAATCTTAAAAAAAATAGTAATCAGAAATATCAAGGAGTTTGAATTTGAATGTGGACTGTGTAAAACAGCTGCATGGGAAATTGTTTTTTGGTACCATAAATTAGGGCAATCTGCAACCTTGGTACCATTGGATACATAAATACACATATAGTATCATGATTTAAACATTGAATGCAATGTCCATTCCACCGTCAAAATATTGGACGAAATTGGCCACGTAACCACTCTGAGGATGCAAAGAATAGGGTAGAAATTGATCTTGAAGATAGTGATGACAATTCCGGCCAATTCCATTCAATTATTTGATGGTGGTATGATCTGTTATAACAATAAGTGGGGGCCACCACTTAAATAATTAAGCAACTTGCAAGTACAAGTTGCAAATTCAGTTAAAGTTTTTACTGCCACTTTGGTTACTAAATTCCCATGCATGAATTTGGATGAAATGATCATTACTTTTTGCAATTGGGCAAACGGTTTTGGCAGGAAGTGTTTTCTTTGAAAACCTATTTATAGGTTGCTTCATTCAGTTCAAAGGCACACCATCAGATTCAACTTTCTTTATCAATTCTCTCAAGCTTAGTTTAGGCAGAAATTTTGAGCGCAAAATTTTATAGAGTTTTCTTAAACTGTGAGAGATATTGTGTGAAAATTAAGTGAATAATTTTCTTTGGAGAGTCGAGAGTTGTGAGTATTTGTAAACACTGTGTAATTATCTCCCTTTATTAAAAGATCTGCAACAGCCCGTGGATGTAGCCTATTTTGGGTGAACCACGTAAATATTGTGTTCATTATTTTTGTTATTTCATTAAATCTGGTTGTGGTTTTCCCTAACAACTGGTATCAAGAGCTCAGGAATATTTTTTCCGGGCCAACCAGATTTAAGTGGAAGCAATGGCGGCAGACGAAAGGAAAATGAAACTCGAAAAGTTCGATGGTGCGGACTTCGGATTCTGGAAGATGCAAATAGAGGACTATTTGTATCAGAAAAATTTATTCTTACCTCTCCAAGAAGATAAGCCAGAATCCATGAAGGATGATGAGTGAAAACTCCTTGACAGACAAGCCCTCGGAGTTATCCGGTTGACGTTATCTCGCAATGTCGCTTTTAACATAGCGAAGGAGAAGACCACGACGGGTCTTACGAAGGCACTCTCAAATATGTACGAGAAACCTTCGGCCTCAAATAAAGTGCATTTAATGAGGTGGTTATTTAATTTGCGGATGACCGAAAGGGCATCGGTGGCCCAACATCTGAATGAGCTCAGTACAATCACGACCCAGTTGAGTTCGGTCGAGATTGAGTTTGACGATGAAGTACATGCGTTGTTACTTTTGTCCTCCCTTCCAGAAAGCTGGAATGCTACGGTCACGGCTGTGAGTAGCTCGTCGGGAAGCAATAAGTTAAAATTCAACGATGTACGTGATCTCGTTCTAAACGAAGAGATCCGGCGGAGAGAGTCAGGCGAAACTACGACCCCCTCTGCTTTGTCGACGGAGTCGAGAGGCCGATCGATAAACAACAATCGTGGAAGATCAAACCACCAAGGAAGATCAAAGAATGGGAAATCCAGATCGAGAAATCCCAGCAATTTCGAAAACTCAAAGACTGTTGAGTGTTGGAATTGCGGAAAGGTCGGACACTACAAAAATCAGTGCAAGAGTGCACCGAAGAATCAAACGGCGAACATCGAAGCTAATGTTGCATCGACATTAACACAAGATGATGTGTTGATATGCTCTTTGGAGAGCAAGGAAGAGTCTTGGGTGTTAGACTCTGGAGCATCATTTCACGCTACTTCGCAGAAAAGACTCTTTGGGGAGTACGTGTCTGGAAACCTCGGTAAAGTATATCTTGGCGATGACCAACCTTGTGATATTGTTGGTAAAGGAACAGTGAAAATTAAGTTGAACGGGTCTGAGTGGAAGCTGAAGGATGTCAGGCATATTCCCGACCTGAGAAAAAACTTAATATCTGTAGGCCAGTTAGCCAGTGAAGGCTATACTACAATCTTCCATGGAGATGACTGGAAGATTTCAAAGGGTGCAATGGCGGTTGCACGAGGAAAGAATAGCGGCACCCTTTACATGGCGGCAAAAAGGTGTTGTTCGATTGCAGTTGCAGCAAGCAACCAAAATCCAAATGTGGCACCAAAGACTTGGTCACATGAGTGAGAAAGGAATGAAGATTATGCACTCCAAAGGAAAGCTACCAAATCTACAGTCGATTGACATCGACATGTACGAGGACTGTATACTTGGAAAGCATAAGAGAGTCAGCTTTCAGACAAGTGGTAGAACCCCAAAGAAGGAAAAGTTGGAGCTTGTCCATTCTGATGTTTGGGGTCCAACGATTGTCTCATCGATCGGTGGGAAACGCTATTTCGTGACTTTCATAGATGATCACTCTCGAAAGGTATGGGTTTACTTTTTGAGACATAAATCTGAAGTGTTTGACACATTCAGAAAATGAAAAGCCATGGTAGAAAATGAGACAGGTCTCCAAATCAAAAAGCTGAGAACCGATAATGGTGGAGAATATGAAGCCTCCAAATTTAAGAAGTTCTGCTATGAGCACGGGATTAGGATGGAAAGAACCGTGCCAGGTACACCTCAACAAAACGGTATAGCAGAACGCATGAATCGAACGTTGACCGAGAGAGCTAGAACAATGCGTATGCAGTCAGGCCTACCCAAGATGTTCTGGGCAGAAGCAGTCAACACAGCAGCTTATTTGATTAATCAAGGTCCATCGGTACCATTGGAGCATAAATTCCAGAAGAGGTATGGAGTGGTAAAGATGTTAAATTATCACACCTCAAAGTTTTTGGTTGTATAGCAATATGTGCATATCAGTGATCAAGGCAGGAATAAGCTTGATCCAAAATCCAAGAAGTGTACCTTTCTTGGATATGGTGATGATGAGTTCGGGTATAGCATCTGGGATGATGCAAACAGAAAGATAATCCGCAGCAGAGACGTAATCTTCAATGAAAGAGTTATGTACAAAGATAGGCATTTGGCAAATGCCACTGACCCAATTGCGATTGAGCCAGTATATGCAGAAGCGGATGACGTTCCAGTCAGTCCTGTGACAAACCAAACCTTAGAAAATCCCGAGCCAGAGGAACGTGTTGAGCAGGAGAATGCAAATCAACCCCATTCTCCAACTCCTGTATTGAGAAGGTCTTCTAGGCCACATGTGCCTAATAGGAGATACATGGATTATGTGTTGCTGACAGATGGAGGAGAACCAGAGAGCTATGATAAGGCTTGTCAGATCGGAGATGCCGGTGAGTGGGAGCTTGCCATGAAAGACGAGATGAAGTCTTTGATCTCCAACAAGACATGGGAACTTGTTAAGTTACCCAGAGGGAAGAAGGCCTTACATAACAAATGGGTGTATCGTGTGAAAGAAGAGCAGGATGGCTCGAAAGGATACAAAGCCAGACTAGTAGTCAAAGGATTCCAGCAAAAAGAAGAAATTGACTACACCGAGATCTTTTCTCCTGTTGTGAAACTTAATACTATTAGGACTGTATTAAGTATTGTTGCTATTGAAAATCTCTACCTAGAACAGTTAGATGTGAAGACTGCGTTTCTTCACGGGGACTTATATGAAGAGATTTACATGTGTCAGCCAGAAGGTTTCTCAGAGAAAGAGAAAGAAAATATGGTGTGTAGACTCAAGAAGAGCTTGTATGGTTTGAAACAAGCTCCAAGACAGTGGTACAAAAAGTTTGACAACTTCATGCACAAGGAAGGCTTCCAGAAGTGCAATGCCCACCACTGTTGCTACTTCAAGAGGTATAACTCAAGTTATATTATTTTGCTACTTTATGTCGACGATATGTTAGTAGCTGATTCAAATATGAACGAGATCAAAAGTTTGAAGCAGCAATTGTCAAAAGAGTTTGACATGAAAGATTTGGGTCCAGCAAAGAAGATTCTTGGGATGCAAATCACTCGAGATAAGCAAAAAGAAGTTTTGCAGTTATCTCAGGCAGAATACATCAGTCGTATTTTGCGAAGGTTCAATATGGGAAACAGTAAGCCAGTCAACACACCATTGACTAGTCACTTTCGACTATCCAAAAGTCAGTCTCCTCAGACAGACGAAGAGAGAGACTTAATGGCAAAGGTTCCTTACGCCTCAGCCATTGGGAGTTTGATGTACGCAATGGTCTGTACAAGACCAGACATTGGCTATGCAGTGGGAGCTGTTAGCAGGTTTATGTCAAACCCGGGTTAGGTCCATTGGGAAGCAGTCAAATGGATTTTGAGGTATCTACAAAGCACTTCAGATAAATGTTTGTACTTTGGCAGAGGAGAAGTCAAAGTGCAAGGGTACGTAGATGCAGATTTTGTCGGAGAAGTTGATCATAGAAGAAGCACCACAGGTTATTTGTTCACTGTGGGATTAACGGCAGTCAGTTGGATGTCACGGTTACAAAAGATTGTTGCATTGTCCACGACGGAGGCAGAGTATGTAGCAGTGACAGAAGCCAGTAAAGAAAATATATGGCTTCAAGGTTTGTTAGATGAGCTGGGATTCAAAGACGAGAAGAATGTTCTATACAGTGATAGTCAGAGTGCAATACACTAAGCGAAGAACTCTGCATTTCACTCCAGAACAAAACACATTGGGCTTCGTTATCACTTCATCAGATCTCTGTTAGAAGATGGCGTGTTAACACTTGAGAAGATTCAAGGGAGTAAGAATCCAGCAGACATGCTAACAAAGGTTGTAACTGTTGATAAACTGAAGTTATGCTCAACTTCAGTTGGACTCCGAAACTGACAAGATCGGGAACGGTTGTTGCATTGATCAGGTGTGAAGACAGATTGAAATCAGTCTTCAAGTGGGAGATTGTTATAACAATAAGTGGGGGCCACCACTTAAATAATTAAGCAACTTGCAACTACAAGTTGCAAATTCAGTTAAAGTTTTTACTGCCACTTTGGTTACTAAATTCCCATGCATGAATTTGGATGAAATGATGATTACTTTTTGCAATTGGGCAACGGTTTTGGCAGGAAGTGTTTTCTTTGAAGACCTATAAATAGGTTGCTTCATTCAGTTCAAAGGCACACCATCAGATTCAACTTACTTTATCAATTCTCTCAAGCTTAGTTTAGGCAGAAATTTTGAGCGCAAAATTTTATAGAGTTTTCTTAAACTGTGAGAGATATTGTGTGAAAATTAAGTGAGTAATTTTCTTTGGAGAGTCGAGAGTTGTGAGTATTTGTAAACACTGTGTAATTATCTCCCTTTATTAAAAGATCTGCAACAGCCCGTGGATGTAGCCTATTTTGGGTGAACCACGTAAATATTGTGTTCATTATTTTTGTTATTTCATTAAATCTGGTTGTGGTTTTCCCTAACATGATCATTGCAAACAATGTTTAAATTGTGTTACTAAATGTGTATTTATGTATCCAATGTATCAAGCTTGCAACGAACCCTATTGTGTGGTACCCAAAAAAAATTTTCCCGCATAATAAAATATAATCAATTAGCATTTGAAGGTTTTGAGCATTTTTTTTTGTTGAACATACCTAAAATGTACTTCATTATTTGTGTCATGTAGAAAAATACACATCTAAGGTTTTTGAGCTGTTTTCAATTAGCATTTGAAGGCTCAACGACTTCCCTAAGTTGCATACATACTTTGCCTTCAATCTAACATTTGGCAAACTAATAACTAGTCAATGTAATATGCTATGAAAAGAAATGTATGATGAATAATAACTCTTCTTCCTAAGGATAGATACAGGAAAATGTTGAGATTTTGCAAAGAAGTTTTTTTGCATGAATATTGGGGTCTTCTTCATCTCACAGAAGAAATGGATTGTGAATATGTATTAGAATTATATTAGGACAATGATTCTTGTTTGGTGTTGGTCCTTTCTGTTAAAAGGAAAATACAAAGATATTGCTACTAAAATTATTAGTTAGGAAACAAGAATGCAAAACGATGTTCATTCACCACATGCATGCATTGAAGAAATTAGAATTGAAAGGATATCGATTCTTATTTCAATCTGAAAGATTTAAATTCCATAATAATATCAATTCTCTTTATAGAAGTATTTTCTTTCAATTGCAGGGAGCAAAATGTGTTTTTCTGCTTGTGTTGACTTCTCTTTAAAATTCTTTAAGACTGCTCGGTTTCTAAATTAACATGTTCTCGGTGTCCAAATTCTATTGAGAGCTGGACAATATTCTCAGCATTTTGGATAAAGAACATTATATCTTCGGCATTCTCCAGTCATATTAAATATGTCAGTGCACATACTGAGGTTTGCAAAGAGAGATACTCTTTTTGTGATGTGCCCAAACAATTCTTTTTGTAAAATGGGTCCAATGTTTTTTAATGAACATTTATTAACGATGCTTTCAATGTTGTTCCTGTATGAAACCCACATTCCAATTATTTAAGAAGAAATTACATACTATGCTTAAATTTGAATCTTATAATGTATTGTTATAATATCATTTAGGTGAGGCAATACCACTAGAGTACAATCTTGTTGGTTTAAACGCGATATGCTTTGACAAAGGATGTTACATTGGCTAAGAACTGATTGCTCGTACAAATCATCGTGGAATTATCAGAAAGCGTTTAATTCCATTAAGATTTCTGAATGACAGTGGAAAAGGTAAGCCCTTTCCAAGTGTTTATTTGTCATTCACTGTCTTGGTCGAGCATTAACTTTTTTGCGTTAATTTAATTCAGAAGCCGAAGGAAAAGTTGTTCCTGGTTCAGAAGTAATTGATGCAGATTCTCAAAAGAAAGTTGGGGCAGTCACAACTGCACTTGGATCTCGAGGTATTGGACTTGTACGCTTGGAGGAAGCTTTCAAACGGGAAGGCACCTTGACCATAAAAGGCCAAGAAGATGTCCATATAGAGACCATTGACCCCAATGGTGGCCTTCTGAGTGGTGAGTAGTCGATCACCAATAACAGAGCATTGCTGCTTAGGTTTGTTGTGACTCTTTTGCCCTTGGTTGGGTGCACTTGGAAGTGAAAGAAATCTGATTATAGTCACAAGCAAGAGAAACTCAATTTGCTCTTTTACTGTAAACTGTAGGTGATGACAATAATGTTCAAATGAAGAGAAAAAAAGCCCAGTTGGTATTGCAGTCACTTCCCCTTGAAGGTGTATATTTGTACTACAACTGCTTCTGTACTTTGTATTTATATACTACTTCTATAAGATTTATTAATGGGAGGATACAGGATAGTAGTATTAATTAGTTCATTTTTGGTGTCATTCGCCGAAAGGGCAGTCTTGGATTTCTCGAAGATGTGTTCATATTTTTGTTTAAGCTGGTTACTTAATTAGTGCATACTATGCTTCATTGAAGTAAGATTTCTCAATGTGACAGCAATTTAAGTAGATGATTGTTGGGACATGTTGATCATCACTATATGGACAATAAATAAAAGTGACAAAATCTTGAAATTGTGAACAGCCTAGTTCATGTTATAATTCTTTCTAAATCAGATACACATGTAGATGTTTGAATTGGAAATAGACAAGAGAGAGGGATTGAAGTATTATTATTGACTTCTCAAAAATAAAAATAAAAATAAAAAAGTATTATTATTAATAACTCAAGAACTGAAAATAAAAATAACTACAAGAACTACACTAGCTTATTTCAGTACTTTCTATATCTTAACAAAAAAAGTTCTCCCAATGAGCTCTTACATTACAATCCCATTGCTACTTAACTCATTCAGCTCTTGTACTATTGATTCTACACTTGGTCTATTCTCTGGAATCTCACAAGTACAATCCAAGGCGATATTCTACACTTGTACTGATATGTTTTGGTGAATGATTGGTGGTTTGTTTGGTTCATTGCTGTGTAAATACTCTATACCTGTTCAATGGAATAAAAAAATTAATTATTAATAAATATCTTATGCCTATCTATCTCACAAAGGTGACAATGACATTACAGTTATTGTATCATTTAATATTTGAAAGAGCAAGGGAAAAATGGATTCAGTGGGTAGAATTCTCAGAAAGTCATGATGAGCATTTTTTCTTCATTTGTGGACCAAGAAAAGTCTGATTATTAATTCAGTAACACATTTATAGCAACTACTTATGGTCTCTCTTGTCAATAACTAATACTCAAATTTAATGGCAATTTGATGGAGCTAGAGCAAGAGGAAAAGCTTAATAATCAATTTTGGTTCTTAAGAAAATCTCTAAAGCGACAATTATTTTGGAATGGTGGGAGTAATATTTTGCCCAACTATCATATTTTGAGAAAATCGGATTTGACCGAACTCATAGTAACTACATGGCAAGTACGGATGTAACTCACAGGAAAGAGACCATTCACAAAGCAAATATAATAAACTTGCTCGGTGGTTGAATGAGTTTGATCAAATCAGACTTGAATAAGAATTTCGCCACGTGTTGCTACATACCGGATTGAAATTTTGCTTTAACAAGGCCCAAACAATTCAATGCGGTCAAAATTTGGGTACAGTTGCGATGAATAAGGTCTTAAGCTAGACAAATGGACTTTTTAGTCTATGAGATGGAAAAATATTTAAAAAAAAGAAAAAATAAACAGGCAAAAATTTTCAGGTCCAAGCTTGTATTGTCAACTGATCAAAATTTACAGCGCATGCAGTTGAAATGAATATTGAGAATATCATTTTAAATTAATTCAAGCAATTTCTACTACGGAAATGCATGCGAAACACAGCCCAGGCCAAAAAGTTTGTCGATAAATAATTACGATATTATTTATTATTATTAGGTTATTTACTAAATATATGTTACTAATCGTTAATAATAACTTAGATTATGATATATACTTGTCACTAATATATATATATATATATATATATATATATATATGTTATCATTATTGCCTTTGTCACTAAATACATGTATAATCTGAATTGGTTACAATGAGTGCACACCCCTTGTACTAGGGTGTATTTTAGGTTTCCTCAATCCAGTCAATAAATCTCTAATGAATATAGATAGGTGAGGGAGAGATTAATAATAAAATATTATTTGTATTGTTACATAAGAGTACAACACTTACTCTTAAAAGTACAATGACTGATTTATCGGGTCATATATTGTCCATAATCAACACTCCAGATCATATAATCCATTCTGCTCATTAATAAAAATTTCAGGAAAATAATTGTTGGAAAATCAGTTTTAAGATTATCAAAATCTGAACACAAATCGAAACTAAAGCAAACAAACCAATTCGAACAGCAAAATAAAATTACAATCAGTTTAAATAACCGAACAGATAATTTGAACAACTTATCTCACAATTCTGTATAGTAATAGAATTGATCCAACCAAATCGCAGAAATAAGTCTGCTTGCCTTGAATAAATTATCGACCCACCTTCGGTGCAATTGGGAATCACGAACACTTCTTCCAGGATAATTTGGCTACAGGAATTCCTCCACTGCACAGTAGCAGAAATTCCACCTCGAAGAACACTCAGAAGCAAAAATAACCCAGAGATATTTTTCCAGAAATGTTTTATTTCGGAGATAGAACAGAGAGAATTGTGTTGTGTTGGTGTACATGTGTTTCAGAAATGAAAAACCACTCATTTATATAGGAGCTGGGGAGCCTTTGCAATTAATATTGGCCATTAAATCTAAATAAAACGGCCCAATTAAAACCCATAAAACGGCCCAATTTAATTTTCGTAACTGAAACGTTACACAATTAAATATGCAGCTGAATTATTCAAATTTAAATTTCAAATTTTAATTCAAAATTCATCCATCCAAAAAGATAAGTCCGAGACGAGACAATTCGCCCAAACGCCCGAGCCGAGCCGAGCCGAGCCGAGCCCAGATCAGATCCAAGCCGGGTCGGGTCGGGCGGGCGGCGGCGGCGCGTGTGTGATGTATTCATATGACCCTCTTTGTAAAGACTTATACCAAGTCTATACACTTAAGTTCATATATACTAGTACACACAAATATAAAAAGTCAATGTGGGATAAATGAAGAGTTTGAAACTCTTCAACTTCCTCACAAAGCTTTTATAATTTGCCAATTAGTCTTAGACCAATGTGGGCCAAACCCACATACTTATTATCTATTTGGATTATCCCCACTATAATAATTTATATATGGATTCCAACCTTTTAATTAGGTATCCATCCATATAATTACAACAATCCCCCACAAATCCATAAAAAAATAATCTATTAGATTACCGTAATGTGCTTTCAGCCATGGTACCTTCCGGTTTGAACCACAACCTAAGTTATCCAACTTATGCTGCCACAGGGACAAATGGATCTAAGCCTTGAATTTGGCCCTTGAAGTGGTAGCGTCCATTGGTAACAACACATCACTTGCTTTGTGTTAATCTTTAGATTTGACACTATAGGCCATGTGTCCCGATCCTGTATCATGAATGTTATTTAAGGAATAACCCTATTTCCTCTAGTTGCGGCCAAACAACTACATTCACTTAGTTGAGCGTCTCAGGATGTACTGCTAGCATCCCGTCTTACAGACTTGACCTCATTCAGTGTTAATACACTTACTGGATTAGCAGTAGTCAGCTCCTATCAGGTATATCAGGGGATAGACTCAGATACTTAGTATCAGTCTTAGTTCGGAGCAACTTTATATTACCAACAGTTTGTTTATACCACATTGAACCTTCCTTGTGGGATCTCCACTTGGTAGGTTGGGTTGCCACTGCTTGTATATCAATTTAGGGTTTTTAGTCCCATCCCCAGCCTGGATTTCTGAACTAAGGACAAGTCAAGTCCTTTAGTCAAAGGGTCAGCCACATTGTCTTTGGTACCAACAAAGTCAATGACTATGACCCTATCAGACACAAGTTCTCTTGTAGACTTTAGTCTAACTTGGATGTGTCTCTTGGTCTTTTGATTATATTTTTGGCTTTTAATCTTTGCAATTGTGTTTTGAGAATCACAATGCACAACGACTGCTGGAAGAGGCAAGCTAACCATGGGTAATTGGACCAATAACCCATGTAGCCATTCAGCTTCAGTCCCTGTCGTGTCTAAAGTACATAATTCGGCCTCAAATGTAGACCGAGTCACCAAGGTTTGCTTGGTTGATTTCCAGGAGACAGCGCCCCCACCTAGGGTAAATACGTAACCCGTACACCCATTGCTTCCGGAGTTCTTGGCTATCCAGCTAGCATCACTATACCCTTCAAGAACTGCAGGGAACCTGCCATATTGAAGAAATAGTGACACCGTGCCCTTCAGATACCTAAGTACCCGGTCAAGAGCTTCCCAATGGGTTCGATTTGGACAACTTGTATATCTTACTAACTTCGAGACAGCAAACGAAATGTCTGGTCTCGTTCCATTTGCCAGATATTGCAAGCTTCCAATAATTTGTGAATATCTTAATTGAGATAGCAACTGAAGGATCATAAGGTGTTTTGGCAATTCTACATTCTTTATAGCCAAATTTCTCAATTATCTTCTCAACATAGTGAGACTGAGAAACTGCTATACACTCAGTTGATCGAGTCAACTTGAGTCCAAGAATTACATTTGCCACACCCATATCATTCATTTCAAACTTACTCTTTAAGAATGACTTGGTTTCATTTATTATCTCAATGTTAGATCCAATCAATAGAATATCATCAACATACAGACATAAGACAATACATTTATCACCTTTAACTTTACAGTAGATGCACTTATCATTATCGTTTACAACAAAGCCAAAAGATAAAAAAAATTTATCGAATTTTTAATGCCATTGTGTAGGAGCTTGTTTCAAACCATAGAGTGATTTAACAAGCTTACAAACTTTTCGCTCATTTCCAGAAGCTACAAATCCCTCTGGCTGATCCATATAGATTTCCTCCTCAAGATCACCATACAGGAATGCTGTTTTAACATCCATCTGGTGAATCGGGAAATCATATATAGAAGCCAGTGCTATCAGCACCCGAATTGTAGTCAAACGAGCAACAGAGGAATATGTATCGAAAAAATCGATTCCCTCTTTTTGTCTAAACCCTTTGGCAACTAACCTGTCTTTAAACTTATCTATGGTTCCATCAGATTTAAATTTCTTTTTAAAGATTCATTTACATCCAATCGTATTACACCCCGGAGGGAGATCAACTAGTTCCCATGTCCCGTTAGAGACAATGGAGTCCATCTCACTTTTGACAGCTACCTTCCAATGCTTTGCTTCTTTTGAAGCCATTGCATCTTTGAAGGTTACAGGATCACCCTCGATGTTGTAAGTGATAAAATCACTTCCAAAATCCTTGGCAATTCTAGCTCTCTTACTCCGTCTAGGTTCATCTGATTCAATCAGTACTGAATCAGAACTACTTGGATTAACCCCCACATTTGTCATCTTTTCCACATGTTCAGGAATTGAAGAAGATGTAAGGGCTGAATCTAAAGAATTGTCATTAGGCATTCCTGTTTTCATGGGAAATACGTCCTCAAAGAACGTAGCATCACGATATTCAACTATTGTGTTAACCTCTATGCCAGGAATTTCTGATTTAATAACCAGAAACCTGAGAGCATAGCTTGTTTCCACATAGCCTAAAAAGATTGCATCAACAGTCTTTGGACCCAGTTTCTTTCTTTTGTGTTATGAAACTAGAACTTTTGCAAGACAGCCCAACACACGAAAGTATTTTAAACGAGGTTCTTTGCCTTTCCAGAATTCAAACGGAGTGCTTTCATTATGTTTTAGAGGAACTCTGTTCAGAATATGGCAAGCCGTATTCAAAGCTTCTCCCCACATATATTTAGGCAATCCAGAATTCAAAAGCAGACTATTAATCATATCTTTAAAAGTTCTATTCTTTCGTTCTGCTATCCCATTCGCCGAAGGGGAATATGGCGGAGTCTCTTCATGAATAATGCCAAAATTTCGGCAATATTCTTCGAACAAATTAGACTCATATTCTCCACCTCTATCTGATCTTAACCGTTTAAGTTTCTTACCAGTTTGAGTTTCAGCTTCATTCTTAAACGTTATGAATTTTTCAAGTGCTTCATATTTATGTTCTAACAAATAAACATAAAATAGCTATTGCAATCATATATAAAAGTAATAAAGTATTTCTTATTATCTTTAGTTAAAATTCCATTGAATTTACAAATGTCCGTATGAACCAAATCAAGTATTTCAGAATGCCTTTCAACCGATTGGTATGGCTTTCTTACTTGTTTTGCCTCAACACAAATGTGACATTTGTCTTTATGGTTTATTTCATGTTTGGGGATTAGATTTAAATTCATCATCCGTTTAACAGAACCGAAATTAAAATGTCCTAATCTATCATGCCAAACATTAGAAGATTCAATTGCATTCACAACAGGAAATTCAAAAAAATTATTAGAACCAACATTTTCAACTCTTATTTTAAATAAACCATCATCTAAATAACCTTTACCAACAAAAGTCCCATAATACAAAATTACGACTTTATTGGATTTAAAGTTCATTTCATAACCCTCCCTAACTATTACAGAACCACTTATTGTATTTCTCCTGATCGTAGGAACATGATGCACCCTTTGTAGTGATAGTATGCGCCCTGAAGGAAACTTCAAGTCCACGCGTCCTATCCCTAACACTTTGGCAGCACTTGAATTTCCCATTGTCACGGATTTTCCATCAACAGGCTGATAAGACAAAAATAGCAATTTATCAGCACATACATGCACATTTGCCCCAGTGTCAATTAGCCAATCATATGGTTCATAAATAGTAAGAAGTTCAGGGTTTAAGGAAACATACCCATCAACAGAGTTTTCTGGAGCTTTAGTTTCACTAGTAATCCTCACAACCATGTTTACCATAGCCGGAGCTCTAGTTTCACCAATATCTCCCACAACCATGTTGACTATAGCTGATGTAGTAGACTCAGATTTGGCTTTGGACTTTTTGGTAGGACACTCCTTAGCCCAGTGACCCATCTGTCCACAAGTCCAGCATGGTTTGTTTGCCTTTGGTTTCTTTTTGTTTTTAGGTTTATTTATGGATTTGGAGTTGGGGTTTACATGGTTCACTTTTTTCTTTCCAGTTATCATATTTGCCTTAGGCTGGTACTCAAAAGGAACACCATGAGTTTGGTTTTTGTGTTCCTCTTCTATACTTATGGCAATCATAAGATCATCAAGAGCTAGCTTTCCCTTTTGATGTTTTAATGTCATACCAAAGTTTTCCCAAGATTTGGGAAACTTATCAATAATTGACATAACCAGAAATTTATCCGGAAGTTTCATTTCAGCATCAGAAAGAGAGTGCTAGAGATTTATCAGTTCATGCGTTTGTTCAGTTACAGACTTTCCTTCAACCATCTGAAATTTGAGGAACTTAGAAACAGAATACTTTTCGAGCCCTTGCTCTTCAGTACTATATTTCTTGTCCAATTCGTCCCAAAGAGACTTAGCTGTATATGTATCAGAACAGTACACGTCAAAGAGTACATTCGATAAAGCAGAAAGAATGACTCCTCGACCAATTTGATCCCGTTCTGACCATTCAGCTATTTGTTCAGTCTTAGGGTCAGTTTCAGTTGGTTCAGGTCTAGTCACCTGAATAACCGACAAAAGTCCTTTCATCGTAAACCAAATTTTCATACGCTGTTGCCAACGCTTAAAAAATTGGCCCGAAAACTTTTCCGGTAAACCGGATAAGTCGACTTTTGTGGCTGGCATGGACACAGTACCGGAGCCTCCTTCAGATGACATGATAATTTTAAAACACAGTTAATAATTTCTTCAAGATTGTTGGAAAATCAGTTTTAAGATTATCAAAATCTGAACACAAATCGAAACTAAAGCAAACAAACCAATTTGAACAGTAAAATAAAATTACAATCAGTTTAAATAACCGAACAGATAATTTGAACAACTTATCTCACAATTCTGTATAGTAATAGAATTGATCCAACCAAATCGCAGAAATAAGTCTGCTTGCCTTGAAGAAATTATCGACCCACCTTCGGTGCAATTGGGAATCACGAACACTTCTTCCAGGATAATTTGGCTACAGGAATTCCTCCACTGCACAGTAGCAGAAATTCCACCTCGAAGAACACTCAGAAGCAAAAATAACCCAGAGATATTCTTCCAGAAATGTTTTATTTCGGAGATAGAACAGAGAGAATTGTGTTGTGTTGGTGTGTGTTTCAGAAATGAAAAACCACTCCTTTATATAGGAGCTGGGGAGCCTTTGCAATTAATATTGTCCATTAAATCTAAATAAAACGGCCCAATTAAAACCCATAAAACGGCCCAATTTAATTTTCGTAACTGAAACGTTACACAATTAAATATGCAGCTGAATTATTCAAATTTAAATTTCAAATTTTAATTCAAAATTCATCCATCCAAAAAGATAAGTGCGAGACGAGACAATTCGCCCAAACGCCCGAGCCGAGCCGAGCCGAGCCGAGCCCAGCCCAGATCAGATCAGATCCGAGCCGAGCCGGGTCGGGTCGGGCGGGCGACGGCGGCGCACGTGTGGTGTATTCATATGACCCTCTTTGTAAAGACTTATACCAAGTCTATACACTTAAGTTCATATATACTAGTACACACAAATATAAAAAGTCAATGTGGGACAAATGAAGAGTTTGAAACTCTTCAACTTCCTCACAAGGCTTTTATAATTTGCCAATTAGTCTTAGACCAATGTGGGCCAAACCCACATACTTATTATATATTTGGACTATCCCCACTATAATAATTTATCTATGGATTCCAACCTTTTAATTAGGTATCCATCCATATAATTATAACAATCCCCCACAAATCCATAGAAAAATAATCTATTAGGTTACCGTAATGTGCTTTCAGCCATGGTACCTTCCGGGTTGAACCACAACCTAAGTTATCCAACTTATGCTGCCACAGGGACAAATGGATCTAAGCCTTGAATTTGGCCCTTGAAGTGGTAGCGTCCATTGGTAACAACAAATCACTTGCTTTGTGTTAATCTTTAGATTTGACACTATGGGCCATGTGTCCCGATCCTGTATCATGAATGTTATTTACGGAATAACCCTATTTCCTCTAGTTGCGGCCAAACAACTACATTCACTTAGTTGAGCGTCTCAGGATGTACTGCTAGCATCCCGTCTTACAGACTTGACCTCATTCAGTGTTAATACACTTACTGGATTAGCAGTAGTCAGCTCCTATCAGGTATATCAGGGGATAGACTCAGATACTTAGTATCAGTCTTAGTTCGGAGCAACTTTATATAACCAGCTGTTTGTTTATACCACATTGAACCTTCCTTGTGGGATCTCCACTTGGTAGGTTGGGTTGCCACTGCTTGTATATCAATTTAGGGTTTTTAGTCCCATCCCCAGCCTGGATTTCTGAACTAAGGACAAGTCAAGTCCTTTAGTCAAAGGGTCAGCCACATTGTCTTTGGTACCAACAAAGTCAACGACTATGACCCTATCAGACACAAGTTCTCTTGTAGACTTTAGTCTAACTTGGATGTGTCTCTTGGTCTTTTGATTATATTTTTGGCTTTTAATCTTTGCAATTGTGGTTTGAGAATCACAATGCACAACGACTGCTGGAAGAGGCAAGCTAACCATGGGTAATTGGACCAATAACCCATGTAGCCATTCAGCTTCAGTCCCTGTCGTGTCTAAAGCACATAATTCGGCCTCAAATGTAGACCGAGTCACCAAGGTTTGCTTGGTTGATTTCCAGGAGACAGCGCCCCCACCTAGGGTAAATACGTAACCCGTACACCCATTGCTTCCGGAGTTCTTGGCTATCCAGCTAGCATCACTATACCCTTCAAGAACTGCAGGGAACCTGCCATATTGAAGAGATAGTGACACAGTGCCCTTCAGATACCTAAGTACCCGGTCAAGAGCATCCCAATGGGTTCGATTTGGACAACTTGTATATCTTACTAACTTCGAGACAACAAACGAAATGTCTGGTCTCGTTCCATTTGCCAGATATTGCAAGCTTCCAATAATTTGTGAATATCTTAATTGAGATAGCAACTGAAGGATCATAAGGTGTTTTGGCAATTCTACATTCTTTATAGCCAAATTTCTCAATTATCTTCTCAACATAGTGAAACTGAGAAACTGCTATACCCTCAGTTGACCGAGTCAACTTGAGTCCAAGAATTACATTTGCCACACCCATATCCTTCATTTCAAACTTACTCTTTAAGAATGACTTGGTTTCATTTATTATCTCAATGTTAGATCCAATCAATAGAATATCATCAACATACAGACATAAGACAATACATTTATCACCTTTAACTTTACAGTAGATGCACTTATCATTATCGTTTACAACAAAGCCAAAAGATAAAATTGTTTTATCGAATTTTTCATGCCATTGTTTAGGAGCTTGTTTCAAACCATAGAGTGATTTAACAAGCTTACAAACTTTTCGCTCATTTCCAGAAGCTATATAGAAGCCAGTGCTATCAACACCCGAATTGTAGTCAAACGAGCAACAGAGGAATATGTATCGAAAAAATCGATTCCCTCTTTTTGCCTAAATCATTTGGCAACTAACCTGGCTTTAAACTTATCTACGGTTCCATCAGATTTAAATTTCTTTTTAAAGATCCATTTACATCCAATCGTATTACACCCCGGAGGGAGATCAACTAGTTCCCATGTCCCGTTAGAGATAATGGAGTCCATCTCACTTTTGACAGCTACCTTCCAATGCTTTGCTTCTTTCGAAGCCAATGCATATTTGAAGGTTACAGGATCACCCTCGATGTTGTAAGTGATAAAATCACTTCCAAAATCCTTGGCAATTCTAGCTCTCTTACTCCGTCTAGGTTCATCTGATTCAATCAGTACTGAATCAGAACTACTTGGATTAACCCCCACATTTGTCATCTTTTCCACATGTTCAGGAATTGAAGAAGATGTAAGGGCCGAATCTAAAGAATTGTCATTAGGCATTCCTGTTTTCATGGGAAATACGTCCTCAAAGAACGTAGCATCACGATATTCAACTATTGTGTTAACCTCTATGCCAGGAATTTCTGATTTAATAACCAGAAACCTGAGAGCATAGCTTGTTTCCACATAGCCTAAAAAGATTGCATCAACAGTCTTTGGACCCAGTTTCTTTCTTTTGTGTTATGAAACTAGAACTTTTGCAAGAAGGCCCCACACACGAAAGTATTTTAAACTAGGTTTTCTGCCTTTCCAGAATTCAAACGGAGTGCTTTCATTATGTTTTAGAGGAACTCTGTTCAGAATATGGCAAGCCGTATTCAAAGCTTCTCCCCACATATATTTAGGCAATCCAGAATTTAAAAGAAGACTATTAATCATATCTTTAAAAGTTCTATTCTTTCGTTCTGCTATCCCATTCGCCGAAGGGGAATATGGCGGAGTCTCTTCATGAATAATGCCAAAATTTCGGCAATATTCTTCGAACAAATTAGACTCATATTTTCCACCTCTATCTGATCTTAACCGTTTGAGTTTCTTACCAGTTTGAGTTTCAGCTTCATTCTTAAACGTTATGAATTTTTCAAGTGCTTCATATTTATGTTCTAACAAATAAACATAAAATACCTACTGCAATCATCTATAAAAGTAATAAAGTATTTCTTATTATCTTTAGTTAAAATTCCATTGAATTTACAAATGTCCGTATGAACCAAATCAAGAATTTCAGAATGCCTTTCAACCGATTGGTATGGCTTTCTTACTTGTTTTGCCTCAACACAAATGTGACATTTGTCTTTATGGTTTATTTCATGTTTGGGGATTAGATTTAAATTCATCATCCGTTTAACAGAACCGAAATTTAAATGTCCTAATCTATCATGCCAAACATTAGAAGATTCAATTGCATTCACAACAGGAAATTCAAAAAATTTATTAGAACCAACATTTTCAACTCTTATTTTAAATAAACCATCATCTAAATAACATTTACCAACAAAAGTCCCATAATACAAAATTACGACTTTATTGGGTTTAAAGTTCATTTCATAACCCTCCCTAACTATTACAGAACCACTTATTATATTTCTCCTGATCGTAGGAACATGATGCACCCTTTGTAGTGATAGTATGCGCCCTGAAGGAAACTTCAAGTCCACGCGCCCTATCCCTAACACTTTGGCAGCACTTGAATTTCCCATTGTCACGGATTTTTCATCAACAGGCTGATAAGACACAAATAGCAATTTATCAGCACATACATGCACATTTGCCCCAGTGTCAATTAGCCAATCATATGGTTCATAAATAGTAAGAAGTTCAGGTTTTAAGGAAACATACCCATCAACAGAGTTTTCTGGAGCTTTAGTTTCACTAGTATTCCCCACAACCATGTTTACCATAGCCGGAGCTCTAGTTTCACCAATATCTCCCACAACCATGTTGACTATAGCTGATGTAGTAGACTCAGATTTGGCTTTGGACTTTTTGGTAGGACACTCCTTAGCCCAGTGACCCATCTGTCCACAAGTCCAGCATGGTTTGTTTGCATTTGGTTTATTTTTGTTTTTAGGTTTATTTATGGATTTGGAGTTGGGGTTTACATGGTTCACTTTTTTCTTTCCAGTTATCATATTTGCCTTAGGCTGGTACTCAATAGGAACACCATGAGTTTGGTTTTTGTGTTCCTCTTCGATACTTATGGCAATCATAAGATCATCAAGAGCTAGCTTTCCCTTTTGATGTTTTAATGTCATACCAAAGTTTTCCCAAGATTTGGGAAACTTATCAATAATTGACATAACCAGAAATTTATCCGGAAGTTTCATTTCAGCATCAGAAAGAGAGTGCTCGAGATTTATCAATTCATGCGTTTGTTCAGTTACAGACTTTCCTTCAACCATCTGAAATTTGAGGAACTTAGAAACTTAATACTTTTCGAGCCCTTGCTCTTCAGTACTATATTTCTTGTCCAATTCGTCCCAAAGAGACTTAGCTGTATATGTATCAGAACAGTACACGTCAAAGAGTACATTCGATAAAGCAGAAAGAATGACTCCTCGACCAATTTGATCCCGTTCTGACCATTCAGCTATTTGTTCAGTCTTAGGGTCAGTTTCAGTTGGTTCAGGTCTAGTCACCTGAATAACCGACAAAAGTCCTTTCATCGTAAACCAAATTTTCATACGCTGTTGCCAACGCTTAAAAAATTGGCCCGAAAACTTTTCCGGTAAACCGGATAAGTCGACTTTTGTGGCTGGCATGGACACAGTACCGGAGCCTCCTTCAGATGACATGATAATTTTAAAACACAGTTAATAATTTCTTCAAGATTGTTGGAAAATCAGTTTTAAGATTATCAAAATCTGAACACAAATCGAAACTAAAGCAAACAAACCAATTTGAACAGTAAAATAAAATTACAATCAGTTTAAATAACCGAACAGATAATTTGAACAACTTATCTCACAATTCTGTATAGTAATAGAATTGATCCAACCAAATCGCAGAAATAAGTCTGCTTGCCTTGAAGAAATTATCGACCCACCTTCGGTGCAATTGGGAATCACGAACACTTCTTCCAGGATAATTTGGCTACAGGAATTCCTCCACTGCACAGTAGCAGAAATTCCACCTCGAAGAACACTCAGAAGCAAAAATAACCCAGAGATATTCTTCCAGAAATGTTTTATTTCGGAGATAGAACAGAGAGAATTGTGTTGTGTTGGTGTGTGTTTCGGAAATGAAAAACCACTCCTTTATATAGGAGCTGGGGAGCCTTTGCAATTAATATTATCCATTAAATCTAAATAAAACGGCCCAATTAAAACCCATAAAACGGCCCAATTTAATTTTCGTAACTGAAACGTTACACAATTAAATATGCAGCTGAATTATTCAAATTTAAATTTCAAATTTTAATTCAAAATTCATCCATCCAAAAAGATAAGTCTGAGACGAGACAATTCGCCCAAACGCCCGAGCCGAGCCGAGCCCAGATCAGATCCAAGCCGGGTCGGGTCGGGCGGGCGGCGGCGGCGCGCGTGTGGTGTATTCATATGACCCTCTTTGTAAAGACTTATACCAAGTCTATACACTTAAGTTCATATATACTAGTACACACAAATATAAAAAGTCAATGTGGGACAAATGAAGAGTTTGAAACTCTTCAACTTCCTCACAAGGCTTTTATAATTTGCCAATTAGTCTTAGATCAATGTGGGCCAAACCCACATACTTATTATCTATTTGGACTATCCCCACTATAATAATTTATCTATGGATTCCAACCTTTTAATTAGGTATCCATCCATATAATTACAACAATAATTTTATTTTAGTAAGAAAGAAAGTCTTGTCATTGGACATTCTAACAAGGAAAATGAAATAAATATTTAGGGACAATGGAGTATAGTTCGATGAATTATATTAATGACACTTGAAATATTTTAGAAAATACTCTTTCCGTTTTATTTATATTTCGTTTTAGCAAACTTTTTTTGTTTATTTTTATTTTTCGTTTTAGGATTTCAATGTAAAAGTAATGTTCTTTTGTCAATTTTATCCTTCTTAATAATACTTCTTATTAATGCTAATTAATGCTAAGATTATTTGATTAAATGGGTATTTTGAAATTTTTGCTTCAAAAAAATGACGTTATGTGACGTCAATTTAATTTAAGACATTGGATCATAAATATGTAATCACAACCATATAAATTTCATAATATAGAAAAAAATAACCTTAATTAATTATGAGTTACCTATTTAACAGGTTAAAATATTATCTTATATTCTTTAATATCCCAAAGTTAGCTACCATAAATATTTCTACTTTCCTTCTTTTCTTTTTTCCACCCAAATTAATATCAAATCACCATAAAAATTGTATGTTTCCACATTGTATCGTACTAGTTCATATATAATACAACCAATATGTATAATTATTGACATTACATAGTATAATGTCTCACATGTAATAGTATTGACTCCACATACTTAATACGGTCTCATATTAGTAGTAATTTGTCACATTATATAGTATTATCATTAATACTAATCAATTTACGGATAATTCTTCACATTACATGATATATGTCTCACCTGTAGTAGTATAGACTCACATAGCATAGTATTGACTCCACAAACTTAGTACGGTCGACCCATATTAGTAGTAATTAGCCATATTATGAAGTATTATCAGTAGTATTAACCAATGTGTATAATTCTTCACATTACATAGTATAATGTCTCACATGTAATAGTATTGACTCCACATACTTAGTACGGTCTCATATTAGTAATAATTAATCACATTATATAGTATTACCATTAGTACTAACCAATTTACTAATAATTCTTCACATTAAATGGTATATGTCTCACATATAGTAGTATAGACTCACATAGCATAGTATTGACTCCACAAACTTAGTACGGTCCCATATTAGTAGTAATTAACCACATTATGAAGTATTATCATTAGTACTAATCAATGTGTATAATTCTTCACATTACATAGTATAATTTCTCACATGTAATAGTATTGACTCCACATACTTAGTACGGTCTCATATTAGTAATAATTAGTCACATTATATAGTATTACTATTAGTACTAACCAATTACTGATAATTCTTCACATTACATGGTATATGTCTCACATGTAGTAGTATAGACCTACATAGCAAGTTTTGACTCCACATACTTAGTACGGTCTCATATTAGTAGTAATTAGTCACATCATATAGTATTTTCATTAGTCTTAACCAATGTGTATAATTCTTCACATTACATAGTATAATGTCTCACATGTAATAATATTGATTCCACATACTTAGTACGGTCTCATATTAGTAGTAATTTTTCACATTACATGATATATGTCTCACATGTAGTTGTATAGACTCACATAACACAATATTGACTCCACATACTTAGTATGGTGTCATATTAGTAGTAATTAGTCACTATATAGTATTATCATTAGTCATAACCAAATTACTGATAATTATTCACATTACATGGTATATATCTCACATGTAGTAGTATAAACTCACATAGCATAGTATTGACTCCACATACTTAGTACGGTCTCATATTAGTAGTAATTAAGCACATTATGAAGTATTACCATTAGTGCTAACCAATGTGTATAATTCTTCACATTACATGGTATATGTCTCACATGTGGTAGTATAGACTCACATAGCACAGTATTGACTCCACGTACATAGTAAGGTCCCATAGTAGTAGTAATTAGCTACATTATGAAGTATTACAATTAGTACTAATCCAATATGTATTAAAATATAAATTATGTGTATTAAAATATATTATGATTTTTTTTTCAAAGCTTAATATTAATTATTCAACACGAAATATTATATATCGTTTATTATAAAATATTACTATACATAATTATTTATTTATATCTGTAATAATTTATTAGTTTGTAATTTACTATTGATGTGGTTAAATATTACAATGAATGTGGTCAAATAATAGTATAGTCCAACTACTTATGGTAATAGTATTATGACTTGTTAGTAACCTGTTAAATAGGTAATTTATTAATGAGGTGTCATAATTCTATTGGTTATAGCTTACGTCATGTGATGTGACGTCACCTTAGAATTTTCCGATTATTTATAACATTTCTTAATTCGTGTGCAATCCTCCAAAACGACAAATAAAAAAATGAAGGGAGTAGCAATCATTTATTCCCTCTGTCCCGAATTATTTGTCGTTTTATATGTTTTCACACATATTAAGGTACCTAATAAATAACCTCAGTTTTAGGGAAAAAATAAATTATATACCTAAAATACCCTTATTCTTTATTATCTCACCATTAGCTATTTACACGTTATTCAAGTTTTAGACTCTCTCTCTTACTTTTTCTCTTACATACGTAAAATGTAATTAATAGTATATTGAAATCTTAAAGTGACAAATAATTTGGGACAAATTTTTTTCTCTAAAACGATAGATAATTTGGAACAGAAGGAGTAGTATTTTTGGAGCAAATTAAGTTTTCTTTAAGGCTAGCGATATTGCCAGAGCACTAATTGTTGGTGTCAGAGCAATTCTTTTTATTTTACAATTTTGTCCTTGTTTAACAAATACCCTATTTGATGAATCTTCTCTCTCCTCAATTAATTACCTTCCCAATGTTATGTGAAAATCATTCCTCCGGCTAAAATATTTTCTACCCTCAGTTACCTTTCCAGAATTATCTTTAATGCCTCTAAATCTTGTCATCATTTCCTACCCTTCATATCTATGCCCATTTAAGCTTTTCATCAATGGAGGCAGTGGCGAAGCCACACCCGGTGCGTACAGGGGCTGTTGCACCCCCCAACATTTCAGCAATCTATATATACTTCTTCAGTTCTTTAAGTCTTTTTTTCCATAAACTTCTATTGATTTGTCAAAAAGAGACCATCGTAATTGATCATAAATAGATACACTCAATATATGACTCCAAAAAGAAAAAGAAAAGAAGCCGAAAAGAGAACTTAAAGAAGAAAAAAAAGGATGAAGTCATGAAGAATTTGATTGCAGAAATAATTTGATCAATACTATATCATCTCATTAATATAAAAAAAATCCTATATCATTACAATACTTGAATTTACAAACCCTACTCTTTGATCCGTAAAACCCATACAATTTGAAGAAGTTGGTGTTAGAAGGAATTAATTCAAATTTTGAGTCAAGAAAAATATTTAAAATTAGAATTAAGTGAGTTTAAAAAATATATATAGTCGCAGTCAGCCAATAAAATACATTAGATTTAGGAAAAAGAAAGTAGAGAGAAGTTGTATTTATTATTTTTCTCAAATTAATTAAGTTTCCCAAACAGAACACATAGTAACTGAGGGTAAATAAGTCATATTAAAAGAATTGCCCTGACACCAACAATTAGTGCTCTGGCAATATCTCTAGCCTTTCTTTAAAGGATTAAGACAAATTATTAGAAGTCAACGTTTTCGATCCCAATGTTAGATTGTTTCGGGTTTGGTGCGTTGAAATATCACACGTTCACTAGTTGATGATACTTTAACTCCCTTTTGATGAAAAGGGAAGAGGGGAGCACTCGGCTCCCCACTTGAATCAGTTGGACAGAAAGTCCAAGGTACTTTCGTCCCTTTGTTCTCCCAAGAACAGAGAAGCATTTTTGGCTTCTTTGTTCATTTTCTCTTTATATATATATACCACAGATATATATATATATACACACTCACCCACATATACACATATGTATGTAGTTGTTAAGCATAATTGGGAATATTTTTCGGGTGTTTTACACGCACATATTATCATACTAATTTTGGTATTTAGATCGTGAAATTTAGGCTACGTCCGTATGTGATTTAGTCTCCACCGGGAGCATCAAAACGTGAGTTTTCGAAGATGAAGAATTCGGTGATTTAACTACGGTGTTCGGTCAAAATGGCGTTTGAATTCTTGCGGGTGATCCATGGAGATTCCGAGTAAGAATTCGGGATTCGTATCCTTCGAATTCCAACATTGGTATCAGTGCCATTGTTGGTTAAATTCTGACTTTAATTTCATTTTTTTTGGATATGAAATTAAGTTGAAATCCGTATGATTCTATGCTTGCTCTTGAATGGCATGATTTTTATATTGTTACAAATTATGCGTTTACATTCTGAAAATTGCATGATTTCGTTTTTGGAAATGCAATTATGTTGAACCCCAATGATTCTTGCTTGATTTGAAGTTGTAATCATGCTTTTATATTTTGTTATATGGAGAATTTATGTATCACCTCATACTCTATATCCGAAAATCAATTTGAGGTTCATCACCTTGCCGAAGAACAGAAGCCTTCTGTTTCTATGATCTTTGTTTATTGCTATTAAGAGTTTTGGCCCATTCACTCATATTAACTGAAATTGAAGAAGTTAATTTCACTATGGCTTGATTTTATGAATTGTGTGGATTATGGCTTTAAATTCTGAAATCAGCATGCTTGTGTTGTTAATATATGATACATAGACTTTTGGAAAGTTTATTGAGCATGTTGGCCTGTTGGGTGATAATTTGTTCGAAAATCTGGAAAACCGTTTTTGAGTTCTTGTTTGAGCTTTAATGGGGATTTTTGTAATCTTCACATTTTTCTCCAATTTTTTTTTATCATAGCATGCTTATATGTTGAATATCATATCTGGAAATATTTATGATGTTATTCCTTGCAGATTTGGAGATATGAATTTATTTTGATTTAATTTCCGAATCTTTGAGAACTTTCTGGGAATTATGTATTGCGTTTTAGGAACTGAAATTTGTACCATTAGAAAGCTCTCGTCAAGAGCTTTCCAACCATATAAAGATCACTGATTTTGGCCTTGTAACGAAAGAGTTATGGCCAAATGAAGTTAGGTTCGAAATAGTAAACTTCTTCTTGTTGGAGAAGATGAAGAATAGTGATTTATTCACTTACCCACTCTCGCCCTTGCTGTCCGTTGCTCACACACATGCATTTTCGGTGGTCAAATTTAAAAACGGAGTTCACCATTGGAATCAGAAGACCCAAAAACCTAGGGGTAGCCGGAAGGACGTCGCCGAAAAACGAAGGCAAGGCGACGCGTGACTTGCACGCGCCACCTCATGCGCATGGACTGCTGGCCACACCAGCAGCCCAATCAGCCACTCTGCAACTGCCATGTCAGCAACCTTTGCTGACTCATGCTGCCACATGTGCATCACACGCCCACACGTGTTGGTGGCGCGTGAAGGTCTTCCGGTGACCGATTTTGATATGAAAAATTCCTACGTGCTCATAATTTTATTTCTGAATTTTTGGTGAATTAAATTAATTTTTCAGAGTGTTAAAATATTTTTCTTGATTTTCATGCCTTGAAACTATTTGGAAAATTGTGGAAAATTATTTTTTCGACTTTTGAAAAATTCTGAATTTTTTTGTGAAAGCTTGAAAAATATTTTGAAGAAATGTCTAGCAAGTGGGAGTGTTTGGCATCTGCCACATGTCAATTTTAAATTTCATTGCATGAAGAAAATAGTTTAAAAAATATTTTGGATCAAGAAAATTTATGAGATTTCTTTTGGAAAACTCTGAAATTATTTTAAAATATGGGACCACCGATGAAGGTGTTGGAACACTTATAAAATTGTCGTCAAGTGTTGGAACACTTATAAAATTGTCGTCCTAATTTTTCTTTGTAAACTTGAAGAAGTTTTATTTAAAGATTTTTGTGAAATTAGGACATGTTTTTTGCTTATGGACAATTTTAATTTTTAAATGAGAAAATTCTTTATGAAAATTAATAATATTTCAAATTGGCTTTTAAGCGCCATAAAATATTTAACTCATTTTTAAATTGCGATGCATGTCGGAATTAGTGGGAGGGCGACTATCACTAAAGAATCTGAACCTATTTTGCAATTGTTGTATGTTGCAAAAGTTATAAATTCTAATGAAAGTGTTTTACACACTTATCGAGTTTTAAGGTAATGAACCTAAAACGGTGAAAGTTGATGCAATTGAGACACTTCTTTAGCTGAGAGCTAAAACAAAAATACTGAAAGATTAATTTCCATTTTTAATGGAATGAATATGCCGTTTATCTGATATGTTGGAAAACAACCTACTGAATTCGGAATTTAGTTAGTCTTATTTGAATTAAAGGGTAAAATGAATAATTTGATGATTTATTCTATCGCTACCTCAAAGTTCTAAACGTTCCCGTATCTTCGAGATTTATCTCCATCACGGGAAATAACTATAATAGTTAAGACGAATCTTGTCAATATTTGTCTCCTAAGACTTGGTCATTAGAATCTTCTAAGGAGATTATCGATTGACGCATGATTGTGTTTATGTAAACATGACTCTTCCTATGTGTCATTGCATTAATGTGTTTGATGCATACATATCTCCTTATATATGGTACATGACGTGTTCTTGTGAAACGCACACGTTTAACCCTCTAAAGTACTTTGAAATAAGTATTTAAGTGGGAGTTCGAGGTTGGTAGAATTTGAATAAATCCCACCTAGAACTATTTAATTTCGTACAGGGAATTAAATGAGTGATGATGAACATTTGGTTATGGGAGATGATTGGGAACATTGCATGAACTTTCGATGCTGTACCTTATGGGATTCAAAACAAGTTTGATTTGTTGTGAACGAAATTTAGATATAGATGGGCGATTACGATATCTCATTAATTGACGGATCATGGCAATTAATCTTAGGTAAATGAGTATTGTATGAGTACTCATCGATAAATGTCGTAACATTGTGTCTCTATAGATTCAGTATGTGAGTAGGATAGGATGATGTTGTGGATATCATCTATCAAGTCTTTAAAGATCTGTTGTGGTCTTATTAATCGAGAAAGAGACCAAAGATTAATCGGACATCATTTGAGATGATTTCGCTGCCTTAACTGTTCTGATAAGTCTTGTAATTATGACCTCGTATGAAGTTCACCTAAAAGAGTAGTATGAGAATACAACTCTAACAAGGTAAACGCAATTGACTTTAAAGTTTGACCATCGGAAACTCTGTTGCTTAGTATGTTGATACTTGGAAGGATGCAGTCAAACTTAATGACAAATTAAAGTCAATTAGTTATAATTTTTATCTTTTGAGTTACTAATTCAAGTTAAATCAGTCTCGATCCATTTGAAAGACCATTCAAAGGTAATGTTAATTCACATAACTGTGAAGAGATTTTCCCAAATGGTAATTATTTCGTTGTGCTTCCCAATTAGTTATCTGGTGTTATTGAGACCAAAAGCTCAAGTCTTTGTGACTATATTTAATTTAATAAAGCTTAAGCTCCAGGAGCTGAAACTAGATTTTAGAAGCAAAATGAACGAAAGGAGACTGAAGATAATTTTAATTAGAAGAATACAAACCGCCGGATTATGGAAGTCCAAATCGGTATGGGACTAAAAGTGCTATAACATCCATGTGGTTAGTTATTTTCACTCGTTTATGGACGAAGTTGAAAATATAGCACTTAATAACACTTGTGTAGTTATTGTTTGTTTTTTAGAACAATATGTTACTAATCTTGTCCTATGTGGGCTGTAGCTTTAGTAATTAATAACTAAAAGTGTTCACGTCCCTATCAAGTTTATTAGGGTACATTGGAGTACCTTTGGAATCTGAACTTTACTTTTTGATTTATTCTTCTTACATTAGATTTGTACTTGAATTTAATATTGACTTGACAAGTATCACTTTTGGGGGTGATACTTAGTGTGATACTAGACTTTTGGCAATTCGGAGTGTCAAACATTGACCTAACGTTTCAGTTACATTAATGATTGTCGTTGCACTGGCAACACGAGACATTGAAACAACACAAACATTAAATATGTTGAAGCCATATTTCCTTAGGTCATATTGGGCAAGAGGAAACACTAACCCATTGAGAAGACTTTTCGAAGTCAACTCTGTAAAATGGTTTGCCTTTATTTCGTTCCGTAACGGAAACAAGACACTCAAACTATTTTTGGAAGGCCGTTAGAGTTAAACTTCCATTCTAGTGATTTAATTTTAGTGAAGGGTTAATTCTTTCTTTCATTACATTTATGAAGATATGGTGTATCTTGATTGTTTTGATTTGATCTCTTGTGAACTTAAAACACGTAAGTGTTTTGAAATTTCTTAAAGGAATCAAATGTATCAAAAAACATGGGTTCTGATACTAGATTAGAGATACAAATATCTATACGACCATTTTTTTGTGATCCATGTAATGAAATTATCCTAAATTAGTTATTTCTAACACTATTACTGATGTAATTGTGCTAAGAGAATTAACTTTAGTTTTGGATTGAATGAGATTCATTGCATCTTAAGTTAACATTTTGTTTCCTTGAGGAAATATTTCTTTTTGTTAACTTTTAATGCATAACAACAAAACCTTCAACTTTAGTAACTTTCACTTTAAACAAGCTAAGGTTAGATGTTGACCTTAGCTATCTTAGACAAAGTGATCAGATAATTGAGTTTGTCTTGACTATGTTTCTTATGTGTTTAAGAAATATGATCGCATGAAAATTAATATATCTTTTGGGGATATATAAAGTCTAAAGCATTGTGTTCTTGAATGAATAATGAGGTGAATGTGTACTTGCTATTAAATCGGAAAATACAATCTTTATAGATGTATTTACTAGATGAACTGGTCTTAGAGTATTTGAATTTGTTCGTGTAAATCAGTTTAAAGAGTAGTCATTCATTTGACATATCGCTTGGATGTGATTATCCAAATTGCTTCCTATTTTCGAGTGGGAGCAATTTATGTTCTACCATTCAAATGGAAGGACCACACATGAACCGTAACTTATTTCAAATACTGAGAAGATGTTCAATTGTCTCATGAATGAGACACGTTACCAAATGGAAGAAAACTTAGTACTAGCCTGTACAATCGAACCAAGTTTCGAGTTTGGTTATTTTCAAAAAGACACATAGTTTATTACCTCTGGCTTACTATAGTGAATATATATTAGACCTGGAATATGAAAAGACTATTTTTTAAAATGGTTATCCCCAATTTTGCATTGAGGAATTAAAGGTAGAAATTTGGTGAAGAAATTCATTGAATTATTTTTGTGGTCACCAGACTAATGGAATAATTCTTAAAAGTGGATTTTTGTATTTACCAATACTTCTATAGTAAAGAGGTAAATTTTCTGAAACTTGAAATGTGTGCTTTGAATGAAAAGTCTAGATCATTGAATCCAATCTTATTGGAATATCAATTGGTTCGTAACCAATTACGTACTCTAATTTATGTTATGCCATGGATCTGGTCTATAATTCTAAGTCAAATCATAAGTATGATTTTGGACTTCAATAAAAAGGTTATTGACAACCTTTAGAATACTGCATTTGTTTCCTTAGATGCTAAGGAACTTTTACTAGCTACCGATGTGGTGAAATGCAAACATATGTATCGATGTGCACACAAATTATGAAATTTGTAGCACAAGGATATGCAGTATAAATAAATATTTGGTCTTGAGGCATTTGTGATCGTTACAAATGTAAGCAGTACGGACTGTGATGGTATGTTATGTCTAAAGCACCATCGTACATTACAATAGAAATATTGTTATTGTCAGACCAAATATTTACACAATTGAATATTATGTGGAGATATCATAAGCAAAATTCAATGAGAACTTTGCATTTAGTTGTCTACGTACAATATCATGGCAAGTTTTGTACAAAGCCCAGAACTAGAGATTTTTCTTGTGGGTTGTGTAATAGTCTCTAGAATTACGTAGATCTATGATCTAATTGAACTTGGAACTTCATAAGATCAAGCCCATAATTTTTGAGACATTGGAATGATTTAGTACATGCTTCGGAAAGCATACATTCAATGTCGTAAAATGTCGGACAAGTAGAGATTGGCTCTCTCACACGAGCAATCGCCTCTGAAATTGAGTATGTGCAAAGATGAGATAATTTTATTCTTGTAAAGAGCGCAAGATAAAATTAGTATCGCCTTAATTAAAAATCAATTTAGATTACTATGGTGACTAAAATAATCATTCAGAATAGGCAATCTTGTATGAATACAAGATACGAATGTCGATTGATTGATCAATTAAGATGAGATTACTATAATGAACGTAAGTAATCGAAAATGGATTTCCACTATCCATTGAACTTGTCTAATGGCCAGATGTGAATTTGTCTCAACTTTGTTGTTTTGAGGACTAAGGAGAAAATTCAGGTTAAGTGTTGACGAACACTTAGACCAAGATTTGTATTGTGCTAATGAAATGACATAGACTTCATAGAATGAAGTAAAGCATAATAGCACGTGTTTCATATCTCACGTGTGCTTTTGTGACCATTGGGAAACGAGTGAAAGATCCCTGCTCACTCATTGTGTGAGACCCTAGAGGTTTGTGAAAACCTTAATGCGTACCCTTAAGACTTAAGACTGTTTCTCGAGATTTTACCTAGGTGTTGCTACTTTAGCACGCTACTAATAACCATGAATCATACGGTGATGCGGTACGTGTCTAGGAAAGCAGCTGAAGTAAGATCGAAAGATTCTAGTAGGAAAGGAAGACTTCTTATAGCTAAAACACGCTATCTATATTCAAAGCTGCGCAGCCAATATGTCAAACTTAAGTGTTTGGGACATGATTGTGGATACATGTGAGTGGTGGAGAGAAGTATGCTCTTTTATCAATGGGGGATCAGAGATACTTCGGTTTGTGAAAAAGATGTTTCGGGTGCAGCGAGTTCTAACGTCCTCATGTTTTGTGAGAAAGAGTTGTTGCATATCCTAACAGGTATGCAACTCTTAATGCTCTTTAGCTCGCCGGTCGCACGGTCTATTTACCTGTATGAATTGATGTATATGTTGCCATAGTCACTTTACTCGGGTATAGCCCACATGTGCGAGTGGGAGATGTTGGATTGAAATGGGTCCGCCCAGTTCGGACTAACCCAATCCGATCCAATCCGAATTGGATTATTTGAGTAAAGAGAAAAATTGGAGGGAGTAGTTAATTAACTACTCCCCACTAAGGTGTTAACCTCCCCTTAGTGGGAGATTAACTCCCTCTTGATGAAAAGGGGAGAGGGGAGCACTCGGCTCCCCACTTGAATCAGTTGGACAGAAAGTCCAAGGGACTTTCGTCCCTTTGTTTCCCAAGAACAGAGAAGCATTTTTGGCTTCTTTGTTCATTTTCTCTTTATATATATATATACTATAGATATATATATACACTCACCCACATATACACATATGTATGTAGTTGTTAAGCATAATTGATCATATTTTTCGGGTGTTTTACAGGCACATATTATCATACTAATTTTGGTATTTAGATCGTGAAATTTAGGCTACGTCCGTATGTGATTTAGTCTCCACCGGGAGCATCAAAACGTGAGTTTTCGAAGATGAAGAATTCGGTGATTTAACCACGGTGTTCGGTCAAAATGGCATTTGAATTCTTGCGGGTGATCCATGGAGATTCCGAGTAAGAATTCGGGATTCGTATCCTTCGAATGCCAACATGATTTGTAATGTCGAATTAGTTTAATTCCCTTCGAATAAAGGTATTTGTACAAATTGATAAAATTACCCGGTTTATGTACTATACTTTTGATTCAATCAATTTATAAATGACAATTTATTTTCTTGTGTTATTGTAAATGTGGCACTTTAACATCCCCCCCCCCCCCCCCCCCCCCCCCCCCCCCACAAACACACAACTTCACATGGAGCGTAAAATACTAATTTTGAAATTATAGGGGATAAATAAATACTATGAATATCACATGGGGTACTTGCATTAATCCAACTTCACACACACAACTTCTTAGGGGGCGTAAAATACTAATTTTGAAATTATATATAGGGGATAAATTGAACATTTTGGATATCACATGGGGTATTTGCATTAACCCAAAAAGTAATTGTCAAAATTTGATTTAAACCTCCCTTTGTAATCATATTTAGATGATATATAAATATATCTTTAATAGTGACTTCACTTACATATGTATATAGGCATAAGCACTTTAATTTGAGGGTTAATTACAGGGACCTCCCCTAAGGTTAGGTATAATTACCACCCAATCCCCTCCGACTATCATAATTACAGGGACCTCCCCTGACGTTTCGAAAGGATTACATCCGTTAGGATTCCGTTAGTTTTTGTTGACGTCATCACCCAATATTTTTTGAATTTTCCATTTCACCCCTCTATTTACTGTAGTATTTTTCGTGGAGAATTTTACCATTTTCACTTTTTTGCATGGGAAGGGGGTTTATTGTAATGTTTAGGGTTATGAAAGGGTGTCAATGTTGTATTTTAACTTTGTCATTATAATCAATTTTTATTGTGTATAAATTTAGGAAATTAGTTTCAAAATAGAATAATTGGTTTTCTCAATTTTTTTGCAAAATAAAATCCAAGTAAAATGCATAACTTACCAAAGAAAATATGCAATAATTCTACTGTTTTCATATTATAAAATACCAAATAAAATTGAATAAATGCTAAAATAAAATACCAAAGAAAATTTGATACAAAAATGCTAAAATAAAAACACAAATTCCCTTTTAATAATTCATAGGATAAATAACCAACCATAATAACTAATATGGTTCGTTACATATACCATCCAGATCTTTCGAAACATAACATCTATATCCAAAATATTACCAAAACATTACTAATATCCCCCTTTACAATCCAAAATATTTAACTACCATCCAAATTTTGTCCAAAATATTACCAAAACATAAATCCATCAAAAACAAACACACAATAAACCATGCCATCAACTTTTGTCCAAAAACACATCCTAATTCATCAAAAACCATTTGGTTCAAGGAGTTCGAAAATTCAGATACATTCGATATTCAACTCGAGTTCATTCGATAAAAGTTTGTTTGAGCTCGGTTCATTGGGGCAAAATAGGTAATTCATTTTCGATTACCATTTGTCGTGTTTACAACATATATGATCATGCATTACTAAATTAATTTAAAAAGCAATGAAGTTGAGTTGGAACTATCTTAACATGTATTTTTTAGGGTATTTCGGACTGAATTAGTGGGTAAGTTAATTAGGACCAGCGTCTTATAAATATCCGAACGTGGTTAAAATACAGATATAATTGTAGAACATCAGCTTCGGATAGGTGTCGGCGCTGGTATGTATACTAGCTTTTTTTTCTAATTAGGCCTTATCTGAGAACTAGGTATTCGTAATTTACCCTTTTAAAAAAGAATGTCCCTAGAATGTTCCAATTTTGCCATTGGGGTTCTTTGTAATGTTTATAATAATATCTTATAAATTTTAAAATTTGTGTGCTATTGTAATTGATATAATTTATAATCGCCCATAAATTTCAATAATTATTGAATATTTATTTTACATATTTATAATTATTAACAACATTGGAACATTTTAGGGGACACTGAGATAGTCTAATTAACCAAGAATGAATAGCAGGAGCTCATGATTCAGTTTATGAATGATAAGGACTAATATTTTTTCGTTCTAAACCTAATTTTGAGGATTGTATGCCAACTTCTACCGCTAAGGAGCATTCACTGCAAAAAAAAAAGTCTCGAAGAGCAGAGATCGATTTCCCGTATAAAAACCATAATATAAATAATCAAATTGGTTCAAGGAGTTCGAAAATTCAGTTACATTCGAAATTCAACTCGAGTCGTTCGATAAAAGCTCGTTTGAGCTCGGTTCATTGGGGTAAAATAGGTAATTCATTTTGGATTACCATTTGTGGTGTTTACCAATATTGCAATAAGTATGCTAATGAAATGACCCATTATAGCTTGATAGGCCCGCCAATACATAACATATATGATCATGCATTACTAAATTAATTTAAAAAGCAATGAAGTTGAGTTGGAACTATCTTAACATGTATTTTTAAGGGTATTTCGGACTGAATTAGTGGGTATCGTTAATTAGGACCAGCGTCTGATAAATATCCGAAGGTGGTCAAAATACAGATATAATTGAAAAAATCAGCTTCGGTTAGATTTCGACGCTGGTCTGTTTACTAGCTTGAATTCTTGGGAACAAAAAATGGGTTCTTTGAGAAAAACGAAAAACCCGTGAAGGCGTGAACCATGAATAGTAGTAACCTACATTGCAATTTTTGTAATTAGGCCTTGCTTGAGAGCTAGGTATTCGTAATTTACCCTTTTGAAAAAGAATGCCCCTAGAATGTTCCTATTTTGCCATTGGGGTTCTTTGTAATGTTTATAATATGTTAAAAAATTTAAAATTTGGGTGCTAATTGTTATGTAATTGGTATAATTTATAATTGCCCATAAATTTCAATAATTATTGAATTTATTTTTACATATTTATTATTATTAATATCACTCAAGGGCAAAATTGGAACATTTTAGGGGCAAGGGGTTAATGGCAAGAAGGTGACAAACCTGAGGGGGTTTTCTGTAATACTCAATACGTGAGGTGAATTTTTATAACTAGGCCTTGTCTCAAGGAGATATTCGTAATTTACCCTTTGGAAAAAGAAGCGGGAATTAATGTCATGTAGCATATTCATAATCAGACCAGCGTCGATAAGTATCCGAATATGAACAAATGAACTCACATTCGGAAGGCTGTCGACGCTGGTTGGATAATATATAAATTAAAATAGATTGGAGCAAACTGCCCTAAATAATGGAAATAGTCTCTAATTTCTAATAAATGAAAAAACGGATTCTTTGACATTTAGGGTCGGATTCCATTTTACACCGGAACGGGTGTTGAAATAAAATATTATTTTGGATTTTTAGGGTGATTTACGACTGGACCCTGAGGTTTAGTTGTCTTACAAAGAAACCCTAGCATTCAAAATTAGGAAAAGTTGAATTTAGATCCCATAAATGTTTTTTTTTTTAAAGTCTTGAAATACCAGAGATCAATTTCCCATATCAAAACCATAATATAAATAATCAAATTGGTTCAAGGAGTTCGAAAATTCAGATACATTCGATATTCAACTCGAGTTCATTCGATAAAATCTCGTTTGAGCTCGGTTCATTGGTGCAAAATAGGTAATTCATTTTGGATTACCATTTCTCGTGTTTACCAATTAATATTGCAATAAGGATGCTAATGAAATGACCTATTATAGCTTGATAGGCCCGCCAATACAACATATATGATCATGCATTACTAAATTAATTTAAAAAGCAATAAATTAATTTAATTTACGAATACCTCCCTGAGGGAAGGCCTATCAAGCTAGAGTAAAAAACTTTTACATGTGCAAATGAGTGATTTGAAATCAATTTTCTGATAACCTATTGGTGTTCCTCTAAATAACTGCAAACTGTCTCATTTCAGAACATTCACTATATGTTGAGAAAAGCAACAAAAATGACATATTATATACCAAAGCAAAGGACAACTACCCTATGCGATCTTAGTAATCTTGTGATTTTAAATATAGCCTTTTACTTTTTTATTATATTTTTATAAAAGATTCACTCTGCCTTCTTGTCACTTATAAACCTAAAAAAAAACTCTTTTATGTACTATATATATGCTTAAACCTATTTTGAACCTAAAAATGAAATAATTTACCTTCTGTGTTAGTTATGTGGATCACTTTACCCCTTGTCTTATTTTATATGGATTTGTTTACCCCTCCGTGTAATTTTATACGGACCAATTGATCCTCTTGTACTATTTTTTCTGTGTATGAATTTTATCATCTTGTGTTATTATATATGTGACACTTTACCCTATGTACTATTTTATGTGGACTACTTTACCCTATCAAAGATATTTGTTCTTTCTATGCAACTCTTTTCACTCCCACATTCAATTTCTGGCGAGTGAGTTATACTCTCCCACGAAAAGATATAAATTGATCATTTAAAATTTCACAAAGAAGATAAAATGTATTTTTTCCTAAAAAAAAAAGCACAAAGAGATAAATTGAACATTGCGCTTATGACATAAGTTAATTGAAAACTAATCCATTATAACCATGGCCATCAATATTCTAGGGTTTTACTAAATATGAATTGGGAGCTTACTTTTAAGATTTCTAACAATCAGATTTAACAAATGAAGCAAAATAAATAGACACAATATTTACATGGTTTATTAAAAGATTATGTCCACGACCTGCTGCAAGACTTTTACTATAGGGGGAAAACTTACACAGTGTTTTGAAAAAGTCGCACTTAAATGGGTCTGTCTAAAATGAGATTTTGAGGGATGGGGAGCACATGAGATATCATTTATCTTTGTGACACATGTCCCCTTGAAATTTAACTTTAAATAATTTATTTTCTTAAAGACAAATTTATCCTTTTTAATGAGTGAATTCAAAAACACCCCTTCTGTTTTGTCTAACTATAAAAAAAAATACCTATGTTATTTTTATTAGCAACAAAACCTTGTACTTTTTTTTATTAACAAAGAAAACCCATCTCAAGTCGAAATGATAATTTTATCCCACCAAACAATGGAAAAACATCCCTATTACCTAAAAGGTTACCAATAACCCCTGGTAACTTTAAAAGTTCCAAACAGTCTACCACTGCCGACTCAACTACTGAAGCAGAATATATTGCAGCATCGGATGCGGCAAAAGAGAGAGTTTGGATGAGAAACTTCATCCAAGAGTTGGATGTAGTTCCTAGCATTGCAGAGCCTGTTGTAGTCTTCTGTGACAACAACGGGGCGATAGCTCAAGCGAAGGAGCCGAGATCACACCACCAATCTAAACACGTAATGAGGAAATACCACGTGATCAGGGAGATCATTTGTAGAGGAGACATACACGTGGATCGTATCAACTCAGAAGACAACATAGCTGACCCACTAACGAAGCCACTTTCGCAAAAAGCGTTCGAGGGACATCTTGTAAAGATGGGTCTTAGAAATGTTTATGAATGGCTTTAGGGCAAGTGGGAGATTGATAGGATAGTGCCCCGCAAGTCAATTCTCTTTAGCTTGTATTAGGTCTATTTTGTAATAAACAATCTTTGATTCTTATGAATAATACGCACGTTTATTTATAACTGTATAGAATAAACAATGGCCAAATTCATCTCTCGCGAATACATTTAAGCAATTGGATGAAATCCTTAGATCACATTCGACTATGGGACGATTCACTTCGGTATTGAGTGCAATCATGAAATAGTCTCTAAGGTCGTGATCTTAAAACACGTTCCAAGTCATAGATTCCGAACGAGACGGGGTATCGAAGGAATCGCCAAGACTTGTATGAATATGCATGATTCAATTGGAGTGAATTTGTAGAGTTTCATGAACAAGACATTTGATGTCAATGCATATGAGTAGGTGGTTCGATAGGGGATCGAACGCATCGAACGACCCGAACAAAGAAATCCATTGTGGAAGCGCATGACGCATATCGGTGATGGGATGTTTCTCAAGACTTATAATAGTGTACGATTCAGTCCTTAGACTTGAGGTGCTAGGGCGAATTCGGTGCATGGGTATATGTACTTAGATTTAGGTACTGGTCACATAGCCTGACCATAATGTGCCTAAGTTGGGTGCCTATAGTTGTGTACGCGAGTGGTTAGTACAAAGATGGAATCTACCGACTCGTCGTAATGGATGAGAGAATTTCCTATACGATTCTTAGATAATAGATCCGAGAAACCCGTGATCACGGTCGGTGACGGATTTGGAAAGGGGTTTCCAAATTTAGCAGTCACACTGGATTATTATCCCGAATTAGAAAGTATAGTTATTGAGATAATTAGAGGTGCCGATCAATTCACACACCCTAGGTCTCAATCGGGAAATTAAGTCGATAGAAGGACCGTATGTACATGGCAATTATAAGAGGTGAGGTTCACAAATATCAATTCACCTGAAGTTGGGCTTCATGGGCTTGTGGCTAGACATCGACCATGAAGTGTGGGTACTCCTGAATTAATAAGGGAGATTAATTCTGGAGTGGTCAATTAAAAGGGTTTAATTGATCGGAGCATTTAATTGCTCATAAATTAAATCACGAAGGGTTCGTGGGCCTGCTGCCAATTGATGGTGAACCTAGAGGGTCACACACAATACAATTGGACAGTGACAGTCATAAAAGGAAATATTTGATTTAAGGGAGTTAAGTCAATTAAATGAATTAAAGTGTTAATTCAATTGGAAGGATAATTAATTAGATGGTCTAATTAATTAAATATTAATTAAAGTGTTAATTAATTGAGAGATAATAATTAATTGGGCTGATTTAATTAATGGTTAATTAAATTAAGTTGCAAGACATGGGCCTTTTAATTAAAAGCCCAGAAGAAGTCTTGCAAGTATAGAGTGGGGCGATTTTTGGCTAAGGATAAGAAGGGAGAGTTTGTTTTCTTGTATAACAAGGAGGATCCTAGAAGATATATGTGTATATCTTGTTTCCTAATAAGATAAGGAAAAGATCTTGAAGAGATATCTACAAGGAGAAGGTTTCTTCTCTTATAAATAGATATCTCCTCACAACTCGTCAAAACACTTGAGAATTCACTCTTGCACACATAAACCCTAGCCGCCCCCTGCACAGAGCCGCCCCCTCTCTCTCTGTTCTTCCATAGCTGGATCTAGATCTGAATCTAGATCTGTTTCTTCCTCCATTGACAGCCTTCTATCTCTAGTTCGTAGCCTGTGAATAGAAGGTGTTGCTACAATCCAATTGGTGTGGATAAACTCTGGAGGTGAGACAATTGGATCACTCGTTGTGAATCAGCAAAAAGCCGGAGGTTGCCACCACCTTGCCTGTGGTGAGGTAAAATCGCATGTCTCCTTCTTTTATCTATTGTAGATTGTTTGATTCAACCTTTTCGCATACATAAGGTGGAAAATATATCTTGGGTCTACTGGGGTGCCTCGGAAAATTTTAAATTCCGCACTCTCGTAGTTTTGACAACCGGGGCATTCCCAACAACCCGTAGATCAACTACTGGGTTCTGTGTTTTCTTAGGCAATTCATTAATCTCTTGGAAATCCAAGAGACAACAAACTGTTTCCCGTTCATCAGTTGAAGCTGAATATCGTTCACTTGATGCCAATACCAGCGAATTACTTTGGCTAGCTCAATTATTAAAAGATTTAAATCAACATACCTTTCCTCCTGTGTTATACTGCGATAACAATTCAGCTCTCCACCTTGCCACAAATCCATTTTTCACGAGTGGACGAAACACGTGGAGATTGATTGCCACTTCGTCCGTGAACATGTATCTCGCCGCCATCTCCGTCTGCTCCCAATAAGATCATCTCTTCAACTGGCTGACATATTCACCAAATCCCTTCCGAAGCAGCCATTCCAGTTTATTTTATCCAAGATGGGCATAAAGGATCTTTATATGCCATCTTATGGGGGGCTATTAGATGATAATTCATCAATTGAACTAAAGCAGCTCACAATTGAAGAAGAAATGAAGAAAGAAGAAGTTGCGTATTATTTTCCCCCAAATTGAAGAAATTAGGTCATAATATGACCGTTGATTAATTTTCTAACTTATGTTATGTAAAGTTCCTTTTCTACCCTTCTTTAGGTCGGTTCTTTAGTTGTATATATATATAGGACTTGTAATGTAATTTACTTACGATTATTATTTTTCTCTTTTGTAATCACAATTTTACAATCAATACACATAGTTCTTTTTCTCTCAATCAAGATTACAATTCAATTCAATTTTCATATATGTCAATTATATAAAACTTACAATAGATCCCATTCTTTATAATTATTTGAAATTGGAAATACTCTAAATAATGGGCCCAATTAAAAACCCACCTGAAAAATAATTTCACCTGAATTCTCTCCGTTGGGAAGACCCAAAATGATGGCCCCAATTTTCATTCTTTCTTTCAACTCGTCTATTTTTATTTCTTAATAATAATGTTTTTGGGTCTTCCTTTCTTTTTGTCTCAACTCATTTTCGTTATTTCCCAAATTCACTCTCAGTTTAATTTCATTTTTCCATTACGTTATCACCGCTACAGCTTGCTAGCTAGCTAGCTTTGCGTATTCATACGAGGTCCCTATTTATTGATCCAAATCCTCAATTAATTAATTTTTTTTTAATTTTTTATCTATTGTTTGTGGGTGTGTGAAAGGAAGATTGAGGTGTGTGGGGAATATAGATTCACCAAGCTGCTAACTAGGTGTATAATGGAAATGGAAAAGTGATAACGCCGTGAATTGATTCGAGTTTTGTGTGCTTTTGCTTGTTTTTGCGTTCTTTTGCGTTTTTGGTCCCTTGTTGGGATTTTGTGTGTTTTCTTTTGTTTTCGTCGTTTTTTGTCGTGTTTTTGTTCTGTTTGTAGGTTTGAGAATTTTGCAAGGCTAAAGAGAAGTCCGAGAGGTTATGATTCAGTGCAATTCCATCAAATTAAGACTCGGTGGCCGTAGATGCAAGCCTTTGCGCAGAAAGAGCTTCAAAGAAAAGAGAACCCGAAGCAAATCGTACAAGAATATAGATAGCTGCTCACTAGAACATGCACAACATTTTCATGGATGATCCAAATGATCTGAATTTTGGATATGTCATAGATGAGTGAGTTAGCTACGCTACGGACTTTACGGATCTGCAATCGGAGTTCGAAATCAAAAGATATGCTGCTCGGAAGGAAGTGTGGCAGTGCACGAAACCTTACGGCCTGTTCCTCGCGGCCGCGAGGTTCAGTCTCGCGGCCACGAGACCCCTGTTCCAGCAGATATTTTCTGCGGGAAAAACAGGGGACTTTTTGTATCTTTCCCCTTTTCCCCCACTTGTATTTCATAACCCTTTAGGGGGCTTTTTGGTTTTGTTTCCTTAGGTTAAGAGGCTCAAGAGGACACAACTTGAGGGGAGAGCTCACAATCTTTACACTCTTGGCCTCCCTTTTCCTCTCAAGCCTCCCTCAACTCTCTCTTTAGTTTTTCTTGCTTTCTCTTGTAATTGAAGGCTCCACCAAGGGGGTGAGTTAATCACTACCCTTGGGGAGTGGTTAGGTGGTGATCAAAGGGAGGAGAATCCATTTATCGATTTTATTCCGATTAGGTGATATCTTTCTATTTCCTAGTTGTCTATGATTAGGAGATGAATGTTGTTATTTTCTTTTTGGAACAATGATTGTGGATTTGAATTCTCCGGATTTATATGTATTTATGTTATTGTTTGATTAATTATGTGTTGATGATTGATATGATGCTTATATGTGTTCGTTAATCCGATTTCGTGCTTATTGTTCATCTTATGGTTTAGCCAACTTTGAGGTGAATTCTATTGATTCTTGATTGCTAGACATAGTAATTTTGAGGATTTGATTATGAAAATGGATTGTGATTCGATTTTAGGATAGACATATATCTTTGTCGTTTCATATTCGTTTAAGGTTTGAGTTTAATGCATCGATTAGATTTTAATCCACTTAGACATAAATTGGATTAGTTTAACTCGATAGGTTTGTATGCAACTCGGAAGATACATATGAACGTCCTTGAATCCTTGAGTAGCAAACACGAGCATAAGATATCAATTGTCGAGTCATTGTTATTGTTTGATTAGTTATGTTTTGATGTTGGGTTATGTTTGATTTGTTGGATTTATTGTTTTATCGCACTTTTGGCCAATGATTGTAGTAGATTATTGTTTAAGTACTTTGATTTGCCGTAATCATATAATCGGGCTTAATTCTACCTTGAATGCATCCTAGACATAGGACGTTGAAGGTTAGGCGAGTGACGATTTGTGGATTTCGACCTAGGATAGACATATACCTAGTGTGGTCCGTGTTTGTATAATGGGTTCGTTCGTGAATGCATCAAATAACTTAGATTCTCTTTATTCGGGGATTTGGGTTAGTCTTAGGTCCCGGGTGACAACGGTACGCCTTTGAGCCCTCTGAGAGCATCGAATGACAACGATGTTTGTGATTGATCCGGAGATGGAGAGTTTGGGTAGATTGGTAGAGTGAAGTGAAACCGACAGGGAGACTTAAATAAATTAGAACTCACAAACAACAACTAAACCTATGATTGTTTGCATAGCTAACCTAACAACTGCATGATTTATCCGCTTTAATTGATTGCTTATGAATCCTCCTTACCACATAATTAACTCCCTAATTTACTTGCTTTCGTAGTTAGATTTACTTTACCGCTCGTAGTTAAATAAAATCACCCTTATCATATATTTGGGTTTGATCATTTTTGTATCAAGCGTTCTTAGATGAAATAAGCCGTCGATTTATTCGTTTATTCCCACCTTTTACCCATTCATTGGGATTCGATACTCGGTATGTACTTATCGTTTTATATTACTTGTAACGACCGTATACTTGCGTAGTTTGCGTATTAGTATTTGGGGCGCAACAAAAAGGAACATTAAATCTAGATGTCATGGGTCCTTTTTAAAATAATCAATTCAAGTTTCTTTTATGGATTTACTTAACTTTCTATTTAGTCAATAAATATACATTTAAATTGTTAGACTTAAGCTATAAATGTCTCGACTTATTAAAACGTAACACTTTATTATACATCAAGATATTTTTAAAAGTATATTGTATTCTCTTATATTGACAAATTAACCAAGATTGATAAATCATCTATTATTACCATCCTTCCTTCCGGGTTATTACATATTCATATCAAGGGGTAAATTTCTTATTAGGCATACACGAGTTTACTTGCCAAAATCTCAGGGCATGTTTGTTTGGCGTTTTCCAAATTTTTTTCGCGTTTAGGAAATGCCAAACAAACAAGTTTTCTACTTTTTGAAATAAAATTTTTATCTCTCAATTTTCTCAAACTACTCTCTCAAAAGCCAAACAAACAAAAAATTTCTTATCTCTAAACAAAACCTATACAAATTCTACTCTGATTTGACATAAAGTAATATATCTCTTAGGCCATCTCCAAGAGCTCATGTATAAGTTAAATTATAAGAGTTTCGTTAAAATTATCACTAAAATTGCTCTCCAAGAGCACATGTATAATTTATGTGTTGTTAAAATTTATGGATTTGGATGGCCAAATGCAAATTGTTATTTGCAATTGTTTGTTGGAAAGTACAAAACTTTTGTACTTTCCTGCAAAATAATAAATTATCCTGGACAAAATTCAAATGCATACAAATTTGAATTGAAATTGTAAATTCAAATTTTATAATTTGATTATCACTACAAGAAATTTGTCACTATTGACAATAAGCGAAACCTCTTTAGCGACATATTAACGATAATTAATATTGTCACAATGATTTAGTAATAATATTTTGATTATTATTTTCGGGGCATCGCTAAATGTCAATAATGAAAATTTTTTTCTCCAATTAATGTCACTAATATATATATATATATATGAAGTGACAATACCTAATTTATTGTCACTTAACAATTATAAAAAGTGACAAGTTTGACCTTATAACTCAATATATTATCAAAAAATTCAATTTTCTTGTAGTGCCCGTTGAAATTTAAATGTCGAATTTTTTTTTCAAATAATAAATATTAATATTTTTAAAAAAAATTATTTTTTATTATGAAATTAAATCAATTAGTATTATAAATATATCATTATTATTTATATAAAATAATAATTAAAATAATTTATTAAAATATAACCTAGTTGTTGGAGTGAAATGGTATGGTTGTTAAAAAGTAGTCTCTTAAAAATAAACTAGTTGTTGAAGTGCAGAATAAAAAGTGGAAGTGTATAACACTGTTCATTAGTTATATTTTAAGATAAGAAGCTGATATTTAAGAGAGCTGTTGGAGATGTCCTTACACAATTTATCTCACAAAACAAACATGATTTGACATAAAGTCTTACACATCTTACACCTACAACCTAAATCTTTCAAAAAAAACTTACACTTACTTTATTTCTCAAACAACTCTCTCAAAACTCAAACAAACAACATTACACAAATCGAGATTATTTCACAAACTTCGGATATATATCGACGCTGGTTCGATTATGAATATCATTCACATGCTAGACGACATTAATTCCCACTTCTTTTTCCAAAGGGTAAATTACGAATACCTCCCTGAGGCAAGGCCTAATTATAAAAATTCACCTCACGTATTGAGTATTACAGAAAACCCCCTCAGGTTTGTCATCTTCTTACTATTAACCCCTTGCCCCCTAAGATGTTTCAATTTTGCCCTTGAGTGTTATTAATAATAATAATAAATATGTAAAAAAATATTCAATAATTATTGAAATTTATGGGCAATTATAAATTATATCAATTACATAACAATTAGCACCCAAATTTTAAAATTTATAAGATATTATAAACATTACAAAGAACCCCAGTGGCAAAATTGGAACATTCTAGAGGCATTCTTTTTCAAAAGGGTAAATTACGAATACCTAGCTCTCAGACAAGGCCAAATTACAAATTGCAAGGTAGGTTACTACTATTCATGGTTCACTTTCTCAAAGAACCCATTTTTTGTTCCCAAGCGGGAATGAATTCAAGCTAGTAAACAGACCAGCGTCGACAACTATCCGAAGCTGATGTCTGGGCAAATTTAATACACCCTCCGGCTAGAAAGAGCGCACTCACATACAACTTTTTTTGTGTGTTGTATATATATGTAGCCAAGCAGAGGGGATTTTTCGTTAGAAACATAGTCCATAGCAAAAAAAAACAACCACTAATATACACTTGGGAGAGAAAAAATGTCAACCTCTACAGCTATGTCATATGTTACCCGCATTACCGATCCTTACGTTACGTTGAAAGTGAAAGGCCATGTTTTTATATTTTACTCTATTTGATGTTTTGGCAGTGCCCTAATTCTATGCTAGCTAGTTTTATTATGAAGATACTAAACTTTACAGAAAACCCAACTTTATATCTAATTCTATTATCTTAAAATAGTTTATATTTAAGCATCATTTTCACTTTTTATTTTTCAATTAGAATTTAAATATCCTGTATATTTCCCAATGAAAATGCACTTTATAACAACTAACTAATTTGATTTTGTAGGATGGGACTGAATTTTTTTTCAAGATTAGAAGAGACGTGAAGCTGAAGAACTTATGAGTATTTATTGTGACAGATGCGCAATGGATTTGATATCTACTGTATTCTTGTTTGATGGATGTCGTCTCCAAGGGAAGCAAACTCCAGATGAGGTGATCTACTCTTTCTCTTCACAATTTATTCGGGTCATTATTATTTTGAAATACGGGTAAATAAGTTATAATTTTATTCTTTACAGCTGGAAATGGAGGACGGGGATGGAATTGTTGCACTGCTGCATCAGATTGGGGGGACAAATGCTTAGCAAGCAGGGACAGATCACAAGAAGGACTGTGGGTTGCCATAGTCCCCCCAATAATAACTTTAGTATTTAATATATATACTATAGCGCGGCTGTTTGCCCTGCTCAATGGTGTAATAATTGTGATATTGTCAAAACCTAGATGCCACTTTTTTGTCCGAGTATGAATGCTTATGATTAAAAGTTACTCACTTGACCATTGATTAGGGCTTAATAATTAATTTAATAAGACACTAGAAGTTAATCATAGCTAATGAACTTTACCTAAAGATGTTTGCTTGATGTTGGGTGATCTTGGAAATACTTTAATATTAACATAATCTTTTTTTGAAACGGTGAATACATCATTTAATTTATTACCGAATATATTACATTGATAACAAATAATAAAGATAAACTAATTAGTAGATTCGTTGCTATACAATGGTATATGTTAGTATGAACACTTGCTTATTTATAATTTTTCCATTTATGTTGTTTATTAGCAAATTAAATTGAGCGAAATGCAGAAATATTCTATGTTTTGCCTAATAACAAATATTTTTCGGTCTTATTTTTATTAACAAAAACTCCAAGTACTAATTTTTATTAGCAAAATACACCTTCCAAGTCGGAGTACATATTTTGTAGGAAAAATGACAACTATACCCCCACCAAAAAATGCGAAACCACTCGTATTTCACCCATAAAATGGACAATAATTGTCTTATTAACTTTGAAAATTGGCAATACCCCCTGTTCATTTAAAAAATTGACAATAACCTCCCTATTAATTTATGATATTATTCAAATTGGGTTTTCTGTTAATAAAAGAAGAATACATGATATTTTTGCCAATAAAACAAGGAGGAAGTTTTACCAATAAAATATAAGGTATTTTTACATTTAGCTCAATCATATATTTGCTAATACATTCTTAGTCGAGTAAATTCCAACTCAAAACAAACGAAACATGGAATTTGGCTAAGATAGCTCCAAATAGAGGGGGGGGGAAAAAAAAAGCAAGCAAACAAACTCGAGAGAGATTTGGAGAGAGAATACAAGGGATGAGGAATCATCACTAAAGTCGGAAAAGGAAAGAGAGATGTTAAAATCTGGAATGCAATGCAAATAAATGCAAACATCTTGGAGAGAGAGAGAGAATATATTTGATTTGTCTACACAGACAGGCACGCCTTCCAGACGATAGTCGAGTAAATTCCTACTCATTTTTTTTTTCAATATAGCCTTCTAGACAAAAGTATTTCCCAATATGACTAAAACTGAAAAGTATTTCCCTAAATGTACATTTTGTGATAAATCGCAGTTGGCAACTGCCTTTTGTGATAAATCGCAGTTGGCAACTGCGATTTATCGGTTTTTACCAAAAAAAAAAAAAAAAAAAAATACTGATAAATCGCAGTTAGTAACTGCGATATATCAGTAAATTTTTTTTTTTGTTGGGAATTTATTGTATTTTGACTGCTAATTTACAATACTATGTGCAATTGTTTGAAACTAAATATTTTTGACATTGGAATCGAGAAAATGTTTAACTTAATTGATCATCGACTTAAAGATCGTAGTGCTTTTATTTTAGATAGGAATAATTACACTTTCATTCTATCTTTTTGCAGATGTCTTTGACATCCAAACCAAATTAAGGAATCTTTATATATATGATAAACTACAGATGCATGAGTGGAGTAGGTAAATTAGCATAATTGTTTTTTATTCATCACCAACAACGTTTTGCCTCTCAGACAACCATTTGTAATCAATCAAGTGCCTTTGTAAATTTATGTACTTATCTCACTATTTGATCCGTTCTGATTTCCAACACAATCTTAATATATGTTTAAGGAATCAAATAAGTTATTGTGAAGACGAGAACATGTAAACTAGTATATTGCAATGAGCTTATGAGAATAGTTTATATGTAACCTGACTCAGTTGACATTAATTATGAAAAAGTATAGTTACAAATGACTTAACCTACAACATTTCTCTCCTATTTTAACATGATATTTTGCAATATACTTGTGATGTCTCATATGATTAAAATATATATATATATATATATATATATATATATATATATATATATAAACATTTTCTCGATTCCAATGTCAAAAATATTTAGTTTCAAACAATTGCACATAGAATTGTAAATTAGCAGTCAAAATACAATAAATTCCAAAAAAAAAAAAAATACTGATAAATCGCAGTTACTAACTGCGATTTATCAGTAATTTTTTTTTTGTTTTTTGTAAAAATTGCTAAATCGCAGTTGCCAACTGCGATTTATCACAAAAGGTACATTTAGGGAAATACTTTTCAGTTTGAGTCATATTGGAAAATACTTTTGTCTAGAAGGCTATATTGGAAAAAAATTCACAAAACGAAACATGGAATTTGGCTAAGATAGCTCCAAATAGAGGGGAAAAAAAGCAAGCAAACAAACTCGAGAGAGATTTTGGGCTGATATTTGGAGAGAGAATACAAGTGATGAAATTTTTTTTTTTAAAACCAAAAAATCAATTTATTACACAAAATATATAAAAAAAAATCTTACAACATACAAACCATATAAAAAAAAACCCCTCTTCTATTTATTGCACAACATTCAACTTATCACCAAATTTCATACAAATCATTCAAACATAAAAGTCTCAAACATAAAATAATCTTAATTAAGTATAAAGAGATAAATTATTTTTGAAAAACAATCTTAAGTTTATACAAATCATTCAGTTATAAAAGTTATAAATCTTCAAAGTCGTAATTGAAAAACATAAATTTAAAAAAAAAAAAAATCGGTCCAATCGGTTTGGGTCGGTAAACCGACCGGTTGTACCGAGAACCGACATTTGGGACATTCGGTTCTCGGACCGGACCGAACCGTCGATTCTGATTCAGTTCGGTCGGTCCGTTACCGTGCTCAGCCCTACATAGTCATCTCTAGTAATTCAGTCTTCTCATTTCAATTAATTCTAATTTTCATATTTCTTATTTTAATAACAACAATAATAATATTAATAATATTAATGTATTTAAATCGTATTTAATTTCAATGTATTTAAATTCAATAAATCGAATTATTTTCAATGTATTTAAATTTTATAAATCATATTTAATTACATTATTTTAAATTAACACAAATTCACAAAATTTAAAATAATAGACAAATTATATTTTCATGTTATTAAATTTCACAAATTAATGAAGACCACCCAAAAACACACACTTCTCCACCGACTCCCCATCCCCCTAGTCGGTGGAGATGGCCTAAGAGCAAAGCCTCTGATAGATTCAAGGCTCAATAATTAACGGCAAAATGCACCATTGAGGTTCAATTTTTGACATAATTTAATTTCTTCTGAAGTACATGCTCTTGTTTTTCATTCTTTCAAGTATACGCCTGACTTAAATATTGGAGTGGTTTCGTCGGAATTGTCATAACTTAGTTTGTCCTTGTTATACACCCAACATAAAAGATAAAAAAAATTGTTCATCGTGAATTAGTTCATTTGAACACCAAATTTGATCCTCTAGAAAATATTCACATCACATCTAGTTTTAAAATATGTATGACATAATCAAATGAGAGACAACGAATTAACATTCATTATACAATACTCATTACACGTTTTTAAAGCATCGATACTCTTATTTTCTCTTAACACGTTGACTTAACAGATCAACCAATCATGTATGAAGTATTAAATATTCTCACACGAAGAACATATATAAATTAACTAGAAAAAAATGTAATTATATGTACCCAAAGATTAAAAATCAAATTCACTATTTTAGAGCTGATTTGGGATCTTAAAACAAAAAAAATATTATATTAAAAATAGAAATATATAGTTAGCTATTCCCTAGCAAAAAGGAGCGAGATACTCCAACAGTGTTATCATGTAAATGTGTAAATTAAGACTACTTATATGCGCAAAGATAGATTATGTTATAGCTTTCAGTAAATTACTTTGACACTTTTGTCTTTGATGGTTGTGTGGCTTCTTAGTGTTCTCTCCATTAACATCCAAAACCTTCTCTGAAGGCTTCCTCTTTGTTTTAATACGAGTTACTCCCGTGTCCTCTGCAGCACAATTGCAATTGCTTCAATAAAAAAGAATTTAAATAGATGCTTTGGTATTCAAACAACCCAGAAAAATGACAGGTCATGAATAGATTAATAATCTCTAAAACTATGTCAGAAATGCAATAGGAATCCATTGTCAGAGAACGATTTTCTGTCCTCAAGTTCCTTTTAATTTTCATAATGGCACTGATAAAAAAATCAAAACATTCCACTTTTAAGTGAATTCACTCGACACTTACCTTCTACTGGACTGGAAACATGGTTTGTATAATGACATTCTGTCCTGTCTCCTCTGAAAGAGGAGATAGAGATTGCCTGCCATCCTTGAGGTTTAAAGAACTTAAAGCATTCCTATTTTCCTGCTGTTCAAGAATATCCGGACATGGTACGGCAGGTAAGAAGCAAATTTCATCCTGGGACATGTCTGAATCACTGAAAGTCGAGTCCTTCTCAACTGCCAAAATATCGACTTCCTCATCTTCATTGAAATCCGAATCTTTCACCTGGAACAATATAAACACATAAGAAGGGAAATAGGGAAAAAAAAAAAAGGAAAAAGATATATAGTAAATCTTTGACTGACTGTTTCTTCTCGAGGATTTAAATCAAATTCATCTTCTCGTTCCACATACTCCTCATTTTCCTCAAGCTCTACGAAATCTGGAGGAGCAAATGAACTCCAATTCTCAGTATAATCCTTGGTCCAAATGTAAGCCAATCCCGATTTCGAGACGGAAACAACAACAGGGTTAACAGGATGCCATGTTAAATCAATTAATGCTTCCTTTGGTCCTTCAAGAATCTTTACAAGATGGCCAGCTCTATCCCAAATGTATATCTTGTGCTCTCCTTTTGTAGCAGAACCTCCAACAACCCACTCACCATCACCACTAAAGCATGGTGCTTTCCAATGCACTTTGTTTATAGAATCCTGAAACTCCCGAGAAAGAACCAGACATTTAGATCCAACAGCTTTTACTTTTTCAATCTCATCTAGCTCAGCCCCTTCACGGTTCATTTCCTCTAAGGCTTTAAGCCCATCTTTCAATGGCAAAAGGTTTTTGTAGATTCTAATGTTCCCATCATTCGAATTTGTGAGAAGATACTCTCCGTTTCTGCTAAATACAATTTTCTTGATCACAGAATTTCCAAGAGTAGGAACAATACCACGTATTTCAATGCTTTTATAATCGATAATTAGTATCTCCCCTTTGGAATTTCCCAGATATATTAAATTACCATAATTGTTGAAGCATGCGGGAGTGGGTGTAAAGAGAGCAGATCTATCTGAAAATTTGTTACGTGATGGCTACACCATTTCCGGTATAAGAATATGAAACAGGAAGCACTGTTGTGGTTGATGTATTAAAATCGACAATCATGGGGGCAGAGAAAAGGGGACAAGCTAAGCAAGTAGATGGAGTAGATGAGCCAGGATGGAGACGAGCTTGCAATGGAGCTTCTTGTAGGGTTGTTCGAGCTATTTTCTCCCCTTTAACTACATCCCAAAGAGTCAATGATTTATCTGCAGCTGAGACAAGTATACGATGACCGTATTTTGACCAACAAACACTAGTTATGACAGCAACACACTCCTTGTCCCTGAGTTCTTTGGCTACTCCTCTGGTCCCATAATCCCATATTACACAGCTTCCATCAGAACACCCAGCTGGAGCAAAAAATTAATCACATGAAAAGAGAGCTCAGTGATCATGGTGGTAGCATACAACTAAGAATAAAGTTTATCGTATAAAAAGAAATGTCACTCTAAAATTAAAGTGAATCACCACCGATGGTACATTTAGGTTAGTAATTTTTATTCAGTAAGCTAATAACTAACATCTGATTCGAAAATGTTCATCCACGTGATTGATTATGTTTTCTCCAGACGAACTTCAAGCAAGGGCAGATTGAGAATCTGGGAAGAACTTCAATGCAAGGAGAATGAGGGGCGACATCGACATCAAAGATACTAAGAACATCTTTCTTGCGTTTTCTTCTCTATAAGTTTACCAAACTAAAGACCAGTTAAGCTTCTACAGATGATCCTAATCAATCAATAAATCTTTAAAAATTTCACTATGTTTGCTTCTTTTCACATTCTCATAATTTGATTCGCAAGTCCCATGCTTATCCTCATCAGCAAGTCAACATTAATGTATCAAACTTTTTCGTTTCTCAAACAAGAACAGCGGAACATCTAGCTATCTACTCACATTGGAAACAAATCAGCTCCCAGGATCAAAATGTCAACACATTGACTAATCTAATCTACTATACATGTTCTTCACTAAAAGAAAATAATGTTCTCACTTGATTCATGACATAATTTTTCAAAGAAATAAAAAAAGGAGTAATATTCGGAATTAACAAATGATCAAAGTATTCATATTAGGATTCTGCACAATAATCATAATAAAGCAATTTAGAAGCACACTACCTATCTGAGGGTGATCAATTTCGAAATTTACATAAGCATGCAAAAACCTAGATCACATAGCAAACTAAAAGAAAACAAGACATTGATCATACAGAATATTGTAAACTAAAAGCATACAAATTGTGAATAACCTTAAAAATTCAGGCTGAAGTGAACTAACAAAATGATATAAAATTCAAAACTTGTAAATCATACATTTCTCTTCAACTTCCCACAGAGTTAACACAAGCAATTACAAATTCAATTACCATAATACCCCAGATTTTATTCCAAGGGTAAAACTAAAGAAGTAAAAGAAAAATCAATAGGGTTATCAACCCAAGAGATGCAGTATAAATTATACCAGCAAGAAGGGTTCCGCGGTGATTGAAGGCAATACATTTCATTACTCCATGCTCCAAATACTCCTCTATTACTTCTGGAAAATCTCCCTGCAGTGGGTCTATAAAAAAATAAATTTACAATCAAAGTTTATAAGGGTAATTAACAATCAATAAAGCACACGCAATTATAATTACACATATACTGCTATATAGCATCACCAAACAATGCGAAAAAACAAAAAAAGAAGAAGAAGAACCAAACAAAAACGAAACTTTTACGAATAATTGGAGCGTTCATTGTGTGTATTGCCTCAAAACGGCTCCAAAATCCAAAGGGCTAAAAGATGAAAGGTAGAAAAGAATTGGCGACAGCCCCAATACGTGAATTTCAAAAAATATAGTTGAAATCTTTGTGAGGTTTCTTAAAAATGGAAATATCATCATAAACAATGAATGATATAGTATTTACTACAAGGTCTGCACAATTATCATAAACTATCTATGTAAAGAATTTATTCAATTTTAGTGTTAACGTTGACGACATTTTTGTAATCTTCGATTTACTCGGGTTTGTTTGAAAAATTCTTGAGTAAATCATGCAACTTGTTGCAAGAATGCTATTTTCAACAATATAGTATAATTTTGATACAATATTAGCAAGCAACGTCACTTCTACTTCTAGATATAAAAACTAAACAAAAAGTAAATAAAAATGTTAGATCGAAGTTGGCAGATAAGTTTAATAAACTAAAAAATTCAGGGATAGGCAATGGAGGACCAGATTTTCCTAGTTGAGGTTGTTCTGTGTCATTATTCATGACACAATCTACCAAAATCTCTAATCCACCAAACTTTTTCTCCCCAATGATTCTTGAACTCCTTCTAACACCAGGAAGTTTCTTCTTGTAATCGAAAATGAATACCACATCTTCCCCTTTGTTACTACGACTTTTTTCCTTAAAAACATTGATCTCGTTAACAATTTCTTTCTCAACTCCACTTTTTTCCTTCCCACTTGGATATTTCCCCTCTTCATCAATGATAATTACAGCGTCGTCGTCTTGTTTTCTTAGATTAACGCTTCTTTTAACATAACTACAGCCACCATCCTTTTCTAGTTCGATATCAATTTCTTTCTTCCCATTCATTATCGAACTCTTTTTCACGTTATCATCCCAATCAGAATCATTTGAATCATCAGAGCTCGAATCTTCATCCTCTTTAAAGTCCTCACTATCACTCTCATCATCAAACTTAGCTCTAGTATCCAATTTCTTCTTCCTAGAACCATTAATATTCGAGACAACCTCTTCACTTAAAAACTGAATATCACTATCACTATCACTCTCATCATCAAACTTAGCTCTTGTATCCAATTTCTTCTTCCCCCTCGAACCCCGAACCACCGAAACCAAGTTACTATCATCCTCTACTCTTTTTGCCATTAGTACATTTCTGGAATTTATTTCTGAATCTCTTCAAACTTCTTGGCCTAGAACTGTCATCCTGTTCGATATCAGTAGTGATAGGCTTGGAATCAATAACACTTTTAACCCCCTCCTTTTCTCTCCCTCCAGTTCCACCAATATCTTTACTACTCTTCCTCTTCTCATTGTGAAAATTTCTGTAAAATTCATCCCATTGACTTCTTGTTCTTTTCCTTTGTATAGTACTCAATGAATCTCTACTCACAGCATCTACTAACATCTGCAGAACAAGCCCAATAACAGTTAAATTCATTCAAGGCTGTGTTTGGTTCTTGGATTCAAATGAATAAAACGACGAAGGAAATGAAAATGAACAACAAATGGAGCTAGATTTCTATCGGTTGATGCAAGAAGCAAAAATACCTCAACAATCATACCACATATTCAATCCAAATTACATTATATATATCATCAAGAAAAGAGTGCCCATTTCACATTGAAGAAGAAGAATAACAATGTTTATAATCGGTAATCCTCTCTCTGTACTGTACACACACACACACAAAATTGCACATGCACCAACATCTACTTAATATTGCAAACAATACCATGCAAGAAAGAAAGAAAGAAGACCATATATCCAATGTTACAGAAAGAAGACTGGCCTTTTTAATTGTTAACCATGTACACAAACAAAACCACTCTGCCAATTAGTCTTTATTGTTAAATTATGCATAGATATATATGAAATCATGTTTTTCTTGGGGGGGGGGACCCCCCCCACCCCAAGTACCCACTTACGCCCGCACCTGTCTTTTTCCAAAATCTAAAGTATTGGTTGAGGTTGACGAAAATGATATGGTTTGACCGAGCTTTCTAGCATGCGGGCGGCTGAAATTTGCCCAGACATGCGGCCATATCATCTCACCATTCATTTAATTTCTATTAAATCCCAGCCATGGATATTGGTAATTGCAAAAAATGCTCTTAGTTTCCTCCACTAAATATAATGACTAAATTATCCTTATGCTCTTAAAAAAATAATTGTTTCACTAGGCCCAGTCCATCAGCCCATATTTTCTCACCCTTCTACCTCCATTAACAAAATTCTTTCTCAAATTAACAACACTATTATTCTTTTATTTCATGAAGAAAAATTAAATAGTTGAATCATATCTGATAAATAAATAAATAATTTGATTATTGAACATTATAAATATTTAATAAATATATAATTAATTCAAAAAATGATATTATAATTTTCAACTGAAATAGTGTGTCATTTTTTTTAATTATAATTATTAAGATGTTACTTGTTTATATAATTTTTTGTTCAAGGGTATTCAAATTTTGGACATGACTAATCTCATTCGAAGCGAGTAATATAATTCATTTTAAAATAAGAAAGATAAGGTGAAATAAATGAAATATATATTCTCAATTTTTTTTAAAATTTATTCCAAATTAATAGGTATAGCTTTTATGATTTTTAAAACTTATTTCATTTATGGTGTAAATGAAAATTTAAGTTTTCTCATAATTTTATGTGGTTTCTAGAACAATATTGATAATCGATCAGCATGCGTATATGTTCATATACTAAAATTGATTATTAAATATAAAGGTAAATATGAAATGTCAATACTATGTTGATACATTATGTACTTATCATTTCGTAAAAACAAAATACTATTCATAATAATAAATTAAAATTGATCTGGCGATTGACAATAGCCAACAATTTTGACTATTTGATTATACACGATATGATTTAGGATTAACTGAAGTATTGGATTGACAATTGAATCGAACGATTGACCAAAGTCACAGTGTTTACTATTTCATTATACACGATACGATTTAGGATTAATCGAACTAATCAAACCAATTATCAACTACGATTTACCTAATTATACATTATCCTAAAGTCAACAATGTTAAATTTAATTAATTAATTGTCGATTTCAATTACAATTAACTTAATTAGACTTTACCCTAAAGTCAACAATGTTGACTTCGTTCAATAATCGCTACAAGTGTTGATTCGAATTACGATTAGTCTAATTATACATTACCTTGTGGCAAACAATGTTGACTTCGATCGTAGTCGAATCAAATATCAATTTATATTATGATTAATCTAATTATACATTACCATACTTCGATCAGTTAACCGAGCCAATTATCGATTTCGATTTCGATTTCGATTTCGATTACGATTAACATAATTATACGTTATCCCAAGATCAACAATATTGACTTTGATCAATTAATTGAGTCAATTATCTATTTCGATTACGATTAGCATAATTATACATTGGTCAGCGGTTCAAATTGGATTCAATTAAAAAATGATTTCAAATTTTGGGGTCAATGTGTCAATTTTGAAAATTTAAACACCCGCTTCCCAATAATCTCTTCCTCCCCATTCCCCAATCCTCTCAAACACCCACTTCCCAACATCCATGGCCGATGAGTAAAAGTAACAACAATTCACCAAACAAAATTTTTGTAAAAAAATATTCTGATTTCATCGGATTTTCTAAAAAAGAAACCCCAGATTTTTGACGAATTTTTAATAAACCTAAGAATGAATAAAAAAATTGAAATCGAATGTGACTGACAATGCTCCTACAAGCTCATGTTCAAAGAAATAAACAAAACCAATTGAAAAAAAAAATCCAACTTCCATTAAACCTCAATCCGCGAGGTACTAGATTCGTAAGTAAATCAGGACATAAAGAAGATATCAGGACTAAATTAAAATAGATCAGAAAATTTGGGATTCAACTTTAACTCAACCTAATAAAATAAACATTGGAAATTAAGGGGGTCTAAATTATAATATTATAAAATTTCAGAAACCACCCCACCAGGCACCACCACACTTCCAGACAGACGGCGACAACGTTAGCGAGATGAGCCATTGGGCGGCTCTGAGCGTCTGGCCGTCGCGCGGACCTGGACGACTGGTCATCACCAGGTGGCGGAAGGCGGTGGGTCACAGGGACCGTCTCGCGGCGGTGGTAGGCTGCGAAATCTGTTGAAGGTTGGCTCTGGTAAGTGGCGAGGTTATTGGAGGTCAGACGATGGTTATGGTTGTTGAAGGTTGGATCTGAATAGGGTTGTGTTGGTGGTGGGTTGTAGAAAACTGGATCTAACCATGGTGGATGTGGGTTGTTGTGGAGAGAAGTGGTGTGGGAGAGAAGACACCAAAAAATAAAATGGATGATAATGATTTTTTGCACTATTAATTTTAACTATGACACAATTAATTTTTTTCATTTTTATGCGATGATTATATAATATTCATTTATTCATTTTTATTTTATTTAACTCATTTTAAAATAATAGGGTCAAACAAAGTAAAATAATTTATCTTTATCTATAATAAAATTTTGACCAAGTATATATGTCCACTTTTCTAACCATTCATTAATCGAGCCCATTATTGATCGATTTCAATTACGAATAACCTAATTATACATTACCATATAGCCAACAATGTTGATTTCGGTCAATTATCGATTTTGGTTACAATTAACCTAATTATACATTACCCTAAAGTCAACAATTTTGACTTCATTCAATAATCCGGATAACTATCGATTTAAATAACGATTAACCTAATTATACATTACCTTATTGTAAAAAATGTTGACTTCAACCAATAATTGAAAGAAGTTTCTATTTTGTATTACGATTAATCTAATTATAAATTACCCTATAGTCAACAATGTTGATTTCGACCAATTAATCAGATCAATTATCGATTTCGGTTACAATTAACCTAATTATACATTACTCTAACGTCAGCAATGTTAACTTCGTTCAATAATTGGGACAAGTATCGATTTGGATTATGATTAACCTAATTGTATATTACTCTATGGCCAACAATGTTGACTTCGGTCAATAATCGAAGCAAGTATCGATTAAGATTACGATTAATCTAATTATACACTACCATGTGGTCTACAATGTTGACTTCGGTCAATGATCGGAACAAGTATTGATTTGAATTATAATTAATCTAATTATAAATTACCATATGGTCAACTATGTTGACTTCAATCAATTAATCGAGTCAATTATTGATTTTGGTTACGATTAACCTAATTACACATTACACTAAAGTCATCAATGTTGACTTCGATCAGTTATTCGAGTCGATTATTAATTTCGACTACGATTAACCTAATTATACATTACCGTATGATCAACAATGTTGACTTCGGTCAATTAATCGAGTCTATTATCGATTTCGTTTACGTTTAATCAAATTATACATTACCCTCATGTCAACAATATTGACTTTGATCTATTAATCGAGTCAATTATCAATTTCGGTTACTGTAAACCTAATTATACATTATCCTATGGTCAACAATGTTGACTTTGATCAATTAATTGAGCCAATTATCGATTTCAATTACGATTACCTAATTATACATTACCATATGGTCAACAATGTTGACTTTGGTCAATTAATTGAGACAATTGTCGATTTCGGTAATGATTAACCTAATTATACATTACCCTAATGTCAACAATATTGACTTTTGTCAATAATCGAGCCAATTATCAATTTCGATTACTATTAATTAATTATATATTACTTTATGGTCAACAATGTTGACTTCGTTCAATGATCGGGATAAATATTGATTTGGATTACGATTAACCTAATTATCCATTACCTTATGATCAATAAGGTTGACTTTGATCAATAATCGATCTAATTTCAATTAATAGTATAGTGGTATACAACCATATAATCAACATTGTTGACTTGAGTCAATAATCTATCAAAATATCGATTCAATTTCGATTACCTTAATAGTATATTATTAAATCAAACAACATATAAACTTTTTATTAAGTTAATGCCCTAGAAGTCCCCCCACCACGTCAAAATTATTGAATAAATTGTTACAAGTCTTTTTCAATTTTTAGTTCTTACAAAGTAGGATAAATTAATCAGTAAAGAAAAATAATTCGAAATAAATAAGATATAGCACCTTAACTTTCTCCTTTTGGATAAACTAAATTGTTTAATAGAATATTTCAATTGAAGCAAATTTTTAAACACCCTTGAATTTTTTTCGTTAACCACGAAAATAATTAACTTTTTTGTATTGTGTTAACTAATAATTATTCAGGTAACACAATTTTAAATATGTTGTGACCATATATTAAATCCAGCAAAGTATAAACTTTTTGTTTAATTAATACCAATATAGAATTAAAGTATAAGCAGAAAAATTATAAACACTATTTGAAAATTTTAGTTTATCAAATTAGAGTACATAACTCGAATTTATGAAGTATTTTCAGAATAATTGGGTCAAATAAAATTTATTGTTATATTGTAAACAAATTTTGGATAAATATAAGCCCATTTTATACATATATATATATATATATTATTCTCTCAAACAACATTAGACTAGATTGTCTTCATTTATTTGACATGGCCCATATATTGTCTTCATTTATAAGACATGGCCCATATAGATAACTGAAGGGTTATTATGGACATTTTGTATTTCATAAAACTAAAATAACATATTATTGAACACGTGTCATGCTCCCATTAGCTGCCCGCATGAAAGGGCAAGTTACTATTCCCGTATCCTAGAAGCCCCGTGGTTTGACGATAGAGATTTTAGGATTTTAGGCAGAGATTTGGAGAGAGAATACAAGTGAATAGGAGGAATGGTTCATCACTAAAGTTTGAAAAGTCTGTCAAGGACTAAAGTCTGAACGGCTTCATCACTAAAGTCTGAAAAGTCTGAACACGGAAAAGAAAAGAGAAATGTTATAAGTTAAAAAGTAAATTTGAAATGCAATGCAAATAAATGCTAACATCATGGAGAGTGAGAGTAGATTTGATTTGACTACAGACACGCCTTCCTGACAAGATAAAATCTGACTGATTCATTTTTTGTTTCCCAATAATATGATGTTATAAATTAATTGAAATATTTGTAAAAAAATTATGTTTCAAATTATTTATCATATTTGATTCTCAAATGCTCAATTCTACTCTTTCTTATTTTTAAGTTTAAACAATAAAGTAGAGTACACAAATATCAATGATATTAATTAAAATAATCATTAAAATAGTATTTTTGACATTTTATTTAAGAAAAGTTATTTATTATTAAATTTGTTAATATGTGTGAAAAAATCAAATATGTCAATTAATTTAAATTAATTGAATATAAAACAGAAGCGACAATATGATTTATGTCGGCTGTGTGGCCGGCAATTATTGGCTAGTGTGCTGGTTTTACTGCTGCTACCGCCGAATTTGCTTTGCATGCGCCACTTTTGCTTAATTTAATTAACCCACTCCGCCATTTTTACTTGCACCATGCATATATATATATATATCAAAATCAATGTAATTAAAACCGGACCGGACAGGCCGGTCCGACCGGTTCGACCGCGAACCGGAGGATGGTCCGGTCCGGTTTACCCCATAAAATCACTTGTCTCAAAAACCAGAGTGAACCGGGTTGAACCGGTCCAAAACCAGTGAACCGGTTTGGGTCGGTTCAACCGATTTTGAATTTCCTTTTTTTTTTCTTTTTTTTTTTTTATTTTTTTGATGTTAAAAATAAACTAAAAATTCTTGTAGAAGGTGAGATTTGAACACCTGACCTCTTGCTTGAACATAACTTCCTTACCATTTGAGCTACATCGTTTTTGTTGAATTTCTAGTACAAAAATTTATAAATTATAGAAAACTTGTAGCCAAATTTGTTTATAAATAAGATTATGATAACTCAAATTAACATTTTACATATTATCAATGAAAATTAATACTCAAATAATAATTTTTATTAAAATTTATTCTATAAGATATTTCTTTCCAATATTATTTTTAGGATAAAGAGTGTCAAATTTTGAAAATCAAATCGATATATTATGCAAATTTGATTTTCAATATTAGACTTTTATGCATAATCATATTTTAAAATTACTAATCTCTTAGTAGTTGTATTTTTAACTTACACTTTCAAATTTTTATAAAGAAATAATATTTATATGAGCTTACAAATTAGTATCATATTACAATTATGATATAAGTTATATAAATATTATGTGATTTAATTTAAATATATTCTAAGATTTTATATATTTTTAATCAATTGTAGGATAATGTTTAAATTTTATGCATATTATATATACTTTAAAATTAAATATATTTATTATATCCATTATGACGTCATCCGATCTGATCAGCGGTCCGATTGGTTCGACCAGTAAAACCAGTGACCAGTTGGCTTACCGGTTCACTGTCCGATCCGATTCTGAAAACATTGAAAAAATTTATGTACACAATAAAATAGTCTTACTTAATAAGCATGATTAATTCATCGGCCAAAATTATATAGGTTTTAAAGAGTTAGTATGTGTTTAGTGACAAAATATGAAGTTACATTGAAAAACAATATAAACATATGAATGAAACGCAGATGATGGTGTAGAATGCAATGTTATTAAAACCGGACCGGACCGGCCGGTCCGACCGGTTCGACCGCGAACCGGAGGATGGTCCGGTCCGGTTTATCCCCTAAAACCACTTGTCTAAAAAACCAGAGTGAACCGGGTTGAACCGGTCCAAAACCGGTGAACCGACGAACCGGTTTGGGCCGGTTCAACCCGATTTTGAATTTCCTTTTTTTTTTTTGATTTTTTAAATTTTATTAATGTTAAAAATAAACTAAAAATTCTTGTAGAAGCTGGGATTTGAACACCTAACCTCTTGCTTGAACATAACTTCCTTACCACTTGAGCTACATCATTTTTGTTGAATTTCTAGTACAAAAAATATTTATAAATTACAGAAAACTTGTAGCCAAATTTGTTTATAAATTAAATTATGATAACTCAAATTAACATTTTACACATTATCAATGAAAATTAATACTCAAATAATAATTTTTTATTAAAATTTATTCTATAAGATATTTCTTTCCAATATTATTTTTAGAATAAAGAGTGTCAAATTTTGAAAATCAAATCGATATATTATGCAAGTTTGATTTTGAATATTAGACTTTTATGCATAATTATATTTTAAAATTATTAATCTCTTAGTTAGTTGTATTTTTAACTTATACTTTTAAATTTTTATAAAGAAATATAGTCATATTATATTTATATGAGCTTACAAATTAGTATCATATTACAATTATTATATAAGTTATATAAATATGTGATTTAATTTAAATATATTTTAAGATTTTATATATTTTTAATCAATTGTAGGATAATGTTTAAATTTTATGCATATTATATATACTTTAAAATTAAATATATTTATTATATCATTATGACATTATTCGGTCCGACCAGCGGTCCGACCGGTTCGACCAGTAAAATCAGTGGTCAGTTGGCTCACCGGTTCACTGTCCGGTCCGGTTCTGAAAACATTGGTAGAATGAATGAAAGCGATTGAGTAGAGGTGAGCGCAGTGCATGTTATCAAACAAACGTGTCCAAGTGAGAGACAGTTTTGTTCTGTTCAGGCACGCGCACCACCATCACAAATTCAGAATTCATTTCTGTATTGAAGACTGAGTCCAATTAATTAAAGTACTACGTATTACTACTGATCGATCTGATCATATATAATATCTGTCTTGTCTGCCTAAGAATCTCTGTTATGTTATGTCCTTTTCATCTTATTTCCCATCTAACTCTATCCCCTATATTAAATTAATTCCATTCTTCAAATTAGTGATGTAAAACTGCTCCACATAAAAAAAAATTGAGTTATTATGTAATTAAACATTCCAGAGAAAAAAAGTAGAGTAAAAAATTTAAAACATAGGTATTAATTTCACAAGAATATGTCATATATATATGAAATCTAATAAATATTAAAATTTATACTTACATACTTTTTATTTATTAGACTTCCAAAACTTCTAGTAGTGTATATGTGTGTCATTGAAATTATATTCAAACACATTTTGTTCTTTACATGTTTTGGACCTTTTTTGGTCCATCCGTTTTGAATTTTTTGTTGGGCTAAATATTTTTTGGAACTGCATTTACCATATTAAACACATCAAATAAGTGTTTTTAAGTTTAGAACAAGCAGATTTCAAACAAATCATATGTGTGTCATTGAAATTATATTCAAACACATTTTGTTCTTTACATGTTTTGGACCTTTTTTGGTCCAACCGTTTTGAATTTTTTGTTGGGCTAAATATTTTTTGGAACTGCATTTACCATATTAAACACATCAAATAAGTGTTTTTAAGTTTAGATCAACAAGCAGATTTCAAACAAATCAATCATCATATAATTTAATTTCAATTAATTCAATACAAATAGACATTTTTTGACGGCCATTACTTACCTTTTTTCCCTTAGGCTTCCCTTAGGCCATCTCCAGCCGAGGCATGCAATAGTCTCTTCATGCCTGTCTGCTTGTCTGCTTGCCTACCTTGCACAGTCTGTCATCTCCAACCGAACAAACAATCCAAAACATTTAATTCAATTTCAAACTTTGCTCACTCTCACTTAACAATAACAATAACAATAACAATAACAATAATAATATTATTATTATCGGCAATAATAATAATTAAAAAATAATTATAATAATAATAATAAAGAAGTCAATAGACAATTGAAAAAAGATTTAGTTGAACACTTATGGGCATCACACGGGCCATTTTCGAATTAGGTGTTCCTTTTTAATCGTATTTGTTAAGGTGTTTACTTGATCTTGTAATTGTATTTTATATTAAGTTGCAATAATAATAAGTTTTGTTAAGTCATATTTATATAACAATTTTGTAAGAATTTTTACACAAACTTTTAAGGATTTTTACACACACATATACATGTTTTATTTTAATTTACAAAAAATGACCTATTAATTTTTTTATACACACACATATATATAATTTAATTTTTTTAAACACATTTTAAATTATTTTTTAAAATAAAAAATTAAAAAAAATATAAATATAGGGTGGCCACCATTTGGAGCTTGCTTGCCTGGAGGCAGGCAGGCACCATTGCCTGCCTGCCTGCCTAGATGCCCCTCCGATTGCCCTCATACCCGCTTGCCATCCAAAAAAAATTTCATCTCCAGCCGACGATCCCCCTCATGCCTGCCTCCCCCCTTCGGCTGGAGATGGCCTTAAAACTTCAACAACCAAAATACATTTAAATCAACTATTTTACAAACAAATCTTTTATACTCTAAATCAAAATATTTTCACTCATACAAAATCAATTTGGACCAAAATATATCCACACAGGGCATGAGATCCAATAATTAAAGAAAAGAAAAAGGGCCTTGAGATCTCAACCATATTTCCCAGACATTCTACAACCATTCTATGTACAAATTAAAGTTGCGGATGTTTAAAATAAAATGAAATTTCCTCGGGTGGGGAGCACGTGATAGACGTTGCAAATAGTTATTCTCTTTGAGCACATGAATTGGTCCAGTGATCAATTTGGCCCAATAGTTCTTTAAAAATTAAGAAGTTCATTTATTTAACAGTAAATCCTCATTGAATTGAGACCCAGCCCAAAAATGTCTAAAATAATATTTTTTTTCCGAAGAATGCAAAGGTTATAGGTCCTCCCCACTGTAGTCAGGGGCGGATCTATGTTCATGGTTGGGGGGGCCCTGGGCCCCCAAGGTTTTGATTTTTTTTTTTTTTTAACACTTTGGTTCTTATTGTATTAGTTTTTATCATTGAAAATACAACTACTATGTTTATATATATATGACCAAACTAAATAATCTTATTATGACTCAATTAAAAATTTTGGCTTAATCTTACAAAATCAAATAGAAAATTTCCACATGATCCCCTTTTTTACAACACTGAGTAATATTTCAAAACATCATTTTTATTTTTTTATTTCATTAATTTTTTAATATGTATGTAGTGCAAATTAATGTATGTAACACATTTATACTAGTTGAAGAATATTGAATAGTATCCCCTCAAAAATAAAAATAAAATATTGAATAGTATCCTGCAGATTGTTTGATTACTTACATAGTTACATTATATATGAAGATAATTGTTGATAATCTGAAACTTATTATATAAAAAAAAATTATGACATAAAAGAACATTGTGTGGATCTTCTATAATTTATCCATTTAGGATTAAAGTAGTTCTTTTTGGTAATCTATTATGTAGTGTTGTTATTTTGTTTTAACTAATATATTAAGCTCGCCCCCCCCCCCCCCCCCCCCCCCAACTATCTCATCCTAGATCCGCCCCTGACTATAGTGTCTCCAATAGGATTCAAACTTGAATTTCGTCTCCGGAGATCGCAAGTCACTACTACTTGAACCAACCACATTGGGTCTAAAGCAATATGTGTTAGGAATAGTGCTCATAAAGCGTTTGATGAACATTATTAATTGAAAATAAATAAATTGTTTGGTTTTTTGAATTTCATATATTCGATTCGATTATGCTTTTTATTTAGTATAATATAATTATCAGAAAATTTCATATCTATTTATTAAATATGACTTTTGTATATATAAGGATGTACAAGAGGATTAAAGTTATAAACAATAGACTAAATAGTCCGTAGTAAGTTAAAGTTGGGATCTTTAACTAATTACTACTAGTACGGTCCACTGAAAATTAAGAATTCAATGATCTCGATCCGGATAATTGATGTTGTGACATTAAAGGTGGAGGTGCTTTATGTAATATGATTTACATAGGACTGGACCAGACATGAATTGAAATCTATTATAAGATACCGTTAACTTTAGATTTCAATACATGTCACACGATGATCATATATGAATTAATCTGAATCCTGAGTAGATAGAAACTCCTGTTTGTGTTAGCGAGTCCTTTTGACTCATGGGTAGCAATGTTTTCAGAACCGGACCGGACAGTGAACCGGTGAGCCAACTGGCCACTGGTTTTACTGGTCGAACCGGTCGGACCGCTGGTGGGACCGGATGACGTCATAATGATATAATAAATATATTTAATTTTAAAGTATATATAATATGCATAAAATTTAAACATTATCCTACAATTGATTCAAAATATATAAAATCTTAGAATATATTTAAATTAAATCACATAATATTTATATAACTTATATCATAATTGTAATATGATACTAATTTGTAAGCTCATATAAATATTATTTCTTTATAAAAATTTAAAAGTGTAAGTTAAAAATACAACTACTAAGAGATTAATAATTTTAAAATATGATTATGCATAAAAGTCTAATATTGAAAATCAAACTTGCATAATATATCGATTTGATTTTCAAAATTTGACACTCTTTATCCTAAAAATAATATTGGAAAGAAATATCTTATAGAATAAATTTTAATAAAAATTATTATTTGAGTATTAATTTTCATTGATAATGTGTAAAATGTTAATTTGAGTTATCATAATATAATTTATAAACAAATTTGGCTACAAGTTTTCTGTAATTTATAAATTTTTGTACTAGAAATTCAACAAAAATGATGTAGCTCAAATGGTAAGGAAGTTATGTTCAAGCAAGAGGTCAGGTGTTCAAATCTCACCTTCTACAAGAATTTTTAGTTTATTTTTAACATCAATAAAATTTAAAAAATCAAAAAAAAAAAAAAAAAAAAAAAGGAAATTCAAAATCGGGTTGAACCGGCCCAAACCGGTTCGCCGGTTCACCGGTTTTGGACCGGTTCAACCCGGTTCACTCTGGTTTTTGAGACAAGTGGTTTTATGGGGTAAACCGGACCGGACCATCATCCGGTTCGCGGTCGAACCGGTCGGACCGGCCGGTCCGGTCCGGTTTTAATAACATTGATGGGTAGTGACTTGTTTGTTAATCATGTCACACACTTATGTCTTGGAGGTCCGTTGAGATAAATGGCTGGGAATGTGCACTATAGATATGGAATCCAACTCTTTCTGCGGAAAGCTGAGTTAATTGATTCCCTTAAGTGTTAATTCTGGAACTGAACAGTTAGAGTACTTTGGTTTGTGAAAATGTTTATAAACCAAACTGTTCACTAGTGAATTAATGGAACTTAAGGATTAAGAAATAATTATAGGGGCAAAACGGTAATTTCGCCTAGCTTTAATTATGAATCAATTCTTGGAGGGTTAAATCATATGTAATGATTATATCAATGGACACTCTGATCTTTCGAGTAAAATATAATGTAAGGACAAGAGTGCAATTCCAAGTCTTTAGTGGAGTCACTTGGAATTAATAAATTGAATATATTAACTAATGAGTTTAATTAATTATTTAATTTATTGGAGCTTGAAATTACATGTTCATAGGTCCCAATTCCGGCTCCTATTATTCTACGATTGAACCTATAATAAGAATGATTAAACTCTCGATATATTTTGGGAAATTGTTTTTTCTAAAATATACATGATGAATTAATTGTAATATTTAATTGATGAATTGTGAATTAATCAATTAAAAATGTGACAATTGATTAAATCAAATTTAATTATTGAATTAAATTTGTGTAGGAATTTCCTTAATAGGAAAATGCATTTTATGATTATATATGATATACTCATAATATAAGATATATACAAATAATGCAATTACCTAGAAGGAAGGAGATGAAATCCTATTTGAGTTAGGAGAAAGTAGTTGAGAAAGATAAGGAAAGAGGATATGTATGACATATCTATATATATAAGATATCTCTTTTCTAAATCATATGAGTTTTTTGCAGAGATACAATTTTGTAACAAAAGCAAGAAAATCTCTCTCTCTTTTTCTCTACACAAAAATCTTCCATCACCTTAGAAATTAGGAGAAATTTTGTTCTTCCAATTTCTAGAGTTTATTTATTCAAACTTAAAAGGTTAGTGCCCACCCACTTGTAGAAGGAGAAACGGGGTTGAAGATCAAAGGTTCTAAAGATCAAGAAAGTTTGTTGATTTCATCCTAGCACCAAAGTTCAACCGAAAAGACGAAGGACAGGAAGCTCTCGATATGATTTGCTTTCTCTCTCTTTTGCATAAATTAAAATAATATTCGTTATGTGATCCTCATGTTTTATGTAAAATATTTTTGAAATATATTGAAAACATAAAACCCACCGAATTCCGCAACTGGTTCGAAAGTTCGATCCTGTTTTATTCAATTGGGTCGAATTGTTCATGATCCGATTGGGTAAAAACCAACAATATGAGTATAAAAGAGTAATTCAACTTAACCAAAACAAATTATTAAACGGTCAAATTACATATAATGTCGTCATACTACAAGATCAAAACCTCCGAAACTACAACACTGATTTCAAACATCACATTTCAATGAAAATAGGAAGTGATTGTAGCCTAAATACCAATGTCATCAATTTCTTGGTTTTATGATAGCTAACATTGGATGCAGCTTATGCGTAGTTAGCCCCAAAGTATCGACGTTATCTTCTTCACCATCCTTCAATCTCCATTCAAACTCTTGTACTAATCTGCCAATTGCTATACAAGAAATCAACATTGCTTGTAGAGCACCTGCACATACCCTCTTTCCCCCACCAAATGCCATTGTCTTGTGCAAATCCATTGAGTCATTTTTCTCGTTAAGAAATCTCTCCGGCATCCATTCTTCGGGACTCTCCCACACTTTTTCGTCCTGGTTGCAACCGTATATATTTATAGCTATCTGCTAATGCATAGTTCAAAGTTAGATTTTCTGTTAGCCGTAAATTGAAAAATCGGTACCTTATCTTCTCTTTCCCAAAAAAACATTGCAAGCATATTTTTTTCTTTCAAATCTAGGTTTATATATATTAACCTAAATGAAACAGTATGTTGAGTATTTAACCATGCATAATGAATGGGTCCGTGTGATTTGATAAACGTTAAGGGCACAAACCAGAGAGCCAAATGCAAAAATACCCCTGTGCTTTGCTTAATTGACAAAAATCCCCGTGTTATTTTAGCATAAACATCCGTGTTCTTTTTTTTATCAGCAAAATAACCTATTTGAAATCCCTTCACAAATCAAAGTAAACAGGGGGTTATTGTCAATTTTTAAAGTTATTATTGTCAATTTTTCAGGTGAATAGGGGTGTTTTCGCAATTTTTGATGGGGGTATAATTGTCATTTTTCCTAAAATATGTAATCCGCCTTAGGAGGGGAATAAAAAATAGCACATGGTTGTTTTTGTTAATAAAATTAACACATGTTTCTTTTTGCTAATTAGTCAAAGCATAGGGGGTATTTATGCATTTCATTCCAAAACCAGATAATACCGAATCGTTAGATCCGGATCAGTTTTGAATGGTATTACCAAATGCAACATTCCCTACCTGTTTGTTGTGAGAAAACAAATTTAAAAATAAGAGGTCGTGACTCGTGAGAATAGATTAACCTCACTTCCGGTTGGAATGTTATATCCTCCTATTATTGCATCTTCGTCCACGTATCTTAAAGGAACAATTGGAACTGGACTATGCTTTCTTAATGTTTCATGGAAAACAGCAGACAAGTATGGGAGTTGGCATAATTTCTCCTCAGTAAAATGCCACATACTTTTTGAATCTCTGAAAATAGACGGTCCTGGTTCAACGAAAGGAAATCATTACGTAAGGGTCAAAACGAAAGAGAAATCAAAATTTTGGTGAGAAGAAACATTGAGAAAAATTCACCTGTTTTTCGGGATTTTTAGAAAGTTCAAACAAGGCCCATTCGGTGGAGATTAAAGTAGTATCCGACGTCTCGATAATGGTTTCCCACACTAGCATTAGAATTTGTTGTTCGGACAATGTGTTTGCTTCAGACAACAAATGGTCAAGGTACAAATTGATTTCCTGTAATAAAATCTCAACATCATTACCAAAGGAGAAAAACAAATACTGCAGTACAATAGGAAAATGGGTGGAATGCAAAAATACCCTTTATGCTTTGCCTAATTAGCAAAAAACCCCTATGCTATTTTTATTATCAGAAAACCCACTGTGCTAATTTTTAGTAGCAAAATATCCCAAGACAAAATGACAATTATACCTCCACCAAAAGATGCAAAAACACCCATGTTCACTTAAAAATTAACAATAATCCACCTGTTAACTCTGAAAATTGGCAATAACCCCCTGTTCACTTAAAATATTGACAATATGATTTATGAAGGAATTTTAAATAAGATCTTTTTGCTAATAAAAAAAAATATAAGGGTTTATTTTGGCTAATAAAAATAACACAAGTTTTTTTTTTTTGGCCAAAGAACAGTGGGCAATAGACGAGAATACCTCGCCAGAAGCTATACGTTTCCTCTGCGATTCAACGAGAGCTTCCATGACAGCTTGCCTACGAGAATGCATCTGATGAATTTTGTTCTCAAAGCGTTTGTTAGGAATCCATTTTAAATTAGGGAAAAAATCTCTCCAATCCACATCAATAGCACCTTCCATCGGGTCGAGTACCAAAATCTTGAATATCTCATCTCTTGACATAGTAACCCCCAATTTCTCCACAAATATGGACTCATGAATGTCCTTCCCTATAGCCTGACATGAAAAAGAAAAGCAAACTTGTTTGTTGAGCATTGTAAACTATTCATATTAAGTAAAACTGTAATCAAACTTACTTGTTTGAGTGCTAAACCAAAAAGTTCAGACTGAAAGATCTTCCTAAAGTTTATGGCTTCATACGGGTGAGATTCTAAATGAGCGTGAAATTGTTCACATACGTTCTTTATCAGGGTGTCCTTGTGAATACGATGCCTTTTCTGCTATGATGAACATATATAGTTAGTGCTAATTTTCTGGCCTTAGAAAAAATTAATGGTTTAGTAAAAGAACAGACCTGAGCATTTGTTCCAAGAGTACTTGTAAGTAAATGTCGTTTTGCTGTCTTGTAGAATTCGTTGTAATCACTCATAGCAACTATGCTTTTATCGTGTGTGAGTATCTTTAGCGCATTTGATAGTTTTCTCGTTGAAATGGATGAGTATCTTGTAACCATGGCCTAAAAGGAAACAAATCAATTGAAAAATAAAGTATGCAAACAAACTACTGTAACAATTGACTTTGCTCCGTTAACGAATGAATTTAATAAAATGTATGGTACAATGCTCATTAGACTTTAGATTTAGAAGTCAAGCTCGTAAAACAATATAACTAATTAAAGCTTAACACATATGCATTCCATCATTATATCATAGAGGAAGAATAATATATATATATATACCTCCTTGGCGACATCAATTGTGTTGAGAACAACCATAGTACTTGCCCCAGTCCGGATTGAATAAATAGGTCCGTAAGTCTCGGCCCATTTTGTGAAAGTTTTGTGGGGTTTTTTCTCTTTCAGTTGCAGCAGATTTCCCACTATTGGTAACCCTGGCACCTCTGCACTTAAACCACCGATTTTTAATAAATTTCCAAAATATACATAACACAAACATTATACTCTGAAAACAACTTATGTTGTTAGATAAATGATAAATCATACAAAAGTTTGTTTATTGGTTTAACAATTTTGACTTATTTTTAGAGGTAAATGCCAAAACACCCCTTGTGCTTTGCCTAATTATCAAACCACCCTGTGTTCTTTTTATTAGCAAAAAAAACCCTGTGTACTTTTTTTATTAGCAAAAAAACCCATTTGAAATTCCTTCATTAATCATAAGGAGGTTTTTTTCAATTTTTTAAATAAACAGGAGGATTATTGCGAATTTCAAAGTTAACAGTAGGTTACTGATAATTTTTTAGGTTTAAGAGGGGTGTTTTATTATCCTTTAGTGGGGTATAATTGTCATTTTGGCTTGGGATTATTTGCTAATAATTAACAAGCACATGGGATTTTTTGCTAATAAAAATAACACAGGGGGCCGTTTGATAGTTAGGCAAAGCACAAGGGTTTTGCATTTCACTAGCTCCTTACTGTTACTCAACAAGTATGTATAGCTAAATCACACTCACACATGCACCTATTTGGTAAATAAATGTACATCCCATAATAAGTCAGGGTGCAAAATGCTAAAACCCCATATTCAGGGTGTAAAGTGCCAAAAACCCATATAAATATTTTCACACCAACTTTTTTTTTTTTTTTTTGATAAATAAATTTCATACCAAACTTAATAAAACGGTGCAACAAAGTCGAAAAGAGGTACACCTCCATCACAACAAACATTGAGAGGAATTAAAGGAAATGGAATACAAGTTAACCAATTCGACCAACCGGAGTTAAAAGCCCATGCGGCAAGATTGTGGGCGGCGAAATTTGAGTTTCGTGGTGAGAACTTGAACTTCCATTTAGGCCAACAAGTCCAAAATTTCTGGATTTCAATAATGAGTCCCCGAGCGGACCAATCAGGCACTTTCCACGAATTGGAAATTTCAAAAATAGCTTGGAGGCAATCATTTTCAATACAAACTTCAAGAATCCCCCACTTGATGAGAAGCGAACATGCAATGTGGATCGAGAGGACCTCGGCCGCTAACGGAGATAAACATGGCTGCTTAGAGGAGGTGGCAAAGAGAATGGAGCCCTTGGAGTTGCGGACGATGACCGCAATCGAAGCAAAACCGTCTTTAAAAGACGCATCTGTGTTCACCTTTAACAAACCAAAAGGCGGGGGAGACCAAGTATGACCAAAAGGAGCCACCTTAGAAGCGATAATGAGGCTCTTTTGAGCAAAGAAATGTTCCGAAGCCTTCTTCTCAATAGATTTAATAAAAGGAACAAGCTCAAGCACTGCTTTATTATGAAGCACCGAATTGCGATAAGTCCAAATAGATTCCATGAGCACGGCCGAGAAAATGAGGAATTCCAACCGATCCACATCAACCGGAAATTTCCGCGAATTGGGGTTAAGCAAATCATTAAGCAACTCGATAAGCGGTTCAACACTAAATGAATCAATACGAACGGACCATTTAGATTTGAACCACACAACTTTAGCAAACGGACACCGGAGGAAAATATGATCAATAGATTCTTCTTCCATATCACAAATGGGACAATTCACATTATCAATATAAAACATATACCGAAGCCTACCTCGAGTCGGAATGAGGTTATGAAGGATCTTCCAAAGGAAGAGCTTTGATCTATTATGGATTTTTGAAGCCTACAAACGCTTGAAGGATGGGTTCAAATTTGAACCCGAAGAGCCGAATCTTCTAGCTTGGGAGAAAAAATATGCCGATTTTGTCGAGAACGCTCCAGACGAAGATGGAGTCCACATGAGTTTTTTAGGCTCGGGGGAGGAAGAGATGTGGATTTTTTGGATTTCAAGGACCAAGTTCGGGGGGAAAAGGTCACTCAATAAATCCAAATTCCAACGATTACTTCCTTGAATCATTAAATGTTTCAAACGAGAGCGAGACTTAAGGCACCCGAGACCATCCTTAGGATAAGGAATAAAGCCCGGGGCCGAGGGGATCCACGGATCGGTCCACGTGAGAATACTTGAATCCAAAGAAATAGAATAACAAGCTCCTTTAGCAACCACTTCCCTACATTGCAAATTGACAAAAACCTCCTTATGATTAATGAAGGAATTTCAAATGGGTTTTTTTGCTAGTAAAAAAAGTACACAGAGTTTTTTTTGCTAATAAAAAGAACACAGGGTGGTTTGATAATTAGGCAAAGCACAAGGGGTGTTTTTGCATTTACCTCTAAAAATAAGTCAAAATTGTTAAACCAATAAACAAACTTTTGTATGATTTATCATTTCACACCAACTTGATTTGCATTTAAGCTAAGCTAGAATTTTTTTCTTTCTATTCGATCACTTGTAAAGTACAAAAAATATCCAACTAATAAAATACAAAGAATTCAGGACTCTTGTGAAATTCGAACCCAGGTCCTCTAGCTAGGTATTTAGACTCAGACTAAGACTCCTCGGCAAAGCTAGATTTTATTTTTTAAAATTGGGACATACTAAATATTGATAAAATTGAGACATACTAAGTAGACGCTTAAAATTAAATAAATTCAAATTCAAATAAATTGTGCAAAACATTTATATCCAGAAAGAAATGAATTACCAGGTGGAGGAAGGAGGCCAGAACTAGAAGATTTCTTCTTTTGATCATCGACATAAGCTTTGATGAAAAACAGAGAAAGCCCACCAACAGCTACAACTGGGCCTCCAATTGCAGCTCCCAATGGAACAGCTTGGATATTCAAAAGTGTGTCCATTTAATTAAATACAATACAGTTTATATTTCAAGAAAATCAAGTGAAATTTCACTAGAAATTATTTCTATACTTTACTGGGTTATTTAGCACAAATATGCTTTTTTGATATGCTAAAGGGAAAGACGGAAGAGGTGACAAGAAGAAACAGTCTCTCTTTGGAAATTGAAATTGAAAAAAGCTAGATCAGATCAGATCAGATGATGCTAAAGAGTAAACGACAAAGGCTTCGTCATTAACTTAACTTAGGCAATGAAAGGGAATATGCGCCCTGGGGGTGGGATGTTGGTAAACATGTGTTATGTAATCATGTTTCCACCTTTATTTATAATAGTGCTAATATTATTAATCTAATACTATAAAATATTAATATACATATCCAATATTATCATGATCTGAATGACAGATTTCTTTATTTGATTTTAGAAGAAAGCTATAGGGCATGTTTGTTTGGAGTTTGGAAAAATAGTTTGGGAAAGTAGTGGAAGTTTGTGAAATAATCTCGATTTGCGTAATGTTGTTTGTTTGGGTTTTCACTTTTCAGAGAGTAGTTTGAGAAATAAAGTAGATGTATGTCTTTTTGGAAGAGTTATGTTGTAGGTGTAAGATGTGTAAGACTTTATGTCAAATCATGTTTGTTTGGCCGCACGTGAAGGTCTTACCTTGGCTTGGGAACGTCGCCTCCCATGTATTATTTTGGAATTGGACTCGGAAGTTGTGGTTAAACTTATACGTCATGCGGATACTTCACAACACCCCCTTGGGGTTGTTATTGAAGATTGTCGTCGATTGCTTGGGATGCCGTGGGAAAGCAAGATCGTGCATACGAAGAGAAGGGAAAATGCTTTTGCTGATGCAATCGCGAAACTTGGACATTCAGTTGGGAGAGAAGGCCACTCTTGGGATAGTCCCCCTCCATGAAGTGTTGCAGATTTTTCTATGGGATCAGTGGACTTTTTTAGTTGTTGTAGTTAGGTCCTTTGTAACAAAAAAAAAAAAAAAAATCACTGTAGAGTTTGTGTATGTTTTGTTTAGAGATAATAACATTATTGTTTGTTTGGCTTTTGAGAGAGTAATTTGAAAAATTGAGAGGTGAAAAAATTATTTTATAAAATAGAAAACATGTTTATTTGTATTTTTCAAACACGAAATAATTTTGAGAAACATCAAACAAACAGCCCATAAAGTTCTTGTACTAGACTACTAGTGCCATTATCTGCTTTAATTTAATGATGGAATATTTTAAACAAGGAAACCTTTTAGAATTTTTTTACATTGATATTTTATTCAGTGAAGGTGTAAGTTGACGCTAAAAAGATGACAAGTGCCAAAATACGAAACAAACCTTTTAAAAAGGTTAATTATTAAGCTTAAATTAACTTTATTTATTTATATGTTAGTGTTTATAGTTTTGCCCAATATTATCTTATAATTATGGCGCACATTAATCAAAATTTCGATACATTTCAATCGAAAATATAAAAAAAATTTATAATTTTGAGTTAATTGAAACGAGAATATCAAGTTGTTTCTACTTAAGTACGTTTCTTTGATTACAATTTTTCCAAATATTTCTCAAAATATTTTCTATGAGTTTTTAATTTTTAACCAACTGATACTACGAAAACAAAACTTTAATCGTTGATGAGCATACTTTATGATATTGAACTGAATAAAATATAAATCATCAACCAACCTCTATATAAAAGGACTACGGGAACTTAACGCAATCTTGATCGGAACTAATTGTATCACGAACCACTTTTTACCAGTGGCTGAAAAAACCACCTATTTTCGTCTGACTAACCAAACAACTAACAGTAAAAAGTAAAAATATTAAAAAACTCCTTGCCAATTAAGCTGAATATTCCCAATTACAATAAGTGAAATACAATGCCGCGTGAGAGAGAAATAAATAATTCTACCTTCATCCGACTAGTCAACTTGAACAAATTTTAAAAAATTATAATAACTAATCTAATTAATTTATTTAAACTATTCTCTTATAATAGTATATAACACCATATATAGTAATATTTAAAAGTTTAAAACATTATAAATGTAGAAAAATCTACTTAATATGTAATGGCCTCGAACAAATAAAACATTAAAGCTCACTCATTGAATTTTTAACAACATATATATGAATTTTAATTTCAGTTATTAAACCCACATTATTAAAGATGATCAATTTTAATTTAAATTAAAATTATAGAAAATAAAATTTATAAATGAATTTTCGGGATTTTACATAATAAGTCACATAAAAAATAATTTTTTTTTACTTTATACTGTAGCAAATAGAGTAAAAAATTTGGGACAGAGACACTAATAAAAAAGAACATGTGAACCTAAGGTATTGTGTCAAATGGTAGCAGTTTGCGACTGCCAGAGGCGAATCTCAAATTTGAATTCTAGTGCAATCATCACAATGTGAATGACTTGTACCCGATGCACTATATGGTCTTGACTTTAGTAGACAAAAAAAAACACGTTAAATTTTCTGAGAGCTAAAATAAATTAGAGATTTTTGCCAATTAGACAAAGTAATAAAGTGTTTTGCACTAAAAAATGCTGTATTTGAAAATAAAAGATCCAATCCCAAATTACGGGAATAAGGTACATTTGTCTAGCTTTCGCTCTGCAGCAAGTAAAGCGGACAGTTACCACCATTGATGAAAAAATATATTCCAAAATATCCGTGATAATATTTATCGTCAAAGATATCACCGGCTAATGTCTTTCAAAATTCAGATTACATTGTTTTAAGTATTTTTTTTTTAAAAGCTGTCTATTTCACGTGAATGTGGTTATGGATATATGTACTATAAAGGAAATCTAGTAAATAAGAAAATTGCTTTTTTGGTGCTAAGCTTTATAACATTTGACACTTATTATATCAAGCTTTAGATGATATATATAAATAGTATCATAATTTAAAATGACTCAGCACTTTCAGTATTTCTGTCAAATTAAATTTCCGTTACTAAAATATATATTTAGGCTGCCAAAAACTTATTTCCTTTTAAAAAGAGTACCTAGTTATAATTTGGTACATTCTCTTATTTCGTTCTCCATAATTTTCAGTCTATAACTCTATATACTAATTAAGTATGTACATAAACTAATTTTACATTTCTTTTATGATCCATTTGTTATTACATTAATATGCATATCCAATATTATTAATTCATAATCCGAATGGCAGATTTGTTTTTACTATATATTTGGGAAGAAGGAAAAGTTCTTGTAAAGCGTGATTGGGTTGGGAGTGACATCATCTGCTTTAATTATGGAAGTATTGAACGAGGAAACTCATTGTGGTTCATATGTATCGAAATTTTGTTGGATTAAATATCATTTAAAAGGATTATTTAATTTATAGTTTTATGATATATATTTTACTTTTTTTTTTAAAGGTGGTGGGGCAACAATTTATTTAAGTCCTTGAAAAAAAAAAAAAGGGGGCTCAAAGTATCCCTTAAAAAGGGGACAAATACAATAACAAAGTAAAGAGACCATGCATGGCCAAAATAACAAGCCTACACCTTGACAAAAGATTATGCAAAGTCAAAATAACAAGCCAACAAATAAACCGTCTACGCAGAGGAAAAGTAAAAATGCCAACAAATTGGCAAAAGGCTAGACCAACAATCCAAAGCCTAATACTAAACTCCTTCTCAAGCACCATCACAATACAGCTAGTAACCGCAAGCTTGAAATGGAAGGAAATTTTTTTTTTTTTTTTAATAAGGTAATTTATGTTTGGACAACCTCAACGTTTACCTTAATTATCAACAAATCTATTTTGTATTAGAATTCACCGCATCAATTGGCTAAGTCCACTCACATGGCTTGAGTCTAACTCAATCTCAAAAACTAGCTTAAAAGATGAAAATTGCCTAAGATCTTATAAGGTGGACTTAACTATTGTTTTTAACCCATATATATAGAAAATTTAGTCTCAATATTTTGTTCCAAAAATTATAAGAACACTGAACACCCTTTATGATTTGATTTACTTAAAAAAATACCTCTTATGTCATTAAACCGTAATGGGTGATGACTCCATAAATTGTGTTTTGGTAAATAGTATAAACCAAAAAAAAAAACAGTAGGGGTATCGAGTGTAGTAGGATTTACTTAAGAGGCAGCGAGCAAATGGCTGAAATGGACACTAGGATATACTCCTAGTATTTTATTAAAGGTTTAATAACAGGAAATAAATTTATAAAGTTCAAATTTTAGAGTGGAGTTTCTTGGGTAGAAATTTAGCGGTACAGTGTCGTGGATTTTGTGCATTACCTACAATTACAAATGATGTATTGTAAAAGTTAAAATTCCAAAAATTTACTGGAACAAATTAATTACATCAACATCCACCTAGTGTACATGTTGCTCTGCTTAATTTGCAACAAGTAAAGCAGCAGCCATATTGATGGAAGAAAAAGATTTCAAAGGAGAATCAATTCCTATTGAATTAGAATCTTTCTAAAAGCTGCACCTATATTCACGTGAATGTAATTTATTTATAAATATATGAATTTGTATATAAAAGAATTCAGTGAGACGTATGCAGAAAAAAGTTGATGAATTAAGTAATTATGTTAAATATATTTTACTTTATTAGGTGCAATGGTACATTAAGATGTACCATGTTGTAAATAAATTCATTATATATAGACCATGAAAAATAAACAACTCTAAATATTTATACTACAAATGAGTGAAAACAATACTCTTGTTCCTACCTTGAGGTTCTTCAAAGTTTTGATGCCTGGTTTTAAATCAAAGCTGCTATCCAATATTAACACATATATACTTCAGAATATTTCAGTTGTTAATTTTATGTCACTTTTATTCATGAATTTAATTTACTAGTGTTACACTTGCAGCGCCTGCCAACAGCTTTCCGATGATGAAAGAGATAGGAGATGATGAAAACCCTAGAACGACGGAACTGGATTGGTGCAATTTTTATGTACACGTTTTGGGCCTTCCGATGCGTAGAATGAATAGATTGATGGCTATTCATATCGGTGATAGTATCGGTAAATCAAAAGTTTTAGAGGCGAATGAAGGTTTCTCAATTATTGGAGACGCTTTGCGGATTAGAGTTGCTCTTAACATAAACAAACCCTTGGAAGCTTAAAAAATCAATCGGATAGGGGGGAGTTTTGGAAGTCGCTTTTCAGTTTGAACGTCTTCCTAATTTTTGCTTTTTTTGTGGCCTCATGGATCATATCTCGGGGGGATGTCGGTTGCAATATAATATGTCGTCGGAAGAGATGGAGGAAGATACCCAGTATGGCATTTGGTTGAAGGCTGTACCCCCCACAAGAACTGGCAACCGACAATCGAGATCGGCTCCGGCGGAGGGTGTCAGTCAAACTCAGGCTGGCATGCACAACCCGTATAGCGGTGGTAGTAATTCCGGCAACCAGAGGGCAACGACACAAGTTGAACAAGACGGTGAGCTAGGGCTTCAGAACAAGGCTATTTCGGTAAATCCACAAAATCAATTCGAATCCCGTAACTTGAGGGAAGGATCGGCTATGGAAGGAAATTACCAAACATGGAGTATGATTCCTTTTAATGGAACAAATGGGGGAGCTGCTGGTTTGAATTTGGAGAAAAGTATGCATGTGGGTCGTCCAGGAAAAGCACCTATGTGGGCTCCGGATTTTTGTTTTGGGTCGGTTATTGATTTGGAGCGCCAGATTGGGAGACAAAATCCATTTGGGCCTGATTTTACTAATAGCCCAATTAATATATCAAAACTTCAAGATGATGCTAATTTAAATGGGCTGCCAACTAATTCAATTTATTTTCCAATAAATCTTGAGCAAAGCCCAATAAATGGCATTGACCGGCCAAGTAAGAGAAGATGACGCCCTGCTCGTACTAAAAGTCTTGATACAGAGTGCTAATGAAAATTTGAGCAATGGAGGTAAAAGAAAAAGGAGTGAAACACATACCAAGACTAGAAAAGTGGTGGTTAAAGGAAAAAAGAAAAACAAGCTTATTGAGGATATGGACATTTTTGGGGACGAAAGTATGAACAAACAACTGGTTATTCGAGGGGAAGACGATATTATCACTATTTCCTCCCTAGAATGCATCCTAGGGTAGTCTATTACGGCGGAGGCTGCGGAGCAGCCCCGTCGATCGCCATGAGTATCCTCGTTTGGAACTGCCGAGGGCTGGGGGGCTCTCGGACAGTTCATACACTCGGAAACCTCATCCGAGATAATAACCCCCAACTTATCTTCCTATCGAAAACAAAAATATCTGCTAGGAAAGTTGAGTTTCTTAAGAGGTCATTGGAATTACAGGGAGTGGCGGTAGATGCGAGAGGATTATCAGGAGGCTTGGCTCTCTTGTGGCCAAAGGAGGTTCATGTGGTTTTACAGAGTTTTTCTATTAATCATATAGGCGTGCATGTGTATGATGATGACGCAAATATTAGTTGGCGATTTACTGGTTTCTACGGAGATCCAGACGATTCTCAAAGGTATCGATCTTGGCAGTTATTGAGATACCTAGCTTCCGTTTCGAATAAACCATGGATTTGTGCCGGTGATTTTAATGCGATGCTTTCTATCTCAGAAAAGAGTGGGGGTCCGATTGCTTCATTCAGTGATATTTCTGCTTTTAGTGATTGTTTACGAGACGCAGGACTTTGCGATTTGAGTTTTATCGGATACCCGTTTACGTGGTCAAATAAAAGATTGTACCCTCATACCACACGTGAAAGACTTGATCGGGCATGTGCGACCGAAGCTTGGCAAAACTTATTTCCGAATTACCGAGTTGTACATTTAGATGCTTTAAACTCAGATCATTTGCCGATCCTTATCGAACCAAAAGGAAGAGTAATCAGGAGGAGATCTCGGAGAAACAGAGGTTTTAAGTTTGAAGCCATGTGGCTGAAATCTGATGAGTGTGCCAAAATAGTGGAAGAGAGTTGGATGCCGGCTGATTTGAATGACGGTAGTACGAACCAGTGGAGTAATTTAGATAGATGCAAGTTCGGGCTTATGAATTGGAGCATGACATCTTTTGGAGCAGTTACGAAACGCATTTCGAAACTTAAGGAGGAAATTATTAGACTCGAAAAGGGAAGGATTACTGAACGGATAAAGAATCAGATTAAGGAGAAGACTTCATAATTGGAAGGTCTTTTGGATAAAGAAGAGATGATGTGGAGACAAAGAGCCAAAGAGCACTGGATGCGGGAAGGAGACAAGAACACTAAATTCTTTCACTCCAAAGCTTCGTCGAGGAGTAAGAAGAATACGATTACGAAGTTGAGAAATGTGGCTGGGTTGTGGTGTGAAGAGGATTCAGAACTTGAAGGAATTGTTAGTGACTACTTTCGAGATATGTTCACCTCGAGGAACCCGAGTGTAGATGATATGGCAGAGGTATTAGATGCTATTGAACCTAGGGTGAGTGATGATATGAATTTTGTGCTTCGAAAGGAGTATACAACTTTGGAGGTTAAACGATCACTGGATAGTATGCACCCTTTAAAATCCCCAGGGCCAGATGGATTTCCTGTTTTATTTTGTCAAAGGTTTCGGAAAATTGTCGGTAGCGATGTTACTAGATGGGTTATTCGGCTGCTCAATCAAATGGAATTTCCTACGGTATGTAATTTTACACACATTGTTCTTATACCTAAATGTTCGAATCCAGAATCAATGTCTCAATTTCGGCCTATTAGCCTTAGCAATGTGGTGTATAAATTAGCGTCCAAGTGTATTGTTAACCATTTGAAGCCATTTATGAATGATATAATTTCTGAATCTCAATCGGCGTTTTTACCAGCGAGACTTATTTCTGACAATATTCTCATCTCTTATGAGTTGACGCATTATATGAAACGTAGTCCAGCGGAATATATGGCTATCAAACTCGATATGAGTAAGGCATATGACATAATTGAATGGGTTTTTCTACGCAATGTAATGATTCAATTGGACCTGGATATCGGTGTAGTGGAATTGATCATGAGATGTGTTACTACCGTAACATATGATTTTGTTTTAAATGGGGGTTCCTTCGGATACTTGGTACCGGAACGGGGGATTCGACAAGGCGACCCACTTTCACCTTATTTGTTTCTCTTTTGCGCAGAAGCTTTGAGTGCACTTATTAGACGAGAGGAAGCGAAAGAAAACATTGCAGGACTTGCCGTTTGTAATGGGGCTCCGAAGGTATCTCACTTACTCTTTGCCGATGACACTATGATTTTTGTAACGCAAATTTGAGTTCAGCTGAAAGCATCAAAAGGGTCCTTCATTCTTATGAACTTGCTTCTGGCCAGATGGTTAGTTATCAGAAGTCGAGTATCGTCTTTAGCAAGAATACGGGGGCTACAACAATTGATACTATCCTTTCAGTTTTAACAATGGAGGTGGTAGAAAAGCACGAAAAATACTTGGGACTACCATCTGTTGTTGGAAAATCGAAAAAATAGGTTTTTGCTCACATTCGGGATAAAGTTTGCGGGCGATTACAAGGTTGGAAAGAAAAATGGCTTTCAAAAGGGGGCAAAGAGATTCTGATCAAATCCGTTGTTCAAGCGATTCCTACCTTCGCGATGAGCTGCTTTAAGCTCCCTGGATACTTTATGAAGGAAATTGAAGGTCTTATGGCCAAATTCTGGTGGGAGAATTCTCAGGGTCGAGGCATGCATTGGATTAGGTGGCAAGAGTTGTGTAAAAGTAAACACTTTGGAGGGCTCGACTTTCGCGACTTGGAAGCATTTAATATGGCTCTTTTAGCAAAACAACTATGGCGATTATTGGAGAACCCAAACGGTTTGTTGAGCAGAATCTACAAGGCGCGATACTTCCCGAATACGGATGTTTTTAGATCATCTGTGGGCTCAAATCCGTCCTATACGTGGAGGAGCATCTGGAGCGCAAAAAAATTACTTGAATCGGGGACTCGCTGGAGGATTGGAAATGGGCATTCAGTTAACATATGGACCGATAAGTGGCTGCCTAGAGAACATACATTCAAACCTTTTACCCCAAGGGGCGCAAATCCGGAAAATATGAAGGTTAGTGCTTTAATTGATGAAGAGTTGGGTCTCTGGAAAGTAGACTTAATCAAGGAGATGTTCTTTGAAGATGACAGCAAAACCATTTTATCTTTACCACTTGGCAGTAGTAGGAATGAATATCGCATTATATGCATTTTAATCGAAACGGAATGTTTTCAGTGAGAAGCGCTTATCACTTGGCCGTTAAACTTGATAGAGAAGCTGAGTAAGCGGTGAACGGCAGTTCGAGCGGAGGCCAAACAGAGGACTGGAAATGGTTATGGAATATTAACCTCCCAAGTAAGGTCAAGATTTTTCTGTGGAGATCATGTAGAAATCTGCTTCCTACACGTACGAACTTAAGGAAACGTAAAATTCTAGAGCTTGATCGATGCATTATATGTAACGAGGATGGAGAAACTATTGGGCATATTTTGCTATCCTGTCAATTAGCACGGCAATCTTGGGCTTTAAGGGGCATTCCGTGGTCGAATCACCACAGGGCAGAAGATGATTTGAGGTCTTGGCTGCTGGATTTTAAAGGAAAAATCAGATTCTAAATCTCTGGAAATTAGCGTGCTGATATGCTGGTCCTTACGGCATTTTCGGAACAAGTATTTTTTTGAGGACAAGGCACCAAATGCAACAAATATGCTCCAAGTTGCTTGATTGGTGCTTGAAAATGCACTTAAGTTGTTCTTATTTTCTAAATAAATCAAGTGTTAATTTGATATTTTCATGAAATTAATAGAAATTATTGTGATTAGAAAATATTGAGTTTTGATTTGTTTTTGTAGGAATATAAAATATGGACCCCGGAATATTTAGCTTTCCCAAATTGAACAAGTATCAAAGGCATTATTTGAAACAAGGGAAGGTTCAAGGAAGACAATTAGTGCAAGAACAACAAATAAGGAATCTGCCAGAAATATTGCTGCTACTTCCAAGGACTATAACTCTCTCAAGGAAACTCCTATTAATCTAAATTTCGGATATGTTGTAGAGGAAGGAGTTAGCTACGTTACGGACTTTACGGATCTGGATTTGGAGTTCGGAGCACAAAGATATGTATTTTTCAAATATATCGCGCAGAGCAGAATCTTCTACGCGAAAAACGCGATTTTTGTCCTAAAGTGATTAGGAAACTTGCCTAAGTCCTTTCCACACGAGGATTATGCCTCCTAAACATCTTCCTACTCAATTTCTACCTCCTAAGCATTCTCCTACTTGGATTAGGGCTATTTAGCACCTATATATAATCCTAGAATCACACATCTTGAAACACACAATTCTTAGTCTTAGTTACAATTCTCTCTCAAATCATTATCATATTTTCTCTCTAGAACTTGTGATAATGATTAGCAAATTAGGCTAGAGTTTCTTTGGTGAGGTTAGAGATGAACTTATATGCGTAGTGATCTTATTTGGATTCGATTCTTCAAGGTTTTGTAAGTTTTATAAATTTGAGTAATTTACTCTTCTTCAACTATTTTCATCAACTCTTATGTTAATACAATTGTTTTATAAATTTTCATATAAATTTAGTCAAGCTCTTTTTATGTGAGAATCTTTATGATATAATTATATTGATATAAGTCATTCGTTTTATGGGTAGTCTTTTAATGCAATATGCCTTGGTATATAGTATGTTTTCGATTTCTCATAAAATGATATTTTGTGCCAATTCTAAAAGCAAGAAAATTATTTACTCAAATACATTAGAAATCATGCGTTTTTCAATTCTTTATCTTCCAATTGATTGTTTGGGATGTGAAACTTTCAATTGAGTAATTTTATGAATCAATTCAAATAAGTGAACGAAGCATATAAGGGATTCTTGACACCTTACCGTTTTAATTATCGTATTTTTCAACAACCAAAAATTCACTTTTCTTTAAGTTTTCGTAAAATCAAATCACTTCGTTAATTTAGTTTGTTTATTTATCTCTATAGCTACTTTGTCTACTAACCTTTTTAGCTTATTTTAGTCATCTCCTCGTGGATACGACCGCCCAATCTATTCTACATCGATCGCTTTGTTTCGACAAGTTTGGGCGTAATCATTGCTCTCAAGTTCTGGGATGATTTTCATAAGGCTACATTCTCTGTTTTGCAGCCACCTAAGTCCCGCAACAAATCTGATACTAAATGGAGTCCTCCAAGAGTAGATAAGATCATGATAAATTTTGATGCTTCGATTAATTTGATCGATGGTTGTTGTGGTCTTGGAGCAGTTGCTAGAAATGTGAATGGTGAATGTATGGGGTGGACCTCACTATGTATCAAACAACCGCTTGATCCTACCACGGTGGAAGCCAAAGCTGCATTTTTGGCGCTTCAACTAGCTATGAATCGGAATTGGAATAAAGTGGTGATTGAAGGAGATTCAAACTTAGTTATTGTTGCAATTGAAGGCGTTTCTGGTGAAAGAGCCGTGTATGGTCCTATTATTGATGATATGAAAGCCGCAAAAGAAACCTTCGAGTCTTGCTCATTCCGACACATCCTGAGGGAAGGAAATAAAGTAGCTCATGAAATAGCTAAGCTTTCATTCAAAGATTCTTCTAGTTTGGACGTTCTTCCGGGTTTTATTCTTAAAATTGTATCCTCTGAACAAGTGATTGAATGAAATCTCTTTGGTTTCTCAAAAAAAATAAAAAGAAATAAATAACAAGCCTACACCTTGACAAAAGATTATGCAAAGTCAAAATAACAAGCCAACAAATAAACCGTCTACGCAGACGAAAAGTAAAAATGCCAACAAATTGGCAAAAGGCTAGACCAACAATCCAAAGCCTAATACTAAACTCCTTCTCAAGCACCATCACAATACAGCTAGTAACCGCAAGCTTGAAATGGAAGGGAAAAAAATATATTTTTTTTAATAAGAAGGTAATTTATGCTTGGACAACCTCAAGGTTTACCTTAATTATCAACAAATCTATTTTGTATTAGAATTCACCATATTAATTGGCTAAGTCCACTCACATGGCTTGGGTCTAACTCAGTCTTAAAAACTAGCTTAAAAGATGAAAATTGCCTAAGATCTTATAAGGTGGACTTAACTATTGTTTTTAACCCATATATATAGAAAATTTAGTCTCAATATTTTGTTCCAAAAATTATAAGAACACTGAACACCCTTTATGATTTGATTTACTTAAAGAAATACCTCTTATGTCATTAAACCGTAATGGGTGATGACTCCATAAATTGTGTTTTGGTAAATAGTATAAACCAAAAAAAAAAAACAGTAGGGGTATCGAGTGTAGTAGGATTTACTTGAGAGGCAGTGAGCAAATGGCTGAAATGGACACTAGGATATACTCCTAGTATTTTATTAAAGGTTTAATAACAAGAAATAAATTTATAAAGTTCAAATTTTAGAGTGGAGTTTCTTGGGTAGAGATTTAGCGGTACAGTGCCGTGGATTTTGTGTATTACCTACAATTACAAATAATGTATTGTAAAAGTTAAAATTCCAAAAATTTACTGGAACAAATTAATTACATCAACATCCACCTAGTGTACATGTTGCTCTGCTTAATTTGCAGCAAGTAAAGCAGCAGCCATATTGATGGAAGAAAAAGATTTCAAAGGAGAATCAATTGCTATTGAATTAGAATCTTTCTAAAAGCTGCACCTATATTCACGTGAATGTAATTTATTTATAAATATATGAATTTGTATATACAAGAATTCAGTGAGACGTATGCAGAAAAAAGTTGATGAATTAAGTAATTATGTTAAATATATTTTACTTTATTAGGTACATTGGTACATTAAGATGTACCATGTATGTAAATAAATTCATTATATATAGACCATGAAAAATAAACAAAACTCTAAATATTTATACTACAAATGAGTGAAAACTTAATACTCTTGTTCCTACCTTGAGGTTCTTCAAAGTTTTGATGCCTGGTTTTAAATCAAAGCTGCTATCCAATATTAACACATATATACTTCAGAATATTTCAGCTGTTAATTTTATGTCACTTTTATTCATGATTTTAATTTACTAGTGTTACACTTGCAGCGCCTGCCAACAGCTTTCTGTGCGAAGTTAAGGGGAAAATTATCATCACAAGCTGTCGTTACAACTCAAATAGGAAAATGGAAAATTAAAGTCAGTAAATGCAGAGACGGAAGCTTTTTTTTACAAGGGGATTATAATTGGGATAATTTTGTGCAGAAACATGAGTTGAGTGTAGGAGATTTCATGGTTTTTGAATATCATGGTAATATGAATTTCTCTGCCAATGTGTTCAGACCATCTGCTTGCGAAAAAGAATTCGCAAAGAAAACTCCTCAAGCGATAGGTATGCTCTGTTTTGAAAAATTCTATTCCGAACATCTCTAATTATTTACGAGGCAAACTATATATTTCTAAGAATTAAGTGATTTTTAAATGGGAAAATGGTATTTTGGTGCCATATGGACACTTTTGGTTCTGTATTTTACAAAATTGGAATATATATTTGCACTTTTTATTTTACTAAAATGGAATTTTAGTAAATGCAGGATGTGAATGTCCTATATAAATATCTAAATAAACTATTAAATTCAAATAAATTATTAATTTGCAAGATGTGAATGTCCTATATAAATATCTAAATAAACTATTAAATTCAAATAAATTATTAATTTGTTGTGGATGTTCTATGTAAATATACATGGACATCCATATATGCAAGTCCATTTGTGGTTTATACTTAGGCTGTGTTCGTTTGATATGATTAGGCCTAAATTACCACAATCAGGGCATTTAATCGGGTTATATATTCAGTTCGGTTGGAAAGATTAAAAGACGGGCATCCCGTAATTATCTGGATTTTGTGTGGGCCAGCCCATTAATTTGCCCGATTCTAATTCTTGGTCCAACCCAGAAATTAGGTAATCCGGCCCAGGTTCAATAAAAATCTTTGAGCTTGCCCTTGGAGTTGAAGTTAATTACACCAAAATGCCATTGGTAAAAAAAAGTCGGATTAAATTATAATTCCCCCTTTATTATTTTCACTTCCCCCTCATCGCGTACAAGTAATTTCCCCAACCCTATAGCCCACCATTTTCAACTATTCCAGTTTCATAAATAAGCAATAATCTTTGGTTTAGTACTTCTTCTTTTTCATTCATTCTTAGGGTTTGAGACGAGCATGCACAAATTTGCAGCATAGAAATTCGTAGGATTCATCTACATTTTAGAGTGAGTAATCGAATGAAGTCAGGGAGATTCTTATTAATCGAATGGAGCATACCTATCGCTTTAATTTCACATGAATGGAGGCAAGAACTATTCACAAGTAATTTTGTGAATAATTACTAAGAGCAAACTATTCACATGAATAGTTCCAATTTTGTAAAATACAGAACAAAAAGTGTCCATATGGCACCAAAATACCATTTTCCCATTTAAAAATCACTTAATTCTTAGAAATATATAGTTTGCCTCGTAAATAATTCGAGATGTTCGGAATAGAATTTTTCAAAACAGAGCATACCTATCGCTTGAGGCGTTTTCTTTGCGAATTCTTTTTCGCAAGCAGATGGACTGAACACATTGGCAGAGAAATTCATATTACCATGATATTCAAAAACCATGAAATCTCCTACACTCAACTCATGTTTCTGCACAAAATTATCCCAATTATAATCCCCTTGTAAAAAAAAAAGCTTCCGCCTCTGCATTTACTGACTTTAACTTTCCATTTTCCGATTTGAGTTGTAACGACAGCTTGTGATGATAATTTTCCCCTTAACTTCGCACAGAAAGCTGTTGGCAAGCGCTGCAAGTGTAACACTAGTAAATTAAAATCATGAATAAAAGTGACATAAAATTAACAGCTGAAATATTCTGAAGTATATATGTGTTAATATTGGATACCAGCTTTGATTTTAAACCAGGCATCAAAACTTTGAACAACCTCAAGGTAGGAACAAGAGTTTTGTTTTCACTCATTTGTAGTATAAATATTTAGAGTTGTTTATTTTTCATGGTCTATATATAATGAATTTATTTACATACATGGTACATCTTAATGTACCAATGTACCTAATAAAGTAAAATATATTTAACATAATTACTTAATTCATCAACTTTTTTCTGCATACGTCTCACTGAATTCTTGTATATACAAATTCATATATTTATAAATAAATTGCATTCACGTGAATATAGGTGCAGCTTTTAGAAAGATTCTAATTCAATAGGAATTGATTCTCCTTTGAAATCTTTTTCTTCCATCAATATGGCTGCTGCTTTACTTGCTGCAAATTAAGCAGAGCAACATGTACACTAGGTGGATGTTGATGTAATTAATTTGTTCCAGTAAATTTTTGGAATTTTAACTTTTACAATACATCATTTGTAATTGTAAGTAATGCACAAAATCCACGATATTGTACCGCTAAATCTCTACCCAAGAAACTCCACTCTAAAATTTGAACTTTATAAATTTATTTCCTGTTATTAAACCTTTAATAAAATACTAGGAGTATATCCTAGTGTCCATTTCAGCCATTTGCTCGCTGCCTCTTAAGTAAATCCTACTACACTCGATACCCCTACTGTTTTTTTTTTTTTTTGGTTTATACTATTTACCAAAACACAATTTATGGAGTCATCACCCATTACGGTTTAATGACATAAGAGGTATTTCTTTAAGTAAATCAAATCATAAAGGGTGTTCAGTGTTCTTATAATTTTTGGAACAAAATATTGAGACTAAATGTTCTATATATATGGGTTAAAAACAACAGTTAAGTCCAACTTATAAGATCTTAGGCAATTTTCATCTTTTAAGCTAGTTTTTGAGAATGAGTTAGACTCAAGCCATGTGAGTGGACTTAGCCAATTGATGCGGTGAATTCTAATACAAAATAGATTTGTTGATAATTAAGGTAAACTTGAGGTTGTCCAAGCATAAATTACCTTCTTATTATAAAAAAAAAATTTCTTGTCATCATATTCCCTACACAATTTCCTTCCATTCAAGCTTGCGTTTAGTAGCTGTACTGTGATGGTGTTATTCATACCAGATGGTACTTGAGAAGTAGTTTAGTACTACTGTTCTTGGCTTTGGATTGTTGGTCTAGCCTTTTGCCAATTTGTTGGCATTTTTCCTTTTCCTCTGCGTAGGCCGTTTATTTTGCCTCTGGGTAGACGGTTTATTTGTTGTCTTGTTATTTTGACTTTGCATAATCTTTTATCAGGGTGTTGGCTTGTTATTTTGGCTCTGCGTGGTCTCTTTACTTTGTTATTGTATTTGTCCCGTTTTTAAAGGATACTTTGAGCCCCGTTTTTTTTTTTCGAGGATTTAAATAAATTGTTGTTGCCCCCACCACCTTTAAAAAAAAGTAAAATATATATCATAAAACTATAAATTAAATAATCCGTTTAAATGATATTTTCCAACAAAATTTCGATACATATGAACCACAATGAGTTTCCTCGTTCAATACTTCCAAAATTAAAGCAGATGAATGTCGCTCCCAACCCAATCACGCTTTACAAGAACTTTTCCTTCTTCCCAAATATATAGTAAACAAATTTGCCATTCGGATTATGAATTAATAATATTGGATATGCATATTAATGTAATAACAAATGGATCATAAAAGAAATGTAAAATTAGTTTATGTACTTACTTAATTAGTATATAGAGTTATAGACTGAAAATTATGGAGAACGAAATAAGAGAATTTACCAAATTATAGCTAGGTACTCCTTTTAAAAGGAAATAAGTTTTAGGCAGCCTAAATATATATTTTAGTAACGGAAATTTATAAGTGATGCTAATAATTTTAAATCCGCTAATCGTCATGGTAAGTAAAATTGTCATTTTAAATCCGCTAATCGATTTATAATTAAGTTCTACTCTACATGATCGATTTTCTTGTTTTAAATCTACAGTACATCCCTGTAGGGATTTGGAAGTCGATTGATCTCCACGAAAAAGAATATGCAATTCTACAGGTCCTGGACAGGGGCCGAAAAGAATGGCCAGTGAAGCTTAGATATCAAAAAGATGGCGAGAGCCGAGCATGGGGACACGGGCGGCTTGCAATGACCAAAGGTTGGTTGGAGTTTGCCCAATTCAACAATCTTAAGATAGGCGACGCTTGCACTTTTGAAATTAGTGTTGGAGAGCTTAATAAAGATGTTGTCAAGATCAATGTAACAATTATTGCAGGTTAATTGGGAGGCGTTGAAGTTGTAGTCTGGACTTTAAGGTCATTATCGATGTTTTTGTGTTGGAATAATTAATATTACTTTATTAGTAATAAATAAGTTGCTTTGATGAGTTGTGTGTTAAGGCATCATCATTTATAAGTGATTATCTATATCACATTACCTATTTTAATGATTTTTCTTCAAATCTCATAAATTAATAAAGATTTTTATATGTGAAATAAACGATTATAAATTTAACGATTTAAATAAACTATTAATTTCAAATAATCATATAACTCAAACCGATAATTTGGTTATAAATATTAAATTCAAATAAACTACTAAGATGTGAATGTCCTATATAAATACATGGACATCCATATATGCAAGTCCATTTGTGGTTTATAATTAGGCTGTGTTCGTTTGATATGATTAGGCCCAAATTACCACAATCAGGGCATTTAATCGGGTTATATATTCAGTTCGGTTAGAAAGATTAAAAGACGGGCATCTCGTAATTATCTGGATTTTGTGTGGGCCAGCCCATTAATTTGCCCGATTCTAATTCTTGGTCCAACCCAGAAATTAGGAAATCCGGCCCAGGTTCAATAAAAATCTTTGAGCTTGCCCTTGGAGTTTGAAGTTAATTACACCAAAATGCCATTGGTAAAAAAAAGTCGGATTAAATTATAATTCCCCCTTTACTATTTTCACTTCCCCCTCATCGCGTACAAGTAATTTCCCCAACCCTATAGCCCACCATTTTCAACTATTCCAGTTTCATAAATAAGCAATAATCTTTGGTTTAGTACTTCTTCTTTTTCATTCATTCTTAGGGTTTGAGACGAGCATGCACAAATTTGCAGCATAGAAGTTTGTAGGATTCATCTACATTTTAGAGTGAGTAATCGAATGAAGTCAGGGAGATTCTTCAATTTCGGGTTTATGTGAAGCTCTGTGATTTCCAAGTATTATGTGATATATTTTGGTTTTTATAGTTCTTCAATTTCGGGTTTAAGTGGAGCTATGTGATTTTCAAGTATTTTTTGATTTTTATAGTTTCTGATTTTATTTGCAATTTCCATGTATTTTGTTTGCAAGTACTTGGTAAAATTCCATGTGATGTCATTATATTTTTGAAAAATTTATATTTCTCACACTACCCCCTGGTTTGTTTTATTTTCCAGAATTACAAAAAAAATCCCATGATTTATTTTATTTCGTAGTTATGGGTTAGCTCACATCAAGAGGCTTTGGGCCTGTTTGTTTGGTGTTTGGGAAAATAGTTTGGGAGAGTAGTGGAGGTTTGTGAAATAATTTCGCTTTGCGTAATGTTGTTTGTTTGGGGTTTTGAGAGAGTGGTTTGATAAATAAAATAGGTGTAGGCTTTTTTGGAAGAGTTGGGTTGTAGGTGTAAGATGTGTAAGACTTTATGTCAAATTATGTTTGTTCTGTGAGATAAATTGTGTAAGAGATATGTTACCTTATGTCAAATCAAAGTAGAGTTTGTATAGGTTTTGTTTAGAGATAAGAAAATTGTTGTTTGTTTGGCTTTTGAGAGAGTAGGTTGAGAAAATTAATGGATGAAAAATTTATTTCGGAAAATAGAAAACATGTTTGTTTGGCATTTCCCAAACACGAAAAAAATTATGGAAAACGCCAAACAAACAGGCCCTTTGTGATTGGATTTTTGGCAAAAAAAACCCTGTGAGTTTGAACAAAAGCCACATAGTGAAATTGATAGACGGGATATGTAAAGAGAGCCTTGCATTTGAAACGGCTCAAAGGGAAGGAGTTCTGGAAGCATTAATTCAAAGAGAATAGGAGTTGTATCTTTTGGTTTATGCACAAGATTCGTTAAAAACTGATGAGTCGAAATTAGGTAACTTCAATTCTCATAAAGTGGTTCGTAAATCTAGTAAAGCTGCTGATAGACAAAGTCGAGGGAAACTTTGTACAATGTAGTGGAGAACGTCGTGATTAGTATATGCGAGTAAAGAATGTCTGACTATTACAAGAAGAAAGATGACTTGGAGTCGAAAGCAATGCGACGTGTTCTTGTTGGTGCTATGGAACAACCGCCTCCATCAACTATCGGTGCTTCGTGTGTTTATGTCATGATTAGACCCGACATAAAACTTTATATTGGAGAGACTGATGACCTAGATGGTCGGATCCGCACCCACCGATCAAAAGAATCAATGCAAAATGCTTCTTTCCTCTACTTTGATGCACGAGAAGAGCATGGCTTGCCGAATTAAATCTTCTTAGAAACCAGCTCCCAATTCAAGGTTTTCACTTAACTAATTTAGCTGATGGAAAGCACATAAAGTTCGGTACATCTGATCTCTTAGAAAAAGAAATGTTAGCTAGATAATTTTGATGATGTAAACTAGTTGTAAATCATTAGTAAAAGATGGTTTTGTGGTAGTTTTACATTGAAGAATGCAGTGGTTATAGCAATTTTTGTTCTATTTATAGCTGTTTCATTACGGTAAACTTTTTGTTACCATTGGCTTCAACGCCTAAAAATTATAATTTAGAATTCAATTATCAAATGTAAATATGTATAATTGGGCCAAAAGACTCTTGAAACATCATATGTCAAAAATATTAATAAGGATATAAGAGTCAATTGATGTTAATCGGGTGAACCGAACTGCATATTAAGTAATTGGGCCAAAGTCCAATAACCATCTGATTAACTACTGTACTGTCTATAGAAAAATTGGGTCCAATGAAATAATTACACCAGATTAGAAATTGGGCAAATTAAAATTGTGGCAACCGAACTCAGCCTTAGTCTTGTCACTACTAGAAACATCAAGAATTCCAATCGAAAAATTCCGACCGAACAAAAATCGGTTGAAATTTCACTGAATTACGACCCAAAAAAATCCGGTCGAAACGATTTTATAATCGGTTGGAATTTTTTAAAATATTCCGACCGATTTAAAATCGATCGGAATATAGACTATGTTTTTTTTTTTTAAAAAAAAACTTGTTAACAATTCCGACCGATTTGAGATCGGTTGGAATTTTATTAGATTTTTTTTAAAAAAAAAAAACAAAAACAATTCAGACCGATTTTTAAACCGGTCGGAATGCTATATTAAAAAAAAAATTGTCGATTAAAATTCTGACCGATTTAGAATCGGTCGGAATACTTTATTTAAAAAAATTAAATAAATGTCGAACAATTACTTTATTTAAAATAAAATTCCGACCGATCTTATTTTCGGTCGGAATTTTCAGTTGCAGCAGATTTCCCACTATTGGTAACCCTGGCACCTCTGCACTTAAACCACCGATTTTTAATAAATTTCCAAAATATACATAACACAAAAATTATACTCTGAAAACAACTTATGTTGTTAGATAAATGATAAATCATACAAAATTTTGTTTATTGGTTTAACAATTTTGACTTATTTTTAGAGGTAAATGCAAAAATACCCCTTGTGCTTTGCCTAATTATCAAACCACCCTAAAAAACCCTATGTACTTTTTTTATTAGCAAAAAAACCCATTTGAAATTCCTTCATTAATCATAAGGAGGTTTTTGTCAATTTTTTAAATAAACAGGAGGATTGTTGCGAATTTCAAAGTTAACAGTGGGTTATTGATAATTTTTTAGGTTAAGAGGGGTGTTTTATTATCCTTTAGTGGGGTATAATTGTCATTTTGGCTTGAGGTTATTTGCTAATAATTAACAAGCACATGGGATTTTTTGCTAATAAAAATAACACAGGGGGCCATTTGATAGTTAGGCAAAGCATAAGGGTTTTGCATTTCACTAGCTCCTTACCGTTACTCAACAAGTATGTATAGCTAAATCACACTCACACATGCACCTATTTGGTAAATAAATGTACACCCCATAATAAGTCAGGGTGCAAAATGCTAAAACCCCATATTCAGGTGTAAAGTGCCAAAAACCCATATAAATATTTTCACACCAACTTGATTTGCATTTAAGCTAAGCTAGAATTTTTTTCTTTCTATTCGATCACTTGTAAAGTACAAAAAATATCCAACTAATAAAATACAAAGAATTCAGGACTCTTGTGAAATTCGAACCCAGGTCCTCTAGCTAGGTATTTAGACTCAGACTAAGACTCCTCGGCAAAGCTAGATTTTATTTTTTAAAATTGGGACATACTAAATATTGATAAAATTGAGACATACTAAGTAGACGCTTAAAATTAAATAAATTCAAATTCAAATAAATTGTGCAAAACATTTATATCCAGAAAGAAATGAATTACCAGGTGGAGGAAGGAGGCCAGAACTAGAAGATTTCTTCTTTTGATCATCGACATAAGCTTTGATGAAAAACAGAGAAAGCCCACCAACAGCTACAACTGGGCCTCCAATTGCAGCTCCCAATGGAACAGCTTGGATATTCAAAAGTGTGTCCATTTAATTAAATACAATACAGTTTATATTTCAAGAAAATCAAGTGAAATTTCACTAGAAATTATTTCTATACTTTACTGGGTTATTTAGCACAAATATGCTTTTTTGATATGCTAAAGGGAAAGACGGAAGAGGTGACAAGAAGAAACAGTCTCTCTTTGGAAATTGAAATTGAAAAAAGCTAGATCAGATCAGATCAGATGATGCTAAAGAGTAAACGACAAAGGCTTCGTCATTAACTTAACTTAGGCAATGAAAGGGAATATGCGCCCTGGGGGTGGGATGTTGGTAAACATGTGTTATGTAATCATGTTTCCACCTTTATTTATAATAGTGCTAATATTATTAATCTAATACTATAAAATATTAATATACATATCCAATATTATCATGATCTGAATGACAGATTTCTTTATTTGATTTTAGAAGAAAGCTATAGGGCATGTTTGTTTGGAGTTTGGAAAAATAGTTTGGGAAAGTAGTGGAAGTTTGTGAAATAATCTCGATTTGCGTAATGTTGTTTGTTTGGGTTTTCACTTTTCAGAGAGTAGTTTGAGAAATAAAGTAGATGTATGTCTTTTTGGAAGAGTTATGTTGTAGGTGTAAGATGTGTAAGACTTTATGTCAAATCATGTTTGTTTGGCCGCACGTGAAGGTCTTACCTTGGCTTGGGAACGTCGCCTCCCATGTATTATTTTGGAATTGGACTCGGAAGTTGTGGTTAAACTTATACGTCATGCGGATACTTCACAACACCCCCTTGGGGTTGTTATTGAAGATTGTCGTCGATTGCTTGGGATGCCGTGGGAAAGCAAGATCGTGCATACGAAGAGAAGGGAAAATGCTTTTGCTGATGCAATCGCGAAACTTGGACATTCAGTTGGGAGAGAAGGCCACTCTTGGGATAGTCCCCCTCCATGAAGTGTTGCAGATTTTTCTATGGGATCAGTGGACTTTTTTAGTTGTTGTAGTTAGGTCCTTTGTAACAAAAAAAAAAAAAAAAATCACTGTAGAGTTTGTGTATGTTTTGTTTAGAGATAATAACATTATTGTTTGTTTGGCTTTTGAGAGAGTAATTTGAAAAATTGAGAGGTGAAAAAATTATTTTATAAAATAGAAAACATGTTTATTTGTATTTTTCAAACACGAAATAATTTTGAGAAACATCAAACAAACAGCCCATAAAGTTCTTGTACTAGACTACTAGTGCCATTATCTGCTTTAATTTAATGATGGAATATTTTAAACAAGGAAACCTTTTAGAATTTTTTTACATTGATATTTTATTCAGTGAAGGTGTAAGTTGACGCTAAAAAGATGACAAGTGCCAAAATACGAAACAAACCTTTTAAAAAGGTTAATTATTAAGCTTAAATTAACTTTATTTATTTATATGTTAGTGTTTATAGTTTTGCCCAATATTATCTTATAATTATGGCGCACATTAATCAAAATTTCGATACATTTCAATCGAAAATATAAAAAAAATTTATAATTTTGAGTTAATTGAAACGAGAATATCAAGTTGTTTCTACTTAAGTACGTTTCTTTGATTACAATTTTTCCAAATATTTCTCAAAATATTTTCTATGAGTTTTTAATTTTTAACCAACTGATACTACGAAAACAAAACTTTAATCGTTGATGAGCATACTTTATGATATTGAACTGAATAAAATATAAATCATCAACCAACCTCTATATAAAAGGACTACGGGAACTTAACGCAATCTTGATCGGAACTAATTGTATCACGAACCACTTTTTACCAGTGGCTGAAAAAACCACCTATTTTCGTCTGACTAACCAAACAACTAACAGTAAAAAGTAAAAATATTAAAAAACTCCTTGCCAATTAAGCTGAATATTCCCAATTACAATAAGTGAAATACAATGCCGCGTGAGAGAGAAATAAATAATTCTACCTTCATCCGACTAGTCAACTTGAACAAATTTTAAAAAATTATAATAACTAATCTAATTAATTTATTTAAACTATTCTCTTATAATAGTATATAACACCATATATAGTAATATTTAAAAGTTTAAAACATTATAAATGTAGAAAAATCTACTTAATATGTAATGGCCTCGAACAAATAAAACATTAAAGCTCACTCATTGAATTTTTAACAACATATATATGAATTTTAATTTCAGTTATTAAACCCACATTATTAAAGATGATCAATTTTAATTTAAATTAAAATTATAGAAAATAAAATTTATAAATGAATTTTCGGGATTTTACATAATAAGTCACATAAAAAATAATTTTTTTTTACTTTATACTGTAGCAAATAGAGTAAAAAATTTGGGACAGAGACACTAATAAAAAAGAACATGTGAACCTAAGGTATTGTGTCAAATGGTAGCAGTTTGCGACTGCCAGAGGCGAATCTCAAATTTGAATTCTAGTGCAATCATCACAATGTGAATGACTTGTACCCGATGCACTATATGGTCTTGACTTTAGTAGACAAAAAAAAACACGTTAAATTTTCTGAGAGCTAAAATAAATTAGAGATTTTTGCCAATTAGACAAAGTAATAAAGTGTTTTGCACTAAAAAATGCTGTATTTGAAAATAAAAGATCCAATCCCAAATTACGGGAATAAGGTACATTTGTCTAGCTTTCGCTCTGCAGCAAGTAAAGCGGACAGTTACCACCATTGATGAAAAAATATATTCCAAAATATCCGTGATAATATTTATCGTCAAAGATATCACCGGCTAATGTCTTTCAAAATTCAGATTACATTGTTTTAAGTATTTTTTTTTTAAAAGCTGTCTATTTCACGTGAATGTGGTTATGGATATATGTACTATAAAGGAAATCTAGTAAATAAGAAAATTGCTTTTTTGGTGCTAAGCTTTATAACATTTGACACTTATTATATCAAGCTTTAGATGATATATATAAATAGTATCATAATTTAAAATGACTCAGCACTTTCAGTATTTCTGTCAAATTAAATTTCCGTTACTAAAATATATATTTAGGCTGCCAAAAACTTATTTCCTTTTAAAAAGAGTACCTAGTTATAATTTGGTACATTCTCTTATTTCGTTCTCCATAATTTTCAGTCTATAACTCTATATACTAATTAAGTATGTACATAAACTAATTTTACATTTCTTTTATGATCCATTTGTTATTACATTAATATGCATATCCAACATTATTAATTCATAATCCGAATGGCAGATTTGTTTTTACTATATATTTGGGAAGAAGGAAAAGTTCTTGTAAAGCGTGATTGGGTTGGGAGTGACATCATCTGCTTTAATTATGGAAGTATTGAACGAGGAAACTCATTGTGGTTCATATGTATCGAAATTTTGTTGGATTAAATATCATTTAAAAGGATTATTTAATTTATAGTTTTATGATATATATTTTACTTTTTTTTTTAAAGGTGGTGGGGCAACAATTTATTTAAGTCCTTGAAAAAAAAAAAAAGGGGGCTCAAAGTATCCCTTAAAAAGGGGACAAATACAATAACAAAGTAAAGAGACCATGCATGGCCAAAATAACAAGCCTACACCTTGACAAAAGATTATGCAAAGTCAAAATAACAAGCCAACAAATAAACCGTCTACGCAGAGGAAAAGTAAAAATGCCAACAAATTGGCAAAAGGCTAGACCAACAATCCAAAGCCTAATACTAAACTCCTTCTCAAGCACCATCACAATACAGCTAGTAACCGCAAGCTTGAAATGGAAGGAAATTTTTTTTTTTTTTTTAATAAGGTAATTTATGTTTGGACAACCTCAACGTTTACCTTAATTATCAACAAATCTATTTTGTATTAGAATTCACCGCATCAATTGGCTAAGTCCACTCACATGGCTTGAGTCTAACTCAATCTCAAAAACTAGCTTAAAAGATGAAAATTGCCTAAGATCTTATAAGGTGGACTTAACTATTGTTTTTAACCCATATATATAGAAAATTTAGTCTCAATATTTTGTTCCAAAAATTATAAGAACACTGAACACCCTTTATGATTTGATTTACTTAAAAAAATACCTCTTATGTCATTAAACCGTAATGGGTGATGACTCCATAAATTGTGTTTTGGTAAATAGTATAAACCAAAAAAAAAAACAGTAGGGGTATCGAGTGTAGTAGGATTTACTTAAGAGGCAGCGAGCAAATGGCTGAAATGGACACTAGGATATACTCCTAGTATTTTATTAAAGGTTTAATAACAGGAAATAAATTTATAAAGTTCAAATTTTAGAGTGGAGTTTCTTGGGTAGAAATTTAGCGGTACAGTGTCGTGGATTTTGTGCATTACCTACAATTACAAATGATGTATTGTAAAAGTTAAAATTCCAAAAATTTACTGGAACAAATTAATTACATCAACATCCACCTAGTGTACATGTTGCTCTGCTTAATTTGCAACAAGTAAAGCAGCAGCCATATTGATGGAAGAAAAAGATTTCAAAGGAGAATCAATTCCTATTGAATTAGAATCTTTCTAAAAGCTGCACCTATATTCACGTGAATGTAATTTATTTATAAATATATGAATTTGTATATAAAAGAATTCAGTGAGACGTATGCAGAAAAAAGTTGATGAATTAAGTAATTATGTTAAATATATTTTACTTTATTAGGTGCAATGGTACATTAAGATGTACCATGTTGTAAATAAATTCATTATATATAGACCATGAAAAATAAACAACTCTAAATATTTATACTACAAATGAGTGAAAACAATACTCTTGTTCCTACCTTGAGGTTCTTCAAAGTTTTGATGCCTGGTTTTAAATCAAAGCTGCTATCCAATATTAACACATATATACTTCAGAATATTTCAGTTGTTAATTTTATGTCACTTTTATTCATGAATTTAATTTACTAGTGTTACACTTGCAGCGCCTGCCAACAGCTTTCCGATGATGAAAGAGATAGGAGATGATGAAAACCCTAGAACGACGGAACTGGATTGGTGCAATTTTTATGTACACGTTTTGGGCCTTCCGATGCGTAGAATGAATAGATTGATGGCTATTCATATCGGTGATAGTATCGGTAAATCAAAAGTTTTAGAGGCGAAGGAAGGTTTCTCAATTATTGGAGACGCTTTGCGGATTAGAGTTGCTCTTAACATAAACAAACCCTTGGAAGCTTAAAAAATCAATCGGATAGGGGGGAGTTTTGGAAGTCGCTTTTCAGTTTGAACGTCTTCCTAATTTTTGCTTTTTTTGTGGCCTCATGGATCATATCTCGGGGGGATGTCGGTTGCAATATAATATGTCGTCGGAAGAGATGGAGGAAGATACCCAGTATGGCATTTGGTTGAAGGCTGTACCCCCCACAAGAACTGGCAACCGACAATCGAGATCGGCTCCGGCGGAGGGTGTCAGTCAAACTCAGGCTGGCATGCACAACCCGTATAGCGGTGGTAGTAATTCCGGCAACCAGAGGGCAACGACACAAGTTGAACAAGACGGTGAGCTAGGGCTTCAGAACAAGGCTATTTCGGTAAATCCACAAAATCAATTCGAATCCCGTAACTTGAGGGAAGGATCGGCTATGGAAGGAAATTACCAAACATGGAGTATGATTCCTTTTAATGGAACAAATGGGGGAGCTGCTGGTTTGAATTTGGAGAAAAGTATGCATGTGGGTCGTCCAGGAAAAGCACCTATGTGGGCTCCGGATTTTTGTTTTGGGTCGGTTATTGATTTGGAGCGCCAGATTGGGAGACAAAATCCATTTGGGCCTGATTTTACTAATAGCCCAATTAATATATCAAAACTTCAAGATGATGCTAATTTAAATGGGCTGCCAACTAATTCAATTTATTTTCCAATAAATCTTGAGCAAAGCCCAATAAATGGCATTGACCGGCCAAGTAAGAGAAGATGACGCCCTGCTCGTACTAAAAGTCTTGATACAGAGTGCTAATGAAAATTTGAGCAATGGAGGTAAAAGAAAAAGGAGTGAAACACATACCAAGACTAGAAAAGTGGTGGTTAAAGGAAAAAAGAAAAACAAGCTTATTGAGGATATGGACATTTTTGGGGACGAAAGTATGAACAAACAACTGGTTATTCGAGGGGAAGACGATATTATCACTATTTCCTCCCTAGAATGCATCCTAGGGTAGTCTATTACGGCGGAGGCTGCGGAGCAGCCCCGTCGATCGCCATGAGTATCCTCGTTTGGAACTGCCGAGGGCTGGGGGGCTCTCGGACAGTTCATACACTCGGAAACCTCATCCGAGATAATAACCCCCAACTTATCTTCCTATCGAAAACAAAAATATCTGCTAGGAAAGTTGAGTTTCTTAAGAGGTCATTGGAATTACAGGGAGTGGCGGTAGATGCGAGAGGATTATCAGGAGGCTTGGCTCTCTTGTGGCCAAAGGAGGTTCATGTGGTTTTACAGAGTTTTTCTATTAATCATATAGGCGTGCATGTGTATGATGATGACGCAAATATTAGTTGGCGATTTACTGGTTTCTACGGAGATCCAGACGATTCTCAAAGGTATCGATCTTGGCAGTTATTGAGATACCTAGCTTCCGTTTCGAATAAACCATGGATTTGTGCCGGTGATTTTAATGCGATGCTTTCTATCTCAGAAAAGAGTGGGGGTCCGATTGCTTCATTCAGTGATATTTCTGCTTTTAGTGATTGTTTACGAGACGCAGGACTTTGCGATTTGAGTTTTATCGGATACCCGTTTACGTGGTCAAATAAAAGATTGTACCCTCATACCACACGTGAAAGACTTGATCGGGCATGTGCGACCGAAGCTTGGCAAAACTTATTTCCGAATTACCGAGTTGTACATTTAGATGCTTTAAACTCAGATCATTTGCCGATCCTTATCGAACCAAAAGGAAGAGTAATCAGGAGGAGATCTCGGAGAAACAGAGGTTTTAAGTTTGAAGCCATGTGGCTGAAATCTGATGAGTGTGCCAAAATAGTGGAAGAGAGTTGGATGCCGGCTGATTTGAATGACGGTAGTACGAACCAGTGGAGTAATTTAGATAGATGCAAGTTCGGGCTTATGAATTGGAGCATGACATCTTTTGGAGCAGTTACGAAACGCATTTCGAAACTTAAGGAGGAAATTATTAGACTCGAAAAGGGAAGGATTACTGAACGGATAAAGAATCAGATTAAGGAGAAGACTTCATAATTGGAAGGTCTTTTGGATAAAGAAGAGATGATGTGGAGACAAAGAGCCAAAGAGCACTGGATGCGGGAAGGAGACAAGAACACTAAATTCTTTCACTCCAAAGCTTCGTCGAGGAGTAAGAAGAATACGATTACGAAGTTGAGAAATGTGGCTGGGTTGTGGTGTGAAGAGGATTCAGAACTTGAAGGAATTGTTAGTGACTACTTTCGAGATATGTTCACCTCGAGGAACCCGAGTGTAGATGATATGGCAGAGGTATTAGATGCTATTGAACCTAGGGTGAGTGATGATATGAATTTTGTGCTTCGAAAGGAGTATACAACTTTGGAGGTTAAACGATCACTGGATAGTATGCACCCTTTAAAATCCCCAGGGCCAGATGGATTTCCTGTTTTATTTTGTCAAAGGTTTCGGAAAATTGTCGGTAGCGATGTTACTAGATGGGTTATTCGGCTGCTCAATCAAATGGAATTTCCTACGGTATGTAATTTTACACACATTGTTCTTATACCTAAATGTTCGAATCCAGAATCAATGTCTCAATTTCGGCCTATTAGCCTTAGCAATGTGGTGTATAAATTAGCGTCCAAGTGTATTGTTAACCATTTGAAGCCATTTATGAATGATATAATTTCTGAATCTCAATCGGCGTTTTTACCAGCGAGACTTATTTCTGACAATATTCTCATCTCTTATGAGTTGACGCATTATATGAAACGTAGTCCAGCGGAATATATGGCTATCAAACTCGATATGAGTAAGGCATATGACATAATTGAATGGGTTTTTCTACGCAATGTAATGATTCAATTGGACCTGGATATCGGTGTAGTGGAATTGATCATGAGATGTGTTACTACCGTAACATATGATTTTGTTTTAAATGGGGGTTCCTTCGGATACTTGGTACCGGAACGGGGGATTCGACAAGGCGACCCACTTTCACCTTATTTGTTTCTCTTTTGCGCAGAAGCTTTGAGTGCACTTATTAGACGAGAGGAAGCGAAAGAAAACATTGCAGGACTTGCCGTTTGTAATGGGGCTCCGAAGGTATCTCACTTACTCTTTGCCGATGACACTATGATTTTTGTAACGCAAATTTGAGTTCAGCTGAAAGCATCAAAAGGGTCCTTCATTCTTATGAACTTGCTTCTGGCCAGATGGTTAGTTATCAGAAGTCGAGTATCGTCTTTAGCAAGAATACGGGGGCTACAACAATTGATACTATCCTTTCAGTTTTAACAATGGAGGTGGTAGAAAAGCACGAAAAATACTTGGGACTACCATCTGTTGTTGGAAAATCGAAAAAATAGGTTTTTGCTCACATTCGGGATAAAGTTTGCGGGCGATTACAAGGTTGGAAAGAAAAATGGCTTTCAAAAGGGGGCAAAGAGATTCTGATCAAATCCGTTGTTCAAGCGATTCCTACCTTCGCGATGAGCTGCTTTAAGCTCCCTGGATACTTTATGAAGGAAATTGAAGGTCTTATGGCCAAATTCTGGTGGGAGAATTCTCAGGGTCGAGGCATGCATTGGATTAGGTGGCAAGAGTTGTGTAAAAGTAAACACTTTGGAGGGCTCGACTTTCGCGACTTGGAAGCATTTAATATGGCTCTTTTAGCAAAACAACTATGGCGATTATTGGAGAACCCAAACGGTTTGTTGAGCAGAATCTACAAGGCGCGATACTTCCCGAATACGGATGTTTTTAGATCATCTGTGGGCTCAAATCCGTCCTATACGTGGAGGAGCATCTGGAGCGCAAAAAAATTACTTGAATCGGGGACTCGCTGGAGGATTGGAAATGGGCATTCAGTTAACATATGGACCGATAAGTGGCTGCCTAGAGAACATACATTCAAACCTTTTACCCCAAGGGGCGCAAATCCGGAAAATATGAAGGTTAGTGCTTTAATTGATGAAGAGTTGGGTCTCTGGAAAGTAGACTTAATCAAGGAGATGTTCTTTGAAGATGACAGCAAAACCATTTTATCTTTACCACTTGGCAGTAGTAGGAATGAATATCGCATTATATGCATTTTAATCGAAACGGAATGTTTTCCGTGAGAAGCGCTTATCACTTGGCCGTTAAACTTGATAGAGAAGCTGAGTAAGCGGTGAACGGCAGTTCGAGCGGAGGCCAAACAGAGGACTGGAAATGGTTATGGAATATTAACCTCCCAAGTAAGGTCAAGATTTTTCTGTGGAGATCATGTAGAAATCTGCTTCCTACACGTACGAACTTAAGGAAACGTAAAATTCTAGAGCTTGATCGATGCATTATATGTAACGAGGATGGAGAAACTATTGGGCATATTTTGCTATCCTGTCAATTAGCACGGCAATCTTGGGCTTTAAGGGGCATTCCGTGGTCGAATCACCACAGGGCAGAAGATGATTTGAGGTCTTGGCTGCTGGATTTTAAAGGAAAAATCAGATTCTAAATCTCTGGAAATTAGCGTGCTGATATGCTGGTCCTTACGGCATTTTCGGAACAAGTATTTTTTTGAGGACAAGGCACCAAATGCAACAAATATGCTCCAAGTTGCTTGATTGGTGCTTGAAAATGCACTTAAGTTGTTCTTATTTTCTAAATAAATCAAGTGTTAATTTGATATTTTCATGAAATTAATAGAAATTATTGTGATTAGAAAATATTGAGTTTTGATTTGTTTTTGTAGGAATATAAAATATGGACCCCGGAATATTTAGCTTTCCCAAATTGAACAAGTATCAAAGGCATTATTTGAAACAAGGGAAGGTTCAAGGAAGACAATTAGTGCAAGAACAACAAATAAGGAATCTGCCAGAAATATTGCTGCTACTTCCAAGGACTATAACTCTCTCAAGGAAACTCCTATTAATCTAAATTTCGGATATGTTGTAGAGGAAGGAGTTAGCTACGTTACGGACTTTACGGATCTGGATTTGGAGTTCGGAGCACAAAGATATGTATTTTTCAAATATATCGCGCAGAGCAGAATCTTCTACGCGAAAAACGCGATTTTTGTCCTAAAGTGATTAGGAAACTTGCCTAAGTCCTTTCCACACGAGGATTATGCCTCCTAAACATCTTCCTACTCAATTTCTACCTCCTAAGCATTCTCCTACTTGGATTAGGGCTATTTAGCACCTATATATAATCCTAGAATCACACATCTTGAAACACACAATTCTTAGTCTTAGTTACAATTCTCTCTCAAATCATTATCATATTTTCTCTCTAGAACTTGTGATAATGATTAGCAAATTAGGCTAGAGTTTCTTTGGTGAGGTTAGAGATGAACTTATATGCGTAGTGATCTTATTTGGATTCGATTCTTCAAGGTTTTGTAAGTTTTATAAATTTGAGTAATTTACTCTTCTTCAACTATTTTCATCAACTCTTATGTTAATACAATTGTTTTATAAATTTTCATATAAATTTAGTCAAGCTCTTTTTATGTGAGAATCTTTATGATATAATTATATTGATATAAGTCATTCGTTTTATGGGTAGTCTTTTAATGCAATATGCCTTGGTATATAGTATGTTTTCGATTTCTCATAAAATGATATTTTGTGCCAATTCTAAAAGCAAGAAAATTATTTACTCAAATACATTAGAAATCATGCGTTTTTCAATTCTTTATCTTCCAATTGATTGTTTGGGATGTGAAACTTTCAATTGAGTAATTTTATGAATCAATTCAAATAAGTGAACGAAGCATATAAGGGATTCTTGACACCTTACCGTTTTAATTATCGTATTTTTCAACAACCAAAAATTCACTTTTCTTTAAGTTTTCGTAAAATCAAATCACTTCGTTAATTTAGTTTGTTTATTTATCTCTATAGCTACTTTGTCTACTAACCTTTTTAGCTTATTTTAGTCATCTCCTCGTGGATACGACCGCCCAATCTATTCTACATCGATCGCTTTGTTTCGACAAGTTTGGGCGTAATCATTGCTCTCAAGTTCTGGGATGATTTTCATAAGGCTACATTCTCTGTTTTGCAGCCACCTAAGTCCCGCAACAAATCTGATACTAAATGGAGTCCTCCAAGAGTAGATAAGATCATGATAAATTTTGATGCTTCGATTAATTTGATCGATGGTTGTTGTGGTCTTGGAGCAGTTGCTAGAAATGTGAATGGTGAATGTATGGGGTGGACCTCACTATGTATCAAACAACCGCTTGATCCTACCACGGTGGAAGCCAAAGCTGCATTTTTGGCGCTTCAACTAGCTATGAATCGGAATTGGAATAAAGTGGTGATTGAAGGAGATTCAAACTTAGTTATTGTTGCAATTGAAGGCGTTTCTGGTGAAAGAGCCGTGTATGGTCCTATTATTGATGATATGAAAGCCGCAAAAGAAACCTTCGAGTCTTGCTCATTCCGACACATCCTGAGGGAAGGAAATAAAGTAGCTCATGAAATAGCTAAGCTTTCATTCAAAGATTCTTCTAGTTTGGACGTTCTTCCGGGTTTTATTCTTAAAATTGTATCCTCTGAACAAGTGATTGAATGAAATCTCTTTGGTTTCTCAAAAAAAATAAAAAGAAATAAATAACAAGCCTACACCTTGACAAAAGATTATGCAAAGTCAAAATAACAAGCCAACAAATAAACCGTCTACGCAGACGAAAAGTAAAAATGCCAACAAATTGGCAAAAGGCTAGACCAACAATCCAAAGCCTAATACTAAACTCCTTCTCAAGCACCATCACAATACAGCTAGTAACCGCAAGCTTGAAATGGAAGGGAAAAAAATATATTTTTTTTAATAAGAAGGTAATTTATGCTTGGACAACCTCAAGGTTTACCTTAATTATCAACAAATCTATTTTGTATTAGAATTCACCATATTAATTGGCTAAGTCCACTCACATGGCTTGGGTCTAACTCAGTCTTAAAAACTAGCTTAAAAGATGAAAATTGCCTAAGATCTTATAAGGTGGACTTAACTATTGTTTTTAACCCATATATATAGAAAATTTAGTCTCAATATTTTGTTCCAAAAATTATAAGAACACTGAACACCCTTTATGATTTGATTTACTTAAAGAAATACCTCTTATGTCATTAAACCGTAATGGGTGATGACTCCATAAATTGTGTTTTGGTAAATAGTATAAACCAAAAAAAAAAAACAGTAGGGGTATCGAGTGTAGTAGGATTTACTTGAGAGGCAGTGAGCAAATGGCTGAAATGGACACTAGGATATACTCCTAGTATTTTATTAAAGGTTTAATAACAAGAAATAAATTTATAAAGTTCAAATTTTAGAGTGGAGTTTCTTGGGTAGAGATTTAGCGGTACAGTGCCGTGGATTTTGTGTATTACCTACAATTACAAATAATGTATTGTAAAAGTTAAAATTCCAAAAATTTACTGGAACAAATTAATTACATCAACATCCACCTAGTGTACATGTTGCTCTGCTTAATTTGCAGCAAGTAAAGCAGCAGCCATATTGATGGAAGAAAAAGATTTCAAAGGAGAATCAATTGCTATTGAATTAGAATCTTTCTAAAAGCTGCACCTATATTCACGTGAATGTAATTTATTTATAAATATATGAATTTGTATATACAAGAATTCAGTGAGACGTATGCAGAAAAAAGTTGATGAATTAAGTAATTATGTTAAATATATTTTACTTTATTAGGTACATTGGTACATTAAGATGTACCATGTATGTAAATAAATTCATTATATATAGACCATGAAAAATAAACAAAACTCTAAATATTTATACTACAAATGAGTGAAAACTTAATACTCTTGTTCCTACCTTGAGGTTCTTCAAAGTTTTGATGCCTGGTTTTAAATCAAAGCTGCTATCCAATATTAACACATATATACTTCAGAATATTTCAGCTGTTAATTTTATGTCACTTTTATTCATGATTTTAATTTACTAGTGTTACACTTGCAGCGCCTGCCAACAGCTTTCTGTGCGAAGTTAAGGGGAAAATTATCATCACAAGCTGTCGTTACAACTCAAATAGGAAAATGGAAAATTAAAGTCAGTAAATGCAGAGACGGAAGCTTTTTTTTACAAGGGGATTATAATTGGGATAATTTTGTGCAGAAACATGAGTTGAGTGTAGGAGATTTCATGGTTTTTGAATATCATGGTAATATGAATTTCTCTGCCAATGTGTTCAGACCATCTGCTTGCGAAAAAGAATTCGCAAAGAAAACTCCTCAAGCGATAGGTATGCTCTGTTTTGAAAAATTCTATTCCGAACATCTCTAATTATTTACGAGGCAAACTATATATTTCTAAGAATTAAGTGATTTTTAAATGGGAAAATGGTATTTTGGTGCCATATGGACACTTTTGGTTCTGTATTTTACAAAATTGGAATATATATTTGCACTTTTTATTTTACTAAAATGGAATTTTAGTAAATGCAGGATGTGAATGTCCTATATAAATATCTAAATAAACTATTAAATTCAAATAAATTATTAATTTGCAAGATGTGAATGTCCTATATAAATATCTAAATAAACTATTAAATTCAAATAAATTATTAATTTGTTGTGGATGTTCTATGTAAATATACATGGACATCCATATATGCAAGTCCATTTGTGGTTTATACTTAGGCTGTGTTCGTTTGATATGATTAGGCCTAAATTACCACAATCAGGGCATTTAATCGGGTTATATATTCAGTTCGGTTGGAAAGATTAAAAGACGGGCATCCCGTAATTATCTGGATTTTGTGTGGGCCAGCCCATTAATTTGCCCGATTCTAATTCTTGGTCCAACCCAGAAATTAGGTAATCCGGCCCAGGTTCAATAAAAATCTTTGAGCTTGCCCTTGGAGTTGAAGTTAATTACACCAAAATGCCATTGGTAAAAAAAAGTCGGATTAAATTATAATTCCCCCTTTATTATTTTCACTTCCCCCTCATCGCGTACAAGTAATTTCCCCAACCCTATAGCCCACCATTTTCAACTATTCCAGTTTCATAAATAAGCAATAATCTTTGGTTTAGTACTTCTTCTTTTTCATTCATTCTTAGGGTTTGAGACGAGCATGCACAAATTTGCAGCATAGAAATTCGTAGGATTCATCTACATTTTAGAGTGAGTAATCGAATGAAGTCAGGGAGATTCTTATTAATCGAATGGAGCATACCTATCGCTTTAATTTCACATGAATGGAGGCAAGAACTATTCACAAGTAATTTTGTGAATAATTACTAAGAGCAAACTATTCACATGAATAGTTCCAATTTTGTAAAATACAGAACAAAAAGTGTCCATATGGCACCAAAATACCATTTTCCCATTTAAAAATCACTTAATTCTTAGAAATATATAGTTTGCCTCGTAAATAATTCGAGATGTTCGGAATAGAATTTTTCAAAACAGAGCATACCTATCGCTTGAGGCGTTTTCTTTGCGAATTCTTTTTCGCAAGCAGATGGACTGAACACATTGGCAGAGAAATTCATATTACCATGATATTCAAAAACCATGAAATCTCCTACACTCAACTCATGTTTCTGCACAAAATTATCCCAATTATAATCCCCTTGTAAAAAAAAAAGCTTCCGCCTCTGCATTTACTGACTTTAACTTTCCATTTTCCGATTTGAGTTGTAACGACAGCTTGTGATGATAATTTTCCCCTTAACTTCGCACAGAAAGCTGTTGGCAAGCGCTGCAAGTGTAACACTAGTAAATTAAAATCATGAATAAAAGTGACATAAAATTAACAGCTGAAATATTCTGAAGTATATATGTGTTAATATTGGATACCAGCTTTGATTTAAAACCAGGCATCAAAACTTTGAACAACCTCAAGGTAGGAACAAGAGTTTTGTTTTCACTCATTTGTAGTATAAATATTTAGAGTTGTTTATTTTTCATGGTCTATATATAATGAATTTATTTACATACATGGTACATCTTAATGTACCAATGTACCTAATAAAGTAAAATATATTTAACATAATTACTTAATTCATCAACTTTTTTCTGCATACGTCTCACTGAATTCTTGTATATACAAATTCATATATTTATAAATAAATTGCATTCACGTGAATATAGGTGCAGCTTTTAGAAAGATTCTAATTCAATAGGAATTGATTCTCCTTTGAAATCTTTTTCTTCCATCAATATGGCTGCTGCTTTACTTGCTGCAAATTAAGCAGAGCAACATGTACACTAGGTGGATGTTGATGTAATTAATTTGTTCCAGTAAATTTTTGGAATTTTAACTTTTACAATACATCATTTGTAATTGTAAGTAATGCACAAAATCCACGATATTGTACCGCTAAATCTCTACCCAAGAAACTCCACTCTAAAATTTGAACTTTATAAATTTATTTCCTGTTATTAAACCTTTAATAAAATACTAGGAGTATATCCTAGTGTCCATTTCAGCCATTTGCTCGCTGCCTCTTAAGTAAATCCTACTACACTCGATACCCCTACTGTTTTTTTTTTTTTTTGGTTTATACTATTTACCAAAACACAATTTATGGAGTCATCACCCATTACGGTTTAATGACATAAGAGGTATTTCTTTAAGTAAATCAAATCATAAAGGGTGTTCAGTGTTCTTATAATTTTTGGAACAAAATATTGAGACTAAATGTTCTATATATATGGGTTAAAAACAACAGTTAAGTCCAACTTATAAGATCTTAGGCAATTTTCATCTTTTAAGCTAGTTTTTGAGAATGAGTTAGACTCAAGCCATGTGAGTGGACTTAGCCAATTGATGCGGTGAATTCTAATACAAAATAGATTTGTTGATAATTAAGGTAAACTTGAGGTTGTCCAAGCATAAATTACCTTCTTATTATAAAAAAAAAATTTCTTGTCATCATATTCCCTACACAATTTCCTTCCATTCAAGCTTGCGTTTAGTAGCTGTACTGTGATGGTGTTATTCATACCAGATGGTACTTGAGAAGTAGTTTAGTACTACTGTTCTTGGCTTTGGATTGTTGGTCTAGCCTTTTGCCAATTTGTTGGCATTTTTCCTTTTCCTCTGCGTAGGCCGTTTATTTTGCCTCTGGGTAGACGGTTTATTTGTTGTCTTGTTATTTTGACTTTGCATAATCTTTTATCAGGGTGTTGGCTTGTTATTTTGGCTCTGCGTGGTCTCTTTACTTTGTTATTGTATTTGTCCCGTTTTTAAAGGATACTTTGAGCCCCGTTTTTTTTTTTCGAGGATTTAAATAAATTGTTGTTGCCCCCACCACCTTTAAAAAAAAGTAAAATATATATCATAAAACTATAAATTAAATAATCCGTTTAAATGATATTTTCCAACAAAATTTCGATACATATGAACCACAATGAGTTTCCTCGTTCAATACTTCCATAATTAAAGCAGATGAATGTCGCTCCCAACCCAATCACGCTTTACAAGAACTTTTCCTTCTTCCCAAATATATAGTAAACAAATTTGCCATTCGGATTATGAATTAATAATATTGGATATGCATATTAATGTAATAACAAATGGATCATAAAAGAAATGTAAAATTAGTTTATGTACTTACTTAATTAGTATATAGAGTTATAGACTGAAAATTATGGAGAACGAAATAAGAGAATTTACCAAATTATAGCTAGGTACTCCTTTTAAAAGGAAATAAGTTTTAGGCAGCCTAAATATATATTTTAGTAACGGAAATTTATAAGTGATGCTAATAATTTTAAATCCGCTAATCGTCATGGTAAGTAAAATTGTCATTTTAAATCCGCTAATCGATTTATAATTAAGTTCTACTCTACATGATCGATTTTCTTGTTTTAAATCTACAGTACATCCCTGTAGGGATTTGGAAGTCGATTGATCTCCACGAAAAAGAATATGCAATTCTACAGGTCCTGGACAGGGGCCGAAAAGAATGGCCAGTGAAGCTTAGATATCAAAAAGATGGCGAGAGCCGAGCATGGGGACACGGGCGGCTTGCAATGACCAAAGGTTGGTTGGAGTTTGCCCAATTCAACAATCTTAAGATAGGCGACGCTTGCACTTTTGAAATTAGTGTTGGAGAGCTTAATAAAGATGTTGTCAAGATCAATGTAACAATTATTGCAGGTTAATTGGGAGGCGTTGAAGTTGTAGTCTGGACTTTAAGGTCATTATCGATGTTTTTGTGTTGGAATAATTAATATTACTTTATTAGTAATAAATAAGTTGCTTTGATGAGTTGTGTGTTAAGGCATCATCATTTATAAGTGATTATCTATATCACATTACCTATTTTAATGATTTTTCTTCAAATCTCATAAATTAATAAAGATTTTTATATGTGAAATAAACGATTATAAATTTAACGATTTAAATAAACTATTAATTTCAAATAATCATATAACTCAAACCGATAATTTGGTTATAAATATTAAATTCAAATAAACTACTAAGATGTGAATGTCCTATATAAATACATGGACATCCATATATGCAAGTCCATTTGTGGTTTATAATTAGGCTGTGTTCGTTTGATATGATTAGGCCCAAATTACCACAATCAGGGCATTTAATCGGGTTATATATTCAGTTCGGTTAGAAAGATTAAAAGACGGGCATCTCGTAATTATCTGGATTTTGTGTGGGCCAGCCCATTAATTTGCCCGATTCTAATTCTTGGTCCAACCCAGAAATTAGGAAATCCGGCCCAGGTTCAATAAAAATCTTTGAGCTTGCCCTTGGAGTTTGAAGTTAATTACACCAAAATGCCATTGGTAAAAAAAAGTCGGATTAAATTATAATTCCCCCTTTACTATTTTCACTTCCCCCTCATCGCGTACAAGTAATTTCCCCAACCCTATAGCCCACCATTTTCAACTATTCCAGTTTCATAAATAAGCAATAATCTTTGGTTTAGTACTTCTTCTTTTTCATTCATTCTTAGGGTTTGAGACGAGCATGCACAAATTTGCAGCATAGAAGTTTGTAGGATTCATCTACATTTTAGAGTGAGTAATCGAATGAAGTCAGGGAGATTCTTCAATTTCGGGTTTATGTGAAGCTCTGTGATTTCCAAGTATTATGTGATATATTTTGGTTTTTATAGTTCTTCAATTTCGGGTTTAAGTGGAGCTATGTGATTTTCAAGTATTTTTTGATTTTTATAGTTTCTGATTTTATTTGCAATTTCCATGTATTTTGTTTGCAAGTACTTGGTAAAATTCCATGTGATGTCATTATATTTTTGAAAAATTTATATTTCTCACACTACCCCCTGGTTTGTTTTATTTTCCAGAATTACAAAAAAAATCCCATGATTTATTTTATTTCGTAGTTATGGGTTAGCTCACATCAAGAGGCTTTGGGCCTGTTTGTTTGGTGTTTGGGAAAATAGTTTGGGAGAGTAGTGGAGGTTTGTGAAATAATTTCGCTTTGCGTAATGTTGTTTGTTTGGGGTTTTGAGAGAGTGGTTTGATAAATAAAATAGGTGTAGGCTTTTTTGGAAGAGTTGGGTTGTAGGTGTAAGATGTGTAAGACTTTATGTCAAATTATGTTTGTTCTGTGAGATAAATTGTGTAAGAGATATGTTACCTTATGTCAAATCAAAGTAGAGTTTGTATAGGTTTTGTTTAGAGATAAGAAAATTGTTGTTTGTTTGGCTTTTGAGAGAGTAGGTTGAGAAAATTAATGGATGAAAAATTTATTTCGGAAAATAGAAAACATGTTTGTTTGGCATTTCCCAAACACGAAAAAAATTATGGAAAACGCCAAACAAACAGGCCCTTTGTGATTGGATTTTTGGCAAAAAAAACCCTGTGAGTTTGAACAAAAGCCACATAGTGAAATTGATAGACGGGATATGTAAAGAGAGCCTTGCATTTGAAACGGCTCAAAGGGAAGGAGTTCTGGAAGCATTAATTCAAAGAGAATAGGAGTTGTATCTTTTGGTTTATGCACAAGATTCGTTAAAAACTGATGAGTCGAAATTAGGTAACTTCAATTCTCATAAAGTGGTTCGTAAATCTAGTAAAGCTGCTGATAGACAAAGTCGAGGGAAACTTTGTACAATGTAGTGGAGAACGTCGTGATTAGTATATGCGAGTAAAGAATGTCTGACTATTACAAGAAGAAAGATGACTTGGAGTCGAAAGCAATGCGACGTGTTCTTGTTGGTGCTATGGAACAACCGCCTCCATCAACTATCGGTGCTTCGTGTGTTTATGTCATGATTAGACCCGACATAAAACTTTATATTGGAGAGACTGATGACCTAGATGGTCGGATCCGCACCCACCGATCAAAAGAATCAATGCAAAATGCTTCTTTCCTCTACTTTGATGCACGAGAAGAGCATGGCTTGCCGAATTAAATCTTCTTAGAAACCAGCTCCCAATTCAAGGTTTTCACTTAACTAATTTAGCTGATGGAAAGCACATAAAGTTCGGTACATCTGATCTATTAGAAAAAGAAATGTTAGCTAGATAATTTTGATGATGTAAACTAGTTGTAAATCATTAGTAAAAGATGGTTTTGTGGTAGTTTTACATTGAAGAATGCAGTGGTTATAGCAATTTTTGTTCTATTTATAGCTGTTTCATTACGGTAAACTTTTTGTTACCATTGGCTTCAACGCCTAAAAATTATAATTTAGAATTCAATTATCAAATGTAAATATGTATAATTGGGCCAAAAGACTCTTGAAACATCATATGTCAAAAATATTAATAAGGATATAAGAGTCAATTGATGTTAATCGGGTGAACCGAACTGCATATTAAGTAATTGGGCCAAAGTCCAATAACCATCTGATTAACTACTGTACTGTCTATAGAAAAATTGGGTCCAATGAAATAATTACACCAGATTAGAAATTGGGCAAATTAAAATTGTGGCAACCGAACTCAGCCTTAGTCTTGTCACTACTAGAAACATCAAGAATTCCAATCGAAAAATTCCGACCGAACAAAAATCGGTTGAAATTTCACTGAATTACGACCCAAAAAAATCCGGTCGAAACGATTTTATAATCGGTTGGAATTTTTTAAAATATTCCGACCGATTTAAAATCGATCGGAATATAGACTATGTTTTTTTTTTTTAAAAAAAAACTTGTTAACAATTCCGACCGATTTGAGATCGGTTGGAATTTTATTAGATTTTTTTTAAAAAAAAAAAACAAAAACAATTCAGACCGATTTTTAAACCGGTCGGAATGCTATATTAAAAAAAAAATTGTCGATTAAAATTCTGACCGATTTAGAATCGGTCGGAATACTTTATTTAAAAAAATTAAATAAATGTCGAACAATTACTTTATTTAAAATAAAATTCCGACCGATCTTATTTTCGGTCGGAATTTTCAGTTGCAGCAGATTTCCCACTATTGGTAACCCTGGCACCTCTGCACTTAAACCACCGATTTTTAATAAATTTCCAAAATATACATAACACAAAAATTATACTCTGAAAACAACTTATGTTGTTAGATAAATGATAAATCATACAAAATTTTGTTTATTGGTTTAACAATTTTGACTTATTTTTAGAGGTAAATGCAAAAATACCCCTTGTGCTTTGCCTAATTATCAAACCACCCTAAAAAACCCTATGTACTTTTTTTATTAGCAAAAAAACCCATTTGAAATTCCTTCATTAATCATAAGGAGGTTTTTGTCAATTTTTTAAATAAACAGGAGGATTGTTGCGAATTTCAAAGTTAACAGTGGGTTATTGATAATTTTTTAGGTTAAGAGGGGTGTTTTATTATCCTTTAGTGGGGTATAATTGTCATTTTGGCTTGAGGTTATTTGCTAATAATTAACAAGCACATGGGATTTTTTGCTAATAAAAATAACACAGGGGGCCATTTGATAGTTAGGCAAAGCATAAGGGTTTTGCATTTCACTAGCTCCTTACCGTTACTCAACAAGTATGTATAGCTAAATCACACTCACACATGCACCTATTTGGTAAATAAATGTACACCCCATAATAAGTCAGGGTGCAAAATGCTAAAACCCCATATTCAGGTGTAAAGTGCCAAAAACCCATATAAATATTTTCACACCAACTTGATTTGCATTTAAGCTAAGCTAGAATTTTTTTCTTTCTATTCGATCACTTGTAAAGTACAAAAAATATCCAACTAATAAAATACAAAGAATTCAGGACTCTTGTGAAATTCGAACCCAGGTCCTCTAGCTAGGTATTTAGACTCAGACTAAGACTCCTCGGCAAAGCTAGATTTTATTTTTTAAAATTGGGACATACTAAATATTGATAAAATTGAGACATACTAAGTAGACGCTTAAAATTAAATAAATTCAAATTCAAATAAATTGTGCAAAACATTTATATCCAGAAAGAAATGAATTACCAGGTGGAGGAAGGAGGCCAGAACTAGAAGATTTCTTCTTTTGATCATCGACATAAGCTTTGATGAAAAACAGAGAAAGCCCACCAACAGCTACAACTGGGCCTCCAATTGCAGCTCCCAATGGAACAGCTTGGATATTCAAAAGTGTGTCCATTTAATTAAATACAATACAGTTTATATTTCAAGAAAATCAAGTGAAATTTCACTAGAAATTATTTCTATACTTTACTGGGTTATTTAGCACAAATATGCTTTTTTGATATGCTAAAGGGAAAGACGGAAGAGGTGACAAGAAGAAACAGTCTCTCTTTGGAAATTGAAATTGAAAAAAGCTAGATCAGATCAGATCAGATGATGCTAAAGAGTAAACGACAAAGGCTTCGTCATTAACTTAACTTAGGCAATGAAAGGGAATATGCGCCCTGGGGGTGGGATGTTGGTAAACATGTGTTATGTAATCATGTTTCCACCTTTATTTATAATAGTGCTAATATTATTAATCTAATACTATAAAATATTAATATACATATCCAATATTATCATGATCTGAATGACAGATTTCTTTATTTGATTTTAGAAGAAAGCTATAGGGCATGTTTGTTTGGAGTTTGGAAAAATAGTTTGGGAAAGTAGTGGAAGTTTGTGAAATAATCTCGATTTGCGTAATGTTGTTTGTTTGGGTTTTCACTTTTCAGAGAGTAGTTTGAGAAATAAAGTAGATGTATGTCTTTTTGGAAGAGTTATGTTGTAGGTGTAAGATGTGTAAGACTTTATGTCAAATCATGTTTGTTTGGCCGCACGTGAAGGTCTTACCTTGGCTTGGGAACGTCGCCTCCCATGTATTATTTTGGAATTGGACTCGGAAGTTGTGGTTAAACTTATACGTCATGCGGATACTTCACAACACCCCCTTGGGGTTGTTATTGAAGATTGTCGTCGATTGCTTGGGATGCCGTGGGAAAGCAAGATCGTGCATACGAAGAGAAGGGAAAATGCTTTTGCTGATGCAATCGCGAAACTTGGACATTCAGTTGGGAGAGAAGGCCACTCTTGGGATAGTCCCCCTCCATGAAGTGTTGCAGATTTTTCTATGGGATCAGTGGACTTTTTTAGTTGTTGTAGTTAGGTCCTTTGTAACAAAAAAAAAAAAAAAAATCACTGTAGAGTTTGTGTATGTTTTGTTTAGAGATAATAACATTATTGTTTGTTTGGCTTTTGAGAGAGTAATTTGAAAAATTGAGAGGTGAAAAAATTATTTTATAAAATAGAAAACATGTTTATTTGTATTTTTCAAACACGAAATAATTTTGAGAAACATCAAACAAACAGCCCATAAAGTTCTTGTACTAGACTACTAGTGCCATTATCTGCTTTAATTTAATGATGGAATATTTTAAACAAGGAAACCTTTTAGAATTTTTTTACATTGATATTTTATTCAGTGAAGGTGTAAGTTGACGCTAAAAAGATGACAAGTGCCAAAATACGAAACAAACCTTTTAAAAAGGTTAATTATTAAGCTTAAATTAACTTTATTTATTTATATGTTAGTGTTTATAGTTTTGCCCAATATTATCTTATAATTATGGCGCACATTAATCAAAATTTCGATACATTTCAATCGAAAATATAAATTTTTTTTATAATTTTGAGTTAATTGAAACGAGAATATCAAGTTGTTTCTACTTAAGTACGTTTCTTTGATTACAATTTTTCCAAATATTTCTCAAAATATTTTCTATGAGTTTTTAATTTTTAACCAACTGATACTACGAAAACAAAACTTTAATCGTTGATGAGCATACTTTATGATATTGAACTGAATAAAATATAAATCATCAACCAACCTCTATATAAAAGGACTACGGGAACTTAACGCAATCTTGATCGGAACTAATTGTATCACGAACCACTTTTTACTAGTGGCTGAAAAAACCACCTATTTTCGTCTGACTAACCAAACAACTAACAGTAAAAAGTAAAAATATTAAAAAACTCCTTGCCAATTAAGCTGAATATTCCCAATTACAATAAGTGAAATACAATGCCGCGTGAGAGAGAAATAAATAATTCTACCTTCATCCGACTAGTCAACTTGAACAAATTTTAAAAAATTATAATAACTAATCTAATTAATTTATTTAAACTATTCTCTTATAATAGTATATAACACCATATATAGTAATATTTAAAAGTTTAAAACATTATAAATGTAGAAAAATCTACTTAATATGTAATGGCCTCGAACAAATAAAACATTAAAGCTCACTCATTGAATTTTTAACAACATATATATGAATTTTAATTTCAGTTATTAAACCCACATTATTAAAGATGATCAATTTTAATTTAAATTAAAATTATAGAAAATAAAATTTATAAATGAATTTTCGGGATTTTACATAATAAGTCACATAAAAAATAATTTTTTTTTACTTTATACTGTAGCAAATAGAGTAAAAAATTTGGGACAGAGACACTAATAAAAAAGAACATGTGAACCTAAGGTATTGTGTCAAATGGTAGCAGTTTGCGACTGCCAGAGGCGAATCTCAAATTTGAATTCTAGTGCAATCATCACAATGTGAATGACTTGTACCCGATGCACTATATGGTCTTGACTTTAGTAGACAAAAAAAAACACGTTAAATTTTCTGAGAGCTAAAATAAATTAGAGATTTTTGCCAATTAGACAAAGTAATAAAGTGTTTTGCACTAAAAAATGCTGTATTTGAAAATAAAAGATCCAATCCCAAATTACGGGAATAAGGTACATTTGTCTAGCTTTCGCTCTGCAACAAGTAAAGCGGACAGTTACCACCATTGATGAAAAAATATATTCCAAAATATCCGTGATAATATTTATCGTCAAAGATATCACCGGCTAATGTCTTTCAAAATTCAGATTACATTGTTTTAAGTATTTTTTTTTTAAAAGCTGTCTATTTCACGTGAATGTGGTTATGGATATATGTACTATAAAGGAAATCTAGTAAATAAGAAAATTGCTTTTTTGGTGCTAAGCTTTATAACATTTGACACTTATTATATCAAGCTTTAGATGATATATATAAATAGTATCATAATTTAAAATGACTCAGCACTTTCAGTATTTCTGTCAAATTAAATTTCCGTTACTAAAATATATATTTAGGCTGCCAAAAACTTATTTCCTTTTAAAAAGAGTACCTAGTTATAATTTGGTACATTCTCTTATTTCGTTCTCCATAATTTTCAGTCTATAACTCTATATACTAATTAAGTATGTACATAAACTAATTTTACATTTCTTTTATGATCCATTTGTTATTACATTAATATGCATATCCAATATTATTAATTCATAATCCGAATGGCAGATTTGTTTTTACTATATATTTGGGAAGAAGGAAAAGTTCTTGTAAAGCGTGATAGGGTTGGGAGTGACATCATCTGCTTTAATTATGGAAGTATTGAACGAGGAAACTCATTGTGGTTCATATGTATCGAAATTTTGTTGGATTAAATATCATTTAAAAGGATTATTTAATTTATAGTTTTATGATATATATTTTACTTTTTTTTTAAAGGTGGCGGGGGCAACAACAATTTATTTAAGTCCTCGAAAAAAAAAGGGGGCTCAAAGTATCCCTTAAAAAGGGGACAAATACAATAACAAAGTAAAGAGACCATGCATGGCCAAAATAACAAGCCTACACCTTGACAAAAGATTATGCAAAGTCAAAATAACAAGCCAACAAATAAACCGTCTACGCAGAGGAAAAGTAAAAATGCCAACAAATTGGCAAAAGGCTAGACCAACAATCCAAAGCCTAATACTAAACTCCTTCTCAAGCACCATCACAATACAGCTAGTAACCGCAAGCTTGAAATGGAAGGAAATTTTTTTTTTTTTTTTTTAATAAGGTAATTTATGCTTGGACAACCTCAAGGTTTACCTTAATTATCAACAAATCTATTTTGTATTAGAATTCACCGCATCAATTGGCCAAGTCCACTCACATGGCTTGAGTCTAACTCAATCTCAAAAACTAGCTTAAAAGATGAAAATTGCCTAAGATCTTATAAGGTGGACTTAACTATTGTTTTTAACCCATATATATAGAAAATTTAGTCTCAATATTTTGTTCCAAAAATTATAAGAACACTGAACACCCTTTATGATTTGATTTACTTACAGAAATACCTCTTATGTCATTAAACCGTAATGGGTGATGACTCCATAAATTGTGTTTTGGTAAATAGTATAAACCAAAAAAAAAAAACAGTAGGGGTATCGAGTGTAGTAGGATTTACTTAAGAGGCAGCGAGCAAATGGCTGAAATGGACACTAGGATATACTCCTAGTATTTTATTAAAGGTTAAATAACAGGAAATAAATTTATAAAGTTCAAATTTTAGAGTGGAGTTTCTTGGGTAGAGATTTAGCGGTACAGTGTCGTGGATTTTGTGCATTACCTACAATTACAAATGATGTATTGTAAAAGTTAAAATTCCAAAAATTTACTGGAACAAATTAATTACATCAACATCCACCTAGTGTACATGTTGCTCTGCTTAATTTGCAACAAGTAAAGTAGCAGCCATATTGATGGAAGAAAAAGATTTCAAAGGAGAATCAATTCCTATTGAATTAGAATCTTTCTAAAAGCTCCACCTATATTCACGTGAATGTAATTTATTTATAAATATATGAATTTGTACATAAAAGAATTCAGTGAGACGTATGCAGAAAAAAGTTGATGAATTAAGTAATTATGTTAAATATATTTTACTTTATTAGGTACAATGGTAATTAAGATGTACCATGTTGTAAATAAATTCATTATATATAGACCATGAAAAATAAACAACTCTAAATATTTATACTACAAATGAGTGAAAACAATACTCTTGTTCCTACCTTGAGGTTCTTCAAAGTTTTGATGCCTGGTTTTAAATCAAAGCTGCTATCCAATATTAACACATATATACTTCAGAATATTTCAGCTGTTAATTTTATGTCACTTTTATTCATGATTTTAATTTACTAGTGTTACACTTGCAGCGCCTGCCAACAGCTTTCTGTGCGAAGTTAAGGGGAAAATTATCATCACAAGCTGTCGTTACAACTCAAATAGGAAAATGGAAAATTAAAGTCAGTAAATGCAGAGGCGGAAGCTTTTTTTTACAAGGGGATTATAATTGGGATAATTTTGTGCAGAAACATGAGTTGAGTGTAGGAGATTTCATGGTTTTTGAATATCATGGTAATATGAATTTCTCTGCCAATGTGTTCAGACCATCTGCTTGCGAAAAAGAATTCGCAAAGAAAACTCCTCAAGCGATAGGTATGCTCTGTTTTGAAAAATTCTATTCCGAACATCTCTAATTATTTACGAGGCAAACTATATATTTCTAAGAATTAAGTGATTTTTAAATGGGAAAATGGTATTTTGGTGCCATATGGACACTTTTGGTTCTGTATTTTACAAAATTGGAATATATATTTGCACTTTTTATTTTACTAAAATGGAATTTTAGTAAATGCAGGATCAAAAGTGCGACAAATTAAATGTATAAGGCATCCCGTAATTATCTGGATTTTGTGTGGGCCAGCCCATTAATTTGCCCGATTCTAATTCTTGGTCCAACCCAGAAATTAGGTAATCCGGCCCAGGTTCAATAAAAATCTTTGAGCTTGCCCTTGGAGTTTGAAGTTAATTACACCAAAATGCCATTGGTAAAAAAAGTCGGATTAAATTATAATTCCCCCTTTACTATTTTCACTTCCCCCTCATCGCGTACAAGTAATTTCCCCAACCCTATAGCCCACCATTTTCAACTATTCCAGTTTCATAAATAAGCAATAATCTTTGGTTTAGTACTTCTTCTTTTTCATTCATTCTTGGATAGCAATCATTGTAGGCCATCGTACCTAGGAAGACAAAGATCACAAAGTAAATAACAAATCCAAGCTAAGATATACAAGAATATAAATTGGCAAATAATCGTTACAAACCCCCGGCAACGGCGCCAAAAACTTGTTGCGTTCCAAATACTAATACGCAATAAACGCAAGTATACGGTCGTTACAAGTAATAAAGTGATAAATGAGTGTCGAACCCACGATGACTTGTACGATTAATTACCGACTAATGTCTTGTTACTTCTACTTAGATTTGTAAGTTGAGTTTGGTGAAGTTGATGGTGGTTTTTATATTAAAACTATAATAAAGGTGATTATGAAACTAACACTTTGACTTAACAATATGTAAAGGCTTCTAGGATTTTACGTCACCTAGTTCAACTCAAGATAAATGACTCCACAATTGATAATTACACTTATGTTTGTTGTTCAAGGATTCAATGACGTTCGTATGTATCTTCCGTGTTGCATACCAACCTATCAAAGTAGACTAATCAAATTTATGTCTAAAAGGATTAAACCTAAATGATGCATTAATCACAAACCTTGTTAGAACATGAAATGACCTAGGTATATTCCTATCCTAAAATCAAATCACAATCTAGTTTTATAATCTAATATTTAATCCACTATGTCTAGCAATTAAAGATCAATCCATTTCATCTTATGGTTGGCCTAACAACAAGATGGAAAAAGCTCAAACTAGATTAACAAACACATCCAAGCATAACATCAACTATTAATTCATCCTCTAATCAAGAATCAAACATAAGATCAATAAAACCCAAGAAAAGAAGGATTAGCTACTCATAGCATTAAATAAATCATCCAATACATTAATCAAAGTTATAAATGTAAATGAACAAAGTATTAAGAGTTAGAGATAGCTTAGTGGTTGAAATCTTCAACAATTTCTCCCTCAAGCCTTTTTATCTTCAATGGAGAGTCCAAGTGAAGTTCTTCCCCAATGGAGGCTAGAGAATAAAGTAAAGTGGAAAATTGAAATGATTTCACCTTTAACCCTCTAACCTAGCAAAAACTACAAGCCCTCATGCTTAAGTTACCCTCCAAACAATGGCAACTAAGGCCAAAACGTCCCCCAAGAAGCCTAAAAATACAAGTGGAATCAAAGGGGGAATATACAAAAAAACCCCTGCCTTTCCCGCAGAAAATATCTGCTGGTAGCAGGGGTCTCGCGGCCGCGAGACTGAACCTCGCGGCCGCGAGAAACAGGCCGTAGGTTTCCTACTCTGCCGCACTTCCTTCCGAGCAGCATATCTTTTGATTCCGAACTCCGAATGCGGATCCGTAAATTCCGTAGCGTAGCTAACTCACTCATCTATAACATATCCAAAATTCAGCTTATTTGGATCGGCCATGATAAAGTTGTGCATGCTTGAGTGAGTAGCTATCTTCATTCTTGTAAAATTTGCTTCGGGTTCTATTTCCTTTGAAGCTCAAGCTTGACTCGCGGGGTGGGTAGAACGACTCGCATCATTGATACGCAACTCCGAATCACTCTAAGATGTCAATACCTACAAACCACGGAGAAAGCGATCAAAACACGAACAAAAACACAAAAACCGAACAAAGGCCAAACGAAGGGGCCAAAAGCACAAAAGACACGAAAACACGCGGAACAAACAGAAACTCGGATCAAAACAAGATGTTTTGGGCTTAAAGAGATAGGTAATAACGACGTTTTCACGGCGTTATCAACGAGCATGCACAAATTTGCAGCATAGAAGTTCGTAGGATTCATCTACATTTTAGAGTGAGTAATCGAATGAAGTCAGGGAGATTCTTCAATTTCGGGTTTATGTGAAGCTCTGTGATTTCCAAGTATTATGTGATATATTTGGTTTTTATAGTTCTTCAATTTCGGGTTTAAGTGAAGCTATGTGATTTTCAAGTATTTTTTGGTTTTTATAGTTTCTGATTTTATTTGCAATTTCCATGTATTTTGTTTGTAAGGGGTTGCAAAGTTCCATAACTCCGAAATGAATTACCTATTTTGCCCCCGATAAATCGAGCTCTATCGAGCTTTGACAAACCTGTGTGTTTTTTATAATACCCAATACGTGTCTTCTCCATTTATTATTAAATATGGTCTTCTCCATTTGAGGAAACATTAATCAATCGGGGGGGGGGGGGAGGTTATAGGGGTGTATTTGCAATATTACAGGGCGTATTTGCAAATTGAATCCAAATTTCCAGAGCCACACATAAAGATAGGCACGTAAGGTCTTGTGTCATATGATTGATCAAGGTTTCCTCAGATGGAGAAGACCATAGTTTATAATGTACTGTTTGAGCTCAAAAATCTTATCAATCATATGATATATGACATTTCCGCTTCTTTTTCAAAAGGGCAAGTATAATTCATTTTCAAAAAAAACCCTCAAGTTTGGGATGATGTTGAGCTGAAACAATACATTATAAAATACGGTCTTCTCCATTTGAGGAAACCTTAATCATAATTTTGTACTTTTTCTACTAAATTTTTCTGTATAATTCATGTACAAAAAAAGCCCCTCAGGTTTGTCACTTTCTTACAATTAACCCCTTGCCCCTAAAATGTTTCAATTTTGCCTTTGGGTGTTATAAGTAATAATAAATATGTAAAAAATTGCAATAATTTTTTAAATTTATGGGGAATTATAAATTATATCAATTATGATTGATAAGATGATTTTGAATTGTAATAGTACTACTCAATTTGAGAAAACCGTAATCAATCATATGATATATGACATTCCCGCTTCTTTTTCGAAAAGGTAAGTATAGTTCATTTACAAAAAAAAACCCTCAAGTTTGGATGACTTTGAGCTCAAACAGTACATTATAAAATACGGTCTTCTACATTTGAGGAAACCTTAATCAATCATAATTTTGTACTTTTTCTGCTAAATTTTTCTGTATAATTCATTTACAAAAAAACCCCTCAGGTTTATCAGTTTCTTACAATTAACCCATTGCCCCTAAAATGTTCCAATTTTTTCCCTTGGGTGTTATTTTAATTCCTAATTTATTTTTATGGGTTGGGTGTCTAATTTTCCAGGCATTAATGATAATATCTTGTACCTAAACTTCACTTTTTCTAAGTAATGGGGAAGAGGACCGAAACTTGCCACTAGAAGACTCTACTGAAACAAAGATGGTCGGTCAAGAACGTAGAGCATTATTTCTTGAAAAAGTTCTCCCAATGTTGGTTAACTTAACTAAATATATTTTGCAAATAAATTGTAAAGTAGGTTACTAGTATTCATGGTCACGGGTTTTTCGTTTTTCTCAAATTAATCTTGAGATTAATGAATATTTAAAATGTCCCTCCACTACACATATGGTCTACTCAAATTGAGAAAACCGTAATCAATCATATGATATATAACATTTCCGCTTCTTTTTCAAAAGGGCAAGTATAATTCATTTACAAAAAAAACCCTCAAGTTTGGGATGATGTTGAGCTGAAACAATACATTATAAAATACGGTCTTCTCCATTTGAGGAAACCTTACTCAATCATAGATTTTGTACTTTTTCTACTAAATTTTTCTGTATAATTCATTTACAAAAAACCCCTCAGGTTTGTCACTTTCTTGCCCCTAAAATGTTCCAATTTTGCCTTTGGGTGTTATAAGTAATAATAAATTTGTAAAAAATTGCAATAATTTTTTAAATTTATGGGGAATTATAAATTATATCAATTATGATTGATAAGATGATTTTGAGTTGTAACAGTACTACCACACATGGTCTTCTCAATTTGAGAAAATCGTAATCAATCATATGATATATGACATTCCCGCTTCTTTTTCGAAAGGGTAAGTAAAATTCATTTACAAAAAAACCCTCAAGTTTGGGATGATTTTGAGCTGAAACAGTACATTATAAAATACGGTCTTCTCCATTTGAGGAAACCATACTCAATCATAATTTTGTACTAAATTTTTCGTATAATTCATTTACAAAAAAACCCCTCAGGTTTGTCAGTTTCTTACAATTAACCCCTTGCCCCTAAAATGTTCCAATTTTTGCCCTTGGGTGTCTAATTTTCCAGGCATTAATGATAATATCTTGTACCTAAACTTGTGGCTCACTTTTTCTCTTTCACCTGTATGACCGAATCCAATCCATATCCGTTAGGATTCTTCAAAATTGCAACCGGATCTAGTGAGTCGTCAACCTACGGTGTTCTCATGTCTGTAAAATCCTCCATATAACATCGAAAGGGTAAATTATGAATACCTCCCTTGTTTCGAGGTTGTAAATTGTAGATTTCTTGTGTTTCAGGAGTGCAAATTGATGAGTTTTCTTAATTCGAGTTTTATGTTTTGGGGTTGCAAAGTTCCATAACTCTGAAATGAATTACCTATTTTGCCCCCGATGAACCGAGCTCTAACGAGCTTTGACAAACCTGTGTGTTTTTTGTAATACCCAATACGTGTCTTCTCCATTTATTATTAAATATGGTCTTCTCCATTTGAGGAAACATTAATCAATCGGGGGGGGGGGGGGGGGGGGGGTATTTGCAAGGTTATAGGGGTGTATTTGCAATATTACAGGGCGTATTTGCAAAATTGAGTCCAAATTTCCAGAGCCACACATAAAGATAGGCATGTAAGGTCTTGTGTCATATGATTGATCAAGGTTTCCTCAGTTGGAGAAGACCATAGTTTATAATGTACTGTTTGAGCTCAAAATCATCTTATCAATCATATGATATCAGGGGTGTTAAGTGCTTATTTTATGTTTCGAGGGTGTAAATTGTCTATTTCTCGTGTTTCAGGGATGCAAATTGATGAGTTTTTCTTAATTCGAGTTTTATGTTTTGGGGTTGCAAAGTTTCATAAATCCGAAATGAATTACCTATTTTGCCCCCCGATGAACCGAGCTCAAAACAGCTTTTATCGAACGAGCTCAATTTGAGTATCGAATCTGATACATGCCGAATATGTGATTTATACTGTTATCACACATGTCGGATTTGATTGGCTAAGAATATTGTTTTTTAATTTGAAATAAAGTTTTATTTTTTATTTTAATCCTAAATTGCTTTCGCAAAACAAAATTAAAAATCCTCATTTTGGGTCGTTTGTTCCAATCTTTGTTAACAATGTATTAATTTATATTAATTTATGTGTCCTTGCACAAGTATCCTTTCCACTTCCCACTTCCCACTTCTCCAGATTTTCAAAAATAAAACTCCCGAAACCCTTCTTCCTAAAATTGAATCCAAACTTCATTTCACTCTTCTCACTTCTTCTACGGACTGCCCTGAAGCAAAACCCAAATCTTCTTATTCTTCTTCTTCAATTCAAAATCCTACCGCGCCGCCGCACCACCCACCCCCATCGCGCCTCCACCATCTCTCTCTCGGCCCAGATTTGTAATTTACAGAGGTACAGTCCAATGCCCAATTTTGTTCATTTTTCTGATTTTCTCTTAATAAATTGGGTTCTAATTTTATTTAAAACCCAAAACTTGAATGATGCTAAAGTAATTTTTGGAGAGGAGACTGAGGCTAGGGGTCTATGATGTATTCTTTATAATTTCTATTCAACTTCATTGGATGGTTAGAGTGGTAGGAAGCATATTATTATTTACATATGTATTCAAGACAAATTATTTTTGATTCAATAATTCTTCGGATTTTTTGTACCGAATCAAATCGAACCGCACCGAATCGGTAAATTACCGAACCAAACCGAAATTTTCGGTTTGGCAAACAGTATGAGATTTCAGTATACCAAACCAGGCGGTATAACGAAATTTGGTACGGTTCGGTTCGGTTTGGTTTACCGTTTGCACAGCCCTACCTAAGATAGTAGCATAAGCAGAAATATTCTACTTTCATATTTTATCTATTTACTGATTTTGACAAGTAAAAATTATATTTGTTAACTTACATTTGTTATATACCTATATTCACGATACTTGAATTTTCAATATGTATATACACGATACTTGTAGTATTTGCTTTTGTTAAGAGAAAGTTAAAGAATGAAATGTTATAAAAAGATATTACGATTGAATCTAAAAAATTTCAACTAATTTGTAAAAGAGGACCCCAATTTTAAACATCGCCTAGGGCCCGTAATATGTCAGGCCGGCACTGTTTTTCAATATGATTTGGTGAGTGCACCACATTTGTGTTTTTGTGAGAGATGTTTTCTTCTATGGATGGAGTATATTTAACAGCCCATGGTCAATGAGTTCAAATCTTAACGTGTGACCATTTTTTACTATTTTTGTAAACTAACAACCTTTTGTTTCCTATATTTCAGATTTTCTAACAACCACTGAAATTTTGGGATGATGGTATTCCTTCTTTTAGAACCTTTTTTTTTCTTTTCATTTTTACCTTTATTTCGATTCCCCATTGCCATTGAAATCAACTATTTTTGTCTATAGAATGCCGCCGACGCAGATCATGGTATTACATCTATGGATCACATGGAGCGTCTTACAAAGAGGGTACTTCATGATCAAGTGAGGTCTAAGATTGAAAACACGTGCCTTTATAAGTATGCTACTAGGATACAAAACATCCAATTAAATAAAAATTTGACTGAATTTCTTGTAGAGAGTTACAATGTAGATGAGTCATCATTTTACATTGGAGGAAATCAACTGTATTTAGGACTAGAAGATATCTTTTATATAACTGGACTTCTAATTACGGGCAAAGCAGTCATTGCTTCCAATTTAGAAGCAGTAGACACGTGTAGAATTATTAGGAATTACTCCTAAATATAGAGAAAGTGTAGATCTGAAACTAACGGAGTTGGATTTTTTTAATAAAGTTCCATCTGAATGGGGGGATGAGGTTATAGATAGATATGCTCGAGCATATATGTTGGATATCTTGGGCTGTGTTGTTCTCCCAATTGTTCCAAAATTAAAAGTCCCAATTATGTATCTTAAACTCCTTAGAGAAATCTCGGTTGTAGATACATTTGCATGGGGAGCAGTTATGTTGGCTCATATACATTCAGCCTTGGCCAAAGCAAAGAAAAATGGAACGAGAAATTTTTTTTCAGTAGCTGCGCTAGTTCTTCATGTATGATTCTTTCTTTTTTCCTTCTAATTTCACTAATTTGATTTTTTTCTTTGAGTTGCTAGACTTAGATTTGACTTTTTTCAACAGATTTTTGCTTTTGTCCGGATTCCCAAGGTTGATGCGTATTATCAGCTAAACAGAGAGATCCCTAGATCATTTCCACTTATGCAAGGCTGGGTGGAAATGATGGCAGAAAAATGTAGGGACAAGGTTAATATGAGAAATATCGAAAGATACCTACAACAAGATGAAGATGAGGTTTGAATAAAATAAAATATTATATGTTATCTAGATTTTATTAAGTGGCTAGTTTTTATCTTTTATTTGAATTAAATCATAACCAACTTTTTTATTAACTGTGCAGCTGTCGGTTTCTTTAAAACCATATGTTGATGTTCAAGAAGTACCTGGTCACTTGAACGAGCAATTAAAAATTTGTTTCAATTCTGTTTTGCAAATTGGCAAACCTCTTTTGTTCATTTTGGATATTCAAGGCTTTCGGGTTTGAATCATGTGTATATGAAAAATTCACACATTATCACGGGTTTTTTGGTAATACCCAATTCGGGAGGTGGATTTTGCCTCATGGAGGTTTTCGTAATTTACCCTTTCGAAAAAATAGCGGAGATGTCACCTATAGCAGTGTTTCAGTTCAAAATCATCTTATTAATCATATGATACGTTCACGTTTTCTTAATGAGAAGACCTTAGATAAAATATTTTTAAACAAATATAGTCCACTTTGGCCCTTCAGGCTTCAACTATTATATGTCCTGTTTTTATTGGGTATAATTAAAGACAATAAAAATAGTTATTGGAGATCTTTTGATATGAATTTGATCTTCTATTAATGAACAAAATTACACAAAATAAAATACATGTCTAAGTTTCATGGTTAATTTTTGTAGTACATGTAAAAATTAGTTAAAAAGCCAATTTTGGCAAACACTACCTACTTCTAATTCTTTATTACTTTTGAGTTTTTTTTTTAGATTCTCTAATCTAAGCAAAAGCACAAGTATTTGAAAACACCACCATAGTCCACTTTGGCCCTTCAGGCTTCAACTATTATATGAATATATCCATATCTTCAAAAACAAAACAAAAAAGCATGAAATATGATATGATATTCAACCATCTCTTCAAAAACAAAAAAAGCAAAAAGTATGCTTTCAATGGAACAAAAAAAGAGATGGACGATATCATAGGCCTTCAATGGAACAAAAAAAGAGATGGACAATATCATAGGCTTCAATACCCCAATGCAGCCAATTCGCGCGCATTAAGAGAGTGCAGAATCATCGGTATATACGGTTTAGGAATATGAACTCGTATGGTAGGAATTGGATCCTCAACGCTGTAAAGTACAATAAAAAAGGTGATTAAAGCAATAAACGTTTATAACCATATTATGAGAAAATGAATTAAGCTTACATTTTGTTGTCGGCCACGTCTATGATCCCCAACTCGATGTCCATGGGATCACTCAACAATGTAAAATAAAAATAAAAGTGATTAAATAAATAAACGTTGATAATCATATTAAGAGAAAATGAATTAAGCTGAATTTCATTTTGTTGAAGCTTACATTTTGTTGTCGTACACCTCTATGATCCTCGACTCGATGTCAATGGGATCAAAACATGTTGAGCTGTTATCATAACAATCGAATTAGTAACCTATAATGTGCAATAGAAAATAGTTTTTGTACAAATATTGTCGATGTAGCCTTCAAGAGCTTTTCTTTTCTTTTTTATAATTAATAGCCTTCACGAGCTTCATTTAAAATTCTTGTGATAGTTTTCTGAAGTTTACAGAATAACTTAACCAAATTAATAAATAAATTAAGTTCTAAACCTCCAAAATTACGTTTTTGCTCCTTTAAAACCTACAAAACTTTAATTGGGGGCAAAGTGCAACAATTAATAAAATATTAGGTGTTAAGTACAAAATTTATATTTTTAGGGTGCTAAGTTTGAAACTAAGAAAAAACTCGAGGGGCAAAGTGCAACTGCTTCTAGTGTAGTTAACCCCTACTATCTAACTAACTGTTGCACTTTGCCCATCAAGATTTTTTTAATTTCGAATTTAGCACCCTAAAAACATAAATTTTACATCTAACCCCTATACATATTCAGTGCACTAGAAGCTAACCCTAAAAATATAAATTTTACATTTAACCCCTAATAACATACATATTCAGTGCACTAGAAGAAACTAAGCTCAAACACAAGAATATGGAAAACGTAATCAAATAAAAAATCCAATAGTGCAAAAAAACTAACCTTGAAGAGGAGGTATTATTTTCAGATGTTGTGGAGAAGAGATGAGACTTGTTGTTTTCAGTTGTTGAGAAGAGAGGAGAAGGAGAGGGAGAGGGAGAGGGAGAAGGGGAGGGAGAAAGCCAAGTGTGAAAAAAAACTAAAAACTAAAAAATAAAAAGGAAAAAAAAACAGTAGAGAAATGAAGAACACAGTCGCGGAATCCATGTCCAAGGAGGAGATTTTTTTTTATCAAGAAAGTAGTTTGCTTGAGAAAAAACCCTCGAGTAGTTCTACTGCTCCGAAGCTTCTTGATTTTTTTTCTTTTTTTGGGAGGGAGAAATGATTTCGAGAGATGAAATGGTGAGATGACAGTAGTGTTTTTTCTTTTTTCTTTTTTCTTTTGAGAGAACAGTAGTGTTTTAGAGTAGAAGAGTAGAGTAGTGTTTGTGAAATGGTGAGATGACAGTAGTGTTTTTTCTTTTTTCTTTTGAGAGGGAGAACAGTACTCCCTTCGTTTTAAAATATTTGTCTTTTCACATGTATGCACATAAATTAACAAAATCATTGAATATAGCTGAATTCTAAGAGGAAAAACAATGAAAAAGACTAAGATACCCTTTTAATTAATTATCCTCCACTAATGTTTGAGAAAATTTATGAACATAAGGGACAAAAATGGAAAAAGAGTAATTAATGCTTTATTGAAAATCTAAAGTGACAGATATTATGGCACAAGAAAAACTTTTCAAAGCGACAGATATTATGAAACGGAGGGAGTAGTGTTTTAGAGTGGGGGCATTCTTAGCAATGTTATTAAAACCGGACCGCACCGGACCGGCCGGTCCGATCGGTTCCACTGCGAACCAGAGGATGGTTCGATTCTGTTTACCCCCTAAAACCACTTGATTCAAAAACCAGACCGGGTTGAACCGAAAAATCGGTGGGCCGGTTCAACCCGATTCTGAATTTTCTTTTTTTTTTTCCATTTTTTAAATTTTATTAATGTTAAAAATAAATTAAAAATTCTAATAGAAGGTGGGATTTGAACACACACAGGTCATGTTTTCAAAGCAGCTGAAGAAAGGTGAGAGTGGACATTTGTATCTAATCCCAGGAAATAAAAATTGTAGAATTAATGTATATCACAAAACAATTAGAAACAATTGCAATCGTAGGCTGACAGAGAAATATAGCCCAAATTTCCAAAGCAGGTGAAGAAGGATAAGAGGGGCAAATTAGGGAAAAAAAATCTGAAATTCAAAGAATGTAATGATAGCAACAGACATGGAAGGCAGTAATCACACTGGCAAGGCAAATAGATGACAAAATCAGAGAAGAAAAGTGATTGTTGGCGCTGGGTATGTGTATCCCCTAAAAATATCTGGGAAAAAAAATGAGGAGAGTTGCCGCTTAAAGAAGAAAGGAAAAATAAAATTTTAAATCAATTTTTTTGTTTTTTTAAGCTACCTACCAAAACGACGTCGTTTTGGTACACAGCGAAAAAAAAAAAATGGACATAAGAGTAATTACAACCAAAGCAGGGAGGACACCATGACCTGGCACTATTCATTTCAGCATCCCTCTTTATATATATATATATATATATATATATACTAGTGGTTACGCGGTGCCGTTGTCCAGTGTACTTATGTAATATAGTAGTTGTTTAAGTAGTGTGATTTGAAATTGTTTGTGTGGTTGAAATGTATAAGCAAATACTATATGACTCAACCTTACAAGAACATCTTTAGTTACATTTTAGAGTTTTCGCATGATAATTTCAGCCATTAAATAGATAGCATATTTGACTTGGTTGCAGGCAAAATAACAACTTTAGTTACATTTTAGAGTTTCCACTGGTTCACATCTTCTAACCCCAGATGACCTCTCCCACAAACAAAAGCATTTCTATCAATGAGGATGATAGATGACCAAATCTATAGCAAATCATACATACATTTACCATATTTGAATAACATAATAAATCAAATCATAAATGATAGACTTGACATAATGTAAGAGTAGCATGATCAAATCAAATGCAAACCACTCATGAAATGTCATTGCAGACATAGACTCTGTCTAAAAATGTGAGAGAGAAAAAAACAAAAGAAATGTAAAAAGCAAAGGAGTAAAAACCTAGGTAGAGAAATGATAAGCATGTATGTAATGAAAATAAATTCAGTTTTTTTTTTTACCTAGATCAAATGTTGTGGCTAAGAATGCACTACATCGTTCATTGTCATGATGTCCTGAGAATAACATCAGTATTCACTTCCATGAGAAACTTAGAAGAACGGTTGGGGTAAGTCTTTCACTACAGTATCCTTTAATATATAACTCAAACCTCCCCGCCTAACCTTTGTTGCATATCAACATGAGTGAAGTATATCTGCTAATTCACATAGATGTAAGCACATTTAAATCCACATTAATATCAAGAAGAAGAAAAAAGAGTAAAAAAGTAAAAGGCACCTTCAAATTTAAGTGGTTGGCAGCAAGTACATCAAGCTTGTTTTTGAGAAGCATGTCATAATGAGATAGATTAGCATAGAACAAGTGAGACCTAAAAGAGTGAGTTTGTCATCAATTCCCATAGACACATTGATCAACAATGTCAATTTGACAAAAAAACAAAGTTGTAGATTATAAGCCTACCAGGGCATTATCATCAGGATTCTTAATAATAGAATCTATTATCTAACAAACTTAAAATTATCGAAAATAATATTATCTGAGAATTCATTTGCTCACCTGGCAAACATGAAGCTGCTTTTGGTATTGTAGCTTGGCAACCCGTTATTTAAGCTCGGTAACATAAGCTTTAATCATTTAATTGTTAGCCTTCTTAAACATTTTTGCATTTTCTTGATAGTGATGGAGCTCGACAGCTTTTTTGCGGAACTATTCTCCCTTGATGAAACACTATAAGTTTTTTCACTAAAAGTGGAACTCTTTTCCTTTTTTTTTTTCTTTTTTTATTTTTGAAATATTCTTCGACTTTGGTGTCTCCACACAAGATGGAAGATGCATTACTAACTTTTCCATGGTATAAGGTCTCTTTAACGCTTCAACTCATTAATCCGTCTTTCCATCTGTAATTGAAAAACTATGATCAGAAAATGCAGAAAGTATCCCTCCAACTCGGGAATAGAGTATCCTTATTCATTTAAATTTAAGTTCATATAAGATGACCTCCTTACATGCAAATATCATTTCACGTATCATCAAATTAAGGCAAAGTTTGTAAAAGAATACGTCTTCTGATAAAATGTTAGTTTTATGGAATTCCTTGTGTTAATTTCATAGCAAGGAAAAGAAAGGTTTAACTTCGGTATTGCAATAATCATATCCATTTTCTTTGTTAAAAAAGGCACCATAAGGAAGCCCAAATCATAGAGGAAAATCAAAATTAAGCCATCAGTGTTATAATAGACTGGATATTAATAGATACGAAACTCTATTCTTTATTTCTTTCACAATAACCAATATATGATATGGTCAAAATCATTTAGAAATACATACAGTAATATCCATATTGATTATTTCTATAACTATGCTCATATTGGTGCTGCAAAAATGGGGTCTTATAAAGAATAAGAGGGTAGGCAACAAAGAGTCTTCTACCTCACTGAAACTTAAGCTGGAATTTTCAATTTTTAACTTTAAAGTAAATAAAGTTTATATTACCTACATAATTTTCAAGTCCTTTTTCCCTCAGTGAGGAACTTCCACTCGAAGAGGTTGATAGATTGGAGTTGTAGAGCTCTGCTTCAAACCTGGAAATCTCCTCTTGCAATTGTTTTACCAATTGCTTCTTTTCAACAACCTATTCATAATTGGAATCGAAAAAAGTTGTTGAAAAAATAAATCTATAACTCTATTCAACTCCGATCTTCATTATCTTATGCAAATGTACATTCAATTATAATTAGAGAGCTAAAGTGCAGAATACTCCTTTGCGCAGACAAATATGCATCCGTATGTTATACAATGATGAGATATTTCCAATAGATGATAATTAGACCTATCAAAAGACTTCATCCCATAGGACACACGACTTTAAAAGTGAAATCGCTAATTAGAAATCATAATTTGCTTTGCTGAATAAGAAACCCAATCCTGCATGTTATAACTTCCTTGTAAATACTCTCTGCAGTAAAAAATGAATTTTATTAGGACTATAATTCTTTCATGCATATTTCAAAATTTAATTAGTATGGCTAAGGTCATGCTTCACACCGGTAATAAAACTCAAAGAGGAACACATAATGAGATGTTAAACCACACTATCCAGAAAGTTAGATTGCTACGTAACTAAGTACCAAAGTGTTTTTCTTGATTGATCTACATGACTTAAAGTAGGACTCATTGTGCAAAGTGTTGTAGTTTTAGCATTTCCACCAAGAGCAACCAAATCAACTCCTAAACACCCAATAGATAAATCTCTCTAAGACAACTGAACATAACAATAATAAGCGTAAGAATAAAGAGCACATAGGCAAAACTACAAATTAAAATGCGGTCAAAATTGTGCATTTATAATAATTAACATAACAATAAAGCAAGTGAAACTCCACAATTCTAGAAAGAAAAAATAGGAGAAAAGGAGAGAACTCACATGTATGAACAAGAGAATAACAAAGCAACCTCCAAAGCCAACGAAAATGGCAATGCCCCAATAAATATTATTTCAGTAGAACCGCCACAAACAATTGATATGACCAACCGAGTGTTCCCACTGGCAAACGTAACTGGGAAAACAAATCCAAACTTAAATGATATATCAATCTATTAAAAACTATATACAAAGGCAGCCCAAAGTTCCAAAGCAGGTCAAAAAGCCTGCTAAGGGCAAATTAATAAAGAATTGTTACCTTATTTTTCAGAAAACGCAATGATGATAGCAGATATCGGCTGCAGCAGGCACATGGGCGAAGCAAGGAGGTGACGAAGGCAGCAGAACCAGAAGACAGAAACTTAACAGAAAGAAAAAAAAAATTGCACCAGCAGACCCTTTCCGTTTGGGTTTTTCATGACAGTAATTTCCTGAATTCCGGTTAATTAATGAGGCGGAAGAAGAACTCTTTGGAAGAACTAATTTGAGAGAGAAATAGTTCAATTCAGGAACAGGGAAACCTCATACCAAATTGTTAAAACCCTCTCCTTCACTCGACAATCTCCACTGAAGAATTTACACAATTTCTCTGAAAAGTTTTCTTCTATTTTGTGCAAAGGGAGAGAAAAAGGAAAAACGAAAGAGGGAGGAACTTCTGTTATGTCTAAACGTTTTTAGAGAGGAGGAAAAAAAAATAGGAAGTAACGACGTTCAATAGACACTGCACAACGTACAAGCGAGGCAAGCTGGTGTAACATCAAAACGACGTCGTTTTGAGGGCTAGCTAAAAAAAAAAAAGTAAGCAGGCACGACAAGAAGCAGGCAGGACACAATCCGCACTATTCATCGAGCATAGCCCTTTATATATATGTAATATACTACGGGTGTGGCACCGCTCGGTGCGCGGTGTCTGTGCCCATTTTCGAATTATTATAAGTTTTTGTGTTTTGCTGTATATAATTACATTTTAGCCGCTAAATCGACCGTTTAAAATAAAGTTAAGAGTTTATATATTTTATAATTACTGCCTCAGTTGTAGCTGCCCTGATATTGGGCTTCTGTTAAAAAACCATTATTTGCTTGCAAAACCTTAAATTAATATTACATTGGGCTTGGGCCCATTCTATTTGCTGTTGTCCATATATTTATATATATATATGTTGGACTTGGAAAATGTCAATGATGCGTAATATCAATTAGCAGCTGATTTATAGGTAGTACTCTTTCGAGTTTTTTCAAGTGGATATGGATTTCGAGGTTATTGTGTTTTATGCTGGTTAAATCGCCAAAAAAGAAAAGAAAGAGAAAAAAAAAGAATAAAAGATACATGTTTTTGGCCAGTAATATTTTTTTGTTTAAAAGATAAAATCATTGTTGTAATTTACTATTTAAACCACCGGAGAAAATTCGCCCGCCGACTTAAAGAGGGATCAGAAGTAACCGTCTAAACAAGGTATATTCTTTTTTGCAATATCAAGACTTTTTATACCTAATTAGAAGTATGACAAAATCCATTTAATTTGACTTTGTAAAAATGTTTACCTGAAAATAAAATTTGGATAATTCATATTTCGTTACTTCATTTTCATGAAAACTGGCATTAATTTATAATTAAATTAATATCACCACTACTTTTTCCAGTTGAGAAGTTAGGAGTAAATAGCTTGCAATGATGATGTGTGAGGATAAGGACGACGGGGGAAAAATTTGAAGAGGTAAAATATCCATGAATATTATTTTCCATTAAATAAGAAGAGGTAAAAAATTTATAGCAAGAAAAATGGGCAGAGAACACACAAAACATGGGGATTTTTGCAGACAAGTACCAGAAAATAAATTACGGCTACGAAGGAAGAAGACGATGGGGGAAAATATTTGCAGTAATATTTTACAGGAATAAAACAAAAGCAAAAACGGAACAAAATAGCTGGGCCCCCCCAACATGGACAACAAAGAAAAAAAGCCGCAAAAATTAATTGAAAACTGAAATAAGTTTACACAGTAAAGGAAGAGAGAGACAAAGAAACGACGTCGTTTCATTGTTAGAAGTGGGAAAAAAAATTCCAAAAGAAAATAAAAACACTGTTCATGTCAAACATTGACACTTATAAGTTATAATATATATATATATATATATTTTTTTTTTTTTTGATAAATAAATCCCTCTTTATATATATGTAATGTAAAATATATATATAGATATAGATCATCACATAAGGTCACTTTCTTTTTAAATTTATACCTTAAACCAAACCCCATATCTAAACTGCTAAACCCAAGCTCTACATCATAAGCTTCACAAATATATTAATTAATTGTTTAGTAACCTTATGTAATAATGTGAAATTGAACATTTTGTCTGCATTTGCATAATATTTTTTAAACTATAAATATTTTATTTAGTTATATACATGTGCCAAATTATAATTTTATCTTCATTTATATATAAATATTTAGATTTTATAATTTGGTTTGATTGTATAACTAGGTTAATCGTAATCAAAATCGATAGTTGTCCCGATTAATTGGCCAAAGTCAACATTGTCAACCTTAGAGTAACGTATGACTAGGTTAATCGTAATCCAAATCAACAAATTGCTCGATTAATTGACAAAAATCAACATTGTGGACCTTAGGGTAATTTATAATTAGGTTAATCGTAATCCAAATCTAAGGTTGTCCCGATTAATTGACCAGAATGACTCGATTAATTGACCAAAGTCAATATTGTTGACCTTAGGGTAATGCATAACTAGATTAATCGTAATCAAAATCGACAAATGACTTGATTAATTGACCAAAATCAATATTTGTTGATCTTATAGTAATGTATACTTTGGTTAATGATAATCCAAATTGATAAATGACTCGATTAATTGACCAAAGTCAACAATATTTCGATCCATATCAAAATCGAAGTTCCGATTTCGATACGATACCGGTTGATTCCAAACCGATATACCCATTTTTTTTAATACCAATTCCCAAGTAAAGTACTAAGGACCCGTTTGTTTGACAGGAATGGAATCTGGTTCTGGGAATTTGATTTCTAGGAATGTGATTACCAGTGATATAATTCCATTACAGTGTTTGGGTAACACTCGGGATTTCAGGAAGGGAAGTGACAAATTCCTTTTTATATGTTTGGTAACCATAAGGAATGGAATCCATTTTTTCAAATGTTAACAAACATTTTTCACTTATATAATTATATAACATATAGTCTCAAAAAAAAAAATTATATAACATATGATATTTATGAAACAATACCTGCAGAATTAACACTAAACTTATGTGAAATTACAAGATCATTACTTGAAGTTTCAATAATTACTAAATTCTCTATCGCATTATGAATTTTACCTTAAAAGCCCTTCAAACTCTAGGTCTATAATGACAATGCTCGTCATCACATAATCTGATATGAATCCCTTTTTATCCACGATTAATGATGATTTGAATTTGTAACATTTAGGAACGCAAATACCATTCTCTATGGAAAGATGTATATACATATATATAATCAAAATAAATATTATAATATATTTTTTTATTTTGTGTTGTATTTATAAAATTTATCAATAAATTGTTAATATATATTTAAATTGAGGTGGCAGGTGGGTAAGTGGGTGGGGGAGATGGACTTTGTGAAATGGAATGGGTGGCTCAGTTGATTTATGAGATTTTTTTTTTTATTCAAAAGTTTAATTTTAACTTTCTTATTATCATGTGGGTCAAATTACTCGATCAATTATCAATTAATATGTTGGACATTATTGAAACTTCAAAAGATAATTAATTTCACATAGAGTGTAAGTAGTATTCTTTATGTTGAATAATTATGTAATATATTTAAAATACATCAAAATTTATAATTTATGTATATTTTATAGTAAATTTTATATATATATATATATATATATATATATATATATATAAATGTGTGTGTGTGATTGAGTATATATGGAAAATATTATGTGATGTCTGGTGATACGATTACCAAACTACATGCCATTCCCAGATAAACAAACGGGTCCTAAAGTACTAAAGTCAGCGTTCAAATTTCCAATCCAAACTTCATTTCACTCTTCTCACTTCTTCTACGGACTGCCCTGGAGCAAAACCCAAATCTTCTTCTTCTTCAATTGAAAATCCCACCGCGCCGCCGCACCACCCACCCCCATCGCGCCTCCACCATCTCTCTCTCGGCCCAGATTTGTAATTTACAGAGGTACAGTCCAATGCCCAATTTTGTTCTTTTTTCTGATTTTCTCTTAATAAATTGGGTTCTAATTGTATTTAAAACCCAAAACTTGAATGATGCTAAAGTAATTTTTGGAGAGGGGACTGAGGCTAGGGGGTCTCTGATGTATTCTTTATAATTTCTATTCAACTTCATTGGATGGTTAGAGTGGTAGGAAGCATATTATTATTTACATATGTATTCAAGACAAATTATTTTTGATTCAATAATTCTTCGGATTTTTTGTACTGAATCAAATCGAACCGCACCGAATCGGTAAATTACCGAACCAAACCGAAATTTTCGGTTTGGCAAACAGTATGAGATTTCAGTATACCAAACCAGGAGGTATAACGAAATTTGGTACGGTTCGGTTCGGTTTGGTTTACCGTTTGCACAGCCCTACCTAAGATAGTAGCATGAGCAATTTGTATTTGTATGAGTACAAATTTTCACTTCAGGAGAAATTTGTATGAACCTGAGACCCAATAACTGAATGTGTTTACAATATGTGTTTACAATAATGCATAGATTTCACTCGATCGGGTGAATGTGTTTACAGTAATGCATAGATTTTAGTTAAAATTAGAGAACCAAGTGTTCCAGTGCTAAAATTTTAACAAATTGACATTTTCTTTTGTGCTTAGGTCTTGTATTTTTTAAATGGCTTCCAAGAAAAGAAGTAAACTTTCCTCCACATCCCAAGATAAACAAGTAAAGAAAGGTCTTAAGTCCAAGAAGCATACTAGTAAAACTCCCCAAGATAAACAAGCAAAGAAAGGTCTTAAGTCCAAGAAGCATACTAGTAAAACTCCCTCTTTTATAAGATTTAGTACCACAAATGCAGCCGAACGATTTGAAAAATATTTTTGTAAGAGAAAAGCAGTTAAAGAGGGGGGATTTGATATGACTGATAATACAGAACCAGTGTACCAGGTTGCTAATGATAGAGGGTGGAGCACATTTTGCAGGGAACCCGATGAGGGGGGATATCTGGGATTGGTCCAAGAGTTTTATGCACACCTCCCCGACAAGAATAATAATAATGTTACAGTTCGGGGTAAGAGTGTTCCAATGGGTCCAGATGAAATCAACAAGTTATATGGCCTCATATCTTACGAAGGCGGCGATGAATTTTCGGCCCTTTCCAAGAGTTTAAAAAGCAGCCCAAAATTGGATGACATCACAGAGGTAATTTGTAATAAGCAGCCCAAGTGGAAAGTAACCCAAAGTGGAAATTGTATGTCGTTCTCTGCCCGGCAACTCAAAGATCCATGCAAAATGTGGTTCAAGTTTGTGGTTTCCTGACTCCTTCCAAGGAAGGAAACCACCGGCTTCACTCCAGATAGAGCAATTTTATTATATTGCATAGTGACGATGAAATCAATAGACGTGGGTCGGTTAATTTATAATGAAATGGTCGATACGGCAACGGACCACGCTAAAACCAGTAGATGGTTGTGGTATCCGGCATTGATTTCTCGTTTATGTAAAGAAGTCGATGTTCCCTTGGATTCCAATGAGACATTGATTAAAGTAAGGAAACTGATCACTATGAAGTTGATCCCAGAAGGATTGTCGGACCTTGAGGACGCTGTTGAACCTCATGACAGTGACGCTGAACGAGCAGCTAAACGGCGGAGGGAATACAAAAAAGCACCTAAACTAGAACCAAACCCGAAGACACACATAGAGTGCTTGAAGTCACATCTACAAAGTATGCTGGACAACGAAAATAGGATACGGAAAGTCATGGAAAAGCAATTGAGGAAGGCCTCAAAACAAAAAGGGTACAACGTAGCCAAATACTGCCTTGTTGATTGTGTCCATGGCAGTGTAGTGGTACCATATTTTAATTCAGTTTAGAATGTGATGTCATTTGCAATACTAAAATAATACTTCTGAATCTTAACAGAATTATAAACATTTATCCCAGGAAATTGAGAGACAATTAACAGCCAAAAAAGCTTCCCGTGTTGAGAATCCAGCTGGCTGTGATATTCGCCTGCGGAAGAAGCTTCTCGTTCTGGATCTAAATGGCCTGCTTATGGATATCATCCATCCAAGCGATGTTCCTATCAATTCTTCCTACAAACCAGATGCAGTTCTAAATAATAAACACAACTAGAATTATTTAACTTAAAACTCATGAATTTTCTTCTATTTGTTGCCTGATGAGTTTATAACTTGATTCCTAATATGTATGTCAGTTTACTTGAGGCCCTACGGTCATGAATTCATGAAGTTCTGCATTGAGAACTTTGATGTAGGAATATGGACATCAAGAATGCGGTAATATGCAAACCCTTGTTATATCATAATTGGGTATACTCTTCCATATTCGCCTATTTGAAATATATGACCTTGGCGATGGTAATTTCAGGCATAACCTGGAGCCAATAATTGATTGTTTTTTTAGTCATCATAAGGAAGACTTGAAGTTTATATTTGTAAGACATTTTTTGCATGTTTACTTTAAGTTCTCATCCGAGGTATTATAATTCTCATTTTCTCTTTACAGGATCAGAAATGCTGTACAATCACAAATTATACACTCTGTGAGAGTTTGGGGGTTATTCCCTTAAAGAAAAATGAATTGGTGTGGAAGAAGTTTTTATAATTTAATGATTCAAATATTCTTTTGATTGATGATTTTCCAGTAAGCTTATTCTTTAATAAAATAATTTTCTCAGGGCAAAAAGAAGGCTGTCATGCTAAAGAATCTTCAGATGGTGTGGGATACGTTTAAAGATGATTATGATGATAATAACACTCTTTTGATTGATGATTAGTGAAAGCTTTATGCAATCCTGTAAGCTTATTCATTAATAACATAATTTTCATATTTGTCACTTCAATTCTTGAATTTGTTAACACTTTCTCTTTATTATGTTTTCAGGCACATACTGCAATCTTTCCTGAAACTTTTAGTATTTCTAGACTGGAAAATGACGATTCATTAGGTACATAACTCTAGTTTTACTTCTTCCTAACCGTTCCTGTTTCACATTAAGAATCAAATGCTTTTGCCAATTGCAGGGCCTAAAGGTGATCTTCGTGTTTACCTCGAAGGTTTACTCAATTCCATGGATGTAAAAGATTATGTAGAGCAAAACCCATTCGGGCAACAACCTATTACAGAAAAAAATCCAAATTGGAAATCTTGTAGTGATCTCAAGGTTTCATTGTCGAAAAAAAGATGTCATCGATACGGCATTCGCAAGAGAAAGACAAACACATAATAAGAAAACTGTTTGTTTATTTTATTGCTTTATTCGCAAGATACGGCATTCGCAAGAGAAAGACAAACACATAATAAGAAAACTGTTTGTTTATTTTATTGCTTTATTCGCAAGAGAAAGACAAACACATAACAAGAGGGAATGGCATCTTTCATATAGTTGATTACGGTTTTCTCAAATTGAGAAGACCATATGTGGTAGTACTGTTTCAATTCAAAATCATCTTATCAATCATAATTGATATAAGCGAAAATGTCATCTATTGTTTCAGCTCAAAATCATCTTATCAATCACATGATACGTTTACATTTCCTCAAAGACAGAAGACCTTAGAAGTGTCAAACCCGAGGTGGTTTTTTGTAATACCCAGTACTTGAGGTGGATTTTTGTAATTAGGTCTTGCCTCAGGGAGGTATTCGTAATTTACCCTTTCGAATAATCTATCGTAAGATTGATTAAGGTGTTATTAAATGGAGAAGACCAAAGCATAAACGTAAACTTTATGAACAGAGGTACTGGTATCTCACTTGGACATAGACAACGTTAAACTTGCTGGTTGAGGTACCGGTACGTTACCGTGAATTTAAAGTTGATCATCAGACGGGAATGGAAGGAGGGAAAATGTCTAACTCAGATAGCATTGTGCAAGTTTTGTAATACCCAGTATTTGAGGTGGATTTTTGTAATTAGGTCTTGCCTCAGGGAGGTATTCGTAATTTAACCTCTCGAAAAAGAAACGAAAATGTCATCTAATAAGATTGATTAAGGTGTTCTTAAATGGATTAGGCCGGTACGTTACCGTAACTTTAATCATCTCGGCAACTTGTGTCGACATCTACTCGTAATCGTAACCGGATCCAATGAGTCTCCCAACTATTTGTGAATAAGTTGAACATAAGGTACCGGTATCTCAATCAAACAACATAAAAGTAAACTTTATGAACAGAGGTACCGGTGTCTCACTAGGACATAAACAGCGTTAAACTTGTTGGTGGAGGTATCGGTACGTTACCGTGAATTTAAGGTACCGGTATCTCCCTCTGATAGCATTGTGCAAGTTTGAGCAAGTTGAACATCGGACGGGAATGGAAGGAGGGAAAATGTCTAACTCAGATAACATTGTGCAAGTTTTGTAATACCCAGTATTTGAGGTGGATTTTTGTAATTAGGTTTTGCCTCAGGGAGGTATTCGTAATTTACCCTCTCGAAAAAGAAACGAAAATGTCATCTAATAAGATTGATTAAGGTGTTCTTAAATGGAGTAGGCCGGTACGTTACCGTAACTTTAATCATCTCGGCAACTTGTGTCGACATCTACTCGTAATCGTAACCGGATCCAATGAGTCTCCTAACTATTTGTGAATAAGTTGAACATAAGGTACCGATATCTCAATCAAACAACATAAATGTAAACTTTATGAACAGAGGTACCTGTATCTCACGCGGACGTGAACAACGTTAAACTTGCTGGTTGAGGTACCGGTACGTTACCGTGAATTTAAGGTACCGGTATCTCCCTCTGATAGCATTGTGCAAGTTGAACATCGGACGGGAATGGAAGGAGGGAAAATGTTTAACTCAAATAGCATTGTGCAAGTTTTGTAAGAGGAGTATATAGTACTATATACCATAACTGATTGGGGATGTTTCTGACCATGACTGTAGTTAATTTCATTGTATGTTGATTTGATAACGAGGCAGCATTAGTAGTGGAGCTTTTACGAATAGGCTTCCAGTCCTGTTTGAGAACGACCCTTAGTTTTTCTTCCGTGTCCCTGTTAATAGATTTCTCAGTCTCACTGTCCCCCTTTGCCGACGAGGAAGAAGAAACTTTCTTCCGCGGTGGCCTGAATTAATTTTGAGATTAAGTGGAGGGCTTTTTGGACTTTTCGTCTTCTCACCCAGCTGAACGTTCTTCTTGGCAACACAAGAAGAACTGGGAATGGGAAGAAGAAGAGGGGAGTAGTGAGCGTGATTAAGAGGGTGTGGCCATGAGACCATGTACTGGGGAAAACCAAGAAATGCTTTCTGATGGGTTAATCCCACCAACTCAACTGCCGATGGCGGTGGTATAAGCTGGTGCGGTAGCTGAACTAATTTTGGGGAAGGGATCGCCACCACCTCAACCGCCGGTATTCTTGAATTTTGAGCTTCTTCTTGGAATTCTGGACTAATTGGCCGGTATTCCTGAGCATGAGGGTTTAAGGGTTTCATAGACATTTTATTTAATTCTAATTGATTCAATAAAGAAAGAGTGGGCCTTTTTCTTTAATCATCTCGGCAACTTGTGTCGACATCTACTCGTAATCGTAACCGGATCCAATGAGTCTCCCAACTATTTGTGAATAAGTTGAACATAAGGTATCGATATCTCAATCAAATAACATAAATGTAAACTTTATGAACGGACGTACCGGTATCTTACTAAGATATAAACAACGTTAAACGTGCTGTTTGAGGTACCGGTACTTTACCGTAAATTTAAGGTACCGGTATCTCCCTCTGATAGCATTGTGCAAGTTTGTCACCTAAAAAAATGTCGGACGGGAATGGAAGGAGGGAAAATGTTTTAACTCAGATAGCATTGTGCAAGTTTTGTAATACCCAATATTTGAAGTGGATTTTTGTAATTAGGTCTTGCCTCACGGAGGTATTCGTAATTTACCCTCTCGAAAAAGAAACGAAAATGTCATATAATAAGATTGATTAAGGTGTTCTTAAATGGATTAGGCCGGTACGTTACCGTAACTTTAATCATCTCGGCAACTTGTGTCGACATCTACTCGTAATCGTAACCGGATCCAATGAGTCTCCCAACTATTTGTGAATAAGTTGAACATAAGGTACCGATATCTCAATCAAACAACATAAATGTAAACTTTATGAACAGAGGTACCGGTATCACACGCGGACGTAAACAACGTTAAACTTGCTGGTTGAGGTACCGGTACGTTACTGTGAATTTAAGGTACCGATATCTCCCTCTGATTGCATTGTGCAAGTTTGGGCAAGTTTTGTGCAAGTTGAACATCGGACGGGAATGGAAGGAGGGAAAATGCCTAACTCAGATTAGGCCGGTACGTTACCGTAACTTTAATCATCTCGGTTTAAGGGTTTCATAGACATTTTATTTAATTCTAATTGATTCAATAAAGAAAGAGTGGGCCTTTTTCTTTTAAGCTAGTAGATATATCATATATATATATATATATATGGTGGAAGAAACGACAGTGTTTTAGCTTTTATTTTTGAGGCCAATAAAGTTTATAATTGCAAACACACTCATAAGTTTTGGTGACAATATAGATACAACCCCTAAATCTTCTCTGTCAACTCAATGGTATTTTTTTATAATATATCCTTATAATACTTGTAAAGATAAATTTAAAATTTTAATATGGCAGGTAGTAATCATTAACTGGGTCATTTCAAATTCTGATAAATCTTTTTTATTAAAACATTATGAATCAAACTAATTTATATTTATAAATACTTATTTAAATGAAAAATAAGATAAGAAGCTATTGTCATTCGTCACACATCGAACCCCCATCCGTCGATCAGCCTTCGCGGGGCAAACCTAGCCATAAATGACTTCGAGTTGGCTACCTTTAGAATAAGTTCACGTTCACGAGATCGATCTCGACGACAAGGTCAGTGGAGGCAAGCGCTATTGTAAAAGATACTGGTGAAAAGAAAAAAACAACTTAAATTTATTTGTTAGTTAAATTTTTTAAAATAAAATTTTGATCTTAATATTGAGACGATATAGTATTTCTTCTAATTAATTAATTTAATACTTATATCAAAATTAAATAAAAATAATGTCTTAAAATTACTCTTTTCTAAAATATTTTAGTATAATACAAGTTTACTAAGGTTTAATATTGATGGCCGGTGAGGTAGTAGCATGTTGGTTAAAACTTGTAAACGAAAAAAAAAAATGTTGGTTAAAGCAAATACTTCATGACCAGGAGGTCATGGATTCAACTCCCACTTAGTGTGGGTATTTCTCTAGTTTAATACTAGTCTTTCTAAATATTTTATCTTTGTTTGATATCAATTAAATAGATTCGAATAGATTTCCTGATATAAGTTAGAAATATTTATCAGCAATCTAAAAATTTAGTCAAAATTTATCAACTGTACAAACTAATTTACAAAAGATGTATTTGTTATAATATGAAACTTAAAGTAGTGAAATTTATACAAAAACTCTCAAGGAAAATTAAACCTTATAATTTTATCAAACCTCTGAAGAGGTGGACATGATTTCATTACTCTTGTAAAAATACATTAAATCAACACTTTCATGTAAAATTGATCTGTTATACTATTTGATTTCAATATGAAAAAAAAAAAGAAAAAGAAAATAAGATTATAAATTTACCAAAGTATTTCTGTAACTACGTTTTTTGTGTAATGTCAGCCCTGGATGATGGAGTAGATCGGACGGTGCAGGTTTGAAGATATGCATGATGAAGACAAGTGTTGGGAAGTGCGTAGGATAGACAGTGTTCGTATTTTCGTTTGCAAATAATTGGGGAGAAAGGTTTTGTTGAATGATGGAAAATAAGATAGCGAAGACATACAATTATAGCAATTATTTAATGCCATGTCTCATTACCAAACAAACCGATCAAGGATATCTTAGACGGCGATTTATATGTGAAGATCTGCTCTCGGCAGCTTTTGTGGTAACAACTGTAGATACTGCATAAAAGTGGCAATGTTGACAATGCCCAATTAAGCTTTTTGTTATCAGAAATTATTATACCTCAAATTGGAAAGAGTTGTGAAGAGTGAAATTAACTTTTATTTATTGCTAAATACATGAATTAATGTTCAATTAATGTTTAATATACTCATGAATGCCATCTATTTTCGAAAATGTATGTTCTTAAATGGATTAGGCCAGTACGTTATCGTAACTTTAATCATCTCGGCAACTTGTGTCGACATCTAATCGTAATCGTAACCGGATCCAATGACTCTCCCAACTATTTGTGAATAAGTTGAACATAAGGTACCGGTATCTCAATCAAACAACATAAACGTAAACTTTATGAACGGACGTACCGGTATCTTACTAAGATATAAAAAACGTTAAACGTGCTGTTGTAGGTACCGGTACTTTACCCTGAATTTAAGGTACCGGTATCTCCCTCTGATAGCATTGTGCAAGTTTGTCCCCTAAAAAAATGTCGGACGGGAATGGAAGGAGGGAAAATGTCTAACTCAGATAGCATTGTGCAAGTTTTGTAAAACCCAGTATTTGAGGTGGATTTTTGTAATTAGGTCTTGCCTCACGGAGGTATTCGTAATTTACCCTCTCGAAAAAGAAACGAAAATGTCATCTAATAAGATTGATTAAGGTGTTCTTAAATGGATTAGGCCGGTACGTTACCGTAACTTTAATCATCTCGGCAACTTGTGTCGACATCTACTCGTAATCGTAACCGGATCCAATGAGTCTCCCAACTACATGTGAATAAGTTGAACATAAGGTACCGATATCTCAATCAAACATAATAAATGTAAACTTTATGAGCAGAGGTACCGGTATCTCACGCGGACGTAAACAACGTTAAACTTGCTGGTTGAGGAACCGGTACGGTACCGTGAATTTAAGGTACCGGTAACTCCCTCTAATAGCATTGTGCAAGTTTGGGCAAGTTTTGTGCAAGTTGAACATCGGACGGGAATGGAAGGAGGGAAAATGCCTAACTCAGATTAGGCCGGTACGTTACCGTAACTTTAATCATCTCAGTTTAAGGGTTTCATAGACATTTTATTTAATTCTAATTGATTCAATAAAGAAAGAGTGGGCCTTTTGCTTTTAAGCTAGTAGATATAGCATATATATATATATGGTGGAAGAAACGACAGTGTTTTAGCTTTTATTTTTTAGGCCAATAAAGTTTATAATTACAAACACACTCATAAGTTTTTGTGACAATATGGATACACCCCCTAAATCTTCTTTGTCAACTCAGTGGTATTTTTTTATAATATATCCTTATAATACTTGTAAAGATAAATTTAAAATTTTAATATGCCAGGTAGTAATCATTAACTGGGTTATTTCAAATTCTGATAAATCTTTTTTATTAAAACTTTATGAATCAAACTAATTTATATTTATAAATACTTATTTAAATGAAAAATAAGATAAGAAGCTATTGTCATTCGTCACACATCGAACCCCCATCCGTCGATCAGCCTTCGCGGGGCCAACCTAGCCATAAATGACTTCGAGTTGGCTACCTTTAGCATAAGTTCACGTTCACGAGATCGATCTCGACGACAAGGTCAGTGGAGGCAAGCGCTATTGTAAAAGATACTGGTGAAAAGAAAAAAACAACTTAAATTTATTTGTTAGTTAAATTTTTTAAAATATAATTTTGATCTTAATATTGAGACGATATAGTATTTCTTCTAAAAAATTCATTTAATACTTATATCAAATGTTGGATGAAGATGAAGACATTAAAGTGAAGGGAGGTTTTGATGATTTCCAAAAGTCATCAGCTAAGTGGAAGCTTAGTACAAACCTTAGAAGATATTTGACCAAGGAAGAAGTATTTCAGACTAGTCAAATATGGTCCAGAAGACTACTGATCTGTTGCTGAAGAAGTAATCAGACTGGTGGACTATCAGCCAACTCAAATCAGATTAGTTCAAGTTTGGGATCAGCCGAGTATACATCAGACGAGTGACTTCGATCAGCAGAGTGGAAGTGGATCAGAAGTTAGTGCAACGGTAATAAATGCACTTGAAGTAATAAATGCTGAAGAGGAAGGGTATTTATGACAAATGATTGAAGAGAAACCTCGTATCAGCTTGGTGCATTTAATGCGGACTGACAGAAGGTACATCAGAGTGTACAGTATTCAGTCGCAGGTAGCCGTTTCTGCAGAAGGACCAGTACTCGAGGATTTGGACACTTGTCGATCTCTCAACGGGCAGATTTTCAAATCTCAAGTATAAATAGTTCAGTTCGTGAGTTGAAGAAAAATATACAACACATTTTGAGAGCAAAAATCTGAAGCAGAATTCTTCTAAGTCTCAAACTCAAGAACAGAACACTCATTAGCCGAGTCATTTGTTGACGAAGCAGAAAAGAGAGAAAACAAAATATACACATAAATCTGATTGATTTTGTTTAAATCGTGTTGTGAGAAGCTGTTATCCATCTTTGTGAGTGATAAAGCTTTGTAGAATAGGAGTTTCTTTGTGATTTCCTATTACGCACTTTTGGCCAGTTCATTTGTTGTTTGGCGCAAGCATTGTATACTGTAATCTATGTGATTTAGTATAACCCAAGATCTAAGTGACTTTGAAGAGTGGACTAAAGGATTTATATCCATATAACCACTATAAAAATCCTTTGTGTTTTTACTTGCATTATTTTCAGCATATTTGAAAGAGCATATTTAAAACACAAAAAGATTAACTGTTAAAAGTTTTAAAAAGGAGTTTGTTAAAAACTGGGGATAAAACTTTTTCTAAGTTAAAGAAAACTACTTGTGAAAAACACTTGACAAATCCGCTGCAAGTTAGTTATTTTTAAAACTCTGATTTTGGATAAAATCAGCTAAGTAAAATCAGAAGAGTGGTCAACTCTGCTGTTCAAAGCTTTGTGCGAGATCAGCTTAGTCTACTTACGATTCTTGATCAGCTTAGTCTGCTGACAGAAAAGTTAGAGAATTTTAAAAGGTAAATTTTAAAGAGGTCTATTCACCCACCCCCACCCCCCCCTCTAGACCTCATCTGACCACTTGGGACCAACAAGTGGTATCAGAGCAGGTGGTTCACCTGAACCATTTGCCTGATCAACGAGCTTGATCCTTAAGTGTTTTTTCAAAGGTTTTCAAAAGTTTTCAAAAGAGCATCTTTTTGAAAAACAAAACCTTTTGAAAATGGATTGCATCAGCCTTGTTCCCCACATAGGCGGTATGAGCTTTGAGGACTGGAAGATACGCATCGAAATTTTCCTTGCTGCTTACAATGACAATATGTACAGATGCATAACTCAAGGTCCAATAAAAGTTACCAAGAAAGTCATCGTTGATGGCGTAGAAAAGGTCGTTGAAAAAGACGTTGAAGAGATGATACCTGATGAAATTAAGCTGAATAATCTCGATAAGGTTGGAATCTTTATCATGACCAAGGCTCTGGACAATGAAAGGTTTGACAAGGTCAAACATTGCAAAACATCTAAGGAGATGTGGGACAAAGTCCGTGACATGAGCGAAGGGAACGAGTCTATAAAAGAACACAATCTGAGTGTTGCCATGGAGAAGTTTGAGAACTTCAAAATGAAACCTGGAGAAACCATTGACCAGATGGATTCAAGGTTTACAAAGGTGTTGAACAATGTATTGAAGTTGGGTAAGACGTTCACTGACAAGGAGATCACTGTCAAAGTTCTAAAGGCGCTACCACCAAAGTTCAACATGAAGATTACAGCAATGGAAGAATCAAGGGATCTGGGGAAGATCTCACTGACGGAGCTGTTTTCTGCACTCAAGGCGTACGAGTATAAAATGCCAAGGATGGGAATAGAAGAGACCTCAACTTCTGGCCCCACTGCTGCACTGGTCGCTGCAGAAAGAACAAGAAGATCCGCCGGAAAAAGCAGAGAAGAGGACTCATCTGATGAGGCCCCAGTACTGAGCAAGAAGGAGTACACTGCTGGCGATGTAGCTTTGTTATTGAACGGGTTCAAAAAGTTCTATAAAAGAAAAATGAAGAACAAATATAACAATGCTTCTACTTTTAAACCTGCCTCTAACTCTCATGATATTAAGGATGATTATAAATCCAAAATGATGTGCTATAATTGCAGGAAATTGGGACATTTCATCAAGGACTGCCCATATCCTAAAGCGGAGAAATATACAGAGGAGGAAAAGAAACAAAGGAAAGAGAGAAGAGAGAAGAGATACCAAAAGAGCAAAGTGTTGTTGGCTGAAGCTGAAAAGATGGCAGCCATCTACTCATCTAATTCAGAAACAGGCACGTCAAGTGATGACTCTGTTTTTGACGAGACACCTGCACTGCTCTGTCTCATGGCCAAGGAATCTGAAGATTCTGACAATGAGGTAATACTCTCTGAAAGTGAACTTGAGCTATTTAGTTCATTTGAGCAAATGATGAACAATAAAGCAGATGTTGTTAATGAATTTGCTAAGCTTAAGGACAAGATGATTATGCTGAAAAAGCAAAATGCTAAGCTGAAGTTGCTCAACGTAACATGCCTGCTGATTATGATGAAAATGAAGTTGCTCATGCTCCTGCTAAAACTCTAAAGCCTAATAAGCCTAAGACTTCAACATCTTGGGTTGTCAAAGGTGACACTAATCCACCAGGACCCTCTCAATAAAGGGTACCTAAAGCATTTTTATTTTGTTTTGTAGGTTAGGATTAGGAGTAGGAGTAAAGTAGTGAAGAAATGGTACTTGGACAGTGGATGTTCAAGGCACATGTGTAGAGACATACATGAACTGGCAGATGCTGTTGCTGTGAATGGTCCAAGAGTTACTTTTGGAGACAACAAAGAAGGCAAGGTTGTGGCTGTTGGAAAGCTTATCAAAGGAAACATAGAGATATCTGACGTCTCATATGTAAATGGCCTGAAGTACAATCTGCTGAGCATAAGTCAATTTTGTGACAAGGGATTTTCTGTAGTGTTTTCATCAGATAAGTGCTATGTTGAACAAATTGGAACAAAGAAGGTTATTTTATCTGGAAGAAGACAGGGAAATATCTATGTAGTCGACTGGAATTCTGTGGACAAGAATTCTAATGTTTGTTTGGTGGCTTCTACACCAAGTGAAATCAGTTGGCTTTGGCACAAAAGAATGAATCATTTGAATTTCAAGACCATAAATAGATTGATAAAAAATGATCTGGTAGAAGGAATTCCAAAGACTGTCATGAGCAAAGACAAGCTGTGTGACGCATGTCAGAAGGGTAAACAAGTGAAGTCCACTTTCAAAAGCAAGAAGCACCAATCTTCAACCAGAATTTTGGAGCTGTTACATATGGATTTGTTTGGCCCTATTGATCCAATCAGCAATGGTGGAAAGAAATACTGCTTAGCTGTTGTGGATGATTTTTCAAGATTTACTTGGGTGATTTTCATGAAGAAGAAAAGTGAAACCAAGGAACATCTTACCAATCTGATGGAACTGATCCAAAATGAGAAGAGTCAAAGAATATTGAAGATCAGATAAGATAGAGGGACTGAGTTCACAAACTCTACTGTTGAAGACTATTGTAACTCCAGAGGAATCAATCATGAGTACTCTGCTGCCAGAACCCCTCAACAAAATGGAGTTGCTGAAAGGAGAAACAGAACTCAAAAGGAAGCTACCAGGACAATGATAGCTGAAGCAAAGCTGCCCCAAAGATTCTGGGCAGAAGCCACAAATACAGCATGTTATACACAGAACAGGTGTATGATCAACAAAAGTCAAAACAAGACACCTTATGAGCTATGGAACAACAGAAAGCCTAATTTACATTATCTTAGGATTTTTGGGTGTAAATGTTATGTTTTGAATAATGGGAAAAATCACCTTACTGCATTTGCAGAGAAGGCTGATGAAGCTGTTTTTGTAGGTTACTCTACTGTTAGTAAAGCTTATAGAGTGTTTAACAAAAGAACTTTACTTGTAGAAGAATCTATTCATGTAGTATTTGATGAACCAAGCCAATCTTCTGAAAAGAATCAAAGTGCACTCCCAGAGATATCTGCTGACCTTCAGAAATTGAGTATGGAAAGAAAGGAAGAATATGTACCCATCATACTACCTGATTTAACTCAAGTTGTTAACTCAAGTGCTGTTCAAATCAGGCTGCTGATTGTCTAACAGAGGAGTTGCGAACAGCTGACAGACCAGAGACTGTTCAACAAACCACAACTGTTCAACAGACTACTACTGAGACTCCAACAGTAGTGTTGCAAGATCAACCAAGAGGACAACATCCAGATTTGCAACCTGATCTCAGATGGCTCAGAGATCACCCACCTGAGTTAGTGATTGGTGATCCTTTGGATAGAGTGAGAACTAGAAGGTCAACTGCAAATGAAACAATGTTTGTAAGTTTTCTTTCACAAATTGAGCCTAAATTGATTGATGAAGCTTTTAGTGATTCTCACTAGATTGAAGCAATGCAAGAAGAGTTGAATCAATTTGAAAGAAATGAAGTCCGGTACTTAGTTCCCAGACCTACTCATCAAAGGGTAATTGGCACTAAGTGGGTATTCAGGAATAAAATGAATGAAGATGGTATTGTTACCAGAAACAAAGCAAGACTAGTTGCCAAAGGTTATTGCCAAGAAGAAGGCATTGATTTTGATGAGACATTCGCACCAGTTGCAAGGCTTGAGGCAATCAGATTATTCTTAGCCTATGCTGCTCACAAGAACTTCATTGTCTATCAGATGGATGTGAAGTCTGCTTTTCTCAATGGAGAATTGCAAGAGGAAGTTTATGTTGAACAACCCCCTGGCTTTGAAGTTTATCAACAAGGAGACAAGGTGTATCGTCTGAAGAAAGCTCTCTATGGACTGAAACAGGCTCCAAGAGCATGGTATGATACTTTATCTGATTTTTTTTAATTAAAGGATTTCGCAAAGGTAAAGTAGATAAAACCTTGTTCACTATTGAATGGGATAATTATATATTGCTAGTTCAAATATATGTGGACGATATTATTTTTGGTTCAACTAACAAACAGATGTGTGAGAGGTTCTCTAAGCTGTTGCAGAACAAGTTTGAAATGAGCATGATGGGAGAACTGAATTACTTTCTTGGATTACAAGTCAAACAGCTACCTGATGGTATTTTTATTAATCAAGCAAAGTACACAAAAGATCTGTTCAAGAAATTTGGTATGGAAAGTAGCTCATCTGTTAATGTTCCTATGTCTACTGGACTTCGTCTGGACAAGGATGAAGGTGGCAAGTCAGTTGACATTACCAAATACAGAGGCATAATTGGGTCACTGTTGTACTTAACAACTAGCAGACCTGATATTATGTATTCTGTTGGGGTTTGTGCGAGATTTCAATCAGATCCTAAGGAATCTCATCTCTTAGCTGCCAAAAGGATATTAAAGTATCTCAAAGGCACACAAGATTTAGGATTGTGGTACCCAAAGGAATCAGGATTTGAACTTATTGGATATTCAGATTCTGACCTTGCTGGCTGCAAAATTGATAGGAAGAGTACTACATGTGCTTGTCAATTTTTAGGCAGTCGTCTGATCTCATGGATGAGTAAGAAACAGACTTCAGTATCCATATCTACTGCTGAAGCTGAATACATTGCTGCTGGAGCATGTTGTGCACAAATACTTTGGTTGAAGCATCAACTAGAAGACTATAATCTCAAGATCAGTGGAATCCCTATCTACTGTGACAATACAAGTGCAATCTCACTTACTCAGAACACTACTAGTCATTCCAGGACTAAGCATATTGAAATCAAACATCACTTCATCAGATACCATGTTGAAAAAGGAAATGTTATTATTAAGTATGTTCATACAGACAATCAGATTGCTGACATTTTCACCAAACCATTGAATGAAGCAAGATTTTCCACTCTAAGAGCGGAATTGGGCTTGTTAAAATTAGATTCATAAGCTGAGGGGGAACCTATCAGAAGACTGGGTTCAACAGCTGACTAATCTGATATCAACAAGTGTTACACTTCAAGAAGACTGACTCTCAACAGACTAGTTGACTGATGAATTCTTGAATTCAGGGGGGAACGTGTAAGACTAGCGGTACCCTTGTTTTAAAGACGAAATCTTCAATGACAGTAGTTGAAGTTGTTTTAATCAAAAGATTTGTTCTTAACTCTTGAAGATCTGAAGATTATTTATCTTGCTGGATTGACAAACAGCAAAGGAAGATCACTAGATATTGGCTTTCACTAGTGATATATTGTATCAGACAAGTCGTCTATCAGATAAGTAGCATTCTACTCATCTGTTTTTATCTATGTCAGCTTATACTTAAGTGTTGTACTGAAAACGTTTTTATCAAAAGCACGCTTTTATAAGTAACAGACAAGTGGCGTTGCAAATTCCCGCCTGTCTGACATATTTAATGCTATTTTGAAATCTGCGTATCACGATCACACGATCTGCTTTTCAGTAACTGATCTAACGGTTACCACTTTTCACGGAAACCGACAAGAAGTAATATCTATATAACCAGATCTGATCAGCTTACTAAGATTTTACGCACCCTAAAAATTTCAAAAGCATACAGAGCAATTTTGCAAATTTCTACTGCAAATTTCTCTCCGTTTTCCTTAATCTTTTTCAGAATGTTTGCCAAAGAAGCTGCTGCTGAAGGTATGTTCTTGAACTACCTGACTTACCACACGACTGGCACACCATTGATGAAGGAAATTTTGGAAAAATTCAAGGCAGCCACACTGGTTAACTTCATGGACGCCCATGAATATATGATTTTCAAAGAACAGGTGATGGAATTTTACGGTTCAAAAGATGATATTAACTTTGAAAAGCTGGAAATTACTGCAAAAATTGGGGACAGAGTTATCCGTATAACCCCCAAACTGCTGAATGAGGTGTATGGATTATCTCTAGAAGGGTCTACTGAGTTTTCTACCTTAGCTGAACCTCTTGAAGCATATTTCTGGAATCTGGCTTCCAAGAAAAATCAAGTGCTGTCTGGAAGCACAAAGAAGAATCAGCTGAAGGATGAATTTCAGCGAATGGCTGATTTGGTTGCCAAGGTCCTTCAGAATTGCACCTTCTCATTGGACAGTGTACCAATGAAGAGATTTCACACAATGATAGCCATTTTCTATGGTTTGAAGGTGAACTGGGCAAACTTCATCTGGTATGTACTTGCTGATCACAAAGTGCGTGGTCTGACTCTGCACATGATATTCCTTAGTCATCTGCTGGTGAATTTGGGATGTGAAGTGACTAATGGAAAGGAAATTCATAAGGCGAAGGAGTTAAGGACTTATGATCCAGTAAAAACTGGAAAATCTAAGGAGCCTGATGTTGTGCCAGAGAAGAAGCAACAGAAAAGAAAGGCCACTGAGCCTAAGGAGCCTGCTGATAAAGGCAAGAAAAGTAAGAAAATTGTTCAAACAGCTAAGCCAGCTGTTCAAGCCAGAACAGGTTCGTCTAAAAAGAAGGATGCTGTGGATTCATTCATTGATGAAACAGTCAAGGAGATTGATGAGATGGACACTGAAACCTCTCCTGAAAGAACAGTTTCAGCTGAACTACCAGCTGAAAATGTAGCTAAAAGGACAAGGAGCGCATTAAAAGATTATGCCACTTCTACTGCTGCTGCTGTTCCTTATACAAAGAAAACCGCCAGAAAGAAGATGACATTTATAGAAGAAGACACTGAACTTTCTGAGCTGGTTAGAAAAAGTCCTCCATCTGCTGAGAGGCCTGTTGAAAAAGTGAAAAAGTCTGCTGAAGTGAAGTCAGCTGGTCAAGAAAAACAGACTTCCACAACAACAGCCGAGGTTGCTGAACCTCAAAAGGATCCTGAAGTGCAGATCCTTGAACCAATTGCTGCTCCACCAGTGGCAATTGCACCACCAGAATCAACAGCTGCGGCACCAGTTGTTGAATCCAGAGCTGTCAGGAAGAAAAGAACTGGCAAAGCAAAAGTACCAGCTTACAACAAGAAGAAACGCGAGGAAACTGAGCTAAGAAAACGTGAAGAAGCTGAGTTGAAGAGAGCTTTGGAAGCGAGTAAAAAGGATGCTGATGTCAAAAAGATGACTGAAGCAGAGTTAGCTGCCAAGGAAGAAGCAGACTTGGCAAAGGCCCTGGAAGAAAGTAAGAAGGATGCATACGGACCACGGAGGTCTGGAGGCATCGTGATTGGAGAAAGACCCAAGGAAGGACAATATATCTTACCAAGGGCTGAACCAATCAAAAAGAAGAAGTCTGAAGTAAGAAGAGCACTTCAGATAGTCCAAAGTGACTCTACTGTCTTCAAAAGATTTGAAGCTGAGCTAGAAAGGATGAATCAGCTGCTTCAATCTAGGACTACCTTTCTCCCAGAAAAGATAAGGTACAATCGTTGGAGGGAGTATAGGTTGAACAAATCTGAGGAAGAGATCCAAGCATGGAAGGAGTTTGCTGCTGAAGGCCGTTGGGTTCTAAGTTGGCTGCATACATCTTCTGTTGCGAAGGCATTGGACTCAGATTTCGTAAGAGACAGATTGCATGATTTTGCAAAAATCATTGCAACTCAGGAGGCAACTGCTATCAAAAACTCAATTCCAAATAAACCAGGTCCTGCTGATGACCGGATTTATAGAGCAGTTAAAATTGCTATTTACACGACTTTGGAGAAATGGGCTGAGAGATCTAGATTTGAACCAGGAACATCAAGTACAACGCCCACTCTGCCGAGTTTACAACAAATAGCCTATGGTTCTGATATCAGTACTTATCAAGAAAAGCTGAGTATTCAATAGACTACTTCACCATTCGTGCCAGCTGACTTAATTCGTCAGAAGACAGTTGTGTCCACTGATGGTACTGAGATCATTCACGTAGCTGATGAGCCAGCTAGTGAAGAACAGAAGAAAGACCAGCAAGCTGAAGAGATCAACTTGGAAACATCAACAAAGCTGCCCGCTGTAGTCAAGGACTTAGTTCCTTTAGCTTTGGAGTGGAAAGCTGAAGAAAGTCCTGTTCTTCATGAAGCTCCTGTTCAACAGGAAGAAGAACCTGCTGAATCATCACAACCTGCTCCTACTGCTAACTTGCATTCCTCGCTGATGGAGTCAATGCAGATGCTGATTGAAAACGCTATGAAGGAGATGGAGTTGAAGAATCAGCTGATGATTAAGCAAATGCAGGAAGATACTGCAAAAATGGTTAAGGACGCCATTGAAGATTTTCCTCTACCACCAGACAATTCCCTTATGCTGACTCAAAGCATCTTGAGCTTAAACAGAAATATTGAAGATGTGAAGGCTGATGTAAGTCACCTCCACGCTGCTCTTCAAAGAAATGAGTCTGATATTGCTGGGATTGGACGAGTCATGAAACAAGTTGGTGAAGCAGAAATTGAAAAGAATATTATGCAAGAGTTCACTGCTGTCACAAATAAAGCTCAAAGTGAAATATCAACACTTCAACTGAATGTTGATTGCCTAAATGACCAAGCTGGTGAGATAAAATCAAATCAACTTCGCATGGAACCTACTCTAAATCACCACTGTGCTGAACAACAAGTTTTGGATAACAACATCAAGAAGCTTTGTGCTGCTGTCAACATAACTCCTGATCAACTTAACCCTGATGCTGATGACAAAAAGGGGGAAGAGGAATCAGCTAAGAAGACTGTTGATGCTGCAACTGTTCAAGTACAAGACCAACGGGCTTCTGCTGGAAAGCCAAGTGAAGAAGATGTACTTCAAAAGGAAGCTGAAGATGAAGCTGATGATAAAGTAGAACCCAAGGATGGAGCTAAAACTGACAAGGAGTTAGCTGCCTCTAAGTACTCTGCTGAAGAACAGCTTAATCCAGACATGAAGGTTAAATGGATTGAGGACATCAAAGCAAGATTTGAAGCTGAAGAAAGAAAGGAAAAATTAAAAGGTCTTGCTGATGCCTTCTCATCTGGTGAAGATGAAGAAAGTAGTGAAGAAGTTGAAGAAGAAGAGGAAGAAGAAGAAGATGAAGAAGCTGAGGACTAGACTAGTTTACTAGACTAGATCATTTGTTGAAAATATGTAACCAGTTTACTTTATCTGTAATTTTTCACTTAAGTCTATCTTTGCTTGTAACTTGCACTGTAATTTTTAAAAGATCAAATCTATAAAAAGTTCAAGCTTCCAACAGATTATTTCTATCTCAGAAATTTTTGAGGAATCAACTTTAGTTTAGGTACAGGTACTTAGCTGAAGTTTTGTCATCATCAAAAAGGGGGAAATTGTTGGATAAAGATGAAGACATTAAAGTGAAGGGAGGTTTTGATGATTTCCAAAAGTCATCAGCTAAGTGGAAGCTTAGTACAAACCTTAGAAGATATTTGACCAAGGAAGAAGTATTTCAGACTAGTCAAATATGGTCCAGAAGACTACTGATCTGTTGCTGAAGAAGTAATCAGACTGGTGGACTATCAGCCAACTCAAATCTGATTAGTTCAAGTTTGGGATCAGCCTAGTATACATCAGACGAGTGACTTCGATCAGCAGAGTGGAAGTGGATCAGAAGTTAGTGCAACGGTAATAAATGCACTTGAAGTAATAAATGCTGAAGAGGAAGGGTATTTATGACAAATGATTGAAGAGAAACCTCGTATCAGCTTGGTGCATTTAATGCGGACTGACAGAAGGTACATCAGAGTGTACAGTATTCAGTCGCAGGTAGCCGTTTCTGCAGAAGGACCAGTACTCGAGGATTTGGACACCTGTCGATCTCTCAACGGGCAGATTTTCAAATCTCAAGTATAAATAGTTCAGTTCGTGAGTTGAAGAAAAATATACAACACATTTTGAGAGCAAAAATATGAAGCAGAATTCTTCTAAGTCTCAAACTCAAGAACAGAACACTCATCAGCCGAGTCATTTGTTGACGAAGCAGAAAAGAGAGCAAACAGAATATACACATAAATCTGAGTGAATTTGTTTAAATCGTGTTGTGAGAAGCTGTTATACATCTTTGTGAGTGATAAAGCTTTGTAGAATAGGAGTTTCTTTGTGATTTCCTATTACGCACTTGTGGCCAGTTCATTTGTTGTTTGGCGCAAGCATTGTATACTGTAATCTATGTGATTTAGTATAACCCAAGATCTAAGTGACTTGGAAGAGTGGACTAAAGGATTTATATCCATATAAACACAAAAAGGTTAACTGTTAAAAGTTTTAAAAAAGAGTTTGTTAAAAACTGGGGATAAAACTTTTTCTAAGTTAAAGAAAACTACTTGTGAAAAACACTTGACAAATCCGCTGCAAGTTAGTTATTTTTAAAACTCTGATTTTGGATAAAATCAGCTAAGTAAAATCAGAAGAGTGGTCCACTCTGCTGTTCAAAGCTTTGTGCGAGATCAGCTTAGTCTACTTACGATTCTTGATCAGCTTAGTCTGCTGACAGAAAAGTTAGAGAATTTTAAAAGGGAAATTTTAAAGAGGTCTATTCACCCCCTCTCTAGACATCATCTGACCACTTGGGACCAACCTCAAACTTAAATAAAAATAATGTCTTAAAATTACTCTTTTCTAAAATATTTTAGTATAATACAAGTTTACTAAGGTTTAATATTGATGGCCGGTGAGGTAGTAGCATGTTGGTTAAAACTTTTAAACGAAAAAAAAAAATGTTGGTTAAAGCAAATACTTAATGACCAGGAGGTCATGGATTCAACTCCCACTTAGTGTGGGTATTTCTCTAGTTTAATACTAGTCTTTCTAAATATTTTATCTTTGTTTGATATCAATTAAATAGATTCGAATAGATTTCCTGATATAAGTTAGAAATATTTATCAGCAATCTAAAAATTTAGTCAAAATTTATCAACTGTACAAACTAATTTACAAGAGATGTATTTGTTATAATATGAAACTTAAAGTAGTGAAATTTATACAAAAACTCTCAAGGAAAATTAAACCTTATAATTTTATCAAACCTCTGAAGAGGTGGACATGATTTCATTACTCTTGTAAAAATACATTAAATCAACACTTTCATGTAAAATTGATCTGTTATACTATTTGATTTCAATATGAAAAAAAAAAAAGAAAAAGAAAATAAGATTATAAATTTACCAAAATATTACTGTAACTACGTTTTTTGTGTAATGTCAGCCCTCGATGATGGAGAAGATCGGACGGTGCAGGTTTGAAGATATGCATGATGAAGACAAGTGTTGGGAAGTGTGTAGGATAGACAGTGTTCGTATTTTCGTTTGCAAATAATTGGGGAGAAAGGTTTTGTTGAATGATGGAAAATCAGATAGCGAAGACATACAATTATAGCAATTATTTAATGCCATGTCTCATTACCAACAAACCGATCAAGGATATCTTAGACGGCGGTTTATATGTGAAGATCTTCTCTCAACAGCTTTTGTGGTAACAACTGTAGATACTGCATAAAAGTGGCACTGTTGACAATGCCCAATTAAGCTTTTTGTTATGAGAAATTATTATCCCTCAAATTGGAAAGAGTTGTGAAGAGTGAAATTAACCTTTATTTATTGTTAAATACATGAATTAATGTTCAATTAATGTTTAATATACTCATGAATGCCATCTATTTTCGGAAATGTATGTTCTTAAATGGATTAGGCCCGTACGTTACCGTAACTTTAATCATCTCGGCAACTTGTGTCGACATATACTCGTAATCGTAACCGGATCCAATGAGTCTCCCAACTATTTGTGAATAAATTGAACATAAGGTACCGGTATCTCAATCAAACAACATAAACGTAAACTTTATGAACGGACGTACCGGTATCTTACTAAGATATAAACAACGTTAAACGTGCTGTTTGAGGTACCGGTACTTTACCGTGAATTTAAGGTACCGGTATCTCCCTCTGATAGCATTGTGCAAGTTTGTCACCTAAAAAAATGTCGGACGGGAATGGAAGGAGGGAAAATGTCTAACTCAGATAGCATTGTGCAAGTTTTGTAATAGCCAGTATTTGAGGTGGATTTTTGTAATTAGGTCTTGCCTCACGGAGGTATTCGTAAATTACCCTCTCGAAAAAGAAACGAAAATGTCCTCTAATAAGATTGATTAAGGTGTTCTTAAATGGATTAGGCCGGTACGTTACCGTAACTTTAATCATCTCGGCAACTTGTGTCGACATCTACTCGTAATCGTAACCGGATCCAATGAGTCTCCCAACTATTTGTGAATAAGTTGAACATAAGGTACCGATATCTCAATCAAACAACATAAATGTAAACTTTATGAACAGAGGTACCGGTATCTCACGCGGACGTAAACAACGTTAAACTTGCTGGTAGAGGTACCGGTACGTTACCGTGAATTTAAGGTACCGGTATCTCCCTCTGATAGCATTGTGCAAGTTTGGGCAAGTTTTTTGCAATTTGAACATCGGACGGGAATGGAAGGAGGGAAAATGTCTAACTCAGATTAGGCCGGTACGTTGCCGTAACTTTAATCATCTCGGTTTAAGGGTTTCCTAGACATTTTATTTAATTCTAATTGATTCAATAAAGAAAGAGTGGGCCTTTTTCTTTTAAGCTAGTAGATATATCATATATATACATATGATAGAAGAAACGACAGTGTTTTTGCTTTTATTTTTAAGGCCAATAAAGTTTATAATTGCAAACACACTCATAAGTTTTGGTGACAATATAGATACACCCCCTAAATCTTCTCTGTCAACTCAATGGTATTTTTTTATAATATATCCTTATATTACTTGTAAAGATAAATTTAAAATTTTAAGATGGCAGGTAGTAATCATTAACTGGGTCATTTCAAATTCTGATAAATCATTTTTATTAAAACTTTATGAATCAAACTAATTTATATTTATAAATGCTTATTTAAATGAAAAATAAGATAAGAAGCTATTGTCATTCGTCACACATCGAACCCCCATCCGTCGATCAGCCTTCGTGGGGCCAACCTAGCCATAAATGACTTCGAGTTGGCTACCTTTAGCATAAGTTCAAGTTCACAAGATCGATCTCGACGACAAGGTCAGTGGAGGCAAGCGCTATTGTAAAAGATACTGGTGAAAAGAAAAAAAACAACTTAAATTTATTTGTTAGTTAAAATTTTTAAAATATAATTTTGATCTTAATATTGAGACGATATAGTATTTCTTCTAAATAATTAATTTAATACTTATATCAAAATTAAATAAAAATAATGTCTTAAAATTACTCTTTTCTAAAATATTTTAGTATAATACAAGTTTACTAAGGTTTAATATTGATGGCCGGTGAGGTAGTAGCATGTTGGTTAAAACTTGTAAATGAAAAAAAAAATGTTGGTTAAAGCAAATACTTCATGACCAGGAGGTCATGGATTCAACTCCCACTTAGTGTGGGTATTTCTCTAGTTTAATACTAGTCTTTCTAAATATTTTATCTTTGTTTGATATATATCAATTAAATAGATTCGAATAGATTTCCTGATATAAGTTAGAAATATTTATCAGCAATCTAGAAATTTAGTCAAAATTTATCAACTGTACAAACTAATTTACAAGAGATGTATTTGTTATAATATGAAACTTAAAGTAGTGAAATTTATACAAAAACTCTTAAGGAAAATTAAATCTTATAATTTTATCAAACCTCTGAAGAGGTGGACATGATTTCATTACTCTTGTAAAAATACATTAAATCAACACTTTCATGTAAAATTGATCTGTTATACTATTTGATTTCAATATGAAAAAAAAAAGAAAAAGAAAATAAGATTATAAATTTACCAAAATATTACTGTAACTACGTTTTTTGTGTAATGTCAGCCCGGGATGATGGAGAAGATCGGACGGTGCAGGTTTGAAGATATGCATGATGAAGGCAAGTGTTGGGAAGTGTGTAGGATAGACAGTGTTCGTATTTTCGTTTGCAAATAATTGGGGAGAAAGGTTTTGTTGAATGATGGAAAATTAGATAGCGAAGACATACAATTATAGCAATTATTTAATGCCATGTCTCATTACCAAACAAACCGATCAAGGATATCTTAGACGGCGGTTTATATGTGAAGATCTGCTCTCGGCAGCTTTTGTGGTAACAACTGTAGATACTGCATAAAAGTGGCACTGTTGACAATGCCCAATTAAGCTTTTTGTTATGAGGAATTATTATCCCTCAAATTGGAAAGAGTTGTGAAGAGTGAAATTAACCTTTATTTATTGCTAAATACATGAATTAATGTTCAATTAATGTTTAATATACTCATGAATGCCATCTATTTTCGGAAATGTATGTTCTTAAATGGATTAGGCCCGTACGTTACCGTAACTTTAATCATCTCGGCAACTTGTGTCGACATTTACTCGTAATCGTAACCGGATCCAATGAGTCTCCCAACTATTTGTGAATAAGTTGAACATAAGGTACCGGTATCTCAATCAAACAACATAAAAGTAAACTTTATGAACAGAGGTACCGGTGTCTCACTAGGACATAAACAGCGTTAAACTTGTTGGTGGAGGTACCGGTACGTTACCGTGAATTTAAGGTACCGGTATCTCCCTCTGATAGCATTGTGCAAGTTTGGGCAAGTTGAACATCGGACGGGAATGGAAGGAGGGAAAATGTCTAACTCAGATAGTATTGTGCAAGTTTTGTAATACCCTGTATTTGAGGTGGATTTTTGTAATTAGGTCTTGCCTCACGGAGGTATTCGTAATTTACCCTCTAGAAAAAGAAACGAAAATGTCATCTAATAAGATTGATTAAGGTGTTCTTAAATGGATTAGGCCGGTACGTTACCGTAACTTTAATCATCTCGGCAACTTGTGTCGACATCTACTCGTAATCGTAACCGGATCCAATGAGTCTCCCAACTATTTGTGAATAAGTTGAACATAAGGTACCAATATCTCAATCAAACAACATAAATGTAAACTTTATGAACACAGGTACTGGTATCTCACGCGGACGTAAACAACGTTAAACTTGCTGGTAGAGGTACCGGTACGTTACCGTGAATTTAAGGTACCGGTATCTCCCTCTGATAGAATTGTGCAAGTTTGGGCAAGTTTTGTGCAAGTTGAACATCGGACGGGAATGGAAGGAGGGAAAATGTCTAGCTCAGATTAGGCCGGTACGTTACCGTAACTTTAATCATCTCGGTTTAAGGGTTTCATAGACATTTTATTTAATTCTAATTGATTCAATAAAGAAAGAGTGGGCCTTTTTCTTTTAAGCTAGTAGATATATCATATATATATATATATATGGTGGAAGAAACGACAGTGTTTTTGCTTTTATTTTTAAGGCCAATAAAGTTTATAATTGCAAACACACTCATAAGTTTTGGTGACAATATAGATACACCCCCTAAATCTTCTCTGTCAACTCAATGGTATTTTTTTATAATATATCCTTATATTACTTGTAAAGATAAATTTAAAATTTTAAGATGGCAGGTAGTAATCATTAACTGGGTCATTTCAAATTCTGATAAATATTTTTTATTAAAACTTTATGAATTAAACTCATTTATATTTATATATACTTATTTAAACGAAAAATAAGATAAGAAGCTATTGTCATTCGTCACACATCGAACCCCCATCCGTCGATCAGCCTTCGCGGGGCCAACCTAGCCATAAATGACTTCGAGTTGGCTACCTTTAGCATAAGTTCACGTTCACGAGATCGATCTCGACAACAAGGTCAGTGGAGGCAAGCGCTATTGTAAAAGATACTGGTGAAAAGAAAAAAACAACTTAAATTTATTTGTTAGTTAAATTTTTTAAAATATAATTTTGATCTTAATATTGAGACGATATAGTATTTCTTCTAAATAATTAATTTAATACTTATATCAAAATTAAATAAAAATAATGTCTTAAAATTACTCTTTTCTAAAATATTTTAGTATAATACAAGTTTACTAAGGTTTAATATTGATGGCCGCTGAGGTAGTAGCATGTTGGTTAAAACTTGTAAACGAAAAAAAAAAATGTTGGTTAAAGCAAATACTTCATGACCAGAAGATCATGGATTCAACTCCCACTTAGAGTGGGTATTTCTCTAGTTTAATACTAGTCTTTCTAAATATTTTATCTTTGTTTGATATCAATTAAATAGATTCGAATAGATTTCCTGATATAAGTTAGAAATATTTATCAGCAATCTAGAAATTTAGTCAAAATTTATCAACTGTACAAACTAATTTACAAGAGATGTATTTGTTATAATATGAAACTTAAAGTAGTGAAATTTATACAAAAACTCTCAAGGAAAATTAAACCTTATAATTTTATCAAACCTCTGAAGAGGTGGACATGATTTCATTACTCTTGTAAAAATACATTAAATCAACAATTTCATGTGAAATTGATCTGTTATACTATTTGATTTCAATATGAAAAAAAAAGAAAAAGAAAATAAGATTATAAATTTACCAAAATATTACTGTAACTACGTTTTTTGTGTAATGTCAGCCCGGGATGATGGAGAAGATCGGACGGTGCAGGTTTGAAGATATGCATGATGAAGGCAAGTGTTGGGAAGTGTGTAGAAAATACAGTGTTCGTATTTTCGTTTGCAAATAATTGGGGAAAAAGGTTTTGTTGAATGATGGAAAAGCAGATAGCGAAGACATACAATTATAGCAATTATTTAATGCCATGTCTCATTAACAAACAAACCGATCAAGGATATCTTAGACGGCGGTTTATATGTGAAGATCTGCTCTCGGCAGCTTTTGTGGTAACAACTGTAGATACTGCATAAAAGTGGCACTGTTGACAATGCCCAATTAAGCTTTTTGTTATGAGAAATTATTATCCCTCAAATTGGAAAGAGTTGTGAAGAGTGAAATTAACCTTTATTTATTGCTAAATACATGAATTAATGTTCAATTAATGTTTAATATACTCATGAATGCCATCTATTTTCGGAAATGTATGTTCTTAAATGGATTAGGCCGGTACGTTACCGTAACTTTAATCATCTCGGCAACTTGTGTCGACATCTACTTGTAATCGTAACCGGATCCAATGAGTCTCCCAACTATTTGTGAATAAGTTGAACATAAGGTACCGGTATCTCAATCAAACAACATACACGTAAACTTTATGAACGGACGTACCGGTATCTTACTAAGATATAAACAACGTTAAACGTGTTGTTTAAGGTACCGGTACTTTACCGTGAATTTAAGGTACCGGTATCTCCCTATGATAGCATCGTGCAAGTTTGTCACCTAAAAAAATGTCGGACGGGAACGGAAGGAGGGAAAATGTCTAACTCAGATAGCATTGTGCAAGTTTGGTAATACCCAGTATTTGAGGTGGATTTTTGTAATTAGGTCTTGCCTCACGGAGGTATTCGTAATTTACCCTCTCGAAAAAGAAACGAAAATGTCATCTAATAAGATTGATTAAGGTGTTCTTAAATGGATTAGGCCGGTACGTTATCGTAACTTTAATAATCTCGGCAACTTGTGTCGACATCTACTCGTAATCGTAACCAGATCCAATGAGTCTCCCAACTATTTATGAATAAGTTGAACATAAGGTACCGATATCTCAATCAAACAACATAAATGTAAACTTTATGAACAGAGGTACCGGTATCTCACGCGGACGTAAACAACGTTAAACTTGCTGGTTGAGGTACCGGTACGTTACCGTGAATTTAAGGTACCGGTATCTGCCTCTGATAGCATTGTGCAAGTTTGTTGGATGATGATGAAGATGGAAGATATAAAGTGAAGGGAGGTTTTGATGATTTCCAAAACATCAGAACCAACTAAGTATGAAAGCTTAGTACAGACCTTCAAAGATATTTGACTAAGGAAGATTTATTTCAGACGAGTCAAATATGGTCCAGAAGACTACTGATCTGTTGCTGAAGAAGGAATCAAACTGGTGGACTATCAGCCGACTCAAATAAGATTAGTTCAAGTTTGGGATCAGCCGAGTATACATCAGACGAGTGATTTCGATCAGCCGAGTAGAAGGGATCAAGAAGAGGAGCTCGCACAGACCAAAGCTGATTCTGAGTTATCCTATCAGCGCGGCAAGGAAGACTCACGCCTAAGCTCGATAAGAGAGTTTTTGGAGTCACCGGCGTTAGATGCCATAGCTCGGAAAAGGGTAGACCAGATTCTTCAGACCACTTTTTACAAGGGTGTTCGACAGCTGGTCTCGGCGAAGGTTATCCCCAAAAAGATCGATGAATATCTGAAACATATGGACATCTTCAAGAACATGGACGGAGAGAACTATCGAGTTTCAACCTCGAGCTCCACAGATTGGGAAAAACATGAGTTCGCTCCATTTGTGAGAGAGTTCGGGGTTCCAATGCCCAATCCCGATTTGTTGGATTTGGAGACGTCCAGCACGAGCTCAAGTTCAGACAGTTCGGAGGACGAAGATGGCCAAGATACTTCTGATGACGGGGACGATCGAGAAGCTTCTGGAGATGCTGAGGTCGACATCAAAGATGGATCCGAGAGCGAGGGCAAAGAGGAGCAGTCAAGCCCTTAAAATTCCTTGTAATAGATTGTAGGACTTTTCATTGTATGCTCTGTAATCATTTTGATCATTTATAAGATCTGCTTTCGTCGTTTAACAAAGTTTTCCGAGTTCATTCAGTTAGAGCCTATCAGCGACTTCTTATACTGCTTAATTATACAAGTGACTTTGTGAGATACATTGTCCATAAAAGATCATCGATATCGAGCATATCTGTGCAGTTGAAAACTCATTTCCTTAGTAGGCAAGGTATTAAAACGATCGATCTTCATAATAATGCACGGGAAAACTTGAAATTCGCTACTGTTGTGTTCCCAAAGGGCAACGTTCCTTTTTCTTATAAATAGAAGAAGGCAGTTTAAGATTTGTATCACTGAAATTATAACTCTTTCTTCATCGGAGCTCGTTGGTCGATAAAATAAATCGAGCCTTCTTCTCTTCACTAAAATTTAGATCATGGAGGGTATTGTGAGTTCGAAGCTCGATCCGAAGCAATTGTTCAAGGTTAAAAAGGAGAAGGGCCCTAAGTCCAAAGTCAGAGAGTCCAAGTCCACCACGGAGATCGAAAAGATCTCTAAGGCCGATCGAGGCAAAAATAAGGTCGAATCCCCTTCAAATCCCGAGCCCAAACAGTCCGAGGTTCCTAAGGGTGATCTCGGCCAGTCTGAAAACAATCCTTTGCCTAACTCCGTGCCCGTTCGCTCTGAGACTGGGTCAGTTATACAAATTAAGGATTCCCCTTCTAGGTCGAAGAACACTTCCGAGGGGAATAAGCAGGTCGTTGTCCCCGATGAGCAAGTCACACTTGGTGGTTCCGAGCCCGCCTCCAAAAAGAGGCCGCGTGTGGATGATCTGATTCCAACCCCTGCCTTAATCCAAATGACTGGGGAGAACAAGATATTGACTGGAAGCATTTTGGCTCTGGAGGCCAATAAGAACGTTACGAGCGAGCTTCCTCATAAAAGGGTCAAAATAAATGACCCTTCTGTCGATCAGAAGAAAATTCCTCCAGGTGAGAATCCCAAGGACGAGAGCTCGGTCTCCCGCGTTGATCGCACACTTGCTGCCTACTTTGAAGAGATGAAAATTAAGGCGGTAGCTGCAGGAGCTGGTCCGAGCAATTGGGAAAACTTCCTTAGCAGCATTCAGTTGGCCGAGCAAGAACGGTCGCAGGGAAAAAGTGCTCGGGAAATTGTGCAATCGAGCGCAGATCTGCTTACCCAAGTGAGTGTCTCCTCTTTCTCCTTCTTTTTTTTTATTTTTTTATTTTTTTATTTCTAACCGATCAACTTATATCCATTGAAGGTTGGACAACAGTTATTCAACCTCGGGCTGAAAGTTGAGCAAGAAGCCGAGCACCGCGCTAAGGCTATCCTCGAGCTGGAGGAAAAGAAGGTTGAATTGGCAAAGTCCCTTGAAGAAGCCAGAGCCATCGAGCTGAAATTGGCCTCCGAGACGGAGAAAGCTGTGAAGCAGAAACAGAGCCAGGTTCACGAGGAGCTAAGCAAGGAGCTGGATAGGCTGAAGAACCTCATCGAGCAGGAGAAGAAAAATGCCGAGCTGCGGGAGGGGGAGGCTTATAAAAAGGGGTATGATGGGGGTACGAGGCCCGCAACGTCGAGGTCCGCAAGCTCCTGTTCGAGAAAAGTGTCTAGACATTTCTTCTATATGCCCGATCAAATGTTGTACTTTTAAGTTTTTTCCTCTATTGTACTGTTCTTTACGTTGAAATGATAAACCCTCACTCCTTTTTAATCGGTAATGTTGTGTATCGTTTACCTTGTGTCTCTATAATCGAGTTGCATTCTTAGTGTAGAAACTATTTATACTCGAGCTACGAGTGATCGTTCAAGTTGTGTTCTTTTTGTAGAAACAATTTATACTCGAGTTGGGAGTGATCGCTTTTTGTAGAAACAATTTATACTCGAGTTGGGAGTGATCGCTCAAATTGTATTATTTTTTTTTTTTTTTTTTTTTTTTTTTTTTTTTTTTTAAAAAAAAAAACAATTTATACTCGAGTTAAGAGTGATCGAAATTCCGATCATAAAGTGAAAAGGGAAATCTCCTGCATTGCACATCTGACCAAGTCATAGTATTCCCCTTTTTTCAGCTAAGTTCCAAAGAAAGTCTGACCAAACAGTGCTTAAATCTCGGGAAGCGGAACGGTCACCCGTGATAAATGCCTTGATCTGGGCCGTTGGCTTCGTTGAATAATGGTCGTCGATCAGATTTTTGTTTTAGTATATATAGGGCTTTTTACTCAGCTGAAAATCTTTACCTTGCACGGTAAAAATGTTTCATCCGAGGACTAGGCTCGGATATTTCCTCCTCCCTGTTCAAGCCTTCGAAATTCGACTTCGAACATATTTTCGATCTCATCATAAAGATACAATTTCCTTTGGTATGGGTGGAATTGGAAATTAGGAGCACCTCCTCTATCTGGGGGTCTCTGATCCCTGAAAACGGGATCTCCCCTCGAGATGCCAATGTTCGATCAACCCTTGCTCGGAACTTTTGCGGGGGGTTAGCATTACGGATCTCGAGGGGTATACTCGAGAGTGGAAAGTTGGTCAGATAATCAAAAGGAAGTTCATCCTCGAATCACCAATTTCTTCCTTTCTTCCCTGAAGAATGGTGATTTTGGGTCGAGCTTCCCGATCATAAAATGATGACCGGCCGTTCTAGGTTGAGCTTTTGGATCTTACAATGAGAAATTTCAACCTTACCAATGGTTGAAATTTCGGATCTAAAATGAGGAATTTCAACCTTGCATGCCAACTCGGGGAAGTGATCGGGCTCGGCTGGTAGCAAGAATGATGGGAAAAGTATGGAGATAATCAGAAAAGATGGTCTGCGATTCGTACTGCCCCACTTCAAAACCAAATATCATTAGACGATAAGCATAGACAGCTCGATCACTTTACAAGTCCAGGGGACAACTGCTTTGTCAAACAAATTGTGGTGCACTCATCGGACGCTCGCCAATCCTCCAGGTCGAGAACACCAAGGGATGCTCGAAGATCATAGAATAGGGCACAGTAGTTGTATTAGGATTTGATTTGTTGTAAAGGCAACATTTGTAATCTACTCGATGAATATCAATAAAATTGTCATTCTTGTAATTCACTGATCTTTTGTATCTTGCTCGGAAAAAATAAGAACCTTTTGTTTCAGATCAAATACTTGCCGTCTTGCATTCTTTTCCATCGTCTTGTTATTAGCTTTCTTCTTGTACGCATACGCTCGATGATGAATTAATAATCCAATGAAACTTTAGCAATCTGGATGGGACGATTTAACTTGAAGTTAGAACCGTTAAAGTCTTCTCGGAAAAACAATCTGATAAAAGTTCAAATGAATAATATTTGAAAACTGAGATGATTCCTTCGAGCATAACTGAGCTTAACAAATAATAATCCCAACTTAAGGGATTTCCAAATGATCATAAGTTCTTGAAAAGTCTTCGAGTTTCGAGCAGATCTATTTTATCACAATATCTCGAGCATCGAGCTCTTTTCAAGCTGAATAGGCATGTTCTTTTTGAATAATTCCTTTTCGAGGAAGGGTCATAGCAATAGCTAGGACCCTCGGCCGATTTTTAGTTTTGAACATGAATATATCGAGGGAGGGTCATAGCAATAGCTTGCACCCTCGGCTGATTTTTATTTTTGATCATGATTATATCGAGGGAGGGTCATAGCAATAGCTTGCACCCTCGGCCAATTTTTATTTTTGAACATGAATATATCGAGGGAGGGTCATAGCAATAGCTGGCACCCTCAGCCGATATTTTATTTTTGATCATGATTTTATCGAGGGAGGGTCATAGCAATAGCTTGCACCCTCGGCCGATTTTTATTTTTGATCATGATTTTATCGAGGGAGGGTCATAGCAATAGCTTGCACCCTCGGCCGATATGATTACTCTTTTTCTTCCTGGTGCTCGGAATACAGTTTGAATTCAAATAGAGGATTTCATTGCTTGGCCTTACACTTTTAGGGGAAATAAAACTGCGAAAACTGTAAATTACAAGAAAAATTTAAATGATTGCAACTATCTTCCGTAGTATTTCCTTAGGTTAACTGCATTCCAGGTTCTTGGCAAGACTTCACCGTTGAGGTGAGCAATTTTATAGGACCCCTTTTTTCCGACCTCTTGCACAACATAAGGGCCATCCCAGTTAGGCTGAAGCTTTCCGACGTGTTTAGATACCTCTACCTTTTTGAGCACCAAATCCCCAACTTTGAATGTTCTTATCCTGACTTTCTTGTCATAAGCTCTCTCCATGTTAGATTTGGTAGCTTGGATCTTTACGCACGCTCGGTCGCGTTTACTATCTGCGTGATCGACATCCATCTCTCTCAGCAATTGATTCTGATCGGGATCATAAGACTCTACTCTTGGTGATGGCACTAATGTCTCGACCGGATCACCGCTTCCGACCCGTACACCAAGGAAAAAGGAGTTTCCCCTGTAGCTGACTTTATGGAGGTCCTGTTCGCCCAAATTACTCCAGGAAGCTCGTCTAACCAATTGCCTTTTGCTTCGGCCAGACATTTTTCAAGTGATCGGACAATCTCCCTGTTGGTGACCTCGGTCTGTCCATTTGCCTGGGGATGCCCGACCGAGGTGAAATTCTGCTGGATCCCAAACTTTTCACACCACTCCAAAATTTGCCTTCCAGCAAATTGAGTTCCGTTGTCGGAGATGAGGATCCTCGGTATGCCGAACCTGCAAACAATATACTTCCAGAGAAAATTTACTGAAACTGAGTAATTTTGGTCAGCGCAACGCATTCAATCCATTTACTGAAATATTCCACAGCAACCAGGACATAGTTTCTTCTCGATCTAGCTGTTGGGAAAGGTCCCACAATATCGATCCCCCATTTGTCAAATGGCCAGCAAATCGGAATTGAATGCAGCTGTTCGGCAGGCTGATGAATCAAATTTGAATGAACTTGGCAATGATGGCACCTCTTAACATAGTCGATGGAATCTGAAATCATAGTAGGCCAATAGTATCCAGTCCTTGAGCATTTCAAGGCTAATGCTCTTGCACCGCAATGACTTCCAGCCTCACCTTCGTGCACTTCCTTTAAGACAAGATCGAATTGACTCTCTGGGATACACTTCAACAGAACTCCCGAGCTTGACCTCTTGTAGAGCTAATCATCGATCAAAACATACACTGGAGCTCGATATTTAATCCTTCGAGCTTCATTTACGTCCTCTGGTAGAATACCGCTTCTTAAGTAACTTTTCAAAGGTTCCATCCAGAAAAGGCCTTGCGCGTCTATCTCCATGATTTCCGAGTTCGGAGCTACGTTCAAGTCTATAGCTGGAGAGTTGGACATCAACCAAGTTATTACTCTCTCATTTCGCCCATCCATCGCACCTGTAAATTTTGAGAGCAAATCCGCCCAAGAATTCTCTTCTCGAGGGATAGCTTGTATGTCGAATTTATCCAGCTTCTCCACCAGATCCTTCACCCTTTTCAGATACTTCACCATGTTGAACTATTTTGCATGGTACACTCCCTTTATTTGTCTATGTACGAGCTCGGAGTCGGTCAATACGGTGAGAGACTTTATGTTCGTTTTAATTGCCATCTCTAATCCAACGATCAGGGCCTCGTATTCTGCTTCATTGTTCGTGACAACGAAATCTAAGGTAATTGCATAACTGAGGTCTTCTCCCTCGGGACCCTGAAAGTGAATTCCGGACCCTCCTCCTTCTCTGGTCGATGACCCATCTACATGCATCACCCAAACTTTCTCCTGAACATCTTCAACCAGATTTACCACGGGAACTGACAAGTCTCCCGAACTGGATCCTGTCGATTCTGCAATGAAATCAGCCAGGACCTGGGCCTTGATTGCCGTTCGAGGTTGATACTCGATTTCGAACTGTCCAAGTTCCACCGACCATTTAATCAATCTCCCGGACGTCTCTGGTCTTGACAAAACTTGCCTTAGAGGCTGGTTTGTCAAAACAATAATTCTGTAAGTCAGGAAATAAGGCCTCAGTCTTCGTGCGGCAATAACCAGAGCGAGTGCGAACTTCTCGATCTCTAAGTAGTTCTTCTCCGCCCCTTGAAGCAACTTACTTAGGTAATACATAGGCTTGTGCTCGGAATCTTGAATTCTCACTAAAACTGAACTTATTGCCTCGGTCGATATTGCTATGTATAAATACAAAGGCTCCCCCTCGACCGGTTTTGCCAACATAGGTGGGGAGACCAAGTATTTCTTAAGCTCTTCGAAAGCTTTATCGCATTCCTCATTCCACTCGAAGCTTTTTGATCTCCTCAACAATTTGAAGAACGGCAAACTTTTGTCTGCTGAGCGGGATATAAACCTGTTCAATGATATTATTTTTTCGATCAAACTCTGCACTTCAGAAAGCTTTGTTGGTGGTTTTAGTTCGGCTATAGCTCGGATTTTCTCTGGGTTTGCCTCAATGTCGCGCTCGTGGACTAAATAGCCGAGGAATTTTCCCGATCTCACCCCAAAAGTGCACTTAGCAGGATTTAGTTTCATCCTATACTTCCTTAAGATTGCGAAACACTTGTCAATGTGCTTTATATGGTCTTCCTCGGTCATACTCTTCACAAGCATGTCATCGACATAAACTTCCATAATTTCACCAATTAGATCCTTGAACATCATGTTCACGAGCCTCTGATAGGTTGCCCCAGCATTCCTCAGTCCGAAAGGCATTACTATGAAACAGTACACTCCTCATTCGGTGATGAAGGCTGTCTTGTCCTGATCTCTTTCATTCATAAATATTTGATAAAACCCTTGGAAAGCATCCATCATACTAAAGAAAATGAACCCAGCGGTCGAGTCAACCAGCATATCGATCCGTGGTAAGGGATAGGGGTCCCTTGGACACAACTTGTTCAGGTCGGTAAAGTCATTACACATTCTCCATTTGTTGTCGACCTTCTCTCCCTTCGATACCAACACCACATTACAAAGCCACTCAGTGAATGTTATTTCCTTAATCTGCCCGGCAGCTAACAATCTGTCGACCTCTGCGTTAATGATTGTATCCTTTTCACGACCATGATTCCTCTTCTTTTGCCTAACTGGCTCCGCTTTTGGATCGATATTCAAAGAATGAGTAATTACCCTCGGGTCGATCCCTACGATGTCATCGGAGCTCCAAACGAAGACATCGGCGTTGCTTCTCAGGAATTCAATTAGCATGGTCTCCATCCCTTGACTTAGCTCAGTCCCAATCCTGGTGAACTACTCGGGGTAACCAGGGACTAATGTCACTTGTTTATGGTTCGGGGACTGAACGCTCATATCGATCTCTTTTCCTTTTTTACCCTGGAGCTTTTCACAATCTGGCAAGGGGAGGTCGGATACCCAAAAAACCTTTTCATCCTCCAACTTTCTTTTCGAGGGCAATACGGGCTCGAACTGCTTCTTCATGTTTAAGGACGTGTTATAACATTCCCACGCCATGCACTGGTCGTTCCTCATCTCTCCGACCCAGGCCAAAGTGGGGAACTTGACCATCTGATGGTAAGTCGACACGATTGCTTTGAAAACATTTAAAGCAGGTCTTCCCAAAATAGCATTATAAGCAAAAGGGGTACTCACTACCAAGAACTTAACCATCTTAGTAACATCTTTAGGTTTCTTGCCTATAGTAGTACTCAGGAGGACGGTCCCGAGAGGAACAATTTTCGATCCACCGAACCCAATGAGCGGGGTGGATACCCGATCCAGACGTGGATGCTGTAAATTCATTCTATCGAGAGCCTCTGAAGAGATTATGTTCGCTGAACTACCGTTATCGATCAACACCCTCTTAACTTCAAAGTTAGCGATTTTCAAGGTTAAGACCATCGAAAAATCAGGGTCGTCTTCGTTAGTATCCCAAGTTATTTCACTTGGTCTGTCAGCCTCGGTAAAACTAATGACCTGATTTATCGAGGGCGCTGACCTTAAGGTCATGACCTCACTCTTAGTCGACACACCCGTCTTTATCGACCTATCTGTTCTTTTCCTTGCATTCCTGCTATCTCCCCCAGCAGGTCCACCAGCTATAACATTTATCACCCCGTTCGTCTGCTCTTCGCCTTGGTGTTGATCAACACGGTGATGTTCGGAAGTCCTCCGTGGACTTCTAGATCGGAAACGGTTATTAGGATTCTCCCTTCTGATATACTCCTTTAATTTTCCCTGAGCAATCAACTTCTCAATTTCCTGTTTCAATTGAAAACAATCCTCGGTACTGTGCCGTCGGGTCCTGTGGTATCTGCAATACTTTTCCTGATTTATAGTCCCAGGTCTGGACTGAGCGACACGCTGAGCCTCAGGAACTAAATTCCTTTCCTTGAGCACAGTTAAGATTTCATCCCTTGAGGTATTCAACCTGGTAAAACTGCTTTTCTCATGTTCCGTCCTCAGAGCCCTCTCCGGTGATGCAGGTCGACCATAGACATTTGATCTGTTGGTCGGAGCCTGAGGTTTATAGACCTTAAGTCTTTGCCAAACCGAGCCTCTTTGCTGCGCGTTTGACCCTCCATAGTCGCTTGGCTTCGGGATAGGGGCCCGATCAGGTTTCTTTCCGGTCGGGGGCCTAGGATTCTGAGCATTCTTTAACTTATTCATTTCCTCCTGGATCATGTACTTTTCAGCTATTTCCATGATTCGCTCGAAAGACTTTGGTTGCTTTCGGCAGAGAGCATTCCCGAACTGGCTATTACGGGTTAGCTCGAACATCAATGACGACAGAAATTCAATTTGTGGGGTATCAACTTTCAGAAGTTCAATACTAAACCTTGCCAGCCATTATCTTAGTGTTTCTCCTTCCAGTTGCTTCACGGTTCCCAAATGATTTGCAGGTAACCTTTGTTTCCTTTGGCTGGCAAATTGGTGTTTCAATTTATCGCATAACTCATCAAAAGAGAAGATAGAGTTCGGAGGCAGTTTTCCGAACCAGTCCAAAGCAATTCCTTCGAACGTGGTGACCATGATTTTGCAACAGAAATCTTCTGAATGCCCATATAGGTTCAACACATTAATGAAACTATTTATATGCTCCCCAGGGTCGGAAGTTCCATTATATCTTGGTAATCTGGTAGGGACAGTCTCCGTTCCTCGAGCCTCTCTGATCTCTTGGCAGAATGGCGAACATCTCATGATATTCGTACTTACCTCCTTTTCTCTTCCTTCCTCGAGGAATACGGCCCCACCCTCTCTGGCCTCAGTCCTTCGAGCCCTGACCTCTACAGGTCGGGTTTCGTTTACCAACATTTCCCTTTTTAACTCCTTCACAACCCTTTCCTGCACAATCTTTTCCAAATCAGCCTCGGTCACCTTCCTGTAGACCGATTTCTTTGCCCTATCTGCGGCTTCGGGTTGACTCTCCCCGACCACTGAATCTTCCAAATCTTGTACGGTTCTAGAAGGTTGCCCTGAGCGGACAACGGTCCTAGCTCGAGGTGCTTTGGGTCGAACATCAGACGGTTCGCCCAAGGCAGATCGACGGATACTTCCTTCCCTCTGCCGGTTAGAAACGGGACCCCGAGCAGCAGGCTGGTCGACCGGGGGCTGTTGACCAGGCAAAGTTTCAAGATCCGCTCTTTCCGTGTTCAGGAATTCTCTACACATAGTTCCGATAATGGAACGAAGATCGGCAACTGTCGTATGAATAGGTAAATCATTCGGCGGGTCGAGCGGCGGCACCTCAGATTGGCGGGCCGCCCGGGATTGGTTACTTGGTTCGTTATTTACTGACTGCTGAGCTCCAACAGCTTGTGAATGCTCGCCTCGATTGTACGTGTATCTCCTAGTAGTAGGCATATTTCGATCTAACACCCGAGTAGGCCCCACGGTGGGCGCCAATTGATTATGCTGTTTTTCGTTCTTATTGAATAAGGAAAGTCGAGCAAAACAATAAATATATCGAGCGTGTAAAAGCTGTATATTAATATCAGTGTTCGAGTACAAATTACAAAGTAGGTCTACCCGAGCATTACAGGATGTCGTACTACTAGTAAGACAAATACAAAGAGGAAACAAGCTAGATCCTAATCCGAACAGTAGGTCCGAGCTGAGGGTATTTCTTGGAAGTTGTGTCGTCGTTGATGTCATAAATGCGCCGCGTATATATAGGAACAGTATTGAGCTAGCTGGACCGTCCGTAGAAGAATACTTCTTGGCCAGCTGTGCTAAGCTGTAGGTCGGCCCCACAGTAATTCCGAGGATAGAAGTAGATCGGAAAATAGGATCTTGCGAGATCAACGTGACCTGATCGGGAAGCTATCTTCTTCTGGTCGGAGAATATCCCCTGGTCGGAAACTAGGTCGATCCCGAGCAGAGGTATTTCCTAAGAAAGCGTATACGAAATATCCCTCATCACTTACTAAGATATAAAAAACATTAAACGTGCTGTTTGAGGTACCGGTACTTTACCGTGAATTTAAGGTACCAATATCTCCCTCTGATAGCATTGTGCAAGTTTGTCACCTAAAAAAATGTCGGACGGGAATGGAAGGAGGGAAAATGTCTAACTCAGATAGCATTGTGCAAGTTTTGTAATACCCAGTATTTGAGATGGATTTTTGTAATTAGGTCTTGCCTCACGGAGGTATTCGTAATTTACCCTCTCGAAAAAGAAACGAAAATGTCATCTAATAAGATTGATTAAGGTGTTCTTAAAAGGATTAGGCCGGTACATTACCGTAAATTTAATCATCTCGGCAACTTGTGTCGACATCTACTCATAATCGTAACCGGATCCAATGAGTCTCCCAACTATTTGTGAATAAGTTGAACATAAGGTACCGATATCTCAATCAAACAACATAAATGTAAACTTTATGAACAGAGGTACCGGTATCTCACGCGGACGTAAACAATGTTAAACTTGCTGGTTGAGGTACCGGTACGTTGCCGTGAATTTAAGGAACCGGTATCTCCCTCTGATAGCATTGTGCAAGTATGGGCAAGTTTTGTGCAAGTTGAACATCGGACGGGAATGGAAGGAGGGAAAATGTCTAACTCAGAATAGGCCGGTACGTTACCGTAACTTTAATCATCTCGGTTTAAGGGTTTCATAGACATTTTATTTAATTCTAATTGATTCAATAAAGAAAGAGTGGGCCTTTTTCTTTTAAGCTAGTAGATATATCATATATATATATATGGTGGAAGAAACTACAGTGTTTTAACTTTTATTTTTAAGGCCAATAAAGTTTATAATTGCAAACACACTCATAAGTTTTGGTGACAATATAGATACACCCCCTAAATCTTCTCTGTCAACTCAATGGTATTTTTTTTATAATATATCCTTATATTACTTGTAAAGATAAATTTAAAATTTTAAGATGGCAGGTAGTAATCATTAACTGGGTCATTTCAAATTCTAATAAATCTTTTTTATTAAAACTTTATCAATCAAACTCATTTATATTTATATATACTTATTTAAATGAAAAATAAGATAAGAAGCTATTGTCATTCGTCACACATCGAACCCCCATCCGTCGATCAGCCTTCGCGGGGCCAACCTAGCCATAAATGACTTTGAGTTGGCTACCTTTAGCATAAGTTCACGTTCACGAGATCGATCTTGACGACAGGGTCAGTGGAGGCAAACGCTATTGTAAAAGATACTGGTGAAAAGAAAAAAACAACTTAAATTTATTTGTTAGTTAAATTTTTTAAAATATAATTTTGATCTTAATATTGAGACGATATAGTATTTCTTCTAAATAATTAATTTAATACTTATATCAAAATTAAATAAAAATAATGTCTTAAAATTACTCTTTTCTATAATATTTTAGTATAATACAAATTTACTAAGGTTTAATATTGATGGTCGGTGAGGTAGTAGCATGTTGGTTAAAACTTGTAAACCAAAAAAAAAATGTTGGTTAAAGCAAATACTTCATGACCAGGAGGTCATGGATTCAACTCCCACTTAGAGTGGGTATTTCTCTAGTTTAATACTATTTTTTTAAATATTTTATCTTTGTTTGATATCAATTAAATAGATTCGAATAGATTTCCTGATATAAGTTAGAAATATTTATCAGCAATCTAGAAATTTAGTCAAAATTTATCAATTGTACAAACTAATTTACAAGATATGTATTTGTTATAATATGAAACTTAAAGTAGTGAAATTTATACAAAAACTCTCAAGGAAAATTAAACCTTATAATTTTATGAAACCTCTGAAGAGGTGGACATGATTTCATTACTCTTGTAAAAATACATTAAATCAACACTTTCATGTAAAATTGATCTGTTATACTATTTGATTTCAATATGAAAAAAGAAAAGAAAAAGAAAATAAGATTATAAATTTTCCAAAATATTACTGTAACTACGTTTTTTGTGTAATGTCAGCCCTGGATGATGGAGAAGATCGGACGGTGCAGGTTTGAAGATATGCATGATGAAGACAAGTGTTGGGAAGTGTGTAGGATAGACAGTGTTCGTATTTTCGTTTGCACATAATTAGGGAGAAAGGTCTTGTTGAATGATGGAAAATCAGATAGCGAAGACATTCAATTATAGCAATTATTTAATGCCATGTCTCATTACCAAACAAACCGATCAAGGATATCTTAGACGGCGGTTTATATGTGAAGATCTGCTCTCGGCAGCTTTTGTTGTAACAACTGTAGATACTGCATAAAAGTGGCACTGTTGACAATGCCCAATTAAGCTTTTTGTTATGAGAAATTATTATCCCTCAAATTGGAATGAGTTGTGAAGAGTGAAATTAACCTTTATTTATTGCTAAATACATGAATTAATGTTCAATTAATGTTTAATATACTCAAGAATGCCATCTATTTTCGGAAATGTATGTTCTTAAATGGATTAGGCCGGTACATTACCGTAACTTTAATCATCTCGGTAACTTGTGTCGACATCTACTCGTAATCGTAACCGGATCCAATGAGTCTCCCAACTATTTGTGAATAAGTTGAACATAAGGTACCGGTATCTCAATCAAACAACATAAACGTAAACTTTCTGAACGGACGTACCGGTATCTTATTAAGGTATAAACAACGTTAAACGTGCTGTTTGAGGTACCGGTACTTTACCGTGAATTTAAGGTACCGGTATCTCCCTCTGATAGCATTGTGCAAGTTTGTCACGTAAAAAAATGTCGGACGGGAATGGAAGGAGGGAAAATGTCTAACTCAGATAGCATTGTGCAAGTTTTGTAATACCCAGTATTTGAGGTGGATTTTTGTAATTAGGTATTCGTAATTTACACTCTCGAAAAAGAAACGAAAATGTCATCTAATAAGATTGATTAAGGTGTTCTTAAATGTATTGGGAACGTTGCTTATCGTTTGGAGTTACCATCATCGTTGGGAAGTATTCACGACGTGTTTCATGTATCCCTACTACGGAAGTATCTTTTCGATCCGTCTCATGTGATCGAGCCTGAGCCACTGCAGCTTCGAAAGAACCTCGCCTGCGAGGAAAGGCCTATTCGTATTCTCGATCGAAAATTCCAGGAACTTCGGAACCGTAAGATACCTTTGGTGAAAGTACTCTGGAAGAGTTAGTGTGTCGAATGAGCTACCTGGGAACCAGAAGAAAAGATCAAAACCAAATATCCAGAGTTGTTCTAGGGTTAGAAAGGAATTTTGGGACCAAATTCCTTTAAGGGGGGTAGATTGTGAAACCCCATAATTTTTATTTGGGGTCTATTATGTAATTTGTGAAAGTTAGATCTATTTGTGTAAGCATTTAAATTATGTGACTAAAGTTTATTTAAATGTTAATCCACTTAATTAGTTAGCTAATTTTATCAATTTAATTTATGATTTAAGTCCAATTATGTTAAATATCTTCAAATTAAATTTAAGGCCCATTAAGATGGATTAATGAATTTAAATTAAGTCTAAGAACACATAATTAAGTAAAACCTAATTAATTATCAAGATTAAAGGAAAAAGTTTTCTACTCTCCCTCACACACTCACTGCCGCCGTCCCTGTTCCGAGAAGAAAGTCGGAGTTCTTCTCCTCCATCCGCGAAGGTAAGTCGTATGAATTCTCGTGCCGATTAGGGACTGATTCCCGTTTCAATTTTCTGTTTTGAACGTATAATTGTTAGTTGTGTTGGTTGGGGTCGGGTTAGGGAGACGTGATCGGGAGAGGTTGAGAATGGAGGCTGGGGGTGCGAATAGGGAGTAGAGGTCGCGAAATTTTGAGAGTTAGTGAGGTGGGGATGGTGGAGGCGGCCATGACAGGTTGGAGAAGAAGTGGGGAAGATGATAAATAGTGGAATTTGTTTTGGGTTGAGGGAGTGGACTGATTTTTGGCATGGGTTTCGGGTTCGGGTTTTAGGGTAAGGATGGTCGTCCGGAGCTTGTCGGGGAAGACGAAGGCGAGGCGGAGAATGGTGACCAAACTAGTTTTCTGCTGAAAATGCAATGGAGAGGGTGATGAACAGTAAACATTGGGCTGAGTTGACTGGGTCGTGAGTTTGGGCCGAGTTTGGGTTAGCAATTGCACCGGGTTTGGGCTTAGGAATTGAGCTGAGTTTGGGCAGGTTTTTAGACTGAGTTTGGGCAGGAATGGGTTGGAGCTTCTGGTCGGGTTGAGTTTGGGACGAGTTGAGTTTGGGCTGGGCCGGGTTGGGCCGAGTTCGGGCCGGGCCGGGCCGAGATATTTAGTTTTTCGCACCTGGACTTAGGCCAATTGTTTCGGCTGATGAAATCTAGCGAATATGGGTTCGGGCCTAGTGGAATGTGAGTTAATTAACAATGTAGTGAAATCTTTAAATTAAACCAATAGTCAGGGCCCAATTTAAATTTAAAGGAATTTAATTTAACTAAATCACTGGGTTTAAATAAGATTGAAAATGTTAATTTGATGAAAGAATCTTTAGTATTTAATTGTTCAAATTACTGAGTTATATCCGCGGTTAATTACAGGTTTCTGAGTCGGTATTTGCATCTTGTTATCCCAAGCGTCTCGATTAATCAGGTGAGTGTTCTTGTGCGAGTCTACCTGGTGCTGCTTGAAGTGGCTTATTGGATGAATATTGACTGTTACTTGTATGTTTTATTTGCCTTGTGAGTTTTGAACTGCGCCTGTGACTAGAAATTTGTGAATTACTGTTGTGCGAGTGTTGATGCTTTGTTTTCGTTTATCGTTTGCATCATTGGGTCTGATCACATTCATTCGAGTCCTCTATGCGGTTGGATGAGATGTCTTTGCATGAGTCTTTTATCACATTCATTCGAGCCCTCTATGCGGCTGGATGAGATGTCTTTTTATCACATTCATTCGAGCCCTCTATGCGGCTGGATGAGATGTCTTTTTATCACATTCATTCGAGCCCTCTATGCGGTTGGATGAGATGTCTTTTTATCACATTCATTCGAGCCCTCTATGCGGTTGGATGAGATGTCTTTGCATGAGTCTGATCACATTCATTCGAGCCCTCTATGCGGTTGGATGAGATGTATGTTGCATACATACGTGTGATGCGTCTTTGGTGTGCGTGTTTGAATTGATTCTGATTGTGTTGCTTGCTTGCTGCTATCATGTACATTTGCACACGACCTCACTAAGTTGGATGATCAACTTACCACTCTTTATGGATTACATTTTCAGGTACTTTCGACAGTTGAAGCGTGTGGTAGTTGGTGATCCGGGATCCGAGTCGGTCGTGTCCTGTATTTTTTGGAAATCTTGTTTGGATTATTTTAATTTGGAGATTTCAAATGTGATTGGATAATGTTTACGAGTTTTTAATTGAATTTTTTTAAATATTGATGTATTGAGCTGATTGATAAATTTTTACGATATTTAAACTAATCTAAGTTTTAAGTTATATGTTAACCCGCTGCTAGTCTACTTTAAATTACACGTTTGGTTAATTGGTTTGTTTTGGCGACCCGATTCCAGCCGAGGGCCGTCTTTGGCCCGAGGACGTAGCTGGGAAAAATGGGGCGTCACAGTTGGTATCAGAGCCTAGGCTGTTAAGTCTTAGGCTTTCGTCGGGTATGGATCCTCGGATATCGTCTGTCGTGTCGTGTTTTAGGTCACCCGTTGAATGATTTTGCCAGTTACTTCGTCGATTTATTATCGTATTTCTACCTGACGTCCGAAACTTGTTACCAATGAATTTTCGTTGTTCAGATGGCACGACGTGGTCGTGGGCGTGGTCGCGGGCGTGGGCGTGGGCGTGGGCGTGGACATGGTAGGGCCGTACCTTCAGCCAGTTCCGTTACTCCTCCCGAAGTTATTCCAACTGGCCCTACCGTCACACCTGCTGATGGCCCTAACCTTGATATTTCTGTACAGATTTTGGCTGCTTTGGCTGACATCAACCGTACCTTGAGAGGGAATGTCCAGCCAGTAGCCCCAGTTGCAGTACCGGCCCCAGAGCAGGTTCCGGGCCCGGGTCCTAATCATGTTGCAGCACCCACTCCGCCTGCCTTGGATCAGACTTTAGAACGATTTTTGCGATTTCAACCGCCAAGGTTTAACGGGGAACCCGATGATGGGAAGGCCGAGGCTTGGCTAGCTGATATAGAGAACATCTTTCGAACTCTGAACTACACTGATGCAATTAAGGTTTCCCTGGCTACTTTTCGACTAGAGGATACTGCTCGGACTTGGTGGCTTTTCCGTGAACGAGTCTGGGAAGAGACCCACGTGGATAGGACTTGGGCGAACTTTGTTAGGGATTTCGGTGACAAGTTCATACCTCCCATTGTTAGGGAGCGGCGCGAGGAGCAGTTCAATGCCCTTCAGCAAGGGTCGATGAGGGTGCCTCAGTTCGAGGCGTTGTTCTCCAGATTGGTTCGTTATGCTCCACATCTCTTAGCGGACGAGCCCCGCCGAACCCGTCGTTTTATTAGTGGTTTGAGGTGGGAGATTCAGCAGGCCTTACTGCCACTTAACATCGTGTTATTCTCTGAGGCGGTGGATCGAGCTTCGAAAGTGGAACAGGGTTTACTTGAACGAGAGAGTTTTTCGGTCGGCGAGAAGAGGTCTGGACCTCTGCAACACAGTGGATCGTTTAAAGGGAACACCGGGAAATCGCAGAAGATCGGGTTATCGGGACCGACTCAGTCAGGAACTTCTCAGAGTGCCAACAGGGTATGCATTTTTTGTAAGAAGATGGGCCACGATGTTGCAAACTGTTGGAGGAAGGCCGGGAAATGTTTGAACTGTGGGAGCGAGGGTCATTTTGCCAAATATTGTCCTAAGCCGGGAAGATCAGCCGCTCCGTTTAGTGGAGCACCTAGCAGCGTAGTTCCACCGAGACCTCGTATTCCGTGTCGAGCATTTGCTATTGAGGGTGAATTGAGTGCCGAACCTAACAACACCGATGTGGTCGAAGGTACCGTTTTTATTTCTGGTTATGCATGTAGGGTTTTGTTTGATTCTGGTGCATCGCATTCGTTTGTGTCCCCTACTTTTATCTCTCGACTGCAGGGAAGTGTAGCTTGTCTGCCCTATGATCTAGAGGTAAGTACGCCTTTGGGTGCATCTTTTGTGACCGGCTCCGTGTTGGATGAAGATGAAGATGGAAGATATAAAGTGAAGGGAGGTTTTGATGATTTCCAAAACATCATAATCAGCTAAGTATGAAAGCTTAGTACAAACCTTCGAAGATATTTGACTAAGGAAGATTTATTTCAGACGAGTCAAATATGGTCCAGAAGACTACTGATCTGTTGCTGAAGAAGGAATCAGACTTGTGGACTATCAGCCGACTCAAATAATATTAGTTCAAGTTTGGGATCAGCCGAGTATACATCAGACGAGTGATTTCGATCAGCAGAGTAGAAGGGATCAAGAAGTCTGATCAACGGTAATAAATGCACTTGGAGTAATAAATGCTGAAGAGGAAGGGTTTTTATGACAAATGATTGAAGAGAAACCTCGTATCAGCTTGGTGCATTTAATGCGGACTGACATGAAGTACAGCAGAGTGTCCAGTGTTCAGTCGCAGGTAGCCGTTTCTGCAGAAAGGACCAGTACTCGAGGATTTGGACACCTGTCGATCTCTCAACGGGCAGATTTTCAAATCTCAAGTATAAATAGTTCAGTTCAAGAGTTGAAGAAAAAGAGACAACACATTTTGAGAGCAAAAATCTGAAGAAGAATTCTTCTAAGTCTCAAACTCAAGAACAGAACACTCATCAGCCGAGTCATTTGTTGACGAAGCAGAAAAGAGAGATAAACAAATATACATACAAATCTGAGTGATTTTGTGAGATAAGTGTTGTGAGAAGTAGATATCCATCTTAGTGAGTGATATTACTTCAGAGGATAGGTTCTCTTTGTAATTTCCTATTGCGCACTTGTGGCCATTTCATTTGTTGTTTGGCGCAAGCATTGTATATTGTAAACTGTGTGTTTATAGTATAACCCAAGATCTAAGTGACTTCGAAGAGTGGACTAAAGGATTTACATCCATATAACCACTATAAAAATCCTTTGTGTTATAACTTGCATTATTTTCTGCATATTTCAAAGAGCATATTTTAATACAAAAAGTTAACTGTTGAAAAGTTTTAAAAGGGAGTTTATTAAAACTGGGGATAAAACTTTTTCTAAGTTAAGAAAACTACTTGTGAAAAACCCTAGAAATATCCGCTGCAAGTTAGTTATTTTAAAACTCTGATTTTGATAAAATCAGCTGAGTGAAACCAGAAGAGTGGTCAACCCTGCTGTTCAAAGCTTTGTGCAAGATCAGCTTAGTCTACTTACGATTCTTGATCAGCTTAGTCTGCTGACAGAAAAGTTAGAGAAATTTAAAAAGATAAATTTTTAAGAGGTCTATTCACCCCCTCCCCCCCCTCTAGACCTCATCTGACCACTTGGGACCAACAAGTGGTATCAGAGCAGGTGGTTCATCTGAATCATTTGCCTGATCAACGAGCTTGATCCTAGTGTGTTTTTCAAAGGTTTTCAAAAGTTTTCAAAAGAACATCTTTTTGAAAATAAAAAAAAAAAAAACTTTTTGAAAAATGGATTCTATCAGCCTAGTTCCCCACATAGGCGGTATGAGCTTTGAGGGCTGGAAAATACGCATGAAAATTTTCCTTGCTGCTTATAATGACAATATGTACACGTGCATAACACAAGGTCTAATAAGAGTTACCAAGACAATCAAAATTGACGGCGTAGATACGGTCGTTGATAAAGAGCGATCAGAGATGTCACCTGATGAAATCAAGTTGAAGAATCTTGACAAAGTTGGAATCTTCATCATGACAAAGGCACTCGACAATGAAAGGTTTGACAAGGTCAAACACTGCAAAACAGCTAAAGAGATGTGGGACAAAGTCCGTGACATGAGTGAAGGGAATGACTCTATCAAAGAACACAACTTGAGTGTTGCCCTGGAGAAGTTTGAAAACTTCAAGATGAAAACTGGAGAAACCATTGACCAGATGGATTCAAGGTTTACAAAAGTGTTGAACAATGTTCTGAAGCTGGGAAAGACGTTTTCAGATAAAGAGATCACTGTCAAAGTTTTAAAGGCGTTGCCACCCAAGTTCAACATGAAGATTACAGCGATTGAAGAATCAAGGGATCTGGGGAAGATCTCTCTGACGGAACTGTTTTCTGTACTCAAGGCGTATGAGTATAAAATGCCAAGGATGGGAATAGAAGAGACCTCAACTTCTGGCCCCACTGCTGCCCTGGTCGCTGCAGAAAGATCAAGAAAACCAGCTGGAAAGACTAGAGAAGTGGACTCATCTGATGAGACCACAGTACTGAGTAAAAAGGAGTACACTGCTGGCGATGTAACTTTGTTATTGAACGGGTTCAAAAAGTTCTACAAAAGAAAAATGAAGAACAAATATAACAATGCTTCTACTTCTAAACCTACCTCATTTTCTCATGATAAGGATGATTATAAATCCAAAATGATGTGCTATAATTGCAGGAAATTGGGACATTTCATCAAAGATTGCCCATATCCTAAAGATGAGAAATACACCGAGGAAGAAAAGAAACAGAGGAAAGAGAGGAGACACCAGAAAAGCAAAGTGTTGTTGGCTGAAGCTGAAAAGATAGCAGCCATCTATTCGTCTAACTCAGAATCAGGGACGTCAAGTGATGACTCTGCTGAAGAAGAGACACCTGCACTGCTCTGTCTCATGGCCAAAGAATCAGAGGATTCTGACGATGAGGTAATACTCTCTGAAAATGAAGTTGAGCTATTTGGCTCATTTGAGCAAATGATGAAAAACAACACAGACGTTGTTAATGAATTTGCAAAGCTTAAGGACGAGATGATCGTGCTGAAAAAGCAAAATGCTAAACTGAAACTTAGTGTTGAAAAACAACAAGATTCAGATAAGTATAAAAAGCTCTCACATGAATATGAATCTCTGAAAGTAGAATGTGAAGTTTACAACGGAAAAATCATGGAACTTGAAGCTATAATATCTTTACATGATAAGTCATCTGTTGCTAAGTCGTCTGTTGTCTCGATAGATAAATCTAGTGAACAGAGTACATCCTTAGTAAAAGAGAATTTAGAACTGAACAGGACTGAGAAATTTATATCTGCTGATAACAGTAACGTTATCTTATATGTTCAGACTGCTAAATCTACTTCACTTGAAACTGAGAAAAAGGAGAAGAAATCTCCTAAGGCTAAAAAGGGTAAAAAGCCTGAAAATGAAAAACAGACTGGTAAAACCAAACAGCAGAATAGTCCAAAGAAGTCTGCTGATAAGAGTAAAACCAATCAGACTAGTAAAGCTAAGTCGTCTGTTAAAGAGCAAATAAAAAGCAGACCTAAGAAGCAAAGAAATTATAACAATAATGCTTGGTATGGAAATGAGTCTTATTATGTGCAACCTGCTTATTCACCATATTATGCTGCACCTCATTATCCACCTTATTATGCTTCATACCATGCTCATCAACCAATGCATGCTTACCCTGCTTATCATGCATCTTATCCTGCTTATGAGCCTTATTCACATCATAATGATTATCAACATAACATGCCTGCTGATTATGATGAAAACAAAGTTGCTCATGCTCCTGCTAAAACTCTAAAGCCTAAGAAGCCTAAGACTTCAACATCTTGGGTTGTCAAAGGTGACACTAATCCACCAGGACCCTCTCAATAAAGGGTACCTAAAACAATTTTATTTTGTTTTGTAGGTTAGGATTAGGAGTAGGAGTAAAGTAGTGAAAAAATGGTACTTGGACAGTGGATGTTCAAGGCACATGTGTGGAGACATACATGAACTGGCAGATGTTGTTGCTGTGAATGGTCCAAGAGTTACTTTTGGAGACAGCAAAGAAGGCAAGGTTGTTGCTGTTGGAAAGCTTATCAAAGGAAACATAGAGATATCTGACGTCTCTTATGTTAATGGCCTGAAGTACAATCTACTGAGCATAAGTCAATTTTGTGACAAAGGATTTTCTGTAATGTTTCCATCAGATAAGTGCTATGTTGAACAAGTTGGAACAAAGAAGGTTATTTTATCTGGAAGAAGACAAGGAAATATCTATGTAGTCGACTGGAATTCTGTGGACAAGAATTCTAATGTTTGTTTGGTGGCTTCTACACCAAGTGAAATCAGTTGGCTGTGGCACAAAAGAATGAATCATTTGAATTTCAAGACCATAAACAGATTTATAAAGAATGATCTGGTAGAAGGAATTCCAAAGACAGTCATGAGCAAAGACAAGCTTTGTGACGCATGTCAGAAGGGTAAACAAGTGAAGTCCACTTTCAAAAGCAAGAAGCACCAATCTTCAACCAGAATTTTGGAGCTGTTACATATGGATTTGTTTGGCCCTATTGATCCAATCAACAATGGTGGAAAGAAATACTGTTGGATGATTTTTCAAGATTTACTTTGGTGATTTTCATGAAGAAGAAAAGTGAAACCAAGGAACATCTTACTAATCTGATGGAACTGATCCAGAATGAGAAGAGTCAAAGAATATTGAAGATCAGATCAGATACTGTTGAAGAGTATTGTAACTCCAGAGGAATCAATCATGAGTACTCTGCTGCCAGAACCTCTCAACAAAATGGAGTTGCTGAAAGGAGAAACAGAACTCTAAAGGAAGCTACCAGGACAATGATAGCTGAAGCAAAGCTGCCCCAAAGATTCTGGGCAGAAGCCACAAATACAGCATGTTATACACAGAACAGATGTATGATCAACAAAAGTCAAAACAAGACACCTTATGAGCTATGGAACAACAGAAAGCCTAATTTACATTATCTTAGGATTTTTGGTTGTAAATGTTATGTTATGAATAATGGGAAAAATCACCTTACTGCATTTGCAGAGAAGGCTGATGAATCTGTTTTTGTAGGTTACTCTACTGTTAGTAAAGCTTATAGAGTCTTTAACAAAAGAACTTTACTTGTAGAAGAATCTATTCATGTAGTATTTGATGAACCAAGCCAATCTTTTGAAAAGAATCAAAGTGCAAATCCAGAGATATCTGCTGACTTTCAGAAATTGAGTATGGAAAGAAAGGAAGAATATGTGCCCATCATACTACCTGATTTAACTCAAGCTGTTAACTCAAGTGCTGTTCAAAATCAGTCTGCTGATTGTCTAACAAAGGAGTTGCGAACAGCTGACAGACCAGAGACTGTTCAACAGACTACAACTGTTCAACAGACTACTACTAAGACTCCAACAGTAGTGTTGCAAGATCAATCAAGAGGACAACATCCAGATTTGCAACCTGATCTCAGATGGCTCAGAGATCACCCGCCTGACTTAGTGATTGGTGATCCTTTGGATAGAGTGAGAACTAGAAGGTCAACTGCAAATGAATCAATGTTTGTAAGTTTTCTTTCACAAATTGAGCCTAAATTGATTGATGAAGCTCTTAGTGATTCTCACTGGATTGAAGCAATGCAAGAAGAGTTAAATCAATTTGAAAGGAATGAAGTCTGGTACTTAGTTCCCAGACCTACTCATCAAAGGGTAATTGGCACTAAGTGGGTATTCAGGAATAAAATGAATGAAGATGGTATTGTTACCAGAAACAAAGCAAGACTAGTTGCCAAAGATTATTGCCAAGAAGAGGCATTGATTTTGATGAGACATTCGCACCAGTTGCAAGGCTTGAAGCAATCAGATTATTCTTAGCCTATGCTGCTCACAAGAACTTCACTGTCTATCAGATGGATGTGAAGTCTGCTTTTCTCAATGGAGAATTGCAAGAGGAAGTTTATGTTGAACAACCTCCTGGTTTTGAAGCTTATCAACAAGGAGACAAATATATGTGGACGATATTATTTTTGGTTCAACTAACAAACAGATGTGTGAAAAGTTCTCTAAGCTGATGCAGAGCTTTCTGTGATTCAGATTGGGGGAGTTGCATTGACACTAGGAGATCAACTACGGGCTTTTGTACTTTCTTAGGGAATTCTCTAATTTCATGGAAATCTAAGCGTCAACCTACAATATCTAAATCCTCAGCAGAAGCTGAGTATAGGTCTATTGCGGGAATTACAAGTGAAGTTTTGTGGCTTACCCAGCTTTTGAAGGAACTTGGCTTCCAGAAGTCCTCTCCTCCAGTAATTTAGTGCGATAATCAATCTGCTCTGCATTTGGCAATGAACCCCGTATTCCACGAACGGACGAAACACATAGAGATTGATTGCCACTTCGTACGAGAGCACGTTGCAAGGAAGTGCATCAAATTATTACCCATAAATTCAACGGCTCAATTGGCAGATGTCTTCACCAAGCCGTTGCCCAGAAATCCATTTCAGAACATTCTCTCCAAGATGGGTGTGAAGGATATCCACACTCCATCTTGCGGGGGAGTAACAGATGAAATTACAAAAGAAATAAAGCAAATCAAGGTTTGCAGCAATAGAAATGAATTAGCCGTTTGAAGAAGAAATAAGAATTAAGGACTCAGTGGGTTTAATTTAGGGATTTAACTATTCCCTTTCTATTTTATGTTTTTATGTTTGTTATTTAAAAGCATTGATACGCTTCTTTATTTTTCCCTGCTTTATTAGTTATAGGTTAGTTATAAATAGGGGCTTATTTGTATAAGGTTAAAGTCAATTTTTCTAATTGTAATCAGATACAATTTCTTTCAATAGCATTCTACACATTTTTCTTTTCAATGTTCATCTTCAATAGTTTAAATGTTTAATACAAAAGTTGCACAATTTTTGCCAATTAGGCAGAACAAAAGGGATATTTTTGCATATATTTTTATTAAAGTTGTTTCTCTCAATTATAGAATATTGTGCTAAGATATATAATTAATTATATTGATTGAGAGAGAAGAAAAATAAACTTGATTGGATGAAACTGAATTACAAACTAAGCAAGATACAACCCTATGTATATATATGGAACAAAGGCGACTAATAACCAAACTAAAAGAAGGAAAATAACAAATATAATCATAAACTAATGACAAATACAAAAGGGCCCAACTAACAACCTATAATATCTAATATATTGACGCAGAACAATGCATAGAAGATGAGAGGGACCAATGCACACAAGTCCCTCTCATTTTGAACTTTCAAGTACTATTGGATCAAGAGAAAGAATAAAAAAAACTTATTTTTCAATATGAGTTTTTAATTAAGATCTTAAGTTACCTCTTTCTTCTCAACAACTAAACATCTTTAGTGACCTCTTTCTAATCTAATAGTCACTCCCAGTGATTTTTCATCTGTTTAGAGAACAAAGTTAGTGTAATTTGTGGTTATTGATGTCAATAACCAAAAGATCCAATCAAAGACCAAATTAACAGGAAGCCATAATCATTGTTCATTTATGGACAGTTCAGAAAAGTTGTAAATTTTCTGCTCTTTTCCTCATTGGCATTATTAAAAGATCTCTTCATTTATTTCAGATTTTTATATCTCTAGAAAATCAACATTCAAAATAATTATTAATTAATTACATTTTGTTACCAAAAGAACCCAAAACGTCTACCTATTTTAATTACAATTTAAATGACACCAATCACATTGACAATCGCAATAATTTTTTATAATTGATGAATCAGTCCATGATAGCATTATTTTGAAATACCACTAAATATGTATCTTTCTATCATTTAGTCATTGATCACCTATTCGATTACGAAGCTTTACTATCTTCATAGCTGAAAAAATATCTTGTTTACGTTTCGTTTGATTATAAAACGGAACATTTTCAATGTTTTCTAGGAGAAAATGGAAATTTTGATCTATTCTCGGATATTTAAATACTCATCCAATACGTACAAGACATGTCATGAAGTATCTGATCAAAATAAGAAAATATATTGTATCATCTTCGGATGGCATATCGGCCACGTCCAGGATACTTAAATTTGAATATTTTTATAAACAATTTCTAAATTATATTGTATAAAATATCAAAGTGGTGTTAGTGAATCTCTTGATATTTTTCAAAATGTCAAAGACTTTGCATCTAATAGTGTAACATGATTTTATTTCAACATAATATAAATCATTTCAAAATCATATGAAAAATGAATTAAGTTTACAGTACATAATTTTTATTGTATTTTATTTAAATGTGGTATTTCGTTAACTTACTCTTATCTTGAGTTGACTGTATCATATCTTATGGCATCATACATCATACGTAAAAAGAAAGAAAATTGTTACTTCGTATATATATATTTTGAGTAAATCGCATTTTTGTCCTCTTTATGGACTAACTTTTGCACTTTCGTCCCTCTTATCGATTGAGTGTAACTCATTCGTCCATTTTAAATCCAAAATACATCAATTTTCATCCATTTTAGGATATTTTTGAATTTAAGTGATGTATTTTGAGTTTAAGAGATACCAATGTGTTACACTACATTGATAAGAGGGACGAATATGCTACGAAAAAGTTAAAAGAGACAAATGTGTTGCACTAAATTGATAAGAGGGACAGATATTTTACATTACATCGATAAGAGGGATGAATCTACTACAAAAAATTTAAAAGGGACAAAAGTGCAAAATTCAACACATAAAGAGGACCAAAAATACTATTCACTCTATATTTTTCCCATTGAAATGATCCTTTATAATTTCAGTTTTAAAGGACATGAATGCAGTGTTCAATTTCAGCTAAGTAGCTAGGACATTATACGTTGCATGTTGTTATAAAGAGATCCTATATAATTCCATTAATTAGTTTCTTCTTTAATGGCATGATATATATATATTTTCGTGTTTACAACTTCCATTATGACATTTGAGATGCTTCTAAACTTCTAATTACTATGGAATAATTTATATTAATATACTATAAAGATCTATGGTCACTACTATTGTTGTGCAGAAACAAAATTTTATAGAACAACCAATTAAAGTACAATTCAACCAACATATGATTGGTTTAGTAGAAGAAAATAGTCTCACGAAAGTGAAAAACTTAGGTTCGAATATTCGCCAAAAGAGGTATCCATATAGTGTGTCCTACATGTCTCGAAATGAGATAATTAAGACTTGTCTAATGTCTGATAGAAATTTTAATGTGTACTTTTCCAAGTCATAGATCAAAATTGACCATTTTCTTCAAAAACTTCGGAAAGTTTCTAATTTTCTTACCCCAAAATAACATACGAACATAAACTTCTTGTTTGCTTTGAAACTCTCATATTTATTTTTTTAATTTAATAATTTCTTCATAATTTTTCTTAATGTTTCTGAAACGTCTGGAAAAAGTTATTAATATTTATCTGACAGAAACATATATTCATAAATAATTTATATTTAGGCTTTTTGAATCCATTCTTATTTTCTTAAAAATCATATTTAAATAGTATTTATCGTAATTTAATAATTTTTGAAAATTCAAATTGAACTCGAACTTAGTAAGTTATGTTAGATTTTGACAGATATGCTATGAAAACATGAAATATGTAAACCATAGAATCATACATATCTCATGACCTATTCGCAGATGATTAAGCAAGATACGTTTATGTTAAAGAGACGCGTACCTGAATCCATTGATAGAGTAGCGGAAGAATCACAAAGATGGATTATGGGGGTTGTGGTCTTCTAAGCCTTATTCACTATTGCCTTATGCTTTCTCTAGATGGGGAAGATTAAAGTAAAAGTATGAATTGGCTTAGGGACGACCATAACCCTATATATAAGAGAGTATTAACAATAACTCTAGTAGGACTCTAACTGTCAGCCCATCAAGAACAGTTACAGTCCAATTAGGTCTCTACACATATAAAGATTCCATACTTAATTAATTAATATTTCTTAGTACCTCATTATTATTATTATTAGATCACAATTAATTAGGCACGTATATGAAATAGCCTATCATATACAATTAATTAACATGTAAGTCTACATTATTAGATTGACTAGAATAATAATTCTAACAATCTCCCACTTGGACTACAATGTTTTCTTTAGATTGTATAAGCCTAAGTGTGCACAAAATTTGTTATTTCAACCACGAAATATCCCAAACAATCTTGTTCATCAATTATGCCAATATAGGATCAAAGCGGCATTCGTCGCATGAATTCATGATGACTAAACCTTCAATGGTCACGATACCAACATAATCAACAACGTAGATCAAGTATGGATGTGTAGCATGGAAATTACATCTTATGTGATCTATATCATGTCAATTTCCAACGGGTCCAACTTAATGACTCCGAGAGTCAACTTTCTTTACCAAATGTTTAACCTTAGTAGAAAGTCACAAAACTTGACCTTATTTCAGGGTATTCAAAATGAAATGAATAATTTCATTTAAATCACAAAACTAAAGTCTGTACATAATAAAATCAAAACTATATTTATAAAGCATAAAACTTAAGGACAAACTCCCACTAATCGAATATATCATTAATTCCAAGAACACCCATATGAGCAATACGCTCATTAAGCACCGTAGGCGGCCAACCTTTGGTGAATGGGTCTACAGTCATAGAGTTTGTACTAAGATGCTTTATTGACACTCGAATACCCCAAATATTCATTTGATATGTCATATAGGATGCCTAGAACAACACTGATATTTAGTCTTTGGATCAAATACTGTATTGATGTATTTATCACCATATGTATATCTATTAATCGGCAAATCAATGATCTTCCTTTGGGCCGATCATTGATGGCATGATTAGTAGATATGCCAATAAAGTTAGAATCAGAGAATATGTGATTTTAAGGAAGATCTGATCTCTGATATTATAAGTTTGTAATCATTTGTCCTTTACAAGTATTGTAAGACTCGTTTGACCATTTTCAAATGATCCATAATCAAGTTGTATAATTATCTACCTTGCATCCCAACTACGTACGCAAGCAATATCAGAATGCGTACATTCTTCACATGCATGAGGACTCCCAACGGCAAATGCATATAGGCCTTCTGGGATAAACCAAATATACATTTAGATCCATCACGATCTATATGTATTCCCAGAACGAAAGATGCTTTACCAAGATCTTTCACCTCAAATTTACTCGAGAGAAATTTCTTGGTATCATGTAACAGCCTTACATCGCTGCTTGCTAGTAGAATATCATCTACGTACAACATCAGGATGATAAACTTGCTCCCACTGATCTTGAGATATATGCACTTTGAAAACGTAAGAGGTAATCACATGATCAAATTTTCAATACCATTAGCGTGACGCCTACTTTAAGCCATAAACGGACCTCTTAAGGTGCTTTGAGTCTTTTGACCTAAAGTTATTTGGTTGCACCATGTAAATCGTTTATTCAGTTGTTTTAACGTCCATTTGTTGTAGCTCTAAATCATAATGAGCTACTAATGCCATGACGATCCTAAACGAATCATTCGTTAGACCATACATGATTCGACCTCACTTAATCAAGTTGGATCATTTTCCATCCTCAAGTCAAATTCATGTTATGGAAATAGACTACATAAATATCCGGTATTGCCTCATTTCTCTTGTGGATCTTCTTATTGGCTCCTTAGGTTGAGATTGTTAAACTACACTAGTGGGAGTGAGTGGATGAATGATAGTGTTTGATACGAATCCTGATTTACAGGTTGAACTTTGATAGGAATGGTTACCTTATCATTGTCAACCGTAACTTTAGCGAATTTACACACTCTTCCTCTCAAACACTACATCGTTTCTTTTCATGCTCCCACTATAGTAAGCATGCTCAATAATTTTGGCGTCTCCTATTTCGAAGAAGGATCTATTTGAGGAGTAATAAAACTTGTAACTCCTCAATCTTACTAAGTAAATTGTAAGGTAGCAGTCAATAAACTTATAGTCCAATTTTCTTTTGTTAGGCCTATAAAACCTAGCCTCATTTGGACAACTCGAGACATGCAATTGCCTAATACTAGGCCTCTTATATGTCCACATCTCGTATGAAGTTTTAGCTACTACCTTGCTTGGTACACGATTAAGTATGAAAACTGCAGTCTTAAGAGTCTTGTCCCAAAGTGAATCTAGCAGAGAAGAGTGATTAATCATACTTCTTACCATGTCATTATGTCATTGGCAAAAGGCCATGTCATTCACACCAATTATGGAGACTTCTCATGGATTAAGTAAAGGTGACCATATCGAGAGTAATCATCCATAGAGCTGATAAAATACGAATGTTCATTCAAAGAAGCCTTAGAGAACGGACCACAAATGTAGGTATGTATCAACTCTTGAAGGTTCACTACTTCTATATGCACCCTTATTTCGTTTGTTTACTTGTTTTCCCTTAATGCATTCTATACAGATTTTAAGGTCCATTAAGTCAAGGGAATCAAGAATTCCATCAGACACAAGCCTTCGAATTCTCAGTTGAGAGGTGTATCCTAAACGCTTGTGCCACAATAATGATGAATTCTCATTAGTTAATTTTCTTTTAGCACCTAAGTTACTTGAATGCAGGTTTTCGTTATTGGTAGACAAGGTGTCCAATTTGTATATTTTATCTATTAAAGATCTAGTACCAATAACTTTTGAATTTAAAGAAATAGTAAATAATCCATTTCCAAATGAACAGGAATAACCAAATTTGTCCAAACATGAAACATAAATTAAATTCCGTCAAAAAGACGGTACAGTAAAAAGTTTCCTTTAAATCCAAAATCAAACTAGAACTTTGATAAATTCTAACGACACCTATAGCTTCCACAACAACCTTGTTCCCGTTGCCTACATAGATGTATCTTTCATCATCATTTGGCGCTCGGTAGTGGAGGCAATCCTGCAATGTGACACATATGTGAATAGTAGCTACCGTATCTATCCACCAAGTGTCACTAGGTACCAAAGCCAAATTTTAACTTCAGAACAAACGAAGTTGAGAAGTTTACCTTTCTTTACACGCCAAGCGGCGTATCTTGGGCATAATTTCTTAAAGTGGCTAGCCTTCTTGCAAAAGTGACAGGTATTACCTGAATCCTGTCCCTTTTGGCTCTTAGGCTGCGAAGTTCCAGGAGGAGTTGCAGTTTCATTACCTTTATCCCTCTTTCGTTTCATGGTGGCGTTTTTACCATTAGATTTGAATGCCAAATGAATATTGTTAGTCTTTTCTTGTTTATGTCTCTCATCTTCTTGCACACACTGGGCTATAAGCTCATTGAATGTCCATTTCTCTCTCTGAGCATAGAAAGAGGCCATGAAGGGACCAAAACGTGCAGGAAGCGAGATCAAGACCAGGTGCAGAAATATGTCATCAGACAAATTCAGCTTAAGGGTCCTTAGTCTTGATGCAAGTTTAGACATAACCATAATATATTCCTCAATATTTCCTTTGCCCTTATAGCGCATGGAAACGAGCTGTTTCAGAATAGTTCTCGTTTCGACCCTTTCACTAAAAGTGAATTGGTCCGTTAATTGCGTCAGAAACTTTAATGCATCCTTATCCTCAGATATATCACGCCTTATGGTTTCCGGAATGGAGTTTTGCATCATCATCAGACTCATGCGGTTCGATCGCTCCCACTTTTCATGAGCCACCCTTTCAGCATCAGTGCTTTCAGGTGTCAGATCGGCAGGACGTTCGATTCTTAATGCATGGTCTTTGTCCATGCAACTGAGCACTATCATAATGTGCTCTTTCCATTTATCAAAATTTGTGTTATTAAGCACAGGGATATTGTTGGGAGTTATTTCAGAAGACATTGAAGACACTAAATCCGAAAAGACAATGAAAAACACTGAAATTAATTTATTAAAATCATGTATGAACTAAAATAATTATTAATGCATACACAAGTTGGTGGGCCCATCTTAAGATACCTAGCACGTCGATATTATTTAGTCTTTGGACAAAAATAATAATCCGCTAGTGGTACTCTTTTAACATAGACTTAAATATTGATACTAGTATCGGCATAATGGTGTGCCTTCCTTTGGGCCGACACAACAAAAGCATGATAATCCGAATGTAACACATATTCAAGACTACACATTGTCCTGTGAAAACAACCTTCCTTTGGGCCGATTGTTTCACATGGACAACTATGTTAAATTAATTAAAATTAATCAATCTTACCCAACAGAGGTTACTTTGGCAACGTGTTGGTTCGATCGAAATATTTTCGATTAATTAGCATACCTCAGAGGTAAAAGCCAAACATTATTCGGTCAAAACAACCTTCCTTTGGGCCGATTGTTTCACATGGATAACTCTGTCCCCTTATTCAAAATTGATCAATTTTACCCAACAGAGGTTACTTTGGCAACATGTCGGTTCAATCGAATCAATTGTAAATAATGGACATATCAAGTATTGCCAAAGAAGACAATTTTTTTGTTTAATTACCAAAATGCCCCACCCCTGGAATTAGATACTCAAAAGAAGAAGAAAAATAAAAAAAACTACCCACTATGGCTGAATCTATTCACGGCAATTAGATGCTCAAGAGGAAAAAATTCCAAACATGATCAAATACATAATATGCTTTCAGTTAAGATAACTAAAGTTTGTGCCGAAATACCGAAATGGATCAAAACCTCACATAAGTTTCAAGCCACACGAAAAATCCATTAAAAACTACAATTATATCCACTATCACGTACGTAACATTATCCATGTTATAAAAATAATATTAGTGAATAGATGACAATTTAGTTGAGTTGAAAATTTATTAAAGCATAAGTATAAACTTGAAGAATTTGCTTTGATTTTAAAATCAACACGATTTAATTTCAAGTTTGCCAGCCACCGTGGGAAGAAACGAAGAAACATATGATTTTTGATTTAGTCACCAAACCTCGCCCCAAAACGGATACTTGTTCGGATATTTAAATCCCAAATTAAATTAAAATCATATTTTCCCAAAAGATTTCAAAGCCTAAACATATAATCATGCTATGAATTTCAACATAAAAACATAAACATGCTTACAATTTCTATACTACGCATAAATATACAAAAATTAAGCATGAATTAAAACTAAATTTGGGTCTTGAAGAATCATGAGTTTAGAAGACCAAAATTTCAGAAAAATCATATAAACGAATCTGGACTCTAATCCTCTAACGAAAGGTGGCTCTGATACCACTTGTTAGATTTTGACAGATATGCTATGAAAACATGAAATATGTAAACCATAGAATCATACATATCTCAGGACCTATTCGCAGATGATTAAGCAAGATACGTTTATGTTAAAGACACGCGTACCTGAATCCATTCATAGAGTAGCGGAAGAATCACAAAGATGGATTATGGGGGTTGTGGTCTTCTAAGCCTTATTCACTATTGTCTTATGCTTTCTCTAGATGGGGAAGATTAAAGTAAAAGTATGAATTGGCTTAGGGACCATAACCCTATATATAAGAGAGTATTAACAATAACTCTAGTAGGACTCTAACTGTCAGCCCATCAAGAACAGTTACAGTCCAATTAGGTCTCTACACATATAAAGATTCCATACTTAATTAATTAATATTTCTTAGTACCTCATTATTATTATTATTAGATCACAATTAATTAGGCACGTATATGAAATAGCCTATCATATACAATTAATTAACATGTAAGTCCACATTATTAGACTGACTAGAATAATAATTCTAACAAGTTAAATATGACAAAAATAATATATATTAGCAATATCAAATTACTAAGAACAATTCAATTTAAGCTCCTCTGCATGGCTCAAAATTTTGTTGTAAATTTATTGCTCTTTTTCTCATTGACAATAACAAAAATTCTCTTCATATTTTTCAAATTTGCCGTACTCTTTATAAAATCAACATTCAAGTTAAGAACTTTGTACATAGGTTCCCTTGGTTCTAGCTGGCGTATTTAATGTGAAAGTGGGAAGTGGCATATTTAATGTAAAATTTGGATTTGTATAAGACATGCTATAATGCTTCGGATCTTCTTAGGTAAAATTTTATTTTTGGCCCTCTAAAGTGGCTGATTTTTAAAATTGGTCTTTTATTGTGGTACATCGACAATATACATCCTTTATTGTGTGATCATAATCAATTTCAGACCTTATTGTCGAAATTTTTTAATTATCGCCGAAAATCATCAATTTCTGCATATATTTATTGGAAAATTAAATTTTTGACCGAAAATCACCAATTTATGTCTAATCTAACCGAAAAATTTAATTTTAATAAAAAATATCATTTGTCGAGTAACACTTAAAAATTAAGAATTTCATATTCTGACTTCACAATTTGCTAGTCCATGTCATGTGATAGGTCATATATGACATAAATTGATGATTTTTGGCGATAATTAAAGTAAATCAGTGACAAAGACTGAAACTGATGATAATGACACAATAAAGGACATATATTGTCAAGGTACCACAATAAATGACCAATTTTGAAATGCAGCCACTTTAGGGGGCTAAAAATGATATTTTGCTGATCTTATTATTATTTGTATATATAAATGATCCTTTTATACTTTCAGCTTTAAGTACAAGTCAATTTCAGGTAACTAATTAGGACATTATCTCCCACAACCTATAGCCTCTTTCATTTCCTCTAATACGCAACAACATCTCAAAATTAGATTTCGGGACCGAAGCTCAGCCATAGTTGATTTTGGTCGTTGAAGCTTCACCGTAGTGATTTTAAGTAGAATGGATGCAGGCCAATGCCAAGCTCTACAGGAGCACTCAATAGCCCTGCTCATTTGGAAGGATTTCATCTCATAAATATCCATGACTGTTTATGTCTCTAGCAATAAGACTAAAGGAACCGCTGCTGACGAAGTGCCCCATACCTGCACTAGCACTTCAATCAAACCTTCTTTGAATGAGAGAAAGAAGTGAGGAATCCTCTTTTCCACTCTGACTCTCCCACTCCAGTCTACTCTCAATATGGGAAGGAGGTCTTCCTTCAAGCTCTAGCTCTTTCGAATAGAGAGTCCCAGGATGTTGGAGGTCCATGGAAAGGACCTTGAATCCTGTCATCGCTTTCAGATAAAAGGAAGTTGGAGTCGCTTTCTTTCTTTATGTCCCATATAAAAATTTGCATATAACTCACTTTCGACATGGTCTATATAACGCAGGTTCCGGAACAGCGAAGAAAAAAGGGATGTTTTGTTAATAGGAACAATAAATTATTTCATGTAGATCCTTCAATCAACCTTCCTTTTATTTCGGCCGCTAGGAAAATGCTTCTCACAACTTTGCTCGTGTCCACTATACACAATTGGCAAGGCCACTTCCAAGTCAGTGGAATCATACCCCTTCTTGACGTTTCCTCAGCGGCATTTAATGAGTTCGAAGTGCACTTTCGAAAAAGATTCATTCACAAAAGAGAGAAAAGAAACTAGATAATGTAGTGACTTAAATATGAAAATTTAATTTATTCCGTTACAACTTTTCTGCTAAAGTTATCGTACGCTAAGGTCCCTAAGCAATCACTTAGTGGAAAATGAAGTGATCGAGTGATGACAAACAGGAGGTGGGCTTGGAAGCTATTCCAGTTTGCACTGGTGATCAAGAGCCCATCCTTGATCCAAAGGCAGGAGCATTCTAATTAGCCCCGCATCAAAGCCATGTTCGAAAGCCACTTATAAAGAAAGAGTCCAAAATCTAGCAGCTCATGTAATAGCAGCAAAGGCAGCCTTTATATTAGAGAAAAGTTGGAGAAAGGGGCACTCATGGCAGCAAGAAAAGGCGATCCCTGGGCGCTCGCAGGAACGGACGCGGTTCAAGTTGAGATATCAAGAATTTTTTTTTTCGCCATAAGAGTTCAGAGTCTAATTGCAGAGAACTCATACCGTCCTTGAGCCAAAATCATGCCTTGCTCGTTGTAAATAGTTCATGGGAGAAAATTGAGTTATTTAGGTCCTGGAGGACTAACATAACTGTTGTACGAGCTGGGAGTCACAATCATATTCAACAAGCCTCTTTGCATATGCTTCAGCAGCTGCCTCAGCATCTGTTACTACAAAGCTACCTTCATCAAGACCTGCATAAGTGCTCCATTCTCTCAGGACAAGAGCACCGCACAAATTGTAAGTCCCCTCACCCTCTTGCTCACAAACTATTTTTCCGCAAGATAAACAATTGCTTACCAAATTGTACCTGCGAGCGTGGCATGAAACACGTCTTCCCGTTTTGAAATTCAGTCGATCCTTTTGCAGCCTCCACAAGAGAGATAATTTTCCCTGATTTTTTCTTTCTGGAACACTTAGTGTTTTGGGGCTCTGATGTCTCACAATTAACTCGATTGTTCTGACTTGTGGATGATATAGCCTCTTTTGGTGGTGCTCTTTGTGGTTTCTTAGCTGTGATGACTGGAATGTCATCTGAGCGAGTTTTAACATAGGCTTGTAAATTGGATGTTGGAGTATTTGTGCTGGTGTTGTAGATATTCAAGTGACCTATCCGGTTTAAGTACTCTTCGGTGACACTTTTCCAGCATCATTGCCAACGATATTCTGCAGATATAAGTAATTAAAAAAATGAGCGATCTTGAAAAGATATGGCTGTGAAGTAACAATCTTTCCTTTGATGGAATTTTAATGTAGTTGTCCAGAAATGCAGGATTTAACTATAGGGTCCCTGTATTTGTCCATCCAATTTAAGCACTACCTACTTAGATAAGACCTCACGATAATGCATCTAGAAAATTTGTTGCTTACAACTAATGTTTTCTATTATGCAAACAATTTAAACCAAATTAATTTTGTACATTGAATTAGTACGTACTGTCACGCCCCAGCACTTTGCCCAACCAAGGAGGCAGAGCGGATGAGGCATATGACCGAGGCAAAGGCTTAAAGGGACATCACGGGACAGCCGGCAAGGCGGGCGGCCTAGCCGGACATTCAACGTAACCCCCTGGGCGTGGCCCAAGTAAGGCAGGGTCTATCACGGGCGATGGCAAGGCACGGGGGCAAGGAAAGGCCGTCGAATGGCACAAGGGCATCCCCGGGGCGGCCCTAAACATTTTGCATAACCAAACAAAGCCTTGGAGGTTCCGGAATATTCTAGAGGGTTCCACATGAGTCCAGGAGATTCAAGAAAACTGCGGGAGGTTCAACATAACTCCGGAGGGGTCTGAAAGAAGCCGGAAGGTACCGAAAGGGTCCGGCTACACAAGTGTAGAACATGGCGGGATGATCTAGAATCTTGTAGAAGGCCTTAATCCTAGCCCTTAGATCAAAGTGATCTTGGCCATCCATTAGGGAATGCTAGCAGTATAAATAGGTAGGAGCATTCATTTGTAAAGTATCCAAGAGAGTTCTTCCAAGTTTATGTGAATATGCATTCCAAGTTCTCTTAAGTGCATTTTCTTTCCCTCCCACTTACAATCTTACTTAGCAACCTTTCTTAGGAACATAGAGGCTGACTTAGCCAATTCTGCAAGGGGAAGGAACGATCGCAGGGGGCGTTTTGGGGCTAAGTGCCCCACGTTACTCTTAGATGAAGTTAAGTCTGTGACAAGTGGTATCAGAGCCCGAAAGGGCTGGGCATATATCGTGGGAAGTTCGCGTATAAAAGTTGAGATGACAACCGCGAATGTTAGCTCGGAGGTGGAGCACCATATGGAAGAGAATGTCCAAGCCACGATGCGTGGTAGGAGTCAGACCCGGGATGCTCTCGTAGAGACGGGGACTCGATTCGAGAAGATCGAGCACAACTTGGAGACGTTGGAGGGCCGTGTGATGGATCAACTCGAGGGGTTTGAGAAAATCTACTTAAAAACCGATGATCAAGTGGCTGAGCTGAAGGATATGGTCCATATCTTGCAGGAGAGCATCTTGGGGATGAGAGCCGAGATGGCCGAGATGCGGGACGAGTTATCCAAATGCAAGAAGCCGTGTCTGGGGGAGCCAGCACGAGCGGCGCATTCCTGCCACTAAGGCAACAACCCAAGGTTAGGGAACCGAGGGAATATGACGGCAAGCGGGACGCACAAGAAGTGGAGGACTTCCTGTGGCATATAAAGTAGTACTTTGATGCTTTGGGCATTATCGAGGAGTTGGCCAAGGTAAATACTGCTTCTATGTACTTAACCGATATTGCTTCTTTATGGTGGCGTAGAAAATTCGTCGACATAGAGCGGGGCTTATGTCGGATCGATACTTGGGCCGAGTTCGAGAAGGAACTCAAGAAACATTTCTACCCGCGGAACGCCGAGTTTGTGGCACCTAAGAAGATAAGGGAGCTGAAGCAATGGGGCAGCATACCGGAGTATGTCATAGAGTACACGACTCTAATGCTCCATATCCAGATCATGGACAACACCAACTTGATGTTCAACTTTATCGATGGCCTCCAAACATGGGCGAAGCAAGAGGTGCAACTCCATAACGTGGAGACGGTAGACGAGGCCATCGCAGCCGCCGAAGCACTGACCGAATATCAGAGGGACTATAATTCTTCCAGAGAAAAGACCGAGCGGACAACTCGGGTAAAGATGGGGGAGAGATGGATCGAGGAGGATCGTCTTCCCGAGATAAGGAACGACAGGAGAGCCAATCCAGACCATCTAATGGGCAGGCAGCATATAAGGAAAAGAAGAAGGAGGTCGTGCTAATGACAGGGTGCAACATATGCAAGCGACCGCATTGGATGAGAGACTGCCCTAAGTTGGGTTCACTTTCAGCAATAGTTGAGCACCCTAGTGATCCGGACGAGCAACCTGAGGACAACACTCATCGGTTGGGATCACTTCAACTCCTCAATACCGTGACTGTCGAGGTCAAGCCGCAAAATAACCATGAGTTGTTGTACGTGGACGCCATTGTTAATGGGAAACCCGCTAAGGCGTTAGTAGACACCGGGTCCACACACAACATTTTACCTGTAAATAAGACGAAATAATTGGGACTTCGGGTCGAGAAAGCAGAAGGTTGGGTCAAGTGGGCCGGCAAAATAACTCAACGGCGCAACTCATGGGGTATCTATCCACGTGGGAGACTAGAAGGGACAAGTCGATTTCATAATAGCCTCACTTGATGACCACAAAATGGTGTTGGGATTAGACTTCTTCCGCAAGGTAAACGGTTTTGTCATACCTCATATAAATGCATTGTTCATCGTTGACAGGGAAGAGCATGTGATGGTGCCGTGCGAGAATTCATCGTACGGAACAGCAAGGGTGTCGGTGTTGTGTCTCTTCACGGGGATGGACCAAGGGAGACCGACAAGCAATAGACCGGGGGCCAAAGTTATCAACACATGGGACATGCCGTGCAAGGAGGGCTCGAGGCAGGGTCCAAACCAGACCGCTCGGGGAGCCAACTCAAAAGAAACACATCGACGAGGGTGTTGATGGAATAGGTGGGGAAGAATGTCACGCCCAACACCAAGGAGGCCGAGCGGATGAGGCATATGACCCAGGTAAAGACTTAAAGGGACATCACGGGACAGCTGGCAAGGCGGGCGGCCTAGCCGGACGTGCAACGTATCCCCCTGGGCGTGGCCCAGGCAGGACATGGTCTATCACGGGCGACGACAAGGCACAGGGGCAAGGAAAGGCTATCGAATGGCACAAGGGCGTCCCAGGGGCGGCCCTAAACATTTTCCATAACCAAACAAAGCCTTGGAGGTTCCGAAAGATTCTAGAGGGTTCCACAGGAGTTTGGGACATTCAAGAGAACTCCAGGAGGTTCCACATAACTCCAGAGGGGTCTGGAAGAAGCCGGAAGGGTTCGAAAGAGCCTACACAAGTGTAGAACATGGCGGAGTGATATAGAACCTTGTGGAAGGCCTTAGAACAATGTGTAAGTATTTAGCATGTAGTAGGAGTATCTAGAATACTCCACAACATTGTACATAGTTCTAGTGTTGGTAGGAACTTGTAGAAGGGTCTAGAGAGTTAATCCTAGCCCTTAGATCAAAGTGATCTTGGCCATCCATTAGGGAAGGCAAGTAGTATAAATAAGTAGGAGCATTCATTTGTAAAGCATCCAAGAAAGTTCTTCCCAGTTTGTGTGAAAAAGCATTTCAAGTTCTCTTAAGTGCACTTTCTTTCCTTCCCACTTACAATCTTACTTAGTAACCTTTCTTAGGGACGGTAGAGGCTGACTTAGCCAATTATGCAAGGGGCAGGAACGATCTCAGGGGGCGTTTCGGGGCTAAGTGTCGCATGGTACTCTTAGAGAAAGTTAAGTCCATGACAGTTCGTACGCTTTGATATTAAAAAGAAAAAGAAAAAAACGAACAAGATTCATAAGATTCGTGGTATAAAGGAAAAGAAAGTCCACGAGTCATCCAAAGTCATTGCATAATCTGCTCTCCTTGGAAGCCTTCTGCCTGCAGCCTGCTTAATATCATTTTTTTACCACTATTTCTATTGATTATCCTCAACAATGATATTTAGTATGTTATTAGAGAAATTGTGCCTTGTGATGCAGTTAGGGCTGAAACCGAGCTTGTATGAACCGAACAAACACATGTTCAGGCTCGGCTCGAAAATAGGCTTAGCTGCTCAGGCTCGGCTCGAGCTCGAGCCTCTAAAAAACTTGTTGTTTGAGCTCGGCTCGAACATGAACAGTATTGTTCACGAGTACTCGTGCGGCTCGGCTTAGTTGAATTATGGTTTCATTTTGCTTCTGTAGCTATAGTACCCACAACCACAGGCCTATAACCCCTACACAATTGAATATAATAAACAAAGTTTCTTTTACTGACAAAGAGTTGATTTAACATCAATTCATACTCTTACTTTTAAACACGTAATACATTCATGAATAAAATAAATGAAAACTATTCCACTAATCAAAGAAGAATTAATTGTAGAAAGAGAAGCTTTCCCTTTCCTTTTTCTTTTTGTTGCATGTCTCATCAACTTTTGCAGTCTTGAAAGTTGAACGAAGCAATTTCGCCATTGTTATACTTGAAGTACAAGACCTATTTTTCCTTTCTCGAAAATCTTCTTATTTTGAATTAGGATTTTATATCTTTCTATAGAAAATATTTACATAATTACGGCAGAAGAAAAAAGCAATACATAATATTTTCCCACAATCACCGGACATAGTTTCAAAATACCAAAATTGAGGAGTGGTGCAGAAGGAAAGTTTAACTGTGCATATATTTCTCCTCTCTTGTTCACGACATTCACGAGCCGAACAGGTTTATGATCGAGCTCGACTCGACAATTACTTCGAGTCTGACTTCATGTTCAAGCTCGGCTCGGCAAGGACTCGAACGAGTTCGACCGAGCCTATGCCGAGCCGAGTTCGAACCGAGTAACGAGTTACTCGGTTCGATTTTCACCCCTAGATGCAGTCGAAAACCAGAATGAAATTATAGGCTATCAAGGAAACTATAAATTACGCCACAAGCACAAACATGAGCTCAGTGGTATCATTGATGACTAGCATATAATAAAGGAACTCAAAAACTTCACATGTCTCCTCCCTAATCTTGCGCGCCAGCTGAAGGTGGTCATTGGGAAGCCTGATCTTGTACACCAGCAGAAGGTCCTTGCGGGGCCTGATCACGTAGGTGATATGAAGGTCTTTGGGGATCCTTTGAGCCAGCTGAAGGTCTTTGGGCAACCCAACCTGTCTTCCCCGAGTCCTACGTGCCATATCATTTTTTTCATAATCCCTCCTAAGTGTGCGTGCTAGTTGAATGTCTCGGCACATAAGAGTGATACATTTGGCATGGATCGCACACAAGTTGGCGTCTTGAAACAACTCGGCCAGGTACGATTCGACATCATCTTGAAGTGCAAAAATATCATGGCTCTAAAAATGAAAATTATCCCCATAACCCCGAGTAATTCCATGATCCTCGGCAATTTGACGAACAACTTTCTGAAAGACATGCAGCGGGATCAACAGTTTACAAATTTTCTGGTTTCTACATATTTCTCTAAGGGCATTTATACCATAGTTTGGACGTCTCTCTATCATCAGTGCATTGATATTGCCTTGAACCTCCTTTAAGATGGGATGCACCATATTAAAAAAATTGTCGTTCAGCACGACGCCGTTCTTTTTGCCTTTCCACTTCGATTTTATTCGCCTCTCTTTTCTTTCTATCCTTTTCCCGTTTTCTTACTTTTTCAATATTAATATCTAGTAGAGTGCTTTTTCATCCCATTCTTCTTCGACTCTTTCAACAGATGCCTTCAATTAACAAAAAACAAAATAAAGTACATGAGAAAATAAAATCTACACAAACTAATTTAACACACATATATATATGTACACAAGAAAAAAGGAATATACCTGTCCGTCTAGCTTCCTATGAAATATCAAATATGACTCTTCTTTGAATCCCGAGATCGTTGAACAATGTCTTACCTATGATAGCAAATGATAGTGAAATAAATATCAGCATTATGAATTAAATTATCCTTGTAGAAACAATGTAACTTTTCGTACAATTGAGTCATCATAAATGAACCATTTGTAATGCGATTTGACTGCAGCAATGTAGTGTCCTCCTAACACAAGGGCTCCTTTATGAAGAATAACTGCAACCCTTTGATACAACTGAACCTGCGGGTAACTTATATGACTTACTTAATACATATATTGAAAGAAAAAATATAACAAAAATTAATATGATTGGTAATACTTACATTGCCATATTTGTCTTCTAATTCAAGCTCTTCTTTATCCTCGACAGGATTATCCAATTTTTCGATTGAATCTTTATATCGCACAATATATACGGTTAATACTTCTGGGAATACTAAGAGGTTGTTCACTACATTCATTATTTGTATAGTTTGACAAACATCACATTCCACTTCATCTACCACCCCATTTTCTCTAGCAACATACGCTTCCCAATTATTCTTGATATTCATACCTTCATAAGGATCATCTGAGTCGAAAGTAGCATACAATTCTCTCTCATATGTATTTGCAGTTGTGATGTGATCGCAAACTGAGAGCCTCTCGACTAAAATAATTTTCCATATCCAAAAATTAGTTTATTACTTTTTAGAGTTTATGTTATATGATAAAAAAAGAAAGGTAATGTAAAGATGTGCTTACCTCATTTGTCAATGTGAAAGTAAAGATCCGTTTAAACGCACCATCATAAAGATCAAGCTTATCAAGTACAAGTCCTAGAAACTCATGAGCGTCTTGCTGCCGCCCGCATTGCGACCTAACATTACAAGGATGAAAATTAAAAATTGAGTATATAACTAAGAAAGTTTACCTACCAAAAAACCTTAGAAAAGTCGTTGGATCAAATAGACCCTTGCCCGACTTCAAGGCAACCACGGAGTTGTGTAAGAAAACCCCGAAACATTGATTAAACACCATCCATTATAAAAGCTTGGGGACCTGCAAAAATCAAAAGGAAAATCATATATTATGTTTCATCATTTATCTCAAATATATACTTGGCATGATACATAAGTAATCATAGTTACACGTTATATATTTATACCACGCATGGAGAAAATGTTTTATTAACAAATAACAAATACTTACAATCTCCAGTTGTACAATGTGTATGTAAGGCACGGCAAAGAGATGGAAATGACGATAACACTTGCAGCACGACAGCGGCATAGCAGGAATTTCCAATATTTATTATCCCGCTATTCTGCACAATGAAATAAAAATTAGATATAAGTGTTTAAAAAGAAAAACATGCACTATACATATAAAACAAACATACCCTACTTAATTCTCGCATCTCTTCCATTTCAATCCAGAGTACTGCGTATGAGAGAGATTGTAAATAAATTAAAAGAAATGGTATAGTTCCAGTAAAATATTAAAGTTGATAAAATTAAAAGGTGTTTGCAAAACTTTAAAAAAAAACACACAAAAAAACAAAACAATGAAAAAGGTGTTTGCAAAAGCAAAATATCAAGTTGATAAGTTAATGCAAGTTTGCTAGTCAAAAGCAGATATGATCCAGTTTTGAAACACGTTTTATGCTTCAACTAATAAACTGTTTGTTTTCTTTCCAACAATTTAGTTTAACAATGCTTTAATAAAAACGATTTATGCTTCAAATACATAAGTCAAGGCTATTGTTATGTAACTAATCTAAGCTTTTTTTCTTTTTTTTTTTTGAGGGGATAACCTAAGCTTTTTTTTTTTAAGTCAAAGAAAAAGAAAACAAATTCATAAGTAAAGAATTAATGATGGCTGACGCTGATACCAAAGGTCACATTTTTTTTTAAGGAACTAATGGATCAAAATTTTGAAGACTAAATTTTATGATTCTACTAGTACTAGCTCACTATCAAATAATTGTACTGATTCATCACGGTAGGTTAGCAAGCAAGTGCCAATCCATTTTCAAAATCACATATGAATTTCACAGGTATCAAATACATGCACAAATAGGTATCAAATACTTATTTATACACTATATGGCTTTAATCACTGTCTCCATGACTATCTATGCATCTTCACACAAGATTCATACATTATTTTCAAAACATTTTATTATTTACCAAGCTCTGCTAATATCAACCTTAAAACAATGTTTTATTTTTATAGTTTTTATGTTATTCAATTCATCATTAGAGACCATGAGGAATCAATCTTGTTCTACATTTGATAGTTTTTGTTGTAGCATGCCAATGACAATTACCACAAGAAAAAAAGTAAACCCACTGATCACATCGAACTTCTATCTCATTCACTCAGATAATCGAGATCATCATTACCATCAATGCACAAAACACAGACCATAGGAACCACATGAAGAAAGCAATAGTTAACATTTCCATGATATTGAATTGGAGGTCAATTGAAGCCACAACAGTATCACAACATAACATATATATACAGGAATCAAGAATCAGATGTGGAGTCAACAATTCTATACCTTAAAAGAGTTAAGTGAACACAACACTTGCAAGGTAATTATCCAATCACAGGATTGGAAGACATGAAAAATGAAGCAACTGCAATAAGATTATAACCACACTGATGCTCTTATTATTTAATTAAACGATGACATAAAATTTATTGTAACATACTTTCAGACTGATAAACATTACAGATGCAAACTCACATTGATTGGGATAAGCAAATCCCATGGCCCAAGTATGATCTAACCTAGGTAACTAATTCGCGGAGCGTGAGCGGGAGCGTGGAGCGTAAACGAGAGCGCAGAGCGTCATATTTGGAAAAACCGAGTATGAGAGCGCTTTAAGAGCGTCTAAATTTATTAATTTTTTTAATATTTATATATTACTTTATTCATAGTATTTTGCATTTTTTCCAAAGAATCTATAATATTTAGATTAAATAAATATTTTATGTACACCAAATTAGCCACATTCTTTTTCTTTAATTACATTTTTGAATAGTTGATATATATACAATTTTGTAACCTTTTACCAAATGTCTATTGTATTTGGCTTCAGTAAGTATAGAGAAATAAGAATCAAACTTAGTGTAAAAGTCAATATTTTTTAATTAAACAACTTTCATTTTCATGGAATATATTTAGTATCCTAATTTCAAAGTTATAATAATATATAAGAAATTATTGTATGCACATTTTTATTACTTTAATGAAGAATTTAGTCTTAATTACCGTCCTTAAACGTAAAAAGCATAAAAAAATGACTAAAGTATAGCACTATAGCTTCAATTTAACATAAAATGATAAAGTAAAAAATTTAGCAGACATGTGAAAATGTGTTGCAGAGATGTCATAATTAGCTGGTCAGATGCATAGACCCATGAAATGACAAGGACAATGTCTAGAAATTTCAGTAATAGACACGTGTTCTACATTTATTGGTTGTTGACAAAATAATTGGTGAAGGCGCGTCTTTTTTCTGCGAAAGTCGCGAATTTGGTTTATTGAATTCGCGAATTTATACGCGAATCTCAATTTACGCTCCGATTCGCGCTCTCAGAGCGCGCACGTAACCCGAGGCGACGAATTTAGTTACCTAGGATCTAACAAGATGGCCTCGATGATGAAATTATTTAGATAACACTAATATTATATGATAGTGTGATTACGCAAAATTGCAGAAAATGTCACAAGCTAATTTACTATTTTGGGTTTTGTCCCAAACTATATCACCTCATCGAATTTCATCTCGTAATTTAACATATTTTTAGAATATCGTCCCACCGTTAATTATGAGACGGAATTTGCGCGAGTGTCCATTAAATTTGTGCACTTGTCCAAATGGCTACACACATGACACAGCTAGTCAATTCTTTTTTAATCAGGTAGGAGCATAGTAGGGTAGGATATCTATGGGTTGAATTTTAATCTGAATTTTGTTTTTTTTTTAAGATTTTAATTGGATTAGAGATTCAGTGGAGATGATCCGATTTAATTAAAAATAAACAGAGCGAATATGGATCTAGTCTGATTCGATCCGTAAAAAGTTCGAATATGAATATATATTAATAGTATATTATTTACATATATTAAATTTATAAACTAAATAAAAAAGTTAGTAATGAAAATGAGTTGGGTATTTCTTCTATTTAGTGATATACCATATTTTAGATATACTTACATGCCAATTAATCAACCAGATGGAGCTCATCGACCAACTCGACCACCTCTATCATATCGACCTCACAAACTCGATAGACTAGGTCGATCTTCTCGACAAAATCGACCTCTTCAATTTGATCGACCTAATCGACCTCCTCTATTAGATCAACCTTGCCAACCAGATCGATTAGATCGATTGACCATATCGACATCCTCAACCAGATTGACCTCTTCAATCGAATCAACCAAATCGACTAGCTTGCTCTGCTAGACCTCCTTCACCAGATTGACCAAGTCGATCTATCAAAAATCGACATGATTACAAGGGCAATCAAAACGACAATAATGCCCCTAAAAGTTCAGTATATTTACCAAACACCCCAAAGATCTATGCGCTATTTTCGGGTCAACCCGATCATGACCCGACCGATCTGATTAACTATAATGGGTCATCTTATATCTATAAATACCCCCTCATTCTACAAAATACGGTACGCATTTTACTATGCATCTACTACTTAAGCTACTCGATTTGATCTGACTTAAGCATCAGAGGGTCTTCATCGAGATAACTCCGACAAGCCATATCGAGCACGCATTGGGTGGAGGTTAGATTCCTCCAAAGTGAAGTCCATATCGATCTGGACGACTAACAAACTCATGTTATGGAAGATTCATCGAAAATGTGTGCAACTAATTACTCAACTTATTGGGCTTTCTTAAATATACTCTTTTATTTTCAGTAAAAAATAAATGAAATCCTAATAGATCAAGAAGCCCGAACTTCTCCAATTCTCCATTCCAGAATAACAACAACAGCTTCTCTCCCTACCCTCTCTTCTCACTCCACATTTGTTTTATTCTTCACTTTCAATTTTTTTTTCGTTCTCTAAATAATTTATTTTGACTTCTGTTGTTATTAAAATACTATAAATTTATCTTCTACCATTGAAATTTTGAACCATAATCTATCTACAGAGTATAGACAATAATCTAATGAATTTAACGCAACAATCATAATGAGAGGGAATAGAAGCTAAATTTTGAAGATATTAACGGATCCAAATCTTGCATTCAGATATCAGATATTCAACGAATTCGAATCTGGTTTTAGTTTTTAGAAATTAGAGCGCGAATTCGAGCTTAGCTTACGAAAGTCGGGTTCGGATTCGGGTGGACGCCCCGGTCCAAGTTCGACCCATTGACAGGCCTAGAGCAAAATATCCAAAATTAATTTAAATTGGAGTTTTTGATTCTACATAGAAGCTTCTAATTACTTCAACAAGACATAAAAAAATGGGAGCCTATTTTACTAGAATTTTCAATTGTAGACAATGTATACACAAAAATAGTAGATTGTTAATTTTGAAACTATAATTATGAAATAAAAATTCAAACATAAATTTTGTAAAATGAGCTACACTTAAATATGATTTTGCAAAATTTATTTTCATTATAGTAGTTGAAAAGAAATCTTGATAATTTAATAATATATAAAAAAAAAATAGCAAGTATTGATTTAGTATTCAATCTTGATACATCAATCATCAATAATTACATCATCAATGATTACCAAATTACAATGATAAACTCCAATAACTACTAAATTATAAATATTAGTACTCCCTTTGTCCCTAATTTTCTACTCATATTTAATTTTTGGGATGTTTCAAAATAAGACTCCATTTCCATAAATGGAATTATTTTTCAAAAAATACACTCTCACACAGTACTGATTTGACACAATTAATTCTCTATTACTACTTTACTAGTTAAAAAGTAAAAATACCCAAAAGTTTCACTTTTCCAATTCTGACCTAGAACTCCATGCAAAAAGCGAAATGAACGGAAAAAAAGGGACGAAGGAAATGATAAATTAGAAAAATAATTATACATATAAGAATTGAACCATATACCCCTTGATCTTGGAACATCAACCATACCACTAGAATATGACATCATCGGCCTTAAAGTAACGAACTTGCAATCCCCATTGCACCTCAGGAGAAAAAGGCTTGGGTTCAAATAAAATATTTAGAAACTTATAACTCGTATTATTATAATGAAATAAATGATACTTGTGGTCATGAAATAGCAAATGTGGTGAACTAACATTTGGAGAGTAGATTTGTGCTACTCAATTTTACATGCGCTTGTTATAAAGGTTTCTTTCAAGTAATCCGATTTTTTATTCCACAAATCCTTATATCTTTTTTGGTACAAAAGATACTACAAAACTAAACTGCATCCTTCATTAACAGAGGCAAAAGTTCTCCAGTGGTGTCTTCCCAAATTTTGCCAACACCTCAATATTATGCCACATTTTAGCATGTGCATCAAACCATTCCCGCTTCTCTTTGTATGAACAACTCGACTCACCCACGACATCCTAAATAAAACTTTGTAATCTTCGATCACGCAACCCAAAGGGTGATTCTCCATATCAGCTTCCCGAATGAGCTTCACAACCACCTCCAAATTGACTTCCAATTGAATCCGTCGTATACGTATTTCCCAAGCCAAAGCAAGTCCCTCTCTAGCTTCAAGTACTTCAGCTATCGTGATCGAGACATCTCCATTCTCCAAGCTTGTGAGTAAAGCCAAATAACCAATTTCCCCTCTCATCTCGAAGATCTCCTCCCACAGCTGCACTCCGTTTCGCAGTTAGGACACTACCATCAGTATTGATTTTATGCCAGCCCCACGTTTGGTTCCGCTACTTCACAGGTGCTCCAGGTTTCATCCTGTGTCTCCTCTACCTCAATGATATCCTTGACAGGTCCTCCGCTAATCTCTTGGCAACAAAAATGGTTGGTCTCAAACCATACTTTGTAATGGTATCCATGATCTTGAGTTAAGTTGAGGGAAATGAAGGAATAAGGTGAGAACAATGGCAAATTTGTACCGTACCATATCGAGTGCATTGTTATGGTATTCCAAAGTATATTTTGATATTGAATATTTAAAAATGGCAACAATTGATACAATACAAATTTAGCTAATAAAACTGTAATATTGTAACATGTGCACCCCAAATAAGGAAGCCACCAAGGCGCCAAAACAACTCATTGTCTTGCTAAAGGTGTTTTAGATGATACTACTTTTTACGAGACCTATGTACATGTTCCCACTAAAACAATAATGAGCCTATTGGGCATTAGCCCATTGCAATCCCGCTCAACAGATCAATCAATTTTAACGAATTTCTTGGACCTATTTGGAAGCCAATTGCCGAAATTGCTTTGAAAATTAAATACACAATATTTACAACATAAGGTAACATTTTCTTTTCATTATATAATTAATCGCTTCATTCACCAAAACATTAAAAAAAAAAATTAACAGTTCAATAAATAAGAAATGCGATAAACCCCATTATAAAAAATGCCTATAGACATACTACAGAAAGGAATACAACAAAAAGAATCCAATCCATCGAAAATGGAGGCTAAAACAACAAGATTATTGACGGCAAAGTTGGAATCAAGGGGATGAAACGCAATCTCCATTTTGACCAACAAGCTAAAAAATGCCGGATTTCTTCAACTAAACCACGGGCAACCCTGTTTGGCTCCTTCCAACAAAGGGGAATATCCAAAATAGCTTGGAAGCAATAATTCTCAAAATAAACATCTTTAATCTTCCGGTGGGTAACAAGAGCACACACCAACTTAATAGATAGAACCTCAACAACAAAAGCACAAGACTAGAGTTGCTTATAAGTCGACGCAAATGCATCGTGTTAACTTTAAGAAAGCTAAGCTTCGGGGGGAGCCACCTCGCGTTTAGAGGTGCAACTAAGCCGTTGAGTAGCCGAATGCTCCACAACACGTTGTTCAATACCCGCTAAAGAACATGCAATTAGGAGGTACGATGTGCTAGTATTTCGATCACATGGAGTTTTGTTTTTCGGACTTAAAATCGGACTGGACCAGCCGATCCAACCGGAGGCCTATTTGGTCCTAACACACCCCTAAATCTGGATTCCTTGAAATCCAGTTTGAACCGCCCAGAACGGTCCAGAACCGGCGAACCGGTTTGTCCCACAATTCTTACCTTTTTTTTTTTAATCTTAAAAATATTTTAATAAAATTTGTAGAGAGAAGGATTTTGTTGGTCCCAAGTGGTCAGATGAGGTCTAGAGGGGGGGGGGGGGGGTGAATAGGCTTTTGTACCTTCTTAAAACTTTTCTCTTTTTATTCTATAAGTAGAGAGTTTTACCCCCTAATTAGAAATTCTTCAATTTAAAAGACTCTTCTTTTAAAGTATTTACTTAGCTTATGAAATATGCAATGCAAGACAAGTAAAGTAAATAACACAAGGAATTTTTATAGTGGTTATACAAACAAGATGTCTCTTAGTCCACTCTTCTAGATCACCAAGATTTAGATTCTACTAGAACACTAAGTAACTAGTACAACTCTACTTGTGCTTTTACAACAAATGATGAAGCCACAAGTTCACAATAGGAAATCATAAAGAAGACTTATTCTCTGAAGTAATATCACTCACTAAGATGAATATCTACTCCTCACAACACTCAGTTGAATATCACTCGGGTATGCAAGAGTTTAATCTTATTCTTCAACAATTTGCTTCGTCATGAGATGACTCCGCTTATGATCAGATGATTCAACTGATGGATTCTTGCTCTAAAGATTTGATCTTGAAAGTGTGCAAGTCTCTTTTGAATCTTCAGTTTACCATCTATTTATACTCTTGGATTTGAAATTCTGCCCATTGAAGGTTGACAAAATTGCATTTTAGTCCTTGAGCAATAGTCATAATTTGAACGACTACTTTTGCAGACTGTCGCATTGTACACTGTTGTACGGATCTGATCACTGTTGTACGGATCTGACAATCGCATTAAATGCACTAAGCTTGTTACCGTTGGAGAGCTTTCTGGCCGATCTCACTTAGCTGATGGGATCTACTCCGCTGATGGCCACTCTTCTTATGACCACTCAGCTCATGATCACTCATCTCATGATCACTCTGCTCATGATCACTCTGCTCATGATCAGTCAGCTTATTTCCACTAAGCTGATTTTGGCCACTTAGCTCACAGACCGTAGTTTAATCTTTCACTAATCTGATTTTCACTCTTCTAATAAGATTGAATCTTCATCTCTTAAATATTTATGTTCTTGAATGATCTTCTTTAAACCAAGTATCCAATCTTCAAAGGTTTATTGAGCTTCCATTACTTAGTTAATGACACTTTTTTGTTATCATCAAAACCTTCTAACTAACTTAATTAACTCAACTGATAAGATCACTTAGTTGTTCTTGAGTTAATAAATTATTTCAACAGATCTGAACCCCAAACTTATTGAATTAAGTAAAGGATCTTGACCAGTTGGGCTACAACCATTTTTGTTAATTTTTTAGACTACAAAATTATAAAATATAGATTTCTTGTAACCAAATTTATTTATTGATTAGTTTATAATAATTAACTTCAAACTAATGTCTTACACATTATCAATATCAATGAAAATAATAACTTCTAGTTTTAGGAAATATTTTTTTATTAATTTGTTCTATTTGAACATATATAATTTGAGTACATTATGTAAATTTTTGAAAGCCACATCGATATATTATGTAAATTTGATTTTTGAATATTTGACTTTAAAATTAATATATACATAATCGTATTCTAAAATTATTAATATCTTACTATATTGTATTTTTAACTTACACTTATAATCTTAAAATGATTATAATCATGATATATTTACATGGACTTATTATTTAGTAACATATTTACATTACCGTACATAAGTTAGATAAATATTATACCGATTTTAATATAAATATATCTATTTTTTATATATATTTTTAATCAATTACATGATATTGTTTAAATTTTTATATACATAACATATATTTTATAATTAATATATTAATTATATCATTATGACGTCATAGCAGTTCAATCAGTAGCCCGACCGGTCCAACCAGTAAAATCAGGGGCCAGTCGGCTCACTGGTTCCTTGTCCTGTCCGGTTATAAAAACATTGCAATAATCATGATAGAAAATAATCATATATATTTCATAAAAAAGAAGAATCGTGAATTAATTCCTTTAACTGATCATTAGTGGTTTCTTGATATTTATATTTGTGAATAATTGAAATAGTACTTTTATCTTAAAGATTAAACTACTAATTTCATGCTTTATTTTCAAGACTATTTTCATTCAACAAATGCAGATTTTGAGCATGAAATATTAATATATATGTTTTGGATAACATTTTAAACTAACTTATGGTGTTGAGATTTTTTAGTACTATATCCAAATTGTCAAATAATATTAAATAAATTACTATAATATTGTTGGTTATTATATTAATTAGAAATTTAATTGATCAGCAGAATAATAGATACTCCTAAATTAAGATTTAAAGAGGTAATTATGATAAGAATTAAAGGGAGTGGACATTAATGCCATTACACGCTGGTGACACTGGAACAGTGCAACCTCATCATTTTTCCCCTCAATTAATATATTGTCAGTCTTTATTCAGATGGAAAGCATGCTCTTCAGGAAAAATAGGGTTTCTTTGATGCTAGTCCTGAGAGCATTTAGATAGGTGTTCTCAAGCCTTATTCTTGTGACACGTGTTTAATATTTTCTCTCTCCTAATTTTTTTTTTCTTTTACGTATGCTTGATGTAGAATGTGACACGTGTATTTTAATTTACTTTTCAAATCTTCTTTCTTTCTTTTTATTTAACCTTGGTTAACCATGGTATTGTTTTCCAATTCTTGAAAGAACTGATAAATGCAGGCGGGATAATTAATTTTCAATTTTTAACTTTTTTCAAATTTCAAATTTGAAATTTAGAAATCAGATAAAGTATATTCGGGATTTCATCTCTCTGTTATTTCTCATTCCCCACTGAAATCCTAATTCTCAACTTGCCAAGCCTTCCCCAAAACAAAAACCCAAGACCGAAAGGAAATTCTCTGTTATTTGCTCTCGATCGGTGTTACAAGTCACATTCGATCTCCCGGATTTACTCAAACCCAAGACCGAAAGGAAATTTTTCATCTTTTTTCTTTCTTCGAATTGGTGCAGCTCCTTGCTCAACATCTCTCCGTTGTCAAACTTTTAGGTTTGTATCAAGTATTGGTGGTCAATTTATCGATTATATTTTATGATTCTTTAATAGTAGCTTATTTAATATATGAGGTTACTTAAGAGTGTGAAGGCATGGTCTATATCGTGTTATACTAGATTTTCATGTGCTTTTTACACTATCATCAACTGACTTTAATTTTAACTAATTATTTTCATATGTTGTTTTATTTGACTTGATTAGGCAAATTGCATCATTCATTTGAATGTCAGTTCTCTAGAATCGACTGGATAAACAACATTTATCTTTGGGAAAAGGACTTCTCTGCTAATAACTGAATGAGTTTACATTATGGACAACACTTCAATTTTTGGGGAGGCTTGCTTCTTCTCTAATAACAAATGTTTCTGCAAGTTGGGATCTAAAGCCCATGATTTAGTGATCATGTCGATATGATATCCTACTTGGATCACTAGTGTGCTGCCTAGGTTCTTGTCCTCTTTGATACTATTAAGTTTACAGGTTAATTATAATAGCTTTTAACATGCCAATATAATTTTCTTAAAATACAACAGAATTTATAAGTTTTCACAAATAAGTTATGTTATAAATAACAGTGTAACTTTGTTGAAGTTGATTAAAGATGTTCCGTTAATCCTTGGTGTATTAGATTGTTCAGTGATTAACTTTCTTATATCTCCCAGATTTTGAGCAATTTAAAGTCTTTTGAATTTCTTTCTATTGCTACTAGATGAATTTGATTAAGTAATTGAATTTTTTCTTCTTTTGTGCAGGCCATTTACACCTTGGTGTTCATGTTTGAACTTGTTCTTTTGGTTAAAATCTGAGCATTGATGACAAAGAGGATATGATTTTATTATATGTTAGTAAGCAAATGTGTTTTTCCTTTAGATTGGTAATTCTCTTTTAGAAAGAATTCTTGTTAAAGTTATGTTGAAGGCAAACTTGTTTCATCTACATCTTTGTATACACTGTATCATACTCATTGATGGTGAAATCTAATTCATTATTTTTTGTTTTCTTGGGTTAAATGGTAGTAAAGAATGTAATTAATATAATTTTAGTTTTTTATGAATACAGACATCTTTGTCTTTCTTATGAAGTTTAATCACAAAAGTCTTTGGTTTCAATCCAAATTTGCTAAACAATGTCTTCAATCATTCCAAAACTACAACTCTTTGCGAGTGAAATGCAAAAACACTCTAATCCATGTCTTATTTTTATTACTAAAAAACCATTGTGCTTTTTTTTTTATAAGTAAAAAACATCCTCCCAAACCCCTTTTTATGAATAACCCCATTATTAACTTTCCAAATTGGCAATAACCCTTCTATTCACTTAAAAATTGATAAAAATTCCCTCCTTTAATTCAGAAATTCCCCCCTTTAATTCAGATGGATTTTTTTCCTAATAAAAAGAATACGGGAGGCGAATAAAAAAAATTCTTGAATTTTTTTAGTAGTTAGATAAAATACAAGGGGTATTTTTGCATTTAGCTCACTCTTTGCTGACTATCATACGACTATACGAGTCCACAACTGTACATTATATGGGATGTACATGATTATACACTCAACATAAAAAAGGCACCTTAAATAATCAATACCACATCAAGAATCTGAAAATGCACTTGTTACACCATAATTTGATTATATCATGAAAAGTAGAAAAATCCAATAACAACACGAATTTCTTTCACCAATAATGCATCTATAACAAAACAAGCATCGATAAATCTGGAAATTAACTTGAAAATTATGTGTCATACATTTAAAACCATCACTTTAAAACCATCATTTTTGCAATGATGCAAAAATAATAAAGCTTCGTATGCTAGTGGCCATCAACTCAATGAATTAATCTATTGAGTTGAACACAAAAAAGTTGAGAAATATTCTAAGATATCTCAAATGCCTCGTCAAAAATAAATTTCTCAATTAAGTGGCCTCCAATTTGAAAGAGAATGTCCCTACAAAAAAATTGAACTAAAATTATTGATAAGAATCAGGAATTATTAACAAGTGTGTAGACATTAGCAACATGCTTCAACAATGGATTGTTTGTAAAAGAAATGCAGCCTGTTTATGTTGACTATAAGTGTCGATTATAGATTTTTCTGCACGCCAATTATCTTGAACCGTTTCATACGATGATCAGTGAAAATTGTTTAAAGTAGTCTTCCACCCATTGATTCGAGAAATCTTCGAAACAACCACTCAAAAGAGCTCTCGGTTTCATTGGAGATGAAAGCCAACCTAGCATATCAACGTTCAAGTCTAATCAAACCAACAAGCATCGTTATTAAAATTCAAATAATACTATTATAATAACATTTAAGATAAGTTATAATAGTCTCATACCTGAAACATCATGTAAACAATCAGTATTAAGTGATGTACTTGGATTTGGTTCCATTACAATATCTGCATATAAGAATAATTATTATCCAAAAGAAATTTTGTTCCAATGTCAAATATTCAAAATCTTGAACACCTACAGGGATCAGATTCATCATATCATTGTATTACACAAATACAAAAATAGATCAATAACTTAACACATGATCTAACGATTTACATGTAAAACTAATACACTAACAAAATCTATTGCTTCATTAAAATCTATTGATGGCATCTTGAAATTTACATAAAAAGAGAAATACAATTAAATGCCCAAGATAAACTCATAAATTTCAATCGGATTTCAAATAATAAAGGACAAAGCTTTCCAGAATTCTTTTTTCCTTTCGTTAAATAGAGACTTTATACAATACAGAGTTTGAAGTTAAAAAAGAAACGATATTTATATCAAACCCAAATGCAAACCTCTTATAAGATCCAGGAATTGCTTGAATGCAAAAAATCAAGAATTATTCTGCTCATATTACATGAACAATTGTCCACGTGAAAGAAAAATCAAGTGTTAAAAAAAGACTAACTTTAATTGATCAAAACAAGAGAAAACAAATAAAATGACAAAGAAAATTGTCAACATATAAATTCTGGGAAATAATAAGCACATAGGAAAGACAGAGGAGATGTAAGAAACAAAGTAGTAAATAATTTTATTTTATTTTCATACTAAAACAAATTATAAATAAAAAATGGTTAATCAAGACATATATTGTTGCAGCATTATCTCCTAAAAGCTCTTAAACGTGCCATGAAAGAAAAAAGAGATCAATTTGCTTCACACTCAAACTTATACATACCCAAGAACATAACTCTAAATTGAAATTAACTTTGGACAGAACAATTGATGTATACATCCACAAGGCCGTTAACGCCTATAGGCCAGAAATCATGAGGCATCGGAGTTCTGTTGCTGACCGGAGACGACGGGGGCTGAGGAGAAGGCGTGAAGGTGAGAGATCTGAAAAGTAAAAGTAGATGTTTTTTCTAAAAGATAAAAATAAAAATTTAGGGTAAAAGTGATACTTTGGTTTGCTCACTTTGCTGAGCGGGAAAACAAAAATATTTTAGTCTGGTGGTTAGATTAACCAGGGTTAAAAAATTTAGATCTGAAAAATAATAATAAAGGTTAAACAAAAAATGTGTAGACACGTGTCAAATTCTGGTGCAGAAAAAGTAAAAAATGTTAAAAAAGAAAGAGGAAAAAAAAGTAATACGCGTGTCTCACAAAGAGGTGTTGAGAGCAGCACTCTCGGTACTCTCAGTAGCAGCATCAAGAGAACCAGAAAAATAGAAAAACAAAAATAATATAAAGATAATTTCGAGGCCCTGTAAAAAAGGTAAATTGAATGGGGAGAGGGGTAGTAAAAAACTGGTGGGCTAGCTCAGTAAAGATTGCTGTAATTTGGTTAATCTGCGCAGTTATTTTCTACTGTTCGTTTCAGATGGCTCTCCGCAATTCTAATCGACCCACCATTTCAGGTATTTCTTTATTGAATTTCTAAATATTACTTACTTTATTTGTTGAGGGATCATTTTTCTTGAAATTGGTAAAAAGGGTAGTGCCTTCAATTGATGCCAAAGTTGCTTGATTATTAGCCTTTTTCATGTTGGGTTTTGATCAAATTATAATTTTTGCTTCATAAATTTAATGGGTTCAATGAATGTTTAACCTAAAACTTTAGCTGAATTTAATTGGCAGAATAAGTAAATCTTGAGATTTGGGTTTTATTAACTTTCTGAAATTAGCTAGTTTGCACAAGGAGTAGCAAAATAGAATATTTCGAAGTTTTCTCGAGTTATTTTGGTGAGATAATAAATGGCTGCATACATCAGTGCTACCTTGTTTAGTTTTATGAGCTTCAATGGCTCTTTACATTGTTGGCGAGATGAACAATTTGCGATCTTTGCGTGTTTATTTTATGGACCAAGGTTGAATGAGACCTAGATCATTGTTGGCTCCTTACTGTGTTATTACGCGTAAGTTGCTATATACCTTCACTTCAGTTTTCCAAAATTACCGACTATGTTAAGTTTGTGTGATCAAATGAATGTAGTCTTCACATACTGAAACAACAAATGGCCCTTTATGTTGTTATTGGATTTGTCTACCAAATTTGATAGACTTGCTCAACTTGACAAAATCATATAAACGAGGTTGTATCTTTGTGCTGGCATGGAATTGTTTGTTTGGACATCCTAAAAATAACTACACGTCTTTCATTTGACATGTGATAAATGCCGTCCCTTAAACAGACTTCCATCCGGAAGAACCAAGTCTATGCCACAAAATGCAGTCAGACAATTAGCTTATCTGATATATTATAAAGATGATTTGGATTTGGATGAAGTTTATCCGTCTTAATTTGTTCTCAGTGTCAGATTTAATATTTCTTTATTTTACGGTTTGTTGTTTTAACGCCAAAGGTTAAATCTTAGCAGTCTCCTGGCTTATGTTGCCTTATAATAGAAAAGACATACCAATTCAACTATGAATTATGAAGGAACCTAAGCATGTTCATTCAGCAGGGTCTTCGAATTCATATGCTGAACAGAGATCAGCACTATATGCAAAAATGGCAAAAGATTTGGATGAGAATGGGGCTGTTTTTCTTAAACAAGGAGAAACTTCTCAGTCTTTATCTCTGTCAGATCTTTTTACTTTGAAGGATGGAATAGTGACACCTGTGCTTAAGGTCAATATTTAAATTTTTTGTGATATATAGCCATTTTCAATATAAAGTTTTCTATGACTCCTCATACTGCATGACAAACTGTATGTCTTTATGTAGGCTGCGAATCCTCCAGTGCGAGCTAATGTTCTGCATCTAAGTACCGAATACTCTGTTCCCATCTCGTGAGTTATTGTAATTCTGCTTTACATCTCGAGCATTTTTTTTGTATTGGACCTAGATTCTTGCTACTATTATCATCATTATTGTTTATCAATGTGTGCTGGGGTAGTGAAAGATATATATATAATTACGTTTGTATCTCTATTTCGTCACTTAGCTACATGCCATAAGATAGTTTCTAGTTTGATGTTCGGTATATTTTTTGTTACCTCCTTTTTTTGTCGTAATATAAATGCTTGATGATGTTCATGTTTCACTTGATCTTACTACAGGGAGGCCGTTAAGAAAATTTTACTACCTTCCTTTGATAAAGGTAAGATAAATTTTTCTTTCAGCCTCGACCACTTGAAATAAAGATTTCATTTTATGACGTGTAAATTTCTATCATACTAATGAGCTACTTGCTTAGCAATTTGGTTTCAGAACTCGAGTATGTACCACTTTAGTATGTTCCATGCTTCACATCACAAAACTCCTGTGCCTGCCACAGAAGAAGAGGTGATTGTACTTCTGGAGTCGATCTGTAACTTTCCTCGTTTCTTCTCATCACTATAATTTGAAAAACCTCTCGTTTTTCCAGATTGAAGCTGAAGCTAGTGCCGTAAAAGCTATTGCATTGGATATCTGTCCTTTGCATATTGTCCTCGATCGGGTCATCTTGACCTCAACGGGAGTACTACTAGGTTGTTGGCAGGTTATCTTTTTATACTAATTCTTCTCTATGCACCACCAGTAAATTTTTACTTTAAAATTTCCTGTCTTCATTTGACATTGCCTGTTTTAGTTTTCTTCATATAAACATTGACTGCAAGGTCTGCTGAGTACGCCTGCAATTAATTAAATGATCATATAGTCTGATAGAAAATTATACTATATATGAAAATTATTTACCTTATGAAAAATTGTTGTGTCTAATTTTGTTACTGACCATTTCTTATCATGTTCAGGTGGTCTCTGGTACAGATCCAGTAATTATTCGTGCTAAGTTGAAAGCTGCTCTTCCACGTGCTCCAACGAATCAGCTTGTAAGGAAAAGATGAACCTCTTTTCTCATTATTTAGCTCATATTTCTTTTTCCATATATCTGTATATAAAGCAATGCTTATTATTATCCTCCGATACTTAATGTGACACTAAAATCATGTGAATTCGGGAAGTGTTATGATAAGAGTGGGGAATTTGACAAAAAAATCAGAGTTTTCTGTGATTTATATTTCGGTTTCAAGTTGAGCTTTAGAATTAGAGGATTAGAACAAGCTATAAAGACTGCGTTTGACATTCCTTTGTTTCATGAACAGTATAATGAAGCAATGCTTCATACTTCATTTGCAAGGTTTCTGGGTCCCCCCAACAAGCTTCCCGAGGTATCTAATACGTTTTTATCATTGTTGTTAAAGGGCGATATACTTGCTTCTTTTCCATTTAGCAGTACCAAATCGGTCGATTAGGATAACTTTTAGCATAAATATTGAGTAGAGTATACAATATGTGCAAATTTGTTTGCTAATGCTACTAATAATTGGTGTCGAGGACTCGAGCATGATGTTATAAACATTATATGATACAATTGGGTGACTTGAAAATGAACTGGACCAATTTGATTTAACAATAAAATATGAGATTCAAAAGGTAATTAATTTCCACTTAAGCGCCATTCTTGACTGAACAATATCAGCAATGGCAAATGTCTATGTCCTTTGGTTCTTTGAGAAGAAACGCAGAACAATATAGAAAAGAACTCTATATAGAACAGCCCACCCCAACATTACATACAACTTATTCCACTTCAAATTCTTCTCAATCCCAACACCAAGAGATTCCAAGATCGTATTCCCACTGATACCGGCAAAAGTCTCGTTTGTTTGATACTCGTTCATCAGCAGCCCTTCGTAAGGATAAGTCATAGTCGAAATATAATACATCCACTTCCAGTACTCAGGCATAGCTTTACTATTCAAGAAGTAACCGTAGAAAAGGAAGAAAAGCGCGGTGAAGGCAATCACAGCCGCGTAACCCAAAATGTAGTTTGGCACCACCGAGCTCACGAAAACCACAAAAGAATTGGTGGAGAGTAGCGAAATGTAGAGTACAAGCAAGAAGTACTCGAAAGGGCCTTTAAGTTTCAAAGGGTACCACACAATTATTGCATAAACTCCCGCCTGCAGAGCGAGGAAACGGAGGTAGGTGATGAGCCCCGCAATTGTGTAGGATGAGGCTCGATAAGCATGTGTGACGTTTCACGAACGAAGATGTGTCTTTCTTGGATGAAAGCAGGGACAGCATCATTGGATGAGAAGAAGAAGAGGCAGACAGTGAAGATGAAGAAACTAAGACGGTTTGTGAGTCCTTGGGTATTGTCTTTTGGGTGCCAGAACATTGTAGCCATCATGATTCCCATTACGGTTAGGACAAAGAGACGAGACAAGAAAAGCTCGGGCGTTCGCCTAATGTTGATGAAGTTTCGGCGCATTAGTATCCATGTCTCCGGGAAGAAGGAATTGGAAAACTTTGGGGACATGTGTTGGGGTGTGGCCATGGTGCTTTGAAGGACACTACTATGAGTTATGTAGTCGTCTTCGTTTACAGTATATTGGCTGCTGTGAGGGGTTGGGGTCCCCTGCAGGATCTCGATCGAGGGCGTGTAGTAACTGGGAGACTGGCTGCTGCACATATAGAATTTAAGGTATTGTAACATGTAAGTACTAAGACGAGTAATTGACGTTTTGCACCCCAGAAATATCCCATTTTGCACCCTGAAAGTTAAATTCTTGACACTTTGCACCCTCAAATCGTACATTCTTTGGCGAAATGCACCATACTGGGTGAAACATGCCCATTGTCTTGCAAAAGAATGTACAATTCGAGGGTATAAAGTGCCAAGACTTTAATTTCAGTATGCAAAGTGTCAATACTTATAATTTTGGGATGCAAAGTGTCAATTACTCGTAGTAAGACTGAAGTTTTAATGAATTTGTTATATTTACCTCCTCTGAGTTGTGGCTCTATGATCAGCATATTTCCTTGTTGGTGTGTAGGTCATCGACTGCGAAGTACTCCACGATGACCTCGACGTGTTCCATGGGCTCCTTACACTATGATTGAAGCCCCTCTCGTCTTTATCTATTGTTTGCAAGTGGAGGCGTTTACTAGACCTAACTTCCTGCCTCTCTCGCCTAGGCAGCTTAGCAGGTGGTGCCACGCTGTAAGCTGATGACATCTCCTCGTACGCCTCTAACTGTGGTGGCTTAACTCCGGTAAGAGCAAACTCGGCCAGGCCTCAACCCCAAGCTCCGACTGATCATACTCTTGCACCACATCGATAAAGTACTCAATCGAGTTTTCCCCTTTAGGAAGCTTCCGCCCCATTCTACCCAAATGGAGTGCCACAGTCTTTAGGCGATCCCTGATACATGAGCTGCCCACGAGCCAAGATGATGAGGTGGTCTAGGAGTAGTAAAATACGGGAAGATGGCTGGTGAATTGTGAGGATCACAGTGCTTCCTGAACGTGCTATATCATGTACTTTCTCGATCACACTTTGAGCACTCGTGGAGTCTAAACCGGAAGTTGGCTCATCCAAAAACAGAAGAGAAGGCCCGTGTATGATGTCGACTCCGATTGAAACTCTTCTTCTCTCACCACTCGACACTCCTCTCGTCCCTTCATCTCCTATGTAAGTGTTCCTAGACGACTGTAGAAGAATATAAAACAAGTGTAAATAGAAAAAACAAATTGCTAAAGAGAACATACATTACTTTTTATTCTCTTACAGATAAACCGAGCTGCTCGATTAGCTTCTCGACACGTTCCCTTTTATCAGCTCTGGAAATCGATCCCAGCCTAAAATCAGCAGCAAACATGAGTGTTTCATACACGGTAAGCATCGGAAATAGTCGATCGTCTTGCATTATATATGCCGATGTTCTTTTAATCAAGCTCGGGCTCACGTCTACCCCGTCTAAAGCCACTCTCCCCATGAGACTGCCACTAGCAATTCTTCCTGCCAAACCATCCAAGAAAGTCGATTTTCCAGCACCACTTGGTCCCATAACAGCAGTGATGCACCCTTTTGATGCGTAGCCAGTTATGTCGTGAAGTAAATCGACTTCTTGTTTTACCCAATCTCCATCAATGTCTTTTTGCTTTTTGATTACGGTGTAGGTAAGGTTCGAAAACTCGAGCCCTCCACTGAAATTTACTTGCTTACCTATGTCGATTACCATGTCGGGTCGATGCGTATCTTTGTTTTTCATCTTTCGAAGAAATTAAAAGTGTCAAGATTTTTTTTTTGTTTTTTTTTGTGAATCTTAATGGATGATTATTACTTATAAGAGGGAGTTAAAAAGGAAGGATGATGGAGAAAAGGACTTGAAAAAGCTGGTGAGAGGTGGTACTTTCTAAGTTGGGACAAGCTTTGTTCTGCATTGTGGAATCCGTTTGTGAAGTTGGATTCTTCGAAAATTGAATTTTTTTTTCTTGTTTGATCATGTGTTTGAATTTTCTGTTTGTCTTGGATATAGCTTGAAATGCTTGTATATATGCACATAGGTATGCACTCTAAACTAGTCCAATAATAGTTTTTTTTTTTTTTTTTTTTTTAATGTTGTTTAATCTTTGATTATTCTTTAAATAAAATTGATTAACTTGTAATTGACAAGTTATCAATCATGTTATGCACTTGACTCGTTCAATGTCTCATGTGGTATCTAGCCTCAATTTCATCCATCGCGGTTTAGTATAACTCTTGAAAACAATTTCTTTACCCCAAATTTTAAAAATACCACTCTTAATTAGGATGATGAATAACAATAAGTGGTCAAATATAACATGACGAAATCAAATTTGAATTGTCTCTTTGTCAAAGATCTCAATAAATCTATTATTTCCTTCTAATGATTAATTTTTTGTTTTGCAAATTACCTATTTTACCTGCCAAAATCTACCAATGGAAATGGATCGTGCAAGCCTTTTAAGAAAATATTTACCTATGTTGAATCTTAATTAACATATTTACATAATAAAAGTATCTCTTAGGTTCAAATATTGATTATACTTTCAATATTAAATATATAGGGTCTATTTGGATGGGTTTTGACTCGGTTTCGCATTTTTCAGTTTAAAAAAAATGGTTTTGGTGGTTTCGATGAATCATTTGATACCTCATTTGTATGGATTTTGGTTGTTGAATTTTGTGGTTTGAATAAGTTGAAACCCCACTTGGATTGGGTTTGAATGTTGTCAAATCAATGTCTATATATTTTAGTGAGAATTTGGGGAAAAAGTAGGTGGTCGGTGTCAAATCAATATCTTATAGGTTTGAAGAATTTGAGTTGGTAGGTCATAGGTGTCAAAATCAATATCTTATATGTTTGAAGAATTTGAGTGTGAATTTCTGAATAGGTTTTTTATGGTCCATTTTATAGGTTTGACGAAAATTCATTTGAAAGAGTTTTGGCTCGATCTCACGAAACTCATGAGACTGAGCCAAAACCCATCCACATACACCCATAATCTCTTATCAATAATCACTTGTCAACAGTTAATAGATACGTACAAAATAACTTATTTTTTTTTTATATATATAAGGGTAAACACCATTAATGGTCCTCCTTATCATTAACATTTTACAAAGTGGTCCCTCTTGTGTTTTTTTTCCACGTTAGTTCCCACTATAAATTATTTGTTCACTTTGGTCATTTACAAGAAGTTTTTTACTTATAGTGTTACACTTTAGACCGTCATAAAATTGTTTTGTATCAATTTAGTCACTCATAAAACTATTTCTTTATCAATTTCGTCCTTCATAAAATTGTTATGGCACTTTAGTTTACCTTGGACCACCTGAAAATGACCAAAGTGAAACAAATAATTCATAGTGGGGACTAACATGGGAAAAAAAAAACACAAGAGGGCCACTCCATAAAAAGTTACTTCCTCTGTCCCAAATTATCCGTCGTTTTAGAGAATTTTTTTTGTCCCAAATTATTTGTCGATTTAGGATTTCAATACAATATTAATTACATGTTTTTCTATTTTGTCCTTAAGAAAGAGAGTGTAAAACTTGAATAACGTGTAAATAGTTAATGATGAGATAAATAGAAATAAGGTTAGGTATATAATTTGATTTTTTCCCTAAAATTGAGACTATTTATTAGGTATCTTAATATGTGTGAAAACATGTAAAACGACAAATAATTTGGGACAGAAAGAGTAATGATAAAGAGGACCATTAGTGGTGTTTACCCTATATATAATTTGTACAAAAGAACTATCTTCAATAAAGAAGTTACATTTTATTCTAATCACATTTTGATCGTGGCGCCAATTTTATCATGCAAAATATAATGTAACTTGCAAAATCAATTATGCGGTATTTTAGACAACTAATTGAATTGCATCCATAATGCTTCACTGGCCTTGAAAAAATAAATTAAATCAAATCTCAAATCTTATGGCCCACTTTGAAAGGATTTTGCCTCTATTTCAAAAAAATGGTTTGAGTGGATTTCGGTGAAACCTTTGAAACCTCGTTTGATTAGGTTTTTGATGTTTTATTTTGTGGTTTTGCAAAGGCTAATGATATTTTCAGAGCCAAGATTGTTGCTGCCAGAGGAATTTTTTCTTATTTCCTAATTTGTCCCTCATAATTAACGACTACAAAATCTGATTTTTCAATTTCCAATACTCCTCTTTAAATATGACAACTCTATATTCTCTCTCATTAACACATTGGTTATCTTTTCCTTTTCATAAAACCTTTAAGGATTTTTCTAAAATAAGATTTTATGGAACATAGGTGCACATGAGATGACCCATCTCAACCACTAAAAAAAGTCAACAACAAATCTGAACCACAAATTTTGATCAAAATGTCCAATGATGACGTGGCATCGGACATTTAGAAAAATAAACATATGTTAAATTACATAATAACCCTTTAATTAATATGTTTAAAAATTTCTCCCTTATCTCTAATTAATTTCATCTCTTTCCCAAAAAAAAAAATCTCAAGCAATCAAAATTTTATACAAAAAAAATCTCTCAAATAATCAAATTTTTATACGAATTGACAATTAAGACCATCAATATAAGATCATTTAAAATATTTTAGGGAAAAATGCACTTTACACCCCCTCTCAAAGTTACATATTTTGAACTTTACCACCCAAAAGTATAAATTAAATAAGCACGTATAAAATTAGTTGCACTTTTTCCCTCAAATAATTTTAAGCCAATTCCGTTCACCAAAAAAACATAGATATGCGTCTCACTTGTGTATTTTAAGGGTAAATTAGTTCCAACATCGATTTTTCGACCAAATATTTCACTAACGCGCATTTTTCCCTCTCTCTTTACAAATAAAGTTTTTTCTACTTAACTTTAGATTTTTGGTTCACAAGACATGAGTCAAGTATTTAGACAAGTAATAAGTGATGTGACTAATTTACCCTTTGAAAATTCATGTGAGGAGCACATGTACATTTTCCGTCAAACAAAAATTGCATAAAATCATTTGAGAGGATAAATTGCAACTAATTTTAATTTTCAGGGGGTAAAGTGTTTATTTTGTACATATGGGTGGTAAAGTGCCAAAACATGTAATTGTTGGGGATAAGATTTTTGTCAACTTTTTGATATGAGATTCATAAATCATATGGAGAATTTTGTCAATTTTTTCAAAAAAAATGGGGAGGAGCAGGTGTATTCCCAATTTTTAAAGTTACCAGGGGTTATTGATAACATTTTAGGTAATAGGGATGTTTTTGCATTGTTTGGTGGGGTAAAATTGTTATTTCGACTTCAGAGGGGTTTTCTTTGTTAATAAAAAAGTACAAGGTTTTGTTGATAATAAAAATAACATAGGTTTTTTTTTTAGTTAGACAAACACAAGGGGTCTTTTGAATTCACTCATTAAAAAGTATAAATTTGTCTTTAAGAAAATAAATTATTTAAAGTTAAACTCTAAGGGGACATATGTCACTAAGATAAATAATATCTCATGTGCTCCCCATCCTTCAAAATCTCATTTTAGACAGACCTAACCTTTAAACATGGAAATTAATTAACTTTGTCTCTTTAGTTTTTTTGTTTTCTCTTCTAATAATTAATTAATTAATTTTCTTTTCATAAAGTCAAATATTCTCTCTTAATTAACACCTTTAATAAAAAAAATTATATGTTGAATGGATTCGGAAGAGCATCCTAATTATAATTAATAATTTTTTTTGATACTATTATATTAAGAAGAAAAATTCGAAAATTACAAGAGAGTGAGAGACCCATTTAAAAATTAATCCATCTCTCTATACAAAAATAATTTTTTGATATATCTGAGTTTTAATTTATATTACGTGTGTTTTTTTTGTCTATTTTTCTTTTATTATCCTTTTTTCATGAATTTTGTTTAAATTTATTTTGTGGAAACCTTATAAATTAATAGTCAGCTGTAATCTTAATCTTTTACATTGGTCTACAAAGTTGGATTTTATTTTTTGTAACCTAGGGCATAATGAAAAGTTTTAAGTATAAATCAAGAAAACACTTTAAAAAAATACCAGCCAGAGAGAATTAAATTTTTTGATATAAAAGAAGTTGTAAATATTATAAATCAATAAAAGACTTTTTAATTGTGACAACTTGGGTATGAAAAGAGATAATTAAAGACCTAGAAAAGAATAATTTATAATCAGATTTAAAGTTTTGCTTGATAAAAACATAAAGAAATTGGTATGTAGTAAAGTGAGAGAGAATTAAATAGTTGGCAATGCACTATTTTCGGATATTGACAATAAGTAGTTGATATAATCAGATTTATTGCTCTTAATAAAGAGGGGCAATTCAAAAAGTTATAATTTATTGCTCTGGCAGCAACAATTCATGCTCTGGGAATATGGCTGGCCTTTCGAAAAAGTTAAAACTCCACTTGGCTTGAATTTGAATTTTGGAGTTTAAGGAAAAAAATAGATGATAGGTGTCAAATCAACGTCAAGAGAAATTATATAGCATAACCATTGCACCACATCATCAAGTAATAACTACATTGGTCTGTATGTGCTGACGTGGTGTAACAATTATATTTTTGAAAAATTTCTTTTTTTTTATAGAGTTTGGTGAAAAAAGTAGATGGTATATGTTGAACAAAGTTTTATAGGTTTCAATCGTTTAGTAATGAATTTCTAAATGTGTTTGTGAAGAATTTTATGAGTTTTGTCTCGCAAAAAATTCTGACTCAATTCCGTGAGACCAGCGTGAACGGACAAGAACCCATCCAAATATGCCTACAATTCTTAGGAAAGAGAAAATATATATTTTGAAATATAAAAGTTAATGAAATGAAGGTCCAATAATTTTTCTCCACAAGTTACATCAGTATCTGTATGTGGATACCCCTCTTCTCTTGTCCTTATCACCAGCCACTTTTTCTCTGCTTTCTTCTGCTTCTCTTTTATGAGTGAACTCCACTACTTTTACTGAACTCAACTACCGAAACAAAATCAAATAATTGCTGTTAATTTCTTGCATACAAATAATTTATCTTCTAAATCGAAGTTTCCTCAAATATGGGGGGAGGATCTGGATCTGGAGCTGGTAGCTTCCTCAAATTGCTTGCAACCAATTTCGATATTCTCGCTGGGTATATATTATTTCTCTTAATTTTTTTTATTTTTTTTATTTTTTTTTTGTGGGTTTTGACGAAATAATTTCAGATTGGGATTTTTTTATTATAAGGGTGATGTTTTGCTAAATTGTTTTTTTAATTATTATTGCAGGCCTGTGGTTAGTCTGCTTTATCCTCTGTAAGTTTTTTGTCTTTTTAGTTTTGCTTTCGCTTTCGCAAATTAGGGCTAATAATGGTGGCGTTTTTCAATAATTTGGCAGATACGCATCAATTAGGGCAATTGAGACAAAATCGCCTGTTGATGATCAGCAATGGCTTACTTATTGGGTTCTTTACTCAATGATCACTCTTTTTGAGCTTACTTTTGCTAAGCTCATTGAATGGTAAGTTGGGCTTTCTCGTAATTAACTGGTGAAATATTGATATTTACGCATCTTCGGTTCTTGATATTGAGGTTTACTAGTTAAATTGTTAATTATCATTAGTAATGTGCAGGATAGTTTCTTTTTGCTGGATTTACCCAAAATGCATTTGAAAATTAGAATAATTATTCTGACAAAGGTTATGTATCTTTTGAAAATCTTGATCTACTTGTACATTCTCTTGGCGAATTCGGATAAGGTTTCTTGTTCAATATATTTTAGGTGCATCTCTAGAAGACAGTTTTGAATTCAGATCACACATATTCTAAGCTCTAGCATGTTAAATGTCAAGGGCTGTAAGGTTGAGGCAATTCAAAGATTATATGATTGATGTTTCATGTTGGCCAACTAGAATATTGGAACACAATAATATGGTAATGGACGACTTCTCGATGGCGTCATTTTGTTTTCCTGTGGTGTAAATCTAATGGGGGGTAAGCAATAAAACAAGACAAAGAGAAGGTAGAAACAATTGTGTAAAATGGTTAAAAGGAAATATACTCCTACATAGAAGGGTGGTTATATGCTTTTGTGAAAGTTATAAAAAGTTTACAATTATTATGAAATGGTGTAAATTAAAGGAGAGAATCCACAGCTACTGCTCTCAAATCCCCTTTTTCATGAGTCCCCGATGCCGCTTCATCAAATTCTAAATAATGTGAAAGCTAATGTCTTTGAAAATTATATTTACTTGTATTGAGGTCACTGAGTGGATGGTAAAATGAGGAGAAAAAATATAGTTGGTGGTGTATGAAGCTCATGTGGAATTTAGATTAATGCAAGGTTTTTGCAAGCAAACAGGGGATTTGATGAAGGGGGGCCAACTTTATATGAATTACTTGTCACGAATTTTGAGATTTTCACTTTTTTGACGTTGCTAAGGAGTGTCTCTGTATTTGCACAAAGTTTTGGTTAGTTGGCAATTTCAATGTCAATAGAATATAAAACCTCAAACCAAACTTGCCCGATCCATATGACTAGAATATTTTAAACCTTTTTTCTCGCTATGTATAAATTTCTTTCATCTAATAAACCCTCTTCAGAATCATAATTACACTGGTACGTCATTGTTGTACATTTATTCTATCAAAATAAAAATATGTATAGAAGGGTACTAGTGTCATTAAGGCTAACAAAGTAGGTGGCAGGGGATAAATTGTGGAACGCTAGGGGATATTTGCTAGTTAAAATAACATAAGTGTGTTTTTGCTAATAAACTCGCGATTTTCCCTTTGTATGAGTTTCACATCACTGTTTGCTTTGTGGGAAACCTTTCAAAATCACAAATGTTTTTTAAATTCACAAGGGCTGTATTGTCTTTTCTTCAGGCTTCCTTTCTGGTCATATGCAAAGCTAATTTTCACCTGCTGGTTGGTGATACCATACTTCAGTGGAGCTGCTTATGTGTATGAGCACTATGTTAGGCCATACCTAGTTACTCGGCAGAAGTCTGTTAACATATGGTATGTTCCACGGAAGAAGGATGTGTTCAGCAAACCAGACGACATTCTAACTGCGGCAGAAAAGTATATTGAAGAAAATGGATCCGAAGCATTTGAGAAGATAATCCACAGGGTATGTTCTTATACTTTGTCTGTTGCTTCATGACTTTCTACAGAAAAAATTGCTACTAATTGTGACTCGACTTCTTTTTGGTGCTGTAAAATTGAGTTGGTCCTATGATTTCTGGTTTGGTCTAATTTGATTTTCATTCTCTATCCAGACAAATAGAGCAACGACATCGAGGAGTAACAATCACACACTTTATGATGACAGCTACATATATGAGGATGAACATAGGTACTGACCGTGGTCAAGTTTAGTGTTTTCTTGATTGTCGTTTTGTGGAAACTTTGATCTGCTTCTGTAAAGAGGATGTAATAACTTGTCCTTTATTGTAGTATATGTTCGAATTTGGGTTTTGAGATGCTTGTGTTCTTGTGTAATTTTGGGTTGTTGATGTTACATAAAGATGTTCTTATGGATATTGTTGTTTTGTTTGATAATCTATTATGCTGAACTTTCCTCTTGTTAAGGAAAGGTTCTTGCTTACAGATATTATCAGCAATAAACATTAGATTTGGTTCTTTTATGAGGAAAATTTTAGCCCAAATCGGGGTTAGGCTGAAATCATCTAACACGAGACAAGTGTAATATATTTATTTTGTGATCGGTTAAGTGTTACTAAATTCCAAATCAAGTGTACTTTCCATATGAATATTTGGGTTCGGCTAGATCTGGTTTAGGCAATAATTATCCATGTTTATTAAATCTAATGTATATGAAGGTTGAACTACATATATCATTAACATTTTTATAATTTAATAACTTTTGAAGTTCGCTTTGATTTTGACTTAATACACGAAAAGAATAATAATATATGTAAGAGTATAATAATTCGAGCTTAGTTATTAATGCTCTTTCGAGCTTCATTCATTAAATAATCAAATCAACATCTTTAAATTGATTAAAAAAGAAAATGCTCTTTCGAGCTTCATTCATTAAACAATCTTCGAATGATACTACAAAGTAAAATGCTTTTGGTATATTCATTATTAAAAATTACAAAATGCACTTGAATACTACTGATTGCCTTATTGAACGAAGGTGGAAAAGTCTCAAATTCATGGGTGTATGTGGATGGGTTATGGTCCGGTTTCGTGGGTCTCGCGATACCAAGTCAAAATCTTTCCAAATGAGTTTTCGTCAAACCCATAAAACCATAAAAAAACCTATTCAGAAACTCACACTCAAACTCTTCAAACCTATAAAATATTTATTTGACATCTACTACCTATTTTTTTTCCCCAAATTTCACTAAAAAAAACATTGATTTGACACCTATCACCTACTTTTTCCCCTAAACCCTAACATCCAAACCCAATCCAAGTGGGGTTTCAACTTATTCAAACAACAAAACTCATCCAAATGAGGTCTCAAAGATTTCATCGAAACCACCTAAACCATTTTTTTTAAACCGAGATCCGTGAAATCGAGTCAAAAGCCCAAAACCCATCCAAATAAACCCATAATGTTTCGCACATCACAAAAAATTATTACCATTTACCAATCGATTAAATATAGTTGTTGGTGATTAATTTATGAAGTTTTTTGTGAAATGTGCAATGTAAATTATTTGAATCCAACATATCTAGCAAGACTCAAATAACTAGCACAAATTGATAAAATTTAACTATCAGGAGTGTTTTTTTTTTTTTTAGAACGTATCAGCGATAGATTTTATTCAATTATTGAAATATTCGCAATTACAAGTTTATTCTACGAATAAATTTAACATGAAAAATATTGTAATTGTCAAAAGTGATTAATCATCGATGAGTATAAGTGTATAACTGTATAAGAAATTTAAGGATGAACAGAATATTAAATGTGTGATTACATGACTCTTTTTTTTTTTTTTTTTTTAAAGAACGAGAACATAAATGCGATTATGATATTCTTTTTTTCTACAAAAATGAGTTCGGGTGAAATCATTTAAATATCATAAGAAGACTGGCGGGCCACTGGCCCATTATTTTTCTTTTTTTACTTTTTTTTTGAAGGCCCATTATTTTTCTTTAGATCGATCAATTCTCCATTTATGACGTCATTTTACTATGATTAAATTTCCGGCGGGAAATAATTTGATTGAATAAAGCTCATGAACTGACTACTCTCAATTGTGCAACGGAAATTGACCCAAAAGAGAAAAAATAGAAAAAAGAAAGAAAAAATAAAACGACATTCTCATCACAGCAGATTTATAGCCAGAAGCTTACATAACACCAATTAAAATTCCCTGAACAATAAAATCCGATTAAATCTGTAGTATTCCAACAGTATTTTTGTATTTTTTTATGTAATTTTGTATGTAAAATTATAATACTTGCAAAGGAAGATAGAGGAGATGAGAATGTAGAGAGAATTTAGATGAGAAAAGAATTTGTTTACTGCCAAAAAGATGTGCTCCTCATTCCAAAAACATGTTTACATACTCATCACAACTAACTGAAAATGACATGTGGGAATATTCCCTTGATTACAATTAAAATAAATGCATAACTAATTATAGCAATTCCAATGTAAACGGGCCATCTGATCATTAAGTAGAAATGGGCTGGTTTAAGTCTCCTGATCCAGCTAATGGGCCTTCCTCCATCAACCCATTACTCAATGGTTTACTTAAAACTGGTCCTCCACGAATTAGCCCATCCTGCACTAGCCCAGTTGTCAACAACCCATCTAGAGACAATCCAATAACCAACTCATCTCCTCCAGCCAACCTCAGCTTCTCCTTTTCTTCCTCGTTCATCTCAATTGCCTGCAAATCAGCCAAATCAACCTGGGTCGTGACATTACCTCCCGCTGAAGACGATCCTTGTCCCCAAGGATCAAATTGAGGAAATTGAGCCACGATCTGAGAATAGTCCTCCCACGCCGCCTGCGCCGGTCCCAAATTCTCCCACTCAACCAAAATCTGAGAAACAGGCAAATTGTTTCTCTTAACCAATCGTTTGTCCAGAACACGAAGAGGAAACGATTTGAACCTACCCTCATCATCAGTAAAAGGCAATTTTGGACTAGGTAAGTGTTTCGAACTGATTTTTTTCTTCAACAATGAAACATGAAAAACATCATGGACTTTGGAACCTGGGGGCAGAAGCAACCTATAAGCTACCTTACCCACTCGTGCTATGATTTTGTAGGGACCAAAGTATCTGTTAGAGAGCTTCAGGTTGCGCCTCAAAGCTACAGAGTGCTGACGGAAGGGTTGCAGCTTGAGGTAAACTTCATCACCTACCTCAAAAGTCCTCTCTACCCTGTGTTTATCAGCATAAAATTTCATTCTGTGTTGAGCTAAGTGTAAATTTTCCCTCATGATATCAATAAGTTTAGCTCTATCCTGTATAATATCCTTAGCATCTGTAGTAGTACAATCAAGATAGGGGCCCATAGACAATTGAGGAGGATTATATCCATACAGAGCTAGGAAAGGTGTCATCTTTAGGCTGGAATGGTAGCTAGTGTTGTACCAATATTCAGCAAGGGAAAGCCACTTGCTCCACCTATGAGGTTGCTGACTAGTGAAACACCTCAAATAGTTCTCAAGGCATTGGTTGAGCCTCTCTGTTTGCCCATCACTTTGGGGATGGTAAGCAGTGCTCATATCAAGGCTTGTACTCATAGATTTAAAAAGTTCAGACCAAAAAGTGCTAGTGAACACTCTATCTCTGTCAATAACTATACTGATAGGCTGCCCATGTAACTTAAAAAATGTTGTCCAGAAAGAGTTTTACCACAGAAACAGCTGTGTAAGGATGAGAAAGAGCTAGGAAATGTGCAAACTTAGTGAACTTGTCCACCACCACCAGAATGACATTTTTCCCATCTGATTTTGGAAGTCCTTCCACAAAATCCATACTTATATGGGACCAAGCCTCAGTAGGTATCTCCAGAGGTTCTAAAAGATCTGGATAGGGATTGTTTTCATGTTTGGCCATTTTACATGTGTCACAACTCTGGACATACTTTAAGACATCATTCTTCATCCCCTTCCAAAAGAAAATAGATTTTGCCCTCTGGTATGTAGAATTCATGCCAGAATGACCACCAATAGAAGAATCATGTAAGCTCTGTAACAGCTGTTGCCTTAAGTCAGAACCAGTACCCACACAAACTCTGCCTTTGAATCTCAGAACCCCTTGAGTAATAGTGTAATCACTAAAAGACTGACCATCAATTGATTTAGCTGCGAAAATCTTTTGTAATTCAACACCCCCTTGATAACTGGCTAGAATAACCAGCATCCATTAGGTTGAACAGTAGTCAATGCAAAAACCTCCCCATGAACTTCCTCCCTTCTGGACAAGGCATCAGCAACCTTGTTCTCAGACCCCTTTTTGTATTGGACCTCATAGTCCAAACCAACCAATTTGGAGATCCACCTCTGTTGGAGGGCAGTGGTGAATTTCTGCTCCATAATGTACTTTATGCTCTGCTGATCAGTCCTAATGATAAAATGGTTCCCTTGTAAATAATGTTTCCACTTCTGGATAGCCAAGAGAACAGCCATACATTCCCTTTCATAGATAGATAGAACTTGATTTTTTGGACTAAGAGCTTTCTTAAGAAAAGCTATTGGCCTGCCCTCCTGCATAAGTACTGCTCCCAGACCCTTAGAACTAGCATCAGTATCCACAAAGAACGTTTTAGTGAAATCAGGCAATGCTAAAACAGGTGAAGTTACCATTACTTGTTTCAGCTGAGTAAAAGCTTCCTCTGAAGCTGGAGACCAGTGGAAACCATCCTTCTTAAGCATGTCAGTTAGAGGTTTGCTGATCAACCCATAACCTTGAATGAACTTCCTGTAGTACCCTGTAAGACCAAGAAACCCCCTCAAGCCTTTCACATTAGTAGGCTTGGGCCATTCCATCATGCATTTGACCTTCTCTGGATCAGTAGATACACCCAGTTCACTAATGATATGACCCAAATATTCCACCTTATTTTGGCCAAATTGACACTTAGACCTCTTAGCAAACAGTTTGTGCCTCCTCAAGATAGCTAGAGTAGTGTCTAAGTGTTGTAAATGCTCTTCAAAAGTTTTACTGTAGACCAAAATATCATCAAAAAACACCAAAATAAATTTTCTAAGATAAGGAGAAAAGACCTGATTCATCAGTGACTGGAAAGTTGCTGGTGCATTACACAGCCCAAAAGGCATAACCATGAATTCAAAGTGCCCATGATGGGTTTTGAATGCTGTCTTATAAATATCCTCCTCCTTCATCCTTATCTGAAAATAACCTGACCTTAAATCCATCTTTGTAAACCACCTAGCTCCATGAAGTTCATCTAGGAGTTCATCAATAACAGGGATGGGATAATCATGTTTGATTGTTAAGGTATTGAGATACCTGTAGTCAACACACATTCTCCAAGTTGAGTCCTTCTTCCTTACTAACAATACTGGTGAAGCAAAAGGGCTTTGACTGTGTCTAATTGTACCATTAGATAGTAACTCCTTAACTATCTGTTCAATTTCATTCTTGTAGGCATGAGAATACCTATAAGGAAATAATTGTTTAGGAACAGCATCCTGCTTCAAAATAATATGGTGTTCCACCCCCCTATTTGGTGGAAGACCCTGAGGTTCTTCAAACACATCAAAGTACCTTTCCAGTAGGTCCTCTACTTCAGAATTGCTTTTTGGATTCACTTCTGTTCCCTGTATAGAGAACAGGCAACCTACATCCCCTTGATCCCCCATTTGGATCATTTTGTATAAAGACGGAGCTGAGATCTGTTTACAATTTCCAACCTCACTCATGGGTTTTAATTCCACTCTCTGGCCATCCACTTGTATTCCCATGCTTCTGCTTTTGAAATCAAAATCCAGCCCTACAGCAGTCATCCAATCACACCCCAGTACCATGTGACAACCACCCAGCTTAATAAGCCTAACTGAGTAAGTAAAATCAATTCCTTGCATTTTCCATTTGAAATTAGGAATCCTCTTCCTACTAAATATTTTTCCCCCATCAGCAACACTAATCATCATAGGATTAGTATTCTCAATGTTACACTTCAACTCATAAGCTAATTCCTCATTGATGAAGCTATGAGTGCTTCCAGTGTCAATCAGGATGTTAACCTTAGTTCTGCCAACTTCTCCCAAGATTCTGATGATGTTACTGCTAACACTCCCAGCAATAGCATTAACAGAAACTTGGATGTCCTCATCAATAATCTCCTCAATTATAGTATCTTCCTCATTCATAGATTGTAAATAAGCTTCCTCATCCTCTTCAGAAAGTAGAACATAAACCTGCTGTTTTTTGCACCTGTGCCCCAAGAAGAATTTTTCATCACAGTTGTAACACAATCCTTTTTCCTTCCTTGCATTCATTTCAGCACTAGTAAGGAATTTCCTAGGAGGTAGCAATGCTGGAGGAGTGTAATTATTGCTTTTGGGTAAACTAGGAACAGGTTGTGTGTATGCTGGTCTTCTAAATCCATTGTTGTTAATCATAACCTGTTTAGTGGTCCCTTTAGTTCTTTTGGAAATAGCATCCATTGTTGCTTCTTGTTTCCTGGCCAGTTCAATAGCCTGCTGAAGGTCTTTTGGTTCAAACAGTGAAAAGAAGGATTGACTTTCTTCAGGCAGTCCACTAACAAAACTGGCTATGAAATAATCTTCATCATATTCCCTACTATTGAATAATAGCATATATGACTTTAGTTCTTCAAATTTATCGATATAGTCCTCCAAAGTCCCAGTAACTTTTAATTTGTTGAATTCAGCCAACACCTTCCCCTCCCTCAACTCTTCAAACCTAGCTGAAATTAACCCAACAAATTGTTCCCAACTTAGTTCCCTCTTCTTCTGTATCACTTGACCATACCACAAGGCAGCCTTGCCTTCCAAGTGTAAGGATGCAAATGTAACCTTATTTGCATCAGGAATGTTAGGTACTAATTGAAAATACCCATAGCATTTCAATAACCAGGATCTAGCATTAGTTCCATCAAACTTTGGAAAATCAACTTTGGGACTAGGATTAAAACCCAAAGAGGAATTACTAGTTTGATATGTATCTTCCCCAGATTTTTGTTGCCTATACCCAGGAACAGTTCTACTATTGTGATCATGAGTAGCAATTAAGGGTTGAGAATGGTTACCAGATACAGTAGCATTTCCCATGATTGATTTGTCTCTATGATATGAATCTATACGTTCAACTATCTTAGAGAGTTGTAGTTGTAGTGTTTCCATGTTATTGTTGATTTTATCATGTTTTTCATCCAGTTTTATTGCAATTGAATTGATCTGATCTTGCAGGTTCAATTCCACTGCTTCTCTCCTGTCCATTTCACCCAACAACTTCAGCTCCAAAATTCTATTTGCTTCCTGAACATCCTTCAATCTCGTGCCTTCTGTCATTGAATCCGTGAAGCCCAGTGAACAAAAACCTTGCTCTGGCTACCAAATGTAGTATTCCAACAGTATTTTTGTATTTTTTTATGTAATTTTGTATGTAAAATTATAATACTTGCAAAGGATGATAGAGGAGATGAGAATGTAGAGAGAATTTAAATGAGAAAAGAATTTGTTTACTGCCAAAAAGATGTGCTCCTCATTCCAAAAACATGTTTACATACTCATCACAACTAACTGAAAATGACATGTGGGAATATTCCCTTGATTACAATTAAAATAAATGCATAACTAATTATAGCAATTCCAATGTAAACGGGCCATCTGATCATTAAGTAGAAATGGGCTGGTTTAAGTCTCCTGATCCAGCTAATGGGCCTTCCTCCATCAACCCATTACTCAATGGTTTACTTAAAACTGGTCCTCCACGAATTAGCCCATCCTGCACTAGCCCAGTTGTCAACAGCCCATCTAGAGACAATCCAATAACCAACTCATCTCTTCCAGACAACCTCAGCTTCTCCTTTTCTTCCTCGTTCATCTCAATTGCCTGCAAATCAGCCAAATCAACCTGGGTCGTGACAAAATCACTGCGTGCGAGAAAGCTATAAACATTTTTCTTCTTAATAAAAAAAAAAAAAAAACAAAAAAAAAAACTCCACATAATAATCTTTCATTCAAATCGGTCATGGTTGGTAAGAGATCATTCTCTCTCTCTTTGGGTGAATTTTCATTATGCTTTGTTATATTACTACGTCGTATTGATTCGCAATTGGCTGAAACCCTAGATGATCTTTAATTAATTTCGAACACAATTATAACAGAGAAGTTCATTGCCGATGCCGTTACTGATTAATGCGAATAAATTCATTATCAACACAGATAATTTAGTTTCCTTGTTTTTCTATTCAATCACTGCAGAACATTTAGTACGCTGTGGTTTAAGCTTGATTGAGGAGTTGCCGTTTTTAATTATATCAACTTAGGGATTTTCCCTAATTTTTAAGCAAAAATAAATGGAAAAACTAATTAAACTGAACTTTCCTCATTTGCCATTTTCAGGTGCTATATTAATCAATCCAAATGTTTGGATGTTTAGATGGGTTTCATTTGTAGCGGTTCATTGATGTAACAGCTGGAATGAGTACCTTACAGAGTAGTACTCGAGAGAGGAATACCGTGCAGGTATTAAGCTCTTACACCTTCTCTTATTTGACTTTTGGATATACTGTTTGTTGAAGCACTTTAAATCATCTATTTACTAATAAATGTTGCACGCGATGATTTGCATTTTCGGTTTATTTTTCCCCTTCTTTTGAACCTGAGAATTTAAATCTCATTTGATCTCTTATAGGTTGCGAGTTCGAAAGTTAGCATAATATATTGGAAAGGTTTATAAAGATAATCATCAGCTGTTGCCCCTTTACTGCATAATTGTTGTTCGTTTTTGGTTATAATTTTAAGATTTCTGTATTTTGACTACAGATCACGAAATAACCAACCACCACTTTCTCTTGTTTTTTTCTTGAGCTGGTGCTTGGTGGATTTGATTTTCTACTAAGGATGACATGCTATAATTGATATGTGAATGCAAATTCTACAGATTGTTTTTACATATTATTGCCTTCTACTCATTAATATTGTCTGCTGTTCTGAATGTGCCCAATAGGCCATTAATGCATTGAAAAGAGGTTCTTATCTGCTTAAGTATGGGCGATGGGGAAAACCAACGTTCTGCCCTTTCCGCCTTTCTAACGTAAGCTTTTTCTCATCCTATCCTTGACAGGGTTTTGTCATTTATGGTATAACGTGAGATGTTGATTATGTGCTATGTTTTTTTACAGAGTAAATCGCACTTTTCGTCCTCCTTATGGGCCAACTTTTGCACATTCGTCCCTCTTAATTTTTTCGTAGCAGATTCGTCCCTCTTATCAATGTAGTCTAACACATTCGCCCCTCTTAAATTTTTCGTAGCAGATGCGTCCCTCCCATCAAAGTGTAACACATTCGTCCCTCTTAAATCCAAAAATACATCCATTTTCGTCCATTTTAGGATATATTTTGAATTTAAGAGGGACGAATGTGTTACACTACTTTGATAAGATGGACGAATCTGCTACGAAAAATTTAAGAGGGACGAATGTGCAAAAATTGGCCCATAAGAAGGAAGAAAAGTCCAACTCTTTTTTATACGACACTTAATATGAATACAGAACCTCAAGGAAGCATCACATATAGTTTAGAGGAGTGTCTAAAAGGATTAAATATTTAAAGAAATTTATTAATTTTTTATACAATGAAGCAGTCGAGGTCAGTCTTTTCGAGTCATTCATGTTAATTACATCGTATAAATACTAGGTGAAGTACTTTATCAATAATTACCATGTACGCTAACTGACGTACTTTACTAGCACAAAATTTTTATTCCATTGCCCTGAAGGCTTTCTTATTGCTCGACTTTATTCTTTAAAACTTCTTATTGAGCTCAGCCTCTATGATATGAACTTTAAGACTTCAAGCCAGAATTCCGGCTTTTTGATTTCTGTATTTTCTTACTTTACCTTAATGGTGTATGATTTTAGTTAAGAAGACCTGCTATTGAAATTCTTTTGTTTACTTTATTGATCTGAGAGAAACTTAAAATATAAATTCAGAAAATGCTTAATGGCAATTTAAGACTCTTGTACAGGACTACTTCTTCTCTAGTTTCGATAAATAAGGAAAATTATGATAAAATTGTTATCATACATAAAATGCAAACTTAAGTGAAAAAATCATTTTTGGAATGTTTAGAAGTAATAAATTCTGCTTTTGAGGAAAGCTTAATAGGTTAAGAACTTCAGATGCAGCCATAAAAAATCTGATGCATGTAATGTTGGCTTGCGTTTGGCTCATTCATAAATCAAGTTGGATCTATAGATGATGTTAATAAAATAAGGATAGTAGTTTCTGTTATGTTAAGTCATCAAATTAATTTTACTATGCAGCTGCACAAGTTACATTATTTGTTGTGGCATTTTGATCTGTTGACTGAATCTAATCTAAGTATACACATTTAGAAAACTGCATTCAATGTGCCTCCAACAGTTTTTAGTACTCTTGTTTATCCTCCATTTTTAATTATCAAACTTTTAGGATGAGACAACACTAATATGGTATGTGGGGAAAGAGGAGAAACAGCTCCGACTGAGTCAAGTTTCAAGGACCTGGACAGCGTACTGTAAGTTCGTCTGTTACTAAATGATACTTCAAGAATTGTTTACTATACTGTAGCCAACTGATATATTAAGAAAGCATAATTTCTTCTTATACCATCACTTCTGGTTCTTCATATTGCTTTCTCATTTATGAGTGAGGATCACACTCTGTAACTGCTTCGACTGTTCATATAGTTTTCTTCATTAATGTAGAAATTTCATGGTATGTACTTTGCCTATGAAATCGCATGACCTGTGGAACATATCCTGCTATTCTTATCACATGACAGATTACTGTTCATAAAGTTTTCTTCATTTATGTAGAAATTTCATGGTATGTACTTTGCCTATGAAATCGCATGACCTGTGGAACATATCCTGCTATTCTTATCACATGACAGTTTGTGCTTAACACATGATAGTGCTTAGTGTGATCAATGTGCTTTCACGTGTGTGCTAGCATTCTATTTGTCAGTATGTTTACAAACGTGCTTGCATGTGTATGTATGTGCATATGTGCATGTCTACAGGCTACAGTGTTTGTGCACATAGGTAAATATACATAAAAACTATGTAGGAAATCGTGACCATTATAAATAGGTGCCGTGATAATAAGCATGTAGTATTTTCATGAGGATGCAAGTATGTAGAGTTAAATTTTGTATGTATTGTTCTCATCATGGATTCTACTGAACATATGATTATTCATGTTCATAAAGGTATTTGAACTACATAACAACAACCCCATTTTATTTCCTCCTGAGGTTCTGTTTATCTAATGTGCTGGTTTGATTATTCATGACTATCCAGGCAACTTTCCAGAGATATCCTCAGCCCGAGAAAGAATACCAATCATTTTCTCTTATCTATGGAAAGAGATCCTTGGACGTGGTACGCAATCTTTAGCTGATCTACATACTTAATTGCACTACTCAAGTAGAAATTTTGGCATGGATTAAGTTGATGGTATATTGCACAATTTAAATATGGAAATTGAAGGGTAAGGTTAACAGAGTATCAGCTAGCCTTATTACTTTCTCACAAGATGGGTAGAAAATTGGTTAGTTAAGCTGATGTTGAACAAGCAAAATGACAGAAAAAAACTGAAACAACGTTCTGAGGATGGTGACAAGGAAAAAGGACCACTTTCGTCTTCCTGAAACTGCTAATTGGAATTATAGATATCATGCAAGAATGTATTGATGTAGTGTAATTATCCCATTTTGCACTTCATTAATAGATTGACCCCATGCAGGTGATAATCTTTTCTTTGAAACCTAGAGCGTGGTGAGATTCAAACTCAGGGATCTCTTTAAGGCCTAATTGACCACCTTATCTCAACGTTTAAGCTGATGAGAGGAGCAACCTTCTATATTTTATTGTTACTAACATGGAGTGTCCGCACTATTATAATTTATGGAGTAGGCAAAAATAAAAACTCATGGTGCCAAAAGGAAGCCATTTATGAAATTTTATCTATAACTACTCCAGGAATGACAATTAAGTAACTTGCCGAAATAGGAAGTAGCTTGCCAATAAAAACTGAGAAAGAGCAAAATGTTCCTAGCTTTTACCAAGAATGAAGTGGATAATGTTTTAGCAAAGAAGTAACTTGCCAAAATTAGGAATAGCATTTATTGAATCAAAATTAGGAAAATCTCTCGCTATTTCAAGTCTTCATGAACATATAAAAAATTCCTTTAACTTACTGATATGACATAAACCTGTTATAATTCATTTTGTTAAATTTTGAGCGTCCATTGAGTTTGTATTACCCAATAGACATTCGTTGCAACAAAATCTCATTTGCAGCTTTACTTGACTTGTGAAGCTGATGGACCGGATCTGCATCAGACCTTTGAAAATAATTTGGCCTGACGTTTGCTCTCAACTTAATTTAATTCTACAAACACCAGATCTCCTTGAGCACTTTCTTCCTTACTCGAAAACTTCACAAATTGTGAAATTCATGAGACTGAAGAAAGAATCTTATTATCCATCAAAAAGAAAAAAAAGAAAATAGTATATTTCTATTATTAATGTACTTTAGTAAACATAATATTTCACATGTTCTTCACAAAAGATAGCGTCTGATAACAACTAAGCTATTTCAACAGATATGCAAAGACAAGTCTGAAGCAGAGATTTGGTTTCTCGCCCTGAGAGCATTAATTTCACCGGTTAACAGTAAAAAATGGAAGATGGAAATTCAGACTGGTGGTGTATTGTCAATCTGTTCAAGTGATCCAACAAAACGGGATCTTCAGTCCAACCCATCAAACAGCAAGGATGATGCAGGTCATAAGGTTTCATGTTGTGATATTTCTGAAAATGCACATCTGCTACATCTAATTCTTGTTTATGGTCTTTGCAGGAAATCCATCCAATAATTAATGCCCCATTTGAGAAATTGCCTGACAAAAGATTGAGAAATGTGTTATCTGACTTTTTACTATATAATGCAACATCTGAATGCTCTCCCCACAGAGAGTTTGTTCGTTGTTCTCACAGTTCACAATCTGACGTGGATGATTCTAGTTGTAAGACTTCTTCGGATACTTTGCGAGCCAGTTTTTCCAGTGCCATAAGTGCATCTAGTCAGGATTCTTCTCTTGGAGAAATTCCTTCAAGCAATATTTTCTTGTGGGGAAAAGGGGTTGAGGATGGCCTGTTGGGTGGAAGCACCCGAATGGTTGGAGACTCTTTTCCTAAAAAAGATGTTTTTTTGCCAAAGGTTCTGGAATCTGCTTCGGTACTTGATCCTCAAAACATTGCTTGTGGCAGTAGACATGCTGTGTTAATTACAAGCCAGGGGCGGATTTTTAGTTGGGGAGATGGTTCAGGTGGCAAGCTGGGGCATGGATTAGAAGCTGATATCACTAACCCTAAGCTCATTGATACCCTTAATGAACAGAACATTATATCAATAGGATGTGGAGAATATCATACGTGTGCTGTGACTTTAACTGGAGATCTATACACATGGGGAGATGGCATCCATAACATTGGCCTTCTTGGGCATGGAAATGAGTTAAGTTACTGGACCCCGCAAAAAGTTAGAGGTCAGATGGAAGGTATCCATGTAACATCGATATCTTGTGGACCTTGGCATTCAGCTGCTATCACATCAACAGGTCAGTTGTTTACATTTGGAGATGGAACTTTTGGTTCCTTGGGTCATGGGGATCGAAGCTGCACAAGTGTCCCTAGGGAAATCGAGACCTTGAAAGGACAAAAAGCAGTGAGGGTATCATGTGGATTTTGGCATACTGCTGCCGTAATAGAAATTCCTTCTGAATCGCCAACTTGCAATTTCTGTTTAACTGGAAATATATTCACCTGGGGAAATGGAGATCAAGGCCAGCTTGGGCATGGTGATAAACTATGTCGACTAGTTCCATGTTGTGTTTCTACGCCGAGTGATAGAAATTTCTGTCAAGTAGCATGTGGGCATAGCATTACCATTGCACTTACAAGCTGCGGGCATGTATATTCAATGGGGAGTGCTGATTTTGGAGAGCTAATGGGTCCTAGAAATAGCCATGCATTGCCTGTACGTATTGAGGCGAAAATAAAGAACTGCTTCGTTGAAGAAATATCATGTGGCTCTCATCATGTGGTTGCCTTGACTTCAAAATCTGAAGTATTCACTTGGGGAAAGGGAAAAAATGGTCAGTTAGGCCATGGGGACAGTGCTGACAGGAATTCTCCTACTTTAGTTGATGCTCTAAATGGCAAACAAGTGAAGAGAGTCATTTGTGGAAACAATTTCACTGCAGCAATTTGTCTTCACCAACGAGCATGTGTAGCTTATTACTCAGTATGTGCTGGTTGTAGTAGTCCATTTAATTTCCAACGTAAGCGTCATAACTGCTACAACTGTGGGCTTGTTTTTTGCAAAGCATGTACAAGTAACAAAACTCCTAGTGCTTCTTTGGCTCCAAATGTGAACAAATCATATCGCATATGTGAAGATTGTCTTGCTAAACTTAACAAGTTTTCTGGTTCTAGAGTGAGTTCTCGACCTCCTAAGTCTAGTAGCCGATGTGGGGACCCAAGCAAGATAAAGGAGCAAGAGACCTTCAAAGCCAAGCGGCGTGGCATACTCTATAGTCTATCATCATTTGATTCATTCAGAAGGTCTAGTAGGCAGCTTCCAAAGAAGAACCTGAAGCTAGATTCAGGTAGTAATCATAATTCTCCATTTCATGAAGGGGAATTCGAATGTGGTAGGTCTTACACATCTAGTCCATCCACATCCATGTTTGACTACTCTGACAAAATAAATGCTTCACTTCCGGATTCAAAAATTCATTCTCCTTCATCTTCTCCTGTCTCCACAAAGTCAAGTCCTCGTTCTATGTCATTTCCATCATTATGCACTGTTCCTTATCCAGAAGAATTTATTGATGGTTCAAAGAACACCAACGATGATCTCACTGAAGAAATCTCAAGTTTAAAGGAACAGGTAAACATGTAGGGGCAAAAAATTTCCATTTATTTTACTGCATGCCATTCTGCTCCATTGATTTTGTTTTTTACCTTCAAAGAATCACAGTTACATTTTTGTCCATTTGAGAGTATATGAAAAAGCGATATGTGTGTTGTTACAAACACTTTTTTGTAAACCTAGTTGTTTACATGTATCTTCTGTTCCAGTAAAATGGTATTATTAAGATGTTACGTGGCTGCAAACCAGGAAGAAAAATGCATCTAATAGTTTGCATGAAATAATATAGTTAAATGGTTTTCTTGGATATCTATGAATTTTTTGGTCAATATTAAATATACTATGAGAAACTACTAGGTATTAAAGGTAGTTACAACCAATATTCATTGGAAAAGATGAAGATGCAGTCTTTCTTTCTCTTGGTTCTTGTTACATTGATAAATTGGCTTTTTACTTAAAAGGTTATTTTATTCCTTATCTTGTGTAGGACACATTTTCCAGAGCTTGACCTTAGCCTAAGCAATATCTCAATAATAATTTGAATTTAGCCCATCTAATTGGGTACTGCCTATTATCTTGATTAATTTCAATTATTTGTGATTCATCCCCCAGCTGTGAAGCTTATTAAGACAGAAAATATCTTCTCCATCCTATGTATGTTTGCCTACTGCATAACTGTATGCTTGTTTGTTGGATCTCACAGCTTTTGCTATGTAAGTTTTGAGGGCCTTTCTGCATTTGACTGAATGCTAGTATTGCTTATGCTATTGGAAGTGAAAGTAGAATGACTGGGTAAAACTGATGTTTCAAAATAAAAAATAAAATAGGTGTCCATAAAAATCATACATCAACTTACATTAAGAGAAATCGGCCAGCTTCAGAATTCAGAGGATAATAACAAAATTATCGGAAGCACTTTTGTTTCACCTAAACTATTTTTAGTGTGATAGTAGTAGCTTAACACTATTATGACTGACATATCGCTTGTAGGTGGAATTTCTTACTCGGAAATCTCAATTCCTAGCAGTAGAACTTGAAAGAACATCAAATCAACTAAAAGAGGCCACCGAATGGTTTCAGGATGAAACTGAGAAAAACAATGCTGCAAAGGATGCAATAAAATATCTCATGAAAAAGGTCAGTGAACTTTACCATTTGTCGAATATATGCCATCAAGATTACCGTGTCTTTATTCTAAAAGCATATTGTAATTATCGCACCATCCAAACAGATATGTGAGTACATGAACTCACAAAACTAACTATTAGGTGCGATGGTGCATGTGAGCATTTGAATGGCTATTAGATTATGCTTTTATTAGATGCTCCAGTTCATGAATGAGGGCTACATTTTTAATATTGTTTAAAAAGCTGATCAGGTGTATTATGTTTTAGTGAGTAAAAGTATATGCAAATAATGGTTAATAAATCAAATCAAATGAATTGTGAATGTACTCCAATAAATACAAGTACACAACTTAGAGCAAACCCTTCTTTTTATTACCTTCACGAACTGTGATCACGTCCATGAGTAGAATGGGTCGGAATCGAGGAAAGTGTCATCTTTATGCTACACAGTCACGGTGTCTTTTTAGCGTGAATTTAAATACGAAGAGTGACATGATGACTTCTTTTCTGCTATGTCAACACATTTAGTCTTTTCAATCCACCAAAAACAATACAAATTTGCATTCTCATTGCGAATAAAAAGAAAGGTCAAATGTTTTTTCGCAAAATATTTTCTTACAAGAAAAATGTAATTAACTTGTAGTCGCGTGTTAATTTCTTCATTATACCAGCCTCCACAACCTGTAATTAGGTAGGACTTACATTTCTTGTTTCCGATGATGTGAAAGTGATTGAAAGAAATAGTATTCAGGATACATTGAGGAAAAATAAATTTATGCTGAGCATTGCAATGAAAGCACACAAGGACCATAAGATCTGATTGCATCTCTCCAAATCCCCTCCTCCCCGACTTGCATATTCTGTAATTCTTTATTTCAATGCTTTCATTGCTAGTATCAAACTATCCTTTTATGTATTTTATTGATCTTAACATTATTCCATTTTATGTAAATGTTTTAGCTGTCCTAGTAGCATTACAATCATACAGAAGTTATATACTTTACAAAATCTGCCTTCATTCTCAATCTAGATGCAATTATTTCACTAAAATTACTATGATGTAAAACCTTTTTTTTTTTTGGCAGTTGAAAGACATGGCAGTAAGGGTACCTCAGGGGACTACCTGCCGAGTGCCAGGTCCATTCGCTGATAACATGTTCTATGTTCTAAGCACTGCTTCTACAAGAAGCCCGCTGACCGGCTAGATTTGCTTTACTACGATCATGAACGAAAGCATGACTTGGTAGGTGCAAATGAGTGGTCTCTTGGCAAGCTATTAGGGAATATTTCTGTATATCGATATTATTACAAGTAAAAACAGCCTTTTTGAAAACCTATCGTCGAGTTTTGGATTATTAGAGAAAGATACATAAACAGAATATCATACTCGTAGACATTAGAACCTTTTTTTAGCTGAAGCGAACAACTTTTAGTCGCAGAGTTCCTACATAGTAAGTCGATGAATATAAAAAATCATTCAGTTTTCTTGTAATTAGGTGTCCATTTTTTGAAAATTAATTAGAAGAGAAGAAAGGAAATGACCATTGTTAATTTTTTGCATTTTCTTTGATCATTTATGATTTAGTAGCAAACTCTGTATATAAGGTTCAAAACCAGATTCGATGAGAACTGACATGAGTTGTTTCTATTGTGAAATTTTGGTTTTACACTAAATTTAAATAAATCATAGTTTTGAAAATAAACAACTGATATAATTTTATAATATGATATTTGACATATAGTAATTAAAAATATAAAAAAACTGGCATGTAGAGGAGTCACGCCACTAGACGCTGTTCTAAGAAAGTGATTGCCTCCCCTCGTGCAGGTATTGGCGGCTGATCACAATCCGCAGCTGATCACAATCCCAAGATAAAACCCAAGTGGCCTCGCCGTCATCCTCATTTGTGAGCACGTTCACAGGAAGACAAAGAATCAGATCTTATCTCTAGTGCCCAATAACAATATAGAAAGTATTTCGTGAATGCAACTTAGCTAGTGAGTGTGTGTTTCTAAGACCCTAGGACACTCCTATTTATAGTGTTCATGGGAGACCTTAATGGTCAAAATATTAAGGGCCACATAATGGCACATTAAGGGGATGATAATGCAATTGACGTTACAAAATTTATTTTAATTATTTTGAAGTTTAAAAACTTCTAAAATTCCAACAATCCCCCACAAGTTTTAAAACTTCAAAATATGCATATAAAATAATTGAGCACTAAAATACTATGCAATGGGTGCAGGAGTCTTCCGGGCTTGAACCTACACTTAGTGTTGATGATTTTCATTTGAGGAAACCATAATGGCGCAAGCGCTTTGAATTAGGTCCCTTGGCCAAACTTTAATACATCACACACACAGTATCGACATCGGTCTTAGTTCGCGGGTTAGCGCGTTAATGGCCATGCGCTCGAATCTTGATTCTCATGAGAGTTTCTAGGGTTAGCCCAAACCCATAGCCACGGTGAAACCTCCAAGGGTACGTGCGACCTATACCCTGCGGAATTCCCGCCTCGATCTCATTAAGGGTTAAACCCAACCGTAATGTCACACTATGAAACACTATCACCATAGGGATGGAAAGGAGGTGCTCTCCTATAAGTTAGTGTTAAACAAGTCACGCATTACAGGTTGTTCCTACCCATTGAACTTTCTTCATGGGATCTCCAATGACAAAGGTTGGGTTACTCCCGGAGGTGACTCCCTTACGGGCTTACGCCCATCCCCCTCGATGATAAAATATCTAGCCTTTATAGCTAGTCCTGAGGCAAATTTCCACCTCGTGGAACTAGTATACATTACCTCTTAATATTAATTTTCACATTTTTTTTTCTTTGTGCGATCTGTGTCGCATATGATTTCTTCAATATTTCATTGCCTTGTGCACGTGCACATGTACAAAATTGAACTCCACAACAGAAGTGATTAATAAATTAACAATATCTCAAATAAATTAATAACATGTACAATACCTCAAATTGGTCATTGCCATTTTTATTTACTTTATAGCTTCCACAAGCACCATTATATTAGCTTTTGTCAAAATATTATTAAAATTTATTTTTCCTCACAACCTTTATTAAAAGCAAATATTAGAGAGGATAAAATCTATCAAGACCAACCCCCATATTTCACGAGATCATATAACAGCCAGGTCAAGAAACAAGTATCCAATTTAATCATATACTCGATTGTTTTCCTCATCATGACCAACCAAATCATCTTATATGATAATCAAATTCATTAGGGTGATTTACACTCAGACCCCCTCAGGTTTGGACATATTACAAGAAACCCCCTGTTGTTTCAAAAATTACAGGGACACCCCCTCAGGTTTGGGCATTTTACAAGAAACCCCTTACGGCGTTAAAAACAGACGGAATTTGACGACGTCAGAATATATGGCCAAAATTAACATCCATGGTCATTTTTTCAAATATGATCGTTGGCTATAAGTAACTTCCTGAAGTTATTGTAATCTTTCAAATACACCCACTATGCTATAATATTATTACATAGACACCCCATGTGGGTATATTTAGCCAGGGATAAATTTGGAAAATAAAAAAAAAATTGTTGACGTCATCAAATTCCGTCTGTTTTTAACGCCGTAAGGGGTTTCTTGTAAAATGCCCAAACCTGAGGGGGTGTCCCTGTAATTTTTGAAACAACAGGGGGTTTCTTGTAATATGCCCAAACCTGAGGGGGTCTGAGTGTAAATCACCCAATTCATTATGGTCATATCTAATATATAAGATAGATAAATTTGAACATGTATCCATAGATTACGATGTCAATCCCAAGATGTAACATATATACATGAATGATAATACACCATATTTAGTGAAATAATTATAGTTTAGCTATAAGAAACAATCACCACAAAAGTTGTTGGAGGTAAGCACTAGCTACATTAATTATAATTGTTTTGAAGTCCTCACTTTTCACCACTTAGAATTAATCTCATTAAACTCGAGATATAGCACATGTAAATCACACTTATATTCATCAAAATAAAATGTATATGACAGTTGAAAGTTGAAACTATCATGTTCAACACAATAATAATCATATTAAACCCCCACACTTTTCTTATATGATGAGAATTTTTTTTTTTTTTATAAGGTCAAAGTCTCTTCAAAGCAACCTTCTTGTTTAATGGGACTTTGGATTAGATTAATCCATCACGTTACAAGACAAATATATAGCCAGGGATTTTCTTTTTCCCTTTATATGCTGCACTTGCACCTAATAACTAGACAATTATATATGGTGTGATCATAAAATCAATTCCATATAATAACTCATATTTTATAGTATTAAGAGTTATATTGTTTTATTTAAGAACTAATTATTAAAAGTAACTTTCAAATTATGCATTCAAAGTTTTGCATTCAAGACGTTTTAATTTATAACATTGAAAATATCAATCACCCATTAGAGATGCATGTAACTCTTATGCAATTGTGATAGGCAATAATAAAATGCAATGAATTTCTTGCCATCTTGCATATGTCATATAATACTGTTAACAACTTATCATGTCAAATGTTGTAAACATGGTGGATATAAATAGGTACATACCCGATTGTGCCAATGTTTATTACACCATCATCATCATTGAATTCAGAGTGAACCTAATCTTCTATTGGTATAATAGCATAACATGTAACCTCCAGGCTCCAACTCACAATTGAACAATATTAAATAGTTCAGCTATCCAAATAAATTAAGATCTCGAGTCACCAACCTTAGTTCCACCAACTTCTTAGTACGTTAAGAATTCTTCAGAATACCAAGAGTATCATGCTATTTTTTTTTTTTAGAAGTGTTGTTAACTCCCACTATCTCTTTTATCACATTTTTTTTTTAACATAAAATCCATTAAATTGTCGTCATTTATATTTTATAATTGTCATTTAAGTAGCCATAAAATAAATTAGCAAGCATATCAAGATTTCTTTTAAATTCAAATTGTGCACAAAAAAACACTCAAATACTATATTTTGACAAACAAAATATAAAGACTCAAATTCCTTTATAACAGTTTTAAAGCATTAATTTGCCATTGAATAAATAGATAATAATTTAGTGCTAATAATGAAATGAACTGAATTTCATATTCCACAGTTAACATTTTATCTCATCATATATTACTAGCTTATTCCCGTGCTATGCACAAAGTCAAATAATTTATTTCAATTTATATTTAAAATAATCTACAATGTATTTTGATCACTGTAATTTTCATGCCTGTGAAAATTACTACTTGACGATTATTTTTACAAATATTTGTAAAAGTATAACTTAATCAAAACGAATGTTTCATATATCATTTTCTTCATAGGATATAGACTATGGATGATTGAACAATGCTTTAACTCAATAATATGAAGGAAGAATTATCCAAACTATCGATGATTGAACAATGCTTTAACTCAATAATCCAAACATATTAATTGAATCAGAACCATACCAGGTTGCCCAATTGCCCAAGTGTTTTTTCTGCGACTTCATTATGGAAAGATTGAACCAACAATATTAGATTGATTCACATCAAAATATTGGAAGAATACAATATTTAACCTCCCAAATAATGACATTGATTATCTAGCAATCAATGTTTTTTAATTTTTTTTCTCTTTCAAATTAATAACGTAACAGTCCCAATGATTCATCATAAAGTCCACATTGAAATCCATTAAATGCATAATTCATATTTTCCATCTCAATCATAGTTTATATGGATAAAAAAAAATCCTAGTCTAATTTCTCAATACATTTTACAAAATGCAAGTGAAAATAAATTTCGAACATAATTGGGTTGAACATACATACACACACAATTAGAATCATCACGACTACCTCAAGCAACATTTAAATCTGACTCATATTTAATCAATCAAAGAAACAATAGATCCCGTTATAGAATAATTACCTGATTATATTCATTTTTTTTTCCAGCTTTATACTACCATATTTTCATTATGAAGTACATCCATGATATATGGATATACATAATATAATAGGAATAAATATTAAATTTTGTAATAAGGCCAAAGAAGTATCTGATTAATTTGCCTAACAAACTCACACTTCAATTATCTGGATCATATACAAGCTTGGAACCTTTATACAATGTTTCATCTTATATTCACGGTATGAGGTTCCAAAATGATAAACTCCCATATCAATGAAATTTTGACGTGTTATTTTCAAATGATTTGATCGTTTTAAAACTCATATCACTTTTAACACAGAAAATAATCAAATTGATATATTGTACCAAGTGATTAAACTAATTATGTCCACACTATGGAAACATATCAATATTCATAAATCACCTTTGAGGCTTTGAGTTAAATCAAAGAGAATAACTCGAATAATTGAATCATACCTGATTTAGCCTGATTTCGTCTTTAGGTTAATCTCAGTAAATTATTATAAGAACAACTTTATACTTAGGGTTTGGTTAAAGTACTCAGGATGGTGCAACTCAAGAATAATGTAAAACACGTAAAATCAAGTATCTTGGAGGCGAAATAAGTGTAGTATTATTAATAGGTTAAAGATCTGGATCCTTGATACAATGTAGAAATTAGTATTTATAATAATTAACTAATCCTAACGTGACTAGGAGTCCTATTAGGCCTAGGAATCCCGCTTAACTTAGGAGTACCGCATGGCCCAATAAATCTTCTTAATCGGTCTTCAGGTCGATCAGATATATTTGGGCGGGTCGAGCCGATCTTGAGATCTTCACAGGTCGGATCGATCTTGAATCTCCTCGAAAGGCATACTCTGTTATATGTGTAAAATAGCCCCCATCAGTACTCCCTCACTTCTCGAGCGTAATCGTAGCTGGAGCTCGTAGAAGTAAATATAGTTGTCGCGTTGATTCTTTCACTGTTAATGAAATATGCCTCGTTAAAAACCTGGTTCAGAAAAACCCTTTATGGGATAAAAACCAAACAAGGGAAAAAGAGTGCATTTTCATTAGAACCTTCTAGGTAGAGACACGTAGTTTGGTAACGTGTGTCAGACAATCATAAAGTCTTTTCATAATTTGGCGGGAAGTTGAAGAGACGCAAAGGGGTTGATCCGTCTTTTCACCGCCCATATATATAGTCGAAATTAGCGGGATCTTTTTACTTTTTACCCCAGATATTTAGATCCTCTTGCAGTATTTGAATCGATAATCTTGCAATTTTCTTACTTCATCGAGCATATTACTTCAAGAGCCAATGGCCTCGACTTCGCAAAATCCCCATTCCTCAATAAAAAATGAAGGAGAATAAGTACCACCTATCACCTCTAATCCTGAAGTCCTTTCTTCTGAAGAGGAAATAGCAGACGATGTTCAGGCAGAAGAAATCAGGGACTATGAAGAGAAAGAGGTTGATAGTTTGGTGGTTGAGATCGTTCCAGAGGAGGAAATGATGGCCAGAGCATCCAAAAAATCCAAAACTGCCCAACCTCAAATTTCCGCTCCTGTCGAGTTTTTTCCTTCTCGATGGAAGGAGGAAGATCTACCCGCTTTGAAAAGAGAATACGGTCATTATTTCCCTTCGGATTTTGAAATAATTATTCCTTCCCCCGAGGAGAGAGTCAATACCCCTCCCCCAAACTGTCGAGCTTTCTATACGTCTCATTTCGAACATGGGCTCCTTTTTCCCCTTTCTCCGATCCTTCGTCAATTTTTAGAGACTTTCTTTGTCTCTTTAACCCAACTTGTACCAAATGCCATAGCCTTTATGATGGCATTTTCTGTTTTGATGGTTGCAAGAGGCCTGCAGCCCTCATTTCGTAATTTTCTTCACTTTTTTCGACTTTCCATATCGACCTCCTCTAATAGAGGCTACTATTACGTTAGCCAAAGACCCGGTTTTGCCGTTCTTGAAAATGCCATTTCGAGCAACAGCACATAATGGAAGTCAAACTTCTTTTTTGTTAAGGCTCCGTCCTTGCGTATCCTCGAGAACGGAGAAACTGAAGAGTTCACTCATGACTGGGGATATAACCAATCTTGGGTGTACGGCGGTCGAAAGGTGACTGATGAAATGGCCCCAGACGACCAATTTTCGTCCGATTTGATCGAGGAGATGAGGTCAAATAAGTATCAATCAACTTATTTGATCGGAGAAATCTTCCTTCACAAGGCTGGATTGAGTTCTTTGGATTTTCCTATCCCATCGGACGATCGATCCCTAAGTAAGATTTTACTAATAGTTATTTTATCCTTAAAAAATGATCTATAAGTTTGTCATCCATTAATGTTATCGATCTTGTATTGTAGCTTCTATGGTCGAGAACTGCCGTTTTTCCGTGGTTGGAAAAACTGTCATTTCAAACTCGAAGAAGTCGTCGGGAAAAGTTCCAATTGAGCAGAGGCAATCCAGAAAAAGGAGAAGAGACCAATATCAGGATCTAGAAGACATTGAAGAAGAGTCGTTCGAAAATGCAGATCCTATTCGAGTAGCTCCTCCCCCAACTGGTCAAACTTCAACAGAGCAACCTTCGACAAGCTCTCGCCCAGGCCGTGGTTTTCCACCTAAATACCTCAGGGATAAATTTGGAATTCTGGGCTGTAAAACTTGGTCAGAACGAAATCCTACTGGTCCCGACGCTAAAAGAAGGACTCAGTTTTTTGACAAAGAAGGCGAGTATTTCACTCATGTTGGAGATCTAAGTCGTAAGGCTTCTTTGGTAGACATGATCGAGAGCCACCTTCAAGGAAAACGAGCGGCTGGATATTCCGAAGGAGATTCATTGTTGACCGATGATAAGGAGAACGTCATCGATAAGTCGATCCGGCTTCTTCTATCTTCTACCTTTGTCAAGGACGTGCAGCGGACCTTTAAGAAAAGTCCACTCGATCAGTTGGCAAGAGCTGCTCACGCCCATGAAGTGGTAATATATTAAAATCCCGTTTTCTCTTCCCACAAACCTTAATTTCTTTACTTCATTACTTATTTAGACAACATATTTTTGTCACAGACTGGTAATGCTTTGGTATCAGCCATGTATGATACGGCATTGCATAGAGATCAATGCCAGTTCGTCGAGGAAAGCAACAATATTCTAACTGCCAGAGTCAAGGAGCTCGAAGATCAACTTACTCGGGTCGATAATTCTCGTCCATCTGCTGAAATTCAGGCTGCTCCTAGTGCCAATCCGAACTTAGAGACCGACAATCCTCATATTATTAGTATGATGACGGATGCTAGTCGATACCAGGCGCATGTCGACCTACTGAATCGAGAAATGGATGAGCAACGAGTTTCCCAAGCCACTGTGGTTAGTAAACTGGAGTCGGAGATTATTTCACTTCGATCTCAACTTGCGACCAAGGAAGACGATTCCGATTTGGATAAGGCTATAGACGAGCATCAATCTCCTGACGTTGAATCCATTGTCAGAGAGTTTCTTGATTCCCCAGTACATACCGCCATAATTCATCATAAAATTGGAGGCTTGCTCTTGAGCTCATTCGATAAGGGGGTCGATCAATTGATCGAGTCTGGTCAGATTCCTGATAGGCGCTATGAATACCGCGAGGTTATGACTATTGAAAAGGATCGAAAACTCCGAAACTATCCTCTTGATTCCTTGCCTACCGTTGAGTATAGTGGTCATCCTTTAGCTCATTTAGTGGCTGAGTATGGGACTCCATTTCCCGTTCCCGCACCCGATTTTGGAGTTAACAGAGGACGTCGAGAAAGATCGAGCAGATGGGGAGGAAGACAAGGATAACGAAGAAGACAATGAAGGAGATCAAGCCAATGAAGAGAAAGAAGATAGTGAAAGGTTGTCCTCGAAGGAGGTTAACTCCCCATCTTAGATCATTCTCAAGATTAGGATTTCAGTTGTAACCTTCTTTGATCCATGTAACTTTTGTCATTTTGTTCAATGGAACTGGAAAAGTTTGTAAATGTAGTCAGCAGAAAATCTCTAATTTGGTATATACGATTTTCAGTGATATATTGATTTTTGTTGAATTATTCTTAGTCATTTTGATGATCGTAATACGCAATTGATAATCCATTATGACAATTATTTGAAATTTTACTGCGCGCGCCAAGGATTGGGGACATAATTGTCATTTTCTTCTATATATAAAGGTAAAATCTTTGAAGTTTTACCGCGCGTCCCCACTTGCAATATAAAATTTATGTGTTGTAAATCGGAGCTACAGTTCGGTAATTCATAAGATTTTATGTTTCCTTGATCATGAGTTCCAATCTTTTCTCTGGAGCCAACAAACGATCTCTACGGGGTCCATCCCGACGAGATACTCCGAAGAAGAGAATTCGAACAGAGAGTTCGCATCAGTCATCTTCCCAAGGAGGAGCTCCTTCTCGGGAAACTGTGCTTCAATCCGACCCGGTGTCGTCCTCCTCGGGAGGAACTCCAAAAATAGTGGTGAATATTCCTTCTCAGGCGAAGGAAACGATGGATTCTTCTATGGGACCTTCACGGGCTCCGATCCGTAGCCCATTGGTTGATCCAACTATCCTGGAAGCTTACCAGAACGAGGAGTCTCGTGCTACTTCTCCTTCTCTTGTGGACCAAATAACAAACGAGGAGTCTCGATCTACTTCTCCTCCTCTTGTCGACCAAACAATAGATGAGCGTCCCCCTTCCGATCGAGATGCCACAACAAATCAAACCTCAGGTCAAGAAGACTCCCAGCAGGTCGTTATTATTCCTCCCAATCCTGAGGTCGAGCCAATTTTGCAAATGAGGGGACCTGTGGAAGATATTCCCGAGTCTCTCTTTGCCCCTTTGCACTCTAATATTGTTGTTTCAACTTCTCAAAATACCCAAGTTATCTCTCCTCCCACTATTCCTCAAGATATAGCTAAAACTGGATCTGGTCCCAGCCACTCCGGTTTCAAGAACTCCATGGACGATCCGTCTCTTTTAGACGATCGTCCTTTAAGGAGCAGGTCGAAGAAATAATTGACTTTGAGATGAGTCGATCTGGTGGGGTTTCCTTTGATGCATGTGTCCCAGCATCCCTCGAGCCTGATGGGGTATCTTGGAATCTGGGAATGGGTACAATTCTGCCCAAGGAGCTTGATAAACTGAAGAACCACTCTTCTTTGCGGCTTGTTCAGTCCATTTTCAAGCGTTTGGAGATGGTAAGTGGGCTTTTGTTATTGTTTCAATAGAGATCTTTTATTTTCTAGCTTTTGAAGTTCCTCATTCTTATTTTTCCATAATAGGCCAAGCATGAAGCTCTTCAGCTTGGGATACAAAATGATGAGTCTTATTTTTCTCGAGAAGAGTCTCTTGAACGGATAAACACAATTGCTGCTGCTCATCGAGCGCTGATGACTGAGGTTGAGAATCTCCGAGCTGCTACTGAAAAGCTTTCTAAAGAGAAAGAAGAACTTGCTCGAGCAAATAGCAGCTTGGTGTCCGATAAGGAGCAGCTTACTAAGGAAAAAGAAGACCTTCTCCAATTGAAAAGGAATCTAGAAGAGGCTACAAAGTCCCAGATCGACCAGAGTAAAAGGCAAGAGTTTGAAAGGGGTTTTTCTCTCGGATATAAGCAACGTACGAAAGAAATGATGACCTATCTTGCTCATCAGACGAGTCCCGATCTTGCTCTTGAACAATAGACAGGGGTCTTTCTTCTTTTTTTTTATTTTTTTAGAGGAGAAATGTAATATAACAAACTCTTTTTTGTCGTGAATAGAGCAGTTCGTTGTCTCAATCGTTTATATGTAGAATAATACGTTGTTTCGATCTGATTGCCAAAATAACTGTTATCTATCTTCTCGGGAGAGGAAAAGTCACCTTGGTAGTTGTGCCGTAACCGTAGGTGTAGGATGTTTCGCATGCCTGTCCATTAATTGATAATTTCCCCATACTATAAATAACTCTTTTGAAAAGTAGGAGATATAAAAGAGGGAAATAACATGTCTGCATTAAACATTTCAATTTGGCACTTATGGCATTTCGACTATGGTGGAGACATTAATCCAATCTTTTCATGAGAGACGAGAGCTGGTTAGTTCATTAAAATGATGGTATCCCCTGTGTCAGGTATGCTTTCCGACCAAGAAGGCTACTTCGTATGAGTTGGATGAGCTATCCTTCGACTCAGGCGGATACTTTGCAATCTTCCATCAGGACATCCTCCGACCAAGGAGGATACTTTGTTAAGGTCTGGTGAAGTATATTTGCCAATCTTCACCAATGCAGTGACAAGAGTCCAAGAATAAGGAGTACGTCGGATTGGAGGAGCAGATCATTCCGAGGAGCAGCGTAGTAGGCTAGTATTTGTAACAACTGTAGTTGGATTTTAGGAACGAATGTACTTTTTCCTTCTATAGTTGACCGACTGTATTTGTAATGATTCTGAAAAAATTCAATAAAATTGTTTACTTTTGACTCGTTCATCTGAGTTCTTGCACTTTTTATTTTATGGCATTAATCGAACGTATATCCGACGCTGTGAACCAATTTGTAACTTATTTAATCTGGACCGTTGATAGGATCTTAATGCAACACCGTTGGATCCTTTACCTCCTGCCTATAAAAAGGTCATTCTATGCTTCTCCATTTCACAAAAATGAAGTTGTTCAGAAAGAATTTTTATTGGTATAACCATCGTCGTCCACCAAAATGTGTTCCCTCACCGAATGATGAATTCCTGACTTGGTATGGGATGAATTGGAAAAATGGAATCTCCATCCTATATGGCGATGGTCGGACGAATCTCGCAACCAGGGATTGGTCAACCCTAAATTACGCCGTATGGTAGAGGTCGAGATCAGAGGAAAGCTGAATTCTTGGTTTATCGAAATCAACTTGCTTCTAACAGGTCGACGATGCCGTGCATGAGATCCTTCTGATCCCTATTTTACTTTGTAAAGGAAAAGCATCAGCTTTTTCGAGGTGGTCGAGTTGTGGAAGCACGCATTCTTCCCTCGATGATCGACATCTGTCATTCCTAAGAAGAATGCCTGAACATTAGTTTCTCGTCACTGTTCTCAAAGTAGAAGGAAAGATGATCGTTCCGAGGAAGCTCCGAAGTGTCTACTTAGCGAGGATAAATTCTTTCTTCGATATTTTGTAGATATAACTACTAGTGCGTCGATCGATGCCTTTGTTCAGATATGAATCTTAGACATGTAATTTTAATTTTGTAATGATAGTCTATGCTCCTTTTACATCGATCTAATGTATGACTTTTGACCGACCTAACAATGCATTTAATTCAAGTCCTGTATTTAAGGCTTGTAGTTATGAATACGTAACGTAATTCCCGATGTCACGTCATTGCCGTTGATTGGATATGATTTTCACCGTTGGATTTTTACCCCGTTATCTATAAAAGGAATCCCTTACCTTTCATTGGTTTAGCCTTAAAAGTTAAATTTCCAAACAATGTACTTCTTCTTTTCTCAAAACGGTGGTCGTCCACCCAACTCAGAAAATCAACAATTTGTTAATTACGTCGACTCGGTTTGGGCGGAATCGGAAAATGGAGACTTCTCAAAAACCATGAAGTCTCCGATCCCTAAAAAAGGGGATCGATCGGAGTGTCTATCATATATCGACCATCATGTGCAAATGGGTAAGGGTCGATACGGTGGCATTCCGATCTAATAGTTCCGTGGTCGGTGGAAAGCTGGTCAGTTCATTAAAACTATAAGGTATGATCGAGAATGCTGACCACCATCGACCGACGTAAAATTATGATCTCACAAAGCTCTCTCTGATTCCGAGCTTTGTGGCCATAATTACGGAACTTAAAGGCGGTTGTCTTCGTCGAGCGGGTGTAGCTGATAGCAAGAATGCTGGGAAAAGTGTGGATATAGACAAAAGCAGAAATCCACTATTCATGCCGCCATTCTTCATACCTGAGCAGCTGTTACGTTCCAAATACGAGTACATAAATCGCGCAAGTATACGTTCGTTTACAAGTAATAAAGTGATAAGGGGTGTCGAACCCACGAGGAATCAAACGAATAATTACCAAGATCTATTCTATTAACTTACTTGAACTTATGTGAATGATAGTAGTGAGATTGTAGTTTGTTTAAACAACTAAAAGTGAAGTGAGTAAGAATTACAATACTTTGATTCAATTGATAAAGGTTCCTAGATTTCCATGTTACTTAGATTGATCCAATCTTGAATGATTCACAAATTGATAACAATGCTTATGTTTGTTGTTCAAGGTTTCATAAATTATTCATACGTATCTTCCGAATTGCGTACGAACCTACCAAAATAGACTAATCCAATTTATGTCTAAAAGGATTAGGCCTAAGTGATGCATTAATCCCAAACCTTGTTAGAACATGAAATGACCTAGGTATATTTCTATCCTAAAATCATATCACAACCTAGTTTTACAATCTAATCTTTAATCCACTATGCCTAGCAATTAAAGATCAATCCATTTCATCTTAGGGTTGGCCTAACCACAAGTTGACAAAAGCTCAAACTAGATTAACAAGCACTTATAAGCATAGCATCAACCATTAACTCATCATTCAATCATAGATCAATCATAAGCTCCATAAAAAACCTAGGAGTTAAATGCTTAGCTACTCATATTAATCAACACAATATTCATTACATGAAACAAAGTCATAAGTACAAAATAAACAAGATAAAGGTTAAGAATAAGCTTATGTGATAAAATCTAATACAACTTCTCTCTCAAGTCCTTGTGTTCTTCAATCCAAAAGTGCAAGCTAAGTTGAAGTCTTCAATGGAGGCAAAGAGATGAAAAGTAATCAAGAAGTTGTATATGATTTCTCCACCTTAACCTTCTAACCTAGAGAAACAATAACCTCCTAATGCCTAAGTTACCCCAAAAACTATGGTAACTAAGACCAAAAAGTCCCCTAAAGAGTTTAGAATTACAATTGGGGGAAAAGGGGTTATGTACAAAAAGCCCCTCAAATCTGCGCAGGAAACAGAGCAGGCCTCGCGTCCGCGAGACCTAACCTCGGGGCCGCGAGCCTTCGGAAACGCTGGACCTCGCGGCCGCGAGATCAAAGCTCGCGGCCGCGAGGTTGAGGCAGAGAGTTTAAACAACTCTCTGCCGCCAACTCGCGGCCGCGAGCCTCAACCTCGCGGCAGCGAGGTGAGGCGGGGCCTAAAATCTTGATTTTCTTTCGCTTTAGGTCCCCCCCCCCCCCCCCCCCCCCGCGGTCGAAAGTGACTTGCAATCCACGCACGAAATGTTCCGAAATTGCTTCAATGCGTCGAATCCTACAAATCACCGATAAACACAGTTAGAACACGAACAAAACACGAAAAATGAACAAAGGCCGAACAAAGGGACCAAAAGCACAAAAGACACGAAAACACGCGGAGACAAACATAAACTCGGATCAAAACAAGATGTTTTGGGCTTAAAGAGATAGGTAATAACGACGTTTTCACGGCGTTATCAGAAGCCTTAGTCGATGAATCGACCTTGTAAGATTGCTTTTTACAAGTCTACCGGATAACCGAGCCGTACTCGATTATGACTTTCATTTAGCATGTAATAGGATTTGTTGTCGATCGATTAGGAAGATCTGTTTTTCTTTCCAAAGTACTTTACTTATTTGTAATAGTTTTAGGAACATAAATAAAATTCTTCTTTTACTTATTATACTAAATTCCCTTTTCATAGATCGTATGATGTCGACTGATAAGTTTCTCCGGACCCAATCGTGTTTGCTCAGATATGTATTTTACTTTAGGTTTTTGACCAATTATTGGTTTTAAGCATTTGAAGATCGTTTATTAGGAGATCGATGAGTTTATACCGACCCAATCGGTTTTACTCACAGATTTTATCTTGCTTAGGTTTTATACCAACTTTTGGTTTTTAACCTGCGTAGATCGTTCATTAGGAGATCGATGAGTTTATACCGACCCAATCGGTTTTACTCACAGATTTTATCTTGCTTAGGTTTTATACCAACTTTTGGTTTTTAACCTGCGTAGATCGTTCATTAGGAGATCGATGAGTTTATACCGACCCAATCGGTTTTACTCAAAGATTTTATCTTACTTAGGTTTTACACCAACTTTTGGTTTTGACCTTTGTAGAGTGAATTTTGACAATGGTCTTTTGAATGCGATGTATGGAAAAAAAATAAGCAAAAGCTTTTATTATAACTGTAGATAAATTTGATGTCCAAAAAGAAAATAACAAAACAGACATAAAGAATGAAAAACAGACTAACTTTTTGTAAAATCCTATCTGATCTCCAAGACCTCTTATCTCTAGATTAACGGCCATAGTATCTTCTGAGGTTTACTGCATTCCATGTTCGAGGAAGTGGGGTTCCATCCATATTGCCTATTTTATACGATCCCTTCTTGCCGACTGCGGTGACCACATATGGACCTTCCCAATTTTGCTGTAATTTACCCACATGTTTCGACACCTCGACCTTTTTAAGTACCAAATCACCTTCCTTGAACGATCGTATTCTCACTCTTTGATTGTAGGCCTTTTCCATGCTGGATTTGGCTACTTGTAAACGAAGACTGGCCTTTTCTCTCAAGGTCTCACTTAAGTCGACGTCGTCTCTTCTCAGTTGATCATTTGATTCTTCATCGTACAACTCAATTCTAGGGCTGGGGATAAGTGCCTCAACTGGGATAACTGCCTCTGATCCATAGACTAAGCTAAAAGGTGTTTCACCGGTAGAGGCTTTTATTGTAGTTCTGTTAGCCCAAATGACACCAGGGAGCTCGTCCAACCACTTTCCTTTGGCGTCGTCCAGCCTTTTCTCGAGGGATTTTACAATCTCTCGATTTGCTACTTCAGTCTGCCCATTTGCTCGAGGATGTCCGACGGACGTAAAATTTTGCTGTATCCCAAACTTTGAGCACCACTCTTGAACCTGTTTTCCAGCAAATTGGGTCCCATTGTCGGAAATCAAGACCCTCGGGATTCCAAAACAACAGACTATATTCTTCCAAAGAAAATTTATGATCTGGAACTGTGTTATTCGAGCTAGCGCCATGCATTCAATCCATTTGCTGAAATACTCGACGGCGACCAGGACATAACTCTTTTTTGATTTGGCCATTGGGAATGGTCCCACTATATCAATACCCCACTGATCAAAAGGCCAACAGATCGGGATTGAGTGCATCATCTCTGACGGTTGATGTATTATATTTGAATGCACCTGGCAGTAATGACAATATTTTACATAATAATGCGCATCTGCGTACATTGTTGGCCAATAGTACCCAGTTCTCAAACATTTGAGTGTGAGTGCTCGAGCCCCACTGTGATTTCCTTCTTCTCCCTCATGGATAATTTTAAGGATGCTCTGGGTCTGGTGCTCGGGAATACACTTTAGCAGAATTCCAGAGACGGATCGTCTGTAGAGTTTTCCCTTTACGATGGCATATTTTGGTGCTCGATATTTTATTTTCCTAGCTTCATTCTTATCGCTAGGGAGCAACCCATCTTCCAGATAGGTGACTAGAGGGGTCATCCAACTATCTGCTGCCAAGTCGATGTCCATTATTTCGGTAATAGGAATGGTGTCAAGATCGATCGATGGTGTTTTCGAGATTAACCATGTAATCACTCTCTTAGACTTTCCATCCCTTGTCCCCGTAAATCTAGATAGCTGATCAGCCCATCGATTTTCTTCTCAGGGTATATTTTGAATTTCAAACTTGTCAAATCTTTCAGTCAATTCTTTTACCTTTGCCAGATATTTTATCATGTTGTATTCTTTGGCCTCATACATTCCATTTATCTGTCTCTGGATCACCTCGGAATCCGTTAAGACGTTTAAAGTCTTTATGTTGGCTTGTAATGCCATTTCCAATCCCGCAATTAGAGCCTCATACTCTGCTTCATTGTTGGTTACCATAAAATCCAAGGTGATGGCATAATTCAAATCTTCACCATTTGGTCCTTGGAAATTAACTCCTGCACCCCCACCATCTCTGTTTGATGCACCATCGACGTGCATAAGCCATGCTAAGTTATCGACTATCAAAATGTTATTATCACTTGCAAACGTTTCTTCTGTGCTCGTTCCCGACAAGCTTGGAGTCTCTAGAAGGAAGTCAGCAAGTACTTGAGCTTTGATCGCCGTTCGTGGTCGATATTCGATCTCGTATTGTCCCAACTCTATGGCCCATTTGATTAATCTTCCCGAGGCTTCAGGTTTTGACAGAATTTGCCTTAAAGGTTGATTGGTAAGAACAATGATTTTATATGTTTGAAAATAGGGTCGCAATCTTCGTGCCGACGTCACTAGGGCCAAAGCAAACTTTTCAATCACCAAATAATTCTTTTCAGCCCCTTGCAGTAATTTGCTCAAATAATAGACTGGCTTGTGTTCCGAGCCCTCAATTTTAACCATAACTGAGCTTACTGCCACCTCGGAGATAGCGATGTATATGTAAAGAGGTTGTCCTTCTGTAGGTTTGGCGAGTAGTGGAGGTGAGGTCAAGTATTCTTTCAGTTGATCGAATGCATGGTCACAAGCCTCGGTCCATTCGAAGGTCTTAGCTTTTCTCAAAGTTTGAAAAAATGGTAGACTTTTATCTGCCGATCTCGATATGAACCTGTTGAGGGCCACAATTTTCCCTACTAGGCTCTGTACTTGGGTAATATTTCTTGGAGGCTTCATTTCTGTGATAGCACGTATTTTCTCTGGATTTGCTTCGATACCTCTTTCGTGAACCAGATAACCTAGGAATTTCCTCGACCTTACTCCAAAGGTGCATTTCAAAGGGTTGAGTTTCATTCCGTATTTCCTTAAAATTTTAAAACAACGATCAAGATGTCTAATGTGGTCTTCCTCGCTCATGCTTTTGACCAACATGTCATCGACATACACTTCCATTATTTCATCGATCAATTCTTTGAACATCAAGTTCACCAATCGTTGATAAGTTGCTCCTGCGTTTCTTAATCCGAAAGGCATCACTACGAAGCAATATACCCCCTGTTCAGTAATGAAGGCCGTTTTTTCTTAATATTTTTCGTCCATAAATATTTGGTAGAAACCCTGAAAAGCGTCCATCATGCTGAAAATAGCAAAACCAGCGGCGGAGTCGACTAATAGGTCGATTCTGGGGAGTGGATAGGGGTCCCGCGGACATAGCTTGTTTAAGTCGGTAAAGTCATTACAAATTCTCCATTTATTATCCTTCTTATCCCCCTTTGATACTAACACGACATTACATAGCCACTCGGTGAAGTGTATTTCTCTAATCTGCTTAGACATTAAAAGCCTTTCGACCTCTGCTTTTATTATTTTGTCTTTTACAGGACCATGATTTCTTTTCTTTTGTCTGACCGATTTGGCGTTCGGATCGATTTTTAAAGAGTGGGTGATTATTCTCGGATCGATTCCTACTATATCCTCCGAGCTCCATGCAAACACATCCATATTTTTCCTTAAAAAGTTAACTAACATAATTTCACCTTGTGGAGATAATTCCGTTCCAATTCTTGTAATTTTGGTCGGATCATTTTCCATAAGACGAATATCTTTATGCTCAGGCACACGTAGAGTCAAATCTATAGGTTCCTTTCCCTTTTTATCAATCCTTTCCGTATTGGGTAACTCTGGCTCTTCAGATCTTTCCGACGAAGATCCTACTGCTTTTCTTTTCGAAGGTGTTAATGGATCGACGTTCCTTTTCAATGAGAGCGCCGTATTGTAACAATCCCACGCCATGCAGTGATCGTTCATTATTTCGCCAACCCCCGAGATCGTAGGGAATTTTATCTTCTGGTGGTAGGTCGAAACAACTGCTCGGAATTGATTCAATGCCGGTCTTCCTAAGATAGCATTATAAGCGAATGGTGTTTCTACCACTAGGAATTTTATCATCTTTACTACCCGATGAGGTTTGCTCCCAAGGGTTACACTTAAATTAATAGTTCCTGCTGGAACTATTTCCGATCCTCCAAACCCTATTAGTGGCGTGGCTACTCTTTGGAGAGTTATTTTTCCTAGATTCATTTGATTTAAAGCTTCGACGGCTATGATGTTAGCCGAGCTTCCATTGTCGATAAGGATTCTTTTAACATTAAAATCAGAGATTCTTAGTGAGACAACCATTGGAAAATCGGGGTGGTCTTCGTTAGTGTCCCAATTTAAATTTCTAGGGACTTCACTCTCATCAAAGCTGATAGTCCCTTTGACAGAGTTCTTATTCTCGAGCGTCCATACCTCCTTAAGGACGATAATTCCTTTTTCCAGAGATCGGGCTGTCTTCCGTCTTGCATTTCGACTATCGCCCCCAGCTGGACCGCCCGAGATTACATGTATGGTACCATTGACGTGGTCGTTATCGATGTCATTTCTACGTGGTGCGTGATTGCTAGGAGATCTCTCGCGAGGGCTTCTATTCCTTTCCCCCCTTCTTGGACTCCGTGTCCTTTGTCTTCTTCGATCTGTTCTATCCACAAATTCGTTCAACTTGCCTTGTTGAATTAATTTTTCAATCTCCTGTTTTAGGTGATAGCAATCCTCGGTCCTATGACCGTGAGCTCGATGGTACCTACAAAATAGATCGTAGTTCTTTGCCCCAGGCTTAGCTTGCGTGATTCTTTTCGCTGGGGGAATCAAGTTGGTTCTCTCCAGTATTACCAAAATATCTTCTCTTGGGGTGTTTAGATTGGTATACTCCACATAACTTATCCGATCTCTAACATTCCTTTCCGGAGATAGTGGCCTGAGGTAGACATTAGGTCTTTTCTCAGGATTACCCCCGTTATATTCTAACCTTTGGAATACGTTTCCCCTTCGGGAAAATCGATCGAAATCCATGGCTTTTTGTATCTGGGGTTTTTCAGGTTTCCTAGATCCTGAAGTGGATGTTTTATTCTTATTTTTATCCTTGAATGAGTTCATCTCTTCTTGAGTCATATACTTAGAGGCTAACGTCATGATTTCCGCAAAAGTCCGTGGCTGTTTCCGACTTAAAGCATTGCCGAATTGCCTATTTTTGGTTAGATCGAACAAGATAGATATAATATAATCGATATTTGGGGAGTCGATCTTCAATAGTTCAACATTGAACTTTGCCAGCCAAGTCCTTAGGGATTCGCCTTCTTGTTGGATAATAGTTCCCAGATAACTCATGGGAAGCTTTTGTCTTTTCTGACTAGCAAACTGTTGTTCTAGCTTGTTGCATAACTCTCTAAAACTAAATATCGAGTTAGGCGATTGTTTTCCAAACCAGTCCAGTGCTAGTCCCTCGAAGGTAGTGATCATCAATTTCGCCGTGTACTCTGCTGAATGAGCGTATAAGTTCATTATGTTTGTAAAACCAAATATATAGTCGGTCGGATCTCCCGTTCCATCATATCTGGGAAGTCGAGCCGATAAAGGCCCAGAAGCTTGTGCTTCCCTGATTTCTAGGCAGAATGGGGAACAGGCAGCTATACTATCCTGGATTTCTCGGGAACGAGGCCAAGGTTGTCTCAAAGTCAATAGCCTTTGTTCCACTCGTTCCTCCACCATTCTCTCGATGTCTCTTTCAGAGAATCTTCTTGTCGCTCGTCGATCGATGATTTGATGTTCGTCTTCATCATCGACCGGGATAACCGTTTTTTCTCTGGATAGGTAAGGTTCAGGACGAGCATTAGCACTTGCCTGGTTACTTTTCCGACCAGGGTGTCTTTTAGCGGCGTTTGGTGGGGATATATGAGATCGTTGGTCCCCGTCTGGGCTTTCTGCTTCAGCCGAAACTCGGTCGTTGTCCCCTCGGGCTCGCCTGATATTGTTTACCAATCTGGTCGGCGCAATTGGGGCCATATCTGGACCAACGTTTTCTGGTTCTGGCGTTTGTAAGATTTTAGCACATAACGATTTCACGAGTTGAGCCATTTGCCTTAACTTCTCTTGATCGGCTGGTAACGGGGGTGGAGGGATGGATCGAACAGGTGAGTTCTGAGCCCTACTTCTGCTAGGAGTTTGACGTTCTTCATTGTTATGGTTGTTGTTTACGTTTGCCGTAATATGCCCCTCTGCTCGATCTAAATCTTGATGTTCTGCGGGAGGCGGCATATTATTGGTGCTAATTCTTTGGGAATTTTCGGGCAGACCTTCTACAGCACGAGGATGCTGAGAAGTTGTGCTCCTTCCTGTGTTACGTGTGCTTTTCCTTGGATTGACCATATTCGATCGAGTAATTAACCTTGCCCCACGGTGGGCGCCAACTGATTTAGCCTGATTTCGTCTTTAGGTTAATCTCAGTAAATTATTATAAGAACAACTTTATACTTAGGGTTTGGTTAAAGTACTCAGGATGGTGCAACTCAAGAATAATGTAAAACACGTAAAATCTAGTATCTTGGAGGCGAAATAAGTGTAGTATTATTAATAGGTTAAAGATTTGGATCCTTGATACAATGTAGAAATTAGTATTTATAATAATTGACTAATCCTAACGTGACTAGGAGTCCTATTAGGCCTAGGAATCCCGCTTAACTTAGGAGTACCGCATGGCCCAATAAATCTTCTTGATCGGTCTTCAGGTCGATCATATATATTTGGGCGGGTCGAGCCGATCTTGAGATCATCACAGGTCGGATCGATCTTGAATCTCCTCGAAAGGCATACTCCGTTATATGTGTAAAATAGCCCCCATCAATACCTGACTTCATTTTTGAGTTTTCAATGGATTTCATACCACTTGAAATGGTCTTACGTACAAACACACACATGACCTGATATACCAAAATCTTTTGCAGTAGGCAATCTTCTCATTTGCACAAACCTTCCAAAGTGCCTCAATCAAAATAAAATTAGTTGTTAGAGATATTATACCCTTCCAATTTCTCATAAAGCATAAATCATAAATACTATCACTTTCTTAGATTGTTGTGAAGTTTTGGTTTTACACTAAATTTAAATAAATCATAGTTTTGAAAAAAAACAACTGATATAATTTTATAATATGATATTTGACATATAGTAATTAAAAATATAAAACGACTGGCCTGTAGAGGAGTCACGCCACTAGACGCTGTCCTAAGAAAGTGATTGCCTCCCCTCGTGCAGGTATTGGCGGCTGATCACAATCCCAAGATAAAACCCAAGTGGCCTCTCCAGAATCCTCATATGTGAGCACGTTCACAGAAAGACAAAGAACCAGACCTTATCTCTAGTGTCCAATAACAATATAGAAAGTATTTCGTGAATGCAACCTAGCTAGTGAGTGTGTGTTTCTAAGACCCTAGGACACTCCTATTTATAGTGTTCATGGGAGACCTTAATGGTCAAAATATTAAGGGCCACATAATGGCACATTAAGGGGATGATAATGCAATTGACGTTACAAAATTTATTTTAATTATTTTAAAGTTTAAAAACTTCTAAAATTCCAACAGTTTCTTTGCATCAATGAGCTTGCTTCAATATTAGGCTCAAGGCCATTTTTCCTAGCAAGGTGTACGAGTCCTGATTTCACAGTAAATTTGTTAGAGTTAATGGCAATTTACCCTCTGTGATATTGAAAAATGTGATTTGAAAAAGAGCCATTTTACCCTCCTTAATTTTATAAAAGTTTCACACTGCCTCCCCTGACATTTTTATATGTGGCACTTTACTTCCCTGTATTATGATAATAATGTAGTAATTTACCTCCATGATAAATGCGACAATTTATCCCTCTATGTTACCAAACACTTTTCATGCATATTCTTAATTTCGACAAGTGAGTTACATTCTCTGGCTCAAGGGGGTAAATTGCTTCTTTAAAATTTTCATAAGTGTGTAAATTGCTCTTTTTCAAATCACAGGGGTAAATTGAACGTTATGAATATTATAGGAATAATTTGGCATTAACCCAAATTTATTGGGTTAAGTTCTAATTAAAGTTTTATGAGGTCGCTCTAATTAGATTGGACACAACAACAGACCCAATTGAGTAGTGGGGTCAAATGGAACCAACCCACATTTACCCGTAGACATTTGTGATGAATGCATAAATGATAAATCCCCAAAAATCCAAATATATCATTAGCATGGATTAGTGTTTTGTTGTCGAGGTATGTTTCGGTTAATAAAAAAATGAGCGAAATACAAAAATATTCCCTATACTTTGTCAAACTCTTAAAAAAATTCTTGTGTTATTTTAACTTTCAAAAATCTCTATGTGATTTTAAGTAAGTGCCAAATTCACCCCAGAAAAGAGAGTGTGTTTCAAACGCCAAAATTGCAATTATTTGTTCACATTTTGCTTTTGATATGACAATTTTACCCCTGACATCGAAAGACAAAAACACCCCATATGCTTTATCTAACTCCCAAAAAACCCCCCATGTGTCATTTTAAATCCCCAAAACCCCCTTTTTTGGTTTTAAATATCACACTCGACCCAAGTAGTATATGCTTAATTTTTCAAAAAGAATAAATAAATTTAAAAAAAAAAAAAACACACATAGGGATAATCTTGTCATTCCATCAAAAGTCAAAAGTAAAATTATACTTGGGTTGAGTGTGGTATTTAAAACCAAACACAGGGGGGGTTTTGGAAGTTAAAATAACACAGGGGGTTTTTTGGGAGTTAGACAAAGCATAAGGGATGGATTTGTCTTTTGCTCATAAAAAAATAGAAACTTTTCGGAAATTTTCGAGAAACATTTGAAAAATTGTAAATCAAAGAAATATGTTGAAGTAAACTATTCTGTATTTTCGTTTCGATTAACTAAAAAATAGAAATTTTTCCGGTGGTAACGCATCAAAATTTTGATCCATGATCATATTAGTTCATTCCAAACAGCCAAAATGGGTTTTCAAAATCCAAATCCGGTTGCCACACATTCGGTGAAAACAATGATTGAAAATAGAAATAAAGCTTAATAAGGAAAATATTTATTAGCATTTTACCCACTAAAATTCAAGAACCCAACATGGCAAGAGTGTGATAAGCTCCCATTGAGTAATTCTTATTTGATTTTTAGTCACTCTTATAACTTGGAGTAATTACATAACAAAATACCATGTAGCTATATGTGAAGAAAACCATGAACAGAACCTAAATGAAATTGCCTTAGCAATACATAGATTCAAAAGCTACACAATATTTTGCTTTAGAATTTTCAAGTTCCAGAAATGATAACAAATTACTAATCCAAATTGATCGAGTAACGGGAACCAGTCAGCGAATATCTGAAGCACGAGACGACTATGAATAAAATTTCCTTTTTCAGTTGGTCTTCAGTGATCATCGTCTGAAAATTCGGTTTCTTCTACATTGACCGATTGGGACACAATTTCTTGCGCTTCTGCAAGAACAGACTCTTTCTCATCCGCAGCATATAATATCTTCTTAACCCCCATAGCCATCTACACAAAATTCCAAGAAAACAACAAATTTAAATATTGCTTACTATATCTTTACCAAACTTAATTTGCATCATATACACAAATTGGTTTTCATGAATAAATAGAAGAAGAAAAAGGAACTCTTTGAAGCTTAATTCTTACCGGAACATTTTCTAGTTGAGGCGCTTGACAAAGTATTTCTATATCGCGTAATTTTGCAAAGTAAAAATCTCTTTCCTTTTCCAAGATGTCAACAGATACCTTGAGGTCTGTAATCTGGATCATAAAAAATAAAAAAAAAGAATTCAATACAAGTTTCAAATAAAAAAACAGAGCCAGCAAATAATACATATTTGACAAAAAAGTATAGCACTATTACCTCCTTTGTCAATGCTTGAATTGATGTACCAAGTCTTCGTCCCTTGACGTGGACCACCACATACGCTTAAAATATATATATAATATCGACATGACCAAGAATAGAGGTACAACAATCGATGAGTGTGTCGATGGCCGACGTCCGTAGAAGTTTCACATCACAACGCCACCGGGTCAAGTCGAATAAACCACACCCGTATCCGAGTCCATACGTCTCATCACAATCCGACACGGTAGTTGGATTGTGAAAACTATAAATATCCCTCCTTATAGAGAACAGGAGGGGGGCAATAATCTGAACATATTATAAAAAAACCATATCTCTCATCCTCGACACTAACTTAAGCATCGGAGGGTTATCACCGGTTCACCACCGGTACTAACCCAACGTAGTTATCTTTGATTTCAGGTTAAGATCCCGAAACTTTGAGGAAGGACTTGACTGACCTACTGCTCCTCGTATTGATAAGTCCCGTTTAATCTTGACACCTGGACAATAAACAATTAATATACGGAAAACAGACTCATCAATTGGCGCCGTCTGTGGGAAACTTTTTAACCACGAATCGAAACAAGATGACTACCCGATCGAGGGCTGCACTCGCGCGAGATCGAGAGGACAACAGAGATCAAAACGGAGAGGGACAAGGCGATAATATCGCTAGAAGAAACCCAATTTCAACCCCCATAGAAGAGATAGGACCATCAAGGCCTGCGGCTCCAGCCGTCTTCCAGCTCACTAAGGAAGATCTGAAAACCTTCTTGGATGAAGCCAGAAGAGAATGGGTTGCCGAGATAGGGAAAGAGGGGCTAAAGGTGCCTCGAGAACTCCCACCACCGGCAGTGCCGGGATTAGGAGTAAGAGGAGAAGCAAACGAGGCCATCAGTAGGGCTCGTGAAGGTTTCGAAAGACACGTTGAAAGGGACGACATGGGGGAAGACTCAGTAAGAGAAGTCAATAAACTGGCTTCTGAGGTTAGATCACTCCACCAAAAACTGGATCGACACGAAAGGAAAAATGAAATACCTATTTCTAACTCTCGTCTAAGAAAGTCTCCTTTTTGTGACGAAATCTTCTTTGAGAGGTTACCGTTGGATAAAAGGTTGCCAACCCAATTACCAAGATACTTTGGCACGGAAGATCCTGAAGAACATTTAGCCTCGTTCAATTTACAAATGCAGTTGCACGGAATCTCTGATAACGTCGCGGCAAAAGCTTTCTCCACAACACTTGCTGGTATGGCCCAATCCTGGTTTGGTAGATTGGAGGAGAAATCGATCTTTGACTTCGATCAATTATGTGACAAGTTCATGAGCCAGTTTGGGAGTAAGAAAGCAGTAAGACCTCCGGCGAACCATTTGTACTCAATAACACACTCACCTGGGGAATCATTTAGAACCTTCATGGGAAGATTCAATAATGAGTTATTAAAAGTCGAAATGCCCAGGGTCGACTTTCTAATAACCGTCCTCTTCCAAAGTACGTTAAATCGGGGTTTTGCAAGTGCAATCGTAAGGGAAAATCCTTCGACATACGAAAAGCTGATGGAAATGGCCAACCAGTATATGGTCGAGGAGGAGATGACCAAATTAAGGGGAACGTTTTTTGGCTTGAGCAAAGTGGAGGAAAGGGAACCTTTAACCGACAAGGCCCCAGTCGACAGGTATGTCGAAAGGAGGAACAAAAGGGAGTTTCGCGAGGAAGAAAGAAATTTCGACCCAAGAAGGCAAAACAAGGGGAGATCGCCTCGGAGATATAACGAAAACTTTACTCCACTAAAGAGACCCAGAACCGAGATCTTATTTGCAATACAAGACAAGAACCTCTTAAGACGACCTCCCCAGCAGAGAGAACCCCCAAATTCAAAAAGATATTGCAGATTTCATAGACAAAGAGGTCATGATACTGAAGATTGTTATCAATTAAAGGAAGAAATCGAGAGACTAATTGCAGAAGGACATTTAACAGGATATGTTAAAATCGAAAAAGGTGGCCGAGCGGGGCCTAGGACAAGAGATGATCGGTCTCCGTCAAAATCCCCAGGAAGAAAGGATCCACAAATAGGTAATCGGAATAATCAGCCAAGGAGGGCTCAACCAGGAACAATTGTCAACATGATCTCAGGAGGACCTGCGGGGGGAGACAGCAAGAACTCTAGAAGGCTAGTGTCTAGAGCTCTTGAGGAAAGAAGGAGAAGCAATCGAAAAGAAGTCTTCTCGATAAAATCTTCATCCCCAAATAAATTCATCGGATTTGACGACTCAGACCTACTTCAAGGATATGTACCCTACGATGAAAGTGACGTGCCCGACTGTCCAATGGTAATAACAGCCCAAATAGCCAGCGCGACGGTCAAACGGATACTGATTGATTCGGGTAGCTCAGCTAATATCCTTTTCCTGGATGCGTTGAAAAGAATGGACCTCGGAAACACGCCACTCGAGCCCATAGCTACGCCCTTAGTCGGGTTTGGAGGAGCGCAAGTTGTACCCTTAGGAACTTTATCTCTGTCGCTAATGCTAGGCGACGGGGATAATTCTAAAATCAGAATGGTAAAATTTCTAATTGTCGATGCTCAATGCGCCTATAATGTCATATTAGGAAGACCGTCTCTGAACAGCTTTCAAGCGATTATTTCGACGTATCATCAAAAGCTAAAATTCCCAACCTCCAAAGGAGTGGGCGAAGTACGGGGAAATCTGAAAGAAGCTTGGGATTGTTATACAGTGGCTCTCGACAAACGTGTAAGGGAAGTACAACTCCCTTTCTCGACGGCCAAGAAACCCCACAAAGAGAACCAGTACCAGCCAGTCACCCCGATCCTAGTAGATTGTGTAATCGACGAAGATTCAACTAGGAAATCGAAGGAAAAACAGGAGGAGTTGAACGCTAGAAAAAGGAAGTTTGAAATAATAGAACCATCTGAAGGTCACAAAACTATCGAATTAATCCCTGGTGAGTCATCAAAGACGACAAGAGTGGGAAACCAACTCTCTGAAGGATTGGAAACCCAACTGATCGATTTCCTCAGACAGAATGTCGATGTTTTTGCATGGTCAACCACCGACTTGCAAGGAATCGACCCCAAAGTCATAGTACATAGGCTAAACATTGACCCAGCTGCAAGACCTGCGAGGCAGAAGAAAAGAAACTTTGGGCCTGAGAGGAACAGGATAATTAAGGAGGAAGTTAAAAAACTCCTCGAGGCGGATTACATAGCTGAAGTACAATTCACGGAGTGGCTATGCAACGTAGTTCTGGTTTCCAAGGGTGAAGGGAAATGGAGAATGTGCAACGATTTCACAGATTTAAACAAGTTGTGTCCCCGAGATCCCTATCCACTACCAAGAATCGATTCCCTAGTCGACTCGACAGCGGGATGTGCGATTCTTAGTATGATGGACGCCTTCCAAGGTTTTTATCAAATATTCATGGCTCTCGAAGACCAGGAGAAAACCGCATTCATCACGGAATTTGGCGTCTACTTCTTCAAGGTGATGCCCTTTGGACTAAGGAACGCAGGAGCTACTTACCAACGCTTGGTCAACAAGATGTTTGAAACACTTCTTGGAAAATCCATGGAGGTCTATGTCGACGATATGCTGGTCAAAAGCCTTGACGAAAAAGATCACCTGGAACACATCAGACAGGCTTTCGACATCATGAGGAAATACGGAATGAAACTAAATCCCGCGAAGTGTACTTTTGGAGTCAGATCGGGAAAGTTCCTGGGGTATTTGGTAAACGAGAGGGGAATAGAAGCCAACCCAGAGAAGATCCAAGCAATTCTAGACCTCAGAGCTCCACGCAATTTGAATGAAGTACAGAAACTCGTCGGGAAAATCACAGCTCTAAATAGATTCATATCCCGATCCGCAGACAAAAGCCTCCCGTTCTTCAAAATCATGAGAAATGCTAAAAAATTTGAATGGTCGAAGGATTGTGACCAAGCCTTCGAACAACTCAAAGCATACTTAATATCACCACCTCTCTTAGCCAAACCTCAAGAAGGCGAAAGTTTGTACCTATACATAGCCGTTTCCGAACAAGCAATCAGCTCGGTCTTGGTCAGATTGGAGGCGAAATTTAGTCATCCAATATACTACGTAAGCAGAGTTCTACAAGGACCAGAAAAAAACTACACAGAGATAGAGAAATTCGCTCTAGCCATCATAACAACGGCCAGAAAGCTGCGTCCTTATTTTCAATCGCACAAAATCGTTATCCTCACCAATCAACCACTGAGACAAACCCTTTCTAAACCAAACGCCTCTGGAAGACTGATCAAGTGGGCAGTGGAGTTAGGTGAATATGACATCGACTATATGCCGAGAACTTCTATTAAAGCACAAGTCTTAGCTGATTTTGTACTAGAAAACACACAACTGGAAGAAGCGAAAATAGAATTGTGGACGATGCATGTCGATGGATCTTCGACATCGACGGGAGGAGGCGCAGGAGTATTTTTCCGAGGACCAACGGAAGAGGAGTTGGAATTCGCTTTGAAATTAGACTTTCAAGTCTCAAATAATGAGGCAGAGTACGAGGCGCTACTGGCAGGCCTCAAAATGGCTAAAGAAGCAGGAATAAAAGATCTGATTGCATTTACTGACTCCCAGCTAGTGGAAAAACAATTCAAGGGATTGTTCGAGGCCAAAGAGGATTCCATGATCAAGTATTTGAAACTTATCAAGGTTCAGGCATCCAAATTTCAAAGCTTCCAACTGGAATATATAAGAAGAACCGAGAACACAAGAGCGGATGCGTTGTCAAAATTCGGGAACCTGATCGAAGGAGTCACGACGAGAAAAATAACGCTCCTGGTCTCTACTAAACCGGCCATCGACACGCAAATCGAAACTATGAACATTGAAGTGCTGAATCTCGACGATACGGAGCCCAGCTGGAAAACCAGCTTGATTGAATATTTGTCCAAAGGAACATTGCCTGCCGACAACAATGACGCAAGAAAAATCAAGTATAGAGCACCTCGGTACGTTCTTCTTAACAACGAATTATATCGTCGATCTGTGACAGGAGTCCTGCTCAGATGCCTTTCCGCGCCACAGACGATGACTGTACTTAAAGAAGTTCATGAAGGCTCCTGCGGAAGTCATTCCGGGGGAAGATCACTGGCACTTAGGATATCCGGACTGGGATACTACTGGCCAACTTTAACTAAAGACGCTAATGATTATGCAAAGTGTTGTGCTCGCTGTCAATATCATGCAAACATGCCTCATCAACCAGTTCAAAAGATGGAATCAATTTCGATTGCCTGGCCTTTTGATCAGTGGGGCGTTGATTTGGTTGGGCCACTCCCAATAGCAAGAGGACAGAAGAAATTCCTCCTCGTGGCCGTTGAATATTTCAGCAAATGGATTGAAGTAGTACCCTTGCAGAAGATCACTCAAACACAGATCATCAATTTCTACTGGTCAATAATTTGCAGATTCGGTCTCCCGAGGATTATCATATCGGATAATGGAGGGCAATTCGTCGGTAAAAGAGTAACGGATTGGTGTGTGAAACACAGAATTACACAACGCTTCACCTCTGTCGGGTGTCCTCAAACCAACGGTCAGACCGAAGTCACTAATAGAGAAATCGTCCGACTCCTAAAAAAGAGACTGACGCAGGCCAGTGGAGCTTGGCTGGACGAATTGCCTTGGGTAATTTGGGCAAATAGAACAAAGGAAAAAATAGCAACAGGAGAAACGCCCTTTAGTCTAGTATACGGCTCCGAGGCGGTTGCTCCGGCAGAACTCGAAATTCTATCACCAAGAGTCGAGCTTTATGACGAAGTGGAAAACGCAGGGAAACGGAACTTCGAACTCGACCAAACGGAAGCTAGACGTGAGAGGGCCTCAACGAGAATTCAGGCCTATAAAACTACGATGGCCAAGGCATATGATAAGAACGTGAGGCTGAAGTTCTTTCAGGTGGGAGACTACGTACTTAAACGAGTCGACGTGTCGAAAAACAAAGGAAAACTGGACGCTAACTGGGAAGGACCTTTTAAAGTAATCGAGATAGGAAAGAAGGGCGCATATCGGTTATCCACCATGGACGGAAAGCTAGTAGACCGAACCTGGAACGGGAGAAATCTTAGAAAGTTTTACGCCTGAGGATCTTATTTTAGTGTCGCACTTAAAGATCTCGTTTTGTCAGATATTTTGGTTATCCTGTGAAAATCTACCTATTTTGTATCTAATTTAGAAGGAAGCATCGACATTCAAATTACAAGCTATTAATAAGCTCAAGATTATTCAAATTCCTCGACAGCCGAAGAGGCATCGAGATGCAAGCTATTAATAAGCTCAAGATTATTCAAATTCCTCGACAGCCGAAGAGGCATCGAGATGCGAGCTATTAATAAGCTTAAGAAAATTCAAATTCCTCGACAGCCGAAGAGGCATCGAGATGCAAGCTATTAATAAGCTCAAGATTATTCAAATTCCTCGACAGCCGAAGAGGCATCGAGATGCGAGCTATTAATAAGCTTAAGAAAATTCAAATTCCTCGACAGCCGAAGAGGCATCGAGATGCAAGCTATTAATAAGCTCAAGATTATTCAAATTCCTCGACAGCCGAAGAGGCATCGAGATGCGAGCTATTAATAAGCTTAAGAAAATTCAAATTCCTCGACAGCCGAAGAGGCATCGAGATGCGAGCTATTAATAAGCTCAAGATTATTCAAATTCCTCGACAGCCGAAGAGGCATCGAGATGCGAGCTATTAATAAGCTTAAGAAAAAATCAAATTCCTCGACAGCCGAGGAGGCATCGAGATGCGAGCTATTAATAAGCTTAAGAAAATTCAAATTCCTCGACAGCCGAAGAGGCATCGAGATGCAAGCTATTAATAAAGCTCAAGTATATTCCAAGTCCCTCGACAGCTGAAGAAACATCGAGATGCAATCTACTAATATATAATTTTTATTCATCTAAAAAAGTAGAAGTATACAAAGATTGATAAATAACAGAGATTGATAACATCTGAATTTTATTTCTTATAAAAGGATAGAGTACAAACATGTCAAACTCATTACAAATTTATCGAGATCCTACTACAAATCCTACGACCAAAACTGTAGAAACACGGTGGTGTTTGACTTCAAAGAACCCGACGTCGAGTTAATTAAGGCCTCTTTTTCAAGGTGTAATGTGAATACTACCTTGTTCGAGGAGGACCCCGCAAACAAGTCTTCGAGTCTTCGAATGTTCCAGGGCCAGGGGTATTTAATGGCAGCAGCTTGCTCCTTGATAGTATCCATCATCTCTATCAGAGGGCACTCTACGAGATAAGGATGGACCGTTGTGCGTCGAGCTGGAGGATTCGCAAGTCGAATGTTTGCTCTTTAGTTCCTCCGCCCTTTTCTCGGCTGCCGCCAACTTGTTTCTCCCTCCTGACTCAGCGATTTCGGCGACAACTCGGAATTCCTACGTCCAGATGTATGGTGATGGGTTTCTGAACGACGAATTTCCGAGAGGCACCGACATTGACCCCTCCTTTGTTACCGATCCCACCCAATCGAAAGGAGAGGCCATCGCAACGAGGAACCCCTTTTACCGATACCACCCAATCCAAAACGAATAACGGCCCTTTCTCCATAAAGGGCGTCGAGATGATCGAGGAGGTACGAAGATAAAGAAAACCCTCATTAGTTTAAGGATGACATGGTAGGAAAGAACATATATGGGGAAATCCGTAGGCGGATACATGTTTGGATGTTTTGGTACAAAAAAAAATATGAGTACTCTCAACCTTATATAGGCCTAGACCATATAATCCAACGGTTCATCCAAACACACGTCCAACGGCTCAGATCAGACCCATTAAATGCGATGACCGTCCCAATGCCTGAAAAATCGCGCTGACTAAATCTAACGGTCTGAAAATGTCGCAACCAACGGCTCAGATGGAACCCTGAAAATAACGCAACCGTTCCACTCCCTAACAAGTCATGTCGATTAGATGGCAGTGCGTAAACACCACCACAACAAAAACAAACTAATGCGTCGACCTGAAATGGTTAACATGTCTGCAATGGTTAAACATGTAAAAGCTGGAATGAGAACACGACCCTACAGCAGAATCGACTATCTCTGGCGCAAAGTCGACATAAAAAGAAAATTCGAACAACGACGATACACGTCGATCCGATAACAATTTCCAATTTCTCCCATACCAAATTATACGTAGCGGAATCGTGGTTGATCACAAATAACTCCAAGATCAACAATGTTAAAAGGGCAAACAGAGATATTACGGCAACCCTCCTTTGTGTAAAAAATAAACTTAAGGCACCCATATATATAGGAAACTTGTACTCAATCCAACGGTCCAGAAACGATAGACTACCTCGAGATCCACAATTCATTTAAATTTGGAAGTGTCAGAGGAGGGACCCCCCCCCCCCTTTATTTTTCATTAACGCAAGAATTTAAATAACTATAGAACAAGACATCGATCAAATGAATTACGTCTTTTGTATACAAGTCAAAATACCAGATGAAACAAATCGATCCATTACATTAAAAAGAAATTACAAGGGATCGCCAGCCAGACGAGAATCGATTACAAAAGGCTAACCTATCTACACTACAAAATAGTCAGACTAGGTCAGCCGGCCAAAATTCGAGACGTCAATTCTTAGAAGGACCAAACTGGCCTTCGTGCAAAAGTAGATCTATGTGAGAAGAGGACTTGGACTTATCTTCAACCTCCTGCTGAATCACAGCCGCCTCACGAACCTTCTCGGCCTGGAGATCGAGAAGAAATCCAAACTCATGATCTTCGGGTCTCTCTGAGTGATCTTCCTCATCGGCTGGTCCTTCCTCGATTGCAATACCCTTCTCGTCCAAATAAGGATTCAGCCGAGCAGCATCAAAAGTATCGTTGAGAAAACCAAAGGCCTCGCACTGTTTCCAGCCTTTCACAAACATACTGTGGAGCTCACCCCCTGACTGGCGATCGACGAGCTCCTTAAAAACGATACTGTTGAAAAACTCGAGGACAATCCCCTTCCTCTCAACAGGAGAAACGTCTCGACGGAGGGCCAACGCCTCTCGCTGGCCTCTCTCAAAACTTTCTGCAGCCTTTTGCTCAACTTGAGCGTCGAAACTCTCCTTCAGAAGTGCTAACTCGGCTTCGAGTGCAGCGATCTTCTCCAATTTCTTCGACATCTCGGCCTCGACAGATAAGGCTCTCTGTTCATATTCAACGGATTTCTTATGAACCTCCTTGAGCTCTTTCTCTTTCTCTTTTCCAAGGGAGCGGTACTTATCGGCCCGTTTACGGGATGACTCGACCCGATAACCGGCTTGAAACAATACTTGGTTGAGCTACGCACGAAAGATAAATGGAATTCAAATAACAAAAACTTTATATATGATTAAGAAAAAGTAAATGAACATACCCCAAGCAGGCATCCAGATCCCATCCTTATAAGCTCGCTCATATCCATTGGGCCCATGGCGGCTTGATCGAGAACGGATATGGTCGAACAAAATTTGTCCCACACGTCGGGACTACATGGAGAACTCAACAAGGCAGGATTCAGCATGGAAGTATTAGGGGCCTGTCCCCCCGTGCGTTGCTTCATCTTCTCGATAATCGACTCGAGAGATTCCTTCACCACTATTTTGGCACACCCTGGAGAAGCAGTATCCTCACCGGTTTTGACCCTCTTTGAAGCTGGCTCCTCACTTCGTGAGCCATCGACGGTCTTTACCTTTTTTCCCTTATCAAGCGGTTCAGATTTATCCTGATGCTTCGATACCAGGGGCGGCGGCTGAGTAGTCGAAGTCGCAGGCCCCGTCGACTTCGGTAAAGGAGCTTTCGAGGGTGCGTTAGGAGGAGGAGCGGGGGCGTTACCCAATTTAGCAGCCTTGGCCATGGATAATAGCGCTCGACTCATGGTAGCTTGTACGACTGATTCTGCATGCAACGAAATCAGTTAGCAAACAACAAAATATTCACAATCATAATACAAACCAAGTTTAGTAACTACCTAGAGAAGGACTGTCGATAGATAAAGGAGCTATCGACATCCCTCCCAAACTCAAGATCGGCTCCCGCAGAAGCAAGTTCGTATCGTATGTCGATTCCGACAATTGCGATGGAAAGTCGGGTCCCCATGAAGGCTCGGGCACACCCTTTAGCAGAATGGGACCCGACCTCCATTCGCGTGTCGTCCTCCATACGTAATTCTCGGGAGCACGAATGAAAATAAACTTGGTTTTCCAACCCTTCCCATGAGATGATTTTAAATCCCCAAGAAATCTAACATGGGGTTTCGATTTTACGAAATAAAAACCCTCATTCGACTTAGGGGACTCGCTTACTCTAAAAAGAGCACAAAAATTTGCAAAAGAAGCCGATTGACCCACTGATTTCATTACGAGACAAAAACCTATAATATAACCTACGGCATTAGGAACTAACTGAGTCGGACACAGTCCGAGACCATTTACGATATCGACAAACTCATCGGGTAATGGAAAACGAAGACCATTCTCCAAGGCATCGATATGAAAGGTCCGACATCCGAGTGGTGGATCATTCATCCTATGGTCGGGCGTAGGGAGAAGGACGGACCATCCTGACGGAAATTGGTATTTAGCCAAAATAGACTCTGTCGATATACGCTGTCGACTAGCTGTTATGGTACTAAAATGATCTGTAGTACGGTGTGTGTCCTTCGCAGATTGCGATCGACCACCCTTAGACCTAGCGGCTATTACATCTATCAACTCGGCGGAGAGGGGACTGTGCAGTCTACCCTCGAACGGAATTTCAAAATGTGACATGATAGACTCAAACGACATACCCTCTCCCTCCCCAACTGACTCATCTCCGACAGATACAGATCGACTAGCCATAGGATAAAGAGAGAAGAAATACCTAAATAGCTTTTCGACAGGAAACCTCTTTACAACCACTCGCTTCTAGCTCCGACAACTTGGCTCCGACAAGAAAAATTTAAACTTTCTATTGATGGAATGAACAGTACAAAGATATACGCCTATTTATAAAAAGTCCAAAACATCAAAGCGCGCGAAACTACTTGGTCACGCATTCAAACAAACGCATTCGTTGGTTGGCAATTAGAACAATCGCGATGCTCGGGGGGAAGGCCCATACAAGCGGCCCAAAGAGCCCAATTCATCAAGACAGGAAATACGAGAAACTTATTGATATACCAAATATTCAATCAATGACATGGCAAGTTACACGTCAGAATAAAGTCAAACTAAGACCAAACTAGTCTTCTTCGACCAAGACCAAACCTACTCTTCTTCGACCAAGACCAAACTACTCTTCTTCGACCTTGAGATCTCAATTTGATCGAACTAATGAAGATCCAACCCGACCCGAAAGACCTGACCGATCCGAAAGATCCGCTTTCCACTCCTATAAATACTCCGCATTTGTTACATTTTTAAGGTACGTTCTGGTCGAATTAGCTACTACTTTTCTGCTATATTCTGCTATGCTTTGAATTGATCTGACTTAGGCATCGGAGGGTCAGCGCCGGGTCAACCACCGGCACAACCTGACGAGTTTCTTTGAGCACAGGGTTAGGAACCTTGAAGTGGAGTCCAGCTCGATCTGACCGGCTTAGGATTCCACACTGAGGAGAGGAAAACATCATTATGTGGCACATTGGACGTGAACCAGTCACTCTGACGAAAATTCCCTTCATCAGTTGGCGCCGTCTGTGGGAACCTCTAACCAATGCTCGAACAAGAACAACGATTAGATCAAGGATGGTAACAGCAACGCTAGAGTATGATCAGATTGGAGACAACATATAAGTTGATCGAATAAGCATATTCGATGAAGGATCAAGTACCAGAACGAGGTTTTGTCAAGTTACTCGACCAGAATTGAAGGAACTCATCGATGACACTTATGTATGATTGATGAATATGAAAGTAAAAGGTGATGAATCAACCATAAAGGCCTTGTTCGACGTAAATGCTTTGTTCGATGAAAAAGGCTTTGTTCGACGTAAAAGCCTTGTTCAACGTCATCGATGATCAAATCAATGACAAGCTTGATGATGAAGGAAGCAAAAGGCCTTGTTCGACGTAAATGCTTTGTTCGATGAAAAAGGCTTTGTTCGACGTAAAAGCCTTGTTCAACGTCATCGATGATCAAATCAATGACAAGCTTGATGATGAAGGAAGCAAAAGGCCTTGTTCGACGTAAATGCTTTGTTCGATGTAAAAGGCTTTGTTCGACGTAAAAGCCTTGTTCAACGTCATCGATGATCAAATCAATGACAAGCTTGATGATGAAGAGAGCAAGTTGCTTGTTCAACGTAAAAGAAGAACAAGTTCTTCGACGTAAAAGAAAAGCACAAGTTGCTTGTTCGACGAAAAAGAAGAGAGCAAGTTGCTTGTTCGACGAAAAAGAAGAGAGCAAGTTGCTTGTTCGACGAAAAAGAAGAGAGCAAGTTGCTTGTTCGACGAAAAAGAAGAGAGCAAGTTGCTTGTTCAACGTAAAAGAAGAACAAGTTCTTCGACGTAAAAGAAAAGCACAAGTTGCTTGTTCGACGAAAAAGAAGAGAGCAAGTTGCTTGTTCGACGAAAAAGAAGAGGGCAAGTTGCTTGTTCGACGAAAAAGAAGAGAGCAAGTTGCTTGTTCAACGTAAAAGAAGAACAAGTTGTTCGACGTAAAAGAAGAACAAGTTGTTCGACGAAAAAGAAGAGAGCAAGTTGCTTGTTTGACGAAAAAGAAGAGAACAAGTTGCTTGTTCGACGAAAAAGAAGAGAACAAGTTGCTTGTTCGACGAAAAAGAAGAACAAGTTCTTCGACGTAAAAGAAAAGCACAAGTTGCATGTTCGACGAAAAAGAAGAGAACAAGTTGCTTGTTCGACGAAAAAGAAGAACAAGTTCTTCGACGTAAAAGAAAAGCACAAGTTGCTTGTTCGACGAAAAAGAAGAGAGCAAGTTGCTTGTTCAACGTAAAAGAAGAACAAGTTCTTCGACGTAAAAGAAAAGCACAAGTTGCTTGTTCGACGAAAAAGAAGAGAGCAAGTTGCTTGTTCGACGAAAAAGAAGAGGGCAAGTTGCTTGTTCGACGAAAAAGAAGAGAGCAAGTTGCTTGTTCAACGTAAAAGAAGAACAAGTTGTTCGACGTAAAAGAAGAACAAGTTGTTCGACGAAAAAGAAGAGAGCAAGTTGCTTGTTTGACGAAAAAGAAGAGAACAAGTTGCTTGTTCGACGAAAAAGAAGAGAACAAGTTGCTTGTTCGACGAAAAAGAAGAACAAGTTCTTCGACGTAAAAGAAAAGCACAAGTTGCTTGTTCGACGAAAAAGAAGAGAGCAAGTTGCTTGTTCAACGTAAAAGAAGAACAAGTTCTTCGACGTAAAAGAAAAGCACAAGTTGCTTGTTCGACGAAAAAGAAGAGAGCAAGTTGCTTGTTCGACGAAAAAGGAGAGAGCAGGTTGCTTGTTCGACGAAAAAGAAGAGAGCAAGTTGCTTGTTCAACGTAAAAGAAGAACAAGTTGTTCGACGTAAAAGAAGAGAGCAAGTTGCTCTTTCGACGTAAAAGAAGAATAAGTTGTTCGACAAAAAGAAGAGAGCAAGTTGTTGTTCGACGTAAAAAGTAAAAAGCCCAAATTTGCTTCTTCGACGTAAAAGAAAAGCACAAGTTGCTTGTTCGACGAAAAAGAAGAGAGCAAGTTGCTTGTTCGACGAAAAAGGAGAGAGCAGGTTGCTTGTTCGACGAAAAAGAAAAGCACAAGTTGCTTGTTCGACGAAAAAGAAGAGAGCAAGTTGCTTGTTCGACGAAAAAGAAGAGAGCAAGTTGCTTGTTCAACGTAAAAGAAGAACAAGTTGTTCGACGTAAAAGAAGAACAAGTTGTTCGACGAAAAAGAAGAGAGCAAGTTGCTTGTTTGACGAAAAAGAAGAGAACAAGTTGCTTGTTCGACGAAAAAGAAGAGAACAAGTTGCTTGTTCGACGAAAAAGAAGAACAAGTTCTTCGACGTAAAAGAAAAGCACAAGTTGCATGTTCGACGAAAAAGAAGAGAACAAGTTGCTTGTTCGACGAAAAAGAAGAACAAGTTCTTCGACGTAAAAGAAAAGCACAAGTTGCTTGTTCGACGAAAAAGAAGAGAGCAAGTTGCTTGTTCAACGTAAAAGAAGAACAAGTTCTTCGACGTAAAAGAAAAGCACAAGTTGCTTGTTCGACGAAAAAGAAGAGAGCAAGTTGCTTGTTCGACGAAAAAGAAGAGGGCAAGTTGCTTGTTCGACGAAAAAGAAGAGAGCAAGTTGCTTGTTCAACGTAAAAGAAGAACAAGTTGTTCGACGTAAAAGAAGAACAAGTTGTTCGACGAAAAAGAAGAGAGCAAGTTGCTTGTTTGACGAAAAAGAAGAGAACAAGTTGCTTGTTCGACGAAAAAGAAGAGAACAAGTTGCTTGTTCGACGAAAAAGAAGAACAAGTTCTTCGACGTAAAAGAAAAGCACAAGTTGCTTGTTCGACGAAAAAGAAGAGAGCAAGTTGCTTGTTCAACGTAAAAGAAGAACAAGTTCTTCGACGTAAAAGAAAAGCACAAGTTGCTTGTTCGACGAAAAAGAAGAGAGCAAGTTGCTTGTTCGACGAAAAAGGAGAGAGCAGGTTGCTTGTTCGACGAAAAAGAAGAGAGCAAGTTGCTTGTTCAACGTAAAAGAAGAACAAGTTGTTCGACGTAAAAGAAGAGAGCAAGTTGCTCTTTCGACGTAAAAGAAGAATAAGTTGTTCGACAAAAAGAAGAGAGCAAGTTGTTGTTCGACGTAAAAAGTAAAAAGCCCAAATTTGCTTCTTCGACGTAAAAGAAAAGCACAAGTTGCTTGTTCGACGAAAAAGAAGAGAGCAAGTTGCTTGTTCGACGAAAAAGGAGAGAGCAGGTTGCTTGTTCGACGAAAAAGAAAAGCACAAGTTGCTTGTTCGACGAAAAAGAAGAGAGCAAGTTGCTTGTTCGACGAAAAAGATGAGAGCAAGTTGCTTGTTCAACGTAAAAGAAGAACAAGTTCTTCGACGTAAAAGAAAAGCACAAGTTGCTTGTTCGACGAAAAAGAAGAGAGCAAGTTGCTTGTTCGACGAAAAAGAAGAGAGCAAGTTGCTTGTTCAACGTAAAAGAAGAACAAGTTGTTCGACGTAAAAGAAGAACAAGTTGTTCGACGAAAAAGAAGAGAGCAAGTTGCTTGTTCGACGAAAAAGAAGAGAACAAGTTGCTTGTTCGACGAAAAAGAAGAGAGCAAGTTGCTTGTTCAACGTAAAAGAAGAACAAGTTCTTCGACGTAAAAGAAAAGCACAAGTTGCTTGTTCGACGAAAAAGAAGAGAGCAAGTTGCTTGTTCAACGAAAAAGAAGAACAAGTTCTTCGACGTAAAAGAAAAGCACAAGTTGCTTGTTCGACGAAAAAAAAAGAGAGCAAGTTGCTTGTTCGACGAAAAAGGAGAGAGCAGGTTGCTTGTTCGACGAAAAAGAAGAGAGCAAGTTGCTTGTTCAACGTAAAAGAAGAACAAGTTGTTCGACGTAAAAGAAGAGAGCAAGTTGCTCTTTCGACGTAAAAGAAGAATAAGTTGTTCGACAAAAAGAAGAGAGCAAGTTGCTTGTTCGACGTAAAAAGTAAAAATCACAAATTTGCTTCTTCGACGTAAAAGAAAAGCACAAGTTGCTTGTTCGACGAAAAAGAAGAGAGCAAGTTGCTTGTTCGACGAAAAAGGAGAGAGCAGGTTGCTTGTTCGACGAAAAAGAAGAGAACAAGTTGCTTGTTCGACGAAAAAGAAGAGAGCAAGTTGCTCTTTCGACGTAAAAGAAGAACAAGTTGTTCGACAAAAAGAAGAGAGCAAGTTGCTTGTTCGAGGTAAAAGCTATAAAAGCTAAGTCAAACGAAGAACTCGATAGCTGAAGAGGCATCGAGGTAAAAGCTATAAAAGCTAAGTCAACGAAGAACTCGATAGCTGAAGAGGCATCGAGGTAAAAGCTATAAAAGCTAAGTCAACGAAGAACTCGATAGCTGAAGAGGCATCGAGGTAAAAGCTATAAAAGCTAAGTCAACCAAGAACTCGATAGCTGAAGAGGCATCGATGTAAAAGCTATAAAAGCTGTCAAACGAAGAACTCGATAGCTGAAGAGGCATCGAGGTAAAAGCTATAAAAGCTAAGTCAACCAAGAACTCGATAGCTGAAGAGGCATCGAGCTAAAAGCTATAAAAGCTGTCAAACGAAGAACTCGATAGCTGAAGAGCATCGAGGTAAAAGCTATAAAAGCTAAGTCAACGAAGAACTCGATAGCTGAAGAGGCATCGAGGTAAAAGCTATAAGAACTCGATAGCTGAAGAGGCATCGAGGTAAAAGCTATAAAAGCTAAGTCAAACGAAGAACTCGATAGCTGAAGAGGCATCGAGGTAAAAGCTATAAAAGCTAAGTCAACGAAGAACTCGATAGCTGAAGAGGCATCGAGATAAGAGCTATAAAAGCTAAGTCAAATGAAGAACTCGATAGCTGAAGAGGCATCGAGGTAAAAGCCATAAAATCTGTCAACGAAGAACTCGATAGCCGAAGAGGCATCGAGGTAAAAACACTGTAAAAGTGTTAATGAAGAATCCGGTCGACATCAAAGCATCGACCAGAAAGATTTAGGTCGAATAGCTTTCAAAGCATCGACTAGAAAATTTTTGGTCGAAACGCTTCAAAGCATCGACCAGAAAAATTTAGGTCGAATAGCTTTAAAGCATCGACCAAAAACACTGTAAAAGTGTTAATGAAGAATCTGGTAGACATCAAAGCATCAACTAGAAAGATTTAGGTCGAAGAGCTTTCAAAGCATCGACCAGAAAAATTTAGGTCGAATAGCTTTAAAAAGAATCGACCAAAAACACTGTAAAATTGATTGATATACTAAGAATTCGAAAATCCAAGTTACAAAATTCAAGGCTTCGATCTTCAAAATCGAAACACTTGAACTTGGGGGACTATTGATATACCAAATATTCAATCAATGACATGGCAAGTTACACGTCAGAATAAAGTCAAACTAAGACCAAACTAGTCTTCTTCGACCAAGACCAAACCTACTCTTCTTCGACCAAGACCAAACTACTCTTCTTCGACCTTGAGATCTCAATTTGATCGAACTAATGAAGATCCAACCCGACCCGAAAGACCTGACCGATCCGAAAGATCCGCTTTCCACTCCTATAAATACTCCGCATTTGTTACATTTTTAAGGTACGTTCTGGTCGAATTAGCTACTACTTTTCTGCTATATTCTGCTATGCTTTGAATTGATCTGACTTAGGCATCGGAGGGTCAGCGCCGGGTCAACCACCGGCACAACCTGACGAGTTTCTTTGAGCACAGGGTTAGGAACCTTGAAGTGGAGTCCAGCTCGATCTGACCGGCTTAGGATTCCACACTGAGGAGAGGAAAACATCATTATGTGGCACATTGGACGTGAACCAGTCACTCTGACGAAAATTCCCTTCATCACTTATCTTCGTTAAAATTTTTAACAAAAAATTACAAAGACCCTAGCTAGTTGCAAAACCTACAGTCGCCTAAAATCTATCTATTCTCGGGATGGCGCGATGGTATCAAACTACCAAACTCGTGGCCTCGAGCTGTTGCTTCCTCCTCATCCTCCCCCTCGAGGGTCTCGACCTGGCATTCTTCATCCCAAAACGGGTTGACGGCATTACGATCGAAGTCCGGGGTCAGAAAACCTTTATATGCGCACTGACTGATTGCTTTATCGAACATCTTCAAGAGCTCGACACCCATCTTAGCATCGGACAAATACTCGTACACGGGAGACTCGAGAAACTCCTTAGCAATAGCCAACCTCTGATCTGCGGAAATGATTTCTTCCTGGTGATACTCGCTGGCCCTCATTTTATCTCTCTCCATCGACAAAAGACTTAGTTGCTTGACGGCCTCGTCAAGCTCCTCCTCCTTAGCCCGAAGGGATTCTTCCGCCTTTTTCTTTTGTTCGACTAGCTGCTCGTCTTTCGCGCGAAGGGCAGCCTTATTCGCGTCCTTTTGTTTATTTAATTCCACTTCTGCCAACTCGGCACGATAATAACCGTGAAAGAGGAATTGTAGCATCTGCATGATAACATCAAGTGTATTAATATAAGCAGAATATGGAAAACAAGAGCAATCAAAAAATTAAAAGGCTCACGTACGCCGACACCAAGACGCCCGGCGGTATGCACGTTCTGTTGAACCGACTTCTTCATTAACAGCGCCTGGTCGCTTTTGAAGATGCCATGTATAAATGCTGCAAACGCCGAATTATAAGACTCAGAATAGAGCACCGACGTATCAGGCCCTAAACCGCCAGGATGTGTCAATTCCGACGCCATCCAATCAGACAAAGTCCAATCGAATAATGGTCGTTCCTCATCCGAAATCCTACCGCTCCCTTGATCCGCAGTACCGGCAGCTCCCTCGGTATCATCATCCTCTTCAACTCGCGGTCTTTTTCCACGACGACGCTCCTCGCGAGTTATGATCCTCCCAGATTCTACGGCTTGCCCGACATTACTGGTAGCTCTCGGTATCGCCGCGGGCCCCCTTGATGTCGAAGCACGACTCCAAAACGCTTCATTTTTTCGTTGCAAGTCGTGTAGTTCTTTCCCCTTCGGCACAACCATGGCCCCACGGAGTACCTCCTCCTTGTTAGGGTCTTCGGGGTCCCCAACCTTCCTACGCGACGACGTTAACCCACAAGCACGAAGCCGTGGTTCCTCGACAAGCTTCTGTACGTCGAGGTTGTATCGTCGGAGATTCTCGACGAATCCCTCGTGCCAGGAAGGCTTCGGAACGTTTTTTGGGTTAATTGCGCCAACCCGCCATGGACAATTGACGTTCCATTTGTAACCCTTCGGGGGATATACGTAAATATATCTCGATTTCCACCCTTTGCCGTGGGAACTTTTGGTCGAACATAGGAATCGATTGTTGTTTCCCCGTGACTTGACTTGGTAGAAACCCTCGTTCGACTTCGGAGACTCGGTAACCTTGAATAGGGCCCAGAAGTTACCGAACGAAGCAGCTTGATCGAGTACCTTCATAACCACGCAGAAGGCGATAATAGTCGACATACCATTTGGCAGTATCTGAGTAGGGCGAACACCTAACGCATTTATGATCCCAGCCACCTCTGGGGGAATCGGGAACCGAAATCCACCCTCTAAACTTGCCTCGTGAATCGCCATGCCAGGCCGAGGAGGATTATGCATCCTTTGGTTGGAACTTGGGGTGCATATCGTCCAGCCAGCGGGAATCGAGAACGCCTCGCTCATCTCGGCTAGAGTACGCCTGTAATCCCCAGCCACAAACTCGTGATACATAGTCTCGGTAAAAAATCGACGAGAACCACCGGCCCCTTCAGCATCATCGGACCCATCTTGAGACTCCACAAAATCTAATACATTTTGTAGAGCATTTCTGTCGATGTCATCGAAATCCCCCTCCGTACCACTCGACGACATTTTTTTTCTTTTTCTCACGCAGTATAAATAAATTGAACGAGTACTGTTCTGAGTATGCGAAACCTTTTTACTGCAAAGTAATTCCGCTATACATTCGTGGGACCTATATATAGGACCACTTATTAACCGCACGGGCAAATTGCACATTGCCCCCTGACGAACTGTGACGATTCACATCCAGTACAATTTTTGAATTACATCCTCAGAAAAGGCGCGCTAAAACTTCATGACTTCGCGCCACACTTGAACTCCTGAACTTGGGGGACCACCACATACCTAATCTCAGTTCTCAGTTTCTCGATATACTATGTTTGCCAATCTATAAAATTTTTCCTAAATATAAACTTCATGACTTCGCGCCACACTTGAACTCATGAACTTGGGGGACTCTTGATGTACCAAGTCTTCGTCCCTTGACGTGGACCACCACATACGCTTAAAATATATATATAATATCGACATGACCAAGAATAGAGGTACAACAATCGATGAGTGTGTCGATGGCCGACGTCCGTAGAAGTTTCACATCACAACGCCACCGGGTCAAGTCGAATAAACCACACCCGTATCCGAGTCCATACGTCTCATCACAATCCGACCCGGTAGTTGGATTGTGAAAACTATAAATATCCCTCCTTATAGAGAACAGGAGGGGGGCAATAATCTGAACATATTATAAAAAAACCATATCTCTCATCCTCGACACTAACTTAAGCATCGGAGGGTTATCACCGGGTCACCACCGGTACTAACCCAACGTAGTTATCTTTGATTTCAGGTTAAGATCCCGAAACTTTGAGGAAGGACTTGACTGACCTACTGCTCCTCGTATTGATAAGTCCCGTTTAATCTTGACACCTGGACAATAAACAATTAATATACGAAAAACAGACTCATCATGAATCTCCGCCGAAGAATTGGTCACACCACCTGATTTTCCGTGTTTGGCGCCTGGAATCAAGAAGTATATTAACAGAAAGCTAAGAATCGTAAGTTAAAAACACGAAGGAGAAAAAAGAAATAGAGAAGAGATTCAGACGAACCAGAAATCTTATTACCCCTCGTTCCCTCGGAATTGAAAGAGTTGTTTGTTTGCAACGACTTAGAGTTCTTCTGAGAGCCCTTTACATTTCTCTTCTCCCCACCTTTAGTTCTTCGCTCGACAGGATTGTAATTCTCATTCATCATGCCTCGGTTTACGGAATCACAATAGCGTTTTAGCCATTGTAGCAACTCCAAGTTGTCTAATGGCCTCCCTTTCACAAGTTTGTTCACCTCAATATGCTGCAAAAACAAAATTCATGAAAGACTTCAATCCAAGAATAACACAAAAAAAAAAAAAAAAAAAAAAAAAAAAACTCGGGATTACCTTGCCTATTTTGAGTTTGTTAAAAACATCCTGAAGTACTTTGTAATTCTGGATCATGTCATATTCAGTTTTAGCATCAAAGTTCACTTTGTGCATAGGAACAACTCCTGGATAGGTCATGTCCATCATCTGACATTGCACGGCCCCAGACGCGGCCTATTTGAATAAAAATGTTTGACAATTAGAATGTGGTAATAAAAATGATGTCTTTGAACAAACTAACATTGCATTTCGACTAATCGAAATTTCAATTCTTCAACGTCTAAGCGAAATATAAAGAGATCAAGATTATTATTCAAGACAAATCATATCTTGATCACATTATTTGAGCATTCTATATGTCAAATGTCAAGGGATTAAATCAACTTAGGCTTAAGCAATTTGAGTAGTTTCTTTATTAAATTAACATCTAAGTCGAACCATTTTCGATTTTTTTTCCAAGCTTTTAATTTGAATCTAGGAGAAATTCACATGGTAATTAAAAACAATCTTTCTAAGAAATGGACAAACTCATCAACAGCTTAAGTACGAAATTAATAAATTGAGCAAGAACTAGATTAAATTAATAACAAAAAGTTCACTTTCTTTTATCAAAATTTAGTAGAACTATAAAACATTCTATCATAATTTTAAAGAACAAAAACTCCAGATTTTACTGAACACTATGAAGAAATCCCAAAAAAGGGATGAGACCCGGAAATTCAAGTAATAATTAATAATTCTCACCGCAACGCAAAATTAGCAATCGAAAAATAATTAAATTATCCAATTGGCTAAATGGGAAAATGGGTTTTTTTTTTCTTTTTTTTTTCTTTTTAAAATTTGTACCTCTTCAACACGAGAGAGATTAAGCTGAAGCCTGGCATTGATCCACGCAAGAATTTCATTCCTTCCCACAAAATATGCACTATCCATTATCCCTATATTTGCTGCCATTATTGAAATTTTCCAGAAAACAAAACGTACAACAATTCTTCACCAATTTCCTTGGATGTAAATAATTTCTTGCTGTAACTATATAATGGGAGGAAAAGAAATGGAGAAAGAGAAAGGAAATGGGGGGCGGAATGTTTGGGTTTTTGTAATTCAAATATATTGGTTTGTTACTATTTTCGTTGAATTTATGATGAATTAATAATGAAATATTTGAATGGAGAGGAAGAATTGCTTAAATGGTAGTATTTGATTTTGTTTGTTTCTTTAAATAACTAATATATCCTTAAAACGCATCCCCGCGTGTTTTAAATTTTTTAAAAAGTGTTCCTGCATTTATTAATTTTTTAAGCACAAAAAATAAGAATTTCTTTTTAAAGAAAAAATTAAAGTAAATTTTATTTAAAAGATGAAATTGTATAAGTGAAGTAATCAAAAAGTTATACAATTAAATTAAGAATAAAATAGAAATATAAAAAATTATTACACCATGACATGAATTCTCTTTTTAATATTATAGATTACAGTAGTAATAGATGTCACACCTTTGTAAATAAATGAAAATGAAAAGGACCCTTTTTTAAAAGGAAAAACTAATTAATGGACAAATTACAAAATTGAAAAATTAATAAATAAATAAAGCTGGCCGTGGCCTGCAATGTGTGTGAAGCTTTGTCCGTCATATTCTGTGATTTGTTAATTCGAGTTTCGCATTTACAATCACAAGCAATCGTTTGAAGATCTATTTTTATTTGGATAATGGTAAAATAGCAAAATTAATATATTTTAATCTTGTAGTATAATAAAGTATCAAACAGCATTTGGTGCCAATTTTGGACTTGCTATCTTATAAATGTTGTCAAATTTAGAATACCTCTTAATTTCTAGATGAATTTGAATTTATGAGTTATGACGTTCATGATTTCTGTTTAATATTTTTCTTCAACATAAATTTCACGTGACATTTTTTTTGTAGGCATGTGTTCATAAGTTATTAAGATTTAAGACAAAAGTTGAATTGATCAATAAAAGCTATCATATATTGCCAAATTTATAAGATTCAAAACCAAAAATATCATTACAATACTTACTAAACCTATTTGCTTCCCAAAGTTGCATAATTGATTTTGCAATTTTTAAAGCAACAAAGTTATTTACGATACCTTTACCCAAATAAAGGATACGATAAATAATAAAGTTGATATTTTACCAAAGAGGTTAGAATTAGCTCATTTCAATTGCATATAGCATTTTTTCATTTTGCCCAAATAAGAAATATTGAAATATCGTGTAATCACATATACTTGATTGTGATACTAAGAAAGATATTTTATTTGGTAAGGATGACCGGGGTAGGGGTCACATTTGCTGCAAAAAATGTAAGAGTAACAATTCGGTTTAAAACACAACAAGATTGAGTTTGCGTAAAATTCTACGAAAAGAAATAAGAAAATGAAATAATAATAACATATTTATGAGATGGATATTAATCCTTGTTGGAAAATTGTGGGGTGTAAAATATTACATCAAGAACTTTGTACTTTGAGGCTTGTTTAAAGACAATATTTTTAAAGTGATATTTGCCCCCACTCGATTGAGTTTGCTAATCGGTTTGAAGTAGCAAATCACTCCCAGGATACAACAAAACCACTTAGAAAGATAGATAGCAATTCTATACTTTCTCTCTAATTTCTCTAATGAATTGTGTGCTTTTTGGAGATAGAAAAAAAATAATAAAGTAGTAATAATTTTTATGTTTTTTTTTTCCCTCTGAACTACTACTCCCTATTTATAATAATTCAAAGATTGTAATGTTACATGAATAATTGTGATTTGTGGCTATTCATGAAGAGATGCATCTTTTCTTCATATCTAAGAGTTGTATAGTTTTGTAAATAAGTATTGATTTGAATACTTTAATTAATTGCCGAAACATCAACTTTGCCGAATCAATGCAACTCTTTGTATTAAAACTACCACTTTTCATTTCATGAACAAATGGCAGACCTTGTTTACTGAACAAGTGTCCATATGCTGTATTATAAAATAATATATGATACAATATATTAAAATATAATAATATTTTTTAACATTATAATCTAAACTCAATTTATATATAAAATAATATTTTTTAACATTATAATCTAAACTCAATTTATATATAAATTCCAACAATCTCCCACTTAGATTATGATGTTAAGAAATATCGAAGCACGTGATTGCATTATGAATATAAGAAGGTGTCTTTCGACTTTAACCATCAATTAGTATAAACCCTTCAAAGTTTTAACGAAGTCAAAGGTGGTCGAAACTTAAACCAAGACTCCTAAGTGTCAAAACAACAAATGTCATACACATAATACTATCCAATTCTAATAAGAAATTTCAAAATATATTAGCACTATTGCAGCCTTGTGCTCAATCCTGGATTTTATGAACATTTATAAAAGATAATCCCAAACCTTTTATTAGAAGTGGCACCACCTATTATTTTCATTTTGGTGAAGTCCCCTTAAGTGTCGCTGCTACTAAAGACACTTTAAGTTACCTTGAGTAATGGGCTCCATTAAGAGTACAAGCTCAACCTACAACTTGTAGCAGCATGCACTGAATACTTTTCTATATTTTGTGGAATGTAATTTTCAGTACTCATGGTCATGTCTAGTAACTTGTTTTTACCCTTTAACACTAGTGTTTTTCTAGTGTAAGGTTGGGTTACCATTACTAGTGACTAAAAGGGATTCAAACCCATTCCACTTGCTGTTGTTTTAACTAAATCTCTCGAGAGTGCTTTTGTAAAAGGATCAACCAAGTTGTCCTTTGATCTTACATAAACAACAGTTATAATTCCATTTTTTCATAATTGTTTGATGTAATCATGTCTTAGACTAATATGTCTTGATTTACCATTATTTACCGCAGTATATGCTCTGCACATAGTTGATTCATTATCGCAACGTAAGGAAATGGCTGGCATTGGTTGTGGCCACAACTCTATATCAAACAATAAGTTTCTCAGCCATTTTGCTTTATTTCCTGCTGCAGCTAATGCAACAAATTCTGATTCCATAGTTGAATGTGAAATGCACGTTTGTTTTTTGGATGCCCAAGATATTGCTCCTCCTCCAAGAGTTAATATCCATCCAGAAGTGGATTTACTAGAACTATCACTAGTAATCCAACTTGCATCAGTGTAACCTTCTAGTACAGCTGGAAAACTATTATAAAACAATCCTAAATTGATTGTTCTTTTTAAATATCCAAGAACCCTTTCTATTCCTTTCCAATGGTCTACACTTGATTGACTAGTCTTGAAAGTTTACAAATAGAGAACGATATATCTAGCCTAGTGCAATGCATTGCATACATTAAACTTCCTATTACACTGGCATATTCCAAAGGAGCAATTGCCCTTCTAAAATTTTCAGTTATTTTAAACGAAGAATCATATGGGGTGTTTGCTTCCTTTATATTTAAATGCTGAAACTTATTAATAACTTTCTCAATATAATGAGATTGACATAATGCATAACCCCCACTATGTTTCTTAACTTTGATGCCTAAAATTGTATCAACTTCATTTAAGTCCTTCATCTTAAATTTCGAAGTTAAATACTTTTTAGTTTCTACTATCCCTATATTATTAGTTGAGAATATTAACATGTCATCCACATAGAGACAAATAATAACACCATATTCATCAGTGAACTTTGAATAAAAACACTTATCAGCATTGTTATATTTGAATCCATAAGACAATATCACAGTGTCAAACTTTTCATGCCACTGCTTTGGCGCTTGCTTTAATCCATAAAGCGATTTAACTAATTTGCACACTTTCTTTTCATGTCCATGCATAACAAATCCTTCAGGTTGTTCCATATATAATTCTTCATCAAGATCACCATTTAAGAAGACAGTTTTAACATCCATTTGGTGAACTTATAAATTATAAATTGAAGCTAATGCTATAAGTACTCTAATGGATGTTATTCTTGCAACAGGTGCATAAGTATCTAAGTAATATATGCCTTCTTTTTGATTAAAACCTTTAGCTACCAATCTAGCTTTAAAAGTTTGGATTGACCCATCAGTGTTATATTTTCTTCTAAACACCCACTTACATCCAATAGACTTGGAACCTTGAGGCAAATCAACAAGAATCCATGTATTGTTAGACATAATTAAATCCATTTCATCGTTAATTGCCTCTTTCCAGTAAGCTACATTCTGGATATCATAGCTTCACTAAATGTTTTTGGATCATCTTCCACATGTAATAAGATAGGAGTTTTTTTAATAATAGAGTTTCTATCTCCTTCAGTTAAAAATACTAGAGCTAGTGAAGTAATAAAATCAGGACCGAAATCCTTTTCTTTTCTATCTCTTTGACTTCTCCTAGGTTACAAAGTTGTGTCATCATTCTTTCTCTTTATACTTTGAGAAGTAATAGGAGAAGAATTATTAAGTTTTTGTGGTGATGCTGATTCAATGTCATTGCGAAATTTATTTTCAAGAAACTCAACGTCTCTTTATTCTACAATAACATTTGAACTTAGATCCAATAATCTATAGGCTTTAGAATTTTCAGCATACGCAACAAAAATACTTTTACAAGCTCTTGGACTTAATTTAGTTATATTTGGATCAGTAACTCTATAGAATGCAATGCAACCCCAAACCTTTAGGTAATCTAGATTAGGCTTTCTTCCTTTCCATATTTCATATGGTGAAATGTGAGCTTTCCTTGAAGGAATTCTATTGTGTATGTGACAAGCTGTAAGTAATGCTTCACCCCATAAATCTAAAGAAAATTTGGCATTTAAAATCATTGCATTAGTCATATCAACTAACGTTCTATTTTTTCTTTCAGCCAAACCATTTTGTTGTGGAGTGTAAGATGTAGTAGTTTGGTGTACTATGCCATTTTCTTCACAAAAAGCATTAAACTTATTCGAAATGTATTCACCTCCATTATCACTACGTAAAATTCTAATTTTCCTATTTTGTTGATTTTCAACAAGTGATTTATAACACTTGAACATATCAAATGCTTGATCCTGGCCTTTCATTAGATAAACATACATAAATCTAGAACAATCATAAATAAAAGTAATAAAATATCTATTACCTCCCCTAGTTAATTTTCCATTTAATTCACATATATTAGAATGTATGAGCTCAATGATTTCAGTCTTACATTCAACACTAGGGAATGACTTCTTAGTTATTTTGGCTTGTATACACATCTCACATTTAGAATTATCATAATAATGACACGAAATCAAACCGTGCTTTGACATATATTTTAAATACTTATACTTTAAATGTGCAAGACGAGCATGCCATAGATTAAAAGAAGAAACATCAGAGTAAGCAGAACTAATTAGTTTATTAATACTTAATTTGAACATTCCATCACAAGAGTACCCTTTTCCAACAAACATTTCATCCTTAGTCAAAATCAAACTATTAGACTCGAAAACGGCTTTTATGCCATTTTTACAAAGCAAATTGGCAGATACAAGATTTTTCTTAATTTTTGGGACATGTAAAACATTAACAAGAATAAGTTTTTACCCAGAAGTGAATTCCAGTTCGACTTTTCCTTTTCCTAAAACCTTTGCTGCGTTATGGTTTCCCATAAACACTTTTTGGTCTTCCGTTGCAACTTCATAATTCTTGAATTGAGATTTGTCGTTGCAGACATGAATAGTCGCACCATAATCATACCACCAATCAAATGATTGTGGTGTAGTAGCCATATGTAGTTGAGTCACCATTCCAATATGCATTGAAGAAACCATGGCAATTAAATTTTCAATTCCATTGTCATTAATCATGTTTGCTACTTTATTGGAATTACTCGCATCATTTTCCATCTCCCTTTTCTTGATTCTACATTGACGAATCAGATGCCCCTTTTTGTCGCAATGGTGACACTTTCTTGTTTCCTTAACCTTTTGCTTCTTGTTGGAACCATTGTTATTATTATCAGAATTCTTCCTCTTGTTTCCATGACTTTGATTGTTGAATGTCTTCTCATCCACAACATTCACTTTAGAAGAATCAAACTGCACTACGTCGTTCTTTTTAAGTGCTTGAGTTTCATCCTCTATTCTCAAATGTTTCTCAAGTTGTTCCAAAGTGAAATCTTCCGATGAATGTAGAAGTTTCTTTTGATAATTTGTCCAAACGGATGGAAGTTTGGCAATTATCGCACCAACTTGGAAGCTTTCGGAAAGTTCAACTTTCAAGTCTTTGAGTTTACTAACCAAGACTTGCAAGTCATGTACTAGGTTCAAAATAGGTAGATTATCATACATAGAAAATTGTAAATACTTCATGATAAAAAACTTATCCGTACCTTGCCTTTCCGATTTGTACTTGTTCTCTAATGCATTCCAAATCCCTCTTGGTGATTTGATTGAAGTGAATAAATCATGAAGTCGATTAGAAATAGTGTTCAAAATATGTCCACGACAAACCAATTCATATTCTCCATGTTTCTTTCGTTGCTATTTAATAGCATCATCTTCACCTTCTTTTGGTTCCGAATTGGTTGCAAATCCGGACTTAACACATTGAAGATCTTCAAAGCTGTCAAGAGAAACTTCATTTTGTCTTGCCAACGGGTGAAATTAGTGCCATCAAACTTATCCAATTTCACAAAGTCTTGATTCGTGACCTTGAAAGCAGCGTCGGTACTCGATTCCATAATATCACTTTAAAATTGTTGGAAAATTGTGGGGTGTAAAATATTATATCAAGAACTTTGTGGCTTTGAGGCTTGTTTAAAAACAATATCTTTAAAGTGATATTTGCCCCCCACTCGATTGAGTTTGCTAATGGGTTTGAAGTAGCAAATCACTCCCAGGATACAACAAAACCACTTATAAAGATAGATAGCAATTCTGTACTTTCTTTCTAATTTCTCTAATGAATTGTGTGCTTTTTGGAGATGAAAGAAAATAGGAAAGTAGTAATAATTTTTATGTTTTTTTTTTCTCTGAACTACTACTCCCTATTTATAATAATTCAAAGATTGTAATGTTACATGAATAATTGTGATTTGTGGCTATTCTTGAAGAGATGCATCTTTTCTTCATATCTAAGAGTTGTATAGTTTTGTAAATAAGTATTGATTTGAATTTTTTAATTAATTACTGAAACATCAACTTTGCCGAATCAATGCAACTCTTTGTATTAAAACTACCACTTTTCATTTCATGAACAAATGGCACACCTTGTTTACTGAACAAGTGTCCATATGCTATATTAGAAAATAATATATGATACAATATATTAAAATATAATAATATTTTTTAACATTATAATCTAAACTCAATTTATATATAAATTCCAACAATCCTTTCTAGACTCATGATTTTGGGGCAAATTCCATTTTTTTTAAACACTATCTTCTTATCTGGTGTATATGCTTTTAATTTTTTAAGTTCATATCAAACTTTACGCTATTTTATATATTTGGTACTATACTTTTTGAAAATAACACATTAATACCATGATTTTACTCCCCCTCGATACATTTCTGCATCAATTTTTAGACGGAAATGACAATAACTCCTTCATACAAGACTAAACTTCGTGTTCTTTATATGGCTGAAAAGCTTTTGGAGAGATTTTAAGGGTACAAGTTTCAGTTCATGAAGCACGATAAATAAACCGCAGAAAATGAACAAAATTTCGGGATATATATCAAAATTAAATCATATCTCATAATCTACTGGGAATCATGCCACAATAATTTTCAGATATGGTATAAGGCACATAGCGTGTAATTTTGGTGACTTTACGGTTGTTTATATCCAAAGAAATTCGGAGAAAGGAAATGTGTCAATAAGAATGAAATCATTGTATTAAATGTATTTCTTGAGAAAACATAATACCAAATATATAAGGTATGTGAAAGTTTGGTATGAAAATTACACTTCCCTTCAAATTAAACTATTCAAATATTAATTTGAATTAGATCAGTAAAAACTTGTTTGAGTTCAATTATTATACATGATAATCAATTTGAATAGGTTTGAGAGTTTATATATAAAATTATAAAAGATATTGGATCTCGTGAATCACTTAAAGCTTCATTCTTCAAAAAACTTGTTGTTGGGGCTCGCATATCATGGGGTCCCCGGAATAGGCCCAATAAGTTTGTCATTGTTGTCTAATTGGACCAGCCAAACAGGCCCATTTGGTTTGGCCCACTAGACTTAATTTATTAACAGAATTAAATAAATTAAAATTACACTCCTTGAGATCTAGACAAATATAACCAACTCATATTATTAAAGAGAAAAAAAGAACATCTCAGATATTCTAAATTACGAAATTACCCAGCACTAACTAATACATATACCACCCAACATTATTGGTCCATTTACATTATAGTTTTTTTCATATTGATTTTGTGATTTGGTTAACTTATAAAATTGTTAATTATATGTTGTTCAATGGTGCAGCAATGTATAATAACAATAATAATTAAACAATAACTATGACCTGTACCATATGATGTTGTCCTTATTTTTTTTCTTGAAAAACCATCATTATTGTGTCGTGCCTCGTGTCTATTTAATTAACTGGCAACATTTTTATTCTTTTTTAAAATGGAAAATGACAATATCAATGCGTGGCTATTTTTAAAACTAAAAAATTAAATGGCAAATGGACCAGTTCAAGCCTCTGCTCCCAAAGTCAATTGTTGAAGGAGAACGTGTGAGCATGACGAGGGCATTAAACCTTCAAAAACAACTGGAGAGTAATAGTTGATTTCATAATTTTTATTATACCTTTTTAAAACATTGATTTTTTTTTTAAATATACACACGTATCTTCGCCATAAGGTATTCTGTGCATTTTGAAAATTCGTATCGCCATGTCCGTATTGTGTCATATCATATCGTCGTATTTATATGTATGCAACATAGATTATAATTAACCCTTTTAAAAATTGTTTTTAAATATATAGTATTAAATTAAATTAAACCCCAATTATACACAGTGAAAAACACATGTATCGGGCCGAGAAGCCATTAAATTGCCGTACAAACTAGCTCAAAGACGCATTTACATTTTCCAGTAAAAAAATCCCCAAAATTAAATGGATCGGGTCAGCAAATGGGTGGCAACCGTAGCAAGCATTTGGATCCAGTGCAGCTGCGGCGCATCGTACGCCTTCGGCATCTATTCCCCAATTCTCAAATCAAGCCAGGGGTATGATCAATCAACACTCGAAACCATTTCCGTCTTCAAAGACATCGGAGCCAACGCCGGCGTACTTTCCGGCGTCCTCTACTCCGTCGTCACTTCCCGACCACATGGCCGCGCGACGCCGTCTCTTCTCCGTGGGCCGTGGGTGGTGCACTTTGCTGGCGCGATTCAGTGCTTCGCGGGGTACTTTTTCATGTGGCTCGCCGTCACCGGAGCTATTTCCCGGCCAGACGTGCCGGTGATGTGCCTTTTTATGTTTCTGGCGGCTCACGCACAGACGTTTTTCAGTACGGCCAATGTTGTTACTGGCGTTCAGAATTTTCCTGATTTTAGTGGAACCGTTGTTGGTATAATGAAGGTATGTTATTTTCAATTACACCATTTCTTTTTTTTTTATTTTATTTTTATTTTTCAATTTACTTGTCACATTTTTTTACAATTTCATTTTCTTACTTCTATGCTTACATGTACATTAATGTACACAAAAATTAATTGCACATCAATTAAAACAATCATTAAAAGAGTATTTTTGACATTTCATGTTAAAAAAATGAATAATTAAAAAGATTCTTAATTTGTGTAGAATTATTAGACGTGACAATTAAAATGAAACGATGAAATATATTATTTACTTTATAACACTTTGAAAATTGATCTAATTGACTGATCACAAGTAATGGAATAAGGAATAAATCAGATGTAATATTAAGTATAGAGTTACATCGACTGATTAATTATGTTAAAAGACTGACATCATTACGAGTGGATCGAATAATTATTGTCTTAATAGTCATATAATGGATTTATTGAAAGTCTTTTTCCCACTCTCTTTCCAAATACAAACTTAAATTAAATTATTCAATACTTGGTTCGAGCTCGACTCGATAAGATGAAAAATGAAAAAACACGTGTAAAATATCAAGCTACTTGATACTCGGCTCGAGTTCATTCGTTAAAAGGTCGTTTGAGCTCGGTTCGTTAAGAAGTCAAACCAAGCTCAAACACAAAATTTAAAACTCGATAAAATTTAAATCAAGCTTGAACAATGTGTCGTTCGATACTACTCAGCTCATTTACACACCTAAATACAACATATTATTGGCTTTATTTATGCATAATGGACCCCAAATTTTTTAGTAAGTAGTATATGGCTATATGCAATTGGTAGAGATCATGGGGGTTGAGGTCGAATTGGATTAGGGATATTAGTCTAGCAAAGTATATTGAATTGGGCCGTCAAAATTTGATTATGAAAAAAAAAATTAATGATAAAAAGGGCAATATTGTAATTCGACTGGAAATGTGAGATTATAAATGTCTTTTCACCGAATTTATCTTAATTTAATTAGCTAGTTGATCCATGATTGGGTGGATTAATATATACCAATCTCAACATTAGGTTAATTATAAGAATATAATTTATATGACCTGGTTTGTGAGTTGTGCTATCAAACGTGACACTAGCTCGATTTGACACAATCTATAAGATTTGATATATATTATTAAACCCTAACAAAGGGCCCCATATATATATTATTTGAATGACGGAAGAATTTTATATTGTTATTTCCAGCTTATCAATAAGAACTTTTTTGAACGAAACTCTTGTTTATACTTTAACGAAATGCAACTACTTTAAGTTTTTAATCTTTAAAATGATTTATAAAATTGAATTTTTTTATATTTATGATTTTCAAACTCTTTAAACATTAATATATATATGTGATGTGATATCATATAATATCCTTAAATTATTATTCAAACTAATTAATAAGATTGTTTATTGTAATTTTTAATATTTAAGATTTAGTCAAGTTAAGATTACTTGTGAAATTAAATTGTTTCGTGATTTTTCTATTGAATGATTTATTTTGATTCTTAATGTGAAGTAATTCCAAGTTTGAGACAATAAAAGCATCTCCAAAACTCCAAATAAATAACCAAATGCATGTTTGGCTGCTAGGAGCCTAAGAGCATCTCCAACCCGGAGGGCTTTTCACAGCCCAGGGGTGTCAATCTTCACCCGGGTGAATCTGCATCCCCTTGATCACCGTCTCCAATCGTCAGGGCTAGCTCCTCCAATTAATTAAAAAAAAAAAAAACTTCCCCACTCTCACCTATATTATCTATAATATTAATAATAATAATACGGTTAATAATAATAATAATAATAATAATAATTTTAAAAATAAATAATATTAATAATAAATATGAAAATACAAATTTATATATTCAAAATTAAAACTAATAATGTTACATCTTTAATTTAAAACAAATTGTTATTAAACCTTACACAATTTTTATAATTAAATGTATGTTCCATTTCTAATTAATTAAATTATACAAAAACAAATTGTTATTAAACCTTACACAATTTTTAGAATTAAACGTATCTTTTATTTCTAGTTAATTAAATTAAACAAGGTATTGTTAAATTCATAGTTAATTTTTTCAATCTTTAATTTTTTTTATAAATATTTATTTTTAATTTAATAAAAAAATAAAAATAAATGTAAAGGCACTAGGTGCGCCAAGTGGCACCACCTGATGCCATGTTGGTAAGGGAGGGCTGTGGCCTGGGCTATCTAAATTGACGTCCCTGGATGGTCTCCCTGGGCCATCTCCACCCACCCCCTGGGTGGGTTGGAGATGGCCTAAGACCATTCAGTTTTAGCTCTCTATTATATTTGTTATTTGAAATAGCTAATTCTAATATTCTTTTTTAATAGAATAATAGATAAATATCGTTTATTTTTATTATATGAAATTAACTTCATAGCCAATTTAGCTATTCTATTCAGCCAACTGGCTGTATATCCAAATATCTTTACGGTTGTTGGAAGCTGAATTTTGTTATTTGGATAATCAAATTTAACTTTATATTTCGTTATTGGAGATAGCTCTTAGAAAACCTAATATTACTTAGTGTGAAGTTTTAAGCGTGTTTTAAAAATCGGACAAGACAGGCCGGTTCAATCGATTTAATCGGTATGCAAATTCGGTCCGATTAACCCTCCAAAACCATCTTTGTTCCTGACCAGTTGGAACCGGAAAAAAATGGGTCAAAAACTGGTAAAATCAATGAACCAGTGAACTGATTGAACCACTTGTCCACTTATAAAAAGAAAAAGTTTACGCAACGGATTTTTACTTTTCTACCGCGACCTTTAAACTTCAAAAATACCTCACATCTCTTCTTCTATTTTTACTTTGAATCGAATAAAATCAACAAAAAACAAAAAATCTTTTATATAATAAGTTATAGAAATATATTTGATCATCAATTTCATTAGAAAAGTCTTTTTTTTTTCCCCCAATTTCAAGTATTTTCATTTTTTTTATATAAAGGTTTCGATGACAAATTCATCAATATTTTCTCTTTTCCGTAGGTAATTAGCAGTAAAATTATTGTTTTTGATATGGTGTTTATTATAATTTGAATTATTGTCTAGATATCATGTTATCATACTTGTAATTTTGTTGCTATAATTTATTCTCAACTCAAGATTTGTAGGAAAAATAATTGGTCATTAGATAACATTTAGTTTATGGAAGTAAACTTGAAAAAATTGATAAGATTTTTTTTTAAGATAGTTGATTACATACATTAAATCTTAAATTTTAGTTATTACTTTGTAATGGGGTTGTGTCGACGTGAGGGCTGTGTTGGTGCGCGATCTGTAAGTACATCTGTAAGCGACCTTTGGTCCTGGAGGCATGCCCTGGCCCGTGGTGGTGACCGGAGCCGAACCTACCCAAACTTTTAACCAGTAACTAGTAAGGTTACCGGTTCGATATTCGGCCCGGTTTTTAAAACATTGATTTTAAGTCGATTGTCACCTGACTATAACTACCCGTAACTTTTGTCTAAATTAATAAAATTATTCACTACAGATTGCAGAATATCAGTCTTCCCACTTTGTTGTACATGTTCAAGTTTTTTTTTTTTTTTTTTTTGGGTTTCTCAAGGGTTTAATACATTTTGAGGCGCGTCATACACATTAAGTGAGAACCTCTTCGAATTGGGATTCAAAACTGAGTTTGCTACTTTGTAGTGGCCAGTCCCTTCCACTAGACCAATCACCTGATGGTACATGTCTAAGTTAATCTTATACTAAGAGGATGTATAATATTAAATCACATATTTCTCAATCAACCCATTACTAATGATTTAATTAGTTCACTCACTTTTCGTATGTTGGGATGCAGGGTTGCCTTGGTCTAAGTGGAGCAATACTTATACAAATATATCAAACATTATTTGCCGGAAAACCAAGCAATTTCTTACTTATGCTTGCAATACTTCCTACTTCTCTCTCCCTTGCCCTAATGTTCTTAGTGAGATTCCAACACACACAACATTCTAATTCTAAAGATGACAAAACACACTTGAATGGTTTCTCATTGATCGCCATGATCGTCGCGACTTATCTTTTTTTCTTGATAGTCTTGGAAAACGTCTTCCCTTTTCTCAATGTCAACGTGCATTCGCACTAGCCATTCTCCTCGTTCTTCTCGCTTCACCTATCCATATAGTACTCAAAGCTCGTAAAGATAATATCACGAGACTATCCCATACTTTTCCCACTTTAAACACCCCATTAATTAACGATTCCATACCCGAAAATTGTATAGATGTTCATAAGGCGAGAGATAACATTATTGATGTTGGAGAAGAATTGAATCTTGTACAAGCAATGTGTACTCTAAAATTTTGGCTATTGTTTGTTGCAATGTTATGTGGAATGGGGTCAGGAATGGCTACAATAAACAATATAAGCCAAATAGGAGAATCACTTGGTTACACAGTAAGGGAGAGAAGTACATTGGTTTCATTATGGAGCATATGGAATTTTCTTGGTCGATTTGGGGCCGGTTACATGTCCGATGTATTTTTGCATCAAAAAGGTTGGGCAAGGCCATTGGTCATGACTCTTACTTTAGCTACAATGACAGCAGGTCATATTATAATTGGGTCGGGTTTCCCGGGTAATTTGTATATTGGCTCAGTAATATAGGTGTGTGTTATGGTTCACAATGGTCATTGATGCCTACAATTACTTCTGAGATATTTGGTGTGCAACATATGGGGACTATATTTAATACCATTGCAGTAGCTAGTCCTTTGGGGTCATACATATTTTCTGTGAGGGTAATTGGTTATGTTTATGATAAAGAGAGATCTGAAATGGAGAATTCTTGCAGTGGAACTCATTGTTTTATGCTTTCCTTTCTCATTTTGGCATGTGTTAGTTTGTTTGGGTTTTTGGTGGCATTGGCTTTGTTTGTGAAGACAAGGGGTATTTACACTCGGATTATTATACGTAGACAAATGGGAATGAAGGGAATAGTCACTAGAAAGTAGAACTCATGTTCGAATCCCTGTTGGGAGAAGTTTTCACTTATTGCGTCTGACGCGCCTCGAAAATGATTAAACCCTTGATAAACCAAAAAGAAAAAGACAAATGGGAATGAGATGTAGCTCGAATTAGTGTGGTTTGTGTTTCTTCATCTTTGTATTACATTCTTTCTTTCTTTTTTTCCGTCCCCATTCATATTCATGCAATTTGATAAGATTTGTAAAGATTGTATATTAAGAAATGTTTGAACGTTACAAGAAAGTTTGATGTGTACGAGTTTTTTCTTGATGAATAAAATACGTTTACGAAGTCCGTTAATATTACAAGTCCTCCCCAAAAGTTGAGCAATAGTTGAAGTCACCCCAGCTTTTCGTGGATATACTACGCCCCAATTTTACAGGAAATAGAATTTTTGCCCCGCAACTGGCTCCCAGCTCTAAAACAATTGTACAACCGCCACAAATTTATGTAAAATCTACATAGCCACCCCTAAATCATGAAATATCTCCAAATATGAAACTGAGGCAGTGTTCGATTTGCACAATTTGGGCAGATACACTCCGAAATTGGGTCTAATTAAGTGTTCTGTTTGCACAATTAGTGGGTCATCCCACCTTAATTGCCCCCCCACCCCCAAAGCAATTGTGGAATTGGGGCTCAGCCCAATTGCTACTTCACCATTATATCCCTCAAATTTCACACCAAATTACACAACTCCCATTAAGAAATTACACAATTGCCATTGAAAAATCTTATCTACAACCTAACTCATTCTCTATTATATTACTTTATTTTCTTTGACTGTTTGGATATAATTTTTTAATTTTGACTATTTTTGTGAATCAAAGTTAAGATATTTGCTTCCAAATTTTAGTTCCCTATCTTAACGAGAGAGTGCATTTTAGATTTCTTATAATTGTTGATTCTTTTCGATACATCTTTTATGTTTTCTGTTATAATGATATTGAGTTCTTCAAACTATTATGCAGAAGATTTTTGCATATATATATATATCCTTTTTCGGTTATTTGCATATTTCTAGATTTAAAAATAGCTACATAGATCTACTTAATTCGTTGCAAGGTCATATGCCACATTCTTCATGCTTTCTTATAAATGTGATTTTCATTGATTTTGAGTATGTGTGCTATATGAATACACGATTCTCATTAAACAAAGTTTATTTAATTATAAAAACAGGGGAAATTTGGTCTTTTTCCATATTTTATCTGAACTTATAGTATTTTCGAACATAATTTTGAATAATTGGGCTTAATACTATCACTGCTAATCGCAGAACCAAACAAGATAGTACTTTGGAATTGGGGCAACTTGGGAGTTGACCTAATTAATAATCTGCCCCAATGATGTTGGGCAAATTGGGCAACCCAAAACTGCACGAAAGATAAACCCTACATCATATAGTTGTATATAGAAGAAGAGCATTCAACGAAGTCGTACACCAAAATTGTAGGTAGGGCCGGCATTTTCTGATACCATCAAATTATAGTATATCACATGAATATGGTTAAACATACTAATATTTATTTAAGAAATTCCACAACTAAGAGGCGTGTTCCTCGTTTAAGAGCCATTCACAAGCACCGATATGGAAACAATTTAAATCAGAGAGTACTCTTTAATGCACGGACTAACAGGCTTAACCAATGTTTTGGAGACCGTAATCAATTAATTGCGGTCAAGCACTTCAAGTTGTAACCAGAAGGTATACAAGTCCCTTCAAATATTCTACTATTTCTGATCCCCCTAGCTTCGAGCTTCCATATACTCTATCTACAAAAGTGATCGGGACCTACGAAAAATATAACGATAACCAGAAACCAGATTAAGCATGAAAATTAAATTTTGGAGATACAGCCATTGCATCATCCCAAAACACAATAATCCTTATAGGCCAGTGAAATTTATGAAAGACAAGTTATGAAATGGAACAATTGTAAACAATATCAGGAAGGCAATATTATCTGCAGCAATATAAAATATCTACCAACACGAATATATTTACACTTCAAATTTACGAGTGGCGGGGAATGACCACGTGCCTCGTATGAGCAAGGAAAATGCAATAGTTGGTTCCCTACTCTATATTCCTATATTTGCCATTTTAGTAGAAGTTTTTTGAGTCTATCGATACTTGTTAGTAGAAAAGGAACATACTCTTTATCTAACAGAATATGATTGCCAAGATTCTGTATTTTATTGTGCCGAAAAAGCCTAACCATCGTTCAATTGCGTGCCTTTTTATCTTAATTTCTTCTGCAATTCTAGATTTTTCAAAAATGTATTCATCCAGCTGTCAGTTCCAGCACACACTCACACACGCATGCACACACTCACAAAAAAAGGCACTAAATTTGATGTATACCCCACCATGGAGGAGGAAGATTTAGTTGAGGGCTGCTGTACATGTAGGTGGTTTTTGGTATTAGTAAGGAACTTTAAGGTTAGAGGATTGTACATTAGAAATTAGAATACAGCCTTTCCGACTCTTTTCTGCTTTCTTCTTCTCTAAGAATCAGCTCAAATAAAAAGCAATAAAATTGTTGTATCTCCTGTTTTCATGGTTACCCTGAAGTAAGATGTAACAATAGAAGGACATGAACAAGCATTCTAATAAATATATAAGACTGGAGAATACCTCTTCAATGTGGTAACCCTTTCTTGAGGCCCTAACAATCATCTCCATCTGGAAAACATACCCCTTGCTCACACATGAGCTTATAACATCTTCGAGCACAGATTTCCGGTAAAGCCTTCAAAATAGAAAGCAATATGAAATATACAGATAAGATATTACGAAAAGACTAAATTGCAATTGGAAATTCATATCAATACCGAAATGATCCAGTTAAGTCTGACACACCAGGACAGAGAAGTGTATGTGCTAGGACATTTGCTCCCCTGCTCGTCAATTTACGCATAAGATTCCACCCATGCACCCCACCACCTTTAACATATCGTGTTCCAGTAACTATGCTTGCACCTGTTTCCATCTGTCTCCTAGAAGCAAGAAAAAATTTCACTTAGAATGCAGACAAAGTTCATGAACATCCTGGAAGCTTGAGATATGCTTACCTGATAAAACTTGGCAAGTATTTTGGCTGTCAAAAAGCATGAAGGAGAAAACTCAGCTGAATCAGATCAAATGAAAAGAGCGATTCACTCATAATGTTTAAATACGTCCCTCAAGTTCAGTTAGAGTAAACTATCTTTTACTATGATTCTTAATTGGTATATGACCAAATAACTCTCTCTCTGTTTGTTCTTTTGGGTTCTTCACATTACTTATAAGTTATATAATGGAGTAGAATCTTGGCCCTGAGGATCTGAGTATCAAACAACAAAGATAATTGCTTCTCATATAAATTAGAAGAACATGCCAAGATGTTGGGGATAATATTTTAGTAGAGTGTGAAAACCATATGCTAATAGCACTATCTTTTACCAAGGTTAAATGCTACTAATATCTTTTTTCTTGTCATATCTTATGGAGCAAACTTACATGGTGCGATAAGTCAGCATCCATTATCACAACGAAGTTTCCTGAGGCATGCTTTAGACCATGCATATAAGCAGTCCCTGAAATGACAAACATTAGGATATTTCTTTATTATCTTCTGGAATAAAGGAAGCAAAAATGCATACCTAATCCAAGCTTCTTAGGCCTGGCTCTCAGCAACTGCATCAGTCATTACCAAAGCACCATGAGCAAATATACAAATAATGGAAATTTGTATAGTTTCGAGACATAATAAACTACAAGATGACCTAGGTGATTTCGTAAACTTACAATACGATCTTCCCCATATACTTGCTGCAGCTGTTTAACAATGTCTTGAGTCCCATCCGGACTCCCATCATCCACCACTATTACTTCAAAATTTACATTCCTGATCCAAAGGCAAAAATGATTTAACTTTTAAGTTCAAAGAATCAACACAAAAATCATCTGTCTTTCCAATATAAGATCCGTTAACAACTACGAAGCTGATAAAAGCTAACTTAATTAACTCATTATCATGGGTAGAAAAGAATCAGCATTGGATATCAAAACAACCTAATTAAAAGTACCAAAAGTTGAAGTGAGCTGATCACTATTAACACAACGAAATCATAAATCGATAGCAAATTCACGGATATATGCATAATATAAATATACATATATATATATATAGACACGTATATGTGTGTGTGAGAGAGAGAGAGAGTTAGCTTACGAGAGATGCTTGAAAATGAGGTAAATGATGAGGGCAATGTTGAGGCGTTCGTTGTACGTAGGAACAATTATGCTGTACTTGTTTTTCTCCTCTGTTAATTCCATTGATGTATCGCTGATAATCACCATTAATAAAATAAAACCCTAGATATGCTCCAAAATTCTTAAATTCATATTGCAAAGATGGGAATGTTCCAAAACGGTGAGGATCTCTATACCACTATTAGTGTACCATACTTGTGTACCACTAATAAGTAATTGCCACATGTACATGTGGCAATTATTATAATTGTTACATGTACATGTGGCAATTACTTATTAGTGGTACACAAGTATGGTACACTAATAGTGGTATAGAGGATCTTGAGCCGTTCCAAAATGGTATTAGAGTTCATCGAATCCGACTCAAATTAACAAATGGTTCACACCAAGGCTCGGATAGTTCAAATGGTTTGGATTTTGACCCGAATGCAAACCCTTACGTTTATTTTTTTGCGACAAAACTCGTACGATTGGTATGTGAATTGGATATTTTTTGTTAAAAAGAAATAACTTTCAATTTTGCTGCTAGGTACCCAAAAAAAATAAAAAAATTTGCTGCTATCAAATCAAGATATTTTTAAATTATAAAATAAATACATTACAAGAATAAGCCTACTTGAAAATTACATCTTAAATTGCAAAAATCTCAAATTAAAGTTACACAACTAGTGAACTACATATTTCACTAAAAAAAATACTAACATAATTTCACGTTTAAGAATCTAGAAAAACCTCCAATTATAATGCACTTTCTAAAATAAATTGTGACATTTTTTTTATACAATCATTACATTAATCACAATATTAGAAAATCTATTCAAATTTATTTCATTGGTATCAAAATACAAGATAAACTAATTACAAAAATCAGTATTAAATTATAGAAGCACCCATACCAATTGAAGTTCAACACATGATCCATTAGTCATGAAATATCAATTTTAGCCAACATCCCACTGCCTCATCGATAACATTTTGTATTTTTAACCAAACAAAATCACATCTGATGTTTTATATTTTTTAGTAATCCAAATCAACTTTAAAACTTAAAACTTTTTTATTTTAATACATAAAACTTTTTTAAGACTTCAAAACTATGAAATTTAAAATTCTTGAACCAAATGCCTTATTATTGGAATGAGTATTTTATAGGATAATAATGGGCATGGAGTATTGAGGTCTTCGCCCATAATTTGGGCATAAGATATGTAAACGAAATAAAACATTTGATTAAATTTTGTGAAGCAATTGGACCCAACATAAACAAAAACGCCACCCAAATATTTTTGTGGGCCATAGTAAGAATTATGGATCAGACATATTTTTAAGTAGACAATTTTGAATTTTCTTAATATCAGATACTACAAATTAGTCGCTACAAACATGGGTGTAATTGAGTTCAATATTGTCAAACGACACGTCGTTTCAATTTGGTATGAATTATATCGAGCTTGAGATTTTGTATTTGAATTGGTTTGATTGTTAGATGAGTTGAGCTCAGACGAGCTTTTATCGAACGGGCTCGAGCCGAGTATCGAGTAGCTTGATATTTTATATGTATCTTTTTTTTTTAATCAATTTTTAGTGTATCAAGTCGAGCTCGAACCGAACTTTAAAAGTTATCGAACAAAAAATGATGTTCAAGATTGTTTGAATTTTGTGATGAACCAAGCTCAAAAGAGCTTTTGTCGAACGAGTTCGAATCCAATATCGAGTAACTTGATTTGATTTTCAATCCTAGCTCAAATTAGTCTCAACATTCCGAAAAATATATACTTTATTTTCAAAATATTTAGTTCTTTTTATCTTGATTTTCTTACGTTGAAATAATTTCTTAATACTAATCCAACAATGTGACAACCCTAAACAATTATTCTTTTAGAAAATGTATAGCTTAAAATTTTATTTAAATTTTCGAACAAAACAGATAATACAGAAACCAATGAGAATGAACTAGTAAATTACGGATATCTCTATGAAGTAATGTTTAATTATTACAAAAATCCTCCTCACATATTGAATATTACAAAAAAATCCTCCTAGATTTGTCATTATCTTTCAATTAGCTCCTCAACCTTGAAAAGTTTCAATTTTCTAGGGTTTAATTGTAATGTTTGTAAACTGTAATATCTTAAAAAAATTAAAACTTAAGTGCTAATCGTAATATCTATTTATTTATAAAATTGATAATTTTATATTTACCACCAAAAAGATAAATTATTATTGCCCATAAGTTTAAAAAAATATTAAAAATATTCTACTTTTACATATTTATAAACAATTTATTTTTTATAACAATAAAATAAATAAAATTTTATTAATAATAATTTATAAATATATGAAATTCATTTACACATTGATTAATTTTTTTTATATTATAAGATAATTTAATAAAAATTATTGTTAAAAACATCAAAGAAAATTAAAAAAGAAGTATATTCTATTTTAAAATTTTCTTGTTAAGGTAAAAAATAGTAAATTCATTAACAATAAAAAAATGATTTATCAGTTTTATAATTAAAACGATATTACAATTAGGCCCCAAGTTTTAATTTTTGTAAGATATTTCAAACATTACCAAAAAAACAAATCTAGGGATAAAATTGAAACTTTTCAAGAATAATGGACTAAATATAAATAGTGACAAACCTAAGGGGATTTTTCGTATTATCCAATACGCGAGAATTTTTTTGTAATTAGGCATTACCTCAGGGTATCCAAAACTTACCCAAAAAAGAAAAATTAGTACCAATAATTAGGGGTGTAATCCAATCGAGTACTACTGAACGACACACTGTTCATACTTGGTTTGAATTTGATCGAACTTAATATTTTGTATTTGAACTTGGTTTAATTGATAAATGAGTCGAGCTCAAACGAGCTTTTATCGAATGAGGTCGATCCCAGTTTCAAGTAGCTTGATATTTTACATGTGTCTTATCAATTTTTTGCTCATCGAATTGAGCTCGACCCGAACTTAAAAAATTATCAAACGAAAAATGATATTCAAACTTATTTGATTCAAATGACGAACCGAGTTCAAACAAACTTTTATCGAACGAGCTTGAAACATGAATACATCAAATATTCAAACACCGACCATATAGTTTCCACACAACAATCGTAGGCCAGGTCATCATTCAACTTAGAAAAAGCAAAACTTGACTTGAAGAGTTGACTCCAATGTACAAAGCATTACTTTCTACTAATCCATTTCCCTTTTCTTGTTTACAAAACATCAAATCAATGGATTCTTCATCCAATCTGGAAAGCTTCACCATATCCAGCAAAGAAACTCTTCTTCTTCATCAACCCCTAACCAGCAGAAAAAGAAAAGCCATTATCCTCTCTTTACTCATCACTTTCATCCTCATATCCGGTTCCATAATCTTATCTCTCATATACAAAAACAATAAAAAACCCGAAAAATTATCCGTTTACCAATCTCATTCAAATCGATACTACTGCCACCTAACCATGGATTAAAGTTTCGTTTCGTAGGTGAGTTTCGGGTATTCAAAAATTGGAAACGTTTCGAAAACGTTGCGGAAACGTTAGGAAAAATTACAAAAATCAGGAAACACACCAAACAAGAATGAGTGTTTGTTAATAATTGAAAAAAGAATTACAGTACAACAAAACAATGAAAAGACAGTGGAATACTCAAGATGTAATCTATAAAATATAACCAAAAGACTGATTATATCTCAAAAATTAACAAAAGTTAATATAGAGTTAAAACATAGCATCATTAAAGTTCATGATATCAAAGTACTAGTAGTTCAAAAACAAAATAAAATTAAAAGATCCAGTGGTTTGGATGTAACATAAGCAAATTGATTTCCACTTCCGCATAGACTAAATTTCTGATCGGCGGCTACCGTGATCTTCATCTTGAGTAGCATAATCAAAGTATTGTTCTTCCGTGAAATAAATACCTTGCTGGCTAGCTTTACATTGGCTCAAGTTGGTAAACTCCCCACCATTTTCATTGGCACAACTGCTTTTACCATTAATATTATGTGGACTGTTCAAATCAATCATATGATCAAATTCACCACTCCTAGGAATAGTTTCACCATCAACAATCCCTTTTCCTTTTCTTTTTCTCATAATCAAATCAAACTCATCTTCTTCGTCAGTTACATCAACAACATTTGGGAGTTTGTCACTTCCTCTTTGAATAGTATCACCACAATTAATATCCTCAATTCCTTTTCCTGTTGTTCTTCTCATAAGCAAATCAAACTCATCTTCTTCATCAATTACATCAACAACATTTGAGAATTTGCCACTTCCCCTACTTGATCCAGCACCATCTTTAGTTGTGTCACTTAACTTTTCAACCCATGTAGCTAAAAATGTGTTCGGCCTAGCTGGTTGTCCATCATCAACAAATTCATCCAAAAGAGCATCTCCTGGATCATCTAACCATTCAGACAAAACATCATTCTCATCAAAAATATTACTTAAGTCAATTGGTTGAAAATTTCGATCAACTTTTGCTTTATCCTTGATAAGGTGGCGCATTTTCAATCTCATGTTATAATGAGCATAGACCAATCTCTCTAGTTTTTGGTAGTTAAGGCGATTGCGAACTTTAGTATGTATAAGAGCAAATGTACTCCAATTCCTTTCGCATCCACTAGATGAGGCTGTTTGCTACAATATTCTTAAAGCCAATTTTCTTAAGTTAGGAGCATCAGCACCTTACGCAAACCACCACTCCGCTGTGAAAAATAGGGATGACATTTCAGCATATTATTTTTATATATATATATATATATATATATATATATATATATATATATATAAAAGATAAAATAATACATGGGTCAGTTATTTTTCTTCCTTTAATGGCTGTGGAATCAGCAAACCCATACATGGCCTCGCGAAAATATTTTGCCTATTTAACAAAATGCACAAAGTGATATGGTAAAAAACTAATATATTATACACTACACTACAACAAAAAACATATCTTGAGACACAGAAAAGTGTCCTATAAGGTGCATAATGGGACATTTACAAATTTCGGGACACTTAAAAAAAGTGTCGCATAATTTGATGTCGCGTCAATACAACACTTTTATGTGTCCCTAAATACAAAATCTAAGGACATTTATATGTGTCCCGAGGTACTCTTAGGACACTTATAAAGTGTCTTATAACAACTTTTAGGACAACTATAAATGCCCTAAGACCTGTTTCATACCACATTTATAAATATCTCCCAAACCATATTTTTCTAAAATGCCTACACAACTGCCGATACATATTAAATTAATAATTTAAATAACCAATATAAAACAAATACTCATTTATTAAACAATTTGAATATCTATTAGAAAGTATGAAGTTCGTAAAATAGCAGTAGCCAATTAACATGACAAGTTTTCAAGACAACATTATTACATAAGAAGTTTCCGAAAAAAGTAAAAGCAACAATAATGGTCTTAATCTTCTAAATTAATCTTTGAAACTCCGAACTCCTGCTCAAACCATTCCAATTTGCATCAATTTCCATCTTCTTCCAAAGCTGCATCAATTTTCATCTTCTTCCAAAGCAACCTATTCAAGGTATATAAGTTACTTTCTTCTTTCATAAAATTAAATGCAATAGAAAACTAAGTTATCAAGAAACCAAAGAGGAAATACCAAGGAGGAAGGCCAAACAACAGGTGTTCCAATAACATCTCCAATAGTTTGAAAATTACCACGAGTGAAAAATAGTCTTGCGTCCTTTTTCACTTGGAACTGAATTATTATCTCACAAAAGTCATGCTCCAACTCCATACCATTTACAAGAACATTGTTTGTCTTAGTTACAATACCAGTTGCTACAATTTCATTTAAATTTCCAACACTTTTCAAAGCAACATAAGATCCAACCTGCAATGTGCATTTTTCAACAAATTAAGATTAATAAAAACTGGAAAAACTTGGAATATGCAGCTGAATATGGAATTCTTAAGGCACGTAAACTTGTATACGAGTAAATTAACATGTAGAACATGTTTTCACAATAAATTGAAGTGCTGAAAACAAGGTCAACTCTATAACCCATTAAATTCATTAAGAAAAAATCTATTATAACTCATTTATGTGCAAGATCATATTGTCTTTCAAGTAATTATTACATTCAAGGTAGATTGGGTTGAAGAAGGTAGAACCTTGGCCTTCTTGGCTGCCCCACATGTGGCTGTGTTGTTGAACTTCTGGAAAAAAAAAAAAAAGGAACATAATAAAAATCCATATTCTAATTTGGTGCATGTAACTTAAAAGGACAAAAGAACTGATTCAAGTAACTAATTCCTTGAAGTTTAATTAAGAAATTCATCTTCTCAATTCTCCAATCTTTTTACCTTTATTTCCACTGGACGGGAAGTTGATGCATACGCTATGTGATTGTCTAAAGGTGCGGGTGGAGCGCTTTGATATTTTGTTTTTCCTCTTTGGGGTGCAACTGGATCACTTTCAACATCAATCTACAAACTAATTAAGTTGGTTGAACACATGAAGTGTCGAAGAAAATTGGACTTTTGACTTTTAAATAATTTAATTAGAAATCTATTTAAACGGGAGTTGACATTTTCTTTGAGCTCTTCTGCTTCTTTTCATAACCAGTTCACTAGAAAAATATTTCAACATCTTTAGAGAATGATTACCACCATTACAAAATAATACATTGTGATCACATAAAAAGAATACGAGCCAGCCGGCATTAACTAAAAATATGCATCAATATAATTTAATTTAACTCTAATTAAGATGCATGGACGAATTCAATTACGGATTATTGCATTTTTGGTGCCACAACTATAGCCCACTGGCATTTTTACCCCGTAATTTTTCGGGCTGGCACATTTGATGCCACAACTTCAACATCAATGGCAATTTTGGTGCCAATTGAGGCCAAATTTTGAAATTGGCCCGAAATTCCCCCATGTACGGGCCATGTGACATGAAAATTGAGTATTTTGACCATTCAATACCTTTTTCATGAAAAAAAAAATTCCACCCACCAAGAATTAGGCTACTTGGATGTTTTTATTTGGGGAAGAATAAGAAAGTGGGTAACAATTTAATTAAGGGAATGTTTGGTGAAGTTTATATGAAAAGTTAGGATTTTGAATTTTGGTATTTTTTTTTAATAAAAAAGACGTTGAATGGTCAAAATCCCCATTTTTCGTGTCACATGACCAGCATATGGAGGAATTTCGGGTCAATTTTGAAAGGGCCTCAATTGGCGCCAAAATTGCCACTGATGTTGAAGTTGTGGCACCAAATGTGCCAGCCCGAAAAGTTACGGGGTAAAAACGCCAGTGGGCTATAGTTGAAATATTTATAAAAGTTCAAGTTTCCAACATATCATTTCTATCTCAAAAATTTTTGAGGACTTAACTTTAGTTTAGGTACAGGTACTTAGCTGAAGTTTTGTCATCATCAAAAAGGGGAAATTGTTGGATAAAGATGAAGACTTAGAATTGAAGGGAGGTTTTGATGATTTCCAAAACATCATCAACTAAGTAATGGAAGCTTAGCCAACCTCTAAAAATTATTTGACCAAGGAAGAAGCTAAATCAGAAGGGTCAAATTCTATGGTCCAGAAGACTACTGATATGTTGCTGCATCCGAAATCAGACTGGTGGATTTTCAGCAGACTCAAATCAGATGAGTTCGACTTGAGATCAGTAGATTGTTCATCAGAAGACTAATTTCGATCAGCAGAGTGGAAGTGATCAGAAAGTCATCCCAATGGTAATAAATGCACTGAAGGTAATAAATGTTGTAAGAGAAGGGTATTTATGACAAATGATTGAAGATATACCTCGGATCAGCAGAGTGCATTTAATGCGATTGACAGAAAGTACAGCAGAGTGTACAGTGCAACAGTTGCAGGTAGCCATTCCAGAAAATGGGGACCAGTACTCGAGGAGCGCAGAATTTTGCCTCGGGCAGATTTCAAATCCTCAGTATAAATAGTTCGTGATTCAAGAGTTTGAGACAAGCAACACAACTGAGAGCAAATTCGAAGCAAAATCTTTCTAAGTCTCAAAACTCAAAGAACAGAACACTCATCAGCCTAGTCATCTGTTGACGAAAGCCGAAGTTGAAGATCAAAGTTATACACATATATCTGAGTGATTTTGTTAGAGAGGTGTTGTGAGAAGTAGATATCCATCTTAGTGAGTGATATTACTTCGTAGAATAGGTTTTCTTTGTGATTCCCTATTACGAACTTGTGGCCTTTTTATTTGTTGATTGGCGCAAGCATTGTATATTGTAAACTGTGTGTTTATAGTATAACCCAAGATCAAAGTGACATGGAAGAGTGGATTAAAGTATTTAAATCCATATAACCACTATAAAAATTACTGGTGTTTGATTTCTAGCATACTTTAACTTACATATTTTCAAAAAGCTTTAAAACATTCAAGTTAACTTAAAGATTTCAAAAGAGTTTTTAAAACTGGGGATAAATCTTTTAAGTTAAGAAAACTACTTGTGAAAAACACTTGATAAATCTGTTGCAAGTAAGTTATTCTAACTCTAATAATCTTAAAATCAGCTAAGTCATATTAGAAGAGTGGTCAACTCTGTTCTTCAAGCTTTGTGCGCGATCAACTTAGTAGTCTTACACATTCTCGATCAGCTTAGTCGGCTGAAAGAAAAAGTTAGAGAAATTTCAGAAAGAATTTTCAGAGGTCTATTCACCCCCTCCCCTCTAGATCTCATCTGACCACTTGGGACCAACACATCTGTTGACAGAAGCCGAGTTGAAGAACAAAGAAAATACATATCTTAGTGATTCTGTAAAGAGATAATAGTGTTGTGAGAAGTTTAGATTCGTCTTTGTGAGTAATCTAGCTTCAGAGTGTAGGTTTTCTAATCCTTTAACTAAAAGAAAGACAGATAAAGTATCATACCATGCTCTTGGAGCCTGTTTCAGTCCATAGAGAGCTTTCTTGTTGATAAGCTTCAAAACCAGGAGGTTGTTCAACATAAACTTCCTCTTGCAATTCTCCATTTAGAAAAGCAGACTTCACATCCATCTGATAGACAATGAAGTTCTTGTGAGCAGCATAGGCTAAGAATAATCTGATCGCTTCAAGCCTTGCAACTGGTGCGAATGTCTCATCAAAATCAATGCCTTCTTCTTGGCGATAACCTTTGGCAACTAGTCTTGCTTTGTTTTTGGTAACAATATCATCTTCATTCATTTTATTCCTGAATACCCACTTAGTGCCAATTACCCTTTGATGAGTAGGTCTGGGAACTAGACTTCATTCCTTTCAAACTGATTCAACTCTTCTTGCATTGCTTCAATCCAGTGAGAATCACTAAGAGCTTCATCAATTAACTTAGGCTCAATTTGTGAAAGAAAACTTACAAACATTGTTTCATTTGCAGTTGACCTTCTAGTTCTCACTCTATCCAAAGGATTACCAATCACTAAGCCAGGTGGGTGATCTCTGAGCCATCTGAGATCAGGTTGCAAATCTGGATGTTGTCCTCTTGATTGATCTTGCAACACTAGTGTTGGAGTCTCAGTAGTAGTCTGTTGAACATGATCCAATCTTTTGCAATATCCCATGTGTGCTGGAAGCACCAATGTTGCTTCGTTTCGGCCTTGTACAGACTCAATGCCAATTCATGCTAAAAATTACAAAAAATAGTTAATATAACCTATTAATAATTACTTAACATAGTATTAACATAATATTTACCGCGTCCATTATTTGGCCGCCACTTCCCACCTCTCTTGAGGCCCTTTGAAGTGCTTCGTTCTATTTTTGCATCTTGTTGCAAATGTGTTTTTTCTATCTACTAGTGATTGACTCTTTTGATCTTCGTTCATATTGATGTCCAGTACTATCAAGAAGGACATACATTATGATTATGGTTCTTGCCCAAAATGTATCTTGTGGCTGGCCTGCCCCTACCACGTTGTCCTCCGAGATCTCTATGTATGCCTTTGTCAAGGCTACATCTTCAGCTTGAGACCACTTTGTCGACATTGCCTTAAAATGTTTGCTTTCATTTTTATGTAGATTGGAAGATATTGAGAGATGTGTGATTTCAGAAGTGAGCAAACATCCCTTTAAATAGGAAAAGCTATAGGGTGTATTATGTAATTTTCTAAAAATTGAATGGTGGAGATCTGGTGCAGAAATTGAACGGTGGATTGGTGGTGCAGAAAAAGAACGGTGCAGACCGGTGCAGAAAAACAACGGTGGAGATCGGTGCAGAAAAAGAACGGTGGAGATCTGGTGCAGAAATCGAACGGTGGAGATCTGGTGCAGAAATAGAACGGTTATGATCTGGTGCAACTTTTGCCTATTTAATAATCCAGTCTCACATTCTACTCAACACAATCACTCTTCAAAAATATTCACTCTTCAGAAAATATTCACTCTTCAAAAATATTCACTCTTCAAACATTTCATATTATTTTCTCAAGATGAACCACAACTATGATTATGGTTATGGCCGAGATTATGATTATGGTTATGGTGATGGTGATGGTGACGAATCATCTTCTTCCCGATCATGTGTAAATTCCTCAGTCTCTCCGTTCTCAAGGATATGCACGGTTGGAGCCTTAACAAAAAAGAAATTTGATTTCCACTCCGTGCTGTTGCTCGAAATGGCATTTTCAAGAACTGCGTAGCCAGGTCTCTGGCTAACATAGTAGTAACCTCTGTTGGAGGAGGTCGATACGGAGAGTCGGAAAAATGGAGAAAATCACGAAACGAGGGCTGCAGACCTCGCGCGACCATCAAAACAGAGAATGCCATTATAAAGGCTATGGCATTCGGAACAAGTTGAGTCAGTGAGACAATGAAGGTCTCCAGGAACTGACGAAGAATTGAAGAAAGTGAAAAACGGAGCCCATGCTCGAAGTGGGACGTATAGAAAGCTCGACAGTTGGCGGGAGGAGTATTGACTCTCTCCTCGGAAGAAGGAATAACGATCTCAAAATCCGACGGGAAATAGCGGCCGTATTCCTTTTTCAAAAAAGGTAGATCCTCTTCTTTCCATCGAGAAGGAAAAAGTTCAACAGGGGCAGAAATTTGAGGTTGAGACGTTTTGGATTTTTTGGATGCCCTCGACACCATCTCTTCCTCTGGAATAATCTCTACCACCAAACTATCAACTTCTTTTTCAGCATAATCTCTGATCTCCTCCACTTGAGAATTGTCTGCCCCTTCGTCATCAGATGAAGGAATATCAGGATTGGAGATATTAGGTGGTACTTGTTCTCCTACATTTTGAGTTGAGGAATGGGGATTTTGCGAGGTCAAAGCCATAACCTCTTGAAATAATGTGCTCGAGAAAATAGGAAAATGGCAAGATTGTCGACTTAAGCTTTTACTGCTGGAAGGTTTAAATATCTGGGGTAAAAAGTAAAATATCCCGCTAATTTCGACTATATATATGGGCGGTGAAAAGACAGATTCAGCCCTTCGCGTCTCTTCATATTCCCGCCAATTAAAATCATGAAAAGACCCTGCCGTTGTCTGACACACGTTAACCAAGATACGTGTCTGTACATATAAGGTTCAAACAGATATGCACTCTTTTTTCCTCGTTCGGTTTTTATCCCGAGGAGGGTTTTTCCGAACTAGGTTTTTAACGAGGCATACTTCATGAACGATGAAAAGATCAAGGTAACTACTACTTCTACTTCTACGAGCTCCGGCTACGATTACGCTCGAGAAGTGAGGGAGTACTGATGAGGGCTATTTGGTACATATAACCAGCCAGGAATATCCGAGGAGAATCAAGATCGATCCGACCTACATAAACTGCGAGATCGGCTCGACCAGCCAAATACATATCTGATCGACCTACTCTGGTCGACCTACTGTCCGTTTCAGAGGACTTAATGGGCCATGCGATACTCCTAGGCCGTGCAGGATTCCTAGGCTAAATAGGACTCCTAGTTGAGTTAGGACATGAGGAATATTATAAATAGCGAATCTTACATTGTATTAAGGATCCAGAATTTAACCTACGAAATATACTACTACTGTTCGCCTCTCATATCATTATTTTATAGACAATTATATTACTTTGCTTATTCTTGAATTGCACCATCCTGAGTACTTTAACCAAACCCTTAATACATAATATTGTGATCTTAAACAATTCACTGAGATTAAACCTAAGACGAAATTCGGTTAAATCATGGCCCCACAGCTATAAAACTCAGTTGCCAACTCCAACATTGCAAGTGGAGGCTGGAAAATCGAGCACTTGAAAAATGACGTCGAAATATCTGCAAATCTCGAGTCTAAAAAATAAAACAAATGGCTCCTAAGTACTTAATATATTATTTTTTGACTTCCCAAAACTTGAAATTTCAAAAAAGAAGAAATTTTTTGGGTCACGAAATCGAGCCCTGAAAAGTGATGTCTCAAAATCAGTAAAATCTGTTAAAGAAAAACAAAACAAGTGTCTCCTAAGTGATTATTATGTTATTTTTTGATTTTCTAAAACTTAAAATTACAATAAAATTGTAACTTTTTGGGTCACGAAATTCGAACCCTCGAAAAATGACGTCTCAAAATCAACAAAACCAGTATCCGAAAAACAAAACAAATGGGTCCTAAATGCTTAATATATTATTTTTTGACTTCACAAAACTTTAAATTTAAAAAAAAAGGAACTTCCAGGTCACGAAAATAGAGCCCTTGAAAAATGACGTCTAAAAATTAGCAAATACCGAGTCCGGAAAACAAAACAAATGGCTCCTAAGTGATTATTATGTTATTTTTTTACTTTCTAAAATTTCAAATTACAAAAAATTGATACTTTTTTTGTCACGAAATTCTATTCATTGAAAAATGATATCTCAAAATCAACAAAATCATTGTCCGAAAAATAAACAAATGACTCAAAAATGATTATATGTTATTTTTTGACTTCCCAAAACATAAAATTTTAATAAAAATGAAAAAGGTCACGAAAATCGAGCCCCTTAAAAATGACGTCTAAAAATCAGTGACCAAAAAACAAAACGAAATGGCTACTAAGTGATTAATATGTTATTTTGTGACTTCCTAAAATTAATGTTTCAAAAAAACCAAACATTTTGGGTTATTAAAATTGAGCCATTGAAGAATGACATCTAAAAATCGGCAAAATCAAAGTCCGGAAAACAAATGAAATGGCTCCTAAGTGATCAATATATTATATTTTGACTTGCCAAAACATAAAATTTCAAAAAAAAATAAAACTTTCAGGGGCAGAAAAATCGAGCCTTTGAAAAATGACGTCTAAATATCTGCAAATACCGAGTTTGAAAAATAAAACAAATAGCTAGTAAGTGCTTAATAGTATTTTTTGACTTCCCAAAACTTAAAATTTTAAAAAAGAACTTTTTGAGTAACGAAAATCGAGCCCTGAAAAGTGATGTCTCAAAATCAGTAAAATTTGTTACAGAAAAACAAAACAAATGTCTCTAAGTGATTATTATGTTATTTTTTGACTTCCTAAACCTTAAAATTACAAAACATTTGAAACTTATTGTGTCACGAAAATCGAGCCCTTGAAAAATGACGTCTCAAAATCAACAAAATCAGTGTCTGAAAAACAAAACAAATGGGTAGTAAGTGCTTAATATATTATTTTTTGACTTCACAAAACTTAAAATTTAAAAAAAAAAAAAAATTGGGTCACGAAAATTGAGCCCTTGAAAAATGACATCTAAAATCAACAAATAAATATTCCCAAAAAAAAAGAAATTGCTCCTAACTGATTATTACGTTATTTTTTGACTTCTTAATATTTGAAATAACAAAATAATGAAACTTTTTGTTTCACGAAATTTGAGTCCTTGAAAAAATAACGTCTCAAAATCAGCAAAATCATTGTCCGAAAAACAAATTAAATGACTCATAAGTGATTGATATGTTATTTTTTGACTTTCCAAAACATAAAATTTTAACAAAAATGAAACTCTTTGGGTCACGACAATCGAGCCCCTTAAAAATGACGTCTAAAAATCAGTGACCCAAAAAAAAAAAATTGCTACTAAATGATTAATATGTTATTTTGTGACTTCCTAAAATTAAAGTTTCAAAAAAAAGAAACTTTTTGAGTTACGAAATCGAGTCCTTGACATCTAAAAATCGGCAAAATCAGAGTCCTGAAAACAAATGAAATTGCTCCTAAGTGATTAATATATTATATTTTGACTTGCCAAAAAATAAAATTTCAAAAAAAAGAAACTTTCAGGGCTGGAAAATCGAGCCCTTGAAAAATGACGTCGAAATATCTGCAAATACCGAGTCTGAAAAATAAAACAAATGGCTCCTATGTGCTTAATATATTATTTTTTTACTTCCCAAAACTTGAAATTTCAAAAAAGAAGAAACTTTTTGGGTCAAGAAATCGAGCTCTGAAAAGTGATGTCTCAAAATCAGTAAAATCTGTTACAGGAAAACAAAACAAGTGTCTCCTAAGTGATTATTATGTTATTTTTTGACTTCCTAAAACTTAAAATTACTATAAAATTGTAACTTTTTGGGTCACGAAATTCGAACCCTTGAAAAATGACGTCTCAAAATCAACAACCAGTGTCCGAAAAACAAAACAAATGGGTCCTAAATGCTTAATATATTTTTTTTTGACTTCACAAAACTTTAAATTTCAAAAAAAAAAAGAAACTTTCAGGTCACGAAAATCGAGCCCTTGAAAAATGACGTCTACAAATTAGCAAATACGTAGTCCGAAAAACAAAACAAATGGCTCCTAAGTGATTATAATGTTATTTTTTTACTTTCTAAAATTTCAAATTACAAAAAATTGATACTTTTTGTGTCACGAAATTCGAGTCCTTGAAAAATGATGTCTCAAAATCAACAAAATCATTGTTCGAAAAACAAATTAAATGACTCATAAGTGATTAATATATTATTTTTTGACTTCCCAAAACATAAAATTTTAACATAAATGAAACTTTTCAGGTCACGAAAATCGAGCCCCTTAAAAATGATTGTAGCAAATAAAATTTCAAGTTTAAAAATATATTAAACCAGAAATAATTGTACAAATTAAAAGTTTAATAATTTAATGGGTACACTCCTTATAATTCCTCTGATTCTAATCTCCTAGCAATAATCTTGAAAAAGCTTGATTTGATCTTCTCCAAAATATTTCCATCTTTGAATAACGTTAATCCAAGAGCAATTGTGCTTAATCTTGGATCGAACGTGAAATGATTTAGATCTCCTTGACGAACGTCTCGAACTCCGTCTTGGATACTTTGGTATTTTAAGGGATTTGATCTTCTTTGAAGCTTCGTGAATTTCCAATAACGTTAATTTAAGAGTTAAGTAGCATAATCTCAATTTAAACGTTGGATTTTCTTCAGTTTTCGAAGAACACCTTTGAATATTGCGAAGAACGTGATCGAACGTGAAATGATTTAGATCTCCTTGACGAACGTCTCGAACTCCGTCTTGGATACTTTGGTATTTTAAGGGATTTGATCTTCTTTGAAGCTTTGTGAATTTCCAATAACGTTAATTTAAGAGTTAAGTAGCTTAATCTCAAATTAAACGTTGGATTTTCTTCAGTTTTCGAAGAACACCTTTGAATATTGCGAAGAACGCCTTGGTTTTGAAGAATGCCTTGGAGAACCGCCTTGATTTTGAAGAACGCCTTGAGAGAATTTGCTCTCTCCTTGAACTTCTTTATGCTTTTTGAAATATGATTTTCTTCTTAGAGATGACCCATATTTATAGGTGGATTTTGAGAAATATTGTAATATTCTCCATATGATGTGGCGCAATTTGATTTGTTCTCCACATCTTGGATGACAAGAAATGTATTTTCTTTATATCTCTTGCTCCTTTAAAAGATACGACATGCAAATATTGCATTGTGTACAATATTGCAAGAAAATATTGCCTTGCTTAATAATTTCCTACACAAACTTGCCTTTTGTATGGAGATTTTAATTTATTTGCAAGAAATCTTATATGCAATTAATTATTAGAATATAAAATTAAATAAATAAATAAATAATTAATTATTATTTTAGAAATTAAATTTGATATAATCCCGAATACTAATTAATTAGTATTTAATATATCTTGTACTTAATTTCTTTAAATTTTATCTACCAACAAATGCACCCTCGAGACCTATTTACAAAAATGCATTTGCTTTTGAGTAGATAAGTTGCGATTTTTTTTTTTTTGATTGAAGCTTTGTTCGTCATGATCCAAGATTTGGACTGATCAATTTGATCAATTCCGAAAATATGTCCAATTAGACATTTTAAAATATATCCAAGGTTGAAATTATGCGGGTCATAAAATTTCTCCATGCACCATAATTGGATTCCCAAAATGAGCCCATTTAGCAAAAATAAATAAATGAACCCAACAAATTCATAAGAATGAATGTTTTCTCTAGTCCATTCAACAGCCCAACTTTGTTATGGCCCTTTTGTAGACCAAATGTGGTAAATTGCAATTTACCCTTCTTCCTCAAGAAGTCAGTATACTCACATATTTTCCAAACTCTTATTTTGTTACATCATTTTTCAAGGACTCGAATTTCTTGACACAAAAAGTAATAATTTTTTGTAATTTGAAATTTTAGAAAGTCAAAAAATAACATAATAATGAATTAGGAACCATTTCTTTTGTTTTTTGGAGTCAGTATTTGCTAATTTTTAGACGTCATTTTTCAGGGGCTCGATTTTCGTGACTTGAAAGTTTCCCTTTTTTTGAAATTTAAAGTTTTGTGAAGTCAAAAAATAATATGTTAAGCATTTAGGACCCATTTGTTTTGTTTTTTGGAAACTGGTTTTGTTGATTTTGAGACGTCATTTTTCAAGGGTTTGAATTTCGTGACCCAAAAAGTTACAGTTTTATTGTAATTTTAAGTTTTAGGAAGTCAAAAAATAACATAATAATCACTTAGGATACACTTGTTTTGTTTTTCTGTAACAAATTTTACTGATTTTGAGACATCACTTTTCAAGGCTTGATTTTGTGACCCAAAAAGTTTCTTCTTTTTTGAATTTCATGTTTTGGGAAGAATAAAAAATAATTTATTAAGCACATAGGAGCCATTTGTTTTATTTTTCAGACTCGGTATTTGCAGATATTTCGACGTCGTTTTTGAAAGGCTCGATTTTCCAGTGCTGAAAGTGTCATTTTTTTTTTTGAAATTTTATGTTTTTGGCAAGTCAAAATATAATATATTAATCACTTATGAGTAATTTCATTTGTTTTTAGGACAATGATTTGGCCCTTTTTAGACGTAAAGGGCTCGATTTACGTAACCCATAAAGTTTCTTTTTTTTGAAACTTTAATTTTAGGAAGTCACAAAATAACATATTAATCATTTAGTAGCCATTTGTTTTTTTTTTGGGTCACTGATTTTTAGACATCATTTTTAAGGGACTCGATTTTCGTGACCTGAAGAGTTTCATTTTTCTTAAAATTTTATGTTTTGGGAAGTCAAAAAATAATATATTAATCACTTATGAGTCATTTAATTTGTTTTTCGGACAATGATTTTATTGATTTTGAGACATCATTTTTCAAGGACTCGAATTTCGTGACACAAAAAGTATCAATTTTTTGTAATTTGAAATTTTAGAAAGTCAAAAAATATCATAATAATCACTTATGAGCCATTTGTTTTGTTTTTCGGACTCGATATTTGCTAATTTTTAGACATCATTTTTCAAGGGCTAGATTTTCGGGACTTGAAAGTTTTCTTTTTTTTGAAATTTAAAGTTTTGTGAAGTCAAAAAATAATATGTTAAGCATTTAGGATCCATTTGTTTTGTTTTTCGGACACTGGTTTTGTTGATTTTGAGACGTCAGTTTTCAAGGGTTCGAATTTCGTGACCCAAAAAGTTACAATTTTATTGTAATTTTAAGTTTTAGGAAGTCAAAAAATAACATAATAATTACTAAGGAGACACTGGTTTTGTTTTTCTGTAACAAATTTTACTGATTTTGAGACATCACTTTTCAGGGCTCGATTTCTTGACCCAAAAAGTTTCTTCTTTTTTGAAATTTCAAGTTTTGGGAAGTAAAAAAATAATATATTAAGCACATAGGAGCCATTTGTTTTATTTTTCAGACTCGGTATTTGCAGATATTTCGACGTCATTTTTTAAGGGCTCGATTTTCCAGCCCTGAAAGTTAAATTTTTTTTTTAAATTTTATGATTTTGTCAAGTCAAAATATAATATATTAATCACTTAGGAGTAATTTCATTTGTTTTTCGGACTCTGATTTTGTCCTTTTTAGACGTAAGGGTCTCGATTTACGTAACCCAAAATGTTTCTTTTTGTTGAAACTTTAATTTTAGGAAGTCACAAAATAACATATTAATCATTTAGTAGCCTTTTGTTTTTTTTTTCGGTCACTGATTTTTAGACATCATTTTTAAGGGGCTCGATTTTAGTGACCTAAAGAGTTTCATTTTTGTTAAAATTTTATGTTTTGGAAAGTCAAAAAATAATATATTAATCACTTATGAGTCATTTAATTTGTTTTTCGGACTATGATTTTGTTAATTTTGAGACATCATTTTTTAAGGACTTGAATTTCGTGACCCAAAAAGTATCAATTTTTTTAAATTTGAAATTTTAGAAAGTCAAAAATAACATTATAATCACTTAGGAGCCATTTGTTTAGTTTTTGGGACTTGGTATTTGCTAATTTTTAGACGTCATTTTTCAAAGGTTCGATTTTCGTGACTTGAAAGATTCCTTTTTTTTTTAAATTTAAAGTTTTGTGAAGTCGAAAAATAATTTATTTAAACATTTAGGACCCATTTGTTTTGTTTTTCGGACACTGGTTTTGTTGATTTTGTGACGTCATTTTTCAAGGTTTCGAATTTTGTGACCCAAAAAGTTACAATTTTATTGTATTTTTAAGTTTTAGGAATTCAAAAAATAACATAATAATCACTTAGGAGACACTTGTTTTGTTTTCGGTAACAGATTTTACTGATTTTGAGACATCACTTTTCAGTGCTCGATTTCGTGACCCAAAAAGTTTTTTCTTTTTTTATATTTCAAGTTTTGGGAAGTATAAAATATAATATATTAAGCACATAGGAGCCATTTGTTTTATTTTTCAGACTCGGTATTTGCAGATATTTCGACATCATTTTTTAAGGGCTCGATTTTCCAGCCCTGAAAGTTTCATTTTTTTTGAAATTTTATGTTTTTGGCAAGTCAAAATATAATATATTAATCACTTAGGAGCAATTTCATTTGTTTTCAGGACTCTGATTTTGCGGATTTTTAGACGTCAAGTGCTCGATTTTCGTAACCCAAAAAATTTCTTTTTTTTGAAACCTTAATTTTAGGAAGTCACAAAATAACATATTAATCATTTAGTAGCCAATTGTTTTTTTTTTGGTCACTAATTTTTAGACGTCATTTTTAAGGGGCTCGATTTTCGTGACCCGAAGTGTTTCAATTTTATTAAAATTTTGTGTTTTGGGAAGTAAAAAAATAACATATTAATCACTTATGAGTCATTTGTTTTGTTTTTCGGACAATGATTTTGTTGATTTTGAAATGTCATTTTTTCAAGGACTCGAATTTCGTGAAACAAAAAGTTTCAATTTTTTGTTATTTCAAATTTTAAGAGGTCAAAAAATAACATAATAATCACTTAGGAGCAATTTCTTTTATTTTTTGGACTCTGTATTTGCTGATTTTAGATGTCAATTTTCAAGGGCACGATTTTCGTGCCCCAAGAAAATTGTTAGTCCCAAGTGGTCAGATGAGGTCTAGAGGGGGGGGGGGGGGGAATAGACCTCTAAAAATTTATCTTTTAAAATTCTTTATCTTTTCTGTCACCAGACTAAGCTGATCATTAATCGTAATTTGACTATGCTGATCTCGCACAAAGCTTTGAACAGCAGAGTTGACCACTCTTCTGATTTCACTCAGCTGATTTTTATCAAAATCAGAGTTTTAAAATGACTAACTTGTAGCGGATATTTCTAGTGTTTTTCACAAGTAGTTTTCTTAACTTAGAAAAAGTGTTATCCCCAGTTTTAATAAACTCATTTTAAAAACTTTTCAACTATTAACCTTTTCGTGTGTTAAATATGCTCTTTCAAATATGCAGAAAATTATGCAAGTAAAAACACAAAGGATTTTTATAGTGATTATATGGATAGAAATCCTTTCGTCCACCCTTCCAAGTCACTTAGATCTTGGGTTATACTATAGTCACACAGATTACAGTATACAATGCTTGCGCCAATCAACAAATGAAAAGGCCACAAGTGCGTAATAGGAAATCACAAAGAAACTCCTACTCTCTGAAGTAATATCACTCACTTAGATGGATATCTACTTCTCACAACATGATTCAAACAAAATCACTCAGATTTATAAGTATTTTCTGTTTTCTCTCTATTATGCTTTGTCAACAAATGACTGGGCTGATGAGTGTTCTGTTCTTGAGTTTGAGACTTAGAAGAATTCTGCTTCAGATTTTTGCTCTCAAATGTGTTGTCTCTTCTTCTTCAACTCACGAACTGAACTATTTATACTAGGGATTTGAAAATCTACCTGTTGAGAGATCGACAATTGTCAAATCCTCGAGTACTGGTCCTTTTCTGCAGAAACGGCTGCTGCGACTGAACACTGTACACTCTGTTGTACTTTCTGTCGCATCGCATTAAATGCACCAAACTGATACGAGGTTCCTCTTCAATCATTTGTCATAAATACCCTTCCTCTTCAGCATTTATTACTCCAAGTGCATTTATTACCGTTGCAATAACTTCTGATCCACTTCTATTCTGCTGATCGAAGTCACTCGTCTGATGTATACTCGGCTGATCCCAAACTTGAACTAATCTGATTTGAGTCTGCTGATAGTCCACCAGTCTGATTCCTTTTTCAGCACCAGATCAGTAGTCTTCTGGACCATATTTGACTAGTCTGAAATAATTCTTCCTCTGTCAAATATCTTCTAAGGTTTGTACTAAGTTTCCATACTTAGCTCATGACTTTTGGAAATCATCAAAACCTCCTTTCACTTCAAAGTCTTCATCTTCATCCAACAATTTCCCCCTTTTTGATGATGACAAAACTTCAGCTAAGTACCTGTACCTAAAACTAAAGTTGAGTCCTCAAAAATTTCTGAGATAGAAATTATGTATTGGAAGCTTGAACTTTTATAGATATCATTTTGAAGTTATAGTACAAGTTACAAGCAAAATAGACTTAAGTGAAAAATTACAAATGAAGTAAGCTGGTTACATAAATTCAACAGATGACCTAGTCTAGTAATCCTAGTCTGGTCCTCAGCTTCTTCATCTTCTTCTTCTTCCCCATCTTCAACTTCTTCACTACTTTCTTCATCCTCACCACTTGAGAAAGCATCAGCAAGTTTCTTTAAATTTTCTCTTCTTTCATCAGCTTCAAACTTTGCTCTGATGTCCTCAATCCTCTTATACTTTACGTTTGGATTAAGCTGTTCTTCAGCAGAGTACTTAGAGGCAGCTAACTCTTTGTCAGTCTTAGCTACATCCTTGGGCTCTACTTTATCATCAGCTTCATCTTCACCTTCCTCTTCAAGTACTTCTTCTTCAGTTGGCTTTTCAGCAGCAGCCCGTTGGTCTTGTACTTTAATAGTTGCAGCAACAACAGTCCTCTTAGCTGATTCCTCTTCCCCCTTTTTGTCATCAGCAGCAGGGTTGAGTTGATCAGGAGTTATGTTGACAGCAGCACAAAGCTTCTTGATGTTTTGATCCATAACTTGTTGTTCAGCACAGTGATGATTTAGAGTAGTCTCCATGCGAAGTTGATTAGCTTCCATACGAAGTTGATTTGATTTTAACTCACCAGATTGGTCATTTAGACAATCAACATTCAGTTGAAGTGTTGATATCTCACTTTGAGCTTTGTTAGCGACAGCAGTGAACTCTTGCATTAAAGCAGCATTTTTCTCTAACTCTGCTTCACCAACTTCTCTCATGACTCTCGCAATCCCAGCAATGTCAGACTCATGTCTTTGAAGAGCATAATGCAGATGACCCACATCAGCCTTCACATCTTCAATATTTCTGTTCATGTTCAATATACTCCGAGTCAGCATCAGGGAGTTGTCTGGTGATAGAGGAAAGTATTCTATGGCGTTCTTAACCATTTTTTCAGTCTCTTCCTGCATTTGCTTAATCATCAGCTTATTCCTTAACTCCATCTCCTTCATGGCAGTTTCAATCAGCATCTGCATTGATTCCATCAGCGAGGAATGCAAGTCAGCAGTGGGAGCAGGGAGTGATGATTCAGCAGGTTCTTCCTGTTGAACAGGTGCTTCATGAAGAACAGGACTTTCTTCAGCTTTCCACTCCAAAGCTAAAGGAACTAAGTCCTTGACCTCAGCAAGCAGCTTCATTGATGTATCCAAGTTGATCTCCTCATCTTGCTGGTCTTTCTTGTGTTCTTCACTAGCTGGCTTATCAGCAACGTGAATGATTTCAGTACCATCAGTAGACACAACATTCTTCTGACGAATCAAGTCAGCTGGCACCAAAGGTGAGGTAGTCTGTTTGATACTCAGCTTTTCTTGATAGGTATTGATCTCCGAGCCAAAGGCAATTTGCTGTAAACTTGGTAAACTGGGCACATCACTGGATGAACCAGGGTCATATCTTGAGCTTTCAACCCATTTTTCCATAGTTGTATAAACATCAACTTTAACTGCTCTATCAATCCGGTCATCAGCAGGACCAGGTTTATTTGGAAGTGATTTCTTGATAGCAGTTGCCTCCTCTAACACAATGACTCTAGCATAGTCATGTAATCTGTCCTTGACAAAATCTGAGTCCAACGCCTTTGCAACAGAGGTGGTTTGCAACCAATTTAAGACCCATCTTCCTTCTGTAGCAAACTCCTTCCAGGCTTGAATCTCCTCCTCAGATTTGTTCAATCTGTACTCTCTCCATCGGTTGTATCTGATCTTTTCAGGGAGAACAGTAGTTCTTGATTGAAGCAGCTGATTCATCCGTTCTAGCTCAGCTTCATATCTTTTAAAGGCAGCAGAGTCACTTTGAACGACTTCAATGGTTCTTCTGACTTCAAATTTCTTCTTTTTAATTGGCTCAGCCCTTGGTAGAACAAATTTTCCTTCCTTAGGCTTTACTCCAATAACTATGCCTTCTGACCTCCTTGGTCCATAGGCATCTTTCTTGCTATCTTCTAAGGCCTTTGCCAAGTCAACCTCCTCCTTGGCAGCCAATCCTGCTTCTGTCATATTCTTGACGTCAGCTTCCTTTTTGCTCGCTTCCAAAGCTCTCTTCAACTCAGCTTCATCACGCTGTCTTTGCTCAGCTTCCTCTCGCTTTTTCTTGTGATAAGCTGGGACTTTGGATTTGCCAGTTCTCTTCTTTCTAGCAGCTCTGGATTCAACAACTGGTGCCACAGCTGTTGGTTCTGGGGCAGCAGTTGCTACTGGTGCATCAACAATCGGTTCAAGGATCTGCACTTCAGGATCCTTTGAGGTTCAGCAACCTCAGATGTTGGTGCAGAAGTCTGTTTTAATTGATCATCAGCAGTCTTTACTTCAGCAGACTCCTTTACAGACCCAACAGGCCTCTCAGCTGTTTGAGGGCTTTCTCTAACCAGCTCAGAAAGTTCAGTGTCTTCTTCTATGAATGTCATCTTCTTTCTGGCAGTTTTCTTTGTAAAAGGAACAGCAGCAGCAGTAGAAGTAGCAGTGTCCTTCATGGCGCTTCTTGTCCTTTTTGCCACGTTCTCAGCTGGTAGCTCAGCTGAAACGGTTCTTTCAGGAGATGATTCAACCTCCATTTCATTTATCTCCTTGACTGTTTCATCAACAATCAAGTCAACAGCATCCTTTCTTTTAGATACGATTGTTCTGGCTTGAACAGCTGGCTTAGCTGTTTGAACAGTTGTCTTGCTCTTTTTGCCTTTGTCAGCAGGCTCTTTAGGCTCAGCAGCCTTTCTCTTCTGTTGTTTCTTCTCTGGCACAGCAGCAGGCTCTTTTGATCTTCCAGTCTTCACTTGGTCATAAATCTTTAACTCCTTCGCCTTATGGACATCTTTTCCATTTGTCACTGTACATCCCAGATTCACCAGCAGATGACTAAGGAATATCCTGTGCAGAGTTAGACCACGTTCCTTGTGATCAACAAGTATATACCAAATGAAGTTTGCCCAATTCACCTTCAAACCATAGAAAATGGCTATCATTGTGTGAAAACGCTTCACTGGTACACTGTCCAGTAGGAATGTGCAATTCTCCAGGACCTTGGCAACTAAATCTGTCATCCGCTGAAATTCATCCTTCAGCTGATTCTTCTTTATGCCTCCAGACATCACTTGATTTTTCTTCGACGCCAAATTCCAGAATATCTCCCATTCAGCAGCTTGGGGGTTATACATATAACCTTATCCCCAATTTTGGCTTTTATCTCCAGTTTTTCAAAGTCAGTCTCTTCTTTAGAACTATAAAACTCCATGACCTGATCTTTGAAAATCATATCTTCATGTGCTTCCATGAAGTTAACCAGTGTAGCCGCTTTGAACTTTTCCAAGATTTCTTTCATCAATGGTGTGCCAGTCGTATGATACGTCAGGTAATTCAGGAACATACCTTCAGCAGCAGCTTCTTTGGCAGACATTCTGAAAAAGATTAAGGAAAAACGGAGAGAATTTTGCAGTAGATGAGTGCAGAATTGCTCTGTATGCTTTTGAAATTTTGAGGGTGCGTAAAAGCTTAGTAAGCTGATCAGATTTGGATTTATAGATGTTAGTTTGTTGTTGGTTTCCGTGATTAGTGGTAACCGTTAGATCAGTTACTGAAAAGCAAATCGTGTGATCGTGATACGCGGATTTCAAAATAGCATTAAATATGTCACACATGCGGGAATTTGAAACGCCACTTGTCTGTTACTTATAAAAGCGTGCTTTTGATAAAAACGTTTTCAGTACAACACTTAAATATAAGCTGACATAAATGAAACAGATGAGTAAAATACTTATCTGATAGACGACTTGCCTAATACAATATATCACTAGTGAAAGCCAATATCTAGTGATCTTCCTTTGCTGTTTGTCAATCCAGTAAGATAAATAATCTTCAAGTCTTCAAGAATTAAGAACAAATCTTCTGATTAAAACAACTTGAACTAACTGTCATTGAAGATTTCATGTTTAAAACAGGAGTACCGCTAGTCTTACACGTTCCCCCTGAATTCAAGAATTCATCAGTCAACTAGTCTGTTGAGAGTTAGTCTTCTTGAAGTGTAACACTTGTTGTAACGTCCTTTTGAACTAACCTTTTAGTTCTCCACATTTGTCCTTATGGATTAAATCCATTCGGTTGATATGCTTAGAATGCCTAGCAAACTTTATTTTGGTCATTATTCCTTTGAGACAAGATTCGTAAGATGCGAATTCATCTAAGTTCTATGTTTCAAGAATCTCAAATGAAATCAATCCTTTCGAATCCTTCTTTTGGAAATATGTCCAAAATATGCATTTCAAGTATGTGGGTGATTATCTTGTTGTTTTACCTTTCTCGATTTAGCATACAATTTACTCGAAGTTTTAATTTGTTTATCATTGATTCATTTCTATGCTTTAAAGACATTCCATTCATAATGGTAAAGCATCAATATTTTGTACAAGGTAAAAACTTTAAATAAATAGTATCCCATTCATAATGGTAAAGCATTGCTGTCTTGTACAAAAATTCGAAATAATACTCAAAAACAAAATAAAACCAAAACTCATGCTCAGACGAAAAACTAAGTAAAACACTTTGCTAAAAAGTAAAGTCTAGATTCTTCTCGACCCAACTCCTGAAGCATTTTTCCCTTATATATTGTTGGAACTATTGCCTCCTCTTTCCAAGGAATGCCCTTCTTCCCAAGGGCAAGGGAATGCCGTCATCACCTGCAAACACTTTACAGATATGAGGGTCTATGAGATGTCATACATCAAAAAGAAATAACTAGGTCATACCGTTGTTAATTCTCTTCAGGAATTTCTTTCCAGCAAGCATCCTTAGTTGCTTATCTTTCTTACACAAGGGGCAACCCTTTCCTTCACTTAGACCCAATCCCTGTAGATGGGCTTTCTCATATTTGTCCAACAACTTGCGCAAATCTTTTGTCTTAATCCCATCACATGGAATTTCCAAATGATGCACAAAATGAGAAAATGAGTCAGACAAGTCAGTGAGAATAATTTCTATCTCATCATTCTGATCCAAATCAGCGCCTAGCTTTTTGATTCGTTTCATCATCTTGATTAGGTAAGAACAATATTCTCTAACATTGTCGAACCCAACCATGCTTGTCTCGTAGAGTGAAAAACTCATGATTTGTCCCAAAGTTTGTTCGTACATGATTGTGGATTTTGAATGGCTATAAACAATTTAAAAGACAACAATAAGCAGACAGGTTTAATAAAATACTTATAATTAACGAAAATTGGACTTTTTATCGAAAAAGTTCTCCCACTATTTTTATCGAAACAATAACCCCTTTAATTGTTCGGGAAATCCTATTTCCTAGTAGGTCTTGACGTCCCGGCAGACATTAACTGCACCCACGACTCGTGGCCATACAATTAACTACCTAGGTAGGTATACTTTTACCAATTGTGTCCCTACACAACCTTCAAGCTATTTTGCCTCGGTCTTCACATTTATCTAGCACTGCTACATCATAAATGTTACTATTCGTTAAGTCTAACCCATTAATCATGATGAGCAACGGGCCCGGTCATGAAATCCCCGTAACTGGTTATCGGTCGATATACATGTCCCGACTAGTCCCCACCCTTGTCGAGTTTTTAAGAAAAAACAAGAATCAAGGAATTTCGCGTATTGTCCCTTTCTTCGCCTCGGGTGCCAGACTCTGGATCACCTTAATCGATAAGTAGACAACTCACGCTAGTTCCTATTAATGGAAGGCTTGGATTTATAAAACTTCATTTTATAGTTAACCCAATATGACTTAATATTTATTCAAGAGGGGATTTTCGGTTTTGAAAGTTTGAAGAAACTCTCATCGAGATCTCACCGCATTAATTATGCTTTATCTTTTATTTACGATCTAATTACTAGCGCGCATCACATACAAGCCATATATATAAATCGACAAATAAAATTAAAACATTCACACCTAGCATGCATGCTATCACAGTATGTTTTCGATCGGGAGCCTCCTATGCGGGCCAGCATCGAGCCATGATGTTGACCTAGGCTATTACAATAATAACCATGCATTCATGGCCTTCATTCCTTCTTGGGCCTCCACCTTGCTTGTAATGGGCCTCCATCCTAAACTATTTAAAACAGTAAAGCCCTATTCTATTACAAAGGCTCAAAGTGGCCCAAAAACTTAAGGCTCGCAGGCCCAATAAAAACAACACAATTAAAAATTAAACCAATCACATCTACCCTAGGGTCAAGGCTCGGCGCGATCGAAAACCACGTAAACAGTTCACGTAGAGCAAGAAACAAGCAAACAACTTTTACATATTTCTTATCTTCCTTATTTTAAAACCCCTTTTTAAAATAATCCATGATCCTTACTTTAGTCTCTACTAATTATGATAAAATTAATTTTCGGATAAACAAAAACACTTTTTATGCATAAATACAAATTCTGTTTTTCAACTTTTGAAAATTACAGTTTGGTCCCTCAAGTTTCGGGAATTAACATTTTAAACCCAAAAATTTTGACAGCTGCAAATCGGTCCAGAAAACAGGAACTTACAGAATCTACCCAGAAATTTTCGTTAATTGCAAACAGACCCCTGAACTTTACGTAAATTACAAAACAGCCCCATACTTACGGAAATTGCAAAAACCGACCCAGTTTTCAAAAATCCAGAAAATTACAATTTCAGTCCAGAAACATGCAGAAAACGAAATTTTCAATTTTGGTCCAGTTTTTCGTAAATCGCTATTTGCAAAAACAGTCCACTAATTTTTGGAAATTCAAAATCGGCCCAAACTAATTCATGCAAATTTATCCGAGCATACATAACATCATAACAAGCAAGAATCATCACATAGAACATAATAATCACCAATATCATATATTAAATTATGTTCAGGCCTTTTTCACATAATAATAATGGAGTTGGCTCTGATACCACTGTTGGGTATGCCCCGGTTGTCAGAACAACAAAAGTGCGGAATTTAAAATTTTTCCGAGGCACCCCATCAGTCCCATAAATCGATCTCCATATTATTTATATGAAATAGGTTGAATCAAACAGTAACAGAAAACAAAGGGGGTGTTTTGCGAAATACCTCACTACTGGTTCCGGCTTTTCTTGTTTGATTCACGATGCAGTGATCCAATTGTCTCACCTCCAGAATGTATCCACACCAGATGGATTGTAGCAACGTCTCCAAGTCACAGGCTACGAACTAGACCTTGGAAACTTGTCAGTGAAGGAAGAGTTGGAACTGGATCCAGCTCTTGAACTAGATCCAGATGAAGAAGAGGAAGAAGAAGGGGCGGCTATAGCAAAGGGGCGACCAGGGTTCTTAATTTTCAGCTCTTGCTTGTATTTTCTCACACACTTGGAAGAGTTATGAAGAGAGATATTTATAAGAGAAGAATCCTTCTCTTAATAGATATCCTTCCCATGTATATCAATACCTATTTTCCTTATCTCATTAGGAAACAAGATATACATGTATATCTTATAGATTTTCCTTATCTCATTAGGAAACAAGATACACATGAATCTCTTCCTTCTTTCTTGTCCCACAAGAAACAAATTCTTCCAACTTACCTTAGCCACAAAAATCGCCCCTTATGCCATAATCATGCAAATCCGAAAATTGCATGCTATATTCTTCTTCCATTTAATTAATTAACTACTTTAATTAATCTCATAATTAATTAGATAATCCAATTAATTAATTAGACATTCTATTAAATTAATTAGATATTCTAATTAATAATTCTTCTTCTTGAATTAACACTTTAATTCATTAACTTTGATTTAACTTCCTTAAATCAACTATTTCCTTTTATGACTGTCACTGTCCAACTGTATTGTGTGTGACCCTCTGGGTTCACCATCAATTGGCAGCAGGCCCACGAACCCTTCGTGATTTAATTTATGAGCAATTAAATGCTCCGATCAATTAAACCCTTTTAATTGACCACTCCAGAATTAATCTCCCTTATTAATTCAGGAGTACCTACACTTCATGGTCGATGTCTAGCCACAAGCCCATGAAGCCCAACTTCAGGTGAATTGATCTTGTGAACCTCACCTCTTATAACTGCCATGTACATACGGTCCTTCCAAAGACTAATTTCCCGACCGAGACCTAGGGTGTGTGAATTGACCGGCACCTCTAATTATCTCGACAACTATACTTTCTAATTCAGGATAATAATTCCAGTGTGACTGCTAAATTTGGAAACTCCTTTCCAAATCCGTCACCGACTGCGGCCGCAGGTTCCTCGGAACATATTATCTAAGAATGTATAGGAAATTCTCCCACCTTATCAGGATGAGTCGATAGATCCTTTCTTAGTACTAACCACTCGCGTACACGACTATACGCACCCAACTTAGGCACATTAAGGTCAGGCTACGTGACCAGTACCTAAATCTAAATACGTACACCCATGCACCGAATTCGCCCTAGTACCTCAAGTCTAAGGACTAAATCGTACACTATTATAAGCCTTGAGAAACATCCCATCACCGATATGCGTCATGCGCTTCCACAATGGGTTTCTCTGTTCGGGTCGTTCGATGCGTTCGATCCCCTATCGAACCACCTAGTCATATGCACTGACATCAAATGTCTTGTTCATGAAACTCTACAAATTCACTCCATGTGAATCATGCATACTCGTACAAGTCTTAGCGATTCCTTCGATACCCCTCTCGTTCGGAATCTATGACTTGGAACGTGTTTTAAGATCACGACCTTAGAGACTGTTTCATGATTGCACTCAGTACTGAAGTGAATCGTCCCATAGTCAAATGTGACCTTAGGATTTCATCCAATCGCTTAGATAAGTTCGCGAGAGATGAAGTTGGCCATTGTTTAATTTACGTACTATAAATAAAAGGTCGTATATTTATTAATCCATAAGAAGATAGTCCTCTTACAAGCTAATTAACATTGGCTTGCTGGGCACTATCCTATCACGAAGAAGATGTTAGGACTCTCCCAATCTCAGTACATTAACACTATACTGAAACGGTTCAGTATGGAAGAATCCAAGAAGGGATTGCTTCCAATGAGACATGGGATCTCTCTTTCTAAATCTATGTGCCCTACAAATGATGAAGAAAGGAAGAGAATATCTCTCATACCTTATGCATCTGCCATAGGCAGCATAATGTATGCAATGTTATGTACTAGACCTGACGTAGCACACGCTCTGAGTGTGACGAGTCGCTACCAGTCAAATCCAGGGGATGAACACTGGACCGCCGTAAAGGCTATCCTCAAGTACCTGAGAAGGACTAAGGATATGTTCTTGGTCTACGGCGGTAGTGGAGAATTGAAACTCGAAGGATTCACGAATTCGAGTTTCCAGTCTGACGTGGATGATTATAAATCCAATTCTGGATATATATTTTGCCTCAATGGAGCAGCGGTGAGTTGGAAGAGTTCCAAACATTCCACCACTGCAGATTCAACCACTAAAGCAGAATATATTGCCGCATCGGATGCAGCAAAGGGAAGTGTTTGGATGAGAAACTTCATCCAAGAGTTGGATGTAGTACCTAGCATTGCAGAGCCCATAGTAGTCTTCTATGACAACAATGGGGCAATCGCTCAAGCAAAGGAGCCGAGATCACACCATCAGTCCAAACACGTGATGAGGAAATACCATGTGATTAGAGAAATCATTGGTAGAGGAGACATTCAAATGGAACGTGTCGACTCAAAAGATAACGTAGCTGATCCACTAACGAAGCCACTATCGCAAAAAGTGTTCAAAGAACATATTGTGAAGATGGGTCTTAGAAATGTTTGTGATTGGCTTTAGGGCAAGTGGGAGATTGATAGGATAGTGCCTAGCAAGCCAACTCAATAGCTTGTAATAGGACTATTTTATCTTGAATGAATCTTTGATTTATTAATTAATACGCAAAGTTTGTTTATTTCATAAGATAAACTAATGGTCAACTTCATCTCTCGCGAACACATTTAAGCGATTGGTTGAAACCCTGAGATCACTTATGACTATGGGACGATTCACTTCAGTATTGAGTGCAATCATGAAACAGTCTCTAAGGTCGTGATCTCATAAATGTTCCAAGTCATAGATTCCTGTCGAGACGGGGTATCGAAGGAATCGTAAAGACTTGTAGGATTATGCATGATTCACATGGAGTGAATTTATGGAGTTTCATGAACAAGACATTTGATGTCAGTGCATATGACTAGGTGGTTCGATAGGGGATCGAACGCATCGAACGACCCGAACAGAGAAACCCATTGTGGAAGTGCGTAAAGCATATCAGTGATGGGATGTTTCTCAGGACTTATAACAGTGTACGATTTAGTCCTTAGACTTGCGAATTCGGTATACGGGTGTGCGTGCTTTGATTTAGGAGTCGGTCACATAGCCTGACCATTGTGCGCCTACATTGGGTACGTACAATCGTATACGCGGATGGTTAGCATCAAGATGGGATCTGCCGACTCATTGTAATGAATGAGGGAATTTCCTGTACGTTCTTAGATAATACATTCCGAGAAATCCATGGCCATGGTCGGTGACGGATTTGGAAAGGGGTTTCCAAATTTAGCAATCACACTGGAATTATTATCCAGAATTAGAAAGTACAGAATCGAGATAATTAGAGGTGCTGACTAATTCATACACCCTAGGTCTCGATCGGGAAATTAGTCGTTAGAAGGACCGTATGTACATGGTACTTATAAGAGGTGAGGTTCACTAATGTCAATTCACCTGAAGTTGGGCCTCATGGGCTTGTGGCTAGACATCGACCATGAGGTGTGGGTACTCCTGAATTAATGGGAGATTAATTCTGGAGTGATCAATTAAAAGTAGTTTATTGATCGGAGCAATTAATTAAATATTAATTACTCGTTAATTAAATCACAGAAATGTGAGCCTACGGCCAATTGATGGTGAACCTAGAGAGTCACACACAATACAGTTGGAACTGTGATAGTCAATTGTAGAAAATAATTGATTTAAAGGGTTAAATCAAAGTAAAAGAATTAAAGGGTTAATTCTAGGAGAGAGAAAATTAATTAGAATTATCTAATTAATTAAATAATTAATTAAAAGGTTAATTAAAGTATTAAATCTTTAATTTGATTTATTGCAACATTTAATTAAAGTGTTAATTAAATGAATGGGCCATTTAATTAAAGTGTTAATTAAATGACTGGGCTATTTAATTAAAGAATTAATTAAATAGGAGGGATGGGCCAACTTAACTAGTGGCCCATTAGCTAAGGAGAGATAGGGTTTGAAGTAAACTATAAATAGGAGTCTTGGAGACTCAAAACCCTAAGCAACAAAAGCAAGAATCAAACCCTAGCCTCTCTCCATAGCCGCCGCCCTCTCCTCTTGCCCTAGCCGCCACCGCCGCCGTCCAAACAGCCACGCCGCCGCCGTGGTTGTGTAGATCGGTCGAGCACCACCTCTCTCTACCTTCTACATCTACATCCAGAGTTGGATCTTGATCCAACTCTTGAATCTGACGTGTTTCTTTCCTAGTTCTGAGCCTGAGGACTGAAGCAATCACAGATCTAGCTGGTGTGGACTTATCTCTAGAGGCACAACATTTGGGGTGCTCTAGTGATCCGAAAAGAAGACCGGAGAAAACCACCACCTTGCCTGTGGTGAGGTAAATCTCGATTTACCATTTTAAATTTGGTAATTTGTTGCTAAATTGCATTCAACCTGTTCATATGTGCTAGTAAATAATCATAGGGACTGGGTGTATGAATTTTTTTAATATTCCGCACTGTTGTTTTGACAATCATACCCCAAAAATCCCAGCATATCTTCTCTTGGGGCGTTTAATTTGGTAAACTCCACGTAACTTATCCGATCTCTAACATTCCTTTCCGGAGATCGTGGCCTGAGGTAGACATTAGGTCTTTTCTCAGAGTTACCCCCGTTATATTCTAACCTTTGGAATACGTTTCCCCTTCGGGAAAATCGATCGAAATCCATGGCTTTTTGTATCTGGGGTTTTTCAGGTTTCCTAGATCCTGAAGTGGATGTTTTATTCTTATTTTTATCCTTGAATAAGTTCATCTCTTATTGAGTCATATACTTAGAGGCTAATGTCATGATTTTCGCAAAAGTCCGTGGCTGTTTCCGAGTGGAGTCGACTAATAGGTCGATTCTGGGAAGTGGATAGGGGTCCCGCGGACATAACTTGTTCAAGTCCGTAAAGTCATTGCACATTCTCCATTTATTATCTTTCTTGTCCCCTTTTGACACTAACACCACATTACATAGCCACTCGGTGAAGTGTATTTCCCTAATCTGTTTAGACATTAAAAGCCTTTCAACCTCTGCTTTTATTAATTTGTCTTTCACAGGACCGTGATTTCTTTTCTTTTGTCTGACTGGTTTGGCGTTCGGATCAAATTTTAAAGAGTGGGTTATTGTTCTTGGATCGATCCCTACTATATCCTCCGAACTTCAGGCAAACACATCCATATTTTTCTTTAAAAAGTTAACTAACATAATTTCACCTTGTGGGGATAACTCCGTTCCAATCCTTGTGATTTTGGTTGGATCGTTCTCCATAAGACGAATATCTTTATGCTTGGGTGCACGTAGAGTCAAATCTATAGGTTCCTTTCCCTTTTTATCGATCCTTTCTGTATTGGGTAACTTCGGCTCTAGAGGTTTTTCCGATGAAGATTCTACTGCTTTTCTTTTTGAAGGTGTTAATGGATCGACGTTCCTTTTTAATGAGAGCGCTGTATTGTAACAATCCCACGCCATGCAGTGATCGTTCATTATAAGCTGAAGATGGAGCTGATGATAAAGTAGAGCCCAAGGATGTAGCTAAAACTGACAAGGAATTAGCTGCCTCTAAGTACTCTGCTGAAGAACAGCTTAATCCAGACATGAAGGTTAAAAGGATTGAGGACATCAAAGCAAGATTTGAAGCTGAAGAAAGAAAAGAAAAATTAAAAGGCCTTGCTGATCTTTCTCATCTGGTGAAGATGAAGATAGTAGTGAAGAAGTTGATGAAGAAGAGGATGAAGAAGAAGATGAAGAAGCTGAGGACTAGACTAGATTACTAGACTAGGTCATTTATTGAAAATTCTGTAACCAGCTCTCTTTACTTGTAATTTTTCACTTAAGTTTTTTTCTTTTGCTTGTAACTTGTACTGTAACTCTTCAAAATCATCTATAAAAAGTTCAAGCTTGCAACACATTATTTCTATCTCAGAAATTTTTGAGGACTCAACTTTAGTTTAGGTACAGGTACTTAGCTGAAGTTTTGTCATCATCAAAAAGGGGGAAATTGTTGGATGAAGATGAAGACTTTGAAGTGAAGGGAGGTTTTGATGATTTCCAAAGTCATCAGCTAAGTGGAAGCTTAGTACAAACCTTAGAAGATATTTGACCAAGGAAGAAGTATATCAGACGAGTCAAATATGGTCCAGAAGACTACTGATCTGTTGCTGAAGAAGTAATCAGACTGGTGGACTATCAGCCGACTCAATTTAGATTAGTTCAAGTTTGAGATCAGCCGAGTATACATCAGACGAGTGACTTCGATCAGCAGAGTGGAAGTGGATCAGAAGTCAGTGCAACGGTAATAAATGCACTTGGTGTAATAAATGCTGAAGAGGAAGGGTATTTATGACAAATGATTGAAGAGAAACCTCGTATCAGCTTGGTGCATTTAATGCGCATTTAATGCGAAGCGACAGAAAGTACAGCAGAGTGTACAGTGTTCAGTCGCAGCAGCCGTTTCTGCAAAATGGACCAGTACTCGAAGATTTGACAGCTGCCGATCTCTCAACGGGCAGATTTTCAAATCTCCAAGTATAAATAGTTCAGTTCGTGAGTTGAAATAGTTCAGTTCGTGAGTTGAAGGAGACAACAACACAGAGACAACTTTTTGAGAGCAAAAATCTGAAGCAAATTCTTCTAAGTCTCAAACTCAAGAACAGAGCACTCATCAGCCGAGTCATTTGTTGACGAAGCAGAAAAGAGAGAAAACAGAATATACACATAAATCTGAGTGATTTGTTTGAATCGTGTTGTGAGGAGCTGTTATCCATCTTTGTGAGTGATAAAGCTTCGTAGAATAGGAGTTTCTTTGTGATTTCCTATTGTGAACTTACGGCCATATCATTTGTTGTTTGGCGTAAGCAATGTATACTGTAATCTGTGTGATTTAGTATAACCCAAGATCTAAGTGACTTGGAAGAGTGGACTAAAGGATTTCTATCCATTTAACCACTATAAAAATCCTTTGTGTTTTTAACTTGCATTATTTTCTGCATATTTGAAAGAACAGTTTTAAAACACTTAAAGGTTAACTGTTGGAAAAGTTTCAAAAAGGAGTTTGTTAAAACTGGGGATAAAACTTTTTCTAAGTTAAAGAAAACAACTTGTGAAAAACACTTGATTAATCCGCTGCAAGTTAGTTTATTTTAAAACTCTGATTTTGATAAAATCAGCTGAGTGAAATAAGAAGAGTGGTCAACTCTGCTGTTCAAAGCTTTGTGCGAGATCATCTTAGTCTGCTTACTATTCTTGATCAGCTTAGTCTGCTGACAGAAAAGTTAGAGAATTTTTAAAGAGGTCTATTCCCCCCCCCCCCCCCCCCCTCTAGACCTCATCTGACCACTTGGGACCAACATATACAAAGCTTGCGCAATTCAACAAATGAAAAGCCACAAGTGCACAGTAAGAAATCACTCAGAAAAAAATATTCTATATATATTTGTATATGTAAACATGAACACAAAAGACCAATTGGTACAGTGGTAAGGCTCTTTTCTGTGTTGGGTGAGGTATCAAGTTCGACTCTTCATTGCTATAGGTCAAAGTATTTCATGGTATTTGTGTTTCCTCTTTTATGTTTTGCTGAAAACTCAAATTTATCTTGACAATACAATATAGTCATATTTATTATGGAATTTAATTAGTTTCCTTCTTATTTTTCCATGGAACTCGAATATTTTTTGATATTATACTCGTATTCATGAAATTCAAATTTTTTTAGACATGTTAAAACTCATATTTATTCATGGAATTCAACTTTTTTTGGGACATTTTATAATCATATTTTTTGTGAAAATTCAAATTCTTCTAGACATTATATAGTCATATTCACTTTTTTATTTTACTTTATTTTATTTATAGATATTTAATTTTCTTTTGGATGTTATGTAGTCAAATGCATAACTCAAGTGAGCTAATTATCGGTAGAGTCAAAGAAAATAATAATTTCTGAAATTTAGGCAATTATGTTACCATTCATTTGATGAATATAAAGTTTGCTACCAACAAGATCTTTGGCCCCCCCGACAAAAACCGTCTAGGTCCGCCCCTGAATTGACCTAGTCTAGAAATTCTAGTCTAGTCTTTAGCTTCTCCATCTTCTTCTTTTTCCTCCTCTTCCTCTTCTTCAATTTCATCATCTTCTTCTTCTCCACTGGAAAATACATCAGCAGCAGTCATATTTCTATTTGCATCTTCGACTCTTCTTTTGATTTCTTCAAGCTTGTTGGTTTTCCTGAATGGATCCAGCTGTTCTTCAGGAGTGTCCTTGGAAGCAGCAAGTTCCTTGTCAGATTTTGCTACGTCATTGGGCTCTTCTTCATTTTCAGTAGCTTCTTTATCTTCAGCTTCCTTTTCAGTTACTTCATCTGTTGGTCTACTTGTCTCTTCTTCAGCAGGCAGCAGACCCTTGCTCAGTAACTTGAATAGTTGCAGTGGCAACACTCTTTTTGTTCGTTGATCCATCTTCCCCCTTTTTGTCATCATCAGCAGGGTCGAGCTGAACAGGTGAGATGATGACAGCAGCACACAGCTTTCGGATATTCTGATCCACCACTTGAAGTTGGAGAGATTGATACTGTTGAGTAGACTTCAAAGCTCCAGCTCGGTCATTCATATAATCAACGTTCAGTTGCAGGGTTGATATTTCCTGATGGACCTTATCAGTAATGTTAGTGAACTCCTGCATAATACTTGTAGTCTTCTCAATTTCAGCATCACTGATGTCCTGAAAGACCTTTCCTACTCTTGACAAGTCTGACTCATGCCTTTGAAGAGCAGCATGCACATGATTCACATCCGCCTTTACATCTTCAATATTCTGATTCATACTAAGAATGGTTTGAGTCAGTTGCAAAGAGTTGCCAGCTGGCAGAGGAAAGTTATCAACAGCTTCCTGAATGATCTTGGCAGTTGCCTCCTCAAGCTGTTTAAGCATCTGTCTGTTCTTCTCTTCCATTTCCTCCATGGCATTATCAAGTAAGCGCTTCATTGACTCCATTATTGAAGCTTGGATATCAATGGCAGGAATGGTAGAAGTAGATGCCACAGGTTCCTGTTGAACCGGAGTCTCATGTAGAATAGGAGTTTCTTCAGCCTTTCATTCAATGGCTAAAGTCCCCTTTTCTATAGCAGCTTTAGTCTGTGGTTTGGAAGGATCAAGGTTGATCTCCACAGCTAACTCATCCTTGGCTGGTTTCTTTATCAGCTAGTTCATCTGCAATGTGTACAACTTCAGAGCCATCAGCAGATATAAGTGTTCTCTGCTGAATGAAAACAGCAGGTACGAAAGGTGATGTAGTCTGTTGTTGTTCACTATGCTCCTGATATGTGCTGACTTCAGAACCAAAAGCTATATGTTGCAGACTAGGCAGACTGGGCAAATCACTTGAAGTTCCTCTTCCATATCTCTACCTTTCCACCCATCTGTCCATAGTCGTGCAGACAGCAACTTTAACTGCTCTATCAAATAGGTCATCTGATGGACCAGGATGATTTGAAAGTGAGTCTCTGATAGCAGTTGCCTCTTGACTTACAATGAGTTTGGCGTACTCATGCAGTCTATCATGAACAAAATCTGAATCCAATGCCTTAGTTACAGAGTTCGTTTGCAGCCAATCTAGGACCCATCTTCCTTCGTCATCAAACTCCCTCCATGCTTGAATTTCGGATTCAGACTTGTTAAGTATGTACTCCCTCCATCTCTTATATCTGATCTTCTCTGCCAGGAAGGTAGTCTTAGTCTGGATGACTTGATTGTATATTTCAAGTTCTTCTTCAAATCTGGTGAAAGTGGCAGGGTCACTCTTCACTATCTCCAGTGCCCTTTTCACTTCACTCTTTTTTTTCTTTATCTTTTTGGCAGTAGGCAGCAAGAACTTTCCATCCATAGTCTTGCCAATGACTATGCCTCCAGTTCTCTTAGGACCGTGAGCATCCTTCTTGCTCAACTCTAATGCCTTAGCCAAGTCTTCAGCCTCTTTTGCAGCAAGCTCTGCATCTGTCATATTTTTTGCTTTTGCTTCTGCTTCTGCCTTGCTCTTTTCAATCACTCTGTTCAGCTGAGCTTCATCGTTCTTTCTTTGCTCAGCTGCTTCCCTCTTTTTCTTGTGAGCAGCAGATATTTTGGCCTTACGAGTTCTTTTCCTTCTGGCGGCTCTTGATTCAACACCAGGTGCAGAAGCTGTTGTAGCAGGCTCAGAAACAATTGCTTGTTGTTGTTCCTGTTGAGGTAGACTTACCTCAGCTATTGGTGCAGCAGTCTGTTCAGTCTGAGGAACAGCAGACTGATTTATGGCAGCAGACTCCTGTGCACTTTCAGCAGGCCTCTCTGCTGATGGAGGATTTTGTCTGACTAAGTCAGATAGCTCAGTAGGTGAATCAATCTGAATTAATCTTTTTTTCGTAGTTGACTTGGTGAGAACCACTCTCGTTGCAGCAGTGTCTTTTAGAGCACTTCTGGTTCTCCAAAGGCAACTCAGTAGATGGTGTTCTTTTAGGAGAATTATCCAGAGGCATCTCCTCTATCTCCTTTGTTGTCTGATCAATAATAGCAACAACAAGTTCCTTCTCTTTTTCTTCCGATCTGGCCTGAATAGCTGGCTTAGCTATTTGATCAGATGACTTAGGAGCAGTAACCTTGCTCCTTTTCATCTTTCCAGCAACAGGCTGCTAGGCTGCTTGGGCTCAGCAGCAGCTTTCTTCTTTTCTTGAGTTACATCCAAAGTCTTAGACTTCACAGCCTCATAAACTTTTAATTCCTTGGCAGAGTGGATGACTTTGCCATGAGTCATTGAGCATCCCAGACTCATAAGTAGAGGGCTGAGAAAGATTCTGTGGAAGGTATGACCACGCTCCTTGTGATCAGTTATGATGTACCAGATGCATGCAGCCCAATTTACCTTTAATCCATAGTAAACAGCGATCATAAAGTGATACCTCTTCATAGGTACACTATCCAGAGAGTACGTGCAATTTTCCACAACTTTGGCAAAGATATCTGCCATTCTCTGAAACTCATCTTTCAGTTGAGGCTTTTTGATGTTACCAGTGAGAATTTCATCTTTCTTGGCAGCAATATTCCAGAAAATCTGCCTCCAGGGGCTCAGCCAACGTAGCTATCTCTGTTGAACATTCAGCAGACAGCTGTACTTTTCATTCAACAAAGCAGGGGTCAGACATATGTCTTTTCCCCCAGCCTTTGCCCTAATTTCCAGCTTTTCATGGTCTGGTTTCTCAGCAGTCTTGTAGAACTCTATAACCTCAGGGTTGTACACCATGGTTTCATGAGTCTCCATGAAATCCACCAACGATGTCGCCTTGAACTTTTCAAGAATCTCCTTCATGAGATCAGTTCCAGTAGCATAATAAGTGTTGTAGTTCAAATATCTTCCTTCGGCGTTTGATTCTTTGGAACCCATAATGATTTCTGAAAAAGATTGAGAGAAAATGAGAGAGATTTGCAGAAAGTTAAGTGCAAAAATGCTCTGAATGCTTTTCAAATTTTGAGGGTATGTAAAAGGCTAGTTAGCTGATCAGATCTGGATTTATAAGGGTTGGGTGATTTCGGTTTCCGTGATTTATGCCAACCGTTAGATCAATTACTGATAGATAAGACCGTATGAGCGAGATACGCGGATTTAAAAATTCAAAAATTAACAGCAGACTGGGCGGGAATGTGAACCGTCCCTAGTCTCTACTTATAAAAGCGTGTTTAAAATAAAACGTTTTTAGTACACTTCTTTTATAATATATCAGAGTAGTAATAAAACAGAATGTACTTATCCGCTAGACGACTAATCTGATAGTTGTTATCACTAGTGAAAGCCAATAGCTAGTGATCTTCCTTTGATGTTTGTCAATCCAGCAAAATAAATTAATCTTCCAATCTTCAAGAATTAAGAACATATCTTCTGAAAACATAACTTCAACTTACTGTCATTAACATATTTCATCTTTAATCAGGAATACCCGCTAGTCTTACACGTTCCCCCTGAGTTTCAGAATCCATCAGTCAACTAGTCTGTTGAAAGTTACTCTTGAAGAATAATATCAGATTGGTAAGCTGATGAACTTTAGTCTTCTGATAAGTTCCCCCTCAGCTTATGAATCCAAATTTAGTAAACCTAGTTCTGCTCTTAGAGAAGAAAACCTTGCATCACTTAGTGGTTTGGTGAAGATGTCAGCAATCTGATTGACTGTATGAACATACTCAATAATGACATTTCCTTTCTCCACATGATCTCTGATGAAGTGATGTTTGATCTCAATATGCTTTGTTCTTGAATGACTTGTAGTATTCTGAGTAAGTGAGATTGCACTTGTAGTATTCTGAGTAAGTGAGATTTCACTTATTTTGATATTGTAGTCTTCTAGTTGATGCTTCAGCCAAAGAATCTGTGCACAGCATGCTCCAGCAGCAATGTATTCAGCTTCACCAGTAGAGATTGATACTGAAGACTGCTTCTTACTCATCCATGAGATCAGACGACTACCTAAAAATTGACAAGTACCTATAATACTCTTCCTATCAATTTTGCAGCCAGCAAGGTCAGAATCTGAATATCCAATAAGCTCAAATCCTGATTCTCTAGGATACCACAATCCCAATTCTTGAGTGCCTTTAACATATCTAAGAATTCTTTTGGCAGCTAAGAGGTGAGATTCCTTAGGATTTGATTGATATCTCGCACAAACCCCAACAGAGTACATAATGTCAGGTCTGCTAGTTGTTAGATATAACAGTGACCCTATTATGCCTCTATATTTGGTGATGTCAACTGATTTGCCATCTTCATCTTTATCCAAGCGAAGACCAGTAGACATAGGAATGCTAACAAATGAGCTAGTTTCCATACCAAATTTCTTGAACAAATCTTTTGTGTACTTTGCTTGGTTAATGAATATACCATCAGGCAACTGTCTAACTTGCAATCCAAGAAAGTAATTAAGTTCTCCCATCATGCTCATTTCAAACTTATTCTGCATCAGCTTAGAGAACTTGTCACACATATGTTGGTTAGTTGAACCAAAAATAATATCGTCCACATATATTTACACTAATAATATATGATCTTCCCATTCAATAGTAAACAAGATCTTGTCTACTTTACCTTTTCGAAATCCTTTAATTAAAAGAAAGTCAGATAAAATATCATACCATGCTCTTGGAGCCTGTTTCAGTCCATAGAGGGCTTTCTTCAGACGATATACTTTTTCTCCTTCTTGGACTTCAAATCTAGGAGGTTGTTCAACATAAACTTCTTCTTGCAATTCTCCATTGAGAAAGGCAGAATTCACATCCATCTGATAGACAGTAAAGTTCTTGTGAGCAGCATAGGCCAGGAATAATCTGATTGCTTCAAGCCTTGCTACAGGTGAAAATGTTTCATCAAAATCAATGCCTTCTTCTTGGCAGTAACCCTTGGCTCTTTGATGAGTTGGTCTAGGAACTAAGTACCAGACTTCATTCCTTTCAAATTGGTTCTGCTCTTCTTGCATTGCTTCAATCCAGTGAGAGTCACTAAGAGCTTCTTCAATTTGCTTGGGCTCAATCTGGGATAGGAAGCTGACAAACATTGATTCATTTGCAGCAGCTCTTCTAGTTTTTACTCTATCCAGTGGATCACCAATCACTAAGTCAGGTGGGTGATCTCTGAGCCATCTGAGATCAGGTTGCAAATCTGGATGTTGTCCTCTTGATTGATCTTGCAACACTACTGTTGGAGTTCCAGTGGTAGTTTGTTGAACATTAGTGGTCTATTGAACAGTCTCTGGTCTGTCAGATGTTTGCAACTCGTCTGTTAGACAATCAGTGGTCTGATTTTGAACAGCACTTGAGTTATCAGCTAGGTTGAGATCAGGTAGTATGATGGGAACATATTCTTCTTTTCTTTCCATACTCAATTTCTGAAAATCAGTAGACAGATCTGAATTAATACTTTGATTCTTTTCAGAAGATTGGTTTGGTTCATCAAATACTACATGAATAGATTCTTCTACAAGTAAAGTCCTTTTGTTAAACACTCTATAGGCTTTACTAACAGTAGAGTATCATACAAAAACAGCTTCATCAGCCTTCAGTAAGGTGATTTTTCCCATTGTTCAAAACATAACATTTACAACCAAAAATAATAAGATAATGAATATTAAGCTTTCTGTTGTTCCAGACTTCATAAGGTGTCTTGTTTTGACTCTTGTTGATCATGCATCTGTTCTGGGTGTAGCATGTTGTATTTGTAGCTTCTGCCCAGAATCTTTGATGCAGTTTAGCTTCAGCTATCATGGTCCTTGTAGCTTCTTTTAGAGTTATGTTTCTCCTTTCAGCAACTCCATTTTGTTGAGGGGTTCTGGCAGCAGAGTACTCATGGCTGATTCCTCTGGAGTTACAATACTCTTCAACAGTAGAGTTTGTAAATTTAGTCCCTCTATCTGATCTGATCTTCAGGATCTTCAAGCTTTTCTCATTCTGGATCAGTTCCATCAGATTGGTAAGATGCTCATTGGTTTCACTCTTCTTTTTCATGAAGACAACCCAAGTTTATCTTGAAAAATCATCCACAACAGCTAGGCAGTACTTATTTCCACCATTGCTGATAGGATCAATGGGTCCAAATAAGTCCATGTGAAGTAGCTCCAAAATTCTGGTAGAAGATTGGTGCTTCTTGCTTTTGAAAGATGACTTGATTTGTTTACCCTTCTGACATGCGTCACACAGCTTGTCTTTGCTCATGACTGTCTTTGGAATTCCTTCTACCAGATTATTCTTGATCAGTTTGTTGATGGTTTTGAAATTCACATGATTCATTCTTTTGTGCCAAAGCCAACTGATTTCACTTGGTGTAGAAGCCACCAAACAAACATTAGAATTCCTGTCCACAGAATTCCAGTCGACTATATAGATATTCCCTTGTCTTCTTCCAGATAATATCACCTTCTTGGTTCCAACTTGCTCTACATAGCACTTATCTGATGAGAAGATAACCGAGAATCCCTTGTCACAAAATTGACTTATGCTCAGCAGATTGTACTTGAGGCCTTTGACATAAGAGACGTCAGATATCTCTATGTTGCCTTTGATTAGCTTTCCACACGCCACAATTTTGCCTTATTTGCTGTCTCCGAATGTAACTTTTGGACCTTCTATGGCAGCAGCATCAGTCAGTTCATGTATGTCTCCACATATGTGCCTTGAACATCCACTGTCCAAGTACCACTTCTTCTCTACTTTACTCCTACTCCTAATCCTAACCTACAAAACAAAATAAAATTGTTTTAGGAACCCTTTATTGAGAAGGTCTTGAAGGATTAGTATCACCTTTGACAACCCAAGATTTTGAAGTCTTAGGCTTCTTAGGCTTTGGAGTTTTAGCAGGAGCATGAGCTATTCTGTTATCATCATAATTTGCAGTAGACATGTTATTGTGATAATCATTATGATGTGAATAATGCTCATAAGCAGGGTATGGTGCATAATAAGCAGGGTAAGCATGCACTGGATGATGAGCAGGGTATGCAGCATAGTAAGATGGAAACTGAGGTGCATGATAAAATGATGTATAAGCAGGTTGCACATACTGAGACTCATTTCCATACCATGCATTTTCATTTTTCTTATTTTTATGCTTCTTTGGCTTGCTCTTAGCTTGCTCATTAACAGACGACTTAGTTTTACTAGTCTAATTGGTTTTACTCTTATCAGTAGACTTCCTAGGACTTTGTTGTTTGGTTTTACCAGTCTATTTTTCAATTTTAGGCTCTTTACCCTTTTTAGCCTTAGGAGCTTTCTTCTCCTTTTTCTCAATTTCAGTTGAAGAAGGTTTAGTAGTCTGAACATACAATATGACCTTACTATTGTCAGCTGATATGAATTTTCAGTATGCTTCAGTTCTATCTTATCCAGTTCTAAAGGCAGTTTCTGTTTACTAAGCATGTGATCTGATGCAACAGACAACTTATCATGAGACTCTATGACTTTCTCAAGTTCCATGATTTTACCCTTATATACTTCACACTCAGCTTTCAGAGATTCATTTTCTTGCTCAAGCTGTTTATACTCAGTTGATTCTTTCGGTTTTTCAACCTTAAGTTTCAGTGAAGCATTTTGCTCTTTTAGCAAGATCATCCCTTCCTTAAGCTTTGTAAATGCAGTAACAACACTAGAGTTATTAATCATCATTTACTCAAATGAACTAAACAATTCATTTTCATTTTCAGAAAAGGTTACCTCATTATCAGAGTCATCTGATTCTTTGGCCATTAGACAGAGTAGTGCAGGTTGCTCATCTTCAGTAGAGTCATTTTTTGATGTCTCCGAATCTGAATCAGACGAGTAGATGGCAGCATCTTTTCTGCTTCAGCCATCAACACTTTTCCTTTGTTATATTTCTTTTCTTTTCTGATTTTCTTTTCTTCCTCTATATACTTCTCAGCTTTAGGATATGGGTAGTCCTTGATGAAATGTCCCAATTTCCTGCAATTATAGCACATTAGTTTGGATTTATAAGAATCCTTACTATCATGAGAATGAGAGGTAGGGTTAGAAGTAGAAGCATTGTTGTATTTGTTCTTCATTTTTCTCTTGTAGAACTTCTTGAAACCATTCAACAGCAATGCAACGTCACCAGCAGTGTACTCTTTTTTGTTGAGCAGCATGGTCTCATCCGATGAGTCCATTTCTTTATTTTTGTTTGCTGATCATTTTGGTTTTTCAGCAGCAACCAGGGCAGCTGTGGGACTAGAAGTTGAGGTCTCTTCTATACCCATTCTTGGCAGTTTATACTCATATGTCTTGAGTACAGAAAACAACTCGGTGAGAGAGATCTTCCCCAGATTCCTTGATTCTTCCATGGCTGTGATCTTCATGTTGAACTTGGGAGGTAGCGCCTTCAACACCTTGACAGTGATCTCCTTATTTGTGAAGGTCTTTCCCAGCTTCAATACTTCATTTAGAGTCCTTGTAAACCTTGTATCCATCTGATCAATGGTTTCTCCGGACTTCATCTTGAAGTTTTCCAACTTTTCAAGAGCTATGCTCAAGTTGTGCTCCTTGATAGCATCATTCCCTTCACTCATATCGCGAACCTTGTCCTACATTTCTTTTGCTGTTTTGCAGTGCTTGACCTTGTCAAATCGGTCATTGTCTAGGGCTCTGGTCATGATGAATCGGCCAACTTTGTCGAGGTTGTGCAGCTTGATTTCCTCAGTTGTCATCTCCTTAAGCTCTTTATTCACCACCATTTCTTCGTTGTTTACTTTGATGGTCTTGGTGATTTTGAAAGGACCTTTAGTGATACATGTAAACATGTTGTCATTGTAAGCAGCAAGGAAGATTTTCATGCGGATCTTCCAGTCCTCAAAACTCATACCGCCGATGTGGGGAACATGGCTGATACAATCCATTTTTCAAAAAGTTTTGTTTTTCAAAATATGCTCTTTTGAAAACTTTTGAAAACCTTTGAAAAACACACTAGGATCAAGCTCGTTGATCAGGCAAATGATTCAAATGAACCACCTGCTCTGATACCACTTGTTGGTCCCAAGTGGTCAGATGAGGTCTAGAGGGGGGGGGGGGGGGGGGGGTTGAATAGACCTCTGAAAATTTTTCACAAAATTTCTCTAACTTTTTCTTTCAGCCAACTAAGCTGATCTAGAATTTGGAAGACTACTAAGCTAATCGCGCACAAAGCTTTGAACAGCAGAGTTGACCACTCTTCTGATATGACTTAGCTGATTTTAAGATTATCAGAGTTTGAATAACTTACTTGCAGCGAATTTATCAAGTGTTTTTAACAAGTAGTTTTCTTAACTTAAAAGATTTATCCCCAGTTTTTAAAAACCCTTTTGAAATCTTTAAGTTCAGTTGAATGTTTGAAAGCTTTTTGAAAATATGCAAAGTAAATGCAGGAAATCAAACACACAGAATTTTTTATAGTGGTTATATGGATTGAAATCCTTTAGTCCACTCTTCCAAGTCACTTAGATCTTGGGTTATACTACAATCACTAAGTTTACAGTATACAAAGCTTGCGCAATTCAACAAATGAAAAGCCACAAGTGCACAGTAAAAAATCACTCAGAAATCCTACTCTCCAAAGCTAGATCACTCACTTAGATGGATCTACACTTCTCACAACACTCTCTTTTACCAAATCACTCAGATATGTATATCTTCTTTGATCTTCAACTTCGGCTTTCGTCAACAGATGACTAGGCTGATGAGTGTTCTGTTCTTTGAGTTTTGAGACTTAGAAAATTTTGCTTCGAAATTTTGCTCTCAGTTGTGTTACTTGTCTCTAACTCTTGAATCATGAACTATTTATACTTGAGTTTGAAATCTATCCATTGAAGTAAGACCGAATTTTAGCGCTCCCAAGTACTAGTCCCCCTTTTTCTGGAACGGCTACCTGCAACTGTTGCACTATACACTCTGCTGTACTTTTATGTCAGTTGCATTTAATGCACTCTGCTGAACCGAAGAATGTCTTCAATCATTTGTCTTTAATACCCTTCTCTTGCAGCATTTATTACACCAAGTGCATTTATTACCATTGGGATGACTTCCTGATCACTTCCACTCTGCTGATCGGAACTAGTCTTCTGATGAACACTCTGCTGATCTCAAGTCGAACTCATCTGATTTGAGTCTGTTGAAAATCCACCAGTCTGATTTCGGATGCAGCAACAGATCAATAGTCTTCTGGACCATAAAATTTGACCCTTCTGATTTAGCTTCTTCCTTGGTAAAATAATTTTAGAGGTTGGCTAAGCTTCCATTACTTAGCTGATGATGTTTTGGAAATCATCAAAACCTCCCTTCACTTCTAAGTCTTCATCTTTATCCAACAAACAGCACGAAAAATAGCAAAAGAGGTCCCCTAAATCCCGCGACGATTCACCTTCAGCCCTCAACAGTTTAAGTATACCCAAAAATCACCATGATAAAAGGGGCACGAGAACAGAACTCCCTAATAGAAAACTTCAAGACTTCGAGCTACGATCGAACTCTAGAACTTGGGAGACTCTACTCCTGCCTACAGAAAATTCAGTAAAATACCATCAATAAAAACTTCAAGATTTCGACCTACGCTCGAACTCCAGAACTTGGGGGACTCTTGATGTACCAAGTCTTCGTCATCTGATGTGGCAGTCAAATAAAGATTATAATACAGAACCCATCAAGGACTCCTGACAAGGGATGGTACCGATATCAGGCGCGATGGATATTGATGATCATCAACCGACCAAGCACATCGATTGCACCTCGAGAAGCTTCCGTCTCGAACTCAGCTGATCGTATTTCGACATGTCTCAATAAAATAGTACACGTCACTCTTGCTAAAAAGACTATTTTATTATAAAATCTCGGATCCTCTTCCCGCAAAATCGAATCGAATATTCCGGATCCGTACCCGACCTGTACAACTTATACTAATCCGACCCATTAGATAAAATCTACAATTATAAAAACTCCTCTTTAATGAGAAAAAAGGTACGCACAATCTACTAAGCATAACTACCACATTAAACTCATATCTCGACACTGACTTAGGCATCGGAGGGTTATCACCGGGTCACCACCGATATTAACTTGACGTAGTCTTCTTTGATTACAAGTTAGGTTCCCCTTTACAAAACGAGAAGAAGTTTGATTGACCTGCTTGCCCCCTCACATTGAAGAGCAGTGTTTACATTGACACCTGGACACGAAATTTAAATATTATTATATCAAAAACACACTCATCATGTTTCTTTTCGTTTCCTTTTTAAGTTTATCGCAACCTAGTTTTTTATATTTGTCTTTCATTGTCTTTTGTAGGCAATTCTTCAAGAAAAAAATGGTAACATGAGAAGATCAAGTGATGTTCTTCATTTACACTTTGTGACACTTTTTTTCTTTCCCTTAATTACTTCTTCAAGTCACACATTGAATTTAGGTTCTTTCAATGTGTTTGTATAGGGGTTTTGTGTAAATTGATTTGGTTAATTATTTATGCTGTTAAAAAAATATTAATTTTGCATATGAAATATATTTTTCCATTATAGCACTGTGGTTTCTTTTATTTATTTTTTTTGTTTTTCCCTTTTCAATATGAAATGTCGTTGAACCATTTTTTGTGATGCTAATAAATGTAACTATTCAAGAATACTGTGTCATCTCAAAATGTCAACAAATAAGTTGATTGTGGCATTTAAAAATGACATTCTCTTTTTGTTAACCAACACTATGAAGTGCCATTAATCTACTTTTTGTTGGTATTTATAAGTGTGTATATTTTTTGATGTAGTGTCATTTCAGATTGTTAGTAAAGTAGTTATGTTGTGGCATTTTAACATGTTATTTAATACAATTATTATGACATTTTATACTGTCATTAACTAAAATGATAGTGGCAATAGTATATGTCAATGACCTTTAGCTACATCGCTACAAGTGACACTTTATAAAAATGTCATTAAATTAAAAAATGCCACTATCACAATAATTAATGACAATTTCTAATGTCTTTTAAAATTCGTTTTTGTTGTAGTATTTGCAAACTCCCCAGTCATAAAATTAGCACTTAGCATCATCGAATTAAGAAAAATTCATCAATTTGAACCCCTAAAACAAGAGAAATCTGCATTTTACACCCCCAAAACATAAAATAAGCACTTAACACCCTCGAATTAAGAAAAACTCAAGAACTTGTGCACCCCCTCGTTTTTTCCGACAGAGTTGACCATCTAGGTCAAAAAAACCAAGGGGACTAATAAGTAATTCATTTTCCTTCTTCCTTAAAAATTTCAGACTACGATTATTAATACCAAAATACTCATTTTCATCTCCATCTTTATTTCATCGTGTAAACTTAGATTCAAGTTTCGTTTTTGTGATAGGTTTCAGTCAGTTATGTATTGAAACTTTTCGAATTCTTTTAAAAAAATTCGAGAACAAAATTTTCATCCAACAACTCTTTCTGTCTTTTTATACTCGTTGCCGAAAATTTTGAAAAGAGCTCGATAAGTTTTTGGAAAGTTAAATTAATACATACTTGACCAAAACATATCACAAAAATGAAACATAAATCCAAGTTTATAAGATGAAGATATAAATGAGTATTCTAGTATTCATAATTGTCTTCTGCAAATTATAACGAAGAAAGAATGAATTACCTATTTTGTCCCTGGTATTTTTGAACCCGATGGTCAACTCTATCGAAAAAAATGAGGGGGGGCAAGTTCATGAATTTTTCTTAATTTGTGCTAAGTACTTATTCTATGTTCCGGGGGTGCAAAGTGTTGATTTTTTGTATTTCAAGGGTGCAAAGTGCTTATCTTCATGGTGTGTGGCATTTGGCAAATGCCACACGCCATGAAGATAAATATGGCGTTTGGCGTTTGTTCCTTGCCAAATGCCACACGCCAACATGGCAGTATTCGAATTCGAGAATGCATTTGTTATTTAGATAGTTTGTGTATAAATTTTTGTTTTTACTTGTAGGAATGGACAAAATTATAATATATCTTCGATATGGCGGTGATTTTACACGCGAAATGGATGATAAATGGTGTTGGAGTGGTGATAGAAATTCTGTGAAAACGATAATGGTGGATAGGAGAATTTCGTTTGAGGAACTAGTTGATAAAATTTGCGAGAAGTTGAATTTAGATCGGTATACTGATATTTTTGAGATACTGCGCAAATGTGTTGATAACCAAATAGTGAAAGTATCAGATGAAGAAGATTGGGAGATAACAAAGCACTATGCCCATAGTTCTATTGATTTAAATTTGTACTTGATTTTTTCTCTGAGAGAAGAAATTATGAGGATAGAGTCAACTCCGGGGAGAAAAGAGAAAGAGAAATCGAAGAAACTTATGACCCAGGGTAAAGGAAAAGAAATCATGGACAAAGTTAGTTTCAGTTACCAACTTGATGGATGTGTTATAGGAGGATCAAGTGCACAAGATGATGTTGATGAGGAGATCATTGCCTCTAATCCAACTTTACCTACAGTGGAGGAAGTTGAACCACTACATTGTTCTCCTGCATATAGTCAGTGGTCTCCGTATGACAACGAAGGTCGTAATGTTCGTTATGACCGCCGTAACTTTGACGGCGAAGGTGATTATGGTGGTGCTGATGTAAATGGTGAACACCGAAAAGTGTGGTGATGTGGGTGGTGATGTGGGTGCTGATGTAGATGGTGATGTAGGTGGTGGTAATGTAGGTGGTGATGTTGGTGGTGGTTATGGTGAAGCGCCTAGCCATGAAGAATTTTACGAACCACCTAGTCATGAAGGCTTTGATAACGCTGATGATGTTGTAAGAAATTATTCGGGATCAAATTCCAGTCAGGGGATGAGTGATGAATCAGGATGGACAGTTGGTCAACGGTTTAGAAACAAAAAAGAGTTCATGGATGCACTTCATGACACTGCTGTACATAAAAAATGGGAAGTTAGATCGTATAAGTCTGACCCTGATAGGAAGATAGCTCGGTGTAAGACTCATGGTTGTCCATGGCGTTTATATGCGACTAAGGAAGCGAAGTGTGATGAATTTGTTATTCGAACATTTAGAAATGTTCACACTTGTGGGATATCGAATAGAGGTGCCGGTCATAGACAAGCAACAAGTCGTATGGTTGGTTTACGGACGTCGGGATTATATCTGAACGCCAATGAAGCCCCAAAACCAGATGCACTGATAAACTTCATGCGTGCCGAAGAAAATGTTAACATTAGCTATCAAACAGCTTGGAGGGCGAAACAAGTTGCTCAAGCGCAAATTATGGGTACATTCGAAGAAAATTTTGCCAATCTACCCTCCTATGCTTACATGATTGAGCAAAAAAGTCCTGGCACGCGCACTCGCATCCATACGGACTCCGAAAATAAGTTTAAATATTTCTTCATGGCTTTAGGAGCGGCTACTCGAGGATTCCATTTCCTAAGAAATGTAATTGTAATTGATGCAACATTTATGGGGCAAAGATATAAAGGAACCGTTCTAATTGCAAGTGCGACGGACAGTGAAAATCGTTGTTATCCAATTGCGTGGGGGGGTAGCTAATGGCACCGAGGATGCGGCGTGTTGGACTTATTTCCTAGAGTGCTTGAGAGAGGGTGTACCAGACAGAGACGATCTGATTATTGTTTCAGACAGGGGCAAAGGGCTTATTAAAGCGGTAAAAGATGTTTACCCTTTAGATGATCATGGGGCATGTTACTACCACCTCAAAGATAACTTGCTAAAAAAGTTTAGGAAAGATGGGGTAGCCGGGTATTTTTACAAAGCTGCTTTCGCGTACACTGAGAGTGAGTTCGAAAAATATTTGGGTTACTTAAAAACTAAGAGCCCAGCATGTGCAAATTGGCTACAGAACGAGGTGACGTTTGAGAAATGGGCGAGAATCCACCATCGCGTGAACAGATATGAGGTAATGACGTCTAACCATGTTGAGGTCCTTAATAATCGGATCAAAGATGCCAAGTATTATCCCATATGTTACTTCCTCAAATTTATTGTTGATTTGATGGGAAAGTGGTTTAGAGAGCGTCGTGATGAGGCTGAGCAATGCCTGTCTGTATTTACCCCATCGAATGAGAAGTTGATAAATGAGCGATATGAAAAGGCATATGGGTGGCGCAAATGTGAATTAGGGTATGAAACATGGAAAGTGGAATCTACCGAGTGGTCTGGAATTGTGGATTTAGCGGGAAGAACTTGTTCATGTGGCGTCTTTCAGATTGAGCAAATACCGTGTGAGCACACAATTGCAGCTCTGATGGACAAGCGACCAAGAGATAGTGGTCAGTATGTGTATGAGCTTGTTAGCCAATACTACACGGTCAGAAATACGCGTCAAGCATACTATGAGCTCATAGAACCCGTTCCATCGAAAGACCAATGGATGAACATCCCCGATGATGTTATGGCGAGAGTAGTGTTACCTCCAGACGCCGTCATAACCCGTGGAAGGCCTAAAATGTCACGATATGTATCATCCCTTGAAAATTTGAAGAAAAAATACAAGTGCTCAATTTGCAAAAATACCGGTCACAACGCATCTAGATGTCCTCAACGCGGCCAAAGTTCGGGCAATAACGAAAGTGAATCTTAGATGTTTAGTGAATTTTGTAAGTTGTATTTGATGTTTATTGAACAATGTTTGATGTAATTGATGTTTATTATTGGCATGTACTTGATAATTCGTGTTCTATGCAAATTCGTATTGAATGAACATTTTAATTTTGTGCAACTAATGGATTGAATCGCAATTATGAATTTTTTATAAATTTTGGGGGTAAAATTGTAATTTACGAAAGTTATGAATAACCTCGTCGCGGCGGGAAATTGGAGGCAGAGAGATTGCAAAACTCTCTGTCTCAACCTCGCGGCTAGGGTTGGGCGTTTGGGTCGGGTTTTTTGGGACCCGTCCCGACCCGTTTGGGACAAAAAAATGGGTTTTTTGACATTCGGGTTCGGGTACCCGAACCCGAAATATATTTTCGGGTTAGGTATTGGGTATTAGACTCACACCCGAACGGGTATTTCGGGACCCGTTCAGGTATTTAACAAAAAAATATATATATTTGGCCCAACAATTATTTAGCAATTAGCAGCACATTTCTTCATAAAGAAAGTGAAGTTTTCTATAGATTTACTTTAATTGGTGTCTCCAAGATTGGATCTTTTAGGGTTCTTTCGAATCTTCATTCCAGGTGATATTTCTGTTTATATCTCAATTAATTGTTAATTGTTTTGTTTTAAGTTTTACTTCTAATCATACTTATTTGGCTGTCTTGAATGTGAAAAATAAGATTTTTTTTTTTTTTTTTTTGCTTTTCTGTCTTGTACATATATATATAAAAAATAAAAATAAAAAAGAGTGAAATTTCGGGTACCCGAAATACCCAAAAATTTCGTTCGGGTACCCGCCAGATCGGGTCGGGTTTTGGGTGTGAAAATTCACTACCCGCCTGGTCGAGTACCCGACCGGAAATACCCAATACCCTAAATACCCGACCCGCGCCCACCCCTACTCGCGGCCGCGAGGTTTGGCTTGTGGCATTTGGCGTTTGGCGTGTGGCATTTGGCGTGTGACACACGTCAATGAATGTGGCATCACACGCCATAAAAACCCTAACCCTAAAACTCTAACCCTAGCTTCGTATATCCTCCGTAAATGATAACTTCGTACATGTTGGTCAATTTTGTGAGATTTGGTCAATTTATCACCCGAACGGAGAAGTAACACTTACAGTAACATTATATCCTCCGTAAATCATAACTTCGTACATGTTGTTCAATTTTGTAAGATTTGGTCAATTTATCACCGGAAAGAAAAAGTAACACTTACAGTAACATTATATCCTCCGTAAATGATAACTTCGTACATGTTGGTCAATTTTGTAAGATTTGGTCAATTTATCAACCGAAAGGAGAAGTAACACTTACAGTAACATTATATCCTCCGTAAATCATAACTTCGTACATGTTGGTCAATTTTGTAAGATTTGGTCAATTTATCAACCGAAAGGAGAAGTAACACTTACAGTAACATTATATCCTCCGTAAATCATAACTTCGTACATGTTGGTCAATTTTGTAAGATTTGGTCAATTTATCACCCGAAAGGAGAAGTAACACTTACAGTAACATTATATCCTCCGTAAATCATAATTTCGTACATGTTGGTCAATTTTGTAAGATTTGGTCAATTTATCACCCGAATGGAGAAGTAACACTTACGGTAACATTATATCCTCCGTAAATCATAACTTCGTACAAAATTTTAACCCCCAAAATTTTAAAAAATTCATTATTGCGATTCAATCCGTTAGTCGCACAAAATTAACATGTTCATTCACTAAGAACTTGCATTTAACCCGAATTTGCAGTTTGGTCCCTAACTTCTCAAAAATTACAATTTTACCCCCAAAATTTTAAAAAATTCATTATTGCGATTCAATCCGTTAGTCGCACAAAATTAACATGTTCATTCACTACGAACTTGCATTTAACCCGAATTTGCAGTTTGGTCCCTAACTTTTCAAAAATTACAATTTTACCCCCAAAAAATTAAAAAATTCATTATTGCGATTCAATCCGTTAGTCGCACAAAATTAACATGTTCATTCACTACGAACTTGCATTTAACCCGAATTTGCAGTTTGGTCCATAACTTTTCAAAAATTACAATTTTACCCCCAAAATTTACAACTTCAGGTCCTTAACCTAATTAAATATTACAAAAAAAAAAAAAAAAAACTAATTACTTAGTAGATTTTTTGTTCTTGTCATTTGGGACATAAGGAGATCTTAAAAGCCTACTAGGCCATCTTATCCTATCTTCTCTTCGTTTTTGCCTTGGTTCACTCCTACCCAAATTATCATCACTATCGACTTCGAGATCACCATGAAGGCAATTATCTTCCGCATTATTACCCTTAGAATGCGTAGGTTCACTCCTACCCAAATCATCACCCTGAAAATGCGTATATTAATAATTCATATCAAACATTATCCAAAACCAATTTGTGCAACACAATCCAAAACCAATTTGTGCAAAATCCAAAACCAATTTAATAAACACAAATCCATCATTTAGATAAACACAACTCCAAAACCAATCTAATAAACAATAAAGTCTAAAAACAATTTAGAAAAAATTCAATAATCCAGAACAATAAATTCCAATAATGTCTCTAAAAAAATCCACAAAAATAAAATTCAAGACAACAACTAAACCTGATCATCATCATCGTCGTCGTCCCCTACATTAACCCCTCGGGCTTCTCGGTCTTCCAGCATCATTCGATGGAGTGTTTCCAGAGTTACTTGCATAGAGTCGAGCTGCCCAGTAAGTCTATGATCTATCTCGTTCTGCTGATCTCTGAGGCTCTGCATCATCTGGTTCTGATGATCAGTAAGTCTCTGCTCCATATCACGTGCCCAGGCAGGAACGTCTTCATATCTTGGTTCCGAAGATGATGGTTGTGGTTGAGCTTGAGAAGTAGAGGCACCATCTTGGCTTCTTCAGACACGCTTCAGACGTCGGCGCACAGGAGCAGAATCAAGAGCATCGGCATCTGGGGCAGCACCTTCTTCGGGAGCAGAATCAGTTAGGGCGGGTGGCCGGTTGAGGAATTTTGGAGCTCCCTCTTCATCCCGAACAACCACATAAAGCTCTCCGAAAAACTCAGTTAATCGGCAATAACTAGGAACGCGGCTATCCGGCCTAACGCCCTCGGATAACTCTCTAGCTGATAGATAGTGCTCCATCTCCAACTCCGTGTCATCCGACCGTAGCCGTGGGATCACAGCCTGAAAAAATAAAAATATACAAGTTATTTAAAATAAATATTTCAAGTGATATGTCGGAAAAAAATTATTAATAAAAACTATTAACATACATGAACATCCTCAAAGAACTTGTCCAAGGCAAAACAGTTGGGCCAATTACCGCCCCCGATATCCCAACGTAACATTCGCGGATGTCTCGGAATAGCTGGGCTGTGCCTTGGAGAAAAATTGCCCGCATCGGGCATGCCTTCAATGGCTTCCAACATCCAAAACTGTTCACATTCAAAACATTATTCAAAACATCCAACATTTACGAAAAAATAACTAAAAAAAATACATGGAAATCAAGAATTGATTTTACAAACATACCTGTAAAATGTGTGGGAAGCTGCCCGCATTCCATCTACGGATGTTGTCAGCGCCACAGCTCATATGTGTCACAATATCATCAAAAGTGACGGCCCATAGCTTCTCTCCCCAAGGATATCTCTCGCAAATCGCGAGATCGTCACATACCTTCAACATATACAAATTTATAGAAAGTTATTTTTAAAACTTTAAAGAAATAATAAAAATTAAAATTAAAGTTTAATTACCGCGAAGGTTTTGTTTTGAACCACTTTCATGGGCCAAATGGGTACCAACAATGCCGATATCACCCAGGCGAAGATTAACTTGCATACGGCCTCGTGATTCGCATTATTGCGACCCAACAATTCAATGATCCTCGTTTTGAGAACATGAACATAAACCTCCTCCTACCCCCACCTGGCAAAGTATCGGTTCTTCAAGTTACTCCCTTGGTCGATACTTTCGGAGTCAGCATCACTCACTCTCCCAAATCGCAACCCCGATACGAGGCTAAATTCCTCTGCGCCGAATCTGACTGGCTTTCCATTTACCAAAAACCAGTATTCGTATCTACTCTTTTTCTGCAGTCGTACGCATACTCGGAGGGTCATACTGTGCAAGACCGATGCTTTAAATTTGCCGTTCCCGGTTAGGCGTAGAAAACTCCCAATCTGGGGATAATCATTTATAATCCGCCAATGCTCGGGTCTTAGCATTCTTACAATCTCCAGAATTTCGCTCCATGACGTGCGATGTGTTACCCTTCCATCTACGATCACAGTATCGTAGTGAAAGGGGGGTAATTCCGGTAGGGCCGAGGTGGGTAAGGTTACGTATCTCTACAAAACAAACAATAAAAAAATGTCAAAATTAAAGTTATGTTCTGGCGTGTGTTATTCCCAAACGCCACACGCCATGAAATGGCGTGTGGCATGGCGTGTTGGGAAAACACACGCCACACGCCATGATCAAATTCATGGGTGGCGTGTGGCGGTTGGGCGTAACACACGCCACACGCCATGAGTAAATTCATGGCGTGTGGCGTGTGTTCTTCCCAACCGCCACACGCCATGTACATTTTCATGGCGTGTGGCGGTTGGAAACAACACACGCCACACGCACACGAATCAAGAACCTGAATTGAATTGAGAAGGAAAGGCTCAAATCTTACCCCAAATGGCCATTCTTGATCGTTTCTGTCACCATCATCTATGATCCCCTGGTTTGCCATTTTCGATTTGCTTGAATTTGAGAGTTTTGTTTGAATGTAGAGAGTGAGAGAGAGGGGGAGATTTTTTTTGTTTTTGTTAGGTTTTGTTTTTAAGGTTTGGTGTTTTTGTTTTGTTAAAGAAAAAAAAGGGGTAAGTTGTAATTGTTATTAGATATTAAGAATTATTAAGAATTTTTTTTTTTTTTTTTTAAACTGAAAAAAGGCCTTTGGCCTTTGGCCTTTGGACTTTGTGTAAATTCTGTTTTTAAAAATGACTTTTCTGAAAATGGCTCTGAATACCTTCTAGATTGTTACTTCTGGAATGTACGAACTAATCGTATGATTCGAGGAGCAGAGTACCTTAATAGTGTTGTCGAGAAGATGATGGAGGTGGATCTAGGTGTGGAAGCGAAAGAGGCGGCGGTGAGAGAGGTAGCGAAGCTTCTACCGCTGCCGGATCTGGTCCATTCCATTGCTTCCATCAAAGCCGATTACATCGCTCGCCAACAGGTTCGATTTTCACCTTTCTCAGTTAACTTTGCTCAATTAATATACTTTCGCTTCTGTGTTTGTTTGGAATTATGATTTTAAAATTTAGACGAAGGTGTTTTCTATTCACGAGTTTATGTAATTCTAAGTTAACTTACTGTTGAGGCATGGTGAAATTTAACTGACGGTCGCAGGAGAGTGGGTTTCTGTAGAATTACTTGGAATTGAGCCTTTGTAGTAGTAAATAATGTGGAGATGGTAACTGAATATTAATTCTTTGTTCTGGTTATAATGTAGTTCTGAATGTTTAGTAATATGTTTATATGATGTGAAATACTTATGAATGAATGGTAGTCCAATTTGATATCATTGTGAATATCTTTCAGCTGTTTCATCCCTGTAACAGTTTTGGGAAATTTGAATACCAGTGCCTATTTTGTTTTATTATTTTTTGCTTTTTATTCAGATGTTCGGTACTTTGATACTGGTGATTATGAGTCGGATAATGCTTAATATGATTTCTTTTTCATTTCTACTTTTTGAGTGTTAGTTAAGAATTGGAAATTATTGGTCATAAGATATCGTGGCTAATGGCTTTGTTATGCAAATACAGTTGCTAAGGTTAGGAGCTTTAGTCCTCAATCTAATGCCTTAGTACCTTTTAGTACAATTTTTTTTAATTAACATTGTGAAATACCGGCTTTTAATTATCCTTAGATGATTGCTTCTACTTTCAGTAATTACTGTAATTAACATTTTAGTTATGGTTTTTTAATCAGGCAAATGATGCACAACTCAGTACAATGGTTGCTGAACAGGTAAACTGGAACCCCAATCTCTATGATATAACTCCTTTTATATTTCCATTTTAGTTAGTATGGAGAATTACTGTATATGTTCCATTTCATTTTTTATTTTTATTTATGGATAGAAAATGTTCCTTCAGTTTGCTGCAAAGATATGGTTACATCACCTGTAAGCATAGTATTTGCTAAGTTTATTTTAATCTGTAACTTTGTCTCTCCCTTGATTTTCTGGATTCAGGTTGAACAGGCACAAGCAGGTCTAGAATCGTTGTCCTCATTTGAGAACACAATAAGCCATCTTAGAGAGAATTTTGTTTCTATTGAAAAGTACGAATTTGATTTAACATACTGATATATATTTTGTATTCTTAGGCAAAACTGTGCATCTGATGCAATGGCTTCTCATGTTTTAGTCTGATATAAAATTATCCTTTGGAATAGGCTATGTCAAGAATGCCAAACTTTGATCGAGAATCATGATCAGATTAAGCTCCTCAGTAATGCGAGGAACAACCTAAACACAACTTTGAAGGTGAGTATAATATTTCCGTATTTTTATGTAAACTTGCAATGTTACTCTGGATATTATCATAGATCTCAAAGGCCTAATTGTTTGACAAGGATTGCCACTTTGAATTGACAATTTGGTAATTTGAATAATCTGATTATAGCATTTCAGTTGTATAAGAAATCTAGCATTTGGGTTGGGCGAGAAATCTGAAAAATTCGTGAAATGAATTCCTTTACGGTGTTTGGTTTCCAGTCATGCTTATTGGCATGTCCAATTGACAGTTGATCCTTTCAGAGTTTCTGAATTATGTTTGTCATTATCAAAATTTCAGCATGTTTTTATCTATGTCCTATCATTTCATTGTTCTTGAACAGGATGTGGTGGGTATGATGTCAATATCAGATGAGGCTGCTGAAGCACAAAATTCTTTGAGTGATGAGAAGGAACTAATTAACACCTATGAGGTTGAGATTCTTGTGGATGCATCGTTGTCTTATTGATAAGCATTTCATATATCAAAAGCTATGCTTCTGAATTTGTTACTTTTAATTAACTACAGAGGTTAACTGCGTTGGATGGAAAACGAAGGTTTGCATTAGCAGCTGCAGCATCTCATAAAGATGTTGGTCGGCTGAGGTCAGAAAGTTAATCCTGAATTTCACAGTCTTATTATTCTTATGTAGAAAAGGTGCTTCTCTCCAAATTCCCACAGTTGTTAGTATTGAGAGGATTACTTCACGATCTAGAAATCGTACTAGCGACAACCCTTTTAAACTGCCTCCTAAAAGTTGTTTGACATGGGTGTGAGGCTTCCATAACATGGTCTTCATGATAGTTGTGTTGCTTATTTTGCTATTTCGTTTTACAAACCTCACATATTGAGTGTTACTCTTTTTTGCGATAACATGATTAACCATGCAAATTAATTGCTAATGGCTCCAAAATGTAAAAAATACAGGTAGTAGTAATATGTTAAATATCAAAATCAGTTTTCTCGAATAATTTTGAAAAGTGGGCCCTCTTACTTCCATTATGATGTATTAAGTACCATATTTGTCAGAGAATACTTTGAAGATATAGACCGCACATGGGAGACATTCGAGAAGACATTATGGGCTCATGTTTCCAACTTCTTCAAACTTGCTAAAGAAAGGTATGCTTGTTTCAAGCTTTATTATATTATTTTATTGAATTTCTTTTTCATCTTTCTTCACTTTACTGTTTATATATTTTTGTATGAAAATGAGATTTGCCAATAAATTAACACTGAATTTGCAAATGGATGCACTGATTTTTTTTTCCCGGATTATGTAACTCTTGTTGGATGTGCGATGTTGAAGATATTAAGATCAATGAAGTGCTCTGTCGTCATACTAACAAATATTTCAAATAAAAGTAATTTGATATTCACTAGTTCAACATTTATGAGAAAATTCTACATGTTTAGTTTCAGAAAAAGAATTCACTTTACGCATTACAGGGCTGTTGATAAAATTTGAAGTATATGAATTACTCACTCGTCTTATAGCTTTTATTGAAGTGGTTAATTAATATGCCAAAAGAGGTTTCTTTACCAAATAAATACAATCCTACGCAGGAGTTCATAACTTCAGTTTCAAAGCCTCAGATGTGTGAATGGATATTGATGAACTACTAATGAAACATATTAAGGATATACATATAGAGATAGATATTTGGAGGTTTAAAAGCCTAGTACATATGTACTATCCACCCCAAGCCCCAAGGATATATTTCCGACATTACCTAATTTTGCAGCAACTAATGGTCCCGTTTCCCTCAGCTGTTACTGCGTTACTTTAGTTTTACCAAATTGATTGTAACCTCGTTCAAATGGCCTGATTATTCATATTTCGAATTATCTGAAGGCTGAGATAAATTCCCTCCTGTAGCATACATAACATATGTTCAATTCTTTAAGTGTTTTTTATTGTAGCATTGGGCTGGGTTATGTGAAATACTAATTGATTTGATGATTCAGATTTGAGAATGTAAGAATAATAAGTTGTTCTCAAGGTCCGGGCACAAGATCTACTGTCTGGAAATCATAAAAGTAAAAGGAGAAGGTAGACTCTTCATACTGAACTTTCATGGCATCAAAGCCATTGTCTACCTGCATTACAAGAAACAGAAGATTTCTGTAGATATCTTCAAAAGTAAATACCAGCTCTTTTTTTAGTAAGTATACCAATTATTATCAACAAAATTAGTAATGATGGATGAACACTAAAATTTATGACCTGAATCTTAAGCCTTAACGCAATAAGACATTCAAGGATTCTGTTTCTCAGAAAATATCAGATGCCCAAATAAAATGGTGTGAGTTTCGGCTGTGAAACATCCTTGAATGGTTACTTTTTCTTGGCCTTCTTAATACTTGCATCACTGTTTTTTGTTGTTCCCTTGTTAAATCAATGATGCGACATAAGGTTTCTTAACAATGTTCTTGATGAAATCATCTTTAATATTTAGGGCCCTTTTGGATGCATTTTGATATGTTTAGGTACTTGAGATTTTGGTACTTCGGTTGGATGTTTGGAAGATTTTCTTGTTTCCGTTTGATCATTAAATTTTATTTGAAGTTTGAACTTTTTTGGACGATTTACTAAATAAATGTTAGTGTGGATTTTGGAAATTGAAAATGTAATTAGATGGAGTTTTGTTGGTGAGGTTGTAGGGTGACTAGTAGCTTGTTAGGTTGTCAAGTCATGTTATTCTGTAATGTACAGTTATATGTTTTTATCTAATGATTGAAATTGTGATAAGAAATATATTATGTGATAAGTTGAGTTTGTAAGATGTGTGGGCGTATACAATATTTAAGTTCTTGAAACTGAACCCTTTCCCCATTTTGGCATGTCCAAGCGTGTAAAGAATTGGGTCTCCAAACTAAAACAACGAGTCTAGCCAAAAATGGACCCAAACTGGGCTTTATAGTTCCACCATGAAAATCCCAATCAACTCTGAGAAAGTTCAACTCCAGTTTAGTGGTTTGCATGGTTTAATGATTTCTGAGCCTACGGAAGTTATCTAAGCTGAATCTGTGCTAATTCTAGCAACTCCATAGCATTGTATATGAATTAGTGAAACTTAATGTGAAGGAGGTCAAATAAAGCGTTCATCAGTGTTACTGCCTTGAGTGCAAACTTTAATTCTCTGATGAGGTACTTAAGAATTGTGCGAGACTGGCTATACATTACTCTTACCTGTGAAAGAGTTTTAACTACTTAAAAGCATCTGATTTTGCATTTGAATGCATAAGAAATTAAAAGAAATCTGACTACATTAGGAGTAATATTTGGATTGATTTTATCTACTTAGACTGAAGAAAAGAGATTGGACACGCCCCTTGTTGAATAATGCATGAAAGTAATTATACAACTACTTTCAAACTACTCAAGCAACACCCTTGCTTTTCCGGATTGAATAGTGTGCACCTGATTTTATGCGGTTGAATGCTGTATAGTCATTTCGATTAAAGATTAGTAATATTTCAATGGCGTTTGTACAGTCTTTTGCTATATACTCCCCACATCCAACAATAAATGCATCTTCAAATGGCTCAAATATATGACTAACTGAGAGCTGAAGTGAAATGTTTGGATATGTTGATATTTTCTCTTGTTGCACAAAATTCATCAACTGTTTTATTCAAAGCTTGAGTTGCATTCCAAAATTTTCATTTCTGTGCTTAGCTTAATAATTGTACTGTGTATGTTTTGCTGCTGCTATTTACCACTATTATTTTCTTTGGCAGCCCACAAACTCTCGTCCGTGCATTAAGGTATGATAAGACACATTTGTCTAAGAGCCTTATGGCTCGGTCATCTGGAACTAATTTATTCTTTTCTTTACCCATCTTAATGAAAAAGGGTAGTCGAAATGCAAGAAATTCTGGATGAACAACTAGCTGAAGAGGCAGCTGAGGCTGAAGGAGGTGGTGCAATGGCATCTGTAGCAAATCCTCGTGGAAACGCCAAGTAGTTCACTTATCAACTATGCATCAGCAATTATACTGATGATTTACTTACCTACTATATGTTTTGCGCATATGAACATTTTAATACATTTTTGCATCGTTTTGTAATTAGTAGTGGTTATTTTCCTTCAGAAAATCTACAACTACAATGTCATCTTCTAGAAATCTTACTCAGCAGAAGCTCAACAATCAAGGAAAAGGCTACAAGGATAAATGTTATGAGGAGATAATGATGTCTGTTGAAGCACGTTTCAACGGATTGCTAACTGAGGTATATCTATTATGATACTTCTATTATGCGGCACTGAACTACAATTGTATGAAAACATTGTATCAATTCTCAGATCCTGATAACCATATGCCTTTCAGCTTGTATTTGAAGATCTGAATGGAACTTTAGAGGAGGCTCGAACGGTAGTATTTCTTGCCATGGTCTTTATATTAGTATTATAACTAACACTATCTGTTTGTTGCTTTGTGATAAAAACAAAAGGAGAAATTGGCAAGTTTTGAGTAACTCTTCTGTTGATGATAGCAGAATTCCATTTTATACCATTTTTAATAACTCAGATTTGTGTCATTTCTTGGTGAAGCTTTTCTATCTGCCTCGTCGCATATAAAAACAATTTGACTCTTGAATAAAATTTAACCATGTTTTTCATGTATAGTATTGGACTCTAACTAAATGGCCCAATATATGAAGCTATACCCTTAAATACCAACACAAGCATCACAAATATCATGCTGTGAATTCATTGTCAGTGTAATCAAAATGTATTCTTATATTTGCATTTAGACATATAAGGAAACAAGTTTATTGGTTATGAAACCAGTCAATGTTTATCTATGTACACTTTAAGTGTTGGGGTTGTGTCTTGACTTTGCAATTCTTTCATTTTCTTCTATTGCTTCATCAAGTTTGCACTTTTCTGTTTCAGATTGGTGAAGAACTTGGAGATATATACGACTATGTTGCTCCTTGCTTTCCTCCTAGGTTTGCCATGTTAATAGTTACTATGACAACACTCTGATTTACATCAATGTCTACTCTATGAGTCCCTGAAAGGGGTATATTGATTTTGCTAGACTATTGCCATATTCGTTTTTCATGATAATGCCACTTTATTCAGATTTTCGTTTCTTCAGATACGAAATATTCCAGCTCATGGTGAATCTTTACACTGAGAGGTTTATTCAGTGGCTGAGACTACTCGGTCACAGAGCTAACGATTTAACAAATATAGAGATATTAAAGGTATGCAATCTGAATCCGTAGTTATTGTTGTCAACACTTGTTATGCATAAAATACTGTTTTTCTTTTATTAATTTTCAAAGACAATTATAAAATTATAAAGTCTAAAATCTTACCTACGTACCATGCCAATCCACAATTCATACAATTTGCAAAACCTTATGCAAACTAAGATATCTGATCTAAATAATTGCACAACAAGAAACTTTTCAAAAAATTAATTTGAGAAAATATTTTACAAATTCGGAAAAGGATATAACATAGTAATATTATATATAATTTTTTACATAAATTTTCCTTTAAAGACACAATTAAATCCTCACACATAACAACTTACTTGAGCATCAAAGTTTTATCTTTATTATAGTTTTATATGTGTATTAATAGTAATAATACTTTATTATATTGAATGATCTAATAAATGCTAATCTCCCAAAAAGAATGTATTTATAAATAATTAAAAGTGGTGTTGTATTTCAGAACCTAAATTTTTATTTTTTAATTTAACAAAACATATATGATAATTAAAACTCCTTGATTAGAAAAAGAAGAGAGAAATTTATTCTCCTATGTATATATTGAGGAGAGAGAAAACTTAAGATTTTACATAAATAAGAATGTTGTTTCTTACCATTTTCAGAAAGATTCTTGATTTTAAAAAACATCAATTTGGTAAGGATTAAATAGCGATTAACGTAACAATTGCTTTGAAAATAGGAATATTGCTCTGTCTATATCAACAGCCTTAAATATTATATATGCTTTGCCTTTGAAGAATTAGGATTCAAAATTAAGCCCACTAATATTTTAAAAGGCAAGTAATTAAAACCTAAATTACTAATAAATAACAAACACCATACACGGCAGCATACATTCATTGAAAAAAATTTCATTAAAGCTTCTTCAAATTTGAGTTGTTACTTCTTCCTCTAGCATCACGAGTAAATTCAAGTAAGTATTTTTTTTTCTCTATAGGAAAAGTAGATTACCCAAGCCTTGAATTTTGATATGGACATAGTTTATATATACATAAAATGTGTAATGAATGAGATTACAATATTTTTGCAAATTTATATTTTTTATTGTATTTAATATGATTATATTTTGCTAATTAAATTCATAAAAACTAAACTAAAAAAAACTAAACTAAGATAAGAAGCTTGAACATAGTTGATGTGAGCCAGTATTGTTTTGGTGGACATTAATAAGTTTTTCTTGATCATAATTAGCACTTTTGAATCTGATTGTTTAATTTTGAGATTATAAATTTTGGTAATACTTAGATAGTTGGATATATTTATACGCTTATAAACAATCAAGCTATTTCCATCTAAAAAACTTACATTTTTTTGTTGTATAAGTAAAATAGCTTGAGAACTAAAAAGTTAATTTCAAGCAAAGCACATTTTAGTGGCTTTAACCTTTTGGGATTGGGAGATAAACACTGTTATACAATGGCAATATTATCTAGACGTGGCAGGAAACTGGAAGTGTTCTTTATCTTTGGCATCCATGGCTTTTGTCTCGAGATGTGTAGGCATCCATATTCAGTAAATAGTATAATGCAACAAGGGTGATACATCATTTATGATCAATTTTCTTTTGACTATTATGGTATGTTTGGACATTGGGTTTCAGTAATGAGCACCAAACAGTAAATGTTTCCATCATTTGATTTGAACAAAAAACCCAAGCAATACGAGTGTCAAAATACATATATGTGATAATCTTATTAACCATGCATTAACGTTTCTTTTTCATGATATCCAACTAAATTCAAGATGTTTATGAAAATGATAATTATATTGTCCAAAAGTGAGAATTTTACCAAATTCAGGTTTTGATGCTTAGGCCTTTCCTTGCTCATTTTTATGTGCTTAAACCTTGATCTAAATGGGAAATTACCATTGATAGATTCGATAAAAGGACTTGGCTACACTCATGTTGTTTCTGCAACTTAACCTAATCTTGAATATAATGGTTTTTATTACATCATTATTTCTTCTTGGTGGTTGTAATGTCCAATAATTTTTCTACTTCTAGTTCCACATATTTGATCAATTTGCTCTTAGCTGCATAACATTAGTTTGGGAGCTGTTTTGATTGTGAATGCTGCCTCTGATATTAGGTTACTGGTTGGGTAGTTGAATACCAAGATAATCTAATTGGACTTGGAGTTGATGAGTCTCTGGCTCAAGTTTGTTATGAAAGCGGTGCAATGGATCCTCTGATGAATGCTTATGTTGAACGAATGCAAGCCACAACACGGGTAATAAACTTGCTATCAGTTCCATTGTTGTCTATTTTATAATCAAAATTTAATCTGGTAAATAAATAAAGTCTATTTTATCATCAATATATTATCTGGTCAAATAATAAATTGAAGGCTTCCTTACATTGTGTAGAAATGGTACTTGAATATACTAGAGGCTGACAAGGTACAACCACCTAAGAAAACGAAAGACGGAAAGTTGTACACACCAGTTGCGGTTGATTTATTTTGCATCCTTGAAGATCAAGTACAAATCGTACGAGAAAATAGCACTGATGTCATGTTATACAGAATTGCTTTGGCTATCATTCAGGTAGGTTCAACTCCAAAATCTTATCTATACATAGCAGCCTCACAATTCTTAATTATTTCCATATAGCTATCTTAGTTTGTTTAAAAGGATAACTGCATCCACACCCAATCAGACTAGGTGATAATATCTATTGAAATTACCGTATGATATACAAAACAGAAAGATATTTTCTTCTAAAACTAAGTATAAGCATTCTCTTAAAATCAAGTTCTCGCATGTTTGTTTTGAGAGAACATTTAGAACCCTTATGTATTTTATTGTATCACGTAGACATCCATGAAAGGGCATTTTTGTTTTTCTGAAAATACGTAAACAGAGATTCAGGGTTGACCATAACGAAATCAGATATCCTTCGTTTTTTAATGATTTAATCACCTACGGTAGCTAAAGCCTCTGTACCTGCAATAAAACTGAGAAAGTACAGGGTGTTTCTGTATGTCAAAAGCTTCAGAGAAGTTTTGGTAGTTTTTCCTAACTGAAGGGGTCTGGTTGTAATTATTCATTTATTTAATTACTACCCATGTTCTATGTTACCTGCATGTATGACCACTTTGATTAGATTGCCAACTTTCATGTACTCCTCTGTAGCCTTTGAATCACTTCTTTGTACACGTTTCTTAAGTAAAAGGAAATATTGTGCTTGCAATTGCTGTTCATAATTTCACATTTTCATGCCCAAGGTTTTTTACTTTATATCCTTTAGTTATCGGTATCAAAGTTCCCTTACATTTTCTCTCAAAAGTATTTTAACCTTAACTACAATTTTCCATATTATTATTCAGCCAGATGATATGTTCCTAGATTGTCCCTTTAGGAATTTATTATAACCTAATTTATGATGTGTTTCAAGTACCTATTTATGCACAAAGATACAAAAATCGTGCGTGAGTGCTCTGTTTCTTAGAGGTTGCCATTGCTAAATTGCATAGCACATTAGTAGTTGACATATGTTTGTTTCAACCAAGTGGTCAAAATTTTGGCCCCATATACCATGGCTTCATTGAGGGCAATCCCAATTCAGGTACAGTATATGCATATTATTAAGGAAAAAAGGGTTAGATATGCCAGCCAAAATATTGGAGATAGATTAATGTCATACGCTCCTGATAAAGAAAAAAATGAAGGAAAAGCCTCTTTAATTTTTTATTTTTATTTTTCCACTTTTCAGGTGATGATTGATTTTCAAGCAGCTGAAAGGCAGAAATTGGAAGAACGAGCTTTTGAAATTGGTCTAGAAGCTTTATGTGCAGTGGTATGTATGTCCTGGTAACTTGATATATTGGATACATACCGAATGATAATCGGACCATCATTTATATCTTGATTATACGATCAATTTGTCACAGATTAATAACAATCTTCGCTGCTATGATCATGCCAAGGAGCTAAGTTCTAGCACACTTGAAACTCTCCCACCTTATTATGCTGAGCAGGTAAACATGTTACCTGAGAATATTTGTCCTTCTACTCCTTATTTCAAAGCCCTGAACTTATTTATGAAATTGCGTAGGATTGCAACCGACATTTCTTTTTTTCCTTTTCCTTCTTCTCTGGTGTTGGTTGGAAGTTATCTAACCTAAAACCTTTTAATGGTTATTGATTTCACAAAAAATTGGTCACTGCATGAAACCTCACAGTGGATATGGTTGAAGATGTACATTACAGAGATCAAATATTCTAAATCTCGTACATGAGATGTTTTATGTTTAATCTATCTTGAAAGGCATTTTTCTGCCACTAACACATACAACATTCATGAGAATAAAGGATTGAAATAATTATCTACTTCCTTGGACTTATTTTATGATTACAAGATGAATATTCATCTTTCTTGCAACTGCTTTTTGATCACTTTTACAGGTTAATTTTGAGGACACTTGCAAAGGCTTTCTGGAGGTTGCCAAGGTACTAATGATGACTCCTTTTTACTTTGAGATCAAATTTTGTGCTCCTGCTTTATCGTTTGTTCTGATTCTAGTAATCTCATTTTTTAATAGTAGTTCATTTTCTGCCCTTTTCAAACTTTCTGGATTCGTTATCTTTTTCCTTTTGTTCGTTCTGTGCTCTTGCTCTATCATTTATTCTAGTTCTAATAAAATATTCTTTAAATAGTAGTTCACTTTCTGTGTATCATTCCTATCAAACTTTCTTGGATTAGTTATCTTTTCCCTTTTGTTCGTTCTTGGTGATGAAGGCTAATTGAAGTACATATGCTCTCAAGAGATTGCTATTTATTACTTATTTTACTGCGTATTCTTCAGAAATCACTCCCCTGGTGTACCATGATGATAAATGGTTATTCCAGCTCCTGGATCATATTATCCTGCATATTCAACATCAATTCCTGGATGCTTTTCTTTGTCACATGATTGTTTGGCTACCTTGAGTCATTCAAAGAAGGCTGTCACGTCTATTTGGCTTGTCACTGTATCTTTTATCTCTTTCTTCAATTTTTCTGTTATGCTCTGTGATTTTGATCGATATCACAGTTTAGCTGAGTCGATATTGTACCATTAAATATGGGTCTAACTCTTGAAGGGTATAGAACTTACTAAGAGGTGAACCATAAACTGTCCTTATTTGTTTAGATGTTGGTAACTTGGTCTCCTACAAACTCCAATTCCAATTTTTACATTATCACGCCGACTGCATGGACATAGTAAGAATTTTTTTTTATCATCAGAATTTGATATTTTCTAATTGTTTTAGGAAGCTGTTCATCAAACTGTTAGTGTCCTTTTTAAAGATCCAGGAGTTCAGGAATTACTTGAACAGCTTTATCAAAAAGGTAATCACCTTTACTACACCCACCGTAAACTCATTATGTAAGAGTATTACTAACAAAGTAATGCATGGAAATGGTCTGAATTTAAATTTTGGAAGTACGTGATAAAGGATTTTCTTAACTTGTGACTCGACAGAGATTGCTAGGATGTTACTTGCATTGATTTTGGACATTAAATATATCTGTTCAAGTCGTACTCTGTGCATATATTTGCTGCTGAATGCGTGCGTTTTACTGTTATTATAGGCATGCGTGTTACTTCTATTTATAGATACTTCTGTTTTATTCTCCATTTGAATAATATGGGATGATATTCATGTGAAGATTCACAGGGCACTAGAGTAATTCTTCAAGCACACTAATAAAATGATGGAGTGATGGTTCTTATTTAAGTTTGATTTGGAACATTAGGCTAAATCGAGATTCAGGTTGCAATCATAGATTGTTTTGAGTTGCTCTACAGGTTTTATACTTTCTGTGAAACATCAAGAAAGATAGCATACCACTAAGAAAAGATAAAACTTAATGAAATTCTTATTCCTCTATTGTTGCCTTTGCATGTGTTTCAAGAACCTGTGTACCTTCATATCCTATTCCTCTTAACTCTTAAGAATACTATTTCTGTATGTAGATAAGGGCAGAGGAGTTAAACATTGTTTGTTGCAGTAATACATGTTTGGTACAAGTACAACAGAATAAAATAGAAAGTTTTGTTTTGGAATATTATCCTTTTTTTCTTGATTCAACTATCAAGAATTCATATTATATTCTGAAAAGTGCATTCACTGAACACTGGATATAAGATGATTTTAATTGCTTTCTTTAAATGAAAACTACTTCAGAAAACAAATGAATATCCATACAAAAGAAATATTCATTGTCTGTGTTGCATCACCAAGAAGTTATGTCACTAGCTCTGCTCTAATTATATGAAATAACTCATATTCAGCAGGTTCCTATTCTAAATTGCTCGCAGAAAAGATTGTCTGATGTCCTAGAGAATACACAGCTCAGATTTTAGCAAGAACTATAACATGCTTCGATTGGCAGCCTTGTTTCTTGTATTTAAGTGATTTAGTAAAGAAGATTAAGCTCTTATATTATTTTGATTCTTTTCTCTTATTCACCACATCAAATAAATCAAAATAGAAAAAACAGTCTTAAAAGTCATATCCTTCACCAGCTGTGTGGAACTAAATAGTATGATCACTAAAAGGCATTACCCAATACATTCAGTCTCTATCCAACAAAGTCCCTCAAAATGGTAGGCAACCGATCTACACCAGCACAAGGCATAAGATGTAAGCAAGCCTGACATGAATTGAATTAAGATAAATGACTGTCCTTTTAGTGTGCGTCAAATTAAGGCTCGACTTAAGGGGGAAATTGGTGCAAATACACACATATATATATATATACAAATTAAATGTAAACATGATAATTATATTAATTTTTTTTGTTCATATTCAGATTGGTTGGAAGGACAGGTTACTGAATACCTAGTTGCGATATTTGGTGATTACTTTACATATGTCAAGATGTAAGTCATTCCATCAGTTTGGGTATATCTATAAAATGGTTCCAAATAACTGCAATTCCAGTGATGGCTTATCTGAATCTGAAGTTGTGCAATTCAGCTAATCTTGCTCAACATATCTTCCTTGTGCATGAAGGTACATTGAAGAAGGATCATTTCGGCGATTTGTTGAGTCCTGCCTGGAAGAAACAATTGTCGTTTATGTTGAACATCTGCTTGTCCAGGTTCCTATCATGAATATAACATGTTTCGCAGTTAATTTAGAGAATATATTTGTAAATATTTCACCTAGCATTATCCATTTGACTCCGATTCTATTGTGCCTGATCTGCAGAAACATTATATCAAAGAAGAAACCATTGAAAGGATGAAGCTAGATGAAGAGATTCTCATGGACTTTTTCCGGGAGTACATAAGTGTTTCTGTAAGCCACATGCACTTTGATGGAACTTGAACTCTTCATCATCTCACCCCTGAAATTTCCCTTCCCCTTTCTCGTTTATATACATAACATGTGCATATATGCTACACTGGAGTACAGCCTATGCATAAGTTTCGTTCAACCTCTCCATTCAATAAAATAAATATTGCATTGCATTAAAAAGATGAACAAAGAAAAGGGGTACTTGAACTACGCATATATTTGAGTATACACAGACTAATGCAGTTTACTGGTCTACGGTCTATAGTTTCAATGAAATTAGTACTTTAGAGCAAGGTTATTGAGTATATGTTTCTTTTATTAATTAAAAAATTTACACTTTATATATTGCAGAAAGTTGAGAATAGAGCAAGGGTACTTTCTGACTTAAGAGAACTTGCTTCATCAGAGAGCCCTGATTCTTTTACACTTGTGTACACCAATATTCTTGAACATCACCCGGACTGTCCTGTACGTACAAATGTGTTTTCAAAATCTTTTTTAGTTTTGGTCGGTTAAAGCTATTTCCGTATCATTTTCCTCCTATGGGAAATAGGATTACTGCTCATTTGGTTTGTTATTAACCTTTCTCTTTCTTGGGTGCAGCTGGAAGTGGTTGCAAAAATTGTGAGCTTGCGAGAAGGCATACCAAGTAAAGATGCTAAAGAGGTAATTATTGATAATGTCTTAATTTCTCCTACCTGCTACTTAATATACCTCAATGCATTCATCATGAATTTTGCCTTCAACTTATGTTAAATGACGTACCGCTTAGCATAGATTCAGATCAACCAACGTGAACAGGACAATTAAGTTAGATTAGAGCCTTGCCCTGATTTTTTTCCAATTGTGAACCCAAAAGTTGATTAGGTGCAAATAAAGACAGTCTATTGGAATTTTTTTGATTGGTTTTTATAGAGTTGACAAAATGAGTCAAAATCCGAGTTTAACCTGGGACCCATCCCACATTTGTTTGGGCTGGACAAATTAAGTGCGTGCTCATTTGGATTGAGGGATTTGGAACTATAAATTTCAAATCCCTAATCTTCTTTGGATGGATTCCAAATCCGTAGGTATTCATCTTGTGGTAATCCTTTTAACCATAATAATGTATTTGAAGTCCATCCAATATTGGAGTTAATTGAGATCATCTCTCCAAATCCTTCATCGAATCCAAATACATTGATCCAAACTAAAACTAGGAGTAAGACTAGGATTTGTCTGGGGTCGGACAAAGTCAAGTAAAGCAAAATCAGTATGTCTGTTTATGCAATGAAAAACAAAAGTTCGTTTCCCCCGCCTTAATATACTAGTAGAGTGATTAAATGGGTAGTAATAAGCCCCAAAGAATTTGTGGCAATATTTTGGGTATTAGATAGATCACATGGTATATCCATCACAATAGAAGTTAAAGTGCGTATTTAATAAGACAAGACAACATAGTATTTAAAGGATCAACTCGAACACAACCCGTTTCAGACCATATCTTTGCATACCAAATCAGTTTTATTACTCTGACTGCACATATTTTTCTTGACTCTACTCGTCTTTTACTCGTCCATACCTACCCAAGTGTCCCTCTCAATTTGATACATCGTGAGTACGAATAACATAATAATTGATGTTCATTATCTATGTGAAACAAACAGGTTGTACAGGAGTGCAAAGAAATCTATGAAAGCTCCCTTGTTGATGGGAACCCTCCAAAAGGAGGCTTTGTTTTCCCCAAGGTGAAGTCCTTAGCAGCTTCCAAGAATTCACTGTGGCGTAAGCTGACCTAGTCCTAGATCGCTGCTCAATAGTTGTCTGTCATTTTTATAGTATAATTGAAGCAGATCAACTGTAAAATTAAAGAACCACCAGAAGAAACTATTAGCATTTGAATTGAGTTAATTGATATTGTGTTTTGATCTCATCACTTTTCATTTAAATAGAGATTAAAAATATAACAATCGAGATCAAAGTGTCAAAATGAAACTAAAATAGAACACTTTTCTGGGATAAAAGATGAAAAATATTCAAAAAATTGCAAGGCATGGTGCCATATAATACGTGGTGAAATAAAGGTGCATAATAAAAGGGCATTTTGTCATTGCACAAATCATGCACTATTATAAACTTGATGATGAGCAAGTGATCGTAAATGTGGGAATGACAGAAGTTTGAGATTGAGTAATATTGATATGGGGAAGAGAAGACTACCAAGGTTGATGAATCTCCGGACAGTGGATCGGTATTTGGCGAGAGGAGAAATTATTTAGTATAATCATTACGCAACGTCATCAAACAAACGTGGTGCAACTGTACAATATCATTATTACATGTGGAGTGAGAATTTACATCACCCATGTTCTGGGTAATATGAAAACAATTTTAAAATTTTATATACTAGGAGAACATGTATGTAATAATTATGTTCGGTTGTTCTGGGTAATATGAAAACAATTTAAAATTCTATATTCTAGGAAAACATGGGGTGATGAGGGATCTCACTTTACATGTAATAATTATGTTGGTCTGTTGTATCATGTGTACTTAATGACATGGTGCAATGATTATACCATATAATCTCTCAAGAGGAGATAGGATAGGAAAGGACAGAGGATCGAATTGAAGAGTGAGTAGGATAAATGTTTAGTGGAATGTGGTCATTTAGTTATTCTCTAAAAAAACACGTTAATTAAACTTTAATTGATTTGTTATTTACTCGGATCCTCACCAATTTTAGTGCTATTTAAACCAACAAAAATTAAAATAAAATTTGGTTGAGTTTGGTTGCTTTCAAGTCGAATCCAAATATACGTACGAATTTGTGTTTATTCCTGACCATTTGTAAGCGTTAATGATATGGGTCAACTCTTCATCATCATATATTCAAATGTCAGTCCCTATTTGTAGATGCTTAATGATTTTCTGGATTGAGAAAAATAGCATCATAAAAAGTGTTAAAACTTTTGGGAGTAGTCAACAAAAATCCATAATCCCAATACGGCAATACCCACATGCCAAAAAAGTGTAGTTCAAAGTTTTATGACTTGACTTTAATTGAGCTTTAATTACTAGGGTTTTGCTGTTATATATTGTCAAATTTACTCAAATGAATAAACTGGTATAAGGTCGTGTTTGTTCGTACTAATATTTTGTATTTTATTTTAGAAAATGAAGTAAATTATGTCGTTAATAAAGATAGAAGAAAAACTTGAAGAATAGTACCAACTATCAAGTGACTCGGTTCATCAAATGCATCACCAAATTCACCATAGACAAACTCAATAGCTACAAGTACAAACGTAGACCCAAATGCAACATGTCATATTTATTAATAATAATAAAAAATTAAGTTCAAACTTTTATCTTTATTTTTTCTTTGGGTGAGGTTGATAGAAATAGTATCAAGTAAGCCAATTGTATGGCTGCTATTTTTTTGTAATAAATAAGGAACTATTCAATTTAGATTAATAAATGCACTTTATTTATAATGGTCATCTTAATTTTATGTAATAATTATCTAAACAGAAGGATAGAAGTCCTTAGATCATAGGGCTATGGGACAACCCGACTAATCTCCAAGGCCATGATCTAGAACATATTCATGAGTCGTATAATCCATTTGAGATATGACATCATTGAATTCGGTTAGACTCTCACTGATGTATATACTCCGATGAACTGGAGGACGCTGGGGGTCCATGAACGTGACTGGGATAGTCGATACATAAAAGTGGGCGACTTGCTGGGAAGACAAGTACACTGAATACCCCAACTAGGAAATAACTCACCATGGAAGCGGTAGTCGCATATCGGGTTTGAAGTTATTCCTATTTGTAATAGTATACGAGGAACGATCCTTATTACTTGAGGTGATAGGATTTATCTGGTGCGAGAACTTCTATGCTTTGATGTGAACTCCGACTAACTGGAGATTACCAGAAGGTCTTTGTGGGTTCGTGTTGGGTATATGGGAACTTGTATGCAGGTTCATGTCATCAACAGATGATCCATTGACCCGACTTGATAGGTTGAAGATTTCTCCTATGAATCTCTGTGAAAAACGAATTCCAGTAAAACCCTCGGTCGAGGTACCTAACGAGTTTATGAAAGTAGCTTAGAGTCTAAATTAATTAAATGAGATATTAATTAATTAATTGGACTATTTAATTGGGTGATTAAATAGGGCCATAATTAATTAAAGTGACTATGCCATTAATTAATTAGAAGACTTGGTCTTCAAATTAAAGGGTTCTAGCCCATGTAGAAAAAGAGAAGAGTTAGAGCTTAAAGCATATTCCTAATTGTATTATTATTATTATTATTATTATTATATATATATATATATATCATATCTCATAGTGAGATATAGATCTAAGATACATATCTAACAAGCAGGGGCGGACCTAGACGGTTTTTGTCGGGGGGGCCAAAGATCTTGTTGGTAGCAAACTTTATATTCATCAAATGAATGGTAACATAATTGCCTAAATTTCAGAAATTATTATTTTCTTTGACCCTACCGATAATTAGCTCACTTGAGTTATGCATTTGACTACATAACATCCAAAAGAAAATTAAATATCTATAAATAAAATAAAGTAAAATAAAAAAGTGAATATGACTATATAATGTCTAGAAGAATTTGAATTTTCACAAAAAATATGATTATAAAATGTCCCAAAAAAAGTTGAATTCCATGAATAAATATGAGTTTTAACATGTCCAACAAAAATTTGAATCTCATGAATACGAGTATAATATCAAAAAATATTCGAGTTTCCATGGAAAAATAAGAAGGAAACTAATTAAATTCCATAAATAAATATGACTATATTGTATTGTCAAGATAAATTTGAGTTTTCATCAAAACATAAAAGAGGAAACACAAATACCATGATGACCTATAGCAATGAAGAGTCGAACATGATACCTCACCCAACACAGAAAAGAGCCTTACCACTGTACCAATTGGTCTTTTGTGTTCATGTTTACATATACAAATATATATAGAATATTTTTTTATGGGGGGGCCATCCCCCCCCCCCCCCCCCCTACCCCCTCCCCCGCGTCCCCAAGGGGGTCCGCCCCTGCTAACAAGTCTTCAAAAGGAAGAAAACTTTATCTCCTCTCTCTCTCCCAAGAAAGAGAGTTCGACTTTTGCTCCATTTTTGTCCTCTAGTTTAGATCTTGATAATATATATGTTCTAGCCGATTAGAATTATCAAGGTTTTCGTGATATTGTAATTTATCAACTCGTAAGAAAGGAGAAATTACATTTTTGACGTGCTTGAATTTGCAAGGAGATAGGTATAACTTTATTCTAAAGTTAATTTATCGTTTATATAAATTTATATATATACATCTGGATTGTATCATGACAAGATTATTTAGGAAACTCTTAAAAGTTTTTGTTTTTCGCTAGTTGAAGGGTCGTTTTTCCTATGAATCTCAACAGAGATGGGTAGCCCTTATGGTCTGATTAGATGACAATTAAATCAGTGACTTCTTATTTTGTTTAATTTTCTCTACTAACTAAACTTTTCTCCAAATATTTGAAGGTGGTAGAAGTAAAATCAATTGTGTACCTAACCAATTTGTATTCATTTAAATAATTCATTCAGTTTTCTTTTAAAGATTTTTTTTTTCGTCCATTTGGTTTGAGCCCATAAAAACATAAATATGAATGAAATTGAGGAAAAAATGCACTATCCTACATTGAGTTTGAGAGTAACAATTTAGCTAGTTATATAGCTAAAAAATGGTATAAGGGTTGGGCCCCTTTGGGGTACCAAAGATTTTAAAGGGGTGAGGGCCTAGTTGATTAAAGGTTCCCCACATGCGCGCCGCCGCCGTCCGTCCGGCTCGGGCTTTGGGCTACAAAAGATTTATTTTTTAGAGAAAATTAATTAATATTTTGACCCAAATACTAATGATAGATCCGCCAACCGAACAGGATCCGCGTATGACCCGGTTCGACAGGGAAAGATCCGCGCGCCCCTTTCATGTGAAGTGGTGTGTTGGTTTGGTTCAAACCAAACCGTTTGCACCTTTTCGGTTCAAACCATACCATTTGTGCCTTTTCGAACCAACTGGTCATATCCGAATGGACATTCCCTTTAAAAACCAGCCTTTCAATTGCAATAAATAAGAGAAGAATCTGGCCAATTCTTCACTCCGAATTTTACAAGCATATAAGCAAATTACTCTCTCTTTCTCTTATCTCTTCTTCACTTAAAATATTCGTCGAAGTTCTGTTTGTTCAAAGTTCGTCGTGGGTTCTTTGTTCGTGCAAACAAGGAGTATCAGACTGTTGTATCTTGGGAGACTACCGGGGTTCGACTGTGTGCACCGTAGGCAGCCCGAAAATATTGTCTTAAGGAGATTGCTTCCACAGCCTCAGTCTTACTACATTTTATTTCCTTATTTTCGATACTAATTCAGTGAAGTTTAATTTAATTATCGTATCTGCCAGTTAAAATAATTTCTCTACGTCTCTTGCTATTCAATCTTTATAAATTAAACCAGATTTATTTTTAATCATTTTTCATCTTGTTTTCGTAATTAAATTTTCTTTCTACATTTCTGTTCATATATGTAATTAGTATAATTACATATGAAACATTGATTATTTTATCCAATTATATTGATTTCAATTACTTAAACTTTCTCAAACAAAGTTACTGCACTTTTTAAAAATTCAAGTTGAAACACCAATTTTATTTTAATAAGCTTCTGCTCCACTACTTTGTTCTAATTAGAAAACCTGAATATAGTAATATAAATAAACTATATTAGTTCAGTAAACTTTACTTAATTATAACTATAGTTTATACTTAATTACTTTTATAGTTACTATAAGAAATATAAATTGAGTATATTTCTGTTACACAAATTGTTAAACACCAACAAACGCATCAAACATATAATATATGAGAACTTCTCTCGGCATGAATTCTGTAAAACTTCAAGTTCAAATAGTAATATTTTTGTCACACATATATACCTAATCACGTAACCTGTATTTATATGCTTTGTGATTATCCTATATAAACAATTATCGACAAATCTATGAATATGACCGCTCAAAATCTTCAACTAATCTCATAGATTTCCATCCAAAAAGGAACTACTAACAAAATACAATTCCGTATTCCTAAAATTATAAATCATAGAAGTGTTTCTAGATAGTTATTTTTCTAAAAAGTAGCATATGAAGATAACTGAGCCACGACCAACATGTGATTGGTCTAATGGAAGTTTAAGTGACTAGTCACTATAATGTAGCGAACTCAAGTACGAATTCTTGTTGGGAAATGTTCACACATAATGTGTCTGTCGCGTCTCGAAAGGGATTAAACCCTTGGAAAACAAAAATAAAATAAAATTGAACCACTATTTTCTAGCTATAACTTTCGATAGGTTTTCATCGAAAACACATAAAAGTTTATGTGTTTGAGTCGACCGAGACAAAAATATTATGTAGTTTCTACTTGAACATATTTATTTAATTTACAAATTTTTTAAATATTTGTCGAAAATTTCTGGAAAAAAAATGAAAACTTCCCGTGAAATTTTTAATATTTAATTGACCAAAACTTAAAAAAAAAAAACTTAATTCCTTGTTTCTAACCATTATTTCAAATTTACATCGCAAGGATAAAAAAAAAATTATCCACTTTCATTAAAAAAATCAGCACAAAATCAAAATGGTATGAAATGGACTAGTACAAGTTTATCGGGCCTGCTTTATATTCATTTTGGTTCATGCATTTCGAAATTCGTTGGATCAAACAACATTAAATTAACTTCACTAACTCAAAAACAAGAAATTAGTATTTCAACTTAAAATATTAATCCTTCAATCGTAATTATTGTTTGTATCCGAAAAATCACCTCCGGGTTGTCAGGAGATAGTGGCCTGATTAGAGTTTGGGCTGACAATGGGCCAGATCAGTCGCGGGCCATAATATAAAACAAGCCCAAGAAATCAATTCACATCAAGCAGGCCCAATGAATTAATGCAACAGGCTGACCTCAAAGCAAATAATTAAGTAATGGCCCATTTAAGCAATGAGGCCTAAAACTGACCCAATAGCAAATATGGCCAATTAATTAAAGGTATTAATTTAATTAATTAAAGATAATTACAAACATGCCACGTAATTATCTGGCCAAAGAAAGAGATTAAAAGTAACCACTTCCTAATATATCTCAAAGTTGGTTATAAAGGCTAAAAGATAGGGGATTTGGCAGAATTCAAAATTAACTGCCAACTAAGTCTTCAAAGGAACATGGAGCACAAATATGGCAAATAACTGCCCAAGTAGAGTGGAGATCATGCAGGAAGTGGAAGAATTCTAATATGTCTTTGCTTTATATTGATAGTCTGTTAGTTCAGGTTTTAAATTAAGTTGACATGTTTTAGATTGCTTGATAATCAGCTCGATGGTTAATAATTCTACAAATCCCTTGATATATCGAGCGAGCCATTGATTTGGCTACAAAGTTTTGGCATTTCAGAAAGGTTATCATAAATTATTTAAGTCCTGCGGCCAGGCAGGCATGGAAAAGAATCAGGGGTAGTGTTTGCCTATTCCGCCGCAATCGATTGATTAGAAGTCAGCCTTATCAGGAAATTTAATTATATTTTACATCGATATCAATATGTCCAATTTTTAAATCGTTATGTTTGCACGCACAAACATTGGCACGCCCGCACTTATTTTACACCATATCGAGTCATTTGCACGTCGAGGCAAGCTATGCAAAATTTATAGCAAACAATTATTTAATTCATGTAGACATAATTTGACACGAAAAACATACATTTACAACATTCAAAATATAATCAAACTACAACATTTATGAAACTCAAATCATGATTTAGTTAGCATTATTTTAGATTTTAAAATTTTAAAATTTTAAAAGTAAAAGAATATTCAATTATGTTTCGATTGTTACACACAAGTTTTAAAATACCCAAATCAAAATATTTGCTTCGATATATTTAGATGCCTGAATATAAATTTATATTTAATCACAATAAAATTCAAAAACTTTAAAACTCTAATATTTCCTTACAAACATTTTTTTTTTGATAAGCAAAAATGTGTTCCGTGACGAAAGTACATACATATGGCCTTAATAGCTAATATTCAAAATGACTAGGTTTTGACAATATTCAATATTTGGAAAGGGGGTCCACCTAGACCTCGAACGGGGGTTGTGCTTGGACTCTCCGGTCACTTTCCACGGCCTTATTTTGTGTATCAGATTCTTTCTTTTGCTTTTTTTTTTATAGATATATCAGTTCTAAATTTAGGAGAAAAACATATTGAATCAGAATGAATAAATTTCGAATTTCCTTAAAAATTCAGAACCAATTGTTAAGCCCCAAAAAATATAGCAAAATTTGCAACATCCATTGCTTTTTTACAGAATTTTCGGAAGCACTGTTGCAATTCTGAGAAAAAAGAAAAATGATATCCTAATTATAAGTCAAAATTCTTTTCTTAACAATTTTTCTAATGCCCACTCTCAAGTTTCAAAGCCTTGCCTTTGGCCTATACAACAATTATGCGGTGAGTAAATTTTATTTGGTGAGATCCGTCAATTCATGGAGTTGGTAATGCATATACCCTCACAAGCCTGCTATATGATGAGAAAAAACTAAAATATGGCGACATTAACTTCGAATGAAGGTAATGGGTGACGAGCAATGACCCAGGAAAAATAAATTAATAACAAAATTTTTGTTTAATTAAGGAACCTGTGAATCTCCAATCCTCAATAACAGATTTTGATCGAGTTATTAAAATCTGGGTTTTTTTCTTTTTTTTTAATCAAAACAGTTAGATGTATAGATTATCAGAAAAAAAAAAAAAAATTGATGTAAGTATATATTCTGTCCCAATGCTTTCAATGATGGCCTGACTTGCATTAAATGAGGTACTATTTCTCCAGATTTTATTCCTACGTACGTATAATGTTGTTGTACTGGCCTCATTTTTTGATTTCATTGGAATGTTTAAATGTTCATTGTGAAATGTTTTATGTTACTAGAGAAGTGCACGAGCGTTGCACGTGATTAACTAATTTCCTACGTTAATTGAATCATATAATTATTTTTCATCATACTATGATGTTAATGACAAATCACATAATTTTTATAATTAAATTACTTTAATTATTACTATATATGTTGTTATCAAGAATTTAAAGTTATTATCATAAATATCTAAAACCAAAATCTGAAAATAAGAAACGAACTATAACTACTCTAAGTATTTATAACCTAAAACTACATGTCTACATTCATCCTTGACCTTAATATTTTCATCTTAACATTTTTTTCCATCTAAACTAGTTTTCACAGATTCAACCTTTTTTTTTTGTTTCAACCGGTTTTGCCAGTTATATCTTTCTTTTACTGAATTCATCAATTTTCAATTACATGCCTAATCTATTTTTACCAATTTTCCTCAATTTTGGCGATTAAACTTATTTCATTGATGTAACTCGCTTTTACACTCATTTTATATTTTTTCATTGAATTCGACTCATTTTCACCGGTTTTAACCATTTATATATGGTAATATTGCAGAAAACGTCTTTGGATTCTCGTCCCAAACTATATTACCTCACAGAATTTCGTTCTGTAATTTAATATTCTTTTGAAATATCGTCCCAAACTAATTACTAATTTTGATTTTCGTCCCAAATTATATCAACTCGTCGAATTTCGTCCCGTAATTTACCATTTTGTATGAATTTAGTCCCAATATCAAATTTCTAATTTAATGGAAATGACGGTTCACTCTTGTAATTAGTTTGGGAGAAATTCTGCAATATTATATAATTAATCATGTTAAAGTTTACCACGTCATGACACGTAAGTAGCCATGTGGTAATTAAGCGGATAAATGAGCAATTTCCGTCTCATAATTAACGGTGGGACGATATTCCAAAAAAATATTAAATTACGGGACGAAATTCGCCAAGTTGATATAGTTTGGGACGAAAATCCAAAATCAGTGATTAGTTTGGGACGATTTTTGCAATTTTGCCTTTATATATTTTGACTATTTTTACTTAAGCCAATTATAAGTTTTTCAGTTAACTAAATAGTACTTTAGTTTATCCATACAACATAAATGTGACATTTTTTTTAGGTTCTTTAATGTTAATAATTGATAAATCTTAATAAATGTCCAAAGAAATATCAATTGCACCTACTTTTACACTGCTTTTACCATATCTTTGTGGTTATTTTAACCCATTCTTTGACCGATTTCACATGTTTTTGTGTTTTATCCCATTTGTTAAAATCAATTCACCCATTCTCTCTAGTTTAACCCTGATTTTACCTATGCAACCTTTTTTTTTGCCAATTCAAATGATTTTTTTTTGTTCTTTTTCTTTTATCGACTTGATCCCCCCTTGTTATTCCATGTTTAGCCAATATAATTCATTTTTTACCAGTTACTCGTTTTTTTGTCACTTTACCCCATTGTTTAATCAATTGTACCATTTTTTTGTTTTAACTCATTTTTCTTCTATCTATTTCGTTTCCCATTTATTTTACCATTTTTTGTATCATATATTTTTTAACTGAATTTTACATGTTTTCACCGATTTTATTGTTCTATGTTTTGACATATTTTGGCGTAAGTCAATTATAAGTTTTCAGTTAATGAAATAGTAGTACTTTTTTCTTTCATATAGCCCGAATGTGGTCTTTTGTTTTTAAGTTCTTTAATGTTTTTGATGTTCTTAGAGAAATGATAATTTTTTAAGAATTGTCCAAATAAATATCGATTTACATGCTTTTATACTGAGTTTATCATTTATTTTTTGTTATTTTAACATGTTCTTTCACCGATTTCACCAGTTTTTTGTGGTTTATCTCATTTGTGAATCAATCCATCCATTATCTCTAGTTTAACTCAATTTTAGTCAATTTTATTTTATTTGTTAATCAATTCACTTATTTTCTCCGATTTAACCCAATTACAGTTTAATTTTACTTATTCATTTGCTGATTTAACCTATTTTTTGCCAATTAACTCATTTTTTTTCTTATTCTTTTATCGATTTGATCTGTTTTTTTGTTATCCCATGTTTAACCAATGTCATCCGTTTTTTCATTTACCTTGCTATTTTGCCAATTGCACAAGTTCTTTATATTATACTCGTTTTTTTTTATCTAACTCATTTTTCCAATTATTATTTTTTTATCATATATTTTTTAATTGAATTTTAAACATTTTTACCGGTTTTAACCACTGGCTTAAGCCTATTACAAGTTTTTTAACTAATTGAATAGTCCTTTTTTTATTCATGTAGCACTAATGTTGCATAATTTTTATTTTTTTTAGGTTCTTTAATGTTATGAGGTTTTTTAATAAGAGATAACTTTTTAAGAATTCTCCAAATGAATTTTCGAAGAAACATGGAGTTATAGTTTTTTTTATTACAATTATTACCATTAATATTTTAATGAGCTATAAAATTTTAAAAGATAATTATGAGGTTGATGTATTTAGAAAAGACTTATTGTCTAATTATACTTCTAGGATTCTTTTCTTTTACATGAATGCCATATAATTAAATATCACAATATATTTTAAATAAGGGTATATTAGTAGTCTTCACAAAAAAGGGAAGAAATTTTGTTTGACTAACTTGTACTTTTATATGTATATAGATATAGATATAGATTTTCGTTGCAAAATGTATTTTTTATTTCCAATTTTGTTAATTTTTTTTAATCCTTTTAACTTCAGTCTGAATGTGAGAGTTTTCAAAAATAGTTTAAAAGGGTTAATTACAGGGACCTCCCCTGAGGTTTGGTCAAACTCGTGCCCAATTCCCTCGAAGAATGCTAATTACCCGGAGGTCCCTCGAGATTTCAAAAATATTACAACCGTTAGGGTTCCGTTAATTTTTGCTTACGTCATCATCAAATTTTCGGTCGATTGCCAATTTTGCCCCTGACTTACTGTAGCAAATTTGTATGGACTATATTACCCATCTCAGCAAAGGTTACGTTGTTGCATGAGAAAGAATCTAATAGCAATGTCAAATTTATATGTGGATTAAAATGTTGTAATTTTATATATAATATGTAATGACTTTATTAATGTATATTCATATTTAAAATAACATTTTAAATATGTCTAAAGTATTTTCTTACTTATTGTAAAATATATGCAAAGAGAAATACACTACTAACTCTTACAAAAAAAATTTTCATCCATTATTATTTTAATTAAAGCATGTAAAATTTATATAATCTGTAATTTAAAATGTAAAATGAATAAATTAACAATACACAACAAATAATAAGTCCAATAAATCTAATAATTCATAAATAGGGTAAGTTCATTACATTTACCTCCCTGAGAGGTTTCAAATCTTACTACATTCGCCCAAATAGTCAACAAAAGTGTCATAGAGACACCAAAATATCACAATATACTCCCTTACATTCTATAAAACTTAACATACCATCCAAACTATTCATAAAAAACTACTTGTCCAAAAAACACTTAAAAACCCAACAAAACATACCAATATGTTCAAAAACAGCAGCAAAAGATAAACATTCATAAATTTAACTTCATAAACAACATCAATTCAATCAAGTTGTGAGGGCTGGGAGGCTGGGGGTCCTTCTTGGCTGTTCATGTCACGCCCCTAAATTTAAACGTGACTGGCCGTGCCGTCGCAACAAACCAAGACGACACGAAGCCCTCCATATGAATCTATTCATAACTTTAGAACAAAAATCGAGAAAGAGTCATCTATAATTTCATAAAAATCGTCTCAATACAAAGCATCTAACATCTTAACAAACTAAAGATAAACCAAAATGCTAAAATCCACTCTAATTTAAAGAATAAACAAGATTAATTGTATCTAGCGATCTAGTTACTAATAAAGTAAAGTAGCTCCACTTTCGATACGCCTTCCTATTCGACTCTTTGCTCCACGAACTAACTAAATCTCTGAAATAATCAACATTGTGATGGGTGAGCCGCAAACTCAATAAGCAGTTCAAGATACAATCTTACTGGATCAAACATGGGTTTACAAAATTACAATTTTATACTTGCAAACAGTATATTTAATATAATTTAACAAAACGATTTCATAGAGCTAATACATAGATTTACAAAGATCAAAAACAAATATTTTCAAAGATTAGTAAGCTCGCAGACAAACACTACGACCACTATTATAACCCATGGCACGGGCTGTTAGCATATGGATATCCATGGTCCAAAACAAAAATACTCCAAGTGATAAACAATTGGAGGCCAAAACAAAAATATTCGGAACTAGTTCCTGTCGCTAACCAAAATCCCCCAAAGGGGCCCAAAACAAACGCATGTCAGAACTGAGAGCTTAACGAAACAATATTTTTCTCCAAGTGTCAAAATCAAACAATCCTTACATGCAATCAACATAAAGATATTTTATGCTTGATCCAAGTTGGTCAAAAAAATCTCATTGTCCTTTCAATTTCAAAATACAAATAATTTTATTCATTAGTTCAAACTTTAGAATCATAACAACGAGATATATTTTTCAAACAGTTAAAATATACTATAATATATAATAATACGAAGAAAATACGAGTAGAAAAGCATCAAGAACTACTTACCTTAAATATTCAAAATCTTTACTAATGTAGCAATCAATTCTTCGGGACGTCTTAAATGCGATAAAGGTTATATTTCTTTTCCCCAACTTCCTGTCTATGCCGATCTTCTTATGACATTCTCATGCTCTACTTTGCTATTAGTCCATCTATTATGAACTTCTATTAGGACTATAACTCTTATTGTTATTATCAAAAGAAACCTTATCTAAAAAGAAGAACTATTAATAATTAAAAGTGTAGCAATAGAACTGCATATAGTTTTATCTAACCTTCTATCTTTGACTTATCCACGGCTTCCTTCCATTGATTAATATATACACAATATAGGTTAGAATCCTTTAAGAAGCTATTTACTAATTTACTAATGTACCCATAGCATAACAAATAAATCTCTGCCATTCATGTCCAAATGGAAAAACTAGGAATTTATGGACCAATGCCTTTAACAACTAAAAATTGACTTTAAAAGCATAAAAAGAGTAGGGGTATTACATTTCAACACCATACTTTTAGCCCTTGATCTTCTTATACTTCCCACAACTTGGCCAAGTGGAGTGTTATTGTCAAATTCTACCTTGTTAACTCTAGCACCACTTGAAGTTCCAGCTTCCCCCTTGTCTAGCAACCTGCAAATACAATGAATCAATTATTAATGAATGAATCAATTATTGGAATGCTAACTAATGCAAACTACACAAACTTATAGTGACCTGTGGTTCTTCTCTGTTGGTTCCACAGGGCGGATCCAGGATTTTTGGTCGGGGGGGGGGGGGGGGGGTGGGGGCTAAACTTATACAAAAAAAAAAATTGTCAAACAGTTAAACTTAAAGTTTATATATTCACGAGAAAATATATGTCGCAATACAAAAATGGGGATGTGGAGTTTGACAAAAATAAAACTTTAAGCAAGTATGCTCTATGAACTCTCTCTCGAATGTTAGAATCATATAAAGTTATATGAGGTCATAGACCGGGATCACTCTGAAGCTCGGGCAAGTTCGTTTCAATATGAAAGTTTGGAAGCTCATGCGGGTCACTTTGAATGTGAACTTGACTTGAAGACTCATCGTGAGGTGAAAGTGTAGCCTTAAAGTATCTCTGCATATTTCTAACACTATAAAATGTACAAAACATAACTATATCAAGAATAATGACATACTCAAGAAGTAGAAGTTAAATATAATAGAGACATAATAACGACAAGACTTATTTTTCATTCCATTTGATAAAACAAGAGAGGTTGAATCCCAATAGGCCAATAAATGCTAATAAAAAACAATTAAGAATATAAGATTAGTGTTTGAATTTCAATAAAAAAAAACTATTAACCATCCAAGATTAGTGTTTGATATGTAAATGAATACTATTAACTCTATTGCATCTTGATTTAATTATCATATTATTTTAATATAATACTATTAACTCTATTGCATCTTGATTTAATCATCATATGAAAATCTTAACAAAAATATAACTTTAAGCACAAAAATGAAACTTGAATCTAAAAATTGATTTTGGGAAGTGAATATAAACATTAATAATGAATATATAACACTATTAGTTTATTACAGAAGCACAATTGCACAGACATATATCTTAAATATATATAGAAAAAATTACTAACATTCACAATTGGGCCTTTTTGTGTTCAAGACTTCAATGGGTTGGGACTTGGGTTGGTTGGATGGATGGTCGGAGGTGGGGCGGCGTCGGTCTGGTGGCAGGAGGTGGCAATAGTGGCTAGAGTTAGGGTTTGGAGATGTTGGGAGTAGAGAAAAATTGGGCTTTTCATTGGGGCTTAGAAATTTGGTAGAGTGAGTTATTATTAGAGTGGGTTGTGTGATATTAATTGGACTAAGATTATATTTGGGCTGAAAATTTTATATTGGGCTAATTTATTGAATTTTTTTTTTTCAAAAAAAAATAAAAATACACCACTCCTATACTAAAAAAAAAAAAAGTCCGCCTATGGTTCCACTGTTGGTTGTCTTCTTTTTTTTGGTTTGTCCACCATCACAAGTCCTTTTGTTGTGTCCAAGTTGGCCACACCTACTACACTTCAGGTTTGCTGACCTCTTTGATGGGAGTACATTTTCTTTCTCACCTTGCTCTCTTCTCCTTTGTTTTTTTGGCCTACTTGGCTGTCTTTTCAGAGGTGGGGGGAGTACAACTTGAGGTTCAACATGGTCCATTTCAGGCCAAAACATTTGATCATGAATGCCCCTGATCCTTTCATCGTAGGCCATCAAGTAAAAACCGTTGTAGTAGCTTCTGCCTGTATAGATTTCCACATTGTCCCTCTTATGTTCTATGGCTACCAATGCATACTTACAAGGAATGCCACTCACCTCCCAGTATCTACAGCTACATGACCTAGTGCTCAAGTTCACTATGAAGTGAATGTTGTTATCTTTCACTTCAAACTCATCATCCCCACCAATAACAAGTACACATCAATTTGCCTCTTGTTCTCAACAAGTTAATCTTAGCAACTATACCCTCACACAATGCACCAGTCCACGTCATCCCCTTGTTATACTTATTGTTCAACCTATGCATAACCTTAGACCTCAAACCATCCATCAATTTATAAATAGGTGCACCTCTAAGGTCTCCAATCCAATGATTAAATATAATCATTTTAAGCCTAGTATCAAAATCATGTCTAGACCACAACGTAACATCTATTTCCATCAACCAATCATGAGATTGGGGCTTTACCTCTTTCAACTTCCTCATTGAAAAATTGAACATGGCGAGATTGTAAGTCCTTGCAGCAGCCCAAAACCACTTCCTCACCAACATACCAGCATGAAGGGTCCTCATATTTGCATAGATATGCGTGACACATTTCCTGTTGATAGCAGCGGGAACTTTCTCATTGATTGCCTCTACCAGCCCCTGAAAATTCACATCCAATTAAACATTAAATAACTTAACAATCACCCGTCTCTGTAGTACCAGAATGAACAAATGACAACTAATACATAACAAATAAGTCCTTATCATTTGTAACTCATTACATTATGATCCTTCTACTAAATAAGACATAAATATTAAATCCTTTCAAGAACTATATAATTACAATACAATACAAATATTGTATAAATGATTACCTTTTGTCTGTCTGCCATGAAAGTCCATGGCCTTTCCTCAGTGTTGAATCCTCCAATAAACATCTCCAAGCAATGGAAGAAAAAACCCCAACTATCTTTGTTTTCACTTTCAACTACAGCAAATGCCAATGGGAATATCCCGTTGTTCCCATCCAATCCAACTGCAGACAATAAAATTCCTTTATAGGGACCTTTCAAGTGACACCCATCAAGGCCCAAAAATGGACTGCATCCAACAAAGAAACCTCTTTTCAATGCATTTAAACCCAAAAAGATCCTTTTGAAAATAGGAGCAAGTGGAATACTTTCAGACCCTTCTTCCACCACATCATCTCCATCACCATCACTTGTAACCATAAATTGGATCTCAACTAGACTCCCAATATTTGTGTTCCTAACCATTTCAGCATACTTTGGCAGCAAACTATATGACTCCTTATGACACCCTTCAACAATGCTCATTGCCTTCACATTTGCTCTGTACAATTGCATGTACTTGGGAGTTATCCAATACTTTTTCAGCTCATTTCTCAATCCCCTTGGTTTCATATCAGGATTCTCTCTCAAAACACTCACGAACTTATCAGCCATCCAACTTGAGCTTGCCTCCTTAACGCCACCAACTCTAACACATGTATGCACTGGTTTAAGAGACTTGATCATGAATGTAACACCATCAGGCATTGGAGATGCATGAATTCTCCAAAGGCAATCTAATTCAGCACAAACTGCTGTAACTCTTGTCCTCTCATTCTTTTCTCTTATAATCTCAAAACCCTCCCTGATCACGAACTCCCTCAGTGCCTCTCTAAAGTGATCAACAGTGGGAAATTCCATACCAATATTCAAATTGATTATTTCAGAAACATTATCAGGAAGAATGAACTCATTCCTGTCAATATACCCAGCCATTGGGTCATTATCAAACTCCTCATCTGAATCATTTTGAGTTTCACAGTGATCATCTGACTAATAATCACTCAATGCATCCTCAGTTTCAACATGTTTCTTCCCCTTTCCTTTCTCCACTCTCTTGCAACCTGATCATTTCCTTCTACCCCAGTATCAATTTCCACATCACTTCCTACCCCTTGCACATTGGCAGTTCTTACATGTTCCACCCCTGCAACATTGTTACCATCTCCTAAATCACCCTCATCAAATTCAGATTCTTCACCCTGCCCCTCAGATTCTTCAGATTCATCATATTCTGTAGATTCATCAGATTCAATGACTTTTTCAATTTCAACACATTCACTACCTTCTTGATTTTCAACCACTGTTGCTGCTTCATCATTTTCAAAGGTTTGAACATACAAATCAATTGTACTCTTCATCTTGTTCTTCTCAAACATATTGAACACATACTCATCAGACAACAACCTTGATTTGTCTGGCCTACCAATGGTTGTATCACCATAACTCATCACAATAACAGTATTGAGTTTTGATGACATATTCTTCAAAGCAATATCACAGACATCAGAGAGTAGGTCCATGTACTTGTAGTTCACAGATTGTATGTTCTTGAGGATGAACATCTCATCCCTGAAGTGGACTACAATGTCATAAAACATGATATGTACAATAGATAACAACAAAATTCAGTAAACCAACAATTTAAATCAAAGGTACCAACAATTTAAATCAAAGGTGACAACAAAACCAGTAACCAAACACCAACAATCCCCTTAAAAACACCGAATCTTAAAATCAGTACTCAAACACCAACTTACATTAAACTTACAATTTCTGAAGAAATAAGACACTACAATGTGTATATATGTGTACATACAGTGTAGTACATAATACCAAAACTAAAAAAAAAAAAAAAAAATGGACAAAATATCCTAAACATAGAGATAACAAACTCAAGATGTAAGAAATCTTGATTTATTTTGAAGAAACTAACATGCATCACTGAAATAAAATATTTTTCACCAAAAACAACAACAAACATAAATTAATTTTTTTTATTTTACCTTGGTTTTCTTTGTAGAAGAGGGCCGGGAAATGGGTGCTTTTGGTTGGGTAGCGTACGGGTTTGAAGAATTTTGCAATGTTAGGGAGGAAAAAGCTTTGGTAGGGAGCAACAATGGTGAAGAAAATCAGTGGGGGGTTGGGGTTTGGGCGGGAATAGGAAGAGTCAAGGATAGATCGGTCATTTCAGTTGCAAGATATTTTGGGCTATTTTATTTTATTTTTTCAATTAAAAATCTCGAGGGTAAAAGGGTAAAAACACACATTCCGTCCAAGTTCGTCGACTTCCGTTAGGGTTTTGTAATGTTTTTGAAACCTCGAGGGAGGTCCGAGTAATTAGCATTCTTCGAGGGGATTGGGCGTGAGTTTGACCAAACCTCAGGGGAGGTCCATGTAATTAACTCTAGTTTAAAATGTATAGAGCTTCTTTGACAGCCGATTGTCCTGTCAACTTTTCACATGCACCGCCTTCTATTCCTTCCTTACTAACATATCTATATTCAATTACTTCATACATGGTTTACTCTGTTCTTATATGAGGTTGTCCTATCAACTTTTCCTCTATTTCCTTCATTGTCTTCTATGATCTTCATACTTATCTATATTGAATTTGATTTGTTTTCTTACATTCAAAGGTTCTTTTCTCTTCTGTTTTCCAAAGGGATTTGGTTCTTGGTATGCTCATTTTTTCAGTACGGTATTTTATGTATGAATAATAGCAATATTGATTTCTTAAAAACAAAAGTTTGTACTGCAGGTTTGTTCCCTGATTACCTTCTCAAGTTTCTTGTAATTCTTTGTGGTCTTAGTTTAATCTATATTGTTCCCGTTCTTTGTGTTCTTAAGTTTGTTTTAGTTCTTCTTGTTCTTGATTTATTCATGTGTTTAGCTTGGTTGTTTTCTTGCTTATGGGTTTATGTTCATTTGCAGAAGATCTCTTGTGCCTCTGATTTTGTTATCTTCTGGTATTTTAGATTATTTGCTCTCTTCTTGCTTTGTTGTTATTATCTATATACTTATTTCTATTTTTTATATGATTTTGTATGAATAATAGCAATATTGATTTCTCAAAATAAAACTTTCTACTGCAGGTTTGTTCACGTTGTTTATCTTCTCAGGTTTGTTTTAATTTTTTATGTTCTTGCTTTAATCTATATTCCTCATGTTCTTTATGTTCTTAAGTTTCTGTGAGCTTAGTTGATGTTTACTGTTGGTGTAAGTTTGGCATTTTTATTATTTTTGTGGTTTTACTTGTTTTGCTTTTGTAATTTCAGATTGTTGTTGAGATCGTGTTGATCATATGTGCACCCTACAACATGGTCCAGATCTTCCATGAAGGTCCAAGGAGCCAATATCATTTTTGTCTCATCGAGTCTCTAGGATATACTGAATGATAATCACGTACCTACCAACGCACTCCAGATCTCAATGGACCAACATGTCTATGGGAGTTTCCATTCTTATAGTTCTATGTTATAAGATGCTAAGATTGCTCAGATATTATTGAAAGCATTTCTTTTATCATGGAGCCTTATTTTGTATGTTGCATGTATGTTGCATAGGACTGTAATGCAGGTATGTGTTACTGAAGTTGGTAGGGACAACCTTCATCTTGCTTTGATCTAATTTATCCAAATTTTAGCATTGTGTTCCCATTTTTGTGAGTATTACAGTGTATGACCAGGAATCAGACAAGGAATCTGTTACGCATTGCTATATTAAACATTAGTTACATTGGAGGCCTTTTCCCTGAGAAATATTTCAATGACAAGTCCGTTCCAACCTTGGGTAAGTTGCCAATATTTCAGTAATTCCACTTATTCTTTGGTTGATATTTTTAATCTTCACAATGTGACATACATGAATTTTAAGAAGCTTATGCCTTTGGATGTTGAATCATGCAGACTGATTGATTGGATGTAGAAAGGCAAGTCAAACTATACAAATAGGATAAGTTTTTATAGCTTATACTCACCCCCCTGTAGCTCACTTAATTTTCTGCATTTCATTTTGTCTGTAGGTGTTTACGATGCATTACAAGAAAAATATCTGAAAACACTCTTGTTCTATGTCTGTGAGGCAGTGGATGGTCCAAGGATTGAGGATTATTCATGTAGGTAATTAAGAAACTTCTGCACCAGAAACATTAGTGATATAAAGTAAATATACATTTTGTCAATTCCATGTGATGCTTTTGCTTGCTTACCAGGAAATACAAATTGTATCAGTACTAATATAGATGCTTAAGGTCTGCTTAAACGTCTTCTAATTCTGCATTGACAGGTCATCTAACATTATTATTAAGCATATCTGACGAAGTGATTTCTTGCAGTTTAATTCAGTTACTCCAACTCTGACAGTCAAGAGGTTTCAATGAACATCAATCGTAGTGGGACAAAGAAGGAGGGAAGTTCAAGTATGACTCCTCAACAGAGATAACTCCAAGCCAGATTAGGTAGTTGAACCAATGTATTTCCATCTATTTTTTGTGCAATCTAAGTTTTGTTGAGTTTTTGCTACAAAATATTTCTTAATTTTGTTAATGACTGTTTGTTTTCAGGAGTTCGACTTGCAAAATGGTCCGCACACTGGTTTAACTGATGAGAACTCTGGATAAGATGCCAGAACGTTTTACTATTGGAACTTGCCTTTTTCTGTGAAGCTAAATTCAGTGTGTTCCATTATTTCAGCGCACTGTACTGATGAAGCTCATGTCCTATGATGATGTCACGGTAGGGCTTTAACGTTTCTTTGTTTGTGTATATACTTCATAAATTCCACTTGCTAATAGAAAAAAATGCGCAAAATAAAAGAAAATAGTCGATCAAGTGTATAATTCCTGGCATCGAGGCAATATTATACTCTTGTGGTACATAGTGGGAGTTATGTTTTCTCATTTGTTTCGCCAATCTGTGGAACTCTAGATTCATTCTATAGGAAGTTTATAATTTTTTCTTTACCATTAAGCTCAACAGTTTTATGCACCCATATTGATTTGAAATTTCTTCCTCCACAAACTTATTTGAGTTTTCTCTAAGGCTTTATATCATGCTTTCCCAATGAACTACATAATTGTGGCAAAACTCTAGAACAAACTTGAAGGAGAAGCCAACCAGACTACAGTTCGCAAGCTTATTGATATTAACCTATAATATGTAATTCATGAATGTAAATATGTATGTATATGAATATATGAATACAGAAAATGATTGAGAGAAATAAACTTGTATATTGAATAATTTGTGTAATGTAAACTGTACAATAAATCAGCTACAAGTCCCTCTATTTATAAGAAATAAGACAGGGGCAAAAAAGGAAAAACACAAAAAGGAAAAAAACGGTAAAGGCTAAAACCGCTTTCTATACAACAATACATAACAATAATTTAAATCTTATCTAAAACAATCAATCCCTAAATCAATTTGGTATTTTAGGGATTTCTAATTCAATCTTCAATTTTCTTCAATCCTTCAATTCTTCTTGTGCTGAATCTTCTGTCGAGGTAAGGATTTCTTTATTTTCCTTTGATTGTAATACCCCCCCGCAAGATGAGGTGTATAGATTTCTAACACCCATCTTGTTTAAAATGTAGGAAAAGCGAACCTTTGGCAAAGGCTTTGTGAAGATGTTTGCCAATTGGTTATCCGAAGAAATAGGCAGCAGTTTCAGATTATTACGAGCAAGATGCTCCCTGATGAAATGAAGATCAATCTCCAAGTGTTTGGTGCGTTCATGAAAGATGGGGTTATGGGCCAGTTGGATTGCAGAGAGATTGTCGCAGTATATTACAGGAGGTTGGTGTATTCTAGTTGATCTTCTTATAGGAGGAATAGATGGGGGAGAAGGATGGCTAGGTGGACTGTCAGAAGTGGAGTGTGGATTAGAAACAGGAGAGGGAGAGGATAATGGTGTTTCAATAGGTTCAATAGGTGAAGTGGATATAGGAAAAATATGAAATATGGAAGGTGTTTCAATAGGACATATGTTGGAAGTGAAAATAGAAAACAGTTTAGACAAGGTTTGATCATGAAAAGGAAATGTATTTTCATAAAAAATGACATTTCTAGATATGAAGATCTCTTTAGTTGTTAAATCCAGTAGTTTGTATCCCTTAAAACCAGGAGGATAGCCAAGAAAACAACACTTCCTAGCTCTAGGGTGAAGCTTGGACCTATGATCCTTGAGAGTTGAGGCAAAAGCCAAACAACCAAAGACCCTTAAGTTTGAAAATTCCATTTGGAGATTATATAAGACCAAAAAAGGTGATTTATTTTGTAAAATAGGTGCAGGCAATCTATTGATAAGAAAAACAGCAGTCATGACACATTCATTCCAAAATTGAATAGGTAACTTAGACTGAAATAAGAGAGCTCTAGCAACATTTAAAATATGTTGGTGTTTCCTCTCCACAACAGAGTTCTGTTGTGGAGTTTCAACACAGGAAAATTGGTGTAGGATGCCTAGTTTTAGGAACAAATCTTTAAAAATCAATTCCTTTGCATTATCACTTCTGAATTGTTTGATTGTAATATTAAATTGATTCTGAATCATAGTGATAAATTGAGGAATAAGTGTGTGAACATCAGATTTAAATTTCATTAAATGAACCCAAGTGAACCTTGAACAATCATCAACAAGTGTTAGGAAAAATCTATAACCATTGTGAGAAGGAATTTGATAGGGTCCCCAGACATCACAGTGAATTAAATCAAAACAATTCAAAGATAAAGAATTTCTAGAATTAAATGGTAAGCACTTTTGTTTGGCAAAATGACAAGTATCACAAGGATTAGAATCAGTAGTAGGAACATAAGAAAAACCAAGTACAGGTTGTAGTAATTTTATCCTATCTAGGGCAGGGTGGCCTAATCTATTGTGCCAAGTGAGCATGGAGACAGAATTGCATATGACATGTGTATCATTCTTAAGTTGAGGTATGACATAAAGGCCTTGTATGAAGTCACCCTTGCCAATCTCCTTCTGAGTTATCAAATCCTGAATAGTAAAAGCAGTATTCATAAATTGTATGCTAAATTTATTAGAATGTAAAAGAGCACCTACAGATAGTAAGTTGAAATGGAACAGGGGAACATAGAAAACATTTTCCAAAGTTATAGATTTGTTAAGAGAGACAGAACCTGTAAAGTAAACTGGAATTGTAAAATTATTAGGTAATGTAATGTAGGTGTTGTGTGCAGGAGAAATATTATGTAAAAAATTTAGATTGTTACATATATGATGAGTTGCACCAGAATCAACTATCCAGGAATTTGCATGTAATTGAACATTAGATGGAAATGTAGAGGAACAGGTACCTGTGGATGCATTGATATTGAAAGAACTAGGGGAAATTGATGTATTGCTGTTGTTGTTGTTAGGCAGTGATCCAGGCAAATGTGAAGCAAATAGACTTGATAGTTGGGTGAATTGTTCAGGAGATAGAGTGTGGACAAAATCTTGGATGGTAGGAGTGTTTTGGGAGGGGGAAGGTGAAGCAGCAGTGACAGTGTTGGTTTGGAAAGTCTGTATGTTTTGTTGAGGTCTGGGGGAGGGACCCCTATATCCAGGAGGGAATCCATGTAGTTTAAAACAAGTTCCTGTAGTATGACCTGCCATTTGGCAGTGAGTGCAGAAGGGCCTGCCATTTCTTCTGTTAGATGGGTTAAAAGGAGGTCTGGGGGAAGAGGATGAGAAAGGTGGTCTGGGATAAGACTGTTGGAAAGTGGGTCTGGGAGTGGGAGATGGAGTGTTTGGTCTGAAACTAGGTCTAGGGGGATAAGGTGATTGTGTATTTCTTGTTGAAAAAGCCATGGATTGGACAGGATCAGTGGATTTATGATTCTGGAGAATTGAGATTTGAGTCTCTTCTTGAGAGACTAAAGAAAAGGCTTTAGTATCAGGGGGTAGAGGATCCATTAAGAGAAGTTGGCTTCTAGTATGAGCCAGGGAGTCTTGTAATCCCATTAGGAAGGTGATCAAATATTCTTTTTCAAAGTAATCATCCAATTTACCACATTCACATTTTGGCCTAAAATTGCATATCTCATCCCACAGAACTTTTAATTGAGAATAATAGGTATTGACTGAAAGATGTTGCTGTTGGAGATTTAAGAGGTCCCTTCTAAGTTGAAATAATCTAGGGCCACTAGCCTGATGAAATCTTTGTTTCAATTCATTCCAAAGATCAAGGGCAGAATTGTGATATTGAACAGTGTGGTGAATTTCTTTAGAGAGTGAGTTATTAAGCCAAGTCATAACCAATAGATTGTTCCTGTCCCAGTAATTGGCTAGGATAGGATCAAAGTGATGATGAATGATAGAATTGACTGAATTCTTGATGAAGAATAAACAGAATTGCAGCGGAGAATTAATGCTCAACTGATACCATATTAACCTATTAATATGTAATTCATGAATGTAAATATGTATGTATATGAATATATGAATACAGAAAATGATTGAGAGAAAGAAACTTGTATATTGAATAATTTGTGTAATGTAAACTGTACAATAAATCAGCTACAAGTCCCTCTATTTATAAGACATAAGACAGGGGCAAAAAAGGAAAAACACAAAAAGGAAAAAAAGGGTAAAGGCTAAAACCGCTTTCTATACAACAATACATAACAATAATTTAAATCTTATCTAAAACAATCAATCCCTAAATCAATTTGGTATTTTAGGGATTTCTAATTCAATCTTCAATTTTCTTCAATCCTTCAATTCTTCTTGTGCTGAATCTTCTGTCGAGGTAAGGATTTCTTTATTTTCCTTTGATTGTAATAATTGACAAAATGACCCAAGATGGCTTTGTTGCGCCCATAATTAGCAACTGTAGACTAGGTAAATAAATGTAACAATTACCAAGTATTTCCTTACCAAGATGTTGTTACTATGGTTGACATACAAATTGTCTCTTGTTCCAGGCAAGCGTGTCATGATCCACTAAGAAAAAGCTGATTGAAGTTAAGAAACTCTAAGACATGAGATGCAATGGTAATAATCACATACTATTTGTAATAGAACTACTAATATCAGGATCTGGATATGGTTGAAAAGTCCAACCATCTAGAACACGAGTGTCAATCTCTTCTTCATCTTTAATATTTACGAATATAAATTCAATGTTGTAAACCAATGATACTTGCCTTAATTTGTGTTTCACTTTTGTTTGCCCCTTTTTAAATATTAAACGGCGTAGTTGGGGCCTTTATTTTTTCCCATTGTCTCTAGGCCTCTTTTTTTTCTTTCTTTTTTTTTTCTTTTTTTCTTTTTTTCCCCTTTTATTTCGGTGGTCTGACCCTCCATGTGTGTCGCATTTTTCTATTCTTTTTTTTTTCATCCCTCGTATGTAAAATGACGAAGTTTTACTTTCATTTAATTTGGCTTCCCTTTATTTTTTGCGGCTAGTTAACTTTTGAGAAGTAAGATATGAAAAATATTAGAAGGTAAATGTTTAATATTAGATTTTTAGTAATATAGGAAGGTAAAGCTAAACATCGAATGTTAGAGGATTAAAATGCTAAACGTTGAGAGCCTGGATATTTATATTAGGTTTTTGTTATTAAAGAATAATGGAATCTTTTATGTGCTTCATTTGTTTTACTTTACAATCTGTTTTTTTTTTCTTTCAATGCTCATTTTTCTGATCCAAGTATTAACTTGATTATGCAAATCCAAGTTTTTAATTTGAAGTAACTCCATCAATTCACTGTAATTCGTGTTTTCTCCTACCACCAGCCCTATTCTTCACCTTTTATTCATGCATAGGCTTTGATTCCGAGTTTGTCAATCTGTTGGCAAGCTTAACTCTTAAGAATGGGTAGCCCCAATGTGGCATGTATCTATTGTTTGAGATGTAAAGCTTGATCGTACCCCGCATAATAAGATTTTTTCATTAAAAAGAAATGAACATAAGTTTTTCTACCTTCTCAGAGTCTTTGTTTACATATTCTTTTGCATTGCAATCTGTTATAGCATATTAACTAAATGTCTAACTTCTTACCAGGATGGAGTCGGTACTAAGGATTGTGTGAAGGAGTGGTTTCTTATGAGTGATTCTCATCGTCGTGATAAACTATTAGCTTGTGGAACCCTTATTGTAGCAGAAACAAGACTTGAACTTCTGAGCGAGACTGAATTTACGTTTTCTGTAGGAATTGCTCATAACAAGGTCAGAGGCAGTGTTCAAACATACGCAGTTATCTATTTTCAGAGTTGTTCCTTTTTGTGTTATTTTCTTTACGATCTATTCCACACTTGAGTTGGAACTGCTACTTAATGTCAAACCCAACATCAATGACTTCTTAAATTAACAAAGAACATGTGCAACACTATAGATTGTCTCAATAGTTTCACTTGTGGGATCTGATTTGATATTTAGATGCTTCCTTTTCATTTATTGATTATCCAACAAGGTTGCTTCATATTTTGTAAATCATATCACCTCAAATTTTACCACAATGCTTTGGCAGGGAACACATTCAATTATGAAGTATTTCCATAACCAAGGTCAAACTTGCATTTCAATAAAGGAACCAAATGGCATATCAACCCAAGATGCTGCATATTTGTCTTCCTCAAGTTTTATTGATTACTATTCTGGTTGTAGACTTTGATCCTTGTTCCCCTGTCCCTTTTTTTTGCCATAAGTTTGTTGTCTATTAAAATCATGAGAATGTGTGGCAGTGGTTTAGGTAATGGTTGCTATGTAAGTTTACACTTGCCTACCCCACAAATTGACACTTGTGAGAATGAAGCAAAAACTAAGCTTGACATGCCATGTTTAAATCCATTTTAAGATGAAATAGAAGTGTGTAAGGCAAGGATTGATTTCATGTTCGTTAATATATCATTTTTCACCGATTTTACCTTGTTTTTTGCCGGTTAAAGTTTAACCCGTTTTCACCTTTTTCATTAATTTTACATGTTATTCACCTATATTTTTCATTGTTAATCATGTTTTCACCGACTTTAAGCTTTTTTGATTGATTTTACCTTTTTTTCCACTGATTTTATCCGTTTTCATTCGTCTCTTTACAAATTTCATCCAAATTTTCATCAATTCATATGTTCTCACTTTTCAATATTTTTTTTTACCGGTTTATTTTTCTTAGTGATTTACCCCTTTTTTTTTATTGATTATAATATTTTTCATTGTTTTCCCATTTTTGGTCGATTTCTTTTGGTTTTTTTTCGCTTAAACCATTTTTCTACCGATTTCACCTGGTTTTTGTCGATTAAACTTTCACTCGTTTTTACCTATTTTACATGTTTTTTCACTGATTTCACATGTTATTCACCAAAACTTTACATTGAGTAAATATATTTTTACCGACTTTACGTTTTTTTGACCGATTTTTCCTTTTTTTCACCTGCTTTACCTGTTTTAACTGGATTCACCAGTTTCATCATTTTTCTTACAAATTCCACTCAAATTAATTTTCATCGATTTCACATATTTTTACCAACTTTACCTTTTTTAATCGATTTTACCCGTTTTCTTCCATTTTTCACAAATTTCATTCGAATTTTATCGATTTCAACTGTATTTACGATTACACATGCACTTTTTTTTTACCCGTTTCACCCGTTTTTTAACCAACTTCACCGGTATTCACCAATTCACCTGAACTTTCATCTATTTTACATGTTTTCATTGAGTTCATATTTTTTCTTATTTCAGTAATTTTCATTGATTTCACCAGTTTTTTGACCAATTTAACTCATGGGAAATTTACATAGACACCCCCTGGCTATAACCCTAATTACAGAATTTTACCCTCCTGTTTCAAATATTACAAAAACACCCCCTTGACTTAACGGTCGTTAGTCAACTTTAACGGAACACTTAAAATGTCCAAAATACCCTTAGTTATTTTTAATATTTACAAAAAAAATAAAAAAAAACCCCTCAACGGCCGCCGCTCTCAAGCTCCACCACCTCCGTTTTTTTCACTTTTCTGGCGACTCCGGACACGGTTTGAGCTCTCTTTGATGGCTATAGACTCGTCTTCACATCCTCTACAAATTCCAAGCATTAATTATCAGTTCCAAGTTTATCCCATCACTCTATTTTCAGATCTACGAATTTTACATTTTTTCGATTTTACGCCGTCGTCGGCGGTGGAGCTTGACCCACCGCCTCCCCTTTCAGCCGTGGACTCCCGCCTCCCCTTTCAGCCGTGGACTCCCATCGGTGTGGCAGTCATTTTGGTACCAACCTTGTCCAATTTGGTGTTGAATTGAAGATTCCCCATTTCCAAGCTTATGTCAATGGCGGATGTTTCATCTTCGCAAAATCAGCCCCTCTATCCCAATTCGCAAATTGACCCTTGTACTTTCCCACCTTTATAATATGTCCCTACATTTATAGAAAAACTCAAACTTCCTCTTTGATTTGGTAAAAATTCACAATTTACATGTCACATGGCCCGCACTTGGGCGATTTCGGGCTAATTTTGAAATTGGGCCTCAATTTGGACCAAAATTGCCACTGAAGTTGAAGGTGTGGCACCAAATGTGCCAGCCCAAAAAGATATGGGGTAAAAATGCTAGTGAGCTTAAGTTGTGGCACCAAAAATGCAATAATCCCGTAACAAAATCACCAAGCCCTAGATCCCAAAAAATTCTCTAGACTTCAAGAATTCGAATTGTGTTATTGTAGATAACTTTATTAAATTTTAAATGGGTTTGTTTTATTTTTGTAAGAAAAATATTTGTTATTAAAGTGAAACTTTTGGTACCAATTGTGTTATTGTAAATAAATTATTAAATTTTAAAAGAGTTTTTTTTTTTGTAAGAAAATATATGTTATTAAATAATTGTGTTATTGTAAATAAATTTAATAAATTTTAATTTGGTTTGTTTGATTTTTGAATGAAAATAAACTTTATTTACCATATTGAGTTATTGTAAATAAATTTATTAAATTTTAAATTGGTTTATTTTATTTTTTAAGGAAATATATGTTATTGAAATTTTATTTATCGAATTGTGTTATTGTAAAGTTATTAAAGCTTTATTTATCGAATTGTGTTATTGTAAATAAATTTATTAAATTTTAAATTGGTTTGTTATAATTTTAAAATTTAATAAATTTATTTACAATATTTATTACACGGTTACAAAGAAAAGACACCCCTTGGGGGCAAAATTGGAAAAACATTAAATATTTCTGATGACGTCATCATCTACCGTAAAAAATTGACGCCGTAAGGGGTCTCCTTGTAATACTGTTTTGGTCGAGGGGTTGTTTTTGTAATATTTGCAACAGGAGGGTAAGTTCCTGTAATTAGCCTTATAGCCAGGGGGTGTCTATGTAAATTTCCCTTAACTCCTTTTTTGCAAAAAGAATTCCATGAATGTACGAATTTATGCATGCCTTGATATTCTTTATATTTTGCTTCTCTAGTCAAATAAATATGAAGTACTTAGCTAAGTTATAAGCATTTTTGGTTCATTTATAAGTAAGATGCGATTCTATTTTAACTTTTTATTTTTTAGTTTTTTTTCTTCTTCTGTATAGCATAATGATATTTAAGAGAATTTGATTTTAACATTTTGCTTTTAGAAGATTGTATATAACTTATACTGTACTAAATCTTTCAATGATACAAATAACATATATTTATTTCAAACATATTATTGCTAAATTAAAATAATTTTACATATTATGTGGCATATGAGAAGAAGATTGAAATTATAAAAGTTGATGTAAGAGATAATTTCTAAATTTTAGGAGTTAATGTAGGAAATAAATATAATAAGATTACATGTCTAATTATACCTTTACCATAATTAATATAAAAAGATTTCATGTCTAATTATTCTTCTTCAACTTTTTTTACATATTACCATTGAATTAAATATCACTTTACAATTTAAATAAGGGTATATTAGTCTTAAAAAAAAAAGAAACAAACTTAAATTATTCACACTTTTATAATAAGTATAGATAGATATAGATATAGGTATAAAATAGAATAGATATAGAAAAGCTGCATCAAAGCAACTTCTATTTTTTGAATCGAAAATGATTTTTTGAAGTGAATTTTAAGCAGAAGTAATTTTAAAAGTGGTTGAAAACACTCACTTTCATTTTATTCTTTTAAAAAAGCAGAAAATTATTTTTAAATTGTGGTTGAAAATACCACCATAGAACAATTTAAATCAGTTGAAAATTTGGATAAAATTGCATCTTGAGGCGTATTTTTATAACAAAGAGTAATTTATAACTCAATATATTTCTTTGGTATAGAATTTTCTCAAATAATTCATGAAACTTTCGAAAAGTTTTAGAAACTTTAATATTTAGCTGGACAAAGCATACACACCAAAAAAAAAAATTAATCTATGAGTATTTTGCATATGTAAGGTTGTTGACGAATCAAATTAGTAAGAGTTGTTTCACTAATAAATGTAAAGGTTTCGAAGTTATAATGTTAACAATTTTTAAAAGGGTATTTGTCATTTTAAACCCTCAAAATAGGTTAAATAGGCATTTTACACCCCTCAATCACAAAAATAGCAATTTGCACTCTTTAATTCCATCAAACCTACCACTTTACACCTCCATTCACTCTTCGGCCAAATCTACCATCAGAAAAATGAAAATCAGACTTCTCAAATTACAGAATTTCCACCAAATATGGATCATTCACTTTTTTATATTTGTTTCCTTATTACTCTATTCATCTCTTTTCTAATTTCTTGCTTCTATTCAAGCTGCGGAAACAGATTACCGGAAATCTAAAATCGTTAATGTTGGGCTGTCCACTCATTGTGGGGCCCAACCTATTCAAATAAAAAACAAAAGAAAAAAATAGGTTTTTTTGGTTGCTACGTAACAACACAACTTGGTGAACTCCGGGGCTCACTCCCCCAGGGTGGGGAGTTCGAATCCTGGGAGGAGCAGCCAAGTGTTGTAAAATCTTTAAGGGAGGATGGAGCAGCTTGGTGTTGTAAGTTCCATGGTAGTAGGCTCCCTTGGGGGCCAGGAGTATAAAGAGTGAACAAACCCTGACCAACTCAGGCACATCCCGCGATTTACTTCCGCACATTGCTGAGAGGCCAGTGATGAGTGGTCCAGGACTCAACCTGGGTTAAAAAAAAAAAAAAAAAAAAAAAAAAAAAAGGCATTAAACCCTCTACAACATAGGCAGCCGCACGGGATTCAGAGAAAAATAATCAGTCACACAAATTGAGAAAGAGAATAGAGAAAGAGAATAGTTGTGAGAATAATTGAGATTTATTTTGGGGTTTGTGAAAGAGATCGAGGTACTACAAGTAATTGGTTTCGTCTCGGATTCAGTCAGAGATTCTTCACAAAGTGCTCAATCGTCCAATTGGTTCGGTTTTTTATTCTTGCTCTTTAATTTGGTGATTTATTTGTTCTCTGTGTTATTTAAGTTAGTGACTTGAGATTTTCCAACCTTGTTGGTGAGATTATTACTATTGTGATCCAAGAGTGTTCTCTTGAGTATTTGGTTAGCCCCTAGTGGTTTTAGAGAGGATTTTGTAAATCCATTATCATTATAGTGGTTGAGTTAGATCGGTTTTCGATCTCGTGGTTTTTCCCTGTTTGGGTTTCCACGTAAAAATTGTCATGTGCATATTTACTTTTCTCGCACCTTAATTCTTGTTTAGTTCAGTGAATTAGTGTTTGGGTTTAATTTGATCTTGGTTTTCTCAATTTCGAACCGTGGATATTTGTGGGAAAGAACGAATTGCTTCCGTTGTGATATTAGTTGTTACTAATCTGGTAATCTTTCCCTAACAAGTGGCATTAGAGCCGCGGTTAGGATAAGTTTGGGGAATAAAAATGGATGACTTCACTGGAGGGATGATCAAATTATTCGTTTTGGAAATCAAGTATGGAGGACTTGTTGTATTGCAAGGATTTGTATTTGCCCTTGCACGGAGATGAAGGCAAACCGAAGGATATGACTGCGACTACTTGGGATATCATGCATAGAAAGACAGTTGCATATATCCGACGTTTTATTGATCACAGTTTGTATCACAACTTTGCTAGTGAAAATAAGGCTGATGTCTTTTGGAAGAAAATTGAGGCTATGTTCGAGAGTAAAAGTGCCTTAAACAAAGCTTCTATCTTCAGGAAAATGGTTCGGTTGAGATACCAAGATGATACTAGCATGGCAGAGCATCTCAACATTTTCCAGGGTTTGATTAATCAGTCTGTTGCCATGGAAATACCTCTAGATGATGAGGTGATAGCTTTGTTGCTTCTTGGCTCACTATCTGACAGTTGGGACACACTTGTTGTGACAATCAGTAACTCGGCTCCAGATGGAGAATTAACTTTGGAGATGGTCAAAAACAGTTTGTGTTGGCATTATTTGGAGATGGTTTTGAAGATGATAAAAAGGCCATAATGGTTTTGAAGATCAGAAGGTTAAGTCATCAACTAAGAACAGCTTAGTGAAACCTATCTCAAGGTCTTGAGGCAAAGTAACCGAATCAGCCGAGTGGGATATCAGATTGGTTATCATCAGCCGAGTCAAGATAGATGTGTTCATTCTTGAATCAGCCGAGTAACCATCATCCGAGTGATCATCGGGAGAGTGGTCATCAGCCGAGCAATCCCATCAGTGAAGTGAAGTCGGTGAAGTAAGCTTATCAACGGTAACCAGCTGAGTGTATTAAATGCGACTGGACATAAAGTGAATATCCGTACAGCAGAGTGTACATAAGACAGTCTGCAAAAGCAAAAGCTGCCGTCAGAGAATAAGACCGTTGCTCAGGGTTAAAGAGTAATTTCGCCTTCCTTCAACGGGCAGAAATTCAAATCCGAAAGTATAAATACAAGACTAACTGAAGATCTGAAGAGGGACTTGCAAAAATCAAGATCACATCTATAGAGCAAGATCCATCAGTTGAGTCGTTAGATCGTAAGCGAAGTCATTTGTTGACGAAGCCTTTTGTTGAAGAACGGAGATCAAACGTTGTCTGTCTAAGTGACTGTCAACTAAGAATAGAAGGAGTGTATATCCATCTGTGTGAAGTGATATAACTTCTTAGCGTAGGTTTTCTGAGTGATCTCCTATACTGAAAAGAGCGTGAGGAGTGTAGATCCGTCTAAGTGAGTGGTCTAGCTTCGGAGAGTAGGATTTCCGTGTGATTTCTTACAGCGCACTTGTGGCATTTCATTTGTTGAATTGCGCAAGCATTGTATACTGTTAACTTAGTGTTTTCTAGTATAACCCAAGATCTGTGTGACTTGGAAGAGTGGACTAAAGGATTTTCATCCATATAACCACTATAAAAATTCCTTGTGTTTGATTACTTGTTTTATCTTGCATATCTTCATAAGTAAACAAACTGTTTTGAAAGAACAATCTTAAGTTGAGGAATTTATAAAACAGGGGTTAAACTTTGAAAGATAAACTTGTTTGAAAAACATACTTGATAAATCCGCTGCATACAAGTTTTGAAACTCTGAGTTATCTGAATCAGATTAGTGAAATCAGATGAGTGGTCAACTCTACTGATAAAGCTTTGTGCGCAATCAGCTTAGTAGTCTTACAAATCAGATCAGCTGAATCTGCTGATAGAAAAGTTAGAGAAAAAGTTTCAAAAGTTTAGAGGTCTATTCACCTCCCCCCCCCCCCCCCCCCCCCCCTCTAGACCTCATTGACCACTTTTGGGACTAACAAGTGGTATCAGAGCAGGTGGTTCATTTTGAATCAGTTGCCTGATCAAACGAACTTGATCCAAGGTGCGTTTTTCAAATTTTTCAAAAAGAGAGCATATTTTAAAAAATCAAAACTTTTTGAAAAATGGATGTCATAAGCCATGTTCCTCACATTGGCCTTATGGACTTTGAAAGCTGGAAAATCAGAATGGAAATCCTTCTTGCTGCTTACGACGACAACATGTTTACATGCATTACAAAAGGACCATTCAGATTTCAGAAGACTGTGAAGGTTCTTGGTCAACCAGATCAGATAGTTGACAAAGAGCTGGATGAGCTGACAACCAAATTAATCAAGTTAGTAAACCTTGATAAAAAGGCGAAGTTTATCATGTTCAAAGCTGTAGATGAAGACAGATTCCAGAAGATCAAGCATTTCAAAACTGCCAAAGAGATGTGGGATAAAGTCTGCGAGCTAAGCGAAGGAAACGACGCTATCAAAGAACACAAGCTCAATGTGGCTCTTGAGGAGTTTGAAAATTTCAAGATGAAGTCTGGTGAAACGATTGATTAGATGGATATCAGATTTACCAAAGCTCTGAATGAAGTTCTAAGGTTTGGTAAAGAATTTTCGAACAAGGAGATCACATCGAAGGTTCTCAAGGCCTTGCCACCCAAATTCAACATGAAGGTCATGGAAGAATTAAGGGATTTAGATAAGATTTCTCTTTCCGAACTGTTCTCATCTCTCAAAGCATACGAGTATCATATGCCAAGAATGGGATTAGAAGTGTCAACCAGTTCAGACCCTACTGCTGCACTTATCAAGTCAGACAAGTCAAGAAAATCAGCAGACAAGTCAAAACAGAAAACTCTGCTGAGTTCAGAAAAAGTCTACACTGCTGACGACGTTACCCTGTTGCTAAATGATTTTGAGAAGTTCTACAAGAAGAAAATGAAACTAAAATATAAAAATGCTACTTCATCTTCTTCTGATCATTTTCAGGAAAACAGGGATTCCTCAAAAGCAAAACTTAGAGACAATTATGAAGAGGAGTATGGACTCTTGATCAAGGATCATCCACATTCATCATTTGAGAAGTTTGCTGAAAAGGGAAAGCGTACCAAAAAGGAGCGAAAGCTTAGTAAGAGCAAAACAAAGTTAGTTGATGCAGCAAAGCTAATAAACTCCTGCACATCTTATTCAGACCGCAAGTCGTCTGATAAAGAATTTGAAGAAGTACCTGAAACCCTATGCTTAACTGCCATAGAATCTGATGATTCTGAAACTGAGGTAACTTCTACTTATTAATGAAATGCACTATTTGAATCGTTTGAATAAATGCTAAATTACAAATTCAAATATTGTTTGTGCATTTGCCAAGCTTAATGAAGAGATGACTCTGCTAAAAAGAGCAAATCAGATCACTGAAATTTCAGGTTGAAAAACCTCAAGAATCAGCTGACTACAAAAAGCTTAAGCATGAGAATGAAACTCTAAAAGCTGAGTATGCAATTCGTTTAGAAAGTATAAATGAACTTAAAAGAAGAAATTGCATCATTCTCTAAATAAAAAGAAATCAGAGACTTAAAAGAATAAGTCTACTGATGCTCAATAGGTTAGAAAACCTAGTAAGCTACCTAAGACTAAACAGACTACTAAAACCCATCAGGTGAGTAAGCTGAAATAGGCTGCTGATAGGAGTAAAATTAAAATGTTAAGTCTGCTGAATCTAAGGAGAGTTATTAGATAACTCAGGTAAGAAATTGAGGCAAAAATGAATTATCTGGCAAGAATTTGAATCACATTATGATAATTGCTACTATGACATGCACTATGCTTATTCATATTATCATGTTGATCATGTTCACTGTACTGATTGTCATCCTCATTTCAATATGCATGCTTATCACATATTTCATGCATCTTACCTTGCCTATGGGCATTGTTTTAATCATGACCAACAAGTGGTGTTATCATGATAAAACATAAGTCACTAGATCATCACATGTTAAAGGTTATACTAACCATGCTGGACCCAATAAACAAGGGGTACCAAAAATTGTCATCTGTTTTACAGGTGAAGTACATGTGAGATGACAAAGATGAGTTGACTTCCTTGCAAATCTCACCAAGTTCAACAAGTGGTCTCACCAACAAGCTTACACCAACTAGTGTTATCAAATAAGTGGTATCAACAATTGGTATAATTCAAGTGGTAGACTCTACATTTGGAGATTTCAAGGAGAGCAAGATTGTTGAAAAGTTGAAGATTATCAAAGAATAACAAGTGGCATTAAAGACCAACAACTAATCGCAACAAGCAGTATCACTAACAAGTGTGGTATCAGTCAACCATGTGACAAAAGTATTTCAGCTGTCAAGAGTTGAAATCGGGTTTGTTGATTTTGGATTCATAAGCTGAGGGGGAACATATCAGAAGATCAACCTCAGAACAGCTTACTGGAATTCAACGGCTGAGTATTTGTCAAGACTGACTCTCATCAGACTACTTGACTACAGACTCTTGAACTCAGGGGGAACGTGTACGACGAGCGGTACTCCTGAATAAAGATGAAGTTTTCAATAAGTCAAAATGAAGCTATCAGAAGACTGCTTCTCATCAGCCGACTGGAACTCAACATCCAAGTGATATTCAAGAATGTACTACACCAAGTGGTATTAGCAAGTGTTATCACATCAACAAGTGGTATCAGCTGACTAATCTGATTTACATTCATACAAGTAGTATCAGACTACAAGTAGCATCAGACTACAAGTGGAATCAGACCACAAATGGTATCAAGTGATATCAATTCTTGAAGTTAGGGGGAATTTTCTAGCTGGAGTGATAAACAGCAACGAAGACTACCTCGATCAGCCTAGTACTTACCTACCTGTCTTCAGCATACTAAGTTTGCAATCCTACAAAGAGAAAAAGGGGAAGAAGAGATGCAACTCAAGTATTGGTGTTGATGACAAAAAGGGGGAACATAAAGGATGCAACTAAGAACCTTTTAAGCAGAAGATCAGAAAGGGGAAAAGAACCAACTATTGGTATCTTTTTGACAGATGTATCAGATCAACAAATTTCCATCTCAAGGTATGAAGACTAAATCTGAAGACTTAGAAGACGTTCTTAGTTGAAGGTTTTGTCATCATCAAAAAGGGGGAAATTGTTGGCATTATTTGGAGAAGGTTTTGAAGATGACAAAAAGGCCATAATGGTTTTGAAGATCAGAAGGTTAAGTCATCAACTAAGAACAGCTTAGTGAAACCTATCTCAAGGTCTTGAAGCAAAGTAACCGAATCAGCCGAGTGGGATATCAGATTGGTTATCATCAGCCGAGTCAAGATAGATGTGTTCATTCTTGAATCAGCCGAGTAACCATCAGCCGAGTGATCATCAGGAGAGTGGTCATCAGCCGAGCAATCCCATCAGTGAAGTGAAGTCGGTGAAGTAAGCTTATCAACAGTAACCAGCTGAGTGCATTAAATGCGACTGGACATAAAGTGAATATCCGTACAGCAGAGTGTACATAAGACAGTCTGCAAAAGCAAAAGCTGATGTCAGAGAATAAGACCGTTGCTCAGGGTTAAAGAGTAATTTCGCCTTCCTTCAACGGGCAAAAATTCAAATCCGAAAGTATAAATAGAAGACTAACTGAAGATCTGAAGAGGGACTTGCAAAAATCAAGATCACATCTATAGAGCAAGATCCATCAATTGAGTCGTTAGATCGTAAGCGAAGTCATTTGTTGACGAAGCCTTTTGTTGAAGAACGGAGATCAAACGTTGCCTGTCTAATTGACTGTCAACTGAGAATAGATAGAGTGTATATCCATCTGTGTGAAGTGATATAACTTCTTAGCGTAGGTTTTCTGAGTGATCTCCTATACTGAAAAGAGCGTGAGGAGTGTAGATCCGTCTAAGTGAGTGGTCTAGCTTCGGAGAGTAGGATTTCCGTGTGATTTCTTACAGCGCACTTGTGGCTTTTCATTTGTTGAATTGCGCAAGCATTGTATACTGTTAACTTAGTGTTTTCTAGTATAACCCAAGATCTGTGTGACTTGGAGAGTGGACTAAAGGATTTTCATCCATATAACCACTATAAAAATTCCTTGTGTTTGATTACTTGTTTTATCTTGCATATCTTCATAAGTAAACAAACTGTTTTGAAAGAACAATCTTAAGTTGAGGAATTTATAAAACAGGGGTTAAACTTTGAAAGATAAACTTGTTTGAAAAACATACTTGATAAATCCGCTGCATACAAGTTTTGAAACTCTGAGTTATCTGAATCAGATTAGTGAAATCAGATGAGTGGTCAACTCTGCTGATAAAGCTTTGTGCGCAATCAGCTTAGTAGTCTTACAAATCAGATCAGCTGAATCTGCTGATAGAAAAGTTAGAGAAAAAGTTTCAAAAGTTTAGATGTCTATTCACCCCCCCCCCCCCCCCCCCCTCCCCTCCCCTCCCCTCCCCTCCCCTCCCTCTAGACCTCATTGACCACTTTTGGGACCAACAGTTTGCTAAATGAAGAAGCTAGGAGGAAGGAGAGAATTTTAGTTCTGATACATAGACTAAGATTCTGGTCACGGGAACTGATAACAGAGGCAACAATAAAGGTTCTAATGAGATGTCCAAGTCAAAGAAAAATGTGAAGTGTCATTATTGTGGTTTCATGGGTCACTATATGAGACATTGTAGAAAGAAGAAAAGGGATCAAGAGAAGGGGACTACGGATAGTAAGAAAGATGACAAAAGCACTGCAGCAGTTGCATATGATGGTGATTTAATCACTGTTGCTGATTATGCATGTGTTAGTTCAACATGCCAACGAATGGATTGGATCGTCGATTCAGGAGCTTCGTATCACATCACTCCATATAGAGATACTAGTCTAATCCCCGTGCTAAGCACGGAAGTAAGCCAATGATTTTTTTGTAATATATACTTGTTCTTATTAATTATTATATTAATAAAAAAAACTTCAACAAACTAAAATCTTAAATATGAGGACTTCATCAAATGAATGTGGTCCATTGTACATGCCAAATTAATAACTATACAGGATAATCAGGAATTAATTTAGCTAATTGAGTAAAAGTAATCAAATGTGTATGCTAGATATTGTATATAGTACAACCTACTTACATAATTCATAAAAGGATCCCAAATATGTATGTAAATTCAATTGACATTTAAATTTAATTTTTTATAAAGATATCTTTATTATAAAATTATGAGTTGTTTTAAAGTACATGAAATAATATAGAGCTATTAGGTGACACTCATGAAAATTATTCAATAGTGTGAATAAATATTTTTACCATATATCTTATCTTGAAAAATCAATATAATTCTAATAAATGTATACTCAAAATGGGTAGGCCCAATTTTAATTGTGCAGATAAGTCAACTTACAAAATGTAATAAAAGATAGTTGTTTATTGCAAAAAAATTGCAAACCCTCCCCTCTCAAAACCCAATACACATACCCCATCCCCCAGACCCCCGCCCCTACAAAGGCAGCCATTGCCCTTCCCATATCCTCCTGGTGCTTACCATGACTCATAATTTTTATTGTTTCCATTGAAAATATAAAAAAAATTCTTTTTTAAATCAATGAAAATAAGATGTGATCTTGAAACGCTTTGTTTGTCTTAAAACTCTTAGACAAACATTTACAAAAAGTTTCAATATACCATGATCGAAACATACACTTGAAACAAAAATTTGATTCATGAGGCTTATCTATATCACACTATGAATTTATACTTACTTAAAAATATATGTGTTTTTAAAAAAACATTATTATTACATATACGACACTAAATTAGAAGATGTCTTTAATCATATATTATATAAGAGTATATTTTCGAAGAAATTGTCAAATTTAAAGTCCATATATAGTTATATACCAAGGTGAATTTAATTTTGTAGATAGTTGAACTTATAAAGTGCAACAAAAGATTCTTGTTTATTAACCCCCCCCCCCCCCCCCCCCCAACAAAACCCCCAACCCCCACAAAGGCAGCCGTCGCCCTTCCCGTATCCTCCTGGTAGGGTGGCTCAAAATTAAAGTAGAAGAAAAAGCCAACATATATAATACACATATTGAACTAATTAATATACTACGTAAACAATATAATTAAATAAATAATGAATATCTTCTCAAATCAAATCCTAAAAATTTAGAAAAGCATTATAATTGTAGTTTTAGACATTCATTAACTTTCTCCCCATGAATTAATTATCAAATAATACTAATTCATTAATGACTAAAATTCATGTATTATATTTCTTATTATTCTGGTGCAATTCTGGGTTTGGGTATCCTATTATCGAAAGTGCCCGTAATTCAAAGTATTTTATTAGTATACAATATAAATGTCACACTTTATATAAGAAAGAACAACATATATGAAAAAGAAAGAAAACAAAGTAGAATAAATCACACGGAAACAATAAACACTAAATGTACCCTTTCAATAAGCTTATTAAGTTTGGGACTCACAAAAATTTTAAAAATATGTTTTCTAATCTACTCATCCATCACAATCTATAGCAACAATAATACAATGAAAACCCGCAAGGGTGGCCTAGTTGGTGGAGCAAGTGAGCGCGATGTCTTTGACCCAAGTTCGAATCTCCTTGCCAACACTTTCTAGGTCGAGCTCGTCACACTTGGTTTGCCTAGTGTGGTTTATATCTCTCATGTGGTTTGGGAGCTATTGCATGAAGGTGGGGTTTACTTTGTGCACTCCGGTGGCTACGGGTTCCCTTGTCAACAAAAATAATACAATGAAAAAGTAAAGAATTAATTATCTTTATAAAAATTTATATAATTCAGTTTATGTAAAATAAATATCACGGTCTTTATCTAATAATAAAAGAAAAGTACAATGATAGAAACATGAACTACGAAACTTCATACAAAAAAAAATATTAATATACCTGTTAAATTAATTAGCTTAGCAACTTCCAAATCACAAACACCATGTACTTTCTACTTTGTTTTCCATATCCCACCACAATCTACACAAACGTATCGATACACCATATTAAAAAACATTAAGATAACATCAGCAAAAACATTGTTAATAAAACAAACAAACATAACAATTAGCAAAATGAGAATAATATTTAAATTAACAAAACAAAAAAAAAAACTTAATGTAAGGGCATCAATGGAGCAACAATAAGAAAATAATGTGAGAGAAAGTTAGGGGAGGAGAAAACAGTGAGATAAAAAAATGCAATTCAGTGAGTACTTATAGGTATGATACGTTTTTGTTTTCAATCCTATTAAATGTGCCATTTATTTAGGAACAATTTGTCTTAAATTTCCTTACTTTGATGCAAAGTTTTAGGAATTTAGACCCCTTATTATTACGAAGTACGTTTTCATTTTCAATCATATTATATGTGTCATTTATGTAGGAACAATTTGTCTTAATTTTCCTTATTTTGATGCAAAGTTTTTGGAATTAATTTAGAATTATCAGTTACCCATATTATTATGAAGTATATATAGCAGTAAATGAGAGACAATCACAATATTTAACAATAATAAAATAATTCAAAATTACCAGTAGGTCAATTAATTAATTAAGATTATTGTAAACTAAATTCATTATGATCGGTTACTACTAACTTTTATATTCATTCCTATTTTTGGGGCATGATTTTAGTAGGTCAATAAATTAGTTTGTTGAATTAATTTTAAATTTTGAAAAGATTCCATACTTAAATATAGATAGGTCAATAAATTTATTTCTTTAACAATTAAAAAAACTCTAAATTCTAAGAAAAAAGAATTTAGTCCAAATTGTAGGATTTTGGTCAAAAGACCATTCTCCTATATATATATATATAAGATGTTTTCATCATACTCTAGTGGCAGTTTTGGTAAAGTAAGAATGGCGAATTTGGATTCTAGCAAGATTGTTGGCATAGGGAATGTTGTTTTGGAGACAGACACAGGTTGCAGACTTCTTTTGAGTGATGTCAGACATGTCCCGGATATCCGACTCAATATTATTTCTACAGGCAAGCTTGATGACGATGGCTATGCTTATCACACTGGTGAAGGAAAATGGAAAATCACCAAAGATACTCTCACAATTGCAAACGGTAAGAAACATAATTCACTCTACCTGATGCAAGCACAATTATCGAATAGAGAAGTGAATGTTGTTGGCAAGGATTACTCCATTGATTTGTGGCACAAAAGACTTGGACACATGAGTCAGAATGGTTTGCAGCTTCTGGCCAAGCAGAAACTCCTCCCTGATGTGACAGGTACTCCCTTACAGACTTGTGTTGATTGTTCGGCTGTAAAACAACACAAGTTTCCTATTCAGAATCTATCCTCCTATAGAAAATCTTATCCGCTAGATTTGGTGCATACAAATTTATGTTGGATGAAAGATCGAACATTTGGTGGTGCTTTATACTTTATTTCTTTCATTGATGATTTCTCGAGAAAAGTTTGGTGTTTTGCTTTGAAATCTAAAAATCAGGTACTTGAGGTTTTTAAGGTTTTTCAAGCAAAAGTTGAAAGAGAAATAGGAAGGAAATTGAAGTGTATTCGTGCAGATAATGGTGATGATTATCGGGGTCCATTTGAGCAGTATTACAATAATCATGGTATCAAGTTTGAGAAGAGTTTTCCTCAACACAGTGGTGTGGCTAAGAGAATGAATGTGACAATTTGCGAGCGAACAAGGTGTATGCTTTCACACTCAAAATTGTCTAAATCCTATTGGGGTGAAGCAATGAGCACTGCAGTTGATTTAATTAACCTTTCTCCGTCAGTTCCTTTGGATGGTGACATTCCAAACAGAGTTAGGACAGGGAAAGAAGTTTTGTATGAGCATTTAAGAGTATTTGGTTGCAGAGCTTATGTTCACGTTCCAAAATATGAAATATCCAAGCTTGATGATAAGAGTAAACTATGTATCTTCTTGGGATATGACCATGAAGAGTTTGGTTATAGGCTATGGGAGCCGGTAAATCGAAATGTTGTAAGAAGCAAAGATGTTGTATTCCTTGAGGATCAGATTGTTGCTGATTCAGAGTAAAGTCAGAGATCAAAATTCGGTCAAGAAATTCCTGTCAACTTTCCAGTTCCTACACCGGCAGTTCAGGATTACGTAGAAAATGTACGAGACGTACATGATGACTATGTTATGCTTTCTGATGGGGGAGATCCCGAAAGGTCTACACGAGTTATATCAAATGAGCAACTTGAAGCTCTCACTCATAGGGCAGGCTTGGTTGAACCCCACGCATGAGCTGGAGGGAAAGAATTGTTGGGCTATCCACTCATTGTGGGGCCCAACCTATTCAAATAAAAAACAAAAGAAAAAAATAGGTTTTTTTGGTTGCTAAGTAACAACACAACTTGGTGATTAGAAAAAGGCATTAAGCCCTCTACAACATAGGCAGCCGCACGGGATTCAGAGAAAAATAATCAGTCACGCAAATTGAGAAAGAGAATAGTTGTGAGAATAATTGAGATTTATTTTGGGGTTTGTGAAAGAGATCGAGGTACTACAAGTAATTGGTTTCGTCTCGGATTCGGTCAGAGATTCTTCACAAAGTGCTCAATCGTACAATTGGTTCGGGTTTTTATTCTTGCTCTTTAATTGGGTGATTTGTTTGTTCTCTGTGTTATTCAAGTTAGTGACTTGAAATTTTCCACCTTGTTGGTGAGATTATTACTATTGTGATTCAAGAGTGTTCTCTTGAGGATTTGGTTAGCCCCTAGTGGTTTTAGGGAGGATTTTGTAAACCCGTTATCATTATAGTGGTTGAGTTAGATCGGTTTTCGATCTCGTGGTTTTTCCCTGTTTGGGTTTCCACTTAAAAATTGTCATGTGCATATTTACTTTTCTCGCACCTTAATTCTTGTTTAGTTCAGTGAATTAGTGCTTAGGTTTAATTTGATCTTGTTATTCTCAATTTCAATCCGTGGATATTTATGGGAAAGAACGAATTGCTTCCATTGTGATATTAGTTGTTACTAATCTGGTAATCTTTCCCTAACAGTTAAAGCTTCGGCGCCTGGATTGTACTCCTTCAATTAGTACGAGGTCACCTCAGAAAACGTATTATTTATGTAGGCATATTATTTGCAGTTTCAATTTTTAGAATAGAAACAAGAAACTAGAGAAGAGCTGAATTGAGTATATCAACAAAACAATGTTTTAAATATTCCATTTCCAGTGGAAATTCTATAATAGGAGAAGTCTGATTTTCATTTTTCCGATGGTAGACACGTGCTAGATTTAATAGAATTCAAGAGTGCAAAATATCAAATACCCCATATAATTGTGTAAGAGAAGTATGAATGGTTTTAAAGCTGTGGGTTTTTTTTTTTCCCCTTTCAACATGCTAAAGCATTTGAATTTTGAACTAATTTACTTGAGTCAAGAGTTTAATGTATCCGAGCCATGTTATAGTGTTATTCATATATTCAATATTGCAATTGTGTAATATGCCAGGATTGTGAATTGGACACAATGAGGATGTCAACTACATATCTGAACTAAAGAAATTAGAACAGTCCACGCATACATCAATTACAGATCAATTGTGAATGATTTTACTATGAAATTTTGCTTTAATCTTGCTCATCAAGCATTCGAACTTGGTGATAACATTAACAAACCACAAACCATAATATTTTCAGAATTGTTCATTATATACATCGATCATAATTAACTTTGTAGTGATATTTATGTGTGCAGTCTCCAACATGAAATATGCAAAAAACCATGCATGAATTGAACTTGATGATGACATTACTTAAGTATTTGAATTAGAGATATTGTAACACTTTAATCATAATAGGTCATACGAGAATAAAACTCGAGCAACCCAACCAAGCTAGAGGAGATCAGTTGCTCGATGTAAGCTTGAGGTCTGCAAGAGTTGTCGACCGTGTCTAAAAGAAACAGTCAAGAAATTCGACAACACATATCTAAAACGAAACAGTATCGATCATGTGTCTTAAATAAAATAATAACAAATTTTGACTCGTGTCTAAAAAGAAACAATAACGAAATTCGACATTTGTTTAAAAGGAAACAGTAACGATCACATGTTTCAAATATAACAGTAAAGGAATTTGACTCATGTCTAAAAAAAACAATAACGAAATTCAACACATGCCTAAAAGAATACAGTAACGATCACATGTCTTAAATAAAACAATAAAGGAATTTGACTCATGTCTAAAAAGAAACAGTAACGAAATTCGACACATGTCTACAAGAAAACAGTAACGAAACCCTAACACGTGTCTTAAATAAAACAATATAGTGTTATTCATGTCTAAAAATAAACTTTATCTTTTGATGGTATGTTGAAACCACGGCTTTGAACAAGTTTAAAGCAGGCCTTCCTATAATTGCGTTATAGGCGAAGGGCGTGTTCACAACCAAGAATTTTATCATTTTAGTGACGCTTTTGGGTTTATTTCCTAATTAAAGTTGTGCTCAATAAGATGGTTCCTAGTGGGATAATTTTCGAGCCACCAAAATCGATCAATGGCGTACTAACCTTCTCAAGATGCGGAAGTTGTAGATTCATTATGTTGAGTGCCTCGGAAAAATGATATTCGCCGAGCTGCCATTATTGATTAGCACCTTTTTTACTCCAAAATTTGCAATTTTCAGAGTTAGGACCATGGAGAAGTCTGGAGTGTCATCTGTTGAACCCCAGGTAAATTCTTTTGACCTATCTTCCTCACTAAAGGTGATCACCTGATTCAACATCGAAGGTTGCTCAGAGGGAGAGTACTTCATTAATGATCGCACCTCCATTAGCAATCGATCTCGTAGTACGCTTTCGAGCATTTCTAATGTCCCCTCCGGCGGGTCCTCCAGAGATAACATTGATCACAGCCTATAACTGATCACTAACTTGGGTTCGATCATGAAAGGATGACTTTTGTTGTGTCGTTCTATTCGGACTTCTTGATCAGTGTCGGCCCTGATTATTGCGTTTGACATAGTCTTTCAACTTTCCTTGAGAGATTAATCTTTCAATTTCTCTCCTCAGATGGATACAATCCTCAGTATTATGACCCCTAGCTTTGTGAAATCTGCAATAGATGTTATAAGAATCCGACCCAGGTCTAGGTTGAGTATTGCGATTAGGTTATGGGACCCAATTGTTGCGCTCTATCACGGTGAGCACATCGTCCGTTGAGGTGATCAACTCGATAAAATTTACTTTCTCCGAGTTCCTCTTCGAACCTCTTTCAGGTGACGGAGGTCTTACGTAGACATTAGATCTTTGGTTATCCACCGTCAGTTTATAGACATCAAGTCTCTGCCAAACACTCCTTCTCTGGTTATTAACGGCTCTTCCGTAATCTGCCATTTTGGGAACTGGCGCTCGATCCACTTTTTTACTGAGCAAGGGTTTGTTGTTCTGTGAGTTCTTCATTTTATTCATTTCCTCTTGAATCATGTATTTCTCAACTATTTCCATTAACTTTTCGAACGACTTAGGTTGTTTCCTGCAGAGTGCATTCCCGAATTGTCCATTCCTTGTTAAGTCAAACATTAGCGATGATAGAATTCGATCTATGATATCAACTTTTAGTAGTTCAATGCTAAATCTAGAGAGTCATTGCCTCAGTGGTTCTCCTTCCAATTACCTGATCGTTCCAAGATGATTGGCGAGCAATCTGGGCTTCCGTTGACTTGCGAATTGATGTCTCAATTTATCACATAGCTGTTCGAACGAGAATATGGAATTAGGAGGAAGTTTTTTAAACCAATCCAAGGCTATCCCCTCAAACGTGGTGACCATGATTTTGCAGCAAAAATCTTCAGAATGTCCATAAAGATTTAGAACGTTGATAAAGCTATTGATATGTTCATTGGGATCTGTTGTCCCATTATAACGACGCAGGCGAGTAGACACCGTTTCGGTTCCTCTTGCCTCTCGAATCTCTTCACATAAAGGCGAGCATTTCATTATGCTATTCCCAATTTCATGTTCTCGATGGGTTAAAGGAGGTAGGTGTCTTTTGTATCCGAGCACTTCATTCTCGTGTTCCTTTTGACGATCTCTACAAATTTTAGATCGATCTCCCTCAGCCAACCGCTTAGCTATTCTTTCCTCAATAATCCTCTCGAGTTCAGCCTCAAAATCTCTTCGTACAGCAGGTTGTTTTTCCTTTTCATGGGTTTTAGGATGGCTTTCTTCGATCATGGATGCGTCATTTATAGTTTTCGCATTCTCAGGACGACCATAAGTTCTTGCCTGAGTGGGGTTGATCGGAGGTTCTCCAGCCACGGCAGACCTACGAACACTTCTATCCTCCCTTTCTCCATATGCATTAGGATTTACTCTTGATGGTTCACGTTCCTTTCCAGCAGCTTGAGGGTTTGTCCTTGGTATCTGGTGTTCTCTTTCTGTATTCAAGAATTCTCTGCATATCGTTCCGATAATCAACCTCAAATCCGCAATGGTCGTGTAGACTGGTTGATCTCCAGGGGAAAACTCGGGTTGATTCTCTGCTTGCGACTGATCGTGCATTGGTCCCAGATTATCAGACGGTTGCCCTTCTGCTCGGTTGTACATATTTCTTCGAGTAGCATGCATATTTCGATCTACTGTATAAGCAACGGTGGGCGCCAATTAATTTAACGTGATTTCGTCCGATCAATAAATGAGAACTTGGAAAGTAAATAAAGCGTAATGTAAGAGTTCGAACATAATTAGACAAAGGTCTTCTATATATATATATCGAACCATGGAGTACAAAGTATTTGAGTATTTCGTGCTTGCCGATACAGTATTGGATACCGTGATAATGTTCCTATTGCTCTAAAATGTACAGAAAGTAAGAAAAATGCAAAATCCGAGCAGAAAGGTCGGAGTTGTATCCTTGCCTAAAAAAGTGTGTTGCGTCATTAAATGTACTGGGTATATATACATGTACTGTAGTGCCAGGTAGACCCTCCTGTATAGGATAAATCCCTAGGCCCAGGGGTTTAGGGTAAAGCCCATCCCGTCGGCGTATATTGCGGCCCAAGAAATGGAGATCGGAGTCCAAGCAGTGGACGGATGAGATCGAATAAGCAGGTTCTGTTCGGAAAGCGTACTGATCAGGATTTGGCCTTTGTGACATATCCCTCATCAGAATGAAAGAGCCCCGAAACATATGGCAACATGTACTTAGAAAAAGGATACACGAGGTCTGAGATATTGAAGTTGAAGAAATTTACACTATGAGAAATGTAACTGAGCAGCAATCTGATGGTGGGTACTTGTTTAGTGGAGATCTGATTACAGGAAAGAAAAGAAAAGATACTACTGCTAACAAGAACGAGGATTCTTCATCTTCGAAGAAATCGAGGGTCGTTTGGACTGTAGATCTTCATCAGAAGTTTGTTAAAGCTGTGAAACAAATTGAACTCGATAGTAAGTTTCAATACGGAAGTAACGTACTTTAATTGACTTGTTCGCAAAAACTTCTCCTTTTAGAAGTCAAACGACCCTTAAATTGTATCTGGCTTTTGATTGCTTTCATATTATTAATGCGTCGAACAAAGCTAAAAAGCATTTACTCCGCTTGTTCGAAGCAACCCTTAAATCGTCTCTGGCTTTTAGCTGTTTTAATGTAATTTTTGTATTAAGCAAGAACTAGACGCATTTACTTCAAACATATAAAAAACTAGCTTTTTCTGACTCGAAAAGCTAAAAATCAATTTCCGAAAGCTTTTGCAAACAAACAATTAGTTTTTTACTGGTATAATAGCTGATTACCTTTGACATAAGTTGGCAAAGGTCACTAATTATTAATGTTTGACAGAAGTTGGCCCGAAGAAAGTACTCGACTTGATGGGAGTGACATGGTTAACAAGAGAAAATTTAGCTGCCATTTGCAAAAGTATCGTCTCTATTTGAGCCGGCTTCAAACGGAAAATGAGCTCAAAGCTACACTTGGTGGTATAAAAAGCTCGAATATCTATTCAAAAAACCATTCTTCTGCAAATGTATGTCTTCAGAATCCTATCTCTCAAAACTCAATCACTATGCAACAAAAGACTGTAACAAATGAAAGCTATATAAATTTGAATCAGAAAGATGGTTCAAAAATATGTGAAGAAAATATGAATGGGATTATCTCAGGGCCAACGTCAAAAACCAAAAAGCTCTACATGGACGTGAATGATCCTATGAAAAGCAATACTTCAAGGTTAAGTTTTGGTCACTCTTTACCTAAGATCGAAGTTCAGTCGTGGCAAGAAGAATTAAAAATCACATTTCAAGCAGATAAACCAAGAGTGTCAAGTATCGAGCCTTCATATGGGAATACTAAAAGTCCAGGCATTGAAAGAGTAACTAAAGTCGAAAGCACAGCCAACTTGTTTTCTGTTCAACCTCAGTTGATATATCGTCATGCTTTCGAACATAATCTATTTGGTGGTGTAGCTGGACCAAATTATAGGTTGTGGGAAGATGAATTGAATTGTTTCTCTTCTCAAGGTGTTTCTAATCCACCATATACAGACTAGGGGTGCTATGGTAGTCAGAGCTCATTGCTGACGTTCCATATCATTCATTGAATTTCGACTCTGAGTATACGAGTGACTCGTTGGAATGTCCTGCGATAGACTAAGGTCTGTTTATTGCATGACCTTCAATAATTATTAGGATGTTTTCTCATTGAAGAAAAAGGTAACTTATAAATATTGCAGTTGCCTGGAGTGTAAAGAAACTATCTTACTTTTGTTGCAGCAGACATGAATCTGTGTTGTGTACCGAGGTTATTTGCAAAATGCACCCCGGCATTACTTCTAATTGACAAATACTAGATTCCTCCTTAATTTTTATTAACAAATTAGACTTTTTACTCGGATGATTTTTAAACGTCCTATAAGCATAAGTTCTTATCTTCTTGATAGCTTATGGATTAACCGGTAAAACCGATGGTTCAAGTGGTATGACATATTAACAAATATATTTAAGTTAAATTATGTATTATGTGCATAAAAAATTAAAATTTATCACTCGAAAAATTAGATATATTTAGAGTTATATCATATAATATTTATCTAACTTATGTTTATTATAACGATAATGTAAATATAAATCTAACTAATAAGTCCATATAAATACTACATGATTATATATATATATATGTGAAAATATAAAAATGTAATCTAAAAATACAACAAATTAAGATAATAATAATTTTAGAACATGGTTATGGATATATAAAATTTAAAGTCATAATATTCAAAAATCAACTTGCATAATATATCGACGTGACATTCAAATTTTGCCACTCTTTATGCTAAAAATATACTTGAAAAAAAAATTGATACTCAAGATATGTATAATAGTTTCTAGTTGAAAAAAATATTTCACAAGGTTATTTGCGACTACACACCCCATATCGAAAAGATGATAACAATAATAATATTTTTTAATGGTAAATAGTAAAATATATTCTCTCCGTCCTTTTATTTTTGTTCTTATTTTATTTTTTAATGTCCCAAAACAATACTTCATTTCCTAGTATGATTTTTTTTTTTTTCCAAAAGTACCATTTCATTTAAAATACTAATGATTTGAAACCACTAATTACTTATTACAACTTTTAAGGCATAAATATAAAAATGACTGAAAGTTTCAATTTTTTAAATTTTACCTAACTAAAATTCCCCAAAACTAAGAGGAACAAAAGAAAAATAACGGAGAGAGTATGATTCTTGTTAAAACGAAACATGAACACGTCCAAACATATATTTTAATGTTTTCAAAGCACCTTGTACTGAATTTACCCCAAAAAAAAGCACCTTGTACTGCTCATTAGCTGCTAATTAACAATTATCCATTGCATTAGCATTTTAGCAACATTTCACTATCGAGTGACCCCACAAATTCCTAATCTTATTTGTTGTTAATAAAAAAAATTACAAACACGCTATCCAACCGAAAATACGCTAAATGCAAGAAACTCTAATTTGTTACGTAAAATCTGCACAAAATTATTGTATAAAAAATGTTTATTGAGTTTGATTAATTCCCCTATACTATTAGATAGTTGACATGAAACTCCAATTTTGTAGTATGGTTTTCTTTTGGTCACATCCCCACATAATGGCATGTTAAATCGGTGAGATGTGAATGAAATTAGTGATAAAACGGGTTAAATCCATCAAAAAATTGTTTAAATCGATTAAATTAGTGAAAATTGTTGGAAACTATGAAAATGGTTAAATTGGTCAAAGTATGAATCGATAAAAAGTTGTGAAAAACAAGTTAACTCGGTTTAAATTGGTTTAAATCGATGTAATTAGTAAAAAAAATCTAATAAATCAATGAAGTTGGTCTTAAAGGGTTTAAATTCATGAATATTGGTGAAGATGAGTTAAACCAGTGAAATAATAAATAAGTCTAAGAAAGTTGGTGAAAACATGAGTTAAATTGGTCAAAACCTTTTATTTTTGTAATTTTCTGATTAATTTTCACTAAAATTCAAAGTGTAAACATTCCATTAATATATGCCATTGCTTTAAATGATGGTTAATTTTTTTCTATAGATATTTGGTTACAAATTTGTAGGTGAACCAAGAAAGAAAGAGAAAATATTTTGCGCGTCTGAATGGAACGATCTTCTTATATAACTGTTGCATGAAAATAGAGTTAATTGCAATTTATCCCTTATGGTTTTCATAATATTTAATTTACCACACTGTAATTTGAAAAAAAAAATTTACTCCCCTGTAAATTGGAATCAAATAAAAGTTTCACACCAACTCCTTGAAAAAATTAAACTTACAAAATACGAATTGAAATTGACAAAACTACCATTCCATATGTGGCACTGTAGCCCTGTGTTATGATAAATATATGTGTTATGATAAATATTGCACTTAACCCCTATGTTACAAAAACATTTTTCATGGTCACTCTCAATTTTTGTGAGTGAGTTACACTCTCCAATTGAAGGAGTAAATTGGTCTATTAATTTTTTTCACAAGGGGGTAAATTGCTCTTTTTCAAATCATGGGGAGGTAAATTGAACATTATGAAAATAATAAGGGGATAAATTGACATTAGCTTTATAAAAATACATATATGTGCACGGCCAGAAACTTAAGTAAAATAATAATTTATTATCTAATTAAACACAGAAGTGAATTCAACTCATTACTATGGAGTTGAAGCAAAATTCTGAGGAAATACCAAATCATGAAGTAAAGAGAAACAGTAATAACACAGTTTAGAACAAAGTAGTAGATATGACAAGTTTCAAAAACCTAACTCCCCCAAAACACAAAAACAGCACTGAATTGATATATCAGTAAGTAACCGTTCATAATTCATGTACAAACTATAGAACCCAAAACACATAAACAAGTGATTTTTCAAACTGGGAGGAAACTTTAAGGCAGCAAATCATCAGTTTTTTCAGTCAACCTCCTCAGAAAATTCATTGGATAAGAGGGAAGCTGCTCGCGAAACCTCGGAGGTCTCATAAGGTAACATGACATGATAAAGATCATAGTTTTAGGAAACACATGCAGTACCAAAAGGGCAACAAAACAGAATACCATAAACAAAGCCGTAGCCCTCGGGTCGCGCCAAGTAAGCAAATTATAAAACCTCTCTCCATGTGCAGCCAAGTCACCAGACAACGTCTGAACCCTCGAAGCAATAGCTCTAAGCCTATCATATCTCGTTTTCACAACATCAAATTGCTTCACAGAAGTCGGAAAAGTGTCAAACTCTTCATCTATTTCATCCGTCTGAGCAATATCAGCTTGTGAAAGACTCACGTCAATGTGAGGAGGATGTCTAGGCCTTAAATGATAGGTCCAAGAACCGATTGTGAAAAGGACAAAATATAACGTGAAATGGATCATCCAAGGGAAACAAAGGAAAGCCAAGAACAAACTGAAGACGAGAGTGCTAATATAAGGGGATTTCCACTTGCAGATTTGATCTAACCCTTGGATGATTTTGTCCAGTGCAGATAAGATCAGAGCAATCCTAGAATAATTGGCTTTGCTTCTTCTTACACTGTACATGTTTGATCCCACATCGAGCATGTATTCAACCACTTCCTTTCTAAGTGGCAGCTCTAAATGGCTTAGTCTCGTGGAGATGATTTGAGTGGCGTGGTGCATTAGAATCTCGATTTGGTGCGTGCTTAAAGGCTGTGTGTAATGTAGGTTAGGTAACAATGGTTGTGTGTACATGCTTAGCATGTTGAGGAAAGATTTATTACAAGAGAATCTAACAGCCAATTGGATTTCTCCCATTTTCTTTACTCCGGAAGGAGACAGCACTATCAATGGGTATGCATATGAGTAAACACGATTAGTTTCAAGTGTAGAAAGTCGAATTCTTACCTTCCCAATTTTCGAATCTTTCGCATTTGCATTCCCTCCTTGCAATTGGGAACTGTCAAAAATACCTATTGTGATCACAGTACAAGGATCGTAAACTGTCCACGTGTATTGTTCATTCCACTTTGGATTATAGTTGTTCGGAATCGTTCTTGTTCGGATCCATTGCCGCCCGTATTTAGCCACACAATAAGCATCCATGACTCCCCTCCTCCCGTAAAAGTACTCTTCATTGCTGCGAGATTCTGAGCATTCAAAATCCCAATTTCTACTACCCCAAATCCATCCTTCCACTTCCAGAGCTTTTTTTCCGAGGGCCTATGATCGCTACTATACTGCATCGACTCATCAAAAACGTGATAACCACCATCAAAACTTATTCTTAAGTGCACCCGGCTATCAAGTTTTTCCACCTTCTTCTGCCCGTTCTCAGAACTGGTATGCTTTTCAAGATCATACCACTCACTAAATTGTGTCTCCCAATCCTTCCTTTTTCCGACATCCTTTAAAGAAATCGAGCACTGGCCCAGAACTTTGGAATTGTCAGCTCCGACTTCATCCTCCACGAACAAAACCAACTCATTCTCAAAAGGCTCGGCCACCACAAACATCAAATCCTCGTCCCACCACGGATTCCCATTCTGCGTTTGAGATGTATTAGTTCTCAAAATCATTTTCCCAAGAGCAACCCTCACGAAAAACTGGGGTTGCTGCCTATTCCTTTGAACCAACAAATCATGGGCCTCGATCACCTTAACCCTTAGGTTTCAAAGCTTAGGCAAAACGTACGTTATAGACCTAATACTCGCGACACAATCACCGTTTATGGCAGTTGCATCCAATTGCCAAGCTCTCCAATACACCTCATCGGCTTGTGTCCCTAACCAAACCGCAATCATTAATTCTGCATCCAATACCATTTCCCCTGTAGTAGGGTTGTGCAATCTACACCACTTGGGGGCTACAGGGCTATTTGGTGGTACCCTTCTTGGAACATCATTGGCTTCAAAAGTAACCAATCCGATCAAATCATTTTCACCATTTCTAGCCTTATCCTTCACGAGAATCTCGAATTTCGGGGCCTGGATCCTGTCTTTCAAGATCGAAAAAACTTGATTCCACTTGGGACACGAGTTGTTTTCGAAATTCTTAGTGAGACCTTTAAGCTCCCCATTCTTAACTTGTACAAAAGAATCAGGGCGTCCATTTCCATCTTTTCCAGGCAATCGTCTTGCCTTAACAATACTAACATATATATAATCCATTTGTTCCACCAAGTCGAAGTTATGACAACCTCCACCGAGAGTAGGCCTAATCTCTCTAAGGTTAAATTCTTCATTAGAGACTGCCATAGTTGAAACTTGAAACAACAACCTGAAGACACCCATACAGAATGAAAAATAGCAAACAAAAGAAGTCAAAAAACAGAGCACCCATACAGAATCATTATTTCTCCTATAATTTTTGGTTCCAGTAAATAAACCCTTGGGGCATTCATTATTTTGGTTCCACGTTTTCAAAAATCATATATAGGAAGTCTAAATAAATACAAAGAAAAAAAATTGAATCACGTACCTAACTTGGAATACGTAGAGAAAAACTGACACCCACTTTAATAACCGATTCTTGATGTCAATAAAGATGAATGCAAAATTCAAACTCAGAAATTAAAGCCAAATGGATAAAAGGGTTGTAAAATGATTTGCATTTGCACTGTGTGTGTGCGTGAGAGAGAGAGATGTTTGAAGCTGTATTTCTTTGTTGGCAAGTAAATTCATCAAAGAAGGGTGAGAGCGAGTTGTTTTCCTACGGTTTTGCAGCAGGTTATAGCTTGTGTGTGTCAACTCACAGTGCTTTTTACATGTCAATTTGCAGCAGGTTATAGCTTATGTGTTTCAACTCACAGTCTCACAGTGCATTTTACATGTTAATTTTCTGCAGGCTATATTCTGTATGTAAGAGAAATTATGGGAAATATAATAGGAACACAATTAGCAACTATAAATTTACTGCTTTTAAGTTGTCTTTGTTCTACATAAAACTCATTTTTAAATATATTTAAACTTTGGAATTTGTTACAATTAAAGAGAGCAATTTTAAATTTTTTTTTTTTTTTTGGGATAGTCTTATTGACATTTTCATTATCTAAATTCAGAACAGAAAGTATTAATCCGGAAAGGAGTTTGATTGGAAAATAGAATCTATAATTCAAGAAGGTTTTTACTCATACTACTTTTCACCGCAATTGGTTTATATAAATAAATAGGAGTGAATAGCAAATTAACTTCCCGTGTTATTTCAAATAGTCAGTTTAACTTCATGCGATAAATAAAATGGTAAAATATGTCCCTGTGTTTTCATAAAAGAAGCACAGTGCATCCCTCTTAATTTTAATATTTTTACAAGGGGGTAAAATTCCAATTATGCAATGTTACAGGGAACTAAAATGTCCTTTACGCATATTACAGGAAGGTAAATTGTTTATTTACGCAGTGAGGTGAATATATTGTCAAGTGTAAGGTTAAATTGGTCATTTTTCACATGAAAATGAAATCTCGGTCGCATTATAGAGTGTGTGTGCAACACCCCCCATTAGAAATGAGGTAAATTGCTCATTATTTCATATCACATGGAGGTAAATTACTCATTATTTCATTTCACAAGGAGGTAAATTGTCCATTAAACATTTCACAGTGAGTTAACTTGTCAAAAACTCATATAAATACTTAATGGAAAAAGTGCATAGATTGTCCCTCGTAACTATTGCTCGTTGGAAAAAAATCTTGTAACTTTTCGAGTTGGTAAAAACATCATGTAACTAAAATAATTGACAATTTAGCCATATTTATGCTCGAATTGAGATTTTCTGCCACCTACCCGCCAAGTCACCTACCCTTGCTGGCGTGAATAATTAACCCCCTTGTTGAAGTAGAAAAATTGTACAAATGGTTTTGAAACTAATGCCCACTGGAAAAAAGTACTTTAACTTTTCGAACTGACAATTAAGTCTTGTAACTAAAATGATTTGGCAATTTAGTCATTTTCGACCCGGAAAGATATTGTTTACCACTACGTTCAATAAATCACCGGCGTTCCACTAAAAAAAAACTTGATGTACCTCTAACATATATGGGAAAAATGCAAAATTGGTGTCATAACTAATGGTCATTGTCAAGTGTAATCCTCCTATATATTTAGACTAACAATTTTACCGCATAAGTCTTCTATTAATGAATCTCATGGATTGAATGTGTCCTTTGGAAACATCGAAATTTTTTTGTTTGTCAATCAAAACGAAAAAATCTAAAACAATTTTTGTTTAAATTATATGTTCCTTTAATTCCCAATTTTCAAATGTTCTTCGAAAACTATAAAAAATATACAAAATAATTATAATATATAATTGTCCGATACATAAAAAAAAAAAAAAAAGAAATCTCTTAATCGATGTTTAATCTCATTTTGATCTCTATTGGCTATTTGCATGGATAAACATTTTTTTTCGTAAAATGGGAATAAAAGGTTTGTAAAATGTTTTACATCTTAGAGCGTGTGAGAGAGAGAGAGGTTAAACGTGTGTTTCTTTGCACTGTGTGAGCGCGCGTGAAATAGAGAGTTTAAATGTCATTTCCTACAAATCTACTAAAGTGGTTGTACTCTCTAATCTGTCTGTTAGAGAAATAATGGAAAGTTTGATACTATATGTTGGGAATTGCATGACATTAAAATAGGAACACAGTTACGTTATATTAAAAATTATTTGTTCTACATAAAAATTATTTTTGAACATAGTTTATATTTTGGAATTGATTATAATTCCTCGATTATCTAAATATAATTCAATATATATATTATATTACATTGTGGTATTTACTTGTTTAAAATTCAGTCGAGTTCAATTTTAAATTCAAACTAAGGCCATCTCCAAACGAAGGTCTTGCCCAATTGCCCAATTGCTCGTCCAATTGCCCTCATGTCTTGCCCTCTTGCCTTGTCCTCATGCCTTTTCGACCCACCTAAAAAAACTCATCTCCAACCGAAGGGCAATCAATATCCATTTCAATTTCACAATTTTCCCCACTCTCCTCACTCAAACTTATTTTAATAATAATGATAATAATAATAATAATAATAAAAATCATAATAATTTTTTTAGTAGTTACATAATCATTAAAATTAAGGCATTCTTTATTTAAGTTGTATTGTATATTTTTAAATTAAGTATTTTATTTAAGTTGTATTGTGTATTTTAATTAAGTATTTGTGTTCAACAAATTTCATTTATTTAGATTTGTATTTGTCCAATTATATATGAAATTGTTCAACAAATCTCATTTATTTAATTCATGAAATTTAAAAAAAAAAAAAATAGCACCCAAGCCCCGGCAGCCCCTGCCAGCGCCCAGCAGAGGCCAGCAGGGGCGTTTGCCTGCCGGCAAGCAGGCATGCAATGGTTGCCTGCCTGCTTGCCGGGTTACCTGCCCCGGACCCCCTGCCCGCCCTGCCCCCTTGCCCGCCCAATTGCCATCATCCATCTCCAACCGAACCGAGCCGGCAACCCCCCCCCCCCCCCCCCCTCATGCCCGGTTGTCGGCTCGGTTGGAGATGGCCTAAGAGCAAGTATAATTCGAAAATCTATACCATGTCTGTCTGAAAACAATCCCACAATAACAAAATGTCAGCTTTTTTGTGTTCATCTATTCTATTATTATACTATTATAAAAGCATGAACTAAACTATTCTTATGTGATTTTAAAAAGCAAAAGAAACTCTAAGAAGTATAGTTAGATTAGGAGACATTACAAGTTATACAATTCTAACTAAAATATTTTCATAGGAAAAATAAACTAAAAAATAATAGTTAGATTAAAAATCATAAGGTATATCTAGATTATAGTTTTTGATAAAGTCTAAAATGAATTATATAGAAAATAAAGCTATGTATAATACTTTATAGTTATAATAATATTTCTATTTATATAATTTTGTGATACATTAAATTTTTCTGTTAATTTCCTTTATTTATAAGATATTTGTGCATTGTATTATATGAAAAAATTCAGTGGTAATTAACTGAACACGCGCAACGCGTGTGCATCTTCCTAGTTTTACAATATTGTCCAAATAATTTGAAACTCAACCTAATTTGTTAATTTTTATTGGAAATGAGGGTCAAATTTGAAAGAAAGAAAAATTAATAAAGCATTTTCCAATTTTAACATCACAATTACACTTAGTAAAGTTGTAGCACAATGTCTATTTTTTCACCATTTTTACATGTTTTTAGCCTTCCACCTTAAATCATCAAATCACCATTTCATAAAAAATTATAAAGAATTTTTTAGCATCCCATGGTGTTGGACCAAAAAATCACCATTTCACTAAGTCCTATTTCTACACCAAAAAATTTGGTGAAGAAATTTGCATCATAGGGGGTAATATGCTTTTTTCATATTACATAAAGTAAACTGAATATAATGTATTTTATAGGGGATAAATTGCCATTAAATCCAGAGAAAATTTAACAAAATGCAAATTTCCCCAAAATAATCATACTCAAGTAAGACATACGATCATATTCGAATTAAATTATTTTACACTTTTACTTAAAAAAAGTCATCCATTCATTTCACTAGAAAAATTAATTAATTTTTTTCAACAATCAGTCGACAATAAAAGAAAATAGTATGAAAAATAAAACATTTTAAGAACACGCGAAATCGTATAGTACTGTACCGTACCGAAATTGAATTGTAACCAGTTTGATATTGCATATTAAAAAATGGCAACAATTAATACTACTAAGTACTAACAACACCTTAATTTACTTAATTTTATTCGTCGTCATTTCCTGTTGTTTTACCTTGCAACTGATTTTTCGAAACTTCAAAACAGAAAATTAGAGGTGCAAAAGAGAATGATGGAGAATACTACTGACCAATAATTAAGGTTAGCTTTTGTATTAATTCATTCTTGACTTTTATTGTTAAATTCATTTTTTGTTAATATTACATTATATATCTATTTATCTATCTATATCTATATCTATCTATTCTATCTATTATTATTATTTTATTATTATTATTATTATACATATAAAAGTACGAGTTAGTCAAACAAAATTTCTTCCCTTTTTTGTGAAGACTAATATATACCCTTATTTAAAATATATTGTGATATTTAATTATATGGCAAACATGTAAAAGAAAAGAATCCTAGAAGTATAATTAGACAATAAGTCTTTTCTAAATACATCAACCTCATAATTATCTTTTAAAATTTTATAGCTCAGTAAAATATTAGAGGTAATAATAGTAATAAAAAAAACTATAACTCTATATTTCTTCAAAATTCATTTGGAGAATTCTTAAAAAGTTATCTCTTATTAAAAAACCTCAAAACATTTAAGAACCTAAAAAAAAAAAATTATGCAACATTAGTGCTACATGAATAAAAAAAGTACTATTCAGTTAGCTAAAAAACTTGTAATAGGCTTAAGCCAATGGTTAAAACCGGTAAAAATGTTTAAAATTCAATTAAAAAATATATGATAAAAAATAATAAATGGAAAAATGAGTTAGATATAAAAAAAATGAGTATAATAAAAAGAACTTGTGCAATTGATAAAATAGCAAGGTAAATGAAAAAATGAATGACATCGGTTAAACACGGGATAACAAAAAAACAGATCAAATCGATAAAAGAATAAGAAAAAAAATTAGTTAATTGGCAAAAAGTAGGTTAAATCAGTAAATGAATAAGTAAAATTAAACTAAAATTGGGTTAAATCGGAGAAAATAAGTGAATTGATTAACAAATAAAATAAAATCGACTAAAATTGAGTTAAACTAGAGATAATGGTTGGATTGATTAACAAATGAGATAAACCACAAAAAACTGGTGAAATCGGTGAAAGAACAGGTTAAAATAACAAAAAATAAATGATAAACTCAGTATAAAAGCATGTAAATCGATATTTATTTGGACAATTCTTAAAAAATTATCACTTCTCAAAGAACATCAAAAACATTAAAGAACTTAAAAACAAAAGACCACATTCGGGCTATATGAAAGAAAAAAGTACTACTATTTCGTTAACTGAAAAACTTATAATTGACTTAAGCCAAAATATGTCAAAACATAGAACAATAAAATCGGTGAAAACATGTAAAATTCAGTTATAAAATATATGATACAAAAAATGGTAAAATAAATGGGAAAAGAAATAGATAGAAGAAAAATGAGTTAAAACAAAAAAATGGTACAATTGATTAAACAATGGGGTAAAGTGACAAAAAAAATGAGTAACTGGTAAAAATGAATTAAATTGGCTAAACATGGAATAAAGGGGGGGGGGGAATCAAATCGATAAAAGAAAAAAACAAAAAAAAATCATTTGAATTGGCAAAAAAAAAAGTTACATAGGTAAAATCAGCAAAAAGATATGTAAAATCAACTAAGTTGGGTTAAACAGGAGAGAATGAGTGAATTGATTTTAACAAATGGGATAAAACACAAAAACATGTGAAATCGATCAAAGAATGGGTTAAAATAACCAAAAATATATGGTAAAAGCAGTGTAAAAGCAGGTGCAATTGATATTTCTTTGGACATTTATTAAGAATTATCAATTATTAACATTAAAGAACCTCAAAAAAATGTCACATTTATGTTGTATGGATAAACTAAAGTACTATTTAGTTAACTGAAAAACTTATAATTGGCTTAAGTAAAAATAGTCAAAATATATAAAGGCAAAATTGCAAAAATTGTCCCAAACTAATCACTGATTTTGGATTTTCGTCCCAAACTATATCAACTTGGCGAATTTCGTCCCATAATTTAATATTTTTTTGGAATAACGTCCCACCGTTAATTATGAGACGAAAATTGCGCATTTGTCCGTTAAATTACCTCATGGTTGTTTACGTGTAATGACGTGATAAATTTTAACATGATTAATTATATAATATTGCAGAATTCGTCACAAACTAATTACAAGATTGAACCGTCATTTCCATTAAATTAGAAATTTAATTGGGACTAAATTCATACAAAATGGTAAATTACGGGATGAAATTCGGCGAGTTGATATAGTTTGGGAGGAAAAATCAAAATTAGTGATTAGTTTGGGACGATTTTTCAAAAGAATATTAAATTACAGGACGAAATTCGGTGAGGTAATATAGTTTGGGACGAAAATCCAAAATCACTAATTAGTTTGGGACGTTTTTTGCAATTTTACCATATATAAATGGTTAAAACTGGTGAAAATGAGTCGAATTCAATGAAAAATATAAACTGAGTGTAAAAGCGAGTTACATCAATGAAATAAGTTTAATCTACAAAATTGAGGAAAATTGGTAAAAATAGATTGGGCATGTAATTGAAAATTGATGAATTCAGTAAAAGAAATATATAACCGGCAAAACCGGTTGAATAAAAAAAAAAAAAAAAAAAGGGTTAAATCTGTGAAAACTTGTTTAGATGGAAAAAAATGTTAGGGTCAAGGATGAATGTAGACATGTAGTTTTAGGTTATAAATACTTAGAGTAGCTATAGTTCGTTTCTTATTTTCATATTTTGGTTTTAGGTATTTATGATAACAACTTTAAATTCTTGATAACAACATATATAGTAATAATTAAAGTAATTTAATCATAAAAATTATGTGGTATGTTATTAATATCATAGTATGATGAAAAATAATTATATGATTCAATTAACGTAGGAAATTAGGTAATCACGTGAGCACTTTTCTAGTTACAATTAAAGGTGTAATTTTTTATATTTTTATGATTAGAACCTTCTTATGATCTGAATCCTTTTTAGAAAAAAGAAGATGGTTAGACTACATAACTGATCTGAATCATAACGGCAATTTTTAACGGTTGTACCAAATGTGTCACAATTTGTAAAGCTTTGTACCAAATGTGTTGGACACATAAATCTATGTATCAAAAGTGAGAATTGACCTATAGCTCTGTACCAAAAATGCAATTCTCTCAAAGAAGATGGTTAGACCACATAACTGATCATCGAACGTTTACACATATATTGAATTCTATGTTAATGTCCTATTTGATTATTTATATTTTCGTCCCAATTTTTTTATCTTAAACGTTGGCCTATTTAATTTACACATTAGTTAAATTACGAATACCCCCTCAGGTAAGGTCTAATTACAAAAATCTCCCTCACGTATTGGGTATTACAAAAATCCCCATCAGATTTGTCACCTTCTTACAATTAACCCCTTGTCCCTAAAATGTTCCAATTTTGCCCTTGAAAGTTATTTGTAATGTTTATAATATGTTATAAATTTTAAAATTTGGGTGTTAATTGTTATATCTTGTAAATTATAAAAAAAATAATCATATATTTACCACCAAAATAATTGATATAATTTATAATTGCACATAAATTTCAATAAATATTTCAATTTATAATACAATATAAACTTTAATAAATTATAATATCTTATTTATAATACAATAAAATTTTATTAAACTTATTAATTTATAAAATAAATTCATTTAACTAATGTGTAAACAATTTGTTCATATTTATAAAATATATTATTAAAATTCTATTTAATTTAATATTTTACAATTAATTTGCTAATAAATATATAAATACCTTTTTTTGGCAATATTTATTAAAACTAATGGGCAATTATAAATTGTATCAATTGTTTTGGTAGTAAATATATAATTATCTCTTTTCTAATTTATAAGATATAATAATTAGCACCCACGTTTTAACACTTATAAGACATTACAAACAATACAAATAACACCCAGGGGTAAAATTGGAATATTTTAGGAGCAAGGGGTTAGTTGTAAGAAGGTGACAAACCCGAGGGGGATTTTTCTAATACCCAATACGTAAGGGTAATTTTTGTAATTAGGTCTTATCTGAGGGGGTATTCGTAATTTACCCTTCATTTTAATATTCAACTAGAGGGAGCAATTTTTTATAATCCTTGATGTTAGTCTTATTGACATTTTCATAATCTAAATTCAGAATAGAAAATATGTCTCGTAACTATTGCTCATTGACAAAAAAGTCTTGTAACTATTTGGGTTGACCGAAAAATCATGTAACTAAAATAATTTCACAATTTAGTCTTATTTCGGACGGATTTGAGATTTTTAGTCACCGTATTATCCAAGCCACCCACTCCTTGCTGAAATGCTGACCTGAAAAAATTGCAAAAAAGGTCATGTAACTGATGTTCATTGGGAAAACTATTCTTTAACTTTTTGGACCGACAATTAAGTCATATAAATAAAATAATTTGACAATTTAATCATATTTCGGCCCAAAAAAAAGTGATTTTTTTTCCTATGTATCCCCCATACCTGACATACATCTAACTTATACGGAGAAAAATCAAATTGGTGCAATAACTAATGGTCGTTAACTAGTTTTTCACATAAGTATTTGAGCTAACAACTTTAACCCATAAGTCTCCTATGAATGAATCAAAGTGATCTCATGGATTGAAATTTTGATACGTTTCTTTAGAAAAAATTCGAGTTTTTAGTCAATCAAAAGAAAAATGTAGAACAATTTTTGTTTTAATTATATGTTCCTTTAATTCCCAATTTCCCAAATGTTTCTCAAGAATTTATGAAAGTTCTGAAGAAGTTTCAAATATAAAACTGACCAAAATATAACATGAATCGATATTGTAATCTCATTTTTATCTCTATTTACATGAATATAACATTTTTTTTTGGTAAAACGGAAAAAAGAAAGGTTTGTAAAATGATTTGCATTTTAAAGCACTTAAGAGAGAGCGTTTAAAGATGTATTTATTTGTTGGTAAGTAAATCAAAGAAATTATCTTAAAAAAAAAAACTCTCAAAGAAACAAAAAAACAAATCAAAGAAAAGTCAGAGTGAGTCATTTCCCCACAACTATACTCCCTTCGTTTCATATTAACTAGCTTGTGACCCGTGCTATGCACGGATGCAAAAACTCAGTTTACATAAATTAAAATATTCTATATACCATCATTTTGCCTGCTTAGTTAAATGTAATATAAAGTTTTTCAATTCTATTGTCATCCGATACTTAGAGTTAATTACCATATGGTTAATGTGTATGCACTTCAGGCTTAACTTATAATAAATACTAAAAGACATAAATATTTTGACATGACAATTTCTATATTTTATATTCGTAAAATACTTCCATGCACAACGAAAGAACATATATACAACATTCATTGAATTTAGTAGTGATGATTTTCACTAGATAATGAATATATATTTTCTCCTCTAAAATTGATGAAATATAATAATCAAAATTATATATAATTATATATTATATTATATTATAATTTTGTTTCTATGTATGATCTTAGTCGATAATCGATCTTATTGGTAACATTTTATTTGTTATTATTTTTTACTTAGATATTTGTAATAAATAAATCAAATGCAAAACTTAACTACTGATGTGAGTGAGCTAGGTTAAGGACACTAAACTTACTAACATTTTTCTATACTCAAAATGTTGCATGCACAACAAAATTAACAAAATATGTAACTTTTGTAATGAAATATATTTCTAGATGATATGTTGAAGCCCCTAATATATAATATTACGAAAAGTTTTACCCATTTATCCATACTTTTGAAACCAAGTATAAAGATGACTCGACTTTATGGATAACTTAAGGACTTGCATAGGAAAATATGAAAAATAGATAAAAACTATCAACAATTTATTATTCAATTTTTTTTATAAACATTATTCTATTTTAATTATCAAGTAAGAATTAAGAAGAAAATAGGGGGTAAAGAATTTCAAAAATAAAATCATAATTTTTCCATGACAAAACCATTAAGATATTACAAAAACAAAGAACCGAATACCGAATTAATTAACACTAAAAACTAAAACATTTTTTTGCACTATGTAACTTTTTTCTAATGAATTATTTTTCTGAATGATATTTTTTTTTTTTTTGATAACTCAGGTGTCCAAGCTTACACCAGACTAATCCTGGACCCTCAGAACCCTTGCCTAGAACCCTGAAGGATGTAAATCGCGGGATGTGCCTCCACCAAGCCTCGGGATCCCACCATACTGCTGTACACTCTGCGCACAAAGGGGTCTTGACCACAAATGACCCTTAGACAAACTCTTGATAATACTTCCATCCAAGTTCCAAATGGGATTCGAACCCCCACCCTTGCCGCTGAAGCAAGCCTTATGAATTGTTGGTCAGCCAGTTGGAGAAATGCCCTGGGGGCTTCTGAATGATATTCTTGAGCATATATTATATGGATACTCTACACAAACAAAATTATTTTTCTATTTGTATCTTGAAAGGAAGTGTGAAGAGACAACAAAACAAAAGATTCCAAATCTTTTGAAAATTAATAATGTGAAAACAAATAATAATATAAATTTTGAGTATTCTTAGTGGAAATTAGCCCTCCACGTATCTTCAAATTTGACATAATATATGAATGGACTTAAATGTATACTTACGTAAAGAAACAAAAACGAACACTAAAAGATTACACAAAAACATATTGAAATGAATAAATATGGAACACTAAATAAATTGGCCAATCTATTGATGTTCTTCCAGAAATAATAGAAAATGATAAAAATAAAAAATTGAGACAACAAATCTTACAAAAAGCTATTGACAAAGTTTCATAATATGGACAACGAAATAATATATAACAAATATTATAAACTTATAAAAATATGATTTTAATTATATCATATTTCCAAACAATATAAAATTAATATATGAATAAAACATGTAAATGAAAATATAAAGGAGGAAACTAATAAAAAGTATACTTATAAAGCAAAAATTAAAGAAACATATGTGATAAAAATCATATATAACACAAGAGTTTGAATTAAGAAAAATCAGATGAAACTAAAAAAGTAAGTTAGATTTAAAAAAAATAAGTTGATAAGCTTATGAAAAAATAAAATAAAAAATATAATTAGTGTCGAAAAATATTACAAAAAAAAAAAAAAAAAAAAAAAAAAAAAGAGAGAGAGAGAGAAAGGAAATGACCGAAGAAAAGTGGTGAGAAAGGTATGAGGGTGGATCGAAATTTCCATGAAAAGTTCACTCATGAATTTGTGTGAAGAGTTGAAGACAAAGAACATGTGGATGGAGATGATTTATATCAGTGTGGCAAAATTTAACCTAGTTCTTAAATTTAAAAATGGTGGCAAATTTTATGGTTAAATTGCTTAATTTATGTCTGATAACTAACGTCAATTAAATCTTGATTTGGTGATTTGATAACAAAATTAACGCCATTGTAAATGAAAAACTTCAATCTAGCTAATTAATGTAAAGTAGACTTGTTTTAGGACAACATTTCAACCAATCAAAGAGATTTTATTGTAGAAATTATTTAATTAAGATTCCTTTTAACTAATCAGTTTTAAAATTTGAAAACCTTCCAAATCTATAGATAAACAACAACCAATCAAAAAATTCTTTGATAATAAAATAATTCAAAATTCTAGAAAATCAGGATTTAGTCAAATTCAACCAATTAGAGTCAAACCCACCCTTCAAATATATATATGTATAAGATAAGATTGGCTAAATCTTACTTTTCACATAGATTAAGAAACCTCATAATTAAATACTTTTTTATGCTAAAATATCTCAAATACCCTTTATAATAATGATTACTTTTTAATTTTTTATTAATGAGTGGTGACCATTGAGTTTCCCAACTCCAATGAGAGAAAGGGGCAAAATTTAAAAAAAAATGCTTTGAAAATTTAAACATGCCAATTAATTTGAATTTTTTTTTGACAAATATGCCAATTAATATGAAACGGAGGGAGTAATATTATAGCTTATGTTTCAACTTATAATGCTTTTTACATGCTAATTTGCAGCAGATAACGGCTGTGGTGGCTGTACTATGTAATCAGTATGTATTTATTTATGTGATGATTGTCCTTTGGTCCCATAACATATCTACATAATCACCATCCTATTGGTGCTGGAGGAGAAGTACAGGTCAAACGACTAACAACACTTCCTCTTTCCTAACTTTCCAAAGTCGTCAAACAACAAAAAGTTCTCCAATCTAATTATACTGGCCTAATCCCATGTTATTGCATAACTTGAAATTATTATTCTAAAACTCACGTATAAAGAAGAAACGTCGGATTGAAAATTACTATTTATGCTTTACATAAAACTTATTATTAAATATATTTATATTTTGGAATCGGTTATAATTCCTCGATATTATTTTATTATTTATATTTTCGTCCCAGTTGTTTTTTTTTCCTTAAACGCTGGTTAATTTAATATTCAACTAAAGGGAGCAGTTTTTAACAATGTCTTAAAACCAGATCGGACATCGAACCTGTAGTCTTATTGGTTACTGGTTAGATCGGTTAAACCGTTTTAATCACTGGTTCAACCGGTGTGACGTCATTACAAAATAATATTTTAATTTAAATTTAATGTATTTAATCAACTATTTTTAAAAAAAATATTATACATTTTTTAAAGTTTATTTTCATAAATTTAATGTTTATCTCATGACAAATTATTTTTCCTACAAATTTTGAGTTGAGAATGAATGATAGCAACAAAATTACAAGTATAATAACATGATATCAATGCAATAATTCAAATTATAATAAACACCATATCAAAAACAATAATTTTATTGCTAATCACCTATGAAAAAGAGAAAATATTGATGAATTTTGTCATCGAATTATGTAAAAAAATAAAAATACTTGAAGTTTGAGAAAAAAAAAAAATTTTTTTAATGAAATTGATGCTCAAATATATATATATAACTTATTATATAAAAGTCTTTTTGTTTTTTTGTTGATTTTGTTTAATTCAAAGTGAAAAATAGAAGAAGAGATGTCAGAGTATTGTTGAAGTTTAAAGGTCGCGGAAGAAAAGTAAAAATCCACAGCGTAAATTTTTTATTTTTATAAGTGAACCAGGGTTCAATCGGTTCACTGGTTCATTGGTTTTACTGGTTTTTGACCGGTTTTTTCCGGTTCGAACTGGTCAGGAACAAAGCTGATTTTGGAAGGTTAACCGGACCGAATTGACAGCCGGTTACCGGTTAAATCGGTCGAACCAGCGGGTCCGGTCCGGTTTTTCAAACACTGTTTTTTAATCCTTGTTGTTATTCTTGTCGACATTTTCATAATCTAAATTCAAAGTAGAAAATCTTAATCCTGAAAGGAGTTCTATTGGAAAATAGAATCTATAATTCAAGAAGGTTATTACTCATTACTACTTTTCACCGTAATTGGTCTATAAAAATAGAAGTGAATAGAAAATTATCTTCCTGTGTTATTTTAAATTGACAGTTTAATTCCATGTGACAAATAAAATGACAAAATATCTCCATGTATTTTCATAAAAGAAACACATTTTCCCCCTCTTGATTTTAACATTTTTACAAGGGGGTAAAATGCCAATTATGCAATATTACAAGGAATTAAAATGTCCATTTACCCATATAACAGGGAGATAAATTGCCTATTTGCACATATCAGAAGGGGTTAAAGTTAGGTTGAATATGTTGTCAAGGGTAATGTTAAATTGATAACTTTTTATATGAAAATGAAATCTCAGTCGCATTATAGAATGTGTGTATGCAACACCCTCCACTAGGAATGAGGTAAATTACTCATTATTTCATTTCACAATGAGGTCAATTGCCTATTAAACATATCACAAGGAGTTAACTTGTCAAAAACTCATATAAATACTTAATGGAATAGGTGCATAAATGGTCCCGTAACTATTGCTCGTTTGAAAAAAAATCTTATAACTTTTCGTGTTGGTGGAAACATCTTGTAACTAAAATAATTTGACAATATAGTCATATTCTGCCCAAATTGAGATTTTCTGCCACCGTACCCGCCAAGTCACCCACTCCTTGCTGACGTGAAAAATAACCTGCTTGTTGACGTAGAAAAATCGTAAAAATGGTTCTGTAACTAATGCCCACTGGGAAAAAGTACTTTAACTTTTCGGACTGACAATTTAAGTCTTGTAACTAAAATGATTTGGCAATTAGTCATTTTCGGCCCAAAAAGATATTGTTTTTCACTGTGTCCGATAAATCACAGGCTTTTCACTCGAAAAAAAACTTGATCTACCTCTAACTTATATGAGAAAAATATAAAATTGGTGTCATGACTAATGGTCGCTGCCAAGTGTTTTTCATATGTATTCATACTGACAATTTTACACATAAGTCTTTAATGAATCGAAGTGGTTAATCTCATGGATTGAACATGTCCTTCGAAGACACCGAAAAAATTTGAAAAATTATATGTTCCTTTAATTTCCAATTTCCAATTTCCAATTTCCAATTTCCAAATATTTCTCGAAAACGTACTTTCAAAAAATTATATTATATAACAGACCAAAACATACCAAATTTTTTTTCTTTAATTGATGCTTAATCTCATTTTGATCTCTATTTGCATGGATACACATATTTTTTTTGTAAAATGGGAATAATAGGTTTGTAAAATATTTTGCATCCTAAAGCGCGTGAGAGAGAGAGAGAGAGTTTAAAGGTGTGTTTGTTGTTACATTCTGGCCTGAGAGTCAGAGGGAGCCTTTGTCCTACAAATCTACTCGTAGTGTTATGACTCTACCATTAATCAAACTTACTTTCCTCATTCTCAATTCACCACAGTTAAAGAAAAAAAGGTTTACCTTATGAATGTACTATTAACCCCGGTTAAAATTTAATCATCCTTTTCTTTCTTATATACTTTTGAGCTTTAAATTAAAACACTAGTTGATGTTATTCTGGAATCTCAGAAGGTTGCACAGAAGAATCGGAGATCACAGAGCAGGTCTCCCTTCTAATCGTAAATCATTCACTCTGTTTCCACTACTATTTTACTGTGAATGATTATACTTGATTTTCGTTTCGAAATTGTTTTCTTCGTTTTGTATGAAGTTATCGATTGATTATTAACTTCATACTTCAAATCAATTTTCTCTAGTTTCATTCTGATGTAGTTTCTGTTTTTTGAGGAGAAAATGAACTAGTTATCTGTTTTTTCACTTCGTGCTCTGTTTTGCTCTGTCGTTAATCACGAACTTTCATCTGTTCTTTATGAAGTTACCGATTATTAACTTCAAACTTCAAATCGTTTTTCTCTAGTTTCATTCTGATTAAGTTTCTGTTGTTTCAAGAGAAAATGAACCAGTTATCTGTTTTTTCACTGGATGCTCTGATTTGCTCTGTTGTTACACAATGTTGATATTCTGCGCCTTTTGCTAAATCCATATTACCTGAGGTTAATCACGAACTTTCATATGTTTTAACTGTTATTGCTAAGCGCATTTGGTACATAAATCATTTATGAAATGTTTTTCTGAGATTTAGTTAAGAAAATATGCTATTGTGCATCTTAAATCTCTTGGGGATTTTCAAAATCTGGAACAACCGCAACTGTTGTGTGTACTTTCTAATAATTATTCAAAAACAACGGTGGGCTGAGAGAAATCATTTACAAAATGTACTCATTCAACATTTTCTATAGTTTTTACGTTTGAGCATTGAATTAAAACATTTGCTGAACTTTTGTTGATTTTTCTGAAATCTCAGGTGGTTGACGGAATCGGAAATCACTGAGCAGGACTAGCTTCTACTCGTAAGTCATTTTATTTTGTTTAGTTACTTGAATTTTAGGTGATTGTAAATGATTTTCGATTTGCTTTCTTAAATTTCGCATGAAGTGATCTATTATTAACTTAAAACTTTAAATCGGTTTTGGCTGTGTCATTTGAAGTGTTTTTGTTGTTTCAGGAGTAGACTGACCCGTTTGTTTTCTTTTGGGGAAAATCCTAGCTCCGATTTCATTTAGTAATGTTAATAAGTTTTGCATGTATTCAGTATACATAAATTGTTTTATTTTTGCGAGGTTTAGTTAAAAAATATGTCTATTGTGTAACTTGATTCGTAGTGTGAAATCTTTTCAGCTTTTATTAACCTGGAATAATGGCAACTATTCTGTGTATATATGAGTAGAGTTTGTCTATAACCTGAACATTGTTATTTCAGATATCTATGTGTTATACATAAAACATATTGTAGAGTGTACTCTATCAGATATGAAATTTTAAATAAAGAAACAATTTTATATGTTATAATTTAGATGTTAACAGTAGTAGAAAATAAAATGTGTTATACATAATACATATTGTAGAGTGTACTCTATCAGATATTATATTATTGCTTGCTCGATTTGTTTTTACAGCTATCTTCGGTCTCAGGTGTGTACATTTTAGCAAATTAACTTGGTTCTTCCTGTATGTACTGTCATTTCCATTTCAAACCTTTTTTGTAGTTATGAGAAGTTGTGGTTGATTTTGCTTAGAGCAGGAATATATATAGCTATGGCCTTTCTGATTTTTATTTTCAATTGTGAACTCGAAAGGTGAAAAACACTCTGTGTTAGCTGTATGATTTGATGACTAAATTCCAGTTTCATAGCAAATTGAATCTTATAAATCCCATTTCATATACTTTTACAATCATGTAAGATTACTACCTGTTGACATACCAATACTTCTGTTTTCTTCAAATAATCATGGAAGCAATGCTTTCTAACGTATTAAGCTTCTTTTTTTTTTTTTTTTTTCTGTTCTTGCAGAGTGCAGAAACATGGGTTGTACGCATTCAAAATTGATAAAAATACGTTCAAAGTTGATAGAAAAAGAATCAACAGTTGTTTCAAAATGTAGAGCTAGAAAAGGGTCCATGAAAGAATTTCTTAAATCTAGGAATACTTTGTCAGATGCGCATAGTATGTACCTAAAGTCACTTAAAAACACTGGGTCAGCTTTTCTTCAGCTTGTCACAGCTGAAATTCAAACCACCCCCCACCCCTTGCCACCATCCCCAGTGAGCCCTACTTCTCGGACTGCCACCTCGTCCACTGTCCCACCACCTCCTCTGCCCATTCCGGATGAGTCTTATGACATTTTTACGCCGTTCTATTATGGAGTGTCAGTTGATGAGTGCGAGGAGACTACTACCACCATGCCTGGGGCTCGGAATGTGACTGAACCACCTTCAAGCAGTGAGCCTGCGGTGTCGACCGAAGGTAAAGTTCTAGTTGAGATCATGAAAGAGTTGGGTGACTACTTTTTTGAGGCTTCCAAAGCTGGCGATGCAATCTCGAAAATATTGGAAGTCCCTACTTGTAATTCCAATCACAAAGCGACCTCAAGTAAGTTTCGTTAATCATCTCATTTTCGTGTTCATATGGTACTCTGATTCTTGCTTCATATGGTACGTAAAATCATATATACCCGATACTCAAATTCGAAGATTTGTTAAGTTTAGACAAATGCTTTCGAGTTTTGTACCTTTAGTAGTTGGCCTACATGGGTTGCTCATGATGTAACTTTAATATAGATATAAACTATATTAGGGGGGACTTGGGAAGACGTTGATATGGATAGATTCTATTTTATTTTATTTTAATTCTTGATTTCTTGATTTCGTTACTGACTGTCTGTACTTTTTTTTTAATCAGTTTTTGGTTACTTTTATTTGGTTTCCTTTGCAGAGTGTATTAATTTTTGGCTTTTGACTGAACATGGCTTGAGTTTCTATCAAAGTATTTTGGCTTCTCTGTATTCAGTTGTTGATTTCATTTGAGATTTTAAGCTGGTGTTTGAACTTTGTATTTTTGTTGCCTATAAATCATCATGCCTCATCTCTCTATGTTCGTGTCCTGAAACAGTGAAACATTAGTATTGCTAGTTTAGCCATATTTTGGCTTCTCTATATTCAGTAGTTGATTTCATTTAAGATTTTAAGCTGGTGTTTGACCATTGTATTTCTGTTTCCTATAAATTCATCATGCCTCATCTTTCTCTAATGCTCGTGTCCTGAAACAATGAAACATTAGTTAATGCGAGTTTAGACACATTTTTGTTGATTAATTGTGAATATGTTGGGTTTCAGGTGAGGATTATATAGGTTGTGTGGATGTTGATGGCAAACCCACTCATCGTTCAACAGTGGAGAGTTTATATAAGTGGGAGAAAAAACTCTACAAGGAGGTCAAGGTACACCGATTTTAAAATTATACATAAGAGTTTGGTAATTACTTATTGTGGTTTTTGCAAATCAACTTGTACAATGATTTTTAAAACCTTATCTTGTTCAACTATTGTAGATTTATGAGAACTTGAGATTATCACATGAGAAAAAGACGGCAACCCTGAGGAAGCTAGAGATAACAAACGCCGACTCTATTAGGATTGAACAGGTAAAAATCGAAGTTGAGGAATTGAAATCTGAGATGATGGTGGCTTCCCAAGCTATTAAGACTACATCATCTAATATTATCAAACTGAGAGATTCTGAGCTTCATCCGCAGCTTCTCGAAATATTTTCTGGGTTAGTTGTCTTATTCTCTACCTGTTCAATTAATAATATATATTTACGTGATTCCATAATCACCAAATTGTTTCAGGTTGATGGGCATGTGGAGAAGCATGTACAAATTACACCAAGCCCAAGTTCACATAGTCCAGCAGCACATGTACCTCAATTGCAAATCAGAAATACTTCGACTGTCAATACTCCAAGTCGAGCTTGAAGCTCAACAATGGCACATTTCCTTCAGTGAACTTATAAAAGCTCAACGTGATTATATTCAGTCGATCACCGTGTTTTCCGGGAGCCTTTTGCAAATAGGAAACAACCTACTTCACAAAACCCCCTTTCACTCGCTTTATGAAAAATGGCAGGCTGCTATCGGTTCTGCTCCCGACAAAGTAGCCTCAGAGGGCATGGAAAGGTTCTTAACAGTGATCCATGCCATTGGAGCGCAACAAGCAGAAGAACAGAAACAAAAGAGTAGATCAGATTTGGCACACAAAGAACTTCAGAAGAAGATCGAGGAGCTTATATTATTAGAGCACAAACATGCCCCGAACATTAGAGAGGAAAGAGCGAAGGTAGATATTTTAAGGGCAAATGCAGATAATGAAAAAGGTAAATATGTAAAATCAGTTAGTGTGACGAGGGAGATCACAATGAACAATTTGCAAATGGGGTTAGCACATGTGTTTCAAGCAATGACTAACTTTGCAAAAGAGTATGCACGAGTACTTGAAGATGTGGCCAAGAGCACTGATGTCAGAATGTGAACATGATATTGAATTGAAAGAGATGCATATAACGTGAATTTGATATTGCCAAGAAGAAGCATATATTGTAGTGTGGTTATTTGTAAAGCTATAGAAGTAAGTATTACTTTTAGATATATTCTGCATTCCTGGTAGAGCAGAAAGTGTAAATGGATGAATTTGGATTTCATGAAAATAGAGTTTGTAATATTGCTGTTTAGTTCATTAGAAACTCTATTTTCATTATTTTGTAATATTCATTAGGAACTTTATTTTCATTAAATCAAAAATACATTGCAGAAATAGCAGTAGATTATTTTGTTCACGTATCTTCCAATTATATTTCGGTTCAACCTGAGATGACATATCATCATGCAGATCAAGGTCTGTATATTGCATGATTGTATAATACATCATTTTGTTTTATGGTTATAGAATTTGATGTCAGTACATTTATATATATTTATATAATTGCAGATGTTAATTAATCAAAAACTACTTGTCTTTTGGATGGATTTGGAGTGGCAAAATATCATTTTTAGCCCCCTAAAGTGGATGTATTTTAAAATTGGTCATTTATTGTGGTACCTCGACAATATATGTCATTTATTGTGTCATCATCATCAATTTCAGTCCTTGTCACCGATTTACTTTAATTATCGCCAAAATCATCAATTTATGTCATATTTGACCTATCACATGACTTGGAGTTGCAAATTGCGGAGTCAGAATATGAAATTCTTAATTTTTAAAAAATAATAAATTATATAATTAAAATCAATTTAATATTTATTAAAATAATAAATAATAAATAATTATAATTTTAAAAAAAATTCCCCACCCCACCCACCCAACCCAACCCACCCACCACCTCCCCACCCCTCCCCCCTACCCCGATTCCCAGGCCGGCGGTGGCCTGGGACCGAAGACCCAGGCCACCGGCGGCCTGGTAATCGGGGTAGGGGGGGAGGGGTGGGGAGGTGGTGGGTGGGTTGGGGAATTTTTTTTTAAAATTATAATTATTTATTATTTATTATTTTAATAAATATTAAATTATTTTAATTATATAATTTATTATTTTAATAAATATTAAATATATTAATTCTATTATATAAATTTTATATTTAAAAATAATATATTTTCTTAATTTTGGTGATATTTATGTTAAAGTATTATTTAATTTATTAATATTGTTTATAAATTAAATTAGTTATTTAAATAAAATAAGTGAAATTTTCAAATTGGTCAGCACGTGGTATTATTCGAGTCAATTTTGAAATTTGGCAACAATGTGGACTAAAATCGTCACTAAATTTGGAGATGTGGGGCTTTTTTGGTAACCTGAAATGTTATGGGGGTAAAATTATCAGTCAACATAAGTAATGGCATCAACTTTGCAATTAGACTTAACTGCCACGTCAACCCTTAACGACAATTTTAACGGTTGTACCAAATGTGTCACGTTTTAAACCATATATATTTGGGTTCGCAAAATTATTCATGCGTACTTAATTGCTCCAATTGTAGTCCAAATTAAGTCCAACTAAAAAAATAACATTGGCCCAAATTTTACATTAATATCATCAAATTACAAATCTATTCCGATAAAAGAAAAATAACTTCTACTAAAAATTAAGAAAAAAAATTAAAAAAATTACTTTCGCAAAAGTGGATATATTTTTTTTTGTTTTCAAATTAATGAGAATATTTGAGGAATCTATACAAAACAACTAAAGTGTATGTTTACTCGAACACAAAACAAAAAGTTATTTACATATTTATTAATAATTTAAATTGTATAACAATAAATTAAATAGAATTTTTATAATAATGTTTTATATATATTAAAAATTGTTTACTCATTTATTTAAATGAATTATTTTCTAAATCAGTAAACTTAATAAGAGTTAACACCACTAAGATTTAAAAAAAGAACACTAGGTAGCTTATGAGCTACTTTCTTTATGTTTGTTTATTTAACAGTTAAAAAAATTTAATATCTAAGCATTTTTATTTTTTTATTTAAGTTATTATTTTTGTATCTATTAATTTCTAATATGTAAAATCTTTTGATTTTATCTAAATATAAATCTGTAGATTAATTGTGACTATCCTATGAAACTATATTTGGTTCATGAGTTTTAGTGAAAATCTTTTCTTTTACATCGAATAATTAATATACAGAACATTGAGCTTCATCCAGTTTCATTTTATATTTTTGATTGACTTTATTAGTAACGTAACTGCCAATTGGTAATTCCGAGTCTAAGTAAATAAAAATAAAAAATCGCTACAAAATAGGATTACTCAAACCGAGCTTGACCACATTCATCCAATCAAAAGGCATATGTATTGCACAGGTCATTTGATTAAAGAGTGACAAAATTACAATATTGGCCCTATGACTATTGCTCACTGGTAAAAGAGATCCTGTAACTTTTCGAGTTGGCAATTTAGTCCAATTCGGGATTGATTTGGTTACAAGACTAAATTGCCAGCTTGAGAACCTAATCGTTTACTTAACAAAACGTGAATATATTGTTACATCAAAATTATATCGAATGAATCTATTACAATTGCATCAATTTAACTATTTGTTGGTGGCATTTAACAATTTGTGTAATAGAATTACACAACTATATTTCTTATAACTATAGTAATTAATAACTATAGTTCAATTAAATAACAAAATAGTATATTGTATAAACTATATATACAGACACTTAAATAACTCAAAGTAGTGGAGATTTTAATTTTGGTAAGTTTGTTTGAATATAAAAATAAAATTATTTTATATGAATTAAAAAGAAAAACAATGACTTAGTCAACTCTTCATTTTCAAATCAGTACAACAAGCTAATAAAATGATTTTTGAGGGTTTTTGTACTTTGCATCCCCGAAACATGGAAAATAGATATTTTGCACCCATAAAATATATATTTAGCACTTTGCACCCCCAATATATGAACATTTCAGCACTTTGCACACTCTTTTATTTTCTTCAAAAAACCTAGGGACAAAATAGGTAATTTATTTTTGGATATTTGGCACTTTGCACCCCCGAAATAGAATTAACATTTAGCACCCTCGAATTAAGAACAACCCATTAACTTGCGCCCCCAAAACATGAGGAAATGGACACTTTGAACCCCATAAACACAAAATTAGCACTTAGCACCTCAAATAAAGAAAAACTTAACAACTAGCACCCCCTCGTTTTTTTGGGCAAAGTTGACCATCGGGGGCAAAAAACCTAGGGACAAAATAGGTAATTTTTTTTTTTAAATTTAATAATACAATTATGAATACTAGAATACTCATTTCTCTCTCCATCTTAAAATTTATATTGGTGATATGATTAAGTCAATTTATGCAATAACTTTATAGAAACTTTTTGATTTTTTTTGGATATTTTGTGGACATTTGAAAAATTGGTAATTAAAGAAATATGTTAAAATAGATTTTGCAGATGAATATTCTAGTATTCATAATCGTATGCAAATTTTAAGAAAAAAGAAAAAGAACTACCTATATTGTCCCTAAATTTTTGTCCCCGGTCGTCAACTTTGCTAGAAAAAATAGGGGCTGCTAGTTGTTGAGTTTCTCTTAATTTGAGGTGTAAAGTGCTAATTTGGTGTTTAGGGTGTTCAAAATGTCCATTTCTCGTGTTTCTGGGGTGCAAGTTGCCGAGTTATTCTTAATTCGCGGGTGTTTTGTGTTAACTTTATTTTGAGGGTACACTCGTGTTTTGGGGGTGCAAAATGACAAAGTTCCAAAAATGAATTACCTATTTTTTCTTTATGTTTATTGTAGAAAATAAAAGAGGGTGCAAAGTGCTAAATTATTCATACGTTGGGGGTGCAATGTGTTTATTTTTCATATTTTGGGGGTGCAAAATGCAAAAAACCTGATTTTTGCCAATAAAATGTTAAAGCATGGAGTTTTTAGATAATAAAAATAGAGAGATTTGGACTTGTGGTACCAAACAATATGCCGATTCTTACTTGTGGTACCATAAAAATCGAGGTCGACACATTTGGTACCACAATTATGAAATTGAATCACTTTTGGTACCGCCGTTAAAAATCACCGCAAAGTGATGACGTGACAGTTAAGTATTATAGTAAAATTGATGCAATTACTTATGTTGACTGACAATTCTATCCCATAACATTTTAGTCCACATTATTGCCTATTTTAAAATTGTGTCGATTAAAACACGTGCGGACCAATTTGGAGATTTATTTAATATATTTACATTTCCATTTAACTAATTTGAATTTATAAATAATATTAATAGATCAAATAATGTTTTAATATAAATCTTACAAAAAATATATTTTTTAAACTTTAAAATTTTTATATTTGTATTAATATATTTAATATTTAATAAAATAATAAAGTTAGATATGTATGACAATAAACGAATCGGGTAGATTTGGGTCGGGTGGAGGTGAAAAAAGTGAAGTTTATAGAGTAATAGCCTAATAGGTGTTTATTTTATTTAGAGTAAAATACAAAAATACCCATGTATTTTTTTTTATTATAAAATTATTGTTCCTATATTATTTTTATTACTAAAAGATTCTAAATGTTAATTAGCCAAAGATAACTACTCTCTTTCTCTTTCCACACGAACGTGTACTTCAAGCGCTTTCAGAAAAGTTCATCAGATTATCACGCAATAATGAAAACAATGATAATGATAATTTTTATTTTTCGAAACCTGATTTTACATGCCTTTAACCCATCGTTTACTTAAACAAAATTGAAATAATTCCTCTATGTATTTAAAATTTGTTATAGCACTCTTCTTTACTAGAAAAATTAAATGAAAAAAAATCAAAATAAAAAATTCCTAAAATTAATCAAACATGTTAATAAAAAAACTTAATCTATTGAGAATTAGACAATTGCATTTGTTGTACCAAACTATATGGCGATTCTCACTTGTGGTACCACAAAAATCGAGGTCGACACATTTGGTACCATAATTTAAGGAATCAATCACTTTTGGTACCAACATTAAAAATGGACGTTAATTGATGAGGTGACAGTTAAATGTTATTGCAAAATTGATACAATTACTTATGTTGACAGACAATTCTTCCTTATAACGACATTTCAGGTTGTCAAATTAACTCCACATCTTCAAATTTACTAATAATTTTAGTCCACATTGTTGCTCAATTTCAGAAACGGTTCGAATACGACACATGTTGATCAATTTAGAGATTTTACTTATTATATTTACATATTTATTTAATTAATTTAGTTCAATTTAGCTATGATATGAATTAATAAGCAATTTAGAGGGAGGCAATGTGCTTCTTTTATAAAAATATATGGAGGTATTTTGCCATTTTTCTTATCACAGGGAGTTAATTTGCCCTTTTATTTATCATAGGGAGTTAATTTGATATTCACTCAAATTATTGTTCCTATATTATTTTTATAAGTAAAAGAGCCAAAGATAACTACTCTCTTTCTCCGCCCACACGAATGTGAGCTTCAAGCGCTTTTGCAAAAGTTCATAAGATTATCACGCAATAATGAAAAAAAATATAATGATACGTTTTCTTCTTCGAAACTTAATTGTGCATGCATTTAACCCGTCGTTTAATTACTAAACAAAACGTTGAAATAATTCCTATATGTATTTAAAATTTGTCATAGTCCCCTTCTTTACTAGAAAAACTAACAACAACTCAATCCTCTATTTACTTGAAAATTTGGCGTTTAAAACATTTGTAAAACCCTCATATTTACTCAAATAATTTTGGTATATATATATTTTTTTCCAACGGAAAATTTCATAGGAAAAATGTAAAGAAAAAAATCAAAATAAAAAATATCCCCTAAAAAGAGTTTAAATAATTAAAAAAATTGTAAATTCACATGTTTTCTCTCTAGCTCTACCCTTTCAATATTATTGTATTCTTGTTTTTTAATTAGCTCATAATTACGTTTAAAAAACTGAGGGAGTATAACTTATAATTAATAATTTTTTGAATGCCATGTAGTGAACTTTGTTTGCTACAACATTTGCCTGGGATTTTCGTACTAGGTTCATACTTCCTGCAATATGAGAAAATTACCGTAAAATCAAATATAGAGGTGTTAATTTTATTGGGAGTAAAATACAAAAGTACCCATGTGTTTTTTTGTTTATGTTTTTTTTATTACAAAATTATTGTTCCTATATTATTTTTATAAGTAAAAGAGCCAAATATAACTACTTTTCTTCTCCTCCCACACAAATGTGAGCTTCAAGCGCTTTTGCAAAAGTTCATAAGATTATCACGTAATTATGCAAAAAATGATAACGATACTTTTTCTTCTTCGAAACCTATTTGTGCAAGCATTTAACATGTCATTTACTTAACAAAACGTTGAAATAATTCCTGTATTTAAAATATGTTATAGTCCCCTTCTTTACAAGAAAAATTAACAATAACTCAACCCTCTGTTTACTTGAAAATTTGGCATTTAAAAAATTTGTAAAATTCACATGTTTTCTCTTTAGCTCTACCCTTTCAATATTATTTGTATTCTTGTTTTTTAATTAGTTCTATAACCTCATAATTTTTTACCTTTTTTTATGTCAGGATCATTCTCGACTTAATTTATATATATTTTCTATCTTGTTATTTATTGTTTTAGAAGAAGTTTTATCCATAATGATGTCACAATTAATATTCTTTCATAGTTTTAAACCATATATATTTGGGTTCGCAAAATTATTCATGCGTACTTAATTGCTGCAATTGTAGTCCAAATTAAGTCCAACTTAAAAAATTACATTGGCCCAAATTTTAGCACTTTTGGACCTCTTGACACTATTCCGATAAAAGAAAAATAACTTCTACTAAAAATTAAGAAACAATTTTAAAAAAATTACTTTCGCAAAAGTGGATATATTTTTTTTCTTTTCAGATTAATGAGAATATTTGAGGAATCTATACAAAACAACTAAAGTGTATGTTTACTCGAACACAAAACAAAAAGTTATTTACATATTTATTAACAATTTAAATTGTATAACAATAAATTAAATAGAATTTTTATAATAATGTTTTATATATATTAAAAATTGTTTACTCATTTATTTAAATGAATTATTTTCTAAATCAGTAAACTTAATAAGAGTTAACACCACTAAGATTTAAAAAAAGAACACTAGGTAGCTTATGAGCTACTTTCTTTCTGTTTGTTTATTTAACAGTTAAAGAAATTTAATATCTAAGCATTTTTATTTTTTTATTTAAGTTATTATTTTTGTATCTATTAATTTCTAATATGTAAAATCTTTTGACTTTATCTAAATATCAATCTGTAGATTAATTGTGACTATCCTATGAAACTATATTTGGTTCATGAGTTTTAGTGAAAATCTTTTCTTTTACATCGAATAATTAATATACAGAACATTGAGCTTCATCCAGTTTCATTTTATATTTTTGATTGACTTTGTTAGTAACGTAACTGCCAATTGGTAATTCCGAGTCTAAGTAAACAAAAATCAAAAATCGCTACAAAATAGGATTACTCAAACCGAGCTTGACCACATTCATCCAATCAAAAGGCATATGTATTGCACATGTCATTTGATTAAAGAGTGACAAAATTACAATATTGGCCCTATGACTATTGCTCACTGGTAAAAGAGATCCTGTAACTTTTCGAGTTGGCAATTTAGTCCAATTCGGGATTGATTTGGTTACAAGACTAAATTGCCAGCTTGAGAAGTTACATGACTTTTCTGGCAACAAACAATAGTTATGGGATCAATTTTGTAATTTTTTCAATTCAACAATTGACTTTAATTTTTCGTTTTGAAGGATTGGGTTACAAGGCAAATAGATGGCGAAAATTCATAATAAGGCCAAAATAAAACTAAAATTGCAAAAATATTTTATTTATAGGACCATAATATCAACTCAAAAAGTTATAGAAAATTCTTCCCAGCAAGCAATAATTGTAGGATCAATTTTACAATTTTTCCTCAAAGAATATTACTCAATCTCAAGTTAAATGTATTTACATAATAATTACTTATACAATAGGTAGAGGGGCACTAGTGAAAAATTAATTTAGAATCCCAACTGACTTAAATTATTTATTTAAATTAGGATAAAACCTAAAACATAACTTTAATAATAATTAGAAAATAGAAAATAAAAAACTAAATCCAGGACTCCTCCTTTTGTATATCTCCAAACCATCATCCTTATATGGTCACCAAAATTAAATGGGTGAATAATACAAGTTTCTCAAGTCACCTAGATGAGCTACTATAATTTTTCTATAAATTGTAGAGAATTTCGGGTAATACCTGGAGTAGTTCTTTATGATAAAGTTACCATAACTTTATGGACATACACATTTGGTATTTCCATCATTTTTTGAAAGAAAAATTGATATATAGACCATTTGCAGAAGTATAGATTGCTGCCAAACTTTGCCCCACATATTTTATGGCCGATAAATTTACCGCTAAATTCACAAGTTTGATGCATTTTAGTCCGATTTTCAAATATAATTAATTATAAATCCTATTTGTAAATTTTATATATTATTATAATTAAATCTCTTACACTAATTAGATTTTATATATAATATATATAAACTAAATAATATTTTCTATAAAATCCAAAAAAATATCTCAATTAAATTTATTGGATAGATATTTCATTGGATAAATTTAATTGATATTTTTTTAGATTTTATATAAAATATAATATATATATATATATATATATATATATATATATATATAATCTAAATAGTTTTAAGAGATTTAATAATAATAATATATCAAATTATATATTTTCAGGCCGAAGATAGATTAAATATTCGTTGCAATTAATGTTTAAAACAATAAATATTATAGAGGAAAATGCAAAAACAATCCCTGGATTATTCTTAAGTGTTAGAGAACACTTGTATTATTTTTATTAGTAAAAGGTCAAATATATTTAGCCCTCGATTACCATAGTGTGTTTTAATCACGTGCTCTAAGTTCAAGTATTTTTCATGATTATTATGAGAAGTGACAAATATACTCCTAGATGTTATTTTATTTCGTTGCAATAAAATGCGACAACACTATTTTTCATTAAAAAATGCCGATGACCCTCCCCAAAATCTTTGCAATAATCCCCATAGTCAAATATTCATTTTCAAATGGGTACAACGAGCTAATAAAATAAATTTTTAAATACGTGGAGTTTTTGTTAATAAATATAACATAGAGGATTTTTTGGCAATAAAATACAACACACGTGGTAAATTCATATTTTTCTCTATTAATTCATTGGAAGAGAGGCTAATGTATATTTCCTCCATTTTTTTTAATTCATTTTTCATTTTGGAGGATTGCATTACATTTAAAAAACTGAGGGATTATAACTTATAATTAATAATTTTTTGAGTGCCATGTAGTGAACTTTGTTTGCTACAACATTTGCCTGGAATTAATTTCTTGTAACTGGGGCGGCACCATTCATGCAGATAAGGTGTGAAAAACATAAAACAAGCACCAATATTAGCTTAATAAAAGTATGCCCAGCCATTTATACAAACTAAGTACATCCCTCCTTTTTTTATTTGTCGTTATGGATAATTGCACACGAATTAAGGAATGTCATAAATAACCACTTTTTTGAAGCGAAAATTTCTAAATATCATTTTAATCAAATAATCTTAACATTAATTAGCATTACTGACAAGTATTAGTAAAAAGGTAAAATTGGTAAAAGAACATTAAGTTTACATTGAAATCCTAAAATGATAAATAAAAGTAAAACAAAAATTTTTTGCCAAAGCGACAAAAAAAAAAAAATTCAAAATCATTGACAAAAATAGTTATATCTTGGTTGGGGCATATGTCGAGAAAGTTTCGTATAATTTGTAGGATTATCTCGGATTTCTTGTCATGATAAGGGCATTCTTAAGTAATTAATTTCAAATTATCCCCATAATTAATGGACTATTTTTTGTCATGATTCTGTAACAACTCTTTGATAACCGTCTAATTTAGAAGATCTTAGTCGGGTATCATGCTCTTCTATGTCCTAATGGTCGCAAATACTTATATGAGATTGAAAATTGTGAAAGACTAGTATTATCATCTTGCTTCAGATCGTATTAGAGTTCTCACACACTTAGATGCTTCCACATCAGGGGTAGAATATTCAATTCAATATAAAAAAAAAAAAAAAAATTCAAATTGCAAAATATCGTTACATCAAAACTATATCGAATGAATCTATTACATTGATACTGAACTATTTGTTGGTGGCGTTTAACAATTTGTGTAATAGAATACACAACTATATTTCTTATAACTATAGTAATTAATAACTATAGTTCAATTAAATAACAAAATAGTATCTAGTATAAAACTATATATACAGAAACTTGAAATACTCAAGGTGGTGGAGATTTTAATTTTCGTAAGTTTGTTTCAATTTAAAAATACAATTCTTTTATTTGAATAAAAAAGAAAAACAATGACTTATTTTTAAGCTAAATAAATGAATTCAATTTATTTGAATAAAATAATTAAAGTTCTTAGACTTAAAATACAATCAGAATCCGATTATTATTTTATATGAAAATTCTCGAAACTTAAATAGAAAAAATTGTCTTAATTTTAAAAGAAACAGATTTAATTTTATTTATTCGAGAAGATTTTTAAACTATATTTATATGTTTTAAAAACATAATCAAGTAAGTAAAAATGTAAATTAACACACTGAATTGATATCGGAAAAGAGAAGATAAAATGAAATAAGACTAAGGTTGCGGATGCAATCTCCTTAAGAATTAGCCAGATTCTTCTCCTATTTATAGCAATTGAAAGGCTGGATTTAAAGGGGTATGTTTATTCGGATAGACCATTTGGTCCGAACAGGTGCAAACGGTTCATGTTGAACAGCACCGACACACCTTTTCTCTTAAAAAAGAGGCGCGCGGATCTTCTAACGATTCGGGTCATCCGTGGATCCTATCTGATTGGTGGATCTAACATGCTGGATTTTGGACTTTTAGTTAATTTTACTTTAATATTTGGGTCCAGATATTAATTGATTTTTCTCTAAAAAATTAAATCTTTTGAACTATTATTGTGTTTTAGTGAAAAGTTTTTTTTTTTTTTGCATAAAATAATTAATATATAGAAGATTGTGCTTCATCCAATTTCATTTTTTTTTTTTATTTTCGATTGACTTTGTTAGTAACGTAGCTGCCAATTGGTCTATTCGTGTCTAAGTTAACAAATATGAGAAATCGCTACAAAATAGGGTTACTCAAACCGAGCTTGACCACATTTATTCAATCTACAATCATATGTATTACACATTTCATTTGATTAAAGAATGAAAAAATTGCAATATTGGCTCTGTGACTATTGCTCGCTGGTAAAAAGATCCTCTAACTTTTCGAGCTGGCAATTTAGTCCTATTCGGGATTGATTTGGTTGCAAGACTAAATTGCCAGCCTGAGAAGTTAAGGATATTTTAGAACAATATTTTGTTTAACAAAGCATCCAGATAATACAATCAGCAGAAACACATAAAAAATAATTACTCTAAAATTAATGTACATATTAATTACCAACTAATTAGATGTTAATTAGCTAGTATTTAGTATAGTATAAACTATATATACAGACATTTAAATAACTCAAAGTAGTGGAGATTTTAATTTTGGTAAGTTTGTTTCAATATAAAAATAAAATTCTTTTATATGAATTAAAAAGAAAAACAATGACATAGTCAACTCTTCATTTTCAAATCAGTACAACAAGCTAATAAAATGATTTTTGCGGGTTTTTGCACTTTGCATTCCCGAAACATGGAAAATAGATATTTTGCATCCTCGAAATATAAATTTAGCACTTTGCACCCCCAATATATGAACAATTCAGCACTTTGCCCCCTCTTTTATTTTCTTCAAAAAACCTAGGGACAATATAGGTAATTTATCTTTGAATATTTGGCACTTTGCACCCCCGAAATAGAATTAACACTTTGCACCCTCGAATTAAGAACAACCCATTAACTTGTGCCCCCAAAACACGAGAAATGGACACTTTGAACCACCTAAACACAAAATTAGCACTTTGCACATCAAATTAAGAAAAACTTAACAACTAGCCCCCCTCGTTTTTTTGGGCAAAGTTGACCACCGGGGGCAAAAACCTAGGGACAAAATAGGTAATTCATTTTCTTTTTTTCCTTAAATTTAATAATACAATTATGAATACTAGAATACTCAATTTATGTATTAACTTTCCAGAAACTTTTTGATTTTTTTGGATATTTTGTGGACATTTGAAAAATTGGTAATTAAAGAAATATGTTAAAATAGATTTTGCAGATGAATATTCTAGTATTCATAATCGTATTTTGCAAATTTTAAGAAAAAAGAAAAAGAACTACCTATATTGTCCCTAAGTTTTTGTCCCCGGTGGTCAACTTTGCTGAAAAAAATGAGGGGTGTTAGTTGTTGAGTTTCTTTTAATTAGAGGTGTAAAGTGCTAATTTGGTGTTTAAGGTGTTCAAAATGTCCATTTCTCGTGTTTTGGGGGTGCAAGTTGCTGAGTTATTCTTAATTCGAGGGTGCTAAGTATTAATTCTATTTCGAGGGTACAAAATGTCCACTTCTCGTGTTTCGGGGGTGCAATGTGCCAAAGTTTCAAAAATGAATTACCTATTTTGTCCTTATGTTTTTTGAAAAAAATAAAAGAGGGTGCAAAGTGCTGAATTGTTCATACGTTGGGGGTGCAAAGTGATTATTTTTCATATTTTGGGGGTGCAAAATGCAAAAAGCCTGATTTTTGCCAGTACAATGTTAAAGCATGGAGTTTTTAGATAATAAAAATAGAGAGATTTGCACTTGTGGTACCAAACTATATGCCGATTCTTACTTGTGGTACCATAAAAATCGAGGTCGACACATATGGTACCATAATTATGAAATTGATTCACTTTTGGTACCACCGTTAAAAATCACCGCAAAGTGATGACGTGACAGTTAAGTATTATAGTAAAATTGATGCAATTACTTATGTTGACTGACAATTCTATCCCATAACATTTAAGGTTGGCAAAATAACCCCACATCTTCAAATTTATTGACAATTTTAATCCACATTGTTGTCCAATTTCAAGATTAGCTCGAATAAAATACGTGCAGACCACATTGTAGGACAATTCTACCTCATAACATTTCAGGATGGCAAAATATCCCCACATCTTCAAATTTACTGACAATATTAGTCCACATTATTGCCAATTTTAAAATTGTGTCGAATAAAACACGTGCGGACCAATTTGGAGATTTATTTAATATATTTACATTTCCATTTAACTAATTTGAATTTATAAATAATATTAATAGATCAAATAATATTTTAATATAAATCCTACAAAAAATACATTTTTTAAAATTTAAAATTTATGTAATCGTATTAATATATTTAATATTTAATAAAATAATAAAGTTAGATATGTATGACAATAAACGAATCGGGTAAGTTTTGGTCAGGTGGAGGTGAAAAAAGTGAAGTTTATAGAGTAATAGTCTAATAGGTGTTAATTTTATTTAGAGTAAAATACAAAAATACCCATGTGTTTTTTTTAATTACAAAATTATTGTTCCTATATTATTTTTATTAGTAAAAGATTATATATGTTAATTAGCCAAAGATAACTACTCTCCTTCACCTTCCACACGAATGTGTACTTCAAGCGCTTTCGCAGAAGTTCATCAGATTATCACGAAATAATGAAAACAATGATAATGATACTTTTTATTCTTCGAAACCTAATTTTACATGCATTTAACCCATCGTTTACTTAACAAAAAAGTTGAAATAATTCCTCTATGTATTTAAAATTTGTTATAGCCCTCTTCTTTACTAGAAAAACTAAATGAAAAAAAAATCAAAATAAAAAATTCCTAAAATTAATCAAACATGTTAATAAAAAAACTTAATCTATTGAGAATTAGACAATTGCATTTGTTGTACCAAGCTATATGGCGATTTTCACTTGTGGTACCACAAAAATCGAGGCCGACACATTTGGTACCAAAGTTTAAGAAATCAATCACATTTACAAAAAATTTTCATCCCTTTTTTAGTAAACTTCGTGATCTGCAATGCTATTTTTTCTTTTTTAAATGGCAGGCCAGCAAGTGCATGCTTTGATACCTCTGAGGCTTGGGCCTACAAAATTTAACCTGATGAATATTAAACTGAGATAGGTTAATTTAATAAAGGAAGTGTACGGTTTTTTTTTTTTAACTTTTTCTAATCTGTAAAGAATCAGTGACAATATTTGTAAAATTTAACATGACAAACTTGCATGGCGTGTTGACTGGTAAATATAATTATTATTGAGTTAAGCGTGCATGACTCAATTTAATATTCGTAAATCTTTTTATCAAGTATAATTTATAAGAAAGAGACATATATAGCTCAAGACTTCCAAGTAGTATAGGCAAATGACACCTTAGATTCAAGTCTTACAAAATACTTATTTATATTAATTGGCAAAAGAACATTAATTTTACATTTAAATTCTAAAACAACAAATAAAATAAACAATTTTTTTTCCAAAGTGACAAATAAAAAAAATTCAAATGCATTTACAAATATAGTCGAATCTTGGTTGGGGCATATGTCCAAAAAGTTTGTTATAATTTGTAGGATTATCTCGGATTTCTTTTCATGATAAGGGCATTCTTAAGTAATTAATCACAAATTATCTTCATAATTAATGGCCTATTTTTTGTCATGATTGTGTCACAACTCATTGATAACCATCTAATTTAGGAGATCTTAGTCGGGTATCATTCTCTTCTATGTCCTAATGGTCGCAAATACTTATATGACAAAATTTAGGAAATTGTGACAGACTCATATTGTCATCTTGATTCAAATCATATTAGAACTTCCACACACTTAGATGCTTCCACACAAGGGATGGAATATTCAATTCAATAAAAAAAAAATTCAAATGATGAATAAATCGTTACATCAAAATATATCGAATTAATATATTACATTGGTATCAATTTAACTATTTTTTGTTGACATTTAACAATCTGTGTAATAGAATTACACAACTATATTTCTTATAACTATAGTAATTAATAACTACAGTTCAATTAAATAAAAAAATAGTATATAGTTTAAACTATATACAGACACTTAAATAACTCAAAAGTAGTGGAGATTTTAATTTTGGTAAGTTTGTTTCAATATAAAAAAAAATTCTTTTATATGAATTCAAATGAAAAACAATGACTTAGTCAACTCTTCATTTTCAAATGAGTACAACAAGCTAATAAAATGATTTTTGTGGGCTTTTGCAATTTGCATTCCCGAAACATGGAAAATAGGCACTTTATACTCTCGAAATATAAATTTAGCACTTTGCACCCCCGAAATAATCGTATTCATAATCGTATTTTGCAAATTTTAAGAAAAAAGAAAAAGAACTACCAATATTGTCCCTAGGTTTTTGTCCCCGGTGGTCAACTTTCCTGAAAATAATGAGGGGTGCTAGTTGTTGAGTTTTTCTTAATTTGAGGTGTAAAGTGCTAATTTGGTGTTTAAGGTGTTCAAAATGTCCATTTCTCATGTTTCGGGGGTGCAAGTTGATGAGTTATTCTTAATTCGAGGGTGCTAAGTGTTAATTATATTTCGAGGGTACAAAATGCCCAATTCTCGTGTTTCGGGGGTGCAAAGTACCAAAGTTTCAAAAATGAATTACCTATTTTGTCCTTCTGTTTTTTTGAAGAAAATAAAAGAGGGTGGAAAGTGCTAAATTGTTTATACGTTGGGATGCAAAGTGCTTAATTTTCATATTTCGGGGGTGCAAAATGCAAAACCCTGGTTAGATAATAACAATATGGAGATTTGCACTTTTGGTACCAAATTATATGCCGATTCTTACTTATGGTACCATAAAAATCGAGGTCGACACATTTGGTACCATAATTATGAAATTGAATCACTTTTGGTACCGCCGTTAAAAATCACCGCAAAGTGATGACGTGACAATTAAGTATTATAGTAAAATTGATGCAATTAATTATGTTGACTGACAATTCTATCCCATAACATTTCAGGTTGACAACATAGCCCCACATCTGCAAACTTATTGACGATTTAATCCACATTGTTGTCCAATTTCAAAATTAGCTCGAATAAAATACGGAGCACATTGTAGGGCAATTCTACCTCATAACATTTTAGGATGGCAAAATAACCCCACATATTCAAATTTACTGACGATATTAGTCAACATTATTGTCAATTTTAAAATTGTGTCGAATAAAACACGTGCGGACATATTTGTAGATTTTATCTAATACATTTACATATCCATTTAACTAATTTGAATTTATAAATAGGATTAATAGATCAAATAATATTTTAATATAAATCCTACAAAAAATATATTTTTTAAAATTTAAAATTTAAGGGAGCTTGACTGCAAGACCCACCCGTCGAGCAGGGACGAAAGTCGGCCTCTTATATGTGTATGACAATAAACGAATCGGGTATATATATATATATATATATATATATATATATATATATATATATATATATATATATATATATATATATATATATATATATATATATATATATATATATATTCTTTGACTGCTCTCTAGACTTGATCTGTACTTGTAAAACAAATTATTTCTGCAAATCATTGACAATATATATGCACATCTACGTTGCAAAGATACGGACTCGGCGACTCAGACTGGACAAGATTCGGATTCGGCGACTCGTTTTCTAAAAAATCTTAAAGATACGACACGTCATGGAATACGTATATTTTCGTAAAATAAATCTATATAGTTTATATAAAATTAAGCATTGGAATTAATAGGCTAATAACATTGACAAGACTTACAAAAACTAATAAAAGGAAAATGCTAAGGTGTTCAAATGTAGTTAGTATATATTGTGTTAACAGCCAAACACAATTAGTATGTACGGCAATAAACGAATCGGGTAAATTTGGGTTGGGCGGAAGGTGAAAAAAGTGAAGCTTAAAGAGTAATAGCCAAATAGGTGTTAATTTGATTTAGAGTAAAATACAAAAATACCCATGTGTGTGTGTGTTTTTTTTTTTATTACAAAATTATTGTTCCTTTATTATTTTTATAAGTAAAAGAGCCAAAGATAACTACTCTCCTTTTCCTCCCACACGAATGTGAGCTTCAAGCGCTTTTGCAAAATTTCATAAGATTATCACGCAATAATGAAAAAAATGGTGATGATACCTTTTCTTCTTCGGAACCTAATCGTGCATGCATTTAACACGTCGTTTACTTAACAAAACGTTGAGATAATTCCTGTATTTAAAATTTGTTATAGTCATCTTCTTTACTAGAAAATTAACAATAACTCAACCCTCTATTTACTTGAAAAATTGGCGTTTAAAAAATTTGTAAAACCCTTCTATTTTCTCAAATAATTATGGTATATATATTTTTTTTATGACGGAAAAATTCCATATGAAAAATGTAAAGAAAAAAATCAAAATAAAAAATATCCCCTAAAAAAAGTTTAAAAAAAAAAAAAAAAAATTTGTAAATTCACATGTTTTCTCTCTAGCTCACTACCCTTTCAATATTATTTGTATTCTTGTTTTTTAATTAGTACTATAACCTCATAATTACTCAAACCGAGCTTGACCACATTCATCCAATCACAAGGCATATGTATTGCACATGTCATTTGATTAAAGAATGAAAAAAATACAATATTGGCCCTGTGACTATGGCTCACTGGTAAAAGAGATCCTGTAACTTTTCGAGTTGGCAATGTAGTCCAATTCGGGATTGATTTGGTTACAAGGCTAAATTACCAGCCCGAGAAGTTACATGACTTTTTTGGCAGCAAACAATAGTTATGGGATCAATTATGCAATTTTTTCAATTCAACAATTAACTTTAATTTTCCGCTTTGAAGGATTGGGTTACAAGGCAAATAGATGGCGAAAATTCCTAATAAGGCCAAAATAGAACTAAAATTGCAAAAATATTCTAGTTGTAGGACTATAATATCAACTCGAAAAGTTATAGAGCTTTCTTCCCAGCCAGCAATAGTTGTAGGACCAATTTTACAATTTTTCCTCAAAGAATATTACTCAATCTCAAATTAAATATATTTACATAAGAATTACTTATACAATAGGTAGAGGGGCACTAGTGAAAAATTAATTTGAATCCCAAATGACTTAAATTATTTATTTAAATTAGGATAAAACCTAAAACATAACTTTAATATTAATTAGAAAATAAAAAATAAAATATAAATACAGTACTCCTCCACAAAACATCCACAAAATACATGCAGCAGAAACATATAAACATTAATTACTCTAAATATTAATTACTAACTAATTAGATGTTAATTAGCTAGTATTTAATTAACAGTCAGTACAACCTCTCCCAAGTTGAAAAAAAAGTTCAGACCTTGGGACCCGACAATTTTCGTCATGCCATTCTTCATCCAACAACTTTCCTAAATAAAGACTATATAGTTAATTAAAATCAAATTATATATTTTCAGACTATTAGATAGATTAAATATTCGTTGCAATTAATGTTTAAAACAATAAATTATTGTTATTAGAGTAAAATGCAAAAAAAAATTATGGATTATTCTTAAGTGTCAGAGAACTCTTGTATTATTTTTACTAGCTTGTGACCCGTGCTATGCACGGATGCAAAAACTCAGTTTACATAAATTAAAATATTTTATATACCATCATTTTGCCTGCTTAGTTAAATGTAATATAAAGTTTTTTAATTCTATTGTCATCCGATACTTAGAGTTAATTACCATATGGTTAATGTGTATGCACTTCAGGCTTAACTTATAATAAATACTAAAAGACATAAATATTTTGACATGACAATTTCTATATTTTATATTCGTAAAATACTTCCATGCACAACGAAAGAACATAAATACAACATTCATTGAATTTAGTAGTGATGATTTTCACTAGATACTGAATATATATTTTCTCCTCTAAAATTGATGAAATATAATAATCAAAATTATATATAATTAATTATATATTATATTATATTATAATTTTGTTTCTATGTATGATCTTAGTCGATAATCGATCTTATTGGTAACATTTTATTTGTTATTATTTTTTACTTAGATATTTGTAATAAATAAATCAAATGCAAAACTTAACTACTGATGTGAGTGAGCTAGGTTAAGGACACTAAACTTACTAACATTTTTCTATACTCAAAATGTTGCATGCACAACAAAATTAACAAAATATGCAACTTTTGTAATGAAATATATTTCTAGATGATATGTTGAAGCCCCTAATATATAATATTACGAAAAGTTTTACCCATTTATCCATACTTTTGAAACCAAGTATAAAGATGACTCGACTTTATGGATAACTTAAGGACTTGCATAGGAAAATATGAAAAATAGATAAAAACTATCAACAATTTATTATTCAATTTTTTTTTATAAACATTATTCTATTTTAATTATCAAGTAAGAATTAAGAAGAAAATAGGGGGTAAAGAATTTCAAAAATAAAATCATAATTTTTCCATGACAAAACCATTAAGATATTACAAAAACAAAGAACCGAATACCGAATTAATTAACACTAAAAACTAAAACATTTTTTTGCACTATGTAACTTTTTTCTAATGAATTATTTTTCTGAATGATTTTTTTTTTTTTTTTTTTTTTGATAACCCAGGTGTCCAAGCTTACACCAGACTAATCCTGGACCCTCAGAACCATGTGCCTCCACCAAGCATCGGGATCCCACCATACTGCTGTACACTCTGCGCACAAAGGGGTCTTGACCACAAATGACCCTTAGACAAACTCTTGATAATACTTCCATCCAAGTTCCGAATGGGATTCGAACCCCCACCCTTGCCGCTGAAGCAAGCCTTATGAATTGTTGGTCTGGGGGCTTCTGAATGATATTCTTGAGCATATATTATGTGGATACTCTACACAAACAAAATTATTTTTCTATTTGTATCTTGAAAGGAAGTGTGAAGAGACAACAAAACAAAATATTCCAAATCTTTTGAAAATTAATAATGTGAAAACAAATAATAATATAAATTTTGAGTATTCTTAGTGGAAATTAGCCCTCCACGTATCTTCAAATTTGACATAATATATGAATGGACTTAAATGTATACTTACGTAAAGAAACAAAAACGAACACTAAAAGATTACACAAAAACATATTGAAATGAATAAATATGGAACACTAAATAAATTGGCCAATCTATTGATGTTCTTCCAGAAATAATAGAAAATGATAAAAATAAAAAATTGAGACAACAAATCTTACAAAAAGCTATTGACAAAGTTTCATAATATGGACAACGAAATAATATATAACAAATATTATAAACTTATAAAAATATGATTTTAATTATATCATATTTCCAAACAATATAAAATTAATATATGAATAAAACGTTAAATGAAAATATAAAGGAGGAAACTAATAAAAAGTATACTTATAAAGCAAAAATTAAAGAAACATATGTGATAAAAATCATATATAACACAAGAGTTTGAATTAAGAAAAATCAGATGAAACTAAAAAAGTAAGTTAGATTTAAAAAAAATAAGTTGATAAGCTTATGAAAAAATATAATTAGTGTCGAAAAATATTACAAAAAAAAAAAAAAAAAAAAAAGGAGAGAGAGAGAAAGGAAATGACCGAAGAAAAGTGGTGAGAAAGGTATGAGGGTGGATCGAAATTTCCATGAAAAGTTCACTCATGAATTTGTGTGAAGAGTTGAAGACAAAGAACATGTGGATGGAGATGATTTATATCAGTGTGGCAAAATTTAACCTAGTTCTTAAATTTAAAAATGGTGGCAAATTTTATGGTTAAATTGCTTAATTTATGTCTGATAACTAACGTCAATTAAATCTTGATTTGGTGATTTGATAACAAAATTAACGCCATTGTAAATGGAAAACTTCAATCTAGCTAATTAATGTAAAGTAGACTTGTTTTAGGACAACATTTCAACCAATCAAAGAGATTTTATTGTAGAAATTTATTTAATTAAGATTCCTTTTAACTAATCAGTTTTAAAATTTGAAAACCTTCCAAATCTATAGATAAACAACAACCGATCAAAAAATTCTTTGATAATAAAATAATTCAAAATTCTAGAAAATCAGGATTTAGTCAAATTCAACCAATTAGAGTCAAACCAACCCTTCAAATATATATATGTACTAGCTTGTGACCCGTGCTATGCACGGATGCAAAAACTCAGTTTACATAAATTAAAATATTTTATATACCATCATTTTGCCTGCTTAGTTAAATGTAATATAAAGTTTTTCAATTCTATTGTCATCCGATACTTAGAGTTAATTACCATATGGTTAATGTGTATGCACTTCAGGCTTAACTTATATTAAATACTAAAAGACATAAATATTTTGACATGACAATTTCTATATTTTATATTCGTAAAATACTTCCATGCACAACGAAAGAACATATATACAACATTCATTGAATTTAGTAGTGATGATTTTCACTAGATACTGAATAAATATTTTCTCCTCTAAAATTGATGAAATATAATAATCAAAATTATATATAATTATATATTATATTATATTATAATTTTGTTTCTATGTATGATCTTAGTCGATACTCGATCTTATTGGTAACATTTTATTTGTTATTATTTTTTACTTAGATATTTGTAATAAATAAATCAAATGCAAAACTTAACTACTGATGTGAGTGAGCTAGGTTAAGGACACTAAACTTACTAACATTTTTCTATACTCAAAATGTTGCATGCACAACAAAATTAACAAAATATGTAACTTTTGTAATGAAATAGATTTCTAGATGATATGTTGAAGCCCCTAATATATAATATTACGAAAAGTTTTACCCATTTATCCATACTTTTGAAACCAAGTATAAAGATGACTCGACTTTATGGATAACTTAAGGACTTGCATAGGAAAATATGAAAAATAGATAAAAACTATCAACAATTTATTATTCAATTTTTTTTATAAACATTATTCTATTTTAATTATCAAGTAAGAATTAAGAAGAAAATAGGGGGTAAAGAATTTCAAAAATAAAATCATAATTTTTCCATGACAAAACCATTAAGATATTACAAAAACAAAGAACCGAATACCGAATTAATTAACACTAAAAACTAAAACATTTTTTTGCACTATGTAACTTTTTTCTAATGAATTATTTTTCTGAATGATATTTTTTTTTTTTGATAACCCAGGTGTCCAAGCTTACACCAGACTAATCCTGGACCCTCAGAACCCTTGCCTAGAACCCTGAAGGATGTAAATCGCGGGATGTGCCTCCACCAAGCCTCGGGATCCCACCATACTGCTGTACACTCTGCGCACAAAGGGGTCTTGACCACAAATGACCCTTAGACAAACTCTTGATAATACTTCCATCCAAGTTCCAAATGGGATTCGAACCCCCACCCTTGCCGCTGAAGCAAGCCTTATGAATTGTTGGTCAGCCAGTTGGAGAAATGCCCTGGGGGCTTCTGAATGATATTCTTGAGCATATATTATATGGATACTCTACACAAACAAAATTATTTTTCTATTTGTATCTTGAAAGGAAGTGTGAAGAGACAACAAAACAAAAGATTCCAAATCTTTTGAAAATTAATAATGTGAAAACAAATAATAATATAAATTTTGAGTATTCTTAGTGGAAATTAGCCCTCCACGTATCTTCAAATTTGACATAATATATGAATGGACTTAAATGTATACTTACGTAAAGAAACAAAAACGAACACTAAAAGATTACACAAAAACATATTGAAATGAATAAATATGGAACACTAAATAAATTGGCCAATCTATTGATGTTCTTCCAGAAATAATAGAAAATGATAAAAATAAAAAATTGAGACAACAAATCTTACAAAAAGCTATTGACAAAGTTTCATAATATGGACAACGAAATAATATATAACAAATATTATAAACTTATAAAAATATGATTTTAATTATATCATATTTCCAAACAATATAAAATTAATATATGAATAAAACATGTAAATGAAAATATAAAGGAGGAAACTAATAAAAAGTATACTTATAAAGCAAAAATTAAAGAAACATATGTGATAAAAATCATATATAACACAAGAGTTTGAATTAAGAAAAATCAGATGAAACTAAAAAAGTAAGTTAGATTTAAAAAAAATAAGTTGATAAGCTTATGAAAAAATAAAATAAAAAATATAATTAGTGTCGAAAAATATTACAAAAAAAAAAAAAAAAAAAAAAAAAAAAAGAGAGAGAGAGAGAAAGGAAATGACCGAAGAAAAGTGGTGAGAAAGGTATGAGGGTGGATCGAAATTTCCATGAAAAGTTCACTCATGAATTTGTGTGAAGAGTTGAAGACAAAGAACATGTGGATGGAGATGATTTATATCAGTGTGGCAAAATTTAACCTAGTTCTTAAATTTAAAAATGGTGGCAAATTTTATGGTTAAATTGCTTAATTTATGTCTGATAACTAACGTCAATTAAATCTTGATTTGGTGATTTGATAACAAAATTAACGCCATTGTAAATGGAAAACTTCAATCTAGCTAATTAATGTAAAGTAGACTTGTTTTAGGACAACATTTCAACCAATCAAAGAGATTTTATTGTAGAAATTATTTAATTAAGATTCCTTTTAACTAATCAGTTTTAAAATTTGAAAACCTTCCAAATCTATAGATAAACAACAACCAATCAAAAAATTCTTTGATAATAAAATAATTCAAAATTCTAGAAAATCAGGATTTAGTCAAATTCAACCAATTAGAGTCAAACCCACCCTTCAAATATATATATGTATATAAGATAAGATAAGATAAGATATATATATATATATGGTTTAAAACTGCGAGAGAACATTAATTATGACATCATTTATATATATATATATATATATATATATATATATGTGTGTGTGGTTTAAAACTGCGAGAGAACATTAATTATGATATCATTTTTTTTTTCTATATATATATATGGGTTGGCAAAATTATCCCATATGTATTTAATTGCTGCAATTTTAGTCCAACTTTGAATCGAACTAAAAAAAATAACATTGGCCCAACTTTTTTTCACTGCTGGACCTCTTGACATTTTTGTTTTAGAGATACAAATTACATTATTGCAATCATTCATTAAATCACAAATCTATTCCGATACAAGAAAAATAACTACCAACAAACTAGTATTAAACTAGAAAAAACTAAAAATTAATATGTACAGCAATAAACGAATTGGGTAAGTTTAAGGTCGGGTGGAGGTGAAAAATGTGAAGCTTAAAGAGTAATAGCCTAATAGGTGTTAATTTGATTTAGAGTAAAATACAAAAATACCCATGTATGTTTTTTTTATTTGTTTTCTGCAATTGTAGTCCAAATTGAGTCCAACTAAAAAAAATAACATTTGCCCAAATTTTGTCACTTTTGGATCTCTTGACTTTTTTTTAGGGAAATAAATTACGTTAAAATCATCGAATAACAAATCTATGCTGATACTAGAAAAATAACTACCAACAAAAATTTGGTTGGGGCATATGTCCAGAAAGTTTGTTATAATTTGTAGGATTATCTCGGATTTCTTGTCATGATAAGGGCATTCTTAAGTAATTAATCACAAATTATCTTCATAATTAATGGCCTATTTTTTTTCATGATTGTATCACAACTCTTTGACAACCATCTAATTTAGGAGATCTTAGATGGGTATCATTCTCTTCTATGTCCTAATGGTCGCAAATACTTCTATGAGCTTGGAAATTGTGACAGACTCATATCGTCATCTTGCTTCAGGATCGTATTAGAGCTTCCACACACTTAGATGCTTCCACACAAGGGGTAGAATACTCAATTCAATAAAAAAAAATTTAAATCGTGAATATATTGTTACATCAAAATTATATCGAATGAATCTATTAAAATTGCATCAATTTAACTATTTGTTGGTGGCATTTAACAATTTGTGTAATAGAATTACACAACTATATTTCTTATAACTATAGTAATTAATAACTATAGTTCAATTAAATAACAAAATAGTATATAGTATAAACTATATATACAGACACTTAAATAACTTAAAGTAGTGGAGATTTTAATTTTGGTAAGTTTGTTTGAATATAAAAATAAAATTATTTTATATGAATTAAAAAGAAAAACAATGACATAGTCAACTTTTCATTTTCAAATCAGTACAACAAGCTAATAAAATGATTTTTTAGGGTTTTTGTACTTTGCATTCCCGAAACATGGAAAATAGATATTTTGCACTCATAAAATATAAATTTAGCACTTTGCACCCCCAATATATGAACAATTCAGCATTTTGCACACTCTTTTATTTTCTTCAAAAAATCTAGGGACAAAATAGGTAATTTATTTTTGGATATTTGGCACTTTGCACCCCCGAAATAGAATTAACATTTAGCACCCTCGAATTAAGAACAACCCATTAAATTGCGCCCCCAAAACACGAGGAAATGGACACTTTGAACCCCATAAACACAAAATTAGCACTTAGCACCTCAAATTAAGAAAAACTTAACAACTAGCACCCCCACGTTTTTTTGGGCAAAGTTGACCATCGGGGGCAAAAAACCTAGGGACAAAATAGGTAATTTTTTTTTTAAAATTTAATAATATAATTATGAATACTAGAATACTCATTTCTCTCTCCATCTTAAAATTTATTTTGGTGATATGATTAAGTCAATTTATGCAATAACTTTCTAGAAACTTTTTGATTATTTTTGGATATTTTGTGGACATTTGAAAAATTGGTAATTAAAGAAATATGTTAAAATAGATTTTGCAGATGAATATTCTAGTATTCATAATCATATGCAAATTTTAAGAAAAAAGAAAAAGAACTACCTATATTGTCCCTAAATTTTTGTCCCCGGCCGTCAACTTTGCTGGAAAAAATGGGGGTGCTAGTTGTTGAGTTTCTCTTAATTTGAGGTGTAAAGTGCTAATTTGGTATTTAGGGTGTTCAAAATGTTCATTTCTCGTGTTTCTGGGGTGCAAGTTGCCGAGTTATTCTTAATTCGAGGGTGTTAAGTGTTAACTTTATTTTGAGGGTACACTCGTGTTTTGGGGGTGCAAAATGACAAAGTTCCAAAATTGAATTACCTATTTTTTCTTTATGTTTATTGTAGAAAATAAAAGAGGGTGCAAAGTGCTAAAATATTCATACGTTGGGGTGCAATGTGTTTATTTTTCATATTTTGGGGGTGCAAAATGAAAAAAACCTGATTTTTGCCAATAAAATGTTAAAGCATGGAGCTTTTAGATAATAAAAACAGAGAGATTTGGACTTGTGGTACCAAACTATATGCCGATTCTTACTTGTGGTACCATAAATATCGAGGTCGACACATTTGGTACCACAATTATGATATTGAATCAATTTTCGTACCGCCGTTAAAAATCACCGCAAAGTGATGACGTGACAGTTAAGTTTTATAGTAAAATTGATGCAATTACTTATGTTGACTGACAATTCTATCCCATTACATTTTAGTCCACATTATTGCCTATTTTAAAATTGTGTCGATTAAAACACGTGCGGACCAATTTGGAGATTTATTTAATATATTTACATTTCCATTTAACTAATTTGAATTTATAAATAATATTAATAGATCAAATAATGTTTTAATATAAATCTTACAAAAAAAATATTTTTTAAAATTTAAATTTTTTATATTAGTATTAATATATTTAATATTTAATAAAATAATAAAGTTAGATATGTATGACAATAAACGAGTCGGGTAAGTTTGGGTCGGGTGGAGGTGAAAAAAATGAAGTTTATAGAGTAATAGCCTAATAGGTGTTTATTTTATTTAGATTAAAATACAAAAATACCCATGTATTTTTTTTTTATTATAAAATTATTGTTCCTATATTATTTTTATTACTAAAAGATTATAAATGTTAATTAGCCAAAGATAACTACTCTCCTTCTCTTTCCACACGAACGTGTACTTCAAGCGCTTTCACAAAAGTTCATCAGATTATCACGCAATAATGAAAACAATGATAATGATAATTTTTATTCTTCGAAACCTGATTTTACATGCCTTTAACCCATCGTTTACTTAAAAAAAATTGAAATAATTCCTCTATGTATTTAAAATTTGTTATAGCACTCTTCTTTACTAGAAAAATTAAATGAAAAAAAATCAAAATAAAAAATTCCTAAAATTAATCAAACATGTTAATAAAAAAACTTAATCTATTGAGAATTAGACAATTGCATTTGTTGTACCAAACTATATGGCGATTTGTGGTACCACAAAAATCGAGGTCGACACATTTGGTACCACAATTTAAGAAATCAATAACTTTTGGTACCAACATTAAAAATGGACGTTAATTGATGACGTGACAGTTAAATGTTATTGCAAAATTGATTCCATTACTTATGTTGACAGACAATTCTGCCTTATAACATTTCAGGTTGTCAAATTAACTCCACATCTTCAAATTTACTAATAATTTTAGTCCACATTGTTGCTCAATTTCAGAAACGGTTCGAATACGACACATGTTGATCAATTTAGAGATTTTACTTATTATATTTACATATTTATTTAATTAATTTAGTTCAATTTAGCTATGATATGAATTAATAAGCAATTTAGAGGGAGGCAATGTGCTTCTTTTATAAAAACATATGGAGGTATTTTGCCATTTTTCTTATCACAGGGAGTTAATTTGCCCTTTTATTTATCACAGGGAGTTAAATTGCCAATTTAGAATAACACAGGGAGATAATTTGCTATTCACTCAAATTATTGTTCCTATATTATTTTTATAAGTAAAAGAGCCAAAGATAACTACTCTCTTTCTCCTCCCACACGAATGTGAGCTTCAAGCGCTTTTGCAAAAGTTCATAAGATTATCACGCAATAATGAAAAAAATGATAATGATACGTTTTCTTCTTCGAAACTTAATTGTGCATGCATTTAACCCGTCGTTTGATTACTAAACAAAACGTTGAAATAATTCCTATATGTATTTAAAATTTGTTATAGTACCCTTCTTTACTAGAAAAACTAACAACAACTCAATCCTCTATTTACTTGAAAATTTGGCATTTAAAAAATTTGTAAAACCCTCCTATTTACTCAAATAATTTTGGTATGTATATTTTTTTTCCAAACGGAAAATTTAATAGGAAAAAATGTAAAGAAAAAAATCAAAATAAAAAATATCCCCTAAAAAGAGTTTAAATAATTAAAAAAATTGTAAATTCACATGTTTTCTCTCTAGCTCTACCCTTTCAATATTATTGTATTCTTGTTTTAATTAGCTCATAATTACGTTTAAAAAACTGAGGGAGTATATCTTATAATTAGTAATTTTTTGAATGCCATGTAGTGAACTTTGTTTGCTACAACATTTGCCTGGGATTTTCGTACTAGGTTCATACTTCCTGCAATATGAGAAAATTACCGTAAAATCAAATATATAGGTGTTAATTTGATTGGGAGTAAAATACAAAAGTACCCATGTGTTTTTTTGTTTATGTTTTTTTTAGTACAAAATTATTGTTCCTATATTATTTTTATAAGTAAAAGAGCCAAAGATAACTACTTTTCTTCTCCTCCCACACGAATGTGAGCTTCAAGCGCTTTTGCAAAAGTTCATAAGATTATCACGTAATTATGCAAAAAATGATAATGATAATTTTTCTTCTTCGAAACCTAATTGTGCATGCATTTAACACGTCATTTACTTAACAAAACGTTGAAATAATTCCTGTATTTAAAATTTGTTATAGTCCCCTTCTTTACAAGAAAAATTAACAATAACCCAACCCTCTATTTACTTGAAAATTTGGCATTTAAAAAATTTGTAAAATTCACATGTTTTCTCTCTAGCTCTACCCTTTCAATATTATTTGTATTCTTGTTTTTAATTAGTTCTATAACCTCATAATTTTTTTTACCTTTTTTTTATGTCAGGATCATTTTCTACTTAATTTATATATATTTTCTACCTTGTTATTTATTGTTTTAGAAGAAGTTTTATCCATAATGATGTCACAATTAATGTTCTTTCACAGTTTTAAACCATATATATTTGGGTTCGCAAAATTATTCATGCGTACTTAATTGCTGCAATTGTAGACCAACTAAAAAAATAACATTGGCCCAAATTTTAGCACTTTTGGACCTCTTGACTTTTTTTTTTTTTTTTTATAGAGAAACAAATTACATTAATATCATCAAATTACAAATCTATTCCGATAAAAGAAAAATAACTTCTACTAAAAATTAAGAAAAAAATTTAAAAGAATTACTTTCGCAAAAGTGGATATATTTTTTTCTTTTCAAATTAATGAGAATATTTGAGGAATCTATACAAAACAACTAAAGTGTATGTTTACTCGAACACAAAACAAAAAGTTATTTACATATTTATTAACAATTTAAATTGTATAACAATAAATTAAATGGAATTTTTATAATAATGTTTTATATATATTAAAAAAAAATTACTCATTTATTTAAATGAATTATTTTCTAAATCAGTAAACTTAATAAGAGTTAACACCACTAAGATTTAAAAAAAGAACACTAGATAGCTTATGAGCTACTTTCTTTCTGTTTGTTTATTTAACAGTTAAAAAAATTTAATATCTAAGCATTTTTATTTTTTATTTAAGTTATTATTTTTGTATCTATTAATTTCTAATATGTAAAATCTTTTGATTTTATCTAAATATCAATCTCTAGATTAATTGTGACTATCCTATGAAACTATATTTGGTTCATGAGTGTTAGTGAAAATCTTTTCTTTCACATCGAATAATTAATATACAGAACATTGAGCTTCATCCAGTTTCATTTTATATTTTTGATTGACTTTGTTAGTAACGTAATTAACTGCCAATTGGTAATTCCGAGTCTAAGTAAACAAAAATCAAAAATCGCTAAAAAATAGGATTACTCAAAGAATATTACTCAATCTCGAATTAAATGTATTTACATAAGAATTACTTATACAATAGGTAGAGGGGCACTAGTGAAAAATTAATTTAGAATCCCAACTGACTTAAATTATTTATTTAAATTAGGATAAAACCTAAAACATAACTTTAATAATAATTAGAAAATAGAAAATAAAAAACTAAATCCAGGACTCCTCCTTTTGTATATCTCCAAACCATCATCCTTATATGGTCACCAAAATTAAATGGGTGAATAATACAAGTTTCTCAAGTCACCTAGATGAGCTACTATAATTTTTCTATAAATTGGAGAGAATTTCGGGTAATACATGGAGTAGCTCTTTATGATAAAGTTACCATAACCTTAAGAACATACACATTTGGTATTTCCATCATTTTTTGAAAGAAAAATTGATATATAGACCATTTGTAGAAGTATAGATTGCTGCCAAACTTTGCCCCACATATTTTATGGCCGATAAATTTACCGCTAAATTCACAAGTTTGATGCATTTTAGTCCGATTTTCAAATATAATTAATTATAAATCCTATTTGTAAATTTTATATATTATTATAATTAAATCTCTTACACTAATTAGATTTTATATATAATATATATAAACTAAATAATATTTTCTATAAAATTCAAAAAAATATATCTCAATTAAATTTATTGGATAGATATTTCATTTGATAAATTTAATTGATATTTTTTAGATTTTATATAAAAAATAATATATATATATATATATATATATAAATAATCTAAATAGTTTTAAGAGATTTAATAATAATAATATATAAAATTTATAAATCAGATTTATAATTTTATTTTATTTGAATTGAGATTGAAATGCTTCAAACTTGTGAATTAAGAGGTAAATTTGTCAGCCAAAATATATGTGAGACAAACTTTGGCAGCAATCCATAACTATAGGACCAATTATGCAGATTTTCCATTAATTTTCCATCCAAAAATTGACGGAATACAAAATGTGTCGATGGCAGTTAACATGTGTTACCAAAAATGTATGTTTTCAAAGTTATGCTACTGTAACCATAAAGTAGAGTTACTTGTGGTACCAAAAGTGAAATTTTCTCCTATAAATTGGGAAGCCCAAAAAATAACTAACTCTAATCATCTTTCTAAATATAGCAGGTACTTAAGGATATTCTACCAGAATGTTTTGTTTAACAAAACATCCACAAAATACATGCAGCTGAAACACATAAACATTAATTACTCTATATATTAATTACTAACTAATTAGATGTTAATTAGCTAGATAGTCACTCAAATCAATATCAAATATTATTTTCCTCATGCCATTGATCTTCATCCAACAATTTTCCTAAACAAAGACGATATAGTTAATTAAAATCAAATTATATATTTTCAGACGGAAGATAGATTAAATATTCGTTGCAATTAATGTTTAAAACAATAAATATTGTTATTAGAGGAAAATGCAAAAACAATCCCTGGATTATTCTTAAGTGTTAGAGAACACTTGTATTATTTTTATTAGTAAAAGGTCAAATATATTTAGCCCTCGATTACCATAGTGTGTTTTAATCACGTGCTCTAAGTTCAAGTATTTTTCATGATTTATATGAAAAGTGACAAATATACTCCTAGATGTTATTTTATTTCGTTGCAATAAAATGCGACAACACTATTTTTCATTAAAAAATGCCGATGACCCTCCCCCAAATCTTTGCAATAATCCCCATAGTCAAATCTTCATTTTCAAATGGGTACAACGAGCTAATAAAATAATTTTTTCCAATACGTAGAGTTTTTTGTTAATAAAAATAACATAGAGGATTTTTTGGCAATAAAATACAACACACATGGTAAATTCATATTTTTCTCTATTAATTCATTGGAAGGGAGGCTAATGTATATTTCCTCTATTTTTTTTAATTCATTTTTCATTTTGGAGGATTGCATTACGTTTAAAAAACTGAGGGATTATAACTTATAATTAATAATTTTTTGAGTGCCATGTAGTGAACTTTGTTTGCTACAACATTTGCCTGGAATTAATTTCTTGTAACTGGGGCGGCACCATTCATGCAGATAAGGTGTGAAAAACATAAAACAAGCACCAATATTAGCTTAATAAAAGTATGCCCAGCCATTTATACAAACTAAGTACATCCCTCCGTTTTTTTATTTGTCGTAATGGATGATTGCACACGAATTAAGGAATGTCATAAATAACCACTTTTTTGAAGCAAAAATTTCTAAATATCATTTTAATCAAATAATCTTAACATTAATTAGCATTACTGACAAGTATTAGTAAAAAGGTAAAATTGGTAAAAGAACATTAAGTTTACATTGAAATCCTAAAATGATAAATAAAAGTAAAACAAAAAATTTTTGCCAAAGCGACAAATAAAAAAAAATTCAAAATCATTGACAAAAATAGTTATATCTTGGTTGGGGCATACATCGAGAATGTTTCGTATAATTTGTAGGATTATCTCGGATTTCTTGTCATGATAAGGGCATTCTTAAGTAATTAATCCCAAATTATCCCCATAATTAATGGACTATTTTTTGTCATGATTCTGTAACAACTCTTTGATAACCGTCTAATTTAGAAGATCTTAGTCGGGTATCATGCTCTTCTATGTCCTAATGGTCGCAAATACTTATATGAGATTGAAAATTGTGAAAGACTAGTATTATCATCTTGCTTCAGATCGTATTAGAGTTCTCACACACTTAGATGCTTCCAGAGGGGTAGAATATTCAATTCAATATAAAAAAAAAATTCAAATTGCAAAATATCGTTACATCAAAACTATATCGAATGAATCTATTACATTGATACTGAACTATTTGTTGGTGGCATTTAACAATTTGTGTAATAGAATACACAATTATATTTCTTATAACTATAGTAATCAATAACTATAGTTCAATTAAATAACAAAATAGTATATAGTATAAAACTATATATACAGAAACTTGAAATACTCAAGGTAGTGGAGATTTTAATTTTCGTAAGTTTGTTTCAATTCAAAAATAAAATTCTTTTATTTGAATAAAAAATAAAAACAATGATTTATTTTTAAGCTAAATAAATTAATTCAATATATTTGAATAAAATAATTAAAGTTCTTAGACTTAAAATACAATCAGAATCCGATTATTATTTTATATGAAAATTCTCGAAACTTAAATAGAAAAAATTGTCATAATTTTAAAAGAAACAGATTTAATTTTATTTATTCGAGAAGATTTTTAAACTATATTTATATGTTTTAAAAACATAATCAAGTAAGTAAAAATGTAAATTAACACACTGAATTGATATCAGAAAAGAGAAGATAAAATGAAATAAAACTAAGGCTGCGGATGCAATCTCCTTAAGAATTAGCCAGATTCTTCTCCTATTTATAGCAATTGAAAGGCTGGATTTAAAGGGGTATGTTTATTCGGATAGACCATTTGGTCCGAACAGGTGCAAACGGTTCAGTTTGAACAGAATCGACACACCTTTTCTCTTAAAAAAGAGGGGCGCGGATCTTCTGACGATTCGGGTCATCCGTGGATCCTATCCGATTGGTGGATCTAACATGCTGGATTTTGGACTTTTAGTTAATTTTACTTTAGTATTTGGGTCCATATATTAATTGATTTTTCTCTAAAAAATTAAATCTTTTGAACTATTATTGTGTTTTAGTGAAAAGTTTTTTTTTTTGCATCAAATAATTAATATATAGAAGATTGAGCTTCATCCAATTTCATTTTTTTTTATTTTCGATTGACTTTGTTAGTAACGTAGCTGCCAATTGGTCGATTCGTGTCTAAGTTAATAAATATGAGAAATCGCTACAAAATAGGGTTACTCAAACCGAGCTTGACCACATTTATTCAATCACAAATCATATGTATTACACATTTCATTTGATTAAAGAATGAAAAATTTGCAATATTGGCCCTGTGACTATTGCTCGCTGGTAAAAAGATCCTCTAACTTTTTGAGCTGGCAATTTAGTCCTATTCGGGATTGATTTGGTTGCAAGACTAAATTGCCAACCTGAGAAGTTAAGGATATTTTAGAAGAATATTTTGTTTAACAAAACATCCAGATAATACAATCAGCAGAAACACATAAAAAATAATTACTCTAAAATTAATGTACGTATTAATTACCAACTAATTAGATGTTAATTAGCTAGTATTTAGTTAATAGTCAGTGCAACCTCTTTCCAGTTGAGGCCTTGGGGTGTGTCGAATATTAGCCCCAGATCCTGAATAGTCACTCAACTCAGTATCCATTATTATTCTTGTCATGCCATTGATCTTCATCCAACCATTTTCCTAAATAAAGATTATATAGTAAATTAGAATCAAATTATATATTTTCAAATGAAGATAAGTTAAATATTAGTTGCAATTAATGTTTAAAACAATAAGTTATTGTTATTAGAGTAAAATGCAAAAACAATCCCAGGATTATTCTTAAGTGTCAGTGAACTCTCGAATTATTCTTATTAGCAAAACGCTCCATGTATTAACAAGTCAAATATATTACCCCTCGAAAACCACAGTGTGTTTTAGTCGCGGGCTCTATGTTCAAGTATTTTTCATGATTTATATGAGAAGTGACAAATATACTCCTAGATGTTATTTTATTCGTCGCAATAAAATACGATAGCACTATTTTTCACTAAAAAATGCCAATGACACTCCCCCAAAACTTTAAAACTCGACAATAACTCTGTTGTTCTATTAAAATATTAGTAATAATCCCCATAGTCAACTCTTCATTTTCAAATGAGTACAACAAGCTAATAAAATAATTTTTGCCAATAAAATGTTAAGATATGAAGTTTTTAGATAACAAAAATAGAGAGATTTGCACTTGTGGTACAAAACTATATACCGATTTTCCAACTTGTTGTACCATAAAAATTGAGGTCGACACATTTGGTAACACAATTACGAGATTGAATCACTTCTGGTACCGCCGTTAAAAATCGCCGTTAAAAATCGCTGTTAACTGATGACGTAACAGTATTTAAGTTGACTGATCTACCCCATGACATTTCTGATTGGCAAAATATACCCACATCTTCATTTATTGACGATTTTAGTCCACATTTTTGTCCAATTTAAAAGTTAGCTCGAATAAAATACGTGTGGAACACATTGTAGGACAATACTACCCCATAACATTTCAGGTTGACAAAATAACCTCAAATCTTTAAATTTTCGGACGATATTAGTCCACATTGTTGCCCAATTTCAAAGTTGTCTCGAATAAGACACGTGCGGACCAATTTGGAGATTTTATTTATTATATTTACATAACTATTTAGTTAATTTGAATTTATAAATAATATTAATATATAAAATAATACTTTAATGAAAATCGACAAAATTTTTTTTTAAAATCTAAAATTTATATAATTTTATTAATTTAATTAATATTTATTAAAATAATAAAGTTATATAATATTAAAAAAAAAAAAAAATTTTAAAAGGAAAAAAAAATCTATCCCATCTTCCCCATCAACCCCCCCTCCCCTTCCGGTCACCATCCCCCACCCAAATCCCAGGCCATCGGCGACCTGGGATCGTTCGTCCCAGGCCATCGGCGACCTGGGACGACGGCCTGGGTTCGAAGAACACAGGCCACCCTGATCTAGGACCGGAGATTCCAGTCAATCCCAGGCCGTCAGCAACATGAGATTTAGGTGGGGATGGGATGGGTTTTTTAGAAAGAATTATATATATTTATTAATAATATATAACTTTATTATTTTAGGAGATCTTAATCAGGTATCATGCTCTTCTATGTCCTCATGGTCGTAAATACTTATATGAGCTCGGAAATTGTGACTGACTTATATTATTATCTTGCTTCAGATCTTATTTGAGCTTCCACACACATAGATGTTTCCACATTAGGGATAGAATATTCAATTCAATAATATTTTTTTTTCAAATGGTGGGTACATCATTGAATCAAAATTATATCGAATGAATCTATGACATTGGTATCAACTTAAATATTGTATAATTTTCTTATAATATAGAGTTTTAAGATGTTCAAACGTAGTTAGTATATATTGTGTTAACAGCGAAACAAAATTAATATTTACGGCAATAAACGAATTGGGTAAGTATGGGTCAGGAGGAGGTGAAAAGAGTGAAATTTAAAGAGTAATAGCCTAATAGGTGTTAAATACAAAAATACCCATTTTTTTTATAATTACAAAATTATTGTTCCTATATTATTTTTATCAGTAAAAGACTATATATGTCAATAAGCCAAAGATAACTACTCTTCTTCTCCTCCCACACGAACGTGAGCTTCAAGCGCTTTAGCAAAAATTCATTAGATTATTACGCAATAATGAAAACAATTACAATGATAATTTTTCATCTTCGGAACCTAATTATACATGCATTTAACCCGTCGTTTATTAAACAAGAAAAGTTGAAATAATTCCTTTATGTAATTAAAAATTGTTATAGCCCCCTTCTTTACAAGAAAAACTAACAATACCGAAATCCTATATTTACTTGAAAAATTGGCGTTTAGAATTTTTTTTAAAACCCTCCTATTTGCTCAAATAATTCAGGTATATATTTTTTATTTTCTAATGAAAACATTCCATAGGAAAAAACGAAAAAAAAAAAAAAAATCCCAAAATTAATCAAACATGTTAATAAAAAAATCTTAATCTATTGAGAATTTTAAAATATTTTACAACTCAATCATCATTATCGATTGACACCATTTTAACATAACTGAGAGTGTGTCATTGAGCTTTATGGAATTAAAAAATGAATTGAGTTAGGAGATTTGCAAATTTCATGTCTAAAGAAGCTATTAAAAAATATACTTGGACATCGTCATTAGGCGCCTTTGTTACTTAAAAATAAAAACAATTTAGACTATTTTAGCCAATTTCCTCTGAATCAACTCCTCTTATATTTATTTGGGTGCAGTGAACAAATCAAATTCACCTCAAATTATTATTTTCACAAGATATTCTATGAGTTCCAATTTTATGGTAGATCGATTCTGATTTAATATTATTATTAAGGTCACTTTCATGCGTTCAATTAATTGTACCAAAACAAAAAAAAAAAAAAAAAAAAAAGAAAATGAGTTCACTTAATCTCACGGTTTTGTTTTGCTGCTCACCTTTTCTTAAAATCAAATTGTTTTTAATATGATTTTTTTTTGTTGCTCTTAATCATAGTTTATAGTAGACAGAAATGTGTGATTGAAAGAGGAAAAATATAGTGTTTAACATTAAGCATTGGAATAGCCTAATAACATTGACAAGACATTAAAAAAAAAAAACTAATAAAAGGGAAATGAAAGACCAACAGAGCTTTGCGACTAGAAATATTAAAAAGCCTCACAAGTTCTTACAATTAAGCATTGGAATTGGAATAAGCTAATAACATTGACAAGACATAAAAAAAAACAACACTAATTAAAGGAAAATGAAAGACAAACAAAGCTTAGGGACTAGAAATATTAAAAAGACTCGACGAACTTGTGAGGCGGTTACGGATTTCTCCTTTAGTTTCTCTCTCGTTCCTCCGCTTCCCTTTGGCGTTCATCCAAAATCCTTTTTCGTGCCTCCAAATTCCTTTTTCGTTCCTCCAAATCCCTGACTTTCTCTGCGGCAGCACGGATGCGCTCCTCCCTAAAATTCTCAATTGCACCAGGGAAATTAGTTCTTCTACTCATCACGTAGGTCTCTAACTTGTTAGTGGCTTCACGAAGCTCTTGATTGAGAATTTCCAACTCAGAATCTACGTCATGGATATTCCCATTGGCCATTTCAGCGTGAATGTATTGTATTCTATTGAGTATGAATGAGGAATTGAAAAGGTGAACATGCCCAAACCCTTTTATAGACAATATATCATGCCAATTAGGAGGTCCCATGCATGTAATAAATACGAGTTTTGGTTAGGGGCATTTCAGTCTTTAAACCAAATATCAAAGAAGTTGAAGTATTATGTGCAAACACCCCAATTTTAAATTTAAGCACTTAATTCTCTAAAGTTGAAAACACTAACAAATTTTGATTACAAGCTGATTATGGACTTTTATCAAAAATCTCTAAAAATTGTTATAGCCCCCTTCTTTACAAGAAAAACTAACAATAACTAAATCCTATGTTTACTTGAAAAATTGGCGTTTAGAATTTTTTTTCAAACCCTCCTATTTGCTCAAATAATTCAGGTATATATTTTTGATTTTCTAATGAAAACATCCCATAGGAAAAAACGAAAAAAAAAAAAAAAATTCCCAAAATTAATCAAACATGTTAGTAAAAAAATCTTAATCTATTGAGAATTTTTAAATATTTTACAACTCAATCATCATTATCGATTGACACCATTTTAACATAACTGAGAGTGTGTCATTGAGCTTTATGGAATTAAAAAATGAATTGAGTTAGGAGATTTGCATATTTCATGTCTAAAGAAGCTATTAAAAAATATACTTGGACATCGTCATTAGGCGCCTTTGTTACTTAAAAATAAAAACAATTTAGACTATTTTAGCCAATTTCCTCTGAATCAACTCCTCTTATATTTATTTGGGTGCAGTGAACGAATCAAATTCACTTCAAATTATTATTTTCACAAGATATTCTATGAGTTCCAATTTTATGGTAGATCGATTCTGATTTAATATTATTATTAAGGTCACTTTCATGCGTTCAATTAATTGTACCAAAACAAAAAAAAAAGAAAAAGAAAATGAGTTCACTTAATCTCACGGTTTTGTTTTGCTGCTCACCTTTTCTTAAAATCAAATTGTTTTTAATATGATTTTTTTTTGTTGCTCTTAATCATAGTTTATAGTAGACAGAAATGTGTGATTGAAAGAGGAAAAATATAGTGTTTTCCCCCCTTAACATTAAGCATTGGAATAGGCTAATAACATTGACAAGACATAAAAATAAAAAAATAAAAAAATAAAAAAACTAATAAAAGGGAAATGAAAGGCCCGTGAATGAGCATAAGTATGTAAACATACTTTTTTACTTACAAAAAATTTTCATCCTTTTTTTAGTAAACTTCGTGATCTGCAATGCTATTTTTTCTTTTTTAAATGGCAGGCCAGCAAGTGCATGCTTTGATACCTCTGAGGCTTGGGCCTACAAAATTTAACTTGATGAATATTAAACTGAGATAGGTTAATTTAATAAAGGAAGTGTACGGTTTTTTTTTTTTTAACTTTTTCTAATCTGTAAAGAATCAGTGACAATATTTGTAAAATTTAACATGACAAACTTGCATGGCGTGTTGACCAATATTTTCTTCTAGGTACTTGATCAGTTTATCTGGTAAATATAATTATTATTGAGTTAAGTATGCATGACTCAATTTAATATTCGTAAATCTTTTTATCAAGTATAATTTATAAGAAAGAGACATATATAGCTCAAGACTTCCAAGTAGTATAGGCAAATGACACCTTAGATTCAAGTCTTACAAAATACTTATTTATATTAATTGGCAAAAGAACATTAATTTTACATTGAAATTCTCCCTTGTATGGTCTGGGGAGGCTTACTTATCTTATAGTTTAGCGGCTTTATCCGTCTTTGGTTTCATTGCTTGTTGTTTTGTCTGGTTCAATAATACCGCATATCCTAGCGAGTTTTACGGACCTACTGGACCAGAAGCTTCTCAAGCTCAAGCATTTAATTTTCTAGTTAGAGACCAACGTCTTGGGGCTAATGTAGGATCCGCTCAAGGACCTACTGGTTTAGGGAAATATCTAATGCGCTCCCCGACCGGAGAAGTCATTTTTGGAGGAGAAACTATGCGTTTTTGGGATCTGCGTGCTCCTTGGTTAGAACCTCTAAGAGGTCCAAATGGATTGGACTTGACAAATAAAATAAACAATTTTTTTTCCAAAGCGACAAATAAAAAAAATTCAAATGCATTTACAAATATAGTCGAATCTTGGTTGGGGCATATGTCCAAAAAGTTTGTTATAATTTGTAGGATTATCTCGGATTTCTTTTCATGATAAGGGCATTCTTAAGTAATTAATCACAAATTATCTTCGTAATTAATGGCCTATTTTTTGTCATGATTGTGTCACAACTCATTGATAACCATCTAATTTAGGAGATCTTAGTCGGGTATCATTCTCTTCTATGTCCTAATGGTCGCAAATACTTATATGACAAAATTTAGGAAATTGTGACAGACTCATATTGTCATCTTGATTCAAATTATATTAGAACTTCCACACACTTAGATGCTTCCACACAAGGGATGGAATAATCAATTCAATAAAAAAAAAAAATCAAATGATGAATAAATAGTTACATCAAAATTATATCGAATTAATATATTACATTGCTATCAATTTAACTTTTTTTTGTTGACATTTAACAATCTGTGTAATAGAATTACACAACTATATTTCTTATAACTATAGTAATTAATAACTACAGTTCAATTAAATAAAAAAACAGTATATAGTTTAAACTATATATACAGACACTTAAATAACTCAAAAGTAGTGGAGATTTTAATTTTGGTAAGTTTGTTTCAATAATAAAAAAAATTCTTTTATATGAATTCAAATGAAAAACAATGACTTAGTCAACTCTTCATTTTCAAATGAGTACAACAAGCTAATAAAATGATTTTTGTGGGCTTTTGCAATTTGCATTCCCGAAACATGGAAAATAGGCACTTTATACCCTCGAAATATAAATTTAGCACTTTGCACCCCCAATATATGAACAATTTAGCACTTTGCACCCTCTTTTATTTTCTTCAAAAAAACCTAGGGACAAAATAGGAATTCATTTTCGGATATTTGGCACTTTGCACCCCCGAAATAATCGTATTCATAATCGTATTTTGAAAATTTTAAGAAAAAAGAAAAAGAACTACCAATATTGTCCCTAGGTTTTTGTCCCTGGTGGTCAACTTTGCTGAAAATAATGAGGGGTGCTAGTTGTTGAGTTTTTCTTAATTTGAGGTGTAAAGTGTTAATTTGGTGTTTAAGGTGTTCAAAATGTCCATTTCTCATGTTTCGGGGGTGCAAGTTGATGAGTTATTCTTAATTCGAGGGTGCTAAGTGTTAATTATATTTCGAGGGTACAAAATGCCCATTTCTCGTGTTTCGGGGGTGCAAAGTACCAAAGTTCCAAAAATGAATTACCTATTTTGTCCTTATGTTTTTTTGAAGAAAATAAAAGAGGGTGCAAAGTGCTAAATTGTTTATACGTTGGGATGCAAAGTGCTTATTTTTCATATTTCGGGAGTGCAAAATGCAAAAACCTGATTAGATAATAACAATATGGAGATTTGCACTTTTGGTACCAAATTATATGCCGATTCTTACTTATGGTACCATAAAAATCGAGGTCGACACATTTGGTACCATAATTATGAAATTCAATCACTTTTGGTACCGCCGTTAAAAATCACCGCAAAGTGATGACGTGACAGTTAAGTATTATAGTAAAATTGATGCAATTAATTATGTAGACTGACAATTCTATCCCATAACATTTCAGGTTGATAAAATAACCCCACATCTGCAAATTTATTGACGATTTTAATCCACATTGTTGTCCAATTTCAAAATTAGCTCGAATAAAATACGGACCACATTGTAGGACAATTCTACCTCATAACATTTTAGGATGGCAAAATAACCCCACATATTCAAATTTAGTGACGATATTAGTCCACATTATTGCCAATTTTAAAATTGTGTCGAATAAAACACGTGCGGACATATTTGTAGATTTTACTTAATATATTTACATATCCATTTAACTAATTTGAATTTATAAATAGGATTAATAGATCAAATAATATTTTAATATAAATCCTACAAAAATATATTTTTTAAAATTCAAAATTTAAGGGAGCTTGACTGCAAGATCCACCCGTCGAGCAGGGACGAAAGTCGGCCTCTTATATGTGTATGATAATAAACGAATCGGATAAGTTTGGGTCGGGTGGAGGTGAAAAAAGTGAAGTTTAAAGAGTAATAAAAGGGAATTATAATGTAATATATATATATATATATATATATATATATATATATTCTTTGACTGTTCTCTAGACTTGATTTGTACTCGTAAAACAAATTATTTCTGCAAATCATTGACAATATATATGCACATCTACGTTGCAAAGATACGGACTCGGCGACTCGGACTGGACACGATTCGGATTCGGCGACTCGTTTTCTAAAAAATCTTAAAGATACGACACGTCATGGAATACATATATTCTAATAAAATAAATCTATATAGTTTATATAAAATTAAGCATTGGAATTAATAGGCTAATAACATTGACAAGACTTACAAAAACTAATAAAAGGAAAATGCTAAGGTGTTCAAACGTAGCTAGTATATATTGTGTTAACAGCCAAACAAAATTAGTATGTACGGCAATAAACGAATCGGGTAAATTTGGGTCGGCGGAAGGTGAAAAAAGTGAAGCTTAAAGAGTAATAGCCAAATAGGTGTTAATTTGATTTAGAGTAAAATACAAAAATACCCATGTGTTTTTTTTTTTTTTTTTTAATTACAAAATTATTGTTCCTATATTATTTTTATAAGTAAAAGAACCAAAGATAACTACTCTCCTTTTCCTCCCACACGAATGTGAGCTTCAAGCGCTTTTGCAAAAGTTCATCATGTTATCACGCAATAATGAAAAAAATGGTAATGATACCTTTTCTTCTTCGGAACCTAATCGTGCATGCATTTAACACGTCGTTTACTTAACAAAACGTTGAAATAATTCCTGTATTTAAATTTGTTATAGTCCCCTTCTTTACTAGAAAAATTAACAATAACTCAACCCTCTATTTACTTGAAAAATTGGTGTTTAAAAAATTTGTAAAACCCTCCTATTTATTCAAATAATTTTGGTATATATTTTTTTTTCTGACGGAAAAATTCCATATGAAAAATGTAAAGAAAAAAATCAAAATAAAAAATATCCCCTAAAAAAAGTTTTTTAAAAAAAAAAAAAAAGTAAATTCACATGTTTTCTCTCTAGCTCACTATCCTTTCAATATTATTTGTATTCTTGTTTTTTAGTTAGTACTATAACCTCATAATTACTCAAACCGAGCTTGACCACATTCATCCAATCACAAGGCATATGTATTGCACATGTCATTTGATTAAAGAATGAAAAAAATACAATATTGGCCCTGTTACTATGGCTCACTGGTAAAAGAGATCCTATAACTTTTCGAGTTGGCAATGTAGTCCAATTCTGGATTGATTTGGTAACAAGACTAAATTACCAGCCCGATAAGTTACATGACTTTTTTGGCAGCAAAAAAAGTTATGGGATCAATTATGCAATTTTTTCAATTCAACAATTAACTTTAATTTTCCGTGTTGAAGGATTGGGTTACAAGGCAAACAGATGTCGAAAATTCCTAATAAGGCCAAAATAGAACTAAAATTGCAAAAATATTCTAGTTGTAGGACCATAATATCAACTCGAAAAGTTATAGAGCTTTCTTCCCAGCCAGCAATAGTTGTAGGACCAAATTTACAATTTTTCCTCAAAGAATATTACTCAATCTCAAATTAAATGTATTTACATAAGAATTACTTATACAATAGGTAGAGGGGCACTAGTGAAAAATTAATTTAGAATCCCAAATGACTTAAATTATTTATCTAAATTAGGATAAAACCTAAAACATAACTTTAATATTAATTAGAAAATAAAAAATAAAATATAAATACAGGACTCCTCCACAAAACATCCACAAAATACATGCAGCAGAAACACATAAACATTAATTACTCTAAATATTAATTATTAACTAATTAGATGTTAATTAGCTAGTATTTAATTAGCAGTCAGTACAACCTCTCCCAAGTTGAAAAAAAAGTTTGAGACCTTGGGACCCGACAATTTTCGTCATGCCATTCTTCATCCAACAATATTCCTAAATAAAGACTATATAGTTAATTAAAATCAAATTATATATTTTCAGACTATAAGATAGATTAAATCTTCGTTGCAATTAATGTTTAAAACAATAAATTATTGTTATTAGAGTAAAATGCAAAAAAATTATGGATTATTCTTAAGTGTCAGAGAACTCTTGTATTATTTTTATTAGTAACAAGTCAAATATATTTTTTTTTGTTGAAATAAAATGCGACAACACTATTTTTCACTAAAAAATGCCAATGACCCTCCCTCAAAACTTTAAAAATCGACAGTAACTGTCTTGTTCTATTAAAATATTAGTAATAATCCCCATAGTCAACTCTTCATTTTCAAATGAGTACAACAAGCTAATAAAATAATTTTTGCCAATAAAATGTTAAGATATGGAGTTTTTAGATAATAAAAATAGAGAGATTTGCATTTATGGTACCAATCTATATACTGATTTTCTCACTTGTTGTACCATAAAAATTAAGGTTGACACATTTGGTTAAACAATTAAGAAATTGAATCACTTTTGGTAGCGCCGTTAAAAATCACCGTTAAGTGATGACGTGACAATTAATTATTACTGTAAAATTGATGCAATTAGTTATGTTGACTGACAATTGTACCCCATAACATTTCAGGTTGGCAAAATAACTCCACATCTTCAAATTTAGTGACGATATTAGTCCACATTGTTATCCAATTTAAAAAGTTTCTCGAATAAGACGCGTGCGGACCAATTTGGAGATTTTATTTTATTATATTTACATATCTATTTAACTAATTTAAATTTATAAATAATATTAATAGATCAAATAATTCTTTAATATAAATCCGACAAAAGATACATTATGTAAAATCTAAAATTTATATAATAGTATTAATATATTTAATATTTAATAAAATAATAAAGTTATATATTATTATAAATTTTTATAAATTTTATAAAAGGAAAAAAAAACATCCCATCCCTCCCAAAACACCCCCCTCCAAAATCCAATTCAGTCGGCGAACTGGGATCGTATGTCCTTGACCGATGGCTTGGGATCGAAGAACATAGGCCACCGTGATCTGGGATCGGAGATTCCAGTCCATCCTAGGCCGCCGGTGACCTGGGATTTGAATGGGGGGTGGGGGTGGGGGTGGGAGATATGGGATGGTGTTTTCCTTTTTAAAAAAATTAGAAATATTTATTAATTATATAAAATTTATTATAATAGGAGATCGTAGTCGGGCATCATGCTCTTCTATGTCCTCATGGTCGCAAATACTTATATGAGCTCGGAAATTGTGAATGACTCATATTATTATTTTGCTTCAGATCGTACTAGAGCTTCCACACAGATATATGTTTCCACATCAGGGATAGAATATTCAATTCAAATTTTTTTTTCAAATGGTGAGTACATCGGTACATCAAAATTATATCGAATGAATCTATTACATTGTTATCAACTTAAGTATTGTGTAAATTTTCTTATCATATAGAGTTTTAAGATGTTCAAACGTAGTGTATGTTGTGCTAACAACCAAACAAAATTAATATGTACGGCAATAAACGAATCGGGTAAGTTTGGGTCGGGTGGGAGGTGAAAAAAGTGAAGCTTAAAGAGTAATAGCCTAGTAGGTGTTAATTTGATTTAGAGCAAAATACAAGAATACCCATGTGTTTTTTCTATTATTATTTTTTTAACAAAATTGTTGTTCCTATATTATTTTTATTAGTAAAAGAGCCAAAGATAACGACTCTCCTTCTCCTCCCAAACGAATGTGAGCTTCAAGCGCTTTTGCAAAAGTTCATAAGATTATCACGCAATAATGAAAAAAATTATAATGATACTTTTTATTCTTCGAAACCTTTAAATAAGGATATTCGAAAGTAGAGTTACTTGTGATACCAAAAGTAAAATTCTCTCCTATAAATTGGGAAGCCCAAAAAGATTCAACTAACTCTAATAAACTTTCTAAATATAGCAAGAAAATAAGGATATTCTACGAGAATATTTTGTTTAACAAAACATCCACGTAATACATGCAGCAGAAACATATAAACATTCAATACTCTAAAATTAATCTACATATTAACTACCAGCTAATTAGATGTTAATTAACTAGTATTTAATTAAGTCATTGAGGCATCTTCCCAGTTGAGGCCTTCGGGCGTGTCACTTATTAGCCATTCAACTCAATATCCAATATTATTTTCGTCATGTCATTGATCTTCATTCAACCATTTTCCTAAATAAAGATTATATAGTTAATTAGAATCAAATTATATAGTTTCAGAATGAAGATAGATTAAATATTCGTTGCAATTAATGTTTAAAAGAATAAATTATTGTTATTAGAGTAAAATGCAAAAACAATCCCTGGATTTTCTTTAACTGCCAGAGAACTCTTGTATTATTTTTATTAGCAAAAAGCTTCATGCATTAACAAGTCAAATATATTTACTCCTCGAAGATCACAATGTGTCTTAGTCGCGCTCTAATTTCAATTATTTTTCATGATTTATATGAGAAGTGATAAATATACTCCTAGATGTTATTTTTTCTTAGTTGCAATAAAATGCGACAAACTATTTTTCACTAAAAATTGCAAATGACCCTCCCCAAAACTTTTTAAATCGACAGTAACTCTCTTGTTCTATAATAATACTATCAATAATCCACGTAGGGGTACAACGAGCTAATTTTTAACAATAAAATGTCAATAAAGTATAACACATGTGGTATATTCATATTTTATTCTATTAATTCAAAAGGAAGAGAGGCTAATATATATTCCCTCCGTTTTTTTTTATTCACTTTTCATTTTGGAAGATTACATTACATTCAAAAGGGAGTATAAATTATAATTACTGATTTTGTGAGTGCCATGTAGTGAACTTTGTTTGCTACAACATTTGCCTGGAATTTCCGTACTTGGTTCGCATTTCCTGCAATATGAGAAAATTACCATAAATATAAGTAATAATTAATTACTTGTTATTGGGGCGGCTCCATTCATTCAGATAAGGTGTATAAAACAAGCACCAATATAGCTTAATAAAAGTACGCCCAGCCATTTATATAAATTAAGTAACATAATAGTATGAAATTTGCAATTAAGTGTTGGATATATACATTAAAATGCATTTACAGATATAGTCATATCTTGGTTGGGGCATATGTCCAGAAAGTCTGGTATAAAAGTAAAAAGAATTAAATTTACATTGAATTCCTAGAACGACAAATAAAAGTGTTTAAAAAAAAAAATTATGGCTTATATGCTTATAAAAATTCGGAGTAAAGAATTGGCCAGATTATTCTCCTATTTATAGCAATTGAAAGGCTGTATTTGAAGGTATGTTTATTCGGATAAACCATTTTGTCTGAACAGGTGCAAACGGTTCGGTTTGAACAGAACCGACACACATTTTCTCTTAAAAAAGAGGCGCACGGATCTTCAGACGAACCGGGATGTCCGTGGATCCTATCCGGTTAGTGGATCTATAATGTTGGATTTAGAACTTTTAGTTAATTGGACTTTAGTATTTGGGTTTAGATATTAATTGATTTTTCTCGAAAAAATTAAATCTTTTGAAATATTATTGAGTTTTAGTGAAAAGCTTTTCTTTTGCATTAAATATTTAATATATAGAACATCGAGCGTCATTCAATTTCATTTTTATATTTTTTTTATTAACTTTATTAGTAACGTATCTGCCAATTGATCTATCCGTGTCTAAGTTAACAAAAATCAGAAATCACTACAAAATAGGGTTATTGAAACCGAGCATGACCACATTTATCCAATCACAAGGCATATGTATTGAACATGTCATTTGATTAAAGAGTGAAAAAATTGCAATATTGGTCCTGTGACTATTGCTCGTTGGTAAAAAGATCCTGTAATTTTTCGAGCTGGCAATTTAGTCCTATTCGGATTGATTTGGTTACAAGATCCTGTAGCTTTTATTGTTTCTTGAACTTGCATTATATATATATATATATATATTTGGGTTGGCAAAATTATCCCATATGTATTTAATTGCTGCAATTTTAGTCCAACTTTGAATCGAACTAAAAAAAATAACATTGGCCCAACTTTTTTTCACTGTTGGACCTCTTGACATTTTTGTTTTAGAGATACAAATTAAATCAAATCACAAATCTATTCCGATACAAGAAAAATAACTACCAACAAACTAGTATTAAATTAGAAAAAAACTAAAAATTAATATGTACAACAATAAACGAATCGGGTAAGTTTAGGTCGGGTGGAGGTGAAAAATGTGAAGCTTAAAGAGTAATAGCCTAATAGGTGTTAATTTGATTTAGAGTAAAATACAAAAATACCCATGTGTGTTTTTTTTATTTGTTTGCTGCAATTGTAGTCCAAATTGAGTCCAACTAAAAAAAATAACATTGTCCCAAATTTTGTCACTTTTGGATCTCTTGACTTTTTTTTTAGAGAAATAAATTACGTTAAAATCATCGAATAACAAATCTATGCTGATACTGAAAAAAAAATTACCAATAAAAATTTGGTTGGGGCATATGTCCAGAAAGCTTGTTATAATTTGTAGGATTATCTCGGATTTCTTGTCATGATAAGGGCATTCTTAAGTAATTAATCACAAATTATCTTCATAATTAATGGCCTATTTTTTTGTCATGATTGTGTCACAACTCTTTGATAACCATCTAATTTAGGAGATCTTAGTTGGGTATAATTCTCTTCTGTCCTAATGGTCGCAAATACTTCTATGAGCTTCAGGAACGTATTAGAGCTTCCACACACTTAGATGCTTCCACACAAGGGGTAGAATATTCAATTCAATAAAAAAAAAAAAAAATCGTGAATATATTGTTACATCAAAATTATATCGAATGAATCTATTACAATTGCATCAATTTAACTATTTGTTGGTGGCATTTAACAATTTGTGTAATAGAATTACACAACTATATTTCTTATAACTATAGTAATTAATAACTATAGTTCAATTAAATAACAAAATAGTATATAGTATAAACTATATATACAGACACTTAAATAACTCAAAGTAGTGGAGATTTTAATTTTGGTAAGTTTGTTTGAATATAAAAATAAAATTATTTTATATGAATTAAAAAGAAAAACAATGACTTAGTCAACTCTTCATTTTCAAATCAGTACAACAAGCTAATAAAATGATTTTTGAGGGTTTTTGTACTTTGCATCCCCGAAATATGGAAAATAGATATTTTGCACCCATAAAATATAAATTTAGCACTTTGCACCCCCAATATATGAACAATTCAGCACTTTGCACACTCTTTTATTTTCTTCAAAAAACCTAGGGACAAAATAGGTAATTTATTTTTGGATATTTGGCACTTTGCACCCCCGAAATAGAATTAACATTTAGCACCTTAAATTAGCACTTAGCACCTTAAATTAATAAAAACTTAACAACTAGCACCCCCTCGTTTTTTTGGGCAAAGTTGACCATCGGGGGCAAAAAACCTAGGGACAAAATAGGTAATTTTTTTTATTTTTTTTTAAATTTAATAATACAATTATGAATACTAGAATACTCATTTCTCTCTCCATCTTAAAATTTATTTTGGTGATATGATTAAGTCAATTTATGCAATAACTTTCTAGGAACTTTTTGATTTTTTTTGGATATTTTGTGGACATTTGAAAAATTGATAATTAAAAAAATATGTTAAAATAGATTTTGCAGATGAATATTCTAGTATTCATAATCATATGCAACTTCTAAGAAAAAAGAAAAAGAACTACCTATATTGTCCCTAAATTTTTGTCCCCGGTCGTCAACTTTGCTGGAAAAAATGAGGGGTGCTAGGCATTGAGTTTCTCTTAATTTGAGGTGTAAAGTGTTAATTTGGTGTTTAGGGTGTTCAAAATGTCCATTTCTCGTGTTTCTGGGATGAAAGTTGCCGAGTTATTCTTAATTCGAGGGTGTTAAGTGTTAACTTTATTTTGAAGGTACACTCGTGTTTTGGGGGTGCAAAATGCCGAAGTTCCAAAAATGATTACCTATTTTTTTCCTTATGTTTATTGTAGAAAATAAAAGAGGGTGCAAAGTGCTAAATTATTCATAGGTTGGGGGTGCAAAGTGCTTATTTTTTATATTTTGGGGGTGCAAAATGCAAAAAACCTGATTTTTGCCACTAAAATATTAAAGCATGGAGTTTTTAGATAATAAAAATAGAGAGATTTGGACTTGTGGTACCAAACTATATACCGATTCTTACTTGTGGTACCATAAAAATCGAGGTCGACACATTTGGTACCACAATTATGAAATTGAATCACTTTTGGTACCGCCGTTAAAAATCACCGCAAAGTGATGACGTGACTGTTAAGTATTATAGTAAAATTGATGCAATTACTTATGTTGACTGACAATTCTATCCCATAACATTTTAGTCCACATTATTGCCTATTTTAAAATTGTGTCGATTAAAACACGTGCGGACCAATTTGGAGATTTATTTAATATATTTACATTTCCATTTAACTAATTTGAATTTATAAATAATATTAATAGATCAAATAATGTTTTAATATAAATCTTACAAAAAATATATTTTTTAAAATTCAAAATTTTTATATTCGTATTAATATATTTAATATTTAATAAAATAATAAAGTTAGATATGTATGACAATAAACGAATCGGGTAAGTTTGGGTCGGGTGGAGGTGAAAAAAGTGAAGTTTATAGAGTAATAGCCTAATAAGTGTTTATTTTATTTAGAGTAAAATACAAAAATACCCATGTATTTTTTTTTTTTATTATAAAATTATTGTTCCTATAAAAGTTCATCAGATTATCACGCAATAATGAAAACAATGATAATGGTAATTTTTATTCTTCGAAACCTGATTTTACATGCATTTAACCCATCGTTTACTTAAACAAAATTGAAATAATTCCTCTATGTATTTAAAATTTGTTATAGCACTCTTCTTTACTAGAAAAATTAAATTAAAAAAAATCAAAATAAAAAATTCCTAAAATTAATCAAACATGTTAATAAAAAAACTTAATATATTGAGAATTAGACAATTGTATTTGTTGTACCAAACTATATGGCGATTTGTGGTACCACAAAAATCGAGGTCGACACATTTGGTACCACAATTTAAGAAATCAATCACTTTAGGTACCAACATTAAAAATTGACGTTAATTGATGACGTGACAGTTAAATGTTATTGCAAATTGATACCATTACTTATGTTGACAGACAATTCTGCCTTATAACATTTCAGGTTTTCAAATTAACTCCACATCTTCAAATTTACTAATAATTTTAGTCCACATTTTTGCTCAATTTCAGAAAAAGGTTCGAATACGACACATGTTGATCAATTTAGAGATTTTACTTATTATATTTACATATTTATTTAATTAATTTAGTTCAATTTAGCTATGATATGAATTAATAAGCAATTTAGAGGAAGGCAATGTGCTTCTTTTATAAAAACATATGGAGGTATTTTGACCTTTTTCTTATCACAGGGAGTTAAATTGCCTATTTAGGATATCACAGGGAGTTAATTTGCCCTTTTATTTATCACATGGATTTAAATTGCCTATTTAGAATAACACAGGGAGTTAATTTGCTATTCACTCAAATTATTGTTCCTATATTATTTTTATAAGTAAAAGAGCCAAAGATAACTACTCTCTTTCTCCTCCCACATGAATGTGAGCTTCAAGCGCTTTTGCAAAAGTTCATAAGATTATCACGCAATAATGAAAAAAATGATAATGATACGTTTTCTTCTTCGAAACTTAATTGTGCATGCATTTAACCCGTCGTTTAATTACTAAACAAAAAGTTGAAATAATTCCTGTATGTATTTAAAATTTGTTATAGTCCCCTTCTTTACTAGAAAAACTAACAACAACTCAATCCTCTATTTACTTGAAAATTTGGCGTTTAAAAAATTTTTAAAACCCTCCTATTTACTCAAATAATTTTGGTATATATATTTTTTATCCAACGGAAAATTTCATAGGAAAAAAATCAAAATAAAAAATATCCCCTAAAAAGAGTTTAAATAATTAAAAAATTGTAAATTCACATGTTTTCTCACTAGCTCTATGATAACTCTGTGAAAATAGAGTTATCGCGTGTACTTTTCAGACTTAAATGAGTATTTTTCATAAGTATTTGTGAGTCGTTTGGGATTTTAATGCATATTTCAGTTATTAGAGTCGATTCACAAGTTTAATCAATTTTTGAGAATAATCTTTAATTTTGACACTAATTCGATATGTTTTCTTGTAGGAAATAAATCAAGCCAATGAAGTCCAAATTCAATTGAGGTCCATGAGGATAATATTGCAAGAGATCAACAAGAAATCTCACGATTGATCATTTTGAATTGTTGAGGGTGTTAATGGTACAAAGAAATAAAGACAAGGGCTGAAAATGAAAATGGAGTCCAATTTTGATGTTCTGGACACTTTAATACGGCTGGACTCCCTTTAAATATGAAGTGGGCTGGGCCAATTAAGCATGATTGGAGAATTCATTAAAAGACTCCTACTACATGTAGGAAGGCAACGAGAAAAAGAACAAGATCTGTTTGGGGAAGAATTGGACAGACATCACGCGACAGAGAAAAGAGAAGAAGGATTGGCATCACACTTTGGCTATTTTTTCCTTTACTTTGATTTAGAGAAAACCATGAATTTTTTTCTATTTGATTTCATTGTTTTTATTATTATGAACTAATTCCGTTTAGTCTAGTGTTTTTACGGATCCATGTTTATCGAATAATGTTTTGTTTGCTTTCCTAGTTTTAATTTAGTGATTTTCAATTTCTACATATCGATATTCGTTTATCTAATTTCGTGCTAATTACTTTCAAATTGATTGATCACCTATTTGATTGTTTACTTTTTCTTGATTGAACCTGGGAAGGGAATATTGAGAATAGAAGAGAAATTAGGTAGTGGGTTGCTTGTTAGTATAGGAATATACCCGACACTCCCATATTCAAATTAGGTTATATGATTTATGCATGTTATTAATTATACTAACTTAGGAATAAGATTAGTAAGGTAATTGCATAGATTCTTGAGTGATTCGGAAGACACTTAAGGATAGAAGTGAGCCCTAGGATAGCGAATAAGAATCACTAGTTAGAATTAGGAAGTTAATCGACATTAAGAGAATAACATTGGTGAAGTTTAAACTCTAGACCCTTTTCTCATTGATTTTCTCCTTAGCATTTTATTGCCATCTTTAGATTAGTTATTTATTAGTTTTAGTAGTTAGCAAATCAACCAACAATATTATTTTCTCTATAGTTGAATTAGAATAGGAAATAAAGTAGTGAACTTGGTAGAAATTTAGTTTCAAGTCCTCGTGGGTTCGACACTCTATTTACTCTTTATTACTTTTGCGATACGTGCACTTGCGTTTAATTGCGTGTGTAAAATCCTCAACAAGTTTTTGGCGCCGTTTAATTGCTCTACCCTTTCAATATTATTTGTATTCTTGTTTTTTAACTCATAATTACGTTTAAAAAACTGAGGGAGTATAACTTATAATTAGTAATTTTTTGAATGCCATGTAGTGAACTTTGTTTGCTACAACATTTGCCTGGGATTTTCGTACTAGGTTCATACTTCCTGCAATATGAGAAAATTACCGTAAAATCAAATATATATGTGTTAATTTGATTGGGAGTAAAATACAAAAGTACCCATGTGTTTTTTTTGTTTATGTTTTTTTTATTACAAAATTATTGTTCCTATATTATTTTTATAAGTAAAAGAGCCAAAGATAACTACTTTTCTTCTCCTCCCACACGAATGTGAGCTTCAAGCGCTTTTGCAAAAGTTCATAAGATTATCACGTAATTATGCAAAAAATGATAATGATACTTTTTGTTCTTCGAAACCTAATTGTGCATGCATTTAACACGTCATTTGCTTAACAAAACGTTGAAATAATTCCTGTATTTAAAATTTGTTATAGTTCCCTTCTTTACAAGAAAAATTAACAATAACTCAACCCTCTATTTACTTGAAAATTTGGCATTTAAAAAATTTGTAAAATTCACATGTTTTCTCTCTAGCTCTACCCTTTTAATATTATTTGTATTCTTATTTTTTAATTAGTTCTATAACCTCATAATTTTTTACCTTTTTTTTATGTCAGGATCATTCTCTACTTAATTTATATATATTTTCTACCTTGTTATTTATTGTTTTAGAAGAAGTTTTATCCATAATGATGTCACAATTAATGTTCTTTCACAGTTTTAAACCATATATATTTGGGTTCGCAAAATTATTCATGCGTACTTAATTGCTGCAATTGTAGTCCAACTAAAAAAATAACAATGGCCCAAATTTTAGCACTTTTGGACCTCTTGACTTTTTATTTTTTTATTTTTTTTATAGAGAAACAAATTACATTAATATCATCAAATTACAAATCTATTCCGATAAAAGAAAAATAACTTCTACTAAAAATTAAGAAAAAATTTTAAAAAAATTACTTTCGCAAAAGTGGATATATTTTTTTTCTTTTCAAATGAATGAGAATATTTGAGGAATCTATACAAAACAACTAAAATGTATGTTTACTCGAACACAAAACAAAAAGTTATATACATATTTATTAACAATTTAAATTGTATAACAATAAATTAAATAGAATTTTTATAATAATGTTTTATATATATTAAAAATTTTTTACTCATTTATTTAAATGAATTATTTTCTAAATCAGTAAACTTAATAAAAGTTAACACCACTAAGATTTAAAAAAAGAACACTAGGTAGCTTATGAGCTACTTTCTTTCTGTTTGTTTATTTAACAGTTAAAAAAATTTAATCTCTAAGCATTTTTATTTTTTTATTTAAGTTATTATTTTTGTATCTATTAATTTCTAATATGTAAAATCTTTTGATTTTATCTAAATATCAATCTCTAGATTAATTGTGACTATCCTATGAAACTATATTTGGTTCATGAGTTTTAGTGAAAATCTTTTCTTTTACATCGAATAATTAATATACAGAACATTGAGCTTCATCCAGTTTCATTTTATATTTTTGATTGACTTTGTTAGTAACGTAACTGCCAATTGGTAATTCCGAGTCTAAGTAAACAAAAATTAAAAATCGCTACAAAATAGGGTTACTCAAACCGAGCTTGACCACATTCATCCAATCAAAAGACATATGTATTGCACATGTCATTTGATTAAAGAATGACAAAATTACAATATTGGCCCTATGACTATTGCTCACTGGTAAAAGAGATCCTGTAACTTTTTGAGTTGGCAATTTAGTCCAATTCGGGATTGATTTGGTTACAAGACTAAATTGCCAGCTTGAGAAGTTACATGACTTTTTTGGCAGCAAACAATAGTTATGGGATCAATTTTACAATTTTTTCAATTCAACAATTGACTTTAATTTTCCGTGTTGAAGGATTGGGTTACAAGGCAGATAGATGGCGAAAATTCCTAATAAGGCCAAAATAGAACTAAAATTGCAAAAATATTTTATTTATAGGACCATAATATCAACTCGAAAAGTTATAGAAAATTCTTCAAGCAAGCAATAGTTGTAGGACCAATTTTACAATTTTTCTTCAAAGAATATTTCTCAATCTCAAATTAAATGTATTTACATAAGAATTACTTATACAATAGGTAGAGGGGCACTAGTGAAAAATTAATTTAGAATCCCAACTGACTTAAATTATTTATTTAAATTAGGATAAAACCTAAAACATAACTTTAATAATAATTAGAAAATAGAAAATAAAAAACTAAATCCAGGACTCCTCCTTTTGTATATCTCCAAACCATCATCCTTATATGGTCACCAAAATTAAATGGGTGAATAATACAAGTTTCTCAAGTCACCTAGATGAGCTACTATAATTTTTCTATAAATTGGAGAGAATTTCGGGTAATACATGGAGTAGCTCTTTATGATAAAGTTACCATAACCTTAAGAACATACACATTTGGTATTTCCATCATTTTTTGAAAGAAAAATTGATATATAGACCATTTGTAGAAGTATAGATTGCTGCCAAACTTTGCCCCACATATTTTATGGCCGATAAATTTACCGCTAAATTCACAAGTTTGATGCATTTTAGTCCGATTTTCAAATATAATTAATTATAAATCCTATTTGTAAATTTTATATATTATTATAATTAAATCTCTTACACTAATTAGATTTTATATATAATATATATAAACTAAATAATATTTTCTATAAAATTCAAAAAAATATATCTCAATTAAATTTATTGGATAGATATTTCATTTGATAAATTTAATTGATATTTTTTAGATTTTATATAAAAAATAATATATATATATATATATATATATATATATATAATCTAAATAGTTTTAAGAGATTTAATAATAATAATATATAAAATTTATAAATCAGATTTATAATTTTATTTTATTTGAATTGAGATTGAAATGCTTCAAACTTGTGAATTAAGAGGTAAATTTGTCAGCCAAAATATATGTGAGACAAACTTTGGCAGCAATCCATAACTATAGGACCAATTATGCAGATTTTCCATTAATTTTCCATCCAAAAATTGACGGAATACAAAATGTGTCGATGGCAGTTAACATGTGTTACCAAAAATGTATGTTTTCAAAGTTATGCTACTGTAACCATAAAGTAGAGTTACTTGTGGTACCAAAAGTGAAATTTTCTCCTATAAATTAAGAAGCCCAAAAAATAACTAACTCTAATCATCTTTCTAAATATAGCAGGTACTTAAGGATATTCTACCAGAATGTTTTGTTTAACAAAACATCCACAAAATACATGCAGCTGAAACACATAAACATTAATTACTCTATATATTAATTACTAACTAATTAGATGTTAATTAGCTAGATAGTCACTCAAATCAATATCAAATATTATTTTCCTCATGCCATTGATCTTCATCCAACAATTTTCCTAAACAAAGACGATATAGTTAATTAAAATCAAATTATATATTTTCAGACGGAAGATAGATTAAATATTCGTTGCAATTAATGTTTAAAACAATAAATATTGTTATTAGAGGAAAATGCAAAAACAATCCCTGGATTATTCTTAAGTGTTAGAGAACACTTGTATTATTTTTATTAGTAAAAGGTCAAATATATTTAGCCCTCGATTACCATAGTGTGTTTTAATCACGTGCTCTAAGTTCAAGTATTTTTCATGATTTATATGAAAAGTGACAAATATACTCCTAGATGTTATTTTATTTCGTTGCAATAAAATGCGACAACACTATTTTTCATTAAAAAATGCCGATGACCCTCCCCCAAATCTTTGCAATAATCCCCATAGTCAAATCTTCATTTTCAAATGGGTACAACGAGCTAATAAAATAATTTTTTCCAATACGTAGAGTTTTTTGTTAATAAAAATAACATAGAGGATTTTTTGGCAATAAAATACAACACACATGGTAAATTCATATTTTTCTCTATTAATTCATTGGAAGGGAGGCTAATGTATATTTCCTCTATTTTTTTTAATTCATTTTTCATTTTGGAGGATTGCATTACGTTTAAAAAACTGAGGGATTATAACTTATAATTAATAATTTTTTGAGTGCCATGTAGTGAACTTTGTTTGCTACAACATTTGCCTGGAATTAATTTCTTGTAACTGGGGCGGCACCATTCATGCAGATAAGGTGTGAAAAACATAAAACAAGCACCAATATTAGCTTAATAAAAGTATGCCCAGCCATTTATACAAACTAAGTACATCCCTCCGTTTTTTTATTTGTCGTAATGGATGATTGCACACGAATTAAGGAATGTCATAAATAACCACTTTTTTGAAGCAAAAATTTCTAAATATCATTTTAATCAAATAATCTTAACATTAATTAGCATTACTGACAAGTATTAGTAAAAAGGTAAAATTGGTAAAAGAACATTAAGTTTACATTGAAATCCTAAAATGATAAATAAAAGTAAAACAAAAAATTTTTGCCAAAGCGACAAATAAAAAAAAATTCAAAATCATTGACAAAAATAGTTATATCTTGGTTGGGGCATACGTCGAGAATGTTTCGTATAATTTGTAGGATTATCTCGGATTTCTTGTCATGATAAGGGCATTCTTAAGTAATTAATCCCAAATTATCCCCATAATTAATGGACTATTTTTTGTCATGATTCTGTAACAACTCTTTGATAACCGTCTAATTTAGAAGATCTTAGTCGGGTATCATGCTCTTCTATGTCCTAATGGTCGCAAATACTTATATGAGATTGAAAATTGTGAAAGACTAGTATTATCATCTTGCTTCAGATCGTATTAGAGTTCTCACACACTTAGATGCTTCCAGAGGGGTAGAATATTCAATTCAATATAAAAAAAAAAATTCAAATTGCAAAATATCGTTACATCAAAACTATATCGAATGAATCTATTACATTGATACTGAACTATTTGTTGGTGGCATTTAACAATTTGTGTAATAGAATACACAATTATATTTCTTATAACTATAGTAATCAATAACTATAGTTCAATTAAATAACAAAATAGTATATAGTATAAAACTATATATACAGAAACTTGAAATACTCAAGGTAGTGGAGATTTTAATTTTCGTAAGTTTGTTTCAATTTAAAAATAAAATTCTTTTATTTGAATAAAAAATAAAAACAATGATTTATTTTTAAGCTAAATAAATTAATTCAATATATTTGAATAAAATAATTAAAGTTCTTAGACTTAAAATACAATCAGAACCCGATTATTATTTTATATGAAAATTCTCGAAACTTAAATAGAAAAAATTGTCTTAATTTTAAAAGAAACAGATTTAATTTTATTTATTCGAGAAGATTTTTAAACTATATTTATATGTTTAAAAAACATAATCAAGTAAGTAAAAATGTAAATTAACACACTGAATTGATATCAGAAAAGAGAAGATAAAATGAAATAAAACTAAGGCTGCGGATGCAATCTCCTTAAGAATTAGCCAGATTCTTCTCCTATTTATAGCAATTGAAAGGCTGGATTTAAAGGGGTATGTTTATTCGGATAGACCATTTGGTCCGAACAGGTGCAAACGGTTCAGTTTGAACAGAATCGACACACCTTTTCTCTTAAAAAAGAGGGGCGCGGATCTTCTGACGATTCGGGTCATCCGTGGATCCTATCCGATTGGTGGATCTAACATGCTGGATTTTGGACTTTTAGTTAATTTTACTTTAGTATTTGGGTCCATATATTAATTGATTTTTCTCTAAAAAATTAAATCTTTTGAACTATTATTGTGTTTTAGTGAAAAGTTTTTTTTTTTTGCATCAAATAATTAATATATAGAAGATTGAGCTTCATCCAATTTCATTTTTTTTTATTTTCGATTGACTTTGTTAGTAACGTAGCTGCCAATTGGTCGATTCGTGTCTAAGTTAATAAATATGAGAAATCGCTACAAAATAGGGTTACTCAAACCGAGCTTGACCACATTTATTCAATCACAAATCATATGTATTACACATTTCATTTGATTAAAGAATGAAAAATTTGCAATATTGGCCCTGTGACTATTGCTCGCTGGTAAAAAGATCCTCTAACTTTTTGAGCTGGCAATTTAGTCCTATTCGGGATTGATTTGGTTGCAAGACTAAATTGCCAACCTGAGAAGTTAAGGATATTTTAGAAGAATATTTTGTTTAACAAAACATCCAGATAATACAATCAGCAGAAACACATAAAAAATAATTACTCTAAAATTAATGTACGTATTAATTACCAACTAATTAGATGTTAATTAGCTAGTATTTAGTTAATAGTCAGTGCAACCTCTTTCCAGTTGAGGCCTTGGGGTGTGTCGAATATTAGCCCCAGATCCTGAATAGTCACTCAACTCAGTATCCATTATTATTCTTGTCATGCCATTGATCTTCATCCAACCATTTTCCTAAATAAAGATTATATAGTTAATTAGAATCAAATTATATATTTTCAAATGAAGATAGGTTAAATATTAGTTGCAATTAATGTTTAAAACAATAAGCTATTGTTATTAGAGTAAAATGCAAAAACAATCCCAGGATTATTCTTAAGTGTCAGTGAACTCTCGAATTATTCTTATTAGCAAAAAGCTCCATGTATTAACAAGTCAAATATATTACCCCTCGAAAACCACAGTGTGTTTTAGTCGCGGGCTCTATGTTCAAGTATTTTTCATGATTTATATGAGAAGTGACAAATATACTCCTAGATGTTATTTTATTCGTCGCAATAAAATACGATAGCACTATTTTTCACTAAAAAATGCCAATGACACTCCCCCAAAACTTTAAAACTCGACAATAACTCTGTTGTTCTATTAAAATATTAGTAATAATCCCCATAGTCAACTCTTCATTTTCAAATGAGTACAACAAGCTAATAAAATAATTTTTGCCAATAAAATGTTAAGATATGAAGTTTTTAGATAACAAAAATAGAGAGATTTGCACTTGTGGTACAAAACTATATACCGATTTTCCAACTTGTTGTACAATAAAAATTGAGGTCGACACATTTGGTAACACAATTACGAGATTGAATCACTTCTGGTACCGCCGTTAAAAATCGCCGTTAAAAATCGCCGTTAACTGATGACGTAACAGTATTTAAGTTGACTGATCTACCCCATAACATTTCTGATTGGCAAAATATACCCACATCTTCATTTATTGACGATTTTAGTCCACATTTTTGTCCAATTTAAAAGTTAGCTCGAATAAAATACGTGTGGAACACATTGTAGGACAATACTACCCCATAACATTTCAGGTTGACAAAATAACCTCAAATCTTTAAATTTTCGGACGATATTAGTCCACATTGTTGCCCAATTTCAAAGTTGTCTCGAATAAGACACGTGCGGACCAATTTGGAGATTTTATTTATTATATTTACATAACTATTTAGTTAATTTGAATTTATAAATAATATTAATATATAAAATAATACTTTAATGAAAATCGACAAAATTTTTTTTTAAAATCTAAAATTTATATAATTTTATTAATTTAATTAATATTTATTAAAATAATAAAGTTATATAATATTAAAAAAAATATAATTTTTTTAAAAGGAAAAAAAAATCTATCCCATCTTCCCCATCAACCCCCCCTCCCCTTCCGGTCACCATCCCCCACCCAAATCCCAGGCCATCGGCGACCTGGGATCGTTCGTCCCAGGCCATCGGCGACCTGGGACGACGGCCTGGGTTCGAAGAACACAGGCCACCCTGATCTAGGACCGGAGATTCCAGTCAATCCCAGGCCGTCAGCAACATGAGATTTAGGTGGGGATGGGATGGGTTTTTTAGAAAGAATTATATATATTTATTAATAATATATAACTTTATTATTTTAGGAGATCTTAATCAGGTATCATGCTCTTCTATGTCCTCATGGTCGCAAATACTTATATGAGCTCGGAAATTGTGACTGACTTATATTATTATCTTGCTTCAGATCTTATTTGAGCTTCCACACACATAGATGTTTCCACATTAGGGATAGAATATTCAATTCAATAATATTTTTTTTTCAAATGGTGGGTACATCATTGAATCAAAATTATATCGAATGAATCTATGACATTGGTATCAACTTAAATATTGTATAATTTTCTTATAATATAGAGTTTTAAGATGTTCAAACGTAGTTAGAATATATTGTGTTAACAGCGAAACAAAATTAATATTTACGGCAATAAACGAATTGGGTAAGTATGGGTCAGGAGGAGGTGAAAAGAGTGAAATTTAAAGAGTAATAGCCTAATAGGTGTTAAATACAAAAATACCCATTTTTTTTATAATTACAAAATTATTGTTCCTATATTATTTTTATCAGTAAAAGACTATATATGTCAATAAGCCAAAGATAACTACTCTTCTTCTCCTCCCACACGAACGTGAGCTTCAAGCGCTTTAGCAAAAATTCATTAGATTATTACGCAATAATGAAAACAATTACAATGATAATTTTTCATCTTCGGAACCTAATTATACATGCATTTAACCCGTCGTTTATTAAACAAGAAAAGTTGAAATAATTCCTTTATGTAATTAAAAATTGTTATAGCCCCCTTCTTTACAAGAAAAACTAACAATACCGAAATCCTATATTTACTTGAAAAATTGGCGTTTAGAATTTTTTTTCAAACCCTCCTATTTGCTCAAATAATTCAGGTATATATTTTTTATTTTCTATTAAAAACATTCCATAGGAAAAAACGAAAAAAAAAAAAAAAATCCCAAAATTAATCAAACATGTTAATAAAAAAATCTTAATCTATTGAGAATTTTAAAATATTTTACAACTCAATCATCATTATCGATTGACACCATTTTAACATAACTGAGAGTGTGTCATTGAGCTTTATGGAATTAAAAAATGAATTGAGTTAGGAGATTTGCAAATTTCATGTCTAAAGAAGCTATTAAAAAATATACTTGGACATCGTCATTAGGCGCCTTTGTTACTTAAAAATAAAAACAATTTAGACTATTTTAGCCAATTTCCTCTGAATCAACTCCTCTTATATTTATTTGGGTGCAGTGAACAAATCAAATTCACCTCAAATTATTATTTTCACAAGATATTCTATGAGTTCCAATTTTATGGTAGATCGATTCTGATTTAATATTATTATTAAGGTCACTTTCATGCGTTCAATTAATTGTACCAAAACAAAAAAAAAAAAAAAAAAAAAAGAAAATGAGTTCACTTAATCTCACGGTTTTGTTTTGCTGCTCACCTTTTCTTAAAATCAAATTGTTTTTAATATGATTTTTTTTTGTTGCTCTTAATCATAGTTTATAGTAGACAGAAATGTGTGATTGAAAGAGGAAAAATATAGTGTTTAACATTAAGCATTGGAATAGCCTAATAACATTGACAAGACATTAAAAAAAAAAACTAATAAAAGGGAAATGAAAGACCAACAGAGCTTTGCGACTAGAAATATTAAAAAGCCTCACAAGTTCTTACAATTAAGCATTGGAATTGGAATAAGCTAATAACATTGACAAGACATAAAAAAAAACAACACTAATTAAAGGAAAATGAAAGACAAACAAAGCTTAGGGACTAGAAATATTAAAAAGACTCGACGAACTTGTGAGGCGGTTACGGATTTCTCCTTTAGTTTCTCTCTCGTTCCTCCGCTTCCCTTTGGCGTTCATCCAAAATCCTTTTTCGTGCCTCCAAATTCCTTTTTCGTTCCTCCAAATCCCTGACTTTCTCTGCGGCAGCACGGATGCGCTCCTCCCTAAAATTCTCAATTGCACCAGGGAAATTAGTTCTTCTACTCATCACGTAGGTCTCTAACTTGTTAGTGGCTTCACGAAGCTCTTGATTGAGAATTTCCAACTCAGAATCTACGTCATGGATATTCCCATTGGCCATTTCAGCGTGAATGTATTGTATTCTATTGAGTATGAATGAGGAATTGAAAAGGTGAACATGCCCAAACCCTTTTATAGACAATATATCATGCCAATTAGGAGGTCCCATGCATGTAATAAATACGAGTTTTGGTTAGGGGCATTTCAGTCTTTAAACCAAATATCAAAGAAGTTGAAGTATTATGTGCAAACACCCCAATTTTAAATTTAACCACTTAATTCTCTAAAGTTGAAAACACTAACAAATTTTGATTACGAGCTGATTATGGACTTTTATCAAAAATCTCTAAAAAAAAGGCTAACCATTAATCTATCGAGAACATATTATTTTGGACAATTAAAAAGGAACCGAGGGAATATTAATTCTTCAATACTTATTAATACAATTCAATTATATTAATATTAAGAAATAGGAAAATATTTTCTTAGATTTGTAATTAAGTTCTCTTCTTGCATGAATCCGACTTGAACCCCTCACCATTTTTGTCACAATTTGCACAAAATAAATTTTATCCCAAGTAGCCCATAATTATAAGGTCATTGAGCAGATAATCTATATTGATGAATTAAGAAGCCCAACACTAATTTAAAGTACATGGGGTATTATTTTAATAAATGTTAAATAGATAACTACTCTTCTTCTCCTCCCACACTAACGTGAGCTTCAAGCGCTTTCGCAAAAGTTCATTAAATTATCACGCAATAATAAAAATAATTACAATGATAATTTTTCTTCTTCGGAACCTAATTGTAAATGCATTTAACCCATCGTTTACTAAACACTAAGAGTTAAAATAATTCCTTTATGTAATTAAAAATTGTTAAAGCCCCCTTCTTTACAAGAAAAACTAACAATAACTAAATCCTATGTTTACTTGAAAAATTGGCGTTTAGAATTTTTTTTCAAACCCTCCTATTTGCTCAAATAATTCAGGTATATATTTTTGATTTTCTAATGAAAACATCCCATAGGAAAAAACGAAAAAAAAAAAAAAAATTCCCAAAATTAATCAAACATGTTAGTAAAAAAATCTTAATCTATTGAGAATTTTTAAATATTTTACAACTCAATCATCATTATCGATTGACACCATTTTAACATAACTGAGAGTGTGTCATTGAGCTTTATGGAATTAAAAAATGAATTGAGTTAGGAGATTTGCAAATTTCATGTCTAAAGAAGCTATTAAAAAATATACTTGGACATCGTCATTAGGCGCCTTTGTTACTTAAAAATAAAAACAATTTAGACTATTTTAGCCAATTTCCTCTGAATCAACTCCTCTTATATTTATTTGGGTGCAGTGAACGAATCAAATTCACTTCAAATTATTATTTTCACAAGATATTCTATGAGTTCCAATTTTATGGTAGATCGATTCTGATTTAATATTATTATTAAGGTCACTTTCATGCGTTCAATTAATTGTACCAAAACAAAAAAAAAAAGAAAAAGAAAATGAGTTCACTTAATCTCACGGTTTTGTTTTGCTGCTCACCTTTTCTTAAAATCAAATTGTTTTTAATATGATTTTTTTTTTTGTTGCTCTGAATCATAGTTTATAGTAGACAGAAATGTGTGATTGAAAGAGGAAAAATATAGTGTTTTCCCCCCTTAACATTAAGCATTGGAATAGGCTAATAACATTGACAAGACATAAAAATAAAAAAATAAAAAAATAAAAAAACTAATAAAAGGGAAATGAAAGGCCCGTGAATGAGCATAAGTATGTAAACATACTTTTTTACTTACAAAAAATTTTCATCCTTTTTTTAGTAAACTTCGTGATCTGCAATGCTATTTTTTCTTTTTTAAATGGCAGGCCAGCAAGTGCATGCTTTGATACCTCTGAGGCTTGGGCCTACAAAATTTAACTTGATGAATATTAAACTGAGATAGGTTAATTTAATAAAGGAAGTGTACGGTTTTTTTTTTTTTAACTTTTTCTAATCTGTAAAGAATCAGTGACAATATTTGTAAAATTTAACATGACAAACTTGCATGGCGTGTTGACCAATATTTTCTTCTAGGTACTTGATCAGTTTATCTGGTAAATATAATTATTATTGAGTTAAGTATGCATGACTCAATTTAATATTCGTAAATCTTTTTATCAAGTATAATTTATAAGAAAGAGACATATATAGCTCAAGACTTCCAAGTAGTATAGGCAAATGACACCTTAGATTCAAGTCTTACAAAATACTTATTTATATTAATTGGCAAAAGAACATTAATTTTACATTGAAATTCTCCCTTGTATGGTCTGGGGAGGCTTACTTATCTTATAGTTTAGCGGCTTTATCCGTCTTTGGTTTCATTGCTTGTTGTTTTGTCTGGTTCAATAATACCGCATATCCTAGCGAGTTTTACGGACCTACTGGACCAGAAGCTTCTCAAGCTCAAGCATTTAATTTTCTAGTTAGAGACCAACGTCTTGGGGCTAATGTAGGATCCGCTCAAGGACCTACTGGTTTAGGGAAATATCTAATGCGCTCCCCGACCGGAGAAGTCATTTTTGGAGGAGAAACTATGCGTTTTTGGGATCTGCGTGCTCCTTGGTTAGAACCTCTAAGAGGTCCAAATGGATTGGACTTGACAAATAAAATAAACAATTTTTTTTCCAAAGCGACAAATAAAAAAAATTCAAATGCATTTACAAATATAGTCGAATCTTGGTTGGGGCATATGTCCAAAAAGTTTGTTATAATTTGTAGGATTATCTCGGATTTCTTTTCATGATAAGAGCATTCTTAAGTAATTAATCACAAATTATCTTCGTAATTAATGGCCTATTTTTTGTCATGATTGTGTCACAACTCATTGATAACCATCTAATTTAGGAGATCTTAGTCGGGTATCATTCTCTTCTATGTCCTAATGGTCGCAAATACTTATATGACAAAATTTAGGAAATTGTGACAGACTCATATTGTCATCTTGATTCAAATTATATTAGAACTTCCACACACTTAGATGCTTCCACACAAGGGATGGAATAATCAATTCAATAAAAAAAAAAAAATCAAATGATGAATAAATCGTTACATCAAAATTATATCGAATTAATATATTACATTGCTATCAATTTAACTTTTTTTTGTTGACATTTAACAATCTGTGTAATAGAATTACACAACTATATTTCTTATAACTATAGTAATTAATAACTACAGTTCAATTAAATAAAAAAACAGTATATAGTTTAAACTATATATACAGACACTTAAATAACTCAAAAGTAGTGGAGATTTTAATTTTGGTAAGTTTGTTTCAATAATAAAAAAAATTCTTTTATATGAATTCAAATGAAAAACAATGACTTAGTCAACTCTTCATTTTCAAATGAGTACAACAAGCTAATAAAATGATTTTTGTGGGCTTTTGCAATTTGCATTCCCGAAACATGGAAAATAGGCACTTTATACCCTCGAAATATAAATTTAGCACTTTGCACCCCCAATATATGAACAATTTAGCACTTTGCACCCTCTTTTATTTTCTTCAAAAAAACCTAGGGACAAAATAGGAATTCATTTTCGGATATTTGGCACTTTGCACCCCCGAAATAATCGTATTCATAATCGTATTTTGCAAATTTTAAGAAAAAAGAAAAAGAACTACCAATATTGTCCCTAGGTTTTTGTCCCTGGTGGTCAACTTTGCTGAAAATAATGAGGGGTGCTAGTTGTTGAGTTTTTCTTAATTTGAGGTGTAAAGTGTTAATTTGGTGTTTAAGGTGTTCAAAATGTCCATTTCTCATGTTTCGGGGGTGCAAGTTGATGAGTTATTCTTAATTCGAGGGTGCTAAGTGTTAATTATATTTCGAGGGTACAAAATGCCCATTTCTCGTGTTTCGGGGGTGCAAAGTACCAAAGTTCCAAAAATGAATTACCTATTTTGTCCTTATGTTTTTTTGAAGAAAATAAAAGAGGGTGCAAAGTGCTAAATTGTTTATACGGTGGGATGCAAAGTGCTTATTTTTCATATTTCGGGAGTGCAAAATGCAAAAACCTGATTAGATAATAACAATATGGAGATTTGCACTTTTGGTACCAAATTATATGCCGATTCTTACTTATGGTACCATAAAAATCGAGGTCGACACATTTGGTACCATAATTATGAAATTCAATCACTTTTGGTACCGCCGTTAAAAATCACCGCAAAGTGATGACGTGACAGTTAAGTATTATAGTAAAATTGATGCAATTAATTATGTAGACTGACAATTCTATCCCATAACATTTCAGGTTGACAAAATAACCCCACATCTGCAAATTTATTGACGATTTTAATCCACATTGTTGTCCAATTTCAAAATTAGCTCGAATAAAATACGGACCACATTGTAGAACAATTCTACCTCATAACATTTTAGGATGGCAAAATAACCCCACATATTCAAATTTAGTGACGATATTAGTCCACATTATTGCCAATTTCAAAATTGTGTCGAATAAAACACGTGCGGACATATTTGTAGATTTTACTTAATATATTTACATATCCATTTAACTAATTTGAATTTATAAATAGGATTAATAGATCAAATAATATTTTAATATAAATCCTACAAAAACATATTTTTTAAAATTCAAAATTTAAGGGAGCTTGACTGCAAGATCCACCCGTCGAGCAGGGACGAAAGTCGGCCTCTTATATGTGTATGATAATAAACGAATCGGATAAGTTTGGGTCGGGTGGAGGTGAAAAAAGTGAAGTTTAAAGAGTAATAAAAGGGAATTATAATGTAATATATATATATATATATATATATATATATATATATATATATATATATTCTTTGACTGTTCTCTAGACTTGATTTGTACTCGTAAAACAAATTATTTCTGCAAATCATTGACAATATATATGCACATCTACGTTGCAAAGATACGGACTCGGCGACTCGGACTGGACACGATTCGGATTCGGCGACTCGTTTTCTAAAAAATCTTAAAGATACGACACGTCATGGAATACATATATTCTAATAAAATAAATCTATATAGTTTATATAAAATTAAGCATTGGAATTAATAGGCTAATAACATTGACAAGACTTACAAAAACTAATAAAAGGAAAATGCTAAGGTGTTCAAACGTAGTTAGTATATATTGTGTTAACAGCCAAACAAAATTAGTATGTACGGCAATAAACGAATCGGGTAAATTTGGGTCGGCGGAAGGTGAAAAAAGTGAAGCTTAAAGAGTAATAGCCAAATAGGTGTTAATTTGATTTAGAGTAAAATACAAAAATACCCATGTGTTTTTTTTTTTTTTTTTTTTAATTACAAAATTATTGTTCCTATATTATTTTTATAAGTAAAAGAACCAAAGATAACTACTCTCCTTTTCCTCCCACACGAATGTGAGCTTCAAGCGCTTTTGCAAAAGTTCATCATGTTATCACGCAATAATGAAAAAAATGGTAATGATACCTTTTCTTCTTCGGAACCTAATCGTGCATGCATTTAACACGTCGTTTACTTAACAAAACGTTGAAATAATTCCTGTATTTAAAATTTGTTATAGTCCCCTTCTTTACTAGAAAAATTAACAATAACTCAACCCTCTATTTACTTGAAAAATTGGTGTTTAAAAAATTTGTAAAACCCTCCTATTTATTCAAATAATTTTGGTATATATTTTTTTTTCTGACGGAAAAATTCCATATGAAAAATGTAAAGAAAAAAATCAAAATAAAAAATATCCCCTAAAAAAAGTTTTTTAAAAAAAAAAAAAAAGTAAATTCACATGTTTTCTCTCTAGCTCACTATCCTTTCAATATTATTTGTATTCTTGTTTTTTAGTTAGTACTATAACCTCATAATTACTCAAACCGAGCTTGACCACATTCATCCAATCACAAGGCATATGTATTGCACATGTCATTTGATTAAAGAATGAAAAAAATACAATATTGGCCCTGTTACTATGGCTCACTGGTAAAAGAGATCCTATAACTTTTCGAGTTGGCAATGTAGTCCAATTCGGGATTGATTTGGTAACAAGACTAAATTACCAGCCCGATAAGTTACATGACTTTTTTGGCAGCAAAAAAAGTTATGGGATCAATTATGCAATTTTTTCAATTCAACAATTAACTTTAATTTTCCGTGTTGAAGGATTGGGTTACAAGGCAAACAGATGTCGAAAATTCCTAATAAGGCCAAAATAGAACTAAAATTGCAAAAATATTCTAGTTGTAGGACCATAATATCAACTCGAAAAGTTATAGAGCTTTCTTCCCAGCCAGCAATAGTTGTAGGACCAAATTTACAATTTTTCCTCAAAGAATATTACTCAATCTCAAATTAAATGTATTTACATAAGAATTACTTATACAATAGGTAGAGGGGCACTAGTGAAAAATTAATTTAGAATCCCAAATGACTTAAATTATTTATCTAAATTAGGATAAAACCTAAAACATAACTTTAATATTAATTAGAAAATAAAAAATAAAATATAAATACAGGACTCCTCCACAAAACATCCACAAAATACATGCAGCAGAAACACATAAACATTAATTACTCTAAATATTAATTATTAACTAATTAGATGTTAATTAGCTAGTATTTAATTAGCAGTCAGTACAACCTCTCCCAAGTTGAAAAAAAAGTTTGAGACCTTGGGACCCGACAATTTTCGTCATGCCATTCTTCATCCAACAATATTCCTAAATAAAGACCATATAGTTAATTAAAATCAAATTATATATTTTCAGACTATAAGATAGATTAAATATTCGTTGCAATTAATGTTTAAAACAATAAATTATTGTTATTAGAGTAAAATGCAAAAAAATTATGGATTATTCTTAAGTGTCAGAGAACTCTTGTATTATTTTTATTAGTAACAAGTCAAATATATTTTTTTTTGTTGAAATAAAATGCGACAACACTATTTTTCACTAAAAAATGCCAATGACCCTCCCTCAAAACTTCAAAAATCGACAGTAACTGTCTTGTTCTATTAAAATATTAGTAATAATCCCCATAGTCAACTCTTCATTTTCAAATGAGTACATCAAGCTAATAAAATAATTTTTGCCAATAAAATGTTAAGATATGGAGTTTTTAGATAATAAAAATAGAGAGATTTGCATTTATGGTACCAATCTATATACTGATTTTCTCACTTGTTGTACCATAAAAATTAAGGTTGACACATTTGGTTAAACAATTAAGAAATTGAATCACTTTTGGTAGCGCCGTTAAAAATCACCGTTAAGTGATGACGTGACAATTAATTATTACTGTAAAATTGATGCAATTAGTTATGTTGACTGACAATTGTACCCCATAACATTTCAGGTTGGCAAAATAACTCCACATCTTCAAATTTAGTGACGATATTAGTCCACATTGTTATCCAATTTAAAAAGTTTCTCGAATAAGACACGTGCGGACCAATTTGGAGATTTTATTTTATTATATTTACATATCTATTTAACTAATTTAAATTTATAAATAATATTAATAGATCAAATAATTCTTTAATATAAATCCGACAAAAGATACATTATGTAAAATCTAAAATTTATATAATAGTATTAATATATTTAATATTTAATAAAATAATAAAGTTATATATTATTATAAATTTTTATAAATTTTATAAAAGGAAAAAAAAACCTCCCATCCCTCCCAAAACACCCCCCTCCAAAATCCAATTCAGTCGGCGAACTGGGATCGTATGTCCTTGACCGATGGCTTGGGATCGAAGAACATAGGCCACCGTGATCTGGGATCGGAGATTCCAGTCCATCCTAGGCCGCCGGTGACCTGGGATTTGAATGGGGGATGGGGGTGGGGGTGGGGGTGGGGGTGGGGGTGGGAGATATGGGATGGTGTTTTCCTTTTTAAAAAAATTAGAAATATTTATTAATTATATAAAATTTATTATAATAGGAGATCGTAGTCGGGCATCATGCTCTTCTATGTCCTCATGGTCGCAAATACTTATATGAGCTCGGAAATTGTGAATGACTCATATTATTATTTTGCTTCAGATCGTACTAGAGCTTCCACACAGATATATGTTTCCACATCAGGGATAGAATATTCAATTCAAATTTTTTTTTTTTCAAATGGTGAGTACATCGGTACATCAAAATTATATCGAATGAATCTATTACATTGTTATCAACTTAAGTATTGTGTAAATTTTCTTATCATATAGAGTTTTAAGATGTTCAAACGTAGTGTATGTTGTGCTAACAACCAAACAAAATTAATATGTACGGCAATAAACGAATCGGGTAAGTTTGGGTCGGGTGGGAGGTGAAAAAAGTGAAGCTTAAAGAGTAATAGCCTAGTAGGTGTTAATTTGATTTAGAGCAAAATACAAGAATACCCATGTGTTTTTTCTATTATTATTTTTTTAACAAAATTGTTGTTCCTATATTATTTTTATTAGTAAAAGAGCCAAAGATAACGACTCTCCTTCTCCTCCCAAACGAATGTGAGCTTCAAGCGCTTTTGCAAAAGTTCATAAGATTATCACGCAATAATGAAAAAAATTATAATGATACTTTTTATTCTTCGAAACCTTTAAATAAGGATATTCGAAAGTAGAGTTACTTGTGATACCAAAAGTAAAATTCTCTCCTATAAATTGGGAAGCCCAAAAAGATTCAACTAACTCTAATAAACTTTCTAAATATAGCAAGAAAATAAGGATATTCTACGAGAATATTTTGTTTAACAAAACATCCACGTAATACATGCAGCAGAAACATATAAACATTCAATACTCTAAAATTAATCTACATATTAACTACCAGCTAATTAGATGTTAATTAACTAGTATTTAATTAAGTCATTGAGGCATCTTCCCAGTTGAGGCCTTCGGGCGTGTCAATTATTAGCCATTCAACTCAATATCCAATATTATTTTCGTCATGTCATTGATCTTCATTCAACCATTTTCCTAAATAAAGATTATATAGTTAATTAGAATCAAATTATATAGTTTCAGAATGAAGATAGATTAAATATTCGTTGCAATTAATGTTTAAAAGAATAAATTATTGTTATTAGAGTAAAATGCAAAAACAATCCCTGGATTTTCTTTAACTGCCAGAGAACTCTTGTATTATTTTTATTAGCAAAAAGCTTCATGCATTAACAAGTCAAATATATTTACTCCTCGAAGATCACAATGTGTCTTAGTCGCGCTCTAATTTCAATTATTTTTCATGATTTATATGAGAAGTGATAAATATACTCCTAGATGTTATTTTTTCTTAGTTGCAATAAAATGCGACAAACTATTTTTCACTAAAAATTGCAAATGACCCTCCCCAAAACTTTTTAAATCGACAGTAACTCTCTTGTTCTATAATAATACTATCAATAATCCACGTAGGGGTACAACGAGCTAATTTTTAACAATAAAATGTCAATAAAGTATAACACATGTGGTATATTCATATTTTATTCTATTAATTCAAAAGGAAGAGAGGCTAATATATATTCCCTCCGTTTTTTTTTATTCACTTTTCATTTTGGAAGATTACATTACATTCAAAAGGGAGTATAAATTATAATTACTGATTTTGTGAGTGCCATGTAGTGAACTTTGTTTGCTACAACATTTGCCTGGAATTTCCGTACTTGGTTCGCATTTCCTGCAATATGAGAAAATTACCATAAATATAAGTAATAATTAATTACTTGTTATTGGGGCGGCTCCATTCATTCAGATAAGGTGTATAAAACAAGCACCAATATAGCTTAATAAAAGTACGCCCAGCCATTTATATAAATTAAGTAACATAATAGTATGAAATTTGCAATTAAGTGTTGGATATATACATTAAAATGCATTTACAGATATAGTCATATCTTGGTTGGGGCATATGTCCAGAAAGTCTGGTATAAAAGTAAAAAGAATTAAATTTACATTGAATTCCTAGAACGACAAATAAAAGTGTTTAAAAAAAAAAATTATGGCTTATATGCTTATAAAAATTCGGAGTAAAGAATTGGCCAGATTATTCTCCTATTTATAGCAATTGAAAGGCTGTATTTGAAGGTATGTTTATTCGGATAAACCATTTTGTCTGAACAGGTGCAAACGGTTCGGTTTGAACAGAACCGACACACATTTTCTCTTAAAAAAGAGGCGCACGGATCTTCAGACGAACCGGGATGTCCGTGGATCCTATCCGGTTAGTGGATCTATAATGTTGGATTTAGAACTTTTAGTTAATTGGACTTTAGTATTTGGGTTTAGATATTAATTGATTTTTCTCGAAAAAATTAAATCTTTTGAAATATTATTGAGTTTTAGTGAAAAGCTTTTCTTTTGCATTAAATATTTAATATATAGAACATCGAGCGTCATTCAATTTCATTTTTATATTTTTTTTATTAACTTTATTAGTAACGTATCTGCCAATTGATCTATCCGTGTCTAAGTTAACAAAAATCAGAAATCACTACAAAATAGGGTTATTGAAACCGAGCATGACCACATTTATCCAATCACAAGGCATATGTATTGAACATGTCATTTGATTAAAGAGTGAAAAAATTGCAATATTGGTCCTGTGACTATTGCTCGTTGGTAAAAAGATCCTGTAATTTTTCGAGCTGGCAATTTAGTCCTATTCGGATTGATTTGGTTACAAGATCCTGTAGCTTTTATTGTTTCTTGAACTTGCATTATATATATATATATTTGGGTTGGCAAAATTATCCCATATGTATTTAATTGCTGCAATTTTAGTCCAACTTTGAATCGAACTAAAAAAAATAACATTGGCCCAACTTTTTTTCACTGTTGGACCTCTTGACATTTTTGTTTTAGAGATACAAATTACATTAATGTAATCATTCATCAAATCACAAATCTATTCCGATACAAGAAAAATAACTACCAACAAACTAGTATTAAATTAGAAAAAAACTAAAAATTAATATGTACAACAATAAACGAATCGGGTAAGTTTAGGTCGGGTGGAGGTGAAAAATGTGAAGCTTAAAGAGTAATAGCCTAATAGGTGTTAATTTGATTTAGAGTAAAATACAAAAATACCCATGTGTGTTTTTTTTATTTGTTTGCTGCAATTGTAGTCCAAATTGAGTCCAACTAAAAAAAATAACATTGTCCCAAATTTTGTCACTTTTGGATCTCTTGACTTTTTTTTTAGAGAAATAAATTACGTTAAAATCATCGAATAACAAATCTATGCTGATACTGAAAAAAAAATTACCAATAAAAATTTGGTTGGGGCATATGTCCAGAAAGTTTGTTATAATTTGTAGGATTATCTCGGATTTCTTGTCATGATAAGGGCATTCTTAAGTAATTAATCACAAATTATCTTCATAATTAATGGCCTATTTTTTTGTCATGATTGTGTCACAACTCTTTGATAACCATCTAATTTAGGAGATCTTAGTTGGGTATAATTCTCTTCTGTCCTAATGGTCGCAAATACTTCTATGAGCTTGGAAATTATGAGCTTCAGGAACGTATTAGAGCTTCCACACACTTAGATGCTTCCACACAAGGGGTAGAATATTCAATTCAATAAAAAAAAAAAAAAATCGTGAATATATTGTTACATCAAAATTATATCGAATGAATCTATTACAATTGCATCAATTTAACTATTTGTTGGTGGCATTTAACAATTTGTGTAATAGAATTACACAACTATATTTCTTATAACTATAGTAATTAATAACTATAGTTCAATTAAATAACAAAATAGTATATAGTATAAACTATATATACAGACACTTAAATAACTCAAAGTAGTGGAGATTTTAATTTTGGTAAGTTTGTTTGAATATAAAAATAAAATTATTTTATATGAATTAAAAAGAAAAACAATGACTTAGTCAACTCTTCATTTTCAAATCAGTACAACAAGCTAATAAAATGATTTTTGAGGGTTTTTGTACTTTGCATCCCCGAAATATGGAAAATAGATATTTTGCACCCATAAAATATAAATTTAGCACTTTGCACCCCCAATATATGAACAATTCAGCACTTTGCACACTCTTTTATTTTCTTCAAAAAACCTAGGGACAAAATAGGTAATTTATTTTTGGATATTTGGCACTTTGCACCCCCGAAATAGAATTAACATTTAGCACCTTAAATTAGCACTTAGCACCTTAAATTAATAAAAACTTAACAACTAGCACCCCCTCGTTTTTTTGGGCAAAGTTGACCATCGGGGGCAAAAAACCTAGGGACAAAATAGGTAATTTTTTTTATTTTTTTTTTAAATTTAATAATACAATTATGAATACTAGAATACTCATTTCTCTCTCCATCTTAAAATTTATTTTGGTGATATGATTAAGTCAATTTATGCAATAACTTTCTAGAAACTTTTTGATTTTTTTTGGATATTTTGTGGACATTTGAAAAATTGATAATTAAAAAAATATGTTAAAATAGATTTTGCAGATGAATATTCTAGTATTCATAATCATATGCAACTTCTAAGAAAAAAGAAAAAGAACTACCTATATTGTCCCTAAATTTTTGTCCCCGGTCGTCAACTTTGCTGGAAAAAATGAGGGGTGCTAGGCATTGAGTTTCTCTTAATTTGAGGTGTAAAGTGTTAATTTGGTGTTTAGGGTGTTCAAAATGTCCATTTCTCGTGTTTCTGGGATGAAAGTTGCCGAGTTATTCTTAATTCGAGGGTGTTAAGTGTTAACTTTATTTTGAAGGTACACTCGTGTTTTGGGGGTGCAAAATGTCAAAGTTCCAAAAATGATTACCTATTTTTTTCCTTATGTTTATTGTAGAAAATAAAAGAGGGTGCAAAGTGCTAAATTATTCATAGGTTGGGGGTGCAAAGTGCTTATTTTTTATATTTTGGGGGTGCAAAATGCAAAAAACCTGATTTTTGCCACTAAAATATTAAAGCATGGAGTTTTTAGATAATAAAAATAGAGAGATTTGGACTTGTGGTACCAAACTATATACCGATTCTTACTTGTGGTACCATAAAAATCGAGGTCGACACATTTGGTACCACAATTATGAAATTGAATCACTTTTGGTACCGCCGTTAAAAATCACAGCAAAGTGATGACGTGACTGTTAAGTATTATAGTAAAATTGATGCAATTACTTATGTTGACTGACAATTCTATCCCATAACATTTTAGTCCACATTATTGCCTATTTTAAAATTGTGTCGATTAAAACACGTGCGGACCAATTTGGAGATTTATTTAATATATTTACATTTCCATTTAACTAATTTGAATTTATAAATAATATTAATAGATCAAATAATGTTTTAATATAAATCTTACAAAAAATATATTTTTTAAAATTCAAAATTTTTATATTCGTATTAATATATTTAATATTTAATAAAATAATAAAGTTAGATATGTATTGTCGAATCGGGTAAGTTTGGGTCGGGTGGAGGTGAAAAAAGTGAAGTTTATAGAGTAATAGCCTAATAAGTGTTTATTTTATTTAGAATAAAATACAAAAATACCCATGTATTTTTTTTTTTTATTATAAAATTATTGTTCCTATAAAAGTTCATCAGATTATCACGCAATAATGAAAACAATGATAATGGTAATTTTTATTCTTCGAAACCTGATTTTACATGCATTTAACCCATCGTTTACTTAAACAAAATTGAAATAATTCCTCTATGTATTTAAAATTTGTTATAGCACTCTTCTTTACTAGAAAAATTAAATTAAAAAAAATCAAAATAAAAAATTCCTAAAATTAATCAAACATGTTAATAAAAAAACTTAATATATTGAGAATTAGACAATTGCATTTGTTGTACCAAACTATATGGCGATTTGTGGTACCACAAAAATCGAGGTCGACACATTTGGTACCACAATTTAAGAAATCAATCACTTTAGGTACCAACATTAAAAATTGACGTTAATTGATGACGTGACAGTTAAATGTTATTGCAAATTGATACCATTACTTATGTTGACAGACAATTCTGCCTTATAACATTTCAGGTTTTCAAATTAACTCCACATCTTCAAATTTACTAATAATTTTAGTCCACATTTTTGCTCAATTTCAGAAAAAGGTTCGAATACGACACATGTTGATCAATTTAGAGATTTTACTTATTATATTTACATATTTATTTAATTAATTTAGTTCAATTTAGCTATGATATGAATTAATAAGCAATTTAGAGGAAGACAATGTGCTTCTTTTATAAAAACATATGGAGGTATTTTGACCTTTTTCTTATCACAGGGAGTTAAATTGCCTATTTAGGATATCACAGGGAGTTAATTTGCCCTTTTATTTATCACATGGATTTAAATTGCCTATTTAGAATAACACAGGGAGTTAATTTGCTATTCACTCAAATTGTTGTTCCTATATTATTTTTATAAGTAAAAGAGCCAAAGATAACTACTCTCTTTCTCCTCCCACATGAATGTGAGCTTCAAGCGCTTTTGCAAAAGTTCATAAGATTATCACGCAATAATGAAAAAAATGATAATGATACGTTTTCTTCTTCGAAACTTAATTGTGCATGCATTTAACCCGTCGTTTAATTACTAAACAAAAAGTTGAAATAATTCCTGTATGTATTTAAAATTTGTTATAGTCCCCTTCTTTACTAGAAAAACTAACAACAACTCAATCCTCTATTTACTTGAAAATTTGGCGTTTAAAAAATTTTTAAAACCCTCCTATTTACTCAAATAATTTTGGTATATATATTTTTTTTCCAACGGAAAATTTCATAGGAAAAAAATCAAAATAAAAAATATCCCCTAAAAAGAGTTTAAATAATTAAAAAATTGTAAATTCACATGTTTTCTCACTAGCTCTATGATAACTCTGTGAAAATAGAGTTATCGCGTGTACTTTTCAGACTTAAATGAGTATTTTTCATAAGTATTTGTGAGTCGTTTGGGATTTTAATGCATATTTCAGTTATTAGAGTCGATTCACAAGTTTAATCAATTTTTGAGAATAATCTTTAATTTTGACACTAATTCGATATGTTTTCTTGTAGGAAATAAATCAAGCCAATGAAGTCCAAATTCAATTGAGGTCCATGAGGATAATATTGCAAGAGATCAACAAGAAATCTCACGATTGATCATTTTGAATTGTTGAGGGTGTTAATGGTACAAAGAAATAAAGACAAGGGCTGAAAATGAAAATGGAGTCCAATTTTGATGTTCTGGACACTTTAATACGGCTGGACTCCCTTTAAATATGAAGTGGGCTGGCCCAATTAAGCATGATTGGAGAATTCATTAAAAGACTTCTACTACATGTAGGAAGGCAACGAGAAAAAGAACAAGATCTGTTTGGGGAAGAATTGGACAGACATCACGCGACAGAGAAAAGAGAAGAAGGATTGGCATCACACTTTGGCTATTTTTTCCTTTACTTTGATTTAGAGAAAACCATGAATTTTTTTCTATTTGATTTCATTGTTTTTATTATTATGAACTAATTCCGTTTAGTCTAGTGTTTTTACGGATCCATGTTTATCGAATAATGTTTTGTTTGCTTTCCTAGTTTTAATTTAGTGATTTTCAATTTCTACATATCGATATTCGTTTATCTAATTTCGTGCTAATTACTTTCAAATTGATTGATCACCTATTTGATTGTTTACTTTTTCTTGATTGAACCTGGGAAGGGAATATTGAGAATAGAAGAGAAATTAGGTAGTGGGTTGCTTGTTAGTATAGGAATATACCCGACACTCCCATATTCAAATTAGGTTATATGATTTATGCATGTTATTAATTATACTAACTTAGGAATAAGATTAGTAAGGTAATTGCATAGATTCTTGAGTGATTCGGAAGACACTTAAGGATAGAAGTGAGCCCTAGGATAGCGAATAAGAATCACTAGTTAGAATTAGGAAGTTAATCGACATTAAGAGAATAACATTGGTGAAGTTTAAACTCTAGACCCTTTTCTCATTGATTTTCTCCTTAGCATTTTATTGCCATCTTTAGATTAGTTATTTATTAGTTTTAGTAGTTAGCAAATCAACCAACAATATTATTTTCTCTATAGTTGAATTAGAATAGGAAATAAAGTAGTGAACTTGGTAGAAATTTAGTTTCAAGTCCTCGTGGGTTCGACACTCTATTTACTCTTTATTACTTTTGCGATACGTGCACTTGCGTTTAATTGCGTGTGTAAAATCCTCAACAAGTTTTTGGCGCCGTTTAATTGCTCTACCCTTTCAATATTATTTGTATTCTTGTTTTTTAACTCATAATTACGTTTAAAAAACTGAGGGAGTATAACTTATAATTAGTAATTTTTTGAATGCCATGTAGTGAACTTTGTTTGCTACAACATTTGCCTGGGATTTTCGTACTAGGTTCATACTTCCTGCAATATGAGAAAATTACCGTAAATCAAATATATATGTGTTAATTTGATTGGGAGTAAAATACAAAAGTACCCATGTGTTTTTTTTGTTTATGTTTTTTTTATTACAAAATTATTGTTCCTATATTATTTTTATAAGTAAAAGAGCCAAAGATAACTACTTTTCTTCTCCTCCCACACGAATGTGAGCTTCAAGCGCTTTTGCAAAAGTTCATAAGATTATCACGTAATTATGCAAAAAATGATAATGATACTTTTTGTTCTTCGAAACCTAATTGTGCATGCATTTAACACGTCATTTGCTTAACAAAACGTTGAAATAATTCCTGTATTTAAAATTTGTTATAGTCCCCTTCTTTACAAGAAAAATTAACAATAACTCAACCCTCTATTTACTTGAAAATTTGGCATTTAAAAAATTTGTAAAATTCACATGTTTTCTCTCTAGCTCTACCCTTTCAATATTATTTCTTATTTTTTAATTAGTTCTATAACCTCATAATTTTTTACCTTTTTTTTATGTCAGGATCATTCTCTACTTAATTTATATATATTTTCTACCTTGTTATTTATTGTTTTAGAAGAAGTTTTATCCATAATGATGTCACAATTAATGTTCTTTCACAGTTTTAAACCATATATATTTGGGTTCGCAAAATTATTCATGCGTACTTAATTGCTGCAATTGTAGTCCAACTAAAAAAATAACATTGGCCCAAATTTTAGCACTTTTGGACCTCTTGACTTTTTATTTTTTTATTTTTTTTATAGAGAAACAAATTACATTAATATCATCAAATTACAAATCTATTCCGATAAAAGAAAAATAACTTCTACTAAAAATTAAGAAAAAATTTTAAAAAAATTACTTTCGCAAAAGTGGATATATTTTTTTTCTTTTCAAATGAATGAGAATATTTGAGGAATCTATACAAAACAACTAAAATGTATGTTTACTCGAACACAAAACAAAAAGTTATATACATATTTATTAACAATTTAAATTGTATAACAATAAATTAAATAGAATTTTTATAATAATGTTTTATATATATTAAAAATTGTTTACTCATTTATTTAAATGAATTATTTTCTAAATCAGTAAACTTAATAAAAGTTAACACCACTAAGATTTAAAAAAAGAACACTAGGTAGCTTATGAGCTACTTTCTTTCTGTTTGTTTATTTAACAGTTAAAAAAATTTAATCTCTAAGCATTTTTATTTTTTTATTTAAGTTATTATTTTTGTATCTATTAATTTCTAATATGTAAAATCTTTTGATTTTATCTAAATATCAATCTCTAGATTAATTGTGACTATCCTATGAAACTATATTTGGTTCATGAGTTTTAGTGAAAATCTTTTCTTTTACATCGAATAATTAATATACAGAACATTGAGCTTCATCCAGTTTCATTTTATATTTTTGATTGACTTTGTTAGTAACGTAACTGCCAATTGGTAATTCCGAGTCTAAGTAAACAAAAATTAAAAATCGCTACAAAATAGGGTTACTCAAACCGAGCTTGACCACATTCATCCAATCAAAAGACATATGTATTGCACATGTCATTTGATTAAAGAATGACAAAATTACAATATTGGCCCTATGACTATTGCTCACTGGTAAAAGAGATCCTGTAACTTTTTGAGTTGGCAATTTAGTCCAATTCGGGATTGATTTGGTTACAAGACTAAATTGCCAGCTTGAGAAGTTACATGACTTTTTTGGCAGCAAACAATAGTTATGGGATCAATTTTACAATTTTTTCAATTCAACAATTGACTTTAATTTTCCGTGTTGAAGGATTGGGTTACAAGGCAGATAGATGGCGAAAATTCCTAATAAGGCCAAAATAGAACTAAAATTGCAAAAATATTTTATTTATAGGACCATAATATCAACTCGAAAAGTTATAGAAAATTCTTCAAGCAAGCAATAGTTGTAGGACCAATTTTACAATTTTTCTTCAAAGAATATTTCTCAATCTCAAATTAAATGTATTTACATAAGAATTACTTATACAATAGGTAGAGGGGCACTAGTGAAAAATTAATTTAGAATCCCAACTGACTTAAATTATTTATTTAAATTAGGATAAAACCTAAAACATAACTTTAATAATAATTAGAAAATAGAAAATAAAAAACTAAATCCAGGACTCCTCCTTTTGTATATCTCCAAACCATCATCCTTATATGGTCACCAAAATTAAATGGGTGAATAATACAAGTTTCTCAAGTCACCTAGATGAGCTACTATAATTTTTCTATAAATTGGAGAGAATTTCGGGTAATACATGGAGTAGCTCTTTATGATAAAGTTACCATAACCTTAAGAACATACACATTTGGTATTTCCATCATTTTTTGAAAGAAAAATTGATATATAGACCATTTGTAGAAGTATAGATTGCTGCCTAACTTTGCCCCACATATTTTATGGCCGATAAATTTACCGCTAAATTCACAAGTTTGATGCATTTTAGTCCGATTTTCAAATATAATTAATTATAAATCCTATTTGTAAATTTTATATATTATTATAATTAAATCTCTTACACTAATTAGATTTTATATATAATATATATAAACTAAATAATATTTTCTATAAAATTCAAAAAAATATATCTCAATTAAATTTATTGGATAGATATTTCATTTGATAAATTTAATTGATATTTTTTAGATTTTATATAAAAAATAATATATATATATATATATATATATATATATATAATCTAAATAGTTTTAAGAGATTTAATAATAATAATATATAAAATTTATAAATCAGATTTATAATTTTATTTTATTTGAATTGAGATTGAAATGCTTCAAACTTGTGAATTAAGAGGTAAATTTGTCAGCCAAAATATATGTGAGACAAACTTTGGCAGCAATCCATAACTATAGGACCAATTATGCAGATTTTCCATTAATTTTCCATCCAAAAATTGACGGAATACAAAATGTGTCGATGGCAGTTAACATGTGTTACCAAAAATGTATGTTTTCAAAGTTATGCTACTGTAACCATAAAGTAGAGTTACTTGTGGTACCAAAAGTGAAATTTTCTCCTATAAATTGGGAAGCCCAAAAAATAACTAACTCTAATCATCTTTCTAAATATAGCAGGTACTTAAGGATATTCTACCAGAATGTTTTGTTTAACAAAACATCCACAAAATACATGCAGCTGAAACACATAAACATTAATTACTCTATATATTAATTACTAACTAATTAGATGTTAATTAGCTAGATAGTCACTCAAATCAATATCAAATATTATTTTCCTCATGCCATTGATCTTCATCCAACAATTTTCCTAAACAAAGACGATATAGTTAATTAAAATCAAATTATATATTTTCAGACGGAAGATAGATTAAATATTCGTTGCAATTAATGTTTAAAACAATAAATATTGTTATTAGAGGAAAATGCAAAAACAATCCCTGGATTATTCTTAAGTGTTAGAGAACACTTGTATTATTTTTATTAGTAAAAGGTCAAATATATTTAGCCCTCGATTACCATAGTGTGTTTTAATCACGTGCTCTAAGTTCAAGTATTTTTCATGATTTATATGAAAAGTGACAAATATACTCCTAGATGTTATTTTATTTCGTTGCAATAAAATGCGACAACACTATTTTTCATTAAAAAATGCCGATGACCCTCCCCCAAATCTTTGCAATAATCCCCATAGTCAAATCTTCATTTTCAAATGGGTACAACGAGCTAATAAAATAATTTTTTCCAATACGTAGAGTTTTTTGTTAATAAAAATAACATAGAGGATTTTTTGGCAATAAAATACAACACACATGGTAAATTCATATTTTTCTCTATTAATTCATTGGAAGGGAGGCTAATGTATATTTCCTCTATTTTTTTTAATTCATTTTTCATTTTGGAGGATTGCATTACGTTTAAAAAACTGAGGGATTATAACTTATAATTAATAATTTTTTGAGTGCCATGTAGTGAACTTTGTTTGCTACAACATTTGCCTGGAATTAATTTCTTGTAACTGGGGCGGCACCATTCATGCAGATAAGGTGTGAAAAACATAAAACAAGCACCAATATTAGCTTAATAAAAGTATGCCCAGCCATTTATACAAACTAAGTACATCCCTCCGTTTTTTTATTTGTCTTAATGGATGATTGCACACGAATTAAGGAATGTCATAAATAATCACTTTTTTGAAGCAAAAATTTCTAAATATCATTTTAATCAAATAATCTTAACATTAATTAGCATTACTGACAAGTATTAGTAAAAAGGTAAAATTGGTAAAAGAACATTAAGTTTACATTGAAATCCTAAAATGATAAATAAAAGTAAAACAAAAAATTTTTGCCAAAGCGACAAATAAAAAAAAATTCAAAATCATTGACAAAAATAGTTATATCTTGGTTGGGGCATACGTCGAGAATGTTTCGTATAATTTGTAGGATTATCTCGGATTTCTTGTCATGATAAGGGCATTCTTAAGTAATTAATCCCAAATTATCCCCATAATTAATGGACTATTTTTTGTCATGATTCTGTAACAACTCTTTGATAACCGTCTAATTTAGAAGATCTTAGTCGGGTATCATGCTCTTCTATGTCCTAATGGTCGCAAATACTTATATGAGATTGAAAATTGTGAAAGACTAGTATTATCATCTTGCTTCAGATCGTATTAGAGTTCTCACACACTTAGATGCTTCCAGAGGGGTAGAATATTCAATTCAATATAAAAAAAAAAAATTCAAATTGCAAAATATCGTTACATCAAAACTATATCGAATGAATCTATTACATTGATACTGAACTATTTGTTGGTGGCATTTAACAATTTGTGTAATAGAATACACAATTATATTTCTTATAACTATAGTAATCAATAACTATAGTTCAATTAAATAACAAAATAGTATATAGTATAAAACTATATATACAGAAACTTGAAATACTCAAGGTAGTGGAGATTTTAATTTTCGTAAGTTTGTTTCAATTTAAAAATAAAATTCTTTTATTTGAATAAAAAATAAAAACAATGATTTATTTTTAAGCTAAATAAATTAATTCAATATATTTGAATAAAATAATTAAAGTTCTTAGACTTAAAATACAATCAGAATCCGATTATTATTTTATATGAAAATTCTCGAAACTTAAATAGAAAAAATTGTCTTAATTTTAAAAGAAACAGATTTAATTTTATTTATTCGAGAAGATTTTTAAACTATATTTATATGTTTTAAAAACATAATCAAGTAAGTAAAAATGTAAATTAACACACTGAATTGATATCAGAAAAGAGAAGATAAAATGAAATAAAACTAAGGCTGCGGATGCAATCTCCTTAAGAATTAGCCAGATTCTTCTCCTATTTATAGCAATTGAAAGGCTGGATTTAAAGGGGTATGTTTATTCGGATAGACCATTTGGTCCGAACAGGTGCAAACGGTTCAGTTTGAACAGAATCGACACACCTTTTCTCTTAAAAAAGAGGGGCGCGGATCTTCTGACGATTCGGGTCATCCGTGGATCCTATCCAATTGGTGGATCTAACATGCTGGATTTTGGACTTTTAGTTAATTTTACTTTAGTATTTGGGTCCATATATTAATTGATTTTTCTCTAAAAAATTAAATCTTTTGAACTATTATTGTGTTTTAGTGAAAAGTTTTTTTTTTTTTGCATCAAATAATTAATATATAGAAGATTGAGCTTCATCCAATTTCATTTTTTTTTATTTTCGATTGACTTTGTTAGTAACGTAGCTGCCAATTGGTCGATTCGTGTCTAAGTTAATAAATATGAGAAATCGCTACAAAATAGGGTTACTCAAACCGAGCTTGACCACATTTATTCAATCACAAATCATATGTATTACACATTTCATTTGATTAAAGAATGAAAAATTTGCAATATTGGCCCTGTGACTATTGCTCGCTGGTAAAAAGATCCTCTAACTTTTTGAGCTGGCAATTTAGTCCTATTCGGGATTGATTTGGTTGCAAGACTAAATTGCCAACCTGAGAAGTTAAGAATATTTTAGAAGAATATTTTGTTTAACAAAACATCCAGATAATACAATCAGCAGAAACACATAAAAAATAATTACTCTAAAATTAATGTACGTATTAATTACCAACTAATTAGATGTTAATTAGCTAGTATTTAGTTAATAGTCAGTGCAACCTCTTTCCAGTTGAGGCCTTGGGGTGTGTCGAATATTAGCCCCAGAATAGTCACTCAACTCAGTATCCATTATTATTCTTGTCATGCCATTGATCTTCATCCAACCATTTTCCTAAATAAAGATTATATAGTTAATTAGAATCAAATTATATATTTTCAAATGAAGATAGGTTAAATATTAGTTGCAATTAATGTTTAAAACAATAAGCTATTGTTATTAGAGTAAAATGCAAAAACAATCCCAGGATTATTCTTAAGTGTCAGTGAACTCTCGAATTATTCTTATTAGCAAAAAGCTCCATGTATTAACAAGTCAAATATATTACCCCTCGAAAACCACAGTGTGTTTTAGTCGCGGGCTCTATGTTCAAGTATTTTTCATGATTTATATGAGAAGTGACAAATATACTCCTAGATGTTATTTTATTCGTCGCAATAAAATACGATAGCACTATTTTTCACTAAAAAATGCCAATGACACTCCCCCAAAACTTTAAAACTCGACAATAACTCTGTTGTTCTATTAAAATATTAGTAATAATCCCCATAGTCAACTCTTCATTTTCAAATGAGTACAACAAGCTAATAAAATAATTTTTGCCAATAAAATGTTAAGATATGAAGTTTTTAGATAACAAAAATAGAGAGATTTGCACTTGTGGTACAAAACTATATACCGATTTTCCAACTTGTTGTACAATAAAAATTGAGGTCGACACATTTGGTAACACAATTACGAGATTGAATCACTTCTGGTACCGCCGTTAAAAATCGCCGTTAAAAATCGCCGTTAACTGATGACGTAACAGTATTTAAGTTGACTGATCTACCCCATAACATTTCTGATTGGCAAAATATACCCACATCTTCATTTATTGACGATTTTAGTCCACATTTTTGTCCAATTTTAAAGTTAGCTCGAATAAAATACGTGTGGAACACATTGTAGGACAATACTACCCCATAACATTTCAGGTTGACAAAATAACCTCAAATCTTTAAATTTTCGGACGATATTAGTCCACATTGTTGCCCAATTTCAAAGTTGTCTCGAATAAGACACGTGCGGACCAATTTGGAGATTTTATTTATTATATTTACATAACTATTTAGTTAATTTGAATTTATAAATAATATTAATATATAAAATAATACTTTAATGAAAATCGACAAAATTTTTTTTTAAAATCTAAAATTTATATAATTTTATTAATTTAATTAATATTTATTAAAATAATAAAGTTATATAATATTAAAAAAAATATAATTTTTTTAAAAGGAAAAAAAAATCTATCCCATCTTCCCCATCAACCCCCCCTCCCCTTCCGGTCACCATCCCCCACCCAAATCCCAGGCCATCGGCGACCTGGGATCGTTCGTCCCAGGCCATCGGCGACCTGGGACGACGGCCTGGGTTCGAAGAACACAGGCCACCCTGATCTAGGACCGGAGATTCCAGTCAATCCCAGGCCGTCAGCAACATGAGATTTAGGTGGGGATGGGATGGGTTTTTTAGAAAGAATTATATATATTTATTAATAATATATAACTTTATTATTTTAGGAGATCTTAATCAGGTATCATGCTCTTCTATGTCCTCATGGTCGCAAATACTTATATGAGCTCGGAAATTGTGACTGACTTATATTATTATCTTGCTTCAGATCTTATTTGAGCTTCCACACACATAGATGTTTCCACATTAGGGATAGAATATTCAATTCAATAATATTTTTTTTTCAAATGGTGGGTACATCATTGAATCAAAATTATATCGAATGAATCTATGACATTGGTATCAACTTAAATATTGTATAATTTTCTTATAATATAGAGTTTTAAGATGTTCAAACGTAGTTAGAATATATTGTGTTAACAGCGAAACAAAATTAATATTTACGGCAATAAACGAATTGGGTAAGTATGGGTCAGGAGGAGGTGAAAAGAGTGAAATTTAAAGAGTAATAGCCTAATAGGTGTTAAATACAAAAATACCCATTTTTTTATAATTACAAAATTATTGTTCCTATATTATTTTTATCAGTAAAAGACTATATATGTCAATAAGCCAAAGATAACTACTCTTCTTCTCCTCCCACACGAACGTGAGCTTCAAGCGCTTTAGCAAAAATTCATTAGATTATTACGCAATAATGAAAACAATTACAATGATAATTTTTCATCTTCGGAACCTAATTATACATGCATTTAACCCGTCGTTTATTAAACAAGAAAAGTTGAAATAATTCCTTTATGTAATTAAAAATTGTTATAGCCCCCTTCTTTACAAGAAAAACTAACAATACCGAAATCCTATATTTACTTGAAAAATTGGCGTTTAGAATTTTTTTTCAAACCCTCCTATTTGCTCAAATAATTCAGGTATATATTTTTTATTTTCTAATAAAAACATTCCATAGGAAAAAACGAAAAAAAAAAAAAAAATCCCAAAATTAATCAAACATGTTAATAAAAAAATCTTAATCTATTGAGAATTTTAAAATATTTTACAACTCAATCATCATTATCGATTGACACCATTTTAACATAACTGAGAGTGTGTCATTGAGCTTTATGGAATTAAAAAATGAATTGAGTTAGGAGATTTGCAAATTTCATGTCTAAAGAAGCTATTAAAAAATATACTTGGACATCGTCATTAGGCGCCTTTGTTACTTAAAAATAAAAACAATTTAGACTATTTTAGCCAATTTCCTCTGAATCAACTCCTCTTATATTTATTTGGGTGCAGTGAACAAATCAAATTCACCTCAAATTATTATTTTCACAAGATATTCTATGAGTTCCAATTTTATGGTAGATCGATTCTGATTTAATATTATTATTAAGGTCACTTTCATGCGTTCAATTAATTGTACCAAAACAAAAAAAAAAAAAAAAAAAAAAAGAAAATGAGTTCACTTAATCTCACGGTTTTGTTTTGCTGCTCACCTTTTCTTAAAATCAAATTGTTTTTAATATGATTTTTTTTTGTTGCTCTTAATCATAGTTTATAGTAGACAGAAATGTGTGATTGAAAGAGGAAAAATATAGTGTTTAACATTAAGCATTGGAATAGCCTAATAACATTGACAAGACATTAAAAAAAAAAACTAATAAAAGGGAAATGAAAGACCAACAGAGCTTTGCGACTAGAAATATTAAAAAGCCTCACAAGTTCTTACAATTAAGCATTGGAATTGGAATAAGCTAATAACATTGACAAGACATAAAAAAAAACAACACTAATTAAAGGAAAATGAAAGACAAACAAAGCTTAGGGACTAGAAATATTAAAAAGACTCGACGAACTTGTGAGGCGGTTACGGATTTCTCCTTTAGTTTCTCTCTCGTTCCTCCGCTTCCCTTTGGCGTTCATCCAAAATCCTTTTTCGTGCCTCCAAATTCCTTTTTCGTTCCTCCAAATCCCTGACTTTCTCTGCGGCAGCACGGATGCGCTCCTCCCTAAAATTCTCAATTGCACCAGGGAAATTAGTTCTTCTACTCATCACGTAGGTCTCTAACTTGTTAGTGGCTTCACGAAGCTCTTGATTGAGAATTTCCAACTCAGAATCTACGTCATGGATATTCCCATTGGCCATTTCAGCGTGAATGTATTGTATTCTATTGAGTATGAATGAGGAATTGAAAAGGTGAACATGCCCAAACCCTTTTATAGACAATATATCATGCCAATTAGGAGGTCCCATGCATGTAATAAATACGAGTTTTGGTTAGGGGCATTTCAGTCTTTAAACCAAATATCAAAGAAGTTGAAGTATTATGTGCAAACACCCCAATTTTAAATTTAACCACTTAATTCTCTAAAGTTGAAAACACTAACAAATTTTGATTACAAGCTGATTATGGACTTTTATCAAAAATCTCTAAAAATTGTTATAGCCCCCTTCTTTACAAGAAAAACTAACAATAACTAAATCCTATGTTTACTTGAAAAAATGGCGTTTAGAATTTTTTTTCAAACCCTCCTATTTGCTCAAATAATTCAGGTATATATTTTTGATTTTCTAATGAAAACATCCCATAGGAAAAAACGAAAAAAAAAAAAAAATTCCCAAAATTAATCAAACATGTTAGTAAAAAAATCTTAATCTATTGAGAATTTTTAAATATTTTACAACTCAATCATCATTATCGATTGACACCATTTTAACATAACTGAGAGTGTGTCATTGAGCTTTATGGAATTAAAAAATGAATTGAGTTAGGAGATTTGCAAATTTCATGTCTAAAGAAGCTATTAAAAAATATACTTGGACATCGTCATTAGGCGCCTTTGTTACTTAAAAATAAAAACAATTTAGACTATTTTAGCCAATTTCCTCTGAATCAACTCCTCTTATATTTATTTGGGTGCAGTGAACGAATCAAATTCACTTCAAATTATTATTTTCACAAGATATTCTATGAGTTCCAATTTTATGGTAGATCGATTCTGATTTAATATTATTATTAAGGTCACTTTCATGCGTTCAATTAATTGTACCAAAACAAAAAAAAAAAAGAAAAAGAAAATGAGTTCACTTAATCTCACGGTTTTGTTTTGCTGCTCACCTTTTCTTAAAATCAAATTGTTTTTAATATGATTTTTTTTTTTGTTGCTCTTAATCATAGTTTATAGTAGACAGAAATGTGTGATTGAAAGAGGAAAAATATAGTGTTTTCCCCCCTTAACATTAAGCATTGGAATAGGCTAATAACATTGACAAGACATAAAAATAAAAAAATAAAAAAATAAAAAAATAAAAAAATAAAAAAACTAATAAAAGGGAAATGAAAGGCCCGTGAATGAGCATAAGTATGTAAACATACTTTTTTACTTACAAAAAATTTTCATCCTTTTTTTAGTAAACTTCGTGATCTGCAATGCTATTTTTTCTTTTTTAAATGGCAGGCCAGCAAGTGCATGCTTTGATACCTCTGAGGCTTGGGCCTACAAAATTTAACTTGATGAATATTAAACTGAGATAGGTTAATTTAATAAAGGAAGTGTACGGTTTTTTTTTTTTTAACTTTTTCTAATCTGTAAAGAATCAGTGACAATATTTGTAAAATTTAACATGACAAACTTGCATGGCGTGTTGACCAATATTTTCTTCTAGGTACTTGACCAGTTTATCTGGTAAATATAATTATTATTGAGTTAAGTATGCATGACTCAATTTAATATTCGTAAATCATTTTATCAAGTATAATTTATAAGAAAGAGACATATATAGCTCAAGACTTCCAAGTAGTATAGGCAAATGACACCTTAGATTCAAGTCTTACAAAATACTTATTTATATTAATTGGCAAAAGAACATTAATTTTACATTGAAATTCTCCCTTGTATGGTCTGGGGAGACTTACTTATCTTATAGTTTAGCGGCTTTATCCGTCTTTAGTTTCATTGCTTGTTGTTTTGTCTGGTTCAATAATACCGCATATCCTAGCGAGTTTTACGGACCTACTGGACCAGAAGCTTCTCAAGCTCAAGCATTTACTTTTCTAGTTAGAGACCAACGTCTTGGGGCTAATGTAGGATCCGCTCAAGGACCTACTGGTTTAGGGAAATATCTAATGCGCTCCCCGACCGGAGAAGTCATTTTTGGAGGAGAAACTATGCGTTTTTGGGATCTGCGTGCTCCTTGGTTAGAACCTCTAAGAGGTCCAAATGGATTGGACTTGACAAATAAAATAAACAATTTTTTTTCCAAAGCGACAAATAAAAAAAATTCAAATGCATTTACAAATATAGTCGAATCTTGGTTGGGGCATATGTCCAAAAAGTTTGTTATAATTTGTAAGATTATCTCGGATTTCTTTTCATGATAAGGGCATTCTTAAGTAATTAATCACAAATTATCTTCGTAATTAATGGCCTATTTTTTGTCATGATTGTGTCACAACTCATTGATAACCATCTAATTTAGGAGATCTTAGTCGGGTATCATTCTCTTCTATGTCCTAATGGTCGCAAATACTTATATGACAAAATTTAGGAAATTGTGACAGACTCATATTGTCATCTTGATTCAAATTATATTAGAACTTCCACACACTTAGATGCTTCCACACAAGGGATGGAATAATCAATTCAATAAAAAAAAAAAATCAAATGATGAATAAATCGTTACATCAAAATTATATCGAATTAATATATTACATTGCTATCAATTTAACTTTTTTTTTGTTGACATTTAACAATCTGTGTAATAGAATTACACAACTATATTTCTTATAACTATAGTAATTAATAACTACAGTTCAATTAAATAAAAAAACAGTATATAGTTTAAACTATATATACAGACACTTAAATAACTCAAAAGTAGTGGAGATTTTAATTTTGGTAAGTTTGTTTCAATAATAAAAAAAATTCTTTTATATGAATTCAAATGAAAAACAATGACTTAGTCAACTCTTCATTTTCAAATGAGTACAACAAGCTAATAAAATGATTTTTGTGGGCTTTTGCAATTTGCATTCCCGAAACATGGAAAATAGGCACTTTATACCCTCGAAATATAAATTTAGCACTTTGCACCCCCAATATATGAACAATTTAGCACTTTGCACCCTCTTTTATTTTCTTCAAAAAAACCTAGGGACAAAATAGGAATTCATTTTCGGATATTTGGCACTTTGCACCCCCGAAATAATCGTATTCATAATCGTATTTTGCAAATTTTAAGAAAAAAGAAAAAGAACTACCAATATTGTCCCTAGGTTTTTGTCCCTGGTGGTCAACTTTGCTGAAAATAATGAGGGGTGCTAGTTGTTGAGTTTTTCTTAATTTGAGGTGTAAAGTGTTAATTTGGTGTTTAAGGTGTTCAAAATGTCCATTTCTCATGTTTCGGGGGTGCAAGTTGATGAGTTATTCTTAATTCGAGGGTGCTAAGTGTTAATTATATTTCGAGGGTACAAAATGCCCATTTCTCGTGTTTCGGGGGTGCAAAGTACCAAAGTTCCAAAAATGAATTACCTATTTTGTCCTTATGTTTTTTTGAAGAAAATAAAAGAGGGTGCAAAGTGCTAAATTGTTTATACGTTGGGATGCAAAGTGCTTATTTTTCATATTTCGGGAGTGCAAAATGCAAAAACCTGATTAGATAATAACAATATGGAGATTTGCACTTTTGGTACCAAATTATATGCCGATTCTTACTTATGGTACCATAAAAATCGAGGTCGACACATTTGGTACCATAATTATGAAATTCAATCACTTTTGGTACCGCCGTTAAAAATCACCGCAAAGTGATGACGTGACAGTTAAGTATTATAGTAAAATTGATGCAATTAATTATGTAGACTGACAATTCTATCCCATAACATTTCAGGTTGACAAAATAACCCCACATCTGCAAATTTATTGACGATTTTAATCCACATTGTTGTCCAATTTCAAAATTAGCTCGAATAAAATACGGACCACATTGTAGAACAATTCTACCTCATAACATTTTAGGATGGCAAAATAACCCCACATATTCAAATTTAGTGACGATATTAGTCCACATTATTGCCAATTTCAAAATTGTGTCGAATAAAACACGTGCGGACATATTTGTAGATTTTACTTAATATATTTACATATCCATTTAACTAATTTGAATTTATAAATAGGATTAATAGATCAAATAATATTTTAATATAAATCCTACAAAAATATATTTTTTAAAATTCAAAATTTAAGGGAGCTTGACTGCAAGATCCACCCGTCGAGCAGGGACGAAAGTCGGCCTCTTATATGTGTATGATAATAAACGAATCGGATAAGTTTGGGTCGGGTGGAGGTGAAAAAAGTGAAGTTTAAAGAGTAATAAAAGGGAATTATAATGTAATATATATATATATATATATATATATATATATATATATATATATATATATATATATATATATATATATATTCTTTGACTGTTCTCTAGACTTGATTTGTACTCGTAAAACAAATTATTTCTGCAAATCATTGACAATATATATGCACATCTACGTTGCAAAGATACGGACTCGGCGACTCGGACTGGACACGATTCGGATTCGGCGACTCGTTTTCTAAAAAATCTTAAAGATACGACACGTCATGGAATACATATATTCTAATAAAATAAATCTATATAGTTTATATAAAATTAAGCATTGGAATTAATAGGCTAATAACATTGACAAGACTTACAAAAACTAATAAAAGGAAAATGCTAAGGTGTTCAAACGTAGTTAGTATATATTGTGTTAACAGCCAAACAAAATTAGTATGTACGGCAATAAACGAATCGGGTAAATTTGGGTCGGCGGAAGGTGAAAAAAGTGAAGCTTAAAGAGTAATAGCCAAATAGGTGTTAATTTGATTTAGAGTAAAATACAAAAATACCCATGTGTTTTTTTTTTTTTTTTTTTAATTACAAAATTATTGTTCCTATATTATTTTTATAAGTAAAAGAACCAAAGATAACTACTCTCCTTTTCCTCCCACACGAATGTGAGCTTCAAGCGCTTTTGCAAAAGTTCATCATGTTATCACGCAATAATGAAAAAAATGGTAATGATACCTTTTCTTCTTCGGAACCTAATCGTGCATGCATTTAACACGTCGTTTACTTAACAAAACGTTGAAATAATTCCTGTATTTAAAATTTGTTATAGTCCCCTTCTTTACTAGAAAAATTAACAATAACTCAACCCTCTATTTACTTGAAAAATTGGTGTTTAAAAAATTTGTAAAACCCTCCTATTTATTCAAATAATTTTGGTATATATTTTTTTTTCTGACGGAAAAATTCCATATGAAAAATGTAAAGAAAAAAATCAAAATAAAAAATATCCCCTAAAAAAAGTTTTTAAAAAAAAAAAAAAAAAGTAAATTCACATGTTTTCTCTCTAGCTCACTATCCTTTCAATATTATTTGTATTCTTGTTTTTTAGTTAGTACTATTACCTCATAATTACTCAAACCGAGCTTGACCACATTCATCCAATCACAAGGCATATGTATTGCACATGTCATTTGATTAAAGAATGAAAAAAATACAATATTGGCCCTGTTACTATGGCTCACTGGTAAAAGAGATCCTATAACTTTTCGAGTTGGCAATGTAGTCCAATTCGGGATGGATTTGGTAACAAGACTAAATTACCAGCCCGATAAGTTACATGACTTTTTTGGCAGCAAAAAAAGTTATGGGATCAATTATGCAATTTTTTCAATTCAACAATTAACTTTAATTTTCCGTGTTGAAGGATTGGGTTACAAGGCAAACAGATGTCGAAAATTCCTAATAAGGCCAAAATAGAACTAAAATTGCAAAAATATTCAAGTTGTAGGACCATAATATCAACTCGAAAAGTTATAGAGCTTTCTTCCCAGCCAGCAATAGTTGTAGGACCAAATTTACAATTTTTCCTCAAAGAATATTACTCAATCTCAAATTAAATGTATTTACATAAGAATTACTTATACAATAGGTAGAGGGGCACTAGTGAAAAATTAATTTAGAATCCCAAATGACTTAAATTATTTATCTAAATTAGGATAAAACCTAAAACATAACTTTAATATTAATTAGAAAATAAAAAATAAAATATAAATACAGGACTCCTCCACAAAACATCCACAAAATACATGCAGCAGAAACACATAAACATTAATTACTCTAAATATTAATTATTAACTAATTAGATGTTAATTAGCTAGTATTTAATTAGCAGTCAGTACAACCTCTCCCAAGTTGAAAAAAAAGTTTGAGACCTTGGGACCCGACAATTTTCGTCATGCCATTCTTCATCCAACAATATTCCTAAATAAAGACTATATAGTTAATTAAAATCAAATTATATATTTTCAGACTATAAGATAGATTAAATATTCGTTGCAATTAATGTTTAAAACAATAAATTATTGTTATTAGAGTAAAATGCAAAAAAATTATGGATTATTCTTAAGTGTCAGAGAACTCTTGTATTATTTTTATTAGTAACAAGTCAAATATATTTTTTTTTGTTGAAATAAAATGCGACAACACTATTTTTCACTAAAAAATGCCAATGACCCTCCCTCAAAACTTTAAAAATCGACAGTAACTGTCTTGTTCTATTAAAATATTAGTAATAATCCCCATAGTCAACTCTTCATTTTCAAATGAGTACAACAAGCTAATAAAATAATTTTTGCCAATAAAATGTTAAGATATGGAGTTTTTAGATAATAAAAATAGAGAGATTTGCATTTATGGTACCAATCTATATACTGATTTTCTCACTTGTTGTACCATAAAAATTAAGGTTGACACATTTGGTTAAACAATTAAGAAATTGAATCACTTTTGGTAGCGCCGTTAAAAATCACCGTTAAGTGATGACGTGACAATTAATTATTACTGTAAAATTGATGCAATTAGTTATGTTGACTGACAATTGTACCCCATAACATTTCAGGTTGGCAAAATAACTCCACATCTTCAAATTTAGTGACGATATTAGTCCACATTGTTATCCAATTTAAAAAGTTTCTCGAATAAGACACGTGCGGACCAATTTGGAGATTTTATTTTATTATATTTACATATCTATTTAACTAATTTAAATTTATAAATAATATTAATAGATCAAATAATTCTTTAATATAAATCCGACAAAAGATACATTATGTAAAATTTAAAATTTATATAATAGTATTAATATATTTAATATTTAATAAAATAATAAAGTTATATATTATTATAAATTTTTATAAATTTTATAAAAGGAAAAAAAAACATCCCATCCCTCCCAAAACACCCCCCTCCAAAATCCAATTCAGTCGGCGAACTGGGATCGTATGTCCTTGACCGATGGCTTGGGATCGAAGAACATAGGCCACCGTGATCTGGGATCGGAGATTCCAGTCCATCCTAGGCCGCCGGTGACCTGGGATTTGAATGGGGGGTGGGGGTGGGGGTGGGGGTGGGAGATATGGGATGGTGTTTTCCTTTTTAAAAAAATTAGAAATATTTATTAATTATATAAAATTTATTATAATAGGAGATCGTAGTCGGGCATCATGCTCTTCTATGTCCTCATGGTCGCAAATACTTATATGAGCTCGGAAATTGTGAATGACTCATATTATTATTTTGCTTCAGATCGTACTAGAGCTTCCACACAGATATATGTTTCCACATCAGGGATAGAATATTCAATTCAAAATTTTTTTTTTCAAATGGTGAGTACATCGGTACATCAAAATTATATCGAATGAATCTATTACATTGTTATCAACTTAAGTATTGTGTAAATTTTCTTATCATATAGAGTTTTAAGATGTTCAAACGTAGTGTATGTTGTGCTAACAACCAAACAAAATTAATATGTACGGCAATAAACGAATCGGGTAAGTTTGGGTCGGGTGGGAGGTGAAAAAAGTGAAGCTTAAAGAGTAATAGCCTAGTAGGTGTTAATTTGATTTAGAGCAAAATACAAGAATACCCATGTGTTTTTTCTATTATTATTTTTTTAACAAAATTGTTGTTCCTATATTATTTTTATTAGTAAAAGAGCCAAAGATAACGACTCTCCTTCTCCTCCCAAACGAATGTGAGCTTCAAGCGCTTTTTCAAAAGTTCATAAGATTATCACGCAATAATGAAAAAAATTATAATGATACTTTTTATTCTTCGAAACCTTTAAATAAGGATATTCGAAAGTAGAGTTACTTGTGATACCAAAAGTAAAATTCTCTCCTATAAATTGGGAAGCCCAAAAAGATTCAACTAACTCTAATAAACTTTCTAAATATAGCAAGAAAATAAGGATATTCTACGAGAATATTTTGTTTAACAAAACATCCACGTAATACATGCAGCAGAAACATATAAACATTCAATACTCTAAAATTAATCTACATATTAACTACCAGCTAATTAGATGTTAATTAACTAGTATTTAATTAAGTCATTGAGGCATCTTCCCAGTTGAGGCCTTCGGGCGTGTCAATTATTAGCCATTCAACTCAATATCCAATATTATTTTCGTCATGTCATTGATCTTCATTCAACCATTTTCCTAAATAAAGATTATATAGTTAATTAGAATCAAATTATATAGTTTCAGAATGAAGATAGATTAAATATTCGTTGCAATTAATGTTTAAAAGAATAAATTATTGTTATTAGAGTAAAATGCAAAAACAATCCCTGGATTTTCTTTAACTGCCAGAGAACTCTTGTATTATTTTTATTAGCAAAAAGCTTCATGCATTAACAAGTCAAATATATTTACTCCTCGAAGATCACAATGTGTCTTAGTCGCGCTCTAATTTCAATTATTTTTCATGATTTATATGAGAAGTGATAAATATACTCCTAGATGTTATTTTTTCTTAGTTGCAATAAAATGCGACAAACTATTTTTCACTAAAAATTGCAAATGACCCTCCCCAAAACTTTTTAAATCGACAGTAACTCTCTTGTTCTATAATAATACTATCAATAATCCACGTAGGGGTACAACGAGCTAATTTTTAACAATAAAATGTCAATAAAGTATAACACATGTGGTATATTCATATTTTATTCTATTAATTCAAAAGGAAGAGAGGCTAATATATATTCCCTCCGTTTTTTTTTATTCACTTTTCATTTTGGAAGATTACATTACATTCAAAAGGGAGTATAAATTATAATTACTGATTTTGTGAGTGCCATGTAGTGAACTTTGTTTGCTACAACATTTGCCTGGAATTTCCGTACTTGGTTCGCATTTCCTGCAATATGAGAAAATTACCATAAATATAAGTAATAATTAATTACTTGTTATTGGGGCGGCTCCATTCATTCAGATAAGGTGTATAAAACAAGCACCAATATAGCTTAATAAAAGTACGCCCAGCCATTTATATAAATTAAGTAACATAATAGTATGAAATTTGCAATTAAGTGTTGGATATATACATTAAAATGCATTTACAGATATAGTCATATCTTGGTTGGGGCATATGTCCAGAAAGTCTGGTATAAAAGTAAAAAGAATTAAATTTACATTGAATTCCTAGAACGACAAATAAAAGTGTTTAAAAAAAAAAATTATGGCTTATATGCTTATAAAAATTCGGAGTAAAGAATTGGCCAGATTATTCTCCTATTTATAGCAATTGAAAGGCTGTATTTGAAGGTATGTTTATTCGGATAAACCATTTTGTCTGAACAGGTGCAAACGGTTCGGTTTGAACAGAACCGACACACATTTTCTCTTAAAAAAGAGGCGCACGGATCTTCAGACGAACCGGGATGTCCGTGGATCCTATCCGGTTAGTGGATCTATAATGTTGGATTTGGAACTTTTAGTTAATTGGACTTTAGTATTTGGGTTTAGATATTAATTGATTTTTCTCGAAAAAATTAAATCTTTTGAAATATTATTGAGTTTTAGTGAAAAGCTTTTCTTTTGCATTAAATATTTAATATATAGAACATCGAGCGTCATTCAATTTCATTTTTATATTTTTTTTATTAACTTTATTAGTAACGTATCTGCCAATTGATCTATCCGTGTCTAAGTTAACAAAAATCAGAAATCACTACAAAATAGGGTTATTCAAACCGAGCATGACCACATTTATCCAATCACAAGGCATATGTATTGAACATGTCATTTGATTAAAGAGTGAAAAAATTGCAATATTGGTCCTGTGACTATTGCTCGTTGGTAAAAAGATCCTGTAATTTTTCGAGCTGGCAATTTAGTCCTATTCGGATTGATTTGGTTACAAGATCCTGTAGCTTTTATTGTTTCTTGAACTTGCATTATATATATATATTTGGGTTGGCAAAATTATCCCATATGTATTTAATTGCTGCAATTTTAGTCCAACTTTGAATCGAACTAAAAAAAATAACATTGGCCCAACTTTTTTTCACTGTTGGACCTCTTGACATTTTTGTTTTAGAGATACAAATTACATTAATGTAATCATTCATCAAATCACAAATCTATTCCGATACAAGAAAAATAACTACCAACAAACTAGTATTAAATTAGAAAAAAACTAAAAATTAATATGTACAACAATAAACGAATCGGGTAAGTTTAGGTCGGGTGGAGGTGAAAAATGTGAAGCTTAAAGAGTAATAGCCTAATAGGTGTTAATTTGATTTAGAGTAAAATACAAAAATACCCATGTGTGTTTTTTTTATTTGTTTGCTGCAATTGTAGTCCAAATTGAGTCCAACTAAAAAAAATAACATTGTCCCAAATTTTGTCACTTTTGGATCTCTTGACTTTTTTTTTAGAGAAATAAATTACGTTAAAATCATCGAATAACAAATCTATGCTGATACTGAAAAAAAAATTACCAATAAAAATTTGGTTGGGGCATATGTCCAGAAAGCTTGTTATAATTTGTAGGATTATCTCGGATTTCTTGTCATGATAAGGGCATTCTTAAGTAATTAATCACAAATTATCTTCATAATTAATGGCCTATTTTTTTGTCATGATTGTGTCACAACTCTTTGATAACCATCTAATTTAGGAGATCTTAGTTGGGTATAATTCTCTTCTGTCCTAATGGTCGCAAATACGTCTATGAGCTTGGAAATTATGAGCTTCAGGAACGTATTAGAGCTTCCACACACTTAGATGCTTCCACACAAGGGGTAGAATATTCAATTCAATAAAAAAAAAAAAAAATCGTGAATATATTGTTACATCAAAATTATATCGAATGAATCTATTACAATTGCATCAATTTAACTATTTGTTGGTGGCATTTAACAATTTGTGTAATAGAATTACACAACTATATTTCTTATAACTATAGTAATTAATAACTATAGTTCAATTAAATAACAAAATAGTATATAGTATAAACTATATATACAGACACTTAAATAACTCAAAGTAGTGGAGATTTTAATTTTGGTAAGTTTGTTTGAATATAAAAATAAAATTATTTTATATGAATTAAAAAGAAAAACAATGACTTAGTCAACTCTTCATTTTCAAATCAGTACAACAAGCTAATAAAATGATTTTTGAGGGTTTTTGTACTTTGCATCCCCGAAATATGGAAAATAGATATTTTGCACCCATAAAATATAAATTTAGCACTTTGCACCCCCAATATATGAACAATTCAGCACTTTGCACACTCTTTTATTTTCTTCAAAAAACCTAGGGACAAAATAGGTAATTTATTTTTGGATATTTGGCACTTTGCACCCCCGAAATAGAATTAACATTTAGCACCTTAAATTAGCACTTAGCACCTTAAATTAATAAAAACTAACAACTAGCACCCCCTCGTTTTTTTGGGCAAAGTTGACCATCGGGGGCAAAAAACCTAGGGACAAAATAGGTAATTTTTTTTATTTTTTTTTTAAATTTAATAATACAATTATGAATACTAGAATACTCATTTCTCTCTCCATCTTAAAATTTATTTTGGTGATATGATTAAGTCAATTTATGCAATAACTTTCTAGAAACTTTTTGATTTTTTTTGGATATTTTGTGGACATTTGAAAAATTGATAATTAAAAAAATATGTTAAAATAGATTTTGCAGATGAATATTCTAGTATTCATAATCATATGCAACTTCTAAGAAAAAAGAAAAAGAACTACCTATATTGTCCCTAAATTTTTGTCCCCGGTCGTCAACTTTGCTGGAAAAAATGAGGGGTGCTAGGCATTGAGTTTCTCTTAATTTGAGGTGTAAAGTGTTAATTTGGTGTTTAGGGTGTTCAAAATGTCCATTTCTCGTGTTTCTGGGATGAAAGTTGCCGAGTTATTCTTAATTCGAGGGTGTTAAGTGTTAACTTTATTTTGAAGGTACACTCGTGTTTTGGGGGTGCAAAATGCCAAAGTTCCAAAAATGATTACCTATTTTTTTCCTTATGTTTATTGTAGAAAATAAAAGAGGGTGCAAAGTGCTAAATTATTCATAGGTTGGGGGTGCAAAGTGCTTATTTTTTATATTTTGGGGGTGCAAAATGCAAAAAACCTGATTTTTGCCACTAAAATATTAAAGCATGGAGTTTTTAGATAATAAAAATAGAGAGATTTGGACTTGTGGTACCAAACTATATACCGATTCTTACTTGTGGTACCATAAAAATCGAGGTCGACACATTTGGTACCACAATTATGAAATTGAATCACTTTTGGTACCGCCGTTAAAAATCACCGCAAAGTGATGACGTGACTGTTAAGTATTATAGTAAAATTGATGCAATTACTTATGTTGACTGACAATTCTATCCCATAACATTTTAGTCCACATTATTGCCTATTTTAAAATTGTGTCGATTAAAACACGTGCGGACCAATTTGGAGATTTATTTAATATATTTACATTTCCATTTAACTAATTTGAATTTATAAATAATATTAATAGATCAAATAATGTTTTAATATAAATCTTACAAAAAATATATTTTTTAAAATTCAAAATTTTTATATTCGTATTAATATATTTAATATTTAATAAAATAATAAAGTTAGATATGTATGACAATAAACGAATCGGGTAAGTTTGGGTCGGGTGGAGGTGAAAAAAGTGAAGTTTATAGAGTAATAGCCTAATAAGTGTTTATTTTATTTAGAGTAAAATACAAAAATACCCATGTATTTTTTTTTTTATTATAAAATTATTGTTCCTATAAAAGTTCATCAGATTATCACGCAATAATGAAAACAATGATAATGGTAATTTTTATTCTTCGAAACCTGATTTTACATGCATTTAACCCATCGTTTACTTAAACAAAATTGAAATAATTCCTCTATGTATTTAAAATTTGTTATAGCACTCTTCTTTACTAGAAAAATTAAATTAAAAAAAATCAAAATAAAAAATTCCTAAAATTAATCAAACATGTTAATAAAAAAACTTAATATATTGAGAATTAGACAATTGTATTTGTTGTACCAAACTATATGGCGATTTGTGGTACCACAAAAATCGAGGTCGACACATTTGGTACCACAATTTAAGAAATCAATCACTTTTGGTACCAACATTAAAAATTGACGTTAATTGATGACGTGACAGTTAAATGTTATTGCAAATTGATACCATTACTTATGTTGACAGACAATTCTGCCTTATAACATTTCAGGTTTTCAAATTAACTCCACATCTTCAAATTTACTAATAATTTTAGTCCACATTTTTGCTCAATTTCAGAAAAAGGTTCGAATACGACACATGTTGATCAATTTAGAGATTTTACTTATTATATTTACATATTTATTTAATTAATTTAGTTCAATTTAGCTATGATATGAATTAATAAGCAATTTAGAGGAAGGCAATGTGCTTCTTTTATAAAAACATATGGAGGTATTTTGACCTTTTTCTTATCACAGGGAGTTAAATTGCCTATTTAGGATATCACAGGGAGTTAATTTGCCCTTTTATTTATCACATGGATTTAAATTGCCTATTTAGAATAACACAGGGAGTTAATTTGCTATTCACTCAAATTATTGTTCCTATATTATTTTTATAAGTAAAAGAGCCAAAGATAACTACTCTCTTTCTCCTCCCACATGAATGTGAGCTTCAAGCGCTTTTGCAAAAGTTCATAAGATTATCACGCAATAATGAAAAAAATGATAATGATACGTTTTCTTCTTCGAAACTTAATTGTGCATGCATTTAACCCGTCGTTTAATTACTAAACAAAAAGTTGAAATAATTCCTGTATGTATTTAAAATTTGTTATAGTCCCCTTCTTTACTAGAAAAACTAACAACAACTCAATCCTCTATTTACTTGAAAATTTGGCGTTTAAAAAATTTTTAAAACCCTCCTATTTACTCAAATAATTTTGGTATATATATTTTTTTTCCAACGGAAAATTTCATAGGAAAAAAATCAAAATAAAAAATATCCCCTAAAAAGAGTTTAAATAATTAAAAAATTGTAAATTCACATGTTTTCTCACTAGCTCTATGATAACTCTGTGAAAATAGAGTTATCGCGTGTACTTTTCAGACTTAAATGAGTATTTTTCATAAGTATTTGTGAGTCGTTTGGGATTTTAATGCATATTTCAGTTATTAGAGTCGATTCACAAGTTTAATCAATTTTTGAGAATAATCTTTAATTTTGACACTAATTCGATATGTTTTCTTGTAGGAAATAAATCAAGCCAATGAAGTCCAAATTCAATTGAGGTCCATGAGGATAATATTGCAAGAGATCAACAAGAAATCTCACGATTGATCATTTTGAATTGTTGAGGGTGTTAATGGTACAAAGAAATAAAGACAAGGGCTGAAAATGAAAATGGAGTCCAATTTTGATGTTCTGGACACTTTAATACGGCTGGACTCCCTTTAAATATGAAGTGGGCTGGGCCAATTAAGCATGATTGGAGAATTCATTAAAAGACTCCTACTACATGTAGGAAGGCAACGAGAAAAAGAACAAGATCTGTTTGGGGAAGAATTGGACAGACATCACGCGACAGAGAAAAGAGAAGAAGGATTGGCATCACACTTTGGCTATTTTTTCCTTTACTTTGATTTAGAGAAAACCATGAATTTTTTTCTATTTGATTTCATTGTTTTTATTATTATGAACTAATTCCGTTTAGTCTAGTGTTTTTACGGATCCATGTTTATCGAATAATGTTTTGTTTGCTTTCCTAGTTTTAATTTAGTGATTTTCAATTTCTACATATCGATATTCGTTTATCTAATTTCATGCTAATTACTTTCAAATTGATTGATCACCTATTTGATTGTTTACTTTTTCTTGATTGAACCTGGGAAGGGAATATTGAGAATAGAAGAGAAATTAGGTAGTGGGTTGCTTGTTAGTATAGGAATATACCCGACACTCCCATATTCAAATTAGGTTATATGATTTATGCATGTTATTAATTATACTAACTTAGGAATAAGATTAGTAAGGTAATTGCATAGGTTCTTGAGTGATTCGGAAGACACTTAAGGATAGAAGTGAGCCCTAGGATAGCGAATAAGAATCACTAGTTAGAATTAGGAAGTTAATCGACATTAAGAGAATAACATTGGTGAAGTTTAAACTCTAGACCCTTTTCTCATTGATTTTCTCCTTAGCATTTTATTGCCATCTTTAGATTAGTTATTTATTAGTTTTAGTAGTTAGCAAATCAACCAACAATATTATTTTCTCTATAGTTGAATTAGAATAGGAAATAAAGTAGTGAACTTGGTAGAAATTTAGTTTCAAGTCCTCGTGGGTTCGACACTCTATTTACTCTTTATTACTTTTGCGATACGTGCACTTGCGTTTAATTGCGTGTGTAAAATCCTCAACAAGTTTTTGGCGCCGTTTAATTGCTCTACCCTTTCAATATTATTTGTATTCTTGTTATTTAACTCATAATTACGTTTAAAAAACTGAGGGAGTATAACTTATAATTAGTAATTTTTTGAATGCCATGTAGTGAACTTTGTTTGCTACAACATTTGCCTGGGATTTTCGTACTAGGTTCATACTTCCTGCAATATGAGAAAATTACCGTAAAATCAAATATATATGTGTTAATTTGATTGGGAGTAAAATACAAAAGTACCCATGTGTTTTTTTTGTTTATGTTTTTTTTATTACAAAATTATTGTTCCTATATTATTTTTATAAGTAAAAGAGCCAAAGATAACTACTTTTCTTCTCCTCCCACACGAATGTGAGCTTCAAGCGCTTTTGCAAAAGTTCATAAGATTATCACGTAATTATGCAAAAAATGATAATGATACTTTTTGTTCTTCGAAACCTAATTGTGCATGCATTTAACACGTCATTTGCTTAACAAAACGTTGAAATAATTCCTGTATTTAAAATTTGTTATAGTCCCCTTCTTTACAAGAAAAATTAACAATAACTCAACCCTCTATTTACTTGAAAATTTGGCATTTAAAAAATTTGTAAAATTCACATGTTTTCTCTCTAGCTCTACCCTTTCAATATTATTTGTATTCTTGTTTTTTAATTAGTTCTATAACCTCATAATTTTTTACCTTTTTTTTATGTCAGGATCATTCTCTACTTAATTTATATATATTTTCTACCTTGTTATTTATTGTTTTAGAAGAAGTTTTATCCATAATGATGTCACAATTAATGTTCTTTCACAGTTTTAAACCATATATATTTGGGTTCGCAAAATTATTCATGCGTACTTAATTGCTGCAATTGTAGTCCAACTAAAAAAATAACATTGGCCCAAATTTTAGCACTTTTGGACCTCTTGACTTTTTATTTTTTTATTTTTTTTATAGAGAAACAAATTACATTAATATCATCAAATTACAAATCTATTCCGATAAAAGAAAAATAACTTCTACTAAAAATTAAGAAAAAATTTTAAAAAAATTACTTTCGCAAAAGTGGATATAATTTTTTTCTTTTCAAATGAATGAGAATATTTGAGGAATCTATACAAAACAACTAAAATGTATGTTTACTCGAACACAAAACAAAAAGTTATATACATATTTATTAACAATTTAAATTGTATAACAATAAATTAAATAGAATTTTTATAATAATGTTTTATATATATTAAAAATTGTTTACTCATTTATTTAAATGAATTATTTTCTAAATCAGTAAACTTAATAAAAGTTAACACCACTAAGATTTAAAAAAAGAACACTAGGTAGCTTATGAGCTACTTTCTTTCTGTTTGTTTATTTAACGGTTAAAAAAATTTAATCTCTAAGCATTTTTATTTTTTTATTTAAGTTATTATTTTTGTATCTATTAATTTCTAATATGTAAAATCTTTTGATTGTATCTAAATATCAATCTCTAGATTAATTGTGACTATCCTATGAAACTATATTTGGTTCATGAGTTTTAGTGAAAATCTTTTCTTTTACATCGAATAATTAATATACAGAACATTGAGCTTCATCCAGTTTCATTTTATATTTTTGATTGACTTTGTTAGTAACGTAACTGCCAATTGGTAATTCCGAGTCTAAGTAAACAAAAATTAAAAATCGCTACAAAATAGGGTTACTCAAACCGAGCTTGACCACATTCATCCAATCAAAAGACATATGTATTGCACATGTCATTTGATTAAAGAATGACAAAATTACAATATTGGCCCTATGACTATTGCTCACTGGTAAAAGAGATCCTGTAACTTTTTGAGTTGGCAATTTAGTCCAATTCGGGATTGATTTGGTTACAAGACTAAATTGCCAGCTTGAGAAGTTACATGACTTTTTTGGCAGCAAACAATAGTTATGGGATCAATTTTACAATTTTTTCAATTCAACAATTGACTTTAATTTTCCGTGTTGAAGGATTGGGTTACAAGGCAGATAGATGGCGAAAATTCCTAATAAGGCCAAAATAGAACTAAAATTGCAAAAATATTTTATTTATAGGACCATAATATCAACTCGAAAAGTTATAGAAAATTCTTCAAGCAAGCAATAGTTGTAGGACCAATTTTACAATTTTTCTTCAAAGAATATTACTCAATCTCAAATTAAATGTATTTACATAAGAATTACTTATACAATAGGTAGAGGGGCACAAGTGAAAAATTAATTTAGAATCCCAACTGACTTAAATTATTTATTTAAATTAGGATAAAACCTAAAACATAACTTTAATAATAATTAGAAAATAGAAAATAAAAAACTAAATCCAGGACTCCTCCTTTTGTATATCTCCAAACCATCATCCTTATATGGTCACCAAAATTAAATGGGTGAATAATACAAGTTTCTCAAGTCACCTAGATGAGCTACTATAATTTTTCTATAAATTGGAGAGAATTTCGGGTAATACCTGGAGTAGCTCTTTATGATAAAGTTACCATAACTTTAAGAACATACACATTTGATATTTCCATTATTTTTTGAAAGAAAAATTGATAAATAGACCATTTGCAGAAGTATAGATTGCTGCCAAACTTTGCCCCACATATTTTATGGCCGATAAATTTACCTCTAAATTCACAAGTTTGATGCATTTTAGTTTGATTTTCAAATATAATTAATTATAAATCCTATTTGTAAATTTTATATATTATTATAATTAAATCTCTTACACTAATTGGATTTTATATATAATATATATAAACTAAATAATATTTTCTATAAAATCCAAAAAAATATTTCTCAATTAAATTTATTGGATAGATATTTCATTGGATAAATTTAATTGATATTTTTTTAGATTTTATATAAAATATAATATATATATATATAGATATATATTTTTTTATATATATATATATATATATTTATATATAATCTAAATAGTTTTAAGAGATTTAATAATAATAATATATAAAATTTATAAATCAGATTTATAATTTTATTTGAATTGAATTGAGATTGAAATGCTTCAAACTTGTAAATTAAGAGGTAAATTTGTCAGCCAGAATATATGTGAGACAAACTTTGGCAGCAATTCATAACTATAGGACCAATTATGCAGATTTTCCATTAATTTTCCATCCAAAAATTGACGGAATACAAAATGTGTCGATGGCAGTTAACATGTGTTACCAAACATGTATGTTTATAAAGTTATGGTACTGTAACCATAAAGTAGAGTTACTTGTGGTACCAAAAGTGAAATTTTCTCCTATAAATTGGGAAGCCCAACTAATACAACTAACTCTAATCATCTTTCTAAATATAGTAGGTACTTAAGGATATTCTACCATAATGTTTTGTTTAACAAAACATCCATAAAATACATGCAGCTGAAACACATAAACATTAATTACTCTATATATTAATTACTAACTAATTAGATGTTAATTAGCTAAATAGTCACACAAATCAATATCAAATATTATTTTCCTCATGCCATTGATCTTCATCCAACAATTTTCCTAAACAAAGACGATATAGTTAATTAAAATCAAATTATATATTTTCAGACCGAAGATAGATTAAATATTCGTTGCAATTAATGTTTAAAACAATAAATATTGTTATTAGAGGAAAATGCAAAAACAATCCCTGGATTATTCTTAAGTACTGTCAGAGAACACTTGTATTATTTTTATTAGTAAAAGGTCAAATATATTTAGCCCTCGATTACCATAGTGTGTTTTAATCACGTGCTCTAAGTTCAAGTATTTTTCATGATTTATATGAGAATTGACAAATATACTCCTAGATGTTATTTATTTTCGTTGCAATAAAATGCGACAACACTATTTTTCATTAAAAAATGCCGATGACCCTCCCCCAAATCTTTGCAATAATCCCCATAGTCAAATCTTCATTTTCAAATGGGTACAACGAGCTAATAAAATAATTTTTCCAATACGTGGAGTTTTTTGTTAATAAAAATAACATAGAGGATTTTTTGGCAATAAAATACAACACACGTGGTACATTCATATTTTTTCTCTATTAATTTATTGGAAGAGAGGCTAATGTATATTTCCTCCATTTTTTTTAATTCATTTTTCATTTTGGAGGATTGCATTACGTTTAAAAAACTGAGGGATTATAACTTATAATTAATAATTTTTTTAGTGCCATGTAGTGAACTTTGTTTGCTACAACATTTGCCTGGAATTAATTTCTTGTAACTGGGGCGGCACCATTCATGCAGATAAGGTGTGAAAAACATAAAACAAGCACCAATATTAGCTTAATAAAAGTATGCCCAGCCATTTATACAAACTAAGTACATCCCTCCGTTTTTTTTATTTGTCGTTATGGATGATTGCACACGAATAAAGGATTGTCATAAATAATCACTTTTTTGAAGCAAAAATTTCTAAATATCATTTTAATCAAATAATCTTAACATTAATTAGCATTAATGACAAGTATTAGTAAAAAGGTAAATTTGGTAAAAGAACATTAAGTTTACATTGAAATTCTAAAATGATAAATAAAAGTAAAACAAAAATTTTTTGCCATAGCGACAAATAAAAAAAAAATTCAAAATCATTGACAAAAATAGTTATATCTTGGTTGGGGCATATGTCGAGAAAGTTTCGTATAATTTGTAGGATTATCTCGGGTTTCTTGTCATGATAAGGGTATTCTTAAGTAATTAATCCCAAATTATCCCCATAATTAATGGACTATTTTTTGTCATGATTATGTAACAACTCTTTGATAACCGTCTAATTTAGAAGATCTTAGTCGGGTATCATGCTCTTCTATGTCCTAATGGTCGCAAATACTTATATGAGATTGAAAATTGTGAAAGACTAGTATTATCATCTTGCTTCAGATCGTATTAGAGTTCTCACACACTTATCAGGGGTAGAATATTCAATTCAATATAAATAAAAAAAATTCAAATTGCAAAATATCGTTACATCAAAACTATATCGAATGAATCTATTACATTGATAATGAACTATTTGTTGGTGGCGTTTAACAATTTGTGTAATAGAATACACAACTATATTTCTTATAACTATAGTAATTAATAACTATAGTTCAATTAAATAACAAAATAGTATATAGTATAAAACTATATATACATAAACTTGAAATACTCAAAGTAGTGGAGATTTTAATTTTCGTAAGTTTGTTTCAATTTAAAAATAAAATTCTTTTATTTGAATAAAAAAGAAAAACAATGACTTATTTTTAAGCTAAATAAATGAATTCAGTTTATTTGAATAAAATAATTAAAGTTCTTAGACTTAAAATACAATCAGAATCCGATTATTATTTTATATGAAAATTCTCGAAACTTAAATAGAAAAAATTGGCTTAATTTTAAAAGAAACAGATTCAATTTTATTTATTCGAGAAGATTTTTATACTATATTTATATGTTTTAAAAACATAATCAAGTAAGTAAAAATGTAAATTAATACACTGAATTGATATCGGAAAAGAAAAGATAAAATGAAATAAGACTAAGGCTGCGGATACAATCTCCTTAAGAATTAGCCAGATTCTTCTCCTATTTATCGCAATTGAAAGGCTGGATTTGAAGGGGTATGTTTATTCGGATAGACCATTTGGTCCGAACAGGTGCAAATGGTTCAGTTTGAACAGAACCGACGCACCTTTTCTCTTAAAAAAGAGGCGCGCGGATCTTCTGACTATTCGGGTTATCCGTGGATCCTATCGTGTGGAAAGAGAAGGAGAGTAGTTATCTTTGGCTAATTAACATTTATAATCTTTTAGTAATAAAAATAATATAGGAACAATAATTTTAGGGTGAAATACAGTTTCCCCCTTAAAGTATGGGAGCGGTATCAGTTGCCCCCCCTAAAGTATCAATTGTAACACTTACCCCCCTCTGTTATAGTTTTGTTGTTTTTATTCCAATAATACCCCCGCCCCTTTACATAAATAATAAATTTCTTTATTAAAATAAATTTGTCTCTTTTTTAATTATGAATCCATTCATCCACCAAACAACATTATGTTTTAAATTCTTAAATTTATTGGTTTCCTTAACAATTGAAAAAACTGCAAAATTGATCCCATAACTATTGTTTGCTGCCAAAAAAGTCATGTAACTTCCCAAGCTGGCAATTTAGTCTTGTAACCAAATCAATCCCGACTTGGACTAAGTTGCCGACTCGAAAAGTTACAGGATCCCTTTTACCAGTGAGCAATAGTCATAGGGCCAATATTGTAATTTTGTCATTCTTTAATCAAATGACAAGTGCAATACATATGCCTTTTGATTGGATGAATGTGGTCAAGCTCGGTTTGAGTAACCCTATTTTGTAGCCATTTTTGATTTTTGTTTACTTAGACTCGGAATTACCAATTGGCAGTTTCGTTACTAACAAAGTCAATCAAAAATATAAAATAAAACTGGATGAAGTTCAATGTTCTGTATATTAATTATTCGATGTAAAAGAAAAGATTTTCACTAAAACTCATGAACCAAATATAGTTTCATAGGATAGTCACAATTAATCTAGAGATTGATATTTAGATAAAATTAAAAGATTTTACATATTAGAAATTAACAGATAATTTGTTTCTCTATAAAAAAAAAAAAAACAAAAAAACACATGTGAACTTTTGTATTTTACTCCCAATCAAATTAACACCTATATATTTAATTTTACGGTAATTTTCTCATATTGCAGGAAGTATGAACCTAGTACGAAAATCCCAGGCAAATGTTGTAGCAAACAAAGTTCACTACATGGCATTCAAAAAATTACTAATTATAAGTTATATTCCCTCAGTTTTTTAAACGTAATTATGAGCTAATTAAAAAACAAGAATACAAATAATATTGAAAGGGTAGAGCTAGAGAGAAAACATGTGAATTTACAATTTTTTAATTATTTAAACTCTTTTTAGGGGATATTTTTTATTCTGATTTTTTTCTTTACATTTTTTCCTATGAAATTTTCCGTCGGAACAAAAATATGTATACCAAAATTATTTGAGTAAATAGGTGGGTTTTACAAATTTTTTAAACGCCAAATTTTCAAGTAAATAGAGGATTGAGTTGTTGTTAGTTTTTCTAGTAAAAAAGGGGACTATAACAAATTTTAAATACATATATGAATTATTTCAACGTTTTGTTTAGTAATTAAACGACGGGTTAAATGCATGCACAATTAAGTTTCGAAGAAGAAAACGTATCATTATCATTTTTTTCATTATTGCGCGATAATCTTATGAACTTTTGCAAAAGCGCTTGAAGCTCACATTCGTGTGGGAGGAAAAAAGAGTAGTTATCTTTGGCTCTTTTACTTATAAAAATAATATAGGAACAATAATTTGAGTGAATAGCAAATTAACTCCCTGTGTTATTCTAAATAGAAAATTTAACTCCCTGTGATAAATAAAAGGGCAAATTAACTCCTTGTGATATCCTAAATAGGCAATTTAACTCCCTGTGATAAGAAAAAGGGCAAAATACCTCCATATGTTTTTATAAAAGAAGCACATTGCCTCCCTCTAAATTGCTTATTAATTCATATCATAGCTAAATTGAACTAAATTAATTAAATAAATATGTAAATATAATAAGTAAAATCTCTAAATTGATCAACATGTGTCGTATTCTAACCTTTTCTGAAATTGAGCAACAATGTGGACTAAAATTATTAGTAAATTTGAAGATGTGGAGTTAATTTGACAACCTGAAATGTTATAAGGCAGAATTGTCTGTCAACATAAGTAATGGTATCAATTTTGCAATAACATTTAACTGTCACGTCATCAGTTAACGTCCATTTTTAATGTTGGTACCAAAAGTGATTGATTTCTTAAATTGTGGTGCCAAATGTGTCGACCTCGATTTTTGTGGTACCACAAGTGAGAATCGCCATATAGTTTGGTACAACAAATGCAATTGTCTAATTCTCAATAGATTAAGTTTTTTTATTAACATGTTTGATTAATTTTAGGAATTTTTTATTTTTATTTTTTTTCATTTAATATTTCTAGTAAAGAAGAGTGCTATAACAAATTTTAAATACATAGAGGAATTATTTCAATTTTGTTTAAGTAAACGATCGGTTAAATGCATGTAAAATCAGGTTTCGAAGAATAAAAATTATCATTATCATTGTTTTCATGATTGCGTGATAATCTGATGAACTTTTGTGAAAGCGATTGAAGTACATGTTCGTGTGGAAAGAGAAGGAGAGTAGTTATCTTTGGCTAATTAACATTTATAATCTTTTAGTAATAAAAATAATATAGGAACAATAATTTTAGGGTGAAATACAGTTTCCCCCTTAAAGTATGGGAGCGGTATCAGTTGCCCCCCCTAAAGTATCAATTGTAACACTTACCCCCCTCTGTTATAGTTTTGTTGTTTTTATTCCAATAATACCCCCGCCCCTTTACATAAATAATAAATTTCTTTATTAAAATAAATTTGTCTCTTTTTTAATTATGAATCCATTCATCCACCAAACAACATTATGTTTTAAATTCTTAAATTTATTGGTTTCCTTAACAATTGAAAAAATTGCAAAATTAATCCCATAACTATTGTTTGCTGCCAAAAAAGTCATGTAACTTCCCAAGCTGGCAATTTAGTCTTGTAACCAAATCAATCCCGACTTGGACTAAGTTGCCGACTCGAAAAGTTACAGGATCCCTTTTACCAGTGAGCAATAGTCATAGGGCCAATATTGTAATTTTGTCATTCTTTAATCAAATGACAAGTGCAATACATATGCCTTTTGATTGGATGAATGTGGTCAAGCTCGGTTTGAGTAACCCTATTTTGTAGCCATTTTTTATTTTTGTTTACTTAGACTCGGAATTACCAATTGGCAGTTTCGTTACTAACAAAGTCAATCAAAAATATAAAATAAAACTGGATGAAGTTCAATGTTCTGTATATTAATTATTCGATGTAAAAGAAAAGATTTTCACTAAAACTCATGAACCAAATATAGTTTCATAGGATAGTCACAATTAATCTAGAGATTGATATTTAGATAAAATTAAAAGATTTTACATATTAGAAATTAACAGATAATTTGTTTCTCTATAAAAAAAAAAAAAACAAAAAAACACATGGGAACTTTTGTATTTTACTCCCAATCAAATTAACACCTATATATTTAATTTTACGGTAATTTTCTCATATTGCAGGAAGTATGAACCTAGTACGAAAATCCCAGGCAAATGTTGTAGCAAACAATGTTCACTACATGGCATTCAAAAAATTACTAATTATAAGTTATATTCCCTCAGTTTTTTAAACGTAATTATGAGCTAATTAAAAAACAAGAATACAAATAATATTGAAAGGGTAGAGCTAGAGAGAAAACATGTGAATTTACAATTTTTTAATTATTTAAACTCTTTTTAGGGGATATTTTTGATTCTGATTTTTTTCTTTACATTTTTTCCTATGAAATTTTCCGTCGGAACAAAAATATGTATACCAAAATTATTTGAGTAAATAGGTGGGTTTTACAAATTTTTTAAACGCCAAATTTTCAAGTAAATAGAGGATTGAGTTGTTGTTAGTTTTTCTAGTAAAAAAGGGAACTATAACAAATTTTAAATACATATATGAATTATTTCAACGTTTTGTTTAGTAATTAAACGACGGGTTAAATGCATGCACAATTAAGTTTCGAAGAAGAAAACGTATCATTATCATTTTTTTCATTATTGCGCGATAATCTTATGAACTTTTGCAAAAGCGCTTGAAGCTCACATTCGTGTGGGAGGAAAAAAGAGTAGTTATCTTTGGCTCTTTTACTTATAAAAATAATATAGGAACAATAATTTGAGTGAATAGCAAATTAACTCCCTGTGTTATTCTAAATAGAAAATTTAACTCCCTGTGATAAATAAAAGGGCAAATTAACTCCTTGTGATATCCTAAATAGACAATTTAACTCCCTGTGATAAGAAAAAGGGCAAAATACCTCCATATGTTTTTATAAAAGAAGCACATTGCCTCCCTCTAAATTGCTTATTAATTCATATCATAGCTAAATTGAACTAAATTAATTAAATAAATATGTAAATATAATAAGTAAAATCTCTAAATTGATCAACATGTGTCGTATTCTAACCTTTTCTGAAATTGAGCAACAATGTGGACTAAAATTATTAGTAAATTTGAAGATGTGGAGTTAATTTGACAACCTGAAATGTTATAAGGCAGAATTGTCTGTCAACATAAGTAATGGTATCAATTTTGCAATAACATTTAACTGTCACGTCATCAGTTAACGTCCATTTTTAATGTTGGTACCAAAAGTGATTGATTTCTTAAATTGTGGTGCCAAATGTGTCGACCTCGATTTTTGTGGTACCACAAGTGAGAATCGCCATATAGTTTGGTACAACAAATGCAATTGTCTAATTCTCAATAGATTAAGTTTTTTTATTAACATGTTTGATTAATTTTAGGAATTTTTTATTTTTATTTTTTTTCATTTAATATTTCTAGTAAAGAAGAGTGCTATAACAAATTTTAAATACATAGAGGAATTATTTCAATTTTGTTTAAGTAAACGATCGGTTAAATGCATGTAAAATCAGGTTTCGAAGAATAAAAATTATCATTATCATTGTTTTCATGATTGCGTGATAATCTGATGAACTTTTGTGAAAGCGATTGAAGTACATGTTCGTGTGGAAAGAGAAGGAGAGTAGTTATCTTTGGCTAATTAACATTTATAATCTTTTAGTAATAAAAATAATATAGGAACAATAATTTTAGGGTGAAATACAGTTTCCCCCTTAAAGTATGGGAGCGGTATCAGTTGCCCCCCCTAAAGTATCAATTGTAACACTTACCCCCCTCTGTTATAGTTTTGTTGTTTTTATTCCAATAATACCCCCGCCCCTTTACATAAATAATAAATTTCTTTATTAAAATAAATTTGTCTCTTTTTTAATTATGAATCCATTCATCCACCAAACAACATTATGTTTTAAATTCTTAAATTTATTGGTTTCCTTAACAATTGAAAAAATTGCAAAATTGATCCCATAACTATTGTTTGCTGCCAAAAAAGTCATGTAACTTCCCAAGCTGGCAATTTAGTCTTGTAACCAAATCAATCCCGACTTGGACTAAGTTGCCGACTCGAAAAGTTACAGGATCCCTTTTACCAGTGAGCAATAGTCATAGGGCCAATATTGTAATTTTGTCATTCTTTAATCAAATGACAAGTGCAATACATATGCCTTTTGATTGGATGAATGTGGTCAAGCTCGGTTTGAGTAACCCTATTTTGTAGCCATTTTTTATTTTTGTTTACTTAGACTCGGAATTACCAATTGGCAGTTTCGTTACTAACAAAGTCAATCAAAAATATAAAATAAAACTGGATGAAGTTCAATGTTCTGTATATTAATTATTCGATGTAAAAGAAAAGATTTTCACTAAAACTCATGAACCAAATATAGTTTCATAGGATAGTCACAATTAATCTAGAGATTGATATTTAGATAAAATTAAAAGATTTTACATATTAGAAATTAACAGATAATTTGTTTCTCTATAAAAAAAAAAAAAACAAAAAAACACATGGGAACTTTTGTATTTTACTCCCAATCAAATTAACACCTATATATTTAATTTTACGGTAATTTTCTCATATTGCAGGAAGTATGAACCTAGTACGAAAATCCCAGGCAAATGTTGTAGCAAACAATGTTCACTACATGGCATTCAAAAAATTACTAATTATAAGTTATATTCCCTCAGTTTTTTAAACGTAATTATGAGCTAATTAAAAAACAAGAATACAAATAATATTGAAAGGGTAGAGCTAGAGAGAAAACATGTGAATTTACAATTTTTTAATTATTTAAACTCTTTTTAGGGGATATTTTTTATTCTGATTTTTTTCTTTACATTTTTTCCTATGAAATTTTCCGTCGGAACAAAAATATGTATACCAAAATTATTTGAGTAAATAGGTGGGTTTTACAAATTTTTTAAACGCCAAATTTTCAAGTAAATAGAGGATTGAGTTGTTGTTAGTTTTTCTAGTAAAAAAGGGAACTATAACAAATTTTAAATACATATATGAATTATTTCAACGTTTTGTTTAGTAATTAAACGACGGGTTAAATGCATGCACAATTAAGTTTCGAAGAAGAAAACGTATCATTATCATTTTTTTCATTATTGCGCGATAATCTTATGAACTTTTGCAAAAGCGCTTGAAGCTCACATTCGTGTGGGAGGAAAAAAGAGTAGTTATCTTTGGCTCTTTTACTTATAAAAATAATATAGGAACAATAATTTGAGTGAATAGCAAATTAACTCCCTGTGTTATTCTAAATAGAAAATTTAACTCCCTATGATAAATAAAAGGGCAAATTAACTCCCTGTGATATCCTAAATAGGCAATTTAACTCCCTGTGATAAGAAAAAGGGCAAAATACCTCCATATGTTTTTATAAAAGAAGCACATTGCCTCCCTCTAAATTGCTTATTAATTCATATCATAGCTAAATTGAACTAAATTAATTAAATAAATATGTAAATATAATAAGTAAAATCTCTAAATTGATCAACATGTGTCGTATTCTAACCTTTTCTGAAATTGAGCAACAATGTGGACTAAAATTATTAGTAAATTTGAAGATGTGGAGTTAATTTGACAACCTGAAATGTTATAAGGCAGAATTGCCTGTCAACATAAGTAATGGTATCAATTTTGCAATAACATTTAACTGTCACGTCATCAGTTAACGTCCATTTTTAATGTTGGTACCAAAAGTGATTGATTTCTTAAATTGTGGTGCCAAATGTGTCGACCTCGATTTTTGTGGTACCACAAGTGAGAATCGCCATATAGTTTGGTACAACAAATGCAATTGTCTAATTCTCAATAGATTAAGTTTTTTTATTAACATGTTTGATTAATTTTAGGAATTTTTTATTTTTATTTTTTTTCATTTAATTTTTCTAGTAAAGAAGAGTGCTATAACAAATTTTAAATACATAGAGGAATTATTTCAATTTTGTTTAAGTAAACGATCGGTTAAATGCATGCAAAATCAGGTTTCGAAGAATAAAATTTATCATTATCATTGTTTTCATTATTGCGTGAAAATCTGATGAACTTTTGTGAAAGCGCTTGAAGTACACGTTCGTGTGGAAAGAGAAGGAGAGTAGTTATCTTTGGCTAATTAACATTTATAATCTTTTAGTAATAAAAATAATATAGGAACAATAATTTTAGGGTGAAATACAGTTTCCCCCTTAAAGTATGGGAGCGGTATCAGTTGCCCCCCCAAAGTATCAATTGTAAAACTTACCCCCCTTTGTTATAGTTTTGTTTTTTTTATTCCAATAATACCCCCGCCCCTTTACATAAATAATAAATTTCTTTATTAAAATAAATTTGTCTCTTTTTTAATTATGAATCCATTCATCCACCAAACAACATTATGTTTTAAATTCTTAAATTTATTGGTTTCCTTAACAATTGAAAAAATTGCAAAATTGATCCCATAACTATTGGTTGCTGCCAAAAAAGTCATGTAACTTCTCAAGCTGGCAATTTAGTCTTGTAACCAAATCAATCCCGACTTGGACTAAGTTGCCGACTCGAAAAGTTACAGGATCTCTTTTACCAGTGAGCAATAGTCATAGGGCCAATATTGTAATTTTGTCATTCTTTAATCAAATGACATGTGCAATACATATGCCTTTTGATTGGATGAATTTGGTCAAGCTCGGTTTGAGTAACCCTATTTTGTAGCGATTTTTGATTTTTGTTTACTTAGACTCTGAATTACCAATTGGCAGTTTCGTTACTAACAAAGTCAATGAAAAAAATAAAATAAAACTGGATGAAGTTCAATGTTCTGTATATTAATTATTCGATATAAAAGAAAAGATTTTCACTAAAACTCATTAACCAAATATAGTTTCATAGGATAGTCACAATTAATCTAGAGATTGATATTTAGATAAAATAAAAAGATTTTACATATTAGAAACTAACAGATAGAAAAATAATAACATAAATTAAAAAATAAAAATTCTTAGAGATTAAATTTTTTTAACTGTTAAATAAAAATTCTCATAAGCTACCTAGTGTTCTTTTTTTAAATCTTAGTGGTGTTAACTTTTATTAAGTTTACTGATTTAGAAAATAATTCATATAAATAAATGAGTAAAAAAAATTTAATATATATAAAACATTATTATAAAAATTCTATTTAATTTATTTTTATACAATATAAATTGTTAATAAATATGTAAATAACTTTTTGTTTTGTGTTCGAGTAAACATACACTTTAGTTGTTTTGTATAGATTCCTCAAATATTCTCATTAATTTGAAAAGAAAAAAAATATATCCGCTTTTGCGAAAGTAATTTTTTTAAATTTTTTCTTAATTTTTAGTAGAAGTTATTTTTCTTTTATCGGAATAGATTTGTAATTTGATGATATTAATGTAATTTGTTTCTCTATAAAAAAAAAACAAAAAAACACATGGGAACTTTTGTATTTTACTCCCAATCAAATTAACACCTATATATTTAATTTTACGGTAATTTTCTCATATTGCAGGAAGTATGAACCTAGTACGGAAATCCCAGGCAAATGTTGTAGCAAACAAAGTTCACTACATGGCATTCAAAAAATTACTAATTATAAGTTATATTCCCTCAGTTTTTTAAACGTAATTATGAGCTAATTAAAAAACAAGAATACAAATAATATTGAAAGGGTAGAGCTAGAGAGAAAACATGTGAATTTACAATTTTTTTAATTATTTAAACTCTTTTTAGGGGATATTTTTTATTCTGATTTTTTTCTTTACATTTTTTCCTATGAAATTTTCCGTCGGAAAAAAAATATATATACCAAAATTATTTGAGTAGATAGGAGGGTTTTACAAATTTTTTAAACGCAAAATTTTCAAGTAAATAGAGGATTGAGTTGTTGTTAGTTTTTCTAGTAAAAAAGGGGACTATAACAAATTTTAAATACATATAGGAATTATTTCATCGCTTTGTTTAGTAATTAAACGACGGGTTAAATGCATGCACAATTAAGTTTCGAAGAAGAAAACGTATCATTATCATTTTTTTCATTATTGCGTGATAATCTTATGAACTTTTGCAAAAGCGCTTGAAGCTCACATTCGTGTGGGAGGAAAAAAGAGTAGTTATCTTTGGCTCTTTTACTTATAAAAATAATATAGGAACAATAATTTGAGTGAATAGCAAATTAACTCCCTGTGTTATTCTAAATAGGAAATTTAACTCCCAGTGATAAAAAAAAGGGCAAATTAACTCCCTGTGATATCCTAAATAGGCAATTTAACTCCCTGTGATAAGAAAAAGGGCAAAATACCTCCATATGTTTTTATAAAAGAAGCACATTGCCTCCCTCTAAATTGCTTATTAATTCATATCATAGCTAAATTGAACTAAATTAATTAAATAAATATGTAAATATAATAAGTAAAATCTCTAAATTGATCAACATGTGTCGTATTCTAACCTTTTCTGAAATTGAGCAACAATGTGGACTAAAATTATTAGTAAATTTGAAGATGTGGAGTTAATTTGACAACCTGAAATGTTATAAGGCAGAATTGTCTGTCAACATAAGTAATGGTATCAATTTTGCAATAACATTTAACTGTCACGTCATCAGTTAACGTCCATTTTTAATGTTGGTACCAAAAGTGATTGATTTCTTAAATTGTGGTGCCAAATGTGTCGACCTCGATTTTTGTGGTACCAAAAGTGAGAATCGCCATATAATTTGGTACACCAAATGCAATTGTCTAATTCTCAATAGATTAAGTTTTTTTATTAACATGTTTGATTAATTTTAGGAATTTTTTATTTTGATTTTTTTTCATTTAATTTTTCTAGTAAAGAAGAGTTCTATAACAAATTTTAAATACATAGAGGAATTATTTCAATTTTTTTTAAGTAAACGATCGGTTAAATGCATGTAAAATCAGCTTTCGAAGAATAAAAATTATCATTATCATTGTTTTCATTATTGCATGATAATCTGATGAACTTTTGTGAAAGCGCTTGAAGTACACGTTCGTGTGGAAAGAGAAGGAGAGTAGTTATCTTTGGCTAATTAACATTTATAATCTTTTAGTAATAAAAATAATATAGGAACAATAATTTTAGGGTGAAATATTGTTTCCCCCTTAAAGTATGGGAGCGGTATCAGTTGCCCCCCTAAAGTATCAATTGTAACACTTAACCCCCTCTGTTATAGTTTTGTTGTTTTTATTCCAATAATACCCCCGCCCCTTTACATAAATAATAAATTTCTTTATTAAAATTAATTTGTCTCTTTTTTAATTATGAATCCATTCATCCACCAAACAACATTATGTTTTAAATTCTTAACTTTATTGGTTTCCTTCGGTTTTATGGTTTCAAATTTTTCTTTATTTTCATCTCACTTTTTTCTTTATTTCTGTTTTAATTTTTTTTCTTTATTTTATATTTCAATTTTTTTTATTATGAGAGAACATTAATTATGACATCATTTTTTTTCTATATATATATAATGCAAGTTCAAGAAATAATAAAAGCTACAGGATCTTGTAACCAAATCAATCCGAATAGGACTAAATTGCCAGCACGAAAAATTACAGGACCTTTTTACCAGCGAGCAATAGTCACAGGACCAATATTGCAATTTTTTCATTCTTAAATCAAATGACATGTTCAATACACGTGCCTTGTGATTGGATAAATGTGGTCATTCTCGGTTTGAAAAACCCTATTTTGTAGCGATTTCTGATTTTTGTTAACTTAGACACGGATAGATCAATTGGCAGATACGTTACTAATAATGTCAATAAAAAAAATATAAAAATGAAATTGAATGAAGCTCAATGTTCTATATATTAAATATTTAATGCAAAAGAAAAGCTTTTCACTAAAACTCAATAATATTTCAAAAGATTTAATTTTCCAGAGAAAAATCAATTAATATATGAACCCAAATACTAAAGTCCAATTAACTAAAAGTTCAAAATCCAACATTATAGATCCACCAACCGGATAGGATCCACGGATATCCTGGTTCGTCTGAAGATCCGTGCGCCTCTTTTTTAAGAGAAAATGTGTGTCGGTTCTGTTCAAACCGAACCGTTTGCACCTGTTCAGACAAAATGGTTTATCCGAATAAACATACCTTCAAATCCAGCCTTTCAATTGCTATAAATAGGAGAATAATCTGGCCAATTCTTTACTCCGAATTTTTATAAGCATATAAGCTTAAATTCTCTCTTTTCTTTCTTCCATTCTTCACTTTAAATATTCGTCGAAGTTCTGTTTGTTCAAGTTCGTCGTGGGTTCTTTGTTCGTGCAAACAAGGAGCATCAGATTGTTGTATCTTGGAAGACTACCGAGGATCGATTGTGTGCACCGTAAGCAGCCCGAATATAGTTGAGTATTTCTATTAGACAAATTGTTAAACGCTAACAACAAATAGTTAAGTTCATTACCAATGTAATAAATTCATTCGATATAATTTTGATGTAACGATATATTTACCATTTGATTTTTTTTTTATTGAATTGAATATTATACCCCTGATATGGAAGCATCTAAGTGTGTGGGAGCTCTAATACGATCTGAAGCAAGATGACAACATGAGTCTATCATAGTTTTCAATCTCATATAAGTATTAGCGACCATTAGGACATAGAAGAGCATGATACCAGTCTAATATCTCCTAAATTAGACTGTTATCAAAGAGTTGTGACACAATCATGACAAAAAATAAGCCATTAATTATGAAGATAATTTGGGATTAATTACTTAAGAATGCCCTTATCATGACAAGAAATCCGAGATAATCCTACCTATTACTCACAAAATCACTAATTATAATTTATACTCCCTCAATTTTTTTATTCGTCACTTTGGCAGAATTTTTTTTTTTACACTTTTATTTGTCGTTTTAGGAATTCAATGTAAATTTAATTCTTTTTACTTTTATACCAGACTTTCTGGACATATGCCCCAACCAAGATATGACTATATCTGTAAATGCATTTGAATGTATATATCCAACACTTAATTGCAAATTTCATACTGTTATGTTACTTAATTTGTATAAATGGCTGGGCGTACTTTTATTAAGCTAATATTGGTGCTTGTTTTAGGTTTTTCACACCTTATCTGAATGAATGGAGTCGCCCCAATTACAAGTAATTAATTCTTACATATATTTATGGTAATTTTCTCATATTTCAGGAAATGCGAACCTAGTACGGAAATCCCAGGCAAATGTTGTAGCAAACAAAGTTCACTACATGGCACTCACAAAATCATTAATTATAATTTATACTCCCTCAGTTTTTTAAATGTAATGTAATCCTCCAAAATGAAAAGTGAATAAAAAAAAAAACGGAGGGAATATATATTAGCCTCTCTTCCTTTTGAATTAATAGAATAAAATATGAATATACCACATGTGTTATACTTTATGGACATTTTATTGGTAAAAATTATTTTATTAGCTCGTTGTACCCATTTGAAAATGAATAGTTAACTATATGGATTATTGATAGTATTATTATAAAACAAGAGAGTTACTGTCGATTTAAAAAGTTTTGGGGGATGGTCATTTGCAATTTTTAGTGAAAAATAGTTTGTCGCATTTTATTGCAACGAAGAAAAAATAACATCTAGGAGTATATTTATAGCTTCTCATATAAATCATGAAAAATAATTGAAATTAGAGCGCGACTAAGACACATTGTGGTCTTCGAGGGGTAAATATATTTGACTTGTTAATGCATGAAGCTTTTTGCTAATAAAAATAATACAAGAGTTCTCTGGCAGTTAAAGAAAATCCAGGGATTGTTTTTGCATTTTACTCTAATAACAATAATTTATTCTTTTAAACATTAATTGCAACGAATATTTAATCTATCTTCATTCTGAAACTATATAATTTGATTCTAATTAACTATATAATCTTTATTTAGGAAAATTGTTGAATGAAGATCAATGGCATGACGAAAATAATATTGGATATTGAGTTGAATGGCTAATAATTGACACGCCCGAAGGCCTCAACTGGGAAGATGCGTCAATGACTTAATTAAATACTAGTTAATTAACATCTAATTAGCTGGTAATTAATATGTAGATTAATTTTAAAGTAATTAATGTTTATATGTTTCTGCTGCATGTATTACGTGGATGTTTTGTTAAACAAAATATTCTCGTAGAATATCCTTATTTTCTTGCTATATTTAGAAAGTTAATTAGAGTTAGTTGAATCTTTTTGGGCTTCCCAATTTATAGGAGAGAATTTTACTTTTGGTATCACAAGTAACTATACTTTATGGTTACAGTACTATAACTTAAAAAACATATACGTTTTGTACAACATGCTAACTACCTTCGACACATTTTGTACTTCTGTCAATTTTTTGATGGAAAATTTATGGAAAATTTGCATAATTAGTACTATAGTTATGGATTAATGCCAAAGTTTATCTCACATATGTTCTGGCTGACAAATTTACCTCTTAAATCACAAATTTTAAGCATTTCAGTCTAAATTCAAATAAAATGAAATTATAAATCTTATTTCTAAATTTTATATATTAGTATTATTAAATCTCTTAAACTATTTAGATTATATATATATATATATATATATATATATATATATAATATACAAACTAAATAATTTTGTATATAAAATATTATTCACCCATGTAATTTTGGGGACCATATGAGGATGATGGTTTGGAGATATAAAGGAAAAGTCCTGGATTTATTTTTATTTTTAATTTCTAATTATCATTAAAGTTCTGTTCTAGTTTTTATCCTAATTTAAATAAATAATTTAAGTCATTTGGGATTCCGAATTAGTTTTCCACTAGTGCCCCTCGACCTATTGTATAAGTAATTCTTATGTAAATACATTTAATTTGAGATTGAGTAATATTACAACACCCCAAGTGAAGCACTTTTCTTAGTGGGATGCTACCCACCTACGACTTGTACTCCAAGAGATATTATTGATTCTGAATTTCGAATCGCAGAGATGGTCTAAGAATATATGAGTAAATAAAACCATTTATAAACATATCCATATACGAAAATTTCAAACCATTAGTTATCATATTTACATTACTTAAGTCTTCTCAAAAGTTGAAATTACATAAACATTAAGTACGCGTCTAAGAATTAGGCGCTAGACAACTATATATGCATGTAGGCTAAATTAAAACAACTAATGATAATAACATAAACATTAAGTATGCGTCTAATAATTATACTTTTTTTAGGGGATATTTTTCATTTCTTCCTATAGAATTTTTCCGTCGTAAAATAAAAATATATACCGGAATTATTTGAGTAAATAGGAGGGTTTGTCAAATTTTTTAATCACTAATTTTTCAAGTAAATAGAGGATTGAGTTGTTATAAGATTTTCTAGTAAAGAAAGGGACTATAAGAAATTTTAAATACATAGAAGAATTATTTCAACTTTTTTGTTAAGTAAACGATGGGTTAATACATGCACAAATAAGCACAATTAGGTTTCGAAGAATAAAAAGTATCATTATAATTTTTTTCATTATTGCGTGATAATCTTATGAACTTTTGCAAAAGCGCTTGAAGCTCACATTCGTTTGGGAGGAGAAGGAGAGTCGTTATCTTTGGCTCTTTTATTACTAATAAAAATAATATAGGAACAACAATTTTGTAAAAAAAATAATAATAGAAAAAACACATGGGTATTCTTGTATTTTACTCTAAATCAAATTAACACCTACTACGCTATTACTCTTTAAGCTTCACTTTTTTCACCTCCCACCCGACCCAAACTTTCCCGATTCGTTTATTGCCGTACATATTAATTTTGTTTGGCTGTTAGCACAACATACACTAACTACGTTTGAACATCTTAAAACTCTATATTATAAGAAAATTTACACAATAGTTAAGTTGATAACAATGTAATAGATTCATTCGATATAATTTTGATGTAACGATGTACTCACCATTTGAAAAAAAAAAATTATTGAATTGAATATTCTATCCCTGATGTGGAAACATATGTCTGTGTGGAAGCTCTAGTACGATCTGAAGCAAAATAATAATATGAGTCATTCACAATTTCCGAGCTCATATAAGTATTTGCAACCATGAGGACATAGAAGAGCATGATGCCCGACTAAGATCTCCTATTATAATAAATTTTATATAATTAATAAATATTTCTAATTTTTTTTAAAAAGGAAAACACCATCCCATATCTCCCACCCCCACCCCCCATTCAAATCCCAGGTCACCGGCGGCCTAGGATGGACTGGAATCTCCGGTCCCAGATCACGGTGGCATGTGTTCTTCGATCCCAAGCCATCGGTCTGGGTCGTACGATCCCAGTTCGCCGACGGACTTGGATTTTGGAGGGGGGTGTGTTGGGAGGGATGGGATGGTTTTTTTTCCTTTTATAAAATTTATAAAAATTTATAATAATATATAACTTTATTATTTTATTAAATATTAAATATATTAATACTATTATATAAATTTTAGATTTTACATAATGTATCTTTTGTCGGATTTATATTAAAGAAATTTTTGATCTATTAATATTATTTATAAATTTAAATTAGTTAAATAGATATGTAAATATAATAAATAAAATCTCCAAATTGGTCCGCACGTGTCTTGTTCGAGAAATTTTTTAAATTGGGCAACAATGTGGACTAATATCGTCACTAAATTTGAAGATGTGGAGTTATTTTGCCAACCTGAAATGTTATGGGGTACAATTGTCAGTCAACATAACTAATTGCATCAATTTTACAGTAAGAATTTATTGTCACGTCATCACTTAACGGTGATTTTTAACGGCGGTGCCAAAAGTGATTCAATTTCTTAATTGTTTTACCAAATGTGTCAACCTTAATTTTTATGGTACAACAAGTGAGAAAATCAGTATATAGATTGGTACCACAAATGCAAATCTCTCTATTTTTATTATCTAAAAACTCCATATCTTAACATTTTATTGGCAAAAATTATTTTATTAGCTTGTTGTACTCATTTGAAAATGAAGAGTTGACTATGGGAATTATTACTAATATTTTAATAGAACAAGACAGTTACTGTCGATTTTTAAAGTTTTGAGGGAGGGTCATTGGCATTTTTTAGTGAAAAATAGTGTTGTCGCATTTTATTGCAACAAAAAAAAAATATTTGACTTGTTACTAATCTTATCTTATCTTATCTTATACATATATATATTTGAAGGGTGGGTTTGACTCTAATTGGTTGAATTTGACTAGATCCTGATTTTCTAGAATTTTGAATTATTTTATTATCAAAGAATTTTTTGATTGGTTGTTGTTTATCTATAGATTTGGAAGGTTTTCAAATTTTAAAACTGATTAGTTAAAAGGAATCTTAATTAAATAAATTTCTACAATAAAATATCTTTGATTGGTTGAAATGTTGTCCTAAAACAAGTCTACTTTACATTAATTAGCTAGATTGAAGTTTTCCATTTACAATGGCGTTAATTTTGTTATCAAATCACCAAATCAAGATTTAATTGACGTTAGTTATCAGACATAAATTAAGCAATTTAACCATAAAATTTGCCACCATTTTTAAATTTAAGAACTAGGTTAAATTTTGCCACACTGATATAAATCATCTCCATCCACATGTTCTTTGTCTTCAACTCTTCACACAAATTCATGAGTGAACTTTTCATGGAAATTTCGATCCACCCTCATACCTTTCTCACCACTTTTCTTCGGTCATTTCCTTTCTCTCTCTCTCTCCTTTTTTTTTTTTTTTTTTTTTTTTGTAATATTTTTCGACACTAATTATATTTTTTATTTTATTTTTTCATAAGCTTATCAACTTATTTTTTTTAAATCTAACTTACTTTTTTAGTTTCATCTGATTTTTCTTAATTCAAACTCTTGTGTTATATATGATTTTTATCACATATGTTTCTTTAATTTTTGCTTTATAAGTATACTTTTTATTAGTTTCCTCCTTTATATTTTCATTTACATGTTTTATTCATATATTAATTTTATATTGTTTGGAAATTTGATATAATTAAAATCATATTTTTATAAGTTTATAATATTTGTTATATATTATTTCGTTGTCCATATTATGAAACTTTGTCAATAGCTTTTTGTAAGATTTGTTGTCTCAATTTTTTATTTTTATCATTTTCTATTATTTCTGGAAGAACATCAATAGATTGGCCAATTTATTTACTGTTCCATATTTATTCATTTCAATATGTTTTTGTGTAATCTTTTAGTGTTCGTTTTTGTTTCTTTACGTAAGTATACATTTAAGTCCATTCATATATTATGTCAAATTTGAAGATACGTGGAGGGCTAATTTCCACTAAGAATACTCAAAATTTATATTATTATTTGTTTTCACATTATTAATTTTCAAAAGATTTGGAATCTTTTGTTTTGTTGTCTCTTCACACTTCCTTTCAAGATACAAATAGAAAAATAATTTTGTTTGTGTAGAGTATCCATATAATATATGCTCAAGAATATCATTCAGAAGCCCCCAGGGCATTTCTCCAACTGGCTGACCAACAATTCATAAGGCTTGCTTCAGCGGCAAGGGTGGGGGTTCGAATCCCATTTGGAACTTGGATGGAAGTATTATCAAGAGTTTGTCTAAGGGTCATTTGTGGTCAAGACCCCTTTGTGCGCAGAGTGTACAGCAGTATGGTGGGATCCCGAGGCTTGGTGGAGGCACATCCCGCGATTTACATCCTTCAGGGTTCTAGGCATGGGTCCAGGATTAGTCTGGTGTAAGCTTGGACACCTGGGTTATCAAAAAAAAAAAAAAAAAAAAAAAAAAAAAAAAATATATCATTCAGAAAAATAATTCATTAGGAAAAAGTTACATAGTGCAAAAAAATGTTTTAGTTTTTAGTGTTAATTAATTCGGTATTCGGTTCTTTGTTTTTGTAATATCTTAATGGTTTTGTCATGGAAAAATTATGATTTTATTTTTGAAATTCTTTACCCCCTATTTTCTTCTTAATTCTTACTTGATAATTAAAATAGAATAATGTTTATAAAAAAAATTGAATAATAAATTGTTGATAGTTTTTATCTATTTTTCATATTTTCCTATGCAAGTCCTTAAGTTATCCATAAAGTCGAGTCATCTTTATACTTGGTTTCAAAAGTATGGATAAATGGGTAAAACTTTTCGTAATATTATATATTAGGGGCTTCAACATATCATCTAGAAATATATTACATTACAAAAGTTACATATTTTGTTAATTTTGTTGTGCATGCAACATTTTGAGTATAGAAAAATGTTAGTAAGTTTAGTGTCCTTAACCTAGCTCACTCACATCAGTAGTTAAGTTTTGCATTTGATTTATTTATTACAAATATCTAAGTAAAAAATAATAACAAATAAAATGTTACCAATAAGATCGATTATCGACTAAGATCATACATAGAAACAAAATTATAATATAATATAATATATAATTATATATAATTTTGATTATTATATTTCATCAATTTTAGAGGAGAAAATATATATTCATTATCTAGTGAAAATCATCACTACTAAATTCAATGAATGTTGTATATATGTTCTTTCGTTGTGCATGGAAGTATTTTACGAATATAAAATATAGAAATTGTCATGTCAAAATATTTATGTCTTTTAGTATTTATTATAAGTTAAGCCTGAAGTGCATACACATTAACCATATGGTAATTAACTCTAAGTATCGGATGACAATAGAATTGAAAAACTTTATATTACATTTAACTAAGCAGGCAAAATGATGGTATATAAAATATTTTAATTTATGTAAACTGAGTTTTTGCATCCGTGCATAGCACGGGTCACAAGCTAGTAAAAATAATACAAGAGTTCTCTGACACTTAAGAATAATCCATAATTTTTTTTTTGCATTTTACTCTAATAACAATAATTTATTGTTTTAAACATTAATTGCAACGAATATTTAATCTATCTAATAGTCTGAAAATATATAATTTGATTTTAATTAACTATATAGTCTTTATTTAGGAAAGTTGTTGGATGAAGAATGGCATGACGAAAATTGTCGGGTCCCAAGGTCTGAACTTTTTTTTCAACTTGGGAGAGGTTGTACTGACTGTTAATTAAATACTAGCTAATTAACATCTAATTAGTTAGTAATTAATATTTAGAGTAATTAATGTTTATGTGTTTCTGCTGCATGTATTTTGTGGATGTTTTGTGGAGGAGTACTATATTTATATTTTATTTTTTATTTTCTAATTAATATTAAAGTTATGTTTTAGGTTTTATCCTAATTTAAATAAATAATTTAAGTCATTTGGGATTCAAATTAATTTTTCACTAGTGCCCCTCTACCTATTGTATAAGTAATTCTTATGTAAATACATTTAATTTGAGATTGAGTAATATTCTTTGAGGAAAAATTGTAAAATTGGTCCTACATGTAACACCCCAATCCCACATTGATTGTGGATGAATTGTTTGAATGATTAATAAAGATTTGACCTACTTCTACTTGTCAACATGGGCTTAAGCATTTTGGGCTAGTGGACTAGAGCTCAACAATGTTGACAAGGCCAGAAGTGGGTCAAGGTCTTTACAAATGGTATCAGAGCCGACTTCGTGGTGTTATCCATGAGGGCGGTCTTGGGCTATTGATCTGGACTCGACGAGAACGTCGAGTATTTGAGTTGGGGAGATTGTAACACCCCAATCCCACATTGATTGTGGATGAATTATTTGAATGGTTAATAAAGACTTGACTTACTTCTATTTGTCAACATGGGCTTAAGCATTTTGGGCTAGTGGACTAGAGCTCAACAATGTTGACAAGGCCAGAAGTGGGTCAAGGTCTTTACACTACAACTATTGCTGGCTGGGAAGAAAGCTCTATAACTTTTCGAGTTGATATTATGGTCCTACAACTAGAATATTTTTGCAATTTTAGTTCTATTTTGGCCTTATTAGGAATTTTCGCCATCTATTTGCCTTGTAACCCAATCCTTCAAAGCGGTAAATTAAAGTTAATTGTTGAATTGAAAAAATTGCATAATTGATCCCATAACTATTGTTTGCTGCCAAAAAAGTCATGTAACTTCTCGGGCTGGTAATTTAGCCTTGTAACCAAATCAATCCCGAATTGGACTACATTGCCAACTCGAAAAGTTACAGGATCTCTTTTACCAGTGAGCCATAGTCACAGGGCCAATATTGTATTTTTTTCATTCTTTAATCAAATGACATGTGCAATACATATGCCTTGTGATTGGATGAATGTGGTCAAGCTCGGTTTGAGTAATTATGAGGTTATAGTACTAATTAAAAAACAAGAATACAAATAATATTGAAAGGGTAGTGAGCTAGAGAGAAAACATGTGAATTTACAATTTTTTTTTTTTTTTATTTTTTAAACTTTTTTTAGGGGATATTTTTTATTTTGATTTTTTTCTTTACATTTTTCATATGGAATTTTTCCGTCATAAAAAAAATATATATACCATAATTATTTGAGTAAATAGAAGGGTTTTACAAATTTTTTAAACGCCAATTTTTCAAGTAAATAGAGGGTTGAGTTATTGTTAATTTTCTAGTAAAGAAGGGGACTATAACAAATTTTAAATACAGGAATTATTTCAACGTTTTGTTAAGTAAACGACGTGTTAAATGCATGCACGATTAGGTTCCGAAGAAGAAAAGGTATCATCACCATTTTTTTCATTATTGCGTGATAATCTTATGAAATTTTGCAAAAGCGCTTGAAGCTCACATTCGTGTGGGAGGAAAAGGAGAGTAGTTATCTTTGGCTCTTTTACTTATAAAAATAATAAAGGAACAATAATTTTGTAATAAAAAAAAAACACACACACACATGGGTATTTTTGTATTTTACTCTAAATCAAATTAACACCTATTTGGCTATTACTCTTTAAGCTTCACTTTTTTCACCTTCCGCCCAACCCAAATTTACCCGATTCGTTTATTGCCGTACATACTAATTTTGTTTGGCTGTTAACACAATATATACTAACTACATTTGAACACCTTAGCATTTTCCTTTTATTAGTTTTTGTAAGCCTTGTCAATGTTATTATCCTATTAAATCCAATGCTTAATTTTATATAAACTATACAGATTTATTTTATGAAAATATACGTATTCCATGACGTGTCGTATCTTTAAGATTTTTTAGAAAACGAGTCGCCGAATCCGAATCTTGTCCAGTCTGAGTCGCCGAGTCCGTATCTTTGCAACGTAGATGTGCATATATATTGTCAATGATTTGCAGAAATAATTTGTTTTACAAGTACAAATCAAGTCTAGAGAGCAGTCAAAGAATATATATATATATATATATATATATATATATATATATATATTACATTATAATTTACTTTTATTACTCTTTAAACTTCACTTTTTTCACCTCCACCCGACCCAAACTTACCCGATTCGTTTATTGTCATACACATATAAGAGGCCGACTTTCGTCCCTGCTCGACGGGTGGGTCTTGCAGTCAAGCTCCCTTAAATTTTAAATTTTAAATTTTAAAAAATATATTTTTTGTAGGATTTATATTAAAATATTATTTGATCTATTAATCCTATTTATAAATTCAAATTAGTTAAATGGATATGTAAATGTATTAAATAAAATCTACAAATATGTCCGCACGTGTTTTATTCGACACAATTTTAAAATTGGCAATAATGTTGACTAATATCGTCAGTAAATTTGAATATGTGGGGTTATTTTGCCATCCTAAAATGTAATGAGGTAGAATTGCCCTACAATGTGCTCCGTATTTTATTCGAGCTAATTTTGAAATTGGACAACAATGTGGATTAAATCGTCAATAAATTTGCAGATGTGGGGTTATGTTGTCAACCTGAAATGTTATGGGATAGAATTGTCAGTCAACATAATTAATTGCATCAATTTTACTATAATACTTAATTGTCACGTCATCACTTTGCGGTGATTTTTAACGGCGGTACCAAAAGTGATTCAATTTCATAATTATGGTACCAAATGTGTCGACCTCGATTTTTATGGTACCATAAGTAAGAATCGGCATATAATTTGGTACCAAAAGTGCAAATCTCCATATTGTTATTATCTAATCAGGGTTTTGCATTTTGCACCCCCCGAAATATGAAAATTAAGCACTTTGCATCCCAACGTATAAACAATTTAGCACTTTCCACCCTCTTTTATTTTCTTCAAAAACACAGAAGGACAAAATAGGTAATTCATTTTTGGAACTTTGGTACTTTGCACCCCCGAAACACGAGAAATGGGCATTTTGTACCCTCGAAATATAATTAACACTTAGCACCCTCGAATTAAGAATAACTCATCAACTTGCACCCCCGAAACATGAGAAATGGACATTTTGAACACCTTAAACACCAAATTAGCACTTTACACCTCAAATTAAGAAAAACTCAACAACTAGCACCCCTCATTATTTTCAGGAAAGTTGACCACCGGGGACAAAAACCTAGGGACATTATTGGTAGTTCTTTTTCTTTGTTCTTAAAATTTGCAAAATACGATTATGAATACGATTATTTCGGGGGTGCAAAGTGCTAAATTTATATTTCGAGAGTATAAAGTGCCTATTTTCCATGTTTCGGGAATGCAAATTGCAAAAGCCCACAAAAATCATTTTATTAGCTTGTTGTACTCATTTGAAAATGAAGAGTTGACTAAGTCATTGTTTTTCATTTGAATTCATATAAAAGAATTTTTTTTTATATTGAAACAAACTTACCAAAATTAAAATCTCCACTACTTTTGAGTTATTTAAGTGTCTGTATATAGTTTAAACTATATACTATTTTTTTATTTAATTGAACTGTAGTTATTAATTACTATAGTTATAAGAAATATAGTTGTGTAATTCTATTACACAGATTGTTAAATGTCAACAAAAAATAGTTAAATTGATACCAATGTAATATATTAATTCGATATATTTTGATGTAACGATTTATTCATCATTTGAATTTTTTTTTTTTATTGAATTGAATATTCCATCCCTTGTGTGGAAGCATCTAAGTGTGTGGAAGTTCTAATATGATTTGAATCAAGATGACAATATGAGTCTGTCACAATTTCCTAAATTTTGTCATATAAGTATTTGCGACCATTAGGACATAGAAGAGAATGATACCCGACTAAGATCTCCTAAATTAGATGGTTATCAATGAGTTGTGACACAATCATGACAAAAAATAGGCCATTAATTATGAAGATAATTTGTGATTAATTACTTAAGAATGCCCTTATCATGAAAAGAAATCCGAGATAATCCTACAAATTATAACAAACTTTTTGGACATATGCCCCAATCAAGATTCAACTATATTTGTAAATGCATTTGAATTTTTTTTATTTGTCGCTTTGGAAAAAAAAATTGTTTATTTTATTTGTTGTTTTAGAATTTAAATGTAAAATTAATGTTCTTTTGCCAATTAATATAAATAAGTATTTTGTAAGACTTGAATCTAAGGTGTCATTTGCCTATACTACTTGGAAGTCTTGAGCTATATATGTCTCTTTCTTATAAATTATACTTGATAAAAAGATTTACGAATATTAAATTGAGTCATGCACGCTTAACTCAATAATAATTATATTTACCAGTCAACACGCCATGCAAGTTTGTCATGTTAAATTTTACAAATATTGTAACTGATTCTTTACAGATTAGAAAAAGTTAAAAAAAAAAAAACCGTACACTTCCTTTATTAAATTAACCTATCTCAGTTTAATATTCATCAAGTTAAATTTTGTAGGCCCAAGCCTCAGAGGTATCAAAGCATGCACTTGCTGGCCTGCCATTTAAAAAAGAAAAAATAGCATTGCAGATCACGAAGTTTACTAAAAAAGGGATGAAAATTTTTTGTAAGTAAAAAAGTATGTTTACATACTTATGCTCATTCACGGGCCTTTCATTTCCCTTTTATTAGATTTTTTTTTTTTTTTTTTTTTTATGTCTTGTCAATGTTATTAGCCTATTCCAATGCTTAATGTTAATGGGGGAAAACTCTATATTTTTCCTCTTTCAATCACACATTTCTGTCTACTATAAACTATGATTAAGAGCAAAAAAAAAAAAATCATATTAAAAACAATTTGATTTTAAGAAAAGGTGAGCAGCAAAACAAAACCGTGAGATTAAGTGAACTCATTTTCTTTTTTCTTTTTTTGTTTTGGTACAATTAATTGAACGCATGAAAGTGACCTTAATAATAATATTAAATCAGAATTGATCTACCATAAAATTGGAACTCATAGAATATCTTGTGAAAATAATAATTTGAGGTGAATTTGATTCGCTCACTGCACCCAAATAAATATAAGAGGAGTTGATTCAGAGGAAATTGGCTAAAATAGTCTAACTTGTTTTTATTTTTTAAGTAACAAAGGCGCCTAATGACGATGTCCAAGTATATTTTTTAATAGCTTCTTTAGACATGAAATTTGCAAATCTCCTAACTCAATTCATTATTTAATTCCATAAAGCTCAATGACACACTCTCAGTTATGTTAAAATGGTGTCAATCGATAATGATGATTGAGTTGTAAAATATTTTAAAATTCTCAATAGATTAAGATTTTTTTATTAACATGTTTGATTAATTTTGGGAATTTTTTTTTTTTTTTTTCGTTTTTTCCTATGGAATGTTTTCATTAGAAAATCAAAAATATATACCTGAATTATTTGAGCAAATAGGAGGGTTTGAAAAAAAAATTCTAAACGCCAATTTTTCAAGTAAACATAGGATTTAGTTATTGTTAGTTTTTCTTGTAAAGAAGGGGGCTTTAACAATTTTTAATTACATAAAGGAATTATTTTAACTCTTAGTGTTTAGTAAACGATGGGTTAAATGCATTTACAATTAGGTTCCGAAGAAGAAAAATTATCATTGTAATTATTTTTATTATTGCGTGATAATTTAATGAACTTTTGCGAAAGCGCTTGAAGCTCACGTTAGTGTGGGAGGAGAAGAAGAGTAGTTATCTATTTAACATTTATTAAAATAATACCCCATGTACTTTAAATTAGTGTTGGGCTTCTTAATTCATCAATATAGATTATCTGCTCAATGACCTTATAATTATGGGCTACTTGGGATAAAATTTATTTTGTGCAAATTGTGACAAAAATGGTGAGGGGTTCAAGTCGGATTCATGCAAGAAGAGAACTTAATTACAAATCTAAGAAAATATTTTCCTATTTCTTAATATTAATATAATTGAATTGTATTAATAAGTATTGAAGAATTAATATTCCCTCGGTTCCTTTTTAATTGTCCAAAATAATATGTTCTCGATAGATTAATGGTTAGCCTTTTTTTTAGAGATTTTTGATAAAAGTCCATAATCAGCTCGTAATCAAAATTTGTTAGTGTTTTCAACTTTAGAGAATTAAGTGGTTAAATTTAAAATTGGGGTGTTTGCACATAATACTTCAACTTCTTTGATATTTGGTTTAAAGACTGAAATGCCCCTAACCAAAACTCGTATTTATTACATGCATGGGACCTCCTAATTGGCATGATATATTGTCTATAAAAGGGTTTGGGCATGTTCACCTTTTCAATTCCTCATTCATACTCAATAGAATACAATACATTCACGCTGAAATGGCCAATGGGAATATCCATGACGTAGATTCTGAGTTGGAAATTCTCAATCAAGAGCTTCGTGAAGCCACTAACAAGTTAGAGACCTACGTGATGAGTAGAAGAACTAATTTCCCTGGTGCAATTGAGAATTTTAGGGAGGAGCGCATCCGTGCTGCCGCAGAGAAAGTCAGGGATTTGGAGGAACGAAAAAGGAATTTGGAGGCACGAAAAAGGATTTTGGATGAACGCCAAAGGGAAGCGGAGGAACGAGAGAGAAACTAAAGGAGAAATCCGTAACCGCCTCACAAGTTCGTCGAGTCTTTTTAATATTTCTAGTCCCTAAGCTTTGTTTGTCTTTCATTTTCCTTTAATTAGTGTTGTTTTTTTTTATGTCTTGTCAATGTTATTAGCTTATTCCAATTCCAATGCTTAATTGTAAGAACTTGTGAGGCTTTTTAATATTTCTAGTCGCAAAGCTCTGTTGGTCTTTCATTTTCCTTTTATTAGTTTTTTTTATGTCCATTCCAATGCTTAATTTTAAGGGGGGGGCACTATATTTTTCCTCTTTCAATCACCAATTTCTGTCTACTATAAATTATGATTAAGAGCCAAAAAAGAATCATATTAACAACAATTTGATTTTAAGAAAAGCTGAGCAGCAAAACAAAACCGTGAGATTAAGTGAACTCATTTTCTTTTTGTTTTGGTACAATTAATGGAACGCATGAAAACGACCTTAATAAAATAATATTAAATCAGAATCGATCTAGCTAGAACTGCTTCGGTTAATCCATAAAACTGGAACCCATACGAATATCTTGTGAAAATAATAATTTGAGGTGAATTTAACGACTGGTCTTAATTAACATATATGTAATTATTACTAATTAATACTAATACATGTATCAATTTCCACAGCGCACAATATATGTAATTAATTTGACTTGAGAAAAAATCTTCCACTCGATCGGGTAAAGTTGTAATACCTACTATTATTTTACCAAATGGAACAATAGAGTAATTATTATGTAAAGATTAATCGATATTATCCTTGTATTATAGCGCACGGCAAACTTTCGGATTATTATTAAATCAAGAGTACAAAGCGAAAATAATCCCTACATTCTTTTAATTAATTGGGAGTATAAGAATCTATATATAATATAAAGTTATTAACACCATGCAATCTCTTTACGTTATAATTTGATTCGCTCACTGCACCCAAATAAATATATGAGGAGTTGATTGAGAGAAAATTGGCTAAAATAGTCTAACTTGTTTATATTTTTTAAGTAACAAAGGGGCCTAATGATATGATGATGTCCAAATATATTTTTTAATAGCTTCTTTAGACATGAAATTTGCAAATCTCCTAACTCAATTCATTATTTAATTCCATAATGCTCAATGACACACTCTCATTATGTTAGAATGGTGTCAATCGATAATGATGATTGAGTTGTGTAATATTTTATGATTCTCAATAGGTTAAGTTTTTTTATTAACATGTCTGGTTAATTTTGGGAATTTTTTTTTTTTTTTTTTTTCAGTGGAATTTTTTTTGTTGGAAAATAAACAATATATACCAGAATTATTTAAGTAAATAGGAGGCTTTGAAAAAAAATTCTATACGCCAATTTTTCAAGTAAAGAGTTATTGTTAGTTTTTCTTGTAAAGAAGGGGGCTATAACAATTTTTAATTACATAAAGGAATTATTTCAACTTTTTTTGTTTAGTAAACGATGGGTTAAATGCATGTACAATTAGGTTCCGAAGAAGAAAAATTATCATTGTAATTGTTTTCATTATTGCGTCATAATCTAATGAACTTTCGCGAAAGCGCTTGAAGCTCACGTTCGTGTGGGAGGAGAAGAAGAGTAGTTATCTTTGGAGAGAATTTCACTTTTGGTACCACGATTTACTTTACTTTAAGGATTCGGTACCACAACTATTTCGTCCGACACATTTGGTACCACCTCCCATTTTTCCTCTTCCTGTAGCCCAAAATTCTGCGCATATTCCCATCGCATCCCAGTCACCGGCGATAATAATTTTCAGTCCATCAGTTGGAAAGCTCTTCCATAAGCGAGTTCAACAGTACAATCAATTTGAAGATTGGATTTGTGTAGACAAAGAAATCAGAGATCGTAGGTGCCGACGAAAGTTTTGGATTTGGTTTTGAGGAGTGAGGAACCATAACTATTGTTTGCTGCCAAAAAAGTCATGTAACTTCTTGGGCTGGCAATTTAGTCTTAATTAACATATATGTAATTATTACTAATTATTACTATTTCCACAGCGCACAATATAAATAATTAATTTGACTTGAGAAAAAATCTTCCACTCGATCGGGTAAAGTTGTAATACCTAGTATTTTTTACTAAATGAAACAGTTGAGTAAATTATTTTATAAAGATTAATCGATATTATTCTTATATTAGAGCGCACGACAAACTTTCGGATTATTATTTAATCAAGAGTATAAAGCGAAAATAGCACCTACATTATTTTAAGTAATTGGGAGTATAAGAATCTAGGTACGATCCCAGGCCGCCGTCGGCTTGTGATTTGGGTGGGGAGGGGGGATGGGATTTGGGGTGTAGGGATGGGTTTTTTTTAAAAAAAAATTATAATTATTTTGTTAATAATATATAAATATAGTTTTTTAATAAATATTAATTATATTAATATTTTTATATATAGTTTAGATTTAATTAATATTTTGTCGGATATATATTAACGTATTATTTGGTCTATTAATATTATTTATAAAACTAAATTAATTAAATAAATATGTAAATATAATAAGTAAAATCTCTAAATTGATCCACATGTGTCTTATTCGAACCTTTTTTGAAATTGAGCAACAATATGGACTAAAATTATTAGTAAATTTGAAGTTGTGGAGCTATTTTGACAACCTGAAATGTTATAAGGTAGAATTGTCTGTCAACATAAGTAATGGTATCAATTTTGCAATAACATTTAACTGCCACTTCATCAGTTAACGTCTATTTTTAATGTTGGTACCAAATGTGATTGATTTCTTAAACTATGGTACCAAATGTGTCGGCCTCGATTTTTGTGGTACCACAAGTGAGAATCGCCATATAGCTTGGTACAACAAATGCAATTGTCTAAATCTCAATAGATTAAGTTTTTTTATTAACATGTTTGATTAATTTTAGGAATTTTTTATTTTGATTTTTTTTTCATTTAGTTTTTCTAGTAAAGAAGAGGGCTATAACAAATTTTAAATACATAGAGGAATTATTTCAACTTTTTTGTTAAGTAAACGATGGGTTAAATGCATGTAAAATTAGGTTTCGAAGAATAAAAAGTATCATTATCATTGTTCTCATTATTTCGTGATAATCTGATGAACTTCTGCGAAAGCGCTTGAAGTACACATTCGTGTGGAGGGTGAAGGAGAGTAGTTATCTTTGGCTAATTAACATATATAATCTTTTACTAATAAAAATAATATAGGAACAATAATTTTGTAATTAAAAAAAACACATGGGTATTTTTGTATTTTACTCTAAATAAAATTAACACCTATTAGACTATTACTCTATAAACTTCACTTTTTTCACCTCCACCTGACCAAAACTTACCCGATTCGTTTATTGTCATACATATCTAACTTTATTATTTTATTAAATATTAAATATATTAATACGATTACATAAATTTTAAATTTTAAAAAATGTATTTTTTGTAGGATTTATATTAAAATATTATTTGATCTATTAATATTATTTATAAATTCAAATTAGTTAAATGGAAATGTAAATATATTAAATAAATCTCCAAATTGGTCCGCACGTGTTTTATTCGACACAATTTTAAAATTGGCAATAATGTGGACTAATATTGTCAGTAAATTTGAAGATGTGGGGATATTTTGTCATCCTGAAATGTATGAGGTAGAATTGTCCTACAATGTGGTCTGCACGTATTTTATTCGAGCTAATCTTGAAATTGGACAACAATGTGGATTAAAATTGTCAATAAATTTGAAGGTGTGGGGTTATTTTGCCAACCTGAAATGTTAAGGGATAGAATTGTCAGTTAACATAAGTAATTGCATCAATTTTACTATAATACTTAACTGTCACGTCATCACTTTGCGGTGATTTTTAACGGTGGTACCAAAAGTGAATCAATTTCATTATTATGGTACCATATGTGTCGACCTCGATTTTTATGGTACCACAAGTAAGAATCGGCATATAGTTTGGTACCACAAGTGCAAATCTCTCTATTTTTATTATCTAAAAACTCCATGCTTTAACATTGTATTGGCAAAAATCAGGCTTTTTGCATTTTGCACCCCCAAAATATGAAAAATAATCACTTTGCACCCCCAACGTATGAACAATTCAGCACTTTGCACCCTCTTTTATTTTTTTCAAAAAACATAAGGACAAAATAGGTAATTCATTTTTGAAACTTTGGCACATTGCACCCCCGAAACACGAGAAGTGGACATTTTGTACCCTCGAAATAGAATTAATACTTAGCACCCTCGAATTAAGAATAACTCAGCAACTTGCACCCCCAAAACACGAGAAATGGACATTTTGAACACCTTAAACACCAAATTAGCACTTTACACCTCAAATTAAAAGAAACTCAACAACTAGCACCCCTCATTTTTTTCAGCAAAGTTGACCACCTGGGACAAAAACTTAGGGACAATATAGGTAGTTCTTTTTCTTTTTTCTTAAAATTTGCAAAATACGATTATGAATACTAGAATATTCATCTGCAAAATCTATTTTAACATATTTCTTTAATTACCAATTTTTCAAATGTCCACAAAATATCCAAAAAAATCAAAAAGTTTCTGGAAAGTTAATACATAAATTGAGTATTCTAGTATTCATAATTGTATTATTAAATTTAAGGAAAAAAAGAAAATGAATTACCTATTTTGTCCCTAGGTTTTTGCCCCCGGTGGTCAACTTTGCCCAAAAAAACGAGGGGGGCTAGTTGTTAAGTTTTTCTTAATTTGATGTGCAAAGGGCTAATTTTGTGTTTAGGGGGTTCAAAGTGTCCATTTCTCGTGTTTGGGGGGGCAAGTTAATGGGTTGTTCTTAATTCGATGGTGCAAAGTGTTAATTCTATTTCGGGGGTGCAAAGTGTCAAATATTCAAAGATAAATTACCTATATTGTCCCTAGGTTTTTTGAAGAAAATAAAAGAGGGTGCAAAGTGCTGAATTGTTCATATATTGGGGGTGCAAAGTGCTAAATTTATATTTCGAGGGTGCAAAATATCTATTTTCCATGTTTCGGGAATGCAAAGTGCAAAAACCCGCAAAAATCATTTTATTAGCTTGTTGTACTGATTTGAAAATGAAGAGTTGACTAAGTCATTGTTTTTCTTTTTAATTCATATAAAAGAATTTTATTTTTATATTGAAACAAACTTACCAAAATAAAAATCTCCACTACTTTGAGTTATTTAAATGTCTGTATATATAGTTTATACTATACTAAATACTAGCTAATTAACATCTAATTAGTTGGTAATTAATATGTACATTAATTTTAGAGTAATTATTTTTTATGTGTTTCTGCTGATTGTATTATCTGGATGCTTTGTTAAACAAAATATTCTTCTAAAATATCCTTAACTTCTCAGGCTGGCAATTTAGTCTTGCAACCAAATCAATCCCGAATAGGACTAAATTGCCAGCTCGAAAAGTTAGAGGATCTTTTTACCAGCGAGCAATAGTCACAGGGCCAATATTGCAATTTTTTCATTCTTTAATCAAATGAAATGTGTAATACATATGATTTGAGATTGAATAAATGTGGTCAAGCTCGGTTTGAGTAACCCTATTTTGTAGCGATTTCTCATATTTGTTAACTTAGACACGAATAGACCAATTGGCAGCTACGTTACTAACAAAGTCAATCGAAAATAAAAAAAAAAAATGAAATTGGATGAAGCACAATCTTCTATATATAAATTATTTGATGCAGAAAAAAAAAAACTTTTCACTAGAACACAATAATAGTTCAAAAGATTTAATTTTTTAGAGAAAAATCAATTAATATCTGGACCCAAATACTAAAGTAAAATTAACTAAAAGTCCAAAATCCAGCATGTTAGATCCACCAATCGGATAGGATCCACGGATGACCCGAATCGTTAGAAGATCCGTGCGCCTCCTTTTTAAGAGAAAAGGTGTGTCGGTTCTGTTTAACATGAACCGTTTGCACCTGTTCGGACCAAATGGTCTATCCGAATAAACATACCCCTTTAAATCCAACCTTTCAATTGCTATAAATAGGAGAAGAATCTGGCTAATTCTTAAGGAGATTGCATCCGCAGCCTTAGTCTTATTTCATTTTATCTTCTCTTTTCCGATATCAATTCAGTGTGTTAATTTACATTTTTACTTACTTGATTATGTTTTTAAAACATATAAATATAGTTTAAAAATCTTCTCGAATAAATAAAATTAAATCTGTTTCTTTTAAAATTAAGCCAATTTTTTCTATTTAAGTTTCGAGAATTTTCATATAAAATAATAATCGGATTCTGATTGTATTTTAAGTCTAAGAACTTTAATTATTTTATTCAAATAAATTGAATTCATTTATTTAGCTTAAAAATAAGTCATTGTTTTTCTTTTTTATTCAAATAAAAGAATTGTATTTTTAAATTGAAACAAACTTACGAAAATTAAAATCTCCACTACCTTGAGTATTTCAAGTTTTTGTATATATAGTTTTATACTAGATACTATTTTGTTATTTAATTGAACTATAGTTATTAATTACTATAGTTATAAGATAGATAGTTGTGTATTCTATTACACAAATTGTTAAACGCCACCAACAAATAGTTCAGTATCAATGTAATAGATTCATTCGATATAGTTTTGATGTAACGATATTTTGCAATTTGAATTTTTTTTTTATATTGAATTGAATATTCTACCCATGATGTGGAAGCATCTAAGTGTGTGAGAACTCTAATACGATCTGAAGCAAGATGATAATACTAGTCTTTCACAATTTTCAATCTCATATAAGTATTTGCGACCATTAGGACATAGAAGAGCATGATACCCGACTAAGATCTTCTAAATTAGACGGTTATCAAAGAGTTGTTATAGAATCATGACAAAAAATAGTCCATTAATTATGGGGATAATTTGAAATTAATTACTTAAGAATGCCCTTATCATGACAAGAAATCCGAGATAATCCTACAAATTATACGAAACTTTCTCGACATATGCCCCAACCAAGATATAACTATTTTTGTCAATGATTTTGAATTTTTTTTTTTATTTGTCGCTTTGGCAAAAAAATTTTGTTTTACTTTTATTTATCATTTTAGGATTTCAATGTAAACTTAATGTTCTTTTACCAATTTTACCTTTTTACTAATACTTGTCAGTAATGCTAATTAATGTTAAGATTATTTGATTAAAATGATATTTAGAAATTTTCGCTTAAAAAAAGTGGTTATTTATGACATTCCTTAATTCGTGTGCAATCATCCATTACGACAAATAAAAAAACGGAGGGATGTACTTAGTTTGTATAAATGGCTGGGCATACTTTTATTAAGCTAATATTGGTGCTTGTTTTATGTTTTTCACACCTTATCTGCATGAATGGTGCCGCCCCAGTTACAAGAAATTAATTCCAGGCAAATGTTGTAGCAAACAAAGTTCACTACATGGCACTCAAAAAATTATTAATTATAAGTTATAATCCCTCAGTTTTTTAAACGTAATGCAATCCTCCAAAATGAAAAATGAATTAAAAAAAATGGAGGAAATATACATTAGCCTCTCTTCCAATGAATTAATAGAGAAAAATATGAATTTACCACGTGTGTTGTATTTTATTGCCAAAAAATCCTCTATGTTATTTTTATTAACAAAAAACTCTACGTATGGGAAAAAATTATTTTATTAGCTCGTTGTACCCATTTGAAAATGAAGATTTGACTATGGGGATTATTGCAAAGATTTGGGGGAGGGTCATCGGCATTTTTTAATGAAAAATAGTGTTGTCGCATTTTATTGCAACGAAATAAAATAACATCTAGGAGTATATTTGTCACTTTTCATATAAATCATGAAAAATACTTGAACTTAGAGCATGTGATTAAAACACACTATGGTAATCGAGGGCTAAATATATTTGACCTTTTACTAATAAAAATAATACAAGTGTTCTCTGACACTTAAGAATAATCCAGGGATTGTTTTTGCATTTTCCTCTATAATATTTATTGTTTTAAACATTCATTGCAACGAATATTTAATATATCTTCGGCCTGAAAATATATAATTTGATATATTATTATTATTAAATCTCTTAAAACTATTTAGATTATATATATATATATATATATATATTATTTTATATAAAATCTAAAAAAATATCAATTAAATTTATCCAATGAAATATCTATCCAATAAATTTAATTGAGATATATTTTTTTGGATTTTATAGAAAATATTATTTAGTTTATATATATTATATATAAAATCTAATTAGTGTAAGAGATTTAATTATAATAATATATAAAATTTACAAATAGGATTTATAATTAATTATATTTGAAAATCGGACTAAAATGCATCAAACTTGTGAATTTAGAGGTAAATTTATCGGCCATAAAATATGTGGGGCAAAGTTTGGCAGCAATCTATACTTCTGCAAATGGTCTATATATCAATTTTTCTTTCAAAAAATGATGGAAATACCAAATGTGTATGTCCTTAAAGTTATGGTAACTTTATCATAAAGAGCTACTCCAGGTATTACCCGAAATTCTCTCCAATTTATAGAAAAATTATAGTAGCTCATCTAGGTGACTTGAGAAACTTGTATTATTCACCCATTTAATTTTGGTGACAATATAAGGATGATGGTTTGGAGATATACAAAAGGAGGAGTCCTGGATTTAGTTTTTTATTTTCTATTTTCTAATTATTATTAAAGTTATGTTTTAGGTTTTATCCTAATTTAAATAAATAATTTAAGTCAGTTGGGATTTTAAATTAATTTTTCACTAGGGCCCCTCTACATATTGTATAAGTAATTCTTATGTAAATACATTTAATTTGAGATTGAGTAATATTCTTTGAGGAAAAATTGTAAAATTGATCCTACAATTATTGCTTGCTGGGAAGAATTTTCTACAACTTTTCGAGTTGATATTATAGTCCTATAAATAAAATATTTTTGCAATTTTAGTTTTATTTTGGCCTTATTATAAATTTTCGCCATCTATTTGCCTTGTAACCCAATCCTTCAACACGAAAAATTAAAGTCAATTGTTGAATTGAAAAAATTACAAAATTGATCCCATAACTATTGTTTGCTGCCAAAAAAGTCATGTAACTTCTCAAGCTGGCAATTTAGTCTTGTAACCAAATCAATCCCGAATTGGACTAAATTGCCAACTCGAAAAGTTACAGGATCTCTTTTACCAGTGAGCAATAGTCATAGGCCAATATTGTAATTTTGTCACTCTTTAATCAAATGACATGTGCAATACATATGCCTTTTGATTGGATGAATGTGGTCAAGCTCGGTTTGAGTAATCCTATTTTGTAGCGATTTTTTATTTTTGTTTACTTAGACTCGGAATTACCAATTGGCAGTTACGTTACTAACAAAGTCAATCAAAAATATAAAATGAAACTGGATGAAGCTCAATGTTCTGTATATTAATTATTCGATGTAAAAGAAAAGATTTTCACTAAAACTCATGAACCAAATATAGTTTCATAGGATAGTCACAATTAATCTACAGATTGATATTTAGATAAAGTCAAAAGATTTTACATATTAAAAATTAATAGATACAAAAATAATAACTTAAATAAAAAAATAAAAATGCTTAGATATTAAATTTCTTTAACTGTTAAATAAACAAACAGAAAAAAGTAGCTCATAAGCTACCTAGTGTTCTTTTTTTAAATCTTAGTGGTGTTAACTCTTATTAAGTTTACTGATTTAGAAAATAATTCATTTAAATAAATGAGTAAACAATTTTTAATATATATAAAACATTATTATAAAAATTCTATTTAATTTATTGTTATACAATTTAAATTGTTAATAAATATGTAAATAACTTTTTGTTTTGTGTTCGAGTAAACATACACTTTAGTTGTTTTGTATAGATTCCTCAAATATTCTCATTAATTTGAAAAGAAAAAAAATATATCCACTTTTGCGAAAGTAATTTTTTTAAAATTTTTTTCTTAATTTTTAGTAGAAGTTATTTTTCTTTTATCGGAATTGATTTGTAATTTGATGATATTAATGTAATTTGTTTCTCTATTAAAAAAAAAAGTCAAGAGGTCCAAAAGTGCTAAAATTTGGGCCAATGTTATTTTTTTAGTTGGACTTAATTTGGACTACAATTGCAGCAATTAAGTACGCATGAATAATTTTGCGAACCCAAATATATATGGTTTAAAACTATGAAAGAACATTAATTGTGACATCATTATGGATAAAACTTCTTCTAAAACAATAAATAACAAGGTAGAAAATATATATAAATTAAGTCGAGAATGATCCTGACATAAAAAAAGGTAAAAAATTATGAGGTTATAGAACTAATTAAAAAACAAGAATACAAATAATATTGAAAGGGTAGAGGTAAAAAGAAAACATGTGAATTTTACAAATTTTTTAAATGCCAAATTTTCAAATAAACAGAGGGTTGAGTTATTGTTAATTTTTCTTGTAAAGAAGGGGACTATAACAAATTTTAAATATAGGAATTATTTCAACGTTTTGTTAAGTAAATGACGTGTTAAATGCATGCACAAATAGGTTTCGAAGAAGAAAAAGTATCGTTATCATTTTTTGCATAATTACGTGATAATCTTATGAACTTTTGCAAAAGCGCTTGAAGCTCACATTCGTGTGGAGGAGAAGAAAAGTAGTTATCTTTGGCTCTTTTACTTATAAAAATAATATAGGAACAATAATTTTGTAATAAAAAAAACATAAACAAAAAAACACATGGGTACTTTTGTATTTTACTCCCAATAAAATTAATACCTCTATATTTGATTTTACGGTAATTTTCTCATATTGCAGGAAGTATGAACCTAGTACGAAAATCCCAGGCAAATGTTGTAGCAAACAAAGTTCACTACATGGCATTCAAAAAATTATTAATTATAAGTTATACTCCCTCAGTTTTTTAAACGTAATTATGAGCTAATTAAAAAACAAGAATACAATAATATTGAAAGGGTAGAGCTAGAGAGAAAACATGTGAATTTACAATTTTTTTAATTATTTAAACTCTTTTTAGGGGATATTTTTTATTTTGATTTTTTTCTTTACATTTTTCCTATGAAATTTTCCGTTGGAAAAAAAATATATATACCAAAATTATTTGAATAAATAGGAGGGTTTTACAAATTTTTTAAACGCCAAATTTTCAAGTAAATAGAGGATTGAGTTGTTGTTAGTTTTTCTAGTAAAGAAGGGGACTATAACAAATTTTAAATACATATAGGAATTATTTCAACGTTTTGTTTAGTAATTAAACGACGGGTTAAATGCATGCACAATTAAGTTTCGAATAAGAAAACGTATCATTATCATTTTTTACATTATTGCGTGATAATCTTATGAACTTTTGCAAAAGCGCTTGAAGCTCACATTCGTGTGGGAGGAGAAAGTGAGTAGTTATCTTTGGCTCTTTTACTTATAAAAATAATATAGGAACAATAATTTGAGTGAATAGCAAATTATCTCCCTGTGTTATTCTAAATAGGCAATTTAACTCCCTGTGATAAATAAAAGGGCAAATTAACTCCCTTTGATAAGAAAAATGGCAAAATACCTCCATATATTTTTATAAAAGAAGCACATTGCCTCCCTCTAAATTGCTTATTAATTCATATCATAGCTAAATTGAACTAAATTAATTAAATAAATATGTAAATATAATAAGTAAAATCTCTAAATTGATCAACATGTGTCGTATTCGAACCGTTTATGAAATTGAGCAACAATGTAGACTAAAATTATTAGTAAATTTGAAGATGTCGAGTTAATTTGACAAGCTGAAATGTTATAAGGAAGAATTGTCTGTCAACATAAGTAATGGAATCAATTTTGCAATAACATTTAACTGTCACGTCATCAATTCACGTCCATTTTTAATGTTGGTACCAAAAGTGATTGATTTCTTAAATTGTGGTACCAAATGTGTCGACCTCGATTTTTGAGGTACCACAAGTGAGAATCGCCATATAGTTTGGTACAACAAATGCAATTGTCTAATTCTCAATAGATTAAGTTTTTTATTAACATGTTTGATTAATTTTAGGAATGTTTTATTTTGATTTTTTTTCATTTAATTTTTCTAGTAAAGAAGAGTGCTATAACAAATTTTAAATACATAGAGGAATTATTTCAATTTTGTTTAAGTAAACGATGGGTTAAAGGCATGTAAAATCAGGTTTCGAAGAATAAAAATTATCATTATCATTGTTTTCATTATTGCGTGATAATCTGATGAACTTTTGTGAAAGCGCTTGAAGTACACGTTCGTGTGGAAAGAGAAAGAGAGTAGTTATCTTTGGCTAATTAACATTTATAATCTTTTAGTAATAAAAATAATATAGGAACAATAATTTTATAATAAAAAAAAAATACATGGTTAATTTTGTATTTTACTCTAAATAAAATAAACACCTATTAGGCTATTACTCTATAAACTTCACTTTTTTCACCTCCACCCGACCCAAACCTACCCGATTCGTTTATTGTCATACATATCTAACTTTATTATTTTATTAAATATTAAATATATTAATACGAATATAAAAATTTTAAATTTTAAAAAATATATTTTTTGTAAGATTTATATTAAAACATTATTTGATCTATTAATATTATTTATAAATTCAAATTAGTTAAATGGAAATGTAAATATATTAAATAAATCTCCAAATTGGTCCGCACGTGTTTTAATCGACACAATTTTAAAATAGGCAATAATGTGGACTAAAATGTTATGGGATAGAATTGTCAGTCAACATAAGTAATTGCATCAATTTTACTATAATACTTAACTGTCACGTCATCACTTTGCGGTGATTTTTAACGGCGGTACCAAAAGTGATTCAATTTCATAATTGTGGTACCAAATGTGTCGACCTCGATTTTTATGGTACCACAAGTAAGAATCGGCATATTGTTTGGTACCACAAGTCCAACTCTCTCTATTTTTATTATCTAAAAACTCCATGCTTTAACATTTTATTGGCAAAAATCAGGTTTTTTGCATTTTGCACCCCCAAAATATGAAAAATAAACACATTGCACCCCCAACGTATGAATAATTTAGCACTTTGCACCCTCTTTTATTTTCTACAATAAACATAAAGAAAAAATAGGTAATTCATTTTTGGAACTTTGTCATTTTGCTCCCCCAAAACACGAGTGTACCCTCAAAATAAAGTTAACACAAAACACCCTCGAATTAAGAATAACTCGGCAACTTGCACCCCAGAAACACGAGAAATGGACATTTTGAACACCCTAAACACCAAATTAGCACTTTACACCTCAAATTAAGAGAAACTCAACAACTAGCACCCCCTATTTTTTCCAGCAAAGTTGACGACCGGGGACAAAAATTTAGGGACAATATAGGTAGTTCTTTTTCTTTTTTCTTAAAATTTGCATACGATTATAAATACTAGAATATTCATCTGCAAAATCTATTTTAACATATTTCTTTAATTACCAATTTTTCAAATGTCCACAAAATATCCAAAAAAAATCAAAAAGTTTCTAGAAAGTTATTGCATAAATTGACTTAATCATATCACCAATATAAATTTTAAGATGGAGAGAGAAATGAGTATTCTAGTATTCCTAATTGTATTATTAAATTTAAAAAAAAAAATTACCTATTTTGTCCCTAGGTTTTTTGCCCCCGATGGTCAACTTTGCCCAAAAAAACGAGGGGGTGCTAGTTGTTAAGTTTTTCTTAATTTGAGGTGCTAAGTGCTAATTTTGTGTTTATGGGGTTCAAAGTGTCCATTTCCTCGTGTTTTGGGGGGCGCAAGTTAATGGGTTGTTCTTAATTCGAGGGTGCTAAATGTTAATTCTATTTCGGGGGTGCAAAGTCCCAAATATCCAAAAATAAATTACCTATTTTGTCCCTAGGTTTTTTGAAGAAAATAAAAGAGTGTGCAAAATGTTGAATTGTTCATATATTGGGGGTGCAAAGTGCTAAATTTATATTTTATGAGTGCAAAATATCTATTTTCCAAGTTTCGGGGATGCAAACTACAAAAACCCTCAAAAATCATTTTATTAGCTTGTTGTACTGATTTGAAAATGAAGAGTTGACTAAGTCATTGTTTTTCTTTTTAATTCATATAAAATAATTTTATTTTTATATTCAAACAAACTTACCAAAAATAAAATCTCCACTACTTTGAGTTATTTAAGTGTCTGTATATATAGTTTATACAATATACTATTTTGTTATTTAATTGAACTATAGTTATTAATTACTATAGTTATAAGAAATATAGTTGTGTAATTTTATTACACAAATTGTTAAATGCCACCAACAAATAGTTAAATTGATGCAATTGTAATAGATTCATTCGATATAATTTTGATGTAACAATATATTCACGTTTTGTTAAGTAAACGATTAGGTTCTCAAGCTGGCAACTTAGTCTTGTAACCAAATCAATCCCGAATTGGACTAAATTGCCAACTCGAAAAGTTACAGGATCTCTTTTACCAGTGAGTAATAGTCATAGGGCCAATATTGTAATTTTGTCACTCTTTAATCAAATTACATGTGCAATACATATGCCTTTTGATTGGATGAATGTGGTCAAGCTCGGTTTGAGTAATCCTATTTTGTAGCGATTTTTTATTTTTGTTTACTTAGACTCAGAATTACCAATTGGCAGTTACATTACTAACAAATTCAATCAAAAATATAAAATGAAACTGGTTGAAGCTCAATGTTCTGTATATTAATTATTCGATGTAAAAGAAAAGATTTTCACTAAAACTCATGAACCAAATATAGTTTCATAGGATAGTCACAATTAATCTACAGATTGATATTTAGATAAAATCAAAATATTTTACATATTAGAAATTAATAGATACAAAAATAATAACTTAAATAAAAAAATAAAAATGCTTAGATATTAAATTTTTTGAACTGTTAAATAAACAAACATAAAGAAATTAGATCATAAGCTACCTAGTGTTCTTTTATTAAATCTTAGTGGTTTAACTCTTATTAAGTTTACTGATTTAGAAAATAATTCATTTAAATAAATGAGTAAACAATTTTTAATATATATAAAACATTATTATAAAAATTCTATTTAATTTATTGTTATACAATTTAAATTATTAATAAATATGTAAATAACTTTTTGTTTTGTGTTCGAGTAAACATACACTTTAGTTGTTTTGTATAGATTCCTCAAATATTCTCATTAATTTGAAAACAAAAAAAAATATATCCACTTTTGCGAAAGTAATTTTTTTTAAATTTTTTCTTAATTTTTAGTAGAAGTTATTTTTCTTTTATCGGAATAGATTTGTAATTTGATGATATTAATGTAATTTGTTTCTCTATAAAAAAAAAAAGTCAAGAGGTCCAAAAGTGCTAAATTTTGGGCCTTATTTTTTTAGTTGGACTTAATTTGGACTACAATTGCAGCAATTAAGTACGCATGAATAATTTTGCGAACCCAAATATATATGGTTTAAAACTGTGAAAGAACATTAATTGTGACATCATTATGGATAAAACTTCTTCTAAAACAATTAATAACAAGGTAGAAAATATATATAAATTAAGTAGAGAATGATCCTGACATAAAAAAAGGTAAAAAATTATGAGGTTATAGAACTAATTAAAAACAAGAATACAAATAATATTGAAAGGGTAGAGCTAGAGAGAAAACATGTGAATTTTACAAATTTTTTAAATGCCAAATTTTCAAGTAAATCGAGGGTTGGGTTATTGTTAATTTTTCTTGTAAAGAAGGGGACTATAACAAATTTTAAATACAGGAATTATTTCAACGTTTTGTTAAGTAAATGATGTGTTAAATGCATGCACAATTAGGTTTCGAAGAAGAAAAAGTATCATTATCATTTTTTGCATAATTACGTGATAATCTTATGAACTTTTGCAAAAGCGCTTGAAGCTCACATTCGTGTGGGAGGAGAAGAAAAGTAGTTATCTTTGGCTCTTTTACTTATAAAAATAATATAGGAACAATAATTTTGTACTAAAAAAAACATAAACAAAAAAACACATGGGTACTTTTGTATTTTACTCCCAATCAAATTACCACCTATATATTTGATTTTACGGTAATTTTCTCATATTGCAGGAAGTATGAACCTAGTACGAAAATCCCAGGCAAATGTTGTAGCAAACAAAGTTCACTACATGGCATTCAAAAAATTACTAATTATAAGTTATACTCCCTCAGTTTTTTAAACGTAATTATGAGCTAATTAAAAAACAAGAATACAATAATATTGAAAGGGTAGACGCAGAGAGAAAACATGTGAATTTACAATTTTTTTAATTATTTAAACTCTTTTTAGGGGATATTTTTTATTTTGATTTTTTTCTTTACATTTTTTCCTATGAAATTTTCCGTTGGAAAAAAAATATATATACCAAAATTATTTGAGTAAATAGGAGGGTTTTACAAATTTTTTAAACGCCAAATTTTCAAGTAAATAGAGGATTGAGTTGTTGTTAGTTTTTCTAGTAAAGAAGGGGACTATAACAAATTTTAAATACATATAGGAATTATTTCAACGTTTTGTTTAGTAATTAAACGACGGGTTAAATGCATGCACAATTAAGTTTCGAATAAGAAAACGTATCATTATCATTTTTTACATTATTGCGTGATAATCTTATGAACTTTTGCAAAAGCGCTTGAAGCTCACATTCGTGTGGGAGGAGAAAGAGAGTAGTTATCTTTGGCTCTTTTACTTATAAAAATAATATAGGAACAATAATTTGAGTGAATAGCAAATTATCTCCCCGTGTTATTCTAAATAGGCAATTTAACTCCCTGTGATAAATAAAAGGGCAAATTAACTCCCTGTGATAAGAAAAATGGCAAAATACATCCATATGTTTTTATAAAAGAAGCACATTGCCTCCCTCAAAATTGCTTATTAATTCATATCATAGCTAAATTGAACTAAATTAATTAAATAAATATGTAAATATAATAAGTAAAATCTCTAAATTGATCAACATGTGTCGTATTCAAACCGTTTATGAAATTGAGCAACAATGTAGACTAAAATTATTAGTAAATTTGAAGATGTCGAGTTAATTTGACAAGCTGAAATGTTATAAGGAAGAATTGTCTGTCAACATAAGTAATGGAATCAATTTTGCAATAACATTTAACTGTCACGTCATCAATTCACGTCCATTTTTAATGTTGGTACCAAAAGTGATTGATTTCTTAAATTGTGGTACCAAATGTGTGGACCTCGATTTTTGTGGTACCACAAGTGAGAATCGCCATATAGTTTGGTACAACAAATGCAATTGTCTAATTCTCAATAGATTAAGTTTTTTTATTAACATGTTTGATTAATTTTAGGAATGTTTTATTTTGATTTTTTTTCATTTAATTTTTCTAGTAAAGAAGAGTGCTATAACAAATTTTAAATAAATAGAGGAATTATTTCAATTTTGTTTAAGTAAACGATGGGTTAAAGGCATGTAAAATCAGGTTTCGAAGAATAAAAATTATCATTATCATTGTTTTCATTATTGCGTGATAATATGATGAACTTTTGTGAAAGCGCTTGAAGTACACGTTCGTGTGGAAAGAGAAGGAGAGTAGTTATCTTTGGCTAATTAACATTTATAATCTTTTAGTAATAAAAATAATATAGGAACAATAATTTTATAATAAAAAAATACATGGGTATTTTTGTATTTTAATCTAAATAAAATAAACACCTATTAGGCTATTACTCTATAAACTTCACTTTTTTCACCTCCACCCGACCCAAACCTACCCGATTCGTTTATTGTCATACATATCTAACTTTATTATTTTATTAAATATTAAATATATCAATACTAATATAAAAAAATTTAAATTTTAAAAAATATATTTTTTGTAAGATTTATATAAAAACATTATTTGATATATTAATATTATTTATAAATTCAAATTAGTTAAATGGAAATGTAAATATATTAAATAAATCTCCAAATTGGTCCGCACGTGTTTTAATCGACACAATTTTAAAATAGGCAAAATGTGGACTAAAATGTTATGGGATAGAATTGTCAGTCAACATAAGTAATTGCATCAATTTTACTATAATACTTAACTGTCACGTCATCACTTTGCGGTGATTTTTAACGGCGGTACCAGAAATTGGTAATTCAATTTTGGAACTTTGTCATTTTGCACCCCCAAAACACGAGTGTACCCTCAAAATAAAGTTAACACTTAACACCCTCGAATTAAGAATAACTCGGAAACTTGCACCCCAGAAACACGATAAATGGACATTTTGAACACCCTAAACACCAAATTAGCCCTTTACACCTCAAATTAAGAGAAACTCAACAACTAGCACCCCCCATTTTTTCCAGCAAAGTTGACGACCGGGGACAAAAATTTAGGGACAATATAGGTAGTTCTTTTTCTTTTTTCTTAAAATTTGCATACGATTATGAATACTAGAATATTCATTTGCAAAATCTATTTTAACATATTTCTTTAATTACCAATTTTTCAAATGTCCACAAAATATCCAAAAAAAATCAAAAAGTTTCTAGAAAGTTATTGCATAAATTGACTTAATCATATCACCAAAATAAATTTTAAGATGGAGAGAGAAATGAGTATTCTAGTATTCATAATTGTATTAGTAAATTTTAAAAAAACAATTTACCTATTTTGTCCCTAGGTTTTTTGGCCCCGATGGTCAACTTTGCCCAAAAAAAGGAGGGGGTGCTAGTTGTTAAGTTTTTCTTAATTTGAGGTGCTAAGTGCTAATTTTGTGTTTATGGGGTTCAAAGTGTCCATTTGCTCGTGTTTTGGGGGGCGCAAGTTAATGGGTTGTTCTTAATTCGAGGGTGCTAAATGTTAATTCTATTTCGGGGGTGCAAAGTCCCAAATATCCAAAAATAAATTACCTATTTTGTCCCTAGGTTTTTTGAAGAAAATAAAAGAGTGTGCAAAATGTTGAATTGTTCATATATTGGGGGTGCAAAGTGCTAAATTTATATTTTATGAGTGCAAAATATCTATTTTCCATGTTTCGGGGATGCAAAGTACAAAAACCCTCAAAAATCATTTTATTAGCTTGTTGTACTGATTTGAAAATGAAGAGTTGACTAAGTCATTGTTTTTCTTTTTAATTCATATAAAATAATTTTATTTTTATATTCAAACAAACTTACCAAAATTAAAATCTCCACTACTTTGAGTTATTTAAGTGTCTGTATATATAGTTTATACTATATGCTATTTTGTTATTTAATTGAACTATAGTTATTAATTACTATAGTTATAAGAAATATAGTTGTGTAATTCTATTACACAAATTGTTAAATGCCACCAACAAATAGTTAAATTGATGCAATTGTAATAGATTCATTCGATATAATTTTGATGTAACAATATATTCACGATTGAAATTTTTTTTTTATTGAATTGAATATTCTACCCCTTGTGTGGAAGCATCTAAGTGTGTGGAAGCTCTAATACGATCCTGAAGCAAGATGACGATATGAGTCTGTCACAATTTCCAAGCTCATAGAAGTATTTGCGACCATTAGGACATAGAAGAGAATGATACCCATCTAAGATCTCCTAAATTATATGGTTATCAAAGAGTTGTGACACAATCATGACAAAAAATAGGCCATTAATTATGAAGATAATTTGTGATTAATTACTTAAGAATGCCCTTATCATGACAAGAAATCCGAGATAATCCTACAAATTATAACAAACTTTCTGGACATATGCCCCAACCAAATTTTTGTTGGTAGTTATTTTTCTAGTATTAGCATAGATTTGTTATTCGATGATTTTAACGTAATTTATTTCCCTAAAAAAAAAGTCAAGAGATCCAAAAGTGACAAAATTTGGGCCAATGTTATTTTCTTTAGTTGGACTCAATTTGGACTACAATTGCAGAAAACAAATAAAAAAAACACACATGGGTATTTTTGTATTTTACTCTAAATCAAATTAACACCTATTAGGCTATTACTCTTTAAGCTTCACATTTTTCACCTCCACCCGACCTAAACTTACCCGATTCGTTTATTGCTGTACATATTAATTTTTAGTTTTTTTTTAGTTTAATGCTAGTTTGTTGGTAGTTATTTTTCTTGTATCGGAATAGATTTGTGATTTAATGAATGATTACATTAATGTAATTTGTATTTCTAAAACAAAAATGTCAAGAGGTCCAACAGTGAAAAAAGTTGGGCCAATGTTATTTTTTTTAGTTCGATTCAAAGTTGGACTAAAATTGCAGCAATTAAATACATATGGGATAATTTTGCCAACCCATATATATATATATATATATATATATCTGGTTTAAAACTGCGAGAGAACATTAATTATGACATCATTTTTTTTTCTATATATATATATAATGCAAGTTCAAGAAACAATAAAAGCTATAGGATCTTGTAACCAAATCAATCCGAATAGGACTAAATTGCCAGCTCAAAAAATTACAGGATCTTTTTACCAGTGAGCAATAGTCACAGGACCAATATTGCAATTTTTTCATTCTTTAATCATATGCCTTGTGATTGGATAAATGTGGTCATGCTCGGTTTGAATAACCCTATTTTGTAGCGATTTCTTATGTTTGTTAACTTAGACACGGATAGATCAATTGGCAGATACGTTACTAATAAAGTCAATAAAAAAAATATAAAAATGAAATTGAATGAAGCTCAATGTTCTATATATTAAATATTTAATGCAAAAGAAAAGCTTTTCACTAAAACTCAATAATATTTCAAAAGATTTAATTTTTTAGAGAAAAATCAATTAATATCTGAACCCAAATACTAAAGTCCAATTAACTAAAAGTTCCAAATCCAATATTATAGATCCACCAACCGGATAGGATCCACGGACATCCCGGTTCGTCTGAAAATCCGTGCCCTCTTTTTTAAGAGAAAAGGTGTGTCGGTTCTGTTTAAACCGAACCGTTTGCACCTGTTCAGGCAAAATGGTTTATCCGAATAAACATACCTTCAAATCCAGCCTTTCAATTGCTATAAATAGGAGAATAATCTGGCCAATTCTTTACTCCGAATTTTTATAAGCATATAAGCATAAATTCTCTCTTTTCTTTATTCCATTCTTCACTTTAAATATTCGTCGAAGTTCTGTTTGTTCAAGTTCGTCGTGGGTTCTTTGTTCGTGCAAACAAGGAGCATCAGATTGTTGTATCTTGGTAGACTACCGAGGATCGATTGTGTGCACCGTAAGCAGCCCGAATATAGTTGAGTATTTCTATTAGACAGATTGTTAAACGCTACCAACAAATAGTTAAGTTCATTACCAATGTAATAAATTCATTCGATATAATTTTGATGTAACGATATATTTACCATTTGAATTTTTATTTATTGAATTGAATATTATACCCCTGATATGGAAGCATCTAAGTGTGTGGAAGCTCTAATACGATCTGAAGCAAGATGACAACATGAGTCTATCATAGTTTTCAATCTCATATAAGTATTAGCGACCATTAGGGCATAGAAGAGCATGATACCAGTCTAATATCTCCTAAATTAGACTGTTATCAAAGAGTTGTGACACAATCATGACAAAAAATAAGCCATTAATTATGAAGATAATTTGGGATTAATTACTTAAGAATGCCCTTATCATGACAAGAAATCCGAGATAATCCTACCTATTACTAACAAAATCACTAATTATAATTTATACTCCCTCAATTTTTTTATTCGTCACTTTGGCAAATTTTTTTTTTTTTTACATTTTTATTTGTCGTTTTAGGAATTCCATGTAAATTTAATTCTTTTTACTTTTATACCAGACTTTCTGGACATATGCCCCAACCAAGATATGACTACATCTGTAAATGCATTTGAATGTATATATCCAACACTTAATTGCAAATTTCATACTATTATGTTACTTAATTTGTATAAATGGCTGGGCGTACTTTTATTAATGTAAAGACCTTGATCCACTTCTGGACTTGTCAACATTGTTGAGCTCTAGTCCACTAGCCCAAAATGCTTAAGCCCATGTTGACAAGTAGAAGTAGGTCAAGTCTTTATTAACCATTCAAACAATTTATCCACAATCAATGTGGGATTGGGGTGTTACAATCTCCCCAACTCAAATACTCGACGTCCTCGTCGAGTCCAGATCAATAGCCCAAGACCGCCCTCATGGATAACACCACGAAGTCAGCTCTGATACCATTTGTAAAGACCTTGATCCACTTCTGGGCTTGTCAACATTGTTGAGCTCTAGTCCACTAGCCCAAAATGCTTAAGCCCATGTTGACAAGTAGAAGTAGGTCAAGTCTTTATTAACCATTCAAACAATTTATCCACAATCAATGTGGGATTGGGGTGTTACAATTAAGCTATATTGGTGCTTGTTTTATACACCTTATCTGAATGAATGGAGCCGCCCCAATTACAAGTAATTAATTCTTACATATATTTATGGTAATTTTCTCATATTGCAGGAAATGCGAACCTAGTACGGAAATCCCATGCAAATGTTGTAGCAAACAAAGTTCACTACATGGCACTCACAAAATCATTAATTATAATTTATACTCCCTTTTGAATGTAATGTAATCCTCCAAAATGAAAAGTGAATAAAAAAAAGGAGGGAATATATATTAGCCTCTCTTCCTTTTGAATTAATAGAATAAAATATGAATATACCACATGTGTTATACTTTATTGACATTTTATTGGTAAAAATCATTTTATTAGCTCGTTGTACCCATTTGAAAATGAAGAGTTGACTATGTGGATTATTGATAGTAATATTACAGATCAAGAGAGTTACTGTCGATTTAAAAAGTTTTGGGGGAGGGTCATTTGCAATTTTTAGTGAAAAATAGTTTGTCGCATTTTATTGCAACGAAGAAAAAATAACATATAGGAGTATATTTATCGCTTCTCATATAAATCATGAAAAATAATTGAAATTACAGCGCGACTAAGACACATTGTGGTCTTCGAGGGGTAAATATACTTGACTTGTTAATGCATGAAGCTTTTTGCTAATAAAAATAACAAGAGTTCTCTGGCAGTTAAAGAAAATCCAGGGATTGTTTTTGCATTTTACTCTAATAACAATAATTTGTTCTTTTAAACATTAATTGCTACGAATATTTAATCTATCTTCATTCTGAAACTATATAATTTGATTCTAATTAACTATATAATCTTTATTTAGGAAAATGGTTGAATGAAGATCAATGGCATGACGAAAATAATATTGAATATTGAGTTGAATGGCTAATAATTGACACGCCCGAAGGCCTCAACTGGGAAGATGCCTCAATGACTTAATTAAATACTAGTTAATTAACATCTAATTAGCTGGTAATTAATATGTAGATTAATTTTAGAGTAATTAATGTTTATATGTTTCTGCTGCATGTATTACGTGGATGTTTTGTTAAACAAAATATTCTCGTAGAATATCCTTATTTTCTTGCTATATTTAGAAAGTTGATTAGAGTTAGTTGAATCTTTTTGGGCTTCCCAATTTATAGGAGAGAATTTTACTCTAGGTATCACAAGTAACTCTACTTTAGAATATCCTTATTTATAGGTTTCGAAGAATAAAAAGTATCATTATAATTTTTTTCATTATTGCGTGATAATCTTATGAATTTTGCAAAAGCGCTTGAAGCTCACATTCGTTTGGGTGGAGAAGGAAAGTCGTTATCTTTGGCTCTTTTACTAATAAAAATAATATAGGAACAACAATTTTGTAAAAAAAATAATAATAGAAAAAACACATGGGTATTCTTGTATTTTACGCTAAATCAAATTAACACCTACTACGCTATTACTCTTTAAGCTTCACTTTTTTCACCTCCCACCCGACCCAAACTTACCCGATTCTTTTATTGCCGTACATATTAATTTTGTTTGGCTGTTAGCACAACATACACTAACTACGTTTGAACATCTTAAAACTCTATATTATAAGAAAATTTAAACAATAGTTAAGTTGATAACAATGTAATAGATTCATTCGATATAATTCTGATGTACCGATGTACTCACCATTTGAAAAAAAAATTATTGAATTGAATATTCTATCCCTGATGTGGAAACATATATCTGTGTGGAAGCTCTAGTATGATATGAAGCAAAATAATAATATGAGTCATTCACAATTTCCGAGCTCGTATAAGTATTTGCAACCATGAGGACATAGAAGAGCATGATGCCCGACTAAGATCTCCTATTATAATAAATTTTATATAATTAATAAATATTTCTAATTTTTTTAAAGAGGAAAACACCATCCCATATCTCCCACCCCCAGCCCCCATTCAAATCCCAGGTCACCGGCGGCCTAGGATGGACTAGAATCTAGGATCCCAGATCACGGTGGCATGTGTTCTTTGATCCCAAGCCATCGGTCTGGGACGTACGATCCCAGTTCGCCGACGGACTTGGATTTTGGATGGGGGTGTGTTGGGAGGTATGGGATGGTTTTTTTTCCTTTTATAAAATTTATAATAATATATAACTTTATTATTTTATTAAATATTAAATATATTAATACTATTATATAAATTTTAGATTTTACATAATGTATCTTTTGTCGGATTTATATTAAAGAATTATTTGATCTATTAATATTTATAAATTTAAATTAGTTAAATAGATATGTAAATATAATAAATAAAATCTCCAAATTGGTCCGCACGTGTCTTATTCGAGAAATTTTTTAAATTGGGCAACAATGTGGACTAATATCGTCACTAAATTTGAAGATGTGGAGTTATTTTGCCAACCTGAAATGTTATGGGGTACAATTGTCAGTCAACATAACTAATTGCATCAATTTTACAGTAAGAATTAATTGTCACGTCATCACTTAACGGTGATTTTTAACGGCGCTACCAAAAATGATACAATTTCTTAATTGTTTAACCAAATGTGTCAACCTTAATTTTTATGGTACAACAAGTGAGAAAATCAGTATATAGATTGGTACCACAAATGCAAATCTCTCTATTTTTATTATCTAAAAACTCCATATCTTAACATTTTATTGGCAAAAATTATTTTATTAGCTTGTTGTACTCATTTGAAAATGAAGAGTTGACTATGGGGATTATTACTAATATTTTAATAGAACAAGACAGTTACTGTCGATTTTTAAAGTTTTGAGGGAGGGTCATTGGCATTTTTTAGTGAAAAATAGTGTTGTCGCATTTTATTGCAACAAAAAAATATATATATTTGACTTGTTACTAATAAAAATAATACAAGAGTTCTCTGACACGTAAGAATAATCCAGAATTTTTTTTGCATTTTACTCTAATAACAATAATTTATTGTTTTAAACATTAATTGCAACGAATATTTAATCTATCTTATAGTCTGAAAATATATAATTTAATTTTAATTAACTATATAGTCTTTATTTAGGAAAATTGTTGGATGAAGAATGGCATGACGAAAATTTTCGGGTACCAAGGTCTCAACTCTTTTTTTCAACTTGGGAGAGGTTGTACTGACTGTTAATTAAATACTAGCTAATTAACATCTAATTAGTTAGTAATTAATATTTAGAGTAATTAATGTTTATGTGTTTCTGCTGCATGTATTTTGTGGATGTTTTGTGGAGGAGTCCTGTATTTATATTTTATTTTTTATTTTCTAATTAATATTAAAGTTATGTTTTAGGTTTTATCCTAATTTAAATAAATAATTTAAGTCATTTGGGATTCTAAATTAATTTTTCACTAGTGCCCCTCTAACTATTGTTTAAGTAATTCTTATGTAAATACATTTAATTTGAGATTGAGTAATATTCTTTGAGGAAAAATTGTAAATTTGGTCCTACAACTATTGCTGGCTGAGAAGAAAGCTCTATAACTTTTCGAGTTGATATTATGGTCCTACAACTAGAATATTTTTGCAATTTTAGTTCTATTTTGGCCTTATTAGGAATTTTCGCCATCTGTTTGCCTTGTAACCCAATCCTTCAACACGGAAAATTAAAGTTAATTGTTGAATTGAAAAAATTGCATAATTGATCCCATAACTATTTTTTGCTGCCAAAAAAGTCATGTAACTTCTCGGGCTGGTAATTTAGTCTTGTAACCAAATCAATCCCGAATTGGACTACATTGCCAACTCGAAAAGTTACAGGATCTCTTTTACCAGTGAGCCATAGTCACAGGGCCAATATTGTATTTTTTTCATTCTTTAATCAAATGACATGTGCAATACATATGCCTTGTGATTGGATGAATGTGGTCAAGCTCGGTTTGAGCAATTATGAGGTTATAGTACTAATTAAAAAACAAGAATACAAATAATATTGAAAGGGTAGTGAGCTAGAGAGAAAACATGTGAATTTACAATTTTTTTTTATTTTTTAAACTTTTTTTAGGGGATATTTTTTATTTAGATTTTTTTCTTTACATTTTTCATATGGAATTTTTACGTCAGAAAAAAATATATAGTAAAGAAGGGGACTATTACAAATTTTTTAAACGCCAACTTTTCAAGTAAATAGAGGGTTGAGTTATTGTTAATTTTCTAGTAAAGAAGGGGACTATTACAAATTTTAAATACAGGAATTATTTCAACGTTTTGTTAAGTAAACGACGTGTTAAATGCATGCACGATTAGGTTCCGAAGAAGAAAAGGTATCATTACCATTTTTTTCATTATTGTGTGATAATCTTATGAACTTTTGCAAAAGCGCTTGAAGCTCACATTCGTGTGGGAGGAAAAGGAGAGTAGTTATCTTTGGCTCTTTTACTTATAAAAATTATATAGGAACAATAATTTTGAAATAAAAAAAAAACACATGGGTATTTTTGTATTTTACTCTAAATCAAATTAACACCTATTTGGCTATTACTCTTTAAGCTTCACTTTTCTCACCTTCCGCCCGACCCAAATTTACCTGATTCGTTTATTGCCGTACATACTAATTTTGTTTGGCTGTTAACACAATATATACTAACTACGTTTGAACACCTTAGCATTTTCCTTTTATTAGTTTTTGTAAGTCTTGTCAATGTTATTAGCCTATTAATTCCAATGCTTAATTTTATATAAACTATATAGATTTATTTTATGAAAATATACGTATTCCATGACGTGTCGTATCTTTAAGATTTTTTAGAAAACGAGTGTCCGAATCCGAATCTTGTCCAGTCCGAGTCGCCGAGTCCGTATCTTTGCAACGTAGATGTGCATATATATTGTCAATGATTTGCAGAAATAATTTGTTTTACAAGTAGTCTAGAGAGCAGTCAAAGAATAATGTAATATATATATATATATATATATATATACATATATATATATATATATATATATATATATATATATATATATATATATTACATTATAATTTCCTTTTATTACTCTTTAAACTTCACTTTTTTCACCTCCACCCGACCCAAACTTACCCGATTCGTTTATTGTCATACACATATAAGAGGCCGACTTTCGTCCCTGCTCGACGGGTGGGTCTTGCAGTCAACAAATTGGACAACAATGTGGATTAAAATCGTCAATAAATTTGCAGATGTGGGGTTATTTTGTCAACCTGAAATGTTATGGGATAGAATTGTCAGTCTACATAATTAATGGCATCAATTTTACTATAATACTTAACTGTCACGTCATCACTTTGCGGTGATTTTTAACGGCGGTACCAAAAGTGATTCAATTTCATAATTATGGTACCAAATGTGTCGACCTCGATTTTTATGTACCATAAGTAAGAATCGGCATATAATTTGGTACCAAAAGTGCAAATCTCCATATTGTTATTATCTAATCAGGTTTTTGCATTTGCACCCCCGAAATATGAAAAATAAGCACTTTGCATCCCAACGTATAAACAATTTAGCACTTTCTACCCTCTTTTATTTTCTTCAAAAAAACATAAGGACAAAATAGGTAATTCATTTTTGGAACTTTGGTACTTTGCACCCCTGAAACACGAGAAATGGGCATTTTGTACCCTCGAAATATGATTAACACTTAGAACCCTCGAATTAAGAATAACTCATCAACTTGCACCCCCGAAACATGAGAAATGGACATTTTGAACACCTTAAACACCAAATTAACACTTTACACCTCAAATTAAGAAAAACTCAACAACTAGCACCCCTCATTATTTTCAGGAAAGTTGACCACCGGGGACAAAAACCTAGGGACAATATTGGTAGTTCTTTTTCTTTTTTCTTAAAATTTGCAAAATACGATTATGAATACGATTATTTCGGGGGTGCAAAGTGCTAAATTTATATTTCGAGGGTATAAAGTGCCTATTTTCCATGTTTCGGGAATGCAAATTGCAAAAGCCCACAAAAATCATTTTATTAGCTTGTTGTACTCATTTGAAAATGAAGAGTTGACTAAGTCATTGTTTTTCATTTGAATTCATATAAAATAATTTTTTTTTATATTGAAACAAACTTACCAAAATTAAAATCTCCACTACTTTTGAGTTATTTAAGTGTCTGTATATAGTTTAAACTATATACTATTTTTTTATTTAATTGAACTGTAGTTATTAATTACTATAGTTATAAGAAATATAGTTGTGTAATTCTATTACACAGATTGTTAAATGTCAACAAAAAATAGTTAAAATGATACCAATGTAATATATTAATTCGATATAATTTTGATGTAAAGATTTATTCATCATTTGAATTTTTTTTTTTATTGAATTGAATATTCCATCCCTTGTGTGGAAGCATTTAAGTGTGTGGAAGTTCTAATATGATTTGAATCAAGATGACAATATGAGTCTGTCACAATTTCCTAAATTTTGTCATATAAGTATTTGCGACCATTAGGACATAGAAAAGAATGATACCCGACTAAGATCTCCTAAATTAGATGGTTATCAATGAGTTGTGACACAATCATGACAAAAAATAGGCCATTAATTATGAAGATAATTTGTGATTAATTACTTAAGAATGCCCTTATCATGAAAAGAAATCCGAGATAATCCTACAAATTATAACAAACTTTTTGGACATATGCCCCAACCAGGATTCGACTATATTTATAAATGCATTTGAATTTTTTTTATTTGTCGCTTTGGAAAAAAAATTTGTTTATTTTATTTGTCGTTTTAGAATTTCAATGTAAAATTAATGTTCTTTTGCCAATTAATATAAATAAGTATTTTGTAAGACTTGAATCTAAGGTGTCATTTTCCTATACTACTTGGAAGTCTTGAGCTATATATGTCTCTTTCTTATAAATTATACTTGATAAAAAGATTTACGAATATTAAATTGAGTCATGCACGCTTAACTCAATAATAATTATACTTACCAGATAAACTGATCAACTACCTAGAAGAAAATACTGGTCAACACGCCATGCAAGTTTGTCATGTTAAATTTTGCAAATATTGTCACTGATTCTTTACAGATTAGAAAAAGTTAAAAAAAAAAAAACCGTACACTTCCTTTATTAAATTAACCTATCTCAGTTTAATATTCATCAAGTTAAATTTTGTAGGTCCAAGCCTCAGAGGTATCAAAGCATGCACTTGCTGGCCTGCCATTTAAAAAAGAAAAAATAGCATTGCAGATCACGAAGTTTACTAAAAAAGGGATGAAAATTTTTTGTAAGTAAAAAAGTATGTTTACATACTTATGCTCATTCACGGGCCTTTCATTTCCCTTTTATTAGTTTTTTTTATTTTTTTATTTTTTATGTCTTGTCAATGTTATTAGCCTATTCCAATACTTAATGTTAATGGGGGAAAACACTATATTTTTCCTCTTTCAATCACACATTTCTGTCTACTATAAACTATGATTAAGAGCAAAAAAAAAAAATCATATTAAAAACAATTTGATTTTAAGAAAAGGTGAGCAGCAAAACAAAACCGTGAGATTAAGTGAACTCATTTTCTTTTTTCTTTTTTTGTTTTGGTACAATTAATTGAACGCATTAAAGTGACCGTAATAATAATATTAAATCAGAATTGATCTACCATAAAATTGGAACTCATAGAATATCTTGTGAAAATAATAATTTGAGGTGAATTTGATTCGCTCACTGCACCCAAATAAATATAAGAGGAGTTGATTCAGAGGAAATTGGCTAAAATAGTCTAACTTGTTTTTATTTTTTAAGTAACAAAGGCGCCTAATGACGATGTCCAAGTATATTTTTTAATAGCTTCTTTAGACATGAAATTTGCAAATCTCCTAACTCAATTCATTATTTAATTCCATAAAGCTCAATGACACACTCTTAGTTATGTTAAATTGGTGTCAATCGATAATGATGATTGAGTTGTAAAATATTTTAAAATTCTCAATAGATTAAGATTATTTTACTAACATGTTTGATTAATTTTGGGAATTTTTTTTTTTTTCGTTTTTTCCTGTGGAATGTTTTCATTAGAAAATCAAAAATATATACCTGAATTATTGGAGCAAATAGGAGGGTTTGAAAAAAAATTCTAAACGCCAATTTTTCGAGTAAACATAGGATTTAGTTATTGTTAGTTTTTCTTGTAAAGAAGGGGGCTATAACAATTTTTAATTACATAAAGGAATTATTTCAACTTTTCTTGTTTAATAAACGACGGGTTAAATGCATGTATAATTACGTTCCGAAGAAGAAAAATTATCATTGTAATTGTTTTCATTATTGCGTGATAATCTAATGAACTTTTGCTAAAGCGCTTGAAGCTCACGTTCTTGTGGGATGAGAAGAAGAGTAGTTATCTTTGGCTTATTGACATATATAGTCTTTTACTGATAAAAATAATATAGGAACAATAATTTTGTAGTTATAAAAAAAAATGGATATTTTTGTATTTAACACCTATTAGGCTATTACTCTTTAAATTTCACTCTTTTCACCTCCTCCTGACCCATACGTACCCAATTCGTTTATTGCCGTAAATATTAATTTTGTTTCGCTGTTAACACAATATATACTAACTACGTTTCAACATCTTAAAACTCTATATTATAAGAAAATTATACAATATTTAAGTTGACACCAATGTCATAGATTCATTCCATATAATTTTGATTCAATGATGTACCCACCATTTGAAGAAAAAAAATTATTGAATTGAATATTGTATCCCTAATGTGGAAACATCTATGTGTGTGGAAGCTCAAATAAGATCAGAAACAAGATAATAATATATAAGTTAGTCACAATTTCCGAGCTCATATAAGTATTTGCGACCATGAGGACATAGAAGAGCATGATACCCGATTCAGATCTCCTAAAATACTAAAGTTATATATTATTAATAAATATTTATAATTCTTTCTAAAAAACCTAGGGCTGTTCACGGTTCGGATAACCGACCGAACCGAACCGAACCGAAATGAGTTCGGTGAAAACCGAACCGAACCAAAGCTATTCGGTTCGGTTTTCGGTTTTGAGATTTGGCCTAATTCGGTTTTCGGTTCGGTTATTTTTGTTCGGTTAACCGAACCGAACCGAAAACCGAATTTTTTTGTTCAAATTTTTTTTCGGTTTTATGGACTTTTAAAATCCTTTAATTTTATGCCTATGGATATGAATTTTACTTTTTTAATTTATGTCATTTGAGGATTGTTAAATGTTAGTTTTGCAGTTAGACTGTAAAATTCTTTAATTTTATGCCTATGATATGTATTTTAGTTGTTTAATTTATGTCATGTGAGGATTGTTAAAGGTTAACCACTTAATTATTTAGTTCTATGTAATGTTTAGTATTATGGTTACCTATTAATTTGATTTTTTTATGACAGATGATATAGTATTTGATTATATAATTTTTAATAAAATAAAAATAATATAAAATTTCGGTTAAACCGAAACCGACCCGAACCGAACCGAACCGAAAACCGAATTAGGATGTTCGGTTCGGTTTTCGGTTTTAAAAAATCAAGAACCGAAATTTCGGTTATCCGAAATTTCGGTTCGGTTCGGTTCGGTTTTCACCGAATGAACAGCCCTAAAAAAACCCATCCCACCCCCACCTAAATCTCAGGTTGCTGACGGCCTGGGACGGACTGGAATCTCCGGTCCTAGATCACGGTGGCATGTGTTCTTCGAACCCAGGCCGTCTCATCCCAGGTCGCCGACGGCCTGGGACGAACGATCCCAGGTCGCCGACGGCCTGGGATTTGGGTGGGGGATGGTGACCGGAAGGGGAGGGGGGGTTGATGGGGAAGATGGGATAGGTTTTTTTTTTCCTTTTAAAAAAATTATAATTTTTTTAATAATATATTACTTTATTATTTTAATAAATATTAATTATATTAATACAATTATATAAATTTTAGATTTTAAAAAAAAAAATTTGTCGATTTTTATTAAAGTATTATTTTATATATTAATATTATTTATAAATTCAAATTAATTAAATAGTTATGTAAATATAATAAATAAAATCTCCAAATTGGTCCGCACGTGTCTTACTCGAGACAACTTTGAAATTGGGCAACAATGTGGACTAATATCTTCCGAAAATTTAAAGATTTGAGGTTATTTTGTCAACCTGAAATGTTATGGGGTAGTATTGTCCTACAATGTATTCCACACATATTTTATTCGAGCTAACTTTTAAATTGGACAAAAATGTGACTAAAATCGTCAATAAATGAAGATGTGGGTTTATTTTGCCAATCTGAAATGTTATGGGGTAGATCAGTCAACTTAAATACTGTTACGTCATCAGTTAACGGTGATTTTTAACGGCGGTACCAGAAGTGATTCAATCTCTTAATTGTGTTACCAAATGTCTCGACCTCAATTTTTATGGTACAACAAGCTAAGTGAGAAAATCGGTATATAGTTTGGTACCACAAGTGCAATTCTCTCTATTTTTGTTATCTAAAAACTTCATATCTTAACATTTTATTGGCAAAAATTATTTTATTAGCTTGTTGTACTCATTTGAAAATGAAGAGTTGACTATGGGAATTATTACTAATATTTTAATAGAACAACAGAGTTATTGTCGATTTTTAAAGTTTTGGGGGAGGGTCATTGGCATTTTTTAGTGAAAAATAGTGTTATCGTATTTTATTGCAACCAAAAAAATAACATCTAGGAGTATATTTGTCACTTCTCATATAAATCATGAAAAATACTTGAACATAGAGCCCGCGACTAAAACACACTGTGGTTTTCGAGGGGTAATATATTTGACTTGTTAATACATGGAGCTTTTGGCTGATAAGAATGATTCAAGAGTTCACTGACACTTAAGAATAATCCAGGGATTGTTTTTGCATTTTACTCTAATAAAAATAACTTATTGTTTTAAACAATAATTGCAACTAATATTTAACCTATCTTCATTTGAAAATATATAATTTGATTCTAATTAACTATATAATCTTTATTTAGGAAAATGGTTGGATGAAGATCAATGGCGTGACGAGAATAATATTGGAAACATGAGTTGAGTGACTATTCAGGATCTGGGGCTAATAATCGACACACCCCAAGACCTCAACTGGAAAGAGGTTGCACTGACTATTAACTAAATACTAGCTAATTAACATCTAATTAGTTGGTAATTAATATGTACATTAATTTTAGAGTAATTATTTTTTATGTGTTTCTGCTGATTGTATTATGTGGATGTTTTGTTAAACAAAATATTCTTCTAAAATATCCTTAACTTCTCAGGCTGGCAATTTAGTCTTGCAACCAAATCAATCCCGAATAGGACTAAATTGCCAGCTCGAAAAGTTAGAGGATCTTTTTACCAGCGAGCAGTAGTCACAGGGTCAATATTGCAATTTTTTCATTCTTTAATCAAATGAAATGTGTAATGCATATGATTTGTGATTGAAAAAATGTGGTCAAGCTCGGTTTGAGTAACCCTATTTTGTAGCGATTTCAAATCCAGCCTTTAAATTGCTATAAATAGGAGAAGAATCTGGCTAATTCTTAAGGAGATTGCATCTGCAGCCTTAGTCTTATTTCATTTTATCTTCTCTTTTCCGATATCAATTCAGTGTGTTAATTTACATTTTTACTTACTTGATTATGTTTTTAAAACATATAAATATAGTTTAAAAATCTTCCCGAATAAATAAAATTGAATCTGTTTCTTTTAAAAGTAAGCCAATTTTTTCTATTTAAGTTTCGAGAATTTTCATATAAAATAATAATCGGATTCTGATTGTATTTTAAGTCTAAGAACTTTAATTATTTTATTCAAATAAATTGAATTCATTTATTTAGCTTAAAAATAAGTCATTGTTTTTCTTTTTTATTCAAATAAAAGAATTTTATTTTTAAATTGAAACAAACTTACGAAAATTAAAATCTCCACTACTTTGAGTATTTCAAGTTTCTGTATATATAGTTTTATACTACATACTATTTTGTTATTTAATTGAACTATAGTTATTAATTACTATAGTTATAAGAAATATAGTTGTGTATTCTATTACACAAATTGTTAAACGCCACCAATAAATAGTTCAGTTGATATCAATCTAATAGATTCATTCGATATAGTTTTGATGTAACGATATTTTGCAATTTGAATTTTTTTTTTATATTGAATTGAATATTCTACCACTGATGTGGAAGCATCTAAGTGTGTGAGAACTCTAATACAATCTGAAGCAAGATGATAATACTAGTCTTTCACAATTTTCAATCTCATATAAGTATTTGCGACCATTAGGACATAGAAGAGCATGATACCTGACTAAGATCTTCTAAATTAGACGGTTATCAAAGAGTTGTGACAGAATCATGACAAAAAATAGTCCATTAATTCACAAGTTTGAAGCATTTCAATCTCAATTCAAATAAAATAAAATTATAAATCTGATTTATAAATTTTATATATTATTATTATTAAATCTCTTAAAACTATTTAGATTATATATATATATGTATATAATATATTTTATATAAAATCTAAAAAAATATCAATTAAATTTATCCAATGAAATATTTGTCCAATAAATTTAATTGAGATATATTTTTTTGGATTTTATAGAAAATATTATTTAGTTTATATATATTATATATAAAATCTAATTAGTGTAAGAGATTTAATTATAATAATATATAAAATTTACAAATAGGATTTATAATTAATTATATTTGAAAATCGGACTAAAATGCATCAAACTTGTGAATTTAGCGGTAATTTATCGGCCATAAAATATGTGGGGCAAAGTTTGGCAGCAATCTATACTTCTGCAAATGGTCTATATATCAATTTTTCTTTCAAAAAATGATGGAAATACCAAATGTGTATGTTCTTAAAGTTATGGTAACTTTATCATAAAGAGCTACTCCAGGTATTACCCGAAATTCTCTCCAATTTATAGAAAAATTATAGTAGCTCATCTAGGTGGCTTTAGAAACTTGTATTATTCACCCATTTAATTTTGGTGACCATATAAGGATGATGGTTTGGAGATATACAAAAGGAGGAGTCCTGGATTTAGTTTTCTATTTTCTATTTTCTAATTATTATTAAAGTTATATTTTAGGTTTTATCCTAATTTAAATAAATAATTTAAGTCAGTTGGGATTCTAAATTAATTTTTCACTAGTGCCCCTCTACCTATTGTATAAGTAATTCTTATGTAAATACATTTAATTTGGGATTGAGTAATATTCTTTGAAGAAAAATTGTAAAATTGGTCCTACAACTATTGCTTGCTGGGAAGAATTTTCTATAACTTTTCGAGTTGATATTATGGTCCTATAAATAAAATATTTTTGCAATTTTTTGTTCTATTTTGGCCTTATTAGGAATTTTCGCCATCTATTTGCCTTGTAACCCAATCCTTCAACACGGAAAATTAAAGTCAATTGTTGAATTGAAAAAATTGCAAAATTGATCCTATAACTATTGTTTGCTGCCAAAAAAGTCATGTAACTTCTCAAGCTGGAAATTTAGTCTTGTAACCAAATCAATCCCGACTTGGACTAAGTTGCCGACTCGAAAAGTTACAGGATCTCTTTTACCAGTGAGCCATAGTCACAGGGCCAATATTGTATTTTTTTCATTCTTTAATCAAATGACATGTGCAATACATATGCCTTGTGATTGGATGAATGTGGTCAAGCTCGGTTTGAGTAATTATGAGGTTATAGTACTAATTAAAAAACAAGAATACAAATAATATTGAAAGGGTAGTGAGCTAGAGAGAAAACATGTGAATTTACAATTTTTTTTTTATTTTTTTAACTTTTTTTAGGGGATATTTTTTATTTTGATTTTTTTCTTTACATTTTTCATATGGAATTTTTCCGTCAGAAAAAAAAATATATACCATAATTATTTGAGTAAATAGGAGGGTTTTACAAATTTTTTAAACGCCAATTTTTCAAGTAAATAGAGGGTTGAGTTATTGTTAATTTTCTAGTAAAGAAGGGGACTATAACAAATTTTAAATACATGAATTATTTCAACGTTTTGTTAAGTAAACGACGTGTTAAATGCATGCACGATTAGGTTCCGAAGAAGAAAAGGTATCATCACCATTTTTTTCATTATTGCGTGATAATCTTATGAAATTTTGCAAAAGCGCTTGAAGCTCACATTCGTGTGGGAGGAAAAGGAGAGTAGTTATCTTTGGCTCTTTTACTTATAAAAATAATAAAGGAACAATAGTTTTGTAATAAAAAAAAAAAAACATACACATGGGTATTTTTGTATTTTACTCTAAATCAAATTAACACCTATTTGACTATTACTCTTTAAGCTTCACTTTTTTCACCTTCCGCCCAACCCAAATTTACCCGATTCGTTTATTGCCGTACATACTAATTTTGTTTGGCTGTTAACACAATATATACTAACTACGTTTGAACACCTTAGCATTTTCCTTTTATTAGTGTTTGTAAGTCTTGTCAATGTTATTAGCTTAATTTTATATAAACTATATAGATTTATTTTATGAAAATATACGTATTCCATGACGTGTCGTATCTTTAAGATTTTTTAGAAAACGAGTCGTCGAATCCGAATCTTGTCCAGTCTGAGTCGCCGAGTCCGTATCTTTGCAACGTAGATGTGCATATATATTGTCAATGATTTGCAGAAATAATTTGTTTTACAAGTACAGATCAAGTCTAGAGAGCAGTCAAAGAATATATATATATATATATATATATATATATATATATATATATATATATATATATTACATTATAATTTACTTTTATTACTCTTTAAACTTCACTTTTTTCACCTCCACCCGACCCAAACTTACCCGATTCGTTTATTGTCATACACATATAAGAGGCCGACTTTCGTCCCTGCTCGACGGGTGGGTCTTGCAGTCAAGCTCCCTTAAATTTTAAATTTTAAAAAATATATTTTTTGTAGGATTTATATTAAAATATTATTTGATCTATTAATCCTATTTATAAATTCAAATTAGTTAAATGGATATGTAAATGTATTAAATAAAATCTACAAATATGTCCGCACGTGTTTTATTCGACACAATTTTAAAATTGGCAATAATGTTGACTAATATCGTCAGTAAATTTGAATATGTGGGGTTATTTTGCCATCCTAAAATGTAATGAGGTAGAATTGCCCTACAATGTGCTTCGTATTTTATTCGAGCTAATTTTGAAATTGGACAACAATGTGGATTAAATCGTCAATAAATTTGCAGATGTGGGGTTATGTTGTCAACCTGAAATATTATGGGATAGAATTGTCAGTCAACATAATTAATTGCATCAATTTTACTATAATACTTAATTGTCACGTCATCACTTTGCGGTGATTTTTAACGGCGGTACCAAAAGTGATTCAATTTCATAATTATGGTACCAAATGTGTCGACCTCGATTTTTATGGTACCATAAGTAAGAATCGGCATATAATTAGGTACCAAAAGTGCAAATCTCCATATTGTTATTATCTAATCAGGGTTTTGCATTTTGCACCCCCCGAAATATGAAAATTAAGCACTTTGCATCCCAACGTATAAACAATTTAGCACTTTCCACCCTCTTTTATTTTCTTCAAAAACACAGAAGGACAAAATAGGTAATTCATTTTTGGAACTTTGGTACTTTGCACCCCCGAAACACGAGAAATGGGCATTTTGTACCCTCGAAATATAATTAACACTTAGCACCCTCGAATTAAGAATAACTCATCAACTTGCACCCCCGAAACATGAGAAATGGACATTTTGAACACCTTAAACACCAAATTAGCACTTTACACCTCAAATTAAGAAAAACTCAACAACTAGCACCCCTCATTATTTTCAGGAAAGTTGACCACCGGGGACAAAAACCTAGGGACAATATTGGTAGTTCTTTTTCTTTTTTCTTAAAATTTGCAAAATACGATTATGAATACGATTATTTCGGGGGTGCAAAGTGCTAAATTTATATTTCGAGAGTATAAAGTGCCTATTTTCCATGTTTCGGGAATGCAAATTGCAAAAGCCCACAAAAATCATTTTATTAGCTTGTTGTACTCATTTGAAAATGAAGAGTTGACTAAGTCATTGTTTTTCATTTGAATTCATATAAAAGATTTTTTTTTTATATTGAAACAAACTTACCAAAATTAAAATCTCCACTACTTTTGAGTTATTTAAGTGTCTGTATATAGTTTAAACTATATACTATTTTTTTATTTAATTGAACTGTAGTTATTAATTACTATAGTTATAAGAAATATAGTTGTGTAATTCTATTACACAGATTGTTAAATGTCAACAAAAAATAGTTAAATTGATACCAATGTAATATATTAATTCGATATATTTTGATGTAACGATTTATTCATCATTTGAATTTTTTTTTTTATTGAATTGAATATTCCATCCCTTGTGTGGAAGCATCTAAGTGTGTGGAAGTTCTAATATGATTTGAATCAAGATGACAATATGAGTCTGTCACAATTTCCTAAATTTTGTCATATAAGTATTTGCGACCATTAGGACATAGAAGAGAATGATACCCGACTAAGATCTCCTAAATTAGATGGTTATCAATGAGTTGTGACACAATCATGACAAAAAATAGGCCATTAATTATGAAGATAATTTGTGATTAATTACTTAAGAATGCCCTTATCATGAAAAGAAATCCGAGATAATCCTACAAATTATAACAAACTTTTTGGACATATGCCCCAATCAAGATTCGACTATATTTGTAAATGCATTTGAATTTTTTTTATTTGTCGCTTTGGAAAAAAAAATTGTTTATTTTATTTGTTGTTTAAGAATTTAAATGTAAAATTAATGTTCTTTTGCCAATTAATATAAATAAGTATTTTGTAAGACTTGAATCTAAGGTGTCATTTGCCTATACTACTTGGAAGTCTTGAGCTATATATGTCTCTTTCTTATAAATTATACTTGATAAAAAGATTTACGAATATTAAATTGAGTCATGCACGCTTAACTCAATAATAATTATATTTACCAGTCAACACGCCATGCAAGTTTGTCATGTTAAATTTTACAAATATTGTAACTGATTCTTTACAGATTAGAAAAAGTTAAAAAAAAAAAAAACCGTACACTTCCTTTATTAAATTAACCTATCTCAGTTTAATATTCATCAAGTTAAATTTGGTAGGTCCAAGCCTCAGAGGTATCAAAGCATGCACTTGCTGGCCTGCCATTTAAAAAAGAAAAAATAGCATTGCAGATCACGAAGTTTACTAAAAAAGGGATGAAATTTTTTTGTAAGTAAAAAAGTATGTTTACATACTTATGCTCATTCACGGGCCTTTCATTTCCCTTTTATTAGATTTTTTTTTTTTTTTTTATGTCTTGTCAATTTTATTAGCCTATTCCAATGCTTAATGTTAATGGGGGAAAACTCTATATTTTTCCTCTTTCAATCACACATTTCTGTCTACTATAAACTATGATTAAGAGCAAAAAAAAAAAATCATATTAAAAACAATTTGATTTTAAGAAAAGGTGAGCAGCAAAACAAAACCGTGAGATTAAGTGAACTCATTTTCTTTTTTCTTTTTTTGTTTTGGTACAATTAATTGAACGCATGAAAGTGACCTTAATAATAATATTAAATCAGAATTGATCTACCATAAAATTGGAACTCATAGAATATCTTGTGAAAATAATAATTTGAGGTGAATTTGATTCGCTCACTGACCCAAATAAATATAAGAGGAGTTGATTCAGAGGAAATTGGCTAAAATAGTCTAACTTGTTTTTATATTTTAAGTAACAAAGGCGCCTAATGACGATGTCCAAGTATATTTTTTAATAGCTTCTTTAGACATGAAATTTGCAAATCTCCTAACTCAATTCATTATTTAATTCCATAAAGCTCAATGACACACTCTCAGTTATGTTAAAATGGTGTCAATCGATAATGATGATTGAGTTGTAAAATATTTTAAAATTCTCAATAGATTAAGATTTTTTTATTAACATGTTTGATTAATTTTGGGAATTTTTTTTTTTTTTTCGTTTTTTCCTATGGAATGTTTTCATTAGAAAATCAAAAATATATACCTGAATTATTTGAGCAAATAGGAGGGTTTGAAAAAAAAATTCTAAACGCCAATTTTTCAAGTAAACATAGGATTTAGTTATTGTTAGTTTTTCTTGTAAAGAAGGGGGCTTTAACAATTTTTAATTACATAAAGGAATTATTTCAACTCTTAGTGTTTAGTAAACGATGGGTTAAATGCATGTACAATTAGGTTCCGAAGAAGAAAAATTATCATTGTAATTATTTTTATTATTGCGTGATAATTTAATGAACTTTTGCGAAAGCGCTTGAAGCTCACGTTAGTGTGGGAGGAGAAGAAGAGTTGTTATCTATTTAACATTTATTAAAATAATACCCCATGTACTTTAAATTAGAGTTGGGTTTCTTAATTCATCAATATAGATTATCTGCTCAATGACCTTATAATTATGGGCTACTTGGGATAAAATTTATTTTGTGCAAATTGTGACAAAAATGGTGAGGGGTTCAAGTCGGATTCATGCAAGAAGAGAACTTAATTACAAATCTAAGAAAATATTTTCCTATTTCTTAATATTAATATAATTGAATTGTATTAATAAGTATTGAAGAATTAATATTCCCTCGGTTCCTTTTTAATTGTCCAAAATAATATGTTCTCGATAGATTAATGGTTAGCCTTTTTTTTAGAGATTTTTGATAAAAGTCCATAATCAGCTCGTAATCAAAATTTGTTAGTGTTTTCAACTTTAGAGAATTAAGTGGTTAAATTTAAAATTGGGGTGTTTGCACATAATACTTCAACTTCTTTGATATTTGGTTCAAAGACTGAAATGCCCCTAACCAAAACTCGTATTTATTACATGCATGGGACCACCTAATTGGCATGATATATTGTCTATAAAAGGGTTTGGCATGTTCACCTTTTAAATTCGTCATTCATAAACAATCATTCAAGTTAATATGTCCAATTGGAATATCCCTGACGTAGATTCTGAGTTGGAACTTCTCGATCTACAACTTCGTGCAGCCACTAACAAGTTACATGCCCTCGAGATGTTTTTACCTAATGATAATGAGAATAAGAATTTAAGGGAGGAGCGCATCCGTGCTGCCGAAGAGGAAGTAAGGAATTTGGAGGCACGAATAAAGAATTTGGAGGAACGAAAAATGCTTTTGGAGGAACGCCAAAGGGAAGCGGAGGAACGAGAGAGATACAAATGAAGGAATCCGTAACCGCCTCACAAGTTCGTCGAGTCTTTTTAATATTTCTAGTCGCTAAGCTCTGTTTGTCTTTCATTTTCCTTTAATTAGTGTTGTTTTTTTTTATGTCTTGTCAATGTTGCTAGCTTATTCCAATTCCAATGCTTAATTGTAAGAACTTGTGAGGCTTTTTAATATTTCTAGTCGCAAAGCTCTGTTGGTCTTTCATTTTCCTTTTATTAGTTTTTTTTTATGTCCATTCCAATGCTTAATTTTAAGGGGGAGAGGGGGGGGGGGGGGGGACACTATATTTTTCCTCTTTCAATCACCAATTTCTGTCTACTATAAATTATGATTAAGAGCCAAAAAAGAATCATATTAGCAACAATTTGATTTTAAGAAAAGCTGAGCAGCAAAACAAAACCGTGAGATTAAGTGAACTCATTTTCTTTTTGTTTTGGTACAATTAATGGAACGCATGAAAACGACCTTAATAAAATAATATTAAATCAGAATCGATCTAGCTAGAACTGCTTCGGTTAATCCATAAAACTGGAACCCATACGAATATCTTGTGAAAATAATAATTTGAGGTGAATTTAACGACTGGTCTTAATTAACATATATGTAATTATTACTAATTAATACTAACACATGTATCAATTTCCACAGCGCACAATATATGTAATTAATTTGACTTGAGAAAAATCTTCCACTCGATCGGGTAAAGTTGTAATACCTACTATTATTTTACCAAATGAAACAATAGAGTAATTATTATGTAAAGATTAATCGATATTATCCTTGTATTATAGCGCACGGCAAACTTTCGGATTATTATTAAATCAAGAGTACAAAGCGAAAATAATCCCTACATTCTTTTAATTAATTGGGAGTATAAGAATCTATATATAATATAAAGTTATTAACACCATGCAATCTCTTGACGTTATAATTTGATTCGCTCACTGCACCCAAATAAATATATGAGGAGTTGATTGAGAGAAAATTGGCTAAAATAGTCTAACTTGTTTATATTTTTTAAGTAACAAAGGGGCCTAATGATATGATGATGTCCAAATATATTTTTTAATAGCTTCTTTAGACATGAAATTTGCAAATCTCCTAACTCAATTCATTATTTAACTCCATAATGCTCAATGACACACTCTCATTATGTTAGAATGGTGTCAATCGATAATGATGATTGAGTTGTGTAATATTTTATGATTCTCAATAGGTTAAGTTTTTTTATTAACATGTCTGGTTAATTTTGGGATTTTTTTTTTATTTTTTTCAGTGGAATTTTTTTTGTTGAAAAATAAACAATATATACCAGAATTATTTAAGTAAATAGGTAGCTTTGAAAAAAAATTCTATACGCCAATTTTTCAAGTAAAGAAGGGGGCTATAACAATTTTTAATTACATAAAGGAATTATTTCAACTTTTTTTGTTTAGTAAACGATGGGTTAAATGCATGTACAATTAGGTTCCGAAGAAGAAAAATTATCATTGTAACCATCTAATTTAGGAGATCTTAGTAGGGTATCATTATCTTCTGTGTCCTAATGGTCGCAAATACTTATATGACAAAATTTAGGAAATTGTGACAGACTCATATTGTCATCTTGATTCAGATCATATTAGAACTTCCACACACGTAGATGCTTCCACACAAGGGATGGAATATTCAATTCAATAAAAAAAATTCAAATGATGAATAAATCGTTACATCAAAATTATATCGAATTGATATATTACATTGGTATCAATTTAACTATTTTTTGTTGACATTTAACAATCTGTGTAATAGAATTACACAACTATATTTCTTATAACTATAGTAATTAATAACTACAGTTCAGTTAAATAAAAAAATAGTATATAGTTTAAACTATATACAGACACTTAAATAATTCAAAAGTAGTGGAGATTTTAATTTTGGTAAGTTTGTTTCAATATAAAAAAAAATTATTTTATATGAATTCAAATGAAAAACAATGACTTAGTCAACTCTTCATTTTCAATGAGTACAACAAACTAATAAAATGATTTTTGTGGGTTTTTAGAATTTGCATTCCCGAAACATGGAAAATAGACACTTTATATCCTCGAAATATAAATTTAGCACTTTGCACCCTCTTTTATTTTCTTCAAAAAAACCTAGGGACAAAATAGGTAATTCATTTTTAGGGGATATTTTTCATTTCTTTCTATAGAATTTTTCCGTCGTAAAATAAAAATATATACCGGAATTATTTGAGTAAATAGGAGGGTTTGTCAAATTTTTTAATCACTAATTTTTCAAGTAAATAGAGGATTGAGTTGTTATAAGATTTTCTAGTAAAGAAAGGGACTATAAGAAATTTTAAATACATAGAAGAATTATTTCAACTTTTTTGTTAAGTAAACGATGGGTTAATACATGCACAAATAAGCACAATTAGGTTTCGAAGAATAAAAAGTATCATTATAATTTTTTTCATTATTGCGTGATAATCTTATGAACTTTTGCAAAAGCGCTTGAAGCTCACATTCGTTTGGGAGGAGAACAGGGGCGGATTTACATTCCCCAAGATTTTCTTTTTTGTTCTATTGTATCTATAGTTTTAATATTTATTTGTACTGTTTGATGTTTATAAATATAATTGGTCTCCGGCCTTTAAAACCTACAATATTTAACAACACAAATATTTTTTAATAGTATGACTTATCAAATACGAGTAAATATTTTATCGTTAAATAAATAATCATAAAGCTTGATTAAAAATCTTGACATAAAATATTCTTAAAAACAAGACATATTATCAATATTTAGTGAATGTTAACTTACATTGACAATGGAATTGATTAAGAAATTTAATATTGTTCTATCATAGATGACTTTATAATATATGAAAGAACGTCGTATACAATTCTAGTTTTTTTTTTTTGGAACTACTTTTGTATTTTATCTTCATGTAAATAGAACAAACTAAAAACTATTATGAACTTTTTTTAATTAATAATATTGATCGGCCCCCTCGACTTCGAAATCCTGGATCCGCCCCTGGAGGAGAAGGAGAGTCGTTATCTTTGGCTCTTTTACTAATAAAAATAATATAGGAACAACAATTTTGTAAAAAAAATAATAATAGAAAAAACACATGGGTATTCTTGTATTTTACTCTAAATCAAATTAACACCTACTACGCTATTACTCTTTAAGCTTCACTTTTTTCACCTCCCACCCGACCCAAACTTTCCCGATTCGTTTATTGCCGTACATATTAATTTTGTTTGGCTGTTAGCACAACATACACTAACTACGTTTGAACATCTTAAAACTCTATATTATAAGAAAATTTACACAATAGTTAAGTTGATAACAATGTAATAGATTCATTCGATATAATTTTGATTAACGATGTACTCACCATTTGAAAAAAAAATTATTGAATTGAATATTCTATCCCTGATGTGGAAACATATATCTGTGTGGAAGCTCTAGTACGATCTGAAGCAAAATAATAATATGAGTCATTCACAATTTCCGAGCTCATATAAGTATTTACGACCATGAGGACATAGAAGAGCATGATGCCCGACTAAGATCTCCTATTATAATAAATTTTATATAATTAATAAATATTTCTAATTTTTTTTAAAAAGGAAAACACCATCCCATATCTCCCACCCCCACCCCCCATTCAAATCCCAGGTCAACGGCGGCCTAGGATGGACTGGAATCTCCGGTCCCAGATCACGGTGGCATATGTTCTTCGATCCCAAGCCATCGGTCTGGGACGTACGATCCCAGTTCGCCGACGGACTTGGATTTTGGAGGGGGGTGTGTTGGGAGGGATGGGATGGTTTTTTTTCCTTTTATAAAATTTATAAAAATTTATAATAATATATAACTTTATTATTTTATTAAATATTAAATATATTAATACTATTATATAAATTTTAGATTTTACATAATGTATCTTTTGTCGGATTTATAGTAAAGAATTTTTTGATCTATTAATATTATTTATAAATTTAAATTAATTGTCACGTCATCACTTAACGGTGATTTTTAACGGCGGTGCCAAAAGTGATTCAATTTCTTAATTGTTTTACCAAATGTGTCAACCTTAATTTTTATGGTACAACAAGTGAGAAAATCAGTATATAGATTGGTACCACAAATGCAAATCTCTCTATTTTTATTATCTAAAAACTCCATATCTTAACATTTTATTGGCAAATATTATTTTATTAGCTTGTTGTACTCATTTGAAAATGAAGAGTTGACTATGGGAATTATTACTAATATTTTAATAGAACAAGACAGTTACTGTCGATTTTTAAAGTTTTGAGGGAGGGTCATTGGCATTTTTTAGTGAAAAATAGTGTTGTCGCATTTTATTGCTACAAAAAAAAAATATTTGACTTGTTACTAATCTTATCTTATCTTATCTTATACATATATATATTTGAAGGGTGGGTTTGACTCTAATTTGTTGAATTTGACTAAATCCTGATTTTCTAGAATTTTGAATTATTTTATTATCAAAGAATTTTTTGATTGGTTGTTGTTTATCTATAGATTTGGAAGGTTTTCAAATTTTAAAACTGATTAGTTAAAAGGAATCTTAATTAAATAAATTTCTACAATAAAATCTCTTTGATTGGTTGAAATGTTGTCCTAAAACAAGTCTACTTTACATTAATTAGCTAGATTGAAGTTTTCCATTTACAATGGCGTTAATTTTGTTATCAAATCACCAAATCAAGATTTAATTGACGTTAGTTATCAGACATAAATTAAGCAATTTAACCATAAAATTTGCCACCATTTTTAAATTTAAGAACTAGGTTAAATTTTTCCACACTGATATAAATCATCTCGATCCACATGTTCTTTGTCTTCAACTCTTCACACAAATTCATGAGTGAACTTTTCATGGAAATTTCGATCCACCCTCATACCTTTCTCACCACTTTTCTTCGGTCATTTCCTTTCTCTCTCTCTCCTTTTTTTTTTTTTTTTTTTTGTAATATTTTTCGACACTGATTATATTTTTTATTTTATTTTTTCATAATCTTATCAACTTATTTTTTTTAAATCTAACTTACTTTTTTAGTTTCATCTGATTTTTCTTAATTAAAACTCTTGTGTTATATATGATTTTTATCATATATGTTTCTTTAATTTTTGCTTTATAAGTATACTTTTTATTAGTTTCCTCCTTTATATTTTCATTTACATGTTTTATTCATATATTAATTTTATATTGTTTGGAAATATGATATAATTAAAATCATATTTTTATAAGTTTATAATATTTGTTATATATTATTTCGTTGTCCATATTATGAAACTTTGTCAATAGCTTTTTGTAAGATTTGTTGTCTCAATTTTTTATTTTTATCATTTTCTATTATTTCTGGAAGAACATCAATAGATTGTCCAATTTATTTAGTGTTCCATATTTATTCATTTCAATATGTTTTTGTGTAATCTTTTAGTGTTTGTTTTTGTTTCTTTACGTAAGTATACATTTAAGTCCATTCATATATTATGTCAAATTTGAAGATACGTGGAGGGCTAATTTCCACTAAGAATACTCAAAATTTATATTATTATTTGTTTTCACATTATTAATTTTCAAAAGATTTGGAATCTTTTGTTTTGTTGTCTCTTCACACTTCCTTTCAAGATACAAATAGAAAAATAATTTTGTTTGTGTAGAGTATCCACATAATATATGCTCAAGAATATCATTCAGAAGCCCCCAGGGCATTTCTCCAACTGGCTGACCAACAATTCATAAGGCTTGCTTCAGCGGCAAGGGTGGGGGTTCGAATCCCATTTGGAACTTGGATGGAAGTATTATCAAGAGTTTGTCTAAGGGTCATTTGTGGTCAAGTCCCCTTTGTGCGCAGAGTGTACAGCAGTATGGTGGGATCCCGAGGCTTGGTGGAGGCACATCCCGCGATTTACATCCTCCAGGGTTCTAGGCAAGGGTTCTGAGGGTCCAGGATTAGTCTGGTGTAAGCTTGGACACCTGGGTTAATAAAAAAAAAAAAAAAAAAAAAGTATCATTCAGAAAAATAATTCATTAGAAAAAAGTTACATAGTGCAAAAAAATGTTTTAGTTTTTAGTGTTAATTAATTCGGTATTCGGTTCTTTGTTTTTGTAATATCTTAATGGTTTTGTAATGGAAAAATTATGATTTTATTTTTGAAATTCTTTACCCCCTATTTTCTTCTTAATTCTTACTTGATAATTAAAATAGAATAATGTTTATAAAAAAAATTGAATAATAAATTGTTGATAGTTTTTATCTATTTTTCATATTTTCCTATGCAAGTCCTTAAGTTATCCATAAAGTCGAGTCATCTTTATACATGGTTTCAAAAGTATGGATAAATGGGTAAAACTTTTCGTAATATTATATATTAGGGGCTTCAACATATCATCTAGAAATATATTTCATTACAAAAGTTACATATTTTGTTAATTTTGTTGTGCATGCAACATTTTGAGTATAGAAAAATGTTAGTAAGTTTAGTGTCCTTAACCTAGCTCACTCACATCAGTAGTTAAGTTTTGCATTTGATTTATTTATTACAAATATCTAAGTAAAAAATAATAACAAATAAAATGTTACCAATAAGATCGAGTATCGACTAAGATCATACATAGAAACAAAATTATAATATAATATAATATATAATTATATATAATTTTGATTATTATATTTCATCAATTTTAGAGGAGAAAATATTTATTCAGTATCTAGTGAAAATCATCACTACTAAATTCAATGAATGTTGTATATATGTTCTTTCGTTGTGCATGGAAGTATTTTACGAATATAAAATATAGAAATTGTCATGTCAAAATATTTATGTCTTTTAGTATTTAATATAAGTTAAGCCTGAAGTGCATACACATTAACCATATGGTAATTAACTCTAAGTATCGGATGACAATAGAATTGAAAAACTTTATATTACATTTAACTAAGCAGGCAAAATGATGGTATATAAAATATTTTAATTTATGTAAACTGAGTTTTTGCATCCGTGCATAGCACGGGTCACAAGCTAGTAAAAATAATACAAGAGTTCTCTGACACTTAAGAATAATCCATAATTTTTTTTTGCATTTTACTCTAATAACAATAATTTATTGTTTTAAACATTAATTGCAACGAATATTTAATCTATCTAATAGTCTGAAAATATATAATTTGATTTTAATTAACTATATAGTCTTTATTTAGGAAAGTTGTTGGATGAAGAATGGCATGACGAAAATTGTCGGGTCCCAAGGTCTGAACTTTTTTTTCAACTTGGGAGAGGTTGTACTGACTGTTAATTAAATACTAGCTAATTAACATTTAATTAGTTAGTAATTAATATTTAGAGTAATTAATGTTTATGTGTTTCTGTTGCATGTATTTTGTGGATGTTTTGTGGAGGAGTACTGTATTTATATTTTATTTTTTATTTTCTAATTAATATTAAAGCTATGTTTTAGGTTTTATCCTAATTTAAATAAATAATTTAAGTCATTTGGGATTCAAATTAATTTTTCACTAGTGCCCCTCTACCTATTGAATAAGTAATTCTTATGTAAATACATTTAATTTGAGATTGAGTAATATTCTTTGAGGAAAAATTGTAAAATTGGTCCTACAACTATCGCTGGCTGGGAAGAAAGCTCTATAACTTTTCGAGTTGATATTATGGTCCTACAACTAGAATATTTTTGCAATTTTAGTTCTATTTTGGCCTTATTAGGAATTTTCGCCATCTGTTTGCCTTGTAACCCAATCCTTCAACGCGGAAAATTAAAGTTAATTGTTGAATTGAAAAAAATGCATAATTGATCCCATAACTATTGTTTGCTGCCAAAAAAGTCATGTAACTTCTCGGGCTGGTAATTTAGTCTTGTAACCAAATCAATCCCGAATTGGACTACATTGCCAACTCGAAAAGTTACAGGATCTCTTTTACCAGTCAGCCATAGTCACAGGGCCAATATTGTATTTTTTTCATTCTTTAATCAAATGACATGTGCAATACATATGCCTTGTGATTGGATGAATGTGGTCAAGCTCGGTTTGAGTAATTATGAGGTTATAGTACTAATTAAAAAACAAGAATACAAATAATATTGAAGGGTAGTGAGCTAGAGAGAAAACATGTGAATTTACAATTTTTATTTTTTATTTTTTAAACTTTTTTTAGGGGATATTTTTTATTTTGATTTTTTTCTTTACATTTTTCATATGGAATTTTTCCGTCAGAAAAAAAAAATATATACCATAATTATTTGAATAAATAGGAGGGTTTTACAAATTTTTTAAACGCCAATTTTTCAAGTAAATAGAGGGTTGAGTTATTGTTAATTTTCTAGTAAAGAAGGGGACTATAACAAATTTTAAATACAGGAATTATTTCAACGTTTTGTTAAGTAAACGACGTGTTAAATGCATGCACGATTAGGTTCCGAAGAAGAAAAGGTATCATCACCATTTTTTTCATTATTGCGTGATAATCTTATGAAATTTTGCAAAAGCGCTTGAAGCTCACATTCGTGTGGGAGGAAAAGGAGAGTAGTTATCTTTGGCTCTTTTACTTATAAAAATAATAAAGGAACAATAGTTTTGTAATAAAAAAAAAAACATACACATGGGTATTTTTGTATTTTACTCTAAATCAAATTAACACCTATTTGGCTATTACTCTTTAAGCTTCACTTTTTTCACCTTCCGCCCAACCCAAATTTACCCGATTCGTTTATTGCCGTACATACTAATTTTGTTTGGCTGTTAACACAATATATACTAACTACGTTTGAACACCTTAGCATTTTCCTTTTATTAGTTTTTGTAAGTCTTGTCAATGTTATTAGCCTATTAATTCCAATGCTTAATTTTATATAAACTATATAGATTTATTTTATGAAAATATACGTATTCCATGACGTGTCGTATCTTTAAGATTTTTTAGAAAACGAGTCGCCAAATCCGAATCTTGTCCAGTCTGAGTCGCCGAGTCCGTATCTTTGCAACGTAGATGTGCATATATATTGTCAATGATTTGCAGAAATAATTTGTTTTACAAGTACATATCAAGTCTAGAGAGCAGTCAAAGAATATATATATATATATATATATTACATTATAATTTCCCTTTATTACTCTTTAAACTTCACTTTTTTCACCTCCACCCGACCCAAACTTACCCGATTCGTTTATTGTCATACACATATAAGAGGCCGACTTTCGTCCCTGCTCGACGGGTGGGTCTTGCAGTCAAGCTCCCTTAAATTTTAAATTTTAAAAAATATATTTTTTGTAGGATTTATATTAAAATATTATTTGATCTATTAATCCTATTTATAAATTCAAATTAGTTAAATGGATATGTAAATGTATTAAATAAAATCTACAAATATGTCCGCACGTGTTTTATTCGACACAATTTTAAAATTGGCAATAATGTTGACTAATATCGTCAGTAAATTTGAATATGTGGGGTTATTTTGCCATTCTAAAATGTTATGAGGTAGAATTGCCCTACAATGTGCTCCGTATTTTATTCGAGCTAATTTTGAAATTGGACAACAATGTGGATTAAATCGTCAATAAATTTGCAGATGTGGGGTTATGTTGTCAACCTGAAATGTTATGGGATAGAATTGTCAGTCAACATAATTAATTGCATCAATTTTACTATAATACTTAATTGTCACGTCATCACTTTGCGGTGATTTTTAACGGCGGTACCAAAAGTGATTCAATTTCATAATTATGGTACCAAATGTGTCGACCTCGATTTTTATGGTACCATAAGTAAGAATCGGCATATAATTAGGTACCAAAAGTGCAAATCTCCATATTGTTATTATCTAATCAGGGTTTTGCATTTTGCACCCCCCGAAATATGAAAATTAAGCACTTTGCATCCCAACGTATAAACAATTTAGCACTTTCCACCATCTTTTATTTTCTTCAAAAACACAGAAGGACAAAATAGGTAATTCATTTTTGGAACTTTGGTACTTTGCACCCCCGAAACACGAGAAATGGGCATTTTGTACCCTCGAAATATAATTAACACTTAGCACCCTCGAATTAAGAATAACTCATCAACTTGCACCCCCGAAACATGAGAAATGGACATTTTGAACACCTTAACACCTCAAATTAAGAAAAACTCAACAACTAGCACCCCTCATTATTTTCAGGAAAGTTGACCACCGGGGACAAAAACCTAGGGACAATATTGGTAGTTCTTTTTCTTTTTTCTTAAAATTTGCAAAATACGATTATGAATACGATTATTTCGGGGGTGCAAAGTGCTAAATTTATATTTCGAGAGTATAAAGTGCCTATTTTCCATGTTTCGGGAATGCAAATTGCAAAAGCCCACAAAAATCATTTTATTAGCTTGTTGTACTCATTTGAAAATGAAGAGTTGACTAAGTCATTGTTTTTCATTTGAATTCATATAAAAGAATTTTTTTTTATATTGAAACAAACTTACCAAAATTAAAATCTCCACTACTTTTGAGTTATTTAAGTGTCTGTATATAGTTTAAACTATATACTATTTTTTTATTTAATTGAACTGTAGTTATTAATTACTATAGTTATAAGAAATATAGTTGTGTAATTCTATTACACAGATTGTTAAATGTCAACAAAAAATAGTTAAATTGATACCAATGTAATATATTAATTCGATATATTTTGATGTAACGATTTATTCATCATTTGAATTTTTTTTTTTTATTGAATTGAATATTCCATCCCTTGTGTGGAAGCATCTAAGTGTGTGGAAGCATCTAAGTGTATGGAAGTTCTAATATGATTTGAATCAAGATGCAATATGAGTCTGTCACAATTTCCTAAATTTTGTCATATAAGTATTTGCGACCATTAGGACATAGAAGAGAATGATACCCGACTAAGATCTCCTAAATTAGATGGTTATCAATGAGTTGTGACACAATCATGACAAAAAATAGGACATTAATTATGAAGATAATTTGTGATTAATTACTTAAGAATGCCCTTATCATGAAAAGAAATCCGAGATAATCCTACAAATTATAACAAACTTTTTGGACATATGCCCCAACCAAGATTCGACTATATTTATAAATGCATTTGAATTTTTTTTATTTGTCGTTTTGGAAAAAAAATTCTTTATTTTATTTGTTGTTTTAGAATTTAAATGTAAAATTAATGTTCTTTTGCCAATTAATATAAATAAGTATTTTGTAAGACTTGAATCTAAGGTGTCATTTGCCTATACTACTTGGAAGTCTTGAGCTATATATGTCTCTTTCTTATAAATTATACTTGATAAAAAGATTTACGAATATTAAATTGAGTCATGCACGCTTAACTCAATAATAATTATATTTACCAGTCAACACGCCATGCAAGTTTGTCATGTTAAATTTTACAAATATTGTCACTGATTCTTTACAGATTAGAAAAAGTTAAAAAAAAAAAACCGTACACTTCCTTTATTAAATTAACCTATCTCAGTTTAATATTCATCAAGTTAAATTTTGTAAGTCCAAGCATCAGAGGTATCAAAGCATGCACTTGCTGGCCTGCCATTTAAAAAAGAAAAAATAGCATTGCAGATCACGAAGTTTACTAAAAAAGGGATGAAAATTTTTTGTAAGTAAAAAAGTATGTTTACATACTTATGCTCATTCACGGGCCTTTCATTTCCCTTTTATTAGATTTTTTTTTTTTTTTTTTATGTCTTGTCAATGTTATTATCCTATTCCAATGCTTAATGTTAAAGGGGGGAAACTCTATATTTTTCCTCTTTTTTTGTTTTGGTACAATTAATTGAACGCATGAAAGTGGCCTTAATAATAATATTAAATCAGAATTGATCTACCATAAAATTGGAACTCATAGAATATCTTGTGAAAATAATAATTTGAGGTGAATTTGATTCGCTCACTGCACCCAAATAAATATAAGAGGAGTTGATTAAGAGGAAATTGGCTAAAATAGTCTAACTTGTTTTTATTTTTTAAGTAACAAAGGCGCCTAATGACGATGTCCAGGTATATTTTTTAATAGCTTCTTTAGACATGAAATTTGCAAATCTCCTAACTCAATTCATTATTTAATTCCATAAAGCTCAATGACACACTCTTAGTTATGTTAAATTGGTGTCAATCGATAATGATGATTGAGTTGTAAAATATTTTAAAATTCTCAATAGATTAAGATTTTTTTACTAACATGTTTGATTAATTTTGGGAATTTTTTTTTTTTTCGTTTTTTCCTATGGAATGTTTTCATTAGAAAATCAAAAATATATACCTGAATTATTTGAGCAAATAGGAGGGTTTGAAAAAAAATTCTAAACGCCAATTTTTCAAGTAAACATAGGATTTAGTTAGTGTTAGTTTTTCTTGTAAAGAAGGGGGCTATAACAATTTTTAATTACATAAAGGAATTATTTCAACTTTTCTTGTTTAATAAACGACGGGTTAAATGCATGTATAATTACGTTCCGAAGAAGAAAAATTATCATTGTAATTGTTTTCATTATTGCATGATAATCTAATGAACTTTTGCTAAAGCGCTTGAAGCTCACGTTCGTGTGGGAGGAGAAGAAGAGTAGTTATCTTTGGCTTATTGACATATATATTCTTTTACTGAGAAAAATAATATAGGAACAATAATTTTGTAGTTATAAAAAAAAATGGATATTTTTGTATTTAACACCTATTAGGCTATTACTCTTTAAATTTCACTCTTTTCACCTCTTCCTGACCCATACGTACCCAATTCGTTTATTGCCGTAAATATTAATTTTGTTTCGCTGTTAACACAATATATACTAACTACGTTTCAACATCTTAAAACTCTATATTATAAGAAAATTATAAAATATTTAAGTTGACACCAATGTCATAGATTCATTCCATATAATTTTGATTCAATGATGTACCCACCATTTGCAGAAAAAAAAATATTGAATTGAATATTCTATCCCTAATGTGGAAACATCTATGTGTGTGGAAGCTCAAATAAGATCAGAAACAAGATAATAATATAAGTCAGTCACAATTTTCGAGCTCATATAATATTTGCGATCATGAGGACATAGAAGAGCATGATACCGGATTAAGATCTCCTAAAATACTAAAGTTATATATTATTAATAAAGATTTATAATTCTTTCTAAAAAACCCATCCCACCCCACCTAAATCTCAGGTTGCTGACGGCCTGGGACGGACTGGAATCTCCGGTCCTAGATCACGGTGGCCTGTGTTCTTCGAACCCAGGCCGTCTCGTCCCAGGTCGCCGACGGCCTGGGACGAACGATCCCAGGTCACCGACGGCCTGGGATTTGGGTGGGGGATGGTGACCGGAAGGGGAGGGGGGGTTGATGGGGAAGATGGGATAGGTTTTTTTTTTTCCTTTTAAAAAAATTATAATTTTTTTAATAATATATAACTTTATTATTTTAATAAATATTAATTATATTAATACAATTATATAAATTTTAGATTTTAAAAAAAAATTGTCGATTTTTATTAAAGTATTATTTTATATATTAATATTATTTATAAATTCAAATTAATTAAATAGTTATGTAAATATAATAAATAAAATCTCCAAATTGGTCCGCACGTGTCTTACTCGAGACAACTTTGAAATTGGGCAACAATGTGGACTAATATCGTTCGAAAATTTAAAGATTTGAGGTTATTTTGTCAACCTGAAATGTTATGGGGTAGTATTGTCCTACAATGTATTCCACACATATTTTATTCGAGCTAACTTTTAAATTGGACAAAAATGTGACTAAAATCGTCAATAAATGAAGATGTGGGTTTATTTTGCCAATCTGAAATGTTATGGGGTAGATCAGTCAACTTAAATACTGTTACGTCATCAGTTAACGGTGATTTTTAACGGCGGTACCAGAAGTGATTCAATCTCTTAATTGTGTTACCAAATGTCTCGACCTCAATTTTTATGGTACAACAAGCTAAGTGAGAAAATCGGTATATAGTTTGGTACCACAAGTGCAAATCTCTCTATTTTTGTTATCTAAAAACTTCATATCTTAACATTTTATTGGCAAAAATTATTTTATTAGCTTGTTGTACTCATTTGAAAATGAAGAGTTGACTATGGGGATTATTACTAATATTTTAATAGAACAACAGAGTTATTGTCGATTTTTAAAGTTTTGGGGGAGGGTCATTGGCATTTTTTAGTGAAAAATAGTGTTATCGTATTTTATTGCAACCAAAATAATAACATCTAGGAGTATATTTTTCACTTCTCATATAAATCATGAAAAATACTTGAACATAGAGCCCGCGACTAAAACACACTGTGGTTTTCGAGGGGTAATATATTTGACTTGTTAATACATGGAGCTTTTGGCTAATAAGAATGATTCAAGAGTTCACTGACACTTAAGAATAATCCAGGGATTGTTTTTGCATTTTACTCTAATAAAAATAAGTTATTGTTTTAAACAATAATTGCAACTAATATTTAACCTATCTTCATTTGAAAATATATAATTTGATTCTAATTAACTATATAATCTTTATTTAGGAAAATGGTTGGATGACGATCAATGGCATGACGAGAATAATATTGGAAACTGAGTTGAGTGACTATTCATGATCTGGGGCTAATAATCGACACACCCCAAGACCTCAACTGGAAAGAGGTTGCACTGACTATTAACTAAATACTAGCTAATTAACATCTAATTAGTTGGTAATTAATATGTACATTAATTTTAGAGTAATTATTTTTTATGTGTTTCTGCTGATTGTATTATGTGGATGTTTGTTAAACAAAATATTCTTCTAAAATATCCTTAACTTCTCAGGCTGGCAATTTAGTCTTGCAACCAAATCAATCCCGAATAGGACTAAATTGCCAGCTCGAAAAGTTAGAGGATCTTTTTACCAGCGAGCAGTAGTCACAGGGTCAATATTGCAATTTTTTCATTCTTTAATCAAATGAAATGTGTAATGCATATGATTTGTGATTGAAAAAATGTGGTCAAGCTCGGTTTGAGTAACCCTATTTTGTAGCGATTTCAAATCCAGCCTTTAAATTGCTATAAATAGGAGAAGAATCTGGCTAATTCTTAAGGAGATTGCATCCGCAGCCTTAGTCTTATTTCATTTTATCTTCTCTTTTCCGATATCAATTCAGTGTGTTAATTTACATTTTTACTTACTTGATTATGTTTTTAAAACATATAAATATAGTTTAAAAATCTTCGCGAATAAATAAAATTGAATCTGTTTCTTTTAAAAGTAAGCCAATTTTTTCTATTTAAGTTTCGAGAATTTTCATATAAAATAATAATCGGATTCTGATTGTATTTTAAGTCTAAGAACTTTAATTATTTTATTCAAATAAATTGAATTCATTTATTTAGCTTAAAAATAAGTCATTGTTTTTCTTTTTTATTCAAATAAAAGAATTTTATTTTTAAATTGAAACAAACTTACGAAAATTAAAATCTCCACTACTTTGAGTATTTCAAGTTTCTGTATATATAGTTTTATACTACATACTATTTTGTTATTTAATTGAACTATAGTTATTAATTACTATAGTTATAAGAAATATAGTTGTGTATTCTATTACACAAATTGTTAAACGCCACCAATAAATAGTTCAGTTGATATCAATCTAATAGATTCATTCGATATAGTTTTGATGTAACGATATTTTGCAATTTGAATTTTTTTTTATATTGAATTGAATATTCTACCACTGATGTGGAAGCATCTAAGTGTGTGAGAACTCTAATACAATCTGAAGCAAGATGATAATACTAGTCTTTCACAATTTTCAATCTCATATAAGTATTTGCGACCATTAGGACATAGAAGAGCATGATACCTCACTAAGATCTTCTAAATTAGACAGTTATCAAAGAGTTGTGACAGAATCATGACAAAAAATAGTCCATTAATTCACAAGTTTGAAGCATTTCAATCTCAATTCAAATAAAATAAAATTATAAATATGATTTATAAATTTTATATATTATTATTATTAAATCTCTTAAAACTATTTAGATTATATATATATATTATATTTTATATAAAATCTAAAAAAATATCAATTAAATTTATCCAATGAAATATCTATCCAATAAATTTAATTGAGATATATTTTTTTGGATTTTATAGAAAATATTATTTAGTTTATATATATTATATATAAAATCTAATTAGTGTAAGAGATTTAATTATAATAATATATAAAATTTACAAATAGGATTTATAATTAATTATATTTGAAAATCGGACTAAAATGCATCAAACTTGTGAATTTAGCAGTAAATTTATCGGCCATAAAATATGTGGGGCAAAGTTTGGCAGCAATCTATACTTCTGCAAATGGTCTATATATCAATTTTTCTTTCAAAAAATGATGGAAATACCAAATGTGTATGTTCTTAAAGTTATGGTAACTTTATCATAAAGAGCTACTCCAGGTATTACCCGAAATTCTCTCCAATTTATAGAAAAATTATAGTAGCTCATCTAGGTGGCTTTAGAAACATTCGTGTGGGAGGAAAAAAGAGTAGTTATCTTTGGCTCTTTTACTTATAAAAATAATATAGGAACAATAATTTGAGTGAATAGCAAATTAACTCCCTGTGTTATTCTAAATAGAAAATTTAACTCCCTGTGATAAATAAAAGGGCAAATTAACTCCCTGTAATATCCTAAATAGGCAATTTAACTCCTTGTGATAAGAAAAAGGGCAAAATACCTCCATATGTTTTTATAAAAGAAGCACATTGCCTCCCTCTAAATTGCTTATTAATTCATATCATAGCTAAATTGAACTAAATTAATTAAATAAATATGTAAATATAATAAGTAAAATCTCTAAATTGATCAACATGTGTCGTATTCTAACCTTTTCTGAAATTGAGCAACAATGTGGACTAAAATTATTAGTAAATTTGAAGATGTGGAGTTAATTTGACAACCTGAAATGTTATAAGGCAGAATTGTCTGTCAACATAAGTAATGGTATCAATTTTGCAATAACATTTAACTGTCACGTCATCAGTTAACGTCCATTTTTAATGTTGGTACCAAAAGTGATTGATTTCTTAAATTGTGGTGCCAAATGTGTCGACCTCGATTTTTGTGGTACCACAAGTGAGAATCGCCATATAGTTTGGTACAACAAATGCAATTGTCTAATTCTCAATAGATTAAGTTTTTTTATTAACATGTTTGATTAATTTTAGGAATTTTTTATTTTGATTTTTTTTCATTTAATTTTTCTAGTAAAGAAGAGTGCTATAACAAATTTTAAATACATAGAGGAATTATTTCAATTTTGTTTAAGTAAACGATCGGTTAAATGCATGTAAAATCAGGTTTCGAAGAATAAAAATTATCATTATCATTGTTTTCATGATTGCGTGATAATCTGATGAACTTTTGTGAAAGGGCTTGAAGTACATGTTCGTGTGGAAAGAGAAGGAGAGTAGTTATCTTTGGCTAATTAACATTTATAATCTTTTAGTAATAAAAATAATATAGGAACAATAATTTTAGGGTGAAATACAGTTTCCCCCTTAAAGTATGGGAGCGGTATCAGTTGCCCCCCTAAAGTATCAATTGTAACACTTACCCCCCTCTGTTATAGTTTTGTTGTTTTTATTCCAATAATACCCCCGCCCCTTTACATAAATAATAAATTTCTTTATTAAAATAAATTTGTCTCTTTTTTAATTATGAATCCATTCATCCACCAAACAACATTATGTTTTAAATTCTTAAATTTATTGGTTTCCTTAACAATTGAAAAAATTGCAAAATTGATCCCATAACTATTGTTTGCTGCCAAAAAAGTCATGTAACTTCCCAAGCTGGCAATTTAGTCTTGTAACCAAATCAATCCCGACTTGGACTAAGTTGCCGACTCGAAAAGTTACAGGATCCCTTTTACCAGTGAGCAATAGTCATAGGCCAATATTGTAATTTTGTCATTCTTTAATCAAATGACAAGTGCAATACATATGCCTTTTGATTGGATGAATGTGGTCAAGCTCGGTTTGAGTAACCCTATTTTGTAGCCATTTTTTATTTTTGTTTACTTAGACTCGGAATTACCAATTGGCAGTTTCGTTACTAACAAAGTCAATCAAAAATATAAAATAAAACTGGATGAAGTTCAATGTTCTGTATATTAATTATTCGATGTAAAAGAAAAGATTTTCACTAAAACTCATGAACCAAATATAGTTTCATAGGATAGTCACAATTAATCTAGAGATTGATATTTAGATAAAATTAAAAGATTTTACATATTAGAAATTAACAGATAATTTGTTTCTCTATAAAAAAAAAAAAAAACAAAAAAACACATGGGAACTTTTGTATTTTACTCCCAATCAAATTAACACCTATATATTTAATTTTACGGTAATTTTCTCATATTGCAGGAAGTATGAACCTAGTACGAAAATCCCAGGCAAATGTTGTAGCAAACAATGTTCACTACATGGCATTCAAAAAATTACTAATTATAAGTTATATTCCCTCAGTTTTTTAAACGTAATTATGAGCTAATTAAAAAACAAGAATACAAATAATATTGAAAGGGTAGAGCTAGAGAGAAAACATGTGAATTTACAATTTTTTAATTATTTAAACTCTTTTTAGGGGATATTTTTTATTCTGATTTTTTTCTTTACATTTTTTCCTATGAAATTTTCCGTCGGAACAAAAATATGTATACCAAAATTATTTGAGTAAATAGGTGGGTTTTACAAATTTTTTAAACGCCAAATTTTCAAGTAAATAGAGGATTGAGTTGTTGTTAGTTTTTCTAGTAAAAAAGGGGACTATAACAAATTTTAAATACATATAGGAATTATTTCATCGCTTTGTTTAGTAATTAAACGACGGGTTAAATGCATGCACAATTAAGTTTCGAAGAAGAAAACGTATCATTATCATTTTTTTCATTATTGCGTGATAATCTTATGAACTTTTGCAAAAGCGCTTGAAGCTCACATTCGTGTGGGAGGAAAAAAGAGTAGTTATCTTTGGCTCTTTTACTTATAAAAATAATATAGGAACAATAATTTGAGTGAATAGCAAATTAACTCCCTGTGTTATTCTAAATAGGAAATTTAACTCCCAGTGATAAAAAAAAAGGGCAAATTAACTCCCTGTGATATCCTAAATAGGCAATTTAACTCCCTGTGATAAGAAAAAGGGCAAAATACCTCCATATGTTTTTATAAAAGAAGCACATTGCCTCCCTCTAAATTGCTTATTAATTCATATCATAGCTAAATTGAACTAAATTAATTAAATAAATATGTAAATATAATAAGTAAAATCTCTAAATTGATCAACATGTGTCGTATTCTAACCTTTTCTGAAATTGAGCAACAACGTGGACTAAAATTATTAGTAAATTTGAAGATGTGGAGTTAATTTGACAACCTGAAATGTTATAAGGCAGAATTGTCTGTCAACATAAGTAATGGTATCAATTTTGCAATAACATTTAACTGTCACGTCATCAGTTAACGTCCATTTTTAATGTTGGTACCAAAAGTGATTGATTTCTTAAATTGTGGTGCCAAATGTGTCGACCTCGATTTTTGTGGTACCAAAAGTGAGAATCGCCATATAATTTGGTACACCAAATGCAATTGTCTAATTCTCAATAGATTAAGTTTTTTTATTAACATGTTTGATTAATTTTAGGAATTTTTTATTTTGATTTTTTTTCATTTAATTTTTCTAGTAAAGAAGAGTTCTATAACAAATTTTAAATACATAGAGGAATTATTTCAATTTTTTTTAAGTAAACGATCGGTTAAATGCATGTAAAATCAGCTTTCGAAGAATAAAAATTATCATTATCATTGTTTTCATTATTGCATGATAATCTGATGAACTTTTGTGAAAGCGCTTGAAGTACACGTTCGTGTGGAAAGAGAAGGAGAGTAGTTATCTTTGGCTAATTAACATTTATAATCTTTTAGTAATAAAAATAATATAGGAACAATAATTTTAGGGTGAAATATTGTTTCCCCCTTAAAGTATGGGAGCGGTATCAGTTGCCCCCCTAAAGTATCAATTGTAACACTTACCCCCCTCTGTTATAGTTTTGTTGTTTTTATTCCAATAATACCCCCGCCCCTTTACATAAATAATAAATTTCTTTATTAAAATTAATTTGTCTCTTTTTTAATTATGAATCCATTCATCCACCAAACAACATTATGTTTTAAATTCTTAACTTTATTGGTTTCCTTCGGTTTTATGGTTTCAAATTTTTCTTTATTTTCATCTCACTTTTTTCTTTATTTCTGTTTCAATTTTTTTTCTTTATTTTATATTTCAATTTTTTTTATTATGAGAGAACATTAATTATGACATCATTTTTTTTCTATATATATATAATGCAAGTTCAAGAAATAATAAAAGCTACAGGATCTTGTAACCAAATCAATCCGAATAGGACTAAATTGCCAGCACGAAAAATTACAGGACCTTTTTACCAGCGAGCAATAGTCACAGGACCAATATTGCAATTTTTTCATTCTTAAATCAAATGACATGTTCAATACACGTGCCTTGTGATTGGATAAATGTGGTCATTCTCGGTTTGAAAAACCCTATTTTGTAGCGATTTCTGATTTTTGTTAACTTAGACACGGATAGATCAATTGGCAGATACGTTACTAATAATGTCAATAAAAAAAATATAAAAATGAAATTGAATGAAGCTCAATGTTCTATATATTAAATATTTAATGCAAAAGAAAAGCTTTTCACTAAAACTCAATAATATTTCAAAAGATTTAATTTTCCAGAGAAAAATCAATTAATATATGAACCCAAATACTAAAGTCCAATTAACTAAAAGTTCAAAATCCAACATTATAGATCCACCAACCGGATAGGATCCACGGATATCCTGGTTCGTCTGAAGATCCGTGCGCCTCTTTTTTAAGAGAAAATGTGTGTCGGTTCTGTTCAAACCGAACCGTTTGCACCTGTTCAGACAAAATGGTTTATCCGAATAAACATACCTTCAAATCCAGCCTTTCAATTGCTATAAATAGGAGAATAATCTGGCCAATTCTTTACTCCGAATTTTTATAAGCATATAAGCTTAAATTCTCTCTTTTCTTTCTTCCATTCTTCACTTTAAATATTCGTCGAAGTTCTGTTTGTTCAAGTTCGTCGTGGGTTCTTTGTTCGTGCAAACAAGGAGCATCAGATTGTTGTATCTTGGAAGACTACCGAGGATCGATTGTGTGCACCGTAAGCAGCCCGAATATAGTTGAGTATTTCTATTAGACAAATTGTTAAACGCTAACAACAAATAGTTAAGTTCATTACCAATGTAATAAATTCATTCGATATAATTTTGATGTAACGATATATTTACCATTTGATTTTTTTTTTATTGAATTGAATATTATACCCCTGATATGGAAGCATCTAAGTGTGTGGGAGCTCTAATACGATCTGAAGCAAGATGACAACATGAGTCTATCATAGTTTTCAATCTCATATAAGTATTAGCGACCATTAGGACATAGAAGAGCATGATACCAGTCTAATATCTCCTAAATTAGACTGTTATCAAAGAGTTGTGACACAATCATGACAAAAAATAAGCCATTAATTATGAAGATAATTTGGGATTAATTACTTAAGAATGCCCTTATCATGACAAGAAATCCGAGATAATCCTACCTATTACTCACAAAATCACTAATTATAATTTATACTCCCTCAATTTTTTTATTCGTCACTTTGGCAGAATTTTTTTTTTTACACTTTTATTTGTCGTTTTAGGAATTCAATGTAAATTTAATTCTTTTTACTTTTATACCAGACTTTCTGGACATATGCCCCAACCAAGATATGACTATATCTGTAAATGCATTTGAATGTATATATCCAACACTTAATTGCAAATTTCATACTGTTATGTTACTTAATTTGTATAAATGGCTGGGCGTACTTTTATTAAGCTAATATTGGTGCTTGTTTTAGGTTTTTCACACCTTATCTGAATGAATGGAGTCGCCCCAATTACAAGTAATTAATTCTTACATATATTTATGGTAATTTTCTCATATTTCAGGAAATGCGAACCTAGTACGGAAATCCCAGGCAAATGTTGTAGCAAACAAAGTTCACTACATGGCACTCACAAAATCATTAATTATAATTTATACTCCCTCAGTTTTTTAAATGTAATGTAATCCTCCAAAATGAAAAGTGAATAAAAAAAAAAACGGAGGGAATATATATTAGCCTCTCTTCCTTTTGAATTAATAGAATAAAATATGAATATACCACATGTGTTATACTTTATGGACATTTTATTGGTAAAAATTATTTTATTAGCTCGTTGTACCCATTTGAAAATGAATAGTTAACTATATGGATTATTGATAGTATTATTATAAAACAAGAGAGTTACTGTCGATTTAAAAAGTTTTGGGGGATGGTCATTTGCAATTTTTAGTGAAAAATAGTTTGTCGCATTTTATTGCAACGAAGAAAAAATAACATCTAGGAGTATATTTATAGCTTCTCATATAAATCATGAAAAATAATTGAAATTAGAGCGCGACTAAGACACATTGTGGTCTTCGAGGGGTAAATATATTTGACTTGTTAATGCATGAAGCTTTTTGCTAATAAAAATAATACAAGAGTTCTCTGGCAGTTAAAGAAAATCCAGGGATTGTTTTTGCATTTTACTCTAATAACAATAATTTATTCTTTTAAACATTAATTGCAACGAATATTTAATCTATCTTCATTCTGAAACTATATAATTTGATTCTAATTAACTATATAATCTTTATTTAGGAAAATTGTTGAATGAAGATCAATGGCATGACGAAAATAATATTGGATATTGAGTTGAATGGCTAATAATTGACACGCCCGAAGGCCTCAACTGGGAAGATGCGTCAATGACTTAATTAAATACTAGTTAATTAACATCTAATTAGCTGGTAATTAATATGTAGATTAATTTTAAAGTAATTAATGTTTATATGTTTCTGCTGCATGTATTACGTGGATGTTTTGTTAAACAAAATATTCTCGTAGAATATCCTTATTTTCTTGCTATATTTAGAAAGTTAATTAGAGTTAGTTGAATCTTTTTGGGCTTCCCAATTTATAGGAGAGAATTTTACTTTTGGTATCACAAGTAACTATACTTTATGGTTACAGTACTATAACTTAAAAAACATATACGTTTTGTACAACATGCTAACTACCTTCGACACATTTTGTACTTCTGTCAATTTTTTGATGGAAAATTTATGGAAAATTTGCATAATTAGTACTATAGTTATGGATTAATGCCAAAGTTTATCTCACATATGTTCTGGCTGACAAATTTACCTCTTAAATCACAAATTTTAAGCATTTCAGTCTAAATTCAAATAAAATGAAATTATAAATCTTATTTCTAAATTTTATATATTAGTATTATTAAATCTCTTAAACTATTTAGATTATATATATATATATATATATATATATATATATATAATATACAAACTAAATAATTTTGTATATAAAATATTATTCACCCATGTAATTTTGGGGACCATATGAGGATGATGGTTTGGAGATATAAAGGAAAAGTCCTGGATTTATTTTTATTTTTAATTTCTAATTATCATTAAAGTTCTGTTCTAGTTTTTATCCTAATTTAAATAAATAATTTAAGTCATTTGGGATTCCGAATTAGTTTTCCACTAGTGCCCCTCGACCTATTGTATAAGTAATTCTTATGTAAATACATTTAATTTGAGATTGAGTAATATTACAACACCCCAAGTGAAGCACTTTTCTTAGTGGGATGCTACCCACCTACGACTTGTACTCCAAGAGATATTATTGATTCTGAATTTCGAATCGCAGAGATGGTCTAAGAATATATGAGTAAATAAAACCATTTATAAACATATCCATATACGAAAATTTCAAACCATTAGTTATCATATTTACATTACTTAAGTCTTCTCAAAAGTTGAAATTACATAAACATTAAGTACGCGTCTAAGAATTAGGCGCTAGACAACTATATATGCATGTAGGCTAAATTAAAACAACTAATGATAATAACATAAACATTAAGTATGCATCTAATAATTATACTTTTTTTAGGGGATATTTTTCATTTCTTCCTATAGAATTTTTCCGTCGTAAAATAAAAATATATACCGGAATTATTTGAGTAAATAGGAGGGTTTGTCAAATTTTTTAATCACTAATTTTTCAAGTAAATAGAGGATTGAGTTGTTATAAGATTTTCTAGTAAAGAAAGGGACTATAAGAAATTTTAAATACATAGAAGAATTATTTCAACTTTTTTGTTAAGTAAACGATGGGTTAATACATGCACAAATAAGCACAATTAGGTTTCGAAGAATAAAAAGTATCATTATAATTTTTTTCATTATTGCGTGATAATCTTATGAACTTTTGCAAAAGCGCTTGAAGCTCACATTCGTTTGGGAGGAGAAGGAGAGTCGTTATCTTTGGCTCTTTTATTACTAATAAAAATAATATAGGAACAACAATTTTGTAAAAAAAATAATAATAGAAAAAACACATGGGTATTCTTGTATTTTACTCTAAATCAAATTAACACCTACTACGCTATTACTCTCTAAGCTTCACTTTTTTCACCTCCCACCCGACCCAAACTTTCCCGATTCGTTTATTGCCGTACATATTAATTTTGTTTGGCTGTTAGCACAACATACACTAACTACGTTTGAACATCTTAAAACTCTATATTATAAGAAAATTTACACAATAGTTAAGTTGATAACAATGTAATAGATTCATTCGATATAATTTTGATGTAACGATGTACTCACCATTTGAAAAAAAAAATTATTGAATTGAATATTCTATCCCTGATGTGGAAACATATGTCTGTGTGGAAGCTCTAGTACGATCTGAAGCAAAATAATAATATGAGTCATTCACAATTTCCGAGCTCATATAAGTATTTGCAACCATGAGGACATAGAAGAGCATGATGCCCGACTAAGATCTCCTATTATAATAAATTTTATATAATTAATAAATATTTCTAATTTTTTTTAAAAAGGAAAACACCATCCCATATCTCCAACCCCCACCCCCCATTCAAATCCCAGGTCACCGGCGGCCTAGGATGGACTGGAATCTCCGGTCCCAGATCACGGTGGCATGTGTTCTTCGATCCCAAGCCATCGGTCTGGGACGTACGATCCCAGTTCGCCGACGGACTTGGATTTTGGAGGGGGGTGTGTTGGGAGGGATGGGATGGTTTTTTTTCCTTTTATAAAATTTATAAAAATTTATAATAATATATAACTTTATTATTTTATTAAATATTAAATATATTAATACTATTATATAAATTTTAGATTTTACATAATGTATCTTTTGTCGGATTTATATTAAAGAATTTTTTGATCTATTAATATTATTTATAAATTTAAATTAGTTAAATAGATATGTAAATATAATAAATAAAATCTCCAAATTGGTCCGCACGTGTCTTATTCGAGAAATTTTTTAAATTGGGCAACAATGTGGACTAATATCGTCACTAAATTTGAAGATGTGGAGTTATTTTGCCAACCTGAAATGTTATGGGGTACAATTGTCAGTCAACATAACTAATTGCATCAATTTTACAGTAAGAATTTATTGTCACGTCATCACTTAACGGTGATTTTTAACGGCGGTGCCAAAAGTGATTCAATTTCTTAATTGTTTTACCAAATGTGTCAACCTTAATTTTTATGGTACAACAAGTGAGAAAATCAGTATATAGATTGGTACCACAAATGCAAATCTCTCTATTTTTATTATCTAAAAACTCCATATCTTAACATTTTATTGGCAAAAATTATTTTATTAGCTTGTTGTACTCATTTGAAAATGAAGAGTTGACTATGGGAATTATTACTAATATTTTAATAGAACAAGACAGTTACTGTCGATTTTTAAAGTTTTGAGGGAGGGTCATTGGCATTTTTTAGTGAAAAATAGTGTTGTCGCATTTTATTGCAACAAAAAAAAAATATTTGACTTGTTACTAATCTTATCTTATCTTATCTTATACATATATATATTTGAAGGGTGGGTTTGACTCTAATTGGTTGAATTTGACTAGATCCTGATTTTCTAGAATTTTGAATTATTTTATTATCAAAGAATTTTTTGATTGGTTGTTGTTTATCTATAGATTTGGAAGGTTTTCAAATTTTAAAACTGATTAGTTAAAAGGAATCTTAATTAAATAAATTTCTACAATAAAATATCTTTGATTAGTTGAAATGTTGTCCTAAAACAAGTCTACTTTACATTAATTAGCTAGATTGAAGTTTTCCATTTACAATGGCGTTAATTTTGTTATCAAATCACCAAATCAAGATTTAATTGACGTTAGTTATCAGACATAAATTAAGCAATTTAACCATAAAATTTGCCACCATTTTTAAATTTAAGAACTAGGTTAAATTTTGCCACACTGATATAAATCATCTCCATCCACATGTTCTTTGTCTTCAACTCTTCACACAAATTCATGAGTGAACTTTTCATGGAAATTTCGATCCACCCTCATACCTTTCTCACCACTTTTCTTCGGTCATTTCCTTTCTCTCTCTCTCTCCTTTTTTTTTTTTTTTTTTTTTTTGTAATATTTTTCGACACTAATTATATTTTTTATTTTATTTTTTCATAAGCTTATCAACTTATTTTTTTTAAATCTAACTTACTTTTTTAGTTTCATCTGATTTTTCTTAATTCAAACTCTTGTGTTATATATGATTTTTATCACATATGTTTCTTTAATTTTTGCTTTATAAGTATACTTTTTATTAGTTTCCTCCTTTATATTTTCATTTACATGTTTTATTCATATATTAATTTTATATTGTTTGGAAATTTGATATAATTAAAATCATATTTTTATAAGTTTATAATATTTGTTATATATTATTTCGTTGTCCATATTATGAAACTTTGTCAATAGCTTTTTGTAAGATTTGTTGTCTCAATTTTTTATTTTTATCATTTTCTATTATTTCTGGAAGAACATCAATAGATTGGCCAATTTATTTACTGTTCCATATTTATTCATTTCAATATGTTTTTGTGTAATCTTTTAGTGTTCGTTTTTGTTTCTTTACGTAAGTATACATTTAAGTCCATTCATATATTATGTCAAATTTGAAGATACGTGGAGGGCTAATTTCCACTAAGAATACTCAAAATTTATATTATTATTTGTTTTCACATTATTAATTTTCAAAAGATTTGGAATCTTTTGTTTTGTTGTCTCTTCACACTTCCTTTCAAGATACAAATAGAAAAATAATTTTGTTTGTGTAGAGTATCCATATAATATATGCTCAAGAATATCATTCAGAAGCCCCCAGGGCATTTCTCCAACTGGCTGACCAACAATTCATAAGGCTTGCTTCAGCGGCAAGGGTGGGGGTTCGAATCCCATTTGGAACTTGGATGGAAGTATTATCAAGAGTTTGTCTAAGGGTCATTTGTGGTCAAGACCCCTTTGTGCGCAGAGTGTACAGCAGTATGGTGGGATCCCGAGGCTTGGTGGAGCCACATCCCGCGATTTACATCCTTCAGGGTTCTAGGCAAGGGTTCTGAGGGTCCAGGATTAGTCTGGTGTAAGCTTGGACACCTGGGTTATCAAAAAAAAAAAAAATATCATTTAGAAAAATAATTCATTAGAAAAAAGTTACATAGTGCAAAAAAATGTTTTAGTTTTTAGTGTTAATTAATTCGGTATTCGGTTCTTTGTTTTTGTAATATCTTAATGGTTTTGTCATGGAAAAATTATGATTTTATTTTTGAAATTCTTTACCCCCTATTTTCTTCTTAATTCTTACTTGATAATTAAAATAGAATAATGTTTATAAAAAAAATTGAATAATAAATTGTTGATAGTTTTTATCTATTTTTCATATTTTCCTATGCAAGTCCTTAAGTTATCCATAAAGTCGAGTCATCTTTATACTTGGTTTCAAAAGTATGGATAAATGGGTAAAACTTTTCGTAATATTATATATTAGGGGCTTCAACATATCATCTAGAAATATATTTCATTACAAAAGTTACATATTTTGTTAATTTTGTTGTGCATGCAACATTTTGAGTATAGAAAAATGTTAGTAAGTTTAGTGTCCTTAACCTAGCTCACTCACATCAGTAGTTAAGTTTTGCATTTGATTTATTTATTACAAATATCTAAGTAAAAAATAATAACAAATAAAATGTTACCAATAAGATCGATTATCGACTAAGATCATACATAGAAACAAAATTATAATATAATATAATATATAATTATATATAATTTTGATTATTATATTTCATCAATTTTAGAGGAGAAAATATATATTCATTATCTAGTGAAAATCATCACTACTAAATTCAATGAATGTTGTATATATGTTCTTTCGTTGTGCATGGAAGTATTTTACGAATATAAAATATAGAAATTGTCATGTCAAAATATTTATGTCTTTTAGTATTTATTATAAGTTAAGCCTGAAGTGCATACACATTAACCATATGGTAATTAACTCTAAGTATCGGATGACAATAGAATTGAAAAACTTTATATTACATTTAACTAAGCAGGCAAAATGATGGTATATAAAATATTTTAATTTATGTAAACTGAGTTTTTGCATCCGTGCATAGCACGGGTCACAAGCTAGTAAAAATAATACAAGAGTTCTCTGACACTTAAGAATAATCCATAATTTTTTTTTTGCATTTTACTCTAATAACAATAATTTATTGTTTTAAACATTAATTGCAACGAATATTTAATCTATCTAATAGTCTGAAAATATATAATTTGATTTTAATTAACTATATAGTCTTTATTTAGGAAAGTTGTTGGATGAAGAATGGCATGACGAAAATTGTCGGGTCCCAAGGTCTGAACTTTTTTTTCAACTTGGGAGAGGTTGTACTGACTGTTAATTAAATACTAGCTAATTAACATCTAATTAGTTAGTAATTAATATTTAGAGTAATTAATGTTTATGTGTTTCTGCTGCATGTATTTTGTGGATGTTTTGTGGAGGAGTACTGTATTTATATTTTATTTTTTATTTTCTAATTAATATTAAAGTTATGTTTTAGGTTTTATCCTAATTTAAATAAATAATTTAAGTCATTTGGGATTCAAATTAATTTTTCACTAGTGCCCCTCTACCTATTGTATAAGTAATTCTTATGTAAATACATTTAATTTGAGATTGAGTAATATTCTTTGAGGAAAAATTGTAAAATTGGTCCTACATGTAACACCCCAATCCCACATTGATTGTGGATGAATTGTTTGAATGATTAATAAAGATTTGACCTACTTCTATTTGTCAACATGGGCTTAAGCATTTTGGGCTAGTGGACTAGAGCTCAACAATGTTGACAAGGCCAGAAGTGGGTCAAGGTCTTTACAAATGGTATCAGAGCCGACTTCGTGGTGTTATCCATGAGGGCGGTCTTGGGCTATTGATCTGGACTCGACGATAACGTCGAGTATTTGAGTTGGGGAGATTGTAACACCCCAATCCCACATTGATTGTGGATGAATTATTTGAATGGTTAATAAAGACTTGACCTACTTCTATTTGTCAACATGGGCTTAAGCATTTTGGGCTAGTGGACTAGAGCTCAACAATGTTGACAAGGCCAGAAGTGGGTCAAGGTCTTTACACTACAACTATTGCTGGCTGGGAAGAAAGCTCTATAACATTTCGAGTTGATATTATGGTCCTACAACTAGAATATTTTTGCAATTTTAGTTCTATTTTGGCCTTATTAGGAATTTTCGCCATCTATTTGCCTTGTAACCCAATCCTTCAAAGCGGTAAATTAAAGTTAATTGTTGAATTGAAAAAATTGCATAATTGATCCCATAACTATTGTTTGCTGCCAAAAAAGTCATGTAACTTCTCGGGCTGGTAATTTAGCCTTGTAACCAAATCAATCCCGAATTGGACTACATTGCCAACTCGAAAAGTTACAGGATCTCTTTTACCAGTGAGCCATAGTCACAGGGCCAATATTGTATTTTTTTCATTCTTTAATCAAATGACATGTGCAATACATATGCCTTGTGATTGGATGAATGTGGTCAAGCTCGGTTTGAGTAATTATGAGGTTATAGTACTAATTAAAAAACAAGAATACAAATAATATTGAAAGGGTAGTGAGCTAGAGAGAAAACATGTGAATTTACAAATTTTTTTTTTTTATTTTTTAAACTTTTTTTAGGGGATATTTTTTATTTTGATTTTTTTCTTTACATTTTTCATATGGAATTTTTCCGTCATAAAAAAAATATATATACCATAATTATTTGAGTAAATAGAAGGGTTTTACAAATTTTTTAAACGCCAATTTTTCAAGTAAATAGAGGGTTGAGTTATTGTTAATTTTCTAGTAAAGAAGGGGACTATAACAAATTTTAAATACAGGAATTATTTCAACGTTTTGTTAAGTAAACGACGTGTTAAATGCATGCACGATTAGGTTCCGAAGAAGAAAAGGTATCATCACCATTTTTTTCATTATTGCGTGATAATCTTATGAAATTTTGCAAAAGCGCTTGAAGCTCACATTCGTGTGGGAGGAAAAGGAGAGTAGTTATCTTTGGCTCTTTTACTTATAAAAATAATAAAGGAACAATAATTTTGTAATAAAAAAAAAACACACACACACATGGGTATTTTTGTATTTTACTCTAAATCAAATTAACACCTATTTGGCTATTACTCTTTAAGCTTCACTTTTTTCACCTTCCGCCCAACCCAAATTTACCGGATTCGTTTATTGCCGTACATACTAATTTTGTTTGGCTGTTAACACAATATATACTAACTACATTTGAACACCTTAGCATTTTCCTTTTATTAGTTTTTGTAAGCCTTGTCAATGTTATTAGCCTATTAAATCCAATGCTTAATTTTATATAAACTATACAGATTTATTTTATGAAAATATACGTATTCCATGACGTGTCGTATCTTTAAGATTTTTTAGAAAACGAGTCGCCGAATCCGAATCTTGTCCAGTCTGAGTCGCCGAGTCCGTATCTTTGCAACGTAGATGTGCATATATATTGTCAATGATTTGCAGAAATAATTTGTTTTACAAGTACAGATCAAGTCTAGAGAGCAGTCAAAGAATATATATATATATATATATATATATATATATATATATATATATATATATATATATATATATATATATATATATATATTACATTATAATTTACTTTTATTACTCTTTAAACTTCACTTTTTTCACCTCCACCCGACCCAAACTTACCCGATTCGTTTATTGTCATACACATATAAGAGGCCGACTTTCGTCCCTGCTCGACGGGTGGGTCTTGCAGTCAAGCTCCCTTAAATTTTAAATTTTAAATTTTAAAAAATATATTTTTTGTAGGATTTATATTAAAATATTATTTGATCTATTAATCCTATTTATAAATTCAAATTAGTTAAATGGATATGTAAATGTATTAAATAAAATCTACAAATATGTCCGCACGTGTTTTATTCGACACAATTTTAAAATTGGCAATAATGTTGACTAATATCGTCAGTAAATTTGAATATGTGGGGTTATTTTGCCATCCTAAAATGTAATGAGGTAGAATTGCCCTACAATGTGCTCCGTATTTTATTCGAGCTAATTTTGAAATTGGACAACAATGTGGATTAAATCGTCAATAAATTTGCAGATGTGGGGTTATGTTGTCAACCTGAAATGTTATGGGATAGAATTGTCAGTCAACATAATTAATTGCATCAATTTTACTATAATACTTAATTGTCACGTCATCACTTTGCGGTGATTTTTAACGGCGGTACCAAAAGTGATTCAATTTCATAATTATGGTACCAAATGTGTCGACCTCGATTTTTATGGTACCATAAGTAAGAATCGGCATATAATTTGGTACCAAAAGTGCAAATCTCCATATTGTTATTATCTAATCAGGGTTTTGCATTTTGCACCCCCCGAAATATGAAAATTAAGCACTTTGCATCCCAACGTATAAACAATTTAGCACTTTCCACCCTCTTTTATTTTCTTCAAAAATACAGAAGGACAAAATAGGTAATTCATTTTTGGAACTTTGGTACTTTGCACCCCCGAAACACGAGAAATGGGCATTTTGTACCCTCGAAATATAATTAACACTTAGCACCCTCGAATTAAGAATAACTCATCAACTTGCACCCCCGAAACATGAGAAATGGACATTTTGAACACCTTAAACACCAAATTAGCACTTTACACCTCAAATTAAGAAAAACTCAACAACTAGCACCCCTCATTATTTTCAGGAAAGTTGACCACCGGGGACAAAAACCTAGGGACAATATTGGTAGTTCTTTTTCTTTGTTCTTAAAATTTGCAAAATACGATTATGAATACGATTATTTCGGGGGTGCAAAGTGCTAAATTTATATTTCGAGAGTATAAAGTGCCTATTTTCCATGTTTCGGGAATGCAAATTGCAAAAGCCCACAAAAATCATTTTATTAGCTTGTTGTACTCATTTGAAAATGAAGAGTTGACTAAGTCATTGTTTTTCATTTGAATTCATATAAAAGAATTTTTTTTTATATTGAAACAAACTTACCAAAATTAAAATCTCCACTACTTTTGAGTTATTTAAGTGTCTGTATATAGTTTAAACTATATACTATTTTTTTATTTAATTGAACTGTAGTTATTAATTACTATAGTTATAAGAAATATAGTTGTGTAATTCTATTACACAGATTGTTAAATGTCAACAAAAAATAGTTAAATTGATACCAATGTAATATATTAATTCGATATATTTTGATGTAACGATTTATTCATCATTTGAATTTTTTTTTTTATTGAATTGAATATTCCATCCCTTGTGTGGAAGCATCTAAGTGTGTGGAAGTTCTAATATGATTTGAATCAAGATGACAATATGAGTCTGTCACAATTTCCTAAATTTTGTCATATAAGTATTTGCGACCATTAGGACATAGAAGAGAATGATACCCGACTAAGATCTCCTAAATTAGATGGTTATCAATGAGTTGTGACACAATCATGACAAAAAATAGGCCATTAATTATGAAGATAATTTGTGATTAATTACTTAAGAATGCCCTTATCATGAAAAGAAATCCGAGATAATCCTACAAATTATAACAAACTTTTTGGACATATGCCCCAATCAAGATTCAACTATATTTGTAAATGCATTTGAATTTTTTTTATTTGTCGCTTTGGAAAAAAAAATTGTTTATTTTATTTGTTGTTTTAGAATTTAAATGTAAAATTAATGTTCTTTTTCCAATTAATATAAATAAGTATTTTGTAAGACTTGAATCTAAGGTGTCATTTGCCTATACTACTTGGAAGTCTTGAGCTATATATGTCTCTTTCTTATAAATTATACTTGATAAAAAGATTTACGAATATTAAATTGAGTCATGCACGCTTTAACTCAATAATAATTATATTTACCAGTCAACACGCCATGCAAGTTTGTCATGTTAAATTTTACAAATATTGTAACTGATTCTTTACAGATTAGAAAAAGTTAAAAAAAAAAAACCGTACACTTCCTTTATTAAATTAACCTATCTCAGTTTAATATTCATCAAGTTAAATTTTGTAGGCCCAAGCCTCAGAGGTATCAAAGCATGCACTTGCTGGCCTGCCATTTAAAAAAGAAAAAATAGCATTGCAGATCACGAAGTTTACTAAAAAAGGGATGAAAATTTTTTGTAAGTAAAAAAGTATGTTTACATACTTATGCTCATTCACGGGCCTTTCATTTCCCTTTTATTAGATTTTTTTTTTTTTTTTTTTTTATGTCTTGTCAATGTTATTAGCCTATTCCAATGCTTAATGTTAATGGGGGAAAACTCTATATTTTTCCTCTTTCAATCACACATTTCTGTCTACTATAAACTATGATTAAGAGCAAAAAAAAAAAAATCATATTAAAAACAATTTGATTTTAAGAAAAGGTGAGCAGCAAAACAAAACCGTGAGATTAAGTGAACTCATTTTCTTTTTTCTTTTTTTGTTTTGGTACAATTAATTGAACGCATGAAAGTGACCTTAATAATAATATTAAATCAGAATTGATCTACCATAAAATTGGAACTCATAGAATATCTTGTGAAAATAATAATTTGAGGTGAATTTGATTCGCTCACTGCACCCAAATAAATATAAGAGGAGTTGATTCAGAGGAAATTGGCTAAAATAGTCTAACTTGTTTTTATTTTTTAAGTAACAAAGGCGCCTAATGACGATGTCCAAGTATATTTTTTAATAGCTTCTTTAGACATGAAATTTGCAAATCTCCTAACTCAATTCATTATTTAATTCCATAAAGCTCAATGACACACTCTCAGTTATGTTAAAATGGTGTCAATCGATAATGATGATTGAGTTGTAAAATATTTTAAAATTCTCAATAGATTAAGATTTTTTTATTAACATGTTTGATTAATTTTGGGAATTTTTTTTTTTTTTTTCGTTTTTTCCTATGGAATGTTTTCATTAGAAAATCAAAAATATATACCTGAATTATTTGAGCAAATAGGAGGGTTTGAAAAAAAAATTCTAAACGCCAATTTTTCAAGTAAACATAGGATTTAGTTATTGTTAGTTTTTCTTGTAAAGAAGGGGGCTTTAACAATTTTTAATTACATAAAGGAATTATTTTAACTCTTAGTGTTTAGTAAACGATGGGTTAAATGCATTTACAATTAGGTTCCGAAGAAGAAAAATTATCATTGTAATTATTTTTATTATTGCGTGATAATTTAATGAACTTTTGCGAAAGCGCTTGAAGCTCACGTTAGTGTGGGAGGAGAAGAAGAGTAGTTATCTATTTAACATTTATTAAAATAATACCCCATGTACTTTAAATTAGTGTTGGGCTTCTTAATTCATCAATATAGATTATCTGCTCAATGACCTTATAATTATGGGCTACTTGGGATAAAATTTATTTTGTGCAAATTGTGACAAAAATGGTGAGGGGTTCAAGTCGGATTCATGCAAGAAGAGAACTTAATTACAAATCTAAGAAAATATTTTCCTATTTCTTAATATTAATATAATTGAATTGTATTAATAAGTATTGAAGAATTAATATTCCCTCGGTTCCTTTTTAATTGTCCAAAATAATATGTTCTCGATAGATTAATGGTTAGCCTTTTTTTTAGAGATTTTTGATAAAAGTCCATAATCAGCTCGTAATCAAAATTTGTTAGTGTTTTCAACTTTAGAGAATTAAGTGGTTAAATTTAAAATTGGGGTGTTTGCACATAATACTTCAACTTCTTTGATATTTGGTTTAAAGACTGAAATGCCCCTAACCAAAACTCGTATTTATTACATGCATGGGACCTCCTAATTGGCATGATATATTGTCTATAAAAGGGTTTGGGCATGTTCACCTTTTCAATTCCTCATTCATACTCAATAGAATACAATACATTCACGCTGAAATGGCCAATGGGAATATCCATGACGTAGATTCTGAGTTGGAAATTCTCAATCAAGAGCTTCGTGAAGCCACTAACAAGTTAGAGACCTACGTGATGAGTAGAAGAACTAATTTCCCTGGTGCAATTGAGAATTTTAGGGAGGAGCGCATCCGTGCTGCCGCAGAGAAAGTCAGGGATTTGGAGGAACGAAAAAGGAATTTGGAGGCACGAAAAAGGATTTTGGATGAACGCCAAAGGGAAGCGGAGGAACGAGAGAGAAACTAAAGGAGAAATCCGTAACCGCCTCACAAGTTCGTCGAGTCTTTTTAATATTTCTAGTCCCTAAGCTTTGTTTGTCTTTCATTTTCCTTTAATTAGTGTTGTTTTTTTTTATGTCTTGTCAATGTTATTAGCTTATTCCAATTCCAATGCTTAATTGTAAGAACTTGTGAGGCTTTTTAATATTTCTAGTCGCAAAGCTCTGTTGGTCTTTCATTTTCCTTTTATTAGTTTTTTTTATGTCCATTCCAATGCTTAATTTTAAGGGGGGAGAGGGGGGGGGGGGGGGGGGGGGGGAACACTATATTTTTCCTCTTTCAATCACCAATTTCTGTCTACTATAAATTATGATTAAGAGCCAAAAAAGAATCATATTAACAACAATTTGATTTTAAGAAAAGCTGAGCAGCAAAACAAAACCGTGAGATTAAGTGAACTCATTTTCTTTTTGTTTTGGTACAATTAATGGAACGCATGAAAACGACCTTAATAAAATAATATTAAATCAGAATCGATCTAGCTAGAACTGCTTCGGTTAATCCATAAAACTGGAACCCATACGAATATCTTGTGAAAATAATAATTTGAGGTGAATTTAACGACTGGTCTTAATTAACATATATGTAATTATTACTAATTAATACTAATACATGTATCAATTTCCACAGCGCACAATATATGTAATTAATTTGACTTGAGAAAAAATCTTCCACTCGATCGGGTAAAGTTGTAATACCTACTATTATTTTACCAAATGGAACAATAGAGTAATTATTATGTAAAGATTAATCGATATTATCCTTGTATTATAGCGCACGGCAAACTTTCGGATTATTATTAAATCAAGAGTACAAAGCGAAAATAATCCCTACATTCTTTTAATTAATTGGGAGTATAAGAATCTATATATAATATAAAGTTATTAACACCATGCAATCTCTTTACGTTATAATTTGATTCGCTCACTGCACCCAAATAAATATATGAGGAGTTGATTGAGAGAAAATTGGCTAAAATAGTCTAACTTGTTTATATTTTTTAAGTAACAAAGGGGCCTAATGATATGATGATGTCCAAATATATTTTTTAATAGCTTCTTTAGACATGAAATTTGCAAATCTCCTAACTCAATTCATTATTTAATTCCATAATGCTCAATGACACACTCTCATTATGTTAGAATGGTGTCAATCGATAATGATGATTGAGTTGTGTAATATTTTATGATTCTCAATAGGTTAAGTTTTTTTATTAACATGTCTGGTTAATTTTGGGATTTTTTTTTTTTTTATTTTTTTCAGTGGAATTTTTTTTGTTGGAAAATAAACAATATATACCAGAATTATTTAAGTAAATAGGAGGCTTTGAAAAAAAATTCTATACGCCAATTTTTCAAGTAAAGAGTTATTGTTAGTTTTTCTTGTAAAGAAGGGGGCTATAACAATTTTTAATTACATAAAGGAATTATTTCAACTTTTTTTGTTTAGTAAACGATGGGTTAAATGCATGTACAATTAGGTTCCGAAGAAGAAAAATTATCATTGTAATTGTTTTCATTATTGCGTCATAATCTAATGAACTTTCGCGAAAGCGCTTGAAGCTCACGTTCGTGTGGGAGGAGAAGAAGAGTAGTTATCTTTGGAGAGAATTTCACTTTTGGTACCACGATTTACTTTACTTTAAGGATTCGGTACCACAACTATTTCGTCCGACACATTTGGTACCACCTCCCATTTTTCCTCTTCCTGTAGCCCAAAATTCTGCGCATATTCCCATCGCATCCCAGTCACCGGCGATAATAATTTTCAGTCCATCAGTTGGAAAGCTCTTCCATAAGCGAGTTCAACAGTACAATCAATTTGAAGATTGGATTTGTGTAGACAAAGAAATCAGAGATCGTAGGTGCCGACGAAAGTTTTGGATTTGGTTTTGAGGAGTGAGGAACCATAACTATTGTTTGCTGCCAAAAAAGTCATGTAACTTCTTGGGCTGGCAATTTAGTCTTAATTAACATATATGTAATTATTACTAATTATTACTATTTCCACAGCGCACAATATAAATAATTAATTTGACTTGAGAAAAAATCTTCCACTCGATCGGGTAAAGTTGTAATACCTAGTATTTTTTACTAAATGAAACAGTTGAGTAAATTATTTTATAAAGATTAATCGATATTATTCTTATATTAGAGCGCACGACAAACTTTCGGATTATTATTTAATCAAGAGTATAAAGCGAAAATAGCACCTACATTATTTTAAGTAATTGGGAGTATAAGAATCTAGGTACGATCCCAGGCCGCCGTCGGCTTGTGATTTGGGTGGGGAGGGGGGATGGGATTTGGGGTGTAGGGATGGGTTTTTTTTAAAAAAAAATTATAATTATTTTGTTAATAATATATAAATATAGTTTTTTAATAAATATTAATTATATTAATATTTTTATATATAGTTTAGATTTAATTAATATTTTGTCGGATATATATTAACGTATTATTTGGTCTATTAATATTATTTATAAAACTAAATTAATTAAATAAATATGTAAATATAATAAGTAAAATCTCTAAATTGATCCACATGTGTCTTATTCGAACCTTTTTTGAAATTGAGCAACAATATGGACTAAAATTATTAGTAAATTTGAAGTTGTGGAGCTATTTTGACAACCTGAAATGTTATAAGGTAGAATTGTCTGTCAACATAAGTAATGGTATCAATTTTGCAATAACATTTAACTGCCACTTCATCAGTTAACGTCCATTTTTAATGTTGGTACCAAATGTGATTGATTTCTTAAACTATGGTACCAAATGTGTCGGCCTCGATTTTTGTGGTACCACAAGTGAGAATCGCCATATAGCTTGGTACAACAAATGCAATTGTCTAAATCTCAATAGATTAAGTTTTTTTATTAACATGTTTGATTAATTTTAGGAATTTTTTATTTTGATTTTTTTTTCATTTAGTTTTTCTAGTAAAGAAGAGGGCTATAACAAATTTTAAATACATAGAGGAATTATTTCAACTTTTTTGTTAAGTAAACGATGGGTTAAATGCATGTAAAATTAGGTTTCGAAGAATAAAAAGTATCATTATCATTGTTCTCATTATTTCGTGATAATCTGATGAACTTCTGCGAAAGCGCTTGAAGTACACATTCGTGTGGAGGGTGAAGGAGAGTAGTTATCTTTGGCTAATTAACATATATAATCTTTTACTAATAAAAATAATATAGGAACAATAATTTTGTAATTAAAAAAAACACATGGGTATTTTTGTATTTTACTCTAAATAAAATTAACACCTATTAGACTATTACTCTATAAACTTCACTTTTTTCACCTCCACCTGACCAAAACTTACCCGATTCGTTTATTGTCATACATATCTAACTTTATTATTTTATTAAATATTAAATATATTAATACGATTACATAAATTTTAAATTTTAAAAAATGTATTTTTTGTAGGATTTATATTAAAATATTATTTGATCTATTAATATTATTTATAAATTCAAATTAGTTAAATGGAAATGTAAATATATTAAATAAATCTCCAAATTGGTCCGCACGTGTTTTATTCGACACAATTTTAAAATTGGCAATAATGTGGACTAATATTGTCAGTAAATTTGAAGATGTGGGGATATTTTGTCATCCTGAAATGTATGAGGTAGAATTGTCCTACAATGTGGTCTGCACGTATTTTATTCGAGCTAATCTTGAAATTGGACAACAATGTGGATTAAAATTGTCAATAAATTTGAAGGTGTGGGGTTATTTTGCCAACCTGAAATGTTAAGGGATAGAATTGTCAGTTAACATAAGTAATTGCATCAATTTTACTATAATACTTAACTGTCACGTCATCACTTTGCGGTGATTTTTAACGGTGGTACCAAAAGTGAATCAATTTCATTATTATGGTACCATATGTGTCGACCTCGATTTTTATGGTACCACAAGTAAGAATCGGCATATAGTTTGGTACCACAAGTGCAAATCTCTCTATTTTTATTATCTAAAAACTCCATGCTTTAACATTGTATTGGCAAAAATCAGGCTTTTTGCATTTTGCACCCCCAAAATATGAAAAATAATCACTTTGCACCCCCAACGTATGAACAATTCAGCACTTTGCACCCTCTTTTATTTTTTTCAAAAAACATAAGGACAAAATAGGTAATTCATTTTTGAAACTTTGGCACATTGCACCCCCGAAACACGAGAAGTGGACATTTTGTACCCTCGAAATAGAATTAATACTTAGCACCCTCGAATTAAGAATAACTCAGCAACTTGCACCCCCAAAACACGAGAAATGGACATTTTGAACACCTTAAACACCAAATTAGCACTTTACACCTCAAATTAAAAGAAACTCAACAACTAGCACCCCTCATTTTTTTCAGCAAAGTTGACCACCTGGGACAAAAACTTAGGGACAATATAGGTAGTTCTTTTTCTTTTTTCTTAAAATTTGCAAAATACGATTATGAATACTAGAATATTCATCTGCAAAATCTATTTTAACATATTTCTTTAATTACCAATTTTTCAAATGTCCACAAAATATCCAAAAAAATCAAAAAGTTTCTGGAAAGTTAATACATAAATTGAGTATTCTAGTATTCATAATTGTATTATTAAATTTAAGGAAAAAAAGAAAATGAATTACCTATTTTGTCCCTAGGTTTTTGCCCCCGGTGGTCAACTTTGCCCAAAAAAACGAGGGGGGCTAGTTGTTAAGTTTTTCTTAATTTGATGTGCAAAGGGCTAATTTTGTGTTTAGGGGGTTCAAAGTGTCCATTTCTCGTGTTTGGGGGGGCAAGTTAATGGGTTGTTCTTAATTCGATGGTGCAAAGTGTTAATTCTATTTCGGGGGTGCAAAGTGTCAAATATTCAAAGATAAATTACCTATATTGTCCCTAGGTTTTTTGAAGAAAATAAAAGAGGGTGCAAAGTGCTGAATTGTTCATATATTGGGGGTGCAAAGTGCTAAATTTATATTTCGAGGGTGCAAAATATCTATTTTCCATGTTTCGGGAATGCAAAGTGCAAAAACCCGCAAAAATCATTTTATTAGCTTGTTGTACTGATTTGAAAATGAAGAGTTGACTAAGTCATTGTTTTTCTTTTTAATTCATATAAAAGAATTTTATTTTTATATTGAAACAAACTTACCAAAATCAAAATCTCCACTACTTTGAGTTATTTAAATGTCTGTATATATAGTTTATACTATACTAAATACTAGCTAATTAACATCTAATTAGTTGGTAATTAATATGTACATTAATTTTAGAGTAATTATTTTTTATGTGTTTCTGCTGATTGTATTATCTGGATGCTTTGTTAAACAAAATATTCTTCTAAAATATCCTTAACTTCTCAGGCTGGCAATTTAGTCTTGCAACCAAATCAATCCCGAATAGGACTAAATTGCCAGCTCGAAAAGTTAGAGGATCTTTTTACCAGCGAGCAATAGTCACAGGGCCAATATTGCAATTTTTTCATTCTTTAATCAAATGAAATGTGTAATACATATGATTTGAGATTGAATAAATGTGGTCAAGCTCGGTTTGAGTAACCCTATTTTGTAGCGATTTCTCATATTTGTTAACTTAGACACGAATAGACCAATTGGCAGCTACGTTACTAACAAAGTCAATCGAAAATAAAAAAAAAAAAATGAAATTGGATGAAGCACAATCTTCTATATATAAATTATTTGATGCAGAAAAAAAAAACTTTTCACTAGAACACAATAATAGTTCAAAAGATTTAATTTTTTAGAGAAAAATCAATTAATATCTGGACCCAAATACTAAAGTAAAATTAACTAAAAGTCCAAAATCCAGCATGTTAGATCCACCAATCGGATAGGATCCACGGATGACCTGAATCGTTAGAAGATCCGTGCGCCTCCTTTTTAAGAGAAAAGGTGTGTCGGTTCTGTTTAACATGAACCGTTTGCACCTGTTCGGACCAAATGGTCTATCCGAATAAACATACCCCTTTAAATCCAACCTTTCAATTGCTATAAATAGGAGAAGAATCTGGCTAATTCTTAAGGAGATTGCATCCGCAGCCTTAGTCTTATTTCATTTTATCTTCTCTTTTCCGATATCAATTCAGTGTGTTAATTTACATTTTTACTTACTTGATTATGTTTTTAAAACATATAAATATAGTTTAAAAATCTTCTCGAATAAATAAAATTAAATCTGTTTCTTTTAAAATTAAGCCAATTTTTTCTATTTAAGTTTCGAGAATTTTCATATAAAATAATAATCGGATTCTGATTGTATTTTAAGTCTAAGAACTTTAATTATTTTATTCAAATAAATTGAATTCATTTATTTAGCTTAAAAATAAGTCATTGTTTTTCTTTTTTATTCAAATAAAAGAATTGTATTTTTAAATTGAAACAAACTTACGAAAATTAAAATCTCCACTACCTTGAGTATTTCAAGTTTTTGTATATATAGTTTTATACTAGATACTATTTTGTTATTTAATTGAACTATAGTTATTAATTACTATAGTTATAAGATAGATAGTTGTGTATTCTATTACACAAATTGTTAAACGCCACCAACAAATAGTTCAGTATCAATGTAATAGATTCATTCGATATAGTTTTGATGTAACGATATTTTGCAATTTGAATTTTTTTTTTATATTGAATTGAATATTCTACCCATGATGTGGAAGCATCTAAGTGTGTGAGAACTCTAATACGATCTGAAGCAAGATGATAATACTAGTCTTTCACAATTTTCAATCTCATATAAGTATTTGCGACCATTAGGACATAGAAGAGCATGATACCCGACTAAGATCTTCTAAATTAGACGGTTATCAAAGAGTTGTTATAGAATCATGACAAAAAATAGTCCATTAATTATGGGGATAATTTGAAATTAATTACTTAAGAATGCCCTTATCATGACAAGAAATCCGAGATAATCCTACAAATTATACGAAACTTTCTCGACATATGCCCCAACCAAGATATAACTATTTTTGTCAATGATTTTGAATTTTTTTTTTTATTTGTCGCTTTGGCAAAAAAATTTTGTTTTACTTTTATTTATCATTTTAGGATTTCAATGTAAACTTAATGTTCTTTTACCAATTTTACCTTTTTACTAATACTTGTCAGTAATGCTAATTAATGTTAAGATTATTTGATTAAAATGATATTTAGAAATTTTCGCTTAAAAAAAGTGGTTATTTATGACATTCCTTAATTCGTGTGCAATCATCCATTACGACAAATAAAAAAACGGAGGGATGTACTTAGTTTGTATAAATGGCTGGGCATACTTTTATTAAGCTAATATTGGTGCTTGTTTTATGTTTTTCACACCTTATCTGCATGAATGGTGCCGCCCCAGTTACAAGAAATTAATTCCAGGCAAATGTTGTAGCAAACAAAGTTCACTACATGGCACTCAAAAAATTATTAATTATAAGTTATAATCCCTCAGTTTTTTAAACGTAATGCAATCCTCCAAAATGAAAAATGAATTAAAAAAAATGGAGGAAATATACATTAGCCTCTCTTCCAATGAATTAATAGAGAAAAATATGAATTTACCACGTGTGTTGTATTTTATTGCCAAAAAATCCTCTATGTTATTTTTATTAACAAAAAACTCTACGTATGGGAAAAAATTATTTTATTAGCTCGTTGTACCCATTTGAAAATGAAGATTTGACTATGGGGATTATTGCAAAGATTTGGGGGAGGGTCATCGGCATTTTTTAATGAAAAATAGTGTTGTCGCATTTTATTGCAACGAAATAAAATAACATCTAGGAGTATATTTGTCACTTTTCATATAAATCATGAAAAATACTTGAACTTAGAGCATGTGATTAAAACACACTATGGTAATCGAGGGCTAAATATATTTGACCTTTTACTAATAAAAATAATACAAGTGTTCTCTGACACTTAAGAATAATTCAGGGATTGTTTTTGCATTTTCCTCTATAATATTTATTGTTTTAAACATTAATTGCAACGAATATTTAATATATCTTCGGCCTGAAAATATATAATTTGATATATTATTATTATTAAATCTCTTAAAACTATTTAGATTATATATATATATATATATATATTATTTTATATAAAATCTAAAAAAATATCAATTAAATTTATCCAATGAAATATCTATCCAATAAATTTAATTGAGATATATTTTTTTGGATTTTATAGAAAATAATACCTGGAGTAGCTCTTTATGATAAAGTTACCATAACTTTAAGGACATACACATTTGGTATTTCCATCATTTTTTGAAAGAAAAATTGATATATAGACCATTTGCAGAAGTATAGATTGCTGCCAAACTTTGCCCCACATATTTTATGGCCGATAAATTTACCTCTAAATTCACAAGTTTGATGCATTTTAGTCCGATTTTCAAATATAATTAATTATAAATCCTATTTGTAAATTTTATATATTATTATAATTAAATCTCTTACACTAATTAGATTTTATATATAATATATATAAACTAACCGAAATTCTCTCCAATTTATAGAAAAATTATAGTAGCTCATCTAGGTGACTTGAGAAACTTGTATTATTCACCCATTTAATTTTGGTGACAATATAAGGATGATGGTTTGGAGATATACAAAAGGAGGAGTCCTGGATTTAGTTTTTTATTTTCTATTTTCTAATTATTATTAAAGTTATGTTTTAGGTTTTATCCTAATTTAAATAAATAATTTAAGTCAGTTGGGATTTTAAATTAATTTTTCACTAGGGCCCCTCTACATATTGTATAAGTAATTCTTATGTAAATACATTTAATTTGAGATTGAGTAATATTCTTTGAGGAAAAATTGTAAAATTGATCCTACAATTATTGCTTGCTGGGAAGAATTTTCTACAACTTTTCGAGTTGATATTATAGTCCTATAAATAAAATATTTTTGCAATTTTAGTTTTATTTTGGCCTTATTATAAATTTTCGCCATCTATTTGCCTTGTAACCCAATCCTTCAACACGAAAAATTAAAGTCAATTGTTGAATTGAAAAAATTACAAAATTGATCCCATAACTATTGTTTGCTGCCAAAAAAGTCATGTAACTTCTCAAGCTGGCAATTTAGTCTTGTAACCAAATCAATCCCGAATTGGACTAAATTGCCAACTCGAAAAGTTACAGGATCTCTTTTACCAGTGAGCAATAGTCATAGGCCAATATTGTAATTTTGTCACTCTTTAATCAAATGACATGTGCAATACATATGCCTTTTGATTGGATGAATGTGGTCAAGCTCGGTTTGAGTAATCCTATTTTGTAGCGATTTTTTATTTTTGTTTACTTAGACTCGGAATTACCAATTGGCAGTTACGTTACTAACAAAGTCAATCAAAAATATAAAATGAAACTGGATGAAGCTCAATGTTCTGTATATTAATTATTCGATGTAAAAGAAAAGATTTTCACTAAAACTCATGAACCAAATATAGTTTCATAGGATAGTCACAATTAATCTACAGATTGATATTTAGATAAAGTCAAAAGATTTTACATATTAGAAATTAATAGATACAAAAATAATAACTTAAATAAAAAAATAAAAATGCTTAGATATTAAATTTCTTTAACTGTTAAATAAACAAACAGAAAAAAGTAGCTCATAAGCTACCTAGTGTTCTTTTTTTAAATCTTAGTGGTGTTAACTCTTATTAAGTTTACTGATTTAGAAAATAATTCATTTAAATAAATGAGTAAACAATTTTTAATATATATAAAACATTATTATAAAAATTCTATTTAATTTATTGTTATACAATTTAAATTGTTAATAAATATGTAAATAACTTTTTGTTTTGTGTTCGAGTAAACATACACTTTAGTTGTTTTGTATAGATTCCTCAAATATTCTCATTAATTTGAAAAGAAAAAAAATATATCCACTTTTGCGAAAGTAATTTTTTTAAAATTTTTTTCTTAATTTTTAGTAGAAGTTATTTTTCTTTTATCGGAATTGATTTGTAATTTGATGATATTAATGTAATTTGTTTCTCTATTAAAAAAAAAAGTCAAGAGGTCCAAAAGTGCTAAAATTTGGGCCAATGTTATTTTTTTAGTTGGACTTAATTTGGACTACAATTGCAGCAATTAAGTACGCATGAATAATTTTGCGAACCCAAATATATATGGTTTAAAACTATGAAAGAACATTAATTGTGACATCATTATGGATAAAACTTCTTCTAAAACAATAAATAACAAGGTAGAAAATATATATAAATTAAGTCGAGAATGATCCTGACATAAAAAAAGGTAAAAAATTATGAGGTTATAGAACTAATTAAAAAACAAGAATACAAATAATATTGAAAGGGTAGAGGTAAAAAGAAAACATGTGAATTTTACAAATTTTTTAAATGCCAAATTTTCAAATAAACAGAGGGTTGAGTTATTGTTAATTTTTCTTGTAAAGAAGGGGACTATAACAAATTTTAAATACAGGAATTATTTCAACGTTTTGTTAAGTAAATGACGTGTTAAATGCATGCACAAATAGGTTTCGAAGAAGAAAAAGTATCGTTATCATTTTTTGCATAATTACGTGATAATCTTATGAACTTTTGCAAAAGCGCTTGAAGCTCACATTCGTGTGGAGGAGAAGAAAAGTAGTTATCTTTGGCTCTTTTACTTATAAAAATAATATAGGAACAATAATTTTGTAATAAAAAAAACATAAACAAAAAAACACATGGGTACTTTTGTATTTTACTCCCAATAAAATTAATACCTCTATATTTGATTTTACGGTAATTTTCTCATATTGCAGGAAGTATGAACCTAGTACGAAAATCCCAGGCAAATGTTGTAGCAAACAAAGTTCACTACATGGCATTCAAAAAATTATTAATTATAAGTTATACTCCCTCAGTTTTTTAAACGTAATTATGAGCTAATTAAAAAACAAGAATACAATAATATTGAAAGGGTAGAGCTAGAGAGAAAACATGTGAATTTACAATTTTTTTAATTATTTAAACTCTTTTTAGGGGATATTTTTTATTTTGATTTTTTTCTTTACATTTTTCCTATGAAATTTTCCGTTGGAAAAAAAATATATATACCAAAATTATTTGAGTAAATAGGAGGGTTTTACAAATTTTTTAAACGCCAAATTTTCAAGTAAATAGAGGATTGAGTTGTTGTTAGTTTTTCTAGTAAAGAAGGGGACTATAACAAATTTTAAATACATATAGGAATTATTTCAACGTTTTGTTTAGTAATTAAACGACGGGTTAAATGCATGCACAATTAAGTTTCGAATAAGAAAACGTATCATTATCATTTTTTACATTATTGCGTGATAATCTTATGAACTTTTGCAAAAGCGCTTGAAGCTCACATTCGTGTGGGAGGAGAAAGTGAGTAGTTATCTTTGGCTCTTTTACTTATAAAAATAATATAGGAACAATAATTTGAGTGAATAGCAAATTATCTCCCTGTGTTATTCTAAATAGGCAATTTAACTCCCTGTGATAAATAAAAGGGCAAATTAACTCCCTTTGATAAGAAAAATGGCAAAATACCTCCATATATTTTTATAAAAGAAGCACATTGCCTCCCTCTAAATTGCTTATTAATTCATATCATAGCTAAATTGAACTAAATTAATTAAATAAATATGTAAATATAATAAGTAAAATCTCTAAATTGATCAACATGTGTCGTATTCGAACCGTTTATGAAATTGAGCAACAATGTAGACTAAAATTATTAGTAAATTTGAAGATGTCGAGTTAATTTGACAAGCTGAAATGTTATAAGGAAGAATTGTCTGTCAACATAAGTAATGGAATCAATTTTGCAATAACATTTAACTGTCACGTCATCAATTCACGTCCATTTTTAATGTTGGTACCAAAAGTGATTGATTTCTTAAATTGTGGTACCAAATGTGTCGACCTCGATTTTTGAGGTACCACAAGTGAGAATCGCCATATAGTTTGGTACAACAAATGCAATTGTCTAATTCTCAATAGATTAAGTTTTTTATTAACATGTTTGATTAATTTTAGGAATGTTTTATTTTGATTTTTTTTCATTTAATTTTTCTAGTAAAGAAGAGTGCTATAACAAATTTTAAATACATAGAGGAATTATTTCAATTTTGTTTAAGTAAACGATGGGTTAAAGGCATGTAAAATCAGGTTTCGAAGAATAAAAATTATCATTATCATTGTTTTCATTATTGCGTGATAATCTGATGAACTTTTGTGAAAGCGCTTGAAGTACACGTTCGTGTGGAAAGAGAAAGAGAGTAGTTATCTTTGGCTAATTAACATTTATAATCTTTTAGTAATAAAAATAATATAGGAACAATAATTTTATAATAAAAAAAAAAATACATGGTTAATTTTGTATTTTACTCTAAATAAAATAAACACCTATTAGGCTATTACTCTATAAACTTCACTTTTTTCACCTCCACCCGACCCAAACCTACCCGATTCGTTTATTGTCATACATATCTAACTTTATTATTTTATTAAATATTAAATATATTAATACGAATATAAAAATTTTAAATTTTAAAAAATATATTTTTTGTAAGATTTATATTAAAACATTATTTGATCTATTAATATTATTTATAAATTCAAATTAGTTAAATGGAAATGTAAATATATTAAATAAATCTCCAAATTGGTCCGCACGTGTTTTAATCGACACAATTTTAAAATAGGCAATAATGTGGACTAAAATGTTATGGGATAGAATTGTCAGTCAACATAAGTAATTGCATCAATTTTACTATAATACTTAACTGTCACGTCATCACTTTGCGGTGATTTTTAACGGCGGTACCAAAAGTGATTCAATTTCATAATTGTGGTACCAAATGTGTCGACCTCGATTTTTATGGTACCACAAGTAAGAATCGGCATATTGTTTGGTACCACAAGTCCAACTCTCTCTATTTTTATTATCTAAAAACTCCATGCTTTAACATTTTATTGGCAAAAATCAGGTTTTTTGCATTTTGCACCCCCAAAATATGAAAAATAAACACATTGCACCCCCAACGTATGAATAATTTAGCACTTTGCACCCTCTTTTATTTTCTACAATAAACATAAAGAAAAAATAGGTAATTCATTTCTGGAACTTTGTCATTTTGCTCCCCCAAAACACGAGTGTACCCTCAAAATAAAGTTAACACAAAACACCCTCGAATTAAGAATAACTCGGCAACTTGCACCCCAGAAACACGAGAAATGGACATTTTGAACACCCTAAACACCAAATTAGCACTTTACACCTCAAATTAAGAGAAACTCAACAACTAGCACCCCCTATTTTTTCCAGCAAAGTTGACGACCGGGGACAAAAATTTAGGGACAATATAGGTAGTTCTTTTTCTTTTTTCTTAAAATTTGCATACGATTATAAATACTAGAATATTCATCTGCAAAATCTATTTTAACATATTTCTTTAATTACCAATTTTTCAAATGTCCACAAAATATCCAAAAAAAATCAAAAAGTTTCTAGAAAGTTATTGCATAAATTGACTTAATCATATCACCAATATAAATTTTAAGATGGAGAGAGAAATGAGTATTCTAGTATTCCTAATTGTATTATTAAATTTAAAAAAAAAAATTACCTATTTTGTTCCTAGGTTTTTTGCCCCCGATGGTCAACTTTGCCCAAAAAAACGAGGGGGTGCTAGTTGTTAAGTTTTTCTTAATTTGAGGTGCTAAGTGCTAATTTTGTGTTTATGGGGTTCAAAGTGTCCATTTCCTCGTGTTTTGGGGGGCGCAAGTTAATGGGTTGTTCTTAATTCGAGGGTGCTAAATGTTAATTCTATTTCGGGGGTGCAAAGTCCCAAATATCCAAAAATAAATTACCTATTTTGTCCCTAGGTTTTTTGAAGAAAATAAAAGAGTGTGCAAAATGTTGAATTGTTCATATATTGGGGGTGCAAAGTGCTAAATTTATATTTTATGAGTGCAAAATATCTATTTTCCAAGTTTCGGGGATGCAAACTACAAAAACCCTCAAAAATCATTTTATTAGCTTGTTGTACTGATTTGAAAATGAAGAGTTGACTAAGTCATTGTTTTTCTTTTTAATTCATATAAAATAATTTTATTTTTATATTCAAACAAACTTACCAAAAATAAAATCTCCACTACTTTGAGTTATTTAAGTGTCTGTATATATAGTTTATACAATATACTATTTTGTTATTTAATTGAACTATAGTTATTAATTACTATAGTTATAAGAAATATAGTTGTGTAATTTTATTACACAAATTGTTAAATGCCACCAACAAATAGTTAAATTGATGCAATTGTAATAGATTCATTCGATATAATTTTGATGTAACAATATATTCACGTTTTGTTAAGTAAACGATTAGGTTCTCAAGCTGGCAATTTAGTCTTGTAACCAAATCAATCCCGAATTGGACTAAATTGCCAACTCGAAAAGTTACAGGATCTCTTTTACCAGTGAGTAATAGTCATAGGGCCAATATTGTAATTTTGTCACTCTTTAATCAAATTACATGTGCAATACATATGCCTTTTGATTGGATGAATGTGGTCAAGCTCGGTTTGAGTAATCCTATTTTGTAGCGATTTTTTATTTTTGTTTACTTAGACTCAGAATTACCAATTGGCAGTTACGTTACTAACAAATTCAATCAAAAATATAAAATGAAACTGGTTGAAGCTCAATGTTCTGTATATTAATTATTCGATGTAAAAGAAAAGATTTTCACTAAAACTCATGAACCAAATATAGTTTCATAGGATAGTCACAATTAATCTACAGATTGATATTTAGATAAAATCAAAATATTTTACATATTAGAAATTAATAGATACAAAAATAATAACTTAAATAAAAAAATAAAAATGCTTAGATATTAAATTTTTTGAACTGTTAAATAAACAAACATAAAGAAAGTAGATCATAAGCTACCTAGTGTTCTTTTATTAAATCTTAGTGGTTTAACTCTTATTAAGTTTACTGATTTAGAAAATAATTCATTTAAATAAATGAGTAAACAATTTTTAATATATATAAAACATTATTATAAAAATTCTATTTAATTTATTGTTATACAATTTAAATTATTAATAAATATGTAAATAACTTTTTGTTTTGTGTTCGAGTAAACATACACTTTAGTTGTTTTGTATAGATTCCTCAAATATTCTCATTAATTTGAAAACAAAAAAAAATATATCCACTTTTGAGAAAGTAATTTTTTTAAAATTTTTTCTTAATTTTTAGTAGAAGTTATTTTTCTTTTATCGGAATAGATTTGTAATTTGATGATATTAATGTAATTTGTTTCTCTATAAAAAAAAAAAGTCAAGAGGTCCAAAAGTGCTAAATTTTGGGCCTTATTTTTTTAGTTGGACTTAATTTGGACTACAATTGCAGCAATTAAGTACGCATGAATAATTTTGCGAACCCAAATATATATGGTTTAAAACTGTGAAAGAACATTAATTGTGACATCATTATGGATAAAACTTCTTCTAAAACAATTAATAACAAGGTAGAAAATATATATAAATTAAGTAGAGAATGATCCTGACATAAAAAAAGGTAAAAAATTATGAGGTTATAGAACTAATTAAAAACAAGAATACAAATAATATTGAAAGGGTAGAGCTAGAGAGAAAACATGTGAATTTTACAAATTTTTTAAATGCCAAATTTTCAAGTAAATCGAGGGTTGGGTTATTGTTAATTTTTCTTGTAAAGAAGGGGACTATAACAAATTTTAAATACAGGAATTATTTCAACGTTTTGTTAAGTAAATGATGTGTTAAATGCATGCACAATTAGGTTTCGAAGAAGAAAAAGTATCATTATCATTTTTTGCATAATTACGTGATAATCTTATGAACTTTTGCAAAAGCGCTTGAAGCTCACATTCGTGTGGGAGGAGAAGAAAAGTAGTTATCTTTGGCTCTTTTACTTATAAAAATAATATAGGAACAATAATTTTGTACTAAAAAAAACATAAACAAAAAAACACATGGGTACTTTTGTATTTTACTCCCAATCAAATTACCACCTATATATTTGATTTTACGGTAATTTTCTCATATTGCAGGAAGTATGAACCTAGTACGAAAATCCCAGGCAAATGTTGTAGCAAACAAAGTTCACTACATGGCATTCAAAAAATTACTAATTATAAGTTATACTCCCTCAGTTTTTTAAACGTAATTATGAGCTAATTAAAAAACAAGAATACAATAATATTGAAAGGGTAGACGCAGAGAGAAAACATGTGAATTTACAATTTTTTTAATTATTTAAACTCTTTTTAGGGGATATTTTTTATTTTGATTTTTTTCTTTACATTTTTTCCTATGAAATTTTCCGTTGGAAAAAAAATATATATACCAAAATTATTTGAGTAAATAGGAGGGTTTTACAAATTTTTTAAACGCCAAATTTTCAAGTAAATAGAGGATTGAGTTGTTGTTAGTTTTTCTAGTAAAGAAGGGGACTATAACAAATTTTAAATACATATAGGAATTATTTCAACGTTTTGTTTAGTAATTAAACGACGGGTTAAATGCATGCACAATTAAGTTTCGAATAAGAAAACGTATCATTATCATTTTTTACATTATTGCGTGATAATCTTATGAACTTTTGCAAAAGCGCTTGAAGCTCACATTCGTGTGGGAGGAGAAAGAGAGTAGTTATCTTTGGCTCTTTTACTTATAAAAATAATATAGGAACAATAATTTGAGTGAATAGCAAATTATCTCCCCGTGTTATTCTAAATAGGCAATTTAACTCCCTGTGATAAATAAAAGGGCAAATTAACTCCCTGTGATAAGAAAAATGGCAAAATACATCCATATGTTTTTATAAAAGAAGCACATTGCCTCCCTCAAAATTGCTTATTAATTCATATCATAGCTAAATTGAACTAAATTAATTAAATAAATATGTAAATATAATAAGTAAAATCTCTAAATTGATCAACATGTGTCGTATTCAAACCGTTTATGAAATTGAGCAACAATGTAGACTAAAATTATTAGTAAATTTGAAGATGTCGAGTTAATTTGACAAGCTGAAATGTTATAAGGAAGAATTGTCTGTCAACATAAGTAATGGAATCAATTTTGCAATAACATTTAACTGTCACGTCATCAATTCACGTCCATTTTTAATGTTGGTACCAAAAGTGATTGATTTCTTAAATTGTGGTACCAAATGTGTGGACCTCGATTTTTGTGGTACCACAAGTGAGAATCGCCATATAGTTTGGTACAACAAATGCAATTGTCTAATTCTCAATAGATTAAGTTTTTTTATTAACATGTTTGATTAATTTTAGGAATGTTTTATTTTGATTTTTTTTCATTTAATTTTTCTAGTAAAGAAGAGTGCTATAACAAATTTTAAATAAATAGAGGAATTATTTCAATTTTGTTTAAGTAAACGATGGGTTAAAGGCATGTAAAATCAGGTTTCGAAGAATAAAAATTATCATTATCATTGTTTTCATTATTGCGTGATAATATGATGAACTTTTGTGAAAGCGCTTGAAGTACACGTTCGTGTGGAAAGAGAAGGAGAGTAGTTATCTTTGGCTAATTAACATTTATAATCTTTTAGTAATAAAAATAATATAGGAACAATAATTTTATAATAAAAAAATACATGGGTATTTTTGTATTTTAATCTAAATAAAATAAACACCTATTAGGCTATTACTCTATAAACTTCACTTTTTTCACCTCCACCCGACCCAAACCTACCCGATTCGTTTATTGTCATACATATCTAACTTTATTATTTTATTAAATATTAAATATATCAATACTAATATAAAAAAATTTAAATTTTAAAAAATATATTTTTTGTAAGATTTATATAAAAACATTATTTGATATATTAATATTATTTATAAATTCAAATTAGTTAAATGGAAATGTAAATATATTAAATAAATCTCCAAATTGGTCCGCACGTGTTTTAATCGACACAATTTTAAAATAGGCAAAATGTGGACTAAAATGTTATGGGATAGAATTGTCAGTCAACATAAGTAATTGCATCAATTTTACTATAATACTTAACTGTCACGTCATCACTTTGCGGTGATTTTTAACGGCGGTACCAGAAATTGGTAATTCAATTTTGGAACTTTGTCATTTTGCACCCCCAAAACACGAGTGTACCCTCAAAATAAAGTTAACACTTAACACCCTCGAATTAAGAATAACTCGGAAACTTGCACCCCAGAAACACGAGAAATGGACATTTTGAACACCCTAAACACCAAATTAGCCCTTTACACCTCAAATTAAGAGAAACTCAACAACTAGCACCCCCCATTTTTTCCAGCAAAGTTGACGACCGGGGACAAAAATTTAGGGACAATATAGGTAGTTCTTTTTCTTTTTTCTTAAAATTTGCATACGATTATGAATACTAGAATATTCATTTGCAAAATCTATTTTAACATATTTCTTTAATTACCAATTTTTCAAATGTCCACAAAATATCCAAAAAAAATCAAAAAGTTTCTAGAAAGTTATTGCATAAATTGACTTAATCATATCACCAAAATAAATTTTAAGATGGAGAGAGAAATGAGTATTCTAGTATTCATAATTGTATTATTAAATTTTAAAAAAACAATTTACCTATTTTGTCCCTAGATTTTTTGGCCCCGATGGTCAACTTTGCCCAAAAAAAGGAGGGGGTGCTAGTTGTTAAGTTTTTCTTAATTTGAGGTGCTAAGTGCTAATTTTGTGTTTATGGGGTTCAAAGTGTCCATTTGCTCGTGTTTTGGGGGGCGCAAGTTAATGGGTTGTTCTTAATTCGAGGGTGCTAAATGTTAATTCTATTTCGGGGGTGCAAAGTCCCAAATATCCAAAAATAAATTACCTATTTTGTCCCTAGGTTTTTTGAAGAAAATAAAAGAGTGTGCAAAATGTTGAATTGTTCATATATTGGGGGTGCAAAGTGCTAAATTTATATTTTATGAGTGCAAAATATCTATTTTCCATGTTTCGAGGATGCAAAGTACAAAAACCCTCAAAAATCATTTTATTAGCTTGTTGTACTGATTTGAAAATGAAGAGTTGACTAAGTCATTGTTTTTCTTTTTAATTCATATAAAATAATTATATTTTTATATTCAAACAAACTTACCAAAATTAAAATCTCCACTACTTTGAGTTATTTAAGTGTCTGTATATATAGTTTATACTATATGCTATTTTGTTATTTAATTGAACTATAGTTATTAATTACTATAGTTATAAGAAATATAGTTGTGTAATTCTATTACACAAATTGTTAAATGCCACCAACAAATAGTTAAATTGATGCAATTGTAATAGATTCATTCGATATAATTTTGATGTAACAATATATTCACGATTGAAATTTTTTTTTTATTGAATTGAATATTCTACCCCTTGTGTGGAAGCATCTAAGTGTGTGGAAGCTCTAATACGATCCTGAAGCAAGATGACGATATGAGTCTGTCACAATTTCCAAGCTCATAGAAGTATTTGCGACCATTAGGACATAGAAGAGAATGATACCCATCTAAGATCTCCTAAATTATATGGTTATCAAAGAGTTGTGACACAATCATGACAAAAAATAGGCCATTAATTATGAAGATAATTTGTGATTAATTACTTAAGAATGCCCTTATCATGACAAGAAATCCGAGATAATTCTACAAATTATAACAAACTTTCTGGACATATGCCCCAACCAAATTTTTGTTGGTAGTTATTTTTCTAGTATTAGCATAGATTTGTTATTCGATGATTTTAACGTAATTTATTTCCCTAAAAAAAAAGTCAAGAGATCCAAAAGTGACAAAATTTGGGCCAATGTTATTTTCTTTAGTTGGACTCAATTTGGACTACAATTGCAGAAAACAAATAAAAAAAACACACATGGGTATTTTTGTATTTTACTCTAAATCAAATTAACACCTATTAGGCTATTACTCTTTAAGCTTCACATTTTTCACCTCCACCCGACCTAAACTTACCCGATTCGTTTATTGCTGTACATATTAATTTTTAGTTTTTTTTTAGTTTAATACTAGTTTGTTGGTAGTTATTTTTCTTGTATCGGAATAGATTTGTGATTTAATGAATGATTACATTAATGTAATTTGTATTTCTAAAACAAAAATGTCAAGACGTCCAACAGTGAAAAAAGTTGGGCCAATGTTATTTTTTTTAGTTCGATTCAAAGTTGGACTAAAATTGCAGCAATTAAATACATATGGGATAATTTTGCCAACCCATATATATATATATATATATATATATATATCTGGTTTAAAACTGCGAGAGAACATTAATTATGACATCATTTTTTTTTCTATATATATATATAATGCAAGTTCAAGAAACAATAAAAGCTATAGGATCTTGTAACCAAATCAATCCGAATAGGACTAAATTGCCAGCTCAAAAAATTACAGGATCTTTTTACCAGTGAGCAATAGTCACAGGACCAATATTGCAATTTTTTCATTCTTTAATCATATGCCTTGTGATTGGATAAATGTGGTCATGCTCGGTTTGAATAACCCTATTTTGTAGCGATTTCTTATGTTTGTTAACTTAGACACGGATAGATCAATTGGCAGATACGTTACTAATAAAGTCAATAAAAAAAATATAAAAATGAAATTGAATGAAGCTCAATGTTCTATATATTAAATATTTAATGCAAAAGAAAAGCTTTTCACTAAAACTCAATAATATTTCAAAAGATTTAATTTTTTAGAGAAAAATCAATTAATATCTGAACCCAAATACTAAAGTCCAATTAACTAAAAGTTCCAAATCCAATATTATAGATCCACCAACCGGATAGGATCCACGGACATCCCGGTTCGTCTGAAAATCCGTGCCCTCTTTTTTAAGAGAAAAGGTGTGTCGGTTCTGTTTAAACCGAACCGTTTGCACCTGTTCAGGCAAAATGGTTTATCCGAATAAACATACCTTCAAATCCAGCCTTTCAATTGCTATAAATAGGAGAATAATCTGGCCAATTCTTTACTCCGAATTTTTATAAGCATATAAGCATAAATTCTCTCTTTTCTTTATTCCATTCTTCACTTTAAATATTCGTCGAAGTTCTGTTTGTTCAAGTTCGTCGTGGGTTCTTTGTTCGTGCAAACAAGGAGCATCAGATTGTTGTATCTTGGTAGACTACCGAGGATCGATTGTGTGCACCGTAAGCAGCCCGAATATAGTTGAGTATTTCTATTAGACAGATTGTTAAACGCTACCAACAAATAGTTAAGTTCATTACCAATGTAATAAATTCATTCGATATAATTTTGATGTAACGATATATTTACCATTTGAATTTTTATTTATTGAATTGAATATTATACCCCTGATATGGAAGCATCTAAGTGTGTGGAAGCTCTAATACGATCTGAAGCAAGATGACAACATGAGTCTATCATAGTTTTCAATCTCATATAAGTATTAGCGACCATTAGGGCATAGAAGAGCATGATACCAGTCTAATATCTCCTAAATTAGACTGTTATCAAAGAGTTGTGACACAATCATGACAAAAAATAAGCCATTAATTATGAAGATAATTTGGGATTAATTACTTAAGAATGCCCTTATCATGACAAGAAATCCGAGATAATCCTACCTATTACTAACAAAATCACTAATTATAATTTATACTCCCTCAATTTTTTTATTCGTCACTTTGGCAAATTTTTTTTTTTTTACATTTTTATTTGTCGTTTTAGGAATTCCATGTAAATTTAATTCTTTTTACTTTTATACCAGACTTTCTGGACATATGCCCCAACCAAGATATGACTACATCTGTAAATGCATTTGAATGTATATATCCAACACTTAATTGCAAATTTCATACTATTATGTTACTTAATTTGTATAAATGGCTGGGCGTACTTTTATTAATGTAAAGACCTTGATCCACTTCTGGACTTGTCAACATTGTTGAGCTCTAGTCCACTAGCCCAAAATGCTTAAGCCCATGTTGACAAGTAGAAGTAGGTCAAGTCTTTATTAACCATTCAAACAATTTATCCACAATCAATGTGGGATTGGGGTGTTACAATCTCCCCAACTCAAATACTCGACGTCCTCGTCGAGTCCAGATCAATAGCCCAAGACCGCCCTCATGGATAACACCACGAAGTCAGCTCTGATACCATTTGTAAAGACCTTGATCCACTTCTGGGCTTGTCAACATTGTTGAGCTCTAGTCCACTAGCCCAAAATGCTTAAGCCCATGTTGACAAGTAGAAGTAGGTCAAGTCTTTATTAACCATTCAAACAATTTATCCACAATCAATGTGGGATTGGGGTGTTACAATTAAGCTATATTGGTTCTTGTTTTATACACCTTATCTGAATGAATGGAGCCGCCCCAATTACAAGTAATTAATTCTTACATATATTTATGGTAATTTTCTCATATTGCAGGAAATGCGAACCTAGTACGGAAATCCCATGCAAATGTTGTAGCAAACAAAGTTCACTACATGGCACTCACAAAATCATTAATTATAATTTATACTCCCTTTTGAATGTAATGTAATCCTCCAAAATGAAAAGTGAATAAAAAAAAGGAGGGAATATATATTAGCCTCTCTTCCTTTTGAATTAATAGAATAAAATATGAATATACCACATGTGTTATACTTTATTGACATTTTATTGGTAAAAATCATTTTATTAGCTCGTTGTACCCATTTGAAAATGAAGAGTTGACTATGTGGATTATTGATAGTAATATTACAGATCAAGAGAGTTACTGTCGATTTAAAAAGTTTTGGGGGAGGGTCATTTGCAATTTTTAGTGAAAAATAGTTTGTCGCATTTTATTGCAACGAAGAAAAAATAACATATAGGAGTATATTTATCGCTTCTCATATAAATCATGAAAAATAATTGAAATTACAGCGCGACTAAGACACATTGTGGTCTTCGAGGGGTAAATATACTTGACTTGTTAATGCATGAAGATTTTTGCTAATAAAAATAACAAGAGTTCTCTGGCAGTTAAAGAAAATCCAGGGATTGTTTTTGCATTTTACTCTAATAACAATAATTTGTTCTTTTAAACATTAATTGCTACGAATATTTAATCTATCTTCATTCTGAAACTATATAATTTGATTCTAATTAACTATATAATCTTTATTTAGGAAAATGGTTGAATGAAGATCAATGGCATGACGAAAATAATATTGAATATTGAGTTGAATGGCTAATAATTGACACGCCCGAAGGCCTCAACTGGGAAGATGCCTCAATGACTTAATTAAATACTAGTTAATTAACATCTAATTAGCTGGTAATTAATATGTAGATTAATTTTAGAGTAATTAATGTTTATATGTTTCTGCTGCATGTATTACGTGGATGTTTTGTTAAACAAAATATTCTCGTAGAATATCCTTATTTTCTTGCTATATTTAGAAAGTTGATTAGAGTTAGTTGAATCTTTTTGGGCTTCCCAATTTATAGGAGAGAATTTTACTCTAGGTATCACAAGTAACTCTACTTTAGAATATCCTTATTTATAGGTTTCGAAGAATAAAAAGTATCATTATAATTTTTTTCATTATTGCGTGATAATCTTATGAATTTTGCAAAAGCGCTTGAAGCTCACATTCGTTTGGGTGGAGAAGGAAAGTCGTTATCTTTGGCTCTTTTACTAATAAAAATAATATAGGAACAACAATTTTGTAAAAAAAATAATAATAGAAAAAACACATGGGTATTCTTGTATTTTACGCTAAATCAAATTAACACCTACTACGCTATTACTCTTTAAGCTTCACTTTTTTCACCTCCCACCCGACCCAAACTTACCCGATTCTTTTATTGCCGTACATATTAATTTTGTTTGGCTGTTAGCACAACATACACTAACTACGTTTGAACATCTTAAAACTCTATATTATAAGAAAATTTAAACAATAGTTAAGTTGATAACAATGTAATAGATTCATTCGATATAATTCTGATGTACCGATGTACTCACCATTTGAAAAAAAAATTATTGAATTGAATATTCTATCCCTGATGTGGAAACATATATCTGTGTGGAAGCTCTAGTATGATATGAAGCAAAATAATAATATGAGTCATTCACAATTTCCGAGCTCGTATAAGTATTTGCAACCATGAGGACATAGAAGAGCATGATGCCCGACTAAGATCTCCTATTATAATAAATTTTATATAATTAATAAATATTTCTAATTTTTTTAAAGAGGAAAACACCATCCCATATCTCCCACCCCCAGCCCCCATTCAAATCCCAGGTCACCGGCGGCCTAGGATGGACTAGAATCTAGGATCCCAGATCACGGTGGCATGTGTTCTTTGATCCCAAGCCATCGGTCTGGGACGTACGATCCCAGTTCGCCGACGGACTTGGATTTTGGATGGGGGTGTGTTGGGAGGTATGGGATGGTTTTTTTGTCCTTTTATAAAATTTATAATAATATATAACTTTATTATTTTATTAAATATTAAATATATTAATACTATTATATAAATTTTAGATTTTACATAATGTATCTTTTGTCGGATTTATATTAAAGAATTATTTGATCTATTAATATTTATAAATTTAAATTAGTTAAATAGATATGTAAATATAATAAATAAAATCTCCAAATTGGTCCGCACGTGTCTTATTCGAGAAATTTTTTAAATTGGGCAACAATGTGGACTAATATCGTCACTAAATTTGAAGATGTGGAGTTATTTTGCCAACCTGAAATGTTATGGGGTACAATTGTCAGTCAACATAACTAATTGCATCAATTTTACAGTAAGAATTAATTGTCACGTCATCACTTAACGGTGATTTTTAACGGCGCTACCAAAAATGATACAATTTCTTAATTGTTTAACCAAATGTGTCAACCTTAATTTTTATGGTACAACAAGTGAGAAAATCAGTATATAGATTGGTACCACAAATGCAAATCTCTCTATTTTTATTATCTAAAAACTCCATATCTTAACATTTTATTGGCAAAAATTATTTTATTAGCTTGTTGTACTCATTTGAAAATGAAGAGTTGACTATGGGGATTATTACTAATATTTTAATAGAACAAGACAGTTACTGTCGATTTTTAAAGTTTTGAGGGAGGGTCATTGGCATTTTTTAGTGAAAAATAGTGTTGTCGCATTTTATTGCAACAAAAAAATATATATATTTGACTTGTTACTAATAAAAATAATACAAGAGTTCTCTGACACGTAAGAATAATCCAGAATTTTTTTTGCATTTTACTCTAATAACAATAATTTATTGTTTTAAACATTAATTGCAACGAATATTTAATCTATCTTATAGTCTGAAAATATATAATTTAATTTTAATTAACTATATAGTCTTTATTTAGGAAAATTGTTGGATGAAGAATGGCATGACGAAAATTTTCGGGTACCAAGGTCTCAACTCTTTTTTTCAACTTGGGAGAGGTTGTACTGACTGTTAATTAAATACTAGCTAATTAACATCTAATTAGTTAGTAATTAATATTTAGAGTAATTAATGTTTATGTGTTTCTGCTGCATGTATTTTGTGGATGTTTTGTGGAGGAGTCCTGTATTTATATTTTATTTTTTATTTTCTAATTAATATTAAAGTTATGTTTTAGGTTTTATCCTAATTTAAATAAATAATTTAAGTCATTTGGGATTCTAAATTAATTTTTCACTAGTGCCCCTCTAACTATTGTTTAAGTAATTCTTATGTAAATACATTTAATTTGAGATTGAGTAATATTCTTTGAGGAAAAATTGTAAATTTGGTCCTACAACTATTGCTGGCTGAGAAGAAAGCTCTATAACTTTTCGAGTTGATATTATGGTCCTACAACTAGAATATTTTTGCAATTTTAGTTCTATTTTGGCCTTATTAGGAATTTTCGCCATCTGTTTGCCTTGTAACCCAATCCTTCAACACGGAAAATTAAAGTTAATTGTTGAATTGAAAAAATTGCATAATTGATCCCATAACTATTTTTTGCTGCCAAAAAAGTCATGTAACTTCTCGGGCTGGTAATTTAGTCTTGTAACCAAATCAATCCCGAATTGGACTACATTGCCAACTCGAAAAGTTACAGGATCTCTTTTACCAGTGAGCCATAGTCACAGGGCCAATATTGTATTTTTTTCATTCTTTAATCAAATGACATGTGCAATACATATGCCTTGTGATTGGATGAATGTGGTCAAGCTCGGTTTGAGCAATTATGAGGTTATAGTACTAATTAAAAAACAAGAATACAAATAATATTGAAAGGGTAGTGAGCTAGAGAGAAAACATGTGAATTTACAATTTTTTTTTATTTTTTAAACTTTTTTTAGGGGATATTTTTTATTTAGATTTTTTTCTTTACATTTTTCATATGGAATTTTTACGTCAGAAAAAAATATATATACCAAAACTATTTGAGTAAATAGGAGGGTTTTACAAATTTTTTAAACGCCAACTTTTCAAGTAAATAGAGGGTTGAGTTATTGTTAATTTTCTAGTAAAGAAGGGGACTATTACAAATTTTAAATACAGGAATTATTTCAACGTTTTGTTAAGTAAACGACGTGTTAAATGCATGCACGATTAGGTTCCGAAGAAGAAAAGGTATCATTACCATTTTTTTCATTATTGCGTGATAATCTTATGAACTTTTGCAAAAGCGCTTGAAGCTCACATTCGTGTGGGAGGAAAAGGAGAGTAGTTATCTTTGGCTCTTTTACTTATAAAAATAATATAGGAACAATAATTTTGAAATAAAAAAAAAACACATGGGTATTTTTGTATTTTACTCTAAATCAAATTAACACCTATTTGGCTATTACTCTTTAAGCTTCACTTTTCTCACCTTCCGCCCGACCCAAATTTACCTGATTCGTTTATTGCCGTACATACTAATTTTGTTTGGCTGTTAACACAATATATACTAACTACGTTTGAACACCTTAGCATTTTCCTTTTATTAGTTTTTGTAAGTCTTGTCAATGTTATTAGCCTATTAATTCCAATGCTTAATTTTATATAAACTATATAGATTTATTTTATGAAAATATACGTATTCCATGACGTGTCGTATCTTTAAGATTTTTTAGAAAACGAGTGTCCGAATCCGAATCTTGTCCAGTCCGAGTCGCCGAGTCCGTATCTTTGCAACGTAGATGTGCATATATATTGTCAATGATTTGCAGAAATAATTTGTTTTACAAGTAGTCTAGAGAGCAGTCAAAGAATAATGTAATATATATATATATATATATACATATATATATATATATATATATATATATATATATATATATATATATATATATATATATATTACATTATAATTTCCTTTTATTACTCTTTAAACTTCACTTTTTTCACCTCCACCCGACCCAAACTTACCCGATTCGTTTATTGTCATACACATATAAGAGGCCGACTTTCGTCCCTGCTCGACGGGTGGGTCTTGCAGTCAACAAATTGGACAACAATGTGGATTAAAATCGTCAATAAATTTGCAGATGTGGGGTTATTTTGTCAACCTGAAATGTTATGGGATAGAATTGTCAGTCTACATAATTAATGGCATCAATTTTACTATAATACTTAACTGTCACGTCATCACTTTGCGGTGATTTTTAACGGCGGTACCAAAAGTGATTCAATTTCATAATTATGGTACCAAATGTGTCGACCTCGATTTTTATGTACCATAAGTAAGAATCGGCATATAATTTGGTACCAAAAGTGCAAATCTCCATATTGTTATTATCTAATCAGGTTTTTGCATTTGCACCCCCGAAATATGAAAAATAAGCACTTTGCATCCCAACGTATAAACAATTTAGCACTTTCTACCCTCTTTTATTTTCTTCAAAAAAACATAAGGACAAAATAGGTAATTCATTTTTGGAACTTTGGTACTTTGCACCCCTGAAACACGAGAAATGGGCATTTTGTACCCTCGAAATATGATTAACACTTAGAACCCTCGAATTAAGAATAACTCATCAACTTGCACCCCCGAAACATGAGAAATGGACATTTTGAACACCTTAAACACCAAATTAACACTTTACACCTCAAATTAAGAAAAACTCAACAACTAGCACCCCTCATTATTTTCAGGAAAGTTGACCACCGGGGACAAAAACCTAGGGACAATATTGGTAGTTCTTTTTCTTTTTTCTTAAAATTTGCAAAATACGATTATGAATACGATTATTTCGGGGGTGCAAAGTGCTAAATTTATATTTCGAGGGTATAAAGTGCCTATTTTCCATGTTTCGGGAATGCAAATTGCAAAAGCCCACAAAAATCATTTTATTAGCTTGTTGTACTCATTTGAAAATGAAGAGTTGACTAAGTCATTGTTTTTCATTTGAATTCATATAAAATAATTTTTTTTTATATTGAAACAAACTTACCAAAATTAAAATCTCCACTACTTTTGAGTTATTTAAGTGTCTGTATATAGTTTAAACTATATACTATTTTTTTATTTAATTGAACTGTAGTTATTAATTACTATAGTTATAAGAAATATAGTTGTGTAATTCTATTACACAGATTGTTAAATGTCAACAAAAAATAGTTAAAATGATACCAATGTAATATATTAATTCGATATAATTTTGATGTAAAGATTTATTCATCATTTGAATTTTTTTTTTTATTGAATTGAATATTCCATCCCTTGTGTGGAAGCATTTAAGTGTGTGGAAGTTCTAATATGATTTGAATCAAGATGACAATATGAGTCTGTCACAATTTCCTAAATTTTGTCATATAAGTATTTGCGACCATTAGGACATAGAAAAGAATGATACCCGACTAAGATCTCCTAAATTAGATGGTTATCAATGAGTTGTGACACAATCATGACAAAAAATAGGCCATTAATTATGAAGATAATTTGTGATTAATTACTTAAGAATGCCCTTATCATGAAAAGAAATCCGAGATAATCCTACAAATTATAACAAACTTTTTGGACATATGCCCCAACCAAGATTCGACTATATTTATAAATGCATTTGAATTTTTTTTATTTGTCGCTTTGGAAAAAAAATTTGTTTATTTTATTTGTCGTTTTAGAATTTCAATGTAAAATTAATGTTCTTTTGCCAATTAATATAAATAAGTATTTTGTAAGACTTGAATCTAAGGTGTCATTTTCCTATACTACTTGGAAGTCTTGAGCTATATATGTCTCTTTCTTATAAATTATACTTGATAAAAAGATTTACGAATATTAAATTGAGTCATGCACGCTTAACTCAATAATAATTATACTTACCAGATAAACTGATCAACTACCTAGAAGAAAATACTGGTCAACACGCCATGCAAGTTTGTCATGTTAAATTTTGCAAATATTGTCACTGATTCTTTACAGATTAGAAAAAGTTAAAAAAAAAAAAACCGTACACTTCCTTTATTAAATTAACCTATCTCAGTTTAATATTCATCAAGTTAAATTTTGTAGGTCCAAGCCTCAGAGGTATCAAAGCATGCACTTGCTGGCCTGCCATTTAAAAAAGAAAAAATAGCATTGCAGATCACGAAGTTTACTAAAAAAGGGATGAAAATTTTTTGTAAGTAAAAAAGTATGTTTACATACTTATGCTCATTCACGGGCCTTTCATTTCCCTTTTATTAGTTTTTTTTATTTTTTTATTTTTTATGTCTTGTCAATGTTATTAGCCTATTCCAATACTTAATGTTAATGGGGGAAAACACTATATTTTTCCTCTTTCAATCACACATTTCTGTCTACTATAAACTATGATTAAGAGCAAAAAAAAAAAATCATATTAAAAACAATTTGATTTTAAGAAAAGGTGAGCAGCAAAACAAAACCGTGAGATTAAGTGAACTCATTTTCTTTTTTCTTTTTTTGTTTTGGTACAATTAATTGAACGCATTAAAGTGACCGTAATAATAATATTAAATCAGAATTGATCTACCATAAAATTGGAACTCATAGAATATCTTGTGAAAATAATAATTTGAGGTGAATTTGATTCGCTCACTGCACCCAAATAAATATAAGAGGAGTTGATTCAGAGGAAATTGGCTAAAATAGTCTAACTTGTTTTTATTTTTTAAGTAACAAAGGCGCCTAATGACGATGTCCAAGTATATTTTTTAATAGCTTCTTTAGACATGAAATTTGCAAATCTCCTAACTCAATTCATTATTTAATTCCATAAAGCTCAATGACACACTCTTAGTTATGTTAAATTGGTGTCAATCGATAATGATGATTGAGTTGTAAAATATTTTAAAATTCTCAATAGATTAAGATTATTTTACTAACATGTTTGATTAATTTTGGGAATTTTTTTTTTTTTCGTTTTTTCCTGTGGAATGTTTTCATTAGAAAATCAAAAATATATACCTGAATTATTGGAGCAAATAGGAGGGTTTGAAAAAAAATTCTAAACGCCAATTTTTCGAGTAAACATAGGATTTAGTTATTGTTAGTTTTTCTTGTAAAGAAGGGGGCTATAACAATTTTTAATTACATAAAGGAATTATTTCAACTTTTCTTGTTTAATAAACGACGGGTTAAATGCATGTATAATTACGTTCCGAAGAAGAAAAATTATCATTGTAATTGTTTTCATTATTGCGTGATAATCTAATGAACTTTTGCTAAAGCGCTTGAAGCTCACGTTCTTGTGGGATGAGAAGAAGAGTAGTTATCTTTGGCTTATTGACATATATAGTCTTTTACTGATAAAAATAATATAGGAACAATAATTTTGTAGTTATAAAAAAAAATGGATATTTTTGTATTTAACACCTATTAGGCTATTACTCTTTAAATTTCACTCTTTTCACCTCCTCCTGACCCATACGTACCCAATTCGTTTATTGCCGTAAATATTAATTTTGTTTCGCTGTTAACACAATATATACTAACTACGTTTCAACATCTTAAAACTCTATATTATAAGAAAATTATACAATATTTAAGTTGACACCAATGTCATAGATTCATTCCATATAATTTTGATTCAATGATGTACCCACCATTTGAAGAAAAAAAATTATTGAATTGAATATTGTATCCCTAATGTGGAAACATCTATGTGTGTGGAAGCTCAAATAAGATCAGAAACAAGATAATAATATATAAGTCAGTCACAATTTCCGAGCTCATATAAGTATTTGCGACCATGAGGACATAGAAGAGCATGATACCCGATTCAGATCTCCTAAAATACTAAAGTTATATATTATTAATAAATATTTATAATTCTTTCTAAAAAACCTAGGGCTGTTCACGGTTCGGATAACCGACCGAACCGAACCGAACCGAAATGAGTTCGGTGAAAACCGAACCGAACCAAAGCTATTCGGTTCGGTTTTCGGTTTTGAGATTTGGCCTAATTCGGTTTTCGGTTCGGTTCGGTTCGGTTATTTTTGTTCGGTTAACCGAACCGAACCGAAAACCGAATTTTTTTGTTCAAATTTTTTTTCGGTTTTATGGACTTTTAAAATCCTTTAATTTTATGCCTATGGATATGAATTTTACTTGTTTAATTTATGTCATTTGAGGATTGTTAAATGTTAGTTTTGCAGTTAGACTGTAAAATTCTTTAATTTTATGCCTATGATATGTATTTTAGTTGTTTAATTTATGTCATGTGAGGATTGTTAAAGGTTAACCACTTAATTATTTAGTTCTATGTAATGTTTAGTATTATGGTTACCTATTAATTTGATTTTTTTATGACAGATGATATAGTATTTGATTATATAATTTTTAATAAAATAAAAATAATATAAAATTTCGGTTAAACCGAAACCGACCCGAACCGAACCAAACCGAAAACCGAATTAGGATGTTCGGTTCGGTTTTCGGTTTTAAAAAATCAAGAACCGAAATTTCGGTTATCCGAAATTTCGGTTCGGTTCGGTTCGGTTTTCACCGAATGAACAGCCCTAAAAAAACCCATCCCACCCCCACCTAAATCTCAGGTTGCTGACGGCCTGGGACGGACTGGAATCTCCGGTCCTAGATCACGGTGGCATGTGTTCTTCGAACCCAGGCCGTCTCATCCCAGGTCGCCGACGGCCTGGGACGAACGATCCCAGGTCGCCGACGGCCTGGGATTTGGGTGGGGGATGGTGACCGGAAGGGGAGGGGGGGTTGATGGGGAAGATGGGATAGGTTTTTTTTTTCCTTTTAAAAAAATTATAATTTTTTTAATAATATATTACTTTATTATTTTAATAAATATTAATTATATTAATACAATTATATAAATTTTAGATTTTAAAAAAAAAATTTGTCGATTTTTATTAAAGTATTATTTTATATATTAATATTATTTATAAATTCAAATTAATTAAATAGTTATGTAAATATAATAATTAAAATCTCCAAATTGGTCCGCACGTGTCTTACTCGAGACAACTTTGAAATTGGGCAACAATGTGGACTAATATCTTCCGAAAATTTAAAGATTTGAGGTTATTTTGTCAACCTGAAATGTTATGGGGTAGTATTGTCCTACAATGTATTCCACACATATTTTATTCGAGCTAACTTTTAAATTGGACAAAAATGTGACTAAAATCGTCAATAAATGAAGATGTGGGTTTATTTTGCCAATCTGAAATGTTATGGGGTAGATCAGTCAACTTAAATACTGTTACGTCATCAGTTAACGGTGATTTTTAACGGCGGTACCAGAAGTGATTCAATCTCTTAATTGTGTTACCAAATGTCTCGACCTCAATTTTTATGGTACAACAAGCTAAGTGAGAAAATCGGTATATAGTTTGGTACCACAAGTGCAATTCTCTCTATTTTTGTTATCTAAAAACTTCATATCTTAACATTTTATTGGCAAAAATTATTTTATTAGCTTGTTGTACTCATTTGAAAATGAAGAGTTGACTATGGGAATTATTACTAATATTTTAATAGAACAACAGAGTTATTGTCGATTTTTAAAGTTTTGGGGGAGGGTCATTGGCATTTTTTAGTGAAAAATAGTGTTATCGTATTTTATTGCAACCAAAAAAATAACATCTAGGAGTATATTTGTCACTTCTCATATAAATCATGAAAAATACTTGAACATAGAGCCCGCGACTAAAACACACTGTGGTTTTCGAGGGGTAATATATTTGACTTGTTAATACATGGAGCTTTTGGCTGATAAGAATGATTCAAGAGTTCACTGACACTTAAGAATAATCCAGGGATTGTTTTTGCATTTTACTCTAATAAAAATAACTTATTGTTTTAAACAATAATTGCAACTAATATTTAACCTATCTTCATTTGAAAATATATAATTTGATTCTAATTAACTATATAATCTTTATTTAGGAAAATGGTTGGATGAAGATCAATGGCGTGACGAGAATAATATTGGAAACATGAGTTGAGTGACTATTCAGGATCTGGGGCTAATAATCGACACACCCCAAGACCTCAACTGGAAAGAGGTTGCACTGACTATTAACTAAATACTAGCTAATTAACATCTAATTAGTTGGTAATTAATATGTACATTAATTTTAGAGTAATTATTTTTTATGTGTTTCTGCTGATTGTATTATGTGGATGTTTTGTTAAACAAAATATTCTTCTAAAATATCCTTAACTTCTCAGGCTGGCAATTTAGTCTTGCAACCAAATCAATCCCGAATAGGACTAAATTGCCAGCTCGAAAAGTTAGAGGATCTTTTTACCAGCGAGCAGTAGTCACAGGGTCAATATTGCAATTTTTTCATTCTTTAATCAAATGAAATGTGTAATGCATATGATTTGTGATTGAAAAAATGTGGTCAAGCTCGGTTTGAGTAACCCTATTTTGTAGCGATTTCAAATCCAGCCTTTAAATTGCTATAAATAGGAGAAGAATCTGGCTAATTCTTAAGGAGATTGCATCTGCAGCCTTAGTCTTATTTCATTTTATCTTCTCTTTTCCGATATCAATTCAGTGTGTTAATTTACATTTTTACTTACTTGATTATGTTTTTAAAACATATAAATATAGTTTAAAAATCTTCCCGAATAAATAAAATTGAATCTGTTTCTTTTAAAAGTAAGCCAATTTTTTCTATTTAAGTTTCGAGAATTTTCATATAAAATAATAATCGGATTCTGATTGTATTTTAAGTCTAAGAACTTTAATTATTTTATTCAAATAAATTGAATTCATTTATTTAGCTTAAAAATAAGTCATTGTTTTTCTTTTTTATTCAAATAAAAGAATTTTATTTTTAAATTGAAACAAACTTACGAAAATTAAAATCTCCACTACTTTGAGTATTTCAAGTTTCTGTATATATAGTTTTATACTACATACTATTTTGTTATTTAATTGAACTATAGTTATTAATTACTATAGTTATAAGAAATATAGTTGTGTATTCTATTACACAAATTGTTAAACGCCACCAATAAATAGTTCAGTTGATATCAATCTAATAGATTCATTCGATATAGTTTTGATGTAACGATATTTTGCAATTTGAATTTTTTTTTTATATTGAATTGAATATTCTACCACTGATGTGGAAGCATCTAAGTGTGTGAGAACTCTAATACAATCTGAAGCAAGATGATAATACTAGTCTTTCACAATTTTCAATCTCATATAAGTATTTGCGACCATTAGGACATAGAAGAGCATGATACCTGACTAAGATCTTCTAAATTAGACGGTTATCAAAGAGTTGTGACAGAATCATGACAAAAAATAGTCCATTAATTCACAAGTTTGAAGCATTTCAATCTCAATTCAAATAAAATAAAATTATAAATCTGATTTATAAATTTTATATATTATTATTATTAAATCTCTTAAAACTATTTAGATTATATATATATATGTATATAATATATTTTATATAAAATCTAAAAAAATATCAATTAAATTTATCCAATGAAATATTTGTCCAATAAATTTAATTGAGATATATTTTTTTGGATTTTATAGAAAATATTATTTAGTTTATATATATTATATATAAAATCTAATTAGTGTAAGAGATTTAATTATAATAATATATAAAATTTACAAATAGGATTTATAATTAATTATATTTGAAAATCGGACTAAAATGCATCAAACTTGTGAATTTAGCGGTAATTTATCGGCCATAAAATATGTGGGGCAAAGTTTGGCAGCAATCTATACTTCTGCAAATGGTCTATATATCAATTTTTCTTTCAAAAAATGATGGAAATACCAAATGTGTATGTTCTTAAAGTTATGGTAACTTTATCATAAAGAGCTACTCCAGGTATTACCCGAAATTCTCTCCAATTTATAGAAAAATTATAGTAGCTCATCTAGGTGGCTTTAGAAACTTGTATTATTCACCCATTTAATTTTGGTGACCATATAAGGATGATGGTTTGGAGATATACAAAAGGAGGAGTCCTGGATTTAGTTTTCTATTTTCTATTTTCTAATTATTATTAAAGTTATATTTTAGGTTTTATCCTAATTTAAATAAATAATTTAAGTCAGTTGGGATTCTAAATTAATTTTTCACTAGTGCCCCTCTACCTATTGTATAAGTAATTCTTATGTAAATACATTTAATTTGGGATTGAGTAATATTCTTTGAAGAAAAATTGTAAAATTGGTCCTACAACTATTGCTTGCTGGGAAGAATTTTCTATAACTTTTCGAGTTGATATTATGGTCCTATAAATAAAATATTTTTGCAATTTTTTGTTCTATTTTGGCCTTATTAGGAATTTTCGCCATCTATTTGCCTTGTAACCCAATCCTTCAACACGGAAAATTAAAGTCAATTGTTGAATTGAAAAAATTGCAAAATTGATCCTATAACTATTGTTTGCTGCCAAAAAAGTCATGTAACTTCTCAAGCTGGAAATTTAGTCTTGTAACCAAATCAATCCCGACTTGGACTAAGTTGCCGACTCGAAAAGTTACAGGATCTCTTTTACCAGTGAGCCATAGTCACAGGGCCAATATTGTATTTTTTTCATTCTTTAATCAAATGACATGTGCAATACATATGCCTTGTGATTGGATGAATGTGGTCAAGCTCGGTTTGAGTAATTATGAGGTTATAGTACTAATTAAAAAACAAGAATACAAATAATATTGAAAGGGTAGTGAGCTAGAGAGAAAACATGTGAATTTACAATTTTTTTTTTATTTTTTTAACTTTTTTTAGGGGATATTTTTTATTTTGATTTTTTTCTTTACATTTTTCATATGGAATTTTTCCGTCAGAAAAAAAAATATATACCATAATTATTTGAGTAAATAGGAGGGTTTTACAAATTTTTTAAACGCCAATTTTTCAAGTAAATAGAGGGTTGAGTTATTGTTAATTTTCTAGTAAAGAAGGGGACTATAACAAATTTTAAATACATGAATTATTTCAACGTTTTGTTAAGTAAACGACGTGTTAAATGCATGCACGATTAGGTTCCGAAGAAGAAAAGGTATCATCACCATTTTTTTCATTATTGCGTGATAATCTTATGAAATTTTGCAAAAGCGCTTGAAGCTCACATTCGTGTGGGAGGAAAAGGAGAGTAGTTATCTTTGGCTCTTTTACTTATAAAAATAATAAAGGAACAATAGTTTTGTAATAAAAAAAAAAAAAACATACACATGGGTATTTTTGTATTTTACTCTAAATCAAATTAACACCTATTTGACTATTACTCTTTAAGCTTCACTTTTTTCACCTTCCGCCCAACCCAAATTTACCCGATTCGTTTATTGCCGTACATACTAATTTTGTTTGGCTGTTAACACAATATATACTAACTACGTTTGAACACCTTAGCATTTTCCTTTTATTAGTGTTTGTAAGTCTTGTCAATGTTATTAGCTTAATTTTATATAAACTATATAGATTTATTTTATGAAAATATACGTATTCCATGACGTGTCGTATCTTTAAGATTTTTTAGAAAACGAGTCGTCGAATCCGAATCTTGTCCAGTCTGAGTCGCCGAGTCCGTATCTTTGCAACGTAGATGTGCATATATATTGTCAATGATTTGCAGAAATAATTTGTTTTACAAGTACAGATCAAGTCTAGAGAGCAGTCAAAGAATATATATATATATATATATATATATATATATATATATATATATATATATATATATATATATATATATATATTACATTATAATTTACTTTTATTACTCTTTAAACTTCACTTTTTTCACCTCCACCCGACCCAAACTTACCCGATTCGTTTATTGTCATACACATATAAGAGGCCGACTTTCGTCCCTGCTCGACGGGTGGGTCTTGCAGTCAAGCTCCCTTAAATTTTAAATTTTAAAAAATATATTTTTTGTAGGATTTATATTAAAATATTATTTGATCTATTAATCCTATTTATAAATTCAAATTAGTTAAATGGATATGTAAATGTATTAAATAAAATCTACAAATATGTCCGCACGTGTTTTGTTCGACACAATTTTAAAATTGGCAATAATGTTGACTAATATCGTCAGTAAATTTGAATATGTGGGGTTATTTTGCCATCCTAAAATGTAATGAGGTAGAATTGCCCTACAATGTGCTTCGTATTTTATTCGAGCTAATTTTGAAATTGGACAACAATGTGGATTAAATCGTCAATAAATTTGCAGATGTGGGGTTATGTTGTCAACCTGAAATATTATGGGATAGAATTGTCAGTCAACATAATTAATTGCATCAATTTTACTATAATACTTAATTGTCACGTCATCACTTTGCGGTGATTTTTAACGGCGGTACCAAAAGTGATTCAATTTCATAATTATGGTACCAAATGTGTCGACCTCGATTTTTATGGTACCATAAGTAAGAATCGGCATATAATTTGGTACCAAAAGTGCAAATCTCCATATTGTTATTATCTAATCAGGGTTTTGCATTTTGCACCCCCCGAAATATGAAAATTAAGCACTTTGCATCCCAACGTATAAACAATTTAGCACTTTCCACCCTCTTTTATTTTCTTCAAAAACACAGAAGGACAAAATAGGTAATTCATTTTTGGAACTTTGGTACTTTGCACCCCCGAAACACGAGAAATGGGCATTTTGTACCCTCGAAATATAATTAACACTTAGCACCCTCGAATTAAGAATAACTCATCAACTTGCACCCCCGAAACATGAGAAATGGACATTTTGAACACCTTAAACACCAAATTAGCACTTTACACCTCAAATTAAGAAAAACTCAACAACTAGCACCCCTCATTATTTTCAGGAAAGTTGACCACCGGGGACAAAAACCTAGGGACAATATTGGTAGTTCTTTTTCTTTTTTCTTAAAATTTGCAAAATACGATTATGAATACGATTATTTCGGGGGTGCAAAGTGCTAAATTTATATTTCGAGAGTATAAAGTGCCTATTTTCCATGTTTCGGGAATGCAAATTGCAAAAGCCCACAAAAATCATTTTATTAGCTTGTTGTACTCATTTGAAAATGAAGAGTTGACTAAGTCATTGTTTTTCATTTGAATTCATATAAAAGAATTTTTTTTTATATTGAAACAAACTTACCAAAATTAAAATCTCCACTACTTTTGAGTTATTTAAGTGTCTGTATATAGTTTAAACTATATACTATTTTTTTATTTAATTGAACTGTAGTTATTAATTACTATAGTTATAAGAAATATAGTTGTGTAATTCTATTACACAGATTGTTAAATGTCAACAAAAAATAGTTAAATTGATACCAATGTAATATATTAATTCGATATATTTTGATGTAACGATTTATTCATCATTTGAATTTTTTTTTTTATTGAATTGAATCTTCCATCCCTTGTGTGGAAGCATCTAAGTGTGTGGAAGTTCTAATATGATTTGAATCAAGATGACAATATGAGTCTGTCACAATTTCCTAAATTTTGTCATATAAGTATTTGCGACCATTAGGACATAGAAGAGAATGATACCCGACTAAGATCTCCTAAATTAGATGGTTATCAATGAGTTGTGACACAATCATGACAAAAAATAGGCCATTAATTATGAAGATAATTTGTGATTAATTACTTAAGAATGCCCTTATCATGAAAAGAAATCCGAGATAATCCTACAAATTATAACAAACTTTTTGGACATATGCCCCAATCAAGATTCGACTATATTTGTAAATGCATTTGAATTTTTTTTATTTGTCGCTTTGGAAAAAAAAATTGTTTATTTTATTTGTTGTTTAAGAATTTAAATGTAAAATTAATGTTCTTTTGCCAATTAATATAAATAAGTATTTTGTAAGACTTGAATCTAAGGTGTCATTTGCCTATACTACTTGGAAGTCTTGAGCTATATATGTCTCTTTCTTATAAATTATACTTGATAAAAAGATTTACGAATATTAAATTGAGTCATGCACGCTTAACTCAATAATAATTATATTTACCAGTCAACACGCCATGCAAGTTTGTCATGTTAAATTTTACAAATATTGTAACTGATTCTTTACAGATTAGAAAAAGTTAAAAAAAAAAAAAACCGTACACTTCCTTTATTAAATTAACCTATCTCAGTTTAATATTCATCAAGTTAAATTTTGTAGGTCCAAGCCTCAGAGGTATCAAAGCATGCACTTGCTGGCCTGCCATTTAAAAAAGAAAAAATAGCATTGCAGATCACGAAGTTTACTAAAAAAGGGATGAAATTTTTTTTAAGTAAAAAAGTATGTTTACATACTTATGCTCATTCACGGGCCTTTCATTTCCCTTTTATTAGATTTTTTTTTTTTTTTTTATGTCTTGTCAATGTTATTAGCCTATTCCAATGCTTAATGTTAATGGGGGAAAACTCTATATTTTTCCTCTTTCAATCACACATTTCTGTCTACTATAAACTATGATTAAGAGCAAAAAAAAAAATCATATTAAAAACAATTTGATTTTAAGAAAAGGTGAGCAGCAAAACAAAACCGTGAGATTAAGTGAACTCATTTTCTTTTTTCTTTTTTTGTTTTGGTACAATTAATTGAACGCATGAAAGTGACCTTAATAATAATATTAAATCAGAATTGATCTACCATAAAATTGGAACTCATAGAATATCTTGTGAAAATAATAATTTGAGGTGAATTTGATTCGCTCACTGACCCAAATAAATATAAGAGGAGTTGATTCAGAGGAAATTGGCTAAAATAGTCTAACTTGTTTTTATATTTTAAGTAACAAAGGCGCCTAATGACGATGTCCAAGTATATTTTTTAATAGCTTCTTTAGACATGAAATTTGCAAATCTCCTAACTCAATTCATTATTTAATTCCATAAAGCTCAATGACACACTCTCAGTTATGTTAAAATGGTGTCAATCGATAATGATGATTGAGTTGTAAAATATTTTAAAATTCTCAATAGATTAAGATTTTTTTATTAACATGTTTGATTAATTTTGGGAATTTTTTTTTTTTTTCGTTTTTTCCTATGGAATGTTTTCATTAGAAAATCAAAAATATATACCTGAATTATTTGAGCAAATAGGAGGGTTTGAAAAAAAAATTCTAAACGCCAATTTTTCAAGTAAACATAGGATTTAGTTATTGTTAGTTTTTCTTGTAAAGAAGGGGGCTTTAACAATTTTTAATTACATAAAGGAATTATTTCAACTCTTAGTGTTTAGTAAACGATGGGTTAAATGCATGTACAATTAGGTTCCGAAGAAGAAAAATTATCATTGTAATTATTTTTATTATTGCGTGATAATTTAATGAACTTTTGCGAAAGCGCTTGAAGCTCACGTTAGTGTGGGAGGAGAAGAAGAGTTGTTATCTATTTAACATTTATTAAAATAATACCCCATGTACTTTAAATTAGTGTTGGGTTTCTTAATTCATCAATATAGATTATCTGCTCAATGACCTTATAATTATGGGCTACTTGGGATAAAATTTATTTTGTGCAAATTGTGACAAAAATGGTGAGGGGTTCAAGTCGGATTCATGCAAGAAGAGAACTTAATTACAAATCTAAGAAAATATTTTCCTATTTCTTAATATTAATATAATTGAATTGTATTAATAAGTATTGAAGAATTAATATTCCCTCGGTTCCTTTTTAATTGTCCAAAATAATATGTTCTCGATAGATTAATGGTTAGCCTTTTTTTTAGAGATTTTTGATAAAAGTCCATAATCAGCTCGTAATCAAAATTTGTTAGTGTTTTCAACTTTAGAGAATTAAGTGGTTAAATTTAAAATTGGGGTGTTTGCACATAATACTTCAACTTCTTTGATATTTGGTTCAAAGACTGAAATGCCCCTAACCAAAACTCGTATTTATTACATGCATGGGACCACCTAATTGGCATGATATATTGTCTATAAAAGGGTTTGGCATGTTCACCTTTTAAATTCGTCATTCATAAACAATCATTCAAGTTAATATGTCCAATTGGAATATCCCTGACGTAGATTCTGAGTTGGAACTTCTCGATCTACAACTTCGTGCAGCCACTAACAAGTTACATGCCCTCGAGATGTTTTTACCTAATGATAATGAGAATAAGAATTTAAGGGAGGAGCGCATCCGTGCTGCCGAAGAGGAAGTAAGGAATTTGGAGGCACGAATAAAGAATTTGGAGGAACGAAAAATGCTTTTGGAGGAACGCCAAAGGGAAGCGGAGGAACGAGAGAGATACAAATGAAGGAATCCGTAACCGCCTCACAAGTTCGTCGAGTCTTTTTAATATTTCTAGTCGCTAGGCTCTGTTTGTCTTTCATTTTCCTTTAATTAGTGTTGTTTTTTTTTATGTCTTGTCAATGTTGCTAGCTTATTCCAATTCCAATGCTTAATTGTAAGAACTTGTGAGGCTTTTTAATATTTCTAGTCGCAAAGCTCTGTTGGTCTTTCATTTTCCTTTTATTAGTTTTTTTTTATGTCCATTCCAATGCTTAATTTTAAGGGGGGAGAGGGGGGGGGGGGGGGGGGGACACTATATTTTTCCTCTTTCAATCACCAATTTCTGTCTACTATAAATTATGATTAAGAGCCAAAAAAGAATCATATTAGCAACAATTTGATTTTAAGAAAAGCTGAGCAGCAAAACAAAACCGTGAGATTAAGTGAACTCATTTTCTTTTTGTTTTGGTACAATTAATGGAACGCATGAAAACGACCTTAATAAAATAATATTAAATCAGAATCGATCTAGCTAGAACTGCTTCGGTTAATCCATAAAACTGGAACCCATACGAATATCTTGTGAAAATAATAATTTGAGGTGAATTTAACGACTGGTCTTAATTAACATATATGTAATTATTACTAATTAATACTAACACATGTATCAATTTCCACAGCGCACAATATATGTAATTAATTTGACTTGAGAAAAATCTTCCACTCGATCGGGTAAAGTTGTAATACCTACTATTATTTTACCAAATGAAACAATAGAGTAATTATTATGTAAAGATTAATCGATATTATCCTTGTATTATAGCGCACGGCAAACTTTCGGATTATTATTAAATCAAGAGTACAAAGCGAAAATAATCCCTACATTCTTTTAATTAATTGGGAGTATAAGAATCTATATATAATATAAAGTTATTAACACCATGCAATCTCTTGACGTTATAATTTGATTCGCTCACTGCACCCAAATAAATATATGAGGAGTTGATTGAGAGAAAATTGGCTAAAATAGTCTAACTTGTTTATATTTTTTAAGTAACAAAGGGGCCTAATGATATGATGATGTCCAAATATATTTTTTAATAGCTTCTTTAGACATGAAATTTGCAAATCTCCTAACTCAATTCATTATTTAACTCCATAATGCTCAATGACACACTCTCATTATGTTAGAATGGTGTCAATCGATAATGATGATTGAGTTGTGTAATATTTTATGATTCTCAATAGGTTAAGTTTTTTTATTAACATGTCTGGTTAATTTTGGGATTTTTTTTTTATTTTTTTCAGTGGAATTTTTTTTGTTGAAAAATAAACAATATATACCAGAATTATTTAAGTAAATAGGTAGCTTTGAAAAAAAATTCTATACGCCAATTTTTCAAGTAAAGAAGGGGGCTATAACAATTTTTAATTACATAAAGGAATTATTTCAACTTTTTTTGTTTAGTAAACGATGGGTTAAATGCATGTACAATTAGGTTCCGAAGAAGAAAAATTATCATTGTAACCATCTAATTTAGGAGATCTTAGTAGGGTATCATTATCTTCTGTGTCCTAATGGTCGCAAATACTTATATGACAAAATTTAGGAAATTGTGACAGACTCATATTGTCATCTTGATTCAGATCATATTAGAACTTCCACACACGTAGATGCTTCCACACAAGGGATGGAATATTCAATTCAATAAAAAAAATTCAAATGATGAATAAATCGTTACATCAAAATTATATCGAATTGATATATTACATTGGTATCAATTTAATTATTTTTTGTTGACATTTAACAATCTGTGTAATAGAATTACACAACTATATTTCTTATAACTATAGTAATTAATAACTACAGTTCAGTTAAATAAAAAAATAGTATATAGTTTAAACTATATACAGACACTTAAATAACTCAAAAGTAGTGGAGATTTTAATTTTGGTAAGTTTGTTTCAATATAAAAAAAAATTATTTTATATGAATTCAAATGAAAAACAATGACTTAGTCAACTCTTCATTTTCAATGAGTACAACAAGCTAATAAAATGATTTTTGTGGGTTTTTAGAATTTGCATTCCCGAAACATGGAAAATAGACACTTTATATCCTCGAAATATAAATTTAGCACTTTGCACCCTCTTTTATTTTCTTCAAAAAAACCTAGGGACAAAATAGGTAATTCATTTTTAGGGGATATTTTTCATTTCTTTCTATAGAATTTTTCCGTCGTAAAATAAAAATATATACCGGAATTATTTGAGTAAATAGGAGGGTTTGTCAAATTTTTTAATCACTAATTTTTCAAGTAAATAGAGGATTGAGTTGTTATAAGATTTTCTAGTAAAGAAAGGGACTATAAGAAATTTTAAATACATAGAAGAATTATTTCAACTTTTTTGTTAAGTAAACGATGGGTTAATACATGCACAAATAAGCACAATTAGGTTTCGAAGAATAAAAAGTATCATTATAATTTTTTTCATTATTGCGTGATAATCTTATGAACTTTTGCAAAAGCGCTTGAAGCTCACATTCGTTTGGGAGGAGAACAGGGGCGGATTTACATTCCCCAAGATTTTCTTTTTTGTTCTATTGTATCTATAGTTTTAATATTTATTTGTACTGTTTGATGTTTATAAATATAATTGGTCTCCGGCCTTTAAAACCTACAATATTTAACAACACAAATATTTTTTAATAGTATGACTTATCAAATACGAGTAAATATTTTATCGTTAAATAAATAATCATAAAGCTTGATTAAAAATCTTGACATAAAATATTCTTAAAAACAAGACATATTATCAATATTTAGTGAATGTTAACTTACATTGACAATGGAATTGATTAAGAAATTTAATATTGTTCTATCATAGATGACTTTATAATATATGAAAGAACGTCGTATACAATTCTAGTTTTTTTTTTTGGAACTACTTTTGTATTTTATCTTCATGTAAATAGAACAAACTAAAAACTATTATGAACTTTTTTTAATTAATAATATTGATCGGCCCCCTCGACTTCGAAATCCTGGATCCGCCCCTGGAGGAGAAGGAGAGTCGTTATCTTTGGCTCTTTTACTAATAAAAATAATATAGGAACAACAATTTTGTAAAAAAAATAATAATAGAAAAAACACATGGGTATTCTTGTATTTTACTCTAAATCAAATTAACACCTACTACGCTATTACTCTTTAAGCTTCACTTTTTTCACCTCCCACCCGACCCAAACTTTCCCGATTCGTTTATTGCCGTACATATTAATTTTGTTTGGCTGTTAGCACAACATACACTAACTACGTTTGAACATCTTAAAACTCTATATTATAAGAAAATTTACACAATAGTTAAGTTGATAACAATGTAATAGATTCATTCGATATAATTTTGATTAACGATGTACTCACCATTTGAAAAAAAAATTATTGAATTGAATATTCTATCCCTGATGTGGAAACATATATCTGTGTGGAAGCTCTAGTACGATCTGAAGCAAAATAATAATATGAGTCATTCACAATTTCCGAGCTCATATAAGTATTTACGACCATGAGGACATAGAAGAGCATGATGCCCGACTAAGATCTCCTATTATAATAAATTTTATATAATTAATAAATATTTCTAATTTTTTTTAAAAAGGAAAACACCATCCCATATCTCCCACCCCCACCCCCCATTCAAATCCCAGGTCAACGGCGGCCTAGGATGGACTGGAATCTCCGGTCCCAGATCACGGTGGCATATGTTCTTCGATCCCAAGCCATCGGTCTGGGACGTACGATCCCAGTTCGCCGACGGACTTGGATTTTGGAGGGGGGTGTGTTGGGAGGGATGGGATGGTTTTTTTTCCTTTTATAAAATTTATAAAAATTTATAATAATATATAACTTTATTATTTTATTAAATATTAAATATATTAATACTATTATATAAATTTTAGATTTTACATAATGTATCTTTTGTCGGATTTATATTAAAGAATTTTTTGATCTATTAATATTATTTATAAATTTAAATTAATTGTCACGTCATCACTTAACGGTGATTTTTAACGGCGGTGCCAAAAGTGATTCAATTTCTTAATTGTTTTACCAAATGTGTCAACCTTAATTTTTATGGTACAACAAGTGAGAAAATCAGTATATAGATTGGTACCACAAATGCAAATCTCTCTATTTTTATTATCTAAAAACTCCATATCTTAACATTTTATTGGCAAATATTATTTTATTAGCTTGTTGTACTCATTTGAAAATGAAGAGTTGACTATGGGAATTATTACTAATATTTTAATAGAACAAGACAGTTACTGTCGATTTTTAAAGTTTTGAGGGAGGGTCATTGGCATTTTTTAGTGAAAAATAGTGTTGTCGCATTTTATTGCTACAAAAAAAAAAATATTTGACTTGTTACTAATCTTATCTTATCTTATCTTATACATATATATATTTGAAGGGTGGGTTTGACTCTAATTTGTTGAATTTGACTAAATCCTGATTTTCTAGAATTTTGAATTATTTTATTATCAAAGAATTTTTTGATTGGTTGTTGTTTATCTATAGATTTGGAAGGTTTTCAAATTTTAAAACTGATTAGTTAAAAGGAATCTTAATTAAATAAATTTCTACAATAAAATCTCTTTGATTGGTTGAAATGTTGTCCTAAAACAAGTCTACTTTACATTAATTAGCTAGATTGAAGTTTTCCATTTACAATGGCGTTAATTTTGTTATCAAATCACCAAATCAAGATTTAATTGACGTTAGTTATCAGACATAAATTAAGCAATTTAACCATAAAATTTGCCACCATTTTTAAATTTAAGAACTAGGTTAAATTTTTCCACACTGATATAAATCATCTCGATCCACATGTTCTTTGTCTTCAACTCTTCACACAAATTCATGAGTGAACTGTTCATGGAAATTTCGATCCACCCTCATACCTTTCTCACCACTTTTCTTCGGTCATTTCCTTTCTCTCTCTCTCCTTTTTTTTTTTTTTTTTTTTTTTGTAATATTTTTCGACACTGATTATATTTTTTATTTTATTTTTTCATAATCTTATCAACTTATTTTTTTTAAATCTAACTTACTTTTTTAGTTTCATCTGATTTTTCTTAATTAAAACTCTTGTGTTATATATGATTTTTATCATATATGTTTCTTTAATTTTTGCTTTATAAGTATACTTTTTATTAGTTTCCTCCTTTATATTTTCATTTACATGTTTTATTCATATATTAATTTTATATTGTTTGGAAATATGATATAATTAAAATCATATTTTTATAAGTTTATAATATTTGTTATATATTATTTCGTTGTCCATATTATGAAACTTTGTCAATAGCTTTTTGTAAGATTTGTTGTCTCAATTTTTTATTTTTATCATTTTCTATTATTTCTGGAAGAACATCAATAGATTGTCCAATTTATTTAGTGTTCCATATTTATTCATTTCAATATGTTTTTGTGTAATCTTTTAGTGTTTGTTTTTGTTTCTTTACGTAAGTATACATTTAAGTCCATTCATATATTATGTCAAATTTGAAGATACGTGGAGGGCTAATTTCCACTAAGAATACTCAAAATTTATATTATTATTTGTTTTCACATTATTAATTTTCAAAAGATTTGGAATCTTTTGTTTTGTTGTCTCTTCACACTTCCTTTCAAGATACAAATAGAAAAATAATTTTGTTTGTGTAGAGTATCCACATAATATATGCTCAAGAATATCATTCAGAAGCCCCCAGGGCATTTCTCCAACTGGCTGACCAACAATTCATAAGGCTTGCTTCAGCGGCAAGGGTGGGGGTTCGAATCCCATTTGGAACTTGGATGGAAGTATTATCAAGAGTTTGTCTAAGGGTCATTTGTGGTCAAGTCCCCTTTGTGCGCAGAGTGTACAGCAGTATGGTGGGATCCCGAGGCTTGGTGGAGGCACATCCCGCGATTTACATCCTCCAGGGTTCTAGGCAAGGGTTCTGAGGGTCCAGGATTAGTCTGGTGTAAGCTTGGACACCTGGGTTAATAAAAAAAAAAAAAAAAAAAAAGTATCATTCAGAAAAATAATTCATTAGAAAAAAGTTACATAGTGCAAAAAAATGTTTTAGTTTTTAGTGTTAATTAATTCGGTATTCGGTTCTTTGTTTTTGTAATATCTTAATGGTTTTGTAATGGAAAAATTATGATTTTATTTTTGAAATTCTTTACCCCCTATTTTCTTCTTAATTCTTACTTGATAATTAAAATAGAATAATGTTTATAAAAAAAATTGAATAATAAATTTTTGATAGTTTTTATCTATTTTTCATATTTTCCTATGCAAGTCCTTAAGTTATCCATAAAGTCGAGTCATCTTTATACATGGTTTCAAAAGTATGGATAAATGGGTAAAACTTTTCGTAATATTATATATTAGGGGTTTCAACATATCATCTAGAAATATATTTCATTACAAAAGTTACATATTTTGTTAATTTTGTTGTGCATGCAACATTTTGAGTATAGAAAAATGTTAGTAAGTTTAGTGTCCTTAACCTAGCTCACTCACATCAGTAGTTAAGTTTTGCATTTGATTTATTTATTACAAATATCTAAGTAAAAAATAATAACAAATAAAATGTTACCAATAAGATCGAGTATCGACTAAGATCATACATAGAAACAAAATTATAATATAATATAATATATAATTATATATAATTTTGATTATTATATTTCATCAATTTTAGAGGAGAAAATATTTATTCAGTATCTAGTGAAAATCATCACTACTAAATTCAATGAATGTTGTATATATGTTCTTTCGTTGTGCATGGAAGTATTTTACGAATATAAAATATAGAAATTGTCATGTCAAAATATTTATGTCTTTTAGTATTTAATATAAGTTAAGCCTGAAGTGCATACACATTAACCATATGGTAATTAACTCTAAGTATCGGATGACAATAGAATTGAAAAACTTTATATTACATTTAACTAAGCAGGCAAAATGATGGTATATAAAATATTTTAATTTATGTAAACTGAGTTTTTGCATCCGTGCATAGCACGGGTCACAAGCTAGTAAAAATAATACAAGAGTTCTCTGACACTTAAGAATAATCCATAATTTTTTTTTGCATTTTACTCTAATAACAATAATTTATTGTTTTAAACATTAATTGCAACGAATATTTAATCTATCTAATAGTCTGAAAATATATAATTTGATTTTAATTAACTATATAGTCTTTATTTAGGAAAGTTGTTGGATGAAGAATGGCATGACGAAAATTGTCGGGTCCCAAGGTCTGAACTTTTTTTTCAACTTGGGAGAGGTTGTACTGACTGTTAATTAAATACTAGCTAATTAACATTTAATTAGTTAGTAATTAATATTTAGAGTAATTAATGTTTATGTGTTTCTGTTGCATGTATTTTGTGGATGTTTTGTGGAGGAGTACTGTATTTATATTTTATTTTTTATTTTCTAATTAATATTAAAGCTATGTTTTAGGTTTTATCCTAATTTAAATAAATAATTTAAGTCATTTGGGATTCAAATTAATTTTTCACTAGTGCCCCTCTACCTATTGAATAAGTAATTCTTATGTAAATACATTTAATTTGAGATTGAGTAATATTCTTTGAGGAAAAATTGTAAAATTGGTCCTACAACTATCGCTGGCTGGGAAGAAAGCTCTATAACTTTTCGAGTTGATATTATGGTCCTACAACTAGAATATTTTTGCAATTTTAGTTCTATTTTGGCCTTATTAGGAATTTTCGCCATCTGTTTGCCTTGTAACCCAATCCTTCAACGCGGAAAATTAAAGTTAATTGTTGAATTGAAAAAAATGCATAATTGATCCCATAACTATTGTTTGCTGCCAAAAAAGTCATGTAACTTCTCGGGCTGGTAATTTAGTCTTGTAACCAAATCAATCCCGAATTGGACTACATTGCCAACTCGAAAAGTTACAGGATCTCTTTTACCAGTGAGCCATAGTCACAGGGCCAATATTGTATTTTTTTCATTCTTTAATCAAATGACATGTGCAATACATATGCCTTGTGATTGGATGAATGTGGTCAAGCTCGGTTTGAGTAATTATGAGGTTATAGTACTAATTAAAAAACAAGAATACAAATAATATTGAAGGGTAGTGAGCTAGAGAGAAAACATGTGAATTTACAATTTTTATTTTTTATTTTTTAAACTTTTTTTAGGGGATATTTTTTATTTTGATTTTTTTCTTTACATTTTTCATATGGAATTTTTCCGTCAGAAAAAAAAAATATATACCATAATTATTTGAATAAATAGGAGGGTTTTACAAATTTTTTAAACGCCAATTTTTCAAGTAAATAGAGGGTTGAGTTATTGTTAATTTTCTAGTAAAGAAGGGGACTATAACAAATTTTAAATACAGGAATTATTTCAACGTTTTGTTAAGTAAACGACGTGTTAAATGCATGCACGATTAGGTTCCGAAGAAGAAAAGGTATCATCACCATTTTTTTCATTATTGCGTGATAATCTTATGAAATTTTGCAAAAGCGCTTGAAGCTCACATTCGTGTGGGAGGAAAAGGAGAGTAGTTATCTTTGGCTCTTTTACTTATAAAAATAATAAAGGAACAATAGTTTTGTAATAAAAAAAAAAAACATACACATGGGTATTTTTGTATTTTACTCTAAATCAAATTAACACCTATTTGGCTATTACTCTTTAAGCTTCACTTTTTTCACCTTCCGCCCAACCCAAATTTACCCGATTCGTTTATTGCCGTACATACTAATTTTGTTTGGCTGTTAACACAATATATACTAACTACGTTTGAACACCTTAGCATTTTCCTTTTATTAGTTTTTGTAAGTCTTGTCAATGTTATTAGCCTATTAATTCCAATGCTTAATTTTATATAAACTATATAGATTTATTTTATGAAAATATACGTATTCCATGACGTGTCGTATCTTTAAGATTTTTTAGAAAACGAGTCGCCAAATCCGAATCTTGTCCAGTCTGAGTCGCCGAGTCCGTATCTTTGAAACGTAGATGTGCATATATATTGTCAATGATTTGCAGAAATAATTTGTTTTACAAGTACATATCAAGTCTAGAGAGCAGTCAAAGAATATATATATATATATATATATATATATTACATTATAATTTCCCTTTATTACTCTTTAAACTTCACTTTTTTCACCTCCACCCGACCCAAACTTACCCGATTCGTTTATTGTCATACACATATAAGAGGCCGACTTTCGTCCCTGCTCGACGGGTGGGTCTTGAAGTCAAGCTCCCTTAAATTTTAAATTTTAAAAAATATATTTTTTGTAGGATTTATATTAAAATATTATTTGATCTATTAATCCTATTTATAAATTCAAATTAGTTAAATGGATATGTAAATGTATTAAATAAAATCTACAAATATGTCCGCACGTGTTTTATTCGACACAATTTTAAAATTGGCAATAATGTTGACTAATATCGTCAGTAAATTTGAATATGTGGGGTTATTTTGCCATTCTAAAATGTTATGAGGTAGAATTGCCCTACAATGTGCTCCGTATTTTATTCGAGCTAATTTTGAAATTGGACAACAATGTGGATTAAATCGTCAATAAATTTGCAGATGTGGGGTTATGTTGTCAACCTGAAATGTTGTGGGATAGAATTGTCAGTCAACATAATTAATTGCATCAATTTTACTATAATACTTAATTGTCACGTCATCACTTTGCGGTGATTTTTAACGGCGGTACCAAAAGTGATTCAATTTCATAATTATGGTACCAAATGTGTCGACCTCGATTTTTATGGTACCATAAGTAAGAATCGGCATATAATTTGGTACCAAAAGTGCAAATCTCCATATTGTTATTATCTAATCAGGGTTTTGCATTTTGCACCCCCCGAAATATGAAAATTAAGCACTTTGCATCCCAACGTATAAACAATTTAGCACTTTCCACCCTCTTTTATTTTCTTCAAAAACACAGAAGGACAAAATAGGTAATTCATTTTTGGAACTTTGGTACTTTGCACCCCCGAAACACGAGAAATGGGCATTTTGTACCCTCGAAATATAATTAACACTTAGCACCCTCGAATTAAGAATAACTCATCAACTTGCACCCCCGAAACATGAGAAATGGACATTTTGAACACCTTAACACCTCAAATTAAGAAAAACTCAACAACTAGCACCCCTCATTATTTTCAGGAAAGTTGACCACCGGGGACAAAAACCTAGGGACAATATTGGTAGTTCTTTTTCTTTTTTCTTAAAATTTGCAAAATACGATTATGAATACGATTATTTCGGGGGTGCAAAGTGCTAAATTTATATTTCGAGAGTATAAAGTGCCTATTTTCCATGTTTCGGGAATGCAAATTGCAAAAGCCCACAAAAATCATTTTATTAGCTTGTTGTACTCATTTGAAAATGAAGAGTTGACTAAGTCATTGTTTTTCATTTGAATTCATATAAAAGAATTTTTTTTTATATTGAAACAAACTTACCAAAATTAAAATCTCCACTACTTTTGAGTTATTTAAGTGTCTGTATATAGTTTAAACTATATACTATTTTTTTATTTAATTGAACTGTAGTTATTAATTACTATAGTTATAAGAAATATAGTTGTGTAATTCTATTACACAGATTGTTAAATGTCAACAAAAAATAGTTAAATTGATACCAATGTAATATATTAATTCGATATATTTTGATGTAACGATTTATTCATCATTTGAATTTTTTTTTTTTTATTGAATTGAATATTCCATCCCTTGTGTGGAAGCATCTAAGTGTGTGGAAGCATCTAAGTGTATGGAAGTTCTAATATGATTTGAATCAAGATGCAATATGAGTCTGTCACAATTTCCTAAATTTTGTCATATAAGTATTTGCGACCATTAGGACATAGAAGAGAATGATACCCGACTAAGATCTCCTAAATTAGATGGTTATCAATGAGTTGTGACACAATCATGACAAAAAATAGGACATTAATTATGAAGATAATTTGTGATTAATTACTTAAGAATGCCCTTATCATGAAAAGAAATCCGAGATAATCCTACAAATTATAACAAACTTTTTGGACATATGCCCCAACCAAGATTCGACTATATTTATAAATGCATTTGAATTTTTTTTATTTGTCGTTTTGGAAAAAAAATTGTTTATTTTATTTGTTGTTTTAGAATTTAAATGTAAAATTAATGTTCTTTTGCCAATTAATATAAATAAGTATTTTGTAAGACTTGAATCTAAGGTGTCATTTGCCTATACTACTTGGAAGTCTTGAGCTATATATGTCTCTTTCTTATAAATTATACTTGATAAAAAGATTTACGAATATTAAATTGAGTCATGCACGCTTAACTCAATAATAATTATATTTACCAGTCAACACGCCATGCAAGTTTGTCATGTTAAATTTTACAAATATTGTCACTGATTCTTTACAGATTAGAAAAAGTTAAAAAAAAAAAACCGTACACTTCCTTTATTAAATTAACCTATCTCAGTTTAATATTCATCAAGTTAAATTTTGTAAGTCCAAGCATCAGAGGTATCAAAGCATGCACTTGCTGGCCTGCCATTTAAAAAAGAAAAAATAGCATTGCAGATCACGAAGTTTACTAAAAAAGGGATGAAAATTTTTTGTAAGTAAAAAAGTATGTTTACATACTTATGCTCATTCACGGGCCTTTCATTTCCCTTTTATTAGATTTTTTTTTTTTTTTTTTTATGTCTTGTCAATGTTATTATCCTATTCCAATGCTTAATGTTAAAGGGGGGAAACTCTATATTTTTCCTCTTTTTTTGTTTTGGTACAATTAATTGAACGCATGAAAGTGGCCTTAATAATAATATTAAATCAGAATTGATCTACCATAAAATTGGAACTCATAGAATATCTTGTGAAAATAATAATTTGAGGTGAATTTGATTCGCTCACTGCACCCAAATAAATATAAGAGGAGTTGATTAAGAGGAAATTGGCTAAAATAGTCTAACTTGTTTTTATTTTTTAAGTAACAAAGGCGCCTAATGACGATGTCCAGGTATATTTTTTAATAGCTTCTTTAGACATGAAATTTGCAAATCTCCTAACTCAATTCATTATTTAATTCCATAAAGCTCAATGACACACTCTTAGTTATGTTAAATTGGTGTCAATCGATAATGATGATTGAGTTGTAAAATATTTTAAAATTCTCAATAGATTAAGATTTTTTTACTAACATGTTTGATTAATTTTGGGAATTTTTTTTTTTTTCGTTTTTTCCTATGGAATGTTTTCATTAGAAAATCAAAAATATATACCTGAATTATTTGAGCAAATAGGAGGGTTTGAAAAAAAATTCTAAACGCCAATTTTTCAAGTAAACATAGGATTTAGTTAGTGTTAGTTTTTCTTGTAAAGAAGGGGGCTATAACAATTTTTAATTACATAAAGGAATTATTTCAACTTTTCTTGTTTAATAAACGACGGGTTAAATGCATGTATAATTACGTTCCGAAGAAGAAAAATTATCATTGTAATTGTTTTCATTATTGCATGATAATCTAATGAACTTTTGCTAAAGCGCTTGAAGCTCACGTTCGTGTGGGAGGAGAAGAAGAGTAGTTATCTTTGGCTTATTGACATATATATTCTTTTACTGAGAAAAATAATATAGGAACAATAATTTTGTAGTTATAAAAAAAAATGGATATTTTTGTATTTAACACCTATTAGGCTATTACTCTTTAAATTTCACTCTTTTCACCTCTTTCTGACCCATACGTACCCAATTCGTTTATTGCCGTAAATATTAATTTTGTTTCGCTGTTAACACAATATATACTAACTACGTTTCAACATCTTAAAACTCTATATTATAAGAAAATTATAAAATATTTAAGTTGACACCAATGTCATAGATTCATTCCATATAATTTTGATTCAATGATGTACCCACCATTTGCAGAAAAAAAAATATTGAATTGAATATTCTATCCCTAATGTGGAAACATCTATGTGTGTGGAAGCTCAAATAAGATCAGAAACAAGATAATAATATAAGTCAGTCACAATTTTCGAGCTCATATAATATTTGCGATCATGAGGACATAGAAGAGCATGATACCGGATTAAGATCTCCTAAAATACTAAAGTTATATATTATTAATAAAGATTTATAATTCTTTCTAAAAAACCCATCCCACCCCACCTAAATCTCAGGTTGCTGACGGCCTGGGACGGACTGGAATCTCCGGTCCTAGATCACGGTGGCCTGTGTTCTTCGAACCCAGGCCGTCTCGTCCCAGGTCGCCGACGGCCTGGGACGAACGATCCCAGGTCACCGACGGCCTGGGATTTGGGTGGGGGATGGTGACCGGAAGGGGAGGGGGGGTTGATGGGATAGGTTTTTTTTTTTCCTTTTAAAAAAATTATAATTTTTTTAATAATATATAACTTTATTATTTTAATAAATATTAATTATATTAATACAATTATATAAATTTTAGATTTTAAAAAAAAATTGTCGATTTTTATTAAAGTATTATTTTATATATTAATATTATTTATAAATTCAAATTAATGAAATAGTTATGTAAATATAATAAATAAAATCTCCAAATTGGTCCGCACGTGTCTTACTCGAGACAACTTTGAAATTGGGCAACAATGTGGACTAATATCGTTCGAAAATTTAAAGATTTGAGGTTATTTTGTCAACCTGAAATGTTATGGGGTAGTATTGTCCTACAATGTATTCCACACATATTTTATTCGAGCTAACTTTTAAATTGGACAAAAATGTGACTAAAATCGTCAATAAATGAAGATGTGGGTTTATTTTGCCAATCTGAAATGTTATGGGGTAGATCAGTCAACTTAAATACTGTTACGTCATCAGTTAACGGTGATTTTTAACGGCGGTACCAGAAGTGATTCAATCTCTTAATTGTGTTACCAAATGTCTCGACCTCAATTTTTATGGTACAACAAGCTAAGTGAGAAAATCGGTATATAGTTTGGTACCACAAGTGCAAATCTCTCTATTTTTGTTATCTAAAAACTTCATATCTTAACATTTTATTGGCAAAAATTATTTTATTAGCTTGTTGTACTCATTTGAAAATGAAGAGTTGACTATGGGGATTATTACTAATATTTTAATAGAACAACAGAGTTATTGTCGATTTTTAAAGTTTTGGGGGAGGGTCATTGGCATTTTTTAGTGAAAAATAGTGTTATCGTATTTTATTGCAACCAAAATAATAACATCTAGGAGTATATTTTTCACTTCTCATATAAATCATGAAAAATACTTGAACATAGAGCCCGCGACTAAAACACACTGTGGTTTTCGAGGGGTAATATATTTGACTTGTTAATACATGGAGCTTTTGGCTAATAAGAATGATTCAAGAGTTCACTGACACTTAAGAATAATCCAGGGATTGTTTTTGCATTTTACTCTAATAAAAATAAGTTATTGTTTTAAACAATAATTGCAACTAATATTTAACCTATCTTCATTTGAAAATATATAATTTGATTCTAATTAACTATATAATCTTTATTTAGGAAAATGGTTGGATGACGATCAATGGCATGACGAGAATAATATTGGAAACTGAGTTGAGTGACTATTCATGATCTGGGGCTAATAATCGACACACCCCAAGACCTCAACTGGAAAGAGGTTGCACTGACTATTAACTAAATACTAGCTAATTAACATCTAATTAGTTGGTAATTAATATGTACATTAATTTTAGAGTAATTATTTTTTATGTGTTTCTGCTGATTGTATTATGTGGATGTTTGTTAAACAAAATATTCTTCTAAAATATCCTTAACTTCTCAGGCTGGCAATTTAGTCTTGCAACCAAATCAATCCCGAATAGGACTAAATTGCCAGCTCGAAAAGTTAGAGGATCTTTTTACCAGCGAGCAGTAGTCACAGGGTCAATATTGCAATTTTTTCATTCTTTAATCAAATGAAATGTGTAATGCATATGATTTGTGATTGAAAAAATGTGGTCAAGCTCGGTTTGAGTAACCCTATTTTGTAGCGATTTCAAATCCAGCCTTTAAATTGCTATAAATAGGAGAAGAATCTGGCTAATTCTTAAGGAGATTGCATCCGCAGCCTTAGTCTTATTTCATTTTATCTTCTCTTTTCCGATATCAATTCAGTGTGTTAATTTACATTTTTACTTACTTGATTATGTTTTTAAAACATATAAATATAGTTTAAAAATCTTCGCGAATAAATAAAATTGAATCTGTTTCTTTTAAAAGTAAGCCAATTTTTTCTATTTAAGTTTCGAGAATTTTCATATAAAATAATAATCGGATTCTGATTGTATTTTAAGTCTAAGAACTTTAATTATTTTATTCAAATAAATTGAATTCATTTATTTAGCTTAAAAATAAGTCATTGTTTTTCTTTTTTATTCAAATAAAAGAATTTTATTTTTAAATTGAAACAAACTTACGAAAATTAAAATCTCCACTACTTTGAGTATTTCAAGTTTCTGTATATATAGTTTTATACTACATACTATTTTGTTATTTAATTGAACTATAGTTATTAATTACTATAGTTATAAGAAATATAGTTGTGTATTCTATTACACAAATTGTTAAACGCCACCAATAAATAGTTCAGTTGATATCAATCTAATAGATTCATTCGATATAGTTTTGATGTAACGATATTTTGCAATTTGAATTTTTTTTTATATTGAATTGAATATTCTACCACTGATGTGGAAGCATCTAAGTGTGTGAGAACTCTAATACAATCTGAAGCAAGATGATAATACTAGTCTTTCACAATTTTCAATCTCATATAAGTATTTGCGACCATTAGGACATAGAAGAGCATGATACCTCACTAAGATCTTCTAAATTAGACAGTTATCAAAGAGTTGTGACAGAATCATGACAAAAAATAGTCCATTAATTCACAAGTTTGAAGCATTTCAATCTCAATTCAAATAAAATAAAATTATAAATATGATTTATAAATTTTATATATTATTATTATTAAATCTCTTAAAACTATTTAGATTATATATATATATTATATTTTATATAAAATCTAAAAAAATATCAATTAAATTTATCCAATGAAATATCTATCCAATAAATTTAATTGAGATATATTTTTTTGGATTTTATAGAAAATATTATTTAGTTTATATATATTATATATAAAATCTAATTAGTGTAAGAGATTTAATTATAATAATATATAAAATTTACAAATAGGATTTATAATTAATTATATTTGAAAATCGGACTAAAATGCATCAAACTTGTGAATTTAGCAGTAAATTTATCGGCCATAAAATATGTGGGGCAAAGTTTGGCAGCAATCTATACTTCTGCAAATGGTCTATATATCAATTTTTCTTTCAAAAAATGATGGAAATACCAAATGTGTATGTTCTTAAAGTTATGGTAACTTTATCATAAAGAGCTACTCCAGGTATTACCCGAAATTCTCTCCAATTTATAGAAAAATTATAGTAGCTCATCTAGGTGGCTTTAGAAACATTCGTGTGGGAGGAAAAAAGAGTAGTTATCTTTGGCTCTTTTACTTATAAAAATAATATAGGAACAATAATTTGAGTGAATAGCAAATTAACTCCCTGTGTTATTCTAAATAGAAAATTTAACTCCCTGTGATAAATAAAAGGGCAAATTAACTCCCTGTAATATCCTAAATAGGCAATTTAACTCCTTGTGATAAGAAAAAGGGCAAAATACCTCCATATGTTTTTATAAAAGAAGCACATTGCCTCCCTCTAAATTGCTTATTAATTCATATCATAGCTAAATTGAACTAAATTAATTAAATAAATATGTAAATATAATAAGTAAAATCTCTAAATTGATCAACATGTGTCGTATTCTAACCTTTTCTGAAATTGAGCAACAATGTGGACTAAAATTATTAGTAAATTTGAAGATGTGGAGTTAATTTGACAACCTGAAATGTTATAAGGCAGAATTGTCTGTCAACATAAGTAATGGTATCAATTTTGCAATAACATTTAACTGTCACGTCATCAGTTAACGTCCATTTTTAATGTTGGTACCAAAAGTGATTGATTTCTTAAATTGTGGTGCCAAATGTGTCGACCTCGATTTTTGTGGTACCACAAGTGAGAATCGCCATATAGTTTGGTACAACAAATGCAATTGTCTAATTCTCAATAGATTAAGTTTTTTTATTAACATGTTTGATTAATTTTAGGAATTTTTTATTTTTATTTTTTTTCATTTAATATTTCTAGTAAAGAAGAGTGCTATAACAAATTTTAAATACATAGAGGAATTATTTCAATTTTGTTTAAGTAAACGATCGGTTAAATGCATGTAAAATCAGGTTTCGAAGAATAAAAATTATCATTATCATTGTTTTCATGATTGCGTGATAATCTGATGAACTTTTGTGAAAGCGCTTGAAGTACATGTTCGTGTGGAAAGAGAAGGAGAGTAGTTATCTTTGGCTAATTAACATTTATAATCTTTTAGTAATAAAAATAATATAGGAACAATAATTTTAGGGTGAAATACAGTTTCCCCCTTAAAGTATGGGAGCGGTATCAGTTGCCCCCCCTAAAGTATCAATTGTAACACTTACCCCCCTCTGTTATAGTTTTGTTGTTTTTATTCCAATAATACCCCCGCCCCTTTACATAAATAATAAATTTCTTTATTAAAATAAATTTGTCTCTTTTTTAATTATGAATCCATTCATCCACCAAACAACATTATGTTTTAAATTCTTAAATTTATTGGTTTCCTTAACAATTGAAAAAATTGCAAAATTGATCCCATAACTATTGTTTGCTGCCAAAAAAGTCATGTAACTTCCCAAGCTGGCAATTTAGTCTTGTAACCAAATCAATCCCGACTTGGACTAAGTTGCCGACTCGAAAAGTTACAGGATCCCTTTTACCAGTGAGCAATAGTCATAGGGCCAATATTGTAATTTTGTCATTCTTTAATCAAATGACAAGTGCAATACATATGCCTTTTGATTGGATGAATGTGGTCAAGCTCGGTTTGAGTAACCCTATTTTGTAGCCATTTTTGATTTTTGTTTACTTAGACTCGGAATTACCAATTGGCAGTTTCGTTACTAACAAAGTCAATCAAAAATATAAAATAAAACTGGATGAAGTTCAATGTTCTGTATATTAGTTATTCGATGTAAAAGAAAAGATTTTCACTAAAACTCATGAACCAAATATAGTTTCATAGGATAGTCACAATTAATCTAGAGATTGATATTTAGATAAAATTAAAAGATTTTACATATTAGAAATTAACAGATAATTTGTTTCTCTATAAAAAAAAAAAAAAACAAAAAAACACATGGGAACTTTTGTATTTTACTCCCAATCAAATTAACACCTATATATTTAATTTTACGGTAATTTTCTCATATTGCAGGAAGTATGAACCTAGTACGAAAATCCCAGGCAAATGTTGTAGCAAACAATGTTCACTACATGGCATTCAAAAAATTACTAATTATAAGTTATATTCCCTCAGTTTTTTAAACGTAATTATGAGCTAATTAAAAAACAAGAATACAAATAATATTGAAAGGGTAGAGCTAGAGAGAAAACATGTGAATTTACAATTTTTTAATTATTTAAACTCTTTTTAGGGGATATTTTTTATTCTGATTTTTTTCTTTACATTTTTTCCTATGAAATTTTCCGTCGGAACAAAAATATGTATACCAAAATTATTTGAGTAAATAGGTGGGTTTTACAAATTTTTTAAACGCCAAATTTTCAAGTAAATAGAGGATTGAGTTGTTGTTAGTTTTTCTAGTAAAAAAGGGGACTATAACAAATTTTAAATACATATATGAATTATTTCAACGTTTTGTTTAGTAATTAAACGACGGGTTAAATGCATGCACAATTAAGTTTCGAAGAAGAAAACGTATCATTATCATTTTTTTCATTATTGCGCGATAATCTTATGAACTTTTGCAAAAGCGCTTGAAGCTCACATTCGTGTGGGAGGAAAAAAGAGTAGTTATCTTTGGCTCTTTTACTTATAAAAATAATATAGGAACAATAATTTGAGTGAATAGCAAATTAACTCCCTGTGTTATTCTAAATAGAAAATTTAACTCCCTGTGATAAATAAAAGGGCAAATTAACTCCCTGTGATATCCTAAATAGGCAATTTAACTCCCTGTGATAAGAAAAAGGGCAAAATACCTCCATATGTTTTTATAAAAGAAGCACATTGCCTCCCTCTAAATTGCTTATTAATTCATATCATAGCTAAATTGAACTAAATTAATTAAATAAATATGTAAATATAATAAGTAAAATCTCTAAATTGATCAACATGTGTCGTATTCTAACCTTTTCTGAAATTGAGCAACAATGTGGACTAAAATTATTAGTAAATTTGAAGATGTGGAGTTAATTTGACAACCTGAAATGTTATAAGGCAGAATTGTCTGTCAACATAAGTAATGGTATCAATTTTGCAATAACATTTAACTGTCACGTCATCAGTTAACGTCCATTTTTAATGTTGGTACCAAAAGTGATTGATTTCTTAAATTGTGGTGCCAAATGTGTCGACCTCGATTTTTGTGGTACCACAAGTGAGAATCGCCATATAGTTTGGTACAACAAATGCAATTGTCTAATTCTCAATAGATTAAGTTTTTTTATTAACATGTTTGATTAATTTTAGGAATTTTTTATTTTTATTTTTTTTCATTTAATTTTTCTAGTAAAGAAGAGTGCTATAACAAATTTTAAATACATAGAGGAATTATTTCAATTTTGTTTAAGTAAACGATCGGTTAAATGCATGCAAAATCAGGTTTCGAAGAATAAAATTTATCATTATCATTGTTTTCATTATTGCGTGAAAATCTGATGAACTTTTGTGAAAGCGCTTGAAGTACACGTTCGTGTGGAAAGAGAAGGAGAGTAGTTATCTTTGGCTAATTAACATTTATAATCTTTTAGTAATAAAAATAATATAGGAACAATAATTTTAGGGTGAAATACAGTTTCCCCCTTAAAGTATGGGAGCGGTATCAGTTGCCCCCCCAAAGTATCAATTGTAAAACTTACCCCCCTTTGTTATAGTTTTGTTTTTTTTATTCCAATAATACCCCCGCCCCTTTACATAAATAATAAATTTCTTTATTAAAATAAATTTGTCTCTTTTTTAATTATGAATCCATTCATCCACCAAACAACATTATGTTTTAAATTCTTAAATTTATTGGTTTCCTTAACAATTGAAAAAATTGCAAAATTGATCCCATAACTATTGGTTGCTGCCAAAAAAGTCATGTAACTTCTCAAGCTGGCAATTTAGTCTTGTAACCAAATCAATCCCGACTTGGACTAAGTTGCCGACTCGAAAAGTTACAGGATCTCTTTTACCAGTGAGCAATAGTCATAGGGCCAATATTGTAATTTTGTCATTCTTTAATCAAATGACATGTGCAATACATATGCCTTTTGATTGGATGAATTTGGTCAAGCTCGGTTTGAGTAACCCTATTTTGTAGCGATTTTTGATTTTTGTTTACTTAGACTCTGAATTACCAATTGGCAGTTTCGTTACTAACAAAGTCAATGAAAAAAATAAAATAAAACTGGATGAAGTTCAATGTTCTGTATATTAATTATTCGATATAAAAGAAAAGATTTTCACTAAAACTCATTAACCAAATATAGTTTCATAGGATAGTCACAATTAATCTAGAGATTGATATTTAGATAAAATAAAAAGATTTTACATATTAGAAACTAACAGATAGAAAAATAATAACATAAATTAAAAAATAAAAATTCTTAGAGATTAAATTTTTTTAACTGTTAAATAAAAATGCTCATAAGCTACCTAGTGTTCTTTTTTTAAATCTTAGTGGTGTTAACTTTTATTAAGTTTACTGATTTAGAAAATAATTCATATAAATAAATGAGTAAAAAAAATTTAATATATATAAAACATTATTATAAAAATTCTATTTAATTTATTTTTATACAATATAAATTGTTAATAAATATGTAAATAACTTTTTGTTTTGTGTTCGAGTAAACATACACTTTAGTTGTTTTGTATAGATTCCTCAAATATTCTCATTAATTTGAAAAGAAAAAAAATATATCCGCTTTTGCGAAAGTAATTTTTTTAAATTTTTTCTTAATTTTTAGTAGAAGTTATTTTTCTTTTATCGGAATAGATTTGTAATTTGATGATATTAATGTAATTTGTTTCTCTATAAAAAAAAACAAAAAAACACATGGGAACTTTTGTATTTTACTCCCAATCAAATTAACACCTATATATTTAATTTTACGGTAATTTTCTCATATTGCAGGAAGTATGAACCTAGTACGGAAATCCCAGGCAAATGTTGTAGCAAACAAAGTTCACTACATGGCATTCAAAAAATTACTAATTATAAGTTATATTCCCTCAGTTTTTTAAACGTAATTATGAGCTAATTAAAAAACAAGAATACAAATAATATTGAAAGGGTAGAGCTAGAGAGAAAACATGTGAATTTACAATTTTTTTAATTATTTAAACTCTTTTTAGGGGATATTTTTTATTCTGATTTTTTTCTTTACATTTTTTCCTATGAAATTTTCCGTCGGAAAAAAAATATATATACCAAAATTATTTGAGTAGATAGGAGGGTTTTACAAATTTTTTAAACGCAAAATTTTCAAGTAAATAGAGGATTGAGTTGTTGTTAGTTTTTCTAGTAAAAAAGGGGACTATAACAAATTTTAAATACATATAGGAATTATTTCATCGCTTTGTTTAGTAATTAAACGACGGGTTAAATGCATGCACAATTAAGTTTCGAAGAAGAAAACGTATCATTATCATTTTTTTCATTATTGCGTGATAATCTTATGAACTTTTGCAAAAGCGCTTGAAGCTCACATTCGTGTGGGAGGAAAAAAGAGTAGTTATCTTTGGCTCTTTTACTTATAAAAATAATATAGGAACAATAATTTGAGTGAATAGCAAATTAACTCCCTGTGTTATTCTAAATAGGAAATTTAACTCCCAGTGATAAAAAAAAAGGGCAAATTAACTCCCTGTGATATCCTAAATAGGCAATTTAACTCCCTGTGATAAGAAAAAGGGCAAAATACCTCCATATGTTTTTATAAAAGAAGCACATTGCCTCCCTCTAAATTGCTTATTAATTCATATCATAGCTAAATTGAACTAAATTAATTAAATAAATATGTAAATATAATAAGTAAAATCTCTAAATTGATCAACATGTGTCGTATTCTAACCTTTTCTGAAATTGAGCAACAATGTGGACTAAAATTATTAGTAAATTTGAAGATGTGGAGTTAATTTGACAACCTGAAATGTTATAAGGCAGAATTGTCTGTCAACATAAGTAATGGTATCAATTTTGCAATAACATTTAACTGTCACGTCATCAGTTAACGTCCATTTTTAATGTTGGTACCAAAAGTGATTGATTTCTTAAATTGTGGTGCCAAATGTGTCGACCTCGATTTTTGTGGTACCAAAAGTGAGAATCGCCATATAATTTGGTACACCAAATGCAATTGTCTAATTCTCAATAGATTAAGTTTTTTTATTAACATGTTTGATTAATTTTAGGAATTTTTTATTTTGATTTTTTTTCATTTAATTTTTCTAGTAAAGAAGAGTTCTATAACAAATTTTAAATACATAGAGGAATTATTTCAATTTTTTTTAAGTAAACGATCGGTTAAATGCATGTAAAATCAGCTTTCGAAGAATAAAAATTATCATTATCATTGTTTTCATTATTGCATGATAATCTGATGAACTTTTGTGAAAGCGCTTGAAGTACACGTTCGTGTGGAAAGAGAAGGAGAGTAGTTATCTTTGGCTAATTAACATTTATAATCTTTTAGTAATAAAAATAATATAGGAACAATAATTTTAGGGTGAAATATTGTTTCCCCCTTAAAGTATGGGAGCGGTATCAGTTGCCCCCCTAAAGTATCAATTGTAACACTTACCCCCCTCTGTTATAGTTTTGTTGTTTTTATTCCAATAATACCCCCGCCCCTTTACATAAATAATAAATTTCTTTATTAAAATTAATTTGTCTCTTTTTTAATTATGAATCCATTCATCCACCAAACAACATTATGTTTTAAATTCTTAACTTTATTGGTTTCCTTCGGTTTTATGGTTTCAAATTTTTCTTTATTTTCATCTCACTTTTTTCTTTATTTCTGTTTCAATTTTTTTTCTTTATTTTATATTTCAATTTTTTTTATTATGAGAGAACATTAATTATGACATCATTTTTTTTCTATATATATATAATGCAAGTTCAAGAAATAATAAAAGCTACAGGATCTTGTAACCAAATCAATCCGAATAGGACTAAATTGCCAGCACGAAAAATTACAGGACCTTTTTACCAGCGAGCAATAGTCACAGGACCAATATTGCAATTTTTTCATTCTTAAATCAAATGACATGTTCAATACACGTGCCTTGTGATTGGATAAATGTGGTCATTCTCGGTTTGAAAAACCCTATTTTGTAGCGATTTCTGATTTTTGTTAACTTAGACACGGATAGATCAATTGGCAGATACGTTACTAATAATGTCAATAAAAAAAATATAAAAATGAAATTGAATGAAGCTCAATGTTCTATATATTAAATATTTAATGCAAAAGAAAAGCTTTTCACTAAAACTCAATAATATTTCAAAAGATTTAATTTTCCAGAGAAAAATCAATTAATATATGAACCCAAATACTAAAGTCCAATTAACTAAAAGTTCAAAATCCAACATTATAGATCCACCAACCGGATAGGATCCACGGATATCCTGGTTCGTCTGAAGATCCGTGCGCCTCTTTTTTAAGAGAAAATGTGTGTCGGTTCTGTTCAAACCGAACCGTTTGCACCTGTTCAGACAAAATGGTTTATCCGAATAAACATACCTTCAAATCCAGCCTTTCAATTGCTATAAATAGGAGAATAATCTGGCCAATTCTTTACTCCGAATTTTTATAAGCATATAAGCTTAAATTCTCTCTTTTCTTTCTTCCATTCTTCACTTTAAATATTCGTCGAAGTTCTGTTTGTTCAAGTTCGTCGTGGGTTCTTTGTTCGTGCAAACAAGGAGCATCAGATTGTTGTATCTTGGAAGACTACCGAGGATCGATTGTGTGCACCGTAAGCAGCCCGAATATAGTTGAGTATTTCTATTAGACAAATTGTTAAACGCTAACAACAAATAGTTAAGTTCATTACCAATGTAATAAATTCATTCGATATAATTTTGATGTAACGATATATTTACCATTTGATTTTTTTTTTATTGAATTGAATATTATACCCCTGATATGGAAGCATCTAAGTGTGTGGGAGCTCTAATACGATCTGAAGCAAGATGACAACATGAGTCTATCATAGTTTTTAATCTCATATAAGTATTAGCGACCATTAGGACATAGAAGAGCATGATACCAGTCTAATATCTCCTAAATTAGACTGTTATCAAAGAGTTGTGACACAATCATGACAAAAAATAAGCCATTAATTATGAAGATAATTTGGGATTAATTACTTAAGAATGCCCTTATCATGACAAGAAATCCGAGATAATCCTACCTATTACTCACAAAATCACTAATTATAATTTATACTCCCTCAATTTTTTTATTCGTCACTTTGGCAGAATTTTTTTTTTTACACTTTTATTTGTCGTTTTAGGAATTCAATGTAAATTTAATTCTTTTTACTTTTATACCAGACTTTCTGGACATATGCCCCAACCAAGATATGACTATATCTGTAAATGCATTTGAATGTATATATCCAACACTTAATTGCAAATTTCATACTGTTATGTTACTTAATTTGTATAAATGGCTGGGCGTACTTTTATTAAGCTAATATTGGTGCTTGTTTTAGGTTTTTCACACCTTATCTGAATGAATGGAGTCGCCCCAATTACAAGTAATTAATTCTTACATATATTTATGGTAATTTTCTCATATTTCAGGAAATGCGAACCTAGTACGGAAATCCCAGGCAAATGTTGTAGCAAACAAAGTTCACTACATGGCACTCACAAAATCATTAATTATAATTTATACTCCCTCAGTTTTTTAAATGTAATGTAATCCTCCAAAATGAAAAGTGAATAAAAAAAAAAACGGAGGGAATATATATTAGCCTCTCTTCCTTTTGAATTAATAGAATAAAATATGAATATACCACATGTGTTATACTTTATGGACATTTTATTGGTAAAAATTATTTTATTAGCTCGTTGTACCCATTTGAAAATGAATAGTTAACTATATGGATTATTGATAGTATTATTATAAAACAAGAGAGTTACTGTCGATTTAAAAAGTTTTGGGGGATGGTCATTTGCAATTTTTAGTGAAAAATAGTTTGTCGCATTTTATTGCAACGAAGAAAAAATAACATCTAGGAGTATATTTATAGCTTCTCATATAAATCATGAAAAATAATTGAAATTAGAGCGCGACTAAGACACATTGTGGTCTTCGAGGGGTAAATATATTTGACTTGTTAATGCATGAAGCTTTTTGCTAATAAAAATAATACAAGAGTTCTCTGGCAGTTAAAGAAAATCCAGGGATTGTTTTTGCATTTTACTCTAATAACAATAATTTATTCTTTTAAACATTAATTGCAACGAATATTTAATCTATCTTCATTCTGAAACTATATAATTTGATTCTAATTAACTATATAATCTTTATTTAGGAAAATTGTTGAATGAAGATCAATGGCATGACGAAAATAATATTGGATATTGAGTTGAATGGCTAATAATTGACACGCCCGAAGGCCTCAACTGGGAAGATGCGTCAATGACTTAATTAAATACTAGTTAATTAACATCTAATTAGCTGGTAATTAATATGTAGATTAATTTTAAAGTAATTAATGTTTATATGTTTCTGCTGCATGTATTACGTGGATGTTTTGTTAAACAAAATATTCTCGTAGAATATCCTTATTTTCTTGCTATATTTAGAAAGTTAATTAGAGTTAGTTGAATCTTTTTGGGCTTCCCAATTTATAGGAGAGAATTTTACTTTTGGTATCACAAGTAACTATACTTTATGGTTACAGTACTATAACTTAAAAAACATATACGTTTTGTACAACATGCTAACTACCTTCGACACATTTTGTACTTCTGTCAATTTTTTGATGGAAAATTTATGGAAAATTTGCATAATTAGTACTATAGTTATGGATTAATGCCAAAGTTTATCTCACATATGTTCTGGCTGACAAATTTACCTCTTAAATCACAAATTTTAAGCATTTCAGTCTAAATTCAAATAAAATGAAATTATAAATCTTATTTCTAAATTTTATATATTAGTATTATTAAATCTCTTAAACTATTTAGATTATATATATATATATATATATATATATATATATATAATATACAAACTAAATAATTTTGTATATAAAATATTATTCACCCATGTAATTTTGGGGACCATATGAGGATGATGGTTTGGAGATATAAAGGAAAAGTCCTGGATTTATTTTTATTTTTAATTTCTAATTATCATTAAAGTTCTGTTCTAGTTTTTATCCTAATTTAAATAAATAATTTAAGTCATTTGGGATTCCGAATTAGTTTTCCACTAGTGCCCCTCGACCTATTGTATAAGTAATTCTTATGTAAATACATTTAATTTGAGATTGAGTAATATTACAACACCCCAAGTGAAGCACTTTTCTTAGTGGGATGCTACCCACCTACGACTTGTACTCCAAGAGATATTATTGATTCTGAATTTCGAATCGCAGAGATGGTCTAAGAATATATGAGTAAATAAAACCATTTATAAACATATCCATATACGAAAATTTCAAACCATTAGTTATCATATTTACATTACTTAAGTCTTCTCAAAAGTTGAAATTACATAAACATTAAGTACGCGTCTAAGAATTAGGCGCTAGACAACTATATATGCATGTAGGCTAAATTAAAACAACTAATGATAATAACATAAACATTAAGTATGCGTCTAATAATTATACTTTTTTGAGGGGATATTTTTCATTTCTTCCTATAGAATTTTTCCGTCGTAAAATAAAAATATATACCGGAATTATTTGAGTAAATAGGAGGGTTTGTCAAATTTTTTAATCACTAATTTTTCAAGTAAATAGAGGATTGAGTTGTTATAAGATTTTCTAGTAAAGAAAGGGACTATAAGAAATTTTAAATACATAGAAGAATTATTTCAACTTTTTTGTTAAGTAAACGATGGGTTAATACATGCACAAATAAGCACAATTAGGTTTCGAAGAATAAAAAGTATCATTATAATTTTTTTCATTATTGCGTGATAATCTTATGAACTTTTGCAAAAGCGCTTGAAGCTCACATTCGTTTGGGAGGAGAAGGAGAGTCGTTATCTTTGGCTCTTTTATTACTAATAAAAATAATATAGGAACAACAATTTTGTAAAAAAAATAATAATAGAAAAAACACATGGGTATTCTTGTATTTTACTCTAAATCAAATTAACACCTACTACGCTATTACTCTCTAAGCTTCACTTTTTTCACCTCCCACCCGACCCAAACTTTCCCGATTCGTTTATTGCCGTACATATTAATTTTGTTTGGCTGTTAGCACAACATACACTAACTACGTTTGAACATCTTAAAACTCTATATTATAAGAAAATTTACACAATAGTTAAGTTGATAACAATGTAATAGATTCATTCGATATAATTTTGATGTAACGATGTACTCACCATTTGAAAAAAAAAATTATTGAATTGAATATTCTATCCCTGATGTGGAAACATATGTCTGTGTGGAAGCTCTAGTACGATCTGAAGCAAAATAATAATATGAGTCATTCACAATTTCCGAGCTCATATAAGTATTTGCAACCATGAGGACATAGAAGAGCATGATGCCCGACTAAGATCTCCTATTATAATAAATTTTATATAATTAATAAATATTTCTAATTTTTTTTAAAAAGGAAAACACCATCCCATATCTCCCACCCCCACCCCCCATTCAAATCCCAGGTCACCGGCGGCCTAGGATGGACTGGAATCTCCGGTCCCAGATCACGGTGGCATGTGTTCTTCGATCCCAAGCCATCGGTCTGGGACGTACGATCCCAGTTCGCCGACGGACTTGGATTTTGGAGGGGGGTGTGTTGGGAGGGATGGGATGGTTTTTTTTCCTTTTATAAAATTTATAAAAATTTATAATAATATATAACTTTATTATTTTATTAAATATTAAATATATTAATACTATTATATAAATTTTAGATTTTACATAATGTATCTTTTGTCGGATTTATATTAAAGAATTTTTTGATCTATTAATATTATTTATAAATTTAAATTAGTTAAATAGATATGTAAATATAATAAATAAAATCTCCAAATTGGTCCGCACGTGTCTTATTCGAGAAATTTTTTAAATTGGGCAACAATGTGGACTAATATCGTCACTAAATTTGAAGATGTGGAGTTATTTTGCCAACCTGAAATGTTATGGGGTACAATTGTCAGTCAACATAACTAATTGCATCAATTTTACAGTAAGAATTTATTGTCACGTCATCACTTAACGGTGATTTTTAACGGCGGTGCCAAAAGTGATTCAATTTCTTAATTGTTTTACCAAATGTGTCAACCTTAATTTTTATGGTACAACAAGTGAGAAAATCAGTATATAGATTGGTACCACAAATGCAAATCTCTCTATTTTTATTATCTAAAAACTCCATATCTTAACATTTTATTGGCAAAAATTATTTTATTAGCTTGTTGTACTCATTTGAAAATGAAGAGTTGACTATGGGAATTATTACTAATATTTTAATAGAACAAGACAGTTACTGTCGATTTTTAAAGTTTTGAGGGAGGGTCATTGGCATTTTTTAGTGAAAAATAGTGTTGTCGCATTTTATTGCAACAAAAAAAAAATATTTGACTTGTTACTAATCTTATCTTATCTTATCTTATACATATATATATTTGAAGGGTGGGTTTGACTCTAATTGGTTGAATTTGACTAGATCCTGATTTTCTAGAATTTTGAATTATTTTATTATCAAAGAATTTTTTGATTGGTTGTTGTTTATCTATAGATTTGGAAGGTTTTCAAATTTTAAAACTGATTAGTTAAAAGGAATCTTAATTAAATAAATTTCTACAATAAAATATCTTTGATTAGTTGAAATGTTGTCCTAAAACAAGTCTACTTTACATTAATTAGCTAGATTGAAGTTTTCCATTTACAATGGCGTTAATTTTGTTATCAAATCACCAAATCAAGATTTAATTGACGTTAGTTATCAGACATAAATTAAGCAATTTAACCATAAAATTTGCCACCATTTTTAAATTTAAGAACTAGGTTAAATTTTGCCACACTGATATAAATCATCTCCATCCACATGTTCTTTGTCTTCAACTCTTCACACAAATTCATGAGTGAACTTTTCATGGAAATTTCGATCCACCCTCATACCTTTCTCACCACTTTTCTTCGGTCATTTCCTTTCTCTCTCTCTCTCCTTTTTTTTTTTTTTTTTTTTTTTTTTGTAATATTTTTCGACACTAATTATATTTTTTATTTTATTTTTTCATAAGCTTATCAACTTATTTTTTTTAAATCTAACTTACTTTTTTAGTTTCATCTGATTTTTCTTAATTCAAACTCTTGTGTTATATATGATTTTTATCACATATGTTTCTTTAATTTTTGCTTTATAAGTATACTTTTTATTAGTTTCCTCCTTTATATTTTCATTTACATGTTTTATTCATATATTAATTTTATATTGTTTGGAAATTTGATATAATTAAAATCATATTTTTATAAGTTTATAATATTTGTTATATATTATTTCGTTGTCCATATTATGAAACTTTGTCAATAGCTTTTTGTAAGATTTGTTGTCTCAATTTTTTATTTTTATCATTTTCTATTATTTCTGGAAGAACATCAATAGATTGGCCAATTTATTTACTGTTCCATATTTATTCATTTCAATATGTTTTTGTGTAATCTTTTAGTGTTCGTTTTTGTTTCTTTACGTAAGTATACATTTAAGTCCATTCATATATTATGTCAAATTTGAAGATACGTGGAGGGCTAATTTCCACTAAGAATACTCAAAATTTATATTATTATTTGTTTTCACATTATTAATTTTCAAAAGATTTGGAATCTTTTGTTTTGTTGTCTCTTCACACTTCCTTTCAAGATACAAATAGAAAAATAATTTTGTTTGTGTAGAGTATCCATATAATATATGCTCAAGAATATCATTCAGAAGCCCCCAGGGCATTTCTCCAACTGGCTGACCAACAATTCATAAGGCTTGCTTCAGCGGCAAGGGTGGGGTTCGAATCCCATTTGGAACTTGGATGGAAGTATTATCAAGAGTTTGTCTAAGGGTCATTTGTGGTCAAGACCCCTTTGTGCGCAGAGTGTACAGCAGTATGGTGGGATCCCGAGGCTTGGTGGAGCCACATCCCGCGATTTACATCCTTCAGGGTTCTAGGCAAGGGTTCTGAGGGTCCAGGATTAGTCTGGTGTAAGCTTGGACACCTGGGTTATCAAAAAAAAAAAAAATATCATTTAGAAAAATAATTCATTAGAAAAAAGTTACATAGTGCAAAAAAATGTTTTAGTTTTTAGTGTTAATTAATTCGGTATTCGGTTCTTTGTTTTTGTAATATCTTAATGGTTTTGTCATGGAAAAATTATGATTTTATTTTTGAAATTCTTTACCCCCTATTTTCTTCTTAATTCTTACTTGATAATTAAAATAGAATAATGTTTATAAAAAAAATTGAATAATAAATTGTTGATAGTTTTTATCTATTTTTCATATTTTCCTATGCAAGTCCTTAAGTTATCCATAAAGTCGAGTCATCTTTATACTTGGTTTCAAAAGTATGGATAAATGGGTAAAACTTTTCGTAATATTATATATTAGGGGCTTCAACATATCATCTAGAAATATATTTCATTACAAAAGTTACATATTTTGTTAATTTTGTTGTGCATGCAACATTTTGAGTATAGAAAAATGTTAGTAAGTTTAGTGTCCTTAACCTAGCTCACTCACATCAGTAGTTAAGTTTTGCATTTGATTTATTTATTACAAATATCTAAGTAAAAAATAATAACAAATAAAATGTTACCAATAAGATCGATTATCGACTAAGATCATACATAGAAACAAAATTATAATATAATATAATATATAATTATATATAATTTTGATTATTATATTTCATCAATTTTAGAGGAGAAAATATATATTCATTATCTAGTGAAAATCATCACTACTAAATTCAATGAATGTTGTATATATGTTCTTTCGTTGTGCATGGAAGTATTTTACGAATATAAAATATAGAAATTGTCATGTCAAAATATTTATGTCTTTTAGTATTTATTATAAGTTAAGCCTGAAGTGCATACACATTAACCATATGGTAATTAACTCTAAGTATCGGATGACAATAGAATTGAAAAACTTTATATTACATTTAACTAAGCAGGCAAAATGATGGTATATAAAATATTTTAATTTATGTAAACTGAGTTTTTGCATCCGTGCATAGCACGGGTCACAAGCTAGTAAAAATAATACAAGAGTTCTCTGACACTTAAGAATAATCCATAATTTTTTTTTTGCATTTTACTCTAATAACAATAATTTATTGTTTTAAACATTAATTGCAACGAATATTTAATCTATCTAATAGTCTGAAAATATATAATTTGATTTTAATTAACTATATAGTCTTTATTTAGGAAAGTTGTTGGATGAAGAATGGCATGACGAAAATTGTCGGGTCCCAAGGTCTGAACTTTTTTTTCAACTTGGGAGAGGTTGTACTGACTGTTAATTAAATACTAGCTAATTAACATCTAATTAGTTAGTAATTAATATTTAGAGTAATTAATGTTTATGTGTTTCTGCTGCATGTATTTTGTGGATGTTTTGTGGAGGAGTACTGTATTTATATTTTATTTTTTATTTTCTAATTAATATTAAAGTTATGTTTTAGGTTTTATCCTAATTTAAATAAATAATTTAAGTCATTTGGGATTCAAATTAATTTTTCACTAGTGCCCCTCTACCTATTGTATAAGTAATTCTTATGTAAATACATTTAATTTGAGATTGAGTAATATTCTTTGAGGAAAAATTGTAAAATTGGTCCTACATGTAACACCCCAATCCCACATTGATTGTGGATGAATTGTTTGAATGATTAATAAAGATTTGACCTACTTCTATTTGTCAACATGGGCTTAAGCATTTTGGGCTAGTGGACTAGAGCTCAACAATGTTGACAAGGCCAGAAGTGGGTCAAGGTCTTTACAAATGGTATCAGAGCCGACTTCGTGGTGTTATCCATGAGGGCGGTCTTGGGCTATTGATCTGGACTCGACGATAACGTCGAGTATTTGAGTTGGGGAGATTGTAACACCCCAATCCCACATTGATTGTGGATGAATTATTTGAATGGTTAATAAAGACTTGACCTACTTCTATTTGTCAACATGGGCTTAAGCATTTTGGGCTAGTGGACTAGAGCTCAACAATGTTGACAAGGCCAGAAGTGGGTCAAGGTCTTTACACTACAACTATTGCTGGCTGGGAAGAAAGCTCTATAACTTTTCGAGTTGATATTATGGTCCTACAACTAGAATATTTTTGCAATTTTAGTTCTATTTTGGCCTTATTAGGAATTTTCGCCATCTATTTGCCTTGTAACCCAATCCTTCAAAGCGGTAAATTAAAGTTAATTGTTGAATTGAAAAAATTGCATAATTGATCCCATAACTATTGTTTGCTGCCAAAAAAGTCATGTAACTTCTCGGGCTGGTAATTTAGCCTTGTAACCAAATCAATCCCGAATTGGACTACATTGCCAACTCGAAAAGTTACAGGATCTCTTTTACCAGTGAGCCATAGTCACAGGGCCAATATTGTATTTTTTTCATTCTTTAATCAAATGACATGTGCAATACATATGCCTTGTGATTGGATGAATGTGGTCAAGCTCGGTTTGAGTAATTATGAGGTTATAGTACTAATTAAAAAACAAGAATACAAATAATATTGAAAGGGTAGTGAGCTAGAGAGAAAACATGTGAATTTACAAATTTTTTTTTTTAATTTTTGAAACTTTTTTTAGGGGATATTTTTTATTTTGATTTTTTTCTTTACATTTTTCATATGGAATTTTTCCGTCATAAAAAAAATATATATACCATAATTATTTGAGTAAATAGAAGGGTTTTACAAATTTTTTAAACGCCAATTTTTCAAGTAAATAGAGGGTTGAGTTATTGTTAATTTTCTAGTAAAGAAGGGGACTATAACAAATTTTAAATACAGGAATTATTTCAACGTTTTGTTAAGTAAACGACGTGTTAAATGCATGCACGATTAGGTTCCGAAGAAGAAAAGGTATCATCACCATTTTTTTCATTATTGCGTGATAATCTTATGAAATTTTGCAAAAGCGCTTGAAGCTCACATTCGTGTGGGAGGAAAAGGAGAGTAGTTATCTTTGGCTCTTTTACTTATAAAAATAATAAAGGAACAATAATTTTGTAATAAAAAAAAAACACACACACACATGGGTATTTTTGTATTTTACTCTAAATCAAATTAACACCTATTTGGCTATTACTCTTTAAGCTTCACTTTTTTCACCTTCCGCCCAACCTAAATTTACCGGATTCGTTTATTGCCGTACATACTAATTTTGTTTGGCTGTTAACACAATATATACTAACTACATTTGAACACCTTAGCATTTTCCTTTTATTAGTTTTTGTAAGCCTTGTCAATGTTATTAGCCTATTAAATCCAATGCTTAATTTTATATAAACTATACAGATTTATTTTATGAAAATATACGTATTCCATGACGTGTCGTATCTTTAAGATTTTTTAGAAAACGAGTCGCCGAATCCGAATCTTGTCCAGTCTGAGTCGCCGAGTCCGTATCTTTGCAACGTAGATGTGCATATATATTGTCAATGATTTGCAGAAATAATTTGTTTTACAAGTACAGATCAAGTCTAGAGAGCAGTCAAAGAATATATATATATATATATATATATATATATATTACATTATAATTTACTTTTATTACTCTTTAAACTTCACTTTTTTCACCTCCACCCGACCCAAACTTACCCGATTCGTTTATTGTCATACACATATAAGAGGCCGACTTTCGTCCCTGCTCGACGGGTGGGTCTTGCAGTCAAGCTCCCTTAAATTTTAAATTTTAAATTTTAAAAAACATATTTTTTGTAGGATTTATATTAAAATATTATTTGATCTATTAATCCTATTTATAAATTCAAATTAGTTAAATGGATATGTAAATGTATTAAATAAAATCTACAAATATGTCCGCACGTGTTTTATTCGACACAATTTTAAAATTGGCAATAATGTTGACTAATATCGTCAGTAAATTTGAATATGTGGGGTTATTTTGCCATCCTAAAATGTAATGAGGTAGAATTGCCCTACAATGTGCTCCGTATTTTATTCGAGCTAATTTTGAAATTGGACAACAATGTGGATTAAATCGTGAATAAATTTGCAGATGTGGGGTTATGTTGTCAACCTGAAATGTTATGGGATAGAATTGTCAGTCAACATAATTAATTGCATCAATTTTACTATAATACTTAATTGTCACGTCATCACTTTGCGGTGATTTTTAACGGCGGTACCAAAAGTGATTCAATTTCATAATTATGGTACCAAATGTGTCGACCTCGATTTTTATGGTACCATAAGTAAGAATCGGCATATAATTTGGTACCAAAAGTGCAAATCTCCATATTGTTATTATCTAATCAGGGTTTTGCATTTTGCACCCCCCGAAATATGAAAATTAAGCACTTTGCATCCCAACGTATAAACAATTTAGCACTTTCCACCCTCTTTTATTTTCTTCAAAAACACAGAAGGACAAAATAGGTAATTCATTTTTGGAACTTTGGTACTTTGCACCCCCGAAACACGAGAAATGGGCATTTTGTACCCTCGAAATATAATTAACACTTAGCACCCTCGAATTAAGAATAACTCATCAACTTGCACCCCCGAAACATGAGAAATGGACATTTTGAACACCTTAAACACCAAATTAGCACTTTACACCTCAAATTAAGAAAAACTCAACAACTAGCACCCCTCATTATTTTCAGGAAAGTTGACCACCGGGGACAAAAACCTAGGGACAATATTGGTAGTTCTTTTTCTTTGTTCTTAAAATTTGCAAAATACGATTATGAATACGATTATTTCGGGGGTGCAAAGTGCTAAATTTATATTTCGAGAGTATAAAGTGCCTATTTTCCATGTTTCGGGAATGCAAATTGCAAAAGCCCACAAAAATCATTTTATTAGCTTGTTGTACTCATTTAAAAATGAAGAGTTGACTAAGTCATTGTTTTTCATTTGAATTCATATAAAAGAATTTTTTTTTATATTGAAACAAACTTACCAAAATTAAAATCTCCACTACTTTTGAGTTATTTAAGTGTCTGTATATAGTTTAAACTATATACTATTTTTTTATTTAATTGAACTGTAGTTATTAATTACTATAGTTATAAGAAATATAGTTGTGTAATTCTATTACACAGATTGTTAAATGTCAACAAAAAATAGTTAAATTGATACCAATGTAATATATTAATTCGATATATTTTGATGTAACGATTTATTCATCATTTGAATTTTTTTTTTTATTGAATTGAATATTCCATCCCTTGTGTGGAAGCATCTAAGTGTGTGGAAGTTCTAATATGATTTGAATCAAGATGACAATATGAGTCTGTCACAATTTCCTAAATTTTGTCATATAAGTATTTGCGACCATTAGGACATAGAAGAGAATGATACCCGACTAAGATCTCCTAAATTAGATGGTTATCAATGAGTTGTGACACAATCATGACAAAAAATAGGCCATTAATTATGAAGATAATTTGTGATTAATTACTTAAGAATGCCCTTATCATGAAAAGAAATCCGAGATAATCCTACAAATTATAACAAACTTTTTGGACATATGCCCCAATCAAGATTCAACTATATTTGTAAATGCATTTGAATTTTTTTTATTTGTCGCTTTGGAAAAAAAAATTGTTTATTTTATTTGTTGTTTTAGAATTTAAATGTAAAATTAATGTTCTTTTGCCAATTAATATAAATAAGTATTTTGTAAGACTTGAATCTAAGGTGTCATTTGCCTATACTACTTGGAAGTCTTGAGCTATATATGTCTCTTTCTTATAAATTATACTTGATAAAAAGATTTACGAATATTAAATTGAGTCATGCACGCTTTAACTCAATAATAATTATATTTACCAGTCAACACGCCATGCAAGTTTGTCATGTTAAATTTTACAAATATTGTAACTGATTCTTTACAGATTAGAAAAAGTTAAAAAAAAAAAAACCGTACACTTCCTTTATTAAATTAACCTATCTCAGTTTAATATTCATCAAGTTAAATTTTGTAGGCCCAAGCCTCAGAGGTATCAAAGCATGCACTTGCTGGCCTGCCATTTAAAAAAGAAAAAATAGCATTGCAGATCACGAAGTTTACTAAAAAAGGGATGAAAATTTTTTGTAAATAAAAAAGTATGTTTACATACTTATGCTCATTCACGGGCCTTTCATTTCCCTTTTATTAGATTTTTTTTTTTTTTTTTTTTTTTTATGTCTTGTCAATGTTATTAGCCTATTCCAATGCTTAATGTTAATGGGGGAAAACTCTATATTTTTCCTCTTTCAATCACACATTTCTGTCTACTATAAACTATGATTAAGAGCAAAAAAAAAAAAATCATATTAAAAACAATTTGATTTTAAGAAAAGGTGAGCAGCAAAACAAAACCGTGAGATTAAGTGAACTCATTTTCTTTTTTCTTTTTTTGTTTTGGTACAATTAATTGAACGCATGAAAGTGACCTTAATAATAATATTAAATCAGAATTGATCTACCATAAAATTGGAACTCATAGAATATCTTGTGAAAATAATAATTTGAGGTGAATTTGATTCGCTCACTGCACCCAAATAAATATAAGAGGAGTTGATTCAGAGGAAATTGGCTAAAATAGTCTAACTTGTTTTTATTTTTTAAGTAACAAAGGCGCCTAATGACGATGTCCAAGTATATTTTTTAATAGCTTCTTTAGACATGAAATTTGCAAATCTCCTAACTCAATTCATTATTTAATTCCATAAAGCTCAATGACACACTCTCAGTTATGTTAAAATGGTGTCAATCGATAATGATGATTGAGTTGTAAAATATTTTAAAATTCTCAATAGATTAAGATTTTTTTATTAACATGTTTGATTAATTTTGGGAATTTTTTTTTTTTTTTTTCGTTTTTTCCTATGGAATGTTTTCATTAGAAAATCAAAAATATATACCTGAATTATTTGAGCAAATAGGAGGGTTTGAAAAAAAAAATTCTAAACGCCAATTTTTCAAGTAAACATAGGGTTTAGTTATTGTTAGTTTTTCTTGTAAAGAAGGGGGCTTTAACAATTTTTAATTACATAAAGGAATTATTTTAACTCTTAGTGTTTAGTAAACGATGGGTTAAATGCATTTACAATTAGGTTCCGAAGAAGAAAAATTATCATTGTAATTATTTTTATTATTGCGTGATAATTTAATGAACTTTTGCGAAAGCGCTTGAAGCTCACGTTAGTGTGGGAGGAGAAGAAGAGTAGTTATCTATTTAACATTTATTAAAATAATACCCCATGTACTTTAAATTAGTGTTGGGCTTCTTAATTCATCAATATAGATTATCTGCTCAATGACCTTATAATTATGGGCTACTTGGGATAAAATTTATTTTGTGCAAATTGTGACAAAAATGGTGAGGGGTTCAAGTCGGATTCATGCAAGAAGAGAACTTAATTACAAATCTAAGAAAATATTTTCCTATTTCTTAATATTAATATAATTGAATTGTATTAATAAGTATTGAAGAATTAATATTCCCTCGGTTCCTTTTTAATTGTCCAAAATAATATGTTCTCGATAGATTAATGGTTAGCCTTTTTTTTAGAGATTTTTGATAAAAGTCCATAATCAGCTCGTAATCAAAATTTGTTAGTGTTTTCAACTTTAGAGAATTAAGTGGTTAAATTTAAAATTGGGGTGTTTGCACATAATACTTCAACTTCTTTGATATTTGGTTTAAAGACTGAAATGCCCCTAACCAAAACTCGTATTTATTACATGCATGGGACCTCCTAATTGGCATGATATATTGTCTATAAAAGGGTTTGGGCATGTTCACCTTTTCAATTCCTCATTCATACTCAATAGAATACAATACATTCACGCTGAAATGGCCAATGGGAATATCCATGACGTAGATTCTGAGTTGGAAATTCTCAATCAAGAGCTTCGTGAAGCCACTAACAAGTTAGAGACCTACGTGATGAGTAGAAGAACTAATTTCCCTGGTGCAATTGAGAATTTTAGGGAGGAGCGCATCCGTGCTGCCGCAGAGAAAGTCAGGGATTTGGAGGAACGAAAAAGGAATTTGGAGGCACGAAAAAGGATTTTGGATGAACGCCAAAGGGAAGCGGAGGAACGAGAGAGAAACTAAAGGAGAAATCCGTAACCGCCTCACAAGTTCGTCGAGTCTTTTTAATATTTCTAGTCCCTAAGCTTTGTTTGTCTTTCATTTTCCTTTAATTAGTGTTGTTTTTTTTTATGTCTTGTCAATGTTATTAGCTTATTCCAATTCCAATGCTTAATTGTAAGAACTTGTGAGGCTTTTTAATATTTCTAGTCGCAAAGCTCTGTTGGTCTTTCATTTTCCTTTTATTAGTTTTTTTTATGTCCATTCCAATGCTTAATTTTAAGGGGGGGGCACTATATTTTTCCTCTTTCAATCACCAATTTCTGTCTACTATAAATTATGATTAAGAGCCAAAAAAGAATCATATTAACAACAATTTGATTTTAAGAAAAGCTGAGCAGCAAAACAAAACCGTGAGATTAAGTGAACTCATTTTCTTTTTGTTTTGGTACAATTAATGGAACGCATGAAAACGACCTTAATAAAATAATATTAAATCAGAATCGATCTAGCTAGAACTGCTTCGGTTAATCCATAAAACTGGAACCCATACGAATATCTTGTGAAAATAATAATTTGAGGTGAATTTAACGACTGGTCTTAATTAACATATATGTAATTATTACTAATTAATACTAATACATGTATCAATTTCCACAGCGCACAATATATGTAATTAATTTGACTTGAGAAAAAATCTTCCACTCGATCGGGTAAAGTTGTAATACCTACTATTATTTTACCAAATGGAACAATAGAGTAATTATTATGTAAAGATTAATCGATATTATCCTTGTATTATAGCGCACGGCAAACTTTCGGATTATTATTAAATCAAGAGTACAAAGCGAAAATAATCCCTACATTCTTTTAATTAATTGGGAGTATAAGAATCTATATATAATATAAAGTTATTAACACCATGCAATCTCTTTACGTTATAATTTGATTCGCTCACTGCACCCAAATAAATATATGAGGAGTTGATTGAGAGAAAATTGGCTAAAATAGTCTAACTTGTTTATATTTTTTAAGTAACAAAGGGGCCTAATGATATGATGATGTCCAAATATATTTTTTAATAGCTTCTTTAGACATGAAATTTGCAAATCTCCTAACTCAATTCATTATTTAATTCCATAATGCTCAATGACACACTCTCATTATGTTAGAATGGTGTCAATCGATAATGATGATTGAGTTGTGTAATATTTTATGATTCTCAATAGGTTAAGTTTTTTTATTAACATGTCTGGTTAATTTTGGGATTTTTTTTTTTTTTTATTTTTTTCAGTGGAATTTTTTTTGTTGGAAAATAAACAATATATACCAGAATTATTTAAGTAAATAGGAGGCTTTGAAAAAAAATTCTATACGCCAATTTTTCAAGTAAAGAGTTATTGTTAGTTTTTCTTGTAAAGAAGGGGGCTATAACAATTTTTAATTACATAAAGGAATTATTTCAACTTTTTTTGTTTAGTAAACGATGGGTTAAATGCATGTACAATTAGGTTCCGAAGAAGAAAAATTATCATTGTAATTGTTTTCATTATTGCGTCATAATCTAATGAACTTTCACGAAAGCGCTTGAAGCTCACGTTCGTGTGGGAGGAGAAGAAGAGTAGTTATCTTTGGAGAGAATTTCACTTTTGGTACCACGATTTACTTTACTTTAAGGATTCGGTACCACAACTATTTCGTCCGACACATTTGGTACCACCTCCCATTTTTCCTCTTCCTGTAGCCCAAAATTCTGCGCATATTCCCATCGCATCCCAGTCACCGGCGATAATAATTTTCAGTCCATCAGTTGGAAAGCTCTTCCATAAGCGAGTTCAACAGTACAATCAATTTGAAGATTGGATTTGTGTAGACAAAGAAATCAGAGATCGTAGGTGCCGACGAAAGTTTTGGATTTGGTTTTGAGGAGTGAGGAACCATAACTATTGTTTGCTGCCAAAAAAGTCATGTAACTTCTTGGGCTGGCAATTTAGTCTTAATTAACATATATGTAATTATTACTAATTATTACTATTTCCACAGCGCACAATATAAATAATTAATTTGACTTGAGAAAAAATCTTCCACTCGATCGGGTAAAGTTGTAATACCTAGTATTTTTTACCAAATGAAACAGTTGAGTAAATTATTTTATAAAGATTAATCGATATTATTCTTATATTAGAGCGCACGACAAACTTTCGGATTATTATTTAATCAAGAGTGTAAAGCGAAAATAGCCCCTACATTATTTTAAGTAATTGGGAGTATAAGAATCTAGGTACGATCCCAGGCCGCCGTCGGCTTGTGATTTGGGTGGGGAGGGGGGATGGGATTTGGGGTGTAGGGATGGGTTTTTTTTAAAAAAAAATTATAATTATTTTGTTAATAATATATAAATATAGTTTTTTAATAAATATTAATTATATTAATATTTTTATATATAGTTTAGATTTAATTAATATTTTGTCGGATATATATTAACGTATTATTTGGTCTATTAATATTATTTATAAAACTAAATTAATTAAATAAATATGTAAATATAATAAGTAAAATCTCTAAATTGATCCACATGTGTCTTATTCGAACCTTTTTTGAAATTGAGCAACAATATGGACTAAAATTATTAGTAAATTTGAAGTTGTGGAGCTATTTTGACAACCTGAAATGTTATAAGGTAGAATTGTCTGTCAACATAAGTAATGGTATCAATTTTGCAATAACATTTAACTGCCACTTCATCAGTTAACGTCCATTTTTAATGTTGGTACCAAATGTGATTGATTTCTTAAACTATGGTACCAAATGTGTCGGCCTCGATTTTTGTGGTACCACAAGTGAGAATCGCCATATAGCTTGGTACAACAAATGCAATTGTCTAAATCTCAATAGATTAAGTTTTTTTATTAACATGTTTGATTAATTTTAGGAATTTTTTATTTTGATTTTTTTTTCATTTAGTTTTTCTAGTAAAGAAGAGGGCTATAACAAATTTTAAATACATAGAGGAATTATTTCAACTTTTTTGTTAAGTAAACGATGGGTTAAATGCATGTAAAATTAGGTTTCGAAGAATAAAAAGTATCATTATCATTGTTCTCATTATTTCGTGATAATCTGATGAACTTCTGCGAAAGCGCTTGAAGTACACATTCGTGTGGAGGGTGAAGGAGAGTAGTTATCTTTGGCTAATTAACATATATAATCTTTTACTAATAAAAATAATATAGGAACAATAATTTTGTAATTAAAAAAAACACATGGGTATTTTTGTATTTTACTCTAAATAAAATTAACACCTATTAGACTATTACTCTATAAACTTCACTTTTTTCACCTCCACCTGACCAAAACTTACCCGATTCGTTTATTGTCATACATATCTAACTTTATTATTTTATTAAATATTAAATATATTAATACGATTACATAAATTTTAAATTTTAAAAAATGTATTTTTTGTAGGATTTATATTAAAATATTATTTGATCTATTAATATTATTTATAAATTCAAATTAGTTAAATGGAAATGTAAATATATTAAATAAATCTCCAAATTGGTCCGCACGTGTTTTATTCGACACAATTTTAAAATTGGCAATAATGTGGACTAATATTGTCAGTAAATTTGAAGATGTGGGGATATTTTGTCATCCTGAAATGTATGAGGTAGAATTGTCCTACAATGTGGTCTGCACGTATTTTATTCGAGCTAATCTTGAAATTGGACAACAATGTGGATTAAAATTGTCAATAAATTTGAAGGTGTGGGGTTATTTTGCCAACCTGAAATGTTAAGGGATAGAATTGTCAGTTAACATAAGTAATTGCATCAATTTTACTATAATACTTAACTGTCACGTCATCACTTTGCGGTGATTTTTAACGGTGGTACCAAAAGTGAATCAATTTCATTATTATGGTACCATATGTGTCGACCTCGATTTTTATGGTACCACAAGTAAGAATCGGCATATAGTTTGGTACCACAAGTGCAAATCTCTCTATTTTTATTATCTAAAAACTCCATGCTTTAACATTGTATTGGCAAAAATCAGGCTTTTTGCATTTTGCACCCCCAAAATATGAAAAATAATCACTTTGCACCCCCAACGTATGAACAATTCAGCACTTTGCACCCTCTTTTATTTTTTTCAAAAAACATAAGGACAAAATAGGTAATTCATTTTTGAAACTTTGGCACATTGCACCCCCGAAACACGAGAAGTGGACATTTTGTACCCTCGAAATAGAATTAATACTTAGCACCCTCGAATTAAGAATAACTCAGCAACTTGCACCCCCAAAACACGAGAAATGGACATTTTGAACACCTTAAACACCAAATTAGCACTTTACACCTCAAATTAAAAGAAACTCAACAACTAGCACCCCTCATTTTTTTCAGCAAAGTTGACCACCTGGGACAAAAACTTAGGGACAATATAGGTAGTTCTTTTTCTTTTTTCTTAAAATTTGCAAAATACGATTATGAATACTAGAATATTCATCTGCAAAATCTATTTTAACATATTTCTTTAATTACCAATTTTTCAAATGTCCACAAAATATCCAAAAAAATCAAAAAGTTTCTGGAAAGTTAATACATAAATTGAGTATTCTAGTATTCATAATTGTATTATTAAATTTAAGGAAAAAAAGAAAATGAATTACCTATTTTGTCCCTAGGTTTTTGCCCCCGGTGGTCAACTTTGCCCAAAAAAACGAGGGGGGCTAGTTGTTAAGTTTTTCTTAATTTGATGTGCAAAGGGCTAATTTTGTGTTTAGGGGGTTCAAAGTGTCCATTTCTCGTGTTTGGGGGGGCAAGTTAATGGGTTGTTCTTAATTCGATGGTGCAAAGTGTTAATTCTATTTCGGGGGTGCAAAGTGTCAAATATTCAAAGATAAATTACCTATATTGTCCCTAGGTTTTTTGAAGAAAATAAAAGAGGGTGCAAAGTGCTGAATTGTTCATATATTGGGGGTGCAAAGTGCTAAATTTATATTTCGAGGGTGCAAAATATCTATTTTCCATGTTTCGGGAATGCAAAGTGCAAAAACCCGCAAAAATCATTTTATTAGCTTGTTGTACTGATTTGAAAATGAAGAGTTGACTAAGTCATTGTTTTTCTTTTTAATTCATATAAAAGAATTTTATTTTTATATTGAAACAAACTTACCAAAATCAAAATCTCCACTACTTTGAGTTATTTAAATGTCTGTATATATAGTTTATACTATACTAAATACTAGCTAATTAACATCTAATTAGTTGGTAATTAATATGTACATTAATTTTAGAGTAATTATTTTTTATGTGTTTCTGCTGATTGTATTATCTGGATGCTTTGTTAAACAAAATATTCTTCTAAAATATCCTTAACTTCTCAGGCTGGCAATTTAGTCTTGCAACCAAATCAATCCCGAATAGGACTAAATTGCCAGCTCGAAAAGTTAGAGGATCTTTTTACCAGCGAGCAATAGTCACAGGGCCAATATTGCAATTTTTTCATTCTTTAATCAAATGAAATGTGTAATACATATGATTTGAGATTGAATAAATGTGGTCAAGCTCGGTTTGAGTAACCCTATTTTGTAGCGATTTCTCATATTTGTTAACTTAGACACGAATAGACCAATTGGCAGCTACGTTACTAACAAAGTCAATCGAAAATAAAAAAAAAAAAATGAAATTGGATGAAGCACAATCTTCTATATATAAATTATTTGATGCAGAAAAAAAAAAACTTTTCACTAGAACACAATAATAGTTCAAAAGATTTAATTTTTTAGAGAAAAATCAATTAATATCTGGACCCAAATACTAAAGTAAAATTAACTAAAAGTCCAAAATCCAGCATGTTAGATCCACCAATCGGATAGGATCCACGGATGACCTGAATCGTTAGAAGATCCGTGCGCCTCCTTTTTAAGAGAAAAGGTGTGTCGGTTCTGTTTAACATGAACCGTTTGCACCTGTTCGGACCAAATGGTCTATCCGAATAAACATACCCCTTTAAATCCAACCTTTCAATTGCTATAAATAGGAGAAGAATCTGGCTAATTCTTAAGGAGATTGCATCCGCAGCCTTAGTCTTATTTCATTTTATCTTCTCTTTTCCGATATCAATTCAGTGTGTTAATTTACATTTTTACTTACTTGATTATGTTTTTAAAACATATAAATATAGTTTAAAAATCTTCTCGAATAAATAAAATTAAATCTGTTTCTTTTAAAATTAAGCCAATTTTTTCTATTTAAGTTTCGAGAATTTTCATATAAAATAATAATCGGATTCTGATTGTATTTTAAGTCTAAGAACTTTAATTATTTTATTCAAATAAATTGAATTCATTTATTTAGCTTAAAAATAAGTCATTGTTTTTCTTTTTTATTCAAATAAAAGAATTGTATTTTTAAATTGAAACAAACTTACGAAAATTAAAATCTCCACTACCTTGAGTATTTCAAGTTTTTGTATATATAGTTTTATACTAGATACTATTTTGTTATTTAATTGAACTATAGTTATTAATTACTATAGTTATAAGATAGATAGTTGTGTATTCTATTACACAAATTGTTAAACGCCACCAACAAATAGTTCAGTATCAATGTAATAGATTCATTCGATATAGTTTTGATGTAACGATATTTTGCAATTTGAATTTTTTTTTTATATTGAATTGAATATTCTACCCATGATGTGGAAGCATCTAAGTGTGTGAGAACTCTAATACGATCTGAAGCAAGATGATAATACTAGTCTTTCACAATTTTCAATCTCATATAAGTATTTGCGACCATTAGGACATAGAAGAGCATGATACCCGACTAAGATCTTCTAAATTAGACGGTTATCAAAGAGTTGTTATAGAATCATGACAAAAAATAGTCCATTAATTATGGGGATAATTTGAAATTAATTACTTAAGAATGCCCTTATCATGACAAGAAATCCGAGATAATCCTACAAATTATACGAAACTTTCTCGACATATGCCCCAACCAAGATATAACTATTTTTGTCAATGATTTTGAATTTTTTTTTTTATTTGTCGCTTTGGCAAAAAAATTTTGTTTTACTTTTATTTATCATTTTAGGATTTCAATGTAAACTTAATGTTCTTTTACCAATTTTACCTTTTTACTAATACTTGTCAGTAATGCTAATTAATGTTAAGATTATTTGATTAAAATGATATTTAGAAATTTTCGCTTAAAAAAAGTGGTTATTTATGACATTCCTTAATTCGTGTGCAATCATCCATTACGACAAATAAAAAAACGGAGGGATGTACTTAGTTTGTATAAATGGCTGGGCATACTTTTATTAAGCTAATATTGGTGCTTGTTTTATGTTTTTCACACCTTATCTGCATGAATGGTGCCGCCCCAGTTACAAGAAATTAATTCCAGGCAAATGTTGTAGCAAACAAAGTTCACTACATGGCACTCAAAAAATTATTAATTATAAGTTATAATCCCTCAGTTTTTTAAACGTAATGCAATCCTCCAAAATGAAAAATGAATTAAAAAAAATGGAGGAAATATACATTAGCCTCTCTTCCAATGAATTAATAGAGAAAAATATGAATTTACCACGTGTGTTGTATTTTATTGCCAAAAAATCCTCTATGTTATTTTTATTAACAAAAAACTCTACGTATGGGAAAAAATTATTTTATTAGCTCGTTGTACCCATTTGAAAATGAAGATTTGACTATGGGGATTATTGCAAAGATTTGGGGGAGGGTCATCGGCATTTTTTAATGAAAAATAGTGTTGTCGCATTTTATTGCAACGAAATAAAATAACATCTAGGAGTATATTTGTCACTTTTCATATAAATCATGAAAAATACTTGAACTTAGAGCATGTGATTAAAACACACTATGGTAATCGAGGGCTAAATATATTTGACCTTTTACTAATAAAAATAATACAAGTGTTCTCTGACACTTAAGAATAATCCAGGGATTGTTTTTGCATTTTCCTCTATAATATTTATTGTTTTAAACATTAATTGCAACGAATATTTAATATATCTTCGGCCTGAAAATATATAATTTGATATATTATTATTATTAAATCTCTTAAAACTATTTAGATTATATATATATATATATATATATATATTATTTTATATAAAATCTAAAAAAATATCAATTAAATTTATCCAATGAAATATCTATCCAATAAATTTAATTGAGATATATTTTTTTGGATTTTATAGAAAATAATACCTGGAGTAGCTCTTTATGATAAAGTTACCATAACTTTAAGGACATACACATTTGGTATTTCCATCATTTTTTGAAAGAAAAATTGATATATAGACCATTTGCAGAAGTATAGATTGCTGCCAAACTTTGCCCCACATATTTTATGGCCGATAAATTTACCTCTAAATTCACAAGTTTGATGCATTTTAGTCCGATTTTCAAATATAATTAATTATAAATCCTATTTGTAAATTTTATATATTATTATAATTAAATCTCTTACACTAATTAGATTTTATATATAATATATATAAACTAACCGAAATTCTCTCCAATTTATAGAAAAATTATAGTAGCTCATCTAGGTGACTTGAGAAACTTGTATTATTCACCCATTTAATTTTGGTGACAATATAAGGATGATGGTTTGGAGATATACAAAAGGAGGAGTCCTGGATTTAGTTTTTTATTTTCTATTTTCTAATTATTATTAAAGTTATGTTTTAGGTTTTATCCTAATTTAAATAAATAATTTAAGTCAGTTGGGATTTTAAATTAATTTTTCACTAGGGCCCCTCTACATATTGTATAAGTAATTCTTATGTAAATACATTTAATTTGAGATTGAGTAATATTCTTTGAGGAAAAATTGTAAAATTGATCCTACAATTATTGCTTGCTGGGAAGAATTTTCTACAACTTTTCGAGTTGATATTATAGTCCTATAAATAAAATATTTTTGCAATTTTAGTTTTATTTTGGCCTTATTATAAATTTTCGCCATCTATTTGCCTTGTAACCCAATCCTTCAACACGAAAAATTAAAGTCAATTGTTGAATTGAAAAAATTACAAAATTGATCCCATAACTATTGTTTGCTGCCAAAAAAGTCATGTAACTTCTCAAGCTGGCAATTTAGTCTTGTAACCAAATCAATCCCGAATTGGACTAAATTGCCAACTCGAAAAGTTACAGGATCTCTTTTACCAGTGAGCAATAGTCATAGGCCAATATTGTAATTTTGTCACTCTTTAATCAAATGACATGTGCAATACATATGCCTTTTGATTGGATGAATGTGGTCAAGCTCGGTTTGAGTAATCCTATTTTGTAGCGATTTTTTATTTTTGTTTACTTAGACTCGGAATTACCAATTGGCAGTTACGTTACTAACAAAGTCAATCAAAAATATAAAATGAAACTGGATGAAGCTCAATGTTCTGTATATTAATTATTCGATGTAAAAGAAAAGATTTTCACTAAAACTCATGAACCAAATATAGTTTCATAGGATAGTCACAATTAATCTACAGATTGATATTTAGATAAAGTCAAAAGATTTTACATATTAGAAATTAATAGATACAAAAATAATAACTTAAATAAAAAAATAAAAATGCTTAGATATTAAATTTCTTTAACTGTTAAATAAACAAACAGAAAAAAGTAGCTCATAAGCTACCTAGTGTTCTTTTTTTAAATCTTAGTGGTGTTAACTCTTATTAAGTTTACTGATTTAGAAAATAATTCATTTAAATAAATGAGTAAACAATTTTTAATATATATAAAACATTATTATAAAAATTCTATTTAATTTATTGTTATACAATTTAAATTGTTAATAAATATGTAAATAACTTTTTGTTTTGTGTTCGAGTAAACATACACTTTAGTTGTTTTGTATAGATTCCTCAAATATTCTCATTAATTTGAAAAGAAAAAAAATATATCCACTTTTGCGAAAGTAATTTTTTTAAAATTTTTTTCTTAATTTTTAGTAGAAGTTATTTTTCTTTTATCGGAATTGATTTGTAATTTGATGATATTAATGTAATTTGTTTCTCTATTAAAAAAAAAAGTCAAGAGGTCCAAAAGTGCTAAAATTTGGGCCAATGTTATTTTTTTAGTTGGACTTAATTTGGACTACAATTGCAGCAATTAAGTACGCATGAATAATTTTGCGAACCCAAATATATATGGTTTAAAACTATGAAAGAACATTAATTGTGACATCATTATGGATAAAACTTCTTCTAAAACAATAAATAACAAGGTAGAAAATATATATAAATTAAGTCGAGAATGATCCTGACATAAAAAAAGGTAAAAAATTATGAGGTTATAGAACTAATTAAAAAACAAGAATACAAATAATATTGAAAGGGTAGAGGTAAAAAGAAAACATGTGAATTTTACAAATTTTTTAAATGCCAAATTTTCAAATAAACAGAGGGTTGAGTTATTGTTAATTTTTCTTGTAAAGAAGGGGACTATAACAAATTTTAAATACAGGAATTATTTCAACGTTTTGTTAAGTAAATGACGTGTTAAATGCATGCACAAATAGGTTTCGAAGAAGAAAAAGTATCGTTATCATTTTTTGCATAATTACGTGATAATCTTATGAACTTTTGCAAAAGCGCTTGAAGCTCACATTCGTGTGGAGGAGAAGAAAAGTAGTTATCTTTGGCTCTTTTACTTATAAAAATAATATAGGAACAATAATTTTGTAATAAAAAAAACATAAACAAAAAAACACATGGGTACTTTTGTATTTTACTCCCAATAAAATTAATACCTCTATATTTGATTTTACGGTAATTTTCTCATATTGCAGGAAGTATGAACCTAGTACGAAAATCCCAGGCAAATGTTGTAGCAAACAAAGTTCACTACATGGCATTCAAAAAATTATTAATTATAAGTTATACTCCCTCAGTTTTTTAAACGTAATTATGAGCTAATTAAAAAACAAGAATACAATAATATTGAAAGGGTAGAGCTAGAGAGAAAACATGTGAATTTACAATTTTTTTAATTATTTAAACTCTTTTTAGGGGATATTTTTTATTTTGATTTTTTTCTTTACATTTTTCCTATGAAATTTTCCGTTGGAAAAAAAATATATATACCAAAATTATTTGAGTAAATAGGAGGGTTTTACAAATTTTTTAAACGCCAAATTTTCAAGTAAATAGAGGATTGAGTTGTTGTTAGTTTTTCTAGTAAAGAAGGGGACTATAACAAATTTTAAATACATATAGGAATTATTTCAA